>CM024957.1:20344951-22862451 GCA_014282245.1 Rhododendron simsii | reverse complement strand
AATCCTCTTTTTGACGATGAATTTGGGGAGCAAAAATCTATCTTTAGACCAGAGCGAATTATAAAACTTAAGCGGCTCGAAAATTTGAAATTCGAAGCGAGTCCAGTCATGAAATTGCGTTGGCTATTGTTGGATTATACCCATTATGGGTGCATGGATTTGATCAAAAAACATATTTTCTTATCAATAGGCTTACATGTTGGCTTTTTGTTAATTGATAAATTCGGTCCAAGCTTTAATTCATCCAACCACAGTTGTCTATGGTTGGTGCCTGGCAGTATAAATGGCAATAATTGAATTGATTCTGTACGTAGCCATGAATAAAAAGTCACGTTCTGCCGATATGGACATGTTTGTGTCGATTATTCACAAGGCTTCACAACTGATTTGCGAGCAGATGCTTTACCAATGCCCGTCGGGCACATATCGAAAATGCCACAAACAAGGGCCATGCTGAGAATTTCAAACTGGAAAAAATAGGTAAACAACTGGTGATAAATCCGTCGACATATTTATAGTGAAATGCTCAATCATTGAATAAAATTGTGATAGATTCTATTTTCTGTCACATGAAGAACCCATACTCCAATCATTAGACGAGAGAATCATTCATGAAGTATATTTTTCTTTTTGATCATAGCATCCATTCCATCCTCAGTACTCAATCCTAACATTAAAGCCAAATTCTAATTCCAAATTCATCGCAAAACTAATAAGAAACTAACATAGCAGCAATTGAAGTGATCAACATCGATCAACATGATTTCAAAGGTTAAGTTCGACATCAAGATCTACACAGTGGAGGATTTCAAAAGTTATTTGAATGGGATTCGAAAAGTGAAGGTGTAGATTGATGTATTATCCAACTTCGGTTGGATATACCTCTTTGCGTTAATGTTTTGCTTCCTCCTTGATGTACCCTTTTGAAATTAATAAAAGTTTCCTTTTGCCAAGAAAAAAAAAAACATCGATCAACATGATAACAATAACATTTTGCATTTTCACCTCGATATATTTTCTCTTGCATGCATATAGAATTTTTTCGTTACTTTTTTCTTACCAAATCGTTCAATACGAGTAAGGGAACCAACATAGCAGCTACAGAAGTGATCAACATGATTATGGTGATGATAAAATTCTCCATTTTCACGTCAATATGGGCTTGTTTGTTTGTGGTACTCAAAACCCTGTGGCTTGCGCATGGTCCCACTAAATTTTCTCTATCTCTCTCTTCTCATTACACTTTAAAACTTCCCTCAAAACTTAAACCAAACAGCTCTCTCCCTCTCCCTCTCTAACCCTAAAGAAGCTGTCGAGATATTTTCTCTGCTCTCTCCCTCTCTAACCCTAAAGAAGCCGCCGCCCCCCATCTCCCTCCTTTCCCTCCCTCCCGGGGTATTACACCCCAATGGGTGACGGGAGGGGAGGGATTTATCCCCCTCGTGGGGTTTTTCCATCTCCTAATCTTAAATTTCGAAGGTTTTCTCCCGTTCCCCCTTCACCTCTATCATTCTCCTCCCCAAACCACCATTCGCCGCCCCTCCTCCGCCATTTCCGCCATTTCCGCCATATAGTCCGACGGCTTTTACAGGCAATGACTTGCAGATTGTGGTCACCAGAGTGGGAGATCTAGGTAAGTGAATGAAGTCTGCTCCGGTTTCATTACCGGTTTTTCTCTTCTTCTTTTTTCTAGTTCTCTGTGTGGAATTTCTCCCCATTTGTGGGGTTTTTATCACCCCTGTGTAGGTGTTTTTGGTTGTTTTCTGCAGTGCTCCATCTATTTGGAATAGTGGGTTTAGTTGGGGTAGGGTGCCTTTTGACTAAATCCCCTCCTGTTTAGTTTCTTGATCTCTTGTATAGGGATGAAATTTCCCCATGATGTTCTGATTCTTAAATCTATGATATCACGTTTTGGTAAATAAATAAAAACCTAAACCGAATAAGTTTAAGTCTCTTTCCTCTATCTTCAAAAAAGTCTCTTTCCTCTTTTAAATGAACAGCGTCAATATGTTTTAAACGAGAAACCTACGGTTCCACCCAACACATATCACATCGAGTACGTTTTTTTTTTCATAGGCTATCACATGGAGTACGTTTAAAACGTTTTTCACATATCACATCCAACCATGCTACTTACACATATCTTGCACATACATTTTTGTGGAGCTCATATATCGGGGTCTCACAAACTAATCTGAACCGCTCATCTTTTTAAAAATATTTTTTGGAGGGTTCTTGTAAAAAATCAACTCCAACGGATATCGGTAAGGGCTTTCTTAGAATTCGTAGGGCAAAACAGAATGATTCGTTCTACGATTTCTGAAAGCTCTTACTGATATCCGTTGGAGATGATTTTTTACAGGAACCCTCCAAAAAATATTTTAAAAAAGATGAGCAGTTCGGATCATTTTGTAGGACCCCGATATGGACTTTACAAAAATGTATGTGCAAAATCGTTCTGCCGACACAGACCTTTTTTTACACAGATTTTGCACAGACTTTTTGTGGGGCCTATTTTTGGGTACCACACAAATGGTCCGATCTGTTAATTAATTTTAAAATATTCTTTTAATAGACCCCGTAAAAAACCATTCAATAGGATATGTGTAATTACTTGATCCAATCTTATAACTTTTCATTCAGAATTCTGAATGAAAAACTATAAGATTAGATCAAACAATTACACATATAATTCTGAATGAAAAGTTATAAGATTGAATCAAGCAATTACACATATCTTAATAAGCTGATTTTTTACGGGATCCCTTAAAATTATTTTAAAATTAATGAATGACTCAGATTATTTTGTGAAATCTTAAAGTGAAACCCACAAAACATCTTTGTAAAATCTGTGTAAAAAAGCTGTGTGTCGAAAGTGTTAAATTTATAACGTTTTTTCTCAGGCTTTTGAGAAAGAACCAACCCATCAAGCGAACAAGGAGAGGACATCTCATCCCACAGTGAGGCCAACTAGTGATTTTGCCCGCATAAAAAAAAATTGATAAACGTGGGCGGCTGGCTGTGTCTTAGACTGTGTTTAGGAGGGCTAATCTCTTTTTTTTTTTGTTGCTAAAATAGCACCCATAAGCCATTTAGGGTGTGTTCAACTAATTCAAATAACTATTTATTTTTTGAATTACAAATGATGTTTTGTGAGAAAATAACATGTCTCATAAAATAAAAAATAAATACTTAAAAAATAAAAAAACCTTAGAAGAACGGGGGCTTTGTCAAATTTATTATATCATTCAAGTCAATAAATATGCATCAAAACATAAGACGAGTTTATGTAAGTGATATTTATACCTGACCTTACCAAAATGACACTGAAAGGGGGTAATAACATTCTCATTTTTAAGGGAAAATTTCATATTAGCACCTGATCTTTCACGCAAATTACACACGGACACTTGACCTTAATAAAACATCACATAAACACCTGACGTATTAAAAAAATTCATCAATTAAACCCTTACTGTTAACCTCCGTCCAAAAACTAATAGAAAAATGTTTCTCTCTCCAATTTTGCTACCCACACCGACTTTTTTTTCACATATTTTGCACAAATTTTTTGTGTGGTCTATTTTTGGGTCCCACATAAATTATCCGATCTATTCACTAATTCTAGAATATTTTTTCAAACGATCTTGCAAAAAATCAGCTTCATAAAATAAATATAAGTGTATGATCCAATCGTACAACTTTTCACTCATAATTCTGGATTAAAATTTTGAATAAAAAGTTGTAAGATTTGCCGAGCAAAAAAAAAAAAAAAAAGTTGTAAGATTTGATCAAACACTTACATTTACCCCGTTCAGCTGATTTTTTTACAGGGTCACGCAAAAAATATTTTAAAACAAATGAAATGATCAAATCATTTTTAGGAACCCAAAAGTGGACCCCACAAAAGATCTATGTCATACTAATCTGTGTGGGTACATTGGGTAGTGTTAGTTGCTCCGGCAAAAAAATAAATTAAAAAAAAACAACTTAGCACTATGCGGGAAAGAAAAAAGAAAAATAATAATGCAAAAGAAAAGATTTGTATTACAAATTTTTTTGTGGGGACCCAAAAGTGAATCGATCCGCTCATTAATCTTTTTTTTTGTATGACCCTATAAAAAATCAGCTCAACGGGGTAAATGTAAGTGTTAGATCAAATCTTACAACTTTTCATGCAGAATTTTAATCCGAAATTATGAATAAAAAGTTGTACTATTGGATCATACACTTATATTTATCCGATGGAGCTTATTTTTTGCAAGGATTTTCAAAAAAATATTTGACATATAATCGATGGATCAAATAATTTATGTGGGACCCAAAAAATAGGCCCCACAAAAAAAATGTGCAGAATCTGTGAAAAAAATTTGGGCAGGTAGCAAAATTGGAGAGAAAAATATGTTTTCTGTTTGTTTTGGGACGAAGATTGACGGTAGGGGTTTAATTGATGAGTTCTTTAATACGTCAAGTGTCTATGTGATATTTCATTAAGGTCAGGTGTCTATGTGAAAGGTCATGTGCTAATATGAAATTTTCCCTAAAAATTTGGGATTCAGGTTGAGTTCCGCAAAGTTGTTTTTTGGACTTTTTCTGATTTTGTCCTTATTCTATTTTTTTTTTTGCATTTGTTAGTTTTGCGCCTCATTTTTTTGCTTTTCCAATTCATCTCATCTGGACGAATCGAAAAAATGAAAAATTATGACTGTTACTTTTTTTTTTTGAAATATCCAACATAAAGTTGGTATTTTGGGCTTTATCTCGGATATTTCCAAAAATATTTAGGTAAGACTCACAATTATAAACTTTTCCGATTCGTCTTGATGGAACGAATTGAAGAACCAAAAAAGTGAAGAGAAAAATTAATACAAAAAATATATATAATTAAATATAGATAAAACTTACTTAGCGGAACTTAACCTTACTCTTGGCCACAATTTTGCCTTAGATAATCGAAACAGCATACCTCTCATCACAAAAACGAAAAAAATATTTTACTTTGTAAACATCCCACCACAGCCTTACAATGCCCCACCAAACACAATAGAGAATAGTGCAAATGACACCATTATTTAAGGTTTCATGTTGTACGCCATTTACCCAAACATCTTTGCTAGAAACTAATCATCAGCGCAATGGCTTTTGCACTTAGATTTACAGCTCCTAGCTCTCTTTGCACCCAAATTAGCCTAACATCTCAAATCTTTATCCCATTAGCAGTAAAATCCACTCGTGGCCAAGTTCGGAACACCGTTCGACAAATTTGTGTCAGCCTGAAGACTTCCAATGAAAAAATTGTCAGGCGATCTGCAAACTACCAACCTCCCATTTGGGACTATGACTATGTGCAATCGCTAGATAATAAATACATGGTTTGTCAAAGTTACTAATGATATTGCATGTCTTTTTATTTCTTTGTTTTGTTTCATTGGAAGCATTGCTTGCAAATGAGAATATCATTTTGTAGGGAGGCACATATGTATCACTGTCTATGAAGCTGAAGGAAGATGTGAAGAAAATGCTTAAAGAAGTAGTGGATCCATTGGATGGACTTGAGATGATTGATGACTTGCAAAGGCTTGGAGTGTTTTACCACTTTGAGGATGAAATCAAGAGAGTCCTTGAGAGCATATACAACAACAACAAACATGATAAGTGGAATGAAGATGATTTGCATGCTACGTCTCTCAAGTTTAGACTTTTGCGACAATATGGTTATAATGTCCCTCAAGGTACTAGCAACGGTGCTCTCAAGTACTTGTTTACTACATAACTCTCTCTCTCTCTCTCACACACACACAGAGTAATGCTTTAAATTTGTATCTTAACATATATAATTTGCTAACTTCGATTGCAGAGGTATTTGAGAATTTTATGGATGAGACAAGACATTTCAAACCTTGCCTTTGCAAGGATATAAGAGGAATGCTATCTTTGTATGAAGCCTCATTCCTTTCATTTAGGGGTGAAAGTATATTGGAGGAGGCTAGAGATTTTGCAACTAAAAATCTTGAACAACACCATAAGAGAAAGGACAGTGATCAAGATCTTGCCTCATTGGTCAGTCACGCCTTGGAGCTTCCACTACATTGGAGGATGCCAAGGTTGGAGGCAAGATGGTTCATCGATTTGTGTGAGAGGAGGCCAAATATGAACCCTACGTTGCTTCAACTTGCTAAACTGGATTTTAACATGGTGCAGGCAACTCACCAAGAAGATCTAAAGCACATGTCAAGGTGAAACATTCACAAACACACATCTCAGTCATCGTATAAGGAATGGAATCATGCAAATATATGCGTTAGAATATTCTAGTATTATCATAGAATCAAATCATATATGATATAACAATACTAGAATATTCAAATCATACATTATCATAGAATCAAATCATATATGATTTGATTTGATTATATGATAATACTAGAATCTCTATTATAAAACAGAAGGGTGTGGGGACAAGTTGTTGGAACGGCTTAAATTCATTTGATCTAAAGGCTGTAATGCATCCTCTCACTTCCGGTTAAGTGTCTATAATTTTCTCCTATATCACACAAATGCCATTCTCTTCCAACAGGGATGGGTAGTGCCGTAGGCACGGGATAGTACTAGTATTCTAACAATATGCAACAAAATTGATCAAACAAAGTCAATCGGTTGAGGATGCAATGGCGGGCCTTTGCCTTAGGCCTGCTAAATAGGGAAGGCTCCATTTTGGTTTAGGTCCATCTAGTGTATTCGACATCCAAAAGCTATAAAACTTTGTCCCTTTAATTGCTTGCTTACTGCTTCAATCTGACATAAGCTTTTATGAGAAATTCTTCAAAAATTTAGATTTTCTTTTTGACGATGTATTTATCAGTCCAAAGTAAAAAAGGCAGTTTTGTCGTTTATAAATAATCTAAATACTTCTAAAAACATAAGCATGACAACATTACTTATCCAGACAAAATTTTGAAATTCATATCTCTAAAATTCCGTGATTTACATGTCAGAGCATTATTCTTATAACTGAATTCGAATTGTACTAATTAGTTAAGAGATTAAATTCTTTCCACCAGTAGTGGAAAACCTCACTTTTTCACCACCACCTTTTTCGGTCCTACCATGTGTTTATTGCTGATTTGAACCGTTCATCTTGTAGACGCCACATAATAGTATATCCATGCAAAAAATAAACTTGATTGGACATTGATAGGAGTATCAAAAATTGAATTTTGCTTTGTAAAATGGACAGTTTATCTTTATTATTATTGACAGAAATCATATCGTCCATTTTACAAACCAAAATTCAAATTTTGACATATCTATCGACTTTCAATGAAGCCGATTTTTTGTATGGCAACACTATACTATGGGTCTTATGATATAAATGATTCAGATTACAATAATACATGCTCGGTGGGGCTCATAATGGACGGTAGTGGAAAAGTAGAATTTTATACCACCGGTGGATAGAATTTATTCTTGTTAGTTAATTAAATAATAAAAAACCTATGGAAAATGACAGCCAATGATGTGTTTTGATAATTAATACCCGCCAAGGACATTTTCAGCATTAACAAATGTTCTTAGCTTGTCCTTAGCAGGTACTAATTATCAAAACACGTCCTAAACCGTCATTTTCCCAAAAACCTCACATAGAGATTTTGCCTTAGTCCTCAAAAAGGTTGGGCCGCCCCAGGATGTGTATCGAATTCAACACATTTCGTTCATAATGTTTGGTCATACCCCTATTATCCACATTATTCGAGGATCCAATTACACTAAGTTGTTTCAGAATTCTGCAATTTCGAGATAAGTTGTTAGTATAATACTCACCCTCACATATATTATCAGCTTCTCATTTGTTTCTTCAGTGTTATGTTTCTTAAATCATGGTTTCGTCTTTGATTTAGGTGGTGGAGCAAAACCGGTTTGGCGAAAAAATTGGGCTTTGCCAGGGACAGGTTGATGGAGAATTTCTTGTGGACTGTTGGCCTCAATTTCAAGCCCCAATTCTCAAATCTTAGGAGAAACATTACAATTGTCAATGCTCTTATCACAACCATCGATGATGTCTATGATGTTTATGGCACACTGGATGAACTAGAAATTTTCACTAGTGCCGTTGAAAGGTTGGTTGCAATGGTGTACATATGTGAAATTTTCAATATGATCTGTAGTTGCAAATGGAGTGGAGTGCAATTAGTGCCTCATTTAGTATAGATAGTCCCTCGTCTCATACTGTTTACCTTTTGAGGATTCTGATGAACAAAAAAAATAAAGCATTTTGGTGCATAAATTAGTTTTCAACTTAGCCTGCACCAATTTAAAAATCTGAATTAATTATGTAAATTGGTGCATGAAAAATTCACATGTTATGCACATCTGTCTTTAGTTTTTATGCCAAAAAAAAACGTACAACTTCCACAAAATAATAAAACAATTATGCAATGTTTTCAAATCGGGATACGTATCGTGTATCGTTTATTCATTTCATGTATCATATCGGGATACGTATCGTGTATCGTAAGATACGTTAACGAAAACAAATACAATATAAAATAATATTTATACTTAATTATAATCTAAAAATCTTTTGGATATATGAAAATAAGTGTTTAATGTATGAAAAGTAGGCTTTTAGGATGAAAATTTTCAAGTCTCCCAAGTAGGGTCTATCGTAATGAGGCTTTCATGTGCTTGAGTCGTGCAATACATGATTGAAATATGTTCTTTCTTCTATTCGAACTTCGAATTTTGGTTCTCTTTAAATGGTTTGGATACCGTCATAATTAGATCAAATGATTTAGAATGCATTTGTGTTCCAATTCTTAAAATATGGTATGATTTCTTCTCAACAAGAAATCGTAAGATACGTTTCGAATCGGGATACGCTATTGTATCGTAAGATACGTCATCGTATCGTAGGATTTCTATACAAAAAGGATACAGGGTGGGATACGTATCGTTTTTGGAAGGAGACGATACGAATCGTAGGATACGTATCCCGTATCGTAAGATTTTAACAACCATGCAATTATGAAACGGGGGAGTAATTAAAATGTACTTTGGTACTTTCAGGTGGGATATAAGTGCAATGGAAGAACTTCCAGACTATATGAAGATATGTTACCTAGCTCTCTTAAACTCGATTAATGAAATGGGTTATGAGACTCTTAAGGAGCAAGGCATTCACATCATCCCTCACCTCCAGAAATCGGTATCAAACTACTTCAAGAATTACTTTTTCTCATTATTCGTTAGATTTCAAGTAACATTTTAATTTAAGCCATGCTCCTCTAATTTCTAGTGGGCAGATTTATGCAAATGTTATTTGAAGGAGGCAAAGTGGTACTACAGCAGATACACACCAACTCTTGAAGAATACATGAACAATGCATGGATTTCAATTTCAGCTCCTGCTATACTAACTCATGCTTACTTTTTGTGTACAAATCCCATAACCCCAGAGGGTTCAGAATGCTCAAATAAATACCCCAACATTTTTCAATGGTCAGGCACTATTTTACGACTTGCAGACGATATGGGAACATCACCGGTGAGCTTGCTACATTTGTCCACACACCATCTTAGCCTTTGCATACATAGCTAAATGAAGTATCTTTGCTTGTCTTCCTCATACCATCTTAGCTTTTGCATATATATGTAAACGTAATATCTATGCTTGTCTTCAATACACGCAGGGGACTAGAGGGTGGACTAGAGATCCATAGGCTCGATTATGTTTTCTCAAAAACAAATTAAAACAAAACAATATATATATCCATGGGCTCCACCTTTGGACCCGCCCTAGAACTTCAAGCCAGATGTTTTGTTGATCCCATATATTATTTGTGAAAGTAAAAAATAGTACGTATAAATTAGCACTTGTGTCTTAAAAACTGTTGACGACAGAACATTTAAAATTAGTCCTGCAATTTCTTGAAGATAATTACAAGAAAACCTCATTATTTCATCAAAATAACCAGCTCAGAATATTTTATATGATTGATAGTTTTACTACGAAGAGACCAATTAATGATTCGAATCACCAAAATGAGGGCCACCACGGTGGGATCCAAGGGCCTAGCTAGACCGTGGACTAAATTCAATTCATCTATATATATTAGCAAAAGGCGTGATATGCTCGCACGTTGTTATGTGTTCATTGCTCTTTGTATTGCTCATTAAGCCAATTATAAATCTATCTCAAGTAGCTTGAATTTTTTTAAATATCATAACGGAATAGGCCGAATATTATCTTGTTTAAGCTTGATTTAAAAACATAACGCACATTCTTTCTCCACCATCAGATCCAAAATAAGAATCAGAATCAGATTCTCAAAATTAGCATCAAATTCTTGGTTGATTTATTCTCTCTATCTCTCTCTCTCACTGTTGGTTTGAATTTCATGTGGGTTGGAGAACCAGAATTAGAATCAAATCTTTATTTGATTCTCTCTCTCTCTCTCCCACGCAAACGTCAAAATAGCAAGAAAGGAAAAAGGAAAAAAGACAGAGGAAAATCTTAAAAAGTATGGAAATCCACTAAAATAAATTTTTAAAAACCTGATGCAGTACATGAACAGTGCTCATGGGCCCCCACCCAAAAGTTGCGGAATAACCAAAATGGCCCCTTCAATCCTCCCCACGACAAATCACAAACGACAATGGAGGCAAGGATATTTTGGTCCCCTCCAACCTAAATGGTCGTTGCTTACATGGCCAAACAAGGCCAACGTTCCTTTTAGCAAGCAAGCATGGATACATGGATTTATTTTTTTCCTATGTTTCCAAACACTAAGATCGTTTTATCTTTTGTGCTATTTCAGGATGAGATAAAGAGAGGTGACACACCAAAATCGATACAATGTTATATGCATGAAACCGGTGCATCAGAGGAAGATGCCCGAGAACACATCAAATACTTGATTAGGGAGACATGGAAGAAGATGAACGAAGACCGATTTGAAGATTTGGCCTTCTCCCAAACTCTTGTAGAAATAGCAATGAATCTTGCTAGGATGTCCCAGTGCATGTACCAATACGGAGATGGCCATGCTGCTCAAGGTCGGGATACTAAGGATCGAGTGTTATCTATGCTAGTCAATCCCATTCCGGTTGAATATTAACAATAATACTATTTTAGATCGTGGTTTTTTTGTTGGGAGCTTCATAGCTAGTATTTTCCTAATGTTAGAATCAATAATTTGTAATGAATTATGTGTCGAATGCTTGGATACATGCATCTCTGTCAAGTGAAATAACATAGCATCAGGATAGATTGTGATAAGTCAGATGCAGCATGTGTAGTGTAATAACTGATTACTCAAAAATGCTTATCATGACATGTAATGGCTTTTATTACTCAAAAGAATTTTACTAGCGACACGGGGCAACAATAGCAACTTTTTTCAAATTTAAAAATGGGAAAATTTCACGTAGGCACCCGACCTTTCACACAAATTACACATAAACACCTGACCTTTCTTAAATTTCATATAAACACCTGAACTTTCTAAAAACTCATCAATTCAACACCTGACCTTTATTAAATTTCATATAAACACTTGAAATTTCTAAAAACTTATCAATTTAACACCTGACCTTTATTAAATTTCATATATACACCTGAGCTTTCTAAAAACTCATCAATTCAACATCTGCCATCACCATTTCGTCTAAAACCAAACGGAAAAAAAATTAAGTGCTTCGATTTTTTATTTATTTGAAACAGTGCTAAGATCTTATTTTTCTGATTATTTTATCCTAAAGAATCATAATTAATTTTTGACTCTAAAGCTCTCATTAGTTAGCATTAAGAAAGACGTATAATCAAATATCTCTTAGGGCTAACTAACGAAAGCCTTAGAATCAAAAATTAATTATGATTCTTTAGAATAAAATGATCAAAAAAATAAGATCTTCGCACTGGTTTAAACGGATTGAAAATTTGAGTAATTAATTTTTCAACCATGTATAGATCATTTATATATTAAAAATATATGGTTAAAAAAATTAAGTACTCCAATTTTCAATCTGTTTAAACCAGTGTGAAGATCTTATTTTTTTGATTATTTTATCTTAAAAAATCATAATTAATTTTTGACTTAAAAACTCTCATTAGTCAGTCCTAAGAAAGTCGTAGAATCAAATATTTCTTAGGGTCAACTAACGAGAGCCAAATAAAATGATCAGAGAAATAAGATCTTCATATTGGTTCAAACGAATTGAAAATTAGAGCAATTAATTTTTCAACCATGTATAAATCGTTTATATATTAAAAAATATGGTTAAAAAATTAATTGCTCTAATTTTCAATCCGTTTAAACCGGTGCAAAAATCTTATTTCTCTGATCATTTTATCCTAAAAATCATAATTAATTTTTGACTCTAAGGCTCTCGTTAGTTAGCCCTAAGAGATATTTGATTCTATGACTTTCTTAAGGCAGACTAACAAGAGCTTTAGAGTAAAAATTTAATTATGATTCTTTAAATAAAATGATCAGAAAAATAAGATCTTCGCACTGGTTCAAACAAATAAAAAATTGGAGCACTTAACTTTTTTCCCGTTTGGTTTTAGACGAAATGGTGATGGTAGATGTTGAATTGATGAGTTTTTAGAAAGCTCAGGTGTTTATATGAAATTTAATAAATGTCAGGTGTTAAATTGATGAGTTTTTAGAAAGTTCAGGTGTTTATATGAAATTTAATGAAGGTCAGGTGTTAAATTGATGAATTTTTAGAAAGTTCAGGTGTTTATGTGAAATTTAAGAAATGTCAGGTGCTTATGTGTGATTTGTGTGAAAGATCGGGTGCCTACCTGAAATTTTCCCTTTAAAAATTTATAGAAAGATCCACCGCATATCTCAGTCCACATTAAAGATTAAATTCTTTATACCGTCGGTGTAAATATTTGTTTCCTCCAAATCAATTATAGTACGTCACGTTGCCATGTTTTATTGATTGGGATCACTGTTTTGCAATGTGGCGCAATGTAATTGATTTGAAGAAAACAAATGTTTACACCGACAGTATAAAAAATTTATTCTCTTAAATCTTTCCCGTCTCTATTTTTGTCTCAGTGTCATTCCTCTTTCCTCCTCCATGGGGGCTTCCTCAAGGCTTTCTTAGAGTCCGTGCCCCCTTTGACACCCTAACCAATACGTGAGTGATGAACTGAACAACGCTACTCTGTGAAGTATAAGAACTTGAGAGAATGGTATTTCCGGAACTCTGTAAGCCGATTTCAGCTGGCTGTATGGGGGGAGGAAGCTATGGTATACAGGGTATACCGTATGTCTAAATTACGACAATTTGTGATTTTCATTATGCCGATTTTTAGTTTTCTAATGCATATTTATGATTGTAATTACGACTTGTACTTTAAAATTTACCTGTTGAACAGGTCATCAGCAGGTTACCCATAATTAAAAAATATTGTTGTTATGTAACCATAATTATTTGTACCGGAATCCATAACACTTGTACCCTAACCAAATATATGCGTACAATATCAAAAATTAAATAATGCTACCCATAAATGTTATAACAACACCATAAATTGGCATTATCTTACCACAATAAGTCGTACCTAAAAAAATTGACTTGTATGATATTCCGTAACAAAATCAAAATATGTCGTACCAGAATCAACTATTGTTATACTCAAACCAAAAATATTTGTAAAATGCCACAAATTTTATAAAATAACCACAATTGTTATGACAACACCTAAAATTGTCGTTTTCTTAACACAACGTGTCGTATCAAAAGAAAATATATTTAAATACCACAAATTATAAAACAAACCACAATTGTTATGACAATACCACAAATTGACGTTTTCTTACCACAGTGTGTCGTATCAAAGGAAATTAATTAAAATATTCCATAATAACACATGTCTAAAATACCACAAATTGAGTAACATAGCCAAATTTGTTATGACAACACCATAAATTGACGTTTTCATACCCACAACATGTCGTATAAAAAAATTCAATCGGAATGTTTGGTTAACGATAATTATAATCAGCAAAATACCATTCCACAAATTGAGTAATATAACCAAATTTGTTATGACAACACCATAAATTGGCATTTTCATACCCACAACGTGTCGTATAAAAAAATTCAATCGGAATGTTCAGTTAACGATAATTGTAATGAGCAAAATACCATTCCACAAATTGAGTAATATAACCAAATTTGTTATGACAACACCATAAATTGGTGTTTTCATACCCACAACGTGTCGTTTAAAAAAAATTCAATCTGAATGTTCGGTTAACAATAGTTATAATCAGCAAAATACCATTCCACAAATTGAGTAATATAACCAAATTTGTTATGATAATACCATAAATTGACGTTTTCATACCCACAACTTATCGTATAAAAAAATTCAATTGAAATGTTCAGTTAACGATAGTTATATTCAACAAAATATCATACCATAAATTCAGTAATATAACTAAATTTGTTATAACAATACCATAAATTGGCGTTTCATACTCACAACATGTTTTATAAAAAAAATTCAATTGGAATGTTCAGTATACGATAGTTATAATTAGCAAAATACCATACCACTAATTATTTTCAATTCCCGCCACCTTATTTTTTCAAAAATTTAAAATTTTCACCATATTATCTTAATTTTTGATTCCCTCCGCACTATTTTTTCAAATTCTTATTTGTCCCTATACAATACCTCAATAATTTAAACTAAAAATGAAGTTCTCGCTCAAAATTTTCTTTCAAGAATTTCACCAAAAAGTAAGTACTATACCCAAATTTTCGAATACAACTACAATTTTCTCTCAAAATATTAGTGTAAATTAAGTTATTTCTCTAAAAAATTAATTCAAAAAATCAAAATTGCTTCAAATTTTCGTGAAAAAATGAGAGATCACTAAAACAAATAATTATTCAACTGTTTCAAGATACAGATATTTAGGGCGGTGCACTTAACAATTGGCACTATATATTTGACAGGCAGATCGGTGCCAAACCTTCACCCTATGCGTACAAATCCAAATTTAATGGAGGTCCTTGGAACTAGGTTATGGAAGTACAATCTATATAATTTTGTAAATTTATTGTCATTGTAATTTCTTTTTTTAAAAATTATTATTGTCAACATACTGATTTACACCAATGACATAGGTCATAATATGATCTACAAGTGCAGGCCCAGCACTAAGACAATACTACTACAAAATGATATAAAGATCACGGTCCAAAAACTAAGAAGATCTCACTTTTTGTAAAAGCGTAATAAAATGTTATGAACTATAGTTTTAATCTCAGTTATACGAAAAAACTAAGATAGAAATATTTTTTAATCTCAATAATCTAAAAAGTGAGATTGTAACTTAAAGAATGGATCTCATTTTCAAAAAACTGAAATTGTATGTAAAAGAGTATATCTCGTTTCAGAAAACTAAAATTATTACTTAAATATTTTAGATCTCGCTTAAGTAAAACTGTGATTGTTTACTTAAAGATCTCATTTCAAAAAAGTGTGATTGTAACTGTAAAATAACCTTGCAGATCAAAAAAAAAACTGTAAAATAACCCTTGAAAAGAAAATGCCATGCCCAAGTCTCGAACACCCCATCACACCTGTACCAACAACTTACAAGCTACAGCTAGCACGCACAAGAGAATCTAGAATATCTTAGGATATTAAATATATATATATATATATATATACTGTTTCTTTTTCTTTCTTTTTTTTTGTCAAACGGAAATTATATATACTTTTTCTACCTGTTGCTTATTGAATCAAAGCAACCATGTACTTCCGTTATTTTCTGCACAATAATTAAGTGTCCTCATATCACACACAGTACGAATAAGTTATAAACTTAATTAATCGGTTATATTTTAATAATGGTCGATCTAAACCATTAGAATTTCATGTCTCACCAATTCTAGCATCGTCACCAAAATTGAAGATCATCGGATATCAGCAATTGTCTGATTGAACTATATTTGATGCATCTTGATGCATTAAAGTATTATATTTCAATACCCGACACCCACTTGATCAGTCTCTTTCTTCCATCAGAACCGTCCATCTTTTACATATTATGAAGTAAATCATTCCTACGAAAATGAAATTAATCGGGTATCGCTACACACTTGATCGGACGGAAAAAATCCATTTTGTTAGTGACATTTTGTCTTGATAAAGAAGCTTTGTAAACCTGATTGAGACCAATTTTTTTCGAGAATGATATAATTAACAAAGAAAACAAAAGCAATGGTTTGGATCATCGTAATGGTGTGACGGTTGAATGACTACAGTATGTTCTCGTAGAGTACAAAACTTAGCTTGTTGACAACTACATTATATATATAGAATTTAAAGGTCATTACCAACTCAAATTTTACAGTGGTCGATCCAAACCGTTAGGATTTCACGTCTCATTGATTCCTTCATTGTCACCAAAATTAGAGATCATCGGATATGGGCAATCGCCTGATAGGACCACATTGAATGTGCAATGTAAATGTCGTTAGTGAGTGTATTTTTAGAATGATCGATCAGTACTGTTAGGATGTTAAGTTATACGATATTCAGCATTGTCGCCAGAATTATAGATTATCAAATATCAACAACTACGTAATCTAAAGACTTTCAAGTTAGATCTGTACGCTCATGGTTAGTGTAAAGTTGCCTTTTCACACGATGGGTCATAGCAGGACTTGTTGACTTCCTTTTACATCCTGTTTGTGTAAAGGGGGAAGGAGGAGGAGTTGGATAGCCGTCCTCCGAAGGACAGTGTGTTGCCGATGGTTGGTAGTCATTCTTATCGATAGAGATACTATCCACTCCTCGGCTAGCTAAAGGAAATTTTGGACACGTTCGCTTTGTGTGCCCTGGAACCCTGCACCTTCCGCATTTCCTTGGCCTTTTGGGTTTGCCCATAGAAGAGTTCCCCCCCGGATTACCTTTGGTTTTAACTATATTAGGATCCCCAATGCCAAACAGCTTGGTCTTCGTATTTCCTTGAACACTGTTGGGGTTATCCTCCTTTGTCATTGCTTGGCGTTTCTTCAACCGCCACAAAAACTGGACGGCTACTTCCTTAGCCTCTTTGAAATCCAAGTCAGCGTTTGAGGCATAATATGACACCTCGTTGAAAAGTGAGCTTAATATACCGTAACGTGCTGTCTGAGTTAGTGTGGTATCAATTTTGCTATGACTATGTACCTGATGGTTAGGCCTATGTTGCCTCGCCCACCTCTGCAAGACACAATTCTGAGGAATACACAATAGATGGTTTAATTTCATAACACAAATCATGTGGCAGCAGGGTATGCCAAACGATTCGAATTTCAAGCAAGAACACATCATTCGATTCTCCGCTGGATGATAGTCAACTGTCCATGTTTTCTCAGGGGACCCATATTTAGATAAGTAATACTTGTGATGGTCTATCCCCTCGATCACAACTGTTTTCTCCACAATGTACTTGCCTGCTTGGACAAGTTCCTCACGAAACAACAAAAAAATATTTCGAGTGAACATGTCGGCTCCATGTTTCTCTAGACGCTTCAGTGGTGTAGTCAAAACCGGAAAACTGTTCTCTGTTCGGACCTCTGCCTTTGCCTCTCTATTTCGAATACGCCCAAGAGCCCTATCATAGTGTACCATAAATTCAAAAAGCCTTAGTCTCTATTTTAAGAACTTGTTGAAATAGGCATTCATGCCTTCTACCCATTGTGTACTCGATGCCCCAGCAAACATATAGCCACGAAGATATGCCTGAGCCCATAAAGAACGTTTGCTATAAGTCTCCAACACCCAAGGTTTTTGCTCAATATTGTACCGTTTCACAACTTGATCCCAAACGTTTTCGAACTCATCTATTTCACAATCCATTTGCATACACCGCTTGAAATCTTTTTGAAACTCGGGTTTGTGGATATTTGTCGCGGCATTTCGTGACAGATGCCACGAACAAAGACGATGTCTACAATCCGGAATGACTTTTTGAATTGCCTGGCGCATTGCCCTATCACCATCTGTCAATACGGACATAGGTCGTTTGTTATCCATGGCCTCCATTAAGGTTTCCAGCACCCATGTGTATGTTGCAAACGTCTCATCAACCAACAAGGCACAACCAAAAATAGTCGTAAGAAAATGGTTACTCACACCAGCTAAAATGACAAACGGTTTCTTATATGCATTAGTTCGATAGGTTGTGTCGAATATCAGTACATCACCGAAAGCAGCATAGTCCATTCGAGACTTCGAGTCTGCCCAAAACAATTTACCTAGCCGGTTCTCCTCATCCACGGTATACTTGAAGAAAAAAAATGGGTCGGCATTGGCTCTCGCAGATAAGTAACCCAAAGCACCCTCTGCATCCCCGTCTTTGAGTTCTACTCTGCGCTCAACTTCAATTTTGTTCTGCAGATCTTTCAGAGTGAAACCCACATCCCCGTACCCCCCTGATTCATTGACCTTCAAATCCATGATCTGACCTGTCTTCACACCGACATTGTGCATAGCTTTTGTTTGAGCTTTAACTGCATCACTCACACACCTATGTGAGAGGAGGAAAGGCACACAACGTTTCTCTATAAATGGATGGTTGTGTTCATCATCAAAGTGAGTCACCACATATTTTTCAACTCCTTTATCATATCGGATGCTAAAAGTAGCTCGACATCCAACTCTAGTTTCATCCCGGGGGGGTCTTTTCCGATCCTTACGGTTCAAATGTTTTTGTGCTCTTTGACCTTGCTTTGAACATACCCATTTCCTCTTACGAGGCACATTAGCCTCGTTGACTTTCAACCTATCTTTCCGTATGCTAAACCCCATTTCCTTAGCGTATGCGTTATAGAAGGCATGCGCATCATCCTCTGAATCAAATTTCTGCTCGAGAATGTCATTCTTACTATAACTGCTAGAATTAAATTTATCACTGTGGACATTTGCATGACCTCCCTGATTACCATCAGACTGATCCATAATATCTACATACCAAGAAAAGTAAAGGGTTGTAGTTAAAACAATTAAATAAAAACACATAAAATGGATAACTATACCCAAGTGATGATTGGGTTTAACCAGGAGCAATCACAAGAAGCTTTGAGAGAGAGAGAGAGAGAAACGGTTGAGAAGAGGAGAAGAGAAAGAAGGAGAAAAAAATAGGTGCAGAGCTGCTCTTTACGAAATTATTCAAGGTACCTAGAAAGCTTGTTAATTTCTGGTATTTTTACTGAAGGTTCATTAGTGTGTCTACTGTATCTTGTTAAATTCTCAGAATTTTGTGAGACGTGTAGAAAAAGATAAAAATCATAAACCAAATTGTTGTCAGGATCCTATTTTTTAGCAGACAGCTTACAGAGCTGCGTCCTTTATCAATTTTTTTATAGTTAAGCAATCCTCCTGATTATGGGTCCTTATGAGTCTGAAAGATTGATAAGTTGGTGATGTTTTGGCGTTGGAATTACTAAAAAGTATTAAGTATTCGATTTTTAATGAATTTTCGAATACAAACTGTTCTGCTGGAAATTGTGCTTCGCTGCACAGAATTTCTAAGTTTGGAGGTGATTTTGACTAGGTTTCTTCATTGTGAAAAATCTGAAAAAAATCAAGGATGAACTTTGGTGTGTGCTAATTGTGTGTACCAAATTTGGAGTTTATTAGATGCATATTCTAAGTTTGGCAGATTTTACAAGTTGGTGTGTCCCTGCTAAGTTTTGTATTTGCTGCACTGACACATTTTGGAAAAATGGTCATATCTTTTAGCTCGGGTGTCGGGTTAGCGTACGGGTTGTTAATTTTCCATTTACTTAGTCCCCTCTGTCTTTCTATCTTAAAGATGCACTACCAATCATGCAGATGGATAGCTCCAATCACCCATTCACATAAGCTATAGAGTTGTCTAAACACCCATTCAAAGAATACATACTGCAGAGGGATAGCTCCAAACGCCTATTCGCTAGCAATAAAAGAAAATGGGTGGAGAAACCAATTTCTGTTTCATGGTTCTAAGGACAAAGATGAGTTCTAGAATTGTTTCAAAAGGGGGAAAAAGCCATTAAACTATTGTTTCAAAACAGAGAACAAAGATGGGCTTAATTAGGTTACCAGGTGAAGTTCCTAGCATTGAAATCCAAAAGTTTAATAATCATTTTTTTGATACTCAACATGAAAAAGCCAGCACTAGTTCGTTATGCACTCCGCATCTCCGTCATAGATGCTAATTGTTTGCTTCAGTATTTAACTTGAAAAGTACTTCAAAAATATTTAGCTTCAGTATTTATTTATGTGTGTTGATTGTTCGAGCCCGTGCCATGCAATAGTACATCAATATGCATGATGCAAGCACAGTTTTTTTCCCTTAAGTTTTCTTCGTTTGTCAATTTGATGGGGAAATCTCGAAAAGTAAAGGATACTTTAACCCATTGAGGGCAAATATACTAAGGGGTATCCAAGCCTAATCTTGCAAGATCATTTCGGCTATTCTAATTTTAGCATCTAGAAACAATCAATTAGTTCAATTTTCTCAAAAACTAAGATGATAAGATGATATGTAGTACGTAGAGCTAATGTCCATCATACATTGGAGTCATACAGTTGAGATAAGCATTTTATCGAACACGTGGTTCGCAGTGAAACTACGAAATCAAAATTTTCATTCAACTTTGAATAAAGGCACACAAAAACTACACAATCAAAAGGTTGAACCAATTCCTTTATCTATGGAAAAAGCCCTAGTTTTTCCCTAAAGAAAAACCTAATTTCTGGACCCATGAAAGGATTCAATTAAAACGAACAAGATGGAATGAGCACACTGTTGCTCCCCTATCGTTACCAGGCCTGAAGAGAAAGGGAGAGAGACTTACTGCTGTCACGCTAGCGAGGATGTCGGAGTGAGGTCGTCAAACCAGAACGAGCAGTGGGAGGGACGGAGAGACAGAGACGATTGTCCTGCGAAATCACGACGGATTGAGATGTGGGAGGATGGCGGAGGAAATCGTCGGAGTGAGGTCTTCGAAGGGCAGTCAGTGGGAGGGAGAGAGAGCCGAGAGGAGATATGGAGAGCGAGAGAGTCAGGAGGGAGAGCGGGAGAGAGAGCCAGAGAGGAGATATGGAGAGCGAGAGAGAGTCAGGAGGGAGTCACCGTTAACCTGTTAAGCCATTTTTTTATTTTGTTAATTGATTTAATAAATGTGTGGTCCGGATTATTTACTCCCAAATCCAAGGGTTTAAAATCATGGTGCGTACGGTACACCCCCTAATAAGGGGTGTGTACCATAAGACTACCCTGTATGGGGACAGGTTAAAGCAGGGCCTGCTGGGCTTGCTTTCTCATGAGATTGGATGAGGTAATCAGAATTCCTCTTTCGTTCCTCTCCCTGTGGTTGAGCATATGAAGAACCATGCCCTCTTTCTCAGATTCAAAAACACATTTTATTTTACTTGGAAGATTAAGAGTGGTGGATTTGTGATAGCCGTTCTCGCCTCAACACCGGACCTTACCGGTTGGTACAGGCAATTCCGGACAATACCGGGCCAGATGGAATTATCGGCGATTTCAGGCGGTATTTTGCAAAAGAAGAAATAGAAGGAAAATAGGGAGAAAGGAACGATCAAAACCTGTCTTCCAACCGATTCCTCTGTAGATCTGGGTCTTTTAGTGACAATCCAGCGAACTTCTCCACGGTTTTGGCCTGATTGAAGGTCTTCTTCTTCACGTCGTTTCGTTGCAAATCACGCCGTTTTAAGTCGGAAGTCCTTCACGCCGTTCCTTCGCAGTTCTAAGTTGGGGTAGTGGAACAGCTGTTGCGTTTCCAAAGCAAAGATAAAAGGGAAGTTTCAACAGGTATATTGGATCGCGAATCAAAAAAAAAAAAACAGGTGCATTGGATCGGATCAAAAAGAAGAACAGCATAGCATACCATAATATCATACGTATATTCTTTTTAAATGAATGTTAATGTAAATATCCTATCCATTTCCAAAAAAAAAATGTAAATATCATGTATGTAACTTCATAAAAAAAGAAAGGAAAACTAATGGGTTTTGGCACTACAGGGATGAGAGGGAAAGGGAAAAGTAGGGAAAAAGTGAAAAGTGGAGCAAAGTTGGGTAGAAGGTTGAGCCATGGATAAATTTGTCAAAAGTAAAGCTCATTACCTTTATTTCCTTCCGGATACGTGCAACAAACGGATGGGCTGAATTGTAGCCGACAACTAAACCAAAGAGGACGTAAGTACAATTTCCAAAACCTAGGGGAAGTGTTTGTAATTGTTAGAAACCTTAGGGGGGTAAGAGAAATTTACTCAATATAACTCATTAGTTTAAGGGGTGGCAAATGGACGGATTTGGGCCAAATTGGACAAATAGTGGGTTCAATCTTTAAAAAATTGGCCTAGGGTCCACTATAGCATATTTCTAACACATAAGGTCCACTAATCAAGTTTTCAACCCACTAAGTCCACTAATATGTATTTGGTAAAGTATAAAGTCCACTACATTTAAAAAGGGAAATAGTGTCTGGCAGAATTATCCTTCCATTCAAATCCCATCTGTTTAGCCCATTATCCCTTCTACTTTTGAAATCATGCCAATCACGGCATTGACGTTGGAATTTTGAGACAGCGAGAAAGAGGGAAGATCACATATAACGTTATATACTCATTCAACAATTCACATTTTACGTTATATACTCATACATCAGCTTATATTTAACGTTATATACTCATTCACACATGACAGAAGATCACATATAACGTTATATACTTGTTCACTAGTTCACATTTAACATAAGATACTTACATTTTACGTAATATAGTACTCATTCATCAGCTCGCATTTAACATTATATACTCATTCACACATGACAGAAGATCACATTTAATGTTATATACTCGTTCATCAGTTCACATTTAACGTTAGATACTTAGATTTTACGTTATATACTCATTCATCAGCTCACATTTAACGTTACATATATACTCATTCACACATGACAGAAGATCACATATAATGATATTAAGGATGCAAACCTAAAATGATTTTGGTTGTTTAGGTTTAACCTTATATAATGTCATATGTTCATTTTTTCAAGGGATACACATGACAGAAACATACATTTAATGTTAGATACTCATTCATCAGAAAAAATGGAATTTTGACCTGGCCTCATATAACAATGTTAAATGGGATTCTGTTGTGTATTTGAATGCATAAGTCAATATATGACCATGTAGGTACAGAGACCATATTGTGATGAATTCAACATTGTCATTCCCAAATGTAACAACCTACCAACATTTTTTTGGGGGGTAATTTAGATTGAAATATAAATGGAGGCTAAGCGAATGTATATACAAGGGGCATACCTAACGAGGAAAGGAAAAAAAAAAAAAGACAAAGATTGAGAAAATTGATGAATGCCAAGTGGCTACATTGATCTAAGCCAATGGTTGATGATTTTGCTTTCACTTGACTATTTGGAGCAGTAGAAGGAATGACACGAATTATCTTCAATACAGTATGGTCTTTGTTGGTATCATGCCAAATAGATGATGAACAACAACTTGTTGATGAGAAGGCAGGAGCAGCCATTGTAGAACCGACACTGATCTGATAGTTATCAACAGGTGCAAAGCTTGCTTCAGAAAAAATGTGAACCCCACCTCGTAGAAAGAATGCTCTGATAGTTATCAACGGGTGCAAAGCTTACTCCAGAAAAAATGCTCTGATGGTTTGCTCTGATAGTCATTCATCCCTGGGAGATTTGTCAATACAATAATATTTGAAAACTGGATCATATGGAGCAATCATTTCTAGTCTAACTTTGTATTGCTTCATCTTGTAAAGTAAATCATGGCATGATATACGTATAAATAAAACTAATAAATCTATGAAATCTATTCAAGAAAACTAATAAAACAAATTATTTTACGTTATTGAAATGGTCAACGCAGTGGCCTGACTGACCTCGATATATAACCCTAAATATTCACAGACAAAAATGGCGACCAAAACAACCCCTAAATGTTATATGTTATCCTATTTGGGATTTTCTAAGAACATATAATCAGATATAACCATTTGCATTCGCATATCACCATATAACCATATTAAAAAAGCATACCACACAGAACCATCTATTCACACACAGTTTACATCTGCAGCCTTTAACAATGTTCGTATATAACCAACATTGATATAACCATATATATACCATCAATCGAATCCCTAACTTAATTCAACCATACCATACCAGATCAAAGATTGATATAATAACCACATATACTCGCAATCAAAACCCTATCTTAACTAAACCAATACGAAACCGATCATAGTTTGATATAACTATATATACTCACAATCAAAACCCTAACTTAACCTAGCCAAACCATTCATATAACCATATATAGGAGGAGAAACATAGCTATAACAAAATTCGCAAACTATAACAAAATTCGTATATAACCAACTTTGATATAACCATATATACTATCAATCGAATCCCTAACGTAATTCAACCATACCATACCAGATCAAAGATTGATATAAGCACATACCCATGTCCGTTACACAATCAAAACCCTAACTTTACCAAACACCAACCTAGCAAATATATATAACCATATATACCCAAAGTTCACTTTTAGTTTTCTAAGAAACATACCGAATGGATCGAAGCAAACAAAGGAGATTGACGGTGATGGGGATGAACCGAAGGGTTTCGACGGCGATGAGGATGCAGAATGACGGAGATGAATCGAACGAAATCGGAGATTGATTGATGGCAATGAGGATGTGAAACAAAGGTGAACAATTGCAACGGGGATTTGACAGCGATGGAGAAACGAAGTTGAACAACTGCGACGAGCGCAATGGCGTCCGACCGAAACGAAAGGGAACAACGGCGACTAGGGCGACTGTTGGTGAACGAGCGCGACTGTTGGTGGACGACGGAGATCGTCTGACGACGACGACAAAGAACGCCGACGACAAATGGTTGGCGATCAAGGAATGGAGGAGCAAACCGTCTCGGTTTTTTTCCTCTCAGTCTGGTTCGTTTTGAAAAAAGGGGGAGAGGGAAAGGGTTTTGTAATGGGGGGAGAATTTTTCGGATAGGGTTTTTTTGAAATAGTTGAAAAAACGGGACAAAACGTTTTTAAAAAGCAGGGGTATATTAGACTAACCGGAGTTATTATATCCTAAGTAATAGGTTAGTGGACTTCGGGGGTTATAGAATTTAGAAGTGGACTTATGGGGTTTGAAAAGTGGTATAATGGACCTGGAAAAAATTCTCCAATGTGTTATTGACTCATTTAGACCCATTAACTATGAGGTTAATTATCCATACCCAACTTGACCCATTTATTAAAAAAGAAAATTCGACCCGCCCATTAGCCCAATTAAATACTAAAATTTAAAATGACTAAAATACCAATGTACGCTAAAATTACCATACATTCCCTCTACTAGTAAAAAGACCAAATTACCCCTATACACTTAATTACCATATTACCATCGCTTTTATCTGTTCTATACTTCCTTTGCAAAACTATAATAGGAAACATTTCTTTGCATAAGGGTAAATACATAGTCTAAAGCTAAATAACAAAGAATATAATATTGAACCAAGCACTAGATGTCCAAAGGAAGGATTGACAGACAACAACGTCATACTCAAAGTTATTAATTCCGTACCGCACTCGTATGGCACAAGTGATGGCCATTGCTTCATGAATGATGTCACAGTCCCTTCAAATCCATGTACAAACACAGAGCAATATTGTTAGCGGAATCATACGATTTTTTCTTTAGTATTACGTACACATCAGATGATATTCAAAAATGATTACATCGTTAACATGTATTTTGCCGGGGCCCATCTAGTGATATATGACGAGATGTGCTATTTAAAACCTACGATCAGGTGATATGGTTGTACCACGCCACATCAAGAGATACTCAAAAGTAACGTGCGAATGTGATCACCATATCATTTCTTGTTTCGAAAAAACAAGGACGATCGATCATGTACCAATGATAAAGATACTGATTTCGATGATAATAGGCTCGGCAATTTTGCCCGCACTTAAGGCTAACTGAGCTACACCAATGGCTAATATTCCTGCCAACAAGCTTCCCAGTGCTCTGTTCTATGCAGTCACTCCATGACCTTCGGTGGATTTCTGTACACTCCGGCAACAAGTTTACAAGTTTTGTGCAGTACACAAGATAGAGATCAGAGAATCGAAGCTAGAGACATGTGTTAGAACTTAGGTTCACAAATATCGTTTTATAACAAGAATTATTGGACCACATGAACATAGAAACACAAACAAGAAAAACATGAGAGTACGAAAATAGTGAAAATAGGAAAGATGTTGCCTGTGAGATTGAGAGTCGTGTAGTCACTGTCTTAAGGCTAATATTCCTCCCCTCGTGAAGGTTCCACCGGAGTGTACTAGCCCCAAGATTAAACCCAAGCGCTCACAAGCATTCCTCACTCAATGTTCACGACCACCGGGAGGTTTGAACGAGTCACGAACCGAGTTGCCCAAGTCTATAGAAAATAGTATAAGAATATTCTAAAAAACCCTCTTCCATTATCTGTTTATACCCTCCAATTACTTTCTTCACTTGCACCACCTTTCACACTTGTCAAAACCCATATATATAGAAGTTAATGGATTAAGACCCATTTAATGATATATATATAATGATAGGAATGAATATCACTTTTATGTTTTTGTAACTGACAACATTTATGCACTAATATTGTAACGGAAAAGTAATGATAGGTAATAAGTATTTAGATTTATTTTTATTAAAATCTTTCAATGTTCCAACAATCCCCCACTTTTAATAAAAATAGATAACATATGTTTTTTTTTTTTTTTAAACGCGATATATTTTGTATACGTAATGTATAAGAAAATTTGGGCAACTATATACTGTGCAATAGGTGTAGGTGTCTTCCGGACTTGAACCTCACTTAGTGTTAATAGTTTACCCCTGAAGGATCATAGTGAACTATGTCTTGAACTAGATCCTTTGAGTCAGAGTTCAACATATCACACGCACAGTACCGGTATTGGACTTCAGTTCGCGGGTTAGTGCTATTAATGGCCATGCACTGAATCTTGATTCTCATGAGGGTTACTAGAGGTCAGCCCAAACCTCATAGTCGCGGCCTCACGACAACCCCCACTTAGGTGAATCCTACGAGGGTACAGTGACGGAATGTACCTCGCGAGAGATCCTCGCCTCAGATTCATTAAGGGTTAAAACCCACCCTCAACCTGTCACTTCTTCAGCACCGTGCCTTAGGAATGAGCAGGAGAACAACTCTATATGGTGTCTCCTAATATTTTTAGTGCTGGAATCAAGTCACGCAGTGTGGATTGTTTTTACCCATTGAATCTCCTTCATGGGATCTCCAGTCACAGAGATTGGGTTACCTCCCTAGGTGACTTCCTATAGGCTTTGCTCATTCCCCTCGACAAAATTCGGACATAGCCTGCTCGCTAGCCCCAATAATTTTAATATGGACCTAGCCTCAACGCTAGTCTGAGGCGCGTGCCAAGCGTTCTGTATATTGAATCAAACCCTTTGACTGCTCTGCAACCCATCAGCTGCCTGTGAAATTTACACAAAAATTCTCTTGCACACCATTAGTATAATCCTCTTGTGAAATATAAATCTGCCAATAGAATTTTGTGTATGCACATATCTTCCAGCGAAGAAAATAACCCCCACATTTCTATCCTCTCTCAAATAAGCGTAAACAAGAATATCCTAAATTTCCTTGGTACGACAGATCTGTACCTCATGACCGTAAAATATTTCTTGTAAAAGCACAATAAATCAGAGGTTTAAATCACTACGCCAAATAACACTATAACATGTTCACAGAGTATTAGAACCATAAATTAAATAATGGAGGATCAATTAATCAACGCAAACAAAATGGTCATGCCAACAATTACTTTCTCATCATTATATGCCAACAATTACTTTCTCATTATTATAGTATTGAGTTCAATTCCAACAGTACCTCACCAAGGCAAGATATAACTCTTACTCAAGAATCTGTCTTGACAAAATGTGGCAGTTAATCCTTCTTAAAAAACGTTTTCTTACAATACACCCTCTCACTATATGCATGCAACCACACATTAAATATCACAGTGAAAGAAAATTAACAGGGTGTAACCAATTACAGTAAGTTGTAAGATAATGAACTCATAAGCTAAATGCTATTGGCCATAAAATTCATGTCACAAACAGCTCAAACATTAAGTCTCCCATTGTAACCTATGGCCAATGCAATTAAAGAGATTATTAAGCTAGCTGAGAGTTGAAGGATGAAGTAAAACATTGGTAAACGAAATAAACTAAATGGATTTGACTCCTATTTGACAATAAACTAAATGGATTTGACTCCTATTTGACACACAGTCAGATATCACTTTCTTTTTATCTAAGAGAAATTAAGAATCATACCAACTATTTTGTTATTATCAACATTGTGGCGAATTCTTATTTTTGGAGTCATAAGTCATTTTATTTGTGACAAACTGTTCTTATGACAACTAGCGAGACCTATTGATAGGCTTCTCTTGGTATCAAAATGCAGTCATCTCTGCCTAACCAAATTGGAACAGTTTTTACACCATAGGAACGTATAGTAGCTTAACCAAATTGGAACAGTTTTTACACCATAGGAACTTCCAGTAGCTTTGGTCAAACATTTCAAAAACTAATGACATAAATGAGATTATTAGGAAAAAAATAAAAAATAAAACTTATCTAATTTTTAATAAGCCAACAGCTCATAACATTATTTCAAAAAAGGTCAGTTACGGAATCAGTAAATCCACACGATAAGTTTTGAAACTTAACAATACTATAGAATTTCAACATTCCCCCACAAGTTTCAAAACTTCAATCAACCAATGAGACATCTAGTAAATGCAATAGAAAGTAAACTTTCTCATCACAAAATCATATGCTTGCCAAGTAACATAAGCATTCACTACCATGTGCTAAAATCTCATTACTATACGTGGGGTTGTAATACCAAGAGGTTGCAATAAAAACGTAATCATTGAAATAGCTACCAACAAAACTTAATTCTCATAGCAATGTTTGCACTAATCAGTCATATTATAAACTACTATATATAACAAGAGCCTTTTGGAAAACAAGTATAATATGAGTAATGAGAGTATCATTCTTTTGAGTACACCAACATAGTATATATATAAACACAACTTCAAGAGTACTATGTCAATAAAGCTCACACAAAGAGTTTAATTTACGGGGCCAACAACCATCAATGTGGACATCATGCATGATCGCAATTCAGTACATAGGTACTGATAGAGTTCAAGTGATTTTTATTTAAAAAAAAATAATAATAATAATAATAATTGTATCATAACCATATGGAATACAATTTGGTATTCATTTGAAGACAGATTCATAACACATCATCATCTTAACATATCCCTTTTTTTTTTTTAACCATCAGCTACAAAATTTAACTAGCTAGTTGGAACTTTTTCAATTCATATAGTAATGAAGAATAATTGACAAGGAATAAGGGCACATCAATTTCCACACGATATATCGAATAGATCCCATGTAACGGTAACAATAATGCACGTATTAATTGAATTTTCCGTTAGCCATGAAAATTAATCTAGTACGGCAATTAATAGTACAAGTTAATACAAAAGGAACGGAAAAACCACAATTAATGAATACTTACTGAAATTCTTGATTCTAGTCATGCAAAGAGTCTTAATTACCCATGTGTCCAATGACTACCAATCTGACTGCAAATCCAAATGTCAGATGAAGATATAATCAGATGCATTTCTCTTTCTCTTTCTCTTTCTCTTTTTTTCCCTTTTTTTTTTTTTAATTTATTAATCTACCAAGAAGATACTATAATATTACCCCACTAACTTGAAACTGCCCATATAATTCGCAACCAAATGTGAGAGCATAAGTGGGTATTTGAATCAACACAGTAAATGACACAAATAACCAACAAATATGCCTCTTTCTTTTCCCTTTCGACAACTATGATTTTATATCTCCATCAAAACAAAACTCTTCCAAATAAATTTAAAGTTATTTCTCTTATAACTTTTTGGTATGATGCAATTCTCAGAAGTATGTTTACTAAAATAATGAGCAACGATCAATATCCATGAGTAACTGGAAAATAAAATTGTAACTCCATACATCAAAATATAATACGGGATTCGTAAGCGCTAGGTCATCAACAAAGGCAATATTCATAACAAAGAGCTAGCCAATTAAGGCACAGAGCCAAGGCAAAATGCTCTACTGAAATTCCGAAACAAGTAATTAAGAATGAACAAAGTAATGAATAGTCGCATTTAAGCAGGCAAAAACTTAGAGTGCAATTCATACGGACCATATTGGTTTTCCCTTCCAAGTTATGAATAAGGAATATGCTCAAAATGAAACAATGTTAATGCACCGGAGAACGAACTCAAAGACAAAGCCAATTCAAGTTTTAATGCATCATACAATTTTCTATGCAGCTTAAAATTTTAAAGAGGGTTGTACAAAATTAGTACTCTATTCGGTTGGCAATTATATAGTACCCTATTCGGTTGACTTCTCGGGAGTGGCTCTGCAGATTTCTCTTCAGAAACTTTTCAGCGAATGATTTACCAACTTCTGAAGGTGGTGTGTTTTGCGGGAAGATATAGAATATTTGATTTTACTATTCTAGAATACCAATTCCGCTAAAATGAAAGAAATAAGAAACCAAAGGGTATAAAAAAAGAAATATTCACCAAAACTGACTTTAAAAACAATCACCAAAGAGGATCTAAATTTCTCATAACCAAAGCTTGTGCGGAAATGAAATTGGCTACTGGGGAACTATTATTTTATAGACTTGTGTAATGTTCTAAGCCATGATCACAAATGCATGGTTCGTTTTCGTTTTGGTACGACAGATAGATGGTGCCAGAAAATAATGTATATTATGCCAGTGCATTTGTAAACATAATGTAGACAGTTCATAGAATCAAAATGCAGTTTCCAAAACTTTTTCGATAATCTAATGGGATAGTAGCTTCAACAAACAGGCTGACAGGAATACTATTAGATTCACAAAACCGTAAACGCTTGCTACCAGACTCATGTGTGTATGAACTAAGATGAAATGAAGTCACACCTCCCATTTTTCTAATTCATTAGGAGACAAATATTAGCCTTAAAATGTTAGAACTTAGGTTCACAAATATCGTTTTATAACAAGAATTATTGGACCACATGAACATAGAAACACAAACAAGAAAAACATGAGAGTACGAAAATAGTGAAAATAGGAAAGATGTTGCCTGTGAGATTGAGAGTCGTGTAGTCACTGTCTTAAGGCTAATATTCCTCCCCTCGTGAAGGTTCCACCGGAGTGTACTAGCCCCAAGATTAAACCCAAGCGCTCACAAGCATTCCTCACTCGATGTTCACGACCACCGGGAGGTTTGAACGAGTCACGAACCGAGTTGCCCAAGTCTATAGAAAATAGTATAAGAATATTCTAAAAAACCCTCTTCCATTATCTGTTTATACCCTCCAATTACTTTCTTCACTTGCACCACCTTTCACACTTGTCAAAACCCATATATATAGAAGTTATTGGATTAAGACCCATTTAATGATATATATATATATATATATATATGTATATATATATATATAATGATAGGAATGAATATCACTTTTATGTTTTTGTAACTGACAGCATTTATGCACTAATATTGTAACGGAAAAGTAATGATAGGTAATAAGTATTTAGATTTATTTTTATTAAAATCTTTCAATGTTCCAACAACATGTTCTGTGTTCTTCCGGCGTGAAATCCTTATATTCCGGCATGAGAGAGAGAGAGAGAGAGAGAGAGAGAGAGAGAGAGAGTGAGAGTGGTTTGAGGGAGAAGAAAGGCCATGTCTCAGCTCCTAGGGAAAAAAAGAGAATCACGTGTTGACAATGAGAAACGTGTTTGAGTAAATGGTTTTTTTTTTTTTTTGTTATACTCATGGGTAAAATTCAATTAAGTTAAATTAATAAATAGGTTAGATGAGTTTGACTCTGATCCAACAAATAAATGGACTGAGTTGAATCCATTTTTTAGTGAATGTGTTTAGGTTGATTAATGAGTTTGAATTTAATTTATCACCCCTGCCCCAACTCAGTCATCTCTCTCTTCGCGACAGAGGCAATCTCAAAGATTAGCGATTTCAAAGAGTGTCGCAGTGTTAACTTCCGTTGGCCGCATTCAGCACCGCCACCAATCACAAGGTTAGGGTTTCGAACTCATCTTCAGTGTTTTTTTTTGCCCATTCCCCTACGATTTCTACCCTTCCTAGTTATGACTTGAGAGAATTGTCTGATTGCCACTGCTTAGATTGCCACATATGCGGCGAATGAATCATTCACTAATTTCTCTTTATTTGCGTCTGTAAAACTGGATTGGCCTTTTATTTTACTTTACGTTTGATTAATTGCATTTTCTGGGCTGCCATTCGTGCGTTGGTTTTGTTTCTTTATACAGAAGCTTTTGTATATACGGCAAACATCTGGTTGAATCCTGAGCAAACTGCTAGAATGAGAATATATGTACATGAGTCGGTTTACAATCCGTTCAAGTAATCTGAATCCTTTGGATAGTGGTGTAACTAGAAATTTGTGGCATTGGGGGCAACTATTAAACACGATAAATGATCCACCAGTATAAGTACTAGAGTCAAAATGGCAGTATTGCAATTATCCTAGGGAAGTACCGCTCGTGGGTTACGTGGACTCGTGACTTTGTTTAAGGTACTCGGTACTGTAGTCACTGGTTACTTCCAAGTATCAAGTAGCTAGGAAGAAAATTTTGATAAACAATGTTTATCATGTTTCCAAAAAAAATCTAAGATGTCCGCAATAATTCACAATCAGAATAATCAAATTTCCGATAATCCTAACAGAATAGCATCTCCGAAAGATCATCTGAGAGAGAGAGAGAGAGAGAGAGAGAGAGAATTTGAGTTTGTTCTTGTCGTTCATGTTATATTGAAGAAGAGGAAGAGATAAAAGAAGCATGGGGTGGAAGGGGGCCTGGCTTGACATGCATGTATCAGTTAGACAGTAGTTGTGAACAAGTGGTATTTGGTAGCCAAAGCTTCGATGAATGGAGAGCTTGTTTGGAGTTGCTATATTGAGAGTATCTCTGAACTCATATGCAAAAATTAGGAATTCTTAATTTATTTATTTTTTTGAAAGCTTATGTGAGAATTTGACATCCCAACCAATCAAAATTTTCTATTTGAGTACTTTTTGCTAGAATTCATTTTCCTTTATAAATTTTGGGACAGGATTGTATATTACACGAAATTAAGCAATCAGAGAAAAAAGATCTGAAATATTATTGTTTCACATGCCATTTTTATCAACTTTGCATGCCATGACAAATTTGACATCATGGTTGGAATGCTCCAAAGGCAATTTATAAGTCCAATTGTTGAAAGGCTAGTGATTTCCACACTCCCTTTTTTGATAAATGCACTACATTTTTTGCGCTTTAGTGAAGCTTATATGGGTAATTTTTTCACTAGAAAACAAGAAGTTGAGTGTACTTATAAAAAAAGGGAGTGTGAAAATCATTTCTCTTGTTAAAAATAGGAAAACACTAAATTTCCAATGCAGTCAGATGCTCAGACTGGACCTGAATTACCTCCTGCTGCCTTTGGCGGTTTGGCCCTTCTTTTACACTTTCTCATCATCAATAAAATCTTTCTGAAATGATGTTGGAATGGAAAAACGATTTCTTGCAATTTGAACATTTGTTGCTTAAATCTCTGGTCTGTTGCCACTTGCCAGTCCAATCAAGGTTGATTGAGCTCTGTTAAGTAGCAAAAATAGCTTTCTGAAATCATTTCAGAATGGCTATTCTAAGAGTGGAAAACAATTTACTTGTAGTTTGAAATATTGGTGGCTAAAATATCTGCTCTGAACTTTCTTTTTGTTTGCTGTTTGTTTTGTTGAATATGAAATAGATGTTTTAAAAAATTAAAAAAAAGGATTTTTTTCTAACAATCCTGTTTCGGAAGTGATCAATAATTCACTTCCCATTCATTCTTAAATGGATATGTAAATTATATGATCTGCTCTTAAAGTGGTTTCAAATCAAATTAAGAAAGTTAGACTTTAGTGTGTGTGTGTGTGTGTGTCTTCCATATTTTTTGTTCTTCAATGTTACACATAATTCAATTTCTCCCCGTATTTCTCATGGTCACACTACAGCTACGCATAGTGAGTTGGTCCCAGACTCCCACGTGTCTTTTTCAGGGGTATCATTGTTCCTTCCCTGATGTCTAGGAGTGAGAAAAGGCAATAGGTTTTTTCCAAACCCGATTTTTATGTTTCTTATACTTTCTTTCTGAATTCCTTCCTAAATAAATTTTGGAGAGTAAAAGGGCTAATTAGGCTACTGTTAGAACATTTGTAAAATTGAATTATACTGTTCTTGTAACCCACTTTTGCCAGGAAAAGATCAACCTCACAAGGTACGGAAGGAAAATTCTTATTTGTTTCCATTGTATTCAACCTCTAAGTCCCGGGAGAGTTTGGCTAGTAAAAACACAAGAGAGCTCCAGTTGAGATTCATGGTTGATCCATGCGAGTTTCACTTGCAATCAATTACGTCAGAGAATCTTATGTGGTGTTAACATGTTCTTTGAATTTTAAACTTTAGTGGTCGTTAACCACTAGGCTTAGAAACCAAATTTGAAACGTATGACTCCATAGTTTAAACTTTAGGAAATAAGCGAAACCTGTTATCGAAATTTATGGGTGCAAAGGGAATTTTAGCTATAAAAGTCCAATTGTGCTAGGGCATTAAGCATCATGAAGTGTGCCATTTTTTGTATTATCATTGGGATGCCTCAAGTATCTGTGAACTAATTATCGTCGGGGTAACTTGTGTTTTTTCTTTTTAAGTTTAGGGGTGTTGTATGTTTCAATCCCTAAACCAAAATGAGCAGGAACTGATATTGTTCACAAGAGTGATGGGCTACCATGCCCAATAGTTTTAATCTAGGACTAAAAGAGTGCAGTCCTTCAATATTAGCCTTAGAGGGTAGCCCATCACTCTGCTTAAGACGTGGCCCATGGAATGTCCATATAGTACTGGTAGGCTTTGGCTACATTGTGGAAACGCAAACTACTAGAAAGGCAATTTACGTCGGTTCTCTCTGTCGTTCTATGTACATCACATGTAAGTGTATAGATATGGACCTAATTGTGCATTTGAGTTGTAGACTTCTCTCTTTCTCTTTGGCCTGCTTTCTGCTTTTGTTATGTGGTTTTGTGTTGATTGTTTGAAAGGGCTAAACATGTTATGTGACAGTATCAATGATAGGACTGAAGAAAATAGAAAGAAAGTAGACCATGTTAATTTTGTGTTGGTTTTGTTTTGGTTTTTGATAGCAATCAGAAAACACAAACCAACTGGGTCAAACTTTTTGATTTTCATTATAATGGGTACTTACGTGAAGGATTGTAGGAGTTATTGACGGTTTTGAAGTGGAACAGTGTAATAAGGGATTCTGATATGATCTACTAGCATAATGTCTAATTCTGATAGAGATGTCGTTTTCGTTGAACAATTGAGAGTCATATACCTTAGTACCCGTTACTACATCTCACTTTGGAGGTTGAAGGTAAAATACAGCTGTGCTTCAGTCCTTGACTTCACCATTTTCTTAATACATATTAAAAATCTAGAAACTATTCTTGGCAGTTTTGACCATTGAACTTTCATAGAACCACCTTGATGATTTTCCAAACATACTTGGTAAATCTTGATGCTGACCGATGACAGTTAATGGAGCATGATGCACAACACCAACACCCCCCTGCATTGTGTTTTTGTCCTACCATTTCTCTGTCCAATTGTGGTTACGTAGGACTGAGTTAGGTTCTTCATTGCTTGAGATGAGATAGTTATTGTGGCTTAAAAAAGGTTGTAATAACCGGACCCAATTGATGGGACATAGGGCTTTTCAAGGTTAGGACTGTTTCATATGACTTCAAAGATAAATTGCTATATTGTTGCAATCTCAGTTGTTTTGGAATCAAACACAAACATCATTCGTGTGTCCATGTTTGCATCTTTTTTTGAATTGTTTTTCCATATAGTGTACATTGTTTTCCGCATGGTTCAAGAAGTTCTGTTCCCTTTCAAGTTTATTTTTATTTGTTTTCCTGTTTTGAGAACTTGTCTGTTTGGTTTTGGGATTGGCATTAAGAAAAGTCAACACTAATTGCCGTTGTGTCCCTTTGGCATTTCCTGGAGGGTTTACTAACCATGTTGTCGACTTATGTTTGAATGGTTGTTAAAGCATTCAACTCAATACCAATTGGGAATGAGTGTAACACCCTTAATTCGGTTTGTTAATAAAATGATTTAAAAGAACTTGAACTTTTAAAAATAAAAAATAACATTCCCATTTATTACAAATTGTCACGCTATTTATTACAAATTATAGTTCCGTTTATTACAGACGTAATTAAAATATTACATTACCAAATAAAGTTGAAAAGTGCATTTATTACAAACTTTCAAATATAAAGTGCTTAAAGACACAGAGCCAATGACTAATCTACTGGTACAGCCATGGCTCGGATAACTCGGGCCCGTCTTTAGCTGCTATAGAAATGTCTTCAGAATACTCCATATCCTCACGTGCACCTAGCGTTGAATACCAGGGTAACGCAGTACCGTGATTTTGTGAAAACCCAGTAGAACAATGCAAAACTACCCTCACCCCAATGTATGCATGATTTCCATAGCCACAAAATCACACATAAGAAATAATAACGGAAGAAGTAATTACACACGTAGAGCCTTATTAACGTGATCGATTCTAGGATGTTCCCGTACACCATGCTCCTGTTCATTGTGTTCCCGTACTCTATGATCCCAACTGCCACCTTCGACATGGCTCACGACACAACACGGCCCACAGCATCAACCCATCCCCGGGTTCTACCCACTGCGGATTAATCCATCAAACACCTCAACCATATTTCCAGATTTACCGCAGTACTCATAGGTCCATCTCCATACTGGATCTCAACATTTCTACTCATACTTTTAATACATTCTATTCAGCAATAACAACCACAATAATTCCAAGTTGCATGCTTAAACGTTGTTTACTAAGCCACCAAGTGTAGACATTAACAGTAGTAGCTCAATTAACGTTTAGCTAAGATTGCCGGGTTTCAAATATCTATGAGTCTAGCAAAAAGACATGACAATTCTTATCCAGAACCTATGAGCTTTTGACAGAGTGATAGTTTAGGTTGCTTAGGAACAACTTTTATGTTTTACGCCATGCCCGAATCTGACTTTAGACGAGGTTAACATGCGAACGAAATCAAGAAGTGCAATCTGCCATAGTTCACTAAAACTAACATTCCCAAAGATCCAACAGTTGGATTGATCCGTTCAAGTGTCCAGACGTAGCTAACTCATTAACCTAATGTTCTGTCAAATTTAGGAGTGATCTAATGGTCCGATCGTTTTCTACGCACTTCCAAAGTTTCTGCCAGAGTGCAGCGAAAAGGTTTCACAGCTGTTATGTTTAGTTTGAGCAGTTTTGGTATTTCAGCTTCAATCCATTCTATGTGAATCATATATGCAAATCGTAGAGAATTCAAAGACGTACAACTTTGCCGAAGGACATTTTTCCTAATTTGGCCTTGACGTGGTCAGAAATACAAGAACAGTGCCAGCCGCGACGAACAGTGCGTTTTTACTCGTTTTTGGTGCCAAGAGGAGTTTTTCTCTAGTTCTATTGATCCGTCTCACGGTCGGTCTGTGCACTAAACATATTAAGTGTCATCTATGACCCTTACTAATGAAATCATGCATCGGGCCTATAATTTACAGAATCACACATACAAGATAGTAAGGCATGTTTTTCAAAGTTCTACCTTAATTCCTGCAGATTAAGCGGAAGGATGAACGATGTGAACCGTTGGGTACGTCGGGGATACTTCGGTTGCTCTAAGATGAGAAGTGCGTGAAATGGGTGCAAACCTGGAGGGTTGTTCGGTTGTTCCCCTTGATTGGAGAGAGCAAGAGAAGAGAGTGCTTGAGAGGGAGAGCAGGAGAGAATTATTTGGTAAGAGCGAGAGAGACGTCAGGAGAAATGAATCTACTAGTCTGACATGCATAGGAAGTGAGAAAGACAAAGGAAACAAAAGAATTGAATAGCTGCTAAAGTGGTTGGCAGAAGTAGCTGGGACTATGACCGACTGTGCAAAATCAAGTCATATTCGGGTCACGCTAATCGGGTTTTGTTCTTAGAAAAATACTCAAAATTCACCATATGCTCAAAATAATATATTAAACATCATGGTGTAAAAATTATTCCCATATGATGTATTTTAAAAATAAAGAATAACACATATCTATATTTATGCATGCACAACACTACGGATTTGCGGGTCCTTACAATGAGAGGAGAGGCCGCTGAGGCTCATATACTAGTTTTATAGGTGATAATTAACCAATGTAGGACAAATTCCAACAGTTCCACACATACGACCCCCGACTCGCACATGGAGGGGTCAACAATAGATCTAGAACATACGGATCACCAACTGGATCTCGATGTACTGGTCGAAAGCAACTGGCGGTGGTACAACCCAACCAACTGGATCCCGTTGGGTGGACCGACATCCACAGCCTCATAGCAGCGTAGGTAAATGTGGTTTGTAGCTATTTTACCTAGCTCAAAACGCAAGACAAGTACTGCACAACCTCAACAAAGCCAAAGAGTGGTATTTATCCTCTACGGATACCCACCCAAGGATGTTGAGGTCTTATTTTGGACACAGTGAGCTTGTACCTGGATTTGGTCAGCGTACTCTATTGTGTTTGAGTCATTTATTGAGACCTGGATTACTAGAGCCAGCTCAGGCAGATGAATATGTACCAGTTGATTGGGTTTTTTGAATTATCAGGTCGACGTTTGGTTAGCCTCGTTCTTAGAAAATTCTTAAGTAAAATTGTTGGGTGTTATTTATTGCCAATTGGTTTTGAATTTTTGCTTTAACATGGTGTCAAAGCTAGATTTTCAAAGGCAACCCTTTGTTCATGCTAGATTTTCAGAGCCATTTTTGTAGGTTTTTCCCTTTGTTTGTGCTAGATTTTCGGAGGCTCTGATATCATGCTAAAACATCCAATTCAAAACCAATTGACAATGAGTGGAGAGACCACCCGGCTCATATACAAGTTTTGGAGGTGATTATTAACCAGTGTGAGACAAGCTCTAACAGTTGTTATCTGATTAGCTAGTCCCTGGGCCTCCCTCTCTCTGTATGTGAGCGTGGGACTGTGTAAACCATATTCTTAGTTATGTGAACACTAAATATTGAGGTCAGGATTCCTATCAAATGCATTATCTACCGATGGTGTATGCCTATGCACACTTGCATATGTTTTATATTACACTTTTAGCCCAATACTTTTGAAGCTATAAACATTTTCCGGAGTGCGCCTTGCGCGCCGTCACAACGTGGCAAGGCGAGGCGCACCTTTAAAGCCTCAGGGAGTCGTGGCGAGGCACGCGTGGTGCGTGCCTCCAGGCGGGGCGCACACCTGAAGGATTTTTCAGCCATCTTCGTTTAGATTAGACCAAAATCCAGGTCAACCATTGATCTATGATGCATAAATGCACTGGATAATTTCCTTCAATGTAGAGAGGAACTAAACGTTAGCCCTAGAAATCAATCTGCTCTCCTCTGCTCTGTTTCAAGGTAAATTCTTCTTCTTCTTGCTTTGTTTTCAGTGTTTGAAATGGTTTGTTTTATGACATTTGAAAGTTAATAGTGTTTGCCTGTGTTGAATGTTTTGCCTATATTAGAATTCTACTTGTTATAATAAATTGTGCCTCGCTTTGATGTGGCGCGCACCATGCACCAATGCTTCAGGGGACCATTGCACCTCGGTGCGCCGTGAGCCATTAAAACACTGCCGCCCTTTAAAATATCTATATTTAATAGCATGTCGTGTGGCGTGTCCCCGGAGTGTGCGACACGGATACAACGATCTCTAGGAGTGTCAGTGATGCATAGCACTTTACTACCAAATTGTGTAATCAATGCAATTTGTAGATTTCTAGCACTTGCACTACAGAATAGATTAAGTTTTGCACTCAAGCAAGCGTAAAAAGATTGGGATTTAGTGGAGAACACATTTGTACACTCATGTCTGGAAATGGAAGTGTGATATAATATGAATGGCATACTGCTGCGTTGTTGCGGATCAAAAAAAAATACTGCTGCGTTGCAACTGAATGCAAGAAAAAAGGGTACCTTTTATCCAATGCTGTGGGATTCATCAAATGAGGCTCCAAATTTGGTGAGTGTATTTGTTTCTATCCTAGATCAGCAAGCTTTATCTGTTTTAGAAATCATTTCTCAAGTCAACCATATTAGCCTCAATTTGAAAGTCATGGTACCGATATGGTATTAATTACTCCATCACGCTATTCTAGTTTATAAATTGACCTTTGCATTATGGAGGGAACAAGACGGATCACCCCATGGGCTTTTCTTATTTGTCCAAGAGGATATTTATTTGTGTAATGGATGGTATATATTTTCAAGTTATCGATTTGGGTATCGATTAGGAAGAGCATTAGGTTAGTCATGTATTCATCTTGATGTTTTGTGTGGATGGGTCTATTAAGGGACTCTACATACATTGATTGCTATAAATAATGGACTGGAATATTTTGTTTAGTATTGGCGTCAATGCCATTACTACTACCTTGCTGCTGATTTTATGGTTCCTTAGGTGCAGATAAAAGATGGCCCCTGGTGGCCGGACTTCTACGGTTCACACTGGTACTATTAATGATTTGTAGGGTACTCCACTGGCTGCTATCCGAATTTTAGAATGAGAAAACCTTACAATTTTGATGCTTTCCATTTGATATTGGATACAAATTGAGCTTTTAAACCTTCCAACATTAATGTTGACGTTGATACTGTGCAGAACACAAATGGTTATCCCTCCACCGGTCAGACCAGATAGAATCACAAAGTTTCTTAAACCTTATGTGTTGAAAATGCACTTCACAAACAAGTACGTAATGGCGCAAGTAATCCACTCACCAACTGCGACGGTAGCTTCTGCTGCGAGCTCGCAGGAAAAGGCACTGAGGTCATCCATGGATTCCTTTAGGGACGTCTCTGCCGCCGAAAAGATCAGCAAGATTCTGGGAGAGGGCCTTCTGTTCGCGGATATCCCGGCTGTTTCTGTTTTATTAAAGAGAGATCAGAAGTATCACGGTAAGGTGAAAGCTGTGGTTGATTCCTTGTCAAGAGCTGGTATCAAACTGGTATAACCTCAGCAATTAAACACTTGTCGGATATGTAAGTGGAAATGTTTTCCCATGCAGCAATACTGCAGCGGATTGTTTCTCATTTTTGTGGTTGTGGATGTAAACGGGAGTAGAACCCTTGTAGATTTCATCTTGTTCATGATTTTGAGTGTTTTTTTTTTTTTTAAGTGGCAACTGGCAAGGACATCAGAGGCTTTTGCCCTGTGACGAAGCTAGAAATTTCACTCAAAGGGGCAACTCTTTACAATAAACTTAAAAATATTTACAGTAAAATACAATAAAGAAATCCTAAGCACAAAAAATTCAAACGTTCTCCATTAGGCACAAAAGCTTGTAAACATAAGCTCAAAAGTCTAAATATTTGTTGGTAAATTTTTTTACAATTGACATGGACAAGTTTTCATGTCTTGAAAATTCTGCACGATTGCTTCGTTTGTAATCCCATAAAGAAATATTTTGCTCTATGCATACCTCCAAACTATTGTTCAACCATTAATCATTCATTCGGTTCTGCAATTGATTGTTCGACTTTTTCATTAAAAAGCTCGAAAATGAGCTAGATAAACTAAACATGTCAAACTTAGTAGCAATTTGTTATTTACCGCCATGAAACAAGCATTTAATTTTTTTAGGGGAGTACATTGATTTGGTTGGAAACACAGAAAATAACATAAACAATAAGCCCAATATCTAAAATGTTCAATTTTGGCTCCGCCCCTGCCCCACTTGATTGAGGGTAGCATTACTAACATGTAATCTTCCATCGGGCAAATATTAAGTTGACAGGGGTGGTCTCAATAGGATCAAACACTTTTTAAGCTTGACCTGGATACCTGCGTTCTCAAAAAATAGGATCAAACATTTTGAGGAGTGCAGAGGTGAACACAAGGATGGGGATTCATACTAGTTGGTATTTGCAAAACTCTTCGAAATCAAATACTCCCTCCATCTCTTGAAATTCAAGAGTCACATCACGTAAATCTAACTTGTTATAAAAATATCATTATTACACTCTAAAAGTTACTGTAGTATAATTTTCCCTATCTACCTTTTATGGAGATATTATCATTATACTTTTGTTCACTAACTTTTTAAAATGGAATATACTTTTATGGGCAAAATGAAAAATATATCAAATTTTACCCACTAATTTTACAAAATGAACACTTATTAAGAGATAACAAAAAATGAAATACGGGACTTTCAAAAAGGGGCGGAGGGAGTAGTAATTTTACTATAATCCCACCATAATCTGTTTGCTGGAGCGCTTGTTACTGGGGGTCGACTTTTTTTTATTTCCCCTACCAGTACACTGGGACTCGAGTTATCACACAGCTAAACCTTTGGGATTGATTCAGTTTGCATTTGCCCAAAAGCAGCCATTGTATGGTTCTGGATAAGAGTCACAGGCCAATGGTTCTACTGTATATGAGGATATATCAAGGGAAATGATTTTGGCACTTCTTCTTTTGTTAATGTCACTCCTCTGCATGTGTATTTTTGTACTGTATATGAGGATAGATCAAGGAAAATGATTTTGTCACTCCCTATTTTGTTAACGCCACTTCTCTGCAAGTGTATTTTTGCATCAAAAATATACTTGTAGGACAGTGGCGTTAACAGAAAAGGGAGTGGCAAAATCAGCAGCGTAGATCAATCTATGAGAAGCTTAATACAAATGAGGTTGCCTTTTTTCACCGTGGGTTCATAAAAAGAGGTTTTCTCGCCGTTCGTCTCATTAATCGACGGTCCGGATTTAAACAAATTATTCGCGCAAATAGTTTACAAATAAAAAGTAAAAGAATAATTTATTCGCTCTAGATCTATAGCTAAGAGCATCCACAGTAGAATAATCAAAAGTTACCACATCATCTTTTGGTTATCCATTTAAGGGGTTGTTAAAATTAACAATACAGATATCCACAATGATACAATCAAAATTGAATAACCAAAACTTGTCACATCACTTTTTCAACTTATAAAAATCTAGAAATTGTGACATAGAAAACAATTTTTTAAAAATATTTTTCAAACTAATAAAAACAGGTTATTAGAAAAAGAGAAAATAGTTTTTTGAAAACTTTGATTTTTAAAAAACGTTTTCCGGAAAAAGTTCAAAAAAATCTTTCAAAAGATTAGTTTTTGAAAAAAAAAAGTTTTAATAAAAAAAATGATTTTGAAATAAACTGATTTTGCAAACAAAAAAAAAACAGTTTTGGGAAAAATAATTTTGAAATTTTTTTTTGCAAAAAAATAAAAACTGTTTTTAAAATTATTTTTCTTTGAAACATGTTGAAAATGGAAGAGAGAGGGTTTTTGTGTAATGATGATGTACTTAATTAAGAAAATGTGGAGACAACTAAATTTGATTATTGGTAAAAAGTTGCTAGTTTTAATTATACAAGGGCCAAAATTTGATGAATTGCTAAGATGTTACGAAGTTTAGTTATTTTAACGTGAGCTCTTTTTGAGTAAATGTTGTTAATCTTAGCAACCTTTTGGTTTTGATTATACCACTGTGGATGCTTTAATAAGGTCACCTGGAGAACTGATAAGAGAAGATGAGGGACTTAGGAAAATCAAATGGGGGCGTTTTTGATAGCTAATAAGTTATAAACAACTTCTTGTTGTTCAAAAATGTCAAGTTGTTCCAATTAACCTGTAAATTGTAGATGGTATATGGGTGGTGAAAGAGAAAAACAGACGGAAAAAAATTGAGAGGAAAATGAAAAGGAAAAAATTGTAGGTTAATGTGAACAACATGACAAAATGTAATAATTTGTAGTCCAAAAATTATAGTGGAAAAGCCCAATCTTCCATAGATCAAGATAATAAACCATAAAACCTAGTCGCCTAGTAGTCAATGCCTGAAATTAAGGGATTTTACTTCATTCTAAAGTCTCAAGTTCGAAATTCCCCCAGGTGTTATCAACTCTTTTGTGACGAGTTCATACAGAGTTTTGCTTCAGCTTTAATTGGGTGGGATAAGACCCTCATGATTAGTCAAGATGCACGTAAACTGATCCGAACACATAAGTTACCAAAAAATGAAAATGAATCGAGAAAATTTTCTTTATGGAGCGTACCGTAAAGAAGTTTTTACGGAGGTGCATCGCAGCCGTCCAAAACACTTTTAGACGGTCACCCATCCACCACTGTTGTAAAGTATCTCTCTCTAATGAAACATAATTGAAAAGTGAGATACACACACCGTATTCATCAGCTTGCATTCAGGAAGCAAAACAAGGACATTATTGAACCATGCTTTATCAATTTACTACAAAAATAAGGATATTATTCACATAAAGTTTTATAAATTAAAAAATATAATCATTTAGAAAATGGCACAAACTCAAAAAAAGAATAATTAAATTGGGACGGAGAGAGTAATATTTAACTCCGACACAGGGCTGGCTCTGAGTCGAGATGAGCAAGGCGGCGGATTTAAGCCCCCGAATTTCGGATCAAAATTGGAGCTCCAGATAGGTATAGCCTAATACGTAATATATATTTAATTTAGCACTTATATAACAAATAAGTTTGCTAGCCTAGTTTAAAAACTTAGTTCCTTCATCTAAGAGGTACAACATGATTTAAGTCTTAGGGGCCTTTTTTTTCCTTCCTCTTATGAATATTTTTTTTCTCATAAATTCGTCTTGAATCTCAAATCCGACTTTGCTCCGACATATAATGATTTGGGTGGGGTTAGTTCAGCATATTTTAGAGAGAGTCATAATGAATCTCAAGATCTGAAAGGGTATGTGTCTCTTCTTATCTTGGAAGGCCGTCAGAATAGGAGAAATTATCCGTTTCCCTTGGATCAACACATCATTTTGAACAGGTGTTGTCCCACACTAATTAAAATATGTGTTGTGTCATTATTCTGACACATCAACAATTCTCAATGGCCAAATACCCGAGACAAACGGCAAACCAATGGCGTTAACATCCACCTACACCTGTCTTATTAATTTTGATGTCCTTGCATGCTATTCTCTCTCCTCTTTTCATTTTTCAGTCACTTTTAGGTCACGATTCCGGTAGTAAGGTGTCGTTCCGCTTCCTTTTTAAACCTTTTTTTTTTTTAAAAAAAAGTAATTTCAAGATCAAATATAATGAAAATGAAAAGTAATTTTTTGATTTTTTTCGCACCGTTTAAAAGATCTCAATGAAATCTATCAACACAAGATCCATATTAGAAGGAAAATTATTTATGTAAACACACAATTTTTGAGCTTGAAATTACCTTTCTTTTCAAAAAGTACAAAGAAACTGGAACGGGGCCATTTGTGAAAAAAACGTAGACATTTTTAGCATAATATTGTTCACATAAATTAATAAGTTTGGCATTTTGTCATTTCATTTATGCTAACTAACAACTTGTCAACAACAACTTTTTTCACTACAATAATTCTACTTAAAAATACATCTACAACTTATTTACTATTGAAAACACCTAACAACTTGATTGTTATAATTTTTTTCTCAAAATTTATTCACTACCGGAAACACCCCCTTAATTTTTGTTAGCACTCATCAAGTTTTCTTTATCAAGTGTAAACAGGACCAAAGAAAAGGGAAATAGTTTTCAAACTCTTCATTTTTACATCCACACTTTCTTTATTCTTTTTAATTTAGCAAAACAAAAATACACGCTTTTTCAATGACAAGTTAAAAAACACAAAAGAAGTGGATATCAAAAAAGGAAGTGTGAAAATGACTCCTCCAAGATTAAATACCCATTCTCCCAACATTTTGGTATTTTTTATTTTTATTTTTGTTATTCATCATGTTATTTTGTATGAATTAATCAATTGTCTCTCGTGTCTACAAAATAAATATTATGATCCGAAGAAAAAAAGAAGTTCAGTAGATACGAAAAAGTAAAAAACAATTGCTTTTGTTATCGCATTATATGAAGTTTTTTTAGTTTTAGTCCATATTTTTATACTTTTCTAAATCATCTCATTGATACTAATGATTACTTCCAAAAATTATGACAAAAAATAATTTAAAAAATTGCAAAAGATAACAAATACCAAATAAAAAATACTCCCTTCATCCTGTGAAGTTAGTTCTCTACGAGATTACGTTCAACTTTTAAGCTTAAAAATAAGGTACTTACTGAAATAATCATTTTAATTATATATCAATAAATACAAAAAGTATTTATCAAAAATTTGTTTCTTTCGATACCTAAAAATATTCGATGAAGATAATTTTTTAAAGCTTAAACTTTTTAAGAAGTCCTACAAAATGAACTGTTCGGATCCTTCAATTAAGTGATTAGTTTATACTTATAAATCAATGACATGTTAAAAATAAAAATGCCTTTTAAAAGTTTTATGATTTTGTGTAGACATTGCCATTAGATCATAATAAAACTTTAATGGGTCCCTATTTCTATTAAATGTCACTTTTTTAACTGAAATTAAATAAGTACTCATTTTTTAAGAAGGTAATTTCAAGCTAAAAAATCATGTGCTTACGTAAATAATTTTCCTATTAATATGGATCTTGTTTGATAGATCTCATTGAGATCTTTAATACGGTGGGAAAAAAATTGAAAATTTATTTTTCATTTACATTATTTTTAAGTTTGAAAATATGAAATAAGTACTTATTTTTTAAGAAGGTGTTCTGGAACGAGGCCTAACAAAGACATCAAAATTGACAAGACAGGGTAATTGCGTAGATGTTAACGCTGTTACTTTTCTGTTTGTCTTGGGTGTTTGGTCATTGAGAGGAGTTGATGTGTCAGAATAATGACACAAGGCAGATTTTAATTGGTGTGGGGCAACACCTGTCCAATATGACGTGTTGCCCCAGGGGCAACGAATAATTTCTCGAGCTGCTGTCCAGTCTGGTACCATCCAAATTGGTCCAGTTTTGATTATTTGCGGGCTTTTTTTAGTTCACAACAATAATCAAACGTCAAAACCATTCACTTTAATTTTAGAGCTCACCAAGAACATTAGTCACGTCAAAAAATCACGTTAATCGGATACCGTTTGATATAATTTTGAAATGAATAAATCTTGTGAAAAAAAGAGGTGAGTGACACTGAATTGCAACCTTGTAACACATTTATCTTACGCATAATGCACTTAAAAATCCTATCAAAGGGTATCCGATCAACATGATTTTTAATGTGGTTAATGTTTCCGACGAACTCTAAAAGGTGAATGATTCCAATTATTGTTGTAGGCCCTTGCCGAAACTTGACTGAACTGGAAGGTACGTACCTAAAACTGGACGGGAGCTCAGTCCCCCCCCGATGGTTGGGTCGTTGTACTCCAGTTCATGAGGGAGGTTTACGCCTTGTTTGGATGGCTTTTTGAAAACAATATATATCAACTCCAAAAATACCGATTACTCCTACTTTCAATCATTACTCTCATTTATCTCTCTATTCATTTTCCTTATCATCAATTATTATTTTTATTTCTCTCTCTATTTCTCTCTACTCATCACTTCTATCTCTAATTATTACCCTAAAATTCTCTCTACTCATTATCCCAAAAACCAAACTCAATAGCTTTCAAATCTTCATCCAAACAAGACATTACCTCGTTCATTTTGGGGTTTTGGATTTTGGATTCTAATAATTATCCTATTTCTCTCCAATCATTATTCTCATTTTTCTCTCTATCTCTCTCCAATCATTACCTATATTTCCAATCATTACACTATTTCTTTCTATACTCATTACCTATAAATCCAAATCCAAAATTCCCAAATCAACGGGTATATTACTTCGCCCCATTTCCTTCTTTCATAGTAGTTTCAAAGCTAGGCCACGTAGGAAAAAAAAAAACGAATGACGTAGGACCAAGATATTTATGAATAAATTCAGAAGGAAGAGGAACTTAATTTGAGAAAATTGGTTAAATTGGAAGACGAGGAAATTGATGATAGGGAGAAAGTCTGGAAAAATATGCAGAGATGGAGGAGGGAGAGATTTTTGATAGACAGAATTATGTTTCTCTTTCTTTGAAATTTTAGCCTCCTATGTTTTGGTGTCCATGGCTAAAGGGGTTTTTGGTGTTGGTTTTCTATGTCAAGAAGTTTTTGGTTTTAGAGTATGTTTGGTTCGATAGGATGGAATTGACAATGGAATGGAATCGAAGAAAATGAGATTGGAATATCATTTACATTCCCAAGTTTGGTTGTGCATACGAATAGCCATTCTCATCCGCAATGAAACGGAGTGGCAATAGTAGTTTTTGGAGTGGAACTAGTAGTTTTTGGAGTGGCAACAGTAGTTTTTGGAGTGCCAATAGTAATTTTCGGTGTGACAATAATGAATCGTGGAATAACACTAATAATTTTGGTGTGGCAAATAAATGGAATGACAATTCTTTAGGGGGCGTTTGGTAAAGGGAACGTTTGGAAACTTTTTTGTTTTTTAGTTTTTTGTTTTACTCTTTTAAGAACTAATAAAGAAAACTTGTTTGGTAACAAGTTTCTACTTTTTTTTATTTTTCATAAACTCTTTTAGAGTTTTTGAAATAATAACACCCGCCACATAAGGTTTTTGTCTCATCCAATTAAAATATCCCTATTTTTATGGTTTTCTGAGGTGGATAGCAAACTACTAGTAGTGATTTATGACATTATGGTCTCGGACTAGTAGAGTGATTGGGATTTCTGTGAAAAATAATTGTCTCAAAAAAGTATGCTTTTTTCTATTATCCAAAAAAATAGAACAGTAGTATCTTGGAAGCTAATCTCTTGCTAGTTTCTTCAAATATATAAATCTCCTCTTAAATTGATTTATTCATATAAACTGTGCAGCAATTTGAACATCTTCTTTGATGATCACGCCTTTGTTTTTTTCTCAAGGAGAAAAGACCAGACTCCACGGCTCAAGAGCATCTAAGGAGATTTTTAGAGAAAAAACAGAGTAACAAATATGATGTTCTGCACTCTTTCTGAGACCCGTCTCTGAGGGAAGGCTTGCGCCTTGGGCTTCCACAATTTATCAAATATTAAGGGCCTCCTAATTTTATTGGGACTTTTATACTAGGTATTAAAAAAAAAAATGTCTATTATGAATGGGAAAGATTAATTTTGCTAGCTAGCGCAGTTACTATTTTGCCACTAAAAATGCAAGAAGAGTAATATTTAAGAGATACTTTGACGTTCTTATAACGATCTCCACTTTCGAAAATTTAATCTACCTGCCTATTATATGTTTTTCTTAGATTGATTTACTGTTTATTTTGTGTGCTCATAAAGTATGTAAGAGCCTCCAACAATTAAAGTCCATGCATTCGTGTCACACGACCACCCTTTTGTCTACGCCATTGAATCTTCATTCCATCACTATCATTGTTTCTTAAATACTACTACTAACATCTGACGAAGAGGAAAGAAGGAATTTAGAGATTTTTTATTTAAATATTGGCTGTTCAAAGACCCATTTTCGGTTTCCTTTTCGCCTTTTCTTTGGTTTGTAAAATTTTAAACAACAATATGATTGAGCAAAACTAGGACTGCTCAAAAAAACCGGTAAACCATGAAATCAGTCTGGATCGAACCAATCCATATCTTTTGAATTTTGTCCGTAGATTAATGATCTGGACACGGATTGAAAAAATCAAAAAACCGTGACTCGCGGTTTGGTCCATAGATTTTCATTATGAAACTATGGATTAACCGAACCGGACCATGAGATGTTTATTTTATATAAATAAATATATATATATGTGTGTGTGTGTGTGTGTGCGCGCATTTATATAATTAATTGTTAGTAATGTTAAACCTTTTTTTCTACAAAAATTTTAGTATTTTATCTTAACATATAGGGGGTAAATAGTAGTTCTTTTATAAGTCATGGGTAACCCGTAACCCTAATTCAGTTTTAGTAGTTCGTTTCTTTTTCAGTTTTTTATGTTATGTACTATAATGATACAATCTACTAGTGTTTAAACTCTTTTAAATTTGAATTTTAAAGTAGGTCTTTGGTAGTTTATGAAACAAGTACTTTCTGGTGGTGTTAAACTTAATTCTGAGTGCAACCTTCTTCCCTTTTAGTGTGGGATATATGCTTGAGCTTTATTTTTGCTAAAATCTGTGGACAAAATCGTAACCGATCCTCGAGTCACGGATTGGATTAGAACCGGACCGTAGGACTTTTGGTCCAGACACATATTTCATTTTATAAAAACCTTGACTAGTAGTTCGGTCCTTAAATTTCTAAGAATCTAAACCGAACCGGACCACGAGTAGCCGTAATCAAAACTATATTTCTTACTTTCGAAAATGATGGAACATGTGGTGCTGAGTGCTCTCCGTAGGAAAAGCCACTCTGAAATGGAGATTATGGAGTATCTGTTTGCTCCAAAAAAGTAACAAACGTGTCATGCGGTCAGAGAACATTGTGTGCGAGCGATACGAGCATGCCAAGCTTGTGACATGGTCTAAACGGATAGAAAATCACGATTTACCCTAATTTGACTTCTCCACAACCTTTTTGGAAATAATGTGAAGTTTTTTTTTTTTTTTAAATGAGGGACATAAGGGTAATTTCACTCACCCAAATACCTAGGCAATTGCTAACTAGGTGAAATTTGAGTGGACCTTATAAACACACACAACTCAAACCTCCGATTCGGATTTGCCTTACTCGTGAAGGACTTAATATTTAGTGAATAACAAAAAAACAAACGTAGCCACTTGTATTACCGTGAATAAAGTGGAAGAGTACAAGAAAAAGAAAGAACAAGGACTTAGTAATATCGGAATTGCAAGTCTTTTGTGAAAAGAAAAGTGCTAGAAAGTAAATGCTGAGAAGTTGTAAAAACTGGTATTGAAATAATGAGGCGAGAGCTTTGGGCCTGCCCTATTTTCCCCAATTTATTGCGATAAAGACCCTGAAAAATAACATATAAGGTCTTGAGAATGCAACACGTGTACCATATCTTCAAACTACTTCCTTTGAGCTCAAATTGATTGTAGACGTTGATTGAAAACCGAATTCCCCAGATGGCTGCCAAGTGGCCCTTTGAATAGGTCAAAAACTAGCAAAATTCCTATTTTCAGGGATTATTCTTTGATGGTTGGCATGTGGCCCTTTGAATAGGTAAAAAACTCACAAAATTCCTATTTTCAGGGACTATTCCCTGATTGAGATTGCATTTTCGCTAGTTGAATATCTCAAAATTCTAATTATAATTTCTAGTCCCTGAAAAATAATGGGACCAGATCCAACGTATGTAACGTTACATGCCTTATTTCCAAATGGGACCAAAAATTTAAAGCTACTCTTTAATTATTTTTAAACTAACGTCTGTGCCCGTTTAATGCACAGGATTAAAAAATCACATTGGTTTTTTTCAACCATGTGTATCAAACGGGTACAACGCTAGTGATAGAAAAGATAGGTTAATGCTTTTTCGGACTTGTGTTCAATGCACGTTATCATTAGTCTCATTTTATATACTGAAAGACATATGTGTGGTGAAAAATGAATTTGGAGTACCATGTGACGGTACTCCTACAAGAGCATAGAATAAATTTTCCTCCATATTCAACCCCCGAGTCGCTCTCTCTCTTTCCCCCTCCCATGTTCCCCCCACCATGCCCCCAACCCCCCGCCCCCCCCCCCCCCCCCTAAATAAATTTTTCTCCATATATTCAACCACCAAGTCTCTCTCTCCTTCCCTCTCCCACATTCCGGCCCCTCTCTTTCTCTCTCCCACTTCCTCACCCCCAATAAATTTTTCTTCATATTCAACCCCGAGTCTCTCCCTCTCCCACGTTCCGGCCCCTCTCTTTCTCTCTCTCACTTTCACACACACCCAAACCACCACAACCACCACCACTCCCTCCACCCCGGCCCCCCCCCCCCCCCCCCCCCCCCCCCCCCCCCCCCCCCCCCAACCCAAAAAAAAAAAAAAACTAACTAAAAAAATCAACAATATAGAAAATTAGAATTGAAAGTTTGGAAACTTTTGAAGGAAAAACACATTTGCTGTTGTATTACTCTTAAGTTGTGGCTTTTGTATTTACCATTTTGATAGACAAAGTGAAACATGACATAATATTTTCTGCCCAATTTGACGTTCATTTGTACCATTTAAGTTTATTCGGCTCGTCGTTGGACATTTTTCGTACGGAAAAAGTTTACACTGATTGGACTTTGGTAGCGACATGCATTTCTTTACAAAAATGAAATTAACGACTAGCATAATTTTGAAAACAAGTTCCAAAATCCTTTGTCCCGATCAATGTAATGTTTATCTTCTTTTTTGAGCAAGAACACATTTCATTCATAAGCCCAAAGGCGAAGATTACATTATACAATGTGGAGTGAATCAAAACTACCAAAATTTACGACACGAGCGACTGTTCAAAGCACTTAGGCTAACAGGCTCTACGATGCGTATATTACCGAAGCAGACCAACACGAGGTGCCAACATAGGATCCATCGTCGACATGGAAGTAGAGTACCCAAATAAGAACCCAGCTCAAACCACAGGCAGTGATAATTGGATGCAATCTTCAATATCCCCTTAAATCTACTCACTAAAAGCATCACCAGCCGGCTCGTAGCGCAAGAATGCCGACTAAGTCAGCAGTCTCTTGCGGCCACGAGCGAAGGGTGCCACTCCTGGGCAGGGCAAGCCCTCGCTAACGCGGCAAGTGCTAGTCCCGGGAAAGCAAAACACCAGCAAAGCCCATCCCACGGGACCACGGCGAGCATGACGGTAAATCCAAGTACCGAACACCAAACAAAACTAACAAAGCAACAGAAAACTTATTACCTACCATCAAAACACCCACCAGACTGAGGGAAACCCAACCGGGGAAAAGAGGGCACAAATTGTCACACCCTCGATTTTAAACATAAATAATTATAATATTTGAGAATTTAAATCCTCACAGGAGTTATAATTAATAGCCCAAAAGATAATTCAGTCCCCAATTCCACAAACTTGCCCAATAAATTACAGAGTTCCACAATAGAAAATACAATACCATGTAATTTAGTTTACAAAAAAATAGTCAAGTGCTTCCGAAAAATAGCTTTAAACAATGACATCAGCATGCATTCCTAGCACTCCACGACAGTGACCTGCAATATACCTGAAAATGATAGGTTGAGCTACACTAGCCTAATAGAGAAATCTATACGCAAGTTATAAGAAAATGTGCCGAGTTGTACATTTAAAGTGAATGAATGTAGACAGATAAGCCCAATGTTTATATGACTATCTATGACCAAAAGATTCTATACAATCCTATATACAAAACCTATCATCTCACATGCCTTACCAAAGCCACTAACATTCTCATATCAATCACACATAATCAATATTTGGTTTTTTTCATCGATTCATCACATCATGTGTGTTTCCACATTCATTCTCATTTCACAATCTTTCACATTCCTCGATTCATCAACAAATCTCATTCCTCATTCTCATCTGTCATCAAAATCTCTTTTGTTTTCCCAAATAAATGCAATGTATAAAAATACGTGACCTATACTGGTCAAGCTCCGCTAATTCAAGCTTGAATAGCCGAAGTCCGTTATTCTGTGCACGAATACCGGAAACCGTTAATTCGCTCAAGAATAGCCGAAGAATTTTGAATAGAAAAATCCTTTTTCCTTTCGAACAATCCAATTTAGTAAAAACCAATCTTTCTTTCTTTTTTCCGATAATCTCATATCATAACATCCAAGGTTTTCACATGTATCGCTTGTTTCCGGTCGTCTCACCGAATGTCCATGATGATACCTGTTTATTTGCGTGATTCCGGTCGTCTCACCGAATGTCCATGGTGATACCCGTAGTGTCAATTCCGGTCGTCTCACCACCTCGTGGTGATACCCGTAGTGTCAAGTTTTCGTTGTGTCTGTAACCTCAAACAGTCATTCATATCTCATTATGCTACAAACCATCAACCGTCACATACACCAACAAATAGATAAGCACACACATTTCCATTAAGTATATCACCATAACCTACACAGGATACTGAACTCATAAGTAACTTTACGACTCGCTAACCACTAGCCTCTTTACTAGAATCTCATAAAACGAGAGCTCAAGGAGTTTAGAGTGATCAACGAGATGAAATCACAAGGATATGTGTTACTAAATTACCTTTCGGATCACTAGCCAAACTCACGACTACCCATTACACTCACCATAACGCCTCATATAACCTACAGTACACCTAAACAACCTTACGGTTCATTTTCCATTTATGACGGTACTAAGATTACCTTTAACGAGTATCGAAAGGATTAGAACAATCAACGAATCATTGAAACCGGAGTAATTGAGTTTAGAGATGATTAGAATGTGATTGGAGAGTGTTAGAAGTGATCAGGAGCCAATACAATCAACGAATGATCAACAAAATTCAAAAATAGTTTTCTGAGTCATTGGTACCAATACCTCAAAAAGTAGGTATCGGTACCAAGCCAATCCAGTGAGCAATCAGAGTCAAGGTATTGGTACCTCAAAAATTAGGTATCGATATCAAAGGTACCGATACCTCAAAAAAGTGGTATTGGTACTAATGCAATACAGCGGGCGATTTTGCAGAAAACCAAGAATGAGCACAAGGTCAAATTCCAACCAACTAAAGCACGATTTAGGCACATAATCATCACATAAACTCATAACAAGAGTAAAAAATCCCTACCTAATGTCAAGGATCAAAACCCACGCGATTTGAGCAAGCCCTAGACTCCGAAAACTTCAAAATCTACCGAATCTCCTCCTTCGAGCAAAACCCACGAAATTTCAAGCTTAACAACGTGAATGGATGAAGGATTGGAGGTTATTTGCCATGGGTTTTGAGTGAGGGTTGGAGTTTTGAGTGAGAAAGGAAGAGATTGAGAGAGGCGAGGGAGAGTCGAGAGAGAGATCAAGAGAAGAGAAAGAGAGACATGGGAGAATTTTGTTCTCCTACATACACCTACACTTATATACTAGCACCCACACAAATCACACTTGCACTCCCTCAAATAGCAATTCTAACACATTAACCCCAAATCAAATAAACTCAATAAATCTCATATTTTCCTCAATTTCTAACATTTATAAAACTTTTAAATAATATGCGAAAAATAAGGGTTCTTACACAAACCTAGCCTGAAAACTAACTGAAACCTCTACCCTCCTACCTCACCTTATTAAAACCACGCCATCGCCTTAGCATATCATATCTGGGGAAGACAGGGAGGAGAGACGCGTAACGACCCATTTCAGCTGACCTGCTAAACCCTTATTCTAACTACATGACTCAAAAGATTAACCTCAAATTATATAGTAGCTGCTTGGGTTTTCCTTATATTTTTACATTCCTTTTAATTCTCCCGTCAATGTGGGACAACCACAAAGTTGGGTTCTCACATTCTCCCCACCTTATGATGCAACATCCTTGTTGCATTGGCCCAGCAACCATCCACTGGTGGTCATAGTATGGCACTTAATTCTGTACAGTACAATCAGTGTGCTTGTACCAAATTCTAGAGGTGGCCCCCACCATGTAGACCATGGTTGTACTCTGATACTAACTGTTAGGACCCGCACCAACTGACCTGCTAACCATTCACCTAACCACATAACTCAAAAGGTTAACCTCAAGTAAAGCAGTAGTTGCTTGGGTTTTCCTTATATTTTTACATTCCTTTTAATTCTCCCACCGATCTGGGACAACCACAAAGTTGGGTTCTCACAAAACGGCTCAGCATAAGCTCTTCGTCATCGACTCATCGATGGAGGCTACCCTCACCAGAGCTCAACTAAACCCTTGCTTTTACCAAACGGAAGCTCAAAGCAGATTGCAGACGAGTTTGAGCAAAGGATGAGAGAAGGTAGAGGAGAAGGAGGAAAAAAGGAAAGGGGTGTGTGTGTGTGTGGGGGGGGGGGGGGGGGGGGGGGGGGGGGGGGGGGGGGGAGTAAGAGACGGGGAGTTCCCACCACTCGAATGAAACCCTAATCATGTCTAAAGAGAGGGGGGGAAGGGAAGGTATAGAGAGAAAGCAAAGTGAAAGCAACACATATATGATGTTTATCATACACATGATTGCACTCCGCCAAAGCACTATTACCAGCGCTAGCGTTAAAGGCATGACAACCGTGGTAAAATCATTACCGGCAATCTTTGCGGCGGCAAGATTACCGCCGTCTATTCAACCATTTGGAAAGGAAAATGCTATTAATGGCATTTTTAATACTGCCGATTAAAAGCTCCATACTATTAATGACAGCCTCAGTATAATTACAATAGGGTTTTTTTTTTCAAAAAAAAAATAGTGCTAAGATTTGAATCTGCAACCCTTTGAACGATACCCAAGCACTTAACCACCTAGCTACAAGAAATATGGGTTTGTTCGGTTCCCTTTTTAGTTTTAGTTTTAGTTTTAGTTTTGTTTCCAATCATTACCCTACTTTTTTCTCCAATCATTACCCTATTTTTCTAATTAATACTTTCTCATCTCTCTCTATCTCTCTCTAATCATTACCCCTATTTTCAATAATTACTCTATTTCTCTCTCCACCCACTACCAAAACTAAACTAAACTAAACTCTCAACCAAACACAACCTGATATCATCATTATACCTTTCACATCAACTTTTTCCTCCACTTTCCCTATTTACCCATCATCATTACACTTTTACTCACTAACTTTTCAAAATGGAATCTACTTTTAGAAACAAAATAGACAATGCATCAATTTTTACCCATTAACTTTACAAAATGGACACTTATTAAGGGACAGCCCAAAATGAAATACCGAACTCTAAAAAAAGGACGGAGGGAGTAATATTAATGTTCCACATCACTGTTATTACCGGCAGTCTTAACAGAATCAGAGCTGCTATGAGTACATAGGGCCACCCTTGATAATTTAGAGACTTAAAGCAGTTTTTAAAATGGGGCCTTGGTACTTTTAACAAAAAAAGGTTCCATGTAGTTGACTAATATAAGGTAAAATGATTAAACATGTTCTTTTAGTTTCGTAAAATAAATTTTTTATAGCATTAGAAAACATAAATCAAACATAACAAAGTACTTCTCAGCTTTTTCTCAAACTAATCATATTATTAATTTTAATTGAACGAATATCATTTTTAACAACAAAAGATCGAATTATTTATGATAAAATATTTTTTTATCAAAGTTTGTTGATTGAAAATAACTTATTTTTATTCAATAGTGCTTTTATTTGTGAATCTGATATTAAAGTTAAAAGTAGAATTAAAATAAACAAAACAAAACAAAAATATAAACTTATCAAAATATTTATGGTGTGCAAAAGATTTGAACATTGATCTTAAATAGCATTTACAACCACTAAAGCATAATTAATTTATAATATAAGAGGGGCAAGAGTCATTATCTACCCCTAGATCAAACAAGAAAATAAGAAAAAAATAGTATGCAAAAAGACGGCTCCTGGGATTTCAACCTCAAGTATGGATGAAATAAATAAGGCCCCGTTTTGCTAAGGTTCTTATTTTTAAATAATTATTTTTCATTTTACAAGATATGTTATTCTCTCATAATACATCATCTCTAATTCAAAAAATAAGTAGAGTATCCGTTCCAGAAACCTTCTTAAAAAATAAGTACTTATTTTGCCACTTCTCAAAGAAAAATAAGAAGGTTTGTTCCACAAAATCCAAGTAAACAGCTTATTTCACATTTTCAAACTCAAAAATAACGTAAATGAGAAATAATTTTTCAATTTTTTTTTGCACTGTATTAAAGATCTCAATGAGATCTATCAAACAAGATCCATATTGATAGGAAAATTATTTGCGTAAGCACATGATTTTTGAACTTGAAATTGTCTTCTCAAAAAATAAGTAATTGTTCAATCTTTTCAGGAACAAACCTTCTTATTACACAAAAAATAAGTTCTTATTTCGTTTCTGGAACGGGGCCTATTCAGTTAATAGAACCCAGTCTAAGAATGCACATACCAACTCTGCCAGATCTCATAATGTACTAAAACGTGAAAACTTTGTTATATACAATATAAACTTGTTATATGGAAAACGAAGCCCTAGTTTTCGTTGAAATTTCGGAGACATAAGACGACCGCACCTTCGACTTCATTCTAGGGTCGGCCCTGTGAGTACATATCTCGCGTACATATGGCTTTTGGACCCGTATCAGGTCTCACAAATATGATTGATGCCGTTCATTTTTTCTAAGATATTTTTTTAAGGTCCTGATAAAAAATCAACCCAATCGTATATCGACAAAGGCAGGATCAACGGGTTTGACCAAGTGGATATGAAAAATCAAATAATTGTTTGTCCTTTTTATGTTTTTGTCCGATGATAGCATGCTAGGTGTTAGTTGTTAGTTGTTACAATGGGAGTTGAGCACCTTCTTTACGAGGACTCAAACGTAAGATCTCTCCCTTCGAAGAAAGAGTAATGAACCAACCATACTAAGTGAGCTATTTGTTCTTCATGATGTCGCATTTCGAATTTCACCAAGGCCAATCATTTCAAACAGGTACACTACTGGAGGGTTGACCTATCTTTAATTTTAGAGCTCCGAAATTAATCGAGATGTGCGCAAGTTGGTTGGACATCCGTTGTTTGGCTAAATAAGCCAATTGGCTTATTTTTTTTCCTTATTTAATTTTTTTTTTGCATTTGTTAGCTTTTTGTCAATTTTTGGAGATTATTGCTTATTCATGATAAGAGGAATCTAAAAAGTAAAAATTTATAATCAAAATCCAATTTTTTTTAATAAAGACAAAAAAATTGGCTAATTGGCTTATTTTTGTCTTTATTTAAAAAAATTAAGTTTTGATCGTAATTTTTTTCTTTTTAAATTCATCTTATCATGACGAAGTAATAATTTTAAAAAAATTGACAAAAATATAACAAATACGAAAAAATTTTGAATAAAAATAAAAAAAATAAACCATTCAACTTATTTAACCGAACAACCGGGATCCGAGTCCCATCACAGCCGGCTAGGGCAGAAAATTCTTCGGCTAGCAATGTAATTTCTAACAATGTGAAGCCCAATGTTAAACATAGTTGGAGAAAGAAGGGGCAATTTAGACTGTAACTTGACACCCATCAAACCACGCTAAAACCGACACGTGTCAAGTAGCACTAGATCTCGGAGTCGTCAATCCCCTATCATTGCCGATCTTATCTTTACGTGCTCCTAGATCGACCGTCCTTATTACTTCAGATCCAACTGACCCCATCCAACGGCTCAAATCTCTCCCATCCTCTGAGAAACGTTCGACATTTAACGCCCACTCCGTCGATAAATATCTCGCCCCACTCAACTGATTAGGGACTCTCCCTGGTGCTGAGTCACTCCCCGTTGACGAGACGGCGACTCGCTATCGTGCGCCATGAGTTTACTCGACAAGCTCTGGGACGACACCGTTGCTGGCCCCCGGCCGGAAAGCGGCCTCGGGAAACTCCGTAAACACCCGACGTTCGGCTTCCGATCAAATCCCGGCAAGGGTACGCCCCTGTCGCTGTCTTACGCCCGATTTGCTACGATCGCGTTTGAACTAATGAACTCTCGTAATTGGTGATCGAATATTTGAACAAATGAGTGAATTTATACTACTCGTAATTCGTGATCGAATATTTGACAAATGTGTGAATTTATAAGCGATCGTGAAAAGTTTATATAAGTGGATGCTAAGAATGGATGCACGTGATTGGTTGGAATTCTATAAGTGTGGCAAGAGATAGTTAATTGTTGACCGTTTGATTTGTTTTGTTGAGCAGAATCGGACGGTGGAAGCACGGAGGAAGCGTTGAAGGTTACTCGGCGGATCATGATAGTGAAACCTCCGACGGAGAATGGCTCGCCACCAGTTTCTCCGGCAGGGTCTACTCCACCGGTATCTCCTTTCGCCGGTAAGCATGATCGTCCTTTTTTGGCTCTGTAGTCTACGAAGGAATAATGTCACGCGCACAAATATGTCAATACAGATTCAAATACAGGTGTGTTCGAAATCATTCGATACAATTATAAAGAGGGAATATATCCATGTTCGGTGTTCATATCATTTCCGGTGTATTAAAAGGTTTATTGTGTCTCCTTAGGAAAAGTGGACCTTAGAAACATCCATTGGTAATGGTAGAAGGGTAGTTTGGTCATTTGATGATGATGTCAATTTATCGACGGATAGTGCAAGGCCAAATGTTAGGTGGAAGTCATTACTCAATTTGTACTTTTGTTAGCCTAGACAGATATTGACACGTATGTGGATTAGTATTGTCAGTGTCTATACACGTGGTATGACTTGGAATTAGTATGGTTTATGTTTTTAGTATTTTTACTAATAGTGTAGCGTTTCTGTCATTGTTAAGACAAGGGGACACGCAGATATTATTGGGGTTCGGTCAATTATTATCTAAATGATGATTAGTACGTATATGGATCTACAATTATTTGGGTGTCTGCAAGTTGACTAATTATTAGGTAACCCCCGAGTAGTATTATGTGATATTGTTGACATGGTACTACTGTAAATGAATTATAGATCCTTTTTCAATCGTCCGTATACGCGTGGTATGACTTTTCATTTGTATATACGAAGTCTATGTTTGCTTGCCTTAGTAATAGTGTAGTGTTTCTGTCACACTGTTAAGATATTGGGAAGCGGATATTATTGGGGTTAGGTCAATTGTTCTCTAATGCGATGATTAGTATATGGATCCAAAGTTGAGTAATTATTGGATAATTTCGGAGTATCATGTGTTGTTGACATCATACTTCTACGAATGAGTAGTAGGTCTACTTTGAATAATCATAGATACTAGTAATTGTTCACGCTCCACTTGCATGGTACTCGTTCACCCTCCAATTGTAAAATTTATCACTCAGTAATGGTGAATCATAGATCCGCTTGGAATATTCATAAACAAGTACTTGTTCACGCTCCACTTGCGCATATGATGTGCAAACTGTAGAACTAGTAAATGTATTACTAGAGAAGAGTGTAGAGTAGAAATATATGGGCAAACAAAGGAAACAAACACAGATAAGGAACCTTGAATTTAGAATTACGCATAAACCAATTAGGTCACTGAAAGCGGATGAATGGCCAGATTTTCTTAGGATTGGGTCTTCTTACCTACCAAAATTTTATAATTTGAAGCAATTCTTGCTCTTTTGAAGACCGATTTCTTTGTCCACAGAATTGTTGCTTGAAATTGGGTCTACCTACTCAAATTTTACACCTATACAGGATGATTGGTAGAATCGCTGGACGTCATCATTAGGAAAAAAGAGAGATGAGAATCACTGGACGTCATTATTAGCAAAAAAGATACTACTCTATAAAGAAGAATAAAATGGGGCCATGTATAAAATTCTACTCCTAATACATAGTCGTTTAGGCATACACATACGCAGTCTTAGATCTAGACATACACACACCTTTTTGTGATAAGTTGAAACCCAATTAGTTTCTGGTTTTCAGGATGCTAATTCCTTCTCTATAGGTTAAATAGGTTTATCAAAGATTTCGTTGTTAGACCTTATTCCACATTGGCTAATTACAACCTTCAAAGCTCCTATACGAGTCTAGACGGACTCTCCAATCATTACCAATTAAATTTAAGTTGGATGCTTTAACATGGTATCACAGCTAGAATTTGAAAACTTCTCGTTGATTATCTCATTGTTTATGCCTTACATAAGTGTACTTAATTTGTTGCATTGTGATCCCAGTGTTATCTGTCTTTTGTTTACCTCTCCATTTGTTGATCGGAGTTACACATGGAGGGGTGTACGAATTTTTCAGATGAGCTGATTATGAACTGCGAAGTTGGTATATGAGTTAGGCAACCTTCCCCCTTTTGCCAATTGGTTCAAAGTTGGATGCTCTTAGCATACATTAATAGAATATATGAATGTAATAAACTAGCTACCATAGAGTTGAAGTTGGTTCTCTGCGCTCGCGCACAGAGCTAGGATTTCATTTGGATGTCGCTCCTTTATGTTTCGTTTTTAGTTGTCGAATTCATTAAAACACCAATTCCTCTCTTGAGAAGTGTTTATAGATAGATATCTTCTGCTGGCTCGTCTTTCATTCTATCTCTTTGGATGTAGATATGAATCATACAGTAAGAAATGTTTTGAGTTGGTGTGTGAATCGTTTCTTCATTTCTAACATTGATTTTCTTGTGCGTGATATTATTAGGAGGGGGAGCGGCAAGTCGGTTTCGGAGGAGGTCATTATCAGATGTTTACGAGAAAGCAAATAGGCTTGGACCCGGAAGCTCTCGTCCTCCTTACGACGTCTGATATTTGAGAGACTCCTAATTTTCTCATCGTCAAGCGGCAAAAACGTTCCGTTCTTCTGCTTAAGTGTGCTCTGAGCTGAGAATATTGTGTGCATATAATCTGCGTTTTGTGTATATATAATCAGTTTTTGTGCATAGCTAGTGTGGCTGCAGTTGTGCTGTTTAGTTCCAGTCTTGGAGATGAGGCAAGTTGAACTTTGTAAGAACTTAAGAGTTTGTTGTTAAGTTACTTCTCTCTCTCTCTCTCTCTCTCTCTCTCTCTCTCTCTCTCTGCATTTTGGTGTCAGATGGGATTGTGTTTGACAAAGGGGAGACATTGGAAATAAGCATGGGAGTGATTTGAGCTAGGGGACCATAAAAGATGGTAGTCCCCCTCTGTACTTGTGGTGAGGAATCGTTCAAGGGGGAGAGTGGATGTGTGGATAGTAATCTTTGGTCATATGGTTGGTATTTTGTGGATTGTGTGCAGTCGTACGTGCGGGGCCTATTTCAATGACATGTCCCTATTTTTAATCCCTGTGTGAATTATATATCTTTTATCAGTTTGTATACGCGAGTCTAAAAGTTGATGAATCGGATTATTACTAAGACAGACTTGTGATGACTTTACAAACGCGGACAACTTAATGTTTCAGGGTTGATAAATGGGTACAAACTCATAAAATTTCGCTGTTTTGATGGTGGTGGGTATAAATGTTGCTTTGCAGGAAAAACAAATGCAAAGGTAATTTTGTGAGGTCACAGTATGTGGAAAAAAATCTTTACAAAAGAACAAAATTTGCATTGTCTCGACTCCTATAAGTTTAGGTCCTAAATATGGCGTAATCCGGACAACCTAATCCTGGACCCATCCATATCCAGGGTTTGTTTGCACCATGACTCTTGGAAGCCCACCCTCACCCCTGTCGTACTGTTACACCCCTTGGCCCCTAAACCCCAAATGCTTGACATCATTGTACCATCTGCATCTTTGCTTCTCTTCTAAGTCGCGACTCTCTCTCTCTCCCTAACCCAACCCTGCTTACTCCTTAAGCACTAGAGTGTAGGAGATTCAAATCCTAAGGAATCGATTGATCCATCTTGCGCAATACTTGGAGTGACTATCGAAACCAGAAGGGATACATTCTCTTTTACGATTGATCTAGACTGCAGTCATGGTGTTCTGATTTTGCTATTTGTTTAGATTCTTTTTTGTTGGAAGTTTGAAACCCTAGTTTCGAAGATTTCAGTTGATTTTCACTTAATTTGCTGCTTATCTGTGAAGCTCCATCAAATTGTTAATTACAGTATATTCATAATTTATTATAGTCTGAATATTGAGAATGTAAAGCAAAGAAATATTAATTATCTAATACTCTATATTCTGAAAACATACACACTTACAATTGAATAGACAAAAAAGAAAAAAAATGAACAAATTACGTAAGGGCAACTAAGTAATTTGTTGCATTTTTTTCATTGTCTACCACTCTTATCCACTCATGTCAACTACCAAATAAACCATGTATAAACTAATCTCTTCATTCTTAGAAAACCAAACAAACCGCCTTCTTAACTAAGTTTCATTCATATCGTATTCATCTCTTATTTCTCATTCTTCCTTATTCCCAAAACCTTAACCGCCTGACAAATGGTGGGCCGCTATGTTGTAGTTGAACGGATCATCATTTTTCTTTTCTTTTCTTTTCTTTTTTTTTTGTCAGAGGACATGGATTTGAGTGGAAGTTTGATCGAAAGCCTGTGAGAGAAATTAATACAAGAAGCCAAGACTCATGACAGTTGACAGTGGTGGTCCTGTGGGAGACCCATAACATATTTGGTCGCTTTCATAATTTTCTCTGATAATTAATTTTTACTCCCTTTTTTATAATAATACCCTCTCTTTTTTTTCTTTTTTGCGAATTTACAGTTGATAGTGGTGCTTCTGTGGGAGACCCATGACATTGCTCGCTTTCATAATATTCTCTGGTAATTGATTTTCACTCTCTTTTTTATAAACTTATTTTTTTCTCTTGTCATGTGAATTTATAACATTAATCTTTCATTTGTATACTCTTTCACACTTGAAATGACAATATTATAAATTCACTTCACTAGAAAACAAAAAATGGAGGGATTAGAAAAGAAAAAAAGATGGAGTGTGAAAATCATAGACAATACACAAAAGGATTTTTAAATAATTTTCGAACCGTGTAGTTGACTACATCTATGGCTCACAGTCGCTGTATATAGAATGAAGACCGTAGAAGAGCTACACACCAATTATTGCGTCTAACACTTCTTTGTATCTTACGATTTACATCATCTTCCGAAAAATGGCCCAACGGCCTTGTAGCCGAAATGGCAATCACCCCAACGCTCCGGATTTGGGTTCCCAAAAATGGTACAAGGGGTTTGTGAGGTCCTAATCTTTTGGGCTGATTTTGAGATTTCATCATAATGAGCTCAGGGGGCTGTTACTGAGACAGGTTCTGATAAATGATAACTTGGTGGGAGCAAAATCCTATCCATGTACCTCTACGCTGAGAGATTTTTCGGTTGTTGAATTTAAAACATAAAAATAAAAATAAAAAAATTCAACAACCGAATAATCCCTTGACATAGGAGTTTTCTAAATAGAGAAGATCGGACCCCTTCTATAAGGGCTCGTTTGGATGTAGTAAAAAGGAGGGGGATAAGTAATACCCCTCAAATTAGACCTGGGGCCCATCTCTAGCCTTGGTTTGGGAAGGCAAGGGGTTTTCCATAATCCTCCTCCTTCGATAAGACCGAAGAAGAGGGGATTCGGCGGCCTTAGTTTCGCCTGGGGTTTGAGGTGCCCATAATTTATCTCCCTCCAAATGTGATGATTTCACCCCTCCTAATCCCCCTTCCCCCACCCCCAGCCACCCATCACACACAAGCACACCCAGATCAAAAAAATGGAAGAGAGAGAGAGAGAGAGAGAGAGAGAGAGAGAGAGAGACCGGCATACCGTGACGACGGCGTGGAGCAAGCGACGGTCGGGAAGCTTTGATCGTGATTGGGTTTCTTCTTATTCTTCTTCTTTGTCGTCGTCGTCTCCTCTCTCTCTCTCTCTCTCTCTCTCACACACACACACACACACACACTTGACGGCAAGAACAAGAAAAATAAAAAGAACTAAGGATATAAATTATGTGCATGTGTGCCCATATGTTCCATACAACCCTATCAATCCACACTTAAACATTTTAATAAAATTAGGTTTTAAAAAAAACATAAAAATTCCGTTAAATTAAATATTTTAATAAAATATAACATTAACTTAGTAAACCACTTAAAAAAACAGAATCTTAATATTTTAATTATTTTATATAATTTTTACATATCAGTTAACTAATATATTCACAAATAATTAATTAAAGTTGAATTTCGTAATTATATATTTAATCTAATGAATAATCTAACTTAACACTGCACAAGGGCAAAATAGTCAATTGACAGCTTTTTACATAATACGCCCTTCCTTATGCCCCCAATTTGTCAACATCCAAATCAAATACTATTTAATCATCATTCTCTAATACCTCATCCACACCAATTATTATTTAATCTCTCCATAAAAATCACATCATTGTGGACCCACCCTTCTTAAATAATACTTCATACTATCTTATCCCCCCTCATAACTAATACCCTCAATTATTTTCCGGCATCCAAACGGGCCCTAAGGAAGAACTTCAATCCGGTCAGTGTAATTTCACTTTAACAAACCTTGACTATTACGCTCCGGTCTCCACTATAATAAACTTCGATGGCGAAATCTGAGCTTTTACTGTACAATAGCCGTATTAAAATCCACAGCATATTCCCGTTCAAAAAAATAAAATTCACAATCACAAATTTGTTTCTGGAGTTTATTGGGAAATGAAAAGTTATCTGCTTTTAAAACTGCGCGCTTCTATGCATCTCAATGAAGACGAGTCAAAAGACACAAACAAGTTGCACACACTTTGCATGCACACTCACTGACTCACGTCAATTGGGAGTCCCACACAAACCGCACAGCGTGTATGGATTACATTAAAAGATAGTACAAAACAAGCTTCAACAGAACACCGCGATCCATATACAAAAAGTATAACAACCAAAAATCATGGGAAGGCTCATCCTCAATCAGCATTTGCAAATTGAACGCTGATTTCTGGATACAAGGACCTAACAAAAGGGTGTCTAAATCAACCAAAGGGGAAGCAAATGAAGGAAAAAAAAAAAAAAAAACTGAGTTGCTGCACAGAAGATAGCATACGTTGCTAATTTACAGATCACTCCTGATAAGCTCGATAGCAGCCAAAGTGTATGCAAGCTTCAATCTCATGAGAATCTCATCTGCCATGGACTAGTGAATGATGGCTTCGCCACAAAAAAGCTCGTCTATTAGCATAAAACATTCATTTATGGCGAGATATAAGCTTCCTGTTCATTCATATTGAATGAAAGAAATCTCAGGCCTTTCCGATCTTAGGGGGCTGTTCAAAGTAGACAAGGAAAAACAAATAAGCAAGATTACATTTGCTGGAACTGCAAATAGGTAAATCTGTTGATATCACAAATTAGATCTGTGATACATTCAGAATTGAACTTTAGGAAGCTCAAAAACCAAAAAAGAGGATCGTCCCAGTCTAAGAATATGATGATAGAACCAAATAGAATAAATGGAAATGGGTATTGTAAAAAAGATACACCTTTTTGAGGGGCAACTTGGAACTGCCAGGAGACTGTCTGTAATCAACTGGTTTTAATATCTCGAAAGAGCACATTAGGGATTCATCAACGCTCAGTAGAGCACCTGCATTATCAAACTCCCCGCCGTAATTTGGAGCTGAGAATATAGTTACAAGCCTTCGTTTAGCAAAAAATTCGTAGCCATCCTCCACCACCTGCATTTCAATTCATATGAATCATATATATGGTCACAATGTAGAGCACACTAATCTGTTTTTTGCTTTATTTCTACGAACTAAGCAAATGAAAATTTAGCAGTCTGAAAAAGTTTGGTTACCTGATGACCCCGACAAATGAGGTCTAGGTCATTCTTATCCAAAAACTCAGCCACCTTGTCAGCTCCAAAAGTACAAGAAACACCTCGATCACTATCCGCCCAACCCTCAACCCTAGGGTCTGGATCAGACCATAAGAGGTCACATAAGAGACCGCTATCCGGAATATCAGCAGGCCTCTCGATTTCTTTTATTTGGTCCAAATTTTGCAACTCAGGAGAAAGTCCTCCATGCATGCAAAGTATCTTTTCCTCGATCAAAGCAGCAACGGGCAAACAATTGAAGCAATCTGTGAATATCTTCCAGAGACGAACATTGAATCTCCTTTTACATTCGTCATAAAACCCGTAAATCCTATTTATCTTTGCATCTTCATGGTTTCCCCTTAGAAGGAAAATTTTGTCAGGGTATCTTATTTTGTAGGCCAGAAGCAAACATATTGTTTCCAAACTTTGCTTCCCTCGATCGACATAATCGCCTAGAAAGAGGTAATTTGCTTCCGGAGGAAAACCACCATATTCAAAAAGTCTCAGAAGGTCTTGGTATTGTCCATGTATGTCACCTGCATGCCATTTGCAATTATTAGTAGTAGTAAGTGGTACAAGGACAAACACAAAACAAATAACACTTGACAGTAATTCCTATAAACTTAGTTGGCCTTGCTCATGCCAATGATCGAAATCATTCTGCATATTGTCAAATGACATCACTAAAGATTGGAAACCTTCCTTGGGTTGGGGGTACTGTAAGTTTTACTGAATACCAGCAAAAAAGAGAGTGGAAAGCTAAAATAACAAACAAAATTGATACTATATAAGCTTCATTTCAAACATTTCCCGCTACTCCTTTTGTTTCTTCTCCTTCCTTTCTAACTTTTTGTTTCAATGCAGCGCCTGGAGTTTCAAATGGTTATCAGTGGCTTTTGGACAATTGGACCTCATGAAAGCTTCTTGTATGTGTTAGGCAGGAACAATATATTTATTTTTTATCTCGGCAAAAGAAAATTTCATTATCATAAAGATAAAAGATGAAACCAATACAATAGGCAACGAAAAGCATTGAGAGAGCTTCAAAGGGTACACAAAACTCTTCTAGTGCTGCTACTCGCATAATCTCAACCTATCCCTCCGCCTCTTTTTTATAATAAGACAACTAAATAAAACACCCACAAGAAACCTAATGTTTGATAAAACCCCAATAAAAAAACACCCAAAAATTGTCAAATCCCCATACACCTAGAAATTTCCAACAACCACCGCGTTGCCGCCTCCACTGTAACCAAGGTAGCCCCTACCATCACAACTACACGCCAAAGATTAACGTGCATCCGCCAGGACCGCCTCCTCCATAACCACCAAAATCACCACTGCACCTAAACCGCTCCATTAAAACAAGCACCGCTGCAACAACTCTCCCCGCAACCCTTCCACCAAAGCCAACGCCCAAAATAGTTGCCCACACCTAAATAGCGCCATCAAAACCATTGTGGCCGCTACACACTGAAACAACCCCATCGAAATAACTGCCACCTCATCAAAATCCTTGCCGCTGCTACACACCAAAACAACCACATCAAAGCAACTGCCACCCCATCTAAACCACTGCTGCTGCCACACACCAAAACAGCCCTATCAAAACAACTGCCACCGTAACACCTTTTTTCCCGCCACACCAGATGTCGCCGTCCTCCATAACACCCCTCCGTCTTCTATAACCCCCGTTGTATACACTACTGCTGCTTCACCACTGCAACCCCAGCCATAAGGGTGCCAAGAAACATGAAAAAGGGGATTTCAAACAAAATAAAGAAGAGATCTGAGAGAGAGAGAGAGAGAGAGAGAGCAGCTGCTAAGACAGCGGCGGACAGAGGAGAATAAGAGGAGGGGAAAAAGTTGAGATAAGGTAGAAGCAAAGCGATACCATAGGCAGGAACAATTGCCTAAAATTCAAAAGGTGAGTACTGAGTACTTAATCATGAATGGAAAATAGGTTGTTTTCCAGGTAATTAACTCATCAACTGAAGCATGAGGAAAACGAGAAACACAAGCTAAATCTTCTACAAAGGATTAGGGAAAAATTTTCAGTGCCGAGCGGGTACCACGTGGCGCCCGCTTGCGCATCCGAGCTGTCCATTACGTGTTTGGACGGCTTAGATTTGGAGAGAGAAAAAGAGAGAGAAAGTGTTAGGATGAGAGGAGAGAGTGTGTTTTAATCCGAGCTGTCCAAAAATGCATCAGACGGCTCAGGTGTGCCGAGCGGGTGCCACGTCGGCAATACCTGCTCAGCACTGAAAAATTCCTCAAGGATTAGGCATCCAACCTCTCAACATAGCACAAACCGCGACAGACATAATTCACCACAGGTAATAGTGCAAATACATATTACAGCCCTTAGAGAACATACACACTAACTTTGAACATAGTCTCTGCAGGCCAATTACAACTTGCACCAGCAATACAGCTAACAGAGGCTAAAGTGATTCAGATTATTCCAAAAGACCAGCACAGCCAAAACTATAATCCAACTCAAATTAAACATTTGCAAACTTCTCCAGACTTAATGCATTCATGTTGCCGTCTGACATAACCACAAAAAAAGCCAATCATCAGCCTCATCATCATTACGACAACAACTCTTATCATTTACAATGGAGTAACCATTTTGTTCATAATTTTATTTCTCTTTCCTTCCATAAGTAAAGTGCTAGATTACATTCAAAGACATAACAATTGGGTGCAATGGATCGCAAACCATATCCAAAGTTTCGAAACACTCAAGGGAGCAATCTCTCCACCATCAACCCTCCTTCATATCAACACAATACCAATGAAACTTTGTCACACCAACACATGCACCGTTTGTCGAAGAATCCAACAAAGACAAGTTATCGTGAAATCCCCCTACCCAGGCAAAAACTCTCCCACAAAATCGGAAAACCAAAAACATATTATCCTGAAATCCCCCTACCCAGGCACAACCTCTAGCATGAAATAGGAAAACCGAAACATACATATTCATTGAATCCACCATCCAAGTTCCAACCTTCTTTAAACGACAAATTTCTATCGCATAACCAACATCCGATTTCCCGAGCAGGCCTGGTGCACTAATCTCTTTCTTTCATGAAGATTTGATTTATGTTTCAGGATGCCTTGGAAATTCATCAACATATGATTTCAGCGATATATCGGCTTACCCAAAAATCTACAGATTCCTCTTCTCAACACAGATTTACAAAAAGTCACAAACTTTCCTTAAATTCAACATGATCATCATTACGTAAATGCAAACACACAAAAACATGACCCCACACATCACCCACATCAACAACTCAGCATCACACCTTTAATTCGGAAAACCCATATCACAAAACAGACTACATAAGTTTTCTAGAGAGAGGAGAGAGAAACTGACCACAGATCCGGACAGGTGCGTGGAGCTGGAGGAGATTGGGCTGAGAGAGGAAGATTTGGCGAGCGTTGACGCACAGCTGACGGATCTCACCTTCTGACAACTGAACCTGTTTCCCTCCTTTACCCTCCAACAATCTCCTTATTATATCCTCCAAAACTCCCTTGTCCATCATCCCCTCCATCGTCATCATATTCATTTTTTCCTTCTGAAGATCCAATTTTTTCCAAAATCCCACCACACCCACAAGGCCAAAAGCTCCTAAATAACAGAAAATAGAGAGATACAGATGAAGAATGTCAGGATTTGGATATGGGTCTTGATTTGTTAGATCAAAAAGGGGATATTTGGGGCCTGTCACTGTCCCCACCCAAATGATATTTGTTTGTTTCTTTCTCTCTCTGTATGTCTGTGTATTCTATGGGTTTCTCTCTCTTCTCTCTCTCTCTCTCTCTCTCTCTTCTGTTTCTTGGTGCCAACTGCCAAGAAGATTCATGGAGGTTGAAGGCTTTAAAGTAGGTGTAAATTGGACTTTTGACTTAAATGGCGCACAATGGTGAGGTGGGGCCATGCTGTACACGTGGATTAGAGTAATGGAGTGAGGGTCACGGAGCATATGAGAGCAAAACCGCGTAACTTGAAGATAGGGTTGTGTTTGTTTGGTTAAAAAACAACAATAAGGCTTTATTTATGCATTATAGTATTGCCGTTCGATTTTTTTAGACAAGAGTTCTAAAGCATCAAGTGTCACGAATTGATTGAATTAATTTTTAAATCACTCACTTGATGTAACAAGATCTGAATTTTTTTAAGCGAGATTGACGAAAGATTTATATAGTAGGCTTAAAAAAATTCACAAAAAATTCAGATCTTGTTACATCAAAAAAAATTCACAAAATTTTTTTTAAACCTATATCATTTGTGAATTTTTTGTCGCACGTTCGTAATGTAATTGAAGGGCAGATTGATCTTGTGCGCTTTTTTGGGTAGAAAATGATGTGGGTAATATTGGGGAAGAGACATGGGCCTGGTAAGTACCAAGGCTTCCGTTATCCAAGTAGGCAAATTTCGTCCCCTGGTTGACTGCAAGGGTGACATTGAATTGATTCACAAACTGAAAGGACGAAATTGACACAAAAATTTTTATAAGGACGAAAATGAAACCGACTTTATTTTGTAAGGACCATTTAAGTATTTAAGCCTTATAGTAATATTTTCCTGTGACTAGGTCATTTACATGTAACATCCAATCTCAAGATATTTTTTATTTTCTAGGACAAAAATCAAAAGTTCACTTTTTTTTTTCCCCTCTCCTAACTAAACCAAAAACCCGTTTTTTTGATGTGTAAACGTAAATCCAACCACCACAATGCGCTCCCTCCCCCCCCCCCCCTTCTTTTTTTTGTCTTCATGCTTTGTCTATGCATTTGGTGGTAGGCAAACTTTTGGTTCCACCACGTGTTGTTAGAGAACGCTTTGGATTGCTATGAATTATGACTATAAACCCTTGTCATAGATCAACAATTAGTCGGAGGCACTCCGTTCAATGGTGTTTAGCTATTAATGCTATCTGATGGCTAAGGCACCGTTCCAGAATAGATTTGAAGTACTTATTTTTAAAAAAAAGCAATTTCAAGCTCAAAAATAATGGATTTAATAAAATCTAAAAATATACAATATGGATCTTGTTTGATAGATCTCATCGAGATATTAATACGGTGCAAAAAAATTAAAAAATTATTTTTTAGTTACATTATTTTTGAGTTTAAAAATGTGAAATAAGCACTTATTTTTTAAAAATGTGTTCTGAAAGTGCCCGAGTAAAATTAATTAAGCCTTGCCAAGATGGTGAGGATGTTATCTTATATGCAACTTATGATGTGCAAGCGGATCAAAAAAAAACAAAACTTATGATATGTAAGGTTTTGATCCTTATCCGTTTGTATATGGCGTCCAAATTTATAAGGTTCGGTGGAGTGTGAATTTGGTTAATAATGTACTTCAGTAATTTTTTTTGATAGGAATGTACTACTTCAGTAATTTGCTCCAATCATCCTTTTGAATGCTTGATTTTGACATTTTATTCCTTTTGAATGGTTGATTTTGACATTTTGTAATCCTTCTATCGCACATTATTTCAATGAGGAGTAGTTGACATGACCCCGATAGGTCAACGAGCGATTCTCCGTAAAATAGAAACTAACATAAGTTTCTTGCATGGTGTATGAAAATATATGGAGCTTTCTTATGTGACATGTGTTTTTTCTCTGTTGCACACCTCAATTTTCTATACCCAATTTCTAAAATGAGAACTTATTACTTTGACATAGTATGAAAATTTTAGGCCCAAAAGACAACCCCTCTAGTTTCCAAAAATCACGACTAATGGAGGGACCTTTCTAAAAGTCGGACTATTATACGTGTTCAAATGCTAAGCACTACTTTTGAAGAGATAAAAAAATTCAAAATTGGTAATGGAGCGAATATATACGTCATATGTAGAATTGAATAATTTCTCATATTTAAGATATTTTGATGTATTTAGCATTAGTTTTGGAATAGATTGTGATGAAAAAGAGATATATATATATATATATATATATATAAAAGATTTGATTTAAAGTCATGTCTATATAAAGCTTGGTTGTTAAATTGGCCAATTAATTCTCTTTATTTGGAAAACCTTTAATAAACTAGAAGATCGGTGGCGTAATTTCTCTTAAAACCAAATCAAAATTGGGATAAAGGCCGTTTCCACTACCCATACAGTTATAGAAAAGTAAAAAAATTCTTATTTTTATACAAGTATTTTTTAAAATATCTAATGAGAAGCCCCCCAAAAAAAATGACTTTTACACAAATATTTTTGAAAATATTCAAGAAAAAGCCTAAATATTCAAGAAAAAACCCAAAAAGTCAGTTTTTATGGCTTTTTCTTGGATATTTCAAAAAACATATTTTGTGTAAAAGTCTTAATTTTTTACTTTTCTCGATTTCAATCGTCGAAACAAACTAATAATGCATAAAAGCTTGACGCAAAACTAACAAACTCGAAAAAAAATTTATACAATGACAAAATAAAAAAGTTTAGTCTAAAACTTTTTTATTAGCTAAAACGGAGCCTAATTACTTCTTTTTTATCCGACGGAGCCTAATTACTCACTCTGGGTTTTCTAACGTTACTATGCTTCAAACACCCATATACTTGGAAACTATATGCCATGCATAATGTTTCTTTAAGTAGACAGATGGACTTTGGGATGATATGAGAGCACTTCTTAAACCTACCAAGCTAAATTGTTTGCTAAACAAAATAAGGCACAAAATCTGAAGGCCTTGGCCTAGTGGTCAATGTTTGAGACTTATGATTGGCTCACTTTTAATGCCGTAGGTTCGAAACATCTTAAGTACTTTCAACTCTTTTCGGGTCACATAGACACCTGAGTTATAAAAATAAAATAAAATAAAAAAAAACCATAATGAGGCACAGCCTCATACGCATCATGATCCTAACAATTTGAAATTCTACTCGCAAGGACGATTCGCAGGGAATCATGCAAGGAAAAATGCGCTTGGGCTCGTTCTGGGTCTCAGAACAGTTCGCCCGTATGAATCCAAAAGTAATACTTACCGGTATCCGTTAGAGCTGATTTTTTACAGGGCCTCATAAATTAATATTCAAAAATTTATGGATATTTTTCTAGATTTTTGTGAGACCCAGAACGAGCCCAAGCGCATTTTTCCTTACGTGATTCCCTGCGAATCGTCCCTGCGAATAGCAGAGCTCATTTTGCTCCATGTTCCAAGAACAAACCATCTTCCTTATCTCTTCTTGATCACTCCTACACACTACGCAGCGTCCTTAGCTTTTCGCCTAACCGCTATTGCATTTCTCTCCATCTGCAAGTGATACATAGCTGCAGCTAAAGCAAGGTTACAAGCTGAACTTCCAAAAAGTCATTGATAATGGCAGATCATTCAAGTTCACTTCTCCAGTTTCCAGCCATTCTGGAAAACTAGTTTTTCCTCAACAGACTAATTCAGAAAAAGCTAGAAAATTACATCAAAAGAAGAGACGATAATGTGATTCTTCCAACTGATTGCACAAAACACGCATAGGATACACATCGAGACCTATTTCGCTTTCACCTATCCATAGTAACCACAATAATCCCCGACTTCGTCCTATTCCTTTGACTAGGCCACTGGCCACCTCCAAGTACCTCCTTGTATTCTGTCTACAACCTTAGCCAAATGAGAACAGCTACACTGGAACCACACACATTCTTCAAATTTTCTCATAAAAGGGCCAACTGGATGCCAATTGCTAACCACAAGAAACATTTCCGTTCTAGTTGGGGATATAAAATGACAGGCTAGAATAAATCTCCCTTGCAATAAGAGGTATATTTTCCATTTTTTATCTCAAGACCAACTCCAGAGGGACCAAACTATCTTGCCTAGAAGGCAGATCATTCCGATATGACGAACTGGAAGCCACATTTCCCGTGTTGTGGTATAACGAATATAATCTTCTCAAGTTATAAGCATTTCTCCGCGTTCAACACATCTTTACAAACATCATGATCATCATTTTATCTAGTTTCCTACCATCGGAAACTACTAAGGGAATAAATAGCAAAACTTGGGGAATCGTTAGTGTTTTAGGACATCCCAAACGGGCATTCCAAGACATAAATTGCAGACGTTTGACGGAGGCTTATAAGGCTCAATGACAGGGCCGGAGCCACACTAGTTTTGTATGGGGTCTCCATGATCATCCCCAACTAATCTAGAGACTGAGACACCACCCAACACCCCCACCCCACGCCACACCCCGCCCCCGCCCAAAATGTGTACAATAGATATGTTAAATAGCCATCTCACAAAAAAAAAAAGATAAATGGTAAATAGCAATAACGTACTAAGCTGTCATTTTCAGACCCTCTAAAATTCAGGGGATACCATAAGTTGAAGGAAATGATTTTAGAACTCCCCATGTTTACCAAGAAATAATCCACACTGATATCCAAAATTCAATCTCCGTAATAGTAATTTGTCGAACGAAAATTCTATTGCCTTTTTGAAATCTTTAAATAGCCTGGAAACCTTTTCCTCAAACAATCCAACCCAATTTTCAATTTCTTTTGTGGTAGAGAGGTCCAGAACTATAGCTTTTGTATGCAAGTCGCATGAACTACATACAAAATTAACATTTCCACGTTACCAAAAAAAAAAAAAAATTCCAGGTCAACACGACTACATTTTAAATCAGAACAAGAACATATGTTCTGAAATTCATTTAAAAATTGACCAACAGAGAAGAAACAATCGAGTTCAGATCTAATCTTCCTCAATTTCCATTCATTAGCAACATTCGGTAAAAGGACCATCAATGACAATGAATCAAACTTATCAATCAGGAAGAACCTCGATTATTCAAAAACATTGCAGCCACAGATATAATAATTGCTTTTCCAAATAAACCCAAACTGGATTTTTATTCAAATAATAACAAAACATCATGTCAAATCCCAATACAAAGAGCGTCCAATGTAATTCCCAAAGGAGAAGAAACAATTTACTAGTCCTGATCTAATCTTCCTCGCTTGCAATGCGGTAGTATGTTGATGACCATAACTGAACTTAACACATCAATCATGAAGAACAACATTTACCCAAAATAGTGGCCGATCGGCCGCCTTTTATAACCAACAGCAATTAGGCAAGAACCCATGGTTCAGAATTCAAACACAACGCTTCTCCTCTCACAACACATAAGAAATCCGAAGCAGTTTGAAAGCCCGGTTACTATTCCATTGTCACACTAGCATCAACGACCGGAATCATATTCAAGAATATCAGATCTTTTTTACGCAATTAAACTTCTATTAACCAAATCAAACACATCAATCAGAAAGAGCATCAATTGCCAAAAATGAGAGACACCCTTTTAAACTAGTAGCAATAAAGAAAGAACCCATAATTTATAATTGCAAAAGGATCTGGATCCTCTGCAGGCCATATTTTGGACTGAGACGTCTTGATCTGGACTGTCCATTGATAGAGTCAATGGTTTGGATTTTGTCATAAACTCTTACCAGTAAGAACCCATGGTTCAGAATTCAAACACAGGTGCTTCTCTTCCCACAATTGTGCACAGAAGACAAAATTCGAAGCAGTTTGTAAGCCCAGTTACTATTCTGTTGTCACACTAGCATCAACGACCTGAATCATATTCAAACATACGTTCATTTTTACGCAATTAAGCTCCTATTAATCAAATCAAACACATCAACCATGAAGAGCATCAAATGCCCAAAATAAGAGGCACCGTTTTAAACTAGTAGCAATAAAGAAAGAACTTATAATTTGGAAGCTAAAAGGATCTCGATCCTTTCCAGTCCATGTTTGAGATTGGAGGAGACAGTCTGGATCATTGATTGCAGCAAATGAACACACAGTCCCGATCAGAATTGTCTCATCCAGTCCAAAACATAAAGGCCCCGTTTGATAAGTGTGTTGGATTAGATGGGATTAATAAGGAGATGAGATTAGTAGTACCGAATGTAATCCCAAGTGGGTATTTGATTGTGTAAGGATTAAATCACAGGATTGTGATTACCAATCCCAATCCTTTGTTTGATTGGAACACCAAGGGATAGGATACAAATTATATTTTCCAATTATACCCATGGGTTAAATTACACCGAGAAATCACCAATAATTAAACAATGATATTCCAACCAATTATACCCATGGGTGAAATTACACCGAGAAATCACGAATAATCAAACAATGATATTCCAACCAATTATACCCATGAGTGAAATTACACCGAGAAATCACCAATAATCAAACAATGATATTCCAACTTCATGCACCTATTTTTCCTTCCCATAGAAAACTGGGTCCTATTTCAAAGACAATAAAAATAAATACTTTCTTTCTCTTTATTTTTTCCCCGAAACTAATTTTTTTTACCAATCCCAAACCTGTCCCTCTGTCAATTTTAAATAGTATAGAACCTTTTTTTTTTCTCTCTCAAAACAACCCAGAAAAATGAGGTCGAAGGTTTGTTTTTTTCTCGAGCGGTCGAATGTCGCCAAACTTGCGCCACCAACAGCTGGGTCGATCTCTCCCTCTGGAAGCAGAGTATAGGGATTTGGTGGGGGAAGTGTATAAATAGCAGCGTATAATGGAGAGTATTATTGGTATTGAGTTAAGAAATCATGGGCAAGGTGGTCATTTTACACGATGGAGCTTGAGATAGGATTGTTAATACCTAATACCCCATAGTAATCCAGGAATAGTGTGGGATTAGCAATTCCATCTTCTTCTTAATCTCATCCTTAGTTTTACAATCAAACAAAGAGTTGGAAAACCTAGAGGATTAGCAATCATCTCCCAAGTCCTAACACACTTATCAAACATGCCCAAAGGGGTAGGATGCATTTCCAATCGAAAAACAATGCTTGCAGCCAACTATTGCATTAAAAAAGAAGAAGATAAACCAAGTGGGTTTGTCCTAACATTCCTCACTCTCCGATCACCACAATTCAACCCACACCCACACCGAGGACACTCCTCGAAACTATCCACCGAGAACCCGGCCGACGCTATCCCAACCGAGAAATCGAGGTCGTCGCTGCTCCTGTCGACCTCTACAATGTCAACCCAGATGAAAAACAACTGCACTTTGACGCCTACCAATTTGGAGAGCCTTCCCTTGGACACGTACCCTTTGATTGTGGGCTTGTAGTTCAGTTGGTACGAGCCCTCGAGGGAAAAGGCGCAGCTGCCGTTCAGGTAGGCGGAGAACTTGCCTGTGGACTCGTCCAAGTCGTAGCCGGTGACGCCTTTCAAAGGCCTTTGGGTAAAACGCCGATGGGGAAGTTGTATCGCTGGAGCATTTCGTAAGCTGTTGGCTTGTCGGCGTGGGAGCTTTGGAATAAACAGATCAGAGTGAGGTATGTGATTGATGCTACGGATATGGTATGTGAACCCATCTCTCTCTCTCTCTCTTCACCACCGACCCATTTGTCTCTCTCTCAGCGTGCTGTGAACGAAGGAAGGGTAGTTGAAGGTGGGTTTCAGGCTTGCCATTTGCCAATTGGTGGTAGGAAGGGTTTCAATTAAGTCTTTTATGGCATTCGATATTGCACCCGCAAGTCTGTTTATAGAGCGGTCACAGGGAGTGACATTGTGTAACAAAATCCGTGTGGCACTCCTGGCCCAACAATCCCTCTCTCACGATGACGCTCGCGCGAACCATGACTTCCTGGCTTTGATACCACTTGTCGGACCACTTTCCAACATCTTTCATAAAACCAATTGGTGGTAGGAAGGGCTTCAATTAAGTCTTTTATGGCATTTGATATCGCACCCCCAAGTCTGTTTTTAGAACGGTCGCAGAGAGTAATATTGTGTAACCAAATTCATAGGGACACTCCGGGCCCAACACTATTCAACAATTTCCCCTTCAACAGTTGCAACACCGGGGGACATCCACGTTGCCCCCAGCAAGACGAAATGGTAATAGGAAAGAGTTTTCCGTCAATCTGTTCAAATTGGACAAACAATTGGTGGAATGTCCATTTTTTGAAGCGTTCTATGAACATGGTTTATCGCGCATTCACAAAATGCGTTTTACTGAACTTACGAGCTTATATGGCAACAAAATTCATACAGATGACTAGGCGAGTAACGTATATTGAAAATGTGTTTAAAAAAAAAAAGAAGGTATGACGCATCTTAAAGAGGCGCTATAAATTGGGAAGGATTTGCACTGTATGCTACCTACTGCCGTTGGCTACCGCATTCATCTCTTTCTTCTTCCCTTCTGAATTTTGGGTGAAATCTTTTAGGACAAATGGTGCCACTTCCAATTTCAAGGGCTAACGGGCAGGTTTTGTCACTTGTCAACTGGGCTCAATCCTTCAAAGGTTCTGATCCCAACGATTAATAACTGAAAGACAAAGATAACTTAAACCGTAAGTTATTTTTGTTAACCGTTTTGGAGAAGTATTTTATAATAAAGTCATTAACAAAACTAGATCGATCATTCTAAAATTTGTCGATATTCATTTAAAACACTTAAAAAAATTTATCTGAGATTTAATGCTCATTTTTACCTAGTTTAACTTAAAATACGCATTATAAACTTTTGTAATTAGTACTGCATGCCTTAATTTTGTACAATTTTACTAGTTGACTAAAAAAAAATTAACTTTCGCTATTATGATTAACAAGGTGCCCCCGCTAGGTTATATTTCTAGATTCGTCCCTGAACTGAAATACTTAGAGAAACAGAACTAATATTCCTTTTGATCTTTGTAACCGAAGCAAAATTGGTACACTTTTATCTTTTTAACCGATTTAGAAGCGGCCACGGTTTCTGCAATTTCTTCCATTTACCGTGAAGATTTCACCCAAAATTCAGAAGAGAAGAAGAAAGAGATGAATGCGGTAGCCGACGGCCGAAGGTAGTTGATTGCACACATGGGAAATCCTTTCAAACCTATAGCGCATCTTTAAGATGCGTCATACCATTTTTTTTTAAAGCACATTTTTAATATGCATTGCTCGCTTGCATGGATTTTGTTGTCACACAAGTTCTGTAAAATGCATTTTGTGAATGTGTGATTGACATCACACATTTTGGTAATGCGCGATAATATATTTACTAAAACGTCCTCCAATACATTGTCCAATTTGGACAAATCGACAAAAAACTCAAGGGCTTTTCTGCCGTCTAGATTTGGACTCAGGTGCAATTTAAATGATTGCAAACGTCGATTAGCATTTTCAATGGACTTGGGAGGCTGCTGTCCCTGAGCAGCTGTGCCTTCATGCGGCAGCATTTTGAGGTTAAAAGATGGACGCCGCTCATGTCTTTTTAAGTCCTTGTTTGTTGGTCTTGTACGCCACAATAGTTATGCATGGCAAACAAGATGCCTCTCCCTATATTTAATGCAAATCGCTTGTGAGCACAAAATCTGTTTAAGCCAAAAAAAAAAAAGAGGCAATAGATCTTTACATATCAGAGAGATGACTCATGAGGAACCTTTGGCCACACTTTTCGCCTTTTACTTATATATTTTACTAGTATTTGTCCGTGCCTACGGCACTTGCTAGCTAGTAACTCAAACACTAAATCGATTCATTAGTGTGTAGTATATGATCTTCTTAGCCGCAAGAAAGAGAATTACCCGTGCTTACGGCACTCCCCCAACTAAATTTTTAAGCTAGCTACAAAAATATTTCTAACACCAAAAACTGCCAACGATGATTCTAATAGAGCATTGCCTTTGCTTTCAGATACCAAAACTCCAAAAAAATAATAATATAGAGACGAATAATCTAAAAAAATCCCAATCCCAAATACCTTTGCTTTTAGGGAACTTTCTTGGCCTCCCGTCCACGCAATTCGCAGGCTTTCTTCCAAATGGATATGTTTTCTTTATTAGACCCCCTTTGCTGACACCAAAACTTCAAAAAAAAAAAAATAGAGACCAAAAATTCAAAAAAAAATCCAATAAACTCCAACAAATTCAAATACATTTGCTTTCACGAAGCTTTCTTGGCCCAGCTCCCACCGTCCACGAAACTTGACAGTTTTGAAAGATATCGCTAGGTAAGGAACATTTAACGCAGCTTTGTTGGCCCAAATTTGAAAGATTTCGCCGGAGATTCGAAAAAGCAGTGTGTTTGGGCTGAATTAGCTCAATCAAATGGCAAATGATTGTGTGCGGGCGTGCCAGAAAAGAAATTATTCTTTTCAAATTGATTTGAAACAACTAATTTAAATCAGACAACCGTGTTATCCGTTCGATTACCTCAATTAAGAGGATTTTTCCTTAAGGTATCAACTAAATAAAATATTGACGTGCTTCGAATAAAAAAAGATGATTGAACACAAACAAACCTGAATTTAATCAAAGGTAAATTTGTATACAAACACTCTTAAGATTCTATCAAGAATAATGCAGAAATATAAGCACACTGAATTTAATTGAAAGTGGACTTACAAACGACTATTCTTTGGTAAGAAAAAACTTAAAAGAAAATAAGAGAACTTGAATTTAATCGAAAGTAATCTTACATGCAAATAAGCCTTCAACTTACAAAAAGATCCTATTCTAAACTAATCTAAACACTAATCTACGATAAATCTCTGAGCAATCATTTTGTATGAATTGTCAAATGATATGAATTTTTGTCGGGGGTTTTCTCTTCACTTGCTTATTCTATTTATAGACGACGGGCATGCCTTCGATCTCCACTTTCCACGTCTTTGGTTGATACCCACGTTTGCCACATAAATCGGTTGAAAGGGGCCTTCGAACGGTTACTTTGATATTTCCAGAATTTCTTCTCTCTTTTCATGCTTTGATAATGGTGTTCGTGGCTTCTCCATGGATCGTGGTTCTCCTATCTTCATGCAACGTGAATTAGTGTCACACGATTGTCCCAAATGATCCCCTGCAGTTGGGTTTAACTTCCGTTACAAATCAAGACAACAGTGGCACCGTTCGATGTTCCCAGGATTTAATCAACGGTTAAATTCCACCACTTCTAAAATCATCCATATTTAATAACAAAACGTCGTCGGTTCCAATCAAAACGATACCGTTTAGTACTAAAATAATGTCATCATTAAACCCCGTAATTCTCTGCATCCCGGGTCTAATTGAAACATGTTCTGATTGGTCACCACGTTTTTCGATGACACGTGTATTTTTCTCATTGGGTGGTATATTTTAGGATGTAAACACAGTGTCAAGAGAGAGAGAGAGACTTGGGCCAAAACGCCAACAAAAGCAAGGTTTTTTTTTTATGCTTCTGACAGAATCTGATTTGGGTAAAAAGAATCGATTGTATTTTTGTAATATATTGTAAGAATGTGAGTGTTTTCTAAAGAGAGTTGGAGAGCACATATCAGCCTTTGGATCAAATGAATCTCAGCCCTCCTTTTAACTTGTGTTTGTGTGGTCCCCATACCCTTGTGTTTTATTAGGTAAACTAGTGTTTGCCCGTGCTTACGGAACTATGCACCCCGGTTGGAATTGTCTGTGCCTACGGCACTTGCTAACTAGTGGAGCAAACACTAAATTGATTCATTTGTGTGTAGTATATGATCTTCTTTTTAGCGGAACGAAAGAGAATTACCCGTGCTTACGGCACCCCCCTAACTAAACTTTTAAGCTAGCTACAAAAATATTTCTAACACCAAAAAGTACCAACGATGATCCTAATAGAGTATTGCCTTTGCTTTCAGACACCAAAACTCCAAAAAAAAAAAAAATAGAGACGAAAAATCCAAAAAAATCCCAATCCCAAATACCTTTGCTTTCAGGGAACTTTCTTGGTCCACCGTCCACGCAATTTGCAGGCTTTCTTCCAAATGGATATGTTTTATTTGTTAGACCCCCTTTGCTGACACCAAAACTTCAAAAAAAATAAAGACCAAAAATTCAAAAAAAATCCCAATAAACTCCAAAAAATTCCAAATACATTTGCTTTCGCGAAGCTTTCTTGGCCCATCTCCCACCGTCCACGTAGCTTGACAGTTTTGAAAGTTATCGCCGGGTAAGGAACACTTCACGCAGCTTTGTTGGCCCAGATTTGAAAGATTTTGCCGGAGATTTGAAAAAGCGGTGTCGAGAGAGAGACTTGGGCCAAAACGCCAACAAAAGCAAGGTTTTTTTTTTATGCTTCCGACAGAATCTGACTTTGGTAAAATAAATCGATGGTATTTTTGTAATATATTTGTAAGAATGTGAGTGTTTTCTTAAGAGAGTTGGAGAGCACATATCAACGTTTGGATCAAATGAATCTCAGCCCTCCTTTTAACTTGTATTTGTGTGGTCTCCACATCCTTGTGTTTTATTAGGGAGACTAGTGCGTTGTTGGTTTTTGTTTTTTTTTGAGCTTTTTCTTGTTTTGCTCTTCTTCTTTTTTTGTATTTGTTAGTTTTGCGCCTAATTTTTATAGATTATTGTTTCGTCTTAACGAGAGAAAACGAAAAAGTAAAATTTAACCAAAATATTTTTAAAATATCAAAAAATAGTCCAAAAATCTCAAAAATCTGGGTTTTTTGAGCCTTTTCTATGATTTTCCAAAAAATTTGAGTAAAAGTTATAATTCTTTACTTTTTCGATTCATCTGGTTGAGACGAATCAATAAACTACAAGAGTTTGACGCAAAATAAAAAATGCAAAATTATTTTGGGTTACGACAAAACCAAAAATCTAAAAGGAACAACACTCAAGTGTTCTTCAATTTTTCCAGACGTAAATGTTGAGGGGAAGTTTCCCAAAAGTAGCTCATGAGTGTAAATTGAAACAATTTCAGAGAACTCGCGCATAACTAGATATGGGTTAAGGCATTTTTCCTTTCGATGCCAGTTTTTTTACTTCTTGTGGCTTCAGCATAGTACTGAGGGTCTTGCGTTTTGGACACATCGATTAGATGTGAGAATGTTGAGAAATATATAGGTCAAATCCCATACATGTTCGGTTTGAAATTTTAGATTTTGGCTTTTAATAAATTTTTTTTTAATCATTACTCTCTATCTCGCTCCGCTCAAAATTTAAATACGAAAATGAACATTAAGTTCATCGTCATATCTGAAAAAGGCTAAAGAATATATATTCGATCAATTTGAGAAAAAAAGCATTAGGCCCTTGACTCAAACAATCTCGAAGGAAACAATTAGCTGAATAAATTCTTCGATTAGAATTTATCAGAAATTGCACTCTTTTATTCAAAGTAATAAAATAATTTCCTTTTATAGAACATTACGTGTGGGTCTAGAAAACTAACACGACAACCTCAAATGAAGAATACCCTTTTACCCTTAACTAAATATAATTTCACACTTTATTATCTTTTCAAAGTTTTCATCACCCCCTCCCACCTCCACCCCACAATCACTTCCAACCGGCGACCACTCTTGCTGATGACTTTTTCCGGCGAAATTTCACTACTTTAAAAAATTAATGAAATTCATTACTTCTCAAATTTCACTAATTTCAACGACAACTCTGACCGGTGACTTTTTCTGGCGAAATTTCACTCAAAAAATTAGCGAAATTCACTACTTCTCAAATTTCACTAATTTCAAATTTCACAATTTTTTTGCTGGATTTCAAATTTCACTATATTTCATTGGGTGTAGATTTTAACTAGTGAATTTCACTAGATTTCAAAACCCTAGCAAAATTCACAACCTTCGAGCCCAGCAATCAGAGAATTCAAGGAAACAGAATCTGGAAAAAAAGAAGATCTGAAATATGATGCGGCCGGCGACCTCGATCTTCCGTTGGCTGGCGAGGCTCGTCTCCTTGTACCTCACGCCACCGAGCTAGTCACATGGCCTGTCAGCGTTCTCCTCGCAGAGGTGGTCCCCTCACAACCTCATCAACTCGTCAATCATGGAGACGTCGTGTGGTCCCTCGACACCGCCGTCGAGTTGGTCGCGTAGGTCTCTGTGCTTTGCTTCTTCTGCGTCTATGGCTGCACCGTCTGACGATCGACTATCCTCGCCAGAATATGACGCGGACAGACGGACGACGGTGGAGGAATCCGGTGGGTTTTTCAGATCTGGTTCGAGCACGTGAGGCGTTGCTTCGACAACGGGAAAAACTTAGGATGGAGAGGAGGATGGAAAAGACAGGTCAGTTGTGCAGGGGTAATCTCGAAAAAATTCAATCTCAATCCTTATGGTTACATTTTTCTTTATGGGCTAGAGTGTGCACGAAGATGGGCTCTTAATCGGCCGGTAAAAAGCCCAACGTCTTGTCTTTATTTTTATACTAGACCCCATTGAATGTGTAAACAGTCTCATCATGCCCATCTTCAATGGAGAATGATTTTGGGGCCCAATTCCAGTAAAAATGGGGAATGGGTTTCCCCACCCCATATTAAAGCCCGATGGAGCAATTTTCAATTACTCCTTCCGTCCTATTTTCATTGTCTATTATTTTGTTTCTCTTTTATGTCTTTTGTCTATATTTTTTATTGTCGATCTTGAAAAATATGCAATATAGATCTTATTTGATAATTTCGATTAATTCTATAATACAAAGTTTTCAAAATTATGAAAAACATTATAGATTGAAAGATATAAGTAATTAAAAAATGAGACACAATTTAAAAATGGACAATGAAAATAGGATGGAGGAAGTACTATTTATTAGAGAACCTCCAACCATTGTTTTGAATTTGGAGATGTCAAATTTTTTAAGGATTAATATTGCAATTTGACACCCATAATTAGTGACGGACCCAGGATTTGATCTCGTTTTGGGGACAAGCTGTCAAGCATATACAATACACATAATTTTGCACTTGTAGACAACAACTTGAAATATAACAAAAATAAAAAAATCCACAAAAACATTCACTACATAAAAAAAAATAATCAATTAGCCCAAAATTAATCTAAGAGAGTCAGAGACCCACAAAACATTCACTATATAAAAGAAATGCTTTCTTTACCTAAAAAAAAAAAATGCTTTCCTTTCTCTTGGGCCTCGCCCATGTTCCATAACCATAAATAGTGAGTTCCAAAATATGGCTACAAATACCGATTTCCATCCCCGTATCCATTATCCATGTAAAGAAAAAAAGTATTTAGAGAGATTGAGTATTTGTGGTTGAAATCCACTATGTACAAAAGAAAAATGAGATCTAAGACTAAGCTATTGTAACGCTCCGATTTTCGGACACGTTAATTAAATCGTTTTCAACTGATTTAATATTTCATAAAATTGATATATAAGAAATGAAATTTTATTAAATAGAGTTTAACAGCGGAAACCTCAAGTACCAAATTCAAACCTTCTTAATTGTCTTACAAACCAACAAAATAAAATAGAGTTTGACAAATGTGATAGCACTTATGAAAATTTAAGTAAAAGTACGTCAAAATAATAGAGCTTCTAAGGGTATGGCCTCCAAGGCTCAACAAACTCCCATTCCTCAGCTGTGAGGTCTTCACCCTGGTACGGGTCTTCTTGCAGCGGATTCTGCTCTTCGGTCTCTTGATTACCTGGCATGAAACGCCAGCCCAACGGCACTATAATGAGTTTTGAAACTCAGTAGATAATCTCAACCCTACTAACCCCTTACCTTACAATTAGCAGATCAACGATATAATAATTCATAATATACAGAAGGTATAGATTAATAGCACATCGTCATTTTCTTTACTATCCATTACTTACATGAAATCTAAGGATCCTCTCCACAAGGTCCTTTCCTCCCACATCCACCAACTTTAACAGTCCCATGGAATAACTTTCCTTTTATTTGTCCTGCACCAGGGTTCTAAGAGAATGCTACTAAATTATGTATCCAGTATGGATTCGCTTCCAACCATAATAAAGGAACAGCTCACCATGACAACTCAGCATTAGAGGTCGCACTATCTCATTGTCAGGATCCTTTACCGTCTCCCAACTCTACACACTGGGTGCTTTTCCAATACCCCTAATCTACACACTGGGTACTGTACCGTATTCAGGAATCCTTTACCATTTTGGGTGATTCTTGGGTTGAAATCGAAGCTCTCAACACCCTCTACAACATTCATGAAGAAACTCAGGCCTAAAAACGTCATCAAGGAAGAAATAGGCCATGAATACAGGTATGTGATATGGACGAAATTAGAGTTTATGGGATTAAAGATTTGATGATATGAATGCATGGGATGATTTTTCCACCCTTCTCACATACCTGATTCTTCTTCTTTTTCCCTTACTGACTGCGTGCTTTTTCTCCCAGCCACAACAAAAAATGGAACGGGGAGATGAGTTTGTTTTTTGTAGAGAAATGAGAGGGAGGTGGGGAACTAATAATAGGGGAACTTAAATAGGAGTCCTGTCACACATGAATACTTAAGTCCTCATCCTATTAGGTTTGAAAACTTATCTTATCATCCTCAAATTTAAATAATACCCATTTCACCCTTTATTATTGTTTTACCACATTTTTAATTATAATAGAGTGGAAGGGATTATCCCTTTATTACTGGACCGTTATCTTTGGTGCTGGTCCCAATTTTAAGAAAATTGTTTGTACCATCCCTTATTTGTCGCACCATTTTCTTTGGTGCAGGAGACCCTCCGTTATCCTTATCTGGCCCCACCTTCCCATTTGGCGATCAAAACAAGCGAAGAGAAAGGAAAAGGGAAACCGAAACAGCAAGTCCCGTCCTCCGGACGTCTGCTTACCATTCCGGCAAACGAAAACTAAAGAAGCAAGCCCCCATTCCGATTTCTAGTCCTCTCTCTCCTACGAAATTACATTAGACTAAAATCATGACAACATCTTGAGAAATCAAAACACACATATTAAAATTATGACAAAATTTGTGAAATCACCATGAAATAAAAAACATCATAAATACTCATCATAAAATTGTGCCAACGAAACTACACTAAACCGAAATAATGACAATTCGGAGAAACTGAAACACATACCAAAATCATGACAAAATTTGTGAAACCGTTATGAAACAAAAAACATCATGAATACGTATCATAAAATTGTGCCGACGAAAGTACACTAAACCGAAAAAATGACAAAATTCAAAGAAACCAAAATACATATACCGAAATTATGACAAAATTTGTGAAATCACCATAAAACATAAAAAATTATGAACATGTATCGTAAAATTGTGCCGACGAATTGAAACTACACTAAACCGAAATAATGACAAAATTTGGAGAAATCGAAACGCATACATTGAAATCATGACAAAAAGTAATCGAGCTTAATTCATGTCAATTAGGAAACATAGATCACATCAGGCGCTTATTAGAACAAAACCCCACAGACGAGTGTGGCGAGTTATGCAACTGATTCAAAAACCCAAGAAATGAAGAATTATGGTAGGCAGCGGGCAACGACGGCAAGGTGTGGGCGGTGTAGGAGCACGACCACTACCGGTAGCCGGAGCTCCATGCATGTCTTTAAAATGATTCCGCCGATGGAGAGACATGCGGAAGCCGGAAGTAGCATTGGCACGGCAACGGGGTTGGGATCAATGATATTCTCGCCGATAGCGCTGCCGGGGCGTTGCTGCTTATTGGCTGCCTTCTTGGTCTCGCTACTAGTCTCCGTTCGATTTTGGTGAATTTTGAGTTTGAATTGCCTGAAATTGGAGAAGAGAGAAAGGAGAGAGAGTGGGCATATGGGATTTTAATTTAGGATCGAGAAGATAGAGAGGAGAGAGAGTGGGCACATCCAGCGGCAATTTAGGGATAATTACTTACTTCTACAATAAACAATATCTATATTAATATATAACTAGGGGTATAATTGGGCAAAAATGCATTTTGAGGATGGAGACTTAAGTATTCAAACTCACATGGATCAACACCTAAATAAGTCTCCCTTATAGGATGTCTATTTAATTTCTTCCTAATAATATTGAGGAGTAGTGGAGGAAGATGGGAGTGTGGGATGATATAATGATTAGAAAGAGATATAGGTTTGTTTGATAACTTAAATTCAGCACTTAAAACTGAATCAATTAAGTAATAAGTGATTCAGTAGGTTTGATAACGATATTTTACATTGCTTAATAAATTAAGTGCTACTTAAAATGTAGGTTAAAAAGTTGAAAAAAATTAAGCAGCTTTGAGTTACTTAATTCTGGCTAAATTCTTGTGTATTTGCATTTAATCACCATACCATCACCACAACCATTCCCACCACCATCACCACTCCTACAACCACTCAACCACCACCACCACCACCACTTTTCCACCGTCACCACTACCTCCACCACCACCACCACTCTTTATCACTCCATCACCACCACCACCATTACCACACTACTACCACTACCACACCGTCGTCGCCGCCGCCACCACCACCACAATGCCACCATTGCAAAATTATTACTCCACCGACACTACTCATTGTCACCACTACACCATCACTCCACCGCCACCATTACACCACCACCCACCACTCACTGCCACCGTTACATCACCATCACTCCACCACCACCATTACACCACTATCGCCAGCACTCCATCACCACCAACACACCACCACCACCACCACAATCATCATTCCACCATTATTATAAGTACATTGTGACCATTAGTAAATTAAGAGAGAATCGGAACTAAAATTAATTTACTTAATATGTTTAATTCATTACATTGTGACCATTATAAGTTCATTTTTTTAATTCAGTACTTAATATGTTTACCAAATAGCTTTTCAGTTTAAAAAATTCAGCATTCAGTTTTCAGTACTTAATTTTTTAGCATTCAGTTTCAGTTTTCTCAAACAGGCCCATAGTTTAGGAAGAGTTTGAAGGGAAGTGGATACTTGAAAATATAAAGATAGAGGGAGAGATTGGTGAGAGATGGGTAGCCAAATCCCATAAATTGTGGGATGGTTATTAGTATGAATAATATAGATAAATATGCACACACATTTATAGTTACAAGTTGAATTAAAATTTTGCTAAACTAATTTTAGTCACGAAAATTAATCTAGGTTCTGATTTAATCTAATTACACTTTTAAATAGTTAATCGATTACTATAGATTATTTGATTAAAAATAATTTATTTAAAAAAAATATGGCAAAAATCCAGGTTGTTACAGCTACTCACCTGTAAACGGATCTGATGACTCTGATCCCAATACAATTTCAACTCGTCAATGGAGGTGATCGAGATTTGAGGGTTTCCTAGATTTTTCCTTCAAAGGGTGAGTTCTCCACTCTGCAATTTTTTTCCGGAGAGAGAGAGAGAGAGAGAGAGAGAGAGAGAGAGAGAGAGGAAAAAGTAACTGGAAAGGGAAAAGTATAAAGGGCAACACTTGTAATTTGGTTGGGGTACAAGGGCAGCATATTTGGAGGAAATATTCTATGTGGCAAATTAACAGAAATACCCCCAAAACTATATTACTCCCCGGAGAAATTTTGCATTGAGTGGGGTCAGTGGACCCCATTGCCTATGTGTGAGTCCGCCTCTGCCCATAATATCCCTCCTCTCTAATCATGGTATCTAATTTACTCTCATGATATATATATATATATATGTATATCCGAATTTAGTCAGAGATCTCAGATTTTGGCTAAAATGCAGACCATGATCTTAGCCATTGGATTGTACATTTAATGGTATGAATCTGCGGACGATTTTTGAACAGTAAAAAATATGGAATATATATAAAAAAACTAGAAAGCCATACTCCAAAAAATCATTTTTGTATTAGGTATCTACTGCGTGTCAATTTTGAAGCAAATTAATTGATGTCAAATCTATGTATAGGATTTGGCTTTGTATTTGGAGGTAAAATTAGTGAGGTATTTTTTTTTTTGAAAATGTCAATATCATTTCAAAAGCCCAAAGGCAAAGATTACATCGCAAGATACATGAATGCATCAAACTACCTACTTCGGGACTAACGGACACCCTGCAAAAGCAAATCAGCACTAGGTGCCGACATGAGAATCCCGTCCGGGACTAGGCAGAAAGAAAATCGAAAACGAAATCCCCAGTACAAACCATTAAACAAAGAAAACAGATGTAATCAGGAAACAATCAACAGATCACAGGCTAAAATAAGCTGATCCCAACAATCGTCGACTGAAAAGAGAAGCTCGACAGCCGGAAACCAAATCCTCCATCGCCCCGGACCTGCATCCGTCTCCGCCAGCGCAAGGCCAGCCCTCGACAGAAATCAACCAAATAGACAGCCTTCCGGTTCCATGGACTGCTGTCCAACCGAAGTAAACCAAACAAAGTTCGGCCTACTGAGCATGGTCACGGCGACCGGAAACCATCAGGGAGACTATCCGATGAAACCCATCCACAAACCAAGCCAGAACAAGAACGAAAAGGGAGATTATTTGCCCACCACCACTACCTCACCAGATCCGGGGGAGACCCAAATCGGTACACAAACCGGACTGGGAAAACCAGCCGGTAGAGGAGACAAAAGAAAATCGTCAAAAAAGAAAAGAAAAACCCTAACTCCCAAACACCTCACCTTATTAGAACCCCACCATTGACCACCAGCTACCAGATCTGAGACTCCACCGCGAGAACCGAACGGAGAAACCCATAGCCATGGCCGGAGTCCAAGCGCCGAGTTCAACAGTGGACGAAACGGAGAACGGAGAGGTGAGAAAAAATAGCAAGGACTGGAGGGAGGAGGGGATTAGGGGAAAAAAGGGGGAGGGATGAGGGAGAGGAGGGGGGCGGCAGCCCCTCCTCCCAACGGAAAACCCTTCGAGCAGGAAAGTTTAGAGAGAAGGGAGAGCGGTTCTAGAGAGAGAAGAGGTTAGTGAGGTATACAGCGATGTAATTGGCAGACTGCTTCCTTTAGTACCGGTGGGTGAATATTAATACGTATCATTAAATAAGCGTATACCAAGTTTTCACAAGTAAAGAGGTTAAAAACATAAGTTGTCAAAATGGCAGGGATGAAAAATTACATAAAGTTCTCAATTAGGATGATTATTTAATTAACCCAGAAAAATGTTCAAGTTTAGTGTATTTTTGTAGTAGAAGTGTCGACTTGGTCGTGTTGTGCTGCCCAACCCATTGAGTTTTGTTCCAAACGTGTTTCGTATTGTGCCTAGCTTGACTCATATATTAGTCATGCTGTTGCATGCCGGGCCATTTTAGAATATGCTCGGCCTAGTCTGGTCCACAAGCATGCCAAACTCCATGCCTTGTGTGAGAGGCTGAGAGCCTATACTGGGAACAATAGTCTTACATCGGCTAAAAATGACTTTTTGAGTCACATGATGTAGAGCCCCGTATTTTCGGAAAATCGTTTAAAAGTTTTATAAATGTCAGAATAAGGAAAATGTGGAGTTTAATTGATTTTGGGTTAATGTGATAAAATTATAAGTGGAAGGGGTGTTAGTGTGATGTGTATGTGTATGAGTATAAATAAGAATGAGGTGTGTGTAGAGGAGTATTTTTCACTCCTCACCCTCTCTCAATCTCCCGATCTCTCTCCCTCTCGGCAACTCTCTCTTTCTCTTCCACCAACACCCAAAAATCCCACTCCAAGTTTAAAATCCACCAAGATCCTTCACCAAATCATCATCCTCTCGAGCTCTCGACCTTGGGTTTCGTTGGAGCAAGCTTGAAGATGAGTAATTTCGGAGGATTTCGAATTTCAAGGCTAGGGCTCGATCAATCTCGTTGGGTTTCGTTTTTCAAGTTGAGGTAGGGAATTCTTACTCTCTCTACATGTTTATGAGTGGGTTGTGTGCCAAAAATCAGGCTCCAAAATGGTTGAATTCGAAATTATGTTCTTTGTTGATTTTTTTGCAAATCGTGCGCTGTAACGCAGTGGTACCAATACCACTTTTTTGAGGTACCAATACCTTGACTCGAATTGCTCATTGGATTGGTTTGGTACCGATACCTATTTTTTGAGGTATTGGTACCAATGACTCAGAAAACTGTTTTTGGACTTTGTTGATCATCCGTCGATTGTGTTGATCCCCGATCACTTCTAACACTCTCCAATCACATTCTAATCATGTCCAAACTTGATTGCTCGAGTTCCAATGATCCGTTGTTCGTCCCCACTCCTTCGGCTCTCGTTATAACAAAGAAATGTGTAAAACTAAGTGAATATGATATTTGTGCGTTTGTGTATGCATTCGGGTTATTACGTGAGTATTGTGGCATGTTTTATGAATGATATGGATTTGACATACGTCATGCTTTACGGTATTGAGGCTTGTAGAATGGAAAATCACAACTTAGAACGATAGAACGAAACAAAGAAAGCCACAGAACCACTATGAGGTGGGACGCCGGAAACGGGACGCACGTGGTCCCAAATGCTCGGAAGTGCACAAGAAAGCCACTGATCCACCGAATGGTGCGATGCCGGAATGAATTCGGGATGCACGGGGTCCCAAATGCCTGGAAGGAAAATCGAGAACACTTGATATAATGACAATGGAGAATTTAGATATTATGAAGTGACGTGAACATGAACTGTGTTGATTGTCAAGTTCTATACTCTTGCCCTTGCACACATGGGAAACATTCTTGTATCAATATTCATCTTGGTGCATTATCTATCCCGTATGCATATAGTTTGAGCAAATATTTCTCTACTGGGCTAGTGTAGTTCAACCTATTATTATTTTCAGGTATACCTCAAGGGCATTGATTTGGACTGCTTGACGTGCATATGACTCCATTCTTTTGAAAGCTAACATCGAAGAATTACTTTGACATCTTTGTAAAATCCTTTTGAGAGATGTAATTGTAATTTTGAGCTAATCTTATGATTTGCTAAATCATGTAATCTCTAAACTTGTTCTCTTTTGTTTAACTATGAAACTTGGGGCCGGAGTGCCATTATTGTAAACCTTGATGATGTTTGTACTTTTGGATGGATTACGGGAAAGCTCTTGGGATATTATGACGTATCTTAGCGATAATTTTCCTTACGAAAGACTATTATTATTATGTTGAAAATTCAGGGCGTGACACGTGATTGGGTTAAGGATTAGCAGATCAGTTGATATGGTCTTTATACCGTGCCCATCTGTGACCCCAATTGTATTTTTTTATTGACCATTATTGTAAAGATGAAAAAAAAAAATTTTAATGCCAAGATTCTTTTTTGTTGACGGAAAAAAGTATGAAATAGTTATTAAAATAATACAATAAAAATATGAAATATTTTACTAAAAATTATAATTTCGTAATACAATGAATGTAAAATAGGTAAGAGTTGCATTAGTACAGTTTGTGTACAATCTATTAGCACCTACTCAACTATCAATTATTTACAATTCTTAAATCTTAAGCACAAAAAAGTGTAATAGTACTTGTCTATTTGTAATCATGGATGTTGTGACTCATGTCATGTTATGGGACAAAGAGTGTATATGGTGCATATCTATTTTTGCAATTATTTATTTTACATCTTCGAATTTTTACTTGTGTCATGTCGTGCTTGTACCCATACTTTTTTGTGTGCCCCAAAAAAACCACCCAGCCTGGCCCGCTATAGGGATCATGCCGTGTTGTGTCGTACCCGAGCTATTGTTAAATGTGTTAATGCTCATGCCGTACTCACGCCGACTTGGCCCGTTTGACTACTCTATATTTATGTAATAAATCAATCTTAAATGAATTTTTAATAAACGAACACGAGTTCAAACTCAAGTAGCTTGATTAGTAAGCTTGGGTTTAGCCAGCTACATAATGGTCTTCATGACGCGAAGGTCTTGTTTCCACTGACAAAAAATACTAAAAATTTGATGCATTTTATCATCTCATTTTCACTAATAAAAAAGGTTTTTATAATTTTTTTTGGCTACAGTAATTCTACTCATAAACCCACCAACAACTTATTCACTACCTGAAACACCTAACAACTTCTCAATTACAAATAAAAAATTACAAAATTTTCGTTACCGGACACCCCCTAAATTTCACTTAATTCAGCTGTGTCCTGCGAATCTGCTTTATTCCCAAACGTGCAAGATTCCTAAACTCCGTTAACGAAAAAAGCAGAAAAAACAAAAAACAAGGGTTTTTCTTCAGATCAGCGAAGCGCCCCCCCCCGTGTTTCTCTCTTCAGCAGTAGCCGAAGAAGATGTTCAAGAAGTGAGTCCTCTCTCTCTCTCTCTCTCTCTCACACACACACACACACACACACAGCGCCTTTATGTGTGTTCGTAGCACCCATTTGATGCTCGTGAAATTATTTGCTTACCTGCAATCTAAAATGGCGATCTATCTAACAGTGCCCTGGTTAATAACACAATTTTTTCTTTCAGAACTGATATATGGAGTATATCTGTATAATATTTATGAATAGTATTAGCGCATTTTTGTTGAAAATTGTCCAAACCCAGAAAACGAAATGAAATAGATTAATAAACCAGCGAAATTTGTGGAACAAAATGAAAAGAAAACCTAAACCGGTGCATAGGAAAGGTCTCTTATGCTTGAAATCTAGATGACACAACTATGTCGTAGTTTTAAAAGTGGTTCAGGTTGCTGCACGGTGGCAGTGGGTTTGGTGTTGTTCCAGAGGGTAACAATTGTGGCAGCAAATGAAGACGTGATTTTTACGTACTTCTGGAAATTTTTGCGATTCTCTATTTGGAGCCACGACTAGTGGCTTTGAAAAGGGTTTGGTCACTTTTCTTTGTTTTCTAATCACAATTAGTGGGTTTAAAATGGTCTTTGGTCTCGGAAGGTACCAGTTAGCGGGACGGTAGTGACAACCAAAGCTGTGAGTTTTTTCCTTCCATTTCGGCACTTGTATAGGAAGCTGAAGATACCCATGATGTTTATAAGCTGACAAATTTTTGCAAATTTTGGGTTTTAAATAAGGGCTATGACGAAAATGATGATGTGGGCGTTAATTGAGCTTCTTTCAGCAAGAAGCTCAATTTTGGGAGAGCCACATTTGCAATGAATTTGTCGTTTTATGTATCTTTTGATACTTTTAAAGTGTTGAATTTGTAATTTAGATGAGGAATCTTTTCGATCATATTCTTTGGGGTATTGCCACTCTTTTCATAGGAGGATTTTCCAGTGTCAGGATTTTGGTGTGCGCTGTTTTTATCAGCAACTCAACCTACTGCTCCGTTTTTCTCCAGTTTTTTATCCAAAGAATGCACATTTCCCTTTGCTTTGCATCTTTCCTTTGTTATCTGGGTGCAAATAGTGTTTTACAAAATTAAAAACTAGATATTTGATAGGTTTTCTTCTGAAGAGGTATCTGCACAAAATCAAGTTAAAGCATCTGTGCAGCGCAAAATCCGACAGAGTATTGCAGAAGAGGTTTTCTACTTTTAGTGGCTCATCCATTTTTTCCTCACTCTTTTGGCTTTATATGACTATTCATTCATTGATTTTGTTCTCGACTGCTTGATTTGAATATTCATTTTGCTGCAGTACCCAGGGCTTGAACCGGTGATAGATGACTTGCTTCCAAAGAAGTCCCCTCTCATTGTTGCGAAATGGTCCTACCTTATTTCAAGAGCCTTGTCCTTCCGTCTTTTCTTCTATGATGTGTACATATGGTTTTCTCTGAATAACTACTTTACAAACGCTAGAGCGTTTCTTTGACAAGCTCTTTTCCCCCCCTCTTTTCAGTCAAAACCATCTGAATGTGGTCTTGGTCAACAACGTGCCTTTGTTCTTCAATATACGTGATGGACCTTATATGCCTACACTACGACTTCTTCATCAATGTAAAGCATTTCTTCGCTTGACTGCAATTTATTACCTTGCTTTGTACCATGATTTTGAAGCAGAATGGCCTTTCTTGAGAGTGAAATTGGTAGTCACGATTTTTTACTTTGAAATGTTGCATTCTTGTGGGGTCCTAACTTGATCTCATATGACCCATGAAAGCAAAAAAAATTGTTTATGAGAATATGATATCCTTGGACATATAATGTATCTGTGGAGTTGACTGTGACACGATATGAATTATGGGTGTGGGCAGGGAATATGTGTGAATGAATACACTGTTAGGTGGACACTCCGATCTTTGTATATATGATCAGGGGCCTAATATGAGATTGATATATCCTAGGTGTCAATTGACAAGACCCCATACAGTAAAACTTGACTTGGCTAAAAAATGTGACCCCATACACTTTGAAAATGATTGGAACTCTAGATGGCCGAGCTTGTAGGACCTAGAATATGCTCTAAACATGTTAACTTAAGAATTCCTGACAATGCAATTCAATATGTGACAATCCCAGCACTCCCTCGAGCCCATTAAGTGAATCGTAGAATGTGTAACCAGTCCAGTGCAATTTTTAGAGTTTGGGAAAATCCTTGAGAAACTGAGCGCACCACAAGACATCATATCTCTCCACGGGTCGAAGAAGGATACTTCGAATCATCACGTTAGCTCGTTGGAAATTAGACCGAAAACCTGTCGCAACGCCTCGTTGCATTCAACTTGACACCTGGCCTTTAGTTTGACACGTCACCCATATGCTTGGCAACTGCTGCCCTCCGCTGCTGGGCAATTGCTGCTGCCACCACTCCGACCACCCTCATGTATGCTTCTCACCTTCTCCCCCACTACGACCACCCCTCGCACCATCGCCAACATAAACTCTATCACCCCTTCACTCTGATGGTAATGACCACCCATGCCCATCCCAGCACTGAATCACCGCTGCCACTGGCATAAATCACATGATACAGATCACCTCCATCACCACCAATCGACCCACACCATCACTACCTCTCAATACTGGCTTGAGCAAGGCTTTTGCTTTGGGCCCCAAACATTTGTTAAAAAGGGCCCACCTCAAAAAGTTGTCTAATAGATGTTGACATGTTGTTTGTGGAACAATTGAAGAGCTTATACGAACATCATAATTATTTTTATAGCTTGAAATGAAAGAAGAGTGATCTAATTGATTGTTCAAAACTTTTGTAATGATGCATAGTTTTGGAACTTTATCTTGCTGAATGCTAGTAATTGTGCTTGTTAAAGCAAAATTGTTATTCAAAATCAGTATGACACTATAGGTTATTCGATTTTGGGATAGAATTGATGATTCTTATGAATTTTACCATTCTTTATTCGAACATTCATAGGATTCTGTAAATTGAAGCAACCAACAAATTTGGAACCCTTTGTATTTAACTCCGCCTGTGCGGTGCTTTGTGTCTTATCCTTTTTTTTTTTACAGCTGGTCCCAAGACCGGAAAAAGGAGGAGGGTTGTGTGGTAGATAGATGACAGCCAACACGTAAAATCCCCGTTAGATCTTCATGAATCCCAGCCAACCCCAATTAATTGGGACACTAGGCTTGGTTTGGTTAGAAAGCAAGAATGTAAGTTTATTTGGGTGTCTAGTATACTCGTGAATAATTCGTTAATCATTGGTGATTATAGTATTAATAACACAAATGGGATCAAGTTCTTAACCCTTTTCTTCTTAATTTGTTCTTAGAGTTAATAGAATAAATCTTCTAAAGATGTTTAAGTCTAGAATATATTACTGCTCCTCAATTGTCTGTTGCCTTTTTGGTGAAAGAAATGTGTATAATACAATTTTTTAGTACAAAACATGTTTAATACATTATGGGTAAAAACAAATGGACTCAATGTTTGTAAAACATTCTGTTTATCTTTTCCGAAAAATCGTTATACTTGAAGCTATGAATCATGTTGAGTACAGTATCCAATTTAAATACATATTTTTCTAAATTTAGTTTTTGAATTTCTGTCTCATCAAATTCCTAAAATCATAGGGTAATCAATATTTTTCTATGGTATATCATAATCATGGCGGGAATTGGAGCGGCAACGGCATCTCTTGTGATACAAGCAATCTTCTTAAAAGCATCTTTAGGATACCTTCAAACACCATAAAAAAGTATACTTCTCAAAATTACCTCAAACACTATTCCGTCATCCAATTTACTTCTCAAAATTCAAATTTTAGGGCTGAGTATCTTCCTTTCCAAATGCTATACTTGTTTATTTCACCTCTTGCTTTTTTAATCTTTTGTGCTTAACTTTTTGTCTTTTGTAAGGTTTGCTATTTTTTATTGATAAAATAATGTTTGAAAAATCATGTTTAAAGGATCTCTTGGAGTGCACCAAAAAAATTCTTCTTCTGATTTGCTATTTGAGGTAGTAAAGTATACTTTGGTGTTAAACTTTGAAGGCTTTGCTAAAGATGCTCTTATCTATTAATTTATGCTACATAATCTCTAATCTTTTCATTGGGTTAAAACTGTACTTTTTGTATGAGGAATTTTTGGCATTAATGCATAGATGTACATATTTTATAACTAGTCAAATTTATGACTAATATTTACGATTCATGGTTTGATTTGATTCACAATTCGAGAAAAGGCAATTGGTGACTCGCGATTTGGAAATTATTGTGTTGAATGAAAACTGAAACAAATGTTCAATGGTTCATGTAGCCGACTCCGATTGTTTAGGACTTAACTACTTGAGGCTTGGTGTGGTTTGGTCTAGAAGCTTCAACATGGAGCCAGAGCTTGAGGTGGAGATGGGTATATTGATTAGTGGCTGGTGATAGAGTAACAGGTGAGTAAGTTTGTGGTTAGAGGGTCGGAAGACTCGGAAGGAATGAAAGCATTCATATTGTCGCACTGTTGTGACGGATGACGTGGTTTTGGCCCCATGACTGGTCATGGCAAGATATATTTGATGACATTGATGGTGTGTAGGGACATCAGACATGAGTGGTCATGGCATGATAAATTTGATGACATCAATGGGTGTTCTTAGACTATTCTGCCTGTTTCTTTCAAAATTGTCAAATGTGCAAATACGACCTTTTGGCTAAGAATTTTCAGGGGCCCCTATTTGAATCCAGTTTTTAATTGTATTAAATTTCAAACTCGACTTAGAAAAGCCCTAGCCTAGCACAATATTACAATTAAGAGTCCAGATCCAGTTCTGGCTCATTGCTAATTTGTGCTGATTTTGTAGAAGGGTACTCATTGAGGGGTTTTAGTGAGTGGGAGTATGGAGAAAAGCTGAGTATGGGTTCCATATGTATATTATCTTCGCCGTCATATGTTGAGTCAGGATTTAAAAGGTTAGTTAGGGTTGAGAAGCATGCAATGCACTCACTGGAGCATGCTGGCATGGACACACCATACGATGACACTATTAGCAGTTAAACGACCAAGAGTCAAAACCATAGGCGTTAATCTAGTTCTATGTATTTCAGCCAAGCAAATATGTAACTAGTGTATTAAGCCTATGCCAGAGCTTGTGTTACCAGAACAACGAGATGCAGTGTGTTGTACATCTGTGAATCTGCTAAGATTAGAAAATTCATTTGGAAATTTGCATTCTGACATTATTTTCATCGTTTGAGCAAACAAGGTCATTTTTTAGTAACTATCCTTTAATCGTTGAACAACGCTGCTACCCTGGTTTCTCTCTTTTGCAGATCCTAATGTTATGAAAAAACTACAAGTAGACAGGGGTGCAATCAAATATGTCCTTGCTGGAGCTAACATAATGTGTCCTGGGCTTACTTCTCCTGGTGGTGCCTTGGATGATGGTGTGGCTGAAGAAACACCAGTGGTACGGTTGTAATCATTGCATATTATTTATGCTATCTGTGTAATTGTTGGTTCGAAATAATTAATGCATAGGGTATCATCTTTTTGGAGTTTTGGTCTTTTACTGTGCTAAGAGCATCCACAATGTAATAATCAAAATCAAAAGATTGCTAAAGTTAACAATGTGTGCTTAAAAAAGTGCTCACATTGTAATAATCAAAGTTAGCAACCTCCTAACCAATAATCAAATTTGGGCATTTGAATAATCAAAAGTAACAATGTGAGACTTCACATTGCTAACTTTAGCAACCTTCTAAATGAATAATCAAAAGCTGATGTGGCAAGTTTTGATTATTCACTTTTGATTATTACATTGTGGATGCTCTAAGGTATCACAGGGTTTTCATGTTCTGATGAAATATAAATGAAGTAGGATACGTTTTTGTCATGTAATACCCTGATTTGTAGCCCTAAATTCTCCCAGGCTATAATGGCTGAAGGAAAGCAGCATGCTCTCGCTATTGGCTTTACAAAAATGTCGGCAAAAGATATGTAAGTTGTGATCATAGTTTAGTAGTTATTGACTGGTTCTCCATTTTGCTATATTTTTCTTATCTTTATCTCTGGACATCATTTTAACACACAATTTAGCATGTTTTGTCGGGGGGATGTCAGTATTAATGAAACCATGTGTAGCATCTTAGAATTTCAGATTAGGAAAAATAGCACGAGTAAGAGAACAATTGGAACCCAAAAGACTGACTGAAAACCTATTGTGTACAAGAGGACACAATGGCCAGGACTGCAAATGAGCTGAGCCTGTCAAGACAACTGTTTGAGCATGGCTCGCTCAAAATTGGTTGGGAGCTCGATCTGCAACCGAGCTTAGATAATCAAGCTCAAGCTTGGCTAGTCCATTTGTGGAGCTTGAGCTCAGCTGAATAAACTTGAACATAAGTAAGCGAGCCAAGTTCGGGGCTCAAATAAAGTCAAAGAAATTGCAAATTTATGCCACTGACTTGTAGACAATTGCCAAATCTTATTTCTAGGATGAGTAGAAATTAAAATTCCAGTTGATCGTAATAATCTGATAAATCAATTAGTTCAATTTCAGAAAAGAAAAAAGGTGGAAATAAAGCACAATTCAATCAATTGGTGAAGAACCTGATCTCCATGAATCAAGTAGAGAATACAAAGAAGAACAACTACAAAAAGCAAAGCCTCCAGCTAAATAATCTGCACATGACCTCCAACAAAATAACATTGCAGAAAGGGAAAAGCACAAAAAATACCCGCAGCGGATACTAGTAAGAACATAACCTGCAGCAAAGAGCACTTTATTGCTGCACCAAAACGACAAGCACAACATATTTCCCAAGCACAACAATCCATAAAAGAGATCCTATAGATGTAACGACAATGAGACGGCAGTCAACCATCGACTCCTGAATCATGGGTTGATCAATTGATCCTGCTCAACTTGGCTTGATAATGCACCAGAACTCTCATGCTTCTTCCTTACTACTAGCATTAGCCATTAGCATAAACCTTCAACATGTTGCATTAGTATTATTTGGTAAAAGTGTTTGATGTTATTGTATCATAATCAAAAAGCAAAAGGGATTCTGCGGAAACCTCTTCCTGTTGTTTTGTACTTCAGGTCAATTAGTAATGAATAAGACTGCCTCACCTTCTGGACATATCAAAAAGTGAACTGTCAACGTCATGAACAGGTCACGTCTAAAATTACTTACACAGCAAACAAAATTGGCGTGAAACATTTACCTAGTAGGGACAAAACTAGTGTTTGTACTTGCTTCTGATCCCTTCTTGGGTCCATGTAGTGCACATACCCAGTGAGCTCTACAAAGTAATATTTGGATTTTTTCTGTCGACAATGATGCACGAGAGAAATTTAGAAATGGTAAATTTGAATTATAGAAACTAAGAGTAGAATTCATACAAAGGCAAAAAGTCTGCTTTTTTACTTTACGAGATGGATCATGAAGGTGGTAAAGACGAAGTCCATAACAATATAAAGTGAGAGCTGTTGCTGTTAATTACATGGTAGTTAGAATGTAAAAAGAACTGCATTGTTTTGAACTTGTATAGAAGTACAAGTGCTTTTGGAGGGGGCTCTGGATGGTTACAATCCATGGCTCAGTCTTATCAGATGTCATGCTCTTATTTATGCGGCAAGGGTCAATCCTTTCCACGCAAGGGCTTATAAATTGGCTCACGGGATTTCGTTACTGGAGGTCTGAAATGATATTTGACGCTGGACCAGCTGTACGAACTATTAGTTATTAACTTATTATGTTTTACTAGGAGCTGCATATTAGTCTTTCCCTTGTTGAGTTTGACAAAAGATGACATAAGGAGAAGAGATTTTTGTCGATAGAAGAAAATATAGTTTACCTATTACATGTATTCCGTGTTTCAATACCCAATAAACTTTGGTAAATAATTCATTGTCTATTGCAGAAGGGCGATCAACAAGGGAATTGGTGTGGATAACATGCATTATCTGAATGATGGCCTTTGGAAGGTATTTCGTTGGTTATTTCCTCGTCTCATGGTTCTCTAGTTGGATTCTGCTGGTTACATTTCCTTTCGGTTTCCTTTTTTGCGATTGGAAAAGTGAAAAACATGTTCGTCATGATTTTCATTGCTTTATGATATATCATATTATGCCTAGACGATTTAAAAAATCTACATCTTAGATACAATGCTATGATTTTTGTTGTTAGACGTGTTGAAAATAGTCCTATACTGTATTAGATCTCATTCTTGGTGCAAATTCTTTGTGATGGTGGCTAAAACACCTTCATCTCCACTTGCAGACGGAACGTCTAGATTGAGCATGTGCAAAAAACAACAGCAGACAGTTCTCAGGCGGCGGTTTTGAATTTCTTTGATGGGGGCGAACAAGATAAAGCAGTTCTTAAGCTGTTTCTGTACTTGCATTATGCAGCTGAAAATAATATTCGGCTGTATGTATCGATATTTAACCAACTTTTCATGCACTTTACCTTTCGAGTTTGTGCATTTCCGTATGTATTGACCCTTCCCAAGTACTAAAACCGAATGCCCATGTTTTTGTTCAAATGGAACGTGGATACATGTTTGTTAACTTGGGAGTTGGGTCACTAGAAGGATGGTTTTTGGGTCCTGTATTCCATCCAAGTGACCATACTTACACTTTTTTTTTTTTTTTTTTTGACGAATCTTATACACTAATTATGTGAGTTGGTTTTCAAGCCCCCGTCATTCGGGAGCAATTTTGTTCACCCTCCCGCGGGTATTGCTCATTTTGGGTCTCACTTCAATGGTCAAAACTGTTTATTTCATCCAAATTCATTTGTTAGAAGAGAATGGAGAAATTGAGTACAATCATTTATCGGTAAGTGCTTAATTGAGAAGTAAAATTTTTTTTGTCGAGAATTTTAAAGAAAAAATGATATCGGATTGAGTTGAATTCTTGCATGGTCTTTCAAAAAATAGGAGTAAATTTTAACAAAATAAACAGTTTTGATCATCGAAGTAAGACATAGAATGAGCATAACGAGGGTAAACAAAATTATTCTCTCTTAGGAGTATTTTTATTTTCTATTTTTGATAAGTCTTAGGAGTACTTCATAGTCCCCAGTTGTGAAAGTAACCATCGTTATTGATTGAATATTGAGTATTACACCCCACTCTTTTATATAAAACAAATATATATATACACAAAAGAGGTTAACATTTAGAGTCTCAAGGTTAAAACAATGTGGTCAAATACTTTAGTTAGGATCCTACATTGCTTTAGTTAAGTAGAAGTGATGGTAATGATCAACTTCTCAATGTGCACTCTCTAGATCAGTGCCCAATCGTTGCACCACCTGTCCTCGGAGCACCATTTACGTGGATTTGGAGGTATGCTGTCGCCTGTTGTGCCATCAATACGGGGTTCATTCAATCTATGAAGAGTAATCTAAATAGTTTACTTTGTATTTTTTTTTTTTTTGTTGAAGTGCATCTCTAAAATCATATTTCGTTCATTTTTTCAAAGACAATGCTTTTCCATCATTGAATTATTGGTGTCCAATAAATTGACTTCCGACTTTGGTTTGTATGCTTTAGAATTGTCATTGCATGGATGTGATTTATGTCCTTTCAAAAATACTCTTTTTTTTGTTGGACTTGCTACTTCAGTTTATAAAGAATGGCAAAAGGGAATCTCAGAGAATTTCGACCATGCCTAAGAGTGGATTTGATGTTGAATGTCATAAACATAAAGTGAAGAATTCGACAAACAAAATGAAACAGAGAAAATATACAATGAATGAGTTGTAATTCAACAAACTTGAAACGTACGTAGCAGTGGCATTTTATAACGTGTGGAATCTGAAATCCCTGCTACTTGGAAACCAATATAAGGAATTCAAAACTTTCTGATGAAATCACGAATGTGGGAGTTAATTTCCTCTCCTCTTTCTTGGTTGATTAAATTGACCAACTCCTTCCATTACAACAGTTTCCTCCAGCAGTGAAACATCTTCCTTGAACCCTCCATTGTGTACATATTCCTTCATCCCAGGTGTGGTATAAACCATGTCCGGATCCCCGACTATGATCTAACAGATATTTTCACTTGTGCTCCCGTCCATGCTGCTGTGAGCTCCCAGTTTCTGGAATAGATAGGAGAAAGGGTCATTGAAATGTACTTTTGGTGAGAGAATTAGAGGTACATGCAGGGTTTTAAATAAATGCCGTTACGTATGATTACGTAATGGGATTTTCGGACATCCGAAACTGTTAATTGCTTGTGTATCGGCCGATGCGGTTTGACATATAGCTGTATCACCAATACCGTTATATTTATTGAGAACCGTGCACAGAAAGTAAAACAGGAATGAGGTACTAACCTTTGGATATGTATGGTAAAATTTTGTAGAGATTATCAACCGGTTTTGATGCGGTAAAGGAAAAAAGTATATAATTTATTGCGCAAAATGGTAGAAAAATATGACAATAACAAGCCAAAAACAGGACATAATCATTCCATACCGACACAACCTCCCCATTGAGAACTCAATTGGAGGATGGTGCTGTGTAGTGGTGTGCACACTTCCGAGTCGTCGGATCGTGCATCCGACGGCTCAAATCTCATCTCAGCAATGAACGGCTCTCGATCATTGGTTGTCGAGATGAGATCTGAGCCGTCGAATGCACGATCTAACGGCTCGGAGATGCATAACACGGTGTTATGCAGCACGGTGCACAACACCAACCCGAAGTCGATTGAGAACTACTCCCTTTGTTCCGAATTGCTAGGAACTAGGGTAAAGTAAAACGGGAAATTCCAGAGAATAAAACAACACAGAAAGAAAATTAAGGACGAAAAACAGCACAAAGAAACGAAGATGGTCAAATTTTACCCTTTCTTGTACCTTCCTTCTTCCCCGTTCCCCATACTCTTGATATCAATTCTTTGTCCCCTTACGGCCTGCTTGGATGGAGCAAAAAGGGGTGGGGAAAAGTAAGAAGGGGTATATGGGAGGGCCCCATCCCTTTTCCCCCCGTTTGGTATCCAAATTAATTCCCTGATAATTTCTTACCCGCTCCACGTTTTCCCCTCTCCTACTCTTTATCCCGTATTATATTTGGGCTCTTCTTGGGGTCCCTAAAAATAATCAGGCTGTGGAGGGTGATTTGTGGATGAAAATACCCCTCGTTATCCCCTTTCTCCATTCACCATTCAACCAACTTTTACTCTCCATTCTACCCAAAATCATACTTTCCATTCAAACATATCGTAAGACTCCTTATTTGGAGTACTTAATTTTTTAATTATATTTTTTAATATATAGAAGTTGTAAAGATGTTGAAAAATTAAGTGTTCCAAATTTCAATCTGTTTAAACCGGTGTGAAGATCTTAGTTTTCTGATCATTTTATCCTAAATGATCATAATTAAATTTTGATTCTAGGACTCTCGTTGATTAGCCCTAAGAAAGTTGTAGAATCAAATATCTCTTAGAGTTAATCAACGAGAGCCTTAGAGTTAAAATTTAATTATGATCATTTAGGATAAAATGATTAGAAAACTAAAATCTTCGCACCGGTTCAAACAAATTAAAATTTGGAATACATAATTTTTTAACCATATTTTTTAATATATAAACGGTCTAAAGAGGTTGAAAAATTTAAGTGTTCCAAATTTCAATCCATTTAAACCGGTGCGAAGATCTTAGTTTTCTGATCATTTTATCCTAAATGATCATAATAAAATTTTGACTCTAGGACTCTCGTTGATTAACCCTAAGAGATATTTGATTCTACATCTTTCTTAGGGCTAATCAACAAGAGTCCTAGAGTCAAAATTTAATTATGACCACTTAGGATAAAATGATCAGAAAACTAAGATCTTCGCACCGGTTCAAACGGATTGAAATTTGGATCACTTAATTTTTCAACATCTTTAGACAGTTTATATATTAAAAAATATGGTTAAAAAATTAAGTATTCAAAATTTCAATCCGTTTGAACCGGTGGAAAGATTTTAGTTTTCTAATCATTTTATCCTAAATAGTCATAATTAAATTTTGACTCTATGAATCTCATTGACGACGAGGAGATCACCACCACCACCTACACTGAAACACACACACAAACCATCAGAACCACCACAAACCGCCACCGCCACCGCCACCGCCACATCAAGATTGAAACCACCAATTTCGAATTTGAAACCCCAAATTTCAAAAACCCCAAATTCAGTAAGAGAGAGAAAGAGTTGGACAAAGAGAAGAAAGACAGAGAGATGATCGGAGAGAGGGAGGGAACGAACCAGAACCATGGGAGATACGATCGGATTGCTAGCTTGACGCCCATGGGAGATACGATCGGACTGCTCACTGCTTGATGAGAGAGAGACTCTCTGTAGACTGTATAGAGAAGGTCGGTGGGTAGGTGGGTGGTCCAATATTTACGTATATATACATGCTCTCTTTTAAAAAGCCCAACATATGAAAACAGTAAACACAAGCCCAATTAAAAACACATTATTTAGCCCAGATACAAAATAGAAACAAGTCATTAATTTTTAAAAAAATGATATTTATATTTTAAAAATGTTTAAATTGTTTAATTTATAAGTGAAATAAATTATTATAGCTTGAAATTGTCAAAAAGTATTTAAATACATTAGGTTTTGCAATTATAAATACATTAGGTTTTGCAATTATATAATTAAACAAAACATAAAATGGATTAGAAACAATTAAAAATGATTTTTTATTTTTTATAAGTATTAAATTACTTATTTTATTTTTGAACTAAATTATTAATCCTTAAATTGTGAAAAAGTAATTAATTTTATTGAATTTTGTTATTATATAATGAATAATCTAATTTCATACTGCATAAGGGCAAATAAGTCATTTGACAGCTTTTTACATCATACACCCTTCCTTATCTCCTGAATCTATCCTTCATCCAAACCAAGTATTATTTTATCCCCCTTCTCTAATACATCATCCAAACCATCTACTTTTTAATACACCCTCTGTAAATGTTACATCAATGTGGGCCCTCCCTTCGTAATTAATACCCCTTACTATCTTATCACCCATTCATAAATAATACACCTAAAACACATACGGCATCCAATCGGGCCCTTAATGTATTGGGCGATAAAGGACTCCGGAAAGGTCATTGCTTGAAAAATTCAGGGTAGGTCAAGGATGGGTGTACCATCCGTCAACAGGTAAACCCTAAATTGGGCATTTTTGTAGTAGTAATTTTTAACGGTTAGATTTGCGTTTGAATACTCGCAAAAACAAAACCCTAAGCATTAAAAATTTGAAAAACCATTACTTATGTCATCTCTTTACCCACACGATCTCTCTCTCTCTCTCTCTCTCTCACGGCCACACCCACAGACCCCCAACGGAACCCTCTGCAGTGCAGACGAAACCCCCTCCTCTCTCGCTCTCCCTCCCCCATGGAAACCACAAACTCAAGACCACCATTCCAAACTTCCATCCACCGCACACCACAATCTTCACGTTTATCTACTAGGGTTTTTTTTCTGACTTAAACGCAAATTCTCTCGATTTCCCATCTCAACTCGCAACTCTTTCTCTCTCTCTCTCTCAGTAGTTCTGATCCATCGATTCATCTTCCTGTCATACGCGCAACGAATTCATATCTACGGCTGTAGAAGTGACGGGTGGAGAGATGAGTCGGCGCACTTCCTTCGAAGATCAGACGCCATCTCTCACGACTCACCTTTTCAGAAAGCGGTTGCACTTGTTGATTTGGTTTGTTTATCTTCTCTGTCCATATCGAGTAATACTTCTTTGTTTCCGTACGCACACACGTGTTTATACGGTTGTTCTTGGCAGGGGCTGACACAAGGAGACCCGGATGCCCGCGTCCCTGCACATCCTGCACAAGGCTATAAATATTCTCACATATTATCTACTTCTTTTAGGTTTTTTTTGCTTAAACGTTGGTATAAATGTTATTTGATTATTTACACTGTGTGCTTCTCGATTTTGTGTTGATTAATTTGCATTGGATAGAAAGTTTGTTCCTGGTGGAAGATGAGTATAACCCTTCACCCCACTGTGAAAGACCCATAAAGAAGTCGTATGATGGTAGACCCAAGAAAGGCTACACTTGACTGACTGTGAAAGTGACAATACGTGAGGCCCTGCATTGCTTGGGTGTGGAATGGGTTATGACTTCACATTGTAATGCAACCAAATTAAAAGATATATTTATTAAGAGAGTGAAATCCCTAAATGGGAATACAAAGAGTCTAAAAGCTAAAATCATTTCCTTAAAAGTGATAAAAATTACAAAGTAAGAGGCCGTTATACCTATTTATAGACTCAAGCAGATGCTAAAATAAAATAAATACCCTCAAATCTCAATTATACTGCATTAGGTCTCCCAATCTAAAAAACTGTTGTTGATACTTATGCCTGCTTTCCTGGGAGCAAAATGCTTCACCTAATGCTTTCACCTTTAAAAGCTTCTGGAAGAATATGTATAGTTGGTTATATTGTTTCACATCTTTTTCTTTCCAAGTCCCTTTGTTGTCCTTTGTGCTTATATATATGGTCTAATTCGCAAAGGAGCCTAAAGGTTTGACATTAGGTGCTTAATCACGCACTTAATGCCTTCAGCACAAATTTCTGGAATGGTACTTGGCTGGGTTACATGTTGTAGTGGACTCATGTTCTTGGGTCAGTCGAAGGTCTTAAGAGTACTTTTACTAAAGGCTGATCACTTTGAATGTTTTTTTTCCCTCTGCCACAAACTTGAATTCAAGTTTTCCGCATTTAAAAAGCTGGTCATTTCTCATACGTGAGAGATTATAGCTGGATATAAATTTATGGGTTGTTTCCATAGAAACATAAATTGCAAGTCCCATCATTTTTTTAAAAAGATGTGCGCACTTACACCACAGGAATTGTCAGGATAATCTAGTTAACTTGTATGTTCAAGGGGAAAGGTTGGATTATATTCCAGTTGAGTTCCCACATCTCACGGGTTGTCTTAAGGAATGATTGAACTTGAGTTCTTGAATGTATATCCCCTTTGTCTGAATGAGTTGCTGTTCTCCCTGCCATCTATGGTTGCATTGTGGATGTGGGGACACTGGGGTGTATGCTGGCATGTAGTGCATAAGGTCATCTATTTCTCTATTACTTAGTTTGAAAAAGTTGCTGTATAGTCTTTACCTCTCCATAAATAATTCAGCTTTTGAGTGTCGACTAAATTTATCGGGTAAATAAGGGAGGTAATAACACACTCCACCCTTGTTTCTCTGTAATTGACTATGATGCCCTTGCATCTCAGAGTTGGTACTTGTTCCATTTTCTGGCACTTTCTTTGTACACTAGAATGACTTCTCTTATGCATCTGTTCATTTATATGTTGCCGGAGTGGATTTAACTTGACCAAAACCAGTGTGGCTTTGTACTCCTACATTCATTGTCGGTTGGACAATTGCATGAGGTATCTAACCTGTTAATAAAAGAACGTTGAATGGGTGGGGATATTTGGTTCGATTTTTCCAATTAAGCCCCTGGATTGGAGGGGTTCTAGGCTTGCCTTCAGGGTTATTTGTGTCAAAGTTTATGGATGAATGCTGTTCTCATCTGAGCTGTATATTTTTCCTGTGGAACATATGGAGTCAGGTCTTGAAAACTGGAGCGAGACATATTTTGCTCTACCTCTTTCCCTCTCTTTCTTTCTATTCATCAGCGATTCTTCTCGGCGATGCTATGACCGTCCACCTAGGTCTTTTTCCATGCTTCCGATGTCATTAAATTCAGGTAATCAATCTCATCTCTCTGCAAGAATTGAATCGCTGGGAATCGGTTAAATTTATGGGCAAATTGATCTCACAATAGATTTTTGTCTGGGAAATACATATTAGGAATTGCCTTCTGTCTCTCTCCCACTGTGTCTTTCTCAATAGCTCTGTTGCAGTTTGGGCGATGTAGATCTAGTATTTAGGCTCCCGAGGCGTAATTTTTTGTGGTTCGTTCTCCTTGATTTTTGGTGGAATGAGTTGTGATAGTTCTTTAAAATATTGTGTCCATTGTTTACGTGCATGCAATTTCTACTATAATTTCTGTTTGGTTTTCACCATAGGTATAGAATCTGGTTGATTTGACCGACACCTCTGCAACTTATTTTTCTGTTATCACAACTTGGGAATTCAAAATTTTACGTTGATAGTCAATAAATGTTTTTGTTCATATCTAAACATACTTAACTAATTTTATGGAAATTGGATTTCTTTTTCCCTCATTTTGCCAGGACTTTAGAGTAATAACTTCATTGTAGCAATGGTTATTAGTTTTCCATTTTGCTTTTGTCTCCAATGCTATGATAGGAAAAAATTTAAGTTGGTAGAGCAAAAGTACTATGAAAAGAGAGTAATTTTTTGTTCTCAATATGCAATTTTTTACTTAGCCATAGCTAATTGGTCCACTTTTAAGTTTCCCTGCCGAGTTATGCTAGCTCATTTTTACCCACTCTTGAGTTTGTAATTCATGAATCTAGAAAATGGAATTATGTGTACTTGAGGTCTTAATAATGCTAGCGCACGTCATATATGCTTATGTGTACTTGTTTATTAATTACAGTATTATGATGATAATTTTAGTATTAGTAGAACTATTTGGTGCAAGCACTTTCATTGCCCATTAACTTGGATTGACTTTTGTAGCACTATGGCCTTTCGATGTCCTTTTGTCTGGTGGACTTTTGGAAGCCATCCAAGTGAGACACGTGATGTTGGTGGCTATTATTATGTGTTACTACTCAATCTGAAAAAGAAATTGCTGGCATATCGTACCCACGAGAAGATGGCAGAATGGTTTTTAAAAGAAGAATTAAATCACACCCTTTGGTTTCAGGGGTGTGCTCATGTTTTGTAGAAAAAGTAACAACTACATCAAATGTGTGAGTAGATACCGATATTTATGAACATGGTTTCCAAGTTGTGTAGTTCTTTGAAAATATAGTGTGTTGTTTCTTTGCATAGATTTGTTTCATAATTTACCTTCAATTTTTGTGATAGAAAGACAATCCGATTGGTTTGGCCAACACCACCGCGACTTATTTTGCTGGTATCACAACTTGGGATGATAGGAAAAATTTAAGTTGGTCGACCAAAAGACTCTGAGAAGAGTGTCCCTTTTTCTTTTCTATTTACAGTTTTCCTCTTAGCCTTGCATGATTAGTCTGCTCTTAAGTTTCTTTTGGTGAGTTATGCTAGGTTATTTTTTGCGCTCTTAAGTTTCTAACTCATGAATGTGGAAAATGGAATTACCTGTGCTTCAGGTGTTAATAACGCTTCTGCACATGATATTTACAGTGAAGGGGTACTGTTTGGCATGCTAGAGCTTTCACACCAACTAGCTGCCATGCACAGTGCATTGTAGCTAACCAGCATGACGATGGCTGTGATTTTGGCCAGAGATTTGAACTGCGTTGGAATGGGGGGGGGGGGGGGGGGGGGGGGGGGGGGGGTTGTGTGGTTCGCTTACGTTAGGGAGATCCAAAATTGCGCTTTAACCGGTTATGATCTTTGGTTTTGTTATTGTTGTTTTTTGCTGATATGTGTAGAGTTACAGTGTGGCATTCCCATGTGATAAATGCATGAACTGTATGTGTTGATGCATGTTATATTTGTATTTCTGGTCCAATCTATTATGCATGGGGACTTGTGGCTTTGGTTGCACTGGTCGTTTTATGAAAAAGCTGAGTAATATTGTCTCTGTCGTTTGGGGTATATTCCTGATTTTGTGGTTTTGGGCTCTGCTTAAGAATATTGGCTTTCACATTCTGAATAATTTTCTTTTGATTCTTTAGTTTTCTGTGATCCCTGGGAGCAGATTTCTGATATAGTTATTCGGCTTGCAGAAAGAAGAGGATTAACAAGAGGTTAGTAGTGTCTAATATGGCTGAGTTGGAAGTGACTGCGGTGACTTCTGTCATGGAATCAGGAAATATGATTTTGAGCCTATTCTAGAGAAAGGGGTCTTCAGATATGATTGTTCTCCGGACCATAGGAAAGTGGCATTACTGAGTCTCTTTTATTAACTCCAAAGAGCGGGTTACACCAATGATGGGTAGTCAAGAAGTTCCTTCTTATACCCCTACTTTTGAATGTGTTCAACAAATTGTTCAATTGGAGGTCAGTTATATATCATCTTTTATCTATCATCTTTTATCGCATTCTAACCATTATTTTGTACTTTAATACGTACAACAATCTGTCAATGTTCATTTGTGAATTTGTTGTTCATTTCCCTTATAGAATTGGATTCTGGTTCGATTGAGCTTCTGATCGGTACCTCATTCTATGGGACTGGAGAAGTTAGTGGACAACTTGAATGGATAGGGAAGAGAGTAAGTTATTTTGGCTTGTGATCATTTTTGAAATTTTTGTTCATTATTCTTTGTGCTGAATACTAAGTAATTATGAAATAAGCAGGTTTTTACGTGGAATACGGATGCATGGTGTTATGACCCTGGGACTACATCCTTGTACCAATCGCATCCTTTGGGTGCTAGCTATTCTTCCAAGCGTTGAGGCACTAGGGGTTCTTGGCGATACTACTAGACGATGTGAGGTACATGTGAACTTTGGATTCCTGATTTGTGTCCTTTTCATGTATATGACTGTCAAATGTTAAGTGATTAGTCAATTGGTTTTGGTTGAGCAGATTGATTTGCGGAAAGAATAGACTATAAAGTTCATTGCTCCATTACCGTATCCTGTCATTACATTTGGTCCATATGCTTCACCAACCATTGTTTTGATATCTTTATCTCATGCAGTTGGTAATCTCGTCAAGCGCTTGATAGTTGTTCTATTAGATGTTCAATACGAACTTTTTGACTGCATTTTTTTGACATAGATGCAGAGAGAGTGCCTACATATCAATATACTTTATTGATTCTATTCTCGACATTTCTTGGATTATTTTTTCCTTAGTGACAATTCTCTCAGCATAACATCTCTACAACTTCAAATTTTCCCTTTAATTTGGAAATTCTGTGATGAAAATTTTTGGATGTAAGCATTCTACAATGAATTACAACAGTGATACTAACAACTTTGGCCGCTTGAAAGAAAAGGAAAAAGACGTTATCCTCTATCCATCTTTATATAAATGCTGATATTTGATAGCAAAATAGGGCACACCTCTCCCTTTTAACCAAAATTTCCTAATTTTGTTGGCATGTAGATGTTTGGGAAAAGCAACTCAAAACCAGTACACTTACCATTGTGGATTGCAAGATATTGACCCTTATATATTGGCCTCTTTATATGTTCGAGAAGGGCATCTGAAGAATTGAGGACAAAAGAGATCTTAAATTAGAATATAGATGCTTTAAACGGTGAAATTCGATACCCTGCAGATTATGGATGTTAGTGCCTAATGACAGAACATTTTTGAGCTATATTTATTGTGCAAATATGGGTCATGTAAGTAGTGATGCTAATAGCTAAAAAGGTCAGTGTTTCATGAACTCTTCCTCTCTGTGCTTTGATCCAGTGAGCTATTTTACACTTTTTAGCTGTTAACAATAGACAACAAAGCAAATCTTTTAGTGTGAATGATTTGCAGTATTATCTATTCACTAAGCAAGTCTTTTGGTTTGTACAATTTGCTTCTAAACTTTGAGATTGTTAAGCACCTGTAAATTTCTGTAAATAACTTTTACACAAAGTTTTAGCTTTCTTTTATTCTAATTTAGTTAGTTCATACCATAGCAGTTTATGCATTAAAAAAGAAGCTCACGGGCATGAAATCCTTGTGCAAGCACGAGGCGTACAACTAGTCCAATGCAAAACTAAAATTGTTTCTGGAAGTGGAATTTGGACAGGCGTCTGCTCAATCTAGATCCATCTGTTTTAACCGTGGTTGCTCAAGTTGATTTTCGTAGAGTTTTGTTTGAGTAAAGCCACATGAGATTCTAATATGCACATGGAGCTCTTGATGGTGAATCTGATGAGTACAACTGTGCAGGATTTGCAGCCCGGTCCTCCACCTGAAGAGGAGATTCTTCTCTTTCTTAAATGTTATGACCCATTGAAAGAGGAGCTTCAGTGAACATTCTTGTGAAGGCCAATGGCAAGTCAGCGAAAGTATGGACAAATCTAAATGGGTTGGCTCACTTCTGATGAAGAAATTGAACCTTTTAAGGTGAGTGATGTCATAATAGTGGGATGAGTGCATTATTTCTTATTTCCTCGCTTGGCCATAGGTTAGGATTTGGTTCAGGAAGCCATTGTAACATCCTTTTTAATGTCAGGTATGAACATGATTAATTGCATGCTATTTCTGCTTGTACAAGGACGTGTATGACCATGTTCTAGTATTGTTCTTTTTCATTTTTGGATGTATGCCAGTCGTATTGGCTGGATGTAGATATTTACATATTTCTTCTTCTAACCTTGCAGCTTGAAGATGGAGACATAATATGTTTTCGGAAATCCACTCCAGTTGAAAGTAGTGGACAATGCTGCTATCCTGACGTTCCTTTATTTCTTGAATATGTGCATAGTCGATAGGTAATATATGTGCTATCTGATTGTGACTCCGACGACTTGTAAACTGCTATCCACACGAAGTTGTGAACGCTGTTTTTGCTTTCTCTTTATTGAGGAATGGTAGTTGTCTTTTTGCCCAGTGTTTCCCTACTATGATGCTTTGGTATGAATTTTGTGAGTTAGCTCAGGTGTTTGAAATTTTGTCTTAAATCGGCATGTGCAATATGTTTTTTTGAGTATGACATACCCATTGCAAAGTTCAAACACTAGGCTTTGAGGAAATATGTGCTATACCCGTGATTAAGAGCTATAGAAATCAATATGAATCCATATGGTGGGCATTTTCATGTCATGGCACTTGAAGGCATCAACTCTTAATATTTGAGTGTCACAAGCAGCAAGTCTTTTGAAGAAATTATGGGGATGCCATGTGGTCATATTGCACAAGTGGCTGGCTTGGTGATTTTAGTTGACAAATTTGCTTATGCAATGCTTCCTTGTGATAATTTTTTTTTTTATGCTTGCCCACTCTACTTGTGAGTTGTTTTTAGAATTGAAATCAGGTTCTGGAAGGAGCAATGGGAAGGACATATGGGTGAATTGTAATCAGGTCCTCTTCATTGGAAGAGCAGCTTGTTCACAAAAATGAAGGTAAAGTGGATTTGCTTTCCTCCAAAGTTATGAACACTTCAGTGACATTTCTTTACTTTCTGTATGTGCAAGTTGAAGAAATCAGGTTTCTAGTGTTTGATAGGGTCTACTATTTCTGTTGGTTGTGACTAGAGCAAACAAACAACACTAATTCTGGGTTTTGATCAGTCAGCTATGAACAATCACTAGGCGTAATAGGGTTTATTGGTTTCAATCACATATATGATCTTGTGCCTTCACTGGTTTCTGCTCCCTCCTGCATTGTTCATAGAAGAATCATGCCCGATTCTCACTTATTGCACTAGTTGAAGTGAAGATTATTGTTTCGAACCAGGGTTCACCTAGTTGATTTGATTTTTCCGTAAGTTCTTGCCCAAATCCAATACTAAAGGTTTAATTAGGGGTATGAATACCATACTTTACCGAACCTGTACGGCCGAAATGTACCGTTTTGTAGTTATTCCGGTACACTAAACGTTCAATTCCGTTCTGGCCAATATTCTGACCCATATCGGCATATCTCGGGATTACCGGTCAATTCCGGCCTCTTACCGACCATTCCTTCCAAGTACAGTACCGGTCATCATCTCTGGCCTAAGCTTTATGAAGCTGTAAAAATGTTTGATGGTCTATGGACAAGCTATTCTTCCTATAAAGGTTTTATTCCACTTTTCTATTAAAAAACTGTGGTGGGGTTTGATTTTCAAATAGTAGACTTAACCATGGTTATTTATGTAACCTACTCAATGGTATGGAAGAGTATAAACTACCTAAAGCAGCGATCCATCTGAAGCGGTACCTGGTATTTCACCGGCACGAGTATGTACCGTACCTATAAAATACCGATACTCAAGCCGGTACGATATTCAGAACCTTGGTTTTAATATTCCATATTCATTAAAACCTGTAGTTGCTGCGAATTTGACCCGAGATGAGTTCGCCCCAATCTTGTGAAAGGTAATTGTTTAGATGTTCCTGCAGAATTTTCTTTTAAGAGGGTTTGGATTTACTTTTTTGGTGTTTATATTTTCATTGGTGAAGGAATATTGGGGCCTTTGTTTCTATACAACATTTTGTTCTAAGTTATTGGCCATTAGGCTCAAACAACAGTGTTAGGAACTTGGTAAATGAAAGTGACTGGTTGTCTTTCAAAGGATTTTTTAGATTAAGCATTAACTCTACTAAGTTGCTGACAAAATTTTATTTGGTGATGCAGATTTTGATGAATTAAATAATGTGAAGCGACTGTTGAGGTACATTGGATCAGACTTGAAAGGTGAATTTCAAGAAAATGGCTTGTGGGGTGTATTTTGTTGTCCTATAGTGAATTTTTGGCTGAATTTCTTAAATGCAAACCTTTTAAGTGTCTTGTTTGCCATTAGGTGTAAATCTGAGGACTCTAGAACTAGGAACTTGAAGTTAGAAGCCGGTTAATGATAGATTTAATGCAAATTATCTCCTTGCAAAAGTATCTATCGTGGGATAATCTTAATCAATACCCTCATGTTATGCTTCTACGAAGTTCCGAAAAATGTGCCTATAAAATTGTAGAAAATGCAGAGTTGGAGAGCAGAGAAAGAAGTTACACATGAAGTTGGAAAAAGATAAAAACTAGAAATGTATGTGAAGTTGTGGGTAACCATTTGAAAAGCTGAGAATACAGATATATTGTTGGTATGATGGTAGAGTATTTCAATAGAAAAAGAGTTTCGAATTTGTAAGGGTATGTATTTGAATCATAGTTGTCAAATCGTGAATAGAATCGAGAATCGAAAATGCCCGAATGCTAATCATGAATCGAATCGAATCGTGAATCGCTCCGATTTGTTCATGATTTTTAAAATGCATAAAAAAATGTAGATTTCAAGTTGGAATCAATAAAAGTTTTGTTTAAAAGGATAAATAGATGATCACTTCTAGTATTGTTATCGAATATCTCTTTTAGTATTGTTATTATACTCTATTAAAGGTGAGTGGAAGAGATTTCTAATTATTTTATACTGCAGTGTAAAAGTGTCGGTCTTCTATAAAATTATTACTATTTATTATTCTCCACTAACCAAATAAAGATCCACTCGCCAACAAACAGAATTCTCTAACAGCTTCGAACTTTCAACTTTGGCATTGAAGTTTTCGAAAGAAGCTTGAATCTTCCTAACCGACTAGAAGAGATTTTCGATTGCTCTGCAGATTGTCGTCGGAGTAATTGATGTAGATGCTGAGTTGAACTCTGTTCTCTCGGTAACTCGCAACAAGTGAGTAAAACCCAACAATCTTTTGATTACGACGCTTGAAAACTACAATCGAGGCTTCCGAAAAGGGTTTTGACCCTTCGTATGCAAGAATTTTTTTAAAAAGAACCTGAAATTTATACGTGTTCAAAAATTATCTAAATCGTACGATACAGATGATTCACGATTCACGGATTCCCATCTCGATTCATTGATTCCTTCTACGATTTTGCTCCATTTGGGATTCTTAGTTTTGGTTCGAATCGATTATACCCTTTATCGAACCTAATCGTACGATTTGTATCGCGATATACGATTTTGACAACTATGATTTGAATAGAGAAAAGGTAACATTCAGGGATATGCTCATTGTGCTTGGAAGTGCCAATCATGTGAAACGTGAATGACACTTTGATGTGGAATTTGTCCTCTCGATATACGATTTCGACAATTATGTTTTGAATAGAGAAGGTAACATTTAGGGATATGCTCATGTTGCTCGGAAGTGCTAATCATGCGAAACGTGAATGACACTTTGATGTGGAATTTGTCTACAAGCAACTTGGAATGTGAGAGAGCTGTTATTAGGATCGTTTGAAAAAATCTGTCATGCTAAAGTTCCAAGTCTAAATTTTGTTAGCATTTATTGGGATGGCAAGCTAGAAGGCATATATTTGCAAAGTTTAAAAATAATATACCTATAATATTGCAGTGGAATAAATATGTACCATTAAATTAAAAGTAAAAGGAATGAAAACCCGTTATTAATGAAACATATTACTATGGAACTCACATGGCCCACACAAGAGGGATAACTTTATGCCCATACTTCAGTACTTTTGCTGTGATTTAGTACTTTGCCATGTTTTGTGATGTAGTGGTTCACGGCATTTTTTCCTGACTCCTGGTTTACTTTTAATATTTGTGGTTATTTGTGCCGATTATTTCATTTCAACTTTTAAAATTTGACAATCTGATATTATAGTATGTTGTCAACATTTTGTCTTTTGTTTCCTTAAATGGATGCTATTTTGTCAAGCGTTTGTTGTGTTAAGTCCATTGGATTTTAGTTTACTATGCTGTTGTTGCTCTATTATGACTTGCTTGGTGACTTCTTAATTTTGTGGGTTATGCAATATTCGTTTTATTGCATAAATGGGATTGTGCAATATCTGGTAATTTAAGTTAAAATGTTCTAGTGGCTTTGTTGTGGATTTTGTTTCTTTTTTTCTCCCCGACATTCTTGATTGACGCATTTGCCCTGTTTTTAGCTGCGGCTTCTGGAGTGGTTTTTGGGAGCTCTTTTAGACATTGCTTTAGTTGTTCCCATTACGTCTTAGTTTGTTTTTGTGGGGATTGGATGGGCTTGATTCGCTTGTAAGGTTGTTGGCTTTATCCTGTTTAATTCACTCATGGGAAAGGTTCGAGATCTCACCATTCTATGTGATTGAAATTTGTTTGTTCATGTCGAACTACTCTTGCATCATCTCTATGTAGATATATCTTAAAGTATAGTATCCAATTGTCCAATTAATTATGGATATAGAATAACATCATTGATTATCATATAAAACGCAAGTTGAATTTGAAAAATTATTATTGGGGTTTGGTTGGGAAGGAAATTTTGATGCATATATATTTGAAGAGAGTGTGTGGGAAAGATGTCTGTGTAATCAAATGAAGTTAAGGAGGAGTAGAAGAGCTACATGTTATCTTAGAGCTTCAACTTTCGGGATTAAAACTTGAGCAAGTTTTCATACTCTTGCTTTTGATCAAGCTTTCCTCTCTTCTTTGGTCATGTTATGCTATTTGAACTTCTGATATATCAAATTAGTACTTGATTTGTTATTTTCTTATTGTGCTTCAAGGATAGCTCACAAAGATGACATTAGCAAAGAGTGAGTTGTTAGGGCATCAACCATTGCTCACATAACCCAATGTAAGTTCTTCTCACTGTACTATGATGAGGATTAAGTAACATATTTATGCTTCCCCATGATACTTTGGGAATTGTTGAGCGTGGATGTGTGAATTGGAGTTTGTGATAGTGATTATGTTCATAGTTGTTTATGAGTGTGTTTCTCCTATACTCTTTATTTGGTTGAGTGGAATTTTGTCGGCTTTAAAAATTAGGGAGGACGAGTGTTTTGGGTGAATTGTTATTTGTGAGTGCTTAACTTGTATGGGGTGTGAATTTTCCGAGGTGTTCGTGTGCTTGAGAGATTGGGTTTTGTGTGCTTGTTTGCAATTAGTTATCAATAATAGTAAGGTTCAAATTTGAAGTTACGGATTTAGAAGTTTTAATAGTTGATTAGACACCAATACGTTGTAGCATTATGAGCTTCTAATACTTCTCTGGATTCCATCAGAATTTCTTCCATTGGCACTCAAATTGGCAAGCAAGATATGCAGTTTTTGCCAACTTCCTTCCCTATGTATAAAGCATGAAAATGCATAGAACAGTAACTTTTCGTCCATTGTGAGTTTACTATTTTGACCTTCTCCATTGTTTTGTTTTTTGGCTGTTTGAGGGTATTTTTGGGATTATGCCCTTTGTTGGACTATTGAACTGGACTTCTGTATTTTACCCCTTGGTACACGCAATTCTAACTACTCTCTGTGCCATGTCTTTTTGGTTTCCATTTAGACTAAAACAGCCTTCAATAGTTCAATTGAAGACATGTACAAGCCAGTTTTAGGTCGGATTTTTGTGGAATAGTTTAAATTTGTGGGGTTTTGTTTAGAATGGAAAATGAGATCAGTCCATTTGCCTTCTCCATCATCATTGTTCTCGGGTTTTCTGCAGCAAATGTGTGACAAACAACTCTCTTTTCTCAATCTCTCACATTTGTCTTCTCTCGCACCAACACATCTCACTTTTCTCGATCTCTCACATCCGTCTTTTCTTTCTCTCCGTCCTCTTTGGCGAGTCAAAAATATCATCGTTTTTTCCATCATATGACTTGTCCTCTTCCTTCAAAGTAAAAAATACTTCAAAGGATATATAATGTTCTTTCTTTTTCCTCTTTGCAAATATCAACCAAATGTGTATTGGGCTTCCTTTTCTTTCATATGTTTTTTGTTTGTTATCTGTGTAGTTTTGTAGATCGATGGCCTCTGCGATGTTCCAAGTGTTGGTGGTGATGGCATTGGTGGCCGAAAACTGCTAAATTGCCAAAGTTGAGTTGTCGTCATAAGGCGAACCTAAAGCGATCTTGTCTAGGCCATAACTGAAGTTTCTCACTATATGGCTTGACGCTGGATGGCGCGACTACCACACAAGAAGATGATCCAAAATTATGAAGCTAAAGTGTGTAAGCATTCTCTGTTCATGTTTCAGAAATTATTTTGGAAGAGTGTTCTAAAATATTTATACTGGTTTTGAAATAGCAACAAAACAAACATTTTGAGTGGTTATGATGAGTTTTGAAAGATTTAGGAATACCGATTTGAATTACTTATGGTTTCTTGTTCTTCTTTGTATAAATTCTTGGGGAGTTCAAAATGCGAAGGGGAAAGTACAAATGACTCATAATCAAATTTAAACACCCTATCAAGTAAGTAGGAGAACTCTCTTATTGGTTAAAACTTCTAAACATTAACACTACTTTAAGCTTAGTTTGGATGATCGGATTCTTCAGCAGGAATAGGAATAGGAATGTGATTATTAGGAATCAAATTCCTACGAATTTTATTGAGGGGGGATAGGAATATGATTACTAGAAATGAAATTCCTAGGAATACAATACTTGAAGTAATTTCATTCCGGTGTTTGGGTTAATTTAGTAATCTTAGGCAAAATTCAATTTTTTTTGGAAATTTATCTAAGTCAATTTTATTTTTTTATTGATTAAGCCAGGAATCTAAGATTCTAATAGGGTAAGGGAATGATCAAATTCCCACTCGATTTGGTAATGTGATTCCTGGTCGGATGTGTTGTCAGGAATCACAATCCTATTCCTGTCTCTCCCAAACATTGGAATCGTGAGAGTGTGACATCACGTTCCTATTCCTATTCCTTCCAAATGTCGGTATCATGGAAGTATGGTGTCATATTCCCATTCCTCAAGATTCCTGCCATTCAAACTGAGCCTTAGCTCATTGTAAAAACACTAGTTATCATTTGGTGTTTTGTTAGAAAAATTAATGTCTTTACATGTCTCCTGGTCAAGAGTCTGTTTGTTTTGTTTTTGGTTTTATGTTTTAGGCATAAGGATTTATGACCCGTTGGTTTTAGGTCAGTGCTTAGTAGCAGGATCCTTTTTAAAATGGGTGTGCTTCCTAGATGGGAGCTTGCTCCCTTCAAGATGGGAGCTTATCGGGTTGTTAAATTAGCTATTCTCTTACTTTTAAGGGAGTTATGCCATTGTGGAAATAAAAATATGTGAATCATATTAGTCAAGAAGTTTTCCAAATTGAGAATATATAACTTTCAATAATTACACTTTAAAATTGGATATTTTTTTAGCAAGTATCACTTTTCCTTTAATGGTTAAGTATTTAAAGATATTTTTTATATATATTTTTCTATAATCTATATACGCTCCTTAGGCGCTCACAACCTTAGGGCTTCTAGGTGCCTTCACTCCCCCATTCTAGCTTCCGCCCCCGCTTTGTGCTACTAAGGGTCGGTGTTTTCTTTGTATCCATCTTCTGAAATCATCTTTCTTAGCATCTCCAATTTTGCGTAAAAACAAGGTGACAAATCTAATTCCCGCTATTGGAAGAAGATTTGGTGGTTTTAGTTATTGATATTACTATATTTCTTACAAATACATGGTACTTTGCTTTGGAGGTGAATATCATTATATGATTAATTATTCCTTGGATGGGACGACAAGATATCAGTTACTATTGATGAGAAGATGTATCAATTGCACTTGTTCTCTACAGTTTGAAAGAGGGCTGAAAAATCAATTGGTTAAGGGTGGGGTCTCTTGGGATTTTTTTGTGCCATTTGCTTCGGAGAACATTGCCATGGAAGGCACAAAAGTATATCAAAAACTTTTTGCAGGACAAGAAACCCTGTTACCATAAACAACCCCGAGTAGAACTTTTGCATTCCTTGTCCTTGTTCCAAGTGTTATAACATCAAACTCCTTGAATGTTTATGTCTGTAATATTTTATATTTCATGTCCATAGAAACTTCTCGTCAATGTAAAGATTTGCTGGTTTCAACTCCATTTTTCTTTAGATTGCATGCACGGTATAGGCAATGATAGAGGACAATATTCACACAAGAATTCACGTTTCCGAATCAACGGGCATGGCTGATCGTGCGAGGCACGTTGCAATGACACTATTAACATTATATGTATTGTTGTGGTATCACATTTTTTCCACAATTTATATCTCTGGCTATAGGTTTTTGGAATCTTCTTCTGTTGAAATTGAAAGATCACACACAATTGTTCTTTCCTTTCTCTTGGGCTTTCGTATACTAGTACAAAACTTGCTTACTGCTATAGATTTACATATTCCATTCGTTGCTTCTATAAATGGATGTCTTACTTCATTATGGTTTGCCATGTAATCTTCATTGTTGTACTGCATGTACATAGAACATCTTAAGTGATATTTTAATATTTAATATGTAAACCCAATCTTTGCGAAGTTTTGATGTGTTTCGCTACAACTAGTTTTCTTTCCATACCAGGCAAGGATTATTGTGTTGAAGTAAATTTTGGAACAGAGATAAAGTATTCCCATACACAGGACGTAGATTACTCTATATGCTACAATAAAAATTGGAAATTCGCCAATTGTGAACTTATTTTCCATTTTCTAATCAATGTTCCCACATGAGCTTTTTATTTTACAAATTTATCTTGTAGCATTTGTTCAGGGTTTGCACTTTTTATAATTTGTTGGTTGATGAACACAAGACAAGCATTGCATTTGGACAATTCAAGAGATGAGGAAGAGAGTGAAAGTTAGGGGGAGGGGCGAAACGCAATGCACCTACTTTTATCTGGAGAGGGACAAGGGCTAAGGAAGATGAGGGACAAGCTTAGGAACTTTGAGGAGGTACAAGCTCAACGGAAGGTAATTATGAAACTATTGGAAACTTAACTTTTACTCTAGGAGGTAGTCGAATATTGCTTGTATGAATTGATGCTAGGTTTTCGACCATGATGCCTCTAATATTTTTGCTATTTCACTAATTATCTTGAATGACGTGAAGAACCTATGTCGTCATACTTTTTATTGTTTTGAAGGTAACAAGTTACATTAAAGTATTCCCCTTTGCTATTTTTCTTGGTTAAATGCTGTTAAACCAGATATGAATCACACTCGACATTGAGGGAAAGTCACTTAAATAATATATGCTTGTCCATTTACTTAAATGGATGACAAAACTTAAATTAATAAATATCATGTATCGATGGAACTTAATTTTTGCGGTTATTTGTGCTAATTGCCATTAACATTTTTAAAATTTGACAGGCTGATATTTTAGCCAGTTGTCAACATTTTGTCTATTAGTTCCTTACATGGATATTATTTTACCACATGTTCATCGCGTCCAATTCTTTTTTAGTGTGCTTTGCTACTGTTGCTCTATTATGACTCCCTCGGTGACTTCTTTATTTTGTGGGTTCTGCGATATTCTTTATTCTTTATTCCTGCATGTGCAATCTCTCTTAATTTAAGTGTCCTAGTGGCTTTGTCGTGGATTATGTTCTTTTTTTTCCCATGATTTGCTTTTCTTTATAGACGCATTAGAGCATCTCCAACCCATCTTTAATAGTCCAAAATGGAGAATGGATGTGACAATATTGGAGGGAGATTTTGTAATTTATTCTCACTTTTTGCACTTTATGAGAGAATTTAGGAGGGATCCATCGTATTTGTTAGAGATTTTGTCTCCAAAATGGGAGTAGGGTCCCCATATTTGGAGAACCAAATATCTAAAAAATAGGATGGGTCCCTCCTAAATTCTTTCATAAAGTGCAAAAATTGGAATTAAATTACAAAATCTCCCTTCAATATGTCACATCCATTCTCCATTTTGGACTTTTAGAGATAGGCTGAAGATGCTTAGTCTAGTTTTTAGCTGCTGCTTTTGTTTTGTTTTGTTTTTTTTTTTCCTGAGCTCTTTTAGACATTGCTTAAGTTGTTCCCATTACGTCTTAGTAGTTTTTCTTTGTGATTGGATGGGTTGTTGGCTTTATCCTGTGTAATACACAACATGGAAAAGGTTTGAGAGCTCACCATTCTATGCATTGCGTGCAACACGAAAATTGAAAAAAATGATTGGAATTTGTTTGTTCATGTGCAACCACTCTTGCATCATCTTTATGTAGAGATATGGTATCCGATTGTTCATTTACTTATGGGTACAGAATAACATCATTGACTATCCAATCCAACTCTTGGTGTGGCTTGCTATTTGGCCTGGTGAAAATGATGCTCTAGAGATCTCTTTCAAGACAAATCCTTGCAAATTCTTCTCCCACCTGTTGAACCTTCTGTCATACACACTCTCTCTCTCTCTCTCTCTCTCTCTCGTGTACAATGGTAGACTCAATCGTCTTGTGGCGCCGAATACCGCCATGGACAATCACTTCAAGTTTTCTCCACCATTACTTCTCTCACATTGTCTCCGCTCTTATTACCCCTTTCTACATCCATGAAATAAGCAGATTTATAGTTCAGGAATACTAGAATTTTCTTTTAGGCATCCATCCAAGAAAACCAGCTAATCGGTGAAAGATGTAGGCCATATCCCAAACTGTAGGGATTTTTCCAAGTTTTTAACTCCAAATACAAACCTAATTCAATACCGCCGTGGACAATCACATCAGTCTTCTCCACCATTACTTCTCTCACACAGTCTCCACTCTTATTACCCTTTTCTACATCCATGAAATAAACAGATTTATAGTTTAGGAATACTAGAATTTTCTTTTGGGCATCAATCCAAGAAAACTAGTTAATCGGTGAAAGATGTAGGCCATAGCCCAACCTGTAGGGATTTTTTCAGGTTTTTAATCTAAATACAAACCTAATTCAATTCTGATCAGTCTTGGAATCCTATTGTATCCAAGTACGTGATCTGTCTTCTCTTTGTGCATTGCGTTTGACAGTGAAGTTTTTGTGGATACCTCTTTGATTCCATGTTGATGGTACGGACTGCTTTTTATTGGTCTTAGATCTATCTACTCTCTATTGCTCTGATTTTTCTTTCAACTTAAAAATGTGAAATTGGAGCAGAAATGGAGAAGTTGTTTCCGGATCAAAATTGGAGGTGAATGAAGGCTAAAAGGTATAAAGGCTAATCATTTGGAGTCAATTTCCTCTCCCCACAGGTTTTCATAGCATTAATTAGGAGAAAATTTGGTTCGAAGCCCGAGTATTATGTCGGTATTGAGTATTGTCTTGATTCAATAGATTAGTAATTTGATTCTTGTGTTTTTGGGTTTTTTGGCGTTCAAGAGTAGGTATCATATTCTTCCCATGTCAAGCCATTTTGGCATCAGCTTTCGTTCAAAACAGCCTTTCCAATAAATTATGGTGGCATGAGAAGCAAGATTTTGCTACATGGCTTCGTCCTCTAGGATTAGTTTATTTATACACAAGTTGTCTTTGTTTCTTTCTTATTTGCTCTCTGTTTCCTTAGGGTCATTGTAGTGGTTATTTTGTTTGTAATTCGGATGCTAAATTTCCAATGTAGTTTATTTGTAGCACCACCTTTCACCTTGTCTTTACCCTCCAATAACTTAGGTTGCCATTCTCACTTTATAGTTGTCTCTTTTCCTTGACATGGATTAATAGTTAGTATGAAATAAGTTAATGTTTATAATACATGGTGAAGAGGATATACAACAAAGACATTGTCAAATGTAGAAGGAAAGCCCTAGGAATACATGGTATTTTTTGGTTGGGAAATTTTCCAAAGGCAAATTATTTGTAAGATTGGTGGCATTTCTAATGTCTAAACATTAGTGATATAACCCTTGAACCATGTGGCAAGAACTACATATACAGAGCCATCAAAGATTGTCTTCCGTTTGTAGATGTCAAGTTATAGCTAAGGTACTCAAGTGTTACTCGGGTACATTTGCCCAAGGAAAATGATAGTGCCCTAGTAGAAAGAACTAGAATTGGTCTCCCTCGTTTATGGTGTGATTTTTTTTTTTTAGGAATTTGAAGTGGTTTGTGGATGTCACTGGAACGAGGTCATTAATTATATGGTTTGCTTTTAATAGACGTTGCGTTTTGTAGAGACTCTTTCCTTTCGGTTTCTTATTGGTTGCTATGCTTGTGATAGGACATAACAAAATTTACAATCTCTGAATATCATTCTCTGCACTTTTTGTTCTGATTATGGGCAAGCTACCTTTTAGTGGTTTGAGGATGTTTATTGGTATGAGGTCATTATGGGGTTTGCTTTTAATAGAGGATGCATTTTGTAGAGTCTTTTTTCTTGGTTTCTTATTGGTTGTTATGCTTCTTTGTAGCTTTGTTTTGATTATGGGTAAGCTTCCTTCTGCTATCATTTTTATGTGTTTGACCACTTTACTTCTGAGGTGATATTAGAATTGAAATCAAATTTTGGAAGGAGCAATGGGAAGATTTTTGGGTGGATTAGCACAAGCCCTGTTCATTGGAAGAGCTTGTTCACAAAAAAGAAGGTAAAGTTGATCTGCTTTCATCCGTAGTTATGTACATTTCAGTTATATTTTCCTGTTTTATGTATGTTCAGGTTGAAGAAATTAGGATTCGAGTGTGTTTGATAGGGTCTACAATTTCTGTTGGTAGTGAATAGAGCAAACAAACAACACTAATCCTGGGTTCCGGTTAGTCATCTGTGAACCATCACGGGGCGAATATTGGTTTCAATCACATATATGATCTTGTGCTGTAACCGCTTTATGCTCCCTATAAAGACTATATGGTAGGGTTTGATTTCCAAAGAGTAGACTTAACCGTGGTTGTTTATGTAACCTTCTCAATTGTATGGAAGAGTACACACTTCCTATTTTAAGTTACTCTTAAGAATGTGTGTGTGTGTGTATATATTATAGATATAACTACTTAAAGCAGTGATCAATCCGAAACGATGCCCGGTATTTCACCGTACCCATCCCGTGCTAATAAAAAACCTGGTACTCATGCCGGTACGGTATTCATAGCCTTGGTTTTAATATTCCGTATTCATTGAAACCTGTAGTTGCTGCGAATTTGACCTTAGATGAGTTTGCCTTAACCTTGTGAAAGGTAATAATTTAGAAGTTCCTGCATATTTTTACTTTTAAGAGGGTTTGTATTTACTTTTTTTGTGTTTATATTTTCATTGGTGAAGGAATATTGGAGCTGTTGTTTTGATACAACACTTTGTTCCAAGTTATTGGCTATTACGCTTAAACAACTATGTTAGGAACTTGGTAAATGAAAGTAAATACAAACCCTCTTAACGAGAAGTACCACTCATAGACTACATTTTATTTAACGAATATTTGTGTGTGTGTGTGTGTGTGTATATATATATATATATATATATTTTTTTTATCAAAGTTTGTTAAGTAAAAACATAAATTTTTGTAAGAAAACCTGGAACTAGTAATTTATAATACAGTAGGTGCAAGTATATTATCTACACCTAGATTTAATAGGAAAATAACAAAAATAAAATAGTTTGTTAAAAAAGGCCTCATAGGGTTTGTACTAGAGACCTCTAGATTTCATTAAGTTAGCATGTGTTAGGCTAGATATCATCTTATTTGGAAACATGCAACATTTTGTATTTAATATATAAATGTGTTTCATGGAAAACGGGGCCTCAGTTTTTGCATAAAATCTGATGGCCTAAAGCGCCGGCACCTTCGGCTTCACCTCAGGGCCGGCCCTGTGCCTCACTCTCGACCTAGTTGTACCAAAAATAATGGCCGTTCCGTGGATATCGCCCCCCTCTCTCTCCTCTCCCTCTCTGCAAGCTTTTGCTCCTCTCACGTAGCAGTACCTAAGAGATCGTGATGGGCTGTTACGCGATCTAAATCTAAGAAGCAATCAATTTTACAGTCAAGACTACAGTATCAGTGAGTAGAATCGACTAATCAAACCCTGTTCCATTTTGCTTTGTCCCATATGATTTCTTCTTTTGCAGTATTTTTAACTTTTCACTTTAATCTTTGCCTCTCCTTTGTTTTATAAGGGTGTTGATTTGAGAGGAGAATCAACTTACCAAACTTTGCTATCAGAATTGGGTGCTCTATGTGTCCCTCTCTTTCTCTAATACTCCTATAATAGTCCAGTCATGCAATGGATGTAATTAGTTTCCTTAAGGCAACAAGCCTAACTTGACTATTAACAGAATGAGTTTGATTTCATTTTGTAAACCCCGAAAGGCATAATAGAGCGGGTTGGCCAAATTGGTGGTTATTTCTTGACTACCATTTTTAGATCAATTTTTTCAATTAGGCCCTTCGATTGGGGGGGCCTCAAGTTATGGGCTGGGGGTATGCTGGTCATTTCGTGGGTTCTGGGTGTGGGCCAGGGGAACAGTTCACGCATTGTGGATGTTAATTACAAATTACTTCAAAGGGTTTTCTTACTTTTTGGAAATTCCGTATGTCCCAAATTCTTTTCTTTGTATCCTATTTCTTTGTCCCTTAGCTAGGGGGTATTTTGGTAAAATCCATTGGGGATTTGGGTGGCGGGAAACATAGGTCTCTGCACAACAACTTCTCCTTCTCTCTTGTCCACTCCTTTTTCTCTCTGACCTGTGCGACTTTGTTCCAATCGGGATCTTGGACCTCCATTTCGTCGGAATTCCGGACCTCCCATGTATATGAAATTGATTCTAGGCGGTTCGCTTTCTTTTTGTTGATCCAGGTATATGAATTGATTCTAGGTTATTCGCTTTCTTTTTGTTGATTTGGATTAAAAGGAAAAAGGGAGTTTCTTTTTAATATGTTTTTGGGTGTTTCATTTTTTAGTTCATTGTGAATTGATGTAAATTTCTCGTGTTAGTTTTAGAATACTATTTGTACAAAGGGATTTAGTTTATGGGTTTTAGTGTCTTCTTCAAAGGGATTTAGTTTATGGGTTTTAGTGTCTTCTTTAGTTTATGGGTTTTCAGTTATATGAAATTGATCTCGTTTCTTTTTTTGTCTATGTGGATTTGGGATTGGAATTTTCTTGTTCCTTTGTAGGATGGAATTTTTCGAGTTGCTGCAATTTTGCATTTAGGAAATATTGATTTTGTGAAGGGGAAGTAAATGGACTCATGTATGCCCAAAGATGAAAAGTCTTGGTTCCATCTAAGAACTGATGCAGAGTTCTTCATGTAAATAATTCACCTCATTTATGCATCCTCACACATGAAAAGAGTATCTTCAGAAATTTGTTTAAAATTTGAATTCCTAAGTGAAAGTCTTGTTCAGGTGTCCGAAGGCCTTAAAGGGTTCCCCTTGCAATTATGTAATTGCAGCTCGCAATGAAACCATCACAAAATAGCAGGATCCAGAAGCAGCACATCAGTAGAGATGCGTTGGGGAAAGTTGTTTACTCAAAGCTGTTCGACTAGTAAGCTTCACTGCAAAGTTTGGAGAATTTTGGTTCATGTTTGTTGGATATTGACCTTGCACATTGTTTGTGTAAAATAGTGAATCTGGTTTTTCGTTTCCCTTCCGAATTGCCTTCTTGTTTGTACAGGCTTGTGGACAAGATTAATTCTTCACTTCATCAAGATCGGGGGTAATACGCAAAAGAGATTAAGGAAAGCACTTGGAACTATTAAGAATAGCACCACAGTCAATTTGGAAAAAGTAAATGGTGAGTGCAAGGTATGAAGTTTTGGGATTCCCGTAATTGGAGTGATGTATGATTTTTGATCTTTTATTGAACTGCTTTTGGAATTCTAGGAGGTGGATATTGCAATTGTTAGGGCCACAAATCATGTTGAGCGCCTAGCAAAGAAAAGCACATAAAAGGTGAGTATTCTCTTGAGATGGAGATAGCTTCTTGGTCTTTTGATAGGCATGCTCCTGAATCGTTCACTGTTGTTTAATTTTTGCAATTTTTTTAATCTGCCCCTAAAAGACTAAATGAATCCGGATGGATGCATATTACTTTTCCCTTTGCAGCTATTTGATGTTGCCTGTTGCATTCATGCTTTGGCTAGACAATTGTCAAAGACACAATTTGGCTAGACAATTGTCAAAGACACACAACTTGGTGGTATGTGTTCAATAAATTCATTTGCTACTTGGGAACCATTTATCTTGAGGTCCAATCTTTTATTTGTTAAAGAAATCGCAACGTGCCACTAGGGAACCAATTATCCTTAGGTTTGGTCCTTTGTGTCTGTTCTATGCACGGAGATTGGAATGAAAGAAATGAAGGGAAGGTTTAAGAAGGTTTTACAGCTTAAGAAGATTTAGTAGATAAAAATTTGGCGTGAGAGGAATTCAAGATGTTTTGAAGGGATCAAAAAGCCTATGTTTAGAATCAAAAGTTTTTAGGATTAAAAAAAAAGAATCAAAAGTTTTTTGGTTAGTAGGGATGAAATCGGTTCGGTTCGGTCGGTTTTTTGCCCATTTTTGAACCGAACCGAACTAGTCGGTTTTGGAAAATCACAAATCGAAACCAATTGCTTAACTGAGAAAACCGCTCGGTTTGGTGTTTGCTAACTCAGTTCGGTCAGTGTTGTCGATTTTCCATTCTAGCTTTTACAGACACAAGAAGAAGATTAAACGACGAGACAAGATCAAAAAAGGAAAAAAAAAAAAACCGATGACGAGTCTAAACCAGGGACAGACACATACACATCTAGTCTTCTTGTGGTGAGAAATGGTAGACGTTGTTGAGCTTTCAAACAGAAGGGTGAGACGGGACTGAGTAGCGAGATGCTCCAATCTATGCAAAGTTGTCGCCATTCGGGAGAGAGAGAGATTGCAGATTGCTGCCATGGATGGCTAGAGAGAGAGGGGGTGAATCGAGGGAGAACAAAGGCGGAAAGCAATACACAGATCTAGGTTAATGGTGTACAGGATATAGTGGGCACATGGATGACTGAGATAACTTTGCCACTAACTAATGAATGGTTGGGATTAAAATGCAAAATGCTGAATGTGAAGGGTTGGGAAGTGTTGTATCGGTTCGGTGACATTCGGTCAGTTTTACTCCTTAACCGAAACCGAACTGAATTTATTTTTTCTTCAAAATGTAAAACCGAACCAAATTACTCATAAAACCGACCGAAATTGAAAAAAACTGTTCGGTTCGGTCGGTTGATTTGGTATTTCGGTTAATATTTTCATCCCTAGTTAGTAGTTTGTATAGCTGGGACAAAGGGGGATGTAATTCCTCTCTTGATCAATTTTTCGCTTGGTTTGAGCTTTTCAATTGAAATGGTGGTTTATAGGGCCTTTTTTTTTTTTTTTTTGTATACGGGCGGCATTCCCTTAATGCCTTCTTTCTAATATAATTATGTATTTATCAAAAAAAATTGCACTGAATCTAGTGAGCATCTATCAATGCTTTTGTACTATACCTGCAAGCATTGAACAAAAAGTGGACAATGTATAGTGGGTTAATATGAAACTTGGAGAATGGATTTGAATTCTGCACATTAGGTGAGGTGAGATACAAAACCACTATCGTTAATGTGAGTGTTAATATACCTGACAAGTAAATAAATATGAACTATTATTATTGGTATTTAAGGGGAGAGAGAATGAAAGCTAAAGATGTATGAACTTTGTTATCTGGATGCAAATAGTGTTTTACAAAATTAAAAACTAGATATTTGATAGGTTCTCCTCTGAAGAGGTATCTGCACAAAATCAAGTTAATGCATTTGTGTAGCGCAAAATCCGACAGGTATTGCAGAAGAGGTGTTATACTTTTAGTGGCTCATCCTTTTTTCCCTTACTCTTTTGGCCTTATATGACTATTCGTTTATTGAATTCGTTCTCAGTTCATTCATCAATGCAAATTGAATATTAGTGGTTAGTTATGCATTCTTTTAGACATTTTCAAAGAGAATCAATAAACTGGAAAATGCAAGTTTTATATTGCTACCCAAAGTATCCATAGTCCAGCAACAATCGAATATCAAATGCGAGGGGCTCATTGGTCAAAAGCATGTCTATGGGGCACATTTGCCCAGGAATCAAAAGAGGCATGCAGGCCCAATGCTACTCCTACTCAAAGTCTAATATCAACTGGGGCACGTAGGCCCACTCAAAAGTCTATCTACGTGGATACGCAGGCCCGAATCTCTAAACAGAAGGACAATAAAGTAAAGAGGCTCAGTTGTAGTCCTCAGTTGTCGAACTCATCCTCGTTCTCGTCGTCGTCACTCTCAATCTCATCGACTACCTAGGGCTCCGCTCCCATCCTCCTCTTCTGAGGAGGCGTTGGCTGACGAGGTCTCTCTCTCTCAAACTCCTCCTCTGAGTCTCCCAGGACTCCTCGACACAAAGCACCCTCTCTGTGGGCCTCTCTCTCAACTGCACACCTCCTGCCACTAGTCGTCTAGTGCTCGCGTGTCTCTGTGCTGGGGTTGAGGTGTGGTGCTCTGTGTAGCTCTGGTGGTCGTGGTCGTTCTGGTCTTCGTCCTCTAGAAGCCGCCTTAATCTGCCATTGCATTTTCAAATTGTGCATTCAATTTGATATACATATCATTTCATATTGTATATCAAATGTTGAAAGCATGAGGGTTATATCAAGTGTCAAATCAAGTCTATCAAAGCATGTCTATTCAGTATCAAAAGCAACAAAGTAAACAAGATTTTGGGGTTCATACTTGAGGTCTAGTCACTACTAGAACTGGAGCCGGAGCCGCTACTTTGGGATAGTGCAACTGGAGGGGCGATGCCATACGCCGCTATCCTTATCTCGTTCTCCATGGCAAGCATCAAGTGCACGACCTCTTTGTCCCACTTTGCTGGCACCTAGAATGCACTTTGGGGATCGAAATACTATCCAACTCAATGATGGCCCGACGCATCCAAATCAATGTTGGTCCAATCGTTCTCAATGATGATTTGCCCGGCCAATCAATGATGGCCCGTCCCATCCAACTCAACGATTGTCCAATCATCCTCAAGGATGGTCTACCCGTCCTATAAATGATGGCCCGTTCCATCCAAATCAATGATGGCCCGTCCCATCCAACTCAATGATGATCCGCCCATTAATTCAATGATGGCCTGTCCCACCCAACTCAACGATGGTCCGATCATCATCAATGATCCAATCAATGATGGCCCGTCCCATCCAACTCAATGATGGCCTGTCCTATCCAAATCAATGATGGTCTGATCCTCCTCAATGATGATCTGCTCGTCCAATCAATGATGGCCCATCCCATCCAACTCAACAATGGTTTGATTATCCTCAATGATGATCCGCCCGTCCAATCAATGATGGCCCGTCCCATTCAACTCAATGATGGCCCATCCCATCCAAATCAATGATGGTTAGATCATCCTCAATGATGATCCGTCCCATCCAAATCAATGATAGCCCGTTCCATCCAACTCAACGATGGTCTGATCATCCTCAATGATGATCCGCCTGTCCCATCCAACTCAACGATGGTCCGATCATCCTCAATGATGATCCGCACGTCCAATCAATGATGGCCCGTCTCATTCAAATCATAGATTGTCCGATCATCTTCAATGATGGTCCGCCCGTCCAATCAATTATGGTCTGTCCCATCCAAATCAATGATGGCCCGTCCCATCTAACTCAACGATGGTCCGATCATCCTCATTGATGATCTGCCTGTCCAATCAATGATGGCCCATCCCATCTAACTCAATGATGGCCCACCCATCCAAATAAATGATGGTCAGCCCGTCCAATCAATGATGGCCCATCCCATCCAAATCAATGATGGCCCATCCCATCCAACTCAACGATGGTCCGATCATCCTCAATGATGATCCGCTCGTCCAATCAATGATGGTCCGTCCCATCCAACTCAATGATAGTCTGATCATCCTTAATGATTATCCGCATGTCCAGTCAATTATGGCCTGTCCCATTCAACTCAATGATGATCCGCCTGTGTAGTAAATGATGATCTGTCCCATCCAACTCAACGATGGTCTGATCATCCTCAATGATGAACTGCCCGTCCACAATAAGGATGGTCCACCTGTCCAAATCAACGATGGTCTACTCGTCCAAAACAAGGATGGTCTGCCTATCCAAATCAACGATGGTCCGTTCGTCCAAATCTATGATGGTCCACCCGTCCAACCAATTTCCATGATGGTCCGCCCATCCAATCAACTTCAATGATGGTCCGCCCGTCCAATCGATCAGCAACGACAGTCCACTCGTCTTAGTTTAATTAGTCTAGCCTTATGCGCATCTTCCAGCAGCCTTATTGCTCTGTCTTGGATGGTCTTTGATAAGGAGATTGGCTCTGATTCCCAATGGATAGAATTTAACGTAACTGACACGACCTACCCGTAGTTGTTGGATTTGTCTGTGCCATGTCGTGGTGAGATCGGCGCATAGGCTCCTTTGCTGGTCTGTTCAATCCACAACGATGGTTTGCCCGTCCCGTTCTGTTCAATCCACAATGATGGTCTGTTCGTCCTGTTCTGTTCAATCCACAACGACGGTCCGCCTGTCTCATTTTGTTCAATCCACAACGATGGTCTGCCCGTCCTGGTCTGTTCAATCCATAACGATGGTCCGCCCGTCCAGTCTTATCAGTCTCTAACGATGGTCCACCCGTCTCGAATGGCTCCCTCTACTTCAGTATAGCCTTAAGTGCATCTTCCAGCAGCCTTATTGCTCTGTCTTGAATAGTTTTTGATAAAGAGATTGGATTTGATTTCCAACAGATGGAATTTAATCTACCTGACACGACCTATCCGTGGTTGTTGGAACTATCTGTGCCATGTCTAGTTTTATCCCCAGTAGCGATGGTCCGCCTGTCCTCATCTATTCAATCGGTAACCACGGTCCACCTGTCCTCATCTATTCAATCTGCAACAATGGTCCATCCATCCTCGTTGATTCATTGAACGGTTTTTTACTTTGCTCTCAAATTCTAGATAGCCTTTGCGGGGTGTCTAGAATCTTTGATGTTACTTGTACCAAGTCAATGGTGCCCCAAGTTCTGTCAAAGAGGGCTACTGTAGAAACCCCAATCTGGGTTTCTAGATTAATTTAATTTTGATTTTTGATTCCCGAATGATGAAACGGATCAAGAACACCTCGGGAATGTCGAGTGGTTGAACTTTGAGTGTTTGATACCCTTTTAAGCCTAGCTGATTCAAGCCAGAACCCTACTTGCTCGTGTTGGTTCAAAACCAGCGTGCATTAGCCACTTGTTGGTCAACGGTCAACTTGACCATTGACCTGGGCAGGGGCAGTTGGACTAGCACGTGCTGGTCCACAACCAGCGTGCGTTGGTCAAGCCTTGTCACATCACCTTTCTGCAGCCTGTTTTTGCCATTATCAGGGGTCTACTACACCCCATAAAGCCTTCTAATTCGTCTGAAATGCAGTGAGCTAACCATTATCACTTGTTCATGAACCGAGATAACTGCTTTAAATTTCAAGGGCGAAATTTTGTTTAAGGGGGGTAGTTTGTAAAATCCTGATTTTTACTATATTAGAATAATAGGATTTATTGGTTAAATTTATATGTGTGTGTATAAATATTTTATTTAAACTAGTATGATTTATCCTATGATGACAACTGCCTACCCATGTATCTAGCTGTTAATCTCCCTTGCGTGTCAGGCCCCCTGACATGGGCCCCCTCCATTTTCCCCTTTTACCCCCACTTCACATGCTCTCTCTCGCTCTCTCTCTCTCTCTCTCTCACACACACACACCGCAGTCTCACTCTCTCTTATTTTAATTTTTTTGTTATAAAATTTTAAATGCTAATAACTTTTTTTCACGGATTTATTTTTAATAAATTATATATTTTTGAAATCTACTCTATGAAACCTATCAAACGAACCTAATATTGATGGTGAAATAATGTAAAATGGAAAAATTATATTTTTGTGAGTTTAAATTGTCTAAAGAGGTTAAAAAATTAAGTGTTTCAAATTTCAATTCTTTTGAACCGGTGGAAAGATTTTAGTTTTCTTATCATTTTATCCTAAATGGTCATAATTAAATTTTGACTCTAGAGCTCTCGTTGATTAACCCTAAAAAAGTCGTAAAATTAAATATCTATTAGGGTTAATCAACGAGAGTCCTAGAGCCAAAATTTAATTATGACCATTTAGGATAAAATGATCAGAAAAATAAAATCTTTTCACCGGTTCAAACGGATTGAAATTTGGAACATGTAATTTTTTAACCATATTTTTTAATATATAAACTGTCTAAAGAGGTTGAAATCCCATATTTTTTTTAAAATAAATTTTATATTTTTGAAATCTACTCAACGAAACCTATCAAATAAGTCTAATATTGAATATAAAATAATGTGTTTAAGTTAAATGAATTTTTTGGGCCTAATATATTATCTCTTTTTTTTTATTTTTTTGTCCTTCATTTTTTTTAAACTTGTATATTTGAGTTTTTTAGTAAATTATGTATGTTGAATCCACTTAAATTTACTTTATTTTTCTCTGAATAGTCAATAATGCAAACTGAAATCAAACTTCATTTAATTATAATTGAGTATATAGAACCAATACATGAACATAAATAAATACACAAATTTAGTCAATATTTCTGCCAAATTGTGGTCGTCATCCCGACGGATCTATCTGCATTACTTTGTACCACAATTGGAGGCATGTTTCATAAGGATGAGCCCATCCGTGTGCTTCATTTGATGCATTTGGCCTCCACCATATGATGATGGGTGGTACAGAGTAATGAGGGTATAAGAAAACTTGCACGAAGTGATTGCCATTAACATGACCAATAGCTATATGTTTGCGTGCTGGGAATGAAACTGGATGGGAGCTCAACGGCAAGTGAGTAAGACAACTCGAAGCAATCATATCGAATATATGCAGTACAACGTTGTACGTTGATGCGATGACAAGTCTCAATGGTATAGAATCCATCCAATGATCCTCAGGTACCGATGGCTTGAAGCAACGAAGTCTTTGTAGCACCCGATATACATAATCATGTTTTGGATAAAACTGATTATACAGGATCCAATTTTGTTCAATCTCTTGGATAAGGTCCCGTCGTACTTGAGCCCATTTATCTTCAGAACCAAAAAGTTGCGCGGTTATCGCCCTGAAGCCACAATGACCGTCGAATCAAACGTTAACACTGTGGGAAATATAATGTTGATACTGCTTAGGAAATTTCTAAACGAGGTGATCCCTCCCGTTGCTCTTTCGTGATGTTGGAATATGTGAGGCCTGAGATTCTGAAGTGGATATTGTGAAGGAAGTATGCGACCTCTATTCTGCTCATCTCTGCCTGTAGGTCGACCCCTGTGTTCTGTGTTGTATGCTGGGGGTCGAACTGTGCAACGAGATGGATCCGCCATATCGAGAAACCTGTCCATCATAGACTCTCTCGACTGTCGGAATCCATTTCATTTAATCTTTCAATAAGCTGAGCTGCCCTGTCGGATCGTGCTCCCTTGTCAGTATGCCTCTGGGCGTGCATGGACAACGTACTCCAGTAAGGGTGGATAGCGCTTAGTGGAATTGACTTGTCCACAGAACGGTAAAGTGCAATATCGTGAAAGCAGGGCAATCCATTTGTCCTTTTGATCTTACAAAAGCAAAGGCCGGCTTCGTAGGGGGATTCATTATCAGTGCGTTGTACCTGCTTATGGATCAACTTCATTGCCTGTAATGAAATGCGACCTCTGATTTCATTATAAATGCTTTACTGTAGATGTATGTGTCGTGGAATGTTGAGAGATTTCTGGAACGATTCGTGAATATCCTCGAATTGACTAGTCAACATCTTTTCTATTTTCTGAAATGTTGTTTGAAGCGAGGACATGGTATCTCCCAAGTATCGTTTGAGCCTCGCATGCGCAGACTCCGCCCTGCAATTTAATAATACACTGTTATTAAATAAGAAAGTTACATAAAGTATTCTTTAGTGTAGTACAGTGAATATACAATGACTATAGAAAAGTTACCTTTGGCTTGAATTGCTCCCAAGTTGCATAAACTGGTTTATATATGTTGCAACAAACTGCTCTTTGTAAGGACCTAACCATGTATCCCAAAGATATTGTATGACATTGGAGTATTGCTCAAACTCGCCACACATGGCGTTCCACGTCTGTTGCAAAGACATCGGTGTCGATGAATGAATAAGCAACTGCCATGCATCGGAAAACTCTTCCCACCTTGTACCAAGCATAGGGTTGCACTTCTTCATTACACACTGGTTTATGTGCCAAATACAAAGGATGTGCTGTGCGAAGGGGAAACATATTCCAATGGTGCCAGATCCCTATTTGAAACAACCACCGATGACAACGATGCCCCTTTTTTTACCATCCATCTCTTTAAGGTATCCAACGTCCATATCAGTCGCTCTTTTGTCTCATTACTCAAATATGCAAACATAAGAGAGTAAGTTTTCATTGTGGATGTGATACCCACAACTTCCAAGAGTAGTATCCGATACTCATTACTATTGTACGTCGCATCAAAAACCAACACGGACGGAAAGTTGACAAATAACTCTAGGTTTCTAGGATGAACCCAAAGAATAGCTGTGATTTCGTTGGTGTTTTCATTTATAAGATAGTCATCAATGTATTTTTTTTATTTAATTCTTTGAAGATGTACCCAATAGGAGATAGACCCCCCAGTTGCTCTTTCTTATATAGTTCGTTCACATTGTAAATGCTCTTGATTCCTGTACTAATTGACGAGTCTTGTTGTATCATAAAACTAAGAATTTCTTGAGGCGCAGTGTTGCTGGACATGTCATGAACTAATTGCTGCTAAATTGGGGTCAGTCTTGATGGGTTCTCATGTCCCTCAAAACTTTCAGCTCGTTCATGGCTATGAAAACCTGTATCAACCTTCAAACCCCACATGACACTGTCTAGAGGTTGTGCTACACCTCGCAGCTTAAATAGGTAATCACATTTTTTAGTTTCAGTAATTCTTTACGTTGAATGCCCTTCCGGTGGCGGTTTGTACAATCCTTCTCTTTCACAAATAAGAATGCACTTCGGCATCTTGTTGCCATTTATACTAGCAGATTTACTTGTGATAATCACAAAACCATTTTCCTTACCAACTCTCCGCACCCAATCTACCATGACAGCTCTAGATTCAAATATCTATAACAAAAATAAATAAATACGTATAAGCAAATGTAATATCTAGTATATTAAAAATATTAATTCTTGCATGTAAGCTTTCGGTGGCATATAAGTGAGGGTGTGTGCACATGGGAAGCTGGTAAGTTTGAAACATAACAAAAGAGTAATAGATTTGCTCATACCATATGATAGTAGACAAAGGAATAACAAACAAAATTAGAAATAAGACAAACAAGGCAGTGTAAATTCGACTGTTTGGTCGTAAACAGTAATATTACACACAACATTATGCAGTCTACTTTCAAAATAAGTAACAAATATGTATAATAACAATAGTAATAACTAACCTGGCCAGTCGTAAATTCGGCTCTGTAATCATACCCAATGTAGGAGCTGCTCTCTCCAAAAGAAACATAATTTGCAACATCGTTCCCAAGCGATCAACTATCCGAAAATGAAAAATTGTATTGATCCATAATGTTCTTCTATAAATTACGAAAATGAAATGAAAGTTGAGGAAATTGTGAGGATGTGGTGAATGAGAGCAAGTGTGAATATATAGGCCAAGGCATACACAAGTGAATATATAGGCAACTGAATATATAGGCCAAGCTATCAATGTTCTGTCCAATTTGCAATGGGCAACTGTTGTTGCACCTGCTGCTTTGAACCAATGCTATCAATGCTCTGTCAAATTTGTAACGGGCAACTGTTGCTGCATCTGCACTTTTTAGACTGTTTTAGATAGTTTGTAAGTTTGAACCAATGGTCATAATTAAATTTTTTTGAACCAACGGAGAACTCAGACAGTTTTAGACAGTTTGCAAGTTTGAACCAATAGTTATAATTAATTTTTTTTGAACCAACGGGCAACTTTGAACCAATGATTAATTTTTTTAACTTTTTAGACAGTTTATATATTTAAAAATATAGTTAAAAAATTAAGTGTTCCAAATTTCAATTCGTTTGAACCAGTGGAAAGATTTTATTTTTTTGATCATTTTATCCTAAATGGTTATAATTAAATTTTGACTCTAGAACTCTCGTTGAATAGCACTAAGAAAGTCCTAGAATCAAATATCTATTAGTGCTAATCAACGATAGCCATAGAGTTAAAATTTAATTATGACTATCAGGGATAAAATGATTAGAAAGGTAAAACCTTTCCACCGGTTCAAATGGACTGAAATTTGAAACATTTAATTTATTTATACATTTTTAGACAGTTTATATATTTAAAAATATAGTTAAAAAAATTAAGTTTTCCAAATTTCAGTTCGTTTGAATTAGTGGAAAGATTTTAATTTCCTAATCATTTTATCCTAAATGGCTATAATTAAATTTTGACTGTAGGACTCTCGTTGATTAGCCCTAAAAATATTTGATTCTACGAGTCCAAAAATTCATTATGACCATTGAAGATAAAATGATAAAAAAAATAAGATCTTTCTACCGATTCAACCGGATTGAAAATTGGAACACTAAAAGTATAAACATTAGTATTAATTAAATAAAGAAAAAATAACAGAAAATAGGTTCGGATCTTTTTGGGCCGCCCAAGCGGAGTTATCTTCCTAATAGTAGTGGACTCGTGTCAGGGGGGTCTGACAGGGGGGCGATTAGTAATATACATCTCCCTCCCATCTCTACTCATTAACTCTTGCAATATTTTTTTATATCTTTTTTCTCTTTTATTTATTTAATATTATTTAAGTGCTCCGATTTTCAGTCCGGTTGAATCGGTGTGAAAATCTTATTTTTTTGATCATTTTACCTTAGATGGTTGTAATAAATTTTTGGCTTTAATACCTTTCAACGAGCACTCTAAGGCTCCTTATTTTCCACTAATTTCCTGCCAACTGAACACTATAAAAGTAATGGAAAAATTGATTTTTCCATCATTTCCTGTACTTTTCTAGCAACTAAACAGGGCCTAGAGGAACAACACTGTTATTTAAGGGGGGTAGGTCGATTGTTATCATTTTCTTGTAGTCGACTTTTGACAATTAGTAATCCCATACTATCTGTTCATTGTATTTAACCTCTTTTGATGCCTTCTTGATAGGTGCTGAAAATCACCCATTTAATCTTTTTAATTTATGCCTTGTTAAGTCCATTTATATTGTTACTTGGAGAATAGTAATGCGTTTCTTGTGATTGTAGATATTTGGAGGCTTGACATATTAAATGGGCTTTATTTAGTTCGGTTAGTGCGATGTTGGCTCACGAGCTTGCGGGTTACTACATGGTGTCAAAAGAAAGTCGATCGAATACATCAAGTGGCGTGCTGTATTAATTCAAGGCAAAAGTACATAAACATCCTTCAACTATCACTTTTTCCCATGGAGACCCCTTCACATTTAAAATCACCCATACAGACCACCTCAACAACTGAAAACGAAAAAAATGCTAACTCCGTTAACGGAATGAAGGAAATGACTAAGATACCCTTTTTTAATAAGGCGAAAGTACATAAACATCCCCTCAACTATCACTTTGTTCCACGAAGATCTCCTAACATTTATATTATACCATTATTCTATCAATAGTTCTCATTGTTTTTTTTTTGTTTTATATAATTTCTTTTTTCCTTACATCAATCATTTTAAAGAGAACCTTCTGTATATAACCATAAAAAATAGCGTGAAAACCATGGAGCGATGGCAGCAAGTGCTGCGGTGGTTCTTTTACTGATAAGAAATGAGAAGGGAAGAAGATGAAGGAAAGAAGAGAGATGTGGGAGAAGAAAAGTCGAGGAGAATGGTGGTGGCAGTTGATGGCAGCTGCTGCGTTACTTTTTCTATCTCTATTTTTTTAACTTTTCTTTAGAGAGAGAGAGTGTGTGTGTGTATTGGAGGAGAGAGAAAAAAAGTCACCGGAACCAGTGGTTAGTCAGTTAGGGTATAGAGAGACTATGATTGAGAAGGGGGAGGAGAATACAGTTCTTTTAAGTTTTAATCCAATCATTGATTTTAATGGTTGAGATAAAGTGTTTTTTTTTTTTTTTTAAATTGTGTGGGTGGAACCGACCCCTATATATATGAACCAAAGTTTTAGATCTGTTTTCTGATTTTGGGTTTTGATTGGAGGTTGTTTGTAGAGGGAAGAAAGAGAAGGGTTAGAGTGGGTGTATGTATGTAATGCAATAAGGGTTTTTTTGTCCGATTATGGATGAGGGGGTTCATCACAAATGGTTTAGAGACGGATGTGTGTCACTTGGGTAACGGAGATAAGTTGAGGGGGTCTGTATGGGCGTTTTTAAATGTGAGGGGGTCTTCGTGAGAAAAAGCGATAGTTGAGGGGGTGTTTATGTACTTTTACCTTAATTCAAAGGGTGTGTCGAAATTATCATGTGGAATTCAAGTGGAGAAGCACCCAATAAAATTACCATGTGGTAAGGCATTACTGATTAGTCCAAGGATTTAGAGAATAGGGTTGTATTGGCGGCGGGCCCCAATTAATATATATCACATGACAACATATAAAAGGGGCAATACACGCACGTAACAAAGAGGAGGCTTAAGAGACCATTCGGCTGAGAGCAAAATAGAAGAAAAAGCTACGCACGTTTCCATGGCCGGCTGAACCCCTTGTCTAAGGGGACGATGAAACTCTGCACCAACTAACCTTGTCTATGCATAGGTTTTGGTTTGTTTTTCGGATCGATTGTGAAACTCAGAACCCTTTTCATTGCAATTGAATGAATTGATTTTACTTCTTCCTATCGATTGAGTATTTGTATTCGCGATTTCAAATACCTAGTTTTGCAATGGTTTTCACTGTTTGTGGTTGGAGTTCTGAGATAGATTATGCTCGTGAGACGGATCGTGCCCTTAGGTGGCCAGACTGTGCTACTGAGAGACGGTCCGTACTATGAGATAGTCTATGCCTTTTAACAACCCGATTATTTTCTTGATAATTATCCTTAGGGTTTGCAAGCCCTAGCGATAATCTCTTTTGATTCGAATAAATAAACCTAACTTATGCATATTGTTGTTACGCGGTCGGGGTGGATTCAAAACCCTAGATATTTCCCTCCATCGTTTCTAAACCTTCTAATTAAATTTCTCTTTAGTTTAATTAGCTCTTCAAAACAAATCGACCAATCAATCTTTACTTTTCCAAATTAATCTAGAAATTGTTTGAATTATAGTAACTTAGCCAATCTGTCAGTGCGGATCGACACTCGGTCTTGACCACTATTCTACGGAGTAGTAGTTAACTCCAAGCTTTTATAAATTTATTTTTGGCACGGAACGACGCGGTCACTTCCTAAATTGATGTTAAATCAAGAAGCCTCCTATCTAGACATTTCAATCGAAAAGTTTTTGTTTCCGCCACAGTTATCTCTTGTACTTACTTCTCGCTTACGTACTCCTTAAATTTCGATACTTTTCAAGGCCAAAGTCTTACTTATCTCGCATCATAGTACTTTTTCACTCTTTCAATCCTAACGTGAGATAGAACTTTTGGATTCAAGGGTATCAAAACACTTCAAATCTAGAAACATTTTCTTTGTTTGAGTTACGTAACCTCAACAATCAATTCAATTCAACTTTTGTTGAAATCATACTTTCCCCTTCCTGAAATTTGAGATAGACGGTTTCGTTGCCGGAATGATCTTGCGTGTTATGTGTATACATGTTTGATTAAAACTTTCATGAACAATTAAACTTGGATGCTTGAATTGAAACGTGTTTGGCCGACATAGTTTCAAAACAAATATCCAGTTTTGCTGTTTTCAACGCTTAATCTCGTACTCATTTTCCAGAATTTTGTTGCAGTGGGTTCATTTCTCTCGAATAACTCCTATGGTACACACCCCTTATTAGGGGGTGTACCATACGCACCATGATTTTAAACCCTTGGATTTCAAAGTGAATAATCTAGACCACCCATTGATTAAATCAATTAATAAAATAAAAAAAGGGTATAGCAGGTAACAGGTTGTTCTCTCCTCCTTGACTTTCTCTCCCTCTCTCTCATATGTAAAATATTACAAATTATATAACATAACCACAATTGTTATGACAACACAAAAAATTGGCTCTTACTTACCACAATGTGTCGTACCAAAAAAAATCGATCAAAAGATACTAAATACAAGACCAAAATATGTCGTAGCGCAATCAATAATTATTATACTCAAGCAAGATACATGTCTAAAATAGCTGAAATTAAATTTCATATAACTTGACATCCTAACAGCCATGATCAATCGTTCTAAAAATACACTCACTAACGACATTAGATTGTACATTCAATTTATATTTAATATGAAACCTAGTCCTATGTTGTAGTTGAATATACGGTGGCCTCAAATGCATCTGTCTTAGTGCTTGGCCTGCACTTGTTGATCATATTTTAGCCTATGTCATTGGTGTAAATCAGTATGTCGACTATAATAATTTTTTTTAAAAGAAAGTACAACGACAATAAATTTATAAAATTATTTATATTGTACTTCCACGACCTAGTTCCAAGGACCACCATTAAATTTGGATTTGTATGCATAGGGTGAAGGTTTGGCACCGATCCACCTGTCAAATATGTAGTGCCAATTGTTAAGTGCACCACTCTGAATATCCGTATCTTGAGACAGTTGGGTAATTATTTGTTTTAGTGACCTCTCATTTTTTCATGAAAATTGAAGGAATTTTGATTTTTTGAATTAAATTTTGTAGAGAAAGAATTTTATTTAAACTAATATTTTGAGAGGAAATTGTAGTTGTATTCGAAAATTTAGGTATAGTACTTTTTTGGTGAATTTCTTGGATGAAAATTTTGAGCGAGAACTTCATTTTTAGTTTAAATTATTGAGGTATTGTGTAGGGACAAATAAGAATTTGAAAAAAATAGTGTGGAGGGAATCAAAAATTAAGATAAATGGTGGAAATTTTAAAATTTGAAAAAATAATGTGGCTGAAATTGAAAATAATTAGTGGTATGGTATTTTGCTGATTTTAACTATTGTTTATTGAACATTCCGATTGAAAACGCCAATTTATGGTGTTGTCATAACAAATTTGGCTATATTACTGAAATTGTGGTATGGTATTTTGCTGATTATAACTATTGTTAATTGAACATTCCGATTGAATTTTTTTATACGACACGTTGTGAGTATGAAAACGTCAATTTATGGTGTTGTCATAAGAAATTTGGTTATATTACTGAATTTGTGGTATTTTAGACATGTGTTATTACAGAATATTTTAATTAATTTCCTTTGGTACAACACATTGTGGTAAGAAAACGTAAATTTATGATATTATCATAACAATTGTGATTTGTTATATAATTTGTGGTATTTAAATATGTTTTCTTTTGATACGACACATTATGTTGAAAAAATGACAATTTTAGGTGTTGTCATAACAATTGTGGTTATTTTATAAAATTTGTGGCATTTTACAAATATTTTTGGCTTGAGTATAACAATTGTTGATTCTAGTACGACATATTTTGATTTTGTTATGGAATATCATACGAGTCAATTTTTTTTGGTACGACTCATTGTGATAAGATAATGCCAATTTATGGTGTTATTATAACATTTGTGAGAAACATTATTTAATTTTTGATATTGTACGCATATATTTGGTTATGGTACAAGTATTATGGATTCCGGTACGAATAATTATGGTTACATAACAATAATATTTTTTAATTATGAGTACCCTGCTAATGACCTATTCAACAGGTAAATTTTAAAGTACAAGTCATAACTAGAATCATAAATATGCATTAGAAAACCAAAAATCGGCATAATGAAAATTACAAATTGTCATAATTTAGACATACGGTAAACTCTGTGTACCATAGCTTCCTCCACTTTTGTTTATTCCCACACAACTTTTTTTTGGCAAGTTGGGGTACCCATTAAGTTCCACTCGTTTGTTGAACCTTGAGTCATCACTATTTTGTAATAGTTGTAAACATACGGTAAACTCTGTGTACAATAGCTTCCTCCACTTTTGTTTATTCCCACACAACTTTTTTTTGGCAAGTTGGGGTACCCATTAAGTTCCACTCGTTTGTTGAACCTTGAGTCATCACTATTTTGTAATAGTTGTAACCCTTCTTTCGTTTGGAGACCTTTCGTTCGCTTGTTTCAGTCGTGTGTTGATCATTGAGTTTTATTAAACTTGAATCTATGATGCGAATTGAATGAAACCAATTGGGTTAGAAAGAGGATTCAGTGAGCTTTCAACCGCTTCAAAAAACACCCAAATCCGAGTTCAGGAGTGTCCGGGGCGCCCCCGCGAAGTTTGGTGCGTGCCGACACACAATACCGTGTGGCATTTCAAAGCGTTGCGCGGCATTTTAGAAACGCAGAACGGCATACCAAAAAAATTCAAAAAAATCACTCCACCGCACGAGATTTCAATACACCGCTCGGCCTTTTGAAATTTGAAACACTGTCAAGAGGAGCGTTTGACAGATTCCCTTGCAGATTGTTTTGAACACATTTTTCACATTTTTCGCCTTTGGGTGCACTCCAAGCATATTTTTGCCTATAAATACACTCCTTTTAGAGAAAAAGGACCCCTCTTGATTCTCTCTCTACAATTCCTTATACCCATCACGATACATCTCTTTCTCTCTTTACATCAACCCACAAGTTGGGCTATTAAGAAATCAATTTCAAGTTGATCTCTCTCTCTCTCTCTACACTCATTTGCTCACAAGTCTCTCAAAACTCAATCCAAATCATCTTCTACTCTCCATCTTCAAGCACATCCAAGCTTCGATCAAAAGGTATAAATAAATTCCTTGGGCTAAACCACGTTTAGCTTTGAGGGGAGCCGATATCAAAGCCGATTGAGGCCCTTCTCGGTCTTTCTATACTGAGTTTGGGTCTCAAACGAGCTTTATATTCAAAAAGCACAAAAATAAAAAAAAACAGTTTCTGCACTTGATACACTACATCATGCGGCGTTTTACGACACCGCAAGGCGTAGTGTATTATACCGTGCTTTATCTTATTTCTTGTACATACTCTTTCTTATATTATTTTGTTTAGTCTGTTTATTATTTTTCTGTGCAGATACATTCCAGAATCAAGTTGCATGTTAAAAGTCATCTTTTTGATTTTATTAAATCTTTTAACACTTCAAAAAACTTTTTAACATTGCTTTACATGATGAGATGAACAAAATGGTCTTGTAAATCATTTTTTAGAGATTCAAAAAATATAAAAAACTATTTTGTGGACCTATGTTTTGTCATGTAAAAGCGAACTGATTCTAGAATGCGTAGACAGGTGAACCGCATGACGTTTTAGTTATACCATGAGATGCATCTGGTCCGTCGCACGGTGTTTCACATAATATTGGTAGTCTGCTATAATGTTGTTATTTTATTTTTTGTACATTGCTCATCCATTTCATACTGTATAGTTCGCACCACGAGCACGCCAATGTGTTATATTATACTCCATGTCCCTTTCCCGTACATGTTTTAATCAAAGTTAAGTTTTTCGAACGATATTAAATCCCCCATTTAAAATGCTTAGTAGAGACCGGTCTACACCGGGCAAGCGGGGTGCTTTTTCAACAAAACATTTCCCGTTCGTAACGTGGCTCTCAAATCCAAAATCTCAATGTTTACGCTAGACCAAAAGCCTTTTTTCTCTCAAACAAACTCTTGGTTTCTCTGATCATCCATCTCAAAAATCCGGGTGGCGACTCTTCTTGGGCGCGCTGGGGCGGGAAGCCCACAGTGGCGACTCTGTTGGGGACTTTGCATTAATCAAAAATTTGAAAATTAATACATAAATGAACAATTTTTCAAAAGTCTTCAAAACAGTACGCTCCATGCTGCTGAAGAACGGAATGGTGACGTAACAGGATTTTACATCTGACCAATCCGAACTGGAACTTTTACTATTGTTCGCTTGTGTAGTTTTCTCCAAAGTATTGATTAATAAAGTGAGCCAAACTTGAAAGGCATTTCCTTTGGAGGATTTAATATCGTTCGAAAATTTTAACTTTGTTTTCTTTTATACTCTGCACAGCACAAGCCTTGCCAATGCGTTTCAGCAATCTTGCCCGGTTCGCCGTGACAAGCTCTCCCGAGATGCCTTGCAACCCTCGCCGATGATGAGCCATCGTACTGTTCGACCACTGTCTTGCAATACACTTGACGTGGGGACCATGTGCTTCTGAAGATTCAGCCTTGACGAGGAGTTACTTGTTTTCATAAAAAACAAAAGATTTCGCACAGTTCGTTGGACTGTTTGAGATTCTGGAACGTATTGGAGAAGTTGCGTATCGTGTAACCCTACCGCCGCGGATAGCACGAGTATATAAGGTATTCCATGTGTCTATGTTTAGGAAATACGTACCTCATCCCGAGGACATACTTATGGAAAGAACTTACCATAAACAAGGGTGCAACATTCGAGGATCATGCAGTCAAGATTGTGGTTCTGTGGACGAGCAAGAAAAGATGTTACGGAGGAAGAAGTTTAAACTTTTCAAAGTTTTGTGGTGCTGTCAAGGAATCGAAAAAAAAACATAAACGTGGGAGTATGAAGATTTTTGTGAGCTTAACCATTATCACTCGTTTGTGAACCGACCACTTTAAATTTTGAGGGCGAGATTTTGTTTAAGGAGGTAGATTGTAAAATCCGGATTTTTACTATATTAGAATAATAGGATTTATTGATTAAATTTAGTGATTGGAACGTAAGGCTCGGTTTGGTTTGGTTTGGTTTTGTGTATATAAATATTTTATCTAAACTAATATGATTTATCCTATGATAACAGCCTACCCATGTATCTCTCTCCCACCTCTACCCATTAACTCTTCCACTCTCCCTAAAACTCTCCCACTCTCCTTGTATCTCTCAACCTCCTCCATATTTTTTAATGTTAAATTCTCTCTCTCTCTCTCTCTCTCTCTCTCTCTCTCTCGCTCGCTCTTTATTTTTCTCTTGACGTAAAACACATCTCCCCCACTTTTTTTTTTTTTGGTCAAGACATCTCCCCCACTTTAATTCTCTCCCTCGCTCTCCCTCACCATTTCTCTCATACTCATTAACTCTCCCTCTCTTTATCATTAATTATCTAAACCTCTCTCCCGCCTTTGATAAGTTTTTCTATCTTCCTCGGACTATACTTTCCGTAACTCACAGTGGGTATTTATTTCTCGCAGAATTTCCTCAGAGTAGTAATTGTTCAACGCTTCCGCTCTCATTCATTTACGCTTGATTCAACGGAGGAAAGGTAGGACTTTCAAAACCTAACTTTTACTAGGATTTACTGCTTACGTGTATTAATTATATCGTAAAAAGAAGTGGGAGATGATTAGTTAGTAGATATATAGTAGGGATTTGATGGGCAATGAACCGTTTGCTTGTGGGAGTTTGAAACATTGAGAAAACGGTTAACTTGCATGCTATTCTGTTTTATAAAGTTGGAATCTTTTGATTTAGATTCAGGAAAAACTCATAACACAAAAGTTGTAGATCTTGGAAAATTAGTAAGTTTCGATATAAAATTTGTCTAAATCGAAGTTTGGGAGAATTAGTTATGATTTTTGGAAGTTCAGTCGCAGGGCTGTCTCAAGACAGATTAGTCACGCTGCTTCCGGCCCGTTTTTACCCTGATAGATGATGGATTCGAAATTTGAGTAAAACATGGAAGTTGTAGATAATTCAATTTTAAGTGACTTTCATATAAATTGCCTCCAATAGAGGTTGAGGGAATTTAATACGATTTTTCAAAGTTGACTGAACTGTGCAGATTTGGGACAGATTATGCTTTTTGCTTTAAACCTGATTTGACCTCGCTTAAGGTGATAATTGCACTTTGCATAAAACAGAAAGTTTGTTTCAAATTTGATTAGTTATATCCCTGTCGAATTTCGTGATTTATGGAGTTAATTTGCTATTTTTAGAGAACTCAAGTTGATAAGTCACTTTCAGCTTCCGTGAGAATCGATCACTTGTTATTGTTTCCTACTTGATAAACTGTTGGACTTGCATGATATTGGTACCCATGTTGATGCATGAACTCCATACTTATATGATATAAAGATTAACTGATAAAAGAAAGAAAAAAATTTGTGATCGTATGGGTTGGGACGTTTGTAGACATCACAATCTGAGCCTCCGAATGATCTTTAAGTTCACCGATGATGAAATAAAGAAAAATAAAACTTCAAGGCTTGGATTGCTGCTCCTTTGCTACTCCTCCTCTAAACCTCAAGAAAACCCCTTCCCAAACATGTAGGGTGACCTCCGGTTCAATTGCAAAGAGAAAAACGTGTTCGCTTGGTCAAAAATAACTTTTTTTCATGACACACTGATGGTAAAATGGACACACATTTTAATGTATAAAACTTCTTTGAATGAAACCAATTGGGTTAGAAAGAGGATTCAATGAGCTTTCAACCGCTTCAAAAAACGCCCAAATCCGAGTTCAGGAGTGTCCGGTGCGCCCCCGCGAAGTTTGGTGCGTGCCGACACACAATACCGTGTGGCATTTCAAAGCGTTGCGCGGCATTTTAGAAACGCAGAATGGCATACCAAAAAAATTCAAAAAAATCACTCCACCGCACGAGATGTCAATACACCGCTCGGCCTTTTGAAATTTGAAACACTGTCAAGAGGAGCGTCTGACAGATTCCCTTGCAGATTGTTTTGAACATATTTTTCACATTTTTCCCCTTTGGGTGTATTCCAAGCATATTTTTGCCTATAAATACACTCCTTCTTTTAGAGAAAAAGGACCCCTCTTGATTCTCTCTCTACAATTCCTTACACCCATCACGATACATCTCTTTCTCTCTTTACATCAACCCACAAGTTGGGCTATTAAGAAATCAATTTCAAGTTGATCTCTCTCTCTCTCTCTCTCTCTCTCTCTCCACTCATTTGCTCACAAGTCTCTCAAAACTCAATCCAAATCATCTTCTACTTGTTGGAAAAAATCTCGGCAATAACGAATAATCCAGAAAACAGTTTCATTCATATTGCAACAATTACATAATCAAAGCAAAAACCAGAATACAAAACAGAATTACAACATCGAGATACAAACTGAATTTGAACATCGAACCGAGTCCCGTGTGGTACCACGGTCTCCTTAAGAAATGTTCGCCGCCTACCGTGGGTGTTGTAGGTTGCGTCGGCGCCTTTCTCCCAGGGTTGGCTCGGCTAGACCGCAAGCCGCCGGAACACCGCCGTCGACTGCCTTGGCGAACTGACTACCGCCTGCCTTACTCTCTCTCAAAGAACGAATTTCAGAACTTAGGAAATTGTTGTGGATTTTTTGCTTGTGCTGCTTCAATACGAGATGCACCAATTTATAGGCAGGAGGAGGGCTGAATAACTCCTGCCATGAATTCTGCCCATTGAATTCAGAATTCATTTTTGCCATCAAGAGGGAGGAGTAATGCTGCCATCAAGGGAGGGGTTACGGGAGTTACGAATTTCACACAATCAATACGTCTATTGATTGCGTCCAGATTCAACGAACCCGAGACTGGTTGCCTTGGAAGACCCTCCAAAATCCCGGTTCCATACACCCGAAATTCCGTAAATTTCCAACAATCCCCCCCATGAATGGAATTGGCAGGTATACTGGTGCAGAGTACAAAGCTGATCCGAGAGAGCGACAACGGATAATTCCTGCATAGGATAGGTGGCTTTTGGCCTGGAACCTTCCCTTGTGATAGCCTATCGGGTTTACTGGCAAACCAGTGTGCGGTCCCGCTTTGAACTGTTCCGCCGCCGATGTAAACCGAGACAATAGACGTCACACAGGACTTCTCCTGACGTAGTTCAGTTCTCACTGTTGGGTTCATTTTGGCCATGACACCCCCTTCCTGGTTCTGCGAGTATTTTCTCGAGAATTTCGCCACAATTCTCAAAGAAGCGGCCCCACTTCATACTAACATAGGTGACCTTCCTTTAAAGGGTATCCTGCTATACCCCGCCTGGCAACCCAGCGCATGGGAGTCATTAAAAGCAATGCTTAATTTCTTTCCATTAACAGGTATCACTGTTCTACACCATAGGAATGGGTAGGAGACCGAGTTTCCTCAGTGATCATTCTCGGCTACTCGCGAAAGATAGTCTCATTGAACCTAGATCTTGGGATCTTCAGTCAGCTAGGTTGGCTACCCCCACGGTAACTATGAGCGTAGTGGCTTTAGCCCCATCCCTTTCGATGCTTTCTCAACTAACTTTCTGTTTAACCCTTTGGCTAGCGGATCCGCAATATTGTCCTTTGACCTCACATAGTCAATAGCGACAACCCCACTTGAGAGTAGTTGCCTAATGGTATTATGTCTGCGTCGAATATGTCTAGACTTACCATTATACATATTACTCTGTGCCCTTCCAATTGCAGATTGACTGTCGCAATGGATGCTAATTGCTGGCATAGGTTTCGGCCATCTTGGAATATCTTCCAAAAATTGACGGAGCCACTCGGCCTCCTCAGACGCCTTATCTAGAGCAATAAACTCTGATTCCATCGTTGAACGTGCTATACACGTCTGTTTAGAGGATTTCCAGGAAACTGTTGCACCACCAAGTATGAAGACATATCCACTTGTGGATTTTGAGTCCTTCATAGCTGATATCCAGTTTGCATCACAATACCCTTCCAGTACTGCTGGATATCTGGTGTAGTGTAGCCCTAATTCACGAGTGTACCTCAAATAGCGCAGAACCCTGACTATTGCCTTCCAGTGATCACGACCTGGATTACTCGTGTATCTGTTCATTCTGCTGACTGAATAAGCTAGATCGGGCCTTGTACAACTCATCAGGTACATCAGGCTCCCAATTATCCGAGAATACTCTAATTGAGATATGCCTTCCCCCCATTCTTGGATAAATGCAGACTTAAATCCACAGGGGTTCTTGCGATACTGGAATCAGACGAGTTGAACTTTTCAAGAATCTTGTCAACATAGTGTGTCTGAGACAACGCAAGTCCAACAGATGTTCTGGTGATCTTGACACCCAGAATGACATCTGCAAGGCCCATATCCTTCATGTCAAACTTTGAGTTTAACATATCTTTGGTAGACTGAATGACCCTTTCATTGCTACCAACAATGAGCATGCCATCAACGTAGAGACACAAAATGACGTACCCTTCGTCTGTGTCTTTGACGTAAACACATTTGTCACATTCGTTGATTTTGAAGCCACTTGACAACACAGCATTGTCAAATTTCTCATGCCATTGTTTCGGTGCTTGCTTTAGACCATACAAAGATCTAACAAGCCTACATACTTTCCCTTGTTTGCCTGGCGCTGAAAAACCCTCGGGTTGTTCCATGTAGATCTCCTCATCTAAATCGCCGTTCAGGAAAGCTGTTTTTACATCCATTTGATGTATTTCAAGATTACGCAAAGCTGCGATCGCGATGATCATCCGGATGGATGTAATCCTGGAGACTGGTGAGTAAGTATCAAAGTAATCTAGGCCTTCTTTTTGTCTGTAGCCTTTGATAACAAGCCTAGCTTTGTACTTATCAATTGACCCATCTGCTTTCATCTTCCTTTTGAAGATCCATTTGTAGCCGAGAGGCTTACTGCCTGGTGGCAAATCCACCAGTTCCCACGTATGGTTTTGCAGTATGGAGTCAATCTCACTTTTAATGGCCTCTTTCCACAAAGGACCTTCAGGGCAGCTTACAGCTTCCTGATATGTCCGAGGCTCATTCTCTACTAGATTAGTCAGAAAATCTGGACCAAAAGATGTTGATGTTCTAGCTCGCTTGCTACGTCGTGGTTCAACATCAACTTCCTCTTCTTGGCCTTGTCTGCTTTCATTAGCCGGATGCAGAGTCCGTTTAGCAGAACTTGACTCTCCAATGGATCTATAAGGGAATATGTGTTCAAAAAACACTGCATTCCTTGACTCCATGAGAGTATTCTTGTGAATATCTTGTATATCTGACTCATATACAAGAAATCGATAGGCACTACTATCGTCTGCATAACCGATGAACACACAATCAACGGTTTTAGGGCCTATCTTCTCCTTCTTAGGAGGAGGTACAGCCACCTTCGCTAGACAACCCCATGTTCGTAAGAATGTATAGGTAGGCTTCCTACCTTTAAACAATTCATACGGGGTTTTACCAGCATCCTTGCGAGGTATTTTATTGAGGATATAATTAGCGGTGAGAACAGCATCTCCCCACATGTTCTGAGGTAACCCAGAACTGATCAACATTGCGTTCATCATATCCTTCAATGTACGATTCTTGCGCTCAGCAATACCGTTAGTCTGAGGCGAATAAGGTGCCGTGGTTTCATAGATAATTCCGTGTTGGGCACAGAATTCTCCAAATGGTGACTGAAATTCACCACCACGATCGCTTCTGACCACCTTAATCTTTCTGCTCAGTTGATTCTCAACCTGAGTCTTGTAATGAACAAACTTATCCAGGGCTTCATCCTTGCTTTTCAGCAAATACACATAGCAAAACCGAGTGCTATCGTCGATAAAAGTAATGAAATACTTGTTACCGGCCCGAGTTTGGACATATTTCAGATCACACACATCAGTGTGGATTAAACCCAAAGGTTCTGTGTTTCTTTCCACTGTTTTGAAAGATGCTCTCGGCATTTTAGCCTCTACACAAGTCTCACACTTATGTTTTTTATCAAATTGGAAAGCTGGAATATGGTCCAAGTTAATTAATCTACGCATAGAATCATAATTAACATGACCTAGTCTACCATGCCACAAAAAGGAAGACTCAAGCACATAAGCAACAGGGGATTTCTTTTTATTGATAGTAGGGATTACAGTCATTACATTCATCTTAAACAGACCATCGGTCATGTAACCTTTCCCTACATACATTCCAGCTTTAGTAAGAGTGACCCTATCAGCCTCGAAAACCAGGCGGAAGCCGTGCTTGCTCAACAGTGAACCAGAAACCAAATTCTTACGAATATCTGGCACGAACAGCACATTATTCAGAGTCAACTCCTTTCCCGAAGTCATCTTCAGGACTACTTTCCCCTGCCCCGCAACATCCGAGGTAGCTGAATTCCCCATGAACAACTTCTCACCATTAGCAACTGGCTCGAAGGTAGTGAACAATTGCCTGTCACAACAGATATGGCGTGTAGCCCCAGTGTCAACCCACCATTCCTGCGGGTTTGAACCAACCATGTTCACTTCAGATACCATAGCCGAGAGGTTGATATCGGACACTCCTGCCTCCACCTGAGCCAAGTGCGCTTGAGTGCGAGGGTTATGTGGCTTCGTACACTCTGAAGCTTTATGCCCAACCTTGTTGCAGTTGAAGCATGTACCCAGAAACTTCTCTCTCTGTTTCTTGGCAACACCACCTCTCGGTCCCAGATTGACACTTCTGTCCTTCTGTTTGCCAGCTTGCTTGTCAGACCGCTTGTCAGCACGCTTGTCAGCACGTCTGTCATTCTGATTTTTCCTCCCACCGGAAGATTGGCCATGCTCCATCATGTTTGCCTTAGCCATGTAGGAGGCCTTTGCACTCCTATCCATACCCCGATTCTCCTCTTCAATACGGAGCTTGATGAAAAGAGCCTCCAAGGTCATCTCCTTATTCTTGAACATAAGATAGCTCTTGAACTCTTTCCATGCCGGGGGTAGCTTGTGGATGACCGCGGCCACTTGGAATGCTTCACTCAGAATCATCCCCTCAGTCCTGATCTCATTGAGCAGGAGCTGCAGCTCTTGGACTTGGACTGCCACAGACTTGGAGTCCACCATCATATAATCAAGGAACCGGCCCACAACGAACTTTTTGGACCCAGCACCCTCGATCTTGTATTTCCTGTCTAAGGATTCCCATAATTCCTTAGCCGACGGAGCCTCGCCATACACAGAATACAGCGAATCATCCAGAGCATTCAAGATGTAATTCTTGCACATATAGTCATGCTCTTTCCACCTAGCCACATCAATCCGCTTCTGAGTGTCAGGATCGTCCTCAGCAATAGCAGGCGCCTCCTCGACAAGCCACTTTGCCAAGTTCAAGGTGGTGAGGTAGAACAACATCTTCTGTTGCCACCTTTTGAAATCGACCCCAACAAATTTGCTCGGCCTCTCCACGTGAGACATTGGAACAGTGGGAATCCCAGGAATCGGAGCATGAGTTGGAATTGCACCACTGCCATTTCCAGTGCCACTGACATCACCAGTCTGTTTCTCTTTGCCAGTGCCAGTAGCTTTTCCTTGCTCAGTTGTCATGTTTTCCTGAAATTAGGAACAACCACATATAAGAGAACAAATCTCAATATCAAATGACAAGCTGTATATGCATAGATTAACAATCTATCAAACAAGCTAGGTCTAACATCCCCCACAATACCACGTACCCTGGGGGTCCCAGGGGGCCGTGCCCCCTGGCGGGGGTCCTGGGGGCAGCGCCCCCGGGCGGGAGTCTGAGGGCAGCGCCCTCAGCGGGGATCGACCTGCCCGGTCAGGTCGCGGGGGTCCAGGGGGCAGCGCCCCTTGGCGGGGGCTCGGGGGCAGCGCCCCCGAAAGGTAAACGGTATACACAATCTGCTACTAGCAAGACTGTGGCCATCTGACTTCCCCCTTCTGCATAACAGCGTAATTTGGGTACTGGCTTACTCCACGTAGGCCGTGCACCAAGGCTGAGTGATTTACGCCTACCACTGGCTAATTCACTTCAGGCAAGGCACACAGGCCGCAAGCCACCTCTGGCCACCACATGCCCAGCACCCAAATCACCTCTGCCAAGCAGACCAACCGTGGGATCAAGGCCAGGCGATGTCAAGGCAGAAGCCAAGTAGATCACCCCAGAGGCCAACCAAAATTGATCCAAGGCCAAGCCACGCATGACTGCCTTAGGCCGTGGCCCCAAGGCCAAGCCGTGGCCAGACTGCCTTAGGCTGTGGCCCCAAGGCCAGGCCGTGGCCCGACTGTCTCACACCGTGGCCCCAAGGCCAGGCCGTGGCCCAACTGCCTTAGGCCGTGGCCTTTCTGTTAATCCCATCTCTGAACAGTGGCCATGTCGCGCACGACATGCCATGGCCGTAGCCAATTGCTATCTGCTTTACTATCTCGAATGAAAGCCAATCTGCTCAATCTATTGAACAGATTATTCCATCGCCTTACACCTGTGGTACTTCACTACGAGACCTATCAGTCATGAATCTGTTCTTGCAACTCAAATGTTAGTCCATAACAGAAACAGTTTTCTGGAATTTCATTTGCCGATCAATGATCAAAACATTTCTTAAGCTTGTTGGAAAAAATCTCGGCAATAACGAATAATCCAGAAAACAGTTTCATTCATATTGCAACAATTACATAATCAAAGCAAAAACCAGAATACAAAACAGAATTACAACATCGAGATACAAACTGAATTTGAACATCGAACCGAGTCCCGTGTGGTACCACGGTCTCCTTAAGAAATGTTCGCCGCCTACCGTGGGTGTTGTAGGTTGCGTCGGCGCCTTTCTCCCAGGGTTGGCTCGGCTAGACCGCAAGCCGCCGGAACACCGCCGTCGACTGCCTTGGCGAACTGACTACCGCCTGCCTTACTCTCTCTCAAAGAACGAATTTCAGAACTTAGGAAATTGTTGTGGATTTTTTGCTTGTGCTGCTTCAATACGAGATGCACCAATTTATAGGCAGGAGGAGGGCTGAATAACTCCTGCCATGAATTCTGCCCATTGAATTCAGAATTCATTTTTGCCATCAAGAGGGAGGAGTAATGCTGCCATCAAGGGAGGGGTTACGGGAGTTACGAATTTCACACAATCAATACGTCTATTGATTGCGTCCAGATTCAACGAACCCGAGACTGGTTGCCTTGGAAGACCCTCCAAAATCCCGGTTCCATACACCCGAAATTCCGTAAATTTCCAACACTACTCTCCATCTTCAAGCACATCCAAGCTTCGATCAAAAGGTATAAATAAATTCCTTGGGCTAAACCACGTTTAGCTTTGAGGGGAGCCGATTGAGGCCCTTCTCAGTCTTTCTATACTGAGTTTGGGTCTCAAACGAGCTTTATATTCAAAAAGCACAAAAATAAAAAAAACAGTTTCTGCACTTGATACACTACATCATGCGGCGTTTTACGACACCGCAAGGCGTAGTGTATTATACCGTGCTTTATCTTATTTCTTGTACATACTCTTTCTTATATTATTTTGTTTAGTCTGTTTATTATTTTTCTGTGCAGATACATTCCAAAATCAAGTTGCATGTTAAAAGTCATCTTTTTGATTTTATTAAATCTTTTAACACTTCAAAAAGTTTTTTAACATTGCTTTACATGATGAGATGAACAAAATGGTCTTGTAAATCATTTTTTAGAGATTCAAAAAATATAAAAAACTATTTTGCGGACCTATGTTTTGTCATGTAAAAGCGAACTGATTCTAGAATGCGTAGACAGGTGAACCGCACGATGTTTTAGTTATACCGTGCGATGCATCTGGTCCGTCGCACGGTGTTTCACATAATATTGGTAGTCTGCTATAATGTTATTTTATTTTTTGTACATTGCTCATCCATTTCATACTGTATAGTTCGCACCACGAGCACGCCAATGTGTTATATTATACTCCATGTCCCTTTCCCGTACATGTTTTAATCAAAGTTAAGTTTTTTGAACGATATTAAATCCCCCATTTAAAATGCTTAGTAGAGACCGGTCTTCACCGGGCAAGCGGGGTGCTTTTTCAACAAAACCTTTCCCGTTCGTAACGTGGCTCTCAAATCCAAAATCTCAATGTTTACGCTAGACCAAAAGCCTTTTTTCTCTCAAACAAACTCTTGGTTTCTCGGATCATCCATCTCAAAAATCCGGGTGGCGACTCTTCTTGGGCGCGCTGGGGCGGGAAGCCCACAGTGGCGACTCTGTTGGGGACTTTGCATTAATCAAAAATTTGAAAATTAATACATAAATGAACAATTTTTCAAAAGTCTGTCAAAACAGTACGCTCCACGCTGCTGAAGAACGGAATGGTGACATAACATGATTTTACATCCGACCAATCCGAACTGGAACTTTTACTATTGTTCGCTTGTGTAGTTTTCTCCAAAGTATTGATTAATAAAGTGAGCCAAACTTGAAAGGCATTTCCTTTGGGGGATTTAATATCGTTCGAAAATTTTAACTTTGTTTTCTTTTATACTCTGCACAGCACAAGCCTTGCCAGTGTCTTTCGGCAATCTTGCCCGGTTCGCCTTGACAAGCTCTCCCTAGATGCCTTGCAACCCTCGACGATGATGAGCCATCGTACTGTTCGACCACTGTCTTGCAATACACTTGACGTGGGGAGTACATCTTGGCCCTAGTCCGGGGAACCCTGTTGAGACCCAAATCGGGCTTTGCACTTGTACATAACCATAGAACCATCCTAACTAAGACAGGAGCCCGTGGTTAGGACTTATGTGATATATCCTGTTTATGTGCATGCATATCATTCATACATCATTGCATTTTGCAAACTAGAGGATGGGATTCCTTTAGGACTATTCGCCTTCCCTCGGTTGGTCTAGGAGACCTTAAATTCATGGAGTTTGTGATATCTCCGGCGTTTGCCATGCTCATACGGCTTCCCTGGTTTAGTTTAGCCTTAAGAAATATTGGCATTTGGATTTCGGCAGTCATATTGCTCTGTCTCGGATGGTCAAGATAAGGTGATTGGCTCTGATCCCGAACGAATGGGATTTAACCTACCTGACATGACCTACCTGGATCGTCGGAAGTCATCTATGCCATGTTTTAAGTGAGATTTGAACCACGGTAGGTCCTTAGAACGGTCTAGGAGACCTTAAATCCTTAGTTACACGAAGCGAGAGCGGGGACGAGAGCGGGAGCGGGGACGGGGGAGCGAATGATCATAGAAGTGTGGGAGCATCATTGGGAGTGGTTAGGAAAAATTATTAAAATTATAAATAGCTTTTGAAATTTTATATTGTTAAATGTTAATATAAAAATATTATTCTACCACATAAAATATTACTACTAAAATTATAAGTTTCTAGTTATATTTCAACATTTTTATCGTAGCACATGATTACACAATAGAGCTCTTGTGCATATTAAGTAGGCATAAGAGTTAAAGACATTAGTATGACTCTAGAAGGTTAAGATCAGATGTGCACACCAACAAGAACAAAACAACTTTAAAAGTACCAATTGTAGCTTGAATCGTAAGTCTCTCAACCATTTTTTGGGTGTAAGTTCCCGAATAGGTAAGGAACGAGTTTCCGTCATCATTGGGACGAGTTTCTTGGAGTTTCCTTCAACGAGAACGCGCTTTCGCGTTCCCGTCGAAGAAACGTGGGCATAGTTGAAGGTTCCTGCAACTAAGCTTAAATTTATGGAGTTTGAGATACATCCGGTGTTTGCCGTGCCCGAACGGCCCCTGTGGTTTGGATCTAGCCTTAGGATGTGCTTGCATCTAGGTTTCGGCAACCTTATTGCTTTGTCTTGGATATTCAAGATAAGGGGATTGGCTTTGATTTCAAAACATTCGAAATTTAACCTGCCTGACACAACTTACCCGTGGCTGCTGAAACCCTTAGTACAGTCATATCCTAAGTGAGATTTGGGGCTGAGGTAGGTCTTAGGACGTAGACGACACCGACAACATTGCATGGGCATGATTCTCGGGCAGAATTTGAGCCTCCTTTTTGCTTTACTGTCAGTTCAGAAATATTTGAAGGACTTCACCCAATTGGAACCGTCCGGCTCAAAAGGGGGTTCGCAGAGAGTAGCTCAGTCACCGGTAGTGACATCTGAAATGGTGGGTCAAAAGAATGAAATAGGGGAAATCAGGCAGGCTATGGTTGATCTAGAAGATCAACTCAGGCAGCCAATTGCGAACATAGATGGTCAGCTCAAGTCAGTCGTCACCGGTGTCCAAAAGAACATAACCATGATATTGGAATCAATGCAAGAAATCAGTGACGGCCTACCAGCCAAATCTACTCCGAGTCCAGAATCATCGCACGCTGACCCCCAAGTGGCAGAATTGATTGCCAAAATCAGCAAACTCGAGGAATCTATCCTCGAAACAAAAAGGATGGGGAGGAGTGAAATAGACATGGATCGTTTAAGTTTGTTTCCCAATGCAAAATTGCCTGAGAAGTTTAAAGGGATGGACTTTGCCAAATTTGATGGGACTACTGATCTGAACCTGCTAAGGTATGTTGGGTCCCTTTCCATGCGAGGGGTTGAAAAAGACGCCATGGCTCAATTGTTCCATGAGTCACTTGCTGGCCCGACTCTACAATGGTTCCTTTCCCTAGCACCCTCGAAGAAAAAGACGTGGGAGGTCATTGGAATGGCTTTTGTGTCCCAATACGATTTCAACATTGAGCTGAAAATGACCACCCGAGAACTTGAGAACACCAAAATGGGTGAAAATGAGAATTTTGCTGACTATGTAAAAAGGTGGAGAGCCAAAGCTGCCCAGATACACAATAAGCCAGACTTAAAAGAGCAGATATGAATCATCACCAAAAACCTGCCCAGTGCCTTTGCCCCCTATATGGTTCTGTCGTAATCATCTCCCGATTTTAAGACCTTCTACGATTCTGGATTGGCTGTTGAAGAAGCACTTAGGGATGGTACCCTTGAGAAGAAAGAACCCGCCTTAAAAGGCAAGGGACTCCATCCCAGCAATGGCGAAGTTCTTTTCGAAAACAGTAATACCTTCCACAACGGGAACTCCTCAAATGCCAAACCCCTCAAAATAAGCCAGCTAGTTGATAAATCAACTCGCACCTTCACTCAACTCAGCACACCCCTATCCACACTCTATGAACTACTCCTCAAAGTAGGTCTCATCAAGCCACTCCTTCCAACTCCTCTACCCCAAAAGCTTCCAGCCTACCACGACCCAAATGCCTTCTGCGCCTTTCACCAAATGCCTGGCCATGTTATCGATAAGTGTCACCGTCTCCGTCACAAAATTCAAGATCTTATCAATAGCGGAACCATCCTTCCGCCACCAAAGAAATCAAGCACCTTGTCAAACCACCACATTACCCATATCAACACCAGCTCCACTATATTTGACCCCAATCACTATATCATCGCTGCTCACCTGCCCAAACCAATTATACCCATTCCCGATGAATCTAGTATTTCAGTATTGGAATTTGAACTAATGATGGAGCAAACAGAACTTAAAGAGTTGAGGAAAGCTGTGGAGGAAATGAGCCGGAAAATGGATACGCAAATGATCCAAATAAGGGCTTTAACATAGAAGATGGATAGTCTCCTCGCCTTCATAGTCTTAGATCCAAAGCAAATACTAAGGAAGATATGGATGAAGGGCGTTCACCCCCAAAGATGAAGCTCTCCGAAATGTTCAAAGGCCTAGCCGAAGCAAGCGAGGCCTGTAATACACGTAAAGATTCCAGTGCCACAATGAACCCTAAACTCAATCGCAGAACCAAATCAAGGGCCTTCTCTCATTTGTCTGAACCACAATCCCTGGTTTATGAAAAGCTCCTCAAAGCTGGCCTCATCGAGCCGCTCCCTCCAGCTCATCTACTTCAAAAGCTCTCAGCACCTCATAACTCAGGTACCTTCTGCATCTTCCATCAAATGTCCGGCCATAACGTAAACAACTGTATCCGCCTTCGCCATGCTATCCAAGACCTCATTGACAACAAGGTCATTAAGGCACCTCCTCAACCAAAGCCAGACCCCGTGCCCAAGCGCAATCCTTGCACAGCGCTGCCTTCTCAGCAAAGAGGAGTAAAATGTCAAGAGCCAGACAACTGTTTGACTTTCCACGAGTTTTGGAAATCTTCAAAGTTTCGAGTCAAGTTTTCATCCTTGTTGTGTCAGTCTGTATTTCGAGTCTTTCATGCTTTCGCTTTCGTGTCTGTATGTTGTCCCAAAAAAAAAAAATTCAAAATACAGAGTCAGTTTTGTAATCTTGAACTACGTTATGACCTGATTCCTTTACGGGATACGTAGGCAGCCTCACCCTGAGGCCCGGTCACGAGCATTCGAGTCAATCCCAAGATTCGGTAATAGTCTTTCGAGTCAACCCCTGCTGGTTCGGCCGCTGTCTTTCAAGTGTCGCGTATTTTTGTCAAAATCATCATAATAAACTCAGGTTTTTGTGATTATCCCCGGCCCAACTCAGAATTGTTTTTCACCATCACTTGAGAATCATAATAATCACTTTAAAACACAAGATGATTTTTGATTGAACCTTCACCCCATGCAAGAAGAACAATTTCAATGGACCGCTCCCCGACGCCATTTCAATGAATAATGCCTTAGCTCTAAAGAGGAAAAAAAAAAGAGGAAAGAAGGAAAGCTCGCTAGGTCGAAATCTCAAAATCTGACCTAGGCAAAAGTTAGAGCATGTAAACAAAAGCCTCTCAATGAGCATCTAGGATTCAGTTGTTAGGTTGTGCAATCTAAAATGAAGAAAGGCCATCATTTCTTTCATCCTACGCATAAAGATATATCCTTTGATAGCCTCTTTGAACCACAATCAAATTCTTTGAAAAAGAAGCCCAACTAGCCAGCTACCCCCCGCATTAGGGTGAAATGAAAAATAAAAGTGCCAAAAGAAACTTTGAAATTCAAATTATCAAAAGGGTGAAAGTGTCAAACAAATCGAAATTCAAAGCATCAACAGGATAAAAGTGCCAAACACATTGAAAGGCATTGTAGACATGAGAAATCAAATGAAAAATGAAAAGAAGGCACCTACAATTGGAAGATAGCTGCTAGCTTTGAAAACCCAAAAAAAAGTGAAATTTTTTAGCCTAATATCCTTTCTTTGTCAAGCCCAAACCATGGCCCACATTACAACCCAAAAAGTCCTTTTGGATTGGAAAGCACAACTTGATAGCAAGAATCCGAGGTGTTACGTTAAAGGGCATTAATACATTAAGGCATTGTGCGAAACCCACATCAATCAAGGCGAAAATCTAAACGGGGACATGGGTCATCATTAGCAACTTGGTTCATGATAAAAACTCTCGTGTTTTGATCAATTGATGGAGTAAAACAAATTTCGAAGGTAAAAATTGCAAAAACCTGGTTTGTCGTAAATTATGGGGCATGAATCCTATTTTCTTCAAAGAGTCAAACTCTCCGCCCAATCAGAGGCATTATTCGAAAGTCGCTTCATTCATAAACGGTCTTTCCCTCCTTCGTATATTAGAGTCAATCCTGTCATAATCCACTCCCTTTGCTAAAAGGTCGAACCAGTCGTCTTAGTCTTGTCAATCCTAAACTCGTGAAAGTCACCCTTGAAAAAAAAAGCTCGTTAGGCCAAAATCATAGCTTGGATTGCGCTTGGTCAAGTCCTTGTCAAAACCATCAGGACTGGGGGGTCGTTACTCACTGGGGTACATCAGCTCAATGCTGTCTACTAGGGAAAGAAAATCCAAGACTCAAACCCTGGCCAAAGGCAAACCCTTGCTCAAATCCAGCACGGAATCCAACCCAAATTCAAAGTTCCTGAGAATACCGGTCCACTTGCCAAAGACAATAAAGCAAATAGGGTGCTCAGACATGTCCCCAGAATATCATCATCGTTGTCATTCAGTGCAATAGGCGAATCTCAAATGATCGTTTAAGAGTCAATTCCAAGATCAATCCACGATCTTTTAGTCTTTCGAGTTATAGTTCGTCCTCTGGGACTGCACTCTGTCTAGCACTTCGTCCTCTTGGAATGCACTTTGTCTCACACTTTGTCCTCTGGGACTGTACTTTGTCTAACACTTCGTCCTCCGGGACTCGCACTCTATCTACACTTCGTCCTCCGAGATTGCACTTTGTCTAGCACTTCGTCCTCCGGGACTCGCACTCTATCTACATTTCGTCCTCCGAGACTGCACTTTGTCTAGCACTTCATCCTCCGGGACTCGCACTCTATCTACACTTCATCCTCCGAGACTGCATTTTGTCTAGCACTTCGTCCTCCGGGACTCGCATTCTATCTACACTTTGTCTTGCACTTTGCCCTTTAGGACTTCACTTTTTGTAGCACTTCGTCCTCCGGGACTCACACTCTATCTGCACTTCGTCCTCTGGGACTCACTTTTGTCATACTTGCATTGATTTTACATGCTCACGTGACATGACATATCAACTTGCATCAGCATTCATGTGTTGTCTCAATCGAACGCCAAATGCAAGCCTCTTTCAAAAATTTAAGCCCTTCAAAATTTAAACTATTCAATTTCAAGTCTCTTTCAAAATTCAAGCTTTTCAAAATTCAAGTCTTTTTTAAAATTCAGTTTTTCAAAATTCAAGCTATTCAAATTCAAGCCTCTATCAAAATTCAAGTCTTTTTCAAAATTCAAGCTCTTCAAATTCAAGTCTCTTTCAAAATTCAAGCTATTCAATTTTAGTCTTTTTCAAAATTCAAACTATTCAATTCAAATATCTTTCAAAATTCAAGCTCTTCAAGTTCAAGCCACTTTCAAAAAAAAATTCAAGCTCTTCAAAATTCAAGTCTCTTTCAAAATTCAAGCTATTCAAATTCAAGTCTCTTTCAAAATTCAAGCTATTCAATTCCAATCTCTTTCAAAATTCAAGCTATTCAAATTTAAGTCCCTTCCAAAATTCAAGTCTCTTCCAAAATTCAAGTTATTCAAACTCAAGTCTCTTCTTTCAAAACTCAAACTTCTTTCAAAATTCAAAATCTTCAAAATTCAAGTTATTCAAATTCAAATATCTTCCAAAATTAAAGCTTTTTAAAAAATCAAGTCTTAAAATCCGTGTCTTGGTCAAAAGGCACATTTTTCGTCCACCGAGACTCGTCTCAATTTTTAGTCCCCTGAGGACTCATCTCAATTTTTTAGTCCCTTGAGGACTCGCCTCAATTTTAGTCCCCCAAGGACTTATACCAAGAAGTTTCATGGCACTCAAGCACTCAATGTTCTCAAGTTTACTATTTAATTTGTCCTCTAGGACTCGTTTTTCTTGCATTGTCCCGATCGAACTACTTTGGTCTGATCCCTGCAATGGTGTACATAGGCAGCTTCATGAGCGCGGTCACCTTTATTGCATTCTTACATTTATTAACTTAAAGATATTGGAGCGATGGATTGGGTTGTCTATTCTTTCATGTCACTCATATCTGACAGTGATATTTGAGTTCCGTCAAAGAGGGACTACTGTAAACACCCCAATCTAGGCCTTCGAATAATCTTTAAGTTCCCCGATGATGAACTAAAGAAAAATATACCTTTAAAGCTTGGGTTGTTGCTCTTTTGCTACGCCTTCTCTAAACCTCAAGAAAAACCCTTCCCAAACATGTAGGGTGACCTCTGGTTCAATTGCAAAGAGAAAAATGTGTTGGCTTGGTCAAAAATAACTTTTTTTCATGACACACTGATGGTAAAATGGGTACACATTTCAATGTATAAAACTTCTTTGAATGAAACCAATTGGGTTAGAAAGAGGATTCAATGAGCTTTCCAACGTTTTGAAAAACGCCTAAATCCGAGTTTGGGAGTGTCCGGGGCGCCCCCGCGAAGTTTGGTGTGCTTTGCTAACACACAATACCGCGCAGCATTTCAAAGCGTCACGCGGCATTTTAGAAAAGCAGCACGGCATACCAAAAAAATTCAAAACAATCACTCCACCGCATGAGATTTCAATACACCCCTCGGCCTTTTGAAATTTGAAACACTGTCAGGAGGAGTGTCTGACAGATTCCCTTGCAGATTGTTTTGAGCACGTTTTTCAAATTTTTCGCCTTTGGATGCACTCCAAGCATATTTTTGTCTATAAATACACGCCTCCTCTTAGAGAAAAAGACCCCTCTTGATTATCTCTCTAGAACTCCTTACACCCATCACCATACATCTCTTTCTCTCTCTACATCAACCCACAAGTTGAGCTATTAAGAAATCAACTTCAAGTTGATCTCTCTCTCTCTCTCTCTCTACACTCATTTGCTCACAAGTCTCTCAAAGCTCAATCCAAATCATCTTCCACTCTCCTTCTTCAAGCACATCCAAGCTTCGATCAAAAGGTAAAAGCAAATTCCTTAGGCTAAACAACGTTTAGCTTTGAGGGGAGCCGATCGAGGCCCTTCTCGGTCTTTCTATACTGAGTTTGGGTCTCAAACGAGCTTTATATTCAGAAAGCACAAAAAAAAAAAAAAACAGTTTCTGCACTTGATACACTACATCGTGCGACGTTTTATGACACCGCACGGCGTAGTGTATTATACCGTGCTTCATCTTATTTCTTGTACATACTCTTTCTTATATTATTTTGTTTAGTCTGTTTATTACTTTTTTGTGCGGGTACATTGCAGAATCAAGTTTCATGTTAAAAGTCATCTTTTTAATTTTATTAAATCTTTTAACACTTCAAAAAGCTTTTTAACATTGCTTTACATGATGAGATGAACAAAATGGTCTTGTAAATCATTTTTCAGAGATTCAAAAAATATAAAAAATTATTTTGCGGACCTATGTTTTGTCATGTAAAAGCGAACTGATTCTGGAATGTGTAAACAGGTGCACCACACGGCGTTTTAGTTACACCGTGCAATGCATCTAGTTTGTTGCACGGTGTTTCACATAATATTGGTAGTCTGCTATAATGTTGTTATTTCATTTTTTGTACATTGCTCATCCATTTCATACTATACGGTTCGCACCACGAGCACGCCAATGTGTTAAATTATACCCCATGTCCCTTTCCTGTACATATTTTAATCAAAGTTAAGCTTTTTGAACGATATTAAATTCCCCATTTAAAATGCTTAGTAGAGACCGGTCTTTACCGGGCAAAGGGGTGTTTTTTCAACAAAACCTTCCCCGTTCGTAACGTGGCTACCGAACCCAAAATCTCAACGTTTATGCTAGACCAAAAGCCTTTTTTCTCTCAAACAAACTCTCGGTTTCTCGGATCATCCATCTCAAAAATCCGGGTGGCGACTCTTCTTGGGCTCGCCGGGGCGGGAAGCCCACAACGTTCCTATCCGACATGGGTCTTGAGCCAATTATCGCGAATATTCCCAAACGTTTCGCTAGCCTAAAGAATTTTCTATTCGTGGATGGGAACCGATGCCGGATAGTGAGATGGTTTGAATTGGGTTATCCGGTATGGTTCTTAAGCCAATTATGGCAAATATTCCCAAAGGCTTGGTTGGCCTAACGGATTGTCTATTTGTAGATGGGAACTGATGCCGAATAACATGGTGGATTAACTTGAAATATTAAATCACATGTTGAGATTACTAATGGAATTGTGGGTTGTGAACCCTGAGAATTGAGATTGAAATGGTATTGTGTTGGATCTTAAAGAACGGTGCAATCTATTGTGTTGGATCTTAAAAAACTGAAGTTATCATAATTGCAACGCTATTGTTTAAATTACTATTCTTCGCTCCGATGTTTTTATAAGTATTATTACGTGATGCATGAGTAAATCTTAGTAAAGGGGTGGCTTTGGGTGCCCTACTAAATGATTACTGCTCGCGGTGCTATTTTTGTAGCCCTGGCATTTTACGCTAGATTTTGAGGATAATGCGGGATATGAAGAGCAACCTACAGAATATGAGGCGACGGAAGATCAAGATGGAGATGGATCGTCTGAACCATGGCTTTATCAGTTGTTCAATTCCTCTGTTTTAGATGGCTCCAAATAAAATTGTAGTTAAGTTTAATGTTTATTAAATTTTGAGATTTCAGACAATTTCTTATTTGGACGAATTTCGGTTGTAATAAGTTTGTTAAATTTTCTTACTGTTAAAATTTGGAGACTTTGGATTTTTGATTATTAATAAAATTGATGTTTTTCTTCTAATAAAATAGCAAATTTATTCATTAAACATACCCAATTTTCGGGGCGTTACATAGTTCGTCTGTTCTTTGTGGTTAACCTTTTTTTTTTCTCATGTTCGCTTATTGAAATTCACTCACTCTTGGTGCATGATTCATCGCATTTTGGGTATAAAATTCTCTAATGGGCTAATGTATCTCACCTTGTCATTATTTCAGGTACATCTCTGGGGCATTGATACTGCGTGCTTGGAGTGCATGTTGATCATTCTTTTGAAAGCTAACAGGGGGAATTACTTGACATCTTAGTAAAACTCTTTTGAAGATGTAATTGTAATTTTGATTATTATTATTATTATTATTTTGACTATGGAAGATTGTAAACTCTTAACCCTTTCTGTCACGCCCTCGATTTTAAACTTATAAATATATATCATTTCAATAAAGAATGCCCGCATAAATTAGATAATACCCAAAATGAGATTTCCCACCTGCTTAATTACAACAAGGTCCTCAAGTTAAAGAAATTACAACCTTGGTACTACGGCCCAAATTAAATTAAATACAAATGCAAAGTATTAAGGATATTACATTCTTTTGTCAAAAGATCAAACTAAGTAAATCAGTTATAATACCATCTCTATCCAAAAATAGACTAATACAAATATGGATGAGTAACTAAGTCATGTTAGCTTCCAAAAATCTTCGTTTCCAAAGACACCAAGTCATGCAACCTACTGCCCTGCGTTTGAACCTGAAAAGAAGGATTTTGTTGAGCTATATGAGCCCAGTAGGAAATTCTCTACAAAGTCTATATGTAATGAGATGATAAGCATGAATACAGCAGACCAAATTAGACATCAAATCCAAACGAATGTACAATAACATCATTTACGAAACGTCATAACATTCTCATACGCATATATACACACCTTTACACACACACCCCTTCCAACAGTCTTCCACCCTTTTCAAAATTGTGTTTCCACACCTAGCGACACAATATACTCCACCCCTCGCCAAATTGTGTTTCCACACCTTGCGACACCATATACTCTACCCCTCACGAAATTGTGTTTCCCACACCTTGCGACACAATCTACTCCACAACCACTTCGCATCAACAACCACCATATTATTACAACCACCACCAATCCCGTAAACTCATTCCACACAACCAAACACTACCAAGTAAGTCACATATAACTCATGAATCATAACACTCAAGTCCACAACACTACTTTCAAAGAATACGCAATCCTCGAGCCATAAAACATTACATTCGACCATTTATAGCAAATAAATACCTAAATCACGCATAATCATCGCGAAACATGTAGAGGAAGAGAGAAATCCCTACCTAGATGGGTTTTGAGCAAAACCCTAAGTCTATCAAGAGCAATAAACTTGAATCCTCCAAAGACAGGCTTCACCAAGCTTGGATACAAGATCTAGAGCAAATAAAGTCCAAAAACATGAATATCTAGCAAAGATCAACAAATACTCAAGAGGAGAGAGAGAAAAACGTGGTAGAACTTCAAGGAGTGAGAATAAGAATACAAAACTCACCCTTGGTTCACCAAATGCTAGAATCTTGTGATTTTGAGGAAGAAAACCCTTGGATCTTGGAGATTTGAAGTTGGAATCAAGAGTTTTGGGTGAGATTGGAGTTGGGTAGGTGAGAGGGGGTGTTTCCAGGTGTGTTTCGTGGGTTTGGGAGTGAGAAATGACAAAAGGGAGGTATTTATAGAAGTCCAAAAAGCGTGCTCGGTACTGGGCGACTCCCAGTACCGGTACTAGAGCCTTAAAAATGTCAATTTGAACAACTTCTGGACAGCGGGTACCGGTACTGGGCAACAGCCAGTACCAGTACTGGCTAGGTAGAAAAGTGAAAATTTACAACGGACTCCAGAATGAACCCAACTTGATACCAACACCTCCAAACAATATTTCAACATCAAAACTTACATTTTACTATTCTGCAAGAGTCCGATAGACAACCGAATACATATATTCGTACACCCCCACAAACATACGTATAACCTTAATAATAAAACTATTTTACTCACCAAATGATTTTCGAAATTATGCTAATTTTATGGGTCTCTACACTTTCTTTCAGTACTAGTACTATGACAATTTGGAGCCTTCGAGCTGGAAATGAAGTCTTTGAATTTAACTTGTGATTATGAGAAGAAATGTCTTTTGGGGTCGTACTTTATTATTGTGAGGAATACCTTTATCAAAAGCTATTATTATTTGTGTTAAAAATCAAGGACGTGACAACTTGGTATCAAAGCATAGGTTTAGAATATCTCGAGACCGTGGGGAGACTTTAGTCTCATGGGTTCAAATATTGCTGCATTTTTTTAAAAACACATATGTACTTGCATGAATGATATTAGTCCATCAATGTGACTTTGCATTTATATTACATTAGAGTGGTGTAGAGTTGTTAACTCATGTTGGAGAGTTGGAGACTTGCACCATATAGAGATGTGATTAATGCTGATGACTTTCTTCCATATGTTTTTATAGTAGGATGTTTTCGAGACATGGAGTTAGGTGGGTGAGACCGGGGATCATGATCACCAGGGCCGTAGTGCATGCAGAGAGAATGAGGCAAGTCAGCATACTAGAGATGAGATAATGTTTCCTTAGATAGTGGAGTATACGAAGGGTGTTGAGATTCTGGAGGGTGCGCAGAGAGGTGTGAATGTGGGGGAAATTAGACTCCGAGTCGTTAGCGAGAGATCATCTTCCGGGAGTGCTGAGAGTTCAGGAAGAAAGAAACCGGGGACCAAATCAGTCTATGCAGGGCCAGCGAGGCCTTAAACTACCATCCCATTCCTAGACTCCGGGAGTTCTCCTTATGGGTTAAATTATGTGTCACTGATCTGGTCAGACTGGTCATTTTCGTTCTCGATGTCAAGGGCATAAAAAATTTTGTTTTATTTGTGGGGAGCTTGGCCACGTTACAAGAAACTGTCCTCAGAGAAAGAGAATGCAGAAGGAGTTGGACTTAGTATAGCGACCAGGAATTGGGCAAATTGTTAGTCAGTCGCAACCCCTAAGTGCACTAAGGCAACCAACCGTTAAGTAAGTGCATCGCCAAGGAGTTTTTGAAGCCAAAGGAGGAAAAGGCAAAGTGTACCTAATCAGCTTTTTGTGGGCTACCCGCTCGGATTTGAAAATTGGAGAGTCGCCACCCGGATTTGAGGTTTGTCACCGTGAAACAGTTTTGATTGAAAACCATGGTTTGAATTTGAAAACCATGGTTTGAATTTGTAAACCAGAGATTGTTTTTGGGTTCGGAAGCCATGTTACGAGGGGGAAGGGTTTTACGGCACCCCTCTCACCCGACACAGGGTCGGTCTCTACTCAATGTTTGTGGAATTTGGTCGAAAATATTTTGTTTCAAGAAAACACTTAGCAGGTATCCACAGGTATATTAAGTAGGAGGTGTATGCATGTGCTAGTGTATATTGCTGAAATGATACAAGATGTAAAATGACATAAAAATGAAGATCTGTCACTGAGAACACTCCCGAGCGCTCGGGATTGCACTCCTAAGCGCTCAGGAGTTCTGCTACCTTGTTCTGCAAGCTTTGGTTAGATAGATATAATATCATACTTAAAACAGTAACACATAACTACTAATATGTATCAGTGCTCAGTAAAGGGCTTAAACAGCTAAGAACTGGTCCTAACTATCCGAGCTTTGCTTCCTTGCAACTATAAATAAAACTAACTGGGCTCTGGAAAGACCAGTGCACACCCAGTATCTACTAAAATACAGGAAAAGCGATATTTGGTGACAAAACATGATTTTGGTGACGGCAGCTCTCCTAAGCGCTCAGGAATGGTCCCGAGCACTCGGAAGTGAGTACAGTGCCCAGAAAAGATATTGATTCTTTGTGTTCCTTTTGCTCTTGTTACTAAATTGAGATCAAATGAACTCATAACCACTACGAGGAACTGGTATGGGCCCTTGATTCCCCTTAGAAGTTTGAAAACAGTAGATTTCGAAGTATAAAATGCCTTTATACCTTTGCTTGACTTGAACTTGGCTTCTTGGACTGACTTTGGTGCTTGAAAATGGTTAGAAAATAGTTTGAGAAGAGGGAATTTAGGCCCCCATTGCTCTTAGATATTTTCCTTGAGGATTAGTAATTTCTCTTAGAAAATGGAGGTTATTTTGAAAGAGTTTGATAGAGAGTTTTGAAGGCTGATTTTTGGCAGCAAAAGGGGGAGGGAGAGACTGATTTTTCGTGGTCCCTCCACAAAGGTAGAACATGGGGGTATTTATAGGGTAGGCCAAAATTAGGATTTTAAATTGAAAATTAAATCAAAAATGAAAAGAAAATAGTTTTGGGGGGAAAAATAGCATCATTTGTCACGCCTTGGATTTTCAACATAATAATAATAATCTTTCATAAGGAAAATTATCACTAAGATACGTCATAATACCCAAGAGCTTTCCCATAATCCATCCAAAAGTACAAACATCATCAAAGTTTACAATAATGGCACTCCGGCCCTAAGTTTCATAGTTAAACAAAAGGCAGCAAGTTTAGAGATTACAAGATTATCGAGTCAAAAGATTAGCTCAAAATTACAATTACGTCAAGGATTTTACAAAGATGTCAAAGTAATTCTTCCATGTTAGCTTTCAAAATAATGAAGTTGTATGCACATCAAGCACTCCACATCAATGCTCTTGAGGTGTACCTGGAAAAAAAAAAAAGGTTGAGCTACACTAGCCCAGTAGAGAAATCTTTGCTCAATCTATATGCCTATGAGATAGATAATGCACCAAGATGAACATTGACAACAATGAAGCTTCTCACATGAGCAAGAGTAAGAGGATAAGACATGGTAACCAACATCGTTCATATTAACATCGCTTGATAATCTCTAAGTTCTCTATTTCCACTATGTCAAGTATTCTCGATTTCATTTCCGGGCATTCGGGACCCCGTGCATCCCTTAGTCATTCCGGCATCCACCATTCGGTGGATCCGTGGCTTTCTTGTGCACATCCGAGCATTTGGGACCCCGTGCGTTCCGTTTCCGGCATCCCACCTCATAGTGGTTCCGTGGCTTTCTTCGTTTCGTTCTATCGTTCTAAGTTGTGATTTTTTCATTCTACAAGACTCAATACCGTCAAATCCAAAACATTCATAAAACATGCCACAATACTAACGTAATAACCCGAATGCATAGACAAACGCGCAAGTAACATATTCACTTAGTTTTACACATTTCTTTGTTATAACGAGAGCCAAAGGAGTGGGGACAAGCAACGAATCATTGGAACGCGAGCAATCAAGTTTAGAAATGATTAGAATGTGATTGGAGAGTGTTAGAAGTGATCGGGGATCAACACAATCAACGGATGATCAACAAAGTTCAAAAATAGTCTTTTGAGTCATTGGTACCAATACCTCAAAAAGTAGGTATCGGTACCAAATCAATCCAGTGAGCAATCCGAGTCAAGGTGTTGGTACCTCAAAAATTAGGTATTGGTACCAAAGGTACCGGTACCTCAAAAAAATGGCATTGGTACCACTGCGTTACAGCGCACGATTTGCAGAAAAATCAACAAAGAACATAACTTCGAATTCAACCATTTAGAGCCTGATTTTTGGCACACAACCCACTCATAAACATGTAGAGAGAGTAAGAATTCCCTACCTCAACTTGGAGAACGAAACTCAACGGGATTGATCGAGCCCTAGCCTTGAAATCCGAAATCCTCCGAGACCACTCCCCTTCGAGCTTACTCCAATGAAACCCAAGGTCGAGGGCCCGAGAGGATGATGATTTGGTGAAGTATCTTGGGGGGTTTTGAACTTGGAGTGGGATTTTTGAGTGAGGGTGTGAGAGAGAGAGGAGAGAGCCGAGAGAGGAAGACGCCGGGAGAGAAAGAGAGAAGAAATGGGGGATTTTTTTCTTCTACACACACACACCCACACATATATATACTCACATATTCACATATTGCACATGCAACCCCCCACATACAATCTTCCCACAATCACCCCAATTCATTTAAACTCAATAAATCCCATATTTTCCTCCATTATAATCATTAATAAACCTTTTTACTAATTTTCGAAAAAATACGGGTCTTTACATCATTGGTCTTTTGCCCCATCTGAATACTCAACCAGGGCCAGGGTTGAATGTTGAATGGACTGAAAAAGTTTGAAAAAGCCAGGGTCAATGGTCAAGCTCATCATAGGCTGTGACAGAGCTCTTGAGCGCTCAGGAGTGGTTCTGAGCGCTCAGGAGTGGTCCCAAGCGCTCAAAAGTGGTCCCGAGCGCTCAGAAGTGTCTGCCCAACTTCATAAGGGCTCCACGGACAGTCCCGAAGTTGATTTTTGGTGTTTTTCAAAGCGTTGGAAAGCTAGTTAAGTCTTCTTTATAACCCAATTGGTTTCAGTCAAATATATTTTATACACTGAAATGTGTGACCATTTTACCCTTAGGGTGTCGAGGAAAAATTGCATTTTAGTTTTGAAAAAGACTAAGAATCATTGTTCAAGCTTTAGCTAAGTCCCATTTTGATTCCGTTTGATCATCGGGGAGTCTCGAGAGCACAAATTAAAGATAATTAATAGGTCCAAATTAGGGTGTCTACACTTTCACAAAACCAAACTAATATTAGGGCCACCTACTTCATCCGATAAACAGGGAGTTCCACAGCTTAATAGGATTTGTTATTCTTGCCGTGAACCTGGCCACTTTGCGAGAAATTGTCCTCGAGGATCGAGAGTACATAATGAGTCAAGCTCAATGCTGCAGCATAAACGTACACCAAAACAACGCAGATGTAGTTCCGTAGCTAAACCACCACCTCCTCCTACTCTCTAGCTCTAAGAAACGTCAATTGTTTAAGGTATCTTCTTTCTTAGTTGTTCTACTCATTCGCTACAATACTTTTGATTTGGAAGCATTTCACTCATTGAGAATTCCATTATTGTTCATGTTTGGAATTGAAAATCAAGAAATCCTAGTCCATGTGCATCGAGAAACATCAATAGATCATATTTGCCGAGACTAGGGGTTAATCGTTCCATATGGAAGTGTTGTCTTTGACTTCTTTAATTTAAGTATAGTGAGGTTTGATCTGATTTGGGAAGGGATTGGTTGTAACCATAATAGTTGGTGATATTCCGAATGTGATTTTGTAAGAGTTGTTTCTTTTATCATCCTCTCATTAAAATTGTATTGTAATCAACATTCCTTGAGGTCTGTCGTACTGTTGACCTGTTATAGATATTAGCATTCAATTATCGCAACCGTTCCTAGCATTTCTTGGGAATATTCGAATTCTTATGGTAAAGTATCCTATGACACATTTGCTACAGATGTTGACAAATGCTTTTCGTTCCCCATTAGAAGTTTTATTGTTGCCACTACCGTGCTTGGGATAAAATTTTCGTTGGTCTGTTTGGATCCCTCTTTCGCGACTATCAGTTTCGTCATCTATAACTATTGTTCCGCGCAAGTTCTTGTGTTGCAACTTCAACATATTAAACCCAATCTATGGTTACATACTTTATGATATACAAATTCATTAGCGCCGTAAATTTGGACTTTGTTGCTATTATTGCCAACGTTGGTGCCACTATTTATTCTTATTTCTTAACTTTAAAGTCACGTGGTTTGAGCTCCTTTTCGCTCTGTATCCGTTTGCTAGCCTAGACCTAGTTGGTTGGTTTGGATTTCATTGTTGCAGCTACTAGTCTAATCATTGGAAATTGTTGCCCTGCTCAAGCTTTCATGTTGTAATTGGAGTCAAATCCTGTGGCGACCTATTTATTGATACCCATCTGTTGGAACCGTTCAATTCAAATTCAATCGCTGTAGTTGCTCTCAGTGGTTTTCAACTTTGTTGTGGTTCGTCTACTTTGGAGGCACATGATTCGTTCTGTAATGCTCATCCTTAATTTGTAAAAGTTTTACTCATTTCTAGTATTGGACAAATTTTGATTTTGGATCAATTAGTTTACGAGGGATCTGTCTCATTACTATGTGCTTATCCTTAGTATTGAATAGTTGTCAAGAACTTGCTCCCTTCATACTCAAAATACTTGGTAACCCCATCCTTTCCGGCCTTCGAGAACTTGTTCGAGGTCGGAATCTCTATCGAGGATGCTTTACATCCAGGTCTACTGGAAAGAGGGAGATTTGAGCCAGCGTCCAAGACAAACCTACAATTGGAACAACCACTGTTGTATGGAACTGTGGAGGAAATTACAATAATGCCAACAGTAGCTGTAGCAATGGTAACAACAATTGAATCAAAAAAATCAATGCCATAAATAACCGACCCACCTGCCCTAGAAGAGTCTTTAGCCAAGTAGGAGTCCCTCGTTCCACAGTTTACGAATGCCACCTCAAAAAGGGCCTTATAAAACCCGTGGATTCTATCTCGTTATCCAACCCTCTTCCATCCAAACATGACTCTACCAACAAGATCCTTTTATTTCCAACCAAAGCAACACGAAACTTTTCAGATTTATAACATTGACCAACTCTTGTAGTTAGAGCGGCAATGATTCGATGCACCAAATACTTATTGGATCATGTATGTAATACTTGATCCATAATAGACCAAGGCATCATCGATTTGAGGCAACAAGAACGTTTTGGATCTATTACGTACACTTTATCCCATATTTGAATCAACAATAATCAATTTCATTATATCTGTGGGCACACGCCCCAAAATCCCGGATTTTGTTGTTTAAAATTGGGGTGCGGCCCCCTTTGAAAAGCGCGGTGAAACGCTTCGATTTAGAGTCGCCACTCGGGTTTTAGCGGAAGAATACCCAAGGAACCGAACTCGAAAACGTTTGCTACGTTTGTTTAATTTGAAAATTTGTTTGATTTGAAAAGGCGTAGACTAGTCCGTCGTCACCTTCGATATCTGAGGTACGGGAGCCAGGTTACGAGAGGGGAAGGGTTTTATGGCACCCCACTCGCCCAATCCGGAGATCGGTCTCTACTCAGGCATTTTTGTAAAACGTTTGCATTTTTCTCTCATTTGATCATTTTTTAGCCAGTTAGGGTGGGGGAACAGTTAATGGGGATTAATGCTTTAACAGCTTGCAGTTTATATGACAAAATGTTTGTGAATGACGAGTTACTTGAATTGGATAAGCATAAGAACATAGATTGAGAACAAGCACTGTGAACAATTTTAACAGGATGGTGTACGCTGCTTTTAAGGTGCGTGAGCAGGCAGCATACTGGCACGCAGTGGCCGAGCCACTACACGCCACCATACCCTGCGCACGCCACCTCAGAGCTGGGGTACACTACCCTCTGGTTTGTTCACAATCTTTGCTCTCAACCCTCTGGGCTCTGGAATGGACCAGCGCACACCCAGGGCAAACCACGCAGTTTATAAGACAATTTGTGTACATATACAGACATAAGAAATGGCTAAGAGCCATGAAGACAGCAAAGAAAACGCCATAAACAAAGTGGGGAGGAACATGAGGCCAGGATTGAACTATGATGTAAGGGCCAGGCACTGGACCCCAGCATACGTACCGTACGCCACCCTTTAGAGGCCGTACGCCACTCTTGCATGTTGTCCAGTGTTTGGCTTTACACCATCTGAGCTCTGGAACATGACCAGAAACACCCCAGAGGCCTTATAGAGCAATAAAGATACAGGTATTGAAAGCTACAGTTAAACAACTCTAACATACAGAAAGCAATAAACTGGTTATTAGCATGCTAGAGTGATGACAGACAAGATATAAGCAAATAAACAGACAACCCATGATCCCCAAGCCAGCAGTGCACGTACAGCCATAGATGGCGTACGGCTTGACGGAGCTGGCGTTCGCCATGGTTTGTTCCTTACGATTGATTTATTTTACGAGAAAAGGGCCTGGACTAGTATCAATTACTAGCTAGAACCTTTTTGGTTCCCCTCAGGGGCTGAAAACAGAAAGCTACGCAAAGGTGGTATACCTTTGGTGCAAGTAATGGAAGGTGGTTTGAGCTTTGGAGGTTGAAGATGGGAGTTAGATGGTGGCTGATTAGTAATGTGGGGGTGTGTGGTACTTATCTATCTCTTGCTCTTTAAATGGAGAGGAGAGAACAAGAGAAAGAAGAGAGAGAGCCTAGGTATTGAATGAAGTTAACCCCTTGCAAATGAATGCAAGGGGGGCATTTATAGAGGAGAGAGGACTGAGATCAGGGCTGATCAACTGGGGTTAGGGGCTTGGTTAGGTTTAGACGGAGCCTCCCATGCATTTAATGCATGGGACTTGTTGATGGGGCATGAAGGAGAGAGAGGGGGACGTCCCCTGCAGAATGCAATGATCAGGAGGCTCTGCGCCGTACTGGGGCGGTTACAAAGTCTCGAGCACGTGACAGAAAAGTGCTGATTTGACCGGCCTTGACCATGCGTACGCTAGCTATATACCCTGCGTGCGCCAGGTCAAACTGAGTCAACGGTCGATGTCCGACACGTGGCAGCTCCCTGGCGTACGCCATGTAAAAGCTGGCGTAAGCAGGTAAGGTTTTGCTGGGTTTTATATGGTTCTAGCTTTGAAGGGATTTTGCAAGGATTTGAAATGGGTTTGAAAGGGAAAAGTCCAACGTCTAAAGCTCAAGACCTTCCATCGACCTTGCAGTGTTTTCAACCTTTTATCATCATTGGGGTACCAAAGACAGTAAAAGAACTGATCTGGACAATTCAGAATGGGGTGTCTACAGAAGCCCCCCTTTGACGGCACTTGGAGTACCATCTGGTTTGGTGCAAGTAACGTCAAAGGTTGTCTAGACACCCCTTGTCTAGGCTATCCAGAGCAAGAAACAAGGCAAAGTAGACAAGAAACTTTAAAGAACCTGGTCGGTTAGGCTCAGCTAAGCATATTATTTGAGAAAGATTGTCGTTGCTGAAGGTATAAGAGACGGGCGGACCGCTGCTCGATTGTATCGGCGGGGCGGCACGGGCTGTCGTAGAAGGCGAACTCCGCTGAGGGAATAATCTTCCACAGGGGAATAATCTTCCACAGAAAGCATCTACTCTGTTGGGAAAAGAGATGCAATTTGGATGGATAGACCGTCGTTTATTTGAAATTGGACGGGTGGACCGTCGTTGATTTGGAATTGGACGGGTGGATCGTCGTTGATTTGAAATTGGACGGGTGGACCGTCGTTGAATTGGAATTGGACGGGTGGACCGTCGTTGATTTGAAATTGGACGGATAGATCGTCGTTGATTTGAACTTTGGGCGGATGGATCGCCGTTGATTTGAAATTGGGCGGACAGATCGCCGTTGATTTGAATTGGGCGGATGGATCGCCGTTGATTTGAAATTGGACGGAAAGTTGCTTGGGGATGGGCCTACCAGAGGTATAAATGATCATTGGGCCACTTGAGTCTTGATTTTGAGAGATAATTTTGATCCAAATGAAATCTGGGCCTGCGGCCCAAACCATAGTGGCGTACGGTGTAGCAGACATGGCGTACGCCAGGAATCTTTCCTGGCCTGGTCCAGATCCAGGCCCAGACCCGGCCCAGAATGGCCCCATGTCGTATAAACTTCGGGAACACGAATGGCAATGCAGAAAACCGCCATCCTTCAACTTTTGAACTCCCAAACACTTCCAACTTCTCTCCCATTCTCGTTTTCTTCCACAACCCACTCATCCACATAGATCTATGGCTGAAATCAGTGGCGGCAGCGGTGGTGCAGGCGGCAATGGCGGAAATGGTGACAGTGGAGAGAGAGAAATATGGGCAAAGGGGTGAAATCGAAACCTTAAGGCCTCAAATCGACGATCAACCGACCCCAGGAGCGTCGTCGACCAGTGGTACAGAGGTTGCAGGCAACGGCGGCGGCAGAGGTGGCCGAACAGGTCCAGGAGGAGGGTGGCCTAGCTCATGAGCGGGCGGTGGCGCGGGCAGAGGCTATATGGGCCGCACCGCGTGCGGCGTTCGAGGCTGGGGCCTATGTCCCGCCGGAGCCACACTTGTTCATTCCGTCCGGGTTCGAGAGCTATGTACCCCACTGCGATGATTATGATGCAGAGCTCGTGCTGAGAGATCCGGAGTGGCACTTGTCCGTGGACTGGGCGCAGGTATTCCTTTGAACTTGCTTCTAAATTTTTTTGTAGTCCTTTATTATTGTATCTGTACGTAGCCCGTTGTGCTTGATTTTCGATAGCATAGTGATGTACTTGCACCTTAGAGCTTGGCTTGATAAATAGAACCTTTGAACTAAAAGCACTCGAACTTGACAGTAGCCTTGTTTAAAATTCTGATAAGAACCTTGTAATAATGAACTTGAATCGACTGTAGGTTGCCTCGACTTGCCCATAGTATAGAACTTGAACTCGACTAATAAAATACCATGCTTTTGATTCGACTGAACAATGCTCCTTTGAGAAGAGAATCGACTAGTGAAGATACTCCATGCACATAGAATACCATGCTTTTGATTCAACTAAACAATGCTCCTTTGAGAAGAGAATCAACTAGTGAAGATACTCCATGCACATAAAATACCATGCTTTTGATTCGACTAATAACCTGTTTCGACTCCATAGTAATTGCAAACCTTGAATCGACCGCAGAACGCTGAATGTACCCTTGACCTTGACTGCTTGCCTTTTCTTATGACTTTTTCTTGATTCGACTGCTTGTTATGGTATGCATGCTGATACACTTTTGTCCGTTTTTGCCTTTTGTGGTGTGCAGAGAAGAAGAGGTAGCACACGAGGGCACGGCGGTCTTGCGAGTTCCCTCGAGCTGTACAGAGGGTTGCCCGAGCGGGTGAGGTCCTTGGTTGACGCTGCGGGGTTTAGGCCATTCATCCTCACACTGACAGCGACGCTCAGCGACCATGCCTTGCTTACGGCGTTGGCTGAGAGGTGGTGGGATGTTTCCAACTCCTTCCACCTTCCACCTTCCGATCGGGGAGATGACTGTGACTCCGGCGGACTTTGCTGCTCTGACTGGCTTGAGGGTGGGCGGAGAGCCTATCCCTTTTGACTCGGGGATTCACAAAGATCCGAATGCGCTGCGATGGTTCTTAGGTCGTGCACCCGTAGGTACTTCAGAGACGATCCCTCACGAGCAGTTTCTCCGGTATTTGAAAGACAGGGTTCCGAGCTCGGAGCTGGAGGAGGAACAGATGGCGAGAGCCTACTTGTTGTACTTGTTCGGGGCCTCACTGTACCCTAACAAGCGATCCACAGTGCACTTGGCCTACTTGCCAGCCCTTCTTGACTTGCGCGCAGCTGCTAGATACGATTGGGGAGGCGCTGCGCTGGGGACGTGCTATAGCTTCATGGGGGAGTTCTCTCGAAGGAAGAAGGCGATTGTTGGCTACTGGAGGGTGTGGGAGGTAAGAAACCGAATCCGTAAGCCTTTATTTTCCGAGCATTTCCCCTTTTCTTTTGACTTGTAACTGCTGTATTGACGCTTTGACTGTTTGAAACTGCAGTTATGGGCATACGAGGTGCTGAAGATGTACCCTCTAGTGAACTCGTGCCCGGATTTGAAGATGCTTCCTCGTGCTTTGGTGTGGGGACCACTGTACCGGGGTTAGAAGGCGGCGAGGGGTAGCCTTCAGGCCTTTCGGGCGTACCTCAACGAGCTGTCGGGCACTCAGGTAGAACACTGCTTTCTGTTGCTTATTATTGCCTTTGAATTGCTTCAATGCTGTCGCTGATTGACTGTTTGTTGTTTGATTATTGAATGCTTGCAGGTGGAATGGGACCCTCGGAGAACTGCGGAGGCCGAACCGGAGTACCTTGCGCGGAGCAGGGTGGTGGCTGCGAGCCGCGTGCTGCTTGAGTCGGCTTTCGAGTGGCAGTGGTACCTGGGCGACCGAGTGACACGGCAGTCACTTGAGTCCTTAGAGTTTGTCACGCCTGGGCCACTTCCTCCTCGTGCTTCACACACTAATCAGTATACGCTGGCCGAGCTGTAGCGATTCACCGCCCCGACAGACTTTTCCGCTCTCTTGAGGCCTGAGCGAGACTATGCTGTTTACCGGAGGCAGTACTTGGCGAGGCCGCTTGGAGTGATAGAGCACGGTGCTGTGGAGGTCGCGGCTAGAGAGGCTGGAGAGGAGAGGCATGGCCAGGGCAGTAGGACTGTTCGCTCGAGGGAGAGAAGTGGGCCTACTATAGCGACGGGCCTCCCTAGGCTTTCTTGGACATTAGCCGTGCGGGACGCACAGGGAGAGGAGGCCACAGTTCAGTTCGAGCCCGCTAGGAGAGAGCCCGAGGAGATTACCGGGCCGATATGACGTTCTTTTACCCCTTGTACTTTCCTTACTTCACATGTTGCATACATATCTGATTTGCACTCTGATTCTGACAATATTGCAATACAGGCCCCGATGGAGTAGGTGAGAGAGGCAATGCGCCTGATGAAGGCCATGGAGAAGGAGTTTCACAGAATAGCGAGTGGCGCCCCGTTGCGGCTGCATTACCCACCTCCAGCTCCAGCTCCAGCTCCTACTGTGCAGCCTCAGGTATAACTTTAGCTTTTGGTTCTTTTGATAGAATATGACCTGCTTTCGACATCTCAACATATATACATGTATGCAACAATGTATAACAGAAGCTAAATGCAATGCAGGGACAGGCTAGGGCGGCTCCTAGGAGGAAGAGCGTGCGGCCTCCTTTGCAAACGAAGATAGCGCCGAGCTCTTCCCAACCAGCGGCGAGCGCACAGAGGGGAGTACATATCGCGCCGGCCAGCGAGGAGCTCCAGTTCCGTCGAGAACTGAGGAAGAGGCCTGCGGAGAAGAGGCCTGCGGAGAAGAGGCCTGCTGAGGGACCGTCACAGAAGAGAAGAAGAGAAGAGGAGGAAGCAGAAGAAGAAGAGGAGGGTACGTCCCTCAGCAGCGGCTCTGACTCTGCAGACGATCCTCGGTACCAGATGGATCCGCGAGAGATAGAGGGGAGCGAGGAGGACGACGACGATGAGGATCTTTTTGACGACTGAGGGCTATGACTGAGTCGTAGTCTGCTTTGCTGTCTTTTTGCATTTGATACTGACATGATACACATTAAGTTTTGGAGATAGGGCCCGCGTGCCTTCTTGACTTTTGGGCAAGTGTGCCCGGTACTTTGGGTTTTGCTTGGGCCGTTTTGCCGCTTGATACATTTTCACCTCTTGCTTTCTTTTGGGATTTTGACATAGTAGTAATGATATCTGCAGTTTCTGTTTATCGATTTCCTTTCAGTTAATGAATTTTAGCAAAGGAAATGAACAAACCGTCTACTAATATCTAACATGCATTGATGATTGTTCTGAATCGACAACAGACACTTGCACATGCGCAAAATGGACCTAGCTCGAAGAAAAAGGTACAGAAAAGCCCTAGGATACGAGATATACCCCAGACACGCGGAGGATACTGGAAAATAGGTGCTGATAGGCCAAAATCCATAATTCTCCAAAACGAAAGGAACTGACACTTTGAATAGACTATATAGGTATACAATGACTTGTACAAACCATCAGAGCCTGTAGAAACATCCTGGTAGAAGGAAAATATCGATAAAAAGCTAAAAATGTCGCAAAAATGGACATACGACGCCAAAGATGACTCGATATGGTCCCGGACTAAAACCGACACCCCCATACAGTCATAAAAGTCCTATGTAACGTGTATGGTATGACAAAACTTGGCAAAAGCCCCTGAAACGAGATTCGACCCTCCGTATCCTTGATTTTGGCTTGAAACGGGCCACCGGGGGTTCGTAATCTTCACGGGGCGCGGCTTTTGGGATCCGACACTTTGCTACAGTCCCAAATGAGGTTCAAGACTTGTAGGAACCAAGGAATGGCCAAAGCAAGCCACGGAACCTAAAACGACCATGCGAAGGCAGTAGCTGCTACAAACTAGTTTCTGGTGTATCAACCTGGCGTACGCCAGGGGTTTGTCCCCGTACGCCATGAAGGAGAGGTTATGCACACGCCAGCTTTAAGTTGGCGTATGCCAAGTTCCTGGGAGTCAGATCCACTTGACTGACCAACTGTCCTTTTTCAGGGGGCTATTTGTCTTTACCCTCACACGTCTTCAACACGGTTTCTGAGGTTTCAGGGGGCAGAGTACTTGGCATTGTGTCCCCTTAGAGGCTTGTAGCTTGCCTGCATTCTTCATGTGAACTAGCAATGGAAAACTAAGGCCTATAAAGCTGAGGTGCCTGCTTTGTGGCATTCACAGCCCCAATTGCTCCTCCTTTTATCCAGTTTATGCCTGCAGTCTCATGGATAATCCCCTCCCAACACTGCTCAGGCCCTGGCTAGCGTCCTTTTTGAGCATTGACTGGCCCAATTTCCAGTATCACGGCCTTGCTTCGTTTCGTTAGCTTCGGCACGTGCCAGTCCGTCTGGCGCTTTTGTGGGCTGCCCTCAGATTCTGGGATCCCGACGTCCACGTTTTCCGCTTTGGCGATGACGAGATGTGCCCGACCGTTGAGGAATTCCAGGAGTATCTCCGTACCTACTTGTCCCCGACGCTTGTTGTTCCGCCCTATCAAGTGAGCATGCCTAAGCTTCTAACTAGCTCGCTCAACATTTCCCGGGGTCTGGCAAACACAATTCTGGAGGGTGGCCAAGTGAACACTCTCCGGCTGATCGAAATGTACAGTTCGGACGTCGACTTGGACAGGCCCGAATAGCGATGAAGTTCAAGCACATCGGCGCTTCGCCCTGGTTATCTGTCTGCTTGCCGCCTATTTGCTCGTTCCTGCCGACGGGCGGGTCAGCCCTTCCTTGGTGAGCGTGGCCGCTCAAATGGGGGACCGAAAGAACGTGCTTCCTCTGGTTTTGGCTAAGACACTCCTGGGCTTGAATTTAGTGAGCACAGGCCAATCGGTTGTTTTCAGCAGGAGCCTGCTTTTGCTCCAGGTAAACTCACTCAGCTCACCTTTTTTCGGTTTTCACACTTTTTCTTTTTACCTCGACACTCGGCTTAGGCTGCTCCCTAGATTCTTACTTGTCTTTTCGCTCAGGCTATATCTGACTTCTTACTTGTCTTTTCGCTTATGCAGCTATGGCTATCAAACAAATTGAGTCTACTGCACCCACCGGCAGCGGGCTGAGATCTGTTCCCGAAACGACTCCATTAGAGGGAGATGAGATATCCTGACTTGGACGTGGAAGGCTGGTACGAGTTCATGCAAGAGATGCAGCCTGATGAAATTGCTTGGAGGTGCCCTTGGTTGGACCTCCCAGATATGGCGATCCATTCTGACGGCTTCGATCGGATGGTGATTGCTGGATTGACTAGCTTCACCTTTTACATTCCCGGTCGGATTCTTCGGCAGCTGGGCGCCCCACAGGAAAACGTCTGTATTAGCACCGGGGGCTTCCATCTTCCAAATTTCAACGCTCAGACGCTGAACGGCTATCAGAGGCGCTGGGGCCTAAGGGTTCTCCAGGCGGAAATTCCGGGTTTTACCACAGGGCTGAGAAACCGCTATAGACAGTGGCTAAGAGCAGATGTTTATTCGAGAGAAAACGCCGACTGACTCCAGACCACTTTGCTGTACTTAGAATAAGCTATGAGCCGCTAGGCTTCTTAAGCATTTTGTTCTGTTTTTCATGCTTTAGTTCTTCTTTAAGGCTTTTATGCTCAGCTTGTTGTATTAGAAATAGTAATTTGCGAAATAAAGTTGAAAGATGGAGGGCTTCCCCCTTCTGATTCCCAATGCTGTCTCAGCTTGTTTTCGAACCTTTCGACCTTTGATGCGAACCCAAAATGTCGAACCCTGGATCCTTTTGATAGAATGTGACCGGGTCTCAAAGTGAGACTGCCTACGTATCCCTTTTGAAGGGAATCAGGTCAGAACGTAGTTCAGGCTAAGGTTCACTCGTGTATTTTACCTCTCCTTTTACGCTCTAACTTTTGCCTAGTACCGCCTTCTCAGGTTTTCGGTCTAGCGAGCTTTCGACTTTTGCCTATTTATTTTTGCCTAGACCGCCTCCTTAGGTTTTCGGTCTAGCAGGCTGCTCTAACTTTTGCTTGGAATCGCCCACCCTTATGGTTTTCGATCCAACGAGCATCTCTCAGGGATAGTAACGCTTGAGCTGATTCAGGTTGACCAAGGTACTGAATTCATTGCCGTCGAGGTCGATGAGCCTGGCAGCACCCCCAAATAGGATGGTCTTGATTATGTAAGGTCCAGAGCGCTTCAGCCGGAACTTCCCGCGAGGATCAAACACTGGAGTCCGGATCTCCTTTGTAACCATATCTTCTTCGACCAGACCTCTCGACCTCACCTTTTTATTGAATGCTGGGGCGATTCGACGTTGATACCCTTGAACATGGTACAGAGCACGGAGCCTCCTTTCATCAAACAACATGAGCTCGACAAACCTCCCATTTAACCATTCAGCCTCCTCGAGACCACTTTCAGCCATGACTCTCAGAGACGGGATTTCCAGCTCGATGGGGAGTACAGGTTCCATTCCATAGACTAAGGAGAACAGAGTTGCGCCGGTAGATGTTCGGTACTCCCAGAGGGCCAGCGGTAACAACTCGTGCCAATCCCTTGCAGACTCAGCAGTCTTCTTGATGATCATCTTGACGTTCTTGTTTGCAGCCTCGACAGCCCCATTCGTTTGTGGCCGATAGGTTGTTAAGTGGTGGATCTTGATCCCGAATTCCTCGAATAGTTCTAGAACCCTGCCTTTGAAATGGCTTCCATTGCCGATACAAAAGCCTGAGGGACCCCATACCAGTAGATGATATTCTTTCGAATAAACTGCGCCACTTGAACGGTTGTCAAAGTCTTGTAAGATTCGGCCTCGACCCATTTGGTGAAGTAATCGATGGCTACCAGTATAAACTTGTGTCCGTTCAAAGCAGAGGGCCTGATCATCCCGATAACATCGATTCCCCACATCGAGAAAGGCCAGGGCGAGGTCATGCCAAAAAGCTCAGTTGGAGGAACATGCTGCAGGTTAGCGTGGATCTGACACTTGTAGCAACGTCGCACGTAATCGATACACTGTGATTCCATGGTGGACCAGTAGTAGCCTTGCCTGAGAATTTTCCTTGCGAGCATGACACCGCTCATGTGAGGACCGCAGACTCCTTCGTGAATCTCTTCCATTATCCTTGTTGCCTCTGCACCGGTCACACAGAGTTTGTGCATTCCACAGTGAGATCTTCGATACAACTTCCCCCCACAAATGATGTACTGAGCAGCCAGTCGTTGCAGGGCGATTCGATCCTTCTTAGTGGCCTCGGCTGGGAACTCTCCTCGCTCCACGAAATTCCAAATATCATGGTACCAGGGAAGGCCATCATCGACATCATCGATGGCGTTGACATACTCATAGGCAGGCAGGTCCCTTTGCTCGATCACGATTGGTCGCAAGTTAACTCCTACTGGAAGTTCGATCATTGAAGCCAATGTCACCAAAGCATCGGCGAACTGATTCTTCAAGCGTGAAACATGGGTGAAGGTCACCTTGTTAAAGCGAGGAATCAGTTCTTCCAAATCTTGGTGATAAGGCTTCAGCTTTTCCTCACGAACCTTCCAGTCTCCATTGGCCTGAGAGACTACCAAATTCGAGTCTCAAATCACTTCGAGCTTCTCGACTCCTAGTGCAATTACTGCCTCCATTCCGACGATGCAGGCCTCATATTCCGCTTGATTGTTGGTGACATCGAAATTTAGCTTGAAAGCGAGTGGAATATGAGCACCGGCAAGTGTGATCAGCAACACTCTTATTCCGAACCCTTTCTGATTAGCAGCCCCGTCAGAATACAGCGTCCATACTTCCTCAGTTACGGTCAGCACATCCTCATCTGGAAAGTTGAAATCCACATCCTCTGGCCCCTCAACTGGGTGATCTGCTAAGAATTCCGCCACAGCACGACCTTTCACTGACTTCCTCGTGACATGCTGGAGATCGAACTCAGCCAGCAGAAGCAACCAACGTGCTAGCTTATGGGTGAGCGCCAGCTTCTCGAATAGATATTTGATGGGGTCCATCCGAGAAATCAGCTTCACCGAATAGGCTAGCATGTAGTGTCTAAGCTTTTTGGTAGCCCAAACCAGTGCCCAGCATGTCTTTTCCAAAGGGGTATAGCGCTCCTCACTTCCCACCATTTTCTTGCTCAGATAGTAGATGGCTTTCTCGACTCTGTTTTCCCCTTCTTGCGCTAGCAGACAACCCATCGACGTCGGTGTCATAGACAAACACAGGATCAAAGGTTGACCTGGCGTAGGCGGCATTAGTACCGGCGGGTTCTGCAAGTACCTTTGAATGGATTCAAAAGCAGCCTGGCATTTGTCTGTCCACTCAAACGGGACATTCTTCTTGAGTAAGCGGAATAATGGCTTGCAAGTTGGAGTCAATTTGGCGATGAACCGGCTGATGAACTGAACCTTTCCCAGAAAACTTCGCACTCCTTTCTCCGATCGCGGGGGCTCCATTTCGAGAATCGCTTTGATTTTAGACGGGTCGACCTCGATTCCTCTCTTGGTGATCAGAAACCCCAACATCTTGCCTGCCGTAACCCCGAACGTGCACTTCTGCAGGTTGAGACGCACATTGTACTTTTGAAGTCTTTCGAGAAACTGTCTGAGTGAAGGGAGGTAGTCCTTTTCCTCTTTCGCCTTTACGATCATGTCATCGACATACACCTCGATCGTCTTGTGAATGAAGTCATGGAATAGGGTTGTTTGGGCCCTTTGGAAGGTGCATCCTGCGTTCTTTAACCCAAATGGCATTTTCACGTAGCAGTAGGTTCCCCATTCTGTGACGAACGTTGTCTTCTCCTGATCTTCTGGGGCCATGAAGATCTGATTGTATCCTGCGAACCCATCGACAAAGGAGAGCAAAGCATGCCCCGCCGTGTTGTCCACAAGCACATCAATGTGAGGCAAGGGAAAACTATCTTTGGGCTTGCCTTGTTCAAATCCCTAAAATCCACACAAACTCGGATCCTTCCATTCTTCTTGGGTACAGGTACGATATTGGCAACCTATTTGGGGTATTCAGCAACCCTTAAGAAACCTGCATCAATTTGCTTGGTAACCTCTTCCTTGATCTTCTGAACCCAGTCCGGCCTCATTCTGCGGAGCTTCTGCTTAACGGGAACTGCCCCTGGTATTAACGGAATTCGGTGCTGCACTATCTCTGGATCGATACCAGGCATGTCGGCATGAGACCAGGCAAAAACCTCGAAGTATTCCTTGAGCGCCTCGATTGTACCAGCGTGATTTTCCGGGGATAGGTTTGAACCGATTTGCATCATACGGGGGTCACCCTCATCTTTCAGATTTATTGAAATTACTTCTTCTTTTAGAGGCTGAGCATGTTTTTCGTCTTCCCTTTCGATGAGGGAACGCAACTCAGCCGGGATATTCCCGTCGAAGTCGATTCCTTCATCGTCGGGGTCGACACAGTTTATATAAAAGTCAGCAAAGTAGTCGGAAGCAGGATCATTCATTTCATAAAGCCCGGAAGGGTTGCCAAGTACAGTAGACTCAAACTCGAAGTAAAAGCTATGACGTGGAGGGCCGAGAGGCACAAACTCCGACTCTGAGCTAGACTTAGACTCGACAGACTCTGTGTCAGACTCAGAGGTATCATCGATGCATGTTAAACGTGGAGTAAAAATGCAGTTATTAATACTACCGGTTGCTTTTACAATGAGAGAGGTCGGGTCATTGAGAGCGTCCTGAGAGTCGGGCCCAAGCATCAGCACTTCAGCCTCTTCTTCCTTGCCAACCAAACCTACTTAGGCGAAAAGCATCTCCAAGCTCCCCTGATCAAAGGTCCTTACCCAGTCAGCCTTTTCCTTGATCTCAGCCAGCTGCTTCTTGAACTATTCCCGAGCCAGCTGCTCTTTGGCCATTTCGTCCTCATCATCGTCCCACGTGTCCTCAGCAAAGATCTCGAAACCCGGAAGCCAAGTGCGAGTCTTAGGATCCCAAAACGGCTCGATTTGTCCCACATAGGCAGTGCCACCTCCTTCACGGACGAAGTAGCTATCGGGGTTACCATAAAGGGTTCGAGGTTTTCCCACGTCTTTCCTCTTTTGGGCACCCTTGGCTGGGGGAACGTATCCCAAACCAAAGCGGCCTTCGATGAAAGGAAAAGCGGGGAACTCAGTGATCCCCTGCTGGTTGATCCCGAGTCCTAGGCTAGGCATGAAGGATATCTTCTTCATAATTTCAAGAGCAGCTGAGCTGAGGATAAAGTCATCATCCATGACAATGGCCAGGACTGAGCCGGATGTATCAAACGCGAACCCTCCAAAATCCGAGTCCTCTTCTCCGTGCATGATCCCTAGAACAGGCGTCCCATCATCCTTGAATGGGCGGATCCCAGAGTCTCTGCAGATGGTTAAAGTTCCAGCAGGAAGCCCCAGCATGACCTTTTGGTGGAGAGTCGACGGCACGGCCATGATGTCCGCCCTATGCAGCCAAGGCCTTCCCAACAGCAAGTTGAAAGTGGCGGGGATGTCGACTACGTGGAATTCCACATCCATTTCAAAGCCCTCAGCATCGAGCTTAAGCATTAGAGTTCCTTCCACCACACGGCGCGTGTTGTCATAGGCTTTGACAGCTAGGTTGAAGGGCGTAAGATCGTTCTTTGTAAGCCCCAGGCGGTAAGCAACCCTCATCGGGCAGACATTAATGGCAGAATCATTATCGATCAGCACAGTCGGCACCCAATGTCCCCTACACTTGATGGTAATGTGCAGCGGGTGGTTGTGAGCAGTCCCATCAACAGGAAGGTCTTTTTCAGTGAAGATGACAGAATGCTTGGAGAACAGAGGCAAGACAAAGGCGATCATTGCCTCGGGAGTGATGTCTGTTGGTACCTCAAAGCGGGCCAAAGCTATGGCGAGTTTCTCACAATGCTCCTTTGATGACGATATCAACCCCTACACAGAGACGGCAGCAGGGATCCGGTCTAGCTGCTTCTGGAGAAAATCCTCTTCTGGTGCCCCACTCGGAACAAACTGCGAATTCCTTTGAGCCGGTGGAGAGGCAGGTTTATGAGCCCAAGGATTGGACGAGCTTCCAGCCGAGAGGTTTGGTGGCTGAAAGACACGGCCGCTCCTCGTGACGTTGGCAACATCCCACCAAGAAGACGTATCAAGCGAGCCCCAGAAGTCCGCAGGTATCTCCTCCAACTTACGCTTTCCTATAGGCACAATATTGACAGTCGGGTCGCCCGCATGTATGGCGTTTGAGATGGAATCCAATAGTGGCCATGCTTCCCCTAATTGTCGACGTACGTCAGGGATGATCTCCCCTTCGCTGTAGCAATCCAAGTACTGCTCACCCAAATCCTGATCATCGTCTGCCTTCTCCATGTTGAAGTTCTGGCTCCAGGCCAACTGCGCAGCATCGGGCTCCGGATCCCACACATATTCCTCTTCGGCCTTGGCCCCAACAGGCTCAGGATGGTAGAAAAGCATAAACAGGGACAGGCCATCGAGTGGATCCGCCCTTGCTGCGTTCCAATCTTCCTCCCATTGGTCTAACTGGGCCTAATCGACAACCGGTGCCTGAAGGAATCCCAAGAAGTACCGCTCATTCCAGTCATTGGCGAGCTCTGCCCATTCCCTTGCTTTGTCTTCCATATCCCAGCCAACTGCCAGCATGTTGACATTGAACTCCGCCGGGATGGTTACAACAGGTTTTGGGTGGTGCTCTGGGGCTATATGGTCAGTGGGGTTAAATATGGTGGAGGTGAGGTCTATCTGGTTTACTTGAGGGTTGGAATTGTGGTTGGGCATGGAATTGGTGATGACGTTGGGCCTAGGAGGGGTTGGAAGGGCACCATTGTCCACCAAGTCTTGAATTGCATGGCGGAGGCGGTAGCAAGAATCGGTGTAATGGCCGGGCATTTGGTGATAGGCACAGAAAGCACTTGAGTTATGGCTTGGAGAGGGGTTTTGATGAAGAGGAGTTGGGTCCAATGGCCTGAGATGACCAGATTTGACCAACCTCTCCAGGACTTGAGAGAGAGGAGCCTCAAATTTGGCGAAGTTCCTGGGTTGGTTACGGTTACGGGGTTTCTGAGGGGTTTGCACTTGGTTGATGTCGACGACATGACTGGAGCTCTGCGTAGCACTGTTGCTGGCAGTTGTGGCATTGGCGTAGTTATTACCGCCGAAAAGAGCAGTGTTGTTACCGGTGTAAGCACGGGGTTTGGACTTTGAAGTAGAGGAAGAAGTGTCACTCCGCTGCAGGACGCCAGTTTGGAGGGCTTCCTCAATATCAAGGCCAGAGTCGAAGAAAGTATCAAAATCAGCACCCTGAACAAGTACAAGATTTCTGGCGAAATCCGGCTGCAGATTTCGGGAGATGATGCGGATCTGATCCTTCTCACTGGGCCGATCGGTCATGAGAGCTGCCTTAGCCCTCCACCTTTTAATGAAGTACGCAAAAGACTCCTTGGCATTCATCTTAGTTGACTCGAGCTCCCGGGTAGTCATCTTGAGCTGAGCGTTATAGCTGTATTGGGCATTAAAGGCTGTGCCAATGTCCTCCCATGTTCGGCGCTTGGCGATGTTGAGAGACAAGAACCATTGGAATGTTGGACCAGCCAGAGTCTGAGGGAAGAGCTGAGCCATAGCCTCCTCCTCTACCCCATGTAGCTTCATAACACCATGGTAAGCCAGTAAGTGGGTCTTGGGATCCCCTGTTCCATCGAACTTCGCAAAATCTGGCATCTTGAACCTTTCAGGCAGCCTGGCGTTCGGAAATGGGCAAAGACGGTCCATGTCCAAACCGCCGGCTCCTATCCTTTCAGCTTTGGACACCGTCTCTTCGAGTTTAGCCATCTTGGCGATTAGAGCAGTCATTTCAGGATTTGGGGGAGGAGTTTCATCTCGAGGGATCTCTTCAACCACAAGTTGGCGGTCATTCCTTTCCCTATCTCCACCTCTTGCGGGGAGTCGCTCCTCAATTAGAGCACGCAGATCGGCCATGGAGGCATCAGCTTGATCGGCCCTCTCTTGCATGATGGCTAAGTTGTGCTGGAGATCTGCCAAGGTATTTGCAAGGTTCGGAGGTGGTAGTTCGGCCATGTCCCAAACTTCTGTCTTGACTGGTTTAGGCGTTCGAGGAGGAGACGGACTAGACGGCGGGATTTCGTGCGGAGTTGTCGGTGGTGAGTCTTCCCTTGACTGAGTGCAAGTCAGAGCTTCCGTTGTGACTGACCCAGAAGCAAACCCCAGAGCAGATTCTCAAGCAACCCCCGCAGACAGTCCCAAGTAGGTTTGGCTCTTGAATTTGGAGCTTCCCATAATGCAGCTAGACAGCAAAGTATAAGAGCTCAGTGACAGCCTGCAGCAATTATTTGAAAGTTTTCGAAAGAAAGAGGAATGAGCATGTCATCGTCGTCGGTGTCCTCCTAGACTCTATAGCTAAAGAGACCTCCCTACTCCACTCGGATGCTGCCATAGAATCCTCAGATTCCTTTTCGACAATGTATCCTTGATTGAATCGACTAACACTAAGGGATGTCAAAGCAGCCTAAGCCTTTAGTTACCCTTTTCTTGAAGTTCAAAATTTGAATTTTAGAATGTCTGGGTATGGATGGCGTGATACCATAACCGAAGTGGCGTAAGCAGCACTGTGCCGGAGCCTTGAGGGTGTAAGTAATTTGTACTTTTAACCTGGATGGTGTAGATATCACGACATTTCCTCCAGCGCTTCGGATTTTTGAAATTTTAATTTGGATTTAAAAAGGCTTAGAAAGTTTTGGTTTCCCAAAATGTTTATGATTAAGGATTTGAAGTTTGACAACGTGCAACATTGAGATGCACGACTCGTCATCGGTCCATAGCAGCATCCTAGCGGACATAAGATGGTCTCGACAAGAGACAACCTAAAAGCCGCCCTAGCATGCTCCTACGCAGATCTGCATAGACAGTTTATAGGGGTTAGATGTAAGAAGATCCTACCCTGTAGGTTCCTGTCTTAGGTTGAAATGTTCTAATGCTTTGTACGCATGGAGAGGCTGGTTTTGGTTTAAGGGGGTTCCTCTGACTAGAGCCGCGGTATACCTCCCATTGCAATGCGTTTGGCAGAGCAATGGTCGAACGGTATTACGACCCATCATCGTCCAAGGTTGTTGGGCGTTCGAGGACCCCGGGCTCCAGTAAACTGTGCCGGTTACCCAAAACACCTCAACGGGGCTAGCCAACATCGATGCACATGGAGAATGCCAACGAATGATCAAATAAGAGAGAAATGCAAAGTTTTGAAAAAAATGCTTTTTGAGTTTGGCCCACTTTTATTCATCAATACTTGGAAACCACTACACAAGTGAACAATAGTAAAAGCCCCAGTTCGGATTGGTCGGATGCTGAGATCCTGTTACGTTACCATTCCGTTCTTCAGCAGCGCGGAGCGTACTGTTTTGACAGGTTTTTGAAGATTGTTCATTTATGTATTAATGCCCAAATATTAATCAATGCAATGTAGTCCCCAGCAGAGTCGCCACTGTGGGCACACGCCCCAAAATCCCGGATTTTGTTGTTTAAAATTGGGGTGCGGCCCTCTTTGAAAAGCGCGGCGAAACGTTTCGATTCAGAGTCGCCACTCGGGTTTTAGCGGAAGAATACCCAAGGAACCGAACTCGAAAGCGTTTGCTACGTTTGTTTGATTTGAAAATTTGTTTGATTTGAAAAGGCGTAGACTGGTCCGTCGTCACCTTCCATATCTGAGGTTCGGGAGCCAGGTTACGAGAGGGGAAGGGTTTTATGGCACCCCACTCGCCCAATCCGGAGATCGGTCTCTACTCAGGTATTTTTGTAAAACGTTTGCATTTTTCTCTCATTTGATCATTTTTTAGCCAGTTAGGGCGGAGGAACAGTTAATGGGGATTAATGCTATAACAGCTTGCAGTTTATATGACAAAATGTTTGTGAATGACGAGTTACTTGAATTGGATAAGCATAAGAACATAGATTGAGAACAAGCACTGTGAACAATTTTAACAGGATGGTGTACGCTGCTTTTCAGGTGCGTGAGCAGGCAGCATACTGGCACGCAGTGGCCGAGCCACTACACGCCACCATACCCTGCGCACGCCACCTCAGAGCTGGCGTACACTACCCTCTGGTTTGTTCACAATCTTTGCTCTCAACCCTCTGGGCTCTGGAATGGACCAGCGCACACTCAGGGCAAACCACGCAGTTTATAAGACAATTTTCGTACATATACAGACATAAGAAATGGCTAAGAGCCATGAAGACAGCAAAGAAAACCCCATAATCAGAGTGGGGAGGAACATGAGGCCAGGATTGAACTATGATGTAAGGGCCAGGCACTGGACCCCAGCATACGTACCGTACGCCACCCTTTAGAGGCCGTACGCCACTCTTGCATGTTGTCCAGTGTTTGGCTTTACACCATCTGGGCTCTGGAACATGACCAGAAACACCCCAGAGGCCTTATAGAGCAATAAAGATACAGGTATTGAAAGCTACAGTTAAACAACTCTAACATACAGAAAGCAATAAACTGGTTATTAGCATGCTAGAGTGATGACAGACAAGATATAAGCAAATAAACTGACAACCCATGATCCCCAAGCCAGCAGTGCACGTACAGCCATAGATAGCGTACGGCTTGACGGAGCTGGCGTGCGCCATGGTTTGTTCCTTACGATTGATTTATTTTACCAGAAAAGGGCCTGGACTAGTATCAGTTACTAGCCAGAACCTTTCTGGTTCCCCTCAGGGGCTGAAAACAGAAAGCTACGCAAAGGTGGTATACCTTTGGTGCAAGTAATGGAAGGTGGTTTGAGCTTTGGAGGTTGAAGATGGGAGTTGGATGGTGGCTGATTAGTAATGTGGGGGTGTGTGGTACTTATCTATCTCTTGCTCTTTCAATGGAGAGGAGAGAACAAGAGAAAGAAGAGAGAGAGCCTAGGTATTGAATGAAGTTAACCCCTTGCAAATGAATGCAAGGGGGGCATTTATAGAGGAGAGAGGACTGAGATCAGGGCTGATCAACTGGGGTTAGGGGCTTGGTTAGGTTTAGAGGGAGCCTCCCATGCATTTAATGCATGGGACTTGTTGATGGGGCATGTAGGAGAGAGAGGGGGATGTCCCCTGCAGAATGCAATGATCAGGAGGCTCTGCGCCGTACTAGGGCAGTTACAAAGTCTCAAGCACGTGACAGAAAAGTGCTGATTTGACCGGCCTTGACCATGCATACGCTAGCTATATACCCTGCGTGCGCCAGGTCAAACTGAGTCAACGGTCGATGTGCGACACGTGGCAACTCCCTGGCGTACGCCATGTAAAAGCTGGCGTAAGCAGGTAAGGTTTTGCTGGGTTTTATATGGTTCTGGCTTTGAAGGGATTTTGCAAGGATTTGAAATGGGTTTGAAAGGGAAGAGTCCAATATCCAAAGCTTAAGACCTTCCATCGACCTTGGAGTGTTTTCAACCTTTTATCATCATTGGGGTACCAAAGACAGTAAAAGAACTAATCCGGACAATTCAGAATGGGGTGTCTACAATATCTAATGCACACTTTCGGAGTTCTTATCACTTAGTGATCAGTAGTCTTTACATCTACTAGGAATCACTATTTTCTTTTCACGTGACTAGTAGTCCAAACACATACTAACCGTCATGTGTTCCACTATTTTTCTTTCTTCCGTCACTTGACTAGCAGTCTAAACACCTACTTATCGTCATGTATTTCACTATTTTCTCTTCACCCGACTAGTAGTTTTAACACCTACTAACCGTCATGTGTTTCACTATTTTTCTTTTTTCGGTTGCCCGACAAGTAGTCTAAACACCTACTCTACGTCACGTTTTTCACTATTTTTATTTCGCATGACTGGTAGTCTAAATACCTACAAACCACCATTTGCTTTTCTCTTAGTCACTACTTATGCACTCCTAGGAAGTGAGAAACGCTTCTTTATTTCCATCTCATCAACCAATAAGATCCTTTCATTTCCAATCGAAGCAAAACGAAACTTTCCAGATTTATAACATTGAACTACTCTTGTAGTTAGAGCGGCAATGATTCGAGGCACCAAATACTTATTGGATCTTGTATGTAAGATTTGATCCATAATAGACCAAGGCAAGATCGATTTGAGGCAACAAGAACGTTTCGGACCTATAACGTTCACTTTATCCCATATTTGAACTGACAATAATCGATTTCATTATCTCTAATGCACACTTTCGGAGTTCTAATCACTTAGTGATCAGTAGTCTTTACATCTACTAGGAATCACTGTTTTCTTGTCACATGACTAGTAGTGCAAACACCTATTAATAGTCCTGTATGCCACTATTTTTTCGTCTTCCGTCACATGACTAGCAGTCTAAACACCTACTAACCGTCATGTATTTCATTATTTTCTCTTCACATGACTAGTAGTCTTAACACATACTAACCGTCATGTGTTTCACTATTTTTCTTTATTCGGTCGCATGACTAATAATCTAAACACCTACTATCCGTCACATTTTTCACTATTTTTATTTTACATGACAAATAGTGTAAATACCTACTAACCGCCATGTGCTTTTCTCTTGGTCACTACTTATGCACTCCTAGGAAGTGGGAAGCGCTTCTTTACTTCCATCTCATAAACAAACAAGATCCTTTTATTTAAACCGAAGCAATACGAAACTTTCCAGATTTATAACGTTGACCAACTCTTGTAGTTAGAGCGGCAATGATTCGAGGCAACAAATACTTATTTGATCTTGTATATAAGATTTGATCCATAATAGACCTAGGCAACATCGATTTGAGGCAATAAGAACGTTTCGGATCTATTATGTACACTTTAATCCATATTTGAACCGACAATATTCGATTTCATTATCTCTAATAAACACTTTCGGAATTCTTATCACTTAGTGATCAGTAGTCCTTACACATACTAGGAATAACTCTTTTCTCTTCATATGACTAGTAGTCCAAACACCTACTAACTGTCACGCGTTCCACTATTTTTCCTTCTTCCGTCACATGACTAACAATCTAAACACTTACTAACCGTCATGTATTTCGCTATTTCTGTTCACATGACTAGTAGTCTTAACACCTACTAATCGTCATGCGTTTCACTATTTTTCTTTCTTCGGTCGCATGACTAGTAGTCTAAACACCTACTATCCGCTACTTTTTTCACTATTTCTATTTCACATGACTAGTAGTCTAAACACCTACTAACCGGCATGCGCTTTTCTCTTGGTCACTAGTCATGCACTCCTAGGAAGTGCTAAGCACTTCTTTATTTCCATCTCATCAACCAACAAGATCCTTTTATTTCCAACCGAAGGAATACGAAACTTTCCAGATTTATAACATTGACCAACTCTTGTAGTTAGAGTGGCAATGATTCGAGGCAAAAATACTTATTTGATCTTGTATGTAAGATTTGATCTATAATAGACCTAGGCAACATCAATTTGAGGCAACAATAACGTTTTGAATCTATTATGTACAGTTTATCCCATATTTGAACCGACAATAATCGACTTCATTATCTCTAATGCACACTTTCGGAGTTCTTGTCACTTGGTGATCAGTAGTCTTTACAATTTTTAGGAATCTCTATTTTCTCTTCACATGACTAGTAGCTTTTGACGTTATAGTGGGGTATACTCTCTATAGGAAGCGAGAAGAGTATTTAGTTATCTTTAAGAGCGGAGCCAATGGAAGCCAAATTGACTACGTTCTTGCTAGAGGTGCAGACCGCTTGACATGTAAGGATTGTAAGGTTATTCCCGGAGAGTGTCTAGTGGCACAGCATAGAGTTTTGGTATTTGATATTTGTTTCAAGGGGAATATTAGAAGGTGAAAGGAAACTAGATGCCCACGGACTAAGTGGTGGAGCCTAAGAGGGGAGAAACTATAGGTATTCAAGGAAAGAATGTCTCAAGAAATGCGGTGGGTAGTGGAAGGAGATAGTGACAATATGTGGAATACCATAGCTGACAGTTTTAGAAGAATATCGAGAGAAGTTCTTGGGGAGTCGAAGTGAAAAGGTCCAATTTCTAAGGAGACATAGTGGTGGAATGACGAGGTTCAAACCAAGGTAAAAGCCAAGAAGGAGTGCTTTAAAAAGTGGCAAAAGGACTGAAATGTAGAAAACTTTCAGGGTTATAAGCAAGCTAGCAAGGAAGCTAAGAAAGCCGCTAGAGATGCTAAGTTGAAAGCCTATGAGAATTTTTGCGCTAGACTCGATAGTAAAGATGGAGAAAAGATTATTTATAAACTTGCCAAGTTGCGAGAAAGGAGAGTAAAGACGTTTCTCAAGTTAAGTGTATAAAAGATATTGATTTGGTAGTGTTGGTAAAAGACGAGGCGATCAAAGATAGATGGAAGTCATATTTCGAGAAGTTGTTAAATAAGAAACATGAAGGAGTCTTTGGTGGGGAGGAAGAGTATGTACCTGGCGAGAACATAAAATATGAATTTTATCGGAGAATACACAAGTTCGAAGTGGTCAAAGCTTTGAAAAGGATGAAACTGGTAAGGCATTAGGACCAGATGGTATCCCTACTGAAGTGTGGAAAAGTCTAGGTGACTTGAGGGTGACTTGGTTGATGAAGTTGTTTAACAAGATTATTATGAACAGGAAGATGCCCGATGAATGAATAAGGAGCACTCTAGTACCTATCTATAAGAATAAAGGGGATATCCAAAGCTGCAACAACTATAGAGGTATTAAATTGATGAGTCATACGATGAAGTTGTGGGAAAGGGTTATTGAGTATCGCTTGAGGATGTTGACTACAGTGTCAGAGAAACAGTTTGGGTTCATGCCTGAAAGATCAACCATGGAAGCTATCTACCTATTAAGGAGAATGGTAGAAAAACACAGAGCAAAGAAGAAGGACCTCCATATGATTTTCATAGACTTAGAAAAGGCTTATGATAGGGTGCCTAGAGACATCATATGGTGGGTTCTGGAGAGAAAAAGAGTGACCAAAGGGTATATCGAAGTGATTAGAAACATGTATGACGGTGCCGTCACTACAATTCAATCACCAGTAGGGGAAATGAGTCAGTTCCCAATCATTGTAGGATTGTATCAAAGGTCATCCTTGAGCCCGTACCTTTTTGCCTTAGTTATGGATGTATTGACTAGACAATTTCAGGAAGATATCCCATGGTGTATGATGTTTGTAGATGACATTATTTTCGTAGATAAAACCGCTAGAGGTGTTGTAGAGACTCGTAAATTTCTTTTAAATTTTAATGTTTTATAAGTGGGCGAATAATGGTTTAATGTGGAAATTATAGTTGTGAGTAGAGGTGGGTAATAGGTAATTTCGTGTCAATTTCGTGTTATATATCAAAATCTTATTAATAAAATCCCACAATATTTTTTAACTTATCAAATCTTCGTGTCATATTCGGGTCGTGTCATTTTCGGGTTGTGTTGTCATGTTAAAAAGTCCTACTTTTCACTAAATTTTTATTTTTTTTAGTTGACAGTTCATCAAACTAATGTCCAATGTATAGAATTACCCATAAAAATGTTTATTTTTAGCTCAATTATATGAATTTATTTTGTTTTTCGTGTCAGGCATGCCCACCCCTAGTTCTGAGTCAATGTGCAAGAGTTTGAAATGTGTGGGTGTTGGCGTGATAAGGTGCTTATGTGTATAAGTGTGTGCCAGGGGAAGATTAATTCCCATAAACCCATCCCATTCGCTCTCCCATTCTCCCTCTCTCTCGGCTCTCTCTACCTCTCTCACTCCCTCACCCAAAAACTCTCTTCCAAATTCAAAACCCACTCAAATTAAGCTTCAATCATTCATCCCTACGCGTATTGTGGTTCGTATCTCGTGAGTCTTGCTCGGTGGAGGAGTATTTAGTTGTTTTCGAAGTTTGGAGAGCTAGGGCTTGCTCAACTTGCGTGGGTTTCGCTTCTCGACTCGAGGTAGGGAATTCTACCTCTTTATATGTTTTATGAGTGATTTGATGCATGAAATCGTGCTTGAAATGTCGTATTTAAGCTTGGATCGAAGATCTGTTGTTGCTGTAGAATCGTCTGTTTTTCCTGGATTTCTACCGGTAGGCTTGTCCTTTCTACCGATAGAACGTTGTTACTCTGCAAGAAAATCAATTCCCTACCGGTAGGAACTTTTTCCCTACCGGTAGGACAAGTGAGAATTTTTCCGTAAGCTGCTCAAACGTATAGCAGCAGCTCAAAAGCTGCTCAACAAGCTGCTCTACGTATTCAAGTCCTACCGGTAGGAATTCTTTACCTACCGGTAGGTCAAGCCGCAGTCCAAAATGTTGGCCATTCTGTCTTCAGTTTCTACCGTTAGGGATTCTTTACCTACCGGTAGGTCAAGTTCTACCGGTAGGACTTGCCTGTCTACCGTTAGGGATTCTTTACCTACCGGTAGGTCAAGTTCTACCGGTAGGACTTGCCTGCCTACCGGTAGGAGTTTTGAGCTACTTCCTTTTGAGCAGCTGAAAGTTAAGGATTCTTTACCTACCAGTAGGTCAAGTTCTACCGGTAGGACTTACCTGCCTACCGGTAGGAGTTTTGAGCTGCTTCCTTCAGCTGCTTCTTTGAGCTGCTGCAGTATCTTTCAGCTGCTTACCTATATCTTCCAACTCGCATTGAGATGCTCTTCATCGACTGTATTGGGTTCGTTTTAGTATTCTTTCAAGTGATTGAAAAATAATACCCATTTCATACATAAAATCGCGTCCGATGGACTAGAACAAACTTGTTGAGTTAATCGTCATGGAAATTAGGATCAATGGATTGACGTTAATGGACTACGAATATGAAGTGATATGTTACCGCCTAAAATGAAACGAAGATCACCATGAGCTAATGGTGCGTCGGGTATAGGTTTAACTAGAAGTGAAAGGTTAGTAGATTGCCTAGAGGGATTAATGACGGTTTAAGAACAAACGAAGAATACAACGACATAAAGGGTAGCTATTCGATGTAACGAGAAACATGTATTATAAAGGTTGGTATCTTTTGAACCTGAAACTGGGAACCAAATATAAGAAAAGGATATACGGGGTCCCGAGAACCCGGAATGAGAATAGGATATACGAGGTCCCATGAACCCGGAATGAGAATTGGATGTACGGGGTCATGACCACCCGGAATGTAGAGTGGGTATACGGGGTCCTAATGCCCGGAATGATTTTAGATCGTACCCGTGATGTGACGATGTGAAGGATTTCTTGGATGCCCATTTAGGATCCATAGGGAACAAATGAGATGCTAAGCGGTTGGGATGTAACCATACGTGGTGAATGTGTAGTCGAGAGTTGAGTTAAAGGGAATTTGAAAGATAACGAAACGTTGATTGACAAAAGTAAAATGTTCGTTTAAGTTCTTAATTACTAATATAGCTCTTGAGTCCTATCTACGTTCCTTTGTTATCCGAAGGTTAATGTCTCATCGGCAACTTTCATTTCATTTGCATATAAGGTTTGCGTAGACTTTTCTACTGGGCTAGTGTAGTTCAAACCTTACATCATTTTCTATTGTGGACGTTATTTTTGAAAGCCAATCAACGGAGTTACCTATTCATCTTTGAAAATTTATTTCGTAAGATGTATTTGTAACTTAAATTGTAAATCTTTTGATTAAAGAATGTTTGTAAATCCTTAACTCTCATAACATCTGTTACCTAAGTAGATTTGGGGCCATTGAGCCGATGATGTAATATTGGAAATCTCATGAACTTGAAAGTGTTATTTTGGGAATGGAATTACTGAAATCTTTTGGATATCGTACTGATTAATGTGAGGGTTTCTATTATAAAAATCATTTATATTTATGTTGAAAATCGAGAGCGTGAGAGGCGTTAATACGAAACTAGAAATTTGGAGGGAAGTATTATAGTCAAAGGGTTTTCGAATAAGTAAGAGTAAAACTGAGTATATGGTGTGTAAGTTTAGTGGTACCAGCAGTGTGCACGAAGAAAGAGTGATAATCCAAGACTAGGAGATACCTAAGAGTGATCATTTTAGGTACTTAGGTTCAATCATTAATAGAGATGGAGAGATTGCCGATGATGTGACCCATAGAATCCAAGTGGGGTGGCTCAAGTGGAGGACCGCTACTGGTGTATTATGTGACAAGAGGGTTCCCATAAAATTGAAGGAAAAATTCTATGGAACTGCCATCAGACCAGCGATGCTTTACGGGACAGAATGCTGGCCTATTAAGAAACAATAGGTGAACAAGATGAGTGTAGCGAAAATGAGAATGTTGAGATGGATGTGTGGTAAGATTAGAAGAGATAGGATTAGAAATGAAATGGTTCGTAGGATGATAGGTGTAGCATCCATAGAAGAGAAGTTGAGCGAAAATAGGCTAAGGTGGTTTAGGCATGTCTACCGTAGACCAGGAGATGCAGTAGTTAAGAGAGCGGATAGGATAGTGTGGGCACACGCCCCGAAAAATCGCCCGATTTTGGTTTGGAATAGATATTGTTCGGGGGGCGGCCCATTTGGAAAATAGCGCGGCGAAACGCTTCGATTCAGAGTCGCCACTCGGGTTTTAGCGGAAGGACACCCAAGGAACCGAACTCGAAAACGTTTGCTACGTTTGCTTTGAAAAAGGTTTGACTTGATTTGAAAAGGCGTAGACTGGTCCGTCGTCACCTTCGATATCTGAGGTTCGGGAGCCAGGTTACGAGAGGGGAAGGGTTTTATGGCACCCCTCTCGCCCAATCCGGAGATCGGTCTCTACTCGGGCATTTTATTAAAACATTTGCATTTTTCTCTCATTTTGATCATTCTTAGCCAGTTAGGGCGGGGGAGCAGATAATGGGGATTAATACCGTAACAAGTTGCAATTTAGATGACAAAATGCTTATGGATGATGATTTGCTTGCTTGAATTGAATTTAAACATAAGAGCATAGATTGAGAACAAGCACTGTGAACAGTTCGATCAGGATGACGCATGCTGCCCGTCGGGTGCGTGAGCAGGCGACATGCTGGCACGCAATGGCCAAGCCACTGCACGCCAACACACCCTGCGCACGCCACCTAAGAACTGGCGTACACTACCCTTTTGATTGCTTACAGTCTTTGCTCTTCAACCCTCTGGGCTCTGGAATGGACCAGTGCACACCCAGGACAAACCACGCAGTTTAGAAGACAGTTTATGTACATATTACAGACAGGCAGATGTAAGAAATGGCTAAGAGCCAGGAAAATAGACAAGCAACCCCATAAACAGTGTGGGGAGAAACAAAAGGCCAGGATTGAACTATGATGTAAGGGCCAGGCACCGAACTTTAGCGTAGATGCCGTACGCCACTCTTGAGAGTCCGTACGCCATGCTTGCATGTTGTTCAGTATTTGGCTTTACATCATCTGGGCTCTGGAACATGACCAGAAACACCCCAGGGGCCTTCTAAAGCAGATATGAACAAATATTGAATACTACAACTAAACGGTTCTAAATACAGAAAGCAGTAAACTAGTTTTTTTAGCATGCAATAAGGTGATGAATAAATAAGAAATAAAGCACAAAACAAGGATCTGGACCCCATTTCACAACTGGAGTACGCCAGTTTTGGAGGGCTCGGACCTTCGGTACGCCACCTAAAAGGTGGCGTACGCAAGGTCCAACCAGATCCCAGACAGATCAAACTTTAAAACTGAACGTACCGCCACGGACCGGCGTACGCGGGCCTATGACCGGCGCACGCCGATTCTAGTTAGAAACGATTTTTTTGTTTTTGAAACTTTGATAGCTTTAGGGCCAGGACTGGTATTGATTACCAGCCTTGACCCTGTTAGCTCCCCTCAGGGACCAGAACAGAAAAACAGTACCAAAGTGTATACCTTTGGCTTTTGAGGTTTGAGAGATGTTTGAGCTTTGAACTTGAGGGTTGGATGATGGAGGGTGATGGATGTTTGACTGTGAGAAGTGTATGGAGGGGTCTCTTGTTTACTCTTTCAATGAATGAAAGAAGAGCAAACAAGAAAACCAAGAAAAGAGAAAGAAATGGGCTTGAAGCTTAGGGAGCCAACCCCTTGAAGGACTAGTGGAGGGGTTATATATAGGGGAAGAGGGAGAGAGAGGGGCTGAGGCCAGTGAAAGGGACTGGAGCCTTAGCCCTTAAGTCTTCCTTCTCATTGGATGAGAGGGAATATGATGATGGGATGGTGTAAGAAATGTCCCCCCGGCCGGGATTGATTTTTCAATGGATTAGAAGGTTCCCATGTGTTGTAGACCCCTACCCATGGCTTCTGCATGCTGAAAATGCTGAAAAACACAAGTTTGACCAAAGTTTGACTTGGCGTACGCCACTAAATACCTGGCGTACGCCAGGTCAAATCTGGTCAACTGTCAAAGTTGACCGATGACTGACACGTGGCAGAGGACCAGCGCACGCCAGGTGAATACTAGCGTATGCAAGTTGGGTTTTGTTGAGGCCTTTTGGTTCTAGTTTAGAGAGTTTGAAAGGGATTTGAAAGGGTTTTTGGATTGCTCAAAGCTCAAACACACTAACATTTCTGAGATGTTCTTGATCCGTTTCATCATCGGGGAATCGAAGACCATAAGTAAACTAATTTGGAAAGTCCAAAATAGGGTGTCTACAGTAGCCCCCCTTTGACGGCACTTGGAGCACCATTGTCTTGGTACAAGTAACGTCAAAGGTTTCTAGACACCCTCTCAAGACTATCTAGAACAGAAAGAAAGGCATGAACCTTAAAGAACCTGTTGGACTTGAAGTTGGGCTCAGCCAAGCAGGTCAGTTGAGAAAGTCTGCCGTTGCTGAAGGTATAATAGGTTGATGGACCATTGTTTGACTGTATTAGATGGACGGCACGGGCTGCCGTAGAAGGCGAACTCCGCTGGGGAAAACTTGAAGCATCGACTCTGTTGGGACAAGGATTTTGAATTTGGGCGGACGGATCGCCGTTGATTTGAAATTGGGCTAACTGATCGCCGTTGATTTGAAATTGGGCGAACTGATCGCCGTTGATTTGAAATTGGACGGACGGATCGCCGTTGATTTTGAAATTGGACGGATGGATAGTCGTTGATTTGAAATTGGACGGATGGATCGTCGTTGACTTGAGATTGGACGGGTGGACCGTCGTTGATTTGAAATTGGACGGGTGGACCTCATTGATTTGTGCGAGGGCGGACCCGTTGATTTGAGACGATCAAACCGTCCTTGGTACAAAGAACTCCAACATCCACGGGTAGGTCGTGTCAGGTAGGTTAAATTCCATCTGTGGGGAACCAGAGCCAATCTCCTTATCAAATACCATCCGAGTCTAAGGCTGTTGGAAATGCATTTGAGACTGAAGTAAAGGTGTTCCTGGCATCGAGGCAGACTGTCCTGGGGAACACTTAGTTGAGGACGACCTATCGAATGGTATCGTTGACTTGAGACGGTGGGTCATCGCTGAGGACGACTCGTTAAACCATCGTTTGACTTGTGACGGTGGGTCATTTTTAAGGGATGACTCGTTAAACCATCGTTGACTTGGTGACGGTGGGTCATTTTTAAGGGATGACTCGTTAAACCATCGTTGATTGGTGACGGTGGGTCATCGTTGAGGGACGACTCGTTAAACCATCGTTGATTGGTGACGGTGGGTCATTTTTAAGGGATGACTCGTTAAACCATCGTTGATTTGTGACGGTGGGTCATGGTTAAGGGATGACTCGTTAAACCATCGTTGACTTCGTTGAAAGAGGTTTTGAACTTTGTTGGGAAACGGGGATGGGCAGACCATCATTGAATGCCGAGGCAGACTCTCCTGGGGATGAATCAGTTGCGGACAAGTCATCACCCTTGGGGATCGAACCTTCTTCGGCCTAAAGAAACTTCAACAGCCATGGGTAGGTCGTGTCAGGTAGGTTAAATTCCATCTGTTGGGAACCAGAGCCAATCTCCTTATCAAAGACCATCCGAGACAGAGCAATAAGACTGCTGGAAGCTGCACTTGCTATAGATAGATACGGATCAGGATAGGCGGACGGTTGTTATAGACTGATTCGACGGGCAGACCGCCGTTGTGGTGATTGATTGGATGGGCGGCCGCTGAGTTGAACGGCGGGCGATATTCTGAATGCCGTGAAGGGTTGGAAACAGACGATATGGCTGATCGCCGTTGATGGATTGAAGTGGACGGCATGGCTGATCGTCGCTGATCGATTTGATTTGAAGGACAACATGGCTGGTCGCTGTTGATCGAATTGATTTGAAGGACGACATGGCTGACCGTCGTTGATTGAATTGATTTGAAGGACGATATGGCTGACCGTCGTTGAATTGAGAAGGACGATATGACTGACCGTCGTTGATTGGATTGATTTGGAGGACGATATGGCTGACCGTCGTTGATTTGAGAAGGACGATATGACTGACCGTCATTGATTTTGAGAAGGACGATATGGCTGACCGTCGTTGATTTGAGAGGGATGATATGGCTAACCGTCGTTGATTTTGAGAGGGACGATATGGCTGACCGTCGACGTTGATATGGCTGACCATCGCTGATTTGAGAAGGACGATATGGCTGACCGTCGACGATGATATGGCTGACCATCATTTCGAGAAGGACTATATGGCTGACCGTCGTTGATGACCATTTGAAGGACGATATGGCTGACCGTCGACGTTGATATGGCTGACCATTTGAAGAGAAGGACGATATGGCTGACCGTCGACGTTGATTGACCATTGAAGAGAAGGACGATATGGCTGACCGTCGTGGCTGACCATTTGAATGAGAAGGACGATATGACTGGACGATATGGCTGACCATCATTGAACCGATATCTGTTGATATGATTGAAGAGAAGGACGATATGGCTGACCGTCGATGTTGATTTCGAGAAGGACGATATGGCTGACCGTCGACGATGATATGGCTGACCATCGTTGAAGAGAAGGACGATATGGCTGACCGTCGTTGATATTTTGACGATATGGCTGACCATCGATGATGATATGGCTGACCATCGTTGAATCGAGAAGGACGATATGGCTGACCGTCGATGATTGGAGAAGGACGATATGGCTGACCGTCGTTGATTGAATTGACTTAAAGGACGGGTAGACCGTTGTTGATTGATTTGATTTGAGGGACGGGGACTGGAAGGACGACCGTCTGATGGATTGATTGATTTGAATGAACTTTGAAAGGATACGTTCTCCTGATGAATGTGCCGTCGACATGTGGAACTTTGATTTGAGTATGCAGCCGATTAGGCTTGCTGCACTTTGAAGTTGAATATGTTGATCATGCCAAAGGATGTTCCTATAGCTGAGTAAGTCGGTTGCAGTGTGCTTGGATATTTGCCATGGAGAAATGGTTGAGTTGATTGAACGATTGACTTTGTCTGGCACCAATGGCTATAATTGCAGCCATCCAGGTTTAGGATGGCTCTGGTCTCCAACTCCAGTAGTGACTTTGATCACCTAGGTAGGATACCCGTCAAAAGCCTGATTACTGCCTTCGCTGTTGATAAGCATGCTTTGGCACTTGATAGAGCTTTCCTGTTTTCCACAGTTGATATACAATATGCAATGATATGTGTAAACGAATGCACAATTGTATGAACTTCAAATTGCAGACGCAAGCAAGGGCAGCTAAGAAGCGACAATGCTTGCTCCTACCAGAGATCCTTATTTGAGGACTACCACTGAGTCTCCTTACTTTACTGCCTTTTGCTTTTGAGTTTCGGGCTTGCGTGCCAAAATAGAGGGGGGTATTGAGCGGGCTGGTGTGCCTCAGTTGACATAGTAGCGGTATTGGACCTGGTTGCTTTTTCTTTGATGCTTAGGCGGATGTGCCCCATAGATATACTTTGCTTTGCCTTGGGCTGAAATGCTCTTGTTGTTCACACGATTCCCTTGCTTGGATAGGAGATAGAAGCTAGGGTAGCAATGTAAAAATTGCATTTTTCAGTTTATTGACTCTCCTTTGAGAAAGAGCGCATAAACCCACCACTAATATCTAATTTGCATTGACAAGTGAGCTGAGTCGACGCACAGACACACACATATGTGCAGACTTGCCCAAGCTCGAACGAAAAAGGGAGAAAGGGCCCCAGGATGCGATGCGGACTCTTAGATTCGCAGGAAAAAGAAATTTCAGGCATTAATTAGCCAAAATTCAAATATTCCGCAGACAGGTGAAACTGATGCTTGCGTAAGGTCAAATAGATGTACAATGACCTGTACGAACAAACAAAATTGAGAAGAAAGCTCCAGAATGGGAAACAGATTAAAACACTCGAAAAATGTCGCAAAGATGGACAAAAGACGCAAACAGATGACTCATATAGGCCCGGACTGAAACCGACACCCCCATGCAGTCACATTAGGTCCGCATGACTTGCACGGTATAGAAAAACTTGGCAAAAGTCCATTGAATGGTATTCGAGGTGCTTTGAACTTGAGATGGAAAAAGACGAGTCGGCAGTAGTAGCTGACTGCTTCTGAATACTGCTCGCATTGAAGAAGTGTGCGCACGGGTTTGAGACCAATGTGCATAACTTTGAACAAAAGCGCGTGTAAACTTTGGATTAGCGCGCATGACTACATAAGTCCTGCTGCGGCTTACACTAGACTTCTGCTGACTTAGAATAAACTGTGAGCCCGTTAGGCCTCGCAAGCATTTCGTTCTGTTTTTGATGCTTTAAATTATTTTAAGGCTTTTACTCAGCTTTGAAATTGAAGAAGTAATTTGAAATAAGATTTGAAAGATGAAAGGTTTCCCCCATTCTGCACAAATGAAAGCTTGTTTTCTTCTTGACTACAGCGATGTACCAAAGCCTTGGATCCAAGTGATAGATTGCGACCGAACCTCAGGGAAGGATTTGTCAAAACATAGTTCAGGCGGCCAACGTGGTGCACCAAAGCCAAAACTTGAGATCCAGTTGATAGATTATGACCGAGTCTCGAAGAGAGAGACTGCCTACGTATCCCCTTTTGGGGAATCAGGTCAAAACGTAGTTCAGGCCAAGGTTCACTCGTGTGTTTATACCTCTCCTTTTACGCTCTAACTTTTGCCTAGTGCCACCTTTCAGGTTTTCGGCCTAGCGAGCTTTTGACTTTTTACCTATTTATTTTTGCCTAGACCGCCTCCTTAGGTTTTTGGTCTAGCAGGCTGCTCTAACTTTTGCTTGGAACTGCCCACCCTTGTGGCTTTCAGCCCAACGAGCTTCTCTCAGGGAAAAGTAGCACTTGAATTGATCCATGTTGACCACGGTATTGAATTCGTTGCCGTCGAAGTCGATGATCTTTGATTGTAGCCCCAGATAGAATGGCTTTGATAGTGAAAGGGTCCTGATTGCCTCAGTTGGAAATGCCTTGCTCCAGGCCACTTTTGCACCTTTTTAATGTGCGCTTGATGGAACATGGTTGTCACTATTTTGCACATGGTCTAAGGCCTGAAGCCTTCTGAGCTTCTGTTTTCTAGCTTGGCATCCGGTAGCAGGGGATTGAATGCTTCTTTATCTCATGATCAACGCCAGGCGTGTCTTTGTGAGACCATGCCAAGATGTTGTTGAATTCTTTGAACAAGTCTGAACGGGAGCAATGTCTTTCTGGGGACAGTGGCGAACCAGTTTGAACCATTCGAGGGTCTACCTCATCTTTCAAGTTTATTAGAAATTACTTTTTCTTTTAGAGGCTGAGCATGCCTTTCGTCTTCCCTTTCGGCGAGGGAACACATTTCCTTGGGGAGATTCCCATCGAAATCTATCCCTTCGTCGTCAGGGTCGACACAGTTTATTCAAAAGCCAGCAAAGTACTTAGAAGCAGGATAATGCATATCATAAAACCCTCGGGGTTGCCAAGTACAACAAAAAGACTCGAATTGAGGATAGAAGCTACGACATGGAGGGCCAAGAGGCACAAACTCCGACTCAGAGCTAGACTTTAGACGACTTGACAGACACTGTGTCAGACTCAGACTCGAAAGTGTCAATGCAAAATAGACGCGATTTGAAAATGCAACTTTTATAGTTACCCTTGACTTTCTTGCAGAGAGGTGGGAGCTAAAGGACAACAGGCCCAAGCAACAGCACTTTGGCTTCTTCAGCTTCTTCGTTCAGACCCACTTGAGAGAACTCCTTAGACAATAGCCCCGAATTCTCTTGATTAAAAGACCTCAGGCAGTCCATTTTCTCTTTTGATTGATTAGGTTTCCTCTTGAATTCCTCCTTTGCAGGCTCATCACTGTCAACACAGGTGTCAGCGGTAAGGATCTCGATTTCACCTATGGCCGTCAGGTTAACCTCAAGTTCGGGCATGGGAGACACGATTGGTTTGGATTAATTTTCTGGGATGATGTGGAGGCTAGGATTGAATATGGTGGAGGTAGGGTTGATTTGAGTGAAGGTGGTAGATATTTGACTAACATGTGAGTTAGAAACATGTTGAGGCAGGGGCTCAGAGATGACGCTGGGCTTTGATGGGAGTGGAGCTGGAATGATGCCATTGTCGATGAGATCTTGAATGGCATGTCGAAGGCGGAAGCAGGCATCGGTGAGATGGCCAGGCATTTGATGGAAAGCACAATAGGCATTTGAATTGTAGGATGCCGGGAATGTTCGAGGTGAAGGAGTTGGAAGGAGTGGCTTGAGGAAGCCAGCTTCGAGTAGCTTCTCGTACACCGAGGACAGAGGGGTGGAGAAGCGGGAGAAGGTCCTTGGTGGGTTCCGACGACCGGATTGAGGATTCAGAGTGGAACCTTTGCTCGCTTTGTAGTTGCACAACACTGCACCTTCCACACGATGCACTCTTTTGCCTTTAGGATTGATTTCTTTGTTGTGCATATCTTCCCTTTCGGCATTGGCTTTGAAAAATGATCCAGCATTCTCCTTTGGGTGAGTCCTGGCTTCATGAAACTCAGCCAAGTCTTTGAACATATCCTTCGAGCACTTTCCGACCGCAGGAGTGTGGTAGGCTTGAGAGGATTCTTTGATTAGCCCCATATCTGACTGCGGGGCTATGGTGGTGAAAAGGTCAACCAGTCCCTGGACCATGATCATTTGTTTGTCCATTTTGTGACCTAGCTCCTCTACAGCCCTTTTCAGTTCAGCCATCTCTGTTTGTGATGCCATTTTGGATTGATGATCGATGAAGGTGATGGCCTGAAGCTTTGGACAGCAAAGTAAATGAGAACTCAGTGGCGTTCCTGCAACAAGATTTTGAAAGAATTTGAAAGAATGCAATGCGCATGTCATCGTCGTCAGTGTCCTCTTAGACTCTAGAAACGAGTTTGTCTCATGACATTCGGATGCTGCCAGAATCCTCGGATTTCTTTTCGACGGTGTATCCTTGTTTGAATCGACTAACACTAAGAGATGTCAAAATAGTCTAAGTCTTTGCCTGCTCCATTCTCGAAATTTCAACTTTAGAGGTCGGAACAACTCGGTGTAGATGACGTGATACCGGAACCGAAGTGGCGTAAGCAGCCTTGATGGTGTAAGTGATTAGCACTTTAACCTGGATGGTGTAAGTATCACGGCATTCTCTCCGTTGTTCCTAGTTTTCTGTTTGAAACTTCAACTAGGTTTAGACAAGAGACTTAAACAGTTCTGATTTCCCAAAGTCTCGCTGACCCAAGGATTTTTGGAAATTGATAACGCGCAACATCGAGATGCACGACTCTTCATCGGTCCAAGCAGCGTCCTGATCGGCATGAGACAGACTCGAAGAGACTACCTAAAAGCCGCCCTAGCATGCTCCTACGCAAATCGGCATGAATGTATGCACAGGCATGCGATAGGGAAAGCAGTAACACATAGACAGTTTATGGGGGTTAGATGCAAGTAATCCTACCCTGTAGGTTCCTGTCTTAGGTTGAAAGGTTCTAGTGCTTTGTACGCATGTAGAGGCCGGTTTTGGCTAAAAAGGGGTTCCTCTGACTAGAGCCGCGGCATACCTCCCACTGCAACGCGTGCAGCAAAGCAATGATCGAACGGTATTACGACTCATCATCGTCCAAGGTTGTTGGGCATTCGAGGACCCCGGGCTCCAGTAAACTTTGCCGGTTACCCAAAACACCTCAACGGGGCTTAACCAACATTGATGCAAATGGAGAAATGCCAAAGACTGATCGAATGAGAGAAAAATGCAAGATTTTTGGAAATGCCTTTTTTGAGTTTGACCCACTTTTATTAACCAATACTTAGACAAAACTACACAAATGAACAATAGTAAAAGCCCCAGTTCGGATTTGGTCGGATGCTGAGATCCTGTTACGTTACCATTCCGTTCTTCAGCAGCGCGGAGCGTACTGTTTTGACAGGTTTTTGGAAGATTGTTCATTTATGTATTAATCGCCAAGTACTAACCAATGCAAATGTCCCCAGCAGAGTCGCCACTGTGGGCACACGCCCCGAAAAATCGCCCGATTTTGGTTTGGAATAGATATTGTTCGGGGGGCGGCCCATTTGGAAAATAGCGCGGCGAAACGCTTCGATTCAGAGTCGCCACTCGGGTTTTAGCGGAAGGACACCCAAGGAACCGAACTCGAAAACGTTTGCTACGTTTGCTTTGAAAAAGGTTTGACTTGATTTGAAAAGGCGTAGACTGGTCCGTCGTCACCTTCGATATCTGAGGTTCGGGAGCCAGGTTACGAGAGGGGAAGGGTTTTATGGCACCCCTCTCGCCCAATCCGGAGATCGGTCTCTACTCGGGCATTTTATTAAAACATTTGCATTTTTCTCTCATTTTGATCATTCTTAGCCAGTTAGGGCGGGGGAGCAGATAATGGGGATTAATACCGTAACAAGTTGCAAGTTTAGATGACAAAATGCTTATGGATGATGATTTGCTTGCTTGAATTGAATTTAAACATAAGAGCATAGATTGAGAACAAGCACTGTGAACAGTTCAGAGGGATGATGTACGCATGCTGCCCGTCGGGTGCGTGAGCAGGCGACATGCTGGCACGCATGGCCAAGCCACTGCACGCCAACACACCCTGCGCACGCCACCTCAAGAACTGGCGTACACTACCCTTTTGATTGCTTACAGCTCTTTGCTCTTCAACCCTCTGGGCTCTGGAATGGACCAGTGCACACCCAGGACAAACCACGCAGTTTAGAAGACAGTTTATGTACATATTACAGACAGGCAGATGTAAGAAATGGCTAAGAGCCAGGAAAATAGACAAGCAACCCCATAAACAGTGTGGGGAGAAACAAAAGGCCAGGATTGAACTATGATGTAAGGGCCAGGCACCGAACTTTAGCGTAGATGCCGTACGCCACTCTTGAGAGTCCGTACGCCATGCTTGCATGTTGTTCAGTATTTGGCTTTACATCATCTGGGCTCTGGAACATGACCAGAAACACCCCAGGGGCCTTCTAAAGCAGATATGAACAAATATTGAATACTACAACTAAACGGTTCTAAATACAGAAAGCAGTAAACTAGTTTTTTTAGCATGCAATAAGGTGATGAATAAATAAGAAATAAAGCACAAAACAAGGATCTGGACCCCATTTCACAACTGGAGTACGCCAGTTTTGGAGGGCTCGGACCTTCGGTACGCCACCTAAAAGGTGGCGTACGCAAGGTCCAGACAGATCCCAGACAGATCAAATTTTAAAACTGTACGTACTGTCACGGATCGGCGTACGCGGGCCTATGACCGGCGCACGCCGATTCTAGTTAGAAACGATTTTGTTGTGTTGAAAACATTGATAGCTTTAGGGCCAGGACTGGTATTGATTACCAGCCTTGACCCTGTTAGCTCCCCTCAGGGACCAGAACAGGAAAACAGTACCAAAGTGTATACCTTTGGCTTTTGAGGTTTGAGAGATGTTTGAGCTTTGAACTTGAGGGTTGGATGATGGATGGTGGTGGATGTTTGACTGCAAGAGGTGTGTGGAGGGGTCCCTTGTTTACTCCTCCAATGGATGAAAGAAGAAGAAGCAAGAAGACCAAAGAAAACTAGAGAGAAAGAGACTTGGGAACTTGAAACTTGAAGGAGCAACCCCTTGAAAGACTAGTGGAGGGGTTATATATAGGGGAAGAGGGAGAGAGAGGGGCTGAGGCCAGTGGAAGGGACTGGTGTCTTAGCCCTTAAGCCTTCATTCTCATTGGATGAGAGGGAATATGATGATGGGATATGTGTAAGAGATGTCCCCCCGGCCGAGATTGCTTTTTCAATGAATTGGAAGGTTCCCATGTGTTGTAGACCCCTACCCATGGCTTCTGCATGCTGAAAATGCTGAAAAACACGAGTTTGACCAAAGTTTGACTTGGCGTACGCCACTAAATACCTGGCGTACGCAAGGTCAACTCTGGTCAACGGTCAAAGTTGACCGATGATTGACACGTGGCAGAGGACCAGCGCACGCCAATTGAGTACTAGCGTAAGCAAGTAGGGTTTTGTTGAGGCCTTTTGGTTCTGGTTTAGAGAGTTTGAAAGGGATTTGAAAGGGTTTTTGGAATGCTCAAAGCTCAAACACACTAACATTTCTGGGGTGTTCTTGATCCGTTTCATCATTGGGGAATCGAAGACCGTAAGTAAACTAAACTGGAAAGTCCAAAATAGGGTGTCTACAGAAGACGAAATTGGTCATTCACTAATACTTTGGGAACCAAAAAAGTAAATTAGCCATACGACCACGACCAACTCTAGTAAGAAAAAATTCTTCAGTTCATTATTTATTTTTATATAGGAACGAGTTATGCTACACGACCGAACCAGTTGTCCCACCCAACCCTCCGAATCAATACATTAGCCATTTGATGAGTTAGACGTGTATGGTAAGGGATGACGACAAAATCTATTCTAATATATAAAGGGCAAAGACTTTTTAGTTTGAAAAAATTTCGAGAAATTCCATCACAACAGTATTTTTCTTGACTGTCGTCCAAAATTCAAGTTTTTAGAACCACTTTTAATATGTCATTAAATAACTGTTATGAGCAAATCGTAATCTTGAAAAACCACCTTACCAAAATCACTACTCCCCCATCCACGAGTCCGGCTCCTCTCCAATCCATAGGGAATTGGAAGATCCTCCAATTCTAATTTAATGGTTAAGATTACCCTAGTAACTCAAGCCCCAAAACTCACATAGTATTTTATGGGCACCTAATTACTCCCCAAATATTTCTCAATTACATAAGCATCTTTCGTCCCCGTTTTTTTTTGAACGATGAAAAAAATTCATTAATCTGAGTTTACAAAAAATTTATTAATTTTTTTGAATGACGTCTTTCTCCCCGTTAAACATGCCTCTGAAAAACTCTTTTTATAGCTCATGAGGATTTTTTTCGACCGAAATCATATAGCTCATGAGATTTGTTTTAAGTGATACTACTATATTTCCACGTGTGCTTCGCATGTAGTTGTTCTTGTATGTAAAAAAAAATTGAAATTAAGATTTAGTAATGGAAATTAGAAAGAAATCGTAAGAGTAAGCAATTGAACATAAGATAATTTTACAGAAAAAATATTTTAGAAAAAATGCAAAAGGAGTTTTTTGATTAACCTTGTGAATCTGATAGTTTTTTAAACCTGCACCTGTTATTAAAGTTACGATATGAAATTTTACTAATGTTTAGAATTTGATAAATTGGTGTTTGGAATGTGATACTTGGGGAATATTTGGAGAGTAATTGAGTGCCCGTAGAATACCCTATGAGCTTTGGGACTAGAGATACTAAGGTAATCATGACCATTGAATTGGAATTGGAGGATCCTCCAATTTTCTATGGATTGGAGAGGAGTCAGACTCCCCATCCACAACCATCCTAAATATGCACATTCCGCCTTCAAAAAATAAATGTGCACACACGTAGTGTTTGCGGCCATCACTCTAGTAGCAATTTTGTGAGAGGATGAAGTAGCCTTAATTTCAATTATGAAAATCAAACCCAATTGGTAATTCGCAATTTCCAGATCCCCTTTGTATGTATGAGGCTTATCAAACGTAACCATCAGCAATTCCTTCTTTCATACAACAGTAGAGCACTCAATTATTCGGAATTTGGCACCGCCTACTCAAATCAGTACATTGTACGTGCACGTGTTTCTGTGTTTCACCGAGCATAGCAGCTGTGTAGTTGAACATGATTTTAAGCAAAGGCCCAGACAAGAAGAGGAGAGCTGGAACCCCAATTCATCTTGTATACATATACTATATAGTAGTATCGTAAAAGTTATATATTATGTATGTACAAAGGCAAAGTAATAGGTAGGGATGACCGGATTACTTGTTGGACCAGATCAACAGTCGTCTTTACCACCTTGATATACCCGCTCTCCCTTATCTGCTTCACATAGAGCATTGGATTGGTCACGGACCTAGATGGTGAGACACAGCAGAAGGCCCTCGCCCCCTTTGGTTCTTGTGTTCACTAACCTCCGGCTATAGAAGAATTAGAACATCAGACGGTAAAGCTACATTTGATGACGATAAAGCTATAGATTGGCATATTGTCCTGAAAGATCGTAACTTTGTTGCTTCTTAAAGTCAACTAAGTCAGGGCGCAACAGATGTGAGGCTTCGCTGACTGAGAACTATCACACTGAAAAGCCCTTTCCCGAGTAGAATGAATAGCTGCTGCACAGAGAACTGTGAACAGAAATAGCCATCCCCCACGAACCAAGAAAAAGCAGTCAGAACAAGAAATACGAACAGAATCCTAGCTTGCAGTTTAAGGATATAGGATGGGGACATTAGCAGAATTTCAACCCCAAAATTTTGCACACATTTTAAAGGTCGAGAGATGGTGGAAATGGGTGGAATCGGGGGTAGGAATATACCATATTCTCCAGCTTGAAGGGATCCACAAGATTGCTGGACAAGCGCTTCACTCTCCTACAATTCCAACTTTAAACAAATGATCAAAAGATCACCTTATCAGACCAAAACAAGTAGGGTAGGAACTATATACCGGCTCTAATTAACAATGGTTGGCAAAAGGATCACCCGTCTGTTGTCGTCTCATGGTACAGGGGGAATGAATGAAACCAGATAGGTCATTACTCCATAGTTGATTTCAGATACATATTAGAAAACAGACTTTTCGTGTAGGATGGTACGACATGATTCCTTCTTACAATGATATAGACATGGTAGAAGGAAAAAATGTTTAGCTGACCTAGAACCAGAACCAGACAAAGGTGGTCCGTAATTTTCTTATTCATTTGGGATATGCTATTTCTAGCATCTGGATAGTTAAAATTCAGTTCTATGGAGTGAAGTTTTTGTCATAGATTTGTATTAGTTATTGGTTTGAGTTTTTGAGCTGAGTTTTGTTTACCTTCTTCTTATTAGGTTGTGGTCAATGGTCCTTATGTCAGTGCGTGCTTTCCCACTCGAACAGGGTCGCAAATGCTCCATATTCGCATAACATTTTGATCGCACATGACGCGTTTCAATGGAATCCATGAACTATGTGAGTGTGGATAATTCTATTACAAGACAAAGCATCTCTAGCGTTGTTGTTCCGTCTCCCTTTCTCCGTTGCTGGTCTTCATCACAAACAAAACTGGAAAAATTCAAAAGCCATAATCGGAGAACACAGCCTGCAACATACCTTTCGAAGCGCTAAATTTAAATGCAACTCAAAAACCAAGTTATTGTCTAGATGCACTTCTCATATCCAATAGATCTGGAAAACTAAACACTTGATACAGTGGAAAGCGAATACGAGGGGTAAATACTACTCACTTAATACAGTCGAAGAAAAATAAGTTGGTCAATGCGAGATTCATCGGCTACTTTGGCTGAAGAAATACCTCAATCAAATTGGTGCCCAGTAGGTTAGAATGGGAGATGTGATCCTGTAAATCCTCATCGCAACCTATCATAATGTACTCATTGTCCTCATCTTTGTAGTTAATGTGATAATTTTCAGCCTTGTCTCCCAGCCTCTTTTTCACTTGTTTATTTAGCTCTTCCATTCCCCATGGCCAAGATAGCTGAAACTTCATCGTAGCTGAACCAAATCTTGCCTTCACAATCACACTTTTTGTGCCAATAGTAGTTGAGACTTGATTAGAAGGTAGAAGCGTATCAGAATTTAGTTGTGGGATTGGCTCTTTATCAACAACTGCGGGAGATTCGTTGGGGCCAGACTGACTAATAAGTTTGTGTTCCCCGCGAGGTGGCCATCTGGGGATATCATACTCTCGACAAGCTCGCTTCAGTGTAGATTTGCTAACTGCAAAAAAGAGGAAGCCAAAAGCTCAAAATTCTTCTACATAGAAACTTCACTCTACATCCCCATTTTGTAGACTTCAAAATTTAGTCACATCGGGCCTATCTACCTTTTAAAGATTCGATCCTTTCATTTTCGCAACTCAAATTCCCTTCTGAGATGTAAATGGGATATTGATATCGATTTCAGAGTTATTACTGCACTTGATTAAAAAAAAGGTACTTACTACACTTTTTTAATGGTACCTATATTTTAGAAAGATTAGAAATTCATAGACTAGGTTATAAACGTTTCTCATATAAGTGGAGAATGAATCTCTATTTTCTGAGGGCGAACATTGCCAGTTAGTCCGTTGTGTGCTAAACTAGAAACCAAATCAATAGATACAAATCGAATATTTCGAAAACCCAAACCTATCCATCCTATCCATGATAGTAACGACGAACCAGACCAATTCAAACCATTTCACTATGATTTGGTTACAGTTTTGAACCACGGTTCATTTCATCTTTGAGATATCACACTTACGAACCATTTATACCTCTAAAAAATCGCCTGAAATACTCGAAACAAAACCCTTTTTTAATTAAAAGTCACCATAACTTACAAAAACTCAAAATGCGTCCTCAATCCACTGGAGCATGTTTGGCTCTGAAATGTTTTTCTGGAAGTTTTTGAAAGAAAAGTCTATCTAGATGGAAATAACAAGCAAAGATATTACCAACAAAATTGAGATTTTCATTCCTTGAAAAAGTGTATTTATGCGTACCTTTAAGATGCCTTGCAGCATCTTTAAGAGGCATTTCGTTAGTTTGTAAGATCTCTTCCAAAGAAATTGCAATTCTAACTCCACCTGTTTCCGCGTTTCTTCTCTCTCCTCTTGGGGTCATTTCCTTCCTTTTATCTTCTCCCAAATCCCTGGAATTGAGCTGACCCTCTTCCATTTCACTTTGCCCTGTTCCCCCACTCCCGATTCTAACTGCCTCAGCTTCAACATTGCCAAAATCCTCATCTAGCCTTTCTTGTCGAGCTGTCGGCGAAAACGGTGGAGGCAGAATTTCTTTTACAATGAAACTAGTGATTTTCTCAACAGTAGCCGCCAAGGCTTGATCAGAAGGCAAAGTATTAGAATTCGATTGTGGGAGTCCCACTTGATCAACAAGTGCGGGAGTTTTGCTGGGATGAGATTGAGTAATAAGCTTGCGAGGTGGCCATCTGGGGATACCATACCCTCGACAAGCATCCTTCAGTGAAGATCGGCTAACTACAATAAGGAAGAATTAAAAGCTCAATATTTTTCCTACCAAATCAACTCCAACGTACCCTCATTTCCAAGTTCAATGTCGACAAAATAAATGTTTGAGTAAAAAAAAAAAATTTTGCATTCAGAGCATATCACCCGTGACATTCACCTACCACAATTCTTAATTCTTATGTCGTAGGGTTTGTATGCACTTTGTTTCTTCTTCTCTTTCTAGTATGTTTTTGTGTTTGCCTCCAAATATAACTTGTAAAATTGAGGTCTTCAGTTGCGAGGGGGACAGAGCATGATAGGAACTAAAAGCGTTTATTTTACAAGGTAAATTGACAGTAATTGTATTCTTCTGAGTTGTGTATATGTATTGAAATAGGATTTCACTTAATTAAAGATTAGCCGTGATAGTTTTGAAATGGAGAGTGTACTCCTGTAAATTTTACCGTATAATAAGAACAAAATTGAGGTTTTCATTTCTTGGAGGAGTGTACGTAGGCATACCTCCAAGATGGTTTGCAGCTTTTTTAAGATTCATTCCCTTGGTTTGTAAGATATCATCCAGAGGAATGGCTATTCTAACTCCATTTGTTTTCTTGCTTCTTCTCTCTCCCTCTGGGTTCTTTTCCTTTGTTTTCCTTTTTCCCAAACACCCGGAATTCAATGGAGCCTGATTTGCCATTATACAATCCCCTGTTCCCTCACTACCAGCTCCAACTACCTCAACTGGGTTCAATTCTTGTGCTGTAAGTGGCAACTGCAGCGGCAGTTTTGATCTGTTTTCATTTTCAAAGAGTCTTGGGAAATGAGTAAGATCCATCCATCCCCCCGGCCTTGCTACCACCTCATAAGTTGAGATGGCATCCTCTATGGTTGTGAAACTGCCAATGTTGAGGAGATTATACCTGCAACACATCTCGGCCGCCCATTGGCCGTCATGTCCCAGCCACGCTCTAAAGGAGAACTTGGCCTCACAAGTAAGCAATGTTTCCGGAGTCGTAGTCGGGCCTTGACCGTCTCTGTATTCCAGCCCGTTGAGTGTACAAACTCCCTGTCCTAAGATCACATCCAACTCACCGCCCCTGTTCTGAATTAGTTGCTGCACCAAACCCACTAGTTCGAATACCGGTTGGTCAACGACGTCCTCGTCCTGTTGTTCCCACCAGTTGATCCGCCTTAATGTCACTTCTTCCGCGTCCGAATCCCCTATGCAATCCAACAACAACCCGGGCAACCCGCCGGCCGCCCTGGCTATTTGATCCAAATGACCGAACTTGTCATCCACGTAAGACCCAAAGCCGTCGAACAGCAGGTCAATGAAGTCGTCGCTGTCCTCCCCGTTGATCACATGCAACGCACCGCTCTTGTCCTCAAGTATGTGCTGATAAGACAACGCAAAGCTTATGTTCTCCTGTTCACGAGAAACGAAAAACACACTTGGCATCGGCCGATACAGATGGAAATTTTTGGGCGACAGAGGGAAATTGAAACAGGTCGTCATCATCTCCTTGGATTCCTCAAAACCCATATTCGATTCTTCAAAGCCCTGATTGTTCATCGTCATAATTCCCCCTCCTCTTGGCGTCCAATCTGAGGACGCCTCGCTCCAGTTCTTACGTAGCTGCTGCTGCAACAATGCCGAGTCTCCGGCCAAGTACGGTGCCAGGTCGACGATGTGGTCGTGCTCTTGATTTTGTGGCGGATCATCTATGGATTGGTTAGACCCTTGATACTGCATGACCATTGAACTGGACGAGGGTAGGAAAGACCGTGGCAGCGACGGAGTCAAGCACAGCTGCGACCACCTAGGGGAAAGTAAGGGCGACAAATTCAAGAGGAAATCTTCAGTAACCATGTCCGACTCTCCACTGTTCATAGGCGCAGCCATTGACAGAGTTACCAATTTGAACCAAAATTGGCCTAAATCAAAAGATGAAACAAGAGATTAAAAATTTGGCGATGCAGATCCTAATTCGGTACGAAACAAATTCTTCGAATCTGGGTGTTGAATCCTAGACCTCTAAGATAAGGTCAAGCAATGGATGGATGGAGAGACAGAGATGACAGGGCGAGAAATCGGGAGCGACTTTGAGAGGAAACGAATGAGAGACTCCAAATGGTAAAGTAGTGTGTTAACTCTGCAACTCCTAGACCCTCACACCCGCTTTTATATTGATGGGTCTGGTTTGCTGAATTTCCCAAAGGATAAAAAAGATTAAAAAAGTCGGAGCGAGTGAGACCCTGGCAAATGACATAACCATAATAGCAGTAATTTCTAGTGTTCCAGTACCATATGACCAGCGGCGTGGCTTGCGTGATATTTAGAGTCATTTACATAGCACAATTTGTGTGATACGGGCATTATCATACACTTTTGTTGGGTGATTGAGCGACCTTCATTGTGTGCGTGATGATCATTTTATTTACGGAAAATGTCACATGGTGTGTATGTGGTAGTATACCACATGCGTAATCATACACACATACACACACATTTAAATGGTTTATGGGATCCCCACACACACCATGTGTGAGTTTAGAGGTTTTGGAAGGAGAAATAGACTTTACTACTACTACTACCTGTTTGTAGCCCGTTTTCGGAATACATTGACCAAAATCACTCATTTTTTAAGATTTTGACGAGAACATTAGTCGCGTAAAAATCATGTTTGATCACATGCTGTCTGATATACTTTCAGAGTACATCTATATTGCGGAAAATGTGTTCCGATCCAGGTTATCGAACTTCACCTTTCAATTTTTCGCAATATACAATGTGTTCCAATAGCATATCAAACAGCATATATCAATATGATTTTTGACATGATGAATGTTCTCAATGATTTTTAAAGAATAAACAATTTCGATCACCAAAATAAATTGAGAAAAAACAAACAAATAAACCTGATTGGACATTTCAATCCTTTTGAGACTACTTGATAACTACATGTGGGATTGGCTGCTACTCTTTTTCTAGCTTTTACGCATAGAGAAGAGAGAGTTCAAAGAGTCCCAATGCTACAAGTTCAAAGTTCAAACATCTTCTAGAGGTTGTAGAATAATCTGTCTCAGCGTGTACTTTAGGTAAAGGAAATTACCCCGTGCTTTTTTTCCCTATGGGCTTGGGTCAGTGTTTTTTCCTGATCGGTTCAAAATAACAGCCAATCAAATTTCCCATAGCATCAGTCGACCGTACAAATTATTGAGTGGCGGACAAGCCGATCGCCCTACCCATATTTCAATCTTTATGTAGAATCACATTACTATTTCAACTAAAAAGCGTAAAAAGTAGAAATGAGTTAACTAAGAAATTACCACATTCAATAATCATCCTCCTCCTAAGATTGTATGCATTTACAAAAACTATAAGGCTATTTTGGTCAAAAAACTATGAGGCTAGGATTAATAGTTTACCTTTTGGAATTAATGGACAAGAATGCACTAGATTGTATGCATCTACTACAATTTGTATATCAGAATATTTTTTTAGTACTCTGTTTAACTAATGCTGTTTTGTCATATGCACATTGCAGAAATTGATATCAGCATTTGTAAGTTGTAAAGAAATTTATTGCTCGCCTACCCAACATCAATCTATTTAATAATCATCCTCCTCCACTTTCTTTATTTGCTTTAAAAAATACATTTTAAAGAAAGAGACATGTTTGTTGTAATTTGTGAGTTTTCTTGAAAATTGTCCACCCCTTCGTTTATTCTTTTCAATTATCATTGATTTCTATTTAAAATTAATAAAAAAAAGTACAGTAAGAGACATATTTGTTGTAATTTGTGAATTTGCTTATCCCATTTTTGGCTGCATTTAATTTGTGACTTTTCTTGCGAATTGTCCAGCTTTGAACCCAAAAGAAAAAAACAATGTTTTGTTTTCCTCTTCATATATTAACTAGAGGCCGGGGCATACGCGATGCATATGCAAGTCGAATTTAGACAAAATTTAGCAAAATTCGATCAAAATAAAAATGGAAAGCATGTAGCAAAATTTAATCAAACAATCAAGCATTTGATCGAATTTTGCTAAATTTTATCGAAATTTAAATTGCACACGCATCGCGTGTGCCCCTGCCTCTAATTAAAATTATGCATCCATCCTTGGACACCAATGACAAGTGAGGTTGACCTAAGTCAACCAACAAAAAAAACAAAATAAAAATTGTTAGGATTGAGCTGTACAAATTAAGAAATAATACATATATCTCGATCATCCTTGGCCACACAACGGAAAAGTTCATAATTCTCGGTAGTCTATTTTGAGGGGTGTTTCCGATACTAAAAATTTGTAAATTTATATTTGTGGTTGAAAAGTGTTTTGAATGGCCCTGATTTAAAGAGGATGTTTTTGTGTTTTTTTTTTAAATACCCGTTTAAATCTAGGCCATTCATCCACAATACTATTGAATGGTCCGGATGCACTGAATTCCCTCCATTTTTATAACTCATAACATATCCATATCTCTTATCACCCATATTCTTTGTCCACCAAAAACTTTACCCTTACGACATACGGCCCCTTATAGCACCCTTTTATTGATGGGTTTGGTGTGAAAAGAACGAGGATTCACACCACTTTTCTACTGGAGTACTACTCCTACTATGCGACTACTTTTCAAAAGTGAAGTGGGAGTGATTGATGTTTCCTAAAGCCAAGTGGGAGGATGTTTCCTTGCCTTTCTCGTCTTCTTTGATTCTTACTAATTCACAATTGGTTTTGATTTTTTGAACTTCCCCAAAGGATCAAAAGATTCAAAAAAACACAACCCTAGGAGATAGTTAAAAATTTTAGTATAGAATGAGGTTTTTGTTAAAGGTTTGTTTCAGTTACATGCAGGTAGTATGAGCTTTTGCATCTTGTTTACCTTTTTGTTATTACATTATGGTTCTGTGTGCTTTCACCCTCTTGAACAAGGTTGAACATACTCATACCCACGTAACTTTTCAGTTACACATCAAGTCTTATGGTAAGATCCACAAATTACGTGAGCGTGGAGAATTGTATTGAAAGACAAAAATATCCCTAGTAGTGTTTTTCCCTCTCTCTTTCTCCGTTACCATTCTTCATAACAAACAAAGCTCAAAAAAACCAAAAAAAATCTAAAACCCATAGTCGGAGAACATAGCGTAAGACATACCATATGAGGCACCAAATTTTCAGCCTATAGCAACAGCAACTCAAATACAACCGGAGCCCAGCGGGGTAGAAGTGGAGATACATTCCTCTAAATCGTCATCGCAAGCTATTAAAACCAAACAATCATCATCATCTTTGTAATTGATGTTATAAGTTCCAGCCTCGAGTGGCAGACTCTTTTTCACTTCTTGTTCCAGCTCTACCTTTCGCAACGGCCGAGACAGCTAGCCGAAACATTATTGCTGAACATTCATACCTTGCCTTCAACTTCACACTTTTGCATCAATAGTAGTTGAGACTTGATTAGAAGGCAGAAACGTATCAAGATTCAATTGTAGGGTTTGCTCTTGGTCAAGAACTACCGCAGGAGATTCGTTGGGGCGAGTTTGACTGATAAGCTCATATCCTAATTGGGTCGGATCCTAATTGTTCGGGGTGTTTAGGATATTTTTTAATAAAAATTTATACGAACAAATCTGAGCCGGATGAAAAAAATGAACCAAACTAATCCGGGGGACACTTGACAGAATCCGACTCCGATCCTAATTTGGTCTGAATGCAAGGAAAAGAAAGGAGAACTCGAATTCTTTGAAGAGAATAAATTCTATCCATCGTGGGTATAAAACCCCACTTTTCCACCACCGCCTATTATGGGCCCCATCGAGTGTCTATTGTCATAATCTGAATCGTTCATTTATTAAGACCCACAATATAGAATTGTCGAGCAAAAAATCTGCTTGATGGGAAGTAGATAAATATTTCAAATTTTGAATATTTGTTTATAAAATGGATGATCTGATTTCGGTCAATAGTAATAAAGATAAATTATCCATTTTACAAAGCAAAATTCGATTAATTTTTGATACTCCTAACGATGTCCGATCAAGTTTATTTTTTATATGGATACACTACTATGTGGGGTTTATAAAATGAACGGTTCAAATTAACAATTAACACACGGTAAGACCAAGAAAATGTGGTGATAGAAAAATGAGATTTTCCACCGCCGGTGAAAAGAATTTAATCTCTTCTATGAACAGGGGGTGGGCCTCAATCCAATATCCTCAAACGGAAACAAGACAAATAGAAAAGGAAAATTTTCCATTTCGGTTCTTGAATTTTCACCCAAATATCTCATAAGCCCTTATACTCCAGTTTATTTCAATTTAACACGGGTAGTTTATAAAATTCCTTAAATTCGGCACCTGTCTAATTGATCATACCTGTAAGCCACCGCCAATCTGATCTCGGCATCTTCTTTCTTTCTCTCTGAAACTTGTGATGGTGGGCTATGGTAGCGGATCTCCAACTTCGATTTGATCGAAAACGAGGTAAGAGTATTCGGTTTCAAATTTTTGCAATTTGAAAATCGCAAAATTTGAAGGGTTGAGGCTAGTATGGTTTGGCAGTGGCTTACGGTGGTTGGCTAATTTGGGTCCACAAGTACCTCAATCGAAGTGGAGGCTTGTTGTCTAGTGCTGGATGTACAATCCCGTCGCATGCTATTAAAATCAACTCATTATCCTCGTCTTTGTACTTGATGTAATAAGTTCCACCCTCAAATTTCAACCTCTTTTTCACTTGTTACTCTAGCTCTAACATTTCCCATGGCCTGGACAGCCGAAACTTTTTTGTTATATCATTTCCATATCTTGTCTTTACAGTTACTTAGTTGCGTCAGCATTAGTCAAGACTGTTAGGACCATATGCTACGGTCTATCTGTGTTGGCAAATTTCACAACAAAACACATATTTATTTGTATCCCCATTTATCGAGTTGTATTTTATTTTTGTTTATAGAGTGTCTGTTTAGGAAGTGGAAGGAAATCAATATTGTGTAATTGAGAGTGAGTGTTTCGTATAGGTAGAAAAGGAAAGATTTGTTTGTCAAGAAGAAAGGATTTGCTGCACATGGAAAAGATCATTCGGTAATTGCAAGGCTTGACTTTACCAACCAATCAGACTTTAATCTAAGGAATCTGTTTAAGGCACGAGATTTACATTGCCTAGAAGGTGTAATTTATTTGAGGACATGTGGTCTCCTAGGACTACAAAGAGGAACAGAGCAGCCAAAAGATATTGGCCTGAGGTTTGAGAAAAACGGAGAGAAAGCGGCAGCAACATGCATGCGTGGGTTTAAACCTCAATCAACCAAGTGGTTTCTTTATCTTTGAATCTTGGAGTTTCTCTTCAATTGTTCAAGGTACAATGAAACTCCAAGAGGTAATCACAACTCTATTTAAACAAACTTAGAGTTATTCTTCGGTGGATTTCCGAAGTTTTGCGGAAGGCTTGTGGATTCAAGGTAGCGGCAGTCAAGCACTGGGTGTGGTGAACGAGCGATTCGGCAAGTAGGTCTTAGGGCGATTGTGAGGATTCGAATCGTAGGTAAGATTACTTGTAACTACACATTGAGTATAGTGCTTTGATTCCTTCCCGTGGTTTTTACCCGTTTGGGGTTTTCCACGTATATCTTGGCGTTCTCTGTTTATTGCTTTCATGCATACGATTGATTTTTCGATTGGTGAATTGATTAATTAAAAAGATAAAAATAGCAAATATTTATATACCTAGGCAAGCTAGGATTTTTCAATTGGTATCAGAGCGGGTCGCTCGTTATATTAAGGTTTATTCCTAGAGCGGATCCTTATTTTTTTTTAATTTGCTATTATGGATTCACCAAGAGAAGGAAAATTTATTATCAAACCTCCGATTTTTGACAGCTCCAAATATGTAGCATGTGCTACAACTATGTTTCCCGGTGGTAATAGTGTTCTATCTGGCAGTGAGAGTACCGGTAATATTTTTTGTGAGGTTGGGACTAACCGAACAAGCGATGGAGAAGATAACTATGATACGGAAGCTATGGCTTTGGTTATGAAAAGCTTTAAACGTTCTTTTAAGAAAAAACCTGATTTAGGGTTAGCCACAAAGCTAAAACAATGTGAGAAAGAGAAAATTGATGCATTGCATGAACTTGATGTGCTTAAGCGAAAACAAATGAATGTTGAAAATGATATAGATAGCCTTATTAAGACTAACAAGCTTCTTGAATCAAAGGTAGCAAATTTGCAAGTTGAACTTGACAAGGCCAAAGCTACTTTTAAGAAATTGAATGCAGGTTCACAAATTTTAGATGAAGTTTTGGCATCTCAAAAGGTGACATCGGATAGAGGTGGACTTGGTTATGTAGAGAAGGCTTCGTCGTCAAAGGCACGAGAAAAAATGATATTCGTTAAGCCAAATAGCACTACTCACATTCCTCCCATGGCAAACAAAGCAAAGTTGCCCATCAAAGAAAATAATGTTGAAGATGCTCACATAATGCCAAAGCCAAATTCTCCGAAGGCAAACATGCAAAGTGCAACGGTTAAAAATACCACCACCAAGTGTGGTGAGGTAAACTCTTTTAAGTTTAAGCCCAATAATATGAAAAAGGCTAATACTGGTAAATGCATTCCTACATGTCATTATTGTCAAGCTAGAGGCCACATTAGACCTAAATGCTTCAAATTGCATGGCTATCCCGTCACTAATCATGTTCATGCTTCTCACAATCGGGATAATTATGATCATCTTATTCACATGAAATCTAGACGTCATTGTAGAAAGTTGCATTCACCAAATATTTCACACTCTCATGTAGCGTATTCTCATGGTTATCATGATAAGCATGTGCCTACGTGTCATTTTTGTGGTGTGAAGGTTCATATTCGGCAAAATTGCTTTAAACTTCATGGGTACCCTAATGCTCCTCCTAATTATCATCCTGTTAATAACAATGAGGGTAGGTACATATTTTGTGGTTATGGTTGTGATAGAAGCCAAAAACCTAGGCGTAGGGTGATCCTTTATAGAAAGATTAAGATTGTGATTCCTAAACATGTGCCCAAAGTTGGAAAAATTGAAAAGGTCAAAACTAGACTTATTTGGGTGAGGAGAACGGACTTGAAAACTCATGTAGATTCGCCTTCCAATCCACTTGATGACAATGGATTATCCGGAGGAGTTAACCTCGCTTTTTAAAAGTTTGGTCTTGCTTTCTTAGCCTGCTTCATTTTTTTTTTTTTTTTAAAGAAAATGAAAGATTTTTTTTCTGAATTATTTTTCTGGCCTATTTTTTTTTAAAAAAAAAACAAAAAGATTTTCATTTTCTTTGCATTGGGCATGCCTTGAGGATTTTAGTTATTGGCTATGAGATTCATTCATATGAGCGTTCTTTTTTAACAATGCATGCACATCTTTTCATGATTACATTCAGGCGAAGTATTTGGAAGTTAAATGTGGCATGTTCCATGATTCTGTGATCCCCACCTCTACACGTCAAAGTTAGCTAGATTTTTTTTAGAGGCAAGTTGATTCTCATGTACTTGGGCATGTCTCATGCACTCCCTCAATGATTGACCGTTTTGGCATAGTTGTGTGGATACGTTCAGTTGATTAAAAAAATTCTATACATGTGTTATGTGTGAAACTATAATGCTTATCCGGGCATTCATTGAGTAACCGGACAATTAGGGTGAGGTATTCTCTCTCTGAGCGTTCGCGTCAAAAAATGGATAGATCTTGTGAAGGCATCCTTATTGGACCACTTGCTTAGTAACCAGACATTGGGTATAAGGTATTCTTACTCTCAATATTTGCGTCAAATGGCAGTGGGGTAAAAAAGAATACATTGTTGTTATCATTAAAAAAAAAACGATTAACTGATTGAGGGGGAGTATTCATTCATTAGGGGGAGTTGTACCTAATTCTTGGGACGTATTGATATGCATGGTTTGACTTCATAAGGGGGAGAGTGCTTGACAGTCCAGGGTTACATGAGAATTCTCTAATCCTCGACTGATGATCTTAATTTCTTATGACGTGTCACACACTCACATTGTCTCAGACTCATGTTGCGTGTTGCAAATTATTTCTAGATTAATCCATGGTTGATTTTCATGAAAATCTGCTCATGCATTTTTAAGAATAATCATATTCATCGAGACTCATATCCAAAAACATGTCCTCGCGGGTATGTCACATTGTGATGGGATTGTGATATATGGTTTTGTTATCATTCGATCAGTTGGCATTTTTGCTTCCCGGGATGATATTTTCTCATGGTTTAAATTTTATTGGGTTTTCAACTTGTTGCTTGATATGCTTGAAATGTTGCCCCCTTCTTATCTATAAGGGTTAGTTGGAGTTTGGATAGACTTAAGATATTGTTTTGGTACGTGGCTGAAGTTGCATTACTAATGGTTTCCGATCTAGAGCTATCTCTATTGGGTTACGAATATGAGTCCAGTTTACCTAATGCGTAGTAACTTATTATTGTCTCATTTGTTTTTCATTCGGGTTGCTGGTTCATTAGCTTACATATGATGTTGGTTCATGCTCGTTCGATTGCGTTTTATTATGTTATTAGTTCATTAGCTTTCTTGGCTGATTCATTGGAATGATACGTTTCTATTGATATTTTTTTTCTATTATTGATTACTTTGCCTTTGTCCTTCCATGACAAAAAGGGGGAGAAATTTGTTGACTATAAGAGATTGAGCTTTTTAGTGTTTTTGCAGCTTCACCAGACGTGGCCTCAATCTGTTAGGGGATAGGTTTTCCTTGTCAAATGTGTTTTGTTATGGAAGTGCCAAAGGGGGAGATTGTTAGGACCATATGCTACGGTCTATCTGTGTTGGCAAATTTCACAACAAAACACATATTTATTTGTATCCCCATTTATCGAGTTGTATTTTATTTTTGTTTATAGAGTGTCTGTTTAGGAAGTGGAAGGAAATCAATATTGTGTAATTGAGAGTGAGTGTTTCGTATAGGTAGAAAAGGAAAGATTTGTTTGTCAAGAAGAAAGGATTTGCTGCACATGGAAAAGATCATTCGGTAATTGCAAGGCTTGACTTTACCAACCAATCAGACTTTAATCTAAGGAATCTGTTTAAGGCACAAGATTTACATTGCCTAGAAGGTGTAATTTATTTGAGGACATGTGGTCTCCTAGGACTACAAAGAGGAACAGAGCAGCCAAAAGATATTGGCCTGAGGTTTGAGAAAAACGGAGAGAAAGCGGCAGCAACATGCATGCGTGGGTTTAAACCTCAATCAACCAAGTGGTTTCTTTATCTTTGAATCTTGGAGTTTCTCTTCAATTGTTCAAGGTACAATGAAACTCCAAGAGGTAATCACAACTCTATTTAAACAAACTTAGAGTTATTCTTCGGTGGATTTCCGAAGTTTTGCGGAAGGCTTGTGGATTCAAGGTAGCGGCAGTCAAGCACTGGGTGTGGTGAACGAGCGATTCGGCAAGTAGGTCTTAGGGCGATTGTGAGGATTCGAATCGTAGGTAAGATTACTTGTAACTACACATTGAGTATAGTGCTTTGATTCCTTCCCGTGGTTTTTACCCGTTTGGGGTTTTCCACGTATATCTTGGCGTTCTCTGTTTATTGCTTTCATGCATACGATTGATTTTTCGATTGGTGAATTGATTAATTAAAAAGATAAAAATAGCAAATATTTATATACCTAGGCAAGCTAGGATTTTTCAAAGACTTGATTTGAAGTCAGCAGCACAATAGACAGGGGGAATGTTTTGGGCGAGGGAGGATTTTTGATGTGCTAAGAAATGAGGATCACGCCTCTTTTCTACCACTACTGCGGACTACTTTTGAAAAAGTGAAGTGGGAGGGCGTTTCCCGCGCTTTTTATCCTCAAAGAGAAAATAACGTGATTTGATTCTTAATTCACAATTGATTTGGTCTTGTGAACATCCCCAAAGGATCAAAAATTCGAATCGACACAACCGTCAAGCAAATGGGACAAATAGAAGCTCTACATTTAGAAAGCAATGAATGTGTTTCAAGATCACCCAAATCTCCAAATAGTGAAGGACAAATATTGAACAATTTGAACCTGGTATCTACGTTACTATTGTTCAACTACAAAACAGTACAAGATCTGCAAGTAAAGTTATATTTAGGTGCCCCCTTCGTCCCATATTGCTTGTACCATATTGCTCATCTTGCACAGAGAATTCAACTATTTGAGGAGACCTTCTTAGAAATGATTTGGAGACCTTCTCAAAAAGTCGGAGCAAATGACACTGCCAAATGACATAACCATAACAGCAGTAATTTCTCCGTGTATATTCAATGGTCCGGCACCATATGACCACGGGCGTGGCTTACGTGATATTCAGAATCATTTACATAGCGCAATTCGTGTGATATGGACATTATTATACACTTTCGTTGGGTGATTGAGCAACCTTCATTGTGTGGGTGATGATTTTTTTATTTACGGAAAACGTCACATGACAATGTCACATAGTGTGTATGTGGTAGTATACCACATGCGTAATCACACACTTGTACACATACATTTACATGGTTTATGGGATCCATACACATACACCATATGTGATTTTAGAGTTTTTGAAAGGAGAAATAGACTTTACTACTACTACTACTACCTGTTTGTAGCCAGTTTTCGGAATTCAATGGCCAAAATCACTCATTTTAATTTTTTAGATTTTGACAAGAACATTAGTCATGTAAAAACCATGTTTGATCACATGCCATCTGATATGCTTTCAGAGTACATCTATATTGCGGAAAATGTGTTCCGATCCAGGTTATCGAACTTCACTTTTCAATTTTCCGCAATATACTATGTGCTCCAATAGCATATAAAACAGCATGTGATCAATATGATTTTTGACGCAATGAATGTTCTCAATGATTTCTAAAGAAGAAACAATTCCGATCACCAAAATAAATCGGGAAAAAAAAAACAAATAAACCGGATTGGACATTTCAATCCCCTTGAGACTACTTGATAACTACGTTTGGGATTGGCTGCTACTCTTTTTCTAGCAGTACATTTACGCATAGAGAAGAGAGAGTTCAAAGAGTCACAATGCTATAAGTTCAAAGTTCAAACAGCTTCTAGAGGTAGTAGAATAATCTGTCTCAGTGTGTACCTTTATGTCAAGGAAATTATCCCGTGCTTTCTTTCTCTATGGGCTTGGGTCAGTGTTTTTTTCTAATCGGTTCAAAATAACAGCCAATCAAATTTCCCATGTTATTAGTCGACCCTACAAATTACTGAATGGAGGACGAGCCGATCGCCCTACCCATATTTTAATCTTTATTTAGAATCACATTACTATTTCAACTAAAAAGCGTTAAAAGTAAAAATGAGTTAACTAAGAAATTACCACGTTCAATAACCGTCCTCCTCCTAAGATTGTATGCATTTACAAAAACTATAAGGCTATTTTGGTCAAAAAACTATGTGGCTAGGATTAATAGTTTACCTTTTGGAATTAATGGACAAGAATGCATTAGATTGTAAGTGGAGAGAAAGTGTAAAGAAATTTATTGCTCACAATCCGACGGCTTGAAGGTGCGCAGCACGGTGCTGTGCACCTTACTGCACAGCACCAACTCAAAGTCCTACTATGCGACTAAGGCCCCGTTCCGGAACGGGAAAAAAGTTCTTATTTTTTAAGAAGGCAATTTCAACCTCAAAAATTATGGGCTTGTTGAATTATAAAAATATGCAATATGGATCTTGTTTAAAACATCTCATTGATATATTTTATACGATGCAAAAAAATTAAAAAATTATTTTCCATTTACATTATTTTTGAGTTTGAAAATAAAAAATAAGCTGTTTATTTTTTAAGAAGATTTCTGGAACGGGGCCTAATTTTCAAAAGTGAAGTGGGAGTGATGTGATGTTTCCTAAAGGCAAGTGGGGGGATGTTTCCGTGCCTTTCTAGTCCTCTTTGATTCTTACTAATTCATAATTGGTTTGGTTTTTTGAACTTCCCCAAAGGATCAAAAGATTCAAAAAAAACACAACCCTAGGACAGAGAGTGAGAGAGACAGAGAGGGGGGTTGAAGCGTGAGATTCGCCTGCCATTGTTGCAGGTATACATTGTAAAGGAAGCAATAAATGGGAGTAAATGGGTGTTAGGTGAGGTGAGCGCCATCAATAATTTTAAAAGCGCAAGTAACAATTTCTTTAAACAAACCTTGCCTACAGAGTTGCAAAAGACTGGTCTTCTGCAGTAACTTCCTACGCGCTTTTTACACGGAGTGTGCGTAAGCTTATCTATGCGCCTTGAGTTAAACAGAAATAAAAGATACCCAACTTGCTCTATAAGTCCAATTTTTCAACAAGGTTGGAGAGAAAAAGTCTGACTAGTGGGGTCATGTACCACCACCACTACTGTCATCACATGCCTCTTATTAGTGGGATCAGATGTGGTTAATTAATTTGGTTACCGACCAATTTGGTTAAGTTGGTATATTCGAGCCGTTCGAAAGTGTTTTGAACGACCAATATTTAAAGAGGATGTTTTTGTGTTTTTTTTAAACACTCCTTTAAATTTGGGCCATTCATCCACAATACTTTTGGACGGTTCGAATGCACTAAATTCCAGGTACTTATTACTTTCCTCCCATGCTTTTTGTCATTTTTGTCAAATTCTTGTGGATGAGTTGATGACATGCACTTGCAGAAAGGTCACAAACCCGACATCTACTGCTCACCTACCCGACATCTATTCAATAATCACCCCACTTTTCTACTGGAGCACTACTCTTACTATGCGACTACTTTTTAAAGAGTAGTTCTAGGACCACACCCAACACATACCCAAATACACACTTACACATGCACCCAAACACACACCCAAATACACACTTACACATACAAATGTATGGGCTCCATACACATTACACACTCTAGTGTGTATGAAGCCCTCTACACACAAGTGTATGGGTGTATTTGTGTGTGTAAAGTGAATGTGGTTGTAGAATTATTGCTTTTCAAAAGTGAAGTGGCAGTGATGTGATGTTTCCTATAGGTAAGTGGGAGGATGTTTCCTTGCCTTTCTAGTCTTCTTTGATTCTTTACTAAATTCACAATTGGTTTGGCTTTTTGAACTTCCGTAAGGGTGGGTTCCAGAATTCAAAATAAGCTCTTATTTTTTAAGAAGGCAATTTCAAGTTAAAAAATGTGGGGTTTATTAAAATCTAAAAATATGCACTATGGATCTTGTTTGAAAGATCTCATTAAGATCTTTTATACGATGCAAAAAAAAAATTAAAAAATTATTTTTCATTTATATTATTTTTGAGTTTGAAAATGTGAAATAAGCTACTTATTTTTAAGAAGGTTTCTGGAATGGAGCCTAAAGGTTCAAAAGGACTCCGGCTGTGGTGCTCCCAGGTGGTTTTGGGAGCACTATACTCTTAAATTGTACTTAGAGTCCGTTTCAGAACGGGTTAAAGTTCTTATTTTTTGTGTAATAATAAGACTTGTTCTAGAAAATGATGAATAAGTACTTATTTTTTAATAAGACAATTTCAAATTTAAAAATTATATACTTGCGCAAATAATTTTTCTATCAATATGGATCTTGTTTGATAGATCTCAATGATATCATTAATACGGTGCAAAAAAAATTGAAAAATTATTTTTCATTCACATTATTTTTGAGTTTGAAAATGTGAAATAAGCTGCTTATTTGGGTTTTGTGGAACAACCTTTCTTATTTTTAGAAGTTCCAAAATAAGTACTTATTTTTTAAGAAGGTTTCTTGAACCGGCTCTTATAATTTTTCCACCATTGGATTGAAGAACAAAAATCTCCACCCTTGAATCCCTTAAAGCCCAACAGGTTACGAGTCTGGCTCCTCTTCAATTCATAGGAAATTAGAGAATCCTCCAATTCTAATTCAATGGTTGGGATTATCTTAGAATCTCCAGCTCCAAAACTCATAGAGTATTCTACGGGCACTCAATTACTCCCCAAATATTCCCCAATTATCACATTTCAAGCACCAATTTACCAAATTTCAAATATTAGTAAAATTTCATGTCGTAACTTTAATAATATGTGCAGGTTCAAAGAACTATCAGATTCACAAGGTTAATCAAAGAATTCCTTTTGCATTTTATCTACAATATCTTTCTGTAACAATTATCTTATGTTCAATTACTTACTCTTATGATTTCTTTCTAATTTTCATAACTGAATCTTAATTTCAACTTTCTTTACATACAAGAACAACTACATTAATGAGCACACGACACGTTGCAGAGCACACGTGGAAATACACTAGTGTCAGTTAAAAAAATCTCATGAGCTATATAATAAGATAATATCAGAGGGAAAAACCATGCTGAAAGGAAAAAAATCATTGATATAATATTAGTAAAAAAAATCCTCATGAGCTATATGATTTCGATCGAAAAAATCCTCATGAGCTATATAAAAAAAGTTTTTCAGATGCAGATTTAATGGGGGAGAGAAGACGCCATTCAAAAAAATTAATGATTTTTTTTTTGTAAATTTGAAGATTAATGAATTTTTTTCGCCGTTCAAAAAAAAAATGGATGGAAGACGTTTATGTAATTGAGAAATATTTGTGGAATAATTGGGTACTCATAGAATAGCATATGAACTTTGGGGCATGAATTGCTAGAGTAATCTTGATCACTGAATTGGAATTGGAGGATCCTCCAATTCCTTGTGGATTAGAGAGGAGCCGGACTCACAGGTTACCACCCGGTAACACTTCTGTTTCTCTTAGGACAAATTATTCAGTGCTCCTGACTCCTGTTACTTCCAACCAACCATTCATGTTAGCATTGGGCTGCCTAACAAGCTATACATCCAAGGGCACGTACAGTTTTGTTGTGCCCTTTCTCTTTTATTTTCTTATATATATTTTCTAATTGCAAATGTAATCACATGGTGCACACTCTTGTTCTCTTGGGCCAATGATCATGCACATGAATTTCTGGTATTTTTTATTTTGGCATTTTTTTCTGTTGGTTTTAAGAATGGTTTGGTAAATTTACCTTACAGTTTTTTTAGTTAATCATTTGTCTGTCTACTGAGTGGATTATTTTTATTTATTTAAATTTTTTGGTTCAATTTTAAGAATAATTTGTTCATCTTGATGAGAATAATAAATAAAAGAATAAAACACATGAGTCAACCTTAAAAAAATTGTTTGTTTTTATTATTTATATCTTCAGTGAACATTTTTAAGCGTTTGGTAATACTATTAAATAAGGATGTATAGAGGATAAGATGGTAGAAGAGGAGATTATGTGATTGGGGGATATAAATTTAGTATGGACAAAGTTGGAGGTGACTATAAATTGTTCTACTACAGAAGGACTTTCTCCTTGAGAAAAATAAACATTAAAAACTACAAATAAATAGTTCAGATCGTCATGTGCAATCGTGGTGGATCTAGTTTTGCATCACATGAGGGTTGCATGAGAGGATCTACACTCATTAGTATCACATAGTTTCAATCCATAATAACTAATAAGTACTACCATATATACAAAGTGGTATGTATTGTCGTAAACAATGGTAAGCGTAACCTTGAAAATTATAAAAACATGGAAATTAAATCTTGGTTAGATTATTGTGAAACACTTATTTTTGTTCTTCAACTTATGGTCTTTGAGTAAGTTGGTAAGAGCTAATAATCACAACTAAACTTAGTTTATTTTTTTGATAAAAACTTACTTGGTTAAGGTCTTGAACTTATTGGCTTTTGAAAGTTACGAAGCTTCCTCTTTAATATTCATTTTTTTTAGAAGAAGAGAGATGAATGGGAGCTAGAGTCGACAACTTTGAAGAGTTGGTAGGTATAGATAAATCTAGTACCATTAATGCCATAATTGGTGGTAGGTAAGCAAAACAATGATCAAAACGTGTCAACTTGGTGTAGTAAATGTGATTTCATCATATAGTCATCATTGGCTTTCAACAAGTAAAAAACAGTAAAGGCGTGGTAAGTGTTGTGAACAAGAGTTAGCTCATGGGAAAACGTGATCAGTTTGCATGTTAAGATTGGTTTCACTATATAGTTGTTTTTCCCATATTTCATGGTAAGTATTGTCAATCACATGGTAAGTGTTATCAACGAATATTAGTCCATTGTTAAAAAATTCAATTTCAAACTTTTTAAACCAATCAAAAAATTTCATTGTACATAGTAACTAGAACTTTTCTTGAAAAAAATGTATTATTTTTAAGATCCCCTTTTACAGACTGGAAAAACATTTTGGGATGTCGAGAAGAGTAGTTCACAATTTTGCCTCCAGAAAACATGGCCGCTAACTGATTTTTGCTGACCGTGATGGTTAAATATTTGAGAGTTAGGCCTGGGCTATCGCGGGGGAAGGGGTAGTGGGCATTAACGATGGATTCGTCGTAGGAGAGAAAAGGGGACGGAAGAGGCGGAAAACAGTGGTGATGGCTAGTGGGGGGTTGGACGGACATGGGGGAAAGGGGCGGTGATGGTGTCTGGAATATTGAAGGGAAAGTGAAATTATTCGATGTTTCGCTGGATGACAAGGATTATGTGGCCATTAATAATTTTGGCCGTTAGATTTTATAGTTGCCATGTGTCGCCTTATTAATAGGACTTGAGGATCATCCAATTCCCCTAGGATTGAAGAGGAGCCAAACTCGTGATCTTTATTACATTTTGTAGTAGTGAACAAAGGGCAGGGAAAAGACTGTTAAAAAAAAGCACCAGAAGTGTGCTTGGTCCTGTTGCCACAATTAAGCTTGACCCAAAGGGGACTGTCAAGGCAGAAGGAGGGAAGGGCAGACCCATGGATGCCAACGCACTCCCAAGCCTCCTTAGCCGTAGGATAAGTACGAAAGGCATGATTAAATTAACCAACTCGTTCTCAAGACAACCGAAAGGGCAGAGATTGTCCGAGGAGACTTGAAGAAGGAAGAGGAAGGATTTAGTACTCGACCTGTTCTGAAGAAGGAGCCAGAAAAAATGGTGCCCTCTAGGATGACCTTGAATTTTCCAAACCCATGTCCAATCGTCAAGGAGCCACGAAGAGGTTTTTTGACAGAGAAAGGAGTGAGCGGACTCCATGGAGAAGAGACCACGGTTGCTACGCCATGCCCAAGAATCCGGTTTGGGGTCAAACCATTGAAGACAAATGAAGTGAATGGCATTAAGCACATGATTAGGCAGAGGCATGGATAGGAGAGAAAAGTCACATTCTATTCATTATTGTGCCAACAATCACGCACAGAGATGGAGCCCTCAATGAAGTCCCTAATTCGCCCAAAGCCAAGCCAGTTATGAAACCAGAAACTCGTGGTCTCACCACTCTTGACATTAACTCTAGTGCTTTTTAAAAACAAGTCGTGACCTTTCGTAATGCCCCTTCAAATGGATTTGGGAGAGGGCCAGCTGGACTTCAGGGAATTTAAATTATAACGGGCCTTTTGGATGACTTTGGCCCAAACTGAGTTGTCTTCAGTGCGAACACGCACGCCAATTGAGCTTAGCCATAGCCACGGTTTGGTTACATTATCCCGAGTGAACTTTATGCTTGTCATTGGTAGAACTAGAACCCCAGAGGAAGTTACAGTTAATTATGTCCAAAGTATTGGTGATAGCAGTATGGGAGCCAATTACATTGCATATTATTATAACGCAGGGACGGTGGTCATCACCGAGTTGATGAGGGAGGGTAACTCTACTTGCCATAACAAGATTGTTACTTCTCCAACCTGCAAGCTTCCTTATCAAAGACAAATTGATACGACTCCTTAGCAGGCCGTGTATGGTGAAAGGGAAAGTCAAGATAGATGCCAAGGTTTTTGGTACAATTAACTTGAAGGATATGACTCGGAGCAGTCCTGTTGCTGGGCGAAACGTTACCGGAGAAGAAAACTTTGGATTTAGCAAAGTTAAATCTTCTGCCCTGACTCACTACAAAACTTGGATAAAATATCCACAATGGTCTCACAATTGGTGGTGGAAGCTTCCGCAAAGAACATGAGGTCATCGGCAAAGAAAAGGTGAGAGATCGGGGGGCCTTTACTGGCAATACGGACAGGGACCAACGCTTAACAGAGCACGCGTGCTTGGTTAATCATGATGGAGAGGTACTCCATACAAAAAATAAAGATATACAGGGAAAGAGGATCACCCAGACGAATGGCACCCCGGGAAGGAAAAAAAATCCTTAGTGGTGCCACCATTGAAAAGAATTTCCATAGATGTAGAAGAAATGCATGAGGTCTATCCAAAGTTTGGGGCGGTCATACTTCTTCTCGAAATCAATTTTAAAAATAAGGTTACATCTCTTACCCTTCATGTTATTAAACATAATGGATAGCTTCTTGAACAATAATAACATTATCCACACCCTTGCGACCCGGAATGAAACTGGCTTGGAAAGGAGATATGAGTTCGTCCAACATAGGACGAAAACAGACGACTAAAATCTGTGACCAGTTTGTCTTCACTTTTCTTTCAGAAGGTTCGACAAAGAGTCAGATCCATCCATAGATGGCTGAAGAGGCTGACCATGCGCTCCCCAGAACGGAGTTCAAAAAGATTCCATAACTCTCGCAGTTGAATCTGAAAGGAAAGCGAAAGGGTCCGAAGGAAGAGGTATAAAAAAAATGACTCTCAAGTCTCAAGCTCGCGAGAAGAAAGCGAATGCGGTCCCAGTTTTAGAAGGAAGGGCACAAAGTGTGGCATGACGATCATTGGGTAACTGAGGAAACTGGAGAGGGGAGGAAATAGTGAGCTGGGAACATTCAAATTGGGTATTGAAGAGATCAATGAAATGGTCAGTGATAAGGTCCTTAACCAAGTTCTCCTCATAAAGCCAAACACCCTCTTGATTCTTCAGCACAAACAAAGTATATTGCAAGACAAAGCATCCTTTATCATTGTTGTGCCCTCTCCCTTACAATTCTTTAGCACAAACAAAGCTCAATAAAACTGAAAAATAAAAAAACATTAGTCACTAAAATTTAACATCTATAACAATAGCAACCCAAATACCAAGCCGCTGAGAATCTCGAAATGTAGACGACTTGAGATCAAATGAATAAACCCTTCCTACACGCACACGCCTGCCAGAATGCCTCCACTTAATGACGCACATACTATCTTCCTTGATAGTGCCAAAAGATGCACTTTTGTGCAACATTACAAGATACGTCTAAATTTATTGATTTTGAGCCAAACACCAGATGTCAAGATAAACACTATAACTACAATAATTTACAATGGAAAAGAAGGGCAATCCTTAACTAGCAAAATTCAAGTTGGTCGACAGAATTAAACAGCTACGTTGACTCAAGAAATACAACAATCAAACTGGTGCCCAACAGTCTAGAATTGGATTTGTAATCCTGTAAATCCTCGTTACAAGCTATTAAAGTCAACTCTTTGTTCTCATCTTTGTAAAAACACACCATCTGAAGCACTATATTATCAGACTACAACAACAGCAACTCAAATACCAAGCTATTGGAGAATCTCTAAATGCGATTCTCCTATGCAATAGATCTGGACTGTATAACCAAACGCTTCTACAGTAACAAATTAGGAGGGTAAATGCTCAAATACCGAGATTAATGTTGGTCAACGTGGAACCAATGAGCTACTTTTTATGGGGTTAAAGTTTGGAAGGTTGCTTTGTTTTGGTTGCTATTTTTAAAAATGAAGCGAATACATTGGAACTGCCCAAAATGAAAAGATGAGCAAACAAATACTCTTATTAATTTTACCTTTAAGCAAATAGATTCCTTTAATTTGTCCCAGAAAGTCAAAGTTATGACCAAATCAAATTACTCCCCAACCAATTTGGTCAAAAAACCCTTTCCGATGGTTTGTCTGGTTTGTAGATGTCCATTTTACTCCCATGGGGTTCCTTCTTATTTGATGTTTAGGCTTGTGCCTACCAGATGAATAAAATTTCTCACTGTTGACAAAAAAAAATTGGTCAAAAAGCCTTAGTTGGTAGGGATTTCCCTGGGAGAATTGAAGGGCAAAATGGAAGCTATGTAGAGTTTTCTTTGATGTAGGTCATTAACTTGAAATTCACAAATCTAATAGAAGACTTATGGAAGAAACCTCAAGGGAGGATGCTGAAATTACCCTAAAATTTGAATGCCGGCCGGTCAACACGTATTACATTACTTACATAGACGGCCAAGATTAGCTAATTGAAATATACAATGTTTTAGTCAACATGTGTACGTATGATTTATGCGGATTTTTTTTCGGGGTAGAATATTGAATATCAAAAGACAAATACTGTCCTGTCTACATTTTATTAATTAGCCAAAGTTTCTCTAGGTTGTTCAACACACTACAAGAAAATGTGGCATTAACGGCATTTTTCTTACCGGCATGTGTTAAAATGCCACTAATACTAGTTATTCCCGGCATTAATGGTAATGCCGAAAAATATTATCTTTAAACGGCATTAGTTATGTAATGCCGGTAAAAATTGATCAAAAACGGCATTATTGTAGAAAATGCCGTTTTTAGTTTCCTTATGGGCGGTAAAATTACTACAACGCGCGCAATTTATTCTCCCCTCTTAAAACGACGTCGTCTAGTGTACTGTGAAGCACTCCATCGTACTTTTTCCCTCCTTACTTTTTCCTTTTTTCCTCTTATTTTTTTCTATTCCATCTCTCGGTCCTCACTTTATCCATTCCTGAAACCAGTGGAAACAAAATTCCCCTAAACTCAAAACCCCCAAAACGTAAGCCCCCGAACGGAACCTCCGAAACCCGGTGAGCAATCTCTCTGCAAACAAGAACCTGGTGATCGATCGATCTCTGTGCATGATATCTCACGGTTCTCACCATCGCAGGTACACTATTTCTTCTTGATTGAACAAATTTGCATTTTGGGTTTGATCTGCGTTTGGGTTTGAACTTTGCATCCCCTCTCTCTATTTTGAGTTTTGAGTTTACAAAAATTTTTCATATGTTCACCTTTGAACCTTGAATCCCGTTTCTCTGTTTAGGGTTTCAGAATTGCATGCTCATACTTCCAAAATTGATGTATTGTGAGAGGTATTTGCTGTGGGATTGATTTCTTTTTGGAAATGAAATTGCATTGTTGAACTGATTCAATTCTGTGTGCTAGCTGCCCGTTATTCTATGGGCCATTGTCCACCGGCCCCTTGAGTCATGTTTTCAGGCCGTGTTCTTCTTAAGAAGCTGTTTTGGTATTTTCCCTCGTCATTTTGTTAGCTTGGGTTGGTTATACGTCTCGAGCGAGGGTAGTCTGAAAAGGAAAATTTGCGACCAAAGACGTTTAAAGTTCAACAAAGACAGAATTTTTTTGAAACATTTGTCTTTTTTCCTTTTATTGTTGTCCTCTGTGACTATTTTTTTTTGAAATTCAATTTATTTTTTAGAGATTTTTCTGAATCCTTTTGTTGAACGGAAGGATTGCTCCTAATTTTTTTAACAAAATGCTGAGCAAAAAACTCAGTGAAAGTAAATAATACCGAAGAAAAATATGAGAACAATTCTTTAGGGAGATTAAGGTTACTTAATTTGAGTGGAAGATCCATTTCGTTTAAAAGGCAGGCTAACCCACATTTAAGCATATAGTTGACTAAAAGCGACGATAGACCATATTGTAAGCATTATATAAAATGTGCAGCGCGCATCTTTGTAAATGCTTCATTAGCGGCAGAATGGTAAATTTGGAAGTTACAGAGAATCCTTGAATCTGGGTCTTGACCATGGAGCTGAGTCTTCACTCAAGCTTGAGATTGAGTAAGGGTTTGATCTTTGAGGTTCGGTTAGGGTTTATAGCTGCTGCGTTTGGTTTTTTAACATATAAACTTACTTAATGTAGGTATCTCTGTTGCTCGGTGCTTATACTTTTCATTTATTCTTTTGTGTATGGCATCCAATTGCACAGGGAACTGATCACGAGTTATATCTTGAACGTTTTTTCCTCCTCTTAGGCGAATGGATGGTTTTTGGTTGCTTTAGTTATGGAGTTACTTGCTTGAGCGACTCTGAGAGCAAACCTCAACACTGCTGACCTTCACATTTGGAAAAACAAACTACTGGGGAAAAAAGATCATGAAACCACCAAACCCCTCTAGGTTTGGGAGATCATCTCTATCACTATCATTGATGGCTCACTTACCTCCCAAACCCCCTACAACTTTCACTCATATAGCTAAGATTTTTAATTGTTAACTTCTACGAAAACAACCTAAATTAAAGTTCGGCTTCTCGGTCCTTATTAGATAAGAATAAAGAATATGATTGTAGGGATTACTACGTATCATTACTATATTACCTAGTAACCTTATGGGTTTGCAGCTTGGTTCTCTTCCTGTGAGGTACCTTGGGGTCCCTCTTCTCTCTACCAAACTCTCTGCATCTGATTGTGCTCCTCTTATTACTACGATTTTTGCTAAGATTGATCATTGGGCCACTAGAACTCTGTCTTATGCTGGAATGCTTCAGCTTATTGCCTTTGTCCTTTTCAGTTTATTATTGTATGGCAAGAGAGGAATCATAGAATTTTTCAAGGCATTCAAAAGCCTCCTTTAGCTGTTATAGGAAAAGTCAGATTCGATGTTAGGTTGAAAGCTTCCCAAAGCAGGAATGTGAAGCCTACAGCTTTATCCTCCTAGCTCAGTCAGAATTGACACATTTCCCTCTAGTTGTTTTCTTTTGTATAGGCTCTAGTTTTCAGTTGTGGTATATCTCTGTATAGGCTCATGGCTTTGATTCTTTGTACCTCTTGAGGATCTTTCCTCCTGGTTTCCAATTAAATGGTTAATTACCAACAAAAAAAAAAACATGCTTGTCTCAAGGGATACATCCGAGCATCCAAAATGTAGCAAAAATTGACTTTAATAAATCGTTGGCAGAACATAAACATCAAATGCGTTGAAAATTTAGATTGAGAACTGTGATTAACAAGATCGGAAGATCCCACGCAAAGAGTTGAGGTTACAAATTACAAGTACCACCACGGTAGCAAACCGCGCAAGTGCAACAATGCTTTTGATATAACCATACAACTTAATAAATAACAACCTATGTATTAAGATTTTGGTTCTACGTAGCGCAATTTTTTTGAGTGAGGAAAAGCAAACCTTGCCCCAAACATGAGACCTTTTGAGTGGTCAGCATGTCTGTTTACCGGAAGTTTCTGGAACCATAGAGTTAGCCCTTGCATGCTTTATTTTTGCATGTTTATCAGACTGTGTGATGGACCATTTGCTTGCGAATCTGAATAATGATCCACATGACTCCTAAGAATGTTGTTGTTATTGACTGTGAGTAAGTTTTGATTGCGTTGGCTTTCTCTTTACTGTCATGGGCATGCCAGCAGGTTTTTCATTGGATTGTGAAGTAGCTCCTATATTATACAATCATGTGTCATGCATGCCATTGAGGGTGGCCCGCCCCCCGGACTATCTACTAACTACAGTTATTCTTCTACCAACACATGTATTCTTTTTGGGCTTTGAAGTGTCGTATTCTTTTTAGGTATTCTTCTCATATGTTCCTCCGAGAAAACGACACCCATATAGGGATAGGGGGTTAGATGTGAGATTACTATGTGATTTTTATAAGACTAGTATGTTTTCTATGCAGCTCCAAAATGTATTCTTATCTCTCTCATCCATGTTTTATTCTTATTGCGAGTTATAACTAATACTATGACACGATATTAATTTCAGGTTTTTTTAAGCTAAGTCCTATGGATAAGAGCTGGATTGATATAAGGAATAGGCTAGACCCTACCTATATACAAGGGGTAGAAATGTTTCTAGAATTTGCTTATGATAAAAAGCATCCAGATTCAAAGATATATTGTCCTTGCAAGAAATGTGTGAACGTTATATTTGGGACAAGAAGTGGCGTGAAAGAACATCTAATTGTAAATGGATTCAATACTAACTATACGAGATGGACAATTCACGGAGAGTCTTTATCTTCATCTAGTAGAAATGAATCGGATGTAAATCAAAGCTCTTATTTTCAAGATGATATGATTGGTATGGTGCATGATGCATTTGGAGTTCCAAGGCAAGATGGTGGGATTAGAGACAATGAAGGACTTGAAAGTATTGGGTTAGGGCCCGATAAGGAGACTAAGAAATTTTTTAAGCTGCTTGAAGATGCACAACGTGAGTTGTACCCCAATTGTAAGACATTCACAGCTCTCTCTTTTACAACTCATTTGTTGCACATAAAAGTGCTTGGTGGTTGGACTGATAGCTCATATGATATGCTAGTTGAGCTATTGAGAAAAGCGTTTCCAGTTCGTGAAACCCTGCCTAAGTCATTTGCTGAAGCAAAGAAGTTTAATGAGGCCTTAGGCTTTAGTTACGAAAAAATTGATGCGTGTCCCAAGGATTGTATGTTGTTTTGGAAAGATAAAAAGGGGCTGCACAACTGCGAAAAATGTGGAACATCACGATATAAAGAATCTACTGTCTTTTCAGATGATGGAACATCCAAACTAACACAAATTCCTGCGAAACAAGTAAGGCATTTTCCTTTAAAGCCAGCACTTCAAAAGCTTTTCATGTCAGAGGAAACATCAAAACATATGAGATGGCATGCGGAGGGACGGACCAATGATGGTAAATGGAGGCATCCTGCTGATACACCTGCTTGGAAAACATTTGACCAAAAACACCCTGAATTTGCGAAAGACATTCGAAATGTGAGATTGGGATTAGCAGCTGATGGTTTTAACCCGTTTAGAACAATGAGCATTACTCATAGCACGTGGCCAGTCGTGTTGATGCCATATAACTTGCCCCCATGGTTGTGCATGAAACAACCATTTTTCATTCTAGCTTTGCTCATTGATGGTCCTCATGGTCTTGGAAATGATATTGATGTCTACTTGCAGCCTTTGATGGAGGAGTTAAAAGATTTATGGACTGAAGGTGTGCTTACTTTTGATGCATCAACCCAACAAATGTTTCGTATGCGAGCGACAATATTGATGGGAACTATAAATGATTTTCCAGCATTAGCGATTCTATCTGGTTGGAGCACAAAAGGAGCACTAGCGTGTCCTTCTTGCAATGTGGAAACCCAATCTCTATGGTTGAAGAATTTTAGGAAGTATTGCTATATGGGCCATAGACGCTTCTTGGATCAAGGACATAACTTTCGGAAAGATGCCATATATTTTGATGGAACTATTGAAACTAGACCAAGGCCACTTCATTTATCAGGTGCTGATATTTTTAAACAAGTTCAATTCATTCAAAATAATTTTGGGAAGGGTGAAGAAAGGGGGAGAACTGCACCTAAAAAGAGACGAGTACATGCTGATGATGGAATAAGTGCCAACACTATGGAGCAAGGAGTAGAACATAATTGGAAAAAGAGAAGTATATTTTTTGACTTAGAGTATTGGGTGGATATTTTGATTCGCCACAATATTGACGTGATGCATACCGAGAAGAATGTCTTGGAAAATATACTTGGGACACTACTCAATATTTTGGGAAAAACAAAGGACAATCTAAAGGCTTGACAAGACCTAAAGGTCATGCGTATACGCACGGCACTCCATCCTCAACAACGGCCTGGTGGGAAAGTCTTTCTACCTCTTGCTTCTTTCACAATGAGTAAAGAACAGAAACATATATTTTGCAAAGTGTTGAAAAATGTTAAAGTCCCTGACGGCTACTCCTCCAATATTTCACGCCGGGTAAACCTCAAAGACACAACTATTTCAGGGTTGAAGAGCCATGATTGTCATATTCTAATGCAACAACTATTGCCATTGGCTGCGAGGAGGGCATTGCCTAGACATGTTTGTGAAGCCTTAATTGAGTTGAGCACTTTTTATAGACGGCTATGCTCCAAAGTAATGGATCCAAATGACTTTGAGGATCTTAAAAAGCAAATTACATTGACTCTTTGCCGTCTCGAAAAGATTTTTCCACCTTCATTTTTTGATATAATGGAGCATTTACCAATTCATTTAGCGGAACAAGCAAGTGTTGCTGGACCAGTATATTATCGATGGATGTACCCCGTTGAGAGGTATGTATATACTACTAGACTACTAGTTGACATATTTATGAACAAAAATATAGATATAAACTTCCAACACTAATTAAAAGTTTATGTTAACCGTAGGTATTTGCTTACACTCAAGAAGTACGTGCGTAACATGAGCCATCCAGAGGGATCCATTGCAGAAGGTTATTTGACAGAACAATGCTTGACATTTTGCTCACGGTACTTGCATGATGTTGAGACAAAGTTAAGTCGACCAATACGAAACTACGATGGTGAGCATGGAGGTCGTGGTCTAGGGAAAGGAAAATTGTTTGAGCTTGATAGCATTGCTTGGGTGCAGGCACATAGATATGTCTTAGCCAATTATGATGTCGTAGCCCCATTCTGGGAGTAAGAAATCGATTATACTTGTTACTACATTTCAACAATAGTACCGTACTGCGTATGTAATGACTAGTTGTTTTAATTGCAGGAAACACATTCAAGTTCTTAGAAATGATAGTCGCCGGTTAAGTGAGCGTGATCTTATGAGGAAGCACAATGAACAATTTTCTAATTGGTTTAGAGATCACGTAAGTCTTGTCAACATTTGTAGTATTGTTCCAAATATCTCTAATCACCATATTAGTAACTAAGTTTCTCTAACCATATATGCTGGGAAAATATAGGTTCAAGACTTGCTGCGAACAAAAAATGCGAACATATCCAACGAACTGAGTGTGTTAGCTTCAGCACCAGACAAATGGGCTAGAAGGTATACTGGGTACATTATAAACGGGTTTCGATTTCACACCAAGGAGCGTGAGGAGAGGAGGAAAACTCAAAACAGTGGAGTATCATTGATTGCATATACACAAAGTTATGCAAGCTCAAGAGATAAACGCCCAGTTACAGGAGAGGTCATTTTTTATGGAGTTTTAAGGGATATCATTGAATTGAGATATTCTAATGACTTTAAGTTTGTGCTATTCAAATGCGATTGGGTGGATAACAACGTAGGAATGAAGCAAGATGAGTTCAAGTTCACACTTGTAAATTTCAGGCACCTTTTGTATAGACACAATCGCACATCAGATGAATCATTCATCCTTGCATCTCAGGCGCAACAGGTTTGGTATGTTCAAGACCCCATAGACAAAGATTGGCATGTCGTTGTTAAGATGACTCCTAGAGACTCATACGACATGAATGCAAAACAATCTATAGAAGATGAAATAACTTGTCCCCAAGCTGAGCCTTATAGTGGTCAACAGTTAGATGATGCTACATATACTCTTGATAATGATGTTAACTAGGTTAGAACAGATGTGGATGGAGAAACAGTTGATGACGATATAGATGGTGACGATTATGATAATGTTGGTGCAGAAGATAGTGATGAGGAGGAGGTTGATTATAGTGAGGAGGAGGAGGTTGATTATAGTGATGAGGCGGAGAATTGTACTGATGATGATGATGACGACGACGACGACGATGATTTTGAGGAAAATGATGAAGATGGAGATCATAACAAGGATGATTAGTTTTTTTTTTTTTGTTGGTATGATGCCATGTTTTCCTTGTTTTTTCACTCTTAGAAAGTGGGACCATATGTCATGTAATTTTTTGTATCCAGTACTTGTTTTTGCTTCTACTTTTTTATGCTTTAGTTTTTACGCTACTGAGTTATTTAATTTTTGATTATGTTGCGTTGTGCTCCTAATGTCACATGCATATCTATATTTCTTTCTGAATTGCTGATAGTGTCTTAATATATTGTAATAATTGTTGCAAAAGATGGCTAAGGATGGAAAATTAGTTTTTAAGCCTGGGGAATTGGCCCTTGAGACGAGAAACTACTTGGAAAAACGAAAAAAGTTAATTGAAGAGAACTGTGCAAAGATTGAAGCTTTGGGGTGTAAGCAATTGGCAAATCCATTTTTAAAGAAAAGTGCAACTGCTGGAAAGAGAAAACACAAGATGGATCGTGCTTTTAATGATGACAAGGATTGGCAACCGGCTGACGGTGAGGATGGGAATAGTTCTTCCTTCGAAGATGATGAATGTTCATTGGAAGATGAAGAATGTTCTGGGGGTCGATTGAGTAAGGTGATGAATGTCTGTGTGGAATATTAAATAAGAGTTTATTTTTTTGGTTAATGTTTATCCTTGTTACATTATGTCCAATTAAGCAATTTTCACTTTGTTGCATTCATCAAATTTTTGTAATTTTAATGTAGGTGGCTACTACAAAAAAGCGTGTACAACTATCAGCTGGACCAATGAGTGCTATATTGCAGCCTTTGTCTACCATGAATCAAGACCAACATGGAAATCAGCAAGTACAGTTGCAGGAGCAGCCACAACTGCGGGTGCAAGCAAAGCGGGTGCTATGTCAGGCTGCACCCATGAGTGCTACATTGTGTAGACACCCCATTCTAGACTGTCCGGATTAGTCCTCTTATCGTTCTTTGTCGCCCCGATGATGATGAACAGTCGAGAACATTTTTAAATCGATGGAAGGTCATGAGCTTTGAGCGTTGAAACCTTCCCTCTTCAAACCCATTTCAAAACCCTTCAAGTCCCGAGCCAAATAAACCTCAGCAAAACCGAACCTTGCTTACGCCAGCTACTTCTTGGCGTGCGCCAGCAAGTTGCCACGTGTTGGACATCGACCGTTGACCCAGTTTGACCTGGCGCACGGTATGACATAGGTGGCGTACGCATGGTCAAGACCGGTCAAATCACCGCTTTTCTATCACGTGCTCGAAACTTTGTAACTGCCAGGGTACATTGCAGAGCCCCCTGATCATTGCATTCTGCAGGGGACGTCCCCCTCTCTCTCCTACACAACCCATCACCTAGTCCCATGCATTTAATGCATGGGAGGCTCCCAACCAACCTAACCAGCCCTTAACCTCAGCTGGTCAGCCCCCCCTCTCAGTCCACTCCTTCTATAAATACCCCCTTGCATTCATTTGCAAGGGGTTAGCACCATTAAGAGTAAAAAAGTCCATTGCTCTCTTCTCCCTCTTGTTCTTGCTCTTCTTGTTGAAAGACTAAGAGGTAGGGAAGCTCTGTACACCCCACACCACTGATCCTCCACCATACATCCTCCATCTTCAACCCCCAAAGCTCACATCCTTCCTTTCATCTCTTTGCACCAAAGGTATACCACCTTGGTACTGCTTTCCGTTTTCAACTACTGAGGGGAACCAGAAAGGTTCTGGCTAGTAACTGATACTAGTCCAGGCCCTTCTCTGGTAAAATAAATCAGTCGTAGGGGACACACCATGGCGCACGCCAGCTTCATCAAGCCGTACGCCACCCTTGGTAGTATGTGCACTGCTGGCGTGGGGATCATGAAGTATCCATTTATTGCTTACTTCCTTTCTGTCATCACCTTGAGCATGCTAATAATCGGTTTACTGCTTTCTGTACTTTAGAACAGTTTAACTATAATTTTCAATACCTGCACCTTTCTTGCTTGATAAGGCCTCTGGGGTGCTTCTGGTCATGTTCCAGAACCCAGATCATGTAAAGCCAAGCACTGGATAGGGGGGCGAGCATGGCGTACGGTCCCATAGTGGTGGCATACGGCATGTAGGCCATGGTTCAGTGCCTGGCCCTTACATTGCAGTTCAATCCTGGCCTCTTGTTCCTCCCCACTCTGTTTATGGGGTTTTGCTTTGCTGATTTCCTAGTTCTTAGCCATCTCTCGTGTTTGTACATGTACATAATCTATATTATCAACTGCGTGGTTTGCCCTGGGTGTGCACTGGTCCATTCCAGAGCCCAGAGGATTGAGAGTAGGAGCTATGAGAAAATCAGCAAGGTAGTGTACGCCAGCTTTTAGGTGGCGTACGCAGGGTGTGTTGGCGTGCAGTGGCCTGGCCATTGCGTGCCAACATGTCGCCTGCTCACGCACCCGACGAGCAGCGTACATCATCCTGCTGAGCTATTCACAGCGTTTGTTCTCAATCTTTGTTCTTACATTTGATTCAATTCAAGCAAGCAAATCATCATCCGTAAACATTTTGTCATACAAAACTGCAACGTGTTACAGTTTTTAGTCCCTATTAACTGTTCCCCCGCCCTAACTGGCTAAAAATGATCAAATGAGAGAAAAATGCAAACGTTTTTAATAAAATGCCCGAGTAGAGACCGATCTCCGGATTGGGCGAGAGGGGTGCCATAAAACCCTTCCCTTCTCGTAACCTGGCTCCCGAACCTCAGATATCGAAGGTGACGACGGACCAGTCTACGCCTTTTCAAATCAAATCAAACCTTGTTCAAGTCAAAGCAAAATGTAGCAAACGTTCTCGAGTTCGGTTCCTTGGGTGTTCTTCCGCTAAAACCCGAGTGGCGACTCTGAATCGAAGCGTTTCGCCGCGCTATTTTCCAAAAGGGCCGCCCCCCCGAACAATATTCATTTCAAACCAAAATCGGGCGATTTTTCGGGGCGTGTGCCCACACATTGCAGCCTTCGCCTACCGTTAGTCAAGACAAACAAGAAAATCAGTTAGTACAATTGCAGACGCAGCCGCAAGTGCAAGCAAAGCGAGAGCGATGTCGGGCTGCACCTATGAGTACTATATTGCAGCCTTTGCCCACCATTAGTCAAGACCAGCATGGAAATCAACTACCACCCAACTATCATGAGTTCCAGTCACCATCTGATGAAGGTATATAATTATTTTATTAGCTCATTTCAATTTCAAATAAACTCACTAATTGTCCTATTACTTTGACAGTTAATAGATTTATTATTGCGGAATTTTGTGTCCTTACAACCACCTACATTAACTCCTAAATGATCTAATGGAAGTGCCATATAGTTTCTCTTGATTTTAATGCATGCTGATACAAGTCTTGCACTATATCATTTTGTTCTTGTACTTGATTTCGGTGGGTGGGTTGGTGTTATTGGAGGGTTTCAATTGCTGTTGCTGCTATAGTTGGAGTATGCTGGTATTTTGTACTGTTGTTGCTGATATTTGGAGATGTTTTGCTGCCATCTTGTTGTCATCATGGAGGAATTCATTCAGGCAATTAATGCTTTCCTTATTTTGGTGTGTCAAATGACATTAATTTTTCTTTCTCTCTTAGGTGTTTTTGCTTAAAATATGGAGCCTTATCTCTCTATAATTCTTCTATTGGTAAATCCTTGAGTGTGGCAGGTCACTTTAAATGTGAGAGCCGTGGAGGCTCGATCAAATCAACAATCTATGACAGTCTGCCGTAGACTCTCCAAACTTGCAGCTCGCCTGGATACGAAAGACGAGAAGGGGTTTTCCCACCATGGTTGCAACATCTGTCGCCCTATCAGGAAATGGGTCACATCTTCTAACCTACAAACTTGAGCAAAATATCATCGTAGCCTCTTATACGTATTATTCGATAAACTTGAGAATAAAAGCATCAAGAAATGATTGGGAAAAAAGCAACTTGATGATTTCACGACGAAAGCAGGCGTCGCGAAAAGGATGACGTCAGGATCATGGCGGCCCAATTCTAAGCTACGCCCATGGAGGGGTACGGGCTCCAAAGAAATGTGAGGATAAAATGATTGAAAGATAAGCAGCATGGATCCGGGTTTCGAATGTAAACGAGAAGGGTTTTCCCGCCATCTTGACTGCAACATCAGTCGCCCTGCCAAGAAATAGGTCACATCTTCTAACCTACGAACTTGAGTAAAATATCATCGTAGCCTCTTATACGTATTATTTGATAAACTTGAGAATAAAAGCAATAAGAAATGATTGGGAAAAAACAACTAGAAGATTTCACGACGAAATCCGGCCTCGCGAAAAGGATGACGGCATGATCACGGTGCCCCAATTTTAAGCTAAGCCCATGGAGGGGTACGGGCTCCAAAGAAATGTGAGGATAAAATGATTGAAAGGTGAGGCACGGATCCGGGTTTCGAATGTAGGCGAGAAGGGTTTTCCCACTATGGCTGCAACATCAGTCGCCCTGCCAGGAAATGGGTCACATGACTAGTAGTCTAAAGTCCTACTAACCATCAAGACTAGTAATCTGGAATGTAAGATTTGATCCATAATAGACCTTGGCACCATCGATTTGAGGCAACAAGTACATTTCGGATCTATTACGTACACTTTAATTCGAATTAAACCGACTGGAATTGATTTCATTATCTCAAATACAGACTTTCAGGCTACTTACCACTTAGTGATCAGTAGTAGTCTTTATATCTACTAGGAATCGCTATTTTCTCTTCCCATGAAAAGTAGTCTAGATACCTACTAATCATCATGTGCTTCACTATTTTCCTTCACATGACTATTAGTCTATACACCTAATAACCGTCATAAATAGTAATCTAGAATGTAAGATTTGATCCATATTAGACCTAGGCAACATCGATTTGAAGCAACAAGTACGTTTCAGATCTATTAAGTACACTTTAATCCGAATTGAACCGACTGGAATCCATTTTATTATTTCAAATGCACACTGTTGGAAAAATATATGCATATTAATTTGATGGATAATTATGTGTATTACAATTATATATTTATTTTGATGATTGTCGGAAAATCAGAGGAATTATTTTAATGATGTTTTTATAGTTATCGCCAAGTTATTTTCGGACTAAATTTCTCAATCTTGTAAAATTACTTTAAGTCTCTTGAATTCAATGTTTAATATCTACAAAGACTTAATGAGCTCAATTCATGCTTTAACGGATTTATTTAGATGAAGTTTTGAGCTACAGGTTGACGAACCGGCTGACAAGCCGGCTGTCTGAACAGAAGGGGTTGTCAACCGGACTTCACTGGATGACAGGCTGGTTGAGAGAGTGGACGACCTTCCGGTCGACCGGCCGGACGACCAGTAGTGTATTTCTGCAGATTTTTTGCTGATCAGTAAAATCTCAAACGGCTCTATTTTTCCTAAAATAGCTCTCCAACGGCACAGTAATTTGCTAACGGCTAGTAGGTGATTGAATGGCTATATAAAGGCTTCAAGAACTCATTGATGAGCACGAATCCAAGCTACAACATTTCATATCATTCAAAAGAGCAAATTCTCCAAAGATCAAGTCCGAAATTCTCATTGTTCTTCCACTTTCATATTTTCTTGAGAGAAAAATTGTACAAGACGTGAGCGATATTTTTTCATACTTTCTCCACATTCTTGTAATCCCTAAGCGAGTGTTTGAGTAAAACACTTGAAAGCTTAGAAGACCAAATTCGGGTTTGAATTTCGGTGTGATTGTTTTCGAGAGGTTTTCGGAGAAAACTCTTGTGATTGCATTAGCTCCTCGGGAAAGCTAGGGGATAAGGTCATTGTAAGCACCCGCAAGACTTACTACTTGTAATCTTTTTGAAGATTAGTGGAACCTTCAAGTAGTTGCTTGAGGAGAAGTGGACTAGGCCGGACCGTGGACAAATCCGGGCCGAACCACTATAAACGGGTTCTATCTCTCTAACTCTCTCATTTACTTGCTTATATTATCTTGAATATATTGTTAGAGAATAATATTTTAATTGGCAATTTTAATTTACAACCCTATTCACCCCCCCTCTAGGTTGTCTTTTTGGGCAACACACACTTTCGGAGTTCTTATCACTTAGTGATCAGTAGTCTTTACATCTACTAGGAATCACTATTTTCTCTTCACATGACTAGTAGTCTAGACACCTACTAACCGTCATGTGTTTCACTATTTTCTCTTCACATGACTAGTAGTCTAGACACCTACTAACCGTCATGTGTTTTACTATTTTTCCTTCACGTGACTAGTAGTCTAAACACCTATTAACCGTCATGACTAGTAATCTAAAAGGTAAGATTTGATCCATAATATACCCTGGCAAAAAGTAAGTTTCGGACCTAGTACGTACACTTTAATCAGTGTTCTAAAATAAAGAATTAATCAGCGAGAACTTGCTTGCGGGGGAGTGTTCTAAAACAATGAATTAATCGGCAATAACTCGTTGCGGGGGTCTATCCGATTAGGTCCGACTATTGATTAATCAACGATTATTAGTTAATATGCATCGATTACACGCCAATTATTCCGCTTAAACCCTCGAATGTGGCCAACCGCCCGACTAGAGCCTAGCGACTTTTAGAATATTAACTTTTAATCAGTATTAAACCAAGGTAATATTGAATCCGCAAGTTCCAAAGCCAAAAGAACATAACACCAAGTCAAAAATGTATACCGAAGAACTAACAAAATAGAGGACAAAAGGTGTAGGCCGTACACACATACACAAAGAAGGAAGGAAAAAGAGAAAGCAGAGGCTAACCTGTGTGGATGCTTTGCACCAACAAAGTGAGTGCAAAGTGAAGCAGCTAGTTTTTCATTAGCATTGCTGCATAAAAACGAACAAAAGTATATTAAGGCCCATTGACAGCGCATGTAAGAAAATAATTCAATCTGTCCAGGCATTCAGCTGAGAATTCATTTAACAAAAGAAAATATTTCTAACTAGAACTTAGCGTTACCTCATATTCATCATGAGACCAACTAGAGGTTGGGATGACCGTGCGAGAACAGCTCTGTTTCCTGTAACAAACATAAACACATCAGCATCAAGGTTAGCACAAGCAAGGGCCATTAAGCATTTGACTCCAATTAATACCTGGATGACACCATGAAATTACAGGCAATCAACACCGAAATGTGGAAGCCTGGAGCACTTCTTCATCACTAACATTAGTGGCCAACAAAGCGTTATTAAGCAGACAAATCTTGATAGAAATGAGTATTTTCATAGCGTTTTAGACATTAACCAATGAAAACAATAAGTATGGACATCCAAATGCCTCACCTAATGCATTCAGGAACAAGCAAGGCAAACGGATAAGTAAGGCACATTGCATAATGTGAAGGACCCATTTTCAATACTTCTAGCTGATGCTTTACAAGAAACCATTACAAGAAGCCCAAAGTATTCATTTAGTAACCACATAGTTGGGTTGGTGTTACAGAATCTAGAAGGACAAGTGACAGCATAGAGATCCCAGAGTCTTGCAAGCCTCGTACACCTCACCAATGCATCAAATACAACACATCTCTGTTAAGTTTAAAATTTTACCACATCAATTCCACCATGTAATCCAACATATAAAAACAAACAATTAATCATTATGAAACACTAGGGTCATTGCTACATGCACGTCGTCTGTTGATTCAAAAACAGTAATTATATTGTGAATATTGTTGTATGTTGTTGCCTATGTCATGCATGCAATCTAAAGAAATATGTTGACGGATACCTGCAAATATTTACATTGACAAAATGGCAAAACTAATACCAATCACTAGAATGGTAAAACTGAAACAGAGGGGGCACCTCAAGGTCATTTTCAAAGCAAAATCAGCAACACAAAGAAAGAGAATCACTCTAGCACGGTGGTAACCAAACTACCATAGTAAAGAGGATTTTAGACATGTCCATCTCACCTAACTAAATTAAATTGGAATAAGTAAAATATTGTGAGAAACCTATTTATCAAGTGTAACAAAGAATCGAATACATCAACACCCAACCGTCCAACTATTACAACGACCCCTCCAAGGCATATTCAGATGCATCAAGTAATGGAGCACATGTTGAACCTTGAGTAGTGCCATCTGCTGCATGATGTCAGCCATGACCTGGTTCAAAGTTTCCTATTATGCTTGGAGGTTTAAAATAGAATTTTGAGTGTCACGTGAGACTTAGCAATGATGATAAGATGGAGGCCCACTTCGGCTAAATAAGCCAACTGACTTATTTTTTTGTTTTTATTCAAATTTTTTCGTATTTGTTTGTTTTTCGTTAATTTTTTGGGGATTATTGCATCGTCATGACTGGAGGAATCTAAAAAGTAAAAAATTACGATCGAAACCTAATTTTTTTGAATAAAGACAAAAATAAGCTAAGAAGTCAATTTTTTCGTCTTTATTTTTAAAAAATTAGATTTCGATCATAATTTTTTACTTTTTATATTCCTCTCGTCATGACGATGCAATAATCCCCAAAAAATTGATGAAAAGTATTCTTCTCGTCATGACGATGCAATAATCCCCAAAAAATTGATGAAAAACTAACAAATATGAAAAAAAAATGAATAAGGACCAAAAAAAAAAAGCCAGTTGGCTTTTTTAGCCAAACGGGGCCGGAGATGTCCCGAGTGTTGTCCAAGTAGTGGAGGTCAATATCGAATGCTTGCAAATATTTAATAGATGGAGGACAATTTACTTTCCAACTCTTGCCCCAGATACTATTAGATTCCCTTTCTGATAGTAGAACTTATGGACATGGAGATGCTAAAAAGGAAAAGAAACTGAAAAAATAAGACGCATAAATATAAGTAGATCATAGTTCATATTGGAATTTGTAAGTAAAAACAAAGAATCAACCTACATATTAAAGGCTACCATTTGAGCTCCATGCATCCAACTGATGTATGACTTATAATTGGAGGAGTTGAATTGAATATCTTTCGGGTACACTCTCGGATCTTCTTCTGCATGAACGCAAATTATGAAGAGCATCCAACGAAGTTGGTCAGTCAAAATCCATGGTCAAATAAAGAATATCCACAATCACCCTTCAGATAATAGAATGGCAAATCATATATAGATGAATCAGATTAGTATCTACCTTACAACATCCATTCCATGTGCTTCAGTAGCCTTTTCAAGCACTTGTTCGCTCAAACTAAGGCGTATAGGTTTATTATTCCAATTGTCAACGCCTCTTTTAAGCCCCCTTTAGGTTTTCAGCATGAATAGCAATTAATCATTCGTATACATGTGGTTCAGATGCATGTAAACTCTTATCACAGTTGTCATTATCTTCGTCAACCAGATTGTGGTTACTCTTACCATTGTCACTCTGCAAACAAAGAGAAAGCTTCACTAAGCAAATATCCCAAGCCATTAGTGTTGGGTAAAATTAGGTTGTGGGCCCAAGGCACTCCACATTACATACGAAGCTCACCTTATCATTTTCTTGATCAGCTGTTAGGTTTGATAGTTCTTTTCCCCAGAGATCTTCACCTTTTCCTTCTGTGAATTATTTACCTTGAAACTTCAAATGTGATACTTCAAGTCCTCTAGCAAGGGGAATTTTGCCTGCTTTGATTCAGGGCGAAACATCATCTTTCCAAATGTTTGTGTGGGCATCTACAAGTAAAACATGAGCCAAAAAAAAGAGATTAAAAAATTACAAAAATATGAATGGAGAACACCAAGAACCAAAGCAAAATCACCTAAGCTTCTTTGGCCTAAAGATCTAGTGTGTAATGGTCTTCCAGGTTTATTATGAAAGGATATGGAGAAGCAGTAAAAGCATGCTCTTTGATCAATTTAAAACATGTAATGAGTTCCACAAGAGTTGTTCGGGTCTTGTATTGATGAAACCAGAAGTTAATGATACAAGAAGGATATTTCGTTTTCCACAAACCACAAATATGGACATGCAACCCCTTCCCTTGAAAATGGACACATGAGGGGCCAGAACACTGTAATGTGCATTTGCTGGCTAAGCAATATGATAAAATCTTTTTCCACATGTAGCTACACAAGCCAAAAATTCTAGGATAGCAACCACAGGATATTTGCGCTAGGACCCAGGTACAATAAGAAATGTTGAGGAAAACATTACGCCAAAACCAAAGGCTTGGAAGGTTTTTTAGTCATACCTTCCACGAAGAACATGCACACCATCTTTTGTGGAATTCGGCCATATATCAAGCTCTATCACCCTTACACCTCTTTTCCATGCCTTTATGATTGGAACATCACTGCAAGCACTGCTGAGCTGGTTCCCGATCAAATAAGAATTATGCTCTATGTAGATAAAGTAATGGGACGATGGAACGGTCATGTCATGGTGAACCTGAAATAGTTAACACATTGATTTTTTACCACTGCAAGAATAATTTCATTCTGTTTATTTTGTCGCCAGTAAACAAGGCCACAAAGATTGTACTCCAAAAGAACACCACATAAAATTGAAACATGAAGAAGCCATTGTAGGGTAGCTTGATATATAGTTGGGTCGTTTGTCTTTTTTTCTTAATTTCTTTGCAACTTAAGTGCTTGGTATAATCAGTGCACAAACATGGTACCAGAATTTTGATTCTATGTCATCCTTATCTCAACCCTTGAAATCTCTACCTATTTTCCACTGGATTCGCAGTTATGCGCTTATTTTGAGTGTTGGCATACCTTGTTCGTTGGTTGCCTCTCAACTAAGAGACGGGCTGCAAAAGGAGTGTTAGCCTATAGTATTTGTCGCATATTTTCTAACAGCTTAAGCTTCTGGGACTATGAATGATTGAATACCCATGATCACCAAAATGATTTATTTCATAGTGTTGATATTTTGTGTATTATCACATTATGACAATTGAAATCAGCTTCATTACAAAAACTACATCAAATCAGATCACCAAATAGACTTGCAAATCACTTTATTATAAGTCAAATGGATTTCGCAATTTTGCCAGGTTATAGGCCATTAGCAAACATAAAAACTACTCCAAATGGTTGAAAAGGTTAGTGGGAAAAAACACCAAAACCAATCTTTGTCCTTATTCCTCTATTTCTTCATCACCACCTATTGCACTTTCTTCCTCCCAATAGCTGTTATCATTTGTACCTTTGGAAGAATGTTTCAGTCTCATCTTACATTTTATCATCACAATCTCAAAAACCCATCAGAAAAAGGAAAAAAAAAAAAAAAAGGAACAGTGAGGATTTGGACAATGGGATTTTTGCAAACATGGAACTGGGTGTTGAGAGTACTGAGAAATTGGTTGAAAATCCAGGGAGTAAGAGTGAATTAATGATAAAGTCGTTGAGGAACTTAATTAGGCTTTTGAGAATTGTTTCTGGTTCTACTTGTGGGACACCGAATTTCCACTTCTCTACTAATGCCCAGATCTACTTATCCATAGTGTATAAGCTTGAGAAAAATCACAAGTTTCCTGTGATTCTCCGTTTATTGCCAGGACCCACTTGCTTCTTGAACTCTAGGAGCATTTTTTTTCTTCCCCACCTTCTGCATATCAAGATTTGGTATAATAAAGCTTAGAGTTTCTATCAAACTCTTGAGTATTTTGATAAAGGGAAGAAGATTAAGGTATTGAGCAAGGCTTATAATGATCAAATGGACATAGGAACTACTCAATTTGCTTTGTACTATATGGAATGGCTTAAAGTTGGTGCTCAAGCCCCTCCTGTTCCTTCTGTGCCTTTGCCTTCTAGAACCTCTCAAGGAGATCATCGGATTCGTTCACTTCCCGTTCATCCGTCAATAAATCATTGTAAGTTTTTAAGATTGACTTGCTCTTATTACGTCTAGATAGCGTATGAAAAAATTATATGAACTTTATGCATGTGTTTTATGTATTATTTTTTCTTTGATTTTGGAAGATATAGAACTGTGTTTGGCTCCACACAGGTCAAAAGGAGGTCTATGGAACTTGATAATACAAGTCGAGCTTCGATAAATCCATGCATCATAGATTGAACCACTATAATTCCCATTTCTCCCAATTCTTTTCGCTTGTGGAAACAGACCAAATCTATAATGACTCATATCCAGTTTTTCTCCAATGATTTCCTTGCCCTTTAAAAATAGGTGAAACTCCAACTAATTCCTTGTTTGGTTGCTCAGTAATAGCAAAGACAGTAGCACACAGAAAATCCCCAAACAATTTAATTCCACGACTATTATTTCCGAACTATCCAATTCCACAAAAGTTGAAAGCAAGAAAACATAAAACAAAAACGAAATTTTATACCTTAGAGCCAACCGGGGGATTAAGATTGACGGAGAAGAGGAACTCGTGGAAATCCTCAAGAATGAGAGTGCGCCTAATGAACTTGGCAATGGGGTGTCGTTTTCAGAGGATCTGCACTAGTATGCGCTCGGCGTCGGTGGCCGTGGCTCTGGCCGACGCCGAAGATGCGGTCATTTGGGCCCCATCCTCCACGTAGGTCTTGAACGCCTCTTTGACGTCCAACCTGATGAAGAACTCCATTCAAATCTCGTGAAACAAAAAATGTGGGCAGACAAACTGAAAACCAAGATAAAATCAAAACCCTAAGAAGAGATCAACTCACCCAAGTGCAGAAGTAGAGGAACGACAAATATGAATGGACCAAACTCGTCCATTCTCCGCAACACATCCCATCCAAGCTTGCACACAACAGAGGAAACCATTGCACACTCATTGACTACCCAACACCATCGCTTTTACGAGAAACACCCTGCAGAAGAAGATGAAAGCAGATGAAAGAACAAAGGCAAATAGGACACAGCTGGAAAATGGCAAAAGTCTAGGAAGCCATAACGGAAATTGATGCAAATGCCACGAAATGACGGAATTACCCCTGGGAACAAATCTGCAAGAGAATCAACCAAGGGACCTAATTGAAAAAATTGAGCCAAAAAGGGCAAAGCCGCCTCAATTCTTTCACATCCCTTTATCCCAGGCAGTGGATTTCCAGTGCAGACATCTACAACAATCATTGAATCGAGACATAATTAGTTAAAGTTTGATGCTGTCGAAAGGAGTGTTGGAGAAAATAAACATTTGCTTTGATAACACACCAAGTTATACGAGTCACTGAGTCAGAGTGACAAGTGATATAAAATTTCACAGAATATACTGTTTCAAAGAATGCGTGTCTTCAAAAATAAGTTTCAAACTGCCTTTCAATTCTTTATATAGGTATTTTTTAACTACCAACTGTTCAGGCCATCTACAAGTGCTTTACTGGTTGCCTAGGTCAAACAAATTCCAACCTCTAAATAACTATCCTACAATTTTGTAAACCATCTTTAAGTAATTAGACCATTAAGGAAAAGTAATATGCATGTCTACATCAGTAAAAGAAAAATCACCTTCAGAAAATTAATGCAAGTTACAGGTGGATGTCATAGTTAAGACAGATCAACCATGTCTTCTTTTCTACTTCCACTTTTGGGGGGCAATACTAATTTCGGAAGGACATATCTAGGGATCACGGACCTCTCTATGTGTCTTATAAAAAGTTTTGGAACTGTGATTCTTTGTTTTTAAATCCTTTATTGCTTATACTTTGGATGCCTACGAGAAGTTCATGCATGGTATTTTTTTCCGGGCGAGGAAACAAAAGTGCAAAAATTCTAAAACACAAATCGTCACAAAGATCAATTCTCTCTCTCTATCTTACGTTTAAGTGAAGAGTTCCCTGACTTATACAGCTAAAGGAGGTGACTGGCATTACAGAGACGAGTTTGTAGTTATGAGCTTATGCAAGCTTTTCTTCCTCGTTTCTCTTAAAAAAAAAAAACCCTAGCTATAGATGATGATAACACTGTGAAATGAAGTCCCACATCGCCTAGGGTGTCTGGCCAGTACGCGGCACGTGTTGCCAAGTGTGCACGCTAGGCATGAAGGAGGTTGTGAAGCGAAGTCCCACATTGTCTGGTCCAGACTAATACGAAGTGTACAAGAGTGAGGGCACCCTCACTTCAATAACTAGCTTTTGGGGCTGAATTCTACCTAGACCTTGTAACAAACACAACTATTTATGCTAATTGAAAAAAGGGCCCAAGTCAACCTCATTCGCCTAGACCATCTAATTGATATAACGTATGCATCGAAATTAATAATTAAAGTTCCAAGGATAACAATTGACCTGCTTTGTCCGTGGGCGAAAGCCGAAGACAATAATTTGCATATCCTTGCCTGCACAACATAATAGGAAAGATGAGTCAATCTCTACATCCCCAACGAATAACATTAAGAATGACAAGGATGAAGACTATGATGAACTCAATGGTCTTTTTAAATTCGTGGCACATCATGTCAACTACGTTACTACGTATATTAATCACATGCAACCTAGGGTGTCTAAAGATTCCTCCCCCATTTTTCTTCGGGGATTCTCCATGGCCCGTGCCCCGTGCTCGACTTTTTTGAAAGCTACATATATGAATCACATGCAACCTAGGGTGTCCAAAGATTCCTCCCCCATTTTTCTTCGGGGATTCTCCATGGCCCGTGCCCCATGCTCGACTTTTTCCAAGCTTGAGAACCTCTAGTTTGATTAGGAAAGTAGCTAGCCGACGAGGGAACAACTATTTGACCCGACCCAGAAGGCATGGATAATCAAAGTTCCCTAATCAAATGAAGCCTTGCACCCCTCCTAGTTATTATCTTTCAGTCATTATTCAAGTATTTATCTAATAGAAAAGATATCCTAGTATAACCTCTAAAAAGGAGGTTGTATGCGCACAACAGAACACCAAGTCAGGAAAAACTTCTCAAAATTTAGTTTCTTCCATAGAATTTAGTTATGATATAGCTATGATAAGGGGCATAAATGATGGAGTTGGGAATACAATCGCATCACCTGCAGGAACAAGTGAATTTCTAATTGTAGTAGGATTAGACCAAAGGAGATAAGCTTTGACCAACAATAAGAGTACTAATACCAAATAAGTAAAAATTTCATAACCATGGCATAAACCTTTTGGGTTTCTAGGCTGGAAGGCTTTGTACAAGATGTAATCTCTAGAATCCAATTAGGTTGGCAATACCTACAAAATTGGAAGGAAAATTGCACAAAACGAGTAAAGGGCTAGTGGTAATATACGGAACGGAATGTCGGGCAACCAAGAGACATTAATAAAATGAGAATAGGTGCAATGAGGATTTTAAGGAGAATCTGTTTTACGACGAGGAGAGACATAAAACTAATGAAACACTCATGAAATGGTAGGGTAACAGCTAAGCCACAAAATCATGGTGCAAGCGCGGGTGTGAGAGCAAAGCATGAAAGCCGAAAGCGTGAACTTTCAAAATGTGCTAGATCAAGAGAGTCTACAGCAAGTAATTTTATAATCCTACCGAGTAAAATACTTGGGATTTCAATTAAAAGTAACTTTTTTACTGCTGATAAGTGATAACCATATATATCTTGTCTAACAGGAGTTGAATTGGTAGTTTACTTGTGTGGGAGGCAACGGTCACCTAATAATCACATGGTTGAAATGTTATGCATTTTTAAAATTCCATTTGCATGATTCAATCCCTCTCAATGTGAACGTTGCATTGACTAGCATGCCGGAAGACCACATGTATGCATAATCGTACAGATTCGGTGACGAACATTTGATTATTGGTTAATTGAAGCTTGTTGTTAATGCCCGAATTCACTAAAATAAATCTGCAAATTTTGGCAATCGACTTTTCAAATTTCACAGAATTACAGCCAGAAAATGTTCTTGCACGCCAACTCCCAGCTCGTGGCCCTAGGCAGTTGAATTATATGACCTAGGGTAACACCAACTGGAGATAAGAGAAAATATACCTAGGTGATTGATCACATAAAAGGAATACCAGTACATGCAATTACTACCGGAAACATTGGAGGGAAAGACCTAAAATTTGATTAGAAAGGGTACTAATTCATTAAATTCCAAGCCCTTGGAAAAGCATAAGGCCAAAAAGGATTCAAGACTTGGCTTGGAATTTGCTGAAACACAAAGTTTTGTGTGGTTACGATCATTTCCATACCACTGCATTCGCATCTACAATTGTCTCAACCACGCCAAAACGCCATCCCATTATGCCATCATAGCTTCCTTTTTTAGGAGACACCAGCCACCAACATCACCACATCATTGTTGCAGCCAAATGACTAACTAAATTGTGCCATTTTTTTTGTTTTGAAATGGGCGGTTTGGGCAATGGGGGGTTTCAATTTTTGAGTGTTTAGGTTTTTTGTTGGTCTCGGACCAATGCTTGGGTCTCAGATTGTGTGGGAGATTAAGTAATTTTAATTTCCTTTATGCCCTTATCCTTTTAATCTTTGTAATTTTGTGGACATTAATAAAAAAAAATTGCCAATCAAAAAAAAAACAGCAACGTACCAAACTCCATCACAAAATTCTCCATCAGCTAGACCTAATACAGTTGGAACATGTTTTGCCCCTAAAATACAGAGTGGTAATTATACAAAGAGTGTATTCTTGAAATATTGTTCCCGATTTTGCAATTTGGAGCAACAATAATACGCACTTGTGGCCTTTTTTCTATTCTATTTTTGTTTTTTGTGGTGCCGCTTTGCGGTAGAATGTAAGTAGGTGAATTAAGTTGTACATGCACGGAGTCTCGTGCTATTAAGAAGTTCAAATATTAAAAATGCATTTAAGACGCTTGAAATAACTCACCACTCGTAAGGAGCCCCATAACGCAGCCCTTGCTATACCGATGCTCAAACTTCTCGTCAACCTAAAAAAATATAAATACCACACAATGGATCATTTTGAAATGAAATCCCACATCGAGCTATGAACAGTTGGAATACCTCAAGTTCATCTGGTCCTACCCTCCTGCCAACACAACCTTGACCAAAACTTTCTTACTCAACTTCCTTTCTATTTTATATGCTGGAGAGTTATATTTATCAAAAATAAATAAAAATTGCTAGAGAGTTATCCTCTTGTACTTGCAGGAAGTAATAAACTATTATATTATTTTATTTGCATGGTAAATGTACCATATCTATATCAACATTATTGTATTCCAAATACTAACACTAATATCGCTATGCTTCCCTTCTGATTCCTCCCACTCTTGGAGGTGAAGTCATATGGTAAAAGTGATTGCAATTCAAACAAAAAAAAAATCACTTCTAAACCTCCCACTTCTCCTCAAAATCCCTCAATATAATTAAAAAGAGACCAAGATTGTACCGTGCTAGTAAATAGGATCAATCTCTCCATGACAGGATGGAGGGCGTATGGCCATATGCTAATGAATGGTTCTTTTATAATTGCATAGTTAACTCTTTTGTCCAATCTTGCTACTTCAAAACCATTGATAGCCTAAATATTCTTATTTACGCATGCACGAATGAGTTAACGTTAGGAGGTGCCAACAACCGAAAATGGCTCTCCCAATGAAGACAATAAGAAATTCAAAGTCTTTAGCACATCAAGAAACTTAACTATTATAGTGTAAGGGAACATCATTTTGGTCTATCCCCATCCCTGCAACGATAGAATAAGACAGCTGAACAGCCACAATCAAAGTAAAGAAATATTTTCAAACAAAAGAACAAAGCAACGGACATGGAAACTTGCCAACAATCAAGGTAGATAAGCATCTAAAAGCTCAAGACCCACACTTGCAACAGCGTTTGCAAGTACGTTTTCCATTTCCTCCAATCTATCCACAGCAAAGTTGTAAGATAACAAGTACTGCACTAACCAGAGATCATTTCATTAGAATTGTAGCTGGAAATAAACATAATTCTAGTACGTAGTTTCCTCTACTCCCAAAATGGATCTACTGAATGAACAAACATGATTAAAAGCCCAAAATTGCCAATCACCCATCTTATTTTATTGGCTTATCTACTTATTTGGCCCTTACAAATTAGTCTCAGTTTCATTTTCGTCCTTGTAAAATTTTTTATTTCAATTTTACCCTTGGAGTTTATAACAGGTTTCAATGTTACCCTTTTTGTCAATAAGTGGATGGAAATTGCATAGGTGGCTAACGGAGGCTGATAAATGACTCTAATAACCCTGTCCTTTTTTTTTGGAACGTGTACGGTGTACCCCCTCTCTACAACAAAAATTCTACTAAAAATTTGTAAAAGAGAAAAAGGAAACCAGTTGGGGTCTTCCCTCCACTGTTCTCTATTTCCCTTTCTCGTATTCTCTCCCTCTCTAATCTCTTTCCATCTCTCCCTCTCCCTTTCCATTGTGTTTTTATACAACATATAACGAATAGGTACACACACACATACATATAGAGTATACCCATATATATCACACACACATGCACAATACCTCTTTTCTCTCTCTATCCCGTACTGTCTCAGCTGAATCTCTTTCTCCCTCTCTTCCTCTTTCTCTCATCCCCTCTCTGCTATTGAGCCACGGTTATGGCCGCTAGTCGGACTCCGTCGCTTGGAATCAGGAACCCAGTTTTTGTACATTAGTCATTTTGAGTCTAATTTGTGAAAATTGTTAACCCTCTTTTTAATCATCAGATAAAAATGCAATTGACAGGGGATAAAGGTAAGACCCATTTGCTTAAAATTACAATTGAGATAGGGAAAAGGTTAGACCCATTTGGTTAAAATTGTCGTTGATTGGAAAACAAGGTAGACCCATTTGGTTAAAATTGCAATTGAATGGGGAAAAAAGGGAGATCATTTGGTTAAAATTGTGATTGATAGAGAAAAAGATAACCCTTTTGATTTGAATTGCAATTGGCTGCAATTGATAGGGGAAACAAGGTAGCCATGGTTGCTATTGATGGAAGTGTGGTGGTTGAGGGAGTGAAGAGTGGCCTAGAGGGTATTAATATATAGATTTTGTGATTTGGAAATGTCCGAAATGTTGGTGTAAAAGGCAAATATAATTAGAGAAAAAAAAGTATGCGTAGAATTTTTGTTGGAAAGAGGGGGGTACACATTAAAAAAAAGGACAAGGGTATTAGAGTTATTTATCAACCTCCGTTAGCCACCTAAGCAATTTCCATCCACTTATTGACGGAAAGGGTAACATTGAAATCCGTCATAAACTGCAAGGGTAAAATTGAAACAAAAAATTTTACAAGGACGAAAATGAAGCTGAGACTAATTTATAAGGACCAAATAAGTAGATAAGCCTATTTTATTTTATATTATTTAACTATTCATTTATGCAAGGCGATTCAAAAAAGGAATAAAACTAATAAAAACCTAAAAAAACAAATAGTAGAATGACATAGGAAGAACCAAGGTACACTTCAAATGAAGTGAGATGGGCAATGAGTTATAACAGGGGAAATGCCTGCAAGATTTTGTCTGTAAATTGTCTTTGGCAACATGTATCACATTTGGAGGGAGAGAAATGCTCATATTTACCAACGGACTAGCTCTATTGGGACTCAACTTGCTTAGCACTTGGAGGGCTGTCAAGAAGACCGTTGCAAATAGGCTCATCTGCTCCAAATGGTCGATTAGTGACAGAGTCTCTTCCCACATAGTGCAAACTTAGTTTCTTGTTCTACAGTCATGCCCTTGTATTTCAAGGCTAATGTTTTTGATGCTTTGCTTGTTCATTTTCTTGTTTTTTTTTCCAGTGATCTATTAGCTCTTGTATGATCAAGTTTGTTCTATAAATCTTTAACTTACCCATAAAAAAAAATTCCAAAAAGACCTCACCTTGTCAGCTCTAAAACAAAATAATAAGTACTTGCAAAGAAGGGTAGTAGTTCCAGTGTTCTAAATGGTGGCCGCCTAGGCGGCCTAGGAGCTTGGAGGTGCCATGCCGCCACACCACTAGCCCTTGGTGTTTGATTTGGCACCCAGGGAGGTTTGGTGGCCGCCTTGGCGGCACCGTCAGCATCTTTGGAGGCCTTTGGCGGCCTAAAAATAAATAAAAATAATACGAGGGAGGTGAGCAAATCCCTGCTTCTTATTGTCTTATTCAACTTATTTGATAGTTGCTACTACTTAATTTCATTTGGGTTTGTACTTTGAAGTTTGAACTTGCATTATGGATACATGGAATATAGTTTGATTGGATAATGGTTTGTTCACCGAATTGATTGGCGCCGCCTAGGAGGCTTGGCGCTTGGAGCTGGGTCTCCGCCCGACTACCGCCAAGCGCCATTTAGAACATTGAGTAGTTCACAAGCAAAATAATTAGTACAAAAGAGGGTATATGATAAATCGAACTCGAAGAAACGAATGAAACCTAGTAGTGTAGATTAACTCAAGGATAAACCCAATAGTGTGATAAATAACTAACGTTCAGAAAAGGGGGAAAAAGAAATTAAACCATTTGTATAGGGGCATTGAATATGGAAACTACACAACACAAACGGCGCACGAAATAGGAGATTCGAATAAACTTTAAATACACAGGGAACATGAAAAGTCACGAAACTAATGCCTAAGCAAATAATCCATTCAATATTTAGTAGCGTTTCGATTTCATCAAATTGGAAATAACTTAACTACGAGGATATATATAGAGGTGATACATGAATTGAAATTAAAATTAACCAGAACCTGCTATTGATGAGCTTGGAGATCTCAGTTTTGTAACCCTCTGCTTTGACTCAACCTTCAAACTTCATATATTTAAATGAGTAATTAAAACTCAGCAAGTGTAAAGAATAACAAGGCCAGGACTAAAATTAAATCGCATTTGAACTGAAATTTCAGTGAACTGGTTATCACCTTCAGAACTACGAATCCCAATTCAGGTTTCATCTCAATCTCGATTGAGTCATGCTAGAGCAACAAGACACCGAAGCCCGATCTTAATCCTCTGAAATCACCGGTCGTGGAAGTGTGAGGCTACCTCACTGGAGTTGTTTTCTCAAAGTCGATGTCAGCCGATTAATTTGCTATGGTCCCACTCCACAACCAGAAATCCAGAACTCTTGAGGCCTTTCTCCTGACACTGAAAAAACACATGTGAGAGCCATTTTCTTAATCCACAAAAAACCACAAACATGATGAGAAAAGTGTTTATTCCGATTTTTCAAAAATTCTGATGGAAAAAGAGCCAAAGAAATCCTTGCTCTCAAAAATCATGTAAACACCCAAATTATAGTTTTCAATAGGTATCTCCAAACATAGATTTCAATCATTAGATACATTTCAAAGTTCCCTTGTCATAAAAATAGCACACACTCCATAGCAGTCAGCTACCTTCCGTATAGGTCAAAAAAAAAAAAACCCAGCTTCCATAGAATCCAGCATACTTTATATTTTTTTACAAGAAAACATCCACTCATGAATTGGCACCTTAGGCTGGTCAAAATGGGGACAATGCTAGGTCTTGTGCTTAGTTTTGTAGAAGCAAGGGGAAAAGGGGTAAATTACCACGAAAGAAACACGAGCAATGTCAGTGAGGCCTGTACTTGAGAAAGAAAACATAACAAAAAACAGCTTAAAATGGATCATTGGTCAAATTCTTTTAGGGAAAAATTAAACTATAGAGCACATAATTATACATGAACAAGCAATTAGGGTTCAATTTCTTTTACCAAGCTTGTTAGCATCATAGGGGCCTACACACAGTCCCCATATTATACCAGCCTGAAACAGAAGTTATTCGTTTACTATTGAAGGCAATACAAAAATGGAACTGAAAAGGTTTAGGGTATTACCATTCCAATGAGTAGAACGGAATCAACGACAAGAGAAGAGCAGGGGACCTTGCCGCCGATATCGCCATCCATCTCTCTCCCTTCATTCCTTCTCTCTCATCATCATCTTCATAGGGAAGATGATCAAAAATCAGAGTGTAGAGAGAGAGAGAAAAAAAAACTTATTCAGTTCCTTAACAACAAATCAGAGTGTAGAGAGAGAGAGAGAGTACCCTGTGCATTTCTTCGCTGACAAAAAGTGATTGGAAACCCTAATGCAGGAAGGGCGCTGGTTCTTCAGCTGTGTATACTTGTATGAAGACTAACTTTGCCCTTTTACACTTCTGATTGCAAACTTATCTCACATTAGTAAGTCACACATAGTACACATGTAAGGTCATCCTACTGCATTGTAATGGTAATAACTGAATGAATAGTATAAGTTTGGTTGTTCATATAAATATAATAAAAGCATCCTAGTATTTGCAAAAGGGCTTGTGCAACAGCAGATTTCCTCCAGTAAATTGCAGAGTCTAGAATCCAAAGGAAATCATTTACCTTGCTTCCAACCTGCTGAACATTCAGATATATTGGTTTCCATGTCGAATTGAGATCATTTTGCAAAACCTCTGTTTTCCAAATGTGAATGGGGGTACCACTCTCCACAGTTTTTTATATAACCAGAAAAGGGTCCTGAAAGAGCAACAAAACATAAAGAGAAAGGAATACTCAGAGAAAAAAAGGATAAAAGACATGGAGTAGGTCTATACAATTTTTAAGAACAGATCCTTAGATTCCAAATCTGAACACCTGAATATGAACTTTGTTCTAGTCTTTGAGATAACAGATTCTTCAGCATGAACAGTGAGTGCCAAAATTTCTGGAATGGTTGGATCCATTAGATTCATCTTCATGTACAAGATCTAAGGTCAATGACCTGTATGTTTTGGTGACTACCTACGCAGAAGAAATGAGAACTTTGTGAGGACAAATTTAACTCCCCCTTGCGACTGTTTGGTAAGGGAAGAGATCATGGACGTTTTGAAATGAATAGAAAGATAATCTCTACAATTAGTGGTCTGTACTCTGTACAATAAAGGAGAAAGCAAAGGAATGAAGTATTGGCAAAAAGGATTTCATACAATTTGAACTTGAGCATAGATAAATTGATATACTGCATATTTTCTATGTTGATTCAGATAAACTAGAACATCAGTAACATTCATAAAACTAAAATGATACCATCTACGTAACAAGGTCTTCAAAATGCAATATGGACATATCAATAGCTATCCCGCAACTCTGCCGACACTTCACGCCAATGGTGAAAGCCTTTTCATCGTACGTTCTAGTTTTCCCAAGTTCTGACTATGTTGGATTAACAGGCCATGTGATTCAACACAGATAAAAAAGGGATTAGAATCTGTCATTGTAATACCCCGCCATGCATTTTTCAAGTACTTTAGATATGTCGTATTTGTTATAATAATTCTTATTTCTTACTATATGGACAAAGCACTTTTTCCTAGATGTAGTACACGTGCATGTGAGGAATGAATCTATATGGTGAATTATTTGGTAAATAGACATCCAGAATAAAACAAAATGATAGGAATTGGACATGTGTGCATGTGTTGATTAGTCATCTTTTTAGAGCATGTGTCAAGTTTCAGTAGAGAGGAGTCATAAGCTTGCACACCTGGTCTTTGATTGTATATAGATCAGACGGGTTAATGAGAAGCAAAGCAAAAGACAACCAAAGGGCTTTAGAGAGAGAGCCGTGAGGAACATAATTATAGCATGAGGACTCCCTACGATGACAGTATTTAAATTAAGGTACCCAAGCCAGGAAGTATATAATATGCTCTAATTCTCCGGAGTATTCCTTTGTCATGTCTCTATGTTCCGCTTGATCGTTATGCTATTTATTGAAATCTGTCAATTCTTTGTTGGAGTACTGTTATGTTATCTATATGGGGCTGGGTGCCGTGGAACTGATAGTATGTGACCAAGATAATCTGCTATTAGCTGTGCCATTAGCTTGAGAAGCCACAGTGTAGACTTGGTGAAGCAGGTGAGGCCGGTCACTGGTCATATACTGAGGAGGGCCTCATATGAGGTCATATTATGTATGTGAATTCTTGTTTGACTCCGTCTCTTATTGGCTGGTCTCATTTATTGTTGAGCATATCCATTCTCGTCGTATTGTATACTTCATGGGGATTTATGTCGCAGGTGGGTGGCGGACGCGAGGGTGGCGTCATGGGACTGAGATTTGGAGTTTAAGCTCAGCTGGTTGTTTTATATAATTTCGGAGATTTGTAAACATGCAATATTTTTTGTAAGTCTTCAACTAAATGACAAGATTATTGTCACTTTGTTAATAGAGGTGCTTGAGGATCCAGATCGTTACATTTCATGGATAAAGCAGGAGAACTGATAGCCAGATGCTAGTCATATGAGAAAAAGGTGAACAAATATGACACTATTGTACAGGCTGAACTTTGCTGGAATATCCAAGATGATGAGTGCTATCATACATCAATAGTCTAGATCCAGTCTGGGATCTTAGATTTTCTGTAAAATGAGAATAGATCGTCTGCGAATTCGGACCATTCAAAACACAATCCAACGGCTGAGGAAATGGTCCGCATTTTACACAAAATCCGGGATCCCAAACTGGATCCGCCATGAATACATCAAACCCTCCCCTATCACAACCACAAAAGGATAAAGATTGTCATTTACAACTATTAGATCCAACAGAGAGGACAAATATTTGCAAGTTTCAACCATACTCTTGAACACTGTAGCTGTTCAATAATTCTTAGACAAAAATAAATACTAGAAATCCATAGCTCATACAAGTCGTCCAATGACTTCAGGACCTTAACATTCCTATCTAATGTCTATTATGGATGCACTGCACACACATGCATTTGTGCTTGTACTAGAGTAGTTTGAAGAATTAATGTTCAAAGAGTGAAAATCAGGTATTCTATACCACAGACAATGTGCAAGTGCCCTCACCGAGAAATTCCTGCTCATCCAGCTTATGCATCTGCATCAGTGGAACTCATAAATTATTTGAAGTATTTGAATAGTCTCTTCCAAGTACTAGAATGAGATTCATACTGTATTCGATCATATGCATGCTAGAAAGCATCTCATAGGTGAGATAACAAGTCATCCTAGTATCCTATTATAACCATAAAACAAACATACAAATTAAAGCAGGAAAACAGAGAAAGAATTGCTCCCTTACAAACTAGTCAAATGTCTAATTGAATGGGGCCACATATGCTTAATTTACAACTCCTCATAAACATTTCGATTTCATTTGATTGGTAAATTTAGTCTTAGCAAAAGAAAATCATATAAATTAATCATCCATAAGATGCACTTATCATCGCATTGAGAGAGAGAGAGAGAGAGAGAGAGAGAGAGAGAGAGAGACTTACACGCAATATCATCAATGCGATTCCGATTCATACTCTCTCTGCAGAAATCTCCTAAAGTGAAATGATTACAACTACAGTTGTCCCTCTCGGTTTTACGAAAACAACCGCATCGAAGAAGAGGAAAGAAGACGGGAAAACACTAGCCAACAGGAGATGGAAAATGTGACAAGTCTCAGAAGGCATAAAGGTAATTATGCCAAACGTGACAAAATGACGAAATTACTCCCGAACACAAACCAGGAGGAGAACTAATTAGAGGACCCAATTGGAAAAATTGAGCCAAAAAGGGAAAAAGTTCCCACCAATTCTTCACACAAACGACCAAAACACCGACAAATCTGAACTCAATAAACCTATTATCAATATCCTAAAATCTTCATAAAACATCAAGACTCATTGCAACACACACTTTGTGCGTACACAACAGCCATTGATTCCACGCACCTCCTCTCTCTCATACATTTTATCAAACCAACATGAAAAGATGAGGGCTTGGTGTATATTCTGCTTGAAAAAACTGCACAAAATAAAAGTAATTTAGTCTATTTAGTTCTACAGATACGGGATACTCAGAGCATCCATCTTCCAATATCAAGATCTCTATGAAACATGAGAATCCAAGTGGAAAAGCATGCCAAATATGTATATCCTTGACATCAAATTACCTCTTAAGGATAAAAAAAAATTGCATATTAATTCCCATTTAGGATGAACTCAGTTTTAATTAACCTCCAAAGAATACCTCAGATTACCCTTTTACCCTTCAATAAATACAATTTCAAAATTTAGTATTTTTCACTTCCACCTAGCAACCACTTCCGACCGGCGACTTTTCTGGCTGGCGATATTTCACTAATTTTCACAAAAAGTTAGTGAAATTCACTAATTCTGAAATTTCACTATTTTCACAATTTGGCTTCAAGCTCGTGAATTTCACTAGGTTTCAAAACACAACAACCACCAAGTGAATCCATCAGCTTGGAACTCATGAATTTCACTAGATTTCCACACAGAAACCCAGTGAATTAAACTAGCATTGTGCTCGTCAATTTCACACCGAAACTGGATTCATTCATGAGCTTGTAGCTTGAATAATGTCTATTGGCCAAAACACGATCTTAGACCTTGTGAATTTTGTTGAATTTCGAAAACATTAGGGGTTTGAGAACAATGTAGCACGAAGCTCATGAAATTCATTTCACTAGATTTCAGAACAGAATAGAACCACCTACAGCTCGTGAATTTCATTAACTTGTAGCTCGTGAATTTTACTGGGTTTCAAAACACATCAAAACAGTGCACTCGTGAATATCATTTAGCTTTGAGCTCGTGAATTTCACTAAATCCACTAACTTTGATTTCATGAATATTCTAGATTTGAAAACAAGCAGAATGAAAGGCTTATGTGCGACGGCCTGACTGCGTTTGAAAACAAACAAAACCAACTCACCTCCGCCTTTTGTGTCAAGATCTAGGCCGTCGGTTGCTTCAACGACCTCCTCCGTCGGCACCGTTCCTCTTCAGCAGTAGAGTCTCCACTGCAACGGGAGTCACCAATGCGTTCACCGCGGGCCAGGCAAGGGCGGAAGTACTTGAAGGCTAAGGTAGGCTATAGCCTAGGTCATTTTGAGAAAAATTTTCTTACGATCCAGAAATTTTTTTTTTTCCGAGAGAAAAAGATGACAGACAAACCTCGGTGGATCTTCGAACGAACGATTGGGTGGATATTCGTTCGTTCGTCGGGCTTCAATCGTCGACAGCAGCTTCGTTCTTCGTTTCTCTTGCGTCGCCTCTCTCTCTCTTTCTCTCTCTGTTCTGCGTGAATGGCTCAAAGGGGGGAAGTGTGAGGGCTTTAGGGGGCAAAGTGTAATTACTTGGGGTTTTTATGCCATCTCTTATCCTGGCCGTTTGATTTCAATCCAACGAACCACATGAAAGTCCCGCACCACACCCAAATCCGGGATCCCTCAGGGATCCGGATTGATATATATATATATGTACAAGTTTTGCTTAATTCATTTTTTTTAGCCCAATCCATTCCACCCACCTATTTTCTCTCCCTTTTTCCTACTTTCTCTCATATACTCTCCCTTTCTACTACCGTCAAGGGCAGGGGTTGTTGTTGATTGTTTAGAGCTGAAAATTCAGTTAAATTGACTCAAGGAATTTCATGAAATCTCATGGTGCTCAATCTTTTGATTCGGATGCCACAGGAAAAACCCTAAAAAGCGACTTCAAACTATCCATTGGTCAAGATGTCGATTAAAATTGGTTCATTAAGCTACCATCTTTCAAATTGGGCGAAGGACTGACATTTAGGGTTTATGCTAAACCAAAAAATTGGGCTTTGTGTGCTTAAATACAATCTTATTTTTTTAGATTTAAATTATAATATAATAACAACAAAAAAATCTGAAGCATTTTTTGAGATTTGTTGATGTCCAAGAATTTTTTTGGGAGCAACTTTTTCATATTATGTATTTAAAGACACCACTATATTAACTCCTAAGAAATAGATATCCAATGTTCACACTCGTTACAATCTGAACATCTATATAATAACAGAGCTCAGTTTTTGAATCTTATATACGTAGTTATAAACCTAGACCTTCATTTCTAAATCCTATGGTTAGCAAGTGTTAAGAGTATCTATAAATCTAGAACATCCACTACCAACGGCTAAGATCAAGTTTTCAAATACTTACTTATCTAAAACGATTGATTTTGGATTGATTTTATTTGTTATGGAAGCAGAACTTTAGTTGATATATATGGTAATCGATACAATCCATATTGATTTTATGAAAATAAAACTCATATACGGTAGAACTTTAATTGAGCGTTCGAGCTATACCTTCAGGCATGGGCAAGCACTAGTTCACAATATGTAAGGTCAATAGTATGATGATACTAGCCATACGTGCGGTGCATGGATTGGGTTATAAACTTTATTTATTAGAGATTGCCCGTATCCGTATGCATACTATATACACCATTTTGCCAATAATTGTAAAAACCTACAATACATGACATGTATACTACGATTTGCATTGTCTCATTCGGAGAACGGTACGTATTCCCCCTCTATCCCTTTTGTATAGAAATTACACTATACGACCGTGTATCCTACGATTTATACACGTATTCTAATTCGGTACGTATCATCTGATTTTTTTTGAGAAAAAGTTAGACTTTATTTCAAGAAGTGGAACCCCGAATGCATAATCTAAGCCGTTTGATCTAATTATGGAATCTTTCAAACCATTTGATAGACATCCAGCCTCAACGTATGGCTTATATAGAAGAAAGAACCATACTTCGATTGTATTTTGCTTGACTCTTTTTTTTTCCTAACAAAGGGTATAGAAAAATCTTAATGTAATAGGTTCTAATTGAGAGACTTGAAATTTTGCATCTTAATTTTTTTTTAAAATGTAACCATAATTTGTAGGTGGTATTGTCTATTAATTATGATTAACATTGTTGAAGTATACACGAAATTTAGTATTTGATACAAGAAAGTTATGTCCAAACAAGTCCAATCGACAAAACCCAAAGATAGAAGATATTGTTGAAGAAAATATAAATGTTGTCTAGTTTTTAGGAATTCTAAAATATTTAGCTTTAAAAACTCTAGAATATACTTGTGAAATATCTAGATTTTTTTGTGAGAATTAGTCATGTGTAATTCTAGAATTATCTCAAAGTTTATCTTTTATGAAAATATCCTTGTACCAGAGTCTTCCATGGAGTAGAATAAATATGAATGAGTTCTACCTATTTTGTATCAACCAAAAAAAAAAAGGTTGAGTTCAAGTGTCTAATTCCCCACTCTTTTAGTATTCTCTCTTTTCCAAAAATCTTGTTCAACTGAACAATAGAAATTTCTACTCTTCCAACAACGTATCTTTAAGATATGCGATATGTATCCCAATACGATCTATATAATTGAAAACACTGATTTTGGGTTAGCCCAGGGTAAAATCAATTCTTGGTTCCGCCCTTGGGGCCAGGTCCGGTGTCCCTCTGGTCGGTTCCAAGGAGTTCTCAACATCGCAGCCACTGTCTTGAACGGCCTGGAGTTTGGAGCTGTTGCCCTTGGTTCGTCGTTGACGATCTGTTTTGCGAGATCTCGTGGACAAGAGTCGCCGGCGCCAGAGGAAGGGGTCGGAGAAGAGCGACGCCTAGAGGTACTAATGACTAAAACCCTATTTTAGTGCCGAAACAAAACAACAGAGGAAAAGGGAAACCCTAACACGCTAGGAAACCTGACTCGTTGAACACCTAGACTTTAAAGTGAAATCTTAAGAGGGATTGATGACTGAAACCCTACGTCGTGAAATTCACTAGAGCGATTTTTTATTTTCAGGAACGACGATCAGAGGAATGGAGTAAATCGACGAACGATGATGGAAACCCTATTCAAAATCAAACCAGGGACGGGGAAACCCTAACACGCTAGGAAACCTCACCCAATCCGAAATCAATAGCCTATTACAGGGATTTATGAGAGGGAATGATGACTGAAACCCTAGATGGGAAGCTGGACTGGAACAGAGAGAGGGAGAGGGGAGAGAGAGGGGACCGTTGGAACTTGGAACCAACATAAGAGGGAGAATATATGTTTCTAGCGTGTGAGTTGGGGCTGGGGAGGGAAGGGGGAAAGTTTATTCGTTTAAAAATGTTTACAAGTGTTGAGGGCCTTGAGGCTATTTATTTGCCGACTCTTGATTGATAACTGTAGTTAGGGTTAGCGGTAGTATGGGGAAAGAAAATCATGGCCACCATACTGGTTTTGAGACCTGAGAAAAAATTTTGGAGTGAAAATGTTCAGCTAAATATTCTTTAAAAATACGTATTTAATTGTAATTTTTAAGTTTAAAAATAAAAATCTTATCAAAATAATTTTGTATGCAATATAGATTTAGTTTAATAGATCTCTTGAGAACGGCGAACAAATGTCAAAATATTATTTTCACAAATACATTATTTTTAAGTTTAAAAATTTACAAATAAGTACTTATTTTTTAAAAATTCTTAGCGGAAGATAAATAGAAAAATGCTAGTAATGTTGAAGGAAAAATTTATCAAAGACCGTGCACAAAGAAAAAAAAATTGGGTCTAGAGACCCAAAACGAATATTGTTGGTATGATTTGCTCCCCTACTGTTAGAGGATCATCAAAAAAAAAAAAACTTTCTATTTGCCACGTGATGCCAAAAAAAAATTGTTTGCAACGCACAATACTCCAACACTAAAAGTGGCCTCTGCGACTAATATGGTGGCGCATAATATACTTTCTTAGGCCTCCTTGGGCAAAATAAGTCAAGGTCACTTTTTTTTTTTCTTCGTTCAATTTTTTTGGCATTTGTTAGTTTTGCAGGATTATTGATTCGTCTCAATAAGAGAAATCGAAAAAGTAAAAAATTATGATAGAAAATATAATTTTTTGAATAAAGAAAAAAATAAGACAATAAATCTCTCTTTTTTGCTTATTTTTCGTCTTTATTTAAAAAAAATTACGAGTTTCGATAATAATTTTTTTACTTTTTTGGTTCTTACACATATACTCTCCTCAAATAATATATATGCATCAAAATTCTCTTTCCCAACCAAACCACAACATGCACCACCTTAATTTTTCTAAGGCAACATGCCAATTGTCAATGATGTTATTATGTACCCGTAACTAATTGGACAATTGGATACTATACTTTAATAAAAATATTTAAACATAGAAATGATGCAAGAGTGATTGCACAAGAACAAACACATTTCAATCATTTATTTCAGTTTCCTTGTTGCATGCAATGCATAGAATGGTGAGCTCTCAAAACTTTCACATGTAGTGAATTGAACATGATAAAGCCAACAGCCTTACAAACGAACCAAGCCCATTCAATTGGAACACAAACAACTAAGAATAAGGCTAATGCATCTGTGAAGAAAAGTAAGTTAGGGGAAAAAAAAAAGAAAGAAACAAAATGTAAAGACCCGTAGATTATTTCTATTTTTCTTTAATAATTTAATATGTGGAGGATCGTATTTTATATTTCGGATTAAGTTATGTGTTTATTAATGTGGTGGTATGGATATACATGTTCCGTTGTGCATCAAAAGTTTGGTGAATAGTTGAAATATGTGTTTTGTCATTGTGAGGGCGTAATTGGGGGTGTTGTGGGTGTGTTGGTAGTGGTCGGGGCTAATTCGTTGAAAATTTGAAAAGTTAGAAAAATTCCAAATCGGTACCGATATCCCTTTTGTGCCAGTATCGGTACCCTTTTGTCCACTGGTGCCTCAAGGCATTTGTGAATCCTAATAATATTTTTTTGTTTAGTTTTTCGTCGTAATTTTTGAGGTTCCATCTTCACGAGAGGAATCGAAAAATATAAAAATATAGATTGATGTTGAAAAAATGCAAATAAGAATAAGACAACTGTTTGATATTTTTTTCATTTTTTAGTGAACTTTTTTTTACTTCCGATTATAATATTGTACTTTTTAGACTCTTCTCATCAAGGCGGATAATTAATCCAAAAAATATCATGCGAATCTAACAAAAAATTAGAATAAAAGAATAATAAAACACACAAAACAAAAAAGAAAAATAAGTTTACAAGAATGAAGCCAAGGCTCATTTTTCGTACATAAATCAATTTCGTGCAATTTCATTAGTTATGAAATACTATTCATATTAGCCATTCATGTGGAGCATATCACTTGTTTCCGGTTCCACTAGTAATAACTGATGTGCATCAAAAATGTATAAATAATTTCAATAATTCTACTTACTTTCGGATAAATTTTTTGGGTATCTAGCTAGCTAGCATTTGCTAAAATAATTTTATGCCCCAAATAGAGTGAGGACTTTCGAGGACATTCTGGGGGCACGATTACTCTTTTATCCTTGCTACAAATTCGTGTGAACACTACTTTCCATAGGCTATGCGCATTCCTATTCAAATAATCCTTCTCAAATTAGCAACCACACAACATATATAAACACTTGATCACACACAACCATAACAAAAACAAGAAACTACTCCAAAAAAAAATTCACCCCACTCCCAAACTAAAACACAAAAAAATGAAATCGGTTTCATGTCTCTTCTTCCTCGTACTAATCCTCGCGATCTGGCCTCGTCGAATCCTAACTCATGGCGGAAATAAAAACAACCACACCGACTTACTGACCGAAGCTTGCGGAAAAACGCCCTACAAGGACCTATGCATTTCGTCCGTCAAGGACGACGACGAGAGCCCCGGATCCGACCTCCACAACGTGGCTCGGATCGCGGTCAAGATCGCGTGGATAAACGCCTCGGAGGCCCAAGACCAGATGAAGAAGATGCTCGACACCGCGTCCCTGCCCTACATACAGCAGTGCCTCATGGACTGTGACGCCACTTACGACGACGCGGTAGCCAACCTCGAGGAGTCCTACGGGGCGTTCGACACGAAAGGGTACGGCGACATCATCACGTGGGTGGCGGCGGCGATGGTGGACCCGCAGACGTGTGAGGATTACTTCAAGGACATCCCGGGGTACACCTCACCCGTGACGAGCATGAACAATGTGGTTATGCAGCTTTGTAGCAATGCCTTGGCCCTCACCAAACTTGTGGCAGATGGGAAAAATTGACCTCGAAATGGTCAATATATATATCTGCAGATAGAAAATATTTCTTCAAAAGGAATTCTAAAAATTAAACATAATTTTGACAATATATCATATATCCATTTTAGGCGGACCGCGCCGGTTCGAATGAATATATTATTGTACGTTATGTTGCTTATTTTTGTAAGTTGATTTTGTGTTTGTAAGCATTCTTTTGGTTGTATTTTGTTTAGGGATTTTACATTGAGAAGTGTTAAACGAATTGATTGACAATGAGTTGTTGAGTGCTGATTAATTAGGGGTAGAATGGATACGTAGCCCTAATTAAATTGGTGTACGACATGTCAGTCAGTTTAATTTTGAGATACTCCTTGTAATACAATAATTATTTGTTTCGTATATTGCATGCATTTGCTCGAGGTTTTGGTTTGATCCTCTCTTTTTTTTTTTTGCTTTACTTCTCCTTATCCTTTGTCGAGGCTAAACTTGTCATATAGAAAAATAGAAGCAAGGAACAATGACCACAAGGGTGGTAGCCTAGTGGTTCATGGCCACTCCCGAGTAATTTGGGTTGTCAAAAGGTTCAATGTTTGAGTTGTACGATTAACGCCTCCACAAATTTTGCCCTCTTGCAAAACTAGGCTGCGTTCCATTAGCCCTTAGTAGGGCAGGAGACGCTATGGTTCTTAATTAGTTCCTTTCAGGGGCTGAAGCAGGTTTGGAATTCCTATTATCACACCCATAGAAGGACTATTATGCGTAATCGTTCCATGCTCTGCCCTTTCTCTTAGCCCAAAAAAAGAAGCAACAATTCTTATTATTCGAAAGCAATGCTACAGACATGGATAGAGTGACACAGATTTGTGTAGGAACCATCCAATATATATGTGTGACCAACACACATCAAAATGGTTCAAAACACATTCTATATATGTTTTGGATCAATGTGCTCTGTGTCGGTAGCATTTTTTATTCTTCGATCATGTAAGCCCAAACAAAGTTAGCCAACGTTTCAAGGAAGCCTAAAATGAAACTAATTTAATTATGTGAAGAAAAAATCGTCCAATTCATTCTATTGTTCTGAAAATCAAACAAGCTTTTTCCGAAACCCTTCAAGCTGATTAATGAAACCATTGTCGTTTCATTTCCATTAGTTAAAAAACAATGCACTGAGTCGATTTCAAGCTCCCATGGGAATAGTACTTGTGAGAAAGCAACAAGAAGTACTTCAAAATTGGAGATGGCTTCCAGGCAGGTGGGGAGAAAAACTAGAGGGGTGCGGTTTGGTCGTCTCGTGGCCTTTTTTGGGCTCACCTTATCAATTTGAAGCATTCATTTAGGCCCCGTTCCACTAAAGTTCTTATTTTTTAGTAAGTGTTTAGCTTAACCTGCACTGCCATCTACGGTATGAAATATCATCTTGGTACATGATTTTTATACCAAATGAGGGGTAGGTACCCTAGGTTTGCCTTTTCTTATAGCCACACTACACTGTCCATGCTCATCTGGGAAACTATTGGCTGGGGTATTGGCATTGATTTCCAAAGTAACTTGATTCCTTCTTATGTTGAAGCCAAGTCACATAATGCATGTATGAGCTTAAGCGAGAGCGAAAAATCATGTTAAGTGTCTTCCTAGAACATTTCGTAGCACTAAAATTCTTGAGAGTGACATCGTGTCAAGTGTCTTTCCAAAACATTTCATAGCACTCAAATTCTCAAGAGCGACGATTGTGAATAAGAGCATATAGCAATTATTGAGAGCTCTAGCGGAGAATCTTATTGGAGGACTATGTGAACTAGGTTTTGAGTCTATCAGCGAATTACCGGTCAAGGCCAAATTACCCTTCTCGGGTCCTCATGGCGCACAAAATTAGAACGCGACTTGGATGACGTCCCACCATCTACAATGTTCCCTTACATTCAATAATTTTGTATTGTGATTTATTTAAGGCATCATCATCTAAGTATAACTTGTATTCGCACTAACAAGTTAATTAAGCCATATTGGCTCTGATGCCAACTAGTAAGGATCGTAATAAAAAGAAGGAATTATATAGACAGACTAACCTTTTATTTAAGAAGACCGAAGTCAATATTACAGCGACACAAGAGGGAGAGAGAGCAATACCGAGGATTGTTGAGAGAGGAAAATCCAAAACCTGCCTGCTCAACTAAAGACGCATCCCTTATATAGGGGATTCCAACTTGAAATGAAATTCAAATTACACTTAAATTCAGACCTAATGAAAGATAAATGATGTCGGGTTCACTTCATGGGACCCATCGTCCCATGCCTTTGCCTTCCCGCATGAACTTAGTGGTTGAGATTGGGATTGGCCACCGAAAGTGAATTTGGATTCATCCGAACATATTATTACTTAATGGACTCTTTTCCCTTTCTTGAGGACAGCTTTCGGTCATGCTGTCTCAAAAGTCACCTAAAGTAGGTTCGCCAACTCCATTGCCTTTATCTTGATAGGGGTCTTGAGATTCCCCTGCTAGAAACAGATTATTATCTTCTTTATGCACTCTTTGCAGAGGTCATTGATTCATCATTATTTACTTTATTAACTGTTTGCAAGAATTGGCTCTTCATATAGTCCATGAGTGTCAAGCCCAACACAATAATTAAGCCTACTTTAAAAAAAAAAACAAGCTTTTTCCGAAACCTTTCAAGCTGAAAAATGAAACCATTGTCGTTTCATTTCCATTAGTTAAAAAACAATGCACCGAGTCGATTTCACGCACCCATGGGAATGGTACTTGTGCAAAAGTAACAAGAAGTACTTCAAAATTGGACATGGCTTCCAGGCTGGTGGGGAGAAAAACTAGGGGGGTGCAATTTGGTCGTCTCATGGCCTTTTTTGGTCTCACCTTACCAATTTAAAGCATTCATTTAGGTCCCGTTCCGTTAAATTTCTTATTTTTTTAGTAAGTGTTTAGCTTAACCTGCACTGTCATCCACGGTATGAAATATCATCTTGGTACATGATTTTTATACCTGATGAGGGGTAGGTACCCTAGGTTTGCCTTTTCTTATAGTCACACTACACTGTCCATGCTCATCTGGGACACTATTAGCTGGGGAATTGGCAATGATTTCCAAAGTAACTTGATTCCTTCTTATGTTGAAGCCAAGTCACATAATGCTTGTATGAGTTTAAGCGAGAGCGAAATCGTGCTAAGTATCTTCCTAGAACATTTCATAGCACTAACATTCTAGAGAGCGACATCGTGTTAAGTGTCTTCCCAGAACATTTCATAGCACTAAAATTCTCGAGAGCGACGATTGTAAATAAAAGAATATAGCAATTATTGAGAGCTCTAGCGGAGAATCTTATTGGAGGACGATGTGAACTAGGTTTTGAGTCTTGAAGCCTGAATCCTATTCTCGTCAAGGGATACAAATCAATAACATATTACTTATCCATAACAATAATAATAATAATAACAATAACAATAATAATAATAATAATAATAATAATAATAATAATAATAATAGTAATAATAATCACTAAAATTCTCGAAAGCGACGATTGTAAATAAAAGAATATAGCAATTATTGAGAGCTCTAGCGGAGAATCTTATTGGAGGACGATGTGAACTAGGTTTTGAGTCTTGAAGCCTGAATCCTATTCTCGTCAAGGGATACAAATCAATAACATATTACTTATCCATAATAATAATAATAATAATAATAATAATAATAATAACATATCGATTTCCAGAACAAGGATCAACAGCTCGAATTTAATTAACCCATTCAATTATGCACTGAAGATCCAAAATACCAATCTCCAGCAATTCCAAGTCGAACTGATATCAACTGGGTGTAATTCACAATAAAACCAATGCCATGACAAATGTTTCAAAGTCATAAAGGCAAAAATCTTGCAAGGATACACATAAATAACATCAAAAATTGTGATTTTAAGAACAATGATCAACTCGATGAAAAACTACTTCATTTTCATAAATACAAGCTTATGACACTTTTCTCAAGAAAGACTTGGAGTGCAGACAGCCAGTGATCATACTTCAAAATAAAGGCATATCGGACTCCAGGAAGCATAACAATCAAATCACCATTACACCAGCAGATATTGGATCTTGCCCATGAGATGTGCAGCACTTTAAACCCCAAACTCAAGCAATCAATCATAACTAGCATTCAAGAATTTCAGCAATTCAGTTCGTTTACTTTCTGCGGCCTTGTCCTCCTTCGATTTATCAAGCTTCAACAGTATCTGTACCAATTCAAACGACAAAATGTATAAAAGTAACAAGTCCCTGACCCAAAGAAGCACATCATCTGTTCTATGGACCACTAGAGGCCATTTTATCAAATTAGCAAATAGCCTCACCTTCTTGCCAGAGACGGCACTGCGGCGGACACCATCCTCCTCTTTGTGGCGCCCAAGAAACTGGAAATCGTAAAACAATGAAGTCACTGGAATAGAAGTGGAATAATGAGAATCTGAAATTTTTGATCAAAATGCAGAAGCAAACCTTTGAAAGCTGAACAGGACTGCTACTTCTCTCATCCTGCTGCTTCTATATATGGCTCCATTGACAAACAATACCGAGCCAGAAACATCATCCAGGCAAGTTAATGAAACGCCCGGTTAACATGTTACATACCCCAGCTCCAATTTCGAAGAGCCATCCCATAGAAAGGCAGAAAGTATCATAAGCACCTCATATATGGAAGGTAACATGTGAATGAAACTACGTATTGTATTAACAAACTATTAAGACTATTAACATATATACGACATAGCCAAGCTAAATGATGATGGCAAGTTGCAAAAAATAACCAAATAACAGAAACATATTCCCCCAGAGCATCAAATAAGTTCCCTTGGAAAGGAACCAAACCCTCCCCTCTCTCTCCCCCTCTCCTTATTGATGACAAAATAAGGTTAACAGATCCCTTCAGAAAACTACATATGCTACACGAGATTAACAAGAATGAACCAAGCAATATCTTCATACTGTATTTTTGAATATATTCGCTCATCCTTTTCCCCCTTTTCATATCACAATATGTCTATAAGCTATCTATCCGGAGAGAGAGAGAGAGAGAGAGAGAAGAAACAAGTACAGTTAGAAGTTCCCTTTCCATTTAACTACAAAACCTGCCAGCAACTAAGCCAACTACACGCCAAAACATGTTTGATAAAATACCTTCGAATCTCAATAGAGTGCAATCAAATTAAGCATACCATACACTCAAGAAATGGGACACTACGGATAAAAGTGTTGAGTGCAGAGATTAGTGGTCTACCTCTTTAATTTTATGCTTATTACGCTTGTGCCGATGACTCTTCCCTTTGTCCTTTTCCTTGCTCTGAAAGGCAAAGGCAGTAATGTAACTTAATGGCCAACAGAAATATAAACAAGTGGGAAAGAAGCGGAAGAACCACCTTTTTAGGTCTATCATTTTGTTTGCGCCTCTTTGTGGGATTAGAAGCTTCATTCTCACTGTCTGAAGAGCTGTCAGATCTACATCAATTTATCCAAATGAAAAAGTCATCATCATTAAGCAACTGAACCCTATTTTTCTCAATTTCACACTATATAATGCAAAGAAATTGGATAAACATCCAGGAATTGATCTTTCCACAGCTTCTCTTTGTCGAGAATTCAGAAACAGCCAAGCAGGTATAGCTGCAGATTGAGCAATCTCCAAATTTTGGACTCCATACTCAATTAGTGAATACTATTACTGCAGAACATACAGCAAAGCAATTGTATGGAATACCACTATTCTGGAGACAGCGAGGTACAACCTAAAGTTTAGTAATATCATAGCAGTAAATACTGAGCGATGGGCTGCTAACCAAAATTCATGAAACAATTGAGCTCCTTCAAAAATACTTCTTGCTCTATCTTAAGAAAGACGAAGCACCTCCGAATGTAATTACAAAGTGAGGAGATATCTAAGCTTGGCTGCTCCCAAGTCATTAAGCAACAAGGTATTTCTGTTTTCTTATAACCCACAAGATTTCAAGGTTTTAAAACCTAGGATAACTGTGTGTTATTAGAAAATTAAGATGTGATACAAAACATTGGTAGAGCATTGAAAGACAAGGTAGGAGATATCTAAAAGCTTAGCTAAGCCATCCTGGCTTACAAGTTTCTTTTATAGAGAGCAGTTACAACCCTTTGTTCTAGATGCAGTGAGCTGCTACCACGCCATACAAAAATCTATTCAACAGGGATTCACTATTCAGGATCATCGAAATTGTGGTAAGGCCCATTTGACACACAACCTTAGTTTTTCCATCCAGAATATACTCTCTTTTTTTCTTTTTTCTTTTTTTTTGGTCAAACGGAAATTTATGTACTCTTTTTTTTTTTCCCTCGAGAGCAATTGCAGCCTAGTTCAGTTAACTAAGCTCGAAATTCAAAATATGAGCTACAGCATAATATAGTGAAACTTTGAAATATTTCCAAGCTCGACAAGCCAGAGTCATCTCGGCACCGATTTTAACATGAGTCTTCAGAAAGCACTTTTCCAACCAACAGACATAGCTTCCAGCTATTCTACTGCTAGTACAACCCCTTTAATTAAAGACAAGTCACCATTCCCATTTGGCTGTTCTAAATTTCTAATCAGAGATGCCCACGAGAACTAGACCTCTACTACCATTACTAAAATCAACCCAACCTCAGCTAGGGAAGCCCCAAAATGTTAGGCTGGCTGCTGGGACCAGGCTCAAAGAATCTCCGTACGAACTTAGCTATAGCATTGATTGGCTGCACTGATGCAGCAGCATTAGCAACCATTAAAGGAACCAGGACATGAACAAAAACAAGAGGATCGCTAAAATACAAAAAATTCCCAAAAGATCCAAGCTTAGAAATATGAAAACAACAGATGTTCAGGTTTAAAATATGCACAACTCCAGGCATTGGCAAATTGACATAGAGCCAAACAAATAAAGGCTTGGATTTAGCAATGTCACAGGATCTTCTTACTTGGGGAAAAATATTCCGTCATTGAAAAAGAAGAGGAATTCGACGAAGAAGAATCTTGAAGAAGAATAAGAAGAGGAAGAATTTTGAAGAAGAAGAAGAAGGCTAACAATTTTAGAAGGAGATGCAGTCAAAATCTAATCGAGTAGTAAATAGCAAGCGCGAAAATGGTCAACTTCAGTACAAAAGACATCAATAAACCCAATGCCAGTAAAACAAGACACCCTATTCCACATGCAACCCGAAAGCCAAAACAATAGGAGCCCATATAGATCCTCACTTCAGAGAACAGGACACTACTCACAATACAAAATTGGTCGATAGAACAATGTCAATCCTGGAAACTCAATTGTCTAACCAGCTTAAAAACCTGCTCTCAATCTTAGGACGTACGTCCTCAATCCCTTAGAATGTTTAACGATTTCTATGAGCCCCAATACTCCACATTACACAAAGGGGACTTCCCACATCTTGTTGTCCTTTCCTACTATATCAACTATGGAGATCCTTGATATCCAAACCTTGTTTGGACCCCATAACACTAGCCACCTTCCCTGCCCCATATCCACAACCCTATACATGATATCAAAGAACTTGAAAACTGTTTCACCTCCCAATCAGGAAACCTCTCCGATTCAACGCAACTTTATTTTCCCAAATTCAAAAGCAATCCAAGAATCAAGCACGAGACAAAAATGTGACCACAAAAACAAAGCACGCGTTCTTGGTCTTGCCCTCACGTATTTCATCATCTACCTTGTTGAACAAATCTTTACTTGCATTGTTATTATGAGTCAAATGGCACGGTTGATAACCAATGAAAACAGAAAAGAGAGAAATTGTTAGAAAAACTCACAAAAGGCTGGTTATTTCCCCTTGACTCCTAGCACAAGTCAGAGAACTAACCAAATCCATAACCATTCGCGATTATCACAGCAATCAAGTGACAACCTTGCTACATAAACAATAGAGATCCATATCCTTCATTGAGTAGCTAATTTATCTCCATAAGCCCACAATTGATATCCATATCATGATTGGTCGTGACGGATCATGAAAATGCAACAATCCAAGAGAATGTCCGTCTATGTGAGTAAAGGAAGAGAAATTAAGGGTGGAAAGGACAAGTAATGTGTGTAGAAGGGAATGTGTCCATCCCTTTTAGGGAATGTCTGTCTATGTGAGTAAAGCAAAAAATGGAGCAATTTCAGTGAATACTGTCACTTTCTTTTGTTTTATATTATTGTGTTGCATCTTAACAGTTAACACCATTTTGGGTACATATAACTCACCTAGCCATGAAATACTATTTGACAACTAATCACATACGTACGTGGTGCTAGTTTCAAAACCCATTAAAAGAAAAACTCCTGCAACTGAAAGCACTTCGAATTTTAACTCAGGAAACGTCAGCAAATTTTCTATTGCCCGTTCTGCCCCATGACTGACTATTGCGAGAAAAATCCAGACCCCAAGCTTCAAACCCTTTCTATCAGAGCCGGCCTGAGCTAAAGCAGGGACAGCTTCTCAAAAAAAATTCAAATTTTAAGTGCCACCCCTATTTTGGTACCCTTTACAATAGTCTAGCAAGAAAAAAAAAAAAAAAAAGCCTGATTTTTAATTTTCGCTTTAGGCCTCTGAAAAGTCAGGACTGGCTATGCTTTCTTTGAAGTACTTTTGCCTAAATTAGTCAGACAAGAGCGCATAATAGACCATCATCTGATATTAGATCTAGATCGTCAAGTTAAGCAGATAAATTTGACACGGAAACCCTAGATTCAAATAAGGTTAATAATTACAACAAAGGCATAAGCTGATTTAGAGTGATTACACAATAATATGATATATATATATATATAGAGAGAGAGAGAGAGAGAGAGAGAGATGTACTCGTGGGAGGAAGAAGAATCGGAAGAGTGACGCCTACGACGGCGTTTGGCGTGGGAGCGGCTGGTCTTGCGGAGTTTTCGGGAGTCTCTGTCTTTGTTGTCTCGGCGGCGGCGGCGGCGACTGAGACGGATATCTCTGCCGGAGGAAGACAACGAGACATCGGAGGACGAAGAGGACGAGGAAGAGGACGAGGCGGCCATAAGAGAGAGAGAGAGAGGACAAAAGACGAGATCAGCGGCGAACTAGGGGTTATAACCGTGCGTTGAGTCTTGAGACCCGATATTAGTGCCTCGGGCTTTGTTTGTTGCAGGACCTAAAAGTCACATAATTCGTGTCCACGTGCATAAGCGGAAGCAATAAGCGAGCGTGAAAATATATGAAACGCATCTTCTCGTACTAAAATTTATGAGAACGATAATTGAGAGCACGAACGAGTACGGGGATTGAAAGCGCAAACACAATACATTTTAAAGAACCGTTTGACTAATTAACTATGTGATTTCATTTGAGGCAGAAATAGTTTTTTATATCGCCAAGTTTTCTGTACACTCAATAGGGCATGTTTGGTCAAAATCAATTTGGTATTACTATCGCCTATGTATTTTATGTTTTGTTAATTTTTAGTAGTAATTTTTATTAAATTCGGGTCAAATTTTTTCAATTAATCGTTCATCTAAACGAAAGAAATCTAAAATCTAAAAAAAAAATTATGACCAAAACCCCTCAATAAATTTACTAAAAAATAAAAAAAAATTCAAACAACATAGCTTTTTCACTATCTTTAGTGTCTGTAGACTATTTTCAACTTCGATTCATAGTGTTATTGTTTGGGCTGAATTAGCTCAATCAAATGGCAAATGATTGTGTGCGGGCGTGCCAGAAAAGAAATAACTTCAGAAAAGAAATTATTCTTTTCAAATTGATTTGAAATAACTAATTTAAATCAGGCAACTGTGTTATCCGTTCGATTACCTCAACTAAGAGGATTTTTCCTTAAGGTATCAACTGTAAATAAAAATCTCAATCGCGTTTCAAATCAGAAAAGATGTTTATGAATCATCAAACAAACCTGAATTCTAATCAAAGTAAGTGTATACAAACACTGCTAAGATTCTATCATTGAATAATGCAGATACTAAGCACTAGCTGAATCTAATCAAAAGTGAACTTATAAAAGACTATTCTGTGATAAGAAAAAACTTAAAGGAAAATAAGAGAACTTGAATTTTATCAAAAGTAGTCTTACATGCAAATAAGCCTTCAACTTACAAAAGATCCTATTCTAAACTAATCTAAACACTAATCTACGATAAATCTCTGAGCAGATGATATGAATTTTTGTTGGGGGCTTTCTCTTCACTTGCGTCTTCTATTTATAGATGACAGGTATGCCTTCAATCTCCACTTCCCACGTCTTTGGTTGATACCCACGTTTGCCACATAAACCGGTTGAAAGGGGCCTTCGAACAGTTACTTTGATATTTCCAGAACTTCTTCTCTCTCTTCACGCTTTGATAATGGTGTTCGTGGCTTCTCCATGGATTGTGGTTCTCCTATCTTCATGCAACGTGAATTAGTGTCACACGATTATCCCAAATGATCCCCTGCAATTGTGTTCCACTTCCGTTACAAATCAAGACAGCAGTAGCACCGTTCGATGATCCCAAGGTTTAATCAATGGTTAAATTCCACCACTTCTAAAATCATCCATATTTGCTAACCAAACGTCGTCGGTTCCAATCAAAATGATACCGTTTAGTAGTAAAATAATGTCATCATTAAACCCCGTAATCCCCTGCATCCCGGGTCCAATTGAGACATGTTCTGACTGGTCAACGTGTTATTTGGTGTCACGTGTAATTTTCTCATTGGGTGGCATATTTTAGAATGTAACAGTTACACATTTTTTATTAGACCTTGCTACAGGTACAACAACAATGGTACAACAACCAGGTACAGATCTCGTTTGCTCCCGTTTCGGGTCCCGCAAAGATAATCGGAACCGCTCATTTTGTTTAAAACATTTCGTTTAGGGTCCCTGTAAAAAATCATCTCAATCCGATATCGGAAAAGGTGTTTATGAATCATCCAACTTTGCTTCAAAATTACTTGGCTGCTGTATCATTGTTGCTGTACTCCTAGCTTTATTGTTTTTTATTTGTCTGGTAGCCCTAAATGACTAATCCTAGAATTTTTGGTAACAAAGCTACACAAAAAATTCGGAAACATCATTAAAACACATCGTATAATCGTGATTACTCTTCAAAGGATGGGCCTTAGACCTCGGCCCAAACAGGCCACTGTTCATTGCGGTTCGGCCTAATAGCTTTCTCAAATGATTTGGTCCATCGTCTCTTATTCGGCCTTCCACAGTCGCATCCCACCAAAACTGAGAAAGACTAGGAGAATTAAGAGTGATTATGCGGCGCTCCCCGAGCATCACGTGGAATTGTTTACGTGCTAATCCCAATCATTTACGAAACGAAAAATTTTACGGTAGAGATATTAGCGATTCACATTGTGTGGTGGAGATATTTTATTTGCGATGAGCACCACCTGACAATGTCACGTGGTACTCCGGAAGTACCCAATAATCAGGTGAGAATTAGCTATCAAACATACTTGAAGAATTGATCATACATAAAGCTTGGATCAGCATCAAGCTGCCGCTTCTTCTTTTTTCCCCCCAATTTTGAGATTCTGGATGCAGTTTTGGACACCATCTCAATTAAATGCCAATACCTCCTTTAATTAGGGGAAAAATTGAAATAGACCCAGGCATTCATATTTCATAACACCAGGGGAGTGGCCTGACTTCTCCACCTATTATGTGGTTGCGATTCGATCGGCATTTGTCAATGTTGTTTTCCCGCCTTCATCATAGAGAGAGAGAGAGAGAGAGAGAGAGAGAGAGAGAGAGAGAGAGAATGCCATATATGGTCTTGTCGCATCCTGTGTGGATACAAATACGAGGTGAGAAAAACGGGCGAAATCCATTGATCCGGTAGGCAAATACTCAATCAAGCCACTGGACTCTAGGAGCTGTCTCAGTTTGTACAAACTTGTGCTATAAAGATGAGCCAAAAAAATACTTCAGTTGTGACAAAGTATAATCCAACTGCAGAGTAGTATTTTGAAAGTGAGGGGTAGAAGCTTAATTGGGAAGTATTCATGATCGAAAGGATTATTAAATTCTCGAGTAATGGCACGCGGTTTTTTTCCTTTTTGGCTCAGCAAAATGGTATACAAGTGGATGACCGGCTATAGTAACTTTCCTTTGGTGTGCTACAAAGACTCCATACGTGCGGTGAGCTCTCTGAGTGACCAATCACCATAGGTTTCTACTGTCCCACCAAGCACTACTGGATCACAGTTGGACTTTATAGGAGGCTGGCGATTCCAATATTGGACCTCTTAACCACCCAAACCAATTGGGAATAAGCCCTTTTTTATTTTTTTTTTGATAGGCGGGAATAAGCCATTTACTACTAGGCTTCTTCTATTTATCGGCAAAATAGATTTTATTCATCTTTGAAAAAGGTTACAAAGATTAAACGGAACACTGGCATACCACGGTGATATGTATATGTTCGTTTTACTATTGACACATTGGATGCATACATGACTACACGTGAACTGCACTGTGGCATGGAATCATGGATTGATTCTAGAAGACATGATTATATATAGAGGACAGGAGAGATATATATAGTGGACATTTAGTTGCATTTTTTGCTCATGTTCATTGAATTGAGAAAATTGCATGGTATTTACAGCAGTGATTATAACACCTTTATTTTGACAAGAAAAGGGATTTATTCAAAAACGGAAGAAAGAATCAAACAAATCAAAATACAATTTGCTAGCCTAATATATTCTTTGCCGTTGACTCCCTGAGTTTTTTGGCCTATGGCCATATTCTTCATCTTCATGGATTTCTCAACTCTTTACAACGACCTTGTTTTTTCAACAACAGAACCGCCCATAATATTTAGAAATAGATAGACAAAATTATTCCCCCAAGACAAAAAAAAAACATCAGATCGGCCTAAGAAAACAACGCAAATATGCTTTTCTTTTTGCTTTTCTTTATGTGTGGCACGATCAGGCTAGGAGCCGGGGCAGCTGTTTGTGACACCGGCGATATGAGTACTGGGGTTGGAAGAGCCGCGACTGTTTGTGGCACTGGTGGTATGACTGGGGCTGGGCTAGGAGAAGCTGTGCTTACGGGTGGTAAGGCTATGTGATCTGAATGATGATGATTATGATGCGTTTTCTTGTTATCATCTTCTTTTTTGGCTTCATAATCTGACTTGTTACGATACGTTTTCTTCTCCGACTTATCAGCTTCGTTCTCCGACTCTATAGCCTTGGGAGTGTCTGGTGGTGGTGGGAAAATAAGGCCAGGAGTGTAGGGCACCCCTGTCGCAGGAACCCATGTACTCCCCAGTATGAAGTGGTCGGCTGTGAAGTGCTCAACCCGGGCTTTTGTGAGTTCCTTCACACCTTTCCATTGAGCACGGTTCAACGTAGAAGCAGCCGGGCCTCTGTTGTTGTACTCGGTATAGAAGCAAGTGTCGAGGGCGAAGGTTCCGTTCCAGGGCAACCATCCATCTGGCTGGATCAAATCGTCGATGTATGACTCCATGATGATTGTTCTTGAATGTTCTTTCCACGGCCGCCCAAGGTACGATTTTAGTGTGTTCCTAACAGGGTAGTACTCTGGATCTGCTGTGATGGTGCAGTTTTGGAGGACAATGCCTGTCGGCTGGCGGCTGTCTTTCCTTCCTTGTGCCGTGACAATGTTTGCCTGGTTGTCCAGGGGTTTTCGAACGATAAAGGTACAACCTTGGAACACAGAAGCGCTGTCGCCGAAAACGAAATCAATAGTGCCGGAAATCACACAGTCACGGTAGAATTGACGATAGGTGTGTGCGTAGAGCGTGTCTTGGTAGGCATCCATGTGGCAGTTGTAGAAGACTGACATGTCAGCTCCAACGCGCAGTGCAACGGCTTGGTGCTTGTCTGGACCGGCAGAGTTCTCAAACCCAATGTCCTTGGCAATGAAATAGTCTCCAAGAACAGCTGCATCAATGTACAGAAACAAGTTTATTTTGTGCAGTAAATATATGCCATCACAAGAAAGAATGAAAACTTGTCATGAAAACAAGCGAAAACACTTCTTTATGTTTCTTAACAAAAACCATAATAATTTGTGGAAATGAAAACAATCGTTCACAGAAAAATAAAAACTCGAAAACACCAGCAAACAAATCCAATGAAACGGTAAGCACATACCGACAGTTGCGGTATGGAAGGTGGATGTTCCGTCGATGAAGTTCAACTTGCCCGTGATCCTCGTCTTGGTTGGACCATCACCTACAACCATCAGATGTGTCATTGTTCTATTAAACTGCACTTGCTCTTCATAAACACCTGCCTTGATATACAGCACAAATGTCTTGTCGCTATTTTCGGGGATATCCTTCAAGGCTTCATTAATGGTCTTGTACTTCCCGGTCCCATCCTTGGCGACGATGAGGTCCGGTTTGATCTTCTTCGATTTTTTAGCAAGGAGTTTCCTCGTTCCTGCACTGATCCAACGGGGGAACCCGCCGTGCCTGACAACGTGCAACTCATTGGAGAGGAGGCGGCGGCTGTTGTATCCTTGGATGTTCAATTGCGAGAGCGCATTAGAGATCTCTGTCACCATGGCAAGGCCATTGCTTGTCAATTGCATGCCTGTTTGCAAGTACCCCTTCATTTTCTCTCCAGCATCACCTGTTGCGAAAAAAAAGAAAAGAATATGAAATTTTTTGAAGTTAACTCGTCATATAGCCTTTGATCGGGCAGAATGGTGAAGAAAAAAGATTCATGTAACCAAATGGAAATAGTTGAGGCATAAGGCTCAGTTTGGTTTGGAATTGGATTCATCAGTACCTGTTGTGTTCTCAAATCCATCCAAGCAAGTTTCTTGGTATGTCATGGCACCACTTAGCCAAATCTTCAAATCGGCAAGCACTTCATCAAAACTGCTAGCATCGATCTGTTTGACGTCATCGAAAGACCTCCCGAGATCAGCTACTGCGGATTCAGCCAAATCCCGGCAATTTGCAAGCGCTTCCTTGGTCCTCGGATCGTTGGAAAGCTCTTGCAACAAACTCGAGTTCTGCGCAGCCTCCTGAATCTTCTCCTTCGCCACCTGGAACGCAGCCCTGATGAGTTCTCTCGGATCGGTTGCGTTTCCAGCCGAAGACGCAGTTAGGCTGTCAACGCAGACCTCCTTGTAATCGGTGGGCTCGCAAATGTTCTGGATGGCTTTGACAGAGGTGACCACCTCTTGGCGATTTGCGGTGCTTTGGTCACTGGTGTTTTGGCTGACTCCAATGGTCACAGCGACCACCATCGCCACCAATATTAAAGAGGAGATGCCAATAACGGTCAGTCTCCTTTTGCTGTCTCCCATTTTCGATCAAAAAGGTTGTTTCTAATGTTGCCCGAAGCAATAACTATTTTGAAACGATTTTGTTTTTGGTGACCGGAAAAAAACAAAAAAAAACAACAGTTTGATGCTTAAGAGGAGGGTCCGGGAAGACGTAAAACCGTCCCCTCTAATATTTGAAAGCCCCTGCAGTGTGGGCTACAGATATCCGAGGAAGAGAGGATGCAAGGATTCATAAAAAAGGAGGAGATATGTTGAGAAGTTAGTTATTTCTGTTGGAAACTTGTGGCTTGGAGGGAAAAGAGTAGATGGAGGGTAGCTGTTGTCTTTTCTAAATATAGGAGCCAACCAAAATTTAGTTGGGCTTTCTCAATATAGACCTGTGGACAAGAATTGACCCTAAAATTATGGCAATTTGGTCTTTGAACCAGTTTAGTATGGTTTGATGGCATAACAACCGGTACACCATAGGTATGCGAGCAGGGTTGGCTCCTCGCAGCTTTCCTGTTAACACCGACGGTAGATAGGAACCGAACTGTCTCACGACATTCTAAACCCAACTCGCATACCACTTGAATCGGCAAACAACCGAACCCTTGGGACCTTCTTAAACCTCGGGATGTGATGAGTCGACATCAAGGTGCCAAACGACTCTGTCAATAAGTGCTCTTGGGAGTCATCAGCCTGTTATCCCCGGCATACCTTTGATCCGTTGAGCTATTTTCAGTTTATCTACGTTTTTCGTATTGGTCGGAGATTGCATGGGTAATGTTATTATTAGTTATTTGTTGTAAGTTGTTCGTATGCATCACTCTTGGGTACTTGTCTAGTCTCATACTTATAATTCGGGAGATATAAAAAGGGACAAAAATCTACATTTTGCTTCACAACTTAGAATCCAATTGGTTTTTCTTTTATTTAAGCAAATCAGATTTCAGTTGCTACAATGATCATAAGATTAACATATCCTATCTTGACTGGTTTTATGGATCCAAATAATGCAAAGTGGTGAGTTGGTTTAGTTCTTTTTATTTTTTGCAGCTATTACACTTTTTTTTTCATAAGCAATGGGGTGGAGGAGCGGGCGACTGGTGTAGCTACCCCCAGGCCATGACCAAATGGACTCCAGCCCCATGACAAATCCCAGAAGGAATCAGTGACCCATAAGCTTAATTCAATGGCGGAAGTAGTAAGAGGCTGACTTGGGCTGTAGCCCAGGTCAATTCCGGAAAACAAAAAAGAAAAAAAATTTATTGAAATAATTTTAGCCCAACCCATTTTGTTTTCAGGTCATCCACCATCCAAATGATCCCTCTTTAGGAAAATGACGGCCCAGGACGTATTTTGATAATTAATACATTTTAAGGACATGCTAAGAACATTTGTTAATGAACAAAATGTCCTTGGCGGGTATTAATTATCAAAACACGTCTTTGGCCGTCATTTTCCCTCTCTCTTTTAGATCCGTAATTATTCCCTTATTATGCAGAACACTGATTGATGTGCTTAGATTTGTGTTTATATTGTTAAATGCATAACATTGATTGGTGTGTTTAGATTTGCTCTTATATTGTTAAATGTAGAGCATTGGCTCATGTGTTTAAATTTTCACTAATATAGTTGATACTGAAAACTAGCTGATGTGCTTAAATTTTAAAATATTAGTTTTTACAATCTTACTTTTAGGTTTAAATTATAATGAAACATTAAAAAAAAATTCTAGAGCTTTTTTTTGATATTTGTTTTGAGATATGTTGATGTCTAAGGGTTTTTAGAGGAGCGTTTTTTTTTTTTGCTTTCATATTGTGCATGTTAAAGACACCACTGCATTAACTCTTAAGAAATATATATCTAATGTCCTCACGCGTCACAATCTGGACATTCACAATATGCGAGGTTAAGGGTATGTTGATGCTAGGCAATATACGCGGTACATGTAATCAATTACAAGCCTTATTTATTAAAGATTGCCTGTATGCATATTATATACTGTTTTGTCCACTGAAAAAAAAAATTAGGTTAGGCCAGGGCAAAATCAATTCCTGGTTCCGCCCTTGGCTTAATTCTATATTGCTAATCCACTTAAGCGCAAGCAGAACGAAGTCTCTCCAAGTTTGTTCCTACATGGAAAAGCATACACTGAGTACAGTTGCTTTGCCAACTTGTCTACCACCAGGAGGGTGCAGCATTGCAGCTATTACACTTTGCAACATGATAAAAACAGATATATGAATTTGCAGGCAACCTGTTGTCTCCTTATATGGAGTTGGAGATGACAAATTCGGTATTAAGAGGAAGACCAACAGATTAAACAGAATGAGAACAAGAAGAAAATAGGGCGGTGACATTTAGGAAGAAAATAAGGCAGTGCCATTTAGGATTTGTTGCGATGAGGCAATGAAGACGACCATGTGCATTTTCGTTTGCAATGAATCGGGAGCGGCACCAAAATTTTAGCTCAGCAGTGACAAAAACGTCTTACACAATTTTGTATACGCAACGCTATATAATATACAAATATTTATTTCAGTTGACAATTTATCGGGACTAATTTATTTTGTTTTGAACTTTTCCGGGGGAAAAAAAAATCAACATGTCTCCTCCCTCCTCTTACTTTTCAACGTTTATAGAACTGTTTACTGGGCCACAGGCCCACAACTGCCCCAGCATGTAATATTGCACAATTATAAGATCCATGAATTTGATAAGAGCCCTCAGACATCATCATCCTTTTGACTAATCAAATTGGATCAGAATCACCTAACATCTCTAAACGGAAAGATTATCAATGTCTGCCAAGGGCCGTTTGTTAGGATTCTTGGGAATACAAGAGAGGGGGACTAGGTCACTAGGGTAACCTGGACTAGCTTATCTGGACTCTTCTATTTTCGTGGTATGTTAGAGCCATCAAGCTCGGGTTGCTTATCCGGGCAAGATAAGTCAGAGTAATAACACCCGTGCAGGGGTCTTAGCTTATCCCACCCCACTCTCTATCGTTAGCTTATCCAGATGTGGAGAATTAACATTGAGGCCCTCCAAATCTTTTTTGTATTCTCATTACAAGAATCATACAAGGGCAACTTAGTAATTTGTCACATTATTTCTTTATCCACCATTATCAACTACCAAACAAACTCCTAAACTAATCCCCTTGTCCACATCATATCCCCTTACATTCATCGTCCACCCAAATAAACTAATCCCCTTATCCACGTCATATCCCTTTACATTCATCGTCCACCCAAAACCTTATTCGGCGGCCAAACATCGTCCACCCAAAACCTTTTTTGGCTGCCAAACAAACGCTAGTTAAAAAGCTTGGGACACACAGGGCACTACATGGCAGTTTCCGAGCAGTTTTTCCCTCAACAAGGGCTCCCAGATCCAGAAAACGTGGTTCGGACCCTTGAGATTTTAAACCTAAATTCGTCTAAAAGAAAGGGAACTTTTACTAGATGAGGAAACTTCAACCCCAACCAAAGACACCCTAATTACAATAGTACTAATTTTGCAATATAGAGTAATAGTAATTTCCAAGTTTGGACCAAATCAAAAACCAACCACCCTAGGTACAGGGCAAAACCCTAACTGGCCTTCTCGTCGGAAAACTATGTATTACCGAACAGTAATCTTCAACCCTAGCACAAATTCTCACTTCTCAACCCACCAAAATTATACTACCCTATAGTCTCACCAGGAAACCACTCTTCATGCATTTGTTCCAACAAATATTGAACAGAACTCCCCCATATGCATTTTTGGGGGGAAAGAGAAAAATCGAACTCACATTAGCTTCCCAGATCCCGTTAGTGCCATAAAGATTACAATTCCGAAATTTGCAGCTTATGCGGAAGGTGCTCAAAATTTTTTCAATTTTGACAACTTATGCCAAAGTGTTTGTTACAACTTATTATCCAAAACATGAATTACTTTAGCTTTAGAAAGAAAGAAATGCCTGGTGCGAGGAGGGTGCTTTTTACCTTCCCCTTATGGGCTATTAATTTTTATTTCCCAGAAGTTGAGACAAATAGGAATGTAATAGCATAGCATTACTTAGTCCCACCTTATTCTGCAACCCCTTGCCCTCAGGGTGTTAAGTATCTCAGGAGAAAGTAGGAATCCCAGAGAAGCAAGCAACTTGACCTTTTTGAGTCGGACACAGCAAGCCCTAAGTGCGAGCTCAAACCCTTGTACTGACACATTTGTGAGGTTCACCAGCTTTGCATCCTGCAGCCGGGACAGGTTTCCCACCAGCATGCACAGCCCAACATCTGAGATTCTGCAATGGCTTAGGTTTATCTGCGCCAACACATTTAGCTCAGTACTTGCTGCAAGAACCTTAATTATTTCAAGTGGCAAAAGCAATTGGGTATAAAACAAAACATGTTGAATATTTGAGACTGCACTACAATTAGGATTGATAAGAACTTAAACCTATGAATGGGAGCAAGAGGGCTAGGAATCTAGTAGTTCTGAGCTAGCAGCTGTAGATCCTAAGAAAGATTGAGTTAAGGATCACTCGGTCTCAAGCTTGTGCTGTGGTCCCGCTTTTCTGTTCTCCATGCATTTCAGATTTTCAGCTACATGTACACCACAGCGTCGAGACTCTCTTTCGAAAGTGGGATCACCACCGGACTCCAGACTAAAGGCTTTCGTTCGGTTAAATATCTCCCCCAAATATAGGGAAATAGGAATCATAGTAGATTAGCGGCCCCCGTTCAATCGCAAGAGGAAAGCAACTGACGAAGACGAACCAGCTGCTGGCAGAGTTAGTTGATGCTTATTCCCTAGATAACGTCATTGCTTCTTCTTCGGGAAAAGAAGTTTACGACCCGTGGGCCAGCATCCCCCTTAGTTCTGAGTAGGCAGAACCATTCTATTTTGGTTCTTCTCCACATTCTTACCAGGTGATCGAGGAATTTTCCTATGATTTTTTCAACTGATATTTCGATATAGAATGATTCACTTTTATGGAGTCTCATACCGATCATTACACAAACAATGCCTCTGGTTTTGAAATGCTGGAACAACCGCGAGCAAGTTCCTTCCGATACTTAGTACTCATAGTTCTCGGTTTGTGAAGATGCGTTGGCAGGTGCTCCATTCTTTCCCATTGAGGCCAAACCTAAAACTGCGCTCTAGAGATAGCTGTCCATGCACCAATAAGGAACGTATGGATTCTCGAGAAGAGAGGAGCGGCGGTGGTCCCCCCCCCCGGAACCGCACTCACGTAGGATTGCCAGAGATATACTGGAGGAAGGTGGGGATGATGTCAAGTCCGCATGGCCCTTATGGGCTGGGCCACACACGTGCTACAATGGCAATTACAATGGGAAGCAAGGCTGTAAGGCGTAGCGAATCCGGAAAGATTGCCTCAGTTTTTTTTGGTAATTAGCCATATGAATGATTTTGATTTCCATCGGGACAATGTTTCTGCACAACCCTAATCTTAGAACTCTCTTATCTTGCATGGACTGTTCTAAACTTGTGAAGTACCTATTTCAGACAGTCACACTCCGAGTAGAAAAAAATAAAAACCATCCGCACACTACTAAAGAGGTGAAGTGGGTTTCTCTGTGCACAAAGTTGTACTACTTGAGTAGGAATATGATATGCTTCCAAGATTCTTAGTTGGTCATGGATTACCAAAAATGTACAAAAAAGTCAGGTTCAATTAACCTCTTACAAAGCGAAAGAACAGACTAAAAAACTGAAATGTAGGTGATGTCTATTGACCTCTGACTGTCGTGTTTTCAAATTAGGATACGTATCGTGTATCATTTTTCCCATTTTATGAAAGGTATCAGGATATGTATCGCGCACCGTAAGATACGTTCACTAAAATCTTTTGCAATTATGAGAAAAGAAGTTTTAAGGATGAAAATTTCTAAGTTTCCCAAGTGGGGTGTATCACATTGACGTGTCCATATGTCTAGGCCAAGAGAAGAGAAAAAGAGCCCTTATTATCTGATTGATGCAAAACATGATTGACATTTGTTCTTCCTTCCATTTGAGCCCTAAAGGATTGAGGTTGGGTTTTCTTCAAATGGTTTGAACAAGGCCATAATTAGATCAAGCGATTTAGATCATGTTTGGGGTTCTGCTTCCCAAAATAAGGTCTAATTTTTACGTTTTTAGTCAATAAGTAATCGTATGGTACATACTGTATTGGGATATGCAATTGTATAGTAGGATACGTCATAGTATCCTAGGATTTTTATACAAAAAGTATACGAGGTAGGATATGTATAGTTTTTCTTAGGAGATAATACGAATCGTAGGATACGTATTCCATATCATAGAACAACCATGCCTCTAACATTAAAATTGTTGTTTGGAGAGAAAGAGTGTGTAAGGTGTTAATTAACCTCCACACATAATCATTTATTTATATAAGGAGATAGTTCGTTACACAATGTAATTAAGCAATGTGGGACTAAACACAATATACTAGTATACAAGTACACTAGTATTCCAATACTTCCCCTCACGCTGGGAAATAGTTATCACGCAAACCCAGCTTGTCACATAACATCTCCAACCGGGACTTAAACAATGACTTGGTGAATATGTCAGCCAATTGAGCACTTGTAGACACGAAGGGAGTTGCTATAACACCATCAGTCAACTTCTCTCGCACCAGATGACAATCAACTTCGACATGCTTAGTCCGCTCATGAAATACAGGGTTGGACGCATGTGAATTGCTGCTTGGTTATCACAATATAAATTCATAGGCAATTGCACATTGAATCCTATCTCCTCAAGAAAAGATTGCATCCACACAATCTCACTTGTGGTGTGAGCCATGGCTCTATATTCTGCCACTGCACTAGACCATGCAACCACGGTCTATTTCTTACTCTTCCAATTAACAAGATTGCCACCAAGAAAAACACAATATCCAGTAGTTGACCTCCTGTCAGATGGGCCTCCTGCCCAATCAAAATCAGTAAAGGCCTCAATATGCAAATGACCATTAGCTCTATAAAATAGACCACGTCCAGGATGAGACTTGAGATACTTGATAATTCTAAGGACGGCCTCCCAATGTAGCAAACGAGGAGCAGACATAAACTGACTCACAATACTCACTGCAAATGAAATATCAAGACGTGTAATAGTGAGATAATTCAGTTTAACAACCAAACGGCGAAATTGGTCAGGACTAGACAGTGCCTCCCCTTGATCAATGCAAAGTTTGACATTGGAATACATAGGGGTATCGACAGGTTTCACCCCCAACAAACCAGTCTCATCAAAGATATTCAGAACATATTTCTTCTGCGATAAACTAATACCATCTTTAGATCGTGCCACCTCAATACCTAAAAAATATCACAATCCACCCAAGTCTTTAGTATGAAATTGACTTTGCAGAAAGACCTTCAACACATCAATACCTTTCTGGTCGTCACCCATAATAATAATATCAGTGACATACACAATCAATAATACTTTGCCTCGAGTAGATGTGAGAGAAAACTGAATGATCAGACTGACATCGATTCATACCAAATTTCAAAACTGCATCACTAAACTTGCCAAACCAGGCCCTGGGAGACTGTTTAAGCCCGTAAAGAGCTTTATGAAGACGACACACCTGAGAACGCTCCCCCTGAGCAACAAACCCAGGTGGTTGCTCCATATAAACCTCCTCAAGAAGGTCGCCATGTAAGAAAGCGTTCTTGACATCCAATTGAAATAAGGGTCAGCCAAGATTGGCTGCAAGAGAAATAAGGAGACGGACAAAACCAAGCTTCGCAACCGGGGAAAAGGTCTCAGCATAGTCAACACCGTAAGTCTAGGTGTAGCCTTTAGCAACAAGGCGAGCTTTGTAACGCTCAACAGACCCATCAGGATGATATTTCACAGTGAATACCCAGCAGCACCCCACAGTGGATTTTCCAAAGGGTAGAGGAACCAACTCCCAAGTCCCATTATCTTGGAGTGCAGAGATCTCCTCCTCCATAGCTGTCTGCCACTCAGAAATAGACAAGGTCTCCTGAATAGTTTTAGGAACAAAGACAGAGAAAACAGAGGCAGTAAAAGCATGAAGGGTGGGGGACAGATGATTATAAGATACAAATTTAGCAATAGGATGAGAGATAGTACAAGTGCGAATACCTTTACGAAGAGCTGTGGGAGGAGAAGGTGGAACAGTAGGGGCCAAAAGAGGTGGACTCAGATCTCGCAACGGAGGAGAAGGCTCAACGGCAGGCGGAAGTGGTGGTGGTGGTGGTGCAGCTTTGGCACGGCGAACATATACCTGCATCAGGGGGTGCTACTTTTGAGGTTGCCCGGAAGGAACCAAAATATGCATATACTCGGACTGATCCGCATGAGGTAAAGTCGGGAAATAAGGTAATGACTCATGAAACGTAACATCAGCACAGACAAACTCGCGATGCAGAGTGGGAGAATAACACTTATAACCTTTTTGAGTCCGAAAGTACCCCAGGAAGACACACTTGATTGAGCGTGGATCAAGTTTATCGCGGTCGGGATCAAGGTCATGAACATAACACGTGCACCCAAAAATTTTAAGAGGTAAAAAATATAAAGAACAACCAGGGTGCAAAATACTATAGGGAATCTGTCCCCCAAGAACGCGAGAGGGCATGCGATTCACGAGATATCCGGCAGTAAGGACGGCGTCGCCCCAAAAGGATTTGGGAACCGTCCTCTGGATTAAAAGGGCTCGGGCAACCTTGGTCAAATGACGTATCTTGCGTTCGGCAACCCCATTCTGTTGGGGAGTGCGAGAACACGAAGATTGATGAAGAATACCATGCTCATCAAAAAAAGCAGACAAAACATTATAGAAATATTCACCGGCATTATCAGAATGAAAGATACGAAGAGAAACATCAAACTGAGTCTTTATTTCCATATAAAAAGATTAAAAAATGGAGTACAAGTCTGACCGGTTTTTCATGAGATAAACATAAGTAAGCCTAAAATAGTCATCCACAAAAATAACAAAATTCTGAAAACCACCACGTGATGAAACACGCACAGGACCCCAAATATCGGAGTGAACTAAATGAAAAGGATGAGACACTCGACTCTCTACTCTAGGTGGAAAAGAAACACGATGGTGTTTACTGAACACACAGACTTCACATGGCAAAGACTGAAGACTACGACACGATGGAACTAACTGTTTCAGAGTCTGAAAGGAGGGATGACCAAGACGGCAGTGATGTTCATAGGGAGATACGGAGGCCTGAAGAGCAACCGAGGCAGGAGGTTCGCCAGTGTCAAAATAATATAGACCACCACGCTCAACACCGCCACCAATCTTCTTCCCCGTCCGAAGATCCTGAAATACACAATAACCAGGAAAGAATGTAACCGAACAATTTAAGGATTGGGTAAGTTTACTAACAGACATAAGACTATGGGGAAAACGAGGAACATGTAAAACACAGTCTAAGGTAAGAGAAGAATGTAAAAGAACAGAACCCAAACCAGCAATGTTAGAAGATGAACCGTCAGCCAAGGCGACACGAGAAGGCTTCACAAGAGGACGAGAACCAGAGAGGTGGATGGAGTGGCCGGTCATATGATCGGTAGCACCAGAATCAATAACCCACGGAGTATTAGTGGTCAGGCTAGCAAAGGTGGAGCCTTTCTGAGCGAATGTGGCAGTGGAGGAGGAGGGCACATAAGAGGGCGGCTGGGCGGCCATTAAGAATCCAACAATACTCATCCGTATGATTAGTACCATGGCAATAGGTGCAACAACGACCATGGGCACGACCACTAGTACCAGAGTCACGACTACGACCACCACTACCAGAGTCACGACTACTAACAGACTACACCGGACCACGGTTACTAGAATCACGACCAAATCCACGGCCAGGAGGGCCACGATGGCCTCCCCCTGACTCTCAACCACCACGAGAAGAAGTACCACCACGAGGGACCGTGGTAACCAAAGCCGAGCGGGCAGCAGGAGAAAATCAACAGCACTGGGGTCAGAAACAGAGGCTTGGCGGATGCGACTGAACACCTCACTGAGAGAAGGTAAACCTCTATCACCCAAAAGATTACACCGGATAGAATCATAGGCCAGCGAAGGTAGCCCAAACAGAAAACGAGCCACCTGCAAGCACTCACGCTGACGCTCCATAACCCGAATATTTGAAGAAATGGGCTCACAAGTGTTGAGCTCCTTACAAACGCCGCAGAACTTGGCATAATACTCCTCCAAGGATAAGTTGCCAAGGTCAAGAGAAAAGAATTGTTGATGAAGAGCATAAATTCGGCGGAGATTATCAGCCCCAGAAAACATCTCCTTAACCTTCATCCAGACTTTCTTCGCAGTAGATAAGAAAACCAGAGTATTCTTAATATTTTCCTCCATACTATTCCAAAGCTCAACCCCAATCTTAGCATCCGCAGGAACCAAAGCACCATAGGATGCGGCAGTCGCTGCAGGAGGATCATCAGTAAGGTAATGGTATTCTAATTCCCCCATATAATAAACCTCGACAGCCTTAACCCAAACAGCATAATTTCGACCATTCAACAAGGTGGAGGTAATAGATAACCTCTCACGAGACCGAGAAGAACGACTAACAGCGGAAGTAGAACTAGAGACAGATTCAGTACCGGAGCCCATGGCAAATAAAGTCAAGAGCCAGAGAAACCAACAATCAATAAACAACCGAAAATAGAGAGGCTGCCACTATAATCACATGTGATCCAAAAAACACCAATGGCTCCACCAATAAAGGAGCATATCAGCAGCCCAACATAAACCACTGGGGAACAATAAAACCCGAACCAGACTGAGCTAGAAATACCATTAACGGAGATAGAAGCTGAGCATTAACGGAGATAGAAGTAACAAATCAACAGATTACGTCAGAAAACAGAAGGTATACCACAAGAGTCGTGCAAAACGGCAACGAAGCCACAGATCGGAGTCTGAAAATAGCAGAAATCAGGAAACCCAGGTCGGTCGAGTACAGGCAGAGTCGCAGGAGGCCGGAAAATGTACGAGGCGGCCGGCGAGGACTGGGCTTGGGGCGCCAGTGGTCGATGAGTGTTGGGTGGCGCAGAGGAGGGGTCGCCGGGGGCTGGGTAGGGCGGAGGGGGGGTCGCCGGAGGCTGGGTAGGGCGGAGGAGGGTCGCCGGAGGCAGGTGTGACGGCGGCGAGGGGTGGGGATGGATCGCCAGTGGTCGACGAGCCCTGGGTGGGTGTTTATAGTGGTTGTCAGCACTGGAACTTGAGGCGTTGATGATGTCGGCACTGATTTAGGGCTGGAGGTGGTAGTCGGCACTTGATTTAGGGCTAAGGGTGGCTGGCGGTTATGGGGGGTGGTCATGGTGGCTGTCGGCTATAGTGATGGCTGTCGAAGGTGTGGATTTAGGGTTCCAAGGGCGGTTTAAGAAACCGCTCTGATACCATGTTGTTTGGAGAGAAAAAGTGTGTAAGGTGTTAATTAACCTCCACACATAATCATTTATTTATATAAGGAGATAGTTCGTTACACAATGTAATTAAGCAATGTGGGACTAAACACAATATACTAGTATACTAGTATTCCAACAAAAATCAGATAAATCTGACCATTAGAGTAACACAGACCCTGAAATCCGATAACAGTACCCCAGGAAAAGTAACATAGGGTCTCTCTTCAAATTTGCTTTCCAAATAAATTGAAAACCTCACCACTGCAACATGATGAGAAGAATGAAATGGGAACCTTACCTATATGCAGCAGCTAAACCGCTGTATATCTTGGCATTTGCGTACCCATAGGACTGAGCATACATTCCAGATGAATAAACAAGAAATCCAACTGAAAAAGATAGAAAGCAAACCTGCAGTAAACTCCTCGAGTAGTAGGCAAGAGACCAGAATCCTGAATCATTGATGTTCTCACAATGTTTGAGATCTAATGTTGAAAGTCTCTTGCACCCAGCTGCAAGTGCGGTGAGACCTTTGTCCGTGATGTTCACAAGACCACGCAACTCCAAATCCGAGAGTTCCTCCACCTGGCTTAAGTACTGCAGCCCTCGGTCGGTAACCTTATTACAGTAAGACAAATTTAGCTGCTTCAACTTCTTGCAACCACTTGATAAAGCAGCTAGTCCGTCGTCCCCAATTCCAGTACAGCTGGAAAAAAAAAAGGGCCCAATGAAGAAATAAAAACAAAAATGAAATATCAACAACCGCATCAATATAATTGATAGTAATAGATTATTGGTGAATTATTACCGGTACAAGTCGAGTTCACAAATCTTGGAGCAGTTTGAAGCAATATGAGACAATCCCTTGGCTGATATGTTGGTACAAAGTCCTAATTTCAAGCACAAAAGCTCCGAACATTTGGACAAATATTGGAGTCCTGCAAAAGAGGGAGGAAAAAAAAAATCACATTCAAGTAGGGGTGGCAAATGGGCAGGTTTGGGCCAAATTGGGTATGTTATAAGTGGGTTGGATCTTTAATGGGTCACTGACCCATTTAGAACCCATTAGTTATGACCTCAATTACCCATACTAACCCGACCCATTTATTTAAAATTAAACCCGACCCGCCCATTGACCCAATTACATATATATTTAATTTTAAAATGAATAAAATATCCATGTACACTAAAATGACCATATTACCCCTATACATCTAAATAACTAAAATACCCAAGTTTCTGGCAACACCATACAAAACATAGAATGAGAGAAGAGAGAGAAAATGGTAAAAAGAAGTTAACATTTGCATTCTCCTCTTTTCTTCTTTCTGCTATAATTGATGTTGAGGAGAAGATTGATTTTAGTTCCTTTGAGAAATTTTTCAGTGCTGGGTGGGTATATCCCATGTGGTACCCATTCAACACATCCGGACCGTCCAATACACTTTTGGACGGCTCAGATTGAAACCCTCTCTCTCCTCTTACCCCAACACTTTCTCTCTCCTTTTCCTCTCTCCAAATCAAAGCCGTCCAAAAAAGCAATGGACGGCTCGGATGCGCTAAGCAGGGACACGTGGTACCCACCTAGCACTGAAATTTTTCTAGTTCCAAGGGATAGAGAGAGATCGTAAAAATTGGAAAGTAGTTGGTTTGTTCTGTACTATTGGAAGAGAGAGAATGTAAGAATCAGATGCTTTAATAGTTGGATTTGTTCTGTACTATGAGAGAATTGGTTAGTGGGGAGAGAGAGAGTGGAGCAGATGACTGGGAGGGTATGAACGTTCGCACATTAAAACTCGATCAGGAGATCAACTGAAAAGGGTTTATTTAGCCGGGTCATGTTCATGACTTATTGGGTCATCTAAGTTGACCCAATTAAGACCCAATTAATAAATGGGTTAGATGGGTTGGACCCATTCTAACCCAATTAATAAATGGGCTGGGTTGGGTCTATTTTCTAATGGGTGAGTCTGGGTTGATTAATAGATTTGGGTTTAATTTGCCACCCCTACATTCAAGTAATTTGTCAAGGATAATGATATCTTTTGATCTCCTTTGATCATATAAGCAAAATGGAATATTTCTTGGACCTAGCACCGTAGTCAAAATGCCAAAAGGAGCAAACGAAGTAGATACGATTATTGCACACTAAGAAATAGAAAGTATGTCCGTTCAAAAAAGACAACCAAAGTATGTCCCAAACGTACAATCCGAATACTACGAGATTGAACGTATTTTACTTTAAGTTCTTTGAATAGCCGAAAATCACAAGAAAAAAAAATGCACCACATTTGAGTTTACCTGCATCATTAACTCCAGAGCAATCTGTGAGATCAAGGTCCTTGAGTAGCAAAGAAGACGACCCAAGGAGATGAAGACTCTTCTCCGTGAGCAAATTACAAGATTCTACTTTAAGGGATAAAAGACTTCTGCAATACTCAGCTATTGCTGATACTGCCGCATCAGTAATGGAATCACAACATGTCAGATTGAGAATCTTCATATTTGGACAAGCAGATACTAGCTCAACAAGGCCCTTGTCTGTAACTCCTTTACATTTGCTCAAACCAATTTCAACCAAAAACTTGCAATTGGTGCCGATGATTTGGAAGGTAGAATCTGAAACTCGAGCCCCATCAATTCTTATCCTATTAAGATTCTTCAATTCCTTCAACCGGTGGAGAAGGGTTGTGGAAAGTTCCTGAGGCATATGAAGTTCCAATTTTAAGCTTAGTATTTGAACCAAAGGAAAATATCACAAGTTGAGGAAAGAAATATGAATATACATCTGGATTCTCTCGAATGCAAATTCACTCACTAAAAAACAGTAACCCGCATCTAGCTGCCTCAGACCAATATGTCCCCTAATGACAGAGACTAAGCCAAATGAACTGACTTTGTCACACCTTGATACATCCAGAACCTGCAATTTCGACAATAGTACATAAATGAAAATGTAAATTTATTATCAAACCAATGTCGGTGTGATCTATATAATTTCCAGCTCTTTCGCATCTTCCACCCATAAATGTAAATGAAAAGCACTTTCCAGAAATGTGACATCTATGAAAATGTCATTGTGCTTACCGAAGTATATCAGTAGGTTTGAAATTCAATTTTAATCGTCAGAAAGCATATCTAATCTAACCCATACAATTTGATAAGTATTTTACAGATGCATTCAACACATAGAAGGATTTTAAAGAGAATTCAAAACGATTCATTTCATATTTGTTTTCTGATTTGCCTTTATTCTTTGTTTTTTATTTACCTTTATTCTTTGTTTTCAGTTAGTATATACTTACACCAAGTAACCATGTTTCATTACTGCTGAACTTGGATCTAAACATGCTTCCCCACAACGTAATAGACTGACATTATCGACAGTGAATAGGGAAAACATAGAAAAACGGAAATAGACTGGATAAGCTTTTCAATAAGTTGATATATTTTCTATCACATATTGTCATGGTGGGTTTAAATACGAAAGTAACACAAAAACAATTCTTAAACAACAAACCATTGGCCGCTGATGTGTACCACGAGGAAAACATTGGCTTTTGGCCACAGTTTTGAGTAGGCCACAATTTTTGGAAACATAACCTAAAATTGCAACACAACTATACATTTTAAAATGTTCGTTGGAAAAGGTTTCCACTCTGCCCATTAAAAAGAAAAAAAAGGAGAAAGAATAGCCTACCATTGCATAGTTCATCTTCACATGTTTGAAAAAGGCCAATCGAGTCAACATGGGTTTATGATTAAACTCTCAAAGGCACCTCCCCTATTTTACACAAGGTCCAGATGACTTGGTTCTACACTTGAAAACCTCCAGCCTGTTATTTTATGAAGACCCACTTTTGGGGGGGAAAAAAGTGTCCAACAAGTTGAAAAACATTCATCAGTTTCAGTACATATTGTTTTCATTATTTTAATTTCAAAGCCCTCTTAAAAGATTTCAAATAATCCTCCAAAGGTTTTATTCATAAAACTTGGAGGGAGAATTAAATTGTAAACAGGTAGTTAAAAAAACCTCCCAATGAGATTTTGCCTTAGGGATCCACCCGGATTAGAGAACATAACCCATTCAAGAGATGTGCAATGCTAATCTTCGAATTAGGAGTCATAAATAGCAGGTGTTTTGGCTTGAAATGAAAGGACGCTGATATGAATTTATAAATAAAAGCTCTTCGGCCATAGCTTTACCGATTCAAAAAACAAATATTAGCAGTAAAGAGAATCCCATATTCCAAGTAACAAACTTTGGATTCAAATGTTACTTTGGCGAGGCTAAAATTGGAAGTGAGGCAAATTCCAAACTGCTTAGATAAGTATACGAATGTTTCAACACATCTATCACTCTATATCATAACATGTGGGTGCATGTGCTCAAAGCCTCAAACACAAGGTGGAGCTCAGGTGTAAAGTTAACTTATCAAATATTAATTAAACAACTTATCCAAAATAACAATTTGAAAAGAAAAAAAAAAAAACTTATTGTTGGAAATTTATTATTTTAATATTAAATTTCTTTACTTTTTTGGTGCTAGACTTTTACAAGTCATATGTCTCTGTGGAAGGCTCTTTTATTGAGCTTTTTTGTCAGTGACACAGCAGTATCCGCTTGCAAAATCAAATCTTATCTTGACAGTCCGGATCTAATAAGAGATCCCTTACCGCCTTATGGTGCGGGACTCTCCTTTCCCAATTGAATTGCGACGATCCGAGCCGCTCAAAGTGTGCATAACGTAATTTTAAGGAGTAGCAAATCCAAACTGCTTAGATAAGTATACGAATGTTTCAACACATCTATCACTCTATATCATAACATGTGGGTGCATGTGCTCAAACACAAGGTGGAGCTCAGGTGTAAAGTTAACTTATCAAATATTAATTAAACAACTTATCCAAAATAACAATTTAAAAAGAAAAAAAAAAACTTATTGTTCGAAATTTATGCTGATTTCTAGCGAGTACCCTTAAAATCACGTTTTGATTACTTTTTTGGTGCTAGACTTTTACAAGTCATATGTCTATGAGGAAGGCTCTTAGTCCTTGCACGGTAATACTGTGCGGGATTTTGTCACTAGATCACATGACATTGCTTATCTTGATATCAGAAAATCCACTTGCAAGATCATATCTGATTTTGAGATCATTGCTTTTATTTGGGTGTTGGATATCTAAGTGCAAATCTAGAAAAATCAGGAGCATATCTATCTGGGGGATTTAACCATTAACGGAACTATTTTTTTTTATAAGTAAATGATTATATTAGCAACGAGGCATTAAGGAAACGCCGCACATATACAAAACGAGGCCGAAGACAGAAAGGCCCTATACACCACTATGTGAATTGAAAAGAACAAACCAATCTAAAAACTGACCAAGAGAAGGATTACACTCTTCTTTTCTCCCAGCTATACAAGCTAGTCACCAAAAAACTTTTAAGTCTAACCAATGAATTTTCGATTCCTTCAAAACATCTCAAATTTCTCTCTCGCCAGATAATCCACACCAAGCAAAGAGGAACTATGGCCCAAACATGCTGTCTACTCTTCCCAACTCTGACGCCCCTCCACGCGATTAAGAGTTCCACTACATTTCTCGGCATAGCCCATAGCAACCCAAACCATGACAACACCAAGCACCAAAGCTCCCATGCCACCGCACAATGAATGAGGAGATGATCAACCGTCTCCGCATCCCTTTTGCACATACAACACCAATTGACAATGATTCTCTTCCGTTGAATCAAATTGTATAGAGTAAGAATCTTGCCTTGGGTCGCACATCACACAAAAAAACTCACTTTCAAAGGCGCCCTAGTTTTCCAAATTGCTTTCCAAGGGAAAGAAGTATTACCTAAATCACATAACGATTGGTAAAAGAATTTCACCTCAAACGATCCTGATTTAGCCAACTTCCATCACATCTCATCCCCCACATCTCCTATTCCACAAGTATTATACACTGTAGCAATCAAATATAACAACTCCTCCTCTTCCCAATCAAGAATGTCCCTCCGTAACTGAATGTCCCAAACTGTAGCCCCATCACTAACTTGAAGATAATTAGAAACAAATGCCTCCCTGTCACAAGCCAAACTATGATAATTAGAAACAGATGCCCCGCTGTCACAAGCCAAACTATAAATACTCGGAAAGGAATCTCAAAGGCTCACATCCCCACACCACATGATCCCAGAACTTCACCCTTCTCCCATTGCCAACCACCATATGAATATTCTTTGCAAAGGCATCCCATCCATTCATGATACCCCTCCAAAGTGCCACACCATAGGCCAAGCTCACAGTGAGGGAAAACCACTCTCCCCATCCACATCCATACTTTGCTATCACCCCCTTCCTCCACCATCTCTCCCTTTCACATGCAAATCTCCAAAGCCACTTACCCAACAAAACTTGATTGAATAGTTTAAGCTTCTTCACTCCCAAACCTCCCTTTCTAATGGGAGCACAGACCGTATCCTAATCAACTAAATGGTACTTAAACTCTTCCCCGACTCCTCCCCAAAGAAAGTCTCTTTGAATCTTCTCAAGTTTCTTAGCAACCGAAACTGAGATGACGAAGAGAGACATAAAATAGGTGGGTAAACCTGAGAGCGTACTTTTGATTAAGGTCAATCTACCTCCTTTGGAATATGTTGGCGCTTCCACCCTACCAATCTGTTTTGAAATCTTTCCATAACTGAATCCCAAGCTTACTTTGATTTGAAGGATGAGCCCAACGGCAAACCCAATTACGATGCTGGTAATTGCGCCTCCCTGCAACCCAAAACCTGAGCAAGAGCACCAATATCCTCCACCGCTCCTACTGGGATCATCTCCGACTTTCCCAAATTTACCTTCAAGCTGGAACCATTAATGGAACTATTAAAGCTTGGTTTCTTTCGTTTTTCCAATTTGCCCTTTCTGATGCCTATAAAAAACATGCATAAGTGGTTTTGTATGCAAGAAAAATCCAAGCCAAAAAGCCGAGAGTTAACTCCACTCAACACTTAGTCTATTTTTCATATCTTGTTCTTCCCTCAAACATTTGTTCCCCTAATAAAAATAGCCTGTGAGTTTTATATACGTACAGGAGACTTATGGGCAAAGTGTAAGGGTGTTTTATTTATGAAGCTTTAGGTTCTCCTACTTGTGCAGACTAAAGAGTTGGACCAAACCAGACGATTAATTATCGGGCTGTTTTATCCTGGAGGGGACAAGTTAAAGTTTTTCTGATGCAGCGGTTTGTTACCATAGAGGGCTTGAATCTCCTTAAAGCAAGTGAGATTTCTGTGACTCAGTCTGCTAATTTGTCCATTGTAATTTTTTTTTTTGGGTGTAAATTGTTGTAATTTCACCAACACTTACTAATTAAACCACAAGGTAGTGTGGCTTCTTTCAATTCTATTTCACTCACAGTTAGCTCATTGTTAGCAATTTTCTCAATGACAAACACAAACCAGAAAAAAAATCTCAAAACGGATCAGACAGGTTTTAGAAAACATATCAATGGGTTTCATTTGCAGGTAGCAATTTTGCATACCCCAACATGTTCTTCATGAGTATATAATTCAAACCTGAAGTGAAGGACACCCATGTCCAAGAAAGCGCAATCCATTATCATCCACCAATCCACACCCCGCCATAGCCAACACCTCCAACTTCTGCAACGTTCCAATCGCTTGAATCGAGTCCCTCGTCACCTTCAATAACCAAAAAAAAGTTTTATCAATCCCAATACAAAGTATTCATGTGTTCCCATCTAGTCTCCATCTTCCTCAACTTGGTCTAATTTTGGGTTGTTGTGGGCCCATCTAGACCTCCAAATGTTCATCGAAACTTTCATATCTAAGTCCGTTGAGAATATCATCGTGTAAAAATAAACTGAATCCGACATCAATAGATATGTGAACCAAACATATGAACATCTGTCAAAACTTAAACTCCCCACAAATGTGACTGGCCCATAGCTACTATGATCAAGTTAATTTTTCGCGCGATGACATGTTCTCGTGGAACAACTTTTTTCTTTGATCAGCTTCTCGTTGAACAACTTCGATCATCATGTTGGTCCCGTGTAGGACCAAAAACAACCCAAAACTGAACGAAACGGGACATACAGACTCCATGGGAACGGCAACCACATTGTTTTAGGTATTTAGCCGTTCATAAAAAACAAAGAAAAAAGTGACACCCAATCACTTATCCTATTTCAAGCACGGTCAGTGCCAAATATTGCATCCAAATATAGTGCACAGAAAATGTTACTTCTATCACTATATCAGTAATGATATTGATTTGTGGGGCCTCAAGCGCTGAAAAAGAACCGAGGTACTCTGAGGCTTGGCTCGTGCAGTAATCAAGATTAATTGAAGCTCGAGTCTTAGGCTTGTGTGGTAAGCGAGCCGAGCTCAACACTACAAAACTCGACCCGGCTTGAAAAAGCTCAGCTCGTTTGTATCGACTCGTTTATAGAAATACGAGCTGATCTCGAGCATGAGTTTTAGGCTCATTAGTAAACAAGCTCATGTTTTAGGTTCGGCTCGATTAGTAATCAAGCTGAACTCAAATTTGAGTCTTAGGCTCGTATAATAAACCAGCCGAACCCAACACTCCAAGACTCGGCTCGAACTTGAAAAAACTTACATTTGTATAGGGTCGACTCTCATTTGTATAGGCTCGACTCGTTTATAGATGCACGAGCCGAGCCTGAGCGCGAGTTGTAAGCTAGTAAACGAGCTCATGTTCTAGGCACGTTTAGTAAACGATTCGATCGAACACTACAAACGAGGTTATGTTACCTTTAGAAATGAAATGTCAAGGTGTTTGAGGAGAGGACACTTCGTACACAAAAGCCCAACCCCTAAATCACTAATCTCCAAACACCACTTCAAACTCAGCCTCTCCAACCTCCCACACCCCACCGCTACCTTGGCCAACCCAACATCGCTCAAATCCAAGCACTTATCCATCCTCACATCCCTCAACCCTGCCGCGCCGGACAGCGCTGCCGCCTCCCTGTCCCCGAACCCGCAGCAGTACGACACGTCCACCGCCTCCAACCCGGGGCACGCCCGGACCAGGACCTCCAGCCCGCCCGACCTCAGCCCTGCCGCCCGGCTCAGGACCAGCCTCTTGATCCCCCGCATCCACTCGCCGCGGCGACGGCGACTCAGTAGGGCCGTCACCGTGGCGTCATCGACGCGGGGGCAGACGGAGAGGTCGAGAGTTTCGAGTTTTGGGTATTTTCGGAGGAGGCCCGGGAGGAATTCGGGGCGGAGGATCCTGAGTTGGGTGCGGTGGAGCGAGTCGAGGCGGAGGAAGGCGCGGCAGGCGGAGCGGAGGGATTTTCGGTCGGAGTCGTCGGGGAGGTGGGAGAGGACTTGGAGGAGGAGGTCGTCGGTGAGGAGAGAGAGGATCGGAGGGGACTCCATTGGAGCTTGTTGGAACTTGAAGGGTCTGTTTTGCTGTTTTTCTTTTTGGGGTTCAAAGGTTGATTTGAGTGATTTTTGTCTAGGTGGGGACGAACAAGAAATAGAGCAGGCGGAGGTCGACGGACGAGGTGGAGGCGGGCGAGTCGGGACGCGGAAATCGTAACGAGGAGTTCATTGTTTTGTTACTGGCCGTGGAGGTTTGTGCGATGTTGAAAAAGGCTGGTGGAGGAGAGGTTGTGTTTAGAATTTGCACTGGAGAGAGAGAGGAGGGGGAGGCTGTAGTTATGCTTATGAAGAGAGAGAGAGAGAGAGAGAGGTGGTGTGGGCTTGACGAATTTTTGATCATGGGTGAGTGGGCGGGGCATTATTTGCCGCATTTAGGTATGGTCATGTGCTTGATCACGTGATTAGGTGTGGTAAAATTACTAAATGGACCTTATCTTTTGGGATGCATCTTTATGGTATGTGTTGATTCTACATAGACCCCAAAAAATTCTCAGCACCCCTTTAAAATATTTGGTATTTTATTTTATCTTTCTATTGACTTTGAAATAACCTAACCTTTAATCTAATAAAAATAATTTGGCACTCCATTTTTTGATAAATGTACTGCAAAATTTATCTTCTAGTGTTTTAAAAATTAAAATGCACATATAAATTTTTCAAAGCACGTTAAAAAATAAATTTTAGTGTGCATTTATCAAAAAGTAGAGTGCTAAAATTATTTTCCTTAATATAAATAAAATATAATTACTATCTACGCCGATCTATAAGGTGCACCGGCCACCAATATTGTCATCCTCCCTCGCTTCTTTTTCTCATCAAGCAACCACCAAGCCATTTCACACTCCATGTTGCTTGAACAAAGCATGAAATGAACTGATAGAACTTGAATAAGAAATTATTAGAGAGTGTTATTTGAACACATTTATAATCTTCAACAGATGTTTTGAATTTGGAATGAAGTATTAATAATTTTGAACATTCTTTTTGGGACGGAGGAAAAAACAAATTATTTAATATAACATTTACAATGATTTATATCACTTCCCACGTATCTAAACTAGACATTTAAGGTGGGAGCTGGTGGATTGGAAAAGAATTTTGTTATTTACAATTCTTAATTCTTATCCTTCGATATTAACTACTCCTATAATTTAAGAAATTTCAGGAGGGTATTTGGGGAAATATAGCAGCAAGGACAACGCACAAAAGAGGAAGTGGGGAATAAACGGATCTGGAACGTTGGATAAAATTCTACGATGGGAATGAACGGCGAGATAGGAGGGCGGTGGACACGTGGGCTAAAGTGGGTGTAGATGTTTACTAGTATTGCCGTGGTACTTGATCGTATAGTGGGGAAGGGACCTTCTAGGAAAGTGGGGAGGGGAATTCTATTGGTAAGATTTGCGGGCCCCACGAACGTGCAACGACCGTACCTATCTGCAAAACTTGAAATGAGAGGTAGAGAGACAGAGACAGAGACAGAGAGACAGCGATAATGGATCCGTGGAGTGGAGCTGGGTGCGTGGGGACCACCGACCTTTTGAAGAATCCCCTGCACAATCACGCGACTTTGGCCTGGGACCCACTGGGCTGAGGATTTTAGGAAAAAATTTCGACCTAAATTCTTTCTACTACTGCTCGATACATTTTTGTGGTTCCCAACCCAAGTATGTGAGAACCCGTTCCAGTTTCCCTTCTTTTTCCAAAACTTCCTTTTTTTCAAATTTCAAACTCAAATATAACGAAAATAAAAAATATTTTTTTAATTTTTTTTTCACCGTATTAAAGATCTCAATGAGATCTATCAAACAAGATCCATAGTGAATAGAAAATTATTTACATAAACACATGATTTTTGAGCTTGAAATTTACCTTCCTTTTCAAAAACCCACTTTTGTTAAAAGTGGAACGGGCTCTGAAGCGCGGAGGCAGATCCTGTCCCGTATGGAGTTACCCTCCAGTCCCGTTCAGTTCGGCCTTTTGTGGGTCCTTTTTGGGCCCACAACAATGATCGAAACCGTTCACATTTTAGAGCTCATCGAAACCAACGATCATGCTAAAAATCAAGTTGATCGGATACCGTTTGGTATCATTTCAAAATGTATTAAGTTTCGAAAAAATGTGTTGAAGGGTTGTAATCATGTGTTTCACACCTTTTTTTTAGACAACATTAATGCATTTTGAAATAATATCAAACAATATCCGATTAACATGATTTTTGACATGGTCGTTGCTCTCGACGAGCTCTAAAATATGAACGGTTCCGATCAATGTTGTGGGCCAGAAAAGGGCCCACAAAAGGCCGAACTGGATGGGACTGGAGGGTAGCTATATTGGACGGGATCTGAACCCGTGAAGCGCACGCATCTATTTGTCTATCTATCATCAATATTCTAAGTAAATGTATGTGAGCCTTCAAAATCTTCAAACTCCGATCCCAAATTTTTAGAATTTTAAAATTTTAAAAAATAAAAGAGAGAGAGAGAGAGAAAAAAAAAACGTGGGGGAGGGGGAGAGAGAGAATATAGAAAGGGGTGGGGGAGAGAGGGATGATGATATGGTATCCTCCGTCATTTTGAGGACACCGTAATTTTTGGCATAACTTTACCATTAGGAGCATAACTAAAATCAGTTTCAGACATAACGGAACCCAAACAAGGCATAACCAAGGAATATCCAAAAAACCAATCAAGGCGTAACTAGACTCAACTAAGGCATAACAAACATGTCATGCCTTGCTATGGTTTTGGTTTTGCCTTGCTATGGTTCTGTTATGCTTGTAATAAGTTTTGGTTATACTCACAATGATTTGTTATGCCAAAAGTTACGGTATCCCCAAAATGACCAGGGCCACCGAAGTCATTCCAGGGAGAGATTCTAGGGAAATGAGTTAAGTTTTTTAGATGGGAAGGAGTTGAGTTTTAAGTAGTCATGATAAATAAAAATCTTACTTTTTTTTTTTTTTCAAAATCTATATTGATATTTTTAAAATTATATATTCTACTAATTAGAGTTGTAACTGTTTGACGCACGAGACAACAAAAATTTCACATTAAAGCTTTGTTCTATTAATTAGCGGTGTGTCTGTTCGATACATATGAGCAAAAAAATAACAATGTGAATTTTTTTTGTCACGTGCAAACTTGCACACCATTATATGTTATCATGGAAAAAATGCTACCGTTCATCGATTATGTGACTGTGAAAAAATTAAACTATCTTTTTCATTATATAGCATTGTGCCCATCCGATACACAGGGCCAAAAAAATACCATTGTGACTTTTGAGTTGAAGCCTTTTAAGTTGAAGCCAAAAGCCTCTCAATCCTCAATTGTAAATTCCTAGAATTTTGAGTTTTTTAAAAAAGAATAAGAGAGAAACGTAGGTGGGATGAGAGAGAAGGGGGAGAGTGGGAGATGGAGGGAGAGAGATGTGGGAGTTGAATATAGAAGAAAAATTAGTCTATGTTCTTGAGACACTGTCATGTGGTACTCTAAATTTATTATGTTTGGTAGATAAGAGTTTGAGATACCTCCATGTGTTACCCGACGCTTTGCTGTCCTTGAAATTGATGGCTTTAACAAATGTTTGCTTTTTTCAATAGGACTTTCATTCTTTACATAATTGGACTTTTTGAGTTCTGCATTTTCTCAATATTCAATAACCTACCCGTTTGCTGTATAAAAAGAGACCTTTCAAAAAACTGTGTGTTCTACCTGCGACGCTGAATAATTAATCTTATTTTTAGTCTTTTTTTTTTTAGGAAACAGTTAGAAATTCATTGATAATGGAATGATGATTACATATTACCGTGTTTATATCTAATACAATTGTTACAAGGACTTATTACATATTTTGAGACAAATAACACATCTAAATCAAATGAAAGATTTGTGTCCAGCGATAAATTGATCAGACGGCCAGGTGTCAGAACCACGCATGTTATTTGTCAATGTCCAGCTGTCACGGTAATCCATAATGAACGATACTTCCCACAAAGACCGACCGATGCCAACCTAGTGCGACCAATGCCAAACTAATGACTTTTTTTACATTGTCGGTAGAGAGCACTGCGGTATGGTAGAGCCATATGCAACTAGATGACCGAGAAGCCAACTACAACACAGATCTGAAAGGACAAATAGGGTTCTGTTAGCCGCCAATACATATCAGTTACTCACTAACCTAGCACTTACATCCTCAAGGGACCAAACCGCTAGTCGGAACGTGCCCAATTTTAATGGCGACCGACACAGATCAGTAAGGAATGAACCCAAAATGTGCATCCTCGATCCCAGCTGGACTTGCAAAAAAAATAAATAAAACAGACAATTCTTTTTTGGTGACTCCCCACTTCCAGCTTCTGTTTTCAACATCCTAATCATCGAACGCATTAACAGTTACACCTGCAACAACAAACAAAACACAAATCCCAAACACCAGACATAGTTCACAGCCCGGACACGAAAGCCGATCAAACCGGATGGGGAAGGGGATAAACGAAGGGGGAATACTGGAATCAATCGAAACAAAAAAAAAAAAGTTAAGGAAGAACAAATAGGGTTTCGATCAGACAGGGAGAGGGAAATCGGAAAGGGGAGGGCTGATCGTGTAGAGACCCGTAAATTTCTTTTAAATTTTAATGTTTTACAAGTGGACAAATAATGGTTTAATGTGAAGATTAAAATTGTGGGTCAATGTGCAGGAGTTTGAAAATGTGGGTGTTAGTGTGCTAGGGTGCATGTGTGTATAAGTGTGTGCCAGGGGAAAACAATTCCCATAACCCCCCCCCCCCCCCCCCCCGCCCCCCCATCTCATTCTCTCTCCCGTTCTCCCTCTCTCTCGACTCCCTCTATCTCTCTCACTCTCTCCTTCACTCCCACTCAAAACCCACTCTAATCAACCTCCAATCTTTCATCCATATGCGTATTATGGTTTGTATCTCGCTGGTTTGAGCTCGGAGGAGGAATATTCGATTGATTTCGAAGTTTGGAGAGCTAGGGCTTGCTCAACTTGCGTGGGTTTCGCTTCTTGACTTGAGGTAGGGAATTCTACCTCTCTTTATATGTTTTATGATTGATTTGGTGCTAGAAATCGTGCTTGTAATGTCATGTTTAAGCCTATATCAAAAATCGATTGTTGCTGTAGGAATCGTCTATTTTTTCTGGATTCTTACTGGTAGGCCCGTCCTGTCTACCGGTAGAACCTTTATTGCTTTGTCAGAAAATCAGTTCCCTACCGGTAGGAACTTTTTTCCTACTGGTAGAATAAGTCGTAACCAGCTCAAACGTATAGCAGCAGCTCAAAAGTTGCTCAACAAGCGTATAGCAACTGCTCAACAAGCTGCTCCATGTATCCTACCTGCTCAACAAGCTGCTTTATTCGTAACCAGCTCAAACGTATAGCAGCAGCTCAAAAGCTACTCAACAAGCTGCTCTATGTATCCTACCTGCTCAACAAGCTGCTCTATGTATTCAACTCCTACCGGTAGGAAGCTCCTATATGTATTCAACTCCTACCGGTAGGAAGGTAGGAGTAAGCTGCTCTATGTATTCAACTCCTACCGGTAGGAATCCCTTACCTACCAGTAGGAGAAGCCCAAATTTGAAATTTTGGCCTTTTCTGTTTTCAGTTTCTACCGGTAGAAGCTTTCCACCTACCGGTAGGTCAAGTTGCCCAAATTTGGAATTTTGGCCTTTCTGTTTTCAGTTTCTACCGGTAGAAGCTTTCCACCTACCGGTAGGTCAAGTTGCCCAAATTTGGAATTTTGGCCTTTCTGTTTTCAGTTTCTACTGGTAGAAGCTTTCCACCTACTGGTAGGTCAAGTTCTACCGGTAGGACTTTTTCACCCACTGGTAGGAGTTTAGGAGTTTCAGCTTTTTTGAGCTGCTGCAGTACCTTTCAGCTGCTTTTCTTTATCTTTCAAATCATATTTTGAAGCCTGTCTGTAATAACTCTGAATTTCAATAAATGAAAATTTATTTCTTATTCGAGTTATTAATTTAAATTGCTTGAATTACCTTAAATTCCTTGTCATAATTACATTTTTGCCCTTGAAATTTGTTTCTTGACATTTAAGCCCTACTTAGCAAGCCTAGTTAGCTTTTAACCGGCTTGTTAGAGAAACTAAACTAGGAAGTCACCTAGTTACTCATCCTTAACCATAGATGGACCGTTTTGCCCATCCATGAACCTTGTGAACCTTTTCAACCCTAAAAATTGGAATTTGTTATTTTATTTTATTTTATTATTTTGGTTTTACTCTTTGTCCCTTGGATAATAAAAATTAGGGGAACTATTATCCATTGGATAATAGAAACCCAATTCTTTATATTAAAAGTATACTTGGTTAAATACTAGTATTTATAAAATATAGACTTTTATAAATACTTTAAAGGACATTTTTGATTAGTTTATTATATAATTTCCCTAGCAACTATTGTCCATTGGATAATAGAAGTTAGGGAATTTATTACCAAATGGGTTAAATGTTTAGTCTTTCACCTAGTACATGGGTTTATTAATTTAGTCTTTTTCTTTAAACCCATGTGATGAAGTACAAATATTTTATTATGAAAAGTACTTAGTACTAAGATTCTCCTAAGTACCCTAGTATTATTTTAAGTTGGGGTTTTTGTACCCATTGGATTAGTTTAATGGGATATTGTTCTTCGTAGTGTACAATAGTACCTATGTATATAATATATTAGTACATGGAAGACTAGAATATTGCCCCAAGTACACATGTGCTAAATTTATTAGTTTATTGGGTAAATCTTGACCTTTTAAGTCTTTTTGATTTTTGGTACCAAAGTACTTATATTTTAATTGTTCTTCTTGCACCTAATCGTGTGTGTGTGTATGTACTTTGCAAGAGAGTGAGAGGGAGAGAGAGCTGAGAGAGGGGAGAGAGAGAGAGAGAGTGGGCCGAGAGGGAGAGGGAAAGGGAGAGAGAGAGAGGAAGAGGAAGAAGAAGATTTGATGTGTACCTTGATCTTTGATCTTCCATTGTACTTCAAGATCCTTGGATGGTTGTTCTTCCAAGCAAACTTAACTTCCATTGTCCTCTTTGGACAATTACCCAATTGTTTAAACCCTAGAATCTTGTACAACCTCTTCTCTACCACAAAAATTTCCAAGAATCAAATCTAAGTACCAACCCTAGCCATGCAAACCTAGGATCTTGACCTTAATCTTCCATGTGAACATGATTTCATAGAGTAAAAAAATTGAGATGTAGAGAGAGAGAGAGAGGGGCCGGCCAAGAGAGGGAGGGGGAGAGTTTTGCCTATAAATAGAAGGCCATTCCAAGCTTTGAACTCACACCTTCAACCATTGCTCTCACTTCTCTCTAGAAATTCTTAGAGTTCTTAGTTCAAAGGTTCAAGAATTCTCCTTGTTCTTGAGTTCTTGAGCAAAACCACCAAACCACTTCCAAAACCACTCATAGATCTTTAAAGTAGTCCACATTAGATAGTAAAGTTGTTTCTAGGAAAAGAAAGAACGTCTCTTTTCCTTTCGAAGCAATCCGGAGTCTTTACGCCGCCAAATTTTCAAACCGACGGCCAACTTTCCGTAGCCGACCACCGCCAAGAAGAACGGTAGTTTATCCTAGTCCACCAACTCTAGTATTGTTTTAAATCATATGTTAAGGAATAGAATGTTAATTAGTAGCAACTTTGATCATTACTTTTAAAAGTAGATAAGATTATCTTTTATTAAATGTTGGAAATGCATGGTTTATTTTCAAGATGTTTCAAGCATGCAATGTAGCTTAGAGTTGGATGATCTTGTTGGAATAGTCTTATGAAATGCTTGTTTGTATGTAAAGTCTTACACCGAGGAGTCTTGCATGAGAACGAGACACGAGAACCGAGAAAGTAGAAACATGGCACCTAGGGTGTGGTTTAACAAGAGAAATGTGTTTTCCGAGGAAAAAGATATTTTAGAAACTACATAATGACCATTTCAAGGGTATTATGTGAGTTGTGTGAATGTGTGTGTGCCAATGGGAACCCGGCGCGGCGGAACCATTGTGAGGATACTTGGGAGACCGGTGCGGCGGAACCAAGGTTGGGTGAGTAGCATGCTTATCCGTGGGGAGGAGCCAAAGCAAATGTGTGCCAATGGGAACCCGGTGCGGCGGAACCATTGTGAGGATACTCGGGAACCCAGCGCGGCGGAACCGAGGTTGGGTGAGTTAAAAAGGAGTTTTTTTGGAAAAAGAAAATAACGACACGATTCACGGTGAGTCAACACCAACGATAGTTATAAAGCGATTGTGGATGTGCTACATGTTATTGTCTTTTGTACTGTGAATACACATATCATGTGGAAATCGATGTTATAATGATCTTATGTTCATAAGTTATAGGTTAGTGAGTAGGATTTTATTATTGAGCCTTCGTAGCTCATGGTGTTACCTTGTGGTGACCTTGGCATATTATATGGGTGGCGACGCCGGTATAATATGTCAGATCTGATAGATAAACAGGGCGAACTCTTCACTTTGGAGGCGTATGGAGCTGAAGAACTCGCTATGATGGAGGAACAAGAGGAGCTGTAGTTAGGAACCCTAGCTTCCTATTTTGTGTTTAAAATACTCCTACGGGAGTTATGTTGTAATACCGAGCAGTGACTCTCTTTAATTTCTGTAATAAATTATCCTTTAATGTACCTAAAATTAGGGGAGTTACACTTTCATCGACTCTAATGAACTTGGTTACGCATTCTTCTAAGTGTTTAGGAGAGTATTACTCGTTTCTCACTTAGAGTGATATCCAATAGACTAGAGTGAATTCATCATTTTAAGAAATGAGAAATGAACATTAGTGCACATGAAAGCATGAATGATACACTTGGGCATGACTAGACATCCAACGTGTAGTATTGCAACCCGTTTTCTCTCAACTCATAGAATTCTTTAGATTCCCTTAGTATATGCTTCACGGACTCCTAGTACAAAAACTAGAAAACTAGTCAACGCAGAGTCCAGTTGAGGGTCGATATGCGGTACGTGAAGATGTGGAGGTGTACTTAGAGGTACGGTGAGGACGTGTGTATTTGATTATATGCGATATGATAGATTGTTGGTCTTGAAATACCATGCGAGTGGTTAAATGGCCTTTGGATTCGATTGAATGAGCGGATGTTTGTGAAATGGGAAGCGGAATGAAAGTGTATTACTAATGATCAGAGTATTGTAGGATTTTAAGTATGGGCTTAGTACGCCATGTAAGATGCGGGTGCATGACAAATGAGGAGGCATAGATGTGTACGTTTTTGGAGTCACGTAATGGTTAATTAAAATTCTGTGGTATAACCGTCAGAGAAATTATGAAATGATGATGATTATGAAAGGTGTGAAAAGTGACCCAAGGGGTCGTTACTGAGCGAAAAGACTCGGGGTGACCCTGCGCTCGAGGGAACTAGACCCAAAGTGACCCACCTGATTATTACTGTTCAGGGAATAGACTCGGGGTGACCCTGCGCTCGAGGGAACTAGACCCGAGGTGACCCAACTGATTATTATTATTGAGGGAAAAGACTCGGGGTGACTCTGCGTTCGAGGGAACTAGACCCGAGGTGACCCTAGTGATTATTCATGGAAATATCTGAAATAAAGAAATTCTAAAGAAAATGATAGGTTGATTAACAAGAGTGAAGTGTTCGTTTAAGTTCTTAGATTCTGGTACAGTACGTCTGTCTTATCTATGCTTCTCTGTTATTCGAACGTCTGTGCTTCCTCGGCATCTCTCATTTCTTTGGCATATAGAGCTTGCGTAGACTTTTCTACTGGGCTAGTGTAGCTCAAACCTTATATTCTTTTCAGGTGCTAACACGGATCAATAGCCAGCATGACTGGAATGCTTGGAGTGTGGATATACCCGTTTTGAAAGCTAACCGAAGGAGTCACCTATTCATCTTCGTAAATTTATTTTGAAAGTAGTCTATTGTAACCTAAATTGTAATTCTTTTGATTAAGGAATATTTGTAAACTTGTAACTCTCATTATACTTGTTACCTAAGTAAATTTGGGCCGTTGAGCCGATGATGTAATATTTGAAAATCTCTTAGACTTGGAAGTATTATTTTGGGAATGGAATTACCGTAGTCTTTTGGGATTGTACGAATTAATGTGAGGGTTTTGTTATGAAAATCATTAATATTTATGTTGAAAATCGAGGACGTGACAGATCGGAGTAGGAAGACAATCGAAAGGAGGAACCCGGTTACACGACAGGGAGGGAAAGTAGGAATCGGGGAGGCAAGCAACCGGGAAGGAGAGTCTGCATTGTGAACAAGTCTAAGCTTATGGAAGAAAGAGCATATAACAGGTGGAGCCTGCCCGGTGGAAGGTGTCGAGTGGAGTTGCAAAGGAGGGCCTGCGGCGAGCTGAGTTGAGGATGCTACGGTGGAAAAGGTTGTTACCCGACGCTAGAGGGGAACCGATCACTAGAGGTGAACTAGAGAAGGACGCTTATTCATGGAGGGGAGGGGTGGACGGTGGCGGAGTGCGGCTGGGGAGAGGGCGGCAGCCCCCTCTCCCAAAAAAACCCTAATCAAAGTTTGGCTTTTTGTGTACGCAACTTTTTCTAGAGAGAGAAGAGTTGAAAAGATATTTTTAAGGCCTGTTTGGAACTTAGGAAAAAGAAAAAAAAGGGAAGAAAAGGAAAGTGGGGAGGAAAGTAGGGAGGAAAATTCTTCCTTGGTTTTTTTTTTTTTGTTTCCTCTCGAACCAAAAAAGAAAAAATTATTTTCCCTCCTTTACCTTTCTTTTCTATAAGTTCCAAACAAAGTTTAGTATTTTATTGCCAAGGAAGTAACAGAAAAACAACAATAGGAATATCTTTTTCTGTTTTTTTTTTGAATATTTTGGACAACTTTGTATGATTTTTTTTTTAACAAACAAAATTATTTTGTACTCCAAATGCAATGTTTCTCCTTCCCACAAAACTGTGTGGGACCGACTTTGCAAAATGTGAACCATACACACTTTTGTGAGAAGAAGAAGCATTACTTTTGGAGCATGAATCAAAGGCGGCTCCACCATATTCGAGGGTTCTAACGAGCCTTGTGGTTACAAAAAATGCACTAGTATATTGTACTACTTTTTTTACATATAATTTAATTTTTGTTTAATATTGATGGCACTGAATTATTCCCATGTAGCCAAAACAATTGGAAATCTACTTAAAATTGAGAATATGTAGATGATATAGCTTAATAAAAATAAAATAAACTAGACCCAGTAAATTTTCAACCAAAATTACACGTTCATTTTATATAGAGCTTTGTATGTCAAATTTTTTTATCCATTTTTGTCACCAAATTAAATCCTGAAACCGCCCCTACATGTAATAATCTTCCCTTTAACAACATGTTTAACATTATGGAAGGAAAATAAAATGAAGAAAGATAGGAGTAATGATTTAAAAAAAGATAGAAGTACTTAGCGTATTCATTTATTCTCTCCATCCCAATTTGTTTATTCATTTTCGGGATTTTAACTTTTTTAGGGGACACAATGATTACTTTTGAAAATGTTTGATTTTCCAAGAATACCCATCACTTATTTAGCATTAAATGAGGGTGCACGTTCTCTAATGCACAGCTTTTTTTTAAAAAAAAAGAGGGGGGCAAAAATGGAACTTATAACAGTCACTTCAAATTAGACAAACAATTTGGGACAACGAGGACAAACAAAGTGGGACGGGGATGTAACACATTATTTTTTTTGTGTCTCAATCTAAAAACTAGGTAAATAAATAAATAAATGGTACGGAGTAACTAACAATTCTGATAGGTAAATGCAACCATTTAAGCTCCCTAACTTATACTTGTTCGTCTATTTATATTGTTATTTCTTGGCGAAGATTGATGGATTATTTGTCATGCCCTTGATTTTTAACATAAATTTTAAGTATTTCCACAAATAAATCCTCGCAATATTCTGTACGAAACCCAAAAGATTACCGTACTTCCATTCCCATAATTATGTTTCCAAATCCATTAGATTCCAAACTATTACATCTTCGGCTTAACAGCCCCAAATTAACATAAGTATCATATGTCAAGAGAGTTAAGAGTTTACAAATATTCCTTAGTTAAAAAGAATTATAACTTAAATTACAAATATATCTTTCAAAAGAAATTTACAAAGATGATAAGTAACTCATTTGGTTAGTTTTCAAAATAATGTCCACACTCCAAGTACTCCAGGCATGCAAGCTACTGTTCCGAATTAGTACCTGAAAATGATGTAAGATTTGAGCTACACTAGCCCAGTAGGAAAGTCTACGCAAACTCTACATGCAAATGAGCTACACGAAAGAACAAATGATGAAAATCAAATGACAACAAGGATAAGCATAACTATCATGATCAAGTATCCAACTATCTCCAATCCATCTTCTCGTCATACTCATAAGTCATGTTCGTTCAATTCGTATCTCAACATCTCGTATCCTTTGTGTGTCTAAGCTGAAACTCCTTCCGGGCCATTAATGGGATCCCGATATCCCATGCCAAGCACCCACCTTGTAGATTAGGCCTTGAGTGTTCAATATGAGCATTAGCTCTTGCCAGCCAATTACGGGATCCCGATATTTCCTGCCGGGCAGCCACCCGTCGATGGGCCCCGAGTGTTCACGCGTCGTTCACATGCTCAAGTATATCGTTCGTATTTCAACGTGCAATAACTTACATTTCTCATTTCTTAACTCAACGAGTTCATTCAAGTCCACCAAATATTGCTCAAGTGTGAAATAGGTAACGTTCCCCAAACACTTGAAGGAATGCATAAACAAATCCATTAGAGTCGATGAGAAGCTCCAAAAAGTGATTTTGAAGGCAAAGGAAAATTAGCTCCTGGACACTGTGCCTACCAGTAGGTGAATGAGTCCTATTGGTAGAAGAGAAAAATTATGCACTTGACCTACCGGTAGGCTTTCACCTACTGGTAGAAACTGAAAATAGAAGGGCCAACATTTTGCGCGAAACAATCTTGTATTTGTCCTACCAGTAGAAAAAAAGTGCCTTCCAGTAGGAAATGAGTATCTTTGAGCAGCTAGAGTATGTTTGAGTTGGTTATGAAATAATTTCTCACTTATCCTACCGGTAGGTGAAAAGTTCCTACCGATAGGGAGAGTGTCTTTCTGTCAAATTTGACAGGATATTCAGATTGTGATCCAATCTCAATAACAACCAATACAAGCTCGAAATAGACATGAAAATATTCAAATAACATATAAAGAGAGGTAGAATTTCCTACATCGAGTATCCAAGCTGAAATCGAAGAGATTGAACAAGTCCTAGCTTTCGGAATCCAAACCGAGCTAAATACACCGAACCGAGCTCTATCCAATGCGATACGAGCCCCAATACGCAAGTCGAAGATGGAGTTGAGGTTGATTGTTATGGGTTTTGAGTTTAGAGGTGAGTTTTTAGGTGAAGGAGTGAGAGAGATGGTGAGAGCCGATAGAAGAGAGAGAGACCGAGAGATATGGAGAGGGGAGAAAAAAAATGAGATTTTCTTTCCTGGGCACACACACATACACACAAGCACTATATACACTAACACCCATATTTTTCAAACCCTTGCACATCAACCCCCAACCATAATTTCCACATTAAACCATAATTTATCCCTTTATAAAACATTAAAATTATATAAAAGAAATTTACGGGTCTCTACATTATTGATATTTGCATGTCTTGCAGATCGATTGCGCGAAAATAGAGAAGCTAACCAACTTGTTGTATTTTCTAATAAAAAAAGAACTTCTTGTATTTCTCATTCGTATGGCGGTCGAGCCCATCTGGACGGTCGCGGCCATTGTTCATCCGAGAATCAGCAACTTGTTTTTTTTTTTTTGATAAGTACACCAACTTGTATTATTGTCATACTGTTCATTCGAGAATAACCAACTTGCAGTATTGTCATACTAAAATCATCAATGTCACACTATTTTTTTTTTATAAAATGCTTGAACACATCCAACTATCCAAGTGTATATCTATTCGTACAAAGTGCAATTTTCTTCACCCTCCTTAAAAAGTGGTGAACACAGTGATAGATCCAGAAATCTCATGTAGATGGGTCACTTTTGAAGCACAAGATTAGTATAAAAAACTTAAACGAAGGATAATGAATAAAATTAAAGGAATATTAGCGTTTGTGTATTTGTAGTTCATTATATATTACAATTTGTGAAATGCATACAAAGGTACTTTCGGTTTTTTGGTTCTACTACTAAGTATAAGTACTTATTGGGCATGGTTCAACTTCCATTATTTTAAAATCATCATAACCAAAAAAGAGAGTCAAATGACACTACAAAGACTCAAACACAACCCTCCTATATGGAAGACCAAACACTTACCACTACTACAAGCTACAACGTCTACTATGTTTTGTGTAATTTAAGCATATATTACTTACACTAATTTTTTAAAAATATATATTCCGAAAATTGCAGGTGGGTCACGTGACCCACTTGTGCTCATGGTAGATCCGCCCCTAAGTGTTGAAAAAGGGAATAAATGATTGAATTTATCAATGTTTTGGAAAAGGAATGAACTTGGTTTTGGAAAAAGGATTTTTATGAAAATCCTCCGGCTATTCCCGAATGAATCAACGGTTCCGGTATTTAGGCACAAATCAACGGATTCCGGTATTCAAGCGAATCAACGGAGTTGACTCGTAAAGGTCAAGAGTTTTTCTCAAAACTACATTGCCAAAAAAAAAAAATGAATGTTTTCTTTTACGAAAAGAGGTCCATTGGTAATTGGTAAGAAATGAGGAGTCTTATAATGGTTTGAGAAACTGTCGTGAGTTATCTTGCTGGACGTGTGTTTAATGTTGCTCTTAGTTTGATGTATGAATGGTTAGGGACACCATTATGATGTATTGAATCTCGTAGTCGTGGTCTGTCGGTTCCTTATGGTGCCCTTCTGTATCTCTTATTCGTTGAGTCGAAACCATTCATTATCATAGCATGATTCATTACAGTTACATATAGCTTGAGTATAGAATTTTCTACTGGGCTAGTGTAGCTCAGCAAAATCCTTCTTTTCAGGTTCGAATGTTGGGCAATAGACTGCATGCAATGGTGTGCTTGGACATGAAGATTTTGGAAGCCGACTTCTTTAGTTACTTAATCTTCTTTTGTAATTGATTTACTTTTGTTAAAGATGAGTTTGTAACTAATTGTTCTTAAATTCCTTTGACTAAAGAAATTGAAATACTCTAAATAGATTCGTACTTGTGGTTAAGTTGATTTGGGCCGTGGTGCCAAAGTTGTATATTTTAACTTTTGTGGATTTGCTCGTGAAGTTAAATAGTTGGAAACCTTTTGGGGTATTATTAAGTTATGCGAGGATCTTTTATCAAATTGAATTATTTATTTATATTGAAAATCGAGGGCGTGACAAAACCTCAGTAGCTGCCTTTGCTTATGGTCAATCTCGCTGCTATCTTCCCAGAGACGGATGGTGAGTATCAATAGATCTCTTTTCCACCTAGGTCAAAGGGCTATGCCGCTATATATGCTACACCAAAGTATGCTCCTAGGGTAAGCTACTGGCTTTGGATCTGCCTCTTGAGCACGAGCATCAGACTCTGTTGAATCACACTCACGAGAATCTGGGCATTAAAAAAAAAAAAAACCCCTTACGTGGGGCTCAGATGGTGCATTATTAGATTTTAATATTGCATTGAAATTGAACGACGAGATTTGTTGAAGTATGAAAATTCAATGACTAACTATGTAATTTATCCTAAAAAATAACAGCATTCTTTTTTAAAAAAAAAAAAGAAGGGAAGACTTGAACCCCAGATATTTTAGATAAATGTCCAAACTCCAACACCTTATCACTATGGTACACAATTGAGAATTTGTAATTCTAAAAACTATTAATTATATAATATTTTCTTGTTCGTAGGGGCCCTATTTCCTGATTGAAAATTTGAGAAGACAGTGGCCTCAAATGCCTCCGTCTTAGTGCTGGGTTTGTACTTGTAGATCATATTATAGCCTATGTCATTGGTGTAAATTAATATGTCGATTTTAATAATTTTTTTTGAAAGAAAGTACAATGACAATAAATTTACAAAATTATTTAGATTGTACTTCCACGACCTAGCTAGTTCCAGGAACCACCATTAAATTTGGATTGGTATGCATAGGGTGAAGGTTTGGCATCAATCCACGTGTCAAATATATAGTGCCAATTGTTAAGTGCACCGCCCTGAATATTGATAAGATTGGGTAGTAATATAATTAATTTCACCAAAGGGGGAGTGATTTTCACACTCTATTTTTTGATATTCACACTTATTTTTTTGTACTCCATTTTAGTGTCGAAAGTGTGTGTATTTGAGACAGTTAGATAATTATTTTTTTTAGTTCAAAAATTTTGTGCGAGAACTTCACTTTTAGTTTAAATTATTGAGGTATTGTGTAGGAAAAATTAAAATTTGAAAAAATAGTGTAGAGGGAATTGAAATTAAGATAATATGGAGGAAAATTTCAAATTTTGAAAAAATTATGTGGTGGGAATTGAAAAAAATTAGGTTAAGTTTCGTACAACACATTGTGCTAAGGTAACAACAATCTATGGTATTGTTATAATATTTGTGACTATTTTATTTAATATTTGATATTTAATTTACGTATATATTTTGCTTCGGTATAACTATTGTGGATTTTTTACAACATATTTTTATTTTGTTATGGAATATATCATCACAAAAAAAAAATACATAACAAGTTGTAGTAAGGTAACGCCACTTTATGATTTTATTATAACAATTGTGGTTATATTATTTAATTATGGTATGGTATTTTGCCGATTATAACTATCGTTAACTGAAGAAGCTAATTGAATTTTTTTTATATGACACGTTGTGGGTATGAAAACGTCAATTTATGGTGTTGTCATAACAAATTTGGTTATATTACTGAATTTGTGGTATTTTAGACATGTCTTATTATGGAATATTTTAATTAATTTCTTTTAGTACGACACATTGTGGTAAAAAAAACGTCAATTTATGGTATTGTCATAACAATTGTGGTTTGTTACATAATTTGTAGTATTTACATATGTTTTCTTTTGATACAACACGTTGTGGTAAGAAAATGACAATTTTAGATGTTGTCATAGCAATTGTGGTTATTTTATAAAATTTGTGGTATTTTACAAATATTTTTGGCTTGGGTAAAACAATTGTTGATTCTGGTAGGACAATTTTTGATTTTGTTACGGAATATCATACGAGTCAAAGAATTTTGGTACGACTCATTGTGGTAAGATAATGCCAATTTACGGTGTTGTTATAACATTTATGGGTAGCATTTTTTAATTTTTGATATTGTACACATATATTTGGTTGGGTTACAAGTATTATGGATTTTGGTACGAATAATTATGGTTACATAATAATAATATTTTTTAATTATAAATAATCTGCTAATGACCTGTTCAACAGGTAAATTTTAAAGTACAAATCGTAACTAGCACCATAAATATGCATTAGAAAAACAAAAATCGGCATAATGAAAATCACAAATTGTCATAATTTAGACATACGGTATACTCTGTGTTCCCCTTTCTAATGGCCACATTTGTAACCACTACATTTTTAACGGTCATATTTTTGCAACAACTATATTTGTAATGCCTATGTTTCAATGGTCATATTTACGGGTTCAAATCCTATGGGAAGTTGGTACCCTTGTTTTTTTTTTTCTTTTTCCCAGCAAGTTGATAACTTGATAGATACCCCTCAACACTGCACTACAAGCACCTCCCGCATTACACGTGTAGTGCAGTCAATTCGACCGTCCGTCTCGGCAATGGACGGCTCGGATTTTCATCCGAACAATGGACGGCTAAGATTTGGAGGAGTTCGATTTCAGACCAAGATAGACGACCGGATCAGCCGCATTACACAGTGTAGTGCGTGCCCCTCCCATTCCCTTATTTATGGGTCATAAAATAATGATTATAAAATACCGCTAATGAAGTTTTTACTATAATTTGTGTTTGGTTCTGAGTTTGTCCGTTAGAATTCTTCAATGGAATTTTTTTACCGTCTAAAAAACAAAACCTGTGATTAGTCATCCCATTTAATGATGATCACCAGGAATTTTTTTATTATTTTTTATCACCAGGATTTCAGTAGATGAGAAAAGTGAGGTAAAGCTAATAGATAAAGTAATAAAATATTCAGTGCCTAATGAATATTGCCTCGCCAGAAGTAGTAAAATCTACGAAATTATCAAAGCAGCAATGATGAAAAAGAGACTGGTAAGTTATGAATGTTTTCCTCGCTAGTATAGTGGCAGAGGGGATAATAACGAAGGAGATGCAGATGCTTTTACACCCCACGTTCCCTCAAAACTGCCACACAGCTAATGGCTACACTTCCCACATTTCTCAGAATCCCATAGCCATTTTCAAATGCTCTTAGAGCATCTCCAGCAATATAAGCATAATTCTAGCCATTTATCATAGGATTTCCCTCTTGGCTAGCCACAAAACATGTCCACCACCCTGTTGGAATATTTTTAATAAAAATAAATATTAGTACTAACTCCTCACCTTTAGTGTTTTACCGTTACAATATTAATGTAGTATTGAAATATCGGTTACAAAATTAAGAGTATTTATGCTCTATTATTATCTCTATATTAAAGGCTATTACTCCTATATATATGTGTATCTCATACAAGGGAAAAAAGAGGAAAATAGAAAAGATATATACACATACTTATAGAGATGTACACAAAGAGAGATACAAACAAGTTTGTGTGAGAGTTTACATTCTATTTTCTATATTTTCTATGTTGATTAGGCAATTTGGTTCGTGACTCGTTCAAACCTCCCGGTGGTCGTGAACATCGGATGAGGAATGCTTGTGAGCGCTTGGGTTTAATCTTGGGGCTAGTACACTCCAGTGGAACCTTCACGAGGGGAGGAATATTAGCCTTAAGACAGTGACTACACGACTCTCAATCTCACAGGCAACATCTTTATTACTCTTAATATTTTCATGTTGTCTTATTTCTAACTTGTTGTATTTCCATATATTATGTGCTCTAATTCTTCTTGTGATAAATAATATTTATGAATAAAAAATCCTAACAAGTTAAGGCTAATATTATATTTACCCTCGATGAATTACGAAATTGATATTGTGTATCTATTGAGCTGAACATCCTTAACCAAATAGCCAAATGAAATATTGTATCTATTGTGTATATCTATTTGCTTAAAAGCTCGATCATATGGCAGTTCTTGCAAAATTTTACTTTAAGGACATGGTGGTGGAATCTTATAATAAATACACTTGTCCATTGTGTAGCCATTTAAGATATGAATCCATTGTTATTATTAATTAACCTCAGTTTATGACAAAATATTCTAAGCCACTAGAATTCGGTGCCTTTTTTTGTTTATTGGGAGTAGTAAATTTGTGATTACTAGCTATAGGCACCGGGACGATAATCAACTCACTTAAGTTTCGGTTACTAAGTGAAAGTTAAGGTCTAGGCTCTTGAATAATTATAATGTCTTCCGTTTTGTTTAGAACATGATTTTCAATTATTGCACTACTACAACTTATTATTTGGACCGTTACATTTTGACAATTCTTGGCACGTGCTTTATGGTCCGTTTATGGGACATTCATACCTTCTAATAAAGTTTTGCATTTGAGCAAAGGTGACTCACATTTTACATGATATTTGCTAATGGCATTATCTCAATGTTGCATGTACTGTGGTGGTCCATTTAGTATTTGGAAAAGAAAATGGCAATTTATTAATGCAAGAGTTTGGTTGGTTTTATTTTTGTATTATACTATTTCACCGGGATCCTATGGGGGGAACAAAAGGAAAAATAAAACATAGATATTTGTTTTTCCTTTCTCTGGATGGAAAAAGCTTTGTTGGAGAATAAATGGTTAATAAGCTTTGTTTGTGTCTTGTTAACAGTATCTTCTTCTCAAGTTATGTTGAGAATGTTACATTGTTATTACTAGTATGTTCAAATTCTCATTCACCAATTTTTTAAACAAAGTTTGAGAGTAAATAAAAGGTGGTCTAATAATGTTTCGGAGGAAGGAAAAAAAAAAAGAGAGATGCGGAATAGTTATGAATTTCCCTTGATTTCCGTGGAAAAAGAAACATCGGTTCTATTTTCCAGTAGAAAGATTCTTCTAGAAGTGTTGCTAAAACTTTGAAAAATTTGCTAGGTTCTTGTCTTTGTTCAAACACATTGGTTATAGTTACTGCATTTATTTTGTGATTGCAATATAATTTGTGTATATAGTGATTGAAGTTGGTTCATACTTAATAGAAGAAGAAAACGTTACACATGAAATGTCTAAGTGGTAGTTTTGTTAATAAATTTTTGACTCCTTCAATATCAATGTACAGAAGAGTAACTGACAAGATCTCTTTTATATGTTATAAATGAACGGATGATAATTGGCGTATAAATATTGCATATTGTGACGGTTATAGACATAAGATTGATGATCGTAAAATGCATGATTAATGCTATGCGATTGTATTTACGTGATTGGATTTTCTTGGGAAAAGGAGGAAAAAAAAATATAGCTTGTGTATTTTGTATTATTGGAAGGAAGTTCCGTAGATCTAGATTTGGACTTATTTTTTGTTGGTGGAAGTATTTGGTGATTGATTTTACAGGTTGGAGCCGTGAAATTACTGTTTGATATCATTTAGAGCGTGGTTAATTTGCAGCTTATGGGTTATCATGGTTGTAAGTAAAAGGTTTTATGTACTTTATGTTGCAAGTATCTATGCATACACCATGAGATTTTGATTGGCTTTGAAATGGAAAATGATTGACTATTCATTTTCTCGTGTAGTAACTGCCCTATTTAAGTGTCATTGTGGGAGTAACTATTAGTGGTTTTTAAAAGGGAAAAAAAAAAAACCCCACTTAATTCGGCTTTCCTTCTAAGAAAGACAAAAAATTTTATTCTAAAAGATCACGTAACTTGCACGATTAAAGGTTAGCATAACTATTATGCATATGAGTGGTGAATATTTATGCGGCACTCTTTGGGACTTCATCACTTCAATACCCAGTTTCTCAAGTTATTTTCTAACAATAGTCTTCACGGTTTTGATCTGTGGGGGAAAATTATTTTGGTGGTTACTTGTAGAAGTATGGACAAGGTTTTTGTGTTCACCATCATCGGGTTAAGACTATTGCTTTGTGTATGGTTGTCTGAAATCCACATTGGAATAAGCACATGTATGCTGTTATTTTTCCAAGTCTTATGCTGGATTTGGTTTCCCAATTCGGTGGAAAAGGTTTATGTCTATAGATGATCTCTTTACGGGAAAAATAAATGTCATGTTCAATCTTTCTTCGTTACCAAGTCTATTATCATATTTCATGACCTTTTTGTTGTCATGAGTAACGTGTAGAGATTTGTAAACTTGGTTTTTCAAAAGATTTTTGTTTTGGAATTGGTGATTAGTTTTCATATATTGTTTTGTAAAAAGGCAAAATAAATTAAAACCATGGCTATCAGGATTAAGCTTTGTTAATAGATGATCGATTTCGGTTGCTACCTCATTAATGAGACTTTAAACTATGGTTATAAATCCTCGCATTATTTTGTGACCGTTTGTGAGCATATTTTTAAATTACTTTTTAATAAGGCAATGGTTTTTCTATCATATTTACTAGTATGAGTCTCATTGGTTAATTGAAGTTTTGAAACTTGTGGGGGATGGTCAAACTTAATTATTTTGTGTAAGTTTCAAAACTCATTATATGAATCTATTGATTCTTAAAACCATTGTATATGATCGAGTTTTCCCTTTAACAAAAGCTAGTTATATACCTATGGATGGGAATGTGGGGGTTCTTTATAAATAAAAGTGGGTTCTGTATTATTGGTGAGTTTGTGTAATTTTATGAAGCTCTCAACAATGTTTGGGCCTTTGAGGGAAAAAGGGTGAAGAAATGGATTTTTGTCTTTGAAAATGTTTTTAATGTCTTAGGTGGAGAATTCAAGGGTTTTTATCTCTTAAAGGATTTCAAATGTTTCAGTTTTGAGGCAAGTTTCTCTTGGACAATTCTCATGTAATGATTTGGGAACATGCTTTCAAGATTCATAACATTAAGCAAACCCATATCTCTTTTGAATTTGATGAGTTTTATTTACCACCCATGTGACAGAGAAGCATATAACTTACTTATGTCAAAACCCTTGTGTCGATGGTGTATATTTTGTGATGAGATAATTGGTTATTTTCCATTTGTGAAATAAAAAATTTCCAATTGCATAAGGGTATTGTTATGCATATAATACAAACCCTATGATAAGAGTTTTCTTAGAAAAGTGTTGGCCAAAATTTGTTAAAAGATAACAATACTCTCTTTAATATGCCTGCTATGTGAGTATTAAAATTAAAAGTATATTGCTAGTGTTTTGTGGGGGCATATTACTTTTGATAGACTGTGAATTTTGTTTATAAGATTAGCAACCAGTTTGATTGCTCATGTCAACTTGCCCCTGCTTTATTCCTTTTAAGGAAAATATGTAATGCATGTGGGGTTTCTAATTTTTGTGAATATTAGTTGGATATTTCTTATTGAGAAATTCATAATACTAATTTTTGTGTTGGAGAGTTGTGTTTGAAATTTATACAGGTGCCTTTTGTAAGCCAATAAGACGAAGTTTGAAATTTGCACCATTATAAGGAGAATAAAGGCTTGAGAGGACAAAGAATGCATGCAAAGTAAAAATTGAGGAATTTATTGAACTCCCAAGAGGAGTTGTTGCCGCTGGACTAGCACGAGGCTAGATCCTAAAAATTGTCGAGGGGAATGAGCAAAGCCTATAGGAAGTCACCAAGGGAGGTAACCCAATCTCTGTGACTGGAGATCCCATGAAGGAGATTCAATGGGTAAAAACAATCCGTATTGCGTGACTTGATATCAGCACTAAAGAAAAGTTGAAGACACCATATAGAGTTGTTCTCCTGCTCATTCCTAAGGCACAGTGCTGAAGAAATGACAGGTTGAGGATGAGTTTTAACTCTTAATGAATCCAAGGCGAGGATTCTCTCGCAAGGTACATTCCGTCACTGTACCCTTGGAGGATTCACCTAAGTGGGAGTTGTCGTGAGGCCGCGACTATTAGGCTTGGGCTAGCCTATAGAAATTCCCATGAGAATCAAGATTGAGTGCATGGCCATTAATAGCACTAACCCGCGAACGAAAGTCCAATACCGGTACTGTGTGTGTGATATGTTGACCTCTGACTCAAAGGGTCTAGTTCAAGACATAGTTCACTATGATCCTTCAGAGGCAAACTATTAACACTAAGTGAGGTTCAAGTCCGGAAGACACCTTCACTTATTGCACAGTATATAGTTGCCCAATTTTGTTTATAGTATGTATTTTCAAAGTCATGTGATTTTAAAAGTCAAACTATAAAATATTTATTTTTATTAAAAGTGGGGGATTGTTGGAATATTTTTAATAAAAATAAATATTAGTACTAACTCCTCACCTTTAGTGTTTTACCGTTACAATATTAATGTAGTATTGAAATATCGGTTACAAAATTAAGAGTATTTATGCTCTATTATTATCTCTATATTAAAGGCTATTACTCCTATATATATGTGTATCTCATACAAGGGAAAAAAGAGGAAAATAGAAAAGATATATACACATACTTATAGAGATGTACACAAAGAGAGATACAAACAAGTTTGTGTGAGAGTTTACATTCTATTTTCTATATTTTCTATGTTGATTAGGCAATTTGGTTCGTGACTCGTTCAAACCTCCCGGTGGTCGTGAACATCGGATGAGGAATGCTTGTGAGCGCTTGGGTTTAATCTTGGGGCTAGTACACTCCAGTGGAACCTTCACGAGGGGAGGAATATTAGCCTTAAGACAGTGACTACACGACTCTCAATCTCACAGGCAACATCTTTATTACTCTTAATATTTTCATGTTGTCTTATTTCTAACTTGTTGTATTTCCATATATTATGTGCTCTAATTCTTCTTGTGATAAATAATATTTATGAATAAAAAATCCTAACACACCCAACAGCCTCAATAAGAACCTCAACAAAGTAAAAAAAAAAAAATTTCAGACGGGCGCGTGTCCAACACGCGCGAGAGTAGATCTCACTCTCTCTCACGCGCGGCCTTTGATCGGCGCGTGAGAGCTCCGGTGACCTCAGTTGCCGACGTGATCGGTGGCGTTGGAATCGTCTCGACAATATCTACAATCCTCTGGTCTCAAAACGATTTTAGGATTAAGCCTCCGTTGAAGCCGCTGTCGCCGGAAAACGGAGGGTAGCCACCGTCTCCGATCTGTCTGGCCAAGCGAGCCTCCGTACTCGCTCAAACGAGCGAGGGGCTGGAGCGAGGGGAGCGACTGGCTAGTGCGTGGCGAGGCTGCTGGGAACTCGATTTTGATGGTTTCGCTCGGGAATCTGCCTCGCCGGAGCAAATGGCGACATTGCTGGAGATGCTCTTACACCCCACGTTTTCCTCAAAACTGCCACACAGCTAATGGCTACACTTCCCACATTTCTCAAAATCCCATAGCCATTTTCAAATGCTCTTACACCCCACGTTTTCCTCAAAACTGCCACACAGCTAATGGCTACACTTCCCACATTTCTCAAAATCCCATTGCCATTTTCAAAACGCGCTCCTCATCTTTATTCTCGAATCTCCGACCTGTGATTATCCTCTCACCACTATTACGTTTGACCTAAAAAAAAAAAAGATTATCCTGTCACCCATTAAAACAGAAGGAAATACCACTAATTCTTTGTTCCCACTTCAATGTGGGATATGCATATTGATTTGTTGTGATGATTACTCACACTTGCGCACACATCACATATACCCCAAATGCTAGTACAGTTAATTAATATGTATGTGATTGTCCCTATTTTCTACTACTGCTAACTTTAGTCACTTCAGTAATCCCAACAATAACATCCACTACTCCTTCGAAGAAATGTTGTTTCTTCATCATGCGACAAAATTGGCAAAACCTCAATAAAAATTGCAGAGCAAAATAGGAGGCGGCAAACTATCTTTAATTGAAATTATTCCACAGTGTACTTCGTTTCTCTAATTTCAATTTTAAAAAAAAACCTTGCAAATTTGCCTATAGCATTCCATTTGTAAGAATTGCAAACACAACACGCACATGCACGGTTGGACATAGAGCCACTAAGAGCTGGCAGATTAGGCCGGGCACAGGTGCCAGATCTTGTAAGTTTTAGTACTACAAATTATTCTGCAGTGTACTTCGTTTCTCTAATTATGACAAAAAAAACTTGTAAATATCCCTTTAGCGTTCCATCTGTATGAATCGCAACCATACCACGCACAACCGGACGCAGAGCCACTAAGAGCTGAGCTGGCAGATCGGGCCGGGTGTAGGTGCCAGATCTCTTTTACTCTGCAAACCAACATGTGCCCAGGTACATCAGAGTAGGAGTATATATCTCATTAATTTTGGACCCTAGATGGGCCGTGGTAGATCACATTCTCCGTTAGGCTCAATCTGAACAATACTCAACCACATCGATCCAGCCCAACAGACAGACCCTTAAAAGTTTTGTTTTTTTTTTTTGGATCTGAGACCCTTAAAAGCTAGAACATACTCAAAAGAATGCCAAAATAAAACCTCAATCCAAAAACATGAACGACACTGAACAAAGCCCCTCCAAATGTATGTCAACTCAAAAACAGCGAGTGATAGCCGCTAGCCCCTCCAACCTACATACGTGTACCTGCCTCAACCCCTAGCCGCTCCAATCTATGTGTACCCGCCCTGATCCGAGCCAAGTATTCCCCAATCCGATAAGTAAAAGGGACGGATTTGGGAGACGCTAAATCCAACTCCGACCCACCCCATTGCCATCATTGCCCAAGAGGGGTGCTGCAGCTATAAAACTAGTATTGACTTGTCTCTAGCTCTTGGGTCAACACCCGAAGCACGTCATTCAGATTGCAAAACAAAAGATAGGCAAACTATACACCATGACTCATATACACCATGACTCATTCGAATTGTTGGTAAATTCGCCTTAACGTTCTCTTGATTGATTATTCTTGACCAGCAAAGTTCAGAAAGTTGAAAGGACCAAAAGTGACCAAACAAAAAAGTTTATTAAAAACGAAAAGAGCCCCATAAACATAATTTTGTGGATTTTGTTAGTCATTGCGCCATAATATTGTACCTTTTCAAACAATTAATCTCAAAACTTTTTAACAAAAAATTGAAAAAATTCACCACCCCAAGAACAAAATTACTCTATCAAAAAAATTACTTAATCGCAAAACTTTTCTCCGAACAAATCAAGACTCGCAACTGTGACTTGGAACAATACAATTCACTAGGGTTAAGTTGGGTAATTAGAAGAAAAAAAGGAATGAAATGAACCCAATTTGGGAATTTCAACTAACTGTTCTTTCCGTAATAAATTCACCTCCAAAAACTAAAATCTATGTCTGGTGTGTTTCCGCTAGACTAAATGGACCAAATTTCATATTCCAATGATTTCTAGGCACCTTTTGGTGTGGATTAAAATGTGAAGCTGGCTCACATTTTTATTTTCCCAAAATGTCATGCATAAAACACACTGTTTTAACACATTCAGTTATCATTAACAATAACAGCAAGGGTAAAACAAGTAAAACTACAAACAAATTAAAAAAAAGAGTTCCTGCCTCACCACGTACATTGTTGGCAGTTACCCCCCTTTCTTTCCAGAGTAGTGCTCTGAAAGCAAAAGAGTTCCTGCCTCACCACTTTGACAACCAGAGCAAGTCCTCCATGGATTTTGTCCAACCACGCTACGACTCTACGCCCTAAGTCATCAGCAAGTTCTACTCCACCTTTTCCCTCATCTTCCTCCTTTACATCACTACTTTTTATCGACGCAAAAATCGCTGTCCCGCTACCGCACAACTCAATTCCTCGGTAAAAAAGGCTATATTCTCTCTGTTTTTCTGGCGTAAAATTCAAAAGAAAATGTTATACTCTGCTATCGTTTATGTGCTTTGTTTGTCTTTCATGTAAACAAGGTGATGGTGTATTGACAGCAAATGCTTGGTGGATAGAGACAAAGTACACTATAGTTAAATCGGTCCCTGGACACTGCATCTTAACAAGTGAGTTTTATTTTTCTAAGTCTTTTGATTAATTTTCGATTTACCAAAAAATACCCGTTGATTGCTTCTTTTTATACAACTTTGATTGTTGAAACTTTTATTTACATTTTATCATTTAGAGACTAGAGTGTCTATGTTAGCTTATTCTCATCTCGATTAATTTTTAGGGATCAACTCCACCGTCCAATACTGTAAGCCAATTAAAATTCAAGGAAGCCCGTATGTGTTATCTCAAACTTTGACCACCATACCAACCTCTTATGTCAAGAAATAAAGAGAAGCTATTTTGTAATTAACAAAACGAGAAGGAACAAGGTATAAGATTAGTTTTTGTGTGAACTGAAAATTGGTAGTGGAAGACAAAGCCATGGCTGGACAAGTAGAGAAAAATGATGCCATACTTGATTGTCCTACATAAAACTAGAGGTCGGGGCACACGCAATGCGTATGCAAATCGAATTTTGACAAAACATGTACAATAGCTTCCCGTTTATTGTTTGTTTGATCCAATTTCATCAAAACATGCAAAATCTGACTTGCACACGAATCACATGTACCCCAGCTTCTTATATTTAATTCACCCCTAAATTCTAATTCTCATAAATTTAAACATTCAAAGATCTCAAAAACATTCATAGTAATAGCGAAAAGAACAGGGATGGAGTACCGAATAGTAAAATAAAATGACAATCAAAAGAGGCGAAGAACATTCCCTCAGAAGATAAGACGAAGAAGTATTCGATCACAGAATGATCTGAATTAGCAAGGTCGTAAACATCACAGAGAACATCAAAACCCTTTTCTTTCTTTCTTTCAATAAAGAACCAAGTAGAAATTAAATCCAAGAATCAAAGAAAAAGAAAAAAAAGGACGAAGCTCAGATACATGTTAGGATAGAGTATTTTCCCTGACCTTCTCACAAAAGAGAAGGTCTCATAATGAGCTGGGATTAACAGTTATCATCATCACAATACACCCCCTTTATTCCAAAAAAAATAAAGAATTGAGTACGAAAAACTTATCTCAAAAAAATCTCAAAACTGAGAACCAAACGAGAGATCATTCAGTGCCTCGGGGGCAATGATTAATTTTTCAAACCAAACAAGATGGAAAGCGTTTAAGAATGTTCCCTCAGAAGATAAGATGAAGAAGTATTCGATCACATAATGATCTGAATTAGCATGGTCATAACATCACAGAGAACATCAACACCCTTTTCTTTCTTTCTTTTTTTCAATAAAGAACCAAGTAGAAATTAAATCTAAGAATCAAAGAAAAAGAAAAAAAGGACGAAGCTCGGATACATGTTAGGATAGAGTATTTTCCCTGACCTTCTCACAAAAGAGAAGATCTCATAATGAGCTGGGATTAACAGTTATCATCATCGCAATACACCCCCTTTATTCCAAAAAAAAAAAAAAACAAAGAATTGAGTACGAAAAACTTGTCTCAAAAAAATCTCAAAACTGAGAACCAAACAAGAGATCATTCAATGCCTCACAGGGGCCATGATTAATTTTTCAAACCAAAAAAGATGGAAGCGTTTAAGGCTTTGTTTGGAAATTACAGCGAAAAGCGTCTCTCAGACTCGTACATACAGCGTCTCTCAGACTCATACATATAGATACTAACACGAGCATCCAGAGAGACTTGTGGGTTAGATTTTGGCAGATTCGGAGGGCTTCATGAAGCAAAGGCAGAAGAAGAGCCAAGGTGTCAAACGGGCCTATCGTGCCGTACCGTGCCATTCAACTTTCGTGTTGTGCCGTGTCGTGCCCGTTTACTTCATCGTGCCGTGCAGTGTTTTAAGCGTGCCTTGCTGGGCCTTTTTACTTTATCGTGTTGTGTCGGGCCGTGTTTTTTTTTCGTGTCATGCCGTGCCTTTTTTGTCGTGTCGTGCCGTTCCTTTTTTGTCATGTCGTGCCGTGACTTTTTTATCTTGTCATGTCGTGCCGTGCTTTTTTTAATTGTGTCATGCCGGCCCGTTTACTTAATCGTGTGTAGTGTCGTGCCGTGCCTTTTTTAATCGTGTTGTGCAATCGATTTTCGTATACACATCACAAACCGATTTTTGTCTGAAAAAAAAAATCTTCCCAAAAAACACACATTCCCATGCCTCTAATGTTCTTAAGTTTGGAAACTTGTAGTATTCAATCCTAATTTGAGGCATGCTAACAAAAAGAACTATCTTTTTTGCTTAAAACTTTATTGAGACTTGCAAAATTTAACTACAAACTAGTCAAGCTATATGGGGCTGCTACAAGACACCTTAGTTCATATTGTAAGTACGAAGATACAGCTCTAGACTTTCCAAAGGGACACCAAAAAAAATCTGGACCAGTAATAAATTAGTGATGAACATCCCTAAATGGTTTTTGGATCGAATAATGCTTTACACACAAGATACAACAACACCATAATACTTTTAAGAAAAACAGGGGTCCTTGCATACCTACAAATGCAGCACTTGCAGCAGAGAACATTAGCAATGGAGGTAGCTGCGCAGAAAAAGTAACAAATGATAAAGAAAAGACAATGTCGTAAGAGATATAAGGAAGGTTCACATGAGAAGAGCTAAACAAGTAAACTGACTTGTTTTTAATGATTACCATATATAGAAGCTTGAAGAGTGCATTTCAACGTCCAAAATCATAAACAATTAGAGAGGCATATAAGTACAACAGCCATACCCCAACAAGGAAAGGATGCCACTTTGGTCCTTTTACATGTTTCTGAACGTATGGTCCTTTTACATGTTTCAATGAGATCAAACTTGTAAAACTGTATAACCTCCTACTCAGTTATCCATCAGAATTATATATCAAGTTTACTATTAGTTAGTCTATTCAAACAAACAGGCCATTGGAAACAATTAATAGGAGACCAGGTACTGGTATGGATTTGGTTAAACGTGAGGTTGATGGAATAGAATAAAGTAAAACTATGGATGCTCATCTAATTACCTGTTTCTGCGGTCACATAGTTCCTCTAGGATAGATAGTACTTTCTCCTCACTTGGTCTGGTCCTTGGCCTCTACAATGTCCTACAAAACAAGAACCACCAGCAGCAGCAGCAGCAGCAGAAAACAGGTATATGAAAGCCAAATAAACAAAGAAAATGGATAAAGAAAACATTCCAAAGAGTAGATACCACTCAAGGCTTTCAGGAACAACAGCAACATAATAGTTCTCTCCATATCATTTTCAATCGAGCATTATAGCCATAATAACGAATGGACAGAAAAGATTCATTTACCCCAACCCAAATGATTTGGCCCCCAGATTTAATGGTAAAATTATACTCATCTACTAACTAAAATAGTGCCACTCTGTGTGTAAAGTAAACTCTAACAAAGTATAGTATGTGGTGGACTTCACTGCTTATATATAATTTGTACATTTGGTACCAAACACATTGGCAAAGTAAATGACTCAATCTACTTTATACAAATTTATTGGGTTCATGGATTGCTGATGAACAAAGCATTCCGTTCATCCATTACTATTATTCTCTCCTCAGATTCCAATCACAACCCTCAACATAACAAAGGGTGCATTCAGAAAAATATCAATAGAAGCATCAACTGGGCAAAATAGAAGCCAGGATTGAGGGATAGAGAACTAGTCTCATCATTTGTTCTCTTGAAACCCTCGTGCACATTAGAAAAAAATATCAATAAATCCAAGATGTACCACACACCCACATGCAGAGAGGGAGAGAGAGAGAGAGAGAGAGAGAGAGAGAGAGAGAGAGAGGTGTCTGTGAGAGTGAGAGAGCATTACGAGGATACCTTCACTTCAGGACATATATGGCGGTTTACCGAGTAAACATACATCGTGTGTTTGTGCGTGTGGGGTGGGGGGTTGCGGTGCGAACGACGAAGCAAGCAATCGAAGGTGACGAGATTTCGAGGATACCTTTAGTGTCGACGAGCAAAGATCGATTTGGGGAAGACCGATTGAGGGGGTCGTCTACGCTGGTTTTCGTTCTCTCCCTCTTCCGCCGCTAGGGTTTGGTTCTATCTTTTGATCGTGAAAACTGAAAAATACTGAAGAGCTAGGCCGAAAAAGCTTGAGTTGATTTCTTTCTTATCAACTCCCGTTTCATTGTCACCGGAAAGTGGGAAACGGAGAGAGTCAGAGCGACGTTGAGTTTAGAATAAGATGTCTGCTGCTAGGGCAGCATCTCATTGCTTTTATTGATCTCTGTGATCATGTGCATACGAGACACCATAATTTATAATTTATATGTATCAATTTATCGAAAATTCTCGTAAAGTCCTATAATGCATCACTCGAGAGCCGCCAGAGCTGTTTTTTGAAACTTGGAACTGTCTACCTGTTATGTGGGAGTGATTGTATCATTCACACAAAAAATGAAGTAAATCGGTTATCATTATATACTCGATCGCACATAACAAAAAAATTCATATTAATGAATCTACGTCCTGATGAAAAGGCTTCCAAAATCCGATAGACCCGAAATTTGCAAGAGCGTAAAACATCAAGAACAACAAAATGAACGGTATGGATCGTCATAGTTGTGTTGCAATTGTGTGGCTACCGTACAAAAGGCCCATTTATATTACTTGTTCCAATTATAAGCACAAAAAAATGATTAGTTTTGGTGGTTTGAGATGTGTGGTAACTATTAAGTCCTGAAGGACTTGGGTTTGATTGCCATAGGGATTATTTTTGTTAAACCAATTTTTTTCCTTATTTATTATTAGTTGTTCCAAGTAAAAACATAATATGATTAATGGCCTTGGTGGTTTGTGATGCGTTCCATAGGACATTAGGACTTGGATTTGAATCACATGGAGGTTTTTTTTTTAAATTAGTTTTTTTTCTTTTTATTTTCTATGTATTTTTTTTTTAAAATCTTTATTAGATAAAACGCAATGTATACCTGTATATGTGTGGTAATTGGTATATTATCACGTTTGAATTTTGATTCAAATTTTCTTAATCATATAAAATATTTTTAAAACTTATTTTAGTTAAATAAAAGGAAAATATTAATAAATTATTGAATTATCAAAAAATACATAGAACTAAAGTAAAGTATAATCTGAAATCCCTTGTTTATTTAATAACTTTTTTTTTGGTTTTTCCATGTCTCGTGTCACGCCTTGGCATGCACGACAAGAACCGTATTGTGTTGTGCCTGTGCCATGCCCGACTAGAACCGTGTTGTATCGTGCCATGCCTGTCCTATTTCCGTGCTCGTGCTCGTGCTCATGTCGTGCCGTACCTGGCTAGAACCGTGTCGTGACTCATGCCCCATCCCACTTTCGTGTCGTGCCCATCTAAGACCGTGTCGTGCCGTGTCAGGCCAACTTCCGTGTCGTGCCCGTGTCGTTCCCACTCACTTCTGTGCCCATGTCATGCAGCGTGCCCACTAAAACCGTGTCGTGTCGTGCCGTGCCAAGATTAAACCGTGCTTGTGTTGTGCCATGTCGCCTTCAGAACGTGTCATGCCCGTGCCGACCTGGCCCATTTGACACCTTCTTAGGCATGGGGTATAATTAAAGCAATTGATGAGCTAGGGTTAGGGTCTATTGATGGGGGATTACGTATATACCCATGATGTGGTTATTGGGGACCTAAAAAAGGGAGGCCTCGTGGACTGGAAACAAGACTGGACATGGTTGGGCTTGACCCAAGGTTGCATATTTTGTGGCTTGGTCCTTTCTACGGAAGCATGTTTTCTAACTTCTTTTTTTTTTTAGAAAAAAACTATTTCATGGAGATTTTCATGAATAGTGGTTTTCGGAGGTGAATCGCGCCCGTCCAAAGTACATTGGACGGTCAGGATGTTAATGAAAAAGTTTTCGGAGAAAAGTTTCATTAAAATCCAGACCGCCCGAGATCAAGCGACTCCCTAAATTATCTCTTTTATAGCGGTTCCGTGAATAAGCTATACTTTTTTTTTTGTTACATCAGAAACATATTTTCTAAATAAACAAGATTTTACGCTTTAATGCTTTGTTTGGAACTTAGAGAAAAAGAAAATGTGAGGAAATTAGAGAAAATGGATGGAAAATTTCACTACTCGCAATTCTAGAATTTGTTGTTTTCTCTTCTCTCTCTTATAATCAAACAATGGTAAATAATTTTTTTTAACTTTTTCTTTCTTTTCCTTCACTTTTGGTAGGTTCCAAACAGAGCATAAAAGTATTCATCCAGTAGTGAGAAAATATTTTTGTACACAATGTTAGGTAATTTCTCAATTTTTGCTTGAGAAAGATTTCCTATGGCTGGCCCGTCACGAAAGACTCCACACGAATCAATTGCGCGCGTATGATTTTCCGCTTGACAAAAAGAAGAATCAATTGCGTGCCCATAGCCCATAGGGGCATCACCCCTGTACCGAGAATATGAACCATCTCTTCAGAGAATGCGTTTAAGACCAAATCTACCTGGGTTATGTTTTTGTAACAAGGCTATCACTACCTACGCTCTTGAAATTCAGGAGGCCTTGGGGTGTAATGTGTAATGGCAGGTTTGTTTGTGTTGTGCACCGTGTTGTCTCTCTTAAGACCGGCTTAAGGATTTTTAGTGCTCAAGGCCTAATAAAAAAAAAAGAGTGCCTTTAGAACAAAAATTAAAAATGAACATGGTAAACCCTTGTAAGACTTAATTCAAAAAAAAAAAAACCTCAGAAGCTTAAAAAATTAAAAATGAAGAGAGACTTATACAGTTAGTCAGTTACACAATCTGGCCGGTGGTTGTTTCTAGGACCAATGACCTCATCTCTCAAAAAACCAAGGCAACAAAGTAAACCCTTGTTCTTCCAATGGTGAACATGGACTGGACGATTGGTGGTGCTGCTGGTGCACCGGTGGTGTGGCCAGTGGCCCGTGGTGCCAGGTGCGTTGATGGTGAGCCGATTTAGGAAAAGAGAAGAAAACCCTTCTTAGTTTCGTTCAATTTCGGGGCCCTTCTTAGAAAATCCTTCTTCTTTCTTCTTTCAATTGACATTAGATGTTGTGGTGTGCAAAGATATAAGTATAATGGGTTTGTGGGAATAAGTGATCCTTGACAGAGCTCAATGGAGGAAAAAAATTCATATGACCAATCCTAAATGATTGGGATATAAGGCTTGATTTGGTTTGGGAAAAAATGTGAGAGACTGAGAGATGGTTTTGTTTGTTTCGAAAATTAAATGGACCATTGAGATCTCCTATTTACAAAAGTGCCACCAAGTTTTTTTTGGGCCTTTCTTTCATCGGATCCGTGTGGACCTTTATTTCACGGGAAATTATCGGCCGGTCCTATTTTTTTGTTGGGTTCCTTCCAAACCCCCTTTTGTAGTGTGTATCCCAAGCGGCCCCTTTCTAGAGGTGTTTTAACAAGTTTGCCATTGTTTTAATGTTTCCCTTCTACTCATCATTTATGACAACTAGCAACTAGTCGATCACTTCATTTACGGCGGTGGCAAGGAGGAGGGAGGATTGGAGCGAGAGGAGTTGATCGACCATGATTGAAACGGTGATTGCGATTCAAATCATCGAGTTGTGATTCAGATCATTACTGTTGCTCAATCTCAATCAATTTTGTTGACCATGTATCTCATGTTTGAAGTTCTGATGGATCTCAAGTTGGAACTCCTCATTGTGGATGAAGTTGGAAGTCGTCAAGGATCTCAAAGTTCCAAGTAGTGGATCTCCCAAGTGAATTCTATTTTGTCAAGTGTGAAAGGTGACGTTAAATTTTGTTTTTATGGGGTGAATTCTATATCAAATAGGGCATGTGAATTCTATCAAATAGAATAAGAGAATGAATTCTTTGGGTGAATTCTATCAAGTGAATTTTATTTTTTAGAGATGTGAATTCTGTCAAATAGAGCATGTGAATTCTATCAAATAGAAATAGAAGGCAAATTTTGTTTTCAAATAAGGGGGTGAACTCTGTTTTTAAGGGGTAAATTATATCCAATACGAGTTTTGAATTCTAATTTTAGAATTTTAAGACATGTGAATTCTGTCAAATATGAGTGACTTCTATTTTTAGATTTCTAAGGCATGTGCATTCTGTCAAATAGAGCATGTGATTTCTATTTTTAGGGTGTGAATTCAGTCAAATAGGGCATGTCAATTCTGTCAAATAAGTGGGTGAATTTGGTTTTTAATAGAGCATGTTAATTTTGTTTTCAGGAGGTGAATTCTGTTTTTAGGGGCATGTGAATTATTTCAAATAGGACATGTGAGTTCTGTCAAATAAGTGGGTGAGTTTTGTTTTAAAGGGGTGTGAATTTTGTCAAGTAGGGCATGTGAATTCTGTCAAATAGAGGGTGTGAATTCTGTTTTTTTGGGGAAGTGTCCAACACGGATTTTGAATTCTATTTTTAGGGTGTATGAATTCTATCAAATAAGTTGTGAATTCTGTTTTTAGCGGATGTGAATTCTGTCAAATATGGCTTAATATGACTTTTTAGGGGTGTGAATTTTGTGAAATAGGGATGAATTCACACTTTTTGCAGAATTCACACCTCATACTTAGAATTTACACTAACGTGAAATCCTATGCTACACACAGATCCACTAGGACTTCTACGTTATCCACCAGGACTTGGACTTGCAATAAGGACGACGGTGCATCTCCCCATGGGCTTCCTACGACTCGACGACCACTCAGCCCTCATCCTCAACCCGTCAAACGACGGCCCCACCCATGCTCCACTTCTGTGGCCGCGAGGGAGGGTTGGCTCCTCCGCGACGCTGCCACCAAGGCTGCCCAGATCAAGAAGACCGCTGAGCACGTGGACGCAGAGAAGTTGGAGGAGTGGAACTGTGGAAGGTCGATGCGGAGGAGAGCGGGGGGCATATTGGGCAGATCACTAAAACAAGGCCTGAAGGCTATTGTTAAATGCACGATGGGTCTTTAACGGGTAGACAGTGACAAAACAGGACCGGCCTGGAAGAACCCTTTATTTTAACTTCGAATGGGCCATTTTTTCCTTCTATTGGGCTAAAAAAGACTTCTACTTAAACCCAACTAGAAAAATTAGTAGAGTGCCCCTAAAATTTACCATTTTTTGGATGCCCAAGGCGCAGGCCTCTTGAGCCTTAGGGTTGGGCCGGCCTTGGTCTCTCCGATGGGTTGGCCAGTGGCAGCTTGGTGGTTTTCAGAGGTAGCTGATCGGTGGTGATGGTTGTTATCTATCTAAAATGGTGAGCAATAGAGGTTGGGTGACTATGACTGAAGTTTTTCAAAAGTTTTAGGGTTTTTTCGGCTGGCCTAGCCCTCTTTGTAGGGTTAGGCTGTTTAGTTGTTATGGGCTTTGTCCTTTCGGATGTATTTGAGCTTTGTTCCCATCTAACTGTTTTTTTTAATTTTTCGTTGGATTTTCCTTCCCTTTTGCTCTTAATAAATTGTTACTTTTGCCGATAGAAAAAAAAGAAGGGAAAATGACAGCCCAAGATATGTTTTGATAATTAATACTCACCAAGGACATTTTCAACTTTAACAAATATTCTTAGCATGTCCTTGACGAGTATTAATTATTAAAACACGTCATTGGCCGTCATTTTCCAAAAAAAAGTTCTTAGCAACACCCCAAATGAATTTGGGTGTCGATAATTTTATTTTCTTCCTTCGTTCTTATACTGTTTTCATAATACTCATTTCTTGCTTTTAATACAAAATTAAGTATAACAATAAATTAAAAAACAAACAAACAAACAAACCCAAATCATGTCCTTCCCCCTTTTACCCTTCCATCCGCACTACTCCTCCTTTAATTCCTTCATAGGTCTAAGCTCAATTCCCTCAACAATAAGACCACCTTTCAATTGAACACCCTTAACCTCCTTCACACTCATTCTCACGTCTTCGCGATCATTAATTCCATCATTGAAGAACTCGCCCAATTCAATCTCCAACCACCCATCCCCCCTCTCCCTCGCAACCCGTTCTTCTTCGCCCATAAAAATTCGTTCCGACGGTTGTTTCTTGCCATCCTCAGGGCGACGTAGCAAAATCGTCCCTCTCATCACTTGGCGGTTGCCAACTTCGATAGAGACCTCCGATGGAAGTGTGTCAAGCCCGTAAGCTCGATTAGCAAAATTTAGAATGAGATGGGCAGTGTAAGTAGTTTTTGGTGATAGCATTCGAGTGGAGATTCTGGCTATAATTTCTAGCCACCAGGTGGTTATGAGCTCCGCAACTTCTGCAAACCTGCTTGGGGATGATGAAAAAGACATTATTGCACTCCCAAAAAATAAAAGAGTTTAAAGTCTTTTCACTGGCGGGGTAAACCTGGGTTTTCCGCCACCTCCTCCATTGTGGCCACCATGCCACATATCGTGCATTTATTTTAATAATCTAAACCGTACGTTCGTCTTATATGGCCCTCTAAGACGAAGGCAAACCCCACCGTTTTCACTGCAGTCGGCAAGAATTTAAATTCTTATACTTCTTTCTCGAAAAAAAGTCTATATTGACATAAAGAATTGTTCTCACGTGATAAAAATCCTAGATACACCCTTGACTGTAACAAAACAAATAAAGTACAGTAATTAAATTTAACTGGTAATTGATATTATTGACAAACCTTGATTGAATGAAGGGTTTCCACGACCAATAGAGATGATCGTTTCCCCATGTAATCGAAAGCTCTCTCGCACTCAACATGTAGCATATCTTGCTTGTTGATTTATCTAACCAAAACATCTGAGTCATGACAAGGAGAGTCAATCTATTTATCAAGAAGAAAGTATATATAACTGTAAGATAACTTAAATACGCCGCGATAAAAAAAAAAACCCTTAAAATCCTTATGCATATACGCAACGAAGATAGATCGTACTAACTTCTAGCTAGCCATCGTCATTAATTCAAGTTGAATACCAAACTCATGTACTCTTTACATTTAGGTGTCTTCTAACTTATTCATAATTTGATTGCGTATTATAAGCTTATGAAGATGCCAGGTTAGGACCCTTAACCTCTTCGATCAAGACTTTTAGTTTCCGAGCACAAAAGAAACTCAAACTAACATAATGGATAAAGTCCTAGTCCGCGGCTCCCTTTAAATTGAGATCTTAACTCCGCCCTGCAAGTTGGTATTCGTGTGTATCAACTTTGACACGGCCAAATGAGCTAGTGAATTAAACTCGATCACTACATGTATAGCTGGATGATCACCATGGCGATGCCATTGCAAAACTTTTTTTCTTCTAACAAATCCTGTAAGTTGGAATCAATTATGTGCACTTGGTACGACCAAATTAAGGAGATAGTGAATTTACCTTGTTACCATTATCGATAAGATTCGGACTACAGAGCCAAAGATACAACTCTTTTTTCGAATTGAAAACAAGCGAGGAATCAACCAGTCTGCAGAGAACCTCTAAATAATCGGACGGCAAGAATTTTCCCCACACGTCGTCGGTGTTTGCCGCAGCACCTACAACCGTGCATACGAGGGACACCCGACACGCATCGCGAGGAGAGGTGAAAGATAGAATGCGAGCAACACAATCTTGTGGCAGAAGATCATCCATGGTTTTAACAGGAGGGATCACGAGAAGTACAGGAAATGTAAGCTACTATATACATGGCTAGATAGATGGACGCACAAACAGATGGAACAAATTTGGCTTCCCATGTGATTGGCATGGGAAAACTCGGTTAGGATGTCGACATGACTTAGGCACATGAGGACATGATGTCGTCCCTTATTCAACCGACAGCTACATATATATATATATATACACACACACATCACGGATCCAATGAGGGATTCCTTACCAGTCTACCGTGCAGACCTCCCATTTTCTGAGCAAATTTCGATGATTCGAGTTGCTCAAAGTGTGCAGAATGTGATTTTAAGGGTACTTGCCAGAAATCGGTAAAAAAAAATGACCGGGAAGGGCTTGATTTGAGCAGTTTTTTACTGAACCGTTCAATGAAAACTGCTCCGATCAAGCCCTTTCCGGTCATTTTCTTTTTGCTGATTTCTCGCGTGTACCCTTAAAATCACGTTCTGATCACTTTGAGCGGCTCGGATCATCAAAATTTGATCGAAAAAGCGAGGTCCGCATGGTAAAATCGTGCGGGATCCCTCACTGGATAAGGACTAATTATATATATATATATATATATATATATATATATATATATATATAAAACAACAAAAATGATACTCACACAATTATTGTGTGTGTTGTGTAACAAATTCTGGCTGTCCCAAAAACAACCGTTATGTGTGTTGTGTAACAAATTCTAGCTTCCGCGGGCACGGTTTGATTCTTTGGATCAGCTGACCGCAAGAAGATACTCCTAATTTCTTATGAATATTTTAGTCTTGGTGAGGATGGGCTTTCTTTGTCCGGATTGGAAATAAAATTTAGTTAAGATGCACGTAAGCTTACTCCTGGTCCTTAAATCCACAATAAAATAAAATATGAACCTCCACTGAAATTATGAAAATGTCAACAACCACACCCAATTTGCACACAGATTCACAACACACTAGCATGGGGTGCGGGGCAGTCTAAGGCTCCGTTCCAGAACACCTTTTTAAAAAATAAGTACTTATTTCACATTTTCAAACTCAAAAATAATGCAAATAAAAAATATTTTTTTGATTTTTTTTACACTGTATAAAAGATCTCATCGAGATTTTTCAAACAAAATCCATATTGAATATTTTTAGATTTTAGTAAGCCTATTATTTTTTAGTTTGAAATTGCCTTTGTAAAAAATAAGTACTTATTTATCGTTCCAGAACATGGCCTAACTCCGTAAGGGCATGTGGTCCCCTATCCAATGGACAGCTAAAACAACATTTTCGAGCCTGCGCCAAAATTTGTAGGCAAAATTTTTAGGTTGAGTTTGGGCTGTCTAACTGATTAAAGAAAGATTGAATTATGTTAATTTACTTTCATTTTTTATTGTTATTGGGTTTTGTTTGGTTTTTAGTCAAAATACAGGAATTCGAATTTCTTCCGAGGAGAGAAATCAAGTAAAAAATATGAACCAGATTTGAAAAAAATTCAAAAACAAAAACTCAAAAAATGTCCCATTTGAGCTTATTCGTTAGCGAACTTCTTCGGATATCATAAAAATTACTTTAAAAACTTAAAATTGATCAAAAATATCCTTTCAGTTATTTCAATTGTTCATTTATTTAAAATTTATATAATTTTCAAAAAATAAAATTTGAACTTATAAAGCTAACAAGAGAAGACAAAACATTCTCAAAAATTTTAAATAGGTTAAACCAAATTACCTCTTATTTTATGATCTCGGATTGGCAATTACTAATTTTTATCTACTCGCTTTTTGACATCCTAGATTAAAGTGGTATTTTGAGAATGGGTCCCGAATACTTGGGAAAATTGCTGCAAATTTGCACTTAATTAATTAACTTAAGTGCATCTCCAACCCTACTCTTTACTTTGCCTATTCACTTTGTCATCAATGGATTTCAACCCTACTCTCTATCTTAACTATCTATTCAAACAAACGAAACCAATTCTGATAATAAAATCTTTACTGTACACTTAACCAATGCCTAGCAAAGACAAATCAATTTCATATATAAACAGTCACAAAAAATTTAAATGCTCTAATTTTCAATTCGTTTAAACAGATGCGAAAATTTTATTTTTCTGATCATTTTATCTTAAATGGTCATAATTAATTATTGTCTCTAGGGCTCTCATAATTAAGTATATGCTCTTTACTTTGGGATCTTGTAAAGTTTTTTTTTTTTTTTGATCCGCAAAAACACCCAAAGGGCTGGATCCTATAAAGTAGAAACTTAATTATGAAAGCCCTAAAGACAAAAATTGATTATGACTCTTTAGGATAAATTGATCATTAAAATAAGATTTTTGCACAGGTTCAAAAGGATTGAAAATTGAAGCATTTAATTTTTAAACTATGTTTTTTAATATATAAACTGTAACAACTCCTATAAAGTAGAAACTTAATTATGAAAGCCCTAAAGACAAAAATTGATTATGACTCTTTAGGATAAATTGATCATTAAAATAAGATTTTTTCATAGGTTCAAAAGGATTGAAAATTGAAGCATTTAATTTTTAAACTATGTTTTTTAATATATAAACTGTAACAACTCAGATTTTTAATGAATAAAAATCTCATTGTTTATTCGAAATTCTTTAATTTCTTTGGAATGGTTTTATAGTTTTGTTAATTTGTTGTAATTGCATTTTAACCCCTTAAAATTCATTTCTTGATTATAGGCCCTACTTGGCAAGTCTAGTTAGCTTCTAACAGACTAGTTGGAGAAACCGAACTACCAATTCACATAGTTACAATTTCCTAACCCTAGATGGACCTTTTTGACCATCTTTGAGCCTTGTAAACCTTTCTAACCCTAGACTAGAAAATCATTATATATTTTCTTTTATTATTTTACTTCTTTTCTTTACCCTTTGGACAATAAAAGTTAGGAAAACTTTTATCCATTGGACAATAGGAAATCTAGATTTTCTATCAAAGATAGTTTGTACTAAATTTGATAAAGTACTCATATATAGTTATATATAGTCTTATATTCACATGCCTAAAGGACATTTGGTTATTTTAAATATTATTCAAGTACATATATATTACTTTATACCTTTTATCCATTGGTCAAAAAATGCAAGGAAAAATATTATCCATTGGATAATAAGTTAGTCTTACTAATTAGTACTAGGATTTATTAAATAAATCACTTCCTAGATTTTCCCATGTGTTTATATGCATTAAAGATATGCGAATATCTAATTTCCTAGATTTCTAAGTACACTAATAAATATATAAGTACTAGTACTTCTTGAATTATTTTAATAGGAAAAATCTTGGCAAAATATTTTATTTGATATTTGGAAATCTTGATAAATTATATGGTACCTAATAGTACCTACATTTATAATTAAAAACTAGGAATATGTGCTTATTAGATTAGTTTATTAGGAAATTTTGATTTTATATATATATTTTTTGAATACTTAAAAAATCTTAAAAGATTATGTAGTACCTTGTAAAGTATTTTACTAGATTTTCTAAGTACACAAATATAGTTATATATGGGTACATATACCTTTTGGCCTATTATTTTTCTAGGAGAATCTTAACCATTGGACAATAATTGCTAGGGAAAATTTTATCCTTTGGATAATAGAAATGAGCCTTGGCCTATAAATAGCAAGCTCACTTTAAGTCATTCTCACACCTTCATCCTCCAACTTCTCTCTAGAAATTCTAAGTGTTCTTAGTTCAAAAGTTTAAGTTTTCTTAAGTTTTTTTGAAATTCTTGAGAGCTACCACCAAACCACCTCCAAAAACTACCCCTAGATCTTTAAAGTAGTCTAGTTTAGTTAGCAAAGTTATTTCTAGGAAGAGAAAATCCATCTCTCTTCCTTTCGAAGCAATCCGGAGCCGTTATGCCGCCGAATCGAAAAACCGACGACCTATTCTCAAAACCGACCAACCGCCAAGAAGTAAGGTAGAGTCCCTAGTCTACTAACTCTACGTACAGTATAGAACCGTATCTTGAAAAGTAGAATGTTCCTATTTCAAAGCATGAATACCTTTAATCGTTCTCTTTAAGTAGAAAAGGTTATCTATTGTTTATAGTAAGTTGAAATGCATGATTGTCAAACATTGAATTTTTGTTAATAAAATCATGAACATGTTGAACAATTATGAGTATAAATGTGTGAATTGCTTGTTGATAAAGCATAAGTAATTTTCACTCCAAAGGCGTCTGTACATGTGGCGTTATGCTTTAAGTTTGCAATTTGAGCATGTTAAACAATATAGAGTTAGATGATCTTGCTAGTTTAGTTTCAAGATTACAATGAGTGAATTATGATTATGTATGTGAAAAGTCTTACCGCGAAGTCATTGTATGAAAACGAGACACGAAAATCGAGAAAGTAGAAACATGGCACCTAAGGTGTGGTTAAAAATCAGAAAATGTGTTCCGTAGAAAGAAATATTTTTGAAACTACATAATGACCAGTTTTGGTGGCGTTATGTGAGATGTGTGTGTGCCAATAAGAACCCGGGACGGTGGAACCATTGTAAGGATACTCGGGAACTCAGAACGGCGGAACCGAGGTTGGGTGTGTGGCTTGGTCATCCGCGGAGAGGAGCCAATGCAAATGCGTGCCAATGGGAACCCGGGACGGCGGAACCGTGAGGATACTCAGAAACCCGGAACGGCGAAACCGAGGTTGGGGGTGTTAAATGATTTTGGAAATGTTGATTTGGTAAAGAAAAAGGAAAGTGGTGACACGGTCTACGATGAGTCGCGTAGGAGAAACAAAGAGAACCACGGACACCAACGTTAGTTTGAATAGTGAATATGTATGTGTTATTGTTAACTGTTTTGCTAAATTCGTATGTACTATGATTTTATGATTGTTGTTTGTTCGTAAGATAAGGGTTAGTGGGTATAGGTTACTCTATTGAGCTTTTTAGCTCACGGTGTTACCTTTGGTGATCCTGACATATTATATTGGTGGCGACGCCGGTATAATGTGTCAGATCTTATAGATGAACATGGTGAACTCTACACCTTGGAAGCCTTTGAAAGCGGAGGAGCTAGCCAGGATGGAAGAAGCGGAGCAGTAGATAGGGATCCTAGTTCCCTCCCTTGTTTGAATAAAAGTACTTTTATAAGGTTAATGATGTAATATTGAGCCATACTCTATTTAAGTTTTCAATAAAACTGTTTATTTAACGTACCTAAAATTAAGGGCGTTACATAAACCGTCTCAAAAAAATTAAGTGCTCCAATTTTTAATCTATTTGAATCAGTGAAAAGATTTTATTTTTTTAATTATTTTATTCTAAAAATTTATAATTAATTTTTATTTTTAAAACTCTCTTAATTAAGTTTATGCTCGAGTCCCAAATAAAAGTCCAGCAGTAGCATTTGTTGAGTTGTACTTTGACTCTCTCCAAGTGCCGTGCCGGAGTGGCATGAGGCATTTTGACGGAAGCTGGGAGTGTGCTGCACAGCTTCGTGCTGTACAGCGTGCTGTGCGGCCGCCGGTGCCGCCTTGCCGGCATCGGTCCGACGATTGGAGATGTCCACTGCGTAGAGCTCATCGAGTACTATGAGTGTACCAAAAATCAACCCGATCAAATTTCGTTAAGTACTTCATCGGAATACATATAACTTGAAAAAAATGAATCCTAATGGATACGAAACATTGGATCAAAACCACTGAATCCATTCTTTTTGAATTATATGTGTTCCGATGAGGCACTTAACGATATTTGATCGGGTTGATTTTTGGTACACTTGTAGTACTCGACGAGCTCTACGCAGTGGACGTCTCCGATCGTCGGACCGATGCCGGCAAGGCGGCACCGGCTGCCGCATAGCACGCTGCACAGCACGAAGCTGTGCTGCACACTCCCAGCTTCCCATTTTGACTCTTGGTTTGCCGTGTGGGTTGGAAACCACAAGTACAAAAGTAGCTCAGTATTATGCTAACAGTAGGCATTTGCTACGTGGGTAAGATATACTCTAAGAACATCTCCAACGGGAGATGTCAAAGCTGAGGTGAACAATCAAACGGCTAGTTTTGGCATTAAGTCATCATCCAACCATGATGTCTTCTATCATGTCAAAAGTGACATGGCTTTGAAAGGAGGTGACGTGGCTTTGAAGGGAAGTCCCAACATGTCAACTTTGATATCAACCTCTAGACTGTCAATTTTCAAAAATTGACCATAAGCTTTCAAAATAATTTGACATAAGGGTTGGAAAGGGGGAACATGATGTCAAATTGAAAATGTCAAATTGCCACATAAGCCTTCAAAATAATTTAACATCTTCACTTCTGACCTCTTTTGTTGGAGATGCTTTAAGGGTTTGATTGAGTGTGCATGAGATGAGGGGCAACGCCACTTAGAGTTTGGTGTTAGGTGAATCACTTACAGTCGTAGAGGGCAGCCCACCCTACAAGATGTGCACAATACCTCATGGTATAAAAGAATGCAAATACATTAAACCCTTTTATCACCATTGAAAAATGACTTGAACCCACTTTAGTTGTGGTAATTACAAAAAAGTAAAATGGCAAATGTAAAACACCTATAGAAACATAATTTCCAATTGCCAGCTAGAGGGGCCCATACTATTCAATACACAACACTTAGGTAAACGAAAACTAATACACGCACTAGGGCTCTGTTCATTTCGATGTAAAATATTGTTCATTTTTCGTTCTTTGTTTGGACAAAAATAGTGTAAAATAATTTTTACCGTAAAACGTTTTACCTTTTTATGATTGAAACTATCTTTCTCTCAAATTACTCGTAAGTCATTTTTATCCCTTTAGACTCCGGCCTTCTCTCTCGTTTTCTTCACCCCTACACTCGTGGAAATAAAACTCCAAAGAGATTGTTAACTTTGAATGATGAGAGAGAGAGGGGGAGAGAGAGAGGATGAGAGAGAGGAGGAAGTGAACATGACAATTAATCCACACCTGGTTATATCCATGACTATAATCTTCTCTTTTTTGTAAACAGTAAGTCTACACAAACAGATTTTTTGCACACAGATCACGGTGTGGGAGCTACTATGGATCCCATAAAAACGATCTGATCCGTTCATTAAATGTAAAATATTATTTCAAAGGCCTCTAAAAAAAAAGAAGCTAAATCCGATTTGTATAAGTAATCAATCTAATCATCTAACTTTTCATTATCTGAAAAATCTTAATGAAAAGTTGAATGTTAGATCGAGTATCTATAGGTATCGGATTGAGCTAATTTTTCGCGAAGGCCCTTGAAAAAATATTCTACATTTAATAAACGGTTTGGATCATTTGTGTGAAACTCATAGTGGGCCCCACACCATAATCTGTGCACGATTTGTGTGCAAAAATCGGTGTGTAGCAGTGTTGTTTTGTAAATATGTTTTTCCTCCTCTTTTTTTTTTTTTTTTAAAAATCTTTTCATTAATCATGAGTGTATGTATACATACATGTACATTGTATAGGTGGGGATCATTGGCTATCCCTTCCTCCCTTATCCTTTCTTTTCAAAATTTTCTTGTTATGTATTGTTAGGAGTAATAAATTTATTTTTAAACCAAACACTGAAAAATACTCCAGTACTATTCTTGGGTTGGATGGGTGAGGAGTTTACACTTGTGATTAATGCCTTATTTGGATGGAGATTTGAAAATTTTTGGATTTGGTTTTTGGGGTAATGAGTGGAAAGAAAAATTAGAGTAATAATTGAAGATAGAGATAATAAGTGGGGAGAGATAGGGAAAAAAACGAGAATAATGATTGGTATGAGTAAAGAGAGAAATGTGAATAATGATTGAAAGTAGGGGTAATGAGTATTTTTGAAGTTGGATTTTTTTTAAAAAAAATCTATCCAAACAAGGCATAACTTATGTAGCATAATTTTTTAGTTGTCTTTATTCAATTTTTTTTTGCGTTTGTTAGTTTTACGGCAAACCTTTATGTGATATAAGTTCGTTTCGAAGACAGGAATCGAAAAGGAAAAAAATTATAACTTTACACAAGTAGTTTGAGAAATATCCAAAGAAAAGCTCAAAAAATTAGTTTTTGGATTTTTTCTTGAATATTTTTCAAAATAATTTTGTAAAAGTCATAATTTTTTTGCTTTTCAAGTTTCTCTCGTCGAGACGAACCCATATCATATAAAAATTTAGCGTAAAACTAATAAATACGGAAAAAATTTAATTGAGACAACCAAAAAATGTCAAACGGGCCAGATCTGTGTTTCTGTATGTAGACTTAGTAAAGAGCCTGGTGGGTGGGGGGAAATACTTTCAGAGGCTGGTCGGTACTGAAATTTTTTCCCTCTCATGTGATTTTTCAAAGTTGGGTGGGTATATCTTATGTGATTTTCGTTCGGCGCATCCGAGCAGTCCGATACACTTTTGAACGGCTTGGATTGAAATCCCCTCTCTCCTCTCACTCAACATTTTTTTCCTCCTTTTTCTCTTTCTAAATCTGAGCCATTCAAACACGTAATAGACAGTTCGGATACGCGAGCGGGCACCACGTGGTAGTGCACGGCACTGAAAAAATTTCCCGCTATCCTTGGGTCGGATGGTCTTTTGCGCCGTTACCATTCATCACACACTCCCATTCAGTAGAAGCGCCTTAGAGCATCCCTAATGGGGATGTATTTTGGAACCGGATGGATAGTTATTTTAGATGAAAAAAGTGGTTAAAAGTTAGTTGGTTGGAAAATAGAACTCACCCCTCTCCAATGGTGAGATGTAAAAAAGGGATGGATAATTAACTAATTTTCCCTCCTTAATTTTTTCCAACTTTCTTAACCTTAATTCAAGTACTACTTCCGTTGGAAAATAATTTTTAGTATCCGATAATCAAGGACTTAAAAAAATTATCAGGTCATCACCTTTCACCTCTCCTCAAATCCGCGTCATCACTGAAATCCCACACCAATGGTGGTTACCAGCTACTACTACTTCCAACCCACCATTCCCATTCCCATTCCCATTCCCATCTCCATTACTACTACTACTACTACTACTACCTCCTCCGTCCACCGATCTCCCCCAACTCCTCCTTCACTGAATTCCCCGAATACCGCTCACGTCTTCGGCAACACAGTTTCCCGAATTCGTGACCGTCCAATCTCAGTCCCAATTCTCTCCCGAAGACCGCTCCTGCCTTCGGTTTCCGGTATCTGGGACGCCTTAACCGGCGGGAATGATGCTCGTCAAGAAGCCCTGGCCGCCGTTCGCCGCGGGATGATGCTTTTCAGAGAGGTACGGTTGCATCTCCGGTCCTTACCCTATTTTTAAATCCAAACTTGGGTCACAACTCCATTTTGGGTATGATTTCTCCTATGCTGAACCCTTATTTAGATCCAAATTTATATTGTAGTTTTTTATGTTTCCCTCCACATTTTTCCTTCATTTGGGTTTGAAATGACACATTTGTAAATAATAAAAAAGTGAAAAGAAGTGTTGAGGAAAAAAAAGGTTTGGATTTGGGTTCCGAAAAATGGTATAGTTAAAGGAAAATGTTGGGCGGAGGATAATAGGTAAAAAATGTGCATTGATGTCCGAGGAAAGTGTATTGATAGTTGTGAAAGTTTATTAATATCCGTGATATGTGTATTGATAATCGAGTTTGTTTGGAATTATTGGTATATGGTTAGCAAGACCGTAACTTAAAAAGAGGTAGGCAACATGGTATGCCAATGGAGATGGGTTTTTCAGTGTTTTTACTCCATTTTTAGGTTGTGACTTTGTGTAGAGAAAAGGGTAAAGATTGAAGATGCCCATTTCCCTGCTTTTCTGGCTCAAAGATATATTGCTTGTTTCAATTTATGACTCTCTGTGAGTTGCTACTTCAAATAACAAATGTGAGTGGATCAATGGTTAATTTCTGTGTGTTATTGTGGAATCTCTCAAACTAACAAACAAAATCGTGCAAAGAATAAGTCACGAGAGGTTGCTACCTAGTTAGGCCCTATAATTATGTGGAGTGAGCATTACATCTACCGGAGTTCAAATAGTTGATCTATGCTCGGGCACCCTCATCATTAAAACGATATTCCAAGTCTATTCCCTTCCCTCAAAACCGCTCCCCCTCTTATTTGATTAAAAAAAACATAACTCCCCCTAAAGTATAATGATAAGTTTATTTCTTGTCGGCTGAATGAAGGGGGATGTTTCGGGTTCAGTAGCGGAGTTTGATAAGGCAATCGAGCTTGATCCTCGTCAGAAGGCATGTAAGTTCCCACAGTTTTCATGTGCATGCTTTGTAAACAAACAATTTACAGTACAATAACAGGCAACTTATAAGATCCTGGTTTGTAGCTTTACATCGCAAACCAATGCATAATTGCTGATCACTTGCTTTAATTGAAAGTGTGAAGATTCTGGCTGCTTGAATCTGTACAGCTAGGACCTTCTCCACCCTTTGACTCAATTTTCTCAAGTTCAGCAAACTTTGGGGTAAGCTTCATGTGACATGGAGCACTTAAATCGCCAAGCAAACATTTAGGGTTAAAATTTGAGTGGAAGTTTCGTTGATCTTATAGGGGTAAGTTCTGAGTGCCACAAAATGGCCTTGAATAAGTTAATGGAAGAAATAGCTTCCCTTCTTTTGGGCACAAAATATAGGTAAAAGTCGTTTTGATAGAGGTTTGGGTCAAGGAGTGGATGATTAGTGGTGTATTTACTCGAATTTTTATCTTGGACGACATTTGAGTAAGGAGTGGAGACATTTGAGTGAAGCGTTGGGTAACCTTGACATATTGCTTTACTTGACCGTAGAATATATGCATATGCACATTTAAATGCTGGTCTAAATGAATTGTTGTTCTCTAATGAACACTATAAATCCCCACAAACATTTCTTCTCGTTTCTGAGGTTATATCCGTACAACTGTCAGATTTCCACTTCTCAGAAGTTATTAATTGAAGACTCCAACAACATTTGGTTACTTAATGACGTAACTTTTGTGTCATGTTGGCTAATCAGATCTCTGGCAGAGGGGGCTATCACTATATTATCTTGATAGGTATTAGCTTATTAACATATCTCTATTGTTAGTCTTTTAGTTCTATTTAACATCAATGTAGAGGATATTGAATGGAGTTTTTCTCTTTAGGTTTGAGGAAGGGGCGGAGCAATTTCGGTTGGATGTGGCACAAAATCCAAATGACACTGAGGAGTCAATATGGTGCTTTCTTTGTGAAGCTCAATTATATGGAGTGGATGAAGCAAGGAGGCGGTTTCTTGAGGTAACCTAATCAAGCAGGCAATAACATGTGCCTGGTGCACTTCCATGTTATTCCATGAAAGGGTCACTGCAACTATTTTAACTGCTTGCTAGATGATGTAGGTAGGCAGAGATCCGCGACCTGTCATGCGAGAAGCTTATAACATGTTCAAAGATGGTGGTGATCCCGAGAAGGTTTGAATTGATGCTTTGAACTCTCCAATTAAAACCATTGAGAAGTTCTTTGAATTGCGCTCTCTCTCTCTCTCTCTCTCTCTCTCTCTCTCCAGTAGCATGCGTAGATGACGGCTGATGCTGCGTCACGATTCTTCTTTATTTTCCTATCACGTGTGTGTGTGCACGCGCACGTGTGCACGTTCCTTTGACATACTCATCCTCGTCGATAACAGTTCCATTAGTTTCTCATTAAGGGAGAGAATCTGGGAAACAGTTTAATTGGAAAGGTACAGTTTTCAGATAGGAATTGAAGGAGTAATTAGTTTGAGATAGTAAATGAAAATGGCACCAAAATTGTCTCCTAATTACAGTGCATAACTGAAAGATATATATTTTTAATTTCTATCTTGCTATTGTTTAGACTGAGGCCCTACCATATGTGCAGTGTGTTGATGTAAAGAGGACAGATATAATCTGGTTAAGACCATGGAATTGTTACTCTCTTAGAATATGTGATACGCAACTTGATGTGATACTAAAATAGAAAGAGGGTACACGATTCGTATCTTTGAAATCCTTGCTCATGCCTTAATTCTGATAAAATGGAGTACTCTAAAAGCGTAACCTTTAATGTAAGTCGCCCTAACATTCGTACTTACCTCATAAACTATGTCAGTATTCACTTCAATATTGGATGGCTAGGAGAGTAATGTCGTTTTTCTGTGCAGCTTGTTGCTGCATTTTCAAGCAGCCAGGAGAGTGAATACTTCTATGCTTCGTTATATGCTGGCCTCTACTATGAATCACAGGTTTGTTCTCAGTTTCTTGGCATTCAATCAATGTCATTGTAGAATATAATATGATGTTCATTGTAATCAGCTATAATTGGGATAAGGTAGTTGTTTTGTAGTTTGTTCTAAGGACTAAGATTGACTTTAGACAAAAGTAAGAGGTGAAGGGGAAGAAGAAAAACAAGAGAGTGAGGAAAGATGAGAGGGGATATGAGTTTTCTTCTCTGAACTACGTCATTCTTACCATCTGCACTGTTAGAATATTGATGAGTATTAGTCTTAGTCCCACATTGGTTAAATGAGTTATGTAATAAGTAATCTCATAATATATAATATTGTTTTGTGTTAAGGGTTCATTAACACCCTATACACTTTTCTTATCCTTCCAAACAACATGGTATCAGAGCCAAAACCCTAACCCTAACCAACCCTAATGCTACCAGCCACCTTCCGCCACCCACCCACATCCTGCAGCCACCGTGAACAGTCCTAAATTACCTCACCCAGCACTTCCGAAACCCTAAACCATCCCTACAGTGTTTGAAATCCCAAATCGTCAACTCTACAGCCCTGTAAACCTTCAATCGGCACCCTTCCAGTGTTGGAAACCCTAAATCGACATCCTACATGTGCTTGAAACCCTAGAACGCTCCTCATCCTGTTGATTTCGACCTTCAATATCCCTCGAAAATCAAAACCCAGTTGATTTCGGCCTTCAAAACCCGTCGAAAATCAGAACCCAGTTGATTTCGGCCTTTATACATGTTCAAAATTCATTACCCAGTGACTTTCGTCCACTACACACACTCGAAATCCTTCACTCAGTTCCTTTTGACCCCTCAAAACCCTCAAAACCCTAATTCCCACCTTCGAAACTCACACCCAGTGTTCGAAAATGCCTCTGTGCTCGTGATTGATGCCCGAAACTGCTCGAATTGCATGAATCGCATGTCTTTGTGTTTCCAATCCACCAATTGATATTCTTTTGCTGTCGGACACGTCTTTGTTCTCACGATTGATGGTCTGGTCGCTTGCTGTTGCTTCTGGCTGCTTCTGATGTTATCTGGTTCAGTCACCAGGAGTTTGCCACTGTGTTTTCTTTGTTCGGTGAGTTCTTATCAGTTATAGACTTATAGTGTTTGTTGTTGCTCTATGTTAGTTGCTGGCTGTTGGAGCTTTGTTGGGTTATTGCTTCTAGATGTTGTTTCTTGTTTGGAGATCTATTTCATCACTTATTAGTTGTTCGGCGGTTCGTAGTTGATTGTTCGATTGGTGGGTTGATTTGTGGTTGGTTCTTTATTGGTTGGTAGTTGGTGCAGTATTGTTTTGGTTGATCTGTTAGTTGCCTCTTATTGCACAATAACATGTCTGTAGAAGAGACTAAGTCTAGTTCTTCTTCTACTGTTATGGGTAGTACGTTCAGTTCTTCACGGTTTCGGGAGAAGCTTTCTATTACCTCTACCCCATTGAATGGTAAAAATTATGCTGTTTGGGCGAAAGCAGTTGAAGTTTATTATTTGGGCCAGACACAGTATCATTATTTGATCGATGATCCCCCCGCAAAGACTGCCTCTACTTATTCGACATGGGAATCTGAGGATGCCCGGATTTGATCTGAGTTGTGGAATAGTATGGAAGAACATATTGCAAGTACGCTTGTTTTCTTAGATACAGCCAAACAAGTATGGACACAGGCTCAGGAGATGTATTCTGGTGTTAATAATCTCCGTCGGACGTATGATCTTCATCAGTCTTTCTTTTCTATATCCCAGGGTGATTTGTCTTTGGAAGCTTATTATTCCAAATTTCGTGGTATCTGTGCGGAGCTAAATATTTGTGAGCCTATCTCTTCTGATGTTCAGGTTATGCGACGCCAGCATGAGCGTATGCAAGTTGCTCGATTTATATCTGGTGCATCCTCTACTTATGATGCTGTTAGTCCTTAACTCTTGGGATCTCGAGATTTACCTTCTCCTAGTGAGGTATTTAGTCGCCTTTGTTAGTCTTCTGTATCTGTGTCTGCGCCTGCACCTTCTCCTGATCGTTCAGCATTAGCTTCCGTTGTTTTTGGTGGTTCTGGCTCTTCCTTCAGCCGTGGCCGTGGTCGCGGCCGTGATTTTGGGGTTAGTGGTCGTGGTCGTAGTTTTGGTGGTCGTGACTCTGGTTTTGGTACTCGTGGGGGTCGCATGTCAGGGGGAGGTAGCTGTGGTCGCGGCCGTGATTCCAGGTTTTGTACTCATTGTCGGGGGGCCAATCATACGGTGGAGTTTTGTTATGAACTTCACGGTTTCCCTCAGGCTCATCAAGTTGCTATCTCTCAGGATGCTGGATAGCTTACCCATTCTTCTGCCGACACTGCGGTGACTCTTTCTGCAGAGAGTACCAGCGCCTTCTGTCCATCCAGTCTCCAACTGTAGCTTCCTCCTCCACTATTACACTTGCTCCGAAAGGTCCATCCGTTGCTTGTGTTGCATCTTCTCTTACTTCTACTCCTTGGGTTATCGATTCTGGTGCCTCAGATCATATGACTGGTTCTTCTACTCTATTTTCTAGTCGTCAGTCTGTTGGTAAACCATCTCATGTTACCTTAGCAGATGGCTTTTCCACAAAACTTGCTGGTTTGGGTTCTGTTCCTGTCACTTCATCTCTTACTTTGGACTCTGTGTTACATGTTCCTCGTTTTCCTTTTAATCTTATGTCTGTTAGTAAACTTACAAAGTCCTTAAACTGCTCTGTCACATTTCTTCCTCATGGTTGTATATTTCATCATCTCCAGACGGGGAGGAAGATTGGTGGCGGTGCTGAACGTGGTGGTCTGTATTACCTTACTGATGGTGCTCATCCTCAGTCAGTTGCTCTTCAATCATCAGCTTCACCATATCAACAACATTGTCGGCTTGGTCATCCATCTCTTCAGAATCTGAAGAGTCTAGTGCCTTCATGTAGTCGTCTCAATAATTTGTCCTGTGAAGTCTGTGAGTTTAGCAAACATCGTCGTGTACCCTTTTATTCTAGAAGTGAGCGTCGTGTGTCGAGTCCTTTTCAGTTAGTTCATTCAGATATTTGGGGGCCTGTGCATGTTCCCAATGTTTTGGGTTTTCAGTACTATGTTATTTTTGTGGATGATTTCTCTTGTGTTACATATCTTTATCTTATGAAAGAGAGATCTGAGTTGAAATATGTTTTTAAGTCATTTTATATGGAAATAAAGACTCAGTTTAATACATGTGTTCGTATCCTTCATTCCGATAATGCTCGTGAATATTTTCATACTACTTTGTCTCAATTTTTTGATGATCATGGTATTATTCACCAGTCATCTTGTGCTCGGATCCCACAACAAAATGGGGTTGCCGAACGCAAGATTCGACATTTATCAGAAGTTATGCGTGCTATGTTATTTCAAATGCAGGCCCCTAAGTCCTATTGGAGTGATGCCGTCCTTACCGCTTGTTATTTGGTTAATCGTATGCCATCCACTGTTCTTGGCGGTCAGATACCCCATAAGGTCTTGTTTCTTGGTCGACCTCTCCACTCATTACCCCCTCGGGTATTTGGGTGCACGTGCTACGTTCATGCTCTTGATCCTAACCGGGGTAAGCTTGAGCCTCGATCCATCCGGTGTGTCTTTCTTGGTTATTCGCGCACTCAGAAAGGGTATAAATGTTTCTCACCATCTTTACGCCGACATTTTGTGTGCGCTGATGTTACGTTTAAAGAGTCACTTCCATTCTTTTCTGTCCCTGTCCCTATAGATGATCTCCCTATGGTTGAGTCTGTTTTTCCTGTCGTCGTCCCTTCAGGTTCTAGTTCTGGGTCTGTCCCCCCGAAAACACTTTCGCAGGTGTATGTCAGTCGTCGTAAAGTACCAGTCCCACCTGAGCTAGCAGACCCACCTCAGCCCATAGCTCCATCTTCTCCTTTGTTCCGAGATCCAGACGACCTTCCTATCGCTCTTCGCAAAGGTATTCGGTCTTGCACTTCTCATCCTATTGCTCAATTTGTTTCTTATGCTCACCTGTCTCTTGCTCTTCGTGCTTTTATTACTTCGGTTTCGTCCGTTTTCGTTCCTAACACTATTCAGGAGGCCTTATCTGTCTCTGAGTGGCGGCTAGCTATGGAGGCTGAGATGTCTGCTCTTCATCAGAATGGCACGTGGGAGCTGGTTCCTCTTCCTCCTGGAAAAGCCACTGTTGGCTGTCGTTGGGTATTCACTGTCAAGCATCTTCTTGATGGCACTGTTAAGCGCTATAAAGCTCGTCTGGTTGCCAAAGGCTACACTCAAACTTATGGTGTTGATTATTCAAAGACATTCTCTCCCGTTGCCAAGCTTGGTTCGGTTCGGATCCTTATTTCTCTTTTTGCGAATTTGGGTTGGCCATTATTTCAGTTGGATGTCAAAAATGCCTTCCTCCATGGGGATCTCCAGGAAGAAGTCTACATGGAGCAACCACCCGGGTTTGTTGCTCAGGGGGAGCGCAATTAGGTATGTCGCCTTCGTAAAGCTCTATATGGGCTTAAGCAGTCTCCCAGAGCATGGTTTGTCAAGTTTAGTGATGCAGTTTTACGATTCGGCATGCGTCGCAGTCAATCTGATCACTTTGTGTTCTCCCTCACATCAGACCGAGGAAAAGTATTATTGATTGTCTATGTAGATGACATTATCATTACCTGTGATGATCAGCGAGGTATTGATAAGCTAAAAGCTTTCTTACATCAGCAGTTTCATACTAAGGATTTGGGAAAATTACAATATTTTTTAGGTATTGAGCTAGCACGATCTAAAGACGGTATTAGCTTATCACAGAGGAAGTATGTGCTAGATATTTTTGAGGATGCTGGTTTGTTAAGAACTAGGCCTGTTGAGACTCCTATGGATCCCAACGTCAAATTGTGTGTTGACCAGGGGGAGTTGCTCTCCAATCCTGATCAGTATCGCCGTTTAGTTGGTAAGCTGAATTACCTTACGATTACCCGTCCGGATATCTCTTTTGCAGTAAGTGTGGTTAGTCAGTTCATGTCTGCTCCTCGTCATCCACATTGGGAGGCAGTTATAAGAATTGTGAAGTATCTTAAATCACATCCAGGACGTGGTTTGTTTATCAAGCGAGTGGACATTTACGTGTTGAGGCATTCACTGATTCGGATTGGGCTGGAGGACCATCGGATAGGAGATCCACTACAGGATATCGTATCTTCCTTGGTGGAAATCTTGTCAATTGGAAGAGTAAGAAGCAGACAGTAGTTGCCCGGTCTAGTGTAGAAGCAGAGTATAGAGCAATGGCACACACAATGTGTGAGGTTGTATGGTTGCGTTCATTTCTCGAGGAGATAGGATTCAGTTTGCAGTTGCCTGTGCCTTTGTACTGTGATAACCAAGCAGCTATTCACATTGCATCTAATCCGGTATTTCATGAGAGGACTAAACATATTGAGGTTGATTGTCATCTAGTGCGTGAGAAGTTAATTGGTGGTGTGATAGCTACTCCATTCGTGACTACCGGTGCTCAGTTGGCTGATGTGGGTATACAATATATCTGGCAACCGGATGCACCTTTTCCAAGAACTCCGCCGGTGACCATCTCCTGGAGGAGCAAGGCCTCCTCCACAAGTCCACCTCCAGGAGGAGCATGCCCTCCTCCACAAGCTCACCTCCAAGAGGAGGATGCCCTCCTCCACAACTGCACTTCTAGGAGGAGCATGCCTCCTCCGCAAGATTCACCTCCTGGAGGGGCACGCTTCCTCCGCAAGGTTCACCTTCGGGATGGGCATGCCTCCTCCACAAAGCTCATCTCCGGGAGGAGCAAGGCCTCCTCCACAAAGTCCACCTCCAGGAGGAGCATGCCCTCCTCCACAAGCTCACCTCCAGGAGGAGCATGCCCTCCTCCACAAGTACACCTCCAGGAGGAGCATGCCTCCTCCACAAGGTTCACCTCCAGGAGGGAGATGCCTCCTCCACAAGCTTCACCTCCAGGAGGAACATGCCTCCTCCACAAAGTCCACCTCCAGGAGGAGCATGCCTCCTCCACAAGTGCACCTCCAGGAGGAGCATGCCTCCTCCGCAAGATTCACCTCCGGGAGGGGCATGCTTCCTCCACAAAATTCACCTCCGGGATGGGGATGCCTCCTCCACAAAATTCACTCCGGGAGGAGCATGCCTCCTCCACAAAGTTCACCTCCATGAGGGGCATGCCTCCTCCACAATGTCCACCACCGGGAGGAAGGGGCCTCCTCCACAATGTTCACCTCCGGGAGGAGTAAGGCCTCCTCCACGAGCCTTGCCTTTGCCGAAGCAAGCTTCTTCCACAAACTCCGCCTCCGGAGGACCAAGGCCTCCTCCAAGAACTCTCCACCCATGGAGGAATGAGGTCACCTCCGGGCACCTCACCTCCTACTTAACATTTGAAAGACTCCACGAACATTTAAAGGCGACTCTATACACCATCCTAGGTCGGGAGCAGGGCCTAGGTACCTCGCTCAGGACCTAAGGAGGAATGTGGCTTGGAGGCTAGAGCAAGGGGTTTGTCAAAGAGGACGAGCTCGCCTCCGGCGAGCTCTAACTTGACCGGTCCTAGAGAGAGAGGGGACATTGACCGCCATCTGACATCTCTGAAGAAGTATCATACCTACCGCCTGGTGCCTCGGAGCCCGTATCATACCCCGCCTGACTCGGCAGATGATACGGGTCTCCATGTATCACCGAAATAGCCTCTGCCGGTTCCTCGGTTACGGGCTCCGATGCCTGACTTGGGACTAAAAGAGGAAAGGAGGTCAACCTCCACTCTGTCCACCAATGGGGAGGAGCCTTACACCTGGCTCTCCCCCATCTCCAAGGCTCATATAAAAGACAAGCATTCAACAAGCATTTAAGACATCCTATCTACCATCAATTCTCCAGTTAACACCGACTCTCCACTGCCATCCCTCTCTCTCTCTAAGTCCGCCCTGAGCTCTCTCCTCCTCCACCTCTGGTGGTCTCGAGCACCATTGTAGCAACCGCCATATACCCGGAGGGCGACCTCAAGTACCCTTCCCACTCCTACCTCCCACAGCTGACATGTTTACTAAGTCATTGTTCAAGCCTCGATTAGAGTTGCTGTGTGGCAAGCTGGGTCTTTATGATATCTATTCTCCAGCTTGAGGGGGAGTGTTAGAATATTGATGAGTATTAGTCTTAGTCCCACATTGGTTAAATGAGTTATGTAATAAGTAATCTCATAATATATAATATTGTTTTGTGTTAAGGGTTCATTAGCACCCTATACACTTTTCTTATCCTTCCAGACAACATGCACCAATAGAATCACTATTACCCCTTGTTAACACTCAGCAATTGACAGTAAAATGTAACTCGGTGTGTGCCATTTAAAATTTCCGAATTGAAGGGAGAGATTGTGAATTCGAATTTACATGCACAAGAATGTTTCCCTTAAATGCCCGAGGCTTTGTCTGGTTTCCAAGTTTTATTAATGTCTCGAGAATTTTGGATTTTACTAGTGTAACTCACCAAGAGCCGACTGCATTCTCCGTTTGGGCGGTACTTTTTGGCACCCGTGCAATAGTTGTATTAGCTACTCCCTCCGTCCCAAAATGTTTGTCCAATCCGCAAAATGAGGAGTAAAAAATAATTCATTTCTTTCAAGAAAAAATTCAAACTTCTTTCATAAATTAGGACTCATCGATATCTAGTGAATTATTGAAAAAAAATTGAATTTTTCTTGCGAAAATTGTATTATTTTTATGTTCTCGTTTTGCGGACCGGGCAAACATTATGGGACTAAGGGAGTATTTGCATATCAAAAGCACTTCATTTCCATGTGACTTTTTGTGCCCTACTGAAGATGAGTGATCAGTAATTTGGTCATTTAGCGATCATGTAATGCACTTGGTTGCGAATGAACTTAATGACAGTGATTGGACATTCATAGGTTGAAACCAATGTAATTGCATGCTTTGTTCTAGTTAAGACCGGTCCCTACTCAAAATTGTTTGCCCTTTTAGGTTTAGCTTGAAAAGTATTTCAACAATAGTACTTCTGCTTTATTATTTCCGATACATGCAGAGCAAAACAGATGCAGCTAAAGTTCACTTGCTTGCTGCCAGTCAGTCCCCATATGGTCAAAGGTTCAAATCGAGGACTTCTCCATGATTCTATTTTCTTTAATGGACTTGTATATTGTATCAATTCCAGTTAACTTTTTTCAACAGGTCTGGTGATTATATGGCTTCTCTTGCCAAGGTTCACTGTCTATGTCGAAATTGGAGCTCCATTTGACAAACAAGCGTCGAGTCTGGTGGGATACTTTTGATGTTGCTTCTTGTCTGTCCATATTTTGATACACAGCAAAGGAAGCCTTTCGGTTGTTGAGCTGAATTGGTAAATAGACTGGCTCTCTGCTCTACATGAATAAAAGTAGTGTCAATACCTTGATCATGTCTTGAAAGTTTTCCAAGTTTCTTGCCTTCTGTACCTGGATTTTGGACAAAATAGAGACAAATATATGAACAAACGTCAAGGACCTGTGTTAAATCGATAATACTAGTATTGGCTTAAGAATATAGGAACTCTTTTAGTCTCCTCACTCCTGAGATATTTCTTTTGGTCCACAAACCATTAACGAATGTAATTTGTACATTTTGGTCGACAAACCATGCACGGGCAATGTGCTGGTTGTGAGATGACAAGTAGGAAATCCGTACCAAGCCCAAGCCACAGGAGGTAAAAGTGGAGTTTGCCTCTTTTTTTCTTTTCTTTTCTTTTCTAGTTATTTCTGTGACAGGAAGTCAGCCTCTTAATATTTGCTGCTGACATTGGATGTATGGAATTTAGTCTCTTGAAATTCAACTTATGTGTAAGAGAAATAAGTCAAATAACTGATATTATTGCTAGTTAATCGTTTTCTAAACCTATCTGTATAGGTTTTCAATTTTTTCTTACACTGAATTAGGACTAGATAATGAAGGATTGAACAAATGTGACCACTTCTATGAATGACAGAGATAATGAACCGAAACTGTCAAGAAATAAAAGGATGCCAAAGTATGATCTGTTTAATTTGTACCAATCGCGTTTTACTTTATAGTGTTCTTGACATTTTTCAGGTCTAGGTGTCATGTGTCCGACGCAAATAACTTATTTATTTTCTGAAGATTCCATGTATATTGTTTCATATGTCGGTTGTCATTCCAGATAAAATTACTACAAATTCACTAGGGATGTTGTCGGACTTGGGTCCTTGTATTGTAGGGGTGCTGAGATTGACGGCTCGGATTGTGCTCTACACCCCTGTAGTGCAGGGGTGCACTACTGGACCCTAGGTCTGGAACGCCCTTTGATTCATGTAAGTTTTTATCGAAACTTTGATTTTCCAAAAGTGAAAAGAAGAATTCAAAGGCATGAAAGATCACGCTCCACAAAATTAGCTGATGGGTCTCCTGTGTCACACGGCTTTTCTTTGTATTTTGTTATGTTTTGTTGTATTTTATTTGGTTGTTTTAGTTGTTCTTTATTTTCCTACTCCGTATTACTTAGTATAACCAGGTGATATTGTTTATTATAAAAAAGAAACCCACCATAGTATCATGTTGCGCGTATGGTTAACAAGAATAACGATAACTACAAAAACAAGAAGAGGAGCAAAAAATATAGTATTAAGGAATGGACATTACTTAAACAAAATGGAATCTACCAAAACGGTTGGAATAGGCAATGGTAAAAGATCACGCAATAGAAAATGACGAACGATAAAGCGATTCATGCCTCCCTTGCTGAAGCGAAAACGTGCAATCCTCAGCACTTTCTTCCTATGGTTTTTTTTGTTCTTTTTTTTTTTTTTTAATAACTCTAGTGTCCGGGTTAACTTACGCCCATCTCGACTATGCACTTTCTTCCTGTGCTAGTTGTGGATAGTGAAGGAATGGGAGTCCCGAAGCGTATTTTGGTCTCGTCCTTCTGGCCTTTGGGCATCCTATGTACCAAAAAATTTACATGTGTGAATTAGGCATGATATAAAGTGGAAGCTTCTGCTATGTCACGACACACGTAGGGTACCAATCTCCAAACCCATTCCAGTAACCTTCAATGGACGAGCTATTCAAGTGTAATAATAACTTTTCCATTTTTCTTGGGCATAAAAATAAAAGACTTCAAATGAGAAGGATTACCCAAATCCTACAACTCCGAAAAGGGAGAGATTAGCTTATAGCTTGAACTCTAAATCACGCAGAGAAGCCCCAAATTCAACAAAAACTCGCACATCACAATGGACAAAAATCCAAACTTTGAACAATTTATGACCAAACTTAAGAAACGCGATGAAGTTGGGACACAACTTACCTGACAACGATTGAGTCGGAATCGATTCCGATGAAGCGTGGACGATTGACAGACTTGAGCTACTGTCTCTGGCCGAACGAGGTAGCCGATTAGGGGATGGAAGTTGGGGAGCAAGGTCGGGTGTCGGGGTAGGGGCAAGTCTTGCGAGGATGGGGAGCACAGAGGAGACGAAGGGGGAGCAAACCATAGAGAGAGAGAGAGGAAGGAGTTTACGTTCCAGTGGAGGGAGAGAAGGGAGGAAGGAAGGGGTTTTGAGGAGTAAGTCGTCTTCGTAGAATGGCAGCATGGTCCGCTTTGGACATGGGAACCACGTATGGGTTAAAGTAGGGGATACCATGCATTGGTGATTTGGATACATGAGGCCATCGATGCGGTAAATCGACTTGGTCAACTCCATCTTCTGGTAATTTTCCCTCTCGGTCTAGTCCTTCCTATGTACCCAAAAAAAAAAAACATCCGTGAATCAGGCATGATATAAAGCTGAAGCTTCTAGCTACGTGGGGACGTAAATTAGGACCTTCAAAGAAGAAAATTTGTTAAATCATGCCGACGTTGAGAAAAGTTAGGAAGCAGAGCAGTAAAACTCAACACAACAATGGACAGAAAGCAAAGGTAGTAGTAATATTAACTGAACAAAATGCACGAAACCGAAATACTGCTGTACTTACTTCAACGTCACCAGTAGTTCTACAAATAACCGGAGTCGCAACCTGCAGAGAAGTGTTACCCATGCTTTCTTGCTCTTCCTTAATTTCCCTGGCGGAATTGGCCAGAGAAAGGTTGCACAAGTGCACCTCGATCATCTCTAACGTGGGTATATCCCCCATTTCGGAAGGGATGTTTTTGAGCCAGTAACATCCAACCAGCGATAATCGCTGAAGCCGGGGGAAATGCATAGCTGAGGCATTCCACTGCACAACGTCAAGAGATTCGAATTTTAAGCATTTGAGTTGAGGGAAATTCCCACATGTTTCCCAAACTGGTCCTTTGCAGGCATCTTGCAATAGTTTGAGAACCTCAAGCTTGGGTACCGACTTTCCGAGGCTGCACATCTCATCCCAATTCAGAAAGGTTCTTGCCAGAGTTAGCTTCTTAAGATTTGCGGGGAACCTAACTCCTCCGAGATTCGCTGACCACCCGCCAGATTTTGAAAAGCATGTATTAAACAACTTCAACTCTTGAAGGTGGTTTAGAAAGTCTATATCGGGAAACTTCAGCTCTTGAAGGTGGTTTACAACATGTTCCTCCGCAATACGTCCCCGAAACCCCAGCTTCCTGAGATTCGGGGTCCCAGCCAAGAAATCGCCACAAGACCCTGGATCTACCCATGAGAGAGTTTGTAGGACATCCATCGAGAATGGATAAGGAGCATGGGGATCTTGCCCTTCAATTTGAAGTAACCCGGGTCCAGTAATGCGAAGGTGCCTCAACTTCACCATCTTTCTTATACAATGAGGTAATATCACAGACGATCCTGCATCAATAATTAGGGTTTCTAAATGCCGGAGATTGGATATTGAAGCTGGGACGCGAGTTTCTGAGTGCACAAGTAGGGTACCGATCGCTAAGTACCTCAAGCGAACTAGCTTTCCTATGTCATTGGGGTAACTCCTAATAATTCGGAAACTTGCATCAAGAACCTTAAGAAATTCGTAGCATGATTGACTACCATAAGGGAGTTGCGAAGTGCATCGAGAATTGAAGCAAGCGAAAGTCTGGGTGTTTGGGGAAAAAATGAATATAGAAGACATCATCGATACATCTAGTGAATCGTCAATGCTTAGATACTCTGAATTAGAAGAAGAGAAAACCTGATCCCCGTGTGAATAACGGTGGAGAAAACCCTCTTTCTCAGCTTGTTTGATGCAAAAATCGCGCAAGGAGTCATGGATACCACAGGCTTTGACTCCACCATCATATCTTGTTTGAGAAACTAATATGAGACTTCTACCGATTAAATCCGTCAAGTATTCCTCTGCTACGTCCTCCAAGGTTTTTTCCTCTGTCTTTCTTATAAATCCCTCGGCCACCCATAACCCAATCAATTTCCATACAGGCACTTGGAAGTCCTCTGGAAATATTGCAAAATAGAGAAAGCACTGTTTCAAGTGATGAGGTAAGTGGTTGTAACTCAGTGCCAGTGTTTTCGTCCATTGTAGCGGACCGGCAGCCACATGTGAATACAAAGTTTCTCCTACTTGTTTCCATCGTTCTTGACTCTTCTCTACGTTTGTAAGAATCCCAGCTACCAAAATGATCGCCAGTGGTAGTCCCTGACACTTGTTGGCTATATTCTTTCCTACCAGCATGAGCTGTGGAGGGCAAGTTTCTCTTCGGAATACCTTCCGTTGGATTAGATCCCAACTCTCATCATCGGTTAAAAAACGCAGAGAAAGAGGAGGACAATTGGGTTTGGCAAGCAATGCTACGTGCCCATTCCTAGTTGTCAACAAAATTCTACTTCCGTTGTTGTCATTTGGGAAACAAGTTCTGAAATCGAACCAGGCCCTAACATCCCATATGTCATCCATCACAATCAATTATCTTCTTCCCTTCAAGCTTTTGTACAATTGTTGAGCCAATTCCTCCTCGCTCATTTGATCAATGCCATCCAGTGTGCTGCATAACTGAACTTAAAAGCCTATGCAACAACTCCCTCTTTCGGTACTCTTGAGAAACAAATAGCCAAGCACAACTATAGAAGTGGTATAACACCAGAGGATCATTGTAAACTTTTCTAGCCAAAGTAGTCTTGCCTAGTCCAGCCATCCCAACTATCGAAACAACCTGTAGCCGCTTTGATCCTCCGGTAAGCTGGTCTTTTATCCTTGTTAACTCTTCCTCAAAGCCAACTATTATTTCATCCGCCAATATCTGGGTATTTGCTATTGATGTAAGTTGGTCTCTTGTGATCTCTACGTCTTCCTTGACGCCCACTGTTATTTCATCCTCCGACGCCACTGTTATTTCATCCTCCGACGTATGGGTATTCGCTATTGATGACTCTCCAATGGAAGAAGTTCCAACCTCTGTGACTGCCATTTCGTCAACTCTTTTTCTGTAGATTTCCATCACCTCTTGTTTGATGGCTTCTATCTCTTGTTTAACATGTGCAAGATCTAACGCATCCTTCTTCTTCGCATTCATCATCATCGTCTTCAGTTTCATCATTACATTGTTCTTCTTCTTCTTCATCTTCTTCTGCTCCTCCTTCTTTGAGGCAGCATTAACTACGAACAAGTCGAGGATGTTTTCTGCCTCATATTCCACATCTCTAATTCTTGACCGTAGATTTTTCACTGCTTCGTGCCCCTTCTCCTGCAAATCCTTGAGGAAGTTACTCAGCATTCGAAGATCCTCATAAAGACAGTTGATTTGATTTTCGTCTTCTAGAATCAAATCTCTCCTGCTGTTTATCAGCTCCTTCAAGTTCTTCATCATCAAACTGACTACACCAATTTCCGCCATCTCTCTCTCTCTCTCTCTCTCTCTCTCTCTCTCTCTGTAACCTTTTCTTGGGAAGAGTACTGTAGAAAGGGGACTACGATTCCCAGATTCGTGTGAGGTCGAAAATGAAAGTAAACTTGAGACAGTAATGTTCAACACTTGGCAGCAATGAAGACAAGTTTTTTCATAGTGGACGCATAGTTTTTCTTTTTTTCGAACATGTAGTGGACCCATAGCTGCAAACTTTTGGAACCTAAGGAAAGGAAAGTAAAGGAAAATAAAATAAAATAAAATAGGAGGAAAAATTTACTATGCACAAAATTTTAAATTATTATTTTCTTCTTTCTTTCTCTTCCAACCAATAGGAGGAAATTTTTTTAAGTTTTTCTTTCCTTTCTTTTCTTAAGGTTCTAAACAGAGCCTAAAAGTTGAAAGCAAGGAGAAAAGCAACACATTCCGGTAGATCTAGATACAAGTTTCCATGCTAGTTTAACCTCACCTACCATGTTGGAATTTACCCCTTATAAGAGAAGGACCCATTTGAGAAGGACCCAGGGCCCCAAAGGATCAAATATTGGGCTGAGATTTTTGGGCGCTGATAGGTGCGTAAATACGCCTATTTACGCTCATTGACTTAGGCTTGTTATGTCTATTCGTGCTACTTGGGTTTGATAGTTGTTAATTGCGTTTCAAGACTCTCAGGGCGTGTTTGATTGCAGATTTCGTTTTGGGGGAATTCGTAATGAGATGTGATTAGGATTGGGATTGAGGATGAGGTGGGATTATTAATGAGGGGATGAATAATTTATTTATGTTTGTTTTGCACAGGATTAAGATTGGGATTGGGTTTGAAAATGAGATAAGATTGTAAATAGCATGTTTGTTTTGGCTAGGATTAGGATTGGGATTGAGGTGGGTTTTTATGAAAATAGGAAGGGTATAGATGTTTGGCCATCTCCAATCCCATGGGATAAGATTAGCAATAACACCCCCCTTGGGTTGGCTAATCCCATCAGTTTGGGGGATTGAGAATCGCATGGGATTCTTAATCCAAGCCGTGAAAAGCAAACCAAACAAGTATTTTGGAGACTAGACCACCTTAGTAATTCTATCCCATGTCTCAATCCCGCTGTCAAAACACGCCCTTAGAGTACATGGATAACATTTTGAGCTAAAGTGCGTAGTTGGATTTTATTTGGTGCCAAAACAAAGCCGGTCAACAAATTAACTGAAGTTTGAAGCGGCAATTAATTGTTGAGTATATGGCATTGACTGACTTATTTGGGTCAAAATCATTGCGCCCAATCATTTATTGGCTGGAAATCGAAGCCCAAGAATAATTATTGGTGATGGGAACTTGGCCTTTGAAAAAAAGAAAAAAAAAAAGGTTTACATGCAGAGGATTAAAAAAACAGGGCGGGGGATATTTGTTTTCAGCAGCACTTTTTATTTACAGGAAAAAAAGGAAGAACGGGGCTGCCGTGAGGGGAAATCACGCAGAATCGACAGTCAACAAACAACTGGGCTGCGAGATTTTTGTTTCGATAGTTTTTCTTCTGAGTTTTGTTCCTTTTAAGTTATTTGAAATTTTGTTCAATTATTCGCACTCCGGTAACTCATTTTAATTTCTGTTCTTTATAAAAATTGTTCATTGGTTTTTGTTTAATTTAGATCTTTTGTTTATTTTTCATCTCGCGTAATAGAAGCATGTTTCAAACTAAGGTTTCTTTTGTTTCTTGCTTAATAATGAGTGAGTAGTCGTATAGGTAAGGTCGCGGGGTGATTAGCACACCGTGGCCAGTTTGGACGAGTTCTGATCCTATTTCGTAATAAAAAAATGTAAGAAAAACAATTTTAGATTGGTAAAATACTTTCCGTAGACGAACCTGGGCATTGTCGGAGCCCATGTGAACAAAGGAATGGGGGTTCAAAATTCATTCTCCGCTGTGCATGTGTTAATGGCGACCATAAGGGTTTGCATCTTGCAGGGTATCTTTTTCAGTCTAAAATCAAACGTTTTAAAGAACACCGATTGGAGCAGATGAGTCTGGGCCGGTTGCAAGTGCTATGAACCCTACGACCGTACCTTTCTTTTAATTATTTGAAAAGTACAATCAATTTTTAAGTTTTAGTTTTTCAATCAATCGACAAGGGGTGGTTACCTAAGAGTCCGTTTAAATTATAACAACCCGAGTTTTTAAATCAGCACACATCACTGTCTTTGTGGATTCAACTCCGGTCTTACCAGATATTGTGCTACGTTGGTTTTAGCCCTGTGCTTACGGCAACCCATTATTTAAGGACTAGGAATTCGTCAAGCATTTTTGGCGCCATTGCCGGGGATGGTATCGTGTGTTAAGAATTCGGATAGTTATTTTTATTTGTTTTCTTTTTAGTTTTTCTTTTTCTGTTTCGAGTCATCATAGGTAGAGGTAGGGAATCCTCCATTGTAGGAAAGCAATCACCTCTAAAGTCTAAGTACTACCAAGACAATACCAGGCGTCTAGTCGCCATTGAGAGAGCCGTCGGTAGCAGTGGAAGAAGTGTCAGTCAGTGGTGAGTCATTTGATAGCGGTGGCCTTTCATCGATTTAATAATCGAACCACCGGTGGCAGAGTCGCAAAAGTCGATGCGTAAGCATATGCATCCTAAGAGGACCACTCCTCTTGGACCAATAGTTTTGTCGACTGAGACGGTGGAAGCACGCAATGCTTTCACCATCAAGCCTGGTACGCATAATGCCATTTCCCTGTTTTATGGGAGAGAGAATGAGGATCCGTATGAACACGTCTGCTCTTTCAAGGGGTTGGTGTGCACCCTTGCCACCACTTCTCAGTGGGAGAACGCTTGCCCTAAAGCTTTTTCCCGCCTCGCTTAAGATAACGCGGATAAGTGGCTGTGTATGCAGAAGCTACAGTCTCTTACAACGTGGGCTGCGGTCTGAGATTTATTCTACAAGAAGTATTTTTCGGAGAGTAAATCAAAGCACCTGACTTGTCAAATTCAATCGTATAACCAGAAAGAGGGCGAGCCGTTTTTAAGGTGTTGGGAGCGATTCAAGGACTTGTTATTGTCCTTACCACATCATGGGTTCACGAAACATCAGTTAGTGTCATTTTTCTATTTGGGCTTGAATATTGCTACGGCCCAGCAAATTGAGTATCTCTGTAAGGAGGAGAATCTAGACAAGTCCTTGAACGATTCGTGGGACTTTCTAGACGAGTTGGCCGAGAAACACCGAAGCTGGGAACCCTCAGAGTCTTAGACCTTGGTGACAGGGCCATGGCTGCATAGGGACCCAGTGGGTCTGGCATCTTTCCTTCGAGCGTACGAGAGCATAATGTCCAGTCTCAGCTGGATAAGATGGCTAAACAGTTAGAGGATTTGAAGCTTAAGCAAGTCCATCAAGTGACTGAGGTGAGAGTTGAGGAGGTGTGTGTTTTATGTGAGTGTTCGGGGCATTTAATCACTGTTGGCCCCGCTTTTGCTATGGTAAAAGAAGCCTACCAGAGCAATCAGGCTGAGGTGAACATGATTAACCAGCATTGGGACCCTTATTCAAATACCTACAATTCAGGGTGGACCCAAAACCCACTTTTGGGTTGGAGGGATCAAAAAGATCCAGTGCAACCCCAGGCACCACCTCAGCAGCAGCTCTAGCAGTTCTGGCCTCCTCAGGGCCAAATGACCCAATTCTATTACCCACCTCAGTAGCAAGAGTTCGGTCCTTCATCTTTTGAACCACCCCCAGGCATAAACCATCCCCTGTGGATAAGTAGATTGATGAGATGATGAAGGCTCTCATGCAGTCTTAAATTAGCTTCACTGAGCAAACCAAACAAGCAATTAGGGACATTAGGTCCCAATTGACCTAGTTGATGGAGGTAGTTGGACAAGTCCAGCAGGAAGGGGGAAGATTTCCCTCTCAACCTCAAGCCAATGCCGCTGGTACTCATTTTGTGGGCGATTCTTCTAGCCCAAGTAATCTAAATCTCAGTCTGGAAGAGGCTAAGGCAATCACCACTCTCAGAAATGGGAAGGTGATTGACAAAGATATTCCTTCAAAGCAAAAGCAAAAACTGATTCCACCCCCGGAGCCAGTGGTTGCGCCAACAACTATTCTAGACTTGGGGAGTGTTACTGAGGAAGAGAAAGAGTCAGAGTCTCCTGAAATGGCGGTGCCTGCGCTTGTAGCCCCCACGACTCCGTCGCCACCCATTGCTCCATAACCCCATCGTTTGGTGGCGAAATCTAAGGCCAATGTGAACTTCCAGATTCTTGAGTTATTCAAGAAAGTTTAGTTTCCTATCTCGTTGATGGAAGCCACTGATGCCATTCCTCAGTTTGCGAAGGTTTTGAAGGATCTGTGCACTTCAAAATGGAGGACTAAGAGTCAGGACAAAGTGCTCTTGATGAAGCAGGTGAGCTCCATCCTCCAGGATGATATTTCGATTAAGCGTAAGGACCCCGGTTGTCCCACCATCCTTATAGTTATCGCAGGCCAGAGGTTCGATAAGGCTTTGTTGGATTTAGGAGCGAGTGTTAACTTGCTCCCCTATTCGGTGCACTTGAGCTGGGCCTAGGCGATTTGAGAACCACACCGGTCAAGCTACAGTTGGCTGACCGGAGTGTGAAAATTCCAAAGGGGGTGGTGGAGGATGTTCTAATCTAAGTGGGCGAGTTCTTTTTTCCAATCGGCTTCATCATCCTGGACACATGCTCGATTCCGGAGGTCTTCGAGAAGACTCCTATCATCTTTGGCCGTCCTTTCCTAGCCACTCCTAGTGCCGCCATGAACTATAAAACTGGACAAGTTCAATTATCGTTTGATGCCTTGAAAATGGAGGTGAATGTGTTTGATGTGGATAGCCGAGTCGAGGATGATGAGGAGGTGTATGAGGTAAGTTTGATCGACACGCTGGTGCAGGAGCATGTCGATAATATTTTGTATAAGGATCCTTTGGAGATAACCTTAACCGCCGAGGAAGCGTCATTCTTAGATTCTCCAGAGGTAGGGCGTTTGATGGAGATGCTTGCGGTTGAGGATGTGTATGGTGCCGCTTGGGACTCAGTTCTTGAGCCGCTGGGTGCCCCATTGTCTTAAGTTCTGATGGGTAATTTTTGCGTACCATTCTCTTCTTTGAGAAGTGGACCTGACTCCTAGCGATAGGGGTACCCATCATTGACTTAGGTTTTATAGTTTCACACACCGCTATTAAAATAAGGATCGTGTGCCCAACTCCGATTAGTAAGGGCAATTTTGTGTTAGTGACATAGGGCTTTAATTAGTCTCCAATTTTTTTTTATTTTTTATTTCTTGTAAAAAAATAAAATCCAAAAGAAAAGAAAATTGAAAAAAATTTAGCATAATGGTCTTGTATAGCCACTCGTTCCTTGCCCCACCGGCTAAAGATGAGAAGAAAGTATGATCGCGTAAAGATTTGGTGGAGTATTTGTTTTTTCTTTTATTTTTATCTGTGGGAGCCCAGATAACATGAGCCAGGCTTTACTAGTGCCTATTATTTTGTGTTGTGGGACTAACAAATTGCAGGTTCAACACTTCAGGTTGGGGGATGACTCCCACCTTTTCTTTTGCCTTACCTTTTGTTACTCATATGTGAGGTGATATCTCTCCTCTCTTTCTCCGGCTTGTCTTTTCTTTTTCTATGTTTGAGCCGTCACTGAGTACAATGCCATTTTAAGTTGGGAGATGGTCACTTTGCTTTTTGTTAGATTTTTAAAGTTGCTTTTTGTTAGAGTTCTAAAAATCCTCAAAATGAAAAAATATTGAAAATTAAAAAAATACTTGTTGGATCCTTTCTACTTGAGACTTGGAGATTGCGATGTTTACTTATTGGTTGCTTGTGCTGAGAATCTGTGGGCATTCCTTGAATATTTATGTTGCATGGTAGTTCTTTTTGCTAGCTTAGCGATAAGAATTTATCATGGCACACACCCTTAGCATCTTTGCACTGCACGTTTCTTGGACCTTGACTGCTTGTGAGTTGTGACTTGAGTGCTTTCAATGGCTAGATTAGTGGAGACTTATGCCCATGTGAGCTTTAGTGCCTTACCTTCCTTTAGAGTGGTATCATACAAATTCTTTTGTTTATCATTAAAAGAAAAAAAGAGGAAGCTTAATCGTTGTCGATCTCATTATCTTTGTTGTCAAGTATTGGGACTTAATTCATTGTCTATTACTTCTTCTTTTGGAATGAAAGTTATATGGTTGCATTGCCCCAAGAAGATGATAGGCCATTTTTGTGCTTTGAACCGGTTCATTTCTTTTTCTTAAATATTTATCCTTGCGAGCCACATTGAACCTTTTGCATGAGCCTTTTTTTTGTTAAGCTTCACCAACTATATTGTGTCTTGAGAATGGCAAGCTAATCATGTGAAGATTGATTTTTGAAGAGAATAGGATAAGTGTATTCAAGAATGTTGTACTCGAGTTGCGGTGTTCTTCCCCATGCTAAAAAAAAAGAGAGGTTGAAACTTGAATGAAAAAAAAGAAAAGAAGGGAAGACACCAATATACTTGTTGCAAGAAAGAAACAAGTTGTTTCATCGTGGAATTGTGTAAATGGTGAAGAATATGAGGGATATGTCGGAGTTGAAAAGAGTTGAAAGAGGGCGCACATTATTATTTGCCTTGTGTTTTTTGGCCTATTCTCAGATACTTGATTATATCCTACCCTAAACTTGAAACACTTTTCCTTACCTAACGATATAATTGAATAGAAGTTTTATTTGATCTAAGGGGCAATGGGTTGTCGATTGATGGGTAGAAATAATTTTCAATGCTTGACATTTCTTTCATGAGATCGTGTGTCTACTTTAAAGAGCTTTCTTTTCGTGTCTAAGTGTGCGGGGCACTTTTGTTCCATGTTGCATAACTTCTGCCCGCATACATTGAGAATTTATTAAATGCACCATGTTTCGAGTGTTTTTTTTGTTGAGTGCATGACATGGTGAGAATTGGAGTCGAGACTCGGTTCGGAGAGAGTACTTGGTTGTGGTTCACTTGTGGTTAAGGTCTTTGTCACACATGCTAAACTTGGGTGCCATAATTTATTTTAATGTTTTGATAGCCTTTAGAAATATTTTCGCAAATGCTATATTCTTGGCATTGGCGTATCAATGAGTCGCATTGCAGGTTTTTGCGTTTCAATTAAAGGATCCGAGTTTTTTATGAAAGTAATCCTTTTTTTTAAACAATTGGGCGAAGTACTCTGATTTTCAAACTACTTTTAAAACTAGTCGGTAGCACCACTTCAAGTGCCGCTACCCGACTAGCGCTACTCCAATTGGCGCTATATGCCATGTGGCGTTGTCCCGGTGCCACGGTGGACTGGACTAGCGCTAAGCGCTAGCCAATCGGTAGCGCTATTTGAACAAGCGCTACTCAATCAAGTAGCGTCATCTCAACTAGCGCTACCGCTTTCGATCAGTCGAACCGTTTAGCATTCATGAAAATGAGCCTCATATGATTCAGTTTTTTCAACCATCCTCAATTCATATAACTTTTTTCAGCCTTTATTTCCTATTGCATTTTTCAATCTTAATAAATTTGTACAACATTCAAAATAAAATTTCTAATTATCACTTGTTAAATATAGTTAAGTTTCTCAAATTTATTTCATATATTCTCATTATAATGTTAACTTCCCTTCAATTATGTGATACTAATTTTGTTATTTTAATAGGCAATTTAACAATCGAACACTCAAGCGCTACAAAAATTAATAACCATCATAACTTTGCATTACATAGCTCTAACTATAATACTTCATTAATAACTTCCATGAAATAAAATAAAAACAGAAAATTACAAGTTACAGATCCATTTTAGCAATTGAAAAGCTAAGCAGATGCATAGTTTTAAACATTACAAGTTATATATTTGCTGCTGAAGATGACGCTTCTCCCCTCTTTGAACATTTTCGCTTATTATGCCCATGTCCACCACACAAGCTACAAGACTATTTCTTTGATGGTTGCCCCTCAAGCTATTCATCTATTATATCCATCTCATTTCAAAATCGATTTACTAGTGGACATCCTCGACCCCTAAGACGTTCTTCATCAGGATAAATTATTGGCCCTTCGTAGGGAGGCCAATGCGGTTTGTCACGCAGTGGTACAAACGTTTTAGAGCTATAAATGGCTATGTTTGAGGCAAGCCTCCAAACATCACCAAAGAATCGACTAGGGTCCATGGCCATTCTGTTACACACTGCAATCACATGCGAGCACGGCATTCGCCATTGCTGCATCTTGTTGCAAGTGCATGTTTGTGCATTGAAGTCTACTGTGTGCCTGTGGTTTCCTTTATGGGCTGTTGGATTCAATGGAGTTCGCACCTCATAGATTCCCGTCTCTCTATCAAACTCAATCACTTCGTGCCTTCTTGCCTTCTTCCTCCATTCATCGTACTTTTCCGTTGCGAATTTGCTGAATGTTTTGCCTGATTCGATCCCCTCCCTTGCTTTGACGGCATAGTCGTTGAAATACGTAACACACTTATAGAATGTCGTCCTAATTGTAGCCACTATGGGAAGGTGTCGAGCTTCTATGAGGACTCCATTAAAGCTCTCAGACAGGTTTGTAGTGTGCGATCCGTATCGCATACCCCTATCGTGTGCATAGGACCACTTATGTAGGGGTAGCTCCTCAAAATCCTTATTGAATGCACCGTCGGAAAACCTTTGAAGTTTTTGCATCTCAATCTCAAACTTTTTAACTTGTATTTCACAGGCTGCTAGTTTTACTTGGTCGCCCACAATTTTATTGTACTTCCGTACGTAGTTTGCCCCCAAGTGGCAGGCACAGTATCTGTGGTATGCCCATGGGGGTCTCCATGATGGAGCATCTTTCAGATATGAAAGAAAGCCTGTGTGCCTGTCTGAAATGAGACATAAGCCTTGACGTTGAGTAACATAAAACCTTATGCAATTGAGGAACCACCCCCAACATTCCTTGTTCTCCTTCTCGACGATGGCGAATGCAATAGGGAAGATTTGATTCTCAGCGTCCTGACTTACAGCAACAAGCAACGTTCCCTTGTATTTTCCTGTCAAGAAAGTACCATCAACACTAATTATAGGGCGACAATGCTTGAATCCTTCAATGGTGGGCCCGAAAGCCCAAAACACAGCATCAAATATAACATGTCCTGGCCTGCCCGTCTCCTTTGTTATGATATGGGTTTGAGTGCCCGGATTCCTCTCTTTAATAGCTTTCAGGTATTGAGGGAGTTCCGCAAATGATTCTTCTCAGTCACCGTAAATGGCTGCTATAGCCATTTGCTTTGCAGCCCATGTCTTTGCATACGATGGATAGTAACCATCGCACTTATCTTTTACCATTGCTTGAAAAGCCTTGACCTTCGTACTTGGGTCTGCTTCCACGGTTGACATAATCATACTGGCAATGTAGCGAGCGTCGAGCACAGTGGCGGACCCAGAAATTCATGGCACTGGGGTCAAATTTAACACTCCCTCCGTCCCACTTTGTTGTGCTCGACCTCTATTGTTACAGCTAACAACTAACCCATTAGAATTTCAATCCGTTTCAATGGGTGGGAAGAGTTTATTTTTTTGATCATTTAATTCTAAAGGGTCATAATTAAATTTTGACTGTAGGATTCTCGTTGGTTAGTCCTAAGAGATATTTGATTCTACGATTTTCTTAGGATTAATTAACGAGAGCCCTATAATCAAAATTTAATTATGACCATTTAGGATAAAATGATCAGAAAACTAAAATCTTTCTATCGGTTCAAACGAATTGAAATTTGGAACACTTAATTTTTTAACCATATTTTTTAATATATAAACTACAGGTTGAAAAATTAAGTGTTCTAAATTTCAATCCGTTTGAATGGGTGAGAAGATTTTATTTTTCTGATCATTTAATTCTAAAGAGTCATAATTAAATTTTGACTTTAAGGCTCTCGTTGGTTAGTCCTAAAAGATATTTGATTTTATGATTTTCTTAGGGCTAATCAATGAGAGCCCTATAGTCAAAATTTAATTATGACACTTTAGAATTAAATGATAAATAAAATAAAATCTTCTCATCCATCCAAACGGATTGTAATTTGGAACACTTGATTTTTGAGAGAAAGCTGTGTCCGAAGAGAGAAGAATCGTGTGTCAATGGGGCGAATTTTGATTGGTGGGAGGCACCACCTGGCTAAGTCCACATGTTGCCCTTGGGGCAACGAATATGGTGAGGGTAAGAGTTGAATTATTGTTGTAATACTTGGGGCAAATTTACTAAAATGTCCCAAATATGTATAGCTATCGTGAGATAGTTTGGAGGGCAGTGGGGTCACATGACTCCCCTTGCCCTTACATGCGTCCGCCCCTGGTCGAGCATCTGATGATCTGTGGTGACACTAAAAGCTAAGCAGCTGTGGGGTCCTGCATATCGCGTAATTTTCTAGACATCCTGATCCGGCTTCCTTATTGCTCGAAGTCGCCACGAACATGGGTTTTGGTTTGCACATTTGTAGTCCAACAAACAGGTTGTGGATTGTTCTGTCTTTGCCACATAATTCCTGTCCATGCTATATTTCTTCACTTATTTTTAACCTCAAGCTTCGAAAAGAACATCTGCAGATAGGGGTAAGAAAATGCAAAAATTTTCATGAATACCACATTTTACGTATGAAATGTATGATGATATATAAAGCCGGGGAGTTATCTTAAAAAAACACCTGTCCCTCCAAAAGCTCCGACCTCCCGTCCCACCCGATGTGACTACTAGTTGGCATTGGTGGACTAGGGTCGACGAGGTTGGTCCATGTGTCTTGTGTCATCATGGTGGGTGGCTGTTCGAACATCCCTATTGGGTGTTCTTCGCCTTCGTCGGCCTCTAATCCTGCATCAACATCTTCCTCCGAGCTGCGTGAGGCCTCGTCAATGTCTCTAATATGCATCTCAAATGCTCCAATGTCTGTAATGTCATCTTGGACTTCCTCAGGTATGATAGGTCCGTCGTCAACGTCTTCAACATTCTCCTCATTTTGAATGAAAGTGTTGTCATTTTGCCGGTGTTGAGGAAAAGTTGGCCGCGATTGTCGTTGCGACTGATGACTCCAACGTTGGTGCACGGCACTTGCTTGGCTACATATGGCATCCATCGTTTCCGTGAATAGAACGGGGTGTAGCCGATGATTTTATCAGCTACATCGAACATAATTCCGATGCTACTATCATCCACGACATTAACTCCAGCGTACTGGTATGTCGCATGAGGATAGCTCATAATTGGGAAGGGGTATGTTATTTTCATCAGTGTTCCCGGCATACCCGCTGCATTCCAAATCATCTCTTGCAAGTCATTAAAAGTTATCCCTCTCATAATTGGTAAGGGAATCGTCCTACCACCGACGCAGGATGGGCCATTTGTTTGTTGGACAACACGTCCACATATGTAAACTAATACATATATAGGATTTGAACTGCTAATTTGTTTTTTTTTACTAGAAGACGAAATTTGTAGTTCACCTTGCGGGTGAATTTGTTGGGAGAGTTGGAATCTGGATAAATATAGAGCCAAGTAGCGCATTTTGGCGTGGCGCCACCTAGTCAGTAGCGTATTTTGAAAGTGCGCTACTTGTCTGGAAAAGTGCCCAACATCTGTCATCTGTATGCTAGGCTGTATGCAAGATTCGATCCAGTAGCGTATTTTGAAAGTGCGCTACTGGTCTGGAAAAATGCCATAAATATAGAGCCAAGTAGCTCATTTTGAAGTGGCGCTACCTAGTCAATAGCGTATTTTGAAAGTGCGCTACTTGTCTGGAAAAGTGCCCAGCATCTATCATCTGTATGCTCTGCAAAGATTCATCTGTAGGCTCTGGGCAAGATTCGATCCAATCAAGGGTAGCAATCATTGAGAAGGCGCCACATAACGGCAAGCGTTCATTCAGATGGCGCTACATGGTAACACATTCAAGGTAACTTAATTTTTTTTCCACAAATCAATAGATAGCAATGAGTTTTTTTTAATTGTGAAAAAAAATTAAATTTCCTAACGAAAAAAATGCATATTTTGTAAGGCTAAATTTGAGCGCCAAACACTTATTTAGGGACGGAAGAGTATTTTCAAAGTACTTAAGGAAAGGTACCATTCTAGCCTTGCTACCACCTAAACCCACATATCGAAAGCAAATTCAGTGACACATTTCCATTTGTTTCAAGCTTCAGTAGGCAATAAAATCAATGGCAAGCTTATTAAGAAGATGACCAAACTAAGAAATCAACATTTCCAAGCTTATTAAGAAGATGACCATACAGGTCCATTGAGAACGCCATTAGATCACGAATCTCTTCGGACAAGCGTTGGACAAAAGTAAGCCTAGAAAGTTTCCACTAATTAGTTCTAATAACAAAAAAAAAAGTTGCATGTCCAATCTTCTATCAGCAAAAGTGGTTCTCATCTACAAAAAATAAATAACTAGTGGTGCAATAATAGCATGAGTTAACGAGCACCCAAAAAAATCCTTCCCTTTTCTTCTCACAATCTGCAAAAAAAATGTGAACAACATTAATTCAAGCTTTTATCATACTTTGAAAAGAATCAGAAGATGACAGTTTACAAGACTAAGGTAATAAAGGCTTTTCTTTCCTCACAGTGGTTACTAGAGTATAAACAAGCGATGGCTAGCAAGAGGGTAGCTCCACGGCTTCAATTCAACCCCTATTAATTTACCAAGATATGAACAATCAAGGAACATTCGGCCAATTATAGCTATGGAACCCGACTACCCACGTACAAGTCAAGATTTTGAAAACAAGGCTCTTTCGATCAATCAATGTCCCAAACCGACACCTCTAGATATAAAAATCATAACTAATTCATTCAAGATCCAAAAAGGGTGAAAGTAGCGCTCAATGATAGATAACTAACAATAAGATTTTCAAAAAATAATTGGAGACCAAAACTCTAAGTACATTCATTATGGGAAGCCAAACAAGTGACTGATTTTTAGACAGGAACAACACAAAACAACCCGACTTCTAAAAACAGTAGAACAAGCTACAAATGTACTTTAAATCTCAGAAGAAGTTGAAACCCAATTCACAATTTAACAGTAAGAAATCGCCCAACAAGCGACCCCGAACGCTATCCCAAACTATCATAAGATTATTGATATGTTGTTGTATACTGTCTGCCCCTGCATATAATGACTTCATACTAGCATATAATGAAACATGCATGAAAACTAAAAGTTCTAACCCTATTAGCCATCAACATTCAAAGCCATATTCTTATAAAAAGATAACTTACCTTTTTGGCTTACTCTTCTTAGTCTTACCCCTTCCAACGTGGTTGCTGTCGGTGCCACCGGTACCACAATGTGTTTTCTTACAGTGACATGTACTCCTACGTTGACCAGCCATTGGTGTCGCAGTAGTGGCAGCTTGCGTGACCTTTCCTCCAACTGTCTCTCTGCTCACAATTTGTTCATCCACATTCGGGTATATGTCATCATCCTCATCCTTCTCACCGTCATCATCTGAGTCTGCATCCAGCACCTCCGCTTGGGCATCCGCCACCGCACCCTGTGTGACCACCCCGTCTCCAAGCGATACCCTAACATCACCTAAATTACTCTCCCCAATCCTCCTCCTCTTTGCCTCAACCATACTATCATAACTTATTCCACCAGGGGAAAAGTCAAAGACGTCCAAGTGCTCCCAAGATACTTCTGGCTGAAAGGAGGAACTCCCGTTGGCATGTGGAGTGAGCCCGAGAGACTCGAACATGGAAGGACTCAACACATACGAGCCAAGTAACGGGTATTGTGACGCAACAGGTACAGATGGTGGTGGTTGGGTTGCATCTGGTGGTTTGGTATGGCAAGTAGGGCCTTCTACACGAGGCTCATCCTGACCCTGACCGGCCGCCTGGTGGTGCGATTCTGGCTGCTGTGCGAATTCCTCTCTGCCCTGAGCCAACTCCTCATCACCCGCTGTCGGCTGCTAAAAAAATGGTGGTCTGGGGGTTTAAGGCGCAAAAACTTTTCCAACACCGACAAGTGTTGAAGTCCCGCCAAGCCAACGGCTCGATAGGTCTCAGGTACCCCGTGACGATTGAGGGTCTTGAAACAACGAGTCTGCAATAGAACATGTAACATTCTTATATTTAAGTTAACGTACATTCAATACAACCAATATGGCAAAACAAGAATAAAGTATAACAAAGTTTATCGCGTCAAATTTTCATATCGCTCCATCAATACCAGCACCGACCCGGCTAATACAACGCCTTGTAATCCTTTCATACCAAACCACATAAGGGTCGTCAAATTGGTACACAAGCAAGTCAGGAGAGACCGCCTCTACAACATGTTGCATCCTTTCATCCCATGTTTTCACTGCTGCTGAATGCTCAATGGCCCAATCCTTTTGTCCACTTTGAAGCGTCGTTCCGTGTGGCCACTCTCTAGGCCGAGAGGGAGGGGGGATGCCTTGGCGGAACCCAAATTGTCGAAGTACTCTCTCCGGTTGGTGATACTCCACAAAAGAATAAAAAATCAGTGGGACAGTAGCCGCCAAATAGCTTTGCCCGCCCGACAATAATGTGGAAGAGATTGAACCACCTCGTCACTATACGGGGTCCAATTCACCTAAAAAAATTAGCCTTTTTTAGTTAGGCGCAATAAAAACCGATCCAATGTAAACCTAATACTAGTAAAAGATAGGATATTAAAATTCAACCTATGTACATACCTCATCGTCTCTCTGGATGTCAAGGTGATGACGGTAAGCTCCTAAAACATGGGTCGCCAGATCGGGGGAGTGAAAGTCGTCGTCCCAACTGCACATTATTTAGTTTTAAGGAAGTTACAAGAAAGCTTCATGCCATTTTGGCTACCCATTTTTTTTTGCATTTTGATTGTATTCCCTTATTTAGATTCATTTATTAAATTAGACAAACAATTATGACATAGGGAATATAATTTTCTCTCATAATGTTCCCGTCTATTTTGTATCATTTTTCATTATCTTTGAAGCAATTAATAATGAAATGAACATACCGTCCTAAAAGTGGAGCACCGGGCTGAGGGGCGCGTTTCCCTCTACATCCAGGGGCAAGATACGGGAACCGCTCCCAAGCCCAAACCTGCACAAGTACGAATGGTCCTGTCATTTGTTTCGATTTAATCTTAGCTCCGTGACATAAATTACGGTACAAAACCGATAGTGCACCACTGCCCCAACTATACGCCCCAGCTTCATCAAAGTTTTCCAATAATTGAAGGTAAGACAAGTGCACAAAACCCCTCGTGAAGTCAGCAAAAATTGTTCCCCCAAGCAACAATAACAAGTAACCTCGTGCTTGGTGCGCAATCACCTCTGCAGCTGCCCCATCCTCTACAATGCCGTTAAACCTATTACGTAACCATTTCAACTTCACCTTCCCCCCTTTCTTATCACGTTCCCCAGGAGCTTCACCCAAAAGACGAAGGCACAAATCATTAGGATCGATCAATGTAGTGCCAGTCACTGGTCGCCCGTCGTCAGGTATGCCTAACAAAATCTCGACATCCTGTAGCGTGATTGTCAACTCGCCTGGACGCATGTGGAAAGTGTGCGTCTCAGGACGCCATCGCTCTACAAGAGCCGTAATCAGAGCCCAATCCAAGGACAAGAAAGGCAGTGAACAAAGTCCCTCTAAGCGGGCACGGCGTATCAAGTCCATAACAACGGGTGACGGCTGTTTTCTCTTACGTATCCGTGACTCAACCCGACGAATTCTCATGCTTTCACAATCATCCGGCCGTGCACGCTGAATTAAAGTAATTAAAGGTTACATCGACGAATTTATAAATAATGAAATGAACTACAACTATGCTCTACATTTTGGAATTGTAAATGTATTAACTTACGTCAGCATCCCAAACTTTCTGGGAGCGGTGTTGCCGTTGCAAAACAAGTATTGACCCATCTATGGGCCCCGGGTCAGCACTATGAAGCAAGTCAACGTCCAAGTCCATAGTCAGGCTGCTAGCAAAGCCATAAATTGATTAACAAAAGGACATCAACAACAACAACAAAAAATACTAAAGTGCAACATCATTCCTCTAGGTAGAACACTCAAAAGAAACCACATTCTAAGCTCAACACCCAAGAATCCACATTCAAATAGTGTCATCGTTCCTATATGACAGTGATGTTTTGTGTGGGACAAGCGCACAAGAGGACGCTTTAAAAACAGGTGCATTGGTGGTGGGTTTTTTTTTTTTTTCCTTCAGAAAAGCATAAGTTGTTAAACATGTACTATATCTTTAGTCTTTCTAGGGAGACAAATAATGACACTCTGGTTTTGCCTTGATGAGAAAAGAAACAAGAAGAGAGCCCCTGACTGGATTTTAAAGTTGATCAGTTCATTTGCAGCCTAAACTTCTAGTTACTAGTATTACTCATCATGCTAGCTAATGATCGAAGTAAAAAGATTGTATGATAGCAACCATACAATGCCTGCATGAGAGAGTGTTGCGTTTATCTTGCTGATAAAAACTAATGACCAGACATCTCAAGGAGTCGATTCTTTAGCATAACAAAAATTGAACTTGGCATAACTCAAGCCAGAGAATGAACAACAAAGCAACAGAAAAGCACATATCACAAGCATGACATGACAAAATTGGGACTGTGTTTGCGATTTGCTATCCGAACGCAGCATCTACTTTTTTTTTCCTTTTTGAGCATTCAATAACTGCCAAAACAAGGCTTACAATGAAAGGTTTACATCAGAAATCAAAAGAGCAACTAAACTAGCAGGAGAATTAAACACCTAATCCTCCGGAAGATTTCTCAGAGATGCCAACACTGCTATGTGGTGGGCTGCTCTGTTCTTTGCTCTTGGTGTCTAGGAAAAAGTACTTTGTGAATGAAAAGAAAAACACAATGGACTTTGTGAAGCTAATTCATTATGTTCACTCTTTTCCTATGCTTTTGTGTGTATGTGGCTGTACTAATCCCTCAACAAGTCCAAGATTCTGACATAATTAACAAAATAAATCAGAAGTTACAGCCCTATCAATAAACTCGTAGCGTGCCCTCAGCAAATCCCACTACATGGAAGTATTTTAATTTCAATGCGGATCACCTGATCTGCATCCTACATTACAACCAGGTCCACACATAGTTCCATTGTCTGAGCTTTGAGAAGCAGCACACATTACACAACCCACAAAAATGAGAGAGAGAGAGAGAGAGAGAGAGAGAGACGAGAGACGAGAGACGAGAGACGAGAGACAGAGAAACGAGAGAGAGAGAGAGAGAGAGAGAGAGAGAGAGAGAGAGAGAGAGAGAGATACGGTGATTAAGAGAGGCCGGATTCGGCGACGGTGAGCTCGCAGGGAGGAGAGCTGAGATCGCCAAGCCCTAGTGCAGAGGGAAAGAGGAGAGAAGTAACGAAGCGTCTTTCGAAAGAGCGTATATAAAGCCCTAGCGCTATCTGAGAAACCGCTAATTGCTTGCGTGGACATTATTGCCACGCAAGCCATTCAATAGCGTTAGTTGAACTGACGCTTCTCTGGCAGCGCCGTTTCAAAAGCCACTACCGAGTAGTTTTAAAAATAGTTTCAAAACCCGAGCACTTCGACCAATTGTTTTTAAAAAGAGATTAGTTTGATAAAAAAAAGGATCCGCAGTGTTTTGTGGTGATGATTGCTGCAAAACCCTCACGAGACTTCACTCGTCCTACCTGGGTCACCCGAGGGTTTAAAAGATCTATCTCTTAGTTAGTTGCTTTGCTTTACTTATTTTTTCCTTTTCTTTGCTAGGGACTAGTAAAGCGTAAGTTGAGGGATGTGATAGGTGCGTAAATACGCCTATTTACGCTCCCTAACTTAGGCTTGTTATGTCCATTTAGTGCACTACTTGGGTTTGATAGTTGTTAATTGCATTTCAGTACTCTTAGAGTACATGGATAACATTTAAAGCTAAAGCGCGTAGTTGGATTTTATTTCGTGCCAAAACGAAGCCGGTCATCAAATTAACTGAAGTTTGAACCGGCAATTAATTGTTGAGTATATGGCATTGGCTGAACTTATTTGGGTCAAAATCATTGGGCCCAATCATTTATTGGCTTGAAATTGAAGCCCAAGAATAATAAGTGGTGATGGGAACTTGGCCTTGAAACAAAAGAAAAAAACAAAAGGTATACACGCAAAGGATAAAAAAAGGGAGGGGGGGTATTTGTTTTCAGCAGCACTTTTTATTTACGGGAAAAAAAAAAAAAAAAAAGGAAGAACGGGGCTGCCGTCAGGGGAAATCACGCAGAATTGACAGTCAACTAACAACGGGGCTGCGAGACTTTTGTTCCGATAGTTTTTCTTCTGAGTTTTGTTCCTTTTAAGTTATTTGCAATTTTATTCAATTACTTACACTCTGATAATTCATTTTAATTTCTATTCTTTATAAAAGTTGTTCATTGGTTTTTGTTTAACTTAGATGTTTTGTTTATTTTTCATCTTGCATAATAGAAACATGTTTTAAACTAGGATTTCTTTTGTTTCTCGCTTAATAATGAGTGAGTAGTTATACAGGTAAGGTCGCGGAGTGATTAGAGCACCGTGGCCGGTTCGGACGCGATCTGATCCTATTTCGTAAAAAAAAATGTAAGAAAAACAATTTTAGATTCGTATAATACTTCTCGTAGACGAACCTGGACATTGTCCGAGCCCATGTGAACGGGAGAATGGGGTCCAAAATTCATTCTCCATTGCGCATGGATAAACGATGACCATAAGGATTCGCATCTTGCGGGGTATCTTTTTTAGTCTAAAATTAAACGTTTTAGAGAACACTGATTGGAGCAGATGAGTCCGGGCCGGTTGCGAGTGCTATGAACCCTACGACCTTACTTTTTTTTTTTTTAATTATTTGAAAAGTACAATCAATTTCTAAATTTTAGTTAATCTTAATCAATCAACAAGGGGTGGCTACCTAAGAGTTCGTTTAAATTATAACAACTCGAGTTTTTAAGTTAGCACACATTACTGTCTTTGTAGATTCGACTCTGGTCTTACCGGATATTATGCTACGTAGGTTTTAGCTCTACTCTTATTGCAACCCATTATTTTAAGACTAGAAATTAGTCAGGCAGGCGAGTGCAATCCATGTGTAGCCTCCATTGACGACTTTTTCATTTTGTTTCTTCAGTAAGAATACCGGCACAGATTTTTTAAAACTAACAGAGCGTACAGATGAACTTTGGACCCGTTTTGGGTCCCACAAAGATAATCGGAGCCGCTCATTTTATTTAAAACATCTTGTTTAAGGTCCCCGTAAAAAATCAACTCATTTGGATATCGGTAAGTTGGTTTACGAAACACCCAACTTTGTTTCAAAAAACAGGCTATTTTTGAAGCAAAATTGGGTGTTTCATAAACTCCTTTACTGATATCTAAATGAGCTGATTTTTTACGGTGATTTTAAACAAGATGTTTTGAACAAAATGAGTGACTCTAATCATCTTTGTGGGATCTAAAATGGGTCCAAATTTTATCTGTACATACTGTCTATTTTCAAAAGTCTGTGTGCGTATTGCACTGTTGCTTGTGTTACACTCTTGTTTTTCCTTCGTGAAAACACTTATTTAGTATTGGATATCAATATGTATGTTTCGTGGGTATCACCAAACTTGCACGAAATCCCAACAGCAACATTGGCGGCCAAATTTTTTTTTTCCCCAGGTACTTAAAATGGAAACACAGAATTGGTATCACATCATCTACACCAGAGAGATTACCCCATTACAACACCGAGTCACCGACATCTCCAAGGAACACCTGTGTCAGGGCTGAAGCTAAGGTTGTACCTTGCGTGACCAAGATACCCAAAAAAAACCCACCTAAGTAGGCTCTCTATAGCCTGTAGGAGGGATTCAGCTTGAGAGAGAGAAGCCTAAAAAATCTCAGCCTTCAAAACATTAAAACTCTGACTAATTATGGGCCTTTGGACTGTGACAGATTTGAGGGAGAGATTATTCAGTGCCACCCGGGCAACGCCATTGGGGTGAGCCCAGAGCCCTACACCAGTGCGGTGGAGAAGGTGAATAATTTTTTGAATTGAGGGAGAAATTACAATCCAAGGTATCAATCCTAACTATTGATCAAGATCCAAATTAAACCAAATACTTGCCCTTAAAATTTGTAAAAAGTTAGGACAGTAGTTTGAGTATATACACTTCAAAACTTTTGTTGTGGATTGTCATATAGATTGCCCACTGAAAGTTCTTGTGACCAATTCGAGAGAGTTTTTGGAACTCAAACTCTTAAACTGTATTAAAACTACATGAAAGACATATCACTTGATTTGTTACCAGATGCATTATTGTGAAAATGAAGAATACTGGTTTTTAGCTTTGAAGTATGAACATTAAAAGGACTGAAAGAAATTGCCTGAAATATGTAACAAATAGCATCAGATCAGTTTCCAAACAATCTCTTCATACCATTCGTAACACATTTTGAATTCATAACAGAGAGTACACTTGATCTTAAACCAAATAACGCAGAAAGGTAGCCAAGAATTGCACGTTTGCGCCGATTAAAAATTCAAATGAAAAATTGTAGACGATAATAACACTACCTGCAGAGAGTTTCCACAAATCGCGAGCATAAACAACACAATATCCATCTCGATCTCCAAAATGGCATCTTGCATGTCCTACATTGAAAAGAGTAGAAGAACTGCATGCAGCTGCATTGACAATACCACAACAAATAGCTTAAAGGAGTAGAAAGAGCAATAACTCCATGTTCTGGCCAAAAAGCCTTCTTGTTTCTTACAGCATCTCCCTGCATGAAGAAAAGAGCGCAAGGGATGAAGGTCTATGCTAAGGACCATTTAGTTTCGGCAACAAATTTACCTGAACTATTTATTTACTTCCTCTAATGGAGTAATTAGCAAGTCAATGCTAGCTCAAAAGCTTGGAAAGACATGGATTAGTGATATCATGACGGGGGCATAAAGAGATGGGCACCGGCCAGTTACTAGTAAACTGGTATACTAGCTAGTTCACTCAGCCCAAATAGATACTAGTAGAAAGTTAAAACTTGCCTGACATAGTTAGGATCCTAGATATCGAATTGATGGTTGCTTGGAAGAACAATTAAGAACTCAAGCAATTAGTGTCAAACATCACAGATTAATCAGAAAGAACCCCTGAAATCTGAGATCAAAAGTTCTGATGTCGGGGGTATCTAATCGTGAAGGCTACATGGACCATTTGCAGAATTACATATTTGGTGCAATTGAAGTCTTCCCTTCAGTTCATGGAAGTAGGAGTCGTTAAAAAGACCCAGTAAGAGTAAAATAGGCATGCAATAATAGTATTATTGTCTAGCAAATTGCAGGGAAAGTATAGCTGTTCCATAATTCAGAACATGCAACCTTCTATCTGTCATGGAACAATTTGAACTGTTGAACGTGGGCGTCGTTTCGAAAATGTGGGGAACACTTTAGGCTTCACGTTTTTATAAGTTGGTAGGTAGGTAGGTAGATAGTAGATAGACAAAGCCCAGTTAGAGAGAGAGAGAGAGAGAGAGAGAGAGAGAGAGAGAGTCCAAACCACTTCATCCCTTCTATCCCTCTGAGCTAGGTTGAATAGAAGCTGGAAGTGAATGCTGAATCTGCTGAAACAAGTTGGATCGATCTTGGCTAGGCGGCTAGGCCAATATTCCGTTCACCGTTAAGGATGACAGAGCTCACTTTTGCAAATAAGGGTCTTCCAACAATAGAGCTCACACTGTGACGTTTGTGACCTCATGTTTCAGAGTAATATTTTACTTGGCCCATTGAATTTGGTTTCGATTATATTTTCCCCCTCCTTTGTTGAAAAAAAAAAATGAAGAAGAGGATTAAAGACTTCCTTAAAAAAAAAAAAACCAATTGTGGCGAGTCTATATTATTTGGGGATTAAATATTTTTTACCAATATAGTAATAGCATTTTTAAAAATTTCAGAGCCGCTGTTTCTTTGTTCTCGTTTTCAAGTCAGCAGCTAAATACAAGTAAATACTGAAGTCTATTTTAAACTTGGGATTTCGAAAATACTTTGTTTTCTTTTCCCCCAATTTTTTTTTTGTGTTTTTAAAATTGAAGATTTGACTACTGAAAGAAATCGGTTCAATGTTCATGGACTTGTCAAAATTTATTCAACTTCAAGCACAAACACAGGCTGACATGAACTTCCCTATAAATGTTATGTTATCCCGCTTATGCTATTCTTGCTTATCCGAAATAGATATTTCAAAATGGTCTTCGTTTCGTTCTTAATCCTCACTCTGCGCTCGCGCTCTCAATCCTCATACTCAAAACTTTTAATTGTTTGAGAAGTTCTTGAAAAACACTTTCACGTTCGCGCACGCGCTCTTGCATTTGCATCGCCCGCGGATGATGTGACTTCATAAGACTACATGCTAAAGCAATTTCTTTTCGTAAGTAAAAAGGCTTAGGAAGGATCATCAATCAAGGTTATGAATATCGTACCGGGCATAGTATTGATTTTGCTACTGGGCATGGTACCAGCTTGATACCGTTACTTTGGAAAAGGAGTGGAAATCTATCAGTTGTACCGTTTTGAATTTCCCGTTAAAATAAGTATCTTTCAATATTCGTACATCAGGACGGTTCCTGAGACATCTAAAAAAAATCTACAAAACACCTCATAGTTCCCGATCAAATTTTGATGATCCGAGCCGTTCAATATGTTTAAAACTTGTTTTTAAGGGTATTCGAGAGAAATCAGCTCAAAAAATATCAAAAAGAACTTGATCCATGCAGTTTTTTTATAAAACAGTTTTTGTCAGCATTTATGAAAAACTGCTCAGATCAAGTCCTTCCCAATCATTTTTTTCCTTGATTTCTTGTAGATGCCCTTCAAATCATGTTTTAAGCACATTAAACGGTTCAGATTATCAAAATTTGATCGGGAACTATGAGATTGAGATTTGGAATGCTTTTGTAGGTATTTTTTTAGGTGTTCTCGGAACCGCCCCGTTCTTACATATTTACTAATATACTAAACTTTCAATTACACGGTATGAAATTATTTGTGTCCAAGGTTTACAAAACGTTCATCTAATGATTGAAATAAAGAACAAAACACCACAATGTTGTGTGGAAGCGTTAGCAAATACAGAAAATGGATGTGATTTATGCTATGTAATTGAACAAACCATAAGAGAGAGAGAGAGAGAGAGAGAGAGAGAGGGAGAGAGAGAGAGAGATATACCTGTTTCAGTAATTAATACCTACTCAACGGGTAGTCAAAGGATCGAGGGTTTCACTGTACGGATGAAAACAGATGCCCAAAGGCTACAGAAGAGATCTCTTAGATGTGTTTTCTATTTGATCACACAGAAAACCCTAAAACGGACTTAAATAGGCAAACGCGCACTCCCAAACCGACTTACTAAAAAACTCGAAAAAAACACGCGAAAGTCGGCTCGGCTTTCGGTCAGAGCCGGCCCGGCCTTCGTCAGGACGGCAGAACTTATATCGAACCAAAACGCGGACCGATCGACATTAGCCGAGAGCCGGCCCGGCCATAGACCAAAGCCGTCCGGCCATCACATAAGAGCTATATTTTACTATTAGAATAATTAATAAGCTTGGTGATATACCAGTTCAAAAAAAAAGAAAAGTGAAATGCATCACACGTGTTATACAGCAATATAATATAATGGTTTTTCTTTTTCTTTTTGTTTTTCCTTCTTATTTTGTGAAATGGATACAGCTGTGATCTTTAAAAGTAGGTTGAATAATCAAAACCAAAAAATTGTTAAAGTAGGCAATATTTACTCAAATAAATGTTCATATTGGAATAACCAACTTAACAACCTTTTAGAAAGTCATCAAATTTGAGCCTTTGAATAATCAAAACTAGAAACATTTTGCCAATAACCAAATTTAGTAGTTCCTACATTTTAACAATCAAAGTACACCCATCATTGTACAAAAATCTTCTCTCTTCCCTCTCTCCCTCTCTCTCTCTCTCAACAATGTTTTCAAAAAAATAATTTTAAAAAACTGTTTTTTTCAGAAACTTTTTTTAAAAAATAATGTTTTTTAAAAAATTTTAAAAAGTGTAGTTAACAAAGTGTGCTTTTAAAAACCAGTTTTCCGAAACAAAAAAAAAAAAAACTGTTTTTGAAATTTCAAAACTGTTTTACACAAAATGGTATTTATACAACAGTTTTCAAATTTTAAAAAAACTGTATTTAAAAAACAGTTTTCAGTACAAACAGTTTTTTTAGAACTGTTTTTGAGATCTCAAAACAGTTTTATGTGAAAATTTGAAATTTCAAAACTGTTTGTGCAAGTACGATTTTTTCAAAATTTCTCAAAACTTGTAAGTGAACAAAGTTTGTTTTTTCAATAACAGTTTTTTTTTAAACTGTACTTACACAAAACTGTTTTTTGTTTCGAAAAGCATTTTTTTTTGAAAAATTATTTTTAACATAAATTGTTTTTTTTTCAAAAATATTTTTCCAAAAAAAAAAATGCGTACTAAAATGAAGGGAAAAGTTTGGAAGAAAGAAATCACTAGCAGCACGCCCATTGGTTTTGATTATAGGCAAAAAACAACCAATGTAAAACTTTTTTGTTGGTAACTTGCGCATTTTATAACCAACCAACTCAAAACAAGGGATTAATCCCTCAACAAGAACCTATACAAAGGAAATTTCATACATTCTACCAAAGCTACAGAAATTCTACGACCCAAGCACTTTACTTGACATGTTCCAGCATCGGCAAAGACTTTGATTTTCAAGGGAGTTTGGGAAATGCTCCCAAGTGCAAAACCGAAGTCTCACATTATCTTCAATACTTGCAAGCACATTATCAGCTCCTTTATGCTGTCCTCCAAACACTCGAGAATTTCTTTCCAACCACAGATGGTAAACCCCAGCTGCAAAAACTAATTTGAACAAGAAGACCCTAAAACTTTTACCTCTACAATGATCAACAGCCCACATGAGCTCACTATCCCATTCTTTCGAAGTCCTCTGGACGTGGAATCTATGAAGAATTACCTGCAAAATACTGCTGGAATAACTGCAAGCAAAAAACAGATGTTGCAGTGTTTCATGCCTTTGAGAACAGAGCACACATCCCGGATCAATGACCATTCCCCATTTACAGTCTCTATTTAGTAGCTAACCTCCTAAGACAAGCAAGCCACAAAATGAACGACCATTTGGAGACACTTCTTGAAACCACACAAGAGAAGCCCACTGGACTTTCCCTCCTCTATTCCTAAGAGCCTCTCAAGTATGTTCGGTATTATAATGGCCTGTAGGAGAAACAATCCAAATAACTTCATCTTCTGTTTTCGCATGGGGTTGCATTGCACTGGGAATCAAGCTTTGAATTTGATGAATCAAAGAGGATCTAGGTCGTGGCCAATTCCATTCCCCATCTCGAATAACCGAGCTAACTTTTGCTGAACTTGACCTTCCTAGATTAGCAAAGGTGCCATCACTAAAAAGCTTGTATAAAGGGCCACTGGGGTGCCAATTATCAAACCATATAAAGGTCCCCTGTCCATTGCCAATTAGATGTTTGACCCAGCTTTGACAGTGCTCTCTCATCTTCATCAGCTTCCTCATAGTCCATGAACAATCTTGTGGTAGTTTCATAACCCAGATATTTTGAGCTTTAATGAAGTAACTATGGATCCATTTCACCATAAATTATCCTCTTTTTAGCACAAAGCCCATAAATGGCGCAACATGGACACTTTATTCCAGATCTGTAATGACTTCAACCCTAACCCACCTTCATCTTTTGGTGTGCAAACATCAAGCCAACTGACTTTTGCACCTACTTTTGTAAGACTAAGTCCAGACCACAGAAAGGATCTAAGTATAGCCTCCACTTCCTTTACAGTCTTCTTTGGTAGAATGAAAAGAGAACACCATTAGGTTTGCATGCTGAAAGTATTGATTGAATGAGTAAAGCTCTACCAGCATAAGTAAGAGACCTGTTTGTCCAACTCTTAATACGTTGTTCAGTCCTCTCCTTTAATTGAATATAGTCCTCATACCTTAGACGTGTTGAAATGAGAGGCACCCCTAAGTACTTGACTGGTAAAGAACCTTATGGGATAGGAAGAATATGCAGAATTTCCCCTTTAATCATATCAGTTACCCCAGCCAAAAAAGAATTGGCCTTTATTGAGATTAGGTTTCAGACCAGAAGAGTGAAAGAATTCATCCAAAGCATCTTTAACGATCCCAATAGAGGAAAAGTCAGCCCCAGCCAAAATAAAGAGATCATCAGCAAAAGCCAGGAAAGAAATAGAATGTACATTTCACTTTGGATGGAAAGTAAAAGGGCCCTGAGAGATACTCCTTTGAAGAATAGTATACAGCCCCTCCATAACCAAAAGAAAGAGATAGGGTCTCCTTGCCTAAGCCCTTTCTCCCCTTTAAAGCATCCTTTAAGTGCTCCCTTAACCACCACAGAAAACATAGCAGAGGTAATGCAAGTCCTGATCCACGAAATAAACAAATAAGGGAAATCCATGGCAGACATTACTTGAAACAAAAACTCCCAATCAACCAAGTCATAAGTCTTCATGAGATCAATTTTAATGGCACATCTAGCAACCCCAGAATCCCTCTAGTAATTTCTAACAAGTTCTTGCATCAAGAGTATGTTGTCAGATATACATCTTCCTTTAACAAAGGCTGCTTGAGCTTTATTAATGACATAGGGGAGGACTGGTTGTAATCTTCGAGCTAGCACCTTGGTAATAGTCCTATAGATTACATTACTGCATGTAATTGGGCGAAACACTTTCATCAATTGAGGACAGCTAGTTTTAGGAATTAAAACAAGAGCAGTTGCATTAACATCTCTTAGCAGGGTTCCAGAGTGAAAGAAAGAAAGAAAGGACAGCATCTGTTACCTCTTTGCCAACCACTTTCCATTTTTTTTGGAAAAAATTGGCATTAAAACCATCTGGACCTAGCGATTTGTCTTCATCAATCAAAAAAAGGCCCCTTTAATTTCTGTAGAAGTGATAGGAGAGATAAGGCCTTCATGAAATGTAGCAGGAACAGTATTATCAAAATGAAGCCTTTCCTCAGAACGGAGTTTCTGATCAAATTTGGTACCCAACAATTTCTGATGGAACCTCAGGATTTCCCCCTTAACTTCCTTAATATCTTCCAAATCTTTCCATTCTCATCACAGATGGATAAAATCTTGTTCCTCATTCGATGACTAGCAACCTTTTTATGGAAAAACCTAGTATTGTTATCCCCAATTGTAGCCAACTAACTCTAGCTTTCTACCGACACCAAGCCTCCTCAACAACACAGAGATCATTGAAATTCAGAACAGATTCTTTCATATTCCATCAAAATAGGGTCCCCAAGTAACTGAGCACAATAATTTTGAATGCTACTAAGCTCCTCCCTGGCCACCAACACTCTATTCCATATATTGCTATAAAACTCCTTATTTAACTTCTTCAGGCACGGTTTTAATCTTCGGAGCTTCTCATAAAGTATAAACATAGGAGAACCTACTTTATCTACTGAGCAACCCCATGACTGAATAGGCGGAGGAGAGAAGTTCTTATGATTCATCCAAAAGTTGAAGAACTTAAAAGGTTTCCTTTCGCCCCTCGGTAAGGTAGCACTGTAACTAGAAATGGGCTATGATCAGACACATTAGGAACAAGAACTGCAACTTCAGATTCAGTGAACTCAGACTACCATTGAGAATTAACAAGAGCTCTATCCAGTCTACAGCTACAATGACTGAAACCAACTTGTTTATTTGACCACGTAAACCAAAGACCTTTTCAAGTAAGTTCCTCCATTTCAATATCCTTTATACAGTTATTAAAATCCCCTGTAGCATTAGCATCAAAATGACTAGAGTTGGACTTCTCATTCTGCCATCTAACGACATTGAAATCGCCAATAACAATCCAAGGTTGGCCACCAACAGAAGCAAAACCAGTCCTTAGCTCATCCCAAAGCTTCTTTTTAGGACCAGCTTGATTGAACCCATAACCAATAGAAAGGGCAAAATATCTATTATCCATTTGAACAGAAAGCAACAACATTTGATCAGGGGATGCCAGCACACTAACATTTGGACCCTGAGTGTCCCAAGCCGCAATTATCCGAGCAACAGGGCCTGTCCCAATAATGTGAACATAATCCCATCCATTAGGCAAACACTTTTTCATCACACTTACCATATTTTCCTCTCTAATTTTTGATTCAACAATTCCAATCAAGGCCAATTTATTAGAATGAATAAACTTCCGAAGCTCACCTTGCTTAGTGGGGTTGTTTAAACCCCTAATATTCCAGGAAGAGAGCTTGATCATCGATACTTAGGTTTCCTCCCCCTCTTAGTTGCCCTGGGGTTCTTCCCTTCATTAGGCTTGGTAGAGTCCTGCAACTCCATAGAAATTAAAGCCTGAAACAACGCATCGGGATCTTCCATTCCCACCCCAAGAACATCAGGTAGTGTAAAGACCCATAAAATCAATGCAAATTTCGAAAATCGTTTGTTGTGCATGAGAATAGTTTTATTATTAAAGTCGTGCGTACGTTCGTGGGGGTGTATGGATATACATATCCGGTTGCGTGTCGGACTCTCGGAGATTAGTAAAATGTAAGTTTTGATGTTATAATGTTGCTTAGGGGTGTTGGTATCAAGTTGGGTTCGTTCCGGAGTCCGTTGAACATTTTTCACTTTTCTGCCTAGCCGGTACCGGTACTGGCTTTTCTCCAGTACCGGTACCCACTCTCCAAAAGGTGTTCAAAATCGATATTTTTGAAGGCTCCAGTACCGGTACTGGGAGTCGCCCAGTACCGGTACCCGTTGCGTTCTTTCTGCAATTTACAGCATGCTTTTTGGACTTCTATAAATACCCCCCTTTGGTCATTTCTCACTCCTAAACCCACGAAATACACTTGGAAACACCCCCTCTCACCTACCCAACTCCAATCTCACCCAAAACTCTTGATTTCAACCTCAAATCTCCAAGATCCAAGGGTTTTCTTCTTCAAAATCACAAGATTCTTGCATTTGGTGAACCAAGGGTGAGTTTTGTGTTCTTGTTCTCACTCCTTGATACCTATACACGTTTTTCTCTCTCTCTCCTCGATTATTTGTTGATCTTTGCTTGTTATTCTCGTTTTTTTGGCTTTATTTGTTCTAGATCTTGTGTCCAAGCTTGGGTGAAGCTTGTCTTTGGAGGATTCGAGCTTATTGTTCTCGGTAGACTTAGGGTTTTGCTCAAAACCCATTTTGGTAGGGATTTCTCTCTTATTCTACATGTTTTGCGATGATTGTGCGTGATTTTAAGTGTTTATTTGCCATAAATGGTTGAATGGAATGTTTTATGACTCGAGAATTGCGTATTCTTTGAAAGTAGTATTATGGACTTGAGTTATATGTGACGTATTTGGTTGTTGATGTAAAGCAGGTGTGGAGAATATTGTGTCGCAAGGTGTGGGAAACACAATTACGCAAGGGGTGGAGAATATTGTGTCGCAAGGTGTGGGAAACACAATTTCGCGAAGGGTGGAGTATATTGTGTCGCAAGGTGTGGGAAACACAATGTCGCAAGGAGTGGAGTTTATTGTGTCTCAAGGTGTGGGAAACACAATGTCGCAAGGAGTGGAGTTTATTGTGTCGCTAGGTGTGGAAACACAATTTCGTAAAGGGTGGAGGACTGTTGGGAGGTGTGTATGTGTGTGTGAGCATATTATGATATTTCGTAAGTGGTGTTAACGTACATTCATTTGGATTTGATGTTAAATTCGGTTTGCTGCATTCATGCTCATCATCTCATTACATATAGATTTTGTAGAGAATTTCCTACTGGGCTTGTATAGCTCAACAAATCCTTCTTTTCAGGTTCGAACGCAGGGCAGTAGGTTGCATGACTTGGTGTGTTTGGAAACGAAGATTTTTGGAAGCTAACATGATTTAGTTACTCACCCATCTCTGTATTGGTTACTTTTGGATAGAGATGGTATTGTAACTAATTTTTCGTCGTTTAATCTTTTGACAAAGCATTGTAATATACTTAAGACTTTGTACATGTATTTACCTTAATTTGGGCCGTGGTGCCAAATTTGTAATTTCATAAACTTGTGGACCTTGTTGTAATTAAGTAGGTGGGACATCTCATTTTGGGTATTATTCATATTATGCGAGAATTTTCCTCGAATTGGTTATTTATTTATGTTGAAAACTGAGGGCGTGACAGGTAGAGTACCAGTCTGAGCCACCTCCACACCCTTCCTAGAAGTGAGATCAGACCCCATAAAAGCATTACCCAAAGAGTCCTTGATAACTGAAATACTATAATCCAGACGCACCTCAGCAACTTTTAAACCCATAACCCCTTCAGAAGTATCATCAACTGAACCATCGACCACCTATAAAGCTTCAACTTGATTAGAACAAGGGAGTTCTCTAACAGCAGAAGCCACCATAGTTACCACAGGCCCAGAAATCTCCAATGGGGTTGGGACAGATTCTCCCCCACCTGGTTTCACAACCCAAACTTTCCCTTTAGGAGTAGTCAGTCCCTTGGTAGGAATGTCATCAGTATGCACAAGAGGCTGCTCCTCCCTTTGATTGCATTCAGAATGGCCAAAAACCTTACATGCCCCACATTTTACAGGTCTCTAAGGGTATTTAATGAAAATGGAAACCATTTTCCTAGATGACATAAGCAGGTCCACTGAATGAGGTAGAGAAGCATTGACATCCACTTCAACGCAAATCTTGGCATAGCTAATTCTCTTAGCAATTTCAGTCATCTCGTATGCATAAAGCGGTTTGCCTACAGAGCTAGCTAAGTAACTCAAGCCCGCAGCAATCCAATACTGGAGAGGAACATTATAACGCTGGATCCAGATAGGTAATTTTGTCAAGCCCTCCTTTTCATACTCAATATCAAGATGCCAGATCTGAAGAACCATTAGACGTCCCACCAAAGTGCCAAGGTCCTGATTCAACTATTTGTTGACACGCTCCTTCAGACCCAAATTGAAAGAAGTACAACCCTTATCGTTAGAAAGAACATCAACAAGACCATAATCAGCCCACTTCTTAAAGGCCACAGATCGAATGATGAGCACCCAATATTGTAGATATTTGGTGCGACTAGTCCCGTAGTATGTTGGTTTAACTTGCATTTATTTAGCTTTTATAATGATATTGCACGTAAGGTAGGTTTTTATATATATCAGGTAATTCGTATAAATAAGGCGCGTTTGAACGCCAAGGAATGCTCCGGGTGTAACCAAGTACTCAAGGCCATGCGCCACCCCATTGTGGTGCTCAAAAGATGGTTTAGGGATTGCTCGGGTCGCCCAAGGGTCAAGGGAATTGAAGGAGAAGTGAGGATTTTACCAAAACCACTCATCTTCCGACCAGCTGAGGGTAGAATTGACATAACTTTTGATGTACAAATCACTTTTGAACCAAACCACTTGGGTTAGAAAGTAGACTCAACGAGCTTTCCAACGGTCCAAAGAACGCCCAAATCCGAGTTCGGGAGTGTCCGGAGCAAGCCTACAAAGTTTGCCCAAAAATCTGTCAAGCGGGTACCGGTACTGGGCAATTCCCAGTACCGGTACTGGGTGTCCAGAGATCAATTTTCCAGCCCGTTGAAGCCTGGTACCGGTACTGGGAGTTTTCCAGTAACGGTACTGCCTGGAAAAATCTGCCGATTTTTGCTACCTTTTTCTACCTTCCATTTATGGAAAGTTTCAACTTATGGAATGTTTTTGGGATATTTTGGGGACTTTTTGGTCCTTTGTAATTTAACTTTAGAGCCCTATAAATAGGCTTGTTTGCCTTTTATAGAAGATGGTCATTTTCTAGTCTTTTTAGGCCTTAGTTGTTTTTTGCTTTCTAGGAGAACTCCATTGTTGCTTTCAAGCTTTCTTAGCTAATTTCTTCAAGAACTCATGTAAGTATTTGTCTTATGTTAATTTCTCGTTTATTAATGTTGTAGCTATACTTTGGATCTTTGCATAAATCAAGTTTATTTACGTTTTCTTCGGTTAAATCTTTCGCTCCATTTTCTTACCATGTCTAGTCTTTTAGCTATGTGTGAGTAGTCTTTTGGCTAAGTATTGGACTAATCTTTCCCAATGACTTAGGTGGTTATTTGGTTCTCAAACCTTCGGGCTTAAAATCATGGTTTTCGGAATTGGATTAATCTAGCCATTTTGGTCTAAACGAGGGGTGTTAACTCCTTGGTATGTTGTTTAGTCAAGCGGTCTTGGCAAGCGGCATGTTGAGGACTCGTGACCTCCTACGTGTTAGATACATTAGCAAAAATAGGTTTGTTTAGTTCCGTTTAATCACATCTTTTGATAAACGTAGTCGTTAAAGTTAAATTTGCCAAGCGTGAGCACGCGGTCGTGACTCTCGCTTGAGTTATATTGAGAACCGGTAGCGGCCCTTGTCAAGGGATAGACGATCCCTAGACTTGCCTCTTTTAGTTTATAAAGTTCATTTCTAGTCTTTTCCATTATCATTTCCGTTTAAAGCAAAATCAAGTTGGCCGTCTTAAACGCCGCGCTCAACCATTTAAACCCACAATCCAAACTAGCTATATTTCGATTCTCTGTGGGTACGATCCCGGACTTCCGGATATTATGCTATCGACGACCTAGCCCTACGCTTGGGGTTTTCTCAACCTTATTCGAAGGCGAGGTTCGGAGGCTAAGCATCGAACTGCAAGGAAGGGGATCTTTTTATCCACGAAATGCCTAACCAGGCAATCCTTCCATTTCTCAGCCCCTTGTACTTCCATAGCACTAGGCGGAGAAACTATAATCCTGTCCCCCTCCATCGAAGGAAGAAAATACTGGAAAGTCATTCTAGTATTACTAACACCAGGAGGAGCAACTTTATCTTTCCACGAAGAGCCCATCTCTACACCCCCAGGTAAAGCAATATCTGAACCATTAATGGAATGAATCAGTTTATATATTCTTCGAAACAAGTTCAGCCCGTAGTGCCCTAACTTCTTGATTCAATCCCTTAACCTGTTTAACTGTTGAAGTATCATCCTCCTTAATCTCAAGAAGATCATTGTTTGTAACAGGAACAAACTCCAAAAAATCCAGCAAATTAACACGACCGACAGAGCTAGAATTCCCTTGATTATCATTATCAGGACCAGAACCCGTAACTAAGAGAGGAATTGTACCACAATGTAAGGAATTATTCGAAAGCATCAATACCGGTTTACGGAACCCAGCAAACCCTAACTTCGATGCAGAAGTAGACGAGGACAACCCTAACGGAGGAAAAAGAGTATCGAAAGTGTTACTAGGAACAGATGAAGACATTGCTAACTTCTTCTTTTTTTGAACGGACATTGCTAACTTTAACAACTCTAAATGAATAATCAAAATCCTGATGTGGCATATTTTGATTATTCCACCAGGAATGCTCTAAATGCCTAATTATAATAATTTGGCACGGGAAACAGGAGACTAGAAACAATAAAGAATTACGGTTTTTTTTTTTATGAACTGGAGAATTAGGGAATTTTTATCACGCAACTCTCATTTTAAGTAAAATAAATATATTCAAGTTTCTTTTGATAATGCAGGATGTCCCGGGCCAGCTTGCGCGCATTTCGGATCCCTACATATCCTCCCATAACTGTTTCACACGAAAAAATAATAACGTTTACAAAGTTTATCTAGTTCATATTTTTTCAAAATTACCTTTATAAAAGTGTTTAAACCACTAAAACCCTATAATAGGAAAATGCACCATAAAACCCTATGAAAATGCATAAACCTAAACCCTGGGGTACCCTATGAAAGTGCCTAAATCTAAACCCTAGGGTACCCTATGAAAGTGCCTAAAACCCTAAACCTTATGAGAGTGTCTAAAACCTTAAACCTTATGAGAGTGCCTAAACCACTAAAATTTTACAATAGAAAAGTGCACCATAAAATTCTATAAAAGTACTTAAATCCTAAAGTACCTTGTAAAAATGCCCAAACCCCAACCCGCCTAATCTCTCTATTTGGAAACCCCAACCTTAACCCATTTCCTAATAAATTAAATGGCGCCGAACTTGGAAGTGGTGGGAATACTTAAATCCCGATGTCGAGAAGCGGCATCCTTACACGTAATCAATTCCTCGCCTTATCCTTGGCAGTAATTAGATAGCAGAAGACCATCCTTACACGTAACTGTTTCTTACTTTTTTAAAAGTTAAACCAATAGATAAACATTTTGAATGCATAATTTTGAGTATTCTAAAGACGGGGCCGTTTCCGAGGACCCTTAAAAAAACTTCTAAAAAAATTCCTCCAAGTTCCCGATCGAATTTTGATGATTCGAGCCGCTCAATGTAATCAGAATATGATTTTAAGAGTACACGCGAGAAATCAGAAAAAAATGACCTGAAAAGGCTTCATCCGAACAGTTTTTTATTAAACTTTATTGAACGGTTCAATAAAAAACTGCTCAAATCAAGCCCTTCCTGGTTATTTTTTTTGCTAATTTCCCATGAACACCCTTAAAATCACGTTCTAAACATATTGAGCGGCTCGGATCATCAAAATTTGATCGGAAACCATGAGATTAAAATTTGAGGGGGTTTTTTAGAGGTTTTTTTTAAGGGTTATAATAATAATAATAATAATAATAATAATAATATTTTATACTTCCATTGCACGATTCAATTTATTGATCCTTGTTCAAGTAAAAAACTTATGGTGTTTTTAATTTTACTCTACAATTAATTATTCTGGATATTTTAACGATCACGACAAATACAATCCTCTGATGCGTACAAGTAAGCATTTGTAAACGTATTGACCTTGTTCTCCTTGGTTTTTTTGACTTTTATTTATTTAGTTTGTTTTTATTCAAAATTTTTCCGCATTTGTTAGTTTTGCGTCTAACTTTTATGAATTATTGATTCGTTTCGACGGGAGGAATCGAAAAACCTAAAAAAATTTACTTTTACCCAAATATTTAAGAAAATATCCAAGATAAAGCCCTTAAAGCCAGTTTTTTTTGGGCTTTTTCAGCTTTATCTTAGATATTTTTTTAAAAATGTTTGGGTAAAAGTATTTTTTATTTTTCTGATTCCTCAAGTCCAAAACGAATCAATTATTGACAAAAATTTAGTGCAAAATTAACAAACGCGAAAAAAAAAATCAAATAAGGACAAAATAAGGAAAAACTCCAAATATTAAATTTCCAGAGGTGGAGCACATAAGCATCAGATGCCAAATTAATGCCAGATACTCCTTCAACTCAATGAGTTGGTAATCACTTTATTATAATGAGCCACAGGGAGTCCTAGTCTGATTCGTTAATCGGTTTGGTTTCCACATAATTGATCAGGGTTGAATTCTTGGAGTCAGGTTGCAAAAGAAAACGTTTTTTGTGAATTTTTTTAATCTCAACGTGAATGGCTTGCTTTTGACCTAAGCGGAAAAAAGATTAGTTGAGGTGCCCATTAACTTGCCATGATAACCTTAACGGCTTAACGATTGAAAAAATAGTTATTATTATTATACGGTTAGGTATAATGGTCCTCAATAGAGTAAGATATCAATCATTTGCTCTCGATCTTCAGCATATTCTCATTTCTGAGTCCAAAAGTTTAGGATATTCTGAAAGTTATTCTTAATACCGGATATGCCGTATGGAACCTTAATAGTGAGTTGCGGATCCCCAAAAAAAAAAACCTTAATAGTGAGTTGATGGTCCCCACCACGTGTTAATTGACCAAAATACCCAATGAGTTCTTTTATGAGGCATTGGACTTTGATGGGTCTTACTAGGACAGAAGAGTATCGTAATGGGACTTGTCTTTTTACTATTATCCATTTTCTAAGCTGTAGTTTATCTGTGTTGGTGTAGTGACATATAGTAATCTTAATTAACAAAAACAAAACAAAATATTCATAATTTGAGGGGACACAGAATTCCAACATTAAACGCTATAGTTGAAAATTGTATAAACTTTCCTTCAAAACTAATATGTCATGCAATATTAAAAACTTCATATATAAAGTGAAATTCAATAAAATGAGATGGTAGTAGGTGAAGAGGGGCATTTAATTATCATCGAATTGTTTCGTAATCAATAACTCAAAATATCAAAGTGGAATCGGGATGGATCTCATGTGCCCGAATCGCATCGTGTGCAGTCCACTAATGTGAACAGCAAGGGAACTTGGTACTTTAGGTATTTCAGGACAAATATCCTTTGATTTAAATATGGACAAAAAAAACCCCCCTAAATTATTCAGAAAAAACTAAGGGGTACTTTGGGCATTTCATGACATTCAGTTGTGACGGTTTCCAAATGGGATCCCTACGGCTCAATTGCCAACATGATTTCCATCTTAGAACGACATAATCTCTTCGAACTAACCCTCCAACCAAAAAATATCTCTAAGCACTCGACATATCATGCACTTTCTGTGCAACTAACCATATAGATGCCACGTATACTTAAGTCTCTTATAACTCCATCTTTTCACACGTGTCATCTCTATAAGATACCTTCACATAATCTCTCAATCAACCCCCTGTCACCATCATTTGATGCGTCACCATTTTTCTTCCAACACCTAAGTAAAATATTTGCGTTGTCTTCTTCCCCCTTTTTTACATGGTCACTGCCTGGGTCTATTTACGCGCACCAAATTCTTTTTCGGTCCATCCCGAGGCATCCTGTGTCTGGATACTAGCCTCCATGTTTGCCATGGATGGGTAATGACTACTGCTTAGGAGTTCGAAATTAGTTTTGTCTCTTTTAGGGTTTGGCTATTTTTCTGTATATCTGTTTTCGGGTGATTATCTCGGTAGCTGCAGTATGACTTGATCTGTATTTGAGTGATTTTTTTTGTAAATGCCGTATAGCTTATTGGAATGAATTACGTATTAAAGTTGTATGGTCTTTCTGTGAAAAAAAGAAAAAGAAAAAAGAAATGCAATTCATATACGCCGAAATTCGAAAATTTACTAAAAATTACTTTCTCATCATCTAACGTAAAATACTTATAAAAAAAATCTAGGCTCCGTTTGTTTAAACATAAAATACTTTTCGATAAAATATTTTACCTATTTTCCGGTGTTTGGCTGTGTAAAAATGAGGAAAATATTTTCCATTAATTGGATGAAAATGATTTATCCTTGAACCTTCCGTAAGTTATTTTTCGTAATGAACTCGCTGCGTTCTACTGCAATTATCGCTGCTCAGTTTTCTCGATTGTCACTCCTGACCCACATTCAATTCCAATACTCTCAGATTTCTCTACCGTTTGAATTCCCCTTCCTCTACATTATTTTGTTGATTTTTAAAAATATTTTCAAGTGTCAAAGAAACATTAGAACATAAAATTTTAAAATTTATTTTCTAAAAAAATATTTTATGTAAAAATTATTTTACATTGTAAAATATTTTATATTATAAAACATTTTATATCGAAACACACGTAACCTTAACTGTAAAATTTAAATTTTAAACTCACTAACAAATCCCACCATTCCGGACCTGTATCAAGTATCAAGTTGTCTTCGATGTATTTCTCTCACAACAAAACTCTCTCTCTCTCTCTCTCTCTCTCTCTCTCTCACACACACACACACACACACACTATCTATATAAATAATGTCCCCTGTTTTGCGTTCAAGCTATGCTTTTCTCTCTCTAATAAAAACTGAACAAGACGGACATGCGAAAGCGGGTCGCCTGTGATCCTACTCGGATTCAATGTCGTCGGAACGTCTTATCTCCGGCGGCGGCGCGTCGCCGTGCGCTCCAATCCAGTCGATGTCGTGGTACGGTTCTGAACCGGAGAGGATCTTCGAAGAACTCCCGACGGCGACTATCGTGTCGGTTTCTCGACCGGACGGCGGCGATATTAGTCCCTTGCAGTTGTCGTACACCATTGAAATCGAATACAAACAGGCACCTCCTTTCTCTCTCTTCTTTCTCTCTCAAACGTGCCCTGTTCTATAATCGCGTCTTTATAAGCTGAGAGGATGTGGAAAAATAAAATAATTTCGCGCATAATTTTCGAAGTTACTTCGATCAATAAAAGAGCACGACTCTTGTTTATTACTTTACGAAAAGATGTATCATTTTAAATTTTAAAAAATTGAGATTTTAATTTGCTATAAAAAGGTTTAAAATTGGGTACGAGAATATTGTATTCTTTAATCAAAAAGTTGCACGTCTTTTTATAGGTACTATCTTTACGTATGATTCATTAAAATTTGAATTTAGCAACTGAAATCTTCTTAATTCCAAGAAAACGCTGTTAAATGAATTTTAATATTATGTACAAAAGTATTTTTTTTATTTCACAAACTGCCCGGCTTTTTACAGGGTACATTCTTTGCGGGACCGAGGGAATATGATTCATTAAAATTTGGCAACCAAAATGTAGTTAATTACAAGAAAACGCTGTTAAATGATTTTAAATGGATGTTTTTGTCAGAGGTTTTGTGAATCTTGAAGTCTTGAAAATTCCTAACGACACAGGGATTTAGATTTTGATATGTTTGATGTATGATTGCTTGTGTTGAAATCTTGTTTAATTTGGTAAGAAATGAATGGCAGTGTTAAACACCTTCTTTGGGATTTGGTTAGGTTTAGTTTGGTTTGGTTTATTTGCAAGGTTTATGATAATCTGATTGTGCGCATATGCGCTGTCTTGTTCTTTTGTAGTATAATAAAATAAATCCTTAGATGCTTAGACAAAGTGGGAAAGAAATTAGAAGACAACGGACTTTAATTAAATAAAAAGGTTTTGATTATGTCGAAATATTCTTTTAATGTGGAAAAGAATTGATTGTAGTGTTTATGCCTTGTATTGATTTTGATTCTCACAAAGAAGGGGAGTTTTTCTGCCCAGAAAGAAATTTGAATGGTTTGTTGTTAAATTGTCCATATTAATTGCTAAAGTTGGGTACCTTTCATTCATATGATTAGGCTTTCGTTGTCTGTGAACAACCACTTTAAATGGAGAATATTTCATCTCAATTCATGGGGACCACTTGATGCTATTTAAACGAATTGATTCATGAGATTTAGTTACAAAACTGATAGGTTAATTACTGCAGTATTGGCTCTTCTTTTTTATTATTTTGTTGAAACTTTTGATACTAGTGGTTGAATTTAATGTGTGCACCAGAAAGCCCTTTTAGTGACATTCTGGTAGCTCTGGTTGGAAGGACTAAAATACTGCTGGATTTTGGTATTGAGAAACTTTAGTGGGTGGCTGCGCTTTGTTAACTCATACAGCAAGGTGTAAGCCTCAATGTTTTTTGCTACTGAAAAATTTGCTTAAATTATTTACGTGACCAAGAGATAATACTGCACAAGGTTTGCAGTAGTGGAATCTTAGTTTAATATAGTATTTGGCATCTCATTTGTAGGTAAAGTGAACTGGTACTCCTACAGTCCAACCGAATACAAATACTCTAACCAAAGAACGATTCCTTTCCTGTTTTCATTTCCTGTGGCAGGTTCTACACAAATGTGGTTTTGAGTAAATACTAATTTGATAAGAAAATAAGAGCATAGGAAGTAAATATTTTTTTAAGCTTTAGATTAGTGATGAGGATCGCCATTTTACTTTGCTTGGCAGGGACTGATAAAAAAATTGATTGGTCTGCTTCATGATTGCATATTTACCGTTGAAGTCCATATGTGTTGGAAAGTATGAACTGATCAGCTTATATTCCCAAAACTACAAAATCTTTTATGGTTTGAAATTTCAGTCCTAATTCTGGCAGGTTGTCTGTTGTCTTCATGCGTTTATCTTGTGCTGTTATGAGATTGGTTTTTTCCCCGTGATATCTTCTCAAGTTGTTGGAATCATGATAGCAATGGTCTCAAAATCTGTAGCAAGATGCTCTTCCTTTTCAGTCTCGTTAAACAATGTTGATAGCGTGAAAAACTGATAATGCCTCTCTTCATACAGTTTAAGTGGCGCTTACTGAAGAAAGCTTCACAAGTGATCTATTTACACTTTGCTTTGAAGAAGCGTGCAATAATTGAAGAATTTCACGAGAAACAAGAGCAGGTTTGTTTTGACTTTCCTCTTGTTTCTCTCTCTCTCTCTCTCTCTCTCTCTCTCTATTTATATATATATATATATATATATATATATAATATGTGTGTGTGTAGCCATATATAGCAGCACCTGATGGGTTATGGGGCTATCATTTCTTGTTTAAAAGAAGTTTTTGTTCATTGAATCTTCATTTGAAAGGCAAGAGAATGGCTTCATAACATAGGAATAGGAGATCAGACAGCAGTTGTGCATGACAATGAGGAGCCTGATGATGGTGCTGTTCCCGTCCATCATGGAGATGTTGCGAAAAAAAGGTGATTGTTAAACCATTTTGCCTATTCCATTTTGTTAAAGCATCCAACTCCAAACCAATTGGCTAAGAGTGGAGAGGCCGCCCAGGCTCATATACTAGTTTTGGAGGAGATAATTAACCGATGTGGGACAAATCCCAACACTCCCCCGCACGTGCGACCCCCGATTCGCACGTGGAGAGATCAACAAAGGATCCGGAACACACGGATCACAATGAAACAAAGTGCAACTGTGGCACAAACAAAGGGGAAAAGCCTCCGAAAGCCTAGCTTTGATACCATGTTAAAGCATCCAACTCCAAACTAATTGGCTAAGAGTGGAGAGGCCGCCCAGGCTCATATACTAGTTTTGGAGGAGATAATTAACCGATGTGGGACAAATCCCAACACATTTACTATTTGTCGTACCTAGTTTTGTCCATTACATTTACAGAATGAATTTTGCGCAGATACGTTCCATCGAGGGCTGCTTTGCCAGTCATTCGTGCAGTGCTGGGAGCACAGCAGACCATTTCGGAAAATGCAAAAGTTGCAATGCAAGGGTATCTGAATCACTTTTTAGGAAATCTGGACATTGTGAATTCCCGAGAGGTGCACACAAACCTCTTGCCTCTACTAATCCGTGCTACTGGTCTTATGGACAAAGTTACGGAAATTTATATATTCAGCAATATAGTTTTTCTTGACTGATCCATCACCTTCGTAATTGAAATTTGTAGTTTCCCTATTTTTTTTTTGTGATTACAAATTGTACTTGAAATTCTACTTAATCCAAAGACTTCACTATTTACGGATTTCTACTCGTGTTGTGTAGAATCTACTATTTTGTCATACATGCATGAACTTCAAGTTCATTCTGGGGTGCATTGATGTAAAATCAGCTGTTATACTAGGAAACTGGGAGGAATTTTCAAAATTTGGCATAATGACTTAATCTGATGAAAGTTTATCTGATTAACGGGATTAGCAGGACCTTGGGGATGAGTATTTTACCAAAATACTACCTGGGATAGAATTCCAGTTACAGCTCCTAGCTAGTAGCTACCAAGGCATAAATCTTTAAAATCCTTCTCTTTCCATTGTTTTTCACTATTAGTAGAATGAAAAGTTATGCTAGTTTATCACTCGCTTTCTTGATGCTGTAATTATGAACTTCAGTGCCTTTCCTATCCACCATGATGCAATTACGATTACATCACATGGGCAAACGTTGAAAAATTATGTGTTTCTACAAACTAGCCTGCTTCTGCATGGTGCTTTCCTCAAAACTACACATCATGTTACCTTTTATTGAAGACGGATAGATTGTGTCATTTTCTTTCTTGTTTTTAAGGAGTAAGTTGATAATTGACGCTGTATCGAACCTGGTAGATAAGGAACCATATCTTCTCACAACTCAACACAACACAACACAACTCAACTGAACAAGCCTCTGTCTGATTAACTTGTTACTGGCCATATGGATCAATTTCCTCTGTCTGATTAACCTATCCTTTGTTCAGAAGAGGAAAAGGCATCTTACCGTCTGCTCAACTCCCTTTTCTTTCTTTTTTTGGTTAATTTTGCTTCCTTGGAAATTTAAGGATTTTGCGAGGATTTTTCCAAATTAATATGGTTTGGTGATTAGTATATCAAGGTAATACGGAAGATCCTTGTAGGCCCAACTCCCAAGCCCAAATCCCAAGCTTCTGTTAAACTAAGTCATCATGTTCCTTATCTATTGTTTCGTGTGGGCTTGCTGCATGTATTGGTGATGTCTCCGCATTATGATGGAAAATCGTTCTTGTGCCCCCCTTTTTTTTTGATAGGCCGTTCTTGTGCCCCTTTGCTAAGGTCATTTTATTTTTAACTTGCATGTTGGGTTATGCACAACAACAATTTGAGTAAGAACGCCAATTGTAATGAGAAGATAAATTCTAATCATTAGAATTGTAGGATAATTTCTCACAATTGAATTGTCGACAATGGTCTCATTTTATCACGAGAAGGGGGGTAATTTATCATACCTAAAGTTAATTATTATTTACATTGCCAAAACCATTTTACTAAACTGAAAAGCACGGACACGCCTAATGTCCGGGTGGGACATGCCCCAACAATTGTTAGTCAGGCATCCAAACTTGTCCTGTTGGCATGAAATGTCTAGAACAGAAATTTCTGTGACACATCACACTTGTCCATAATATGTCTATTACTTAGACATATAAACAACACACTTCTGAGTTTCAAGAAAGTAACTTAGGTGCCAATGATTTGAAGCAGTCTGATTTATATCTATTCACCCTTACCCTTTACTCTTTTTGGTTTTCTGAACTTCAAAGCTTTTAAGTTAGTTCATTGGTAAGTTTGATGTTGTCAAATAAACATTAGAAGTCTTCATTCAGACTTCTTTTCCCGATGTTTAAAGGAGTTCCTCACTATTCTGATATATTAATAATAGATGCCTTTGCAACATGGAAATGAGAAAGTAATAAGGAGTATTGTTTTCACCTATATGAATCAAAAGGATAGTTATAGTTATTCTTATAATGCCCCTGCCGTGGCATATTATAATATCCGTAAGCTGGAATATCCTTATCATTTCATATCGATCTCTGTACCCAAGTTTCTTCTCTAACTACACCAATCCAAATAAAAATATGTCGCCTATCAATCTCACACATTGCACCATGAATGTTGACATCCTATAACTTCTAAGATCTACTTTGTTTCCTTTTTTTTTTCCTTTTCCAATAAAACAATGGAGTCCTCTGTGTAATAAACCTCTCTCAAATGTTTGACCCCCTATAGAGAATGTGGTCATGTCAAAGATAATCTGGAACATTAGCTATTGGTTGGATAGTAAAAAGGCCTTAAATAGTTTGAAAACTGCAAAGATATCAATTGCTAATTTGCCCAACTTTTGGGATAAATAAGTACTAAACTCCCTCTTTTCCCTGCCCCTCCTCCCTCCCCAGTCCCCCTCCTCTGTGATAGGTGTCTTCCAAATGACTCTCCACATTTTGCTGGCTACTACCGCTTTTGCCTTTTAGTATTTACTGAGCCTTTAGTTTGATGCACTAGGTCATTTTGTTTTAATCCATGGCTAGAACATGATCCTTGTTCCTCTTACATGATTTCAATGGGGTGAAGACAGAGATCCCTTTAATGAAATTGGATTACTTTGTACTTTTCTATTCTTTTTTTCAGTTTGTATTTTCTTGATTTATATCGGTGATTCTTTTTATTGTTTGTATCCTGCAATGGGGTGAAGACAGCACCCTTTACCAATATTCTTTTTATTTTTAGTATCCTGCGTCCATAACACGTTTTTGTATTTTGTAGGTCTGCAGGTTTTTGGAGGTCTCTAAGCTTTCTTTTTTGAAAGAATATGGTCCAAAGTTGAAAGAAGGTTATGTAATGGTTAAGCATCTCGCAAAAATTCCAAAGGATGATGATTGTTATGTGTGTCGTTGGTTTGACTGTTGTTACAACAACTGGCAAAAGGTAACTTAGCGTACAAATATAAGGTTTTGCTATATTTTAGAGTACAAAGATAGAAGCACAATATTTGCATGATAAATGCTTGTGCGCACGTCTGTATCGTGTCATGCACATAATTGTCAATGTCTTCCACTTCCAGTAAAAAAATGCCCGCTGATGGTTTGTCTATCAGGGAAATTTGCTATTGGAAATCAAAATTATCTACATTGTGGACTGATTTTGCATTCAAAGATGGCCGATTATCAACTGCTACTTTTGCTCGCTTCATCACTCTCACACTTCCACCACTTTTCTCAAAATTGTTTTGAATTCTTCTCTCTTTGCCCTATTCAAATTGGATTTGAAGTACTGTTGTAATGTTCTATGTGTGCTCCAGTGTGTGTTTGGACTGCAAGTGTTCAAGCTAATCTGAAGTTCGCAATGAATTTATACACACGCACCCGCCCACATGCACGTGCACAGACACACACACACACACACACATCACAATAAGCATAACCAATCAATCTGTTGCTTATGTAGGTTTGGGCTGTATTGAAGCCTGGGTTCTTGGCCTTACTGGAAGATCCTTTTGATACCAACCTTTTGGATATAACCCTTTTCGATGTGCTGCCAGCTTCAGGAAAAGATGGAGAGGTCCAAGTTCATTTGGCAGAGGAGATAAAGGAACCCAATCCTTTATGTTACACATTTAAGGTTAACTGCTTCTAATCGTCTTAATTGATTGAGACTTGAAAACTAAAGAATAGATTGTTTCTAAGGTTGGGAAATTCATGTTGCATTTGCTTGACTTTAGTCATGCGTTTAATCTTCTATTCTACCACCCATTTGTGAAAGACCTTCTACAATAACACTTTGGAATCGTATGCAGTGTTATTTACAAGTAATCATCAGTGTCATCTCCACAATAAAAATATACAGTAAATATGTATATTACGGGGGATATTTACGTTTTTATTGTTTATGTATATTTGACCTTCAGTAGATCAGTTCCATGATTGGTTCTAATTACTATCCAAATAAGATTAAACCCTTGCGAACAGGGAATCCTCACAATGTTAGTTGGTGGCTTTTATGGTCATTTTCTGTTCTTCTATGTATGATGAGTTCAACTGTGTGGACTTGTTTGACATTTTTAACCACAACGAATGAGAAATATTTGGATTACCTTGCATGTTTTACCCAAAAAAACAATGCTATATCATTATATTTTTAGGTATTATTGTTCACGGTGGGTAACAGGCTCCGCACTGGGTAAATTGTAGCATGCATCCAACTGCAACCCAAAAGGAAAAAATGCACTTTAGACTTTATCTAAATTGATTTTTCAGTAGTATAAGTAAATTAGTTGTTGTCCTTTAGCTATGGGAGGCATGCTTGTACTCAAGCAAATTGATGGCACCAATTGAGTTACTACGGATCAAAAAAAAAACTGAGTAACTAGAAATAGCAGGGTTCAACTTGGTAATTTCATTGTTGGCTTGTAATGTTGTACCATTTACCTTGAGGATAGCTTTTCATGTCAGTTGAAATATCTTCTGCAGCTAAAGTAACGATTGAAGCTGGAAATAATATGAAATCATTTTTTTGGATTTCTGAAGTTGTTATCGTTTCAGCTGAATGGTTCATATCTCTACTTTGGAAAATAGATTATAATAAATTGTACTGGACCAAAGGAATAGCTTTCTGCCTTTCTCCGAATGTAGCAGACCAATTAAGATCAAAAACCTAATTCGATCTTTGAACAAAAATGATCTTTCTTGGGCTATTTACGTCACGGATCATATTAGTCCTTGCTCTGTGTTCTATAACGAAACTTCAAACAAAATGCTTGAGAGGTCCATCCTGTTCCAGTCACCATTAGCATAGAAAGAGATTCTACACTACTCAAGGAGTAGTACAGTTGAAACCTTACTGATATGGGAAGTTGTACACTCTGATTGACCATTCCATAGAAGTATAATTATATTAAAATGTGATAATAAAGCTGGAATCTGCTTCTATGGGCAGGAATTTCTTATGTAAGAGAAAGCCAATTCTCCTCTGTTCACTGAACACTGTGCATGACTAAATCAGCAAATCCATACATTGGGGAACATATAATACATCAACGCTTTGGGAGACCTATGACATAATTACTGTTGAAGTTTTTTTTCCAGATGATATATTAAAGAAATCATTGATAGAACACCTCTGTACAGAAGGTTTCCCTTTTTTACCTTCATCCTTGATGTATAGTATATTAGAAGTCACAAATTTTTGTCCACTATATGGAACAGTACTGTAATTGTTATTTTCCTTCCTGGGATTTCCTTTGTTTTTTAACAATTGGACTTCTTGAAAGGTTTCTTGTTCAAACCGGATCACAAGGTTAAGAACCACTAGTAATGCTAAAGTCCAAGGATGGATTTCAGCAATCAATGATGCTGCTCTAAACCCTCCGGAGGGTTGGTGTCATCCTCACCGCTATGGTTCTTTTGCGCCTCCAAGAGGTTTAATTGAGGATGGCAGTCAAGCTCAGTGGTTTGTAGATGGCCAAGCAGCATTTGAAGCAATTGCTTCTTCTATAGAGACTGCAAAGTCAGAGGTTCAACCTTCACATCGTAAAGCTCCCTTGTGAATTCAAATTTCCCATCTGTTTTGCCATCAAATTATCTAATCAACAAAAGTTGACTGCAGATATATATGACTGGATGGTGGCTTTGCCCAGAGCTGTATTTGAGACGTCCTTTTCACAGTCACAGTTCCTCCCGACTTGATGCTTTACTTGAAGCAAAAGCTAAGCAAGGCGTCCAGGTGCAAATGTGAATAGCTGTTTTAAACTTTTGATACTGTTTTTGTTTCCCCACCACTATCCATGTGTTGAACTACCTTAAATCACAGATTATACTACACATATGCCAAAGGCATTAAACCAAGGCTGAAAGGGGGCCGCGGGACGCCACTCAGTCCATTTTTATTTTTATTTTTATTTTTGGGTAAAACTCACTCCATTTACAACCTATCTCTTCAGGCTTACATCTTGGCCCTGCTTGTATAGGTGTAGGCTTTTCATAGTTGGCACGTGTTGCACCTTTTGGGTGGATGGTTGAGTTGTTCAAGATTTTTTGGTCGTACTGCCACCACTTCAGATGTTTAAACTAAGGTTGGGTGCACTAGATATAGAGCTACCAAATTAGTCAAATGAAATTTCTGGTATAGTTTCAAGTGCTCAATTGGTTATATGAGGCACCATGCAGAGGTGTACTTTCCACCCTACGTCAGTTTGGAAGAAAATTCTATTCATCTCTCTTCTTTCGTCTGTAACTTAATGGGGTGATATGATGGCTAGACTTTGTACGATTTTAAGAAATTGGATCCAAGTTCATAACAGCAGAAGCTTGGAAATCTCAGTTCATATTTGTGCCTGCTAGTTTCTATGCTGACGTGTAATTTTCTGTGGATGCATTGGAAAGTTAAAATCTATTGCTCCTTAATTATATGAAGGAAAAATGTTGTCACCTTGTCATCAGATTACTATCTGTAGCGTCTTCTGTAAGACATGAATCTAATGCACACAAATGCTGGAGGTTTTTCAGTTCATTACTTCATTATATTGTTAGGCAATGCTTTAAGATATCTTATGCAGCACGTGAAGGGGTGAGAAAAGGGAAGAAATGTAGTGCAAAGGGACACAACCTCAAACTCACATTCTTATAATCAACTCTGGCAAATCGCAAACAATGACCACAGGTCTTATTATTATAACCCAAGGGCCCTAACTGAAAGGCAACCTAGAATCCTAATGCGAAAAGGAAATCATCCTTAATTCCTACCTTAAAAAAAATTGGGGAATACGAGATATTCAGTGGTTATAGGAGTAATACGTATAGAAAATTGTAAATAAAAACTCCCATTTCCTTGTACATTCCGCATCAGTATCATTTTCTATCATATCTGGTTGTTGAACCTATCTACTTGCTGACAGATGATTACATGTCAGAACTAAATTTTAATTAAACATGCAGATTTACATTCTTCTGTACAAGGAGGTTGCTCTTGCTTTGAAGATCAACAGTTTGTACAGTAAGAATAGGTTGCGTAACATTCACGAGAATGTGAAAGTACTGCGCTATCCTGACCGTTTCCCCGCTGGTATTTACTTATGGTATGCAGTTTGATCTTTTAATCCGCTTAACATTCTTGCAATTCTGAGATTTACATCTTAATTTTCCTCATTCAGATCTATGTTTGTACTCTCCTTTTACTTGGTTTCTTGCACAAACTGATTGATGTGGCTGATTACATACAGGTCGCACCATGAGAAACTTGTCATTGTTGATTACCAGATTTGCTTTATTGGAGGACTAGATCTATGCTTTGGCCGTTATGACACACCTGAACACAAAGTGGGTGATTACCCTCCTTTAATATGGCCTGGAAAAGACTACTATAACCCAAGGTAGAAATCCTTTACGCTCAACTAGAAGGCAATTTGGAAATTCTGCACTGACAATAGTCGAAACTTAGAAGCAAGGCGTTTGAGTGAGAAGTTTAATTACTATAGTGCTCCCTTGATATTGGTGCTGAGAACTAAGATGATCAAATGGTAGATTTCGTTGAGCCGGTGGAGTATCCGCAGAAGCAAACTTAATTAACTGGTGTTGCCTATTGGAAGGGTCCTTGTATGTCCCGCTTCAATGCGGGAGTTCGATTTTCTCATCCCAAGCCTTCAGCCTCTCCCTTGAACCAAAAAATAAAAAATTGAAATCAGATAGAGAAAAGAAAAGAAACACAAAATTTTATTTGCTCATCATTTGTAGATCTCTTTGACGGAGAAAAGTTGACATTTTAGTTCTACATAATTTTGATAATTGTAGTGAATACCACCATTAGGCGTTATGACATCTTTGACAACTTGATCTTTACTTTTCATACCTTGTTGAGACTTCTACTCTATTTTCATGTTTTTGTGCGTTATTTAATTTGATCTTATTTGATTTTGCTCTTCTAATACTCTTGTTTTCACTGCTTTTAAATCGTACGTTGTTTAAATATTTTGGCTAGAGAATCGGAACCAAATTCTTGGGAAGACACTATGAAAGATGAACTAGAACGCGAAAAATATCCTCGCATGCCATGGCATGATGTCCATTGTGCTATTTGGGGACCAGCTTGTCGTGACATTGCGAGACATTTTGTTCAGCGTTGGAACCATGCTAAGGTTGATTTTTGTTTGGTTTTAAACTTTTAATCATGTACTTCATTATTTATTACATCCAATGTTTAATACTGTTATGGATTCTGCCAGCGAAATAAAGCTCCAAATGAACAGGCAATTCCACTTCTTATGCCACACCACCACATGGTGCTCCCACATTACATGGGAAGAAGCAGAGAGATTGATATTGAGAGCAATGCTGAACTTAAGCCGAAGGACATTTGTAGACGGGACTCATTTTCCTCTCAATCACCAGTGGAAGATATTCCGTTGCTTTTTCCCCATGTAGCAGATGGCTTAGATACTGCAAACGTAGACAGTCATTTGAACGGCCTGGACAAGCATCAAAATCAACATGATCTTGACCAGTCAAACAGGATTGGTCAACGATTTTCGTTATCCCTCCGAAAAACCATAGTTGAACCTTTAGTTCCAGATATGACGTTGGAAGGGTTTGTGGATGACCTTGATTCCACGGACCTTCAAAGTGTCAAGAATGTGGATTCAATGGAAGACTCTGACTTGCAAATTTCAGATGAGTGCTCGGATACACAGGAGCGAGGTCGTCAAGATGTTTCAGCCGATGAAATTTCACAAGTTGGGCCTCGGTCCCCATGCAGGTGTCAGGTCTTTATCCACATTTTCTGTATTTATGTTTAGGTATTGTTTCAATTTGTTATCCAATTGCCTTTCATTGGTGCATCAGTTTAATCAGTTTTCAGATTTCCATGATTTCAGATACCTTCACTTTAACGACATAGTTGTAATGTAATTTACGACCCCTTGCCATCTAGGTGTACCATTATTGAAAATTTGGAATTAAGACTTTGCATTAGTGGTCAAGCCATTAAGAGGTTCACCTTGGATACCAGAACTAGTTTCAGAATTTGTTTTTGATAAGTGGGCACCAGTTTCAGAATAAAAAGAAAAATCATAGAGCTAGATAGTAGTTTTAATCTTCAATATAACGCATCATTACACTATTCTGCTAGATCTTGAGCATTGTACACATATTTGGAGATAGTTGCTCTGCTGCTCTCATAGTCTCATGTATCTCAACCTTCTTGATGTTTTATGTACTCACGGCGGTATGCAGGTTATCAGAAGTGTCAGCCAGTGGTCTGCTGGAACCAGTCAAAGTGAAGATAGCATTCATAGAGCATACTGTTATCTCATTGAAAAAGCAGAGTACTTTGTCTACATTGAGGTAACATAAATACATGCAGAACTCTATATTCACTTGAAGCCAGCTGGCCCAAGGCATAGGCCCATAACGTTGCCTCATAGGGCCCCCATTTGCATTTAAGTGTCAAATTTTAATTGGGGTAATTTGTCTAGAATCCATAAAATAGTTCAGCAGTAGGGATGCGCGTTTTCAATTGCTCATTCCCTAGTTTGAAAGTTGGAGACTTCACCTTTTGCTGCTAAATTTTTTTCCATGAACTGCGTAAATTTAACTCACTGCTGCACTTTGAAGTCTGATCCACAGAATAATGAAAAGGATCTAAACAACGCAGCAAGTACTTTGCTTGACGATCTTATTGGCAATTACATCGAAAAATCACAAGTTAAAATAAATCCACACTTTCTTAAATATATTTCTGATATTTGTGGCTTTGAATTTCTTAAGAGTTCCCTATACCCTTGATTTTCTGTAAAAAGTAATACTAATCTTTTAATTAATTTCTAATTATATTTTGTTTACTACTTCACACAAAAAAAAAAATAGAGGGCCCCCAAACTTCAAGGTTGCCTAGGCCCCAAAAGTATAGGGTTGCCCCTGACTTGAATTGTTCTTTCTTATTTAGTTTTAGATAAGGAACGTGTTCATCATATCCAAGTTTATACTATGCATGGAAAAGCTTGATATGCAAAGTTGTGCCCATTCGCCCGTTCCAGATTCTCAAATAAGTACTTAAAAAATAAGGACCTATTTTTAAGCTTAAAAATAATAGGCTTACAAAAATAATTTTTTAATTTTTTTTTGCAGGGTTTGACAGATCTCATTGAAATCTATCAAATAAGATCCATATTGCATATTTTTTTTTTATTTTAGTAAGCCTATTATTTTTAAGCTTGAAAATTGCCAATAAGTATTTATTTTTTAAGGGGAGAAAGCGGAACACACCCTAAGCTTTCCTAACATGGTATAAGAACTTCAAATCCTTTTGATTGCATATAAAAGGGAAACCTGGTGTTTAGGGGTATTACCTGAAGTTAAGTCAACTTTCGGGTGGTTGATTGGCAAGGGCAAGGACAGCCACAAATTAATGGATGCATCCAGTGGAGGTTTTTCGGAAGTAAAGGAATGTCCATGGTGATTGCTGAGTTGTGCACCAGCAGCGCCTTTCCCTAATGGTTGCTGCAACGCATAAGTAGATCTGCAGGGGTTGCTCGAAATCTGTCAAATACGGACCCTTCTTTCTGCTGTATCTAACAGTTCGGTTCTCATTGGAGGCTTGGAGTCAATTTCTAAAGGGAACTATGGTTATAAGAAGAGAAAAATAGCAAGTGATATAGGATTTTAAAAATGGCACATACATTGTTTGGCGGCGTGGGATCTTGAAACTTGTCTTAACAAATTGCGTTTCTTTTTCCTTATCCTATAGTAGTAAATAAATAAATAGCACTTTTTCCTATTGCTGATAATCTATTCTGTTTGCTGCTGCTTTTTTTCCAGAATCAATTTTTCATTTCAGGACTTTCAGGGGATGAAATCATACAGAACCGTGTCCTTGAAGCTTTGTATAGGCGTATCCTGCGAGCTCACAAAGAGCAGAAGTGTTTCAGGGTTATTGTTGTCATACCACTCCTGCCAGGTTTCCAGGTAGTAAATTAGTTGCTTTTTTTTTTTTTTGGAATGTCAGGAATCCTAATTCTAGTACTCACTATTTATGTATTAATTTTCAATTGACAGGGGGGGCTGGATGATGGCGGTGCAGCAACTGTGAGAGCTATAATGCACTGGCAGTATCGAACCATTTCCAGAGGGAAAAACTCAATATTGCATAATCTTAGTGAATTGCTCGGTCCAAAGGCAAATGACTCTATTTCTTTCTATGGCCTGAGGACACATGGTAAACTCTCTGATGGCAGTCCTTTTGTCACAAGTCAGGTACTTTGGAGCATAATCTGTGTCCTTTTCATTTGTGGGGATACATACATGTATGTGTGTGTGTGTCTACACACACACACACACACACACACACACACACATATATATATATATATATATATAGAGAGAGAGAGAGAGAGAGAGAGAGATGTCATGGTATAAGCTTTCATCAGTATAAGCATTTTTCGCTCTCTTACAGACACTCTAGGAGTAGCCCTTTGGCAATGCTTCGCACAACATATATTTGATCCCTTGCTGGACTCATCACACAAATTGAGAATATCTTCTATGATCCTGGTTCCTGCATCCCCCTATATCATGGTCAGATGAAACTGGACCACAAAGGAAGAACTACTAAATATTCTAGTTTCATCTGTTCCTCTAGTTGCACAGATTGCAGGAATCTCACACACTTAAATTTCTTAATTAACTCAGGATGCCTTTTGGACATGCTACGGGGAAAAATGCGTAAACTAACAATGTTGATGTATGTTACTTCTTCATCCAGGTTTATGTTCATAGCAAACTGATGATAATAGATGATCGCATTGCGTTGGTTGGATCATCCAATATAAATGATAGGAGTTTGCTTGGATCAAGGGACTCTGAGGTACAAATCCTGTATCTTTGCATCCAAATAATCTGTATGTTGTATTAACTTGTGTGTATTTAGTGTTTCAAAAGGCCAGATTGGAGGGGGAGAAAAAGGTCAATTCAGAGGTTGCATAAGTTGCTTGCTAGAGATTTAGTTAACAGTAGCACTCTTTCATGATAAAATACTCCCTCCGTTCCATATTGAGAGTTCACTTCGAAAAGTCGTGCCATTTTTCAAAATAAAAAAATCAACTACTTTCGTGTATAATTTTTTGAATTTTTCGCACCAAATTGAAGTACTAATTGAGATCTTTAATGCGGTGCAAACAAATTTGAAAAATTATATACCGAAGTAGTTGATTTTTTTTTTTGAAAAATGGCAAGAGGGAGAGTATGGGACTCTCAATATGGAACGGAGGGAGTACCATACTGCTATCTATCACTTTGGTAACAAAATATATGAGTTGTACATATATTGATCGTTTCGTAACTTAAGAACCTGAAAATTAGTTTTTATTCATGGTTTAAAAATTTGAGAAATATCCGGAAGCAGAACCACAAGGCTATGTTTTGCAGCCATAAGTGCTCTGATCCTGAATTTGTCGGAGATGACTAGGGGCTAAAGAAAAGGATGGGAAAAATATCAACCTGTTTCAACACAACCTCTGACCAAAAATGAATTTCACTAATCGCTATGGCCATCCACCTCGGATTTTCACTCATATTGGATTTTGTAATTAACTGCAAGACTTTGAAAGAATCCCAAAAAACTAGAAGAAAAAAAATAAAACAAACCCGTTCTTACAGAAAATGAAGAAAACGACGACTTTCTCAACCACCACGTTCCCTTCGACCACATTTTGGGGCTGTGGAAATAGAGAAGCATGGAGAACTGAAAACAATTTAGGATGGCAACCGGGGCAGTTACCTTTTGGTTGGGAACTGCGGCAGTTACCAATTAAATGTAGTTTTACGTTTTTATTCATGCAGTTTAAGAAAGAAATCACGTGGTTTTAAAAACTGTTTAATCCGTGGACAATTTTGAAAATAACAAAGGTCTACACAACTTCGAAAAGTGTGGACACAGGTGGTTGTGAGGATAGTTTAATACTTGTATTGTCAATTAACGTCAATAGCTGGATGATGACATCCTGTATATCCTAAAGATGACTTCTCGCTCAACGTTATTGTTTCTTCTTCTCAACTTCATTGACTCAAAACTTATTGCTGTTTCCTTCTCCTGTGTATGCCCCCAGTTTTTTTTTTTGCCATACGATATACATCAGGGATTAGTGCGATGTTAGTATGTTAGTCAACGGGGGGTTCAACGGCTATCCATAGCCCTGAAACCCCAAACCTGCTCCCCGTGGGACTCGAACCTTGGTCACCACTGGGGAGAGAGGAGAACAAACCACTGATGCTAGCGTGGTGTTCTGTGAGCCCCCAGTTTACTGCAGCTAATCTTTGCTTGCTACTGTTGCTGCCCTTTCCTTACTGAAAAAAGAGTATTTTACCATCTCTGTCACTGAAATTTTTCTCCCAGATTGCTGTAGTAATTGAAGATACAGAGTTTCTCGAATCATCGATAAATGGGATCCCTTGGAGGGCTGGAAAATTTGCTTTGAGTCTTCGGCTTTCCCTCTGGTCGGAGCACCTTGGCCTTCCGGCAGGACAGGTTGGTAATTTAAAATCCAAGTGAGAGTGCACTTTCTTTGCTATTAATTTCACTTGATCCATATTAGCATCAGGTGAACTGGTAAAACTGCTTTGATACATGCTCTCATTGTTTTCAGATTAACCAAATCAGAGACCCCATAGCTGAGTCGACTTATAAGGATTTGTGGTTGGAAACAGCGAAGGTGAGAATGAAATTTGCTGTTTGTAATTGGTGGTCAAGAAAAAAGAAAATGTCGTTATCCTACAAATATGCTTGAATTAGATAAAGAGGGAATATATACAGAAACAGATAATTAGGTGGCTTTTTTAATCGTAGGGAAAATTGTAATCAGAATTTGAAAAATATGAAGTAGCTAATATTGGAGGTGAGACAGCAGTTAAAGAGTCTAATGGACTTAAAATGAGGAGAATAATTCTATGCGGCATCAGATGCCCAGTTTAATAAAAAGGTCTGCAAAAGAAACTGTTGGTGAATCTAAGAGAAGTGCAAAGTCATCCAAAGAAACTTGGTTGTGGAATGATGGTTCAAAATGTGATAAAAAAAAAGAACTCTTGATCCATGTTTTGGGTGGTAGGCAATGAAGAACTTTAGTCAAGGAATGTAAGGACGCCATTCAAACTAAACTGAGGATAGGGGATATGACTGCTTCATGCCCATAGAGGACCCATGTAGTCGACCTCAGGTTTTTTTTTGATAAGTAGTCAACCTCAGGTTATATGGTCTTTTGGGTTATTTCGGCAGCAAAACCATGATCACACACAAAGAAAGCAAAGTCTAAGCACCCAAAATCACAGTGGAGTTTACTGTAGAAAAACAGAGGAAGAAGAGGCTGAAACAGGGGCTCCAATACTCCAGATGTACCTTTCCAGCTTCTCTAACAAGTTTAAGACATCATCTTACACCCACATAACCATAGAACACTTGGACTAGTTTTCTTCCATATAAATTAACTGTAATAGCATGAAACGCTGCCATATACCCAACTAGAGCTAAAAATGAAAGTGAGCTGTTTTATAACATTGCATTGCAGACATGAATTATGAAGTGTTGTTTGGTAATCAGCACCTTACAACAAGGGGGCGAAGCCCGTTGAGTTGAGTTCTATTTGTCTTGTTAAAAAGCTATTGTTCTTGTCTATCCTCGAAAATATTTAAACCAAAAAGTTTTGCCATGAGGGTTCCTATAATCTCATAAAATGATTGTAGTAGATAAAAGGTCTGACAGTCTTTGAGATTGGTACCACCTGCATTATTCATTTGTATTCTCTAAAGAGTTTAAGGCATACACAAAAGACTGGACCTTTTGCCCACATGCAAAAATGGAAGAGTAGTGATTCAAAGTTGATCAAATAATGCATCGGGATTGATTACCATCTTAATAACTTCTTATCTTTTGACAGATTAATACCGCAATCTACGAAGAAGTCTTTGGTTGCATCCCCAATGATCTTATTCACTCCAGGTACCAGACTGGCCTATCGTCTTATTCTGCTCCCGCTCCACTTGTTTTGGCAGAGCATATTTTGGTTAACTGTTTCTTGTGTTGGTCTCACCCTTAAAATGATGGTGCTAGTGGCTATGGTAGTGATGGTGGTGGTGACAACGGTGGCGGTGGGAAGGTGACTGTGATTAAGTGGTAGTCGTGGTGGTGTGTTTGCGGTGGAAAACGTTTATTGCCAAAATCAATTCATATTCCATTGAATACAAAAAATATTTTCTGTTGCGTCACACCAAACACTAGATAATTGATCAAATTTTCGTGGAAACAAACGTAGCGTTAGTTTTCCTATACTAAATCGTTGTTTTTGTTTCTTCCTTTCTCAGTGATATTTCCCGGATTTTCGCATTTTTGATGTCAAATGCAGGTCTGCATTTAGACAAAGCATGAGCAACTGGAAAGACAAGATTGGACACACCACGATTGATTTAGGAGTAGCCCCTGAAAAGCTAGAAAGCTGTAAGGATGGAGAAATCAAAGTAACAGATCCAAGGGGTAAACTGAAGTCGGTGAGAGGACACCTTGTTCTTTTCCCATTAGAATTCATGTGTCAGGAAGATTTGAGACCGGTGTTTCTTGAGACTGAGTTTTATACATCCCCACAAGTGTTCTATTAAGCAGTATATAGGAGGGGTCAAACCCTATCTTGTACATTAATGCTGATAGATGGAAAAGTAGTATATCTGTGTATAAAATGCGGGTAAGGTAAATAAAATTGTAGAGAGCAGCACTGGTAGTAATGTAGGCAAGGCCACATTGGCCTCACATGATGTGTTAGTACAGAAGTGGTTGTTCAAGGGTGCAATAAAAACTTTATTTTAGTTGAGAGAAAACCGAAGTAATTCTTTGAGTTTGTTTGATTGGGATATTTGTTTGGCGAAAGGCAATTCAAATTACATGGGCTTGGTAAGGTTACAATGTATGTATGACCACCAATGAGAAAGACAGGTTGCAGATAATTACATGGACTCGGTAAGGTATCAATGTATGTATGACTACCAATGAGAAAGACAAGTTGCAGATGACATACGGAAAAGATAGACACGAAGAACCAATTGCCTCATCGCATATGAATTACAGTTATCACATAGTTACTGGGTGGAATTCAGAAGGTGAAGGAGAAGAGCGAAAGAAGAGACAAATAGCTGAAATATCATCCATCGCAACTGCTCGCCTCTTTCGTTTCCATGCGCGGGCGGCATGCTCAACCAGACGCTTGGCTGATTTTGCCCTGTCCGGAATTGAAGATACAATTTGCACGGCTTCTTGATTCGAAACAACATCCCATACCTAAAAGAGTAGAAAAGTTTGGTTACATCCCGTACATAGTACGGACAAGCACATTATGATCTCTAAGTCAGTAGCAGAGTTGGTTTGGCGCAAACTCTGCTCTTTCTTTACCTTCTGTTATGTTATGGTGGGAATTGGTTGTTACTTGTTTCTTTTCCAACTTTCCATCTTGCTTTGTATTAATCAATTATCTGAACATGACCATTGTTATGCGGGCTCTTCAAGTCCTCCCGAATGCCCTTGTGTCCGCATGATATGACGAGGTTATGCATACAAGAGAGGTTTCCAGTAGTACAATGCGCATTTATATTTTATTCGCTTGGAACCTCTAATACTTATGATTCTATGAACATGTGGTAGTACGGAAAACTTTCAAATTCTCTTTTTTTCTCACACTCATAATAAGTTGTCGCGTTTTATTTCGACTGTAATAGACTGCGCAATGCATTATAATGTCAAGGCAACTTCATGAATCCGTACCCAACTTTGGGAGACATATCCTATATCCTAAGACATAGGGCGTAGGAAGGTCTGACGCATGGAAACGCACCCGCATACCACGAATTCTATAAACATAAGATACCACAAATCTCTAGAATGTATAGATGCCAACATGACTGATACACATTGCTACACTATTTTAGGTTACCCAAAGTATGATCTCTAAGTTTAGGCATTTTACTTGGAGCACAAACTAAAAAATCTCAAAATTAAACTGGCAAGGATAAACTCTCAGTTTCGCCGTTACTGAACTAAATATGTGACCAACCATCAAGAGTGCTAGACATACCCCATCAGTTGCCAAAACAACAAATTGGTCTTTGGCGGTAATGTGTCTTTGTATCACTTCAGGCACAGAAATGAGTCCAAAATCCTTTACACAGTAATCGCCAAAAGCTCTCGACATTGCCAAACCAGGTGACTCCTCATTGGGCAGCCAGACCCTATGCACCCCCGGCTCATCATCTAAACAGAAGACTCGCCCCTTGCACCGAGTTATGCGCTCAGCTTCCTCTGCGATTACATTAACAGGGTTATAGTGATTGATTGATTGGGGAGAGAGAGAGAGAGAGAGAGAGAGAGAGAGAACTCACGAGGTAGATTAGGCTTGAAATCAACAGTTAGCTGAATCGGTACCAAACTGCCATCATCAGAAGTGGTGGCCAATACAGCGCGGGAGTCGCCAACATTTGCCACAACTAGAAGTTCACCCTACCAAAACACCACAATAGGAATCATAGGATGGTAAAGACAGCAGCAATAATCCTGTAATGTTTAGAATGCTTAGGGTCGTTTCATTAACAGACAGTCAGACACTGTTAGCGAATACAACCAACGAACATTATCCACGTGCTGCCACAAAACTAATAAAAAGCAATTACTTGTTTCCATTACGTGCTACAAAGAATTGCTAAGGGCCTGCCTTTACCTGTCTAACAATTGTCAGAGCAGTGGTTCCACTGTAGAACGAATTGATCTTCCGGTGCTGCCCTAGATCCTGATCAACGGCCGCACAAGTCTTCATGTAAGAATCCTTCCAGATATTAACTCTATGATGCTTGTTATCAGAATCCAAACCCAAATCCGGATCGATTGAAGCTTCAGTAAGCGTCTCCTGCCAATTGCACAGCAAGGTTGAGGGCATTGTTTTTCTAACCCTCTTTGCCACAAAATGTCCCCATGGACCATGCCCATCAAAAATCCCACAAAACATCATGTCTTCTTGGCATCCAAATTCCTACCACCAAAACAAAACCCAATTCAATGCTAAATAAATCAAAATTTTCATTTTGTTTACTCGAATCGAAACAAAAAAAAAAAAAAATTGATACACACCATAATAATTGTCCATTTAATTACAAAAAAAAAAAAAAAATAACACAGCACTATAAGAGGAAATGAAAACTTGCACCTCTTTTTTCGTGAACGAAAACAGATTCTGTTCATAGCATTGCGAATTGTGGAGTAAAAATCACATGAAAAATGCTAAATTTTCGTTTTCTTTTCTCACATGTGGATGCAAAATTCATCCGACACATACCAGAAAGTCATATTGAAAACACAGCACAAGAAGAAGTACGTATTTGCACTCCTAGAAAACCGTCGTTTCGTGGTTCAAAATAAAAAAAAGATGGCTGTTAAAAAACTACTACTACTGTTAGCATACCTCCCACACAATGAAGCAATCTTGGTTCACTCCTTTTTCACCTCTTTTGGAGAAAACTGAGGCAAGATTGTCCGACCCGGTAACGTTAACCGTCCCCGAAGACCGAAGTAGCAAGTCATTCTTCTTTGCTTCTTTCACCATCGCTTCCGCGGTCTCTCTTCCACCATCATCTCTCCCTTTCCTTAACGTTAGTGACCTCGCAAGTCCATTGAACATCGACGATAAATGCCCCATATCACACCCTCTCTGCACAAACTCAAAAGTGAATTCCCACAGCAGTGATCAGGCACGGGCTCTTATTCATTAGAGACTCAAATTTCTCAACAAACAAATCAGTTTGTGTACGGGATTTTGTTAACTTCAGTGCCCCGGAAGTGCGCGCAAACTGATCCGAACATCCGGTTATAAGATAAAAGAATAAGCAAGTACAATTCCAGAGTGGTGTGCACTTACGTATGACATGAGTCAGAAACGTACTAGTCTTTGTTGTTTTTCTCTGATGCAGACAGACAGAGAGGACGAATCTGGAAGAACAACCATTCAATTATTCAAAGTTCAGCAAAAGCACAGTACCTGACAGGAAACATACAAATACAGACATACAGTAAATAGGATACACTTGAGGAATTTTCCTCCATTTTATGAGAAACCAAACAGAGTGTAATCACAATCACAATGTGACTCTACGAAGAAAACCCACGTGGAATTTGCTTAGCAAGAAAAAAAAGAAAGAAAGAAAACCCACATAGAATTATTGAAGACCTTGTTTTCTCAGCAAATTGGATCGGAGAAGCTAGGAAAATGGTAGGCCGGAAATGACAACATGGTCGGAAAATAAAGTTTGTTGGCCGGGAAATGACGAATTTCCGACAGGCAAGGGCGAGGTTTGTAGAAATCGAAGTGGGAATTGGATATTATTGCATGGTTTGGTGTTTTTGTCTGACCATTTTATTTACACTGTCTGGAGAAAGAATACAAAGAAGGTAGGCCATTGTGCATAGCGAGGCAGCCCACGTGTCCTCTTTAGATCTCAACTTTTGTATATCGATTATTTTGCAGCCATTTGAAAGTACTCATTGAGATCTTTTGAACGGCGAAAAAAAATGAAAAATTAATTGCAAAAGTACTTTACTTTATAGGTCAAAGTTACACGGTCTCTCATAAGGAGAATTTAAATTTGGACAGAATGAGTATTATATACTCCCTCCGTCCTTTTTTAAGAGTTCTGCTTCGTAATTCCAACTTATTAAAAAGACATCATCATTACACCTTTCACATCAACTTTTACCTCCACTTTCCCACATTACCCTCTATTAAAATATCATCATTACATTTTTACTCACTAACTTTTCAAAATGGAATTTATTTTTAGGGGCAAAATGAAAAATTCACCAGTTTTTATCTACTAACTTTACAAAATGAATATTTATTAAGGGACAGCCCAAAATGGAATATAAGACTCTAATAAAGGGACGGAGGGAGTATTACATTCATAAAATAAATTACTTGAGTTTTTTTGAGTGCCGCCATATTGGGTATCGACTCTATCCACTAGCTATTATGCATTCATGTAGGGTGTAAGATTATTATGCATCCACTACTATTATGTTATAGTGTTGTACTTTGGGGCAGCACATGATTAACCTCGGAATAACTATTTGTTGATAGGTTAAATACACGAATCTTATGTTATTATGCTGTAGTGTTGTAGGTTGGGGCATCACATGACTAATCTCTGAATAATTATTTGTTGATAAAATTTGGACACAATGTGACGATTCTTCAGAAGAACTTAATATATTTTTCCCCTCAATTTTCCTTCTCTTCGATTCTAATTTATGGTCTATTCAACTATCCATTGTGGCCAGGTTTCTTTCAAAAAGTTAGTAATGATTGAATATCTAATCTCATAAAATATATGTGATAAAAAATCATATCATACATCACAAGATATTGTATATCTCATACTTTATGAGACTATATCTCTAATTGATATCAAATTTGAGTCCGTCAAACCCTTTTTTTTGGCGATAACTTGAGCTTACAAGAATGATCTTCACCAATTATTTTGTGATTTCACAGAATAAGATATATCGGGCAAAAATTAATTTGATTCGATAAGCACATGAAGGAATCATTTATGACGGATGGTACAATTTCAGGTTGCAAGTATATTTTTTCTTCCGTTTATAAAAAAATAGATCTCAATTTATTTATGTAACTACCAATGGTTTTTTTTTTTGCAGTCATGGGTGTTAGTCAACGGCGGCTCATGAGAGGTTATTCATAGCCTTGAAACCCCAAACATGCTCTCCGTAGGACTCGAACCTTGGTCACCATTAAAAAGAAAAGAGAACAAACCACCCATGCTAGCATGGTGTTCACTAACTACCAATGGTTGAACAGTTAGAATTACCATCGTGGTCTTAGAATAGAATGGGACCATAAAGTAAGAATTCAATTGGATATGGATGAACACATGTTTTGTATTGGAGGCGTTTATTTTGAACCCTATCTCTCTTTCCCACTCTCTCAACCCTAGCCACCACAACTCTTCAATCTTCTCCCTTCCCCTCCCCCCTTGTGGGTTCCATACCCGTGTGCGGCGACGGGAGGGGGAGGCCATGGTACTACCGACTCTCTATCTTTATTTTTTTTTTCCTTGAGAGTTTTGTCTCTCGTTCTATGAGAGTTTTGTTTCTCTTTCATCGAAGTTATTAGTTTCGTTTTTGGACGAATTTTGTCTACAGATTGGGTTCTCTCAATTGAAGTTGCTTCACAACGATATATGCGTTTCACCGTTCTATCCCTACATGATGTCTTTGGCAAGGCAACCCGTGGTGGCTTGGCAGATTTGTAGTTCTTGGGAGTTCATACTTGCGTGGAGTGCATCTGGTCGTCTGAGTATTTGGTGTCTTTTGTCCTTAATTTTGCACTTTTTCTCGTTTGAAACTCCTAATTAGATATTAGGTAGTTTAAAAGTGTCACTATTGCGTCAAGTCATATTTGGGTTATGATGAAAGATATTGATTGCCTTGTGATTTACTTGTTTTGTATTTGTTAGACAATTAGTTTGGCTTTGTCCAAATTCTTTGTAATGATCTCCATTTTGTAAATGCCGATGAGCGTTTATCAATACAATCTTCTCACTTTTTGACCAAAATAAAAATGGATATGGATGAGCAATGTATGGAGTTCACCAAAAAAAAAAAAGTGAGAATTATGCTTCTATGCAACATATGATACCAAAACAACAAATATGTTTTTGAATCTGTTTCTCCTAAATACTATGACCGCGGAGTTCATCTATCTATATTATATAAGGTATTGCATAATGACTTTTTGTGGGAAGACTTTTGAGACCGCCAAGATAATATGGAGGTTGGATTGTTACCAAGAAGTTTTACCAAGACTTCACCTTCATTATTGTATAATTATTCCAATGATTTTACTACATCACGCTTACCTAGCCAACGATTTGACTACAGGACGCTTACCTAGCCAACGTTTGGATCCCGATGTACCCAAACTTTTCTGGCATAAGGTTTTACGAAAATTATGTTACAGAATATCTTCCAACATGGAATAGAAGTGAGGGGACTGAGGCTGTGATTCAGAGAATCATCTGTGATCTAAGACTCTACCTCTGTTCATGGACAAATGTTAGGAGCTCTGCAGCAATTTTTTTTTTTGTGTCGGCAACTCTGTAGGAATTAACCAGGCCATTTGCTTGGCCTCGCACATTCCTTGTAAAGTGTTTCGTAAAAGTGCAGTAGCTAGGATTGCTAGAGCTCTGTTTGGTGTTTTCTCCTTGTTTGTTGGTTCAGAGGTAAGAGGAGTGGTCAGTAGGCATAGTTGCCAAATCGTGAATTGAATCGAGAATCGAAATGGTTATTTTTCGAATCGTGAATCAAATCGAATCGTGAATCGCTCTGATTCGGTCATGACTTCTATAATGCATAGAAACCTATGCTTATTGATTAGGGTAACAACAATATATACTACAAATGAAAGATTTAGGCCTAAATCAATAAATACTTTCTTCTAAATGATTATTTGATAATAACGTGGAATATTAGGTAAGTTGCTTCTATTGCAACTACTAAGAGACGATGATTCGTAAAGCCTACTTATGGTTCTTTTTGTACAAAAGAGTTATAAGTACAAAACAAACCCTTAGAAGGTCTATAGGGTTGTTATATTCCATTTATCTTCCTCATTTTCAAATCACTCTCGAATAAATCTCTTTTTCTTATTATCTATCCATATAACAAAGACAAAAGATGATATAACAATACTAGACCTTAAAAAATAATTGAACCCTTTTCAAACAACAAAAGAAACAAAACAAGAGTAAAAAATGAATTTTGGAAATTTTAAGTGAATTGAACGATTCACTGATTCATTTACGATTCTCAGCTATTTCCGATTCGGCAGCCTATTCGTATCGATTACCCACCGAATCGTATCGAATCGTACGATACGAATCGTAAATCACTGATTCACTTACGATTCTCGGCTATTTTTGATTCGATAGCTTATTCGTATCGATTACCCACCGAATCGTATCGAATCGTACGATACGAATCGTGAATCGTACGATTCTGACAACTATGTCGGTAGGAGTGTTCCTAGACTTTTAGTTCTTCGCATAAGGCCCATTCTCGATCAAGAGTTCATCTATCTCTAAGGTATTGCATAATGTTATTCCATGGGAAGACTTTTTACACTACCGGTTGATATGGATTGGCTAGATTGTTAACAAGATTTTACGTAAAAATATTATAACGGGACATAATCATATTACATCATAGATAGAATCAAGAGGGCCGGTTGTGATTGGGACCCAACAAACTCTGTCCCCCCACCCAAAATGGTGATAACTTCATTGATAGGAAACAGAGATGCACAAGATAATCACTTATTAATCAAAGGATTGGAAATTTGAAAATCTTTCATATCTAGCAAGTTAGCATGCTTAATTTGGTAGGCTTAAATGAAGCGAAATTATTGACTTTGTTTTTGTCTATTGATGCAAATCTATCCATGGCAGACGCAAGATTTTAATAAAGGGAGACTTGACAATTCATTCTCAAATCTCATCCAAGTATTCACCCTCCATTTTTTGAACAGTTATGTTTTTATCCCTATTTTTTTAATACCAAAAGTGCCCCTAATATATATATATACATATATATATACATATATATATCACCGGAAAATGAGACCAAAACATTATCTTTTCCATCCCGTCCCACAATTTCCATTCAATCCCTAAAATTTGGTGGGATTATATATAAGTAAGCATATCTCTCTCTCTCTCTCTCTCTCTCTCTCTCTCTGTAATGCCCCGAATTTTGGGAACGTTAAATAGACAATTTTATTAAATATTTAAAGAGAATCTGGCTCATTATTACATCACAATCTTCATAAGAGTACTTTCATTACAAAAGGAAGGGAAACTAGGGTTCCTAACTACAGTTCCGCATGCTCCTCCATCCTAGCTAGCTCTTTAGCTCTAAAGGCCTCCAAGGTGTATAGCTCACCTTGATCATCTACAAAATTTGACACATTATACCAGTGTCGCCACCGATATAATATGTTAGGGTCACCAAAGATAACACCATGAGCTACAAGAGCTCAGTAGAATAATCCTATACCCACTAACCCATAACTTACAAACAATATATCATAAAGATAACGATTTCCACGTAATACATGCATATTTAACAAAATATCTAATGATGACACATCCACATTCACTTATCCAAACTAACGTTGGTGTCCTTGATTTTATGAGTTTCTCCTACGCGACTCATCGTAAATTGTGTCTCGTTTTCTTTTACCAAATCAACATTTGCAAACTCATTTTTTACACACTCAACCTCAGTTCTGCTGCTCCGGGTTCCCGAGTATCCTCACATTGGTTACGCCGCTCCGGATTCCCATTGGCACACAAATTTTGCATTGGCTCCTCTCCGCAGATAATCAAGCCATATTACCAATGAGGCTACCACGTCCGGCCACATTGGCAATCTTCACAATGGGTTACCAAGTCTGGCCACTTTTAGGGATGGCCATCTCGGCCGATCCGTCTGTATCCGATCCGTTATCCGTCCCGAACGGATCGGATTTTTCGGATATTTTTCGGATATCGGGGCGGATTCGGATTTATTTTTCTAAAAAAAATCAGAGATCGGATCGGATTCGAAGGTAGGTCTGCCTCCAATCCGATCCGCCCCGAATCCGATATCCGATCCGCCTCCGATCCGATCTGCCCCGAATTCGATATCCGATCCACCTCCGAATATCCGAAAAATATATATAAATACCTCTTATTTTTAGGGTTAGTCAATAGTCAGTCTCCTACACAACCGACTTCACTTCACACAACCCTCCTTTTCCATACCCTCGCCCATGACTTCTCCCCCTTCTCTCTCTCCCCTCCCCACCCCCCCTCCCTCTCTCTAAAAAAACCCTCCGGCAATGGAGAGATGCGGCAATCTCCACTCAGGAACGCGGCTACGAGACTCCCTCCCCATGTTAGTTTTATTTGTTTTTGTTTTTTTTAATCCGTTGGTTTTTCTTTTAATCGAGTTCCATTTTTTTTTTTTTTAAATTCGGATTCGGATATCCGATCGGATCTCCGTTCCTCGTTCGGAGAGGGGATGAAGGTCAAAAACATAATCCGTTCGGAGTTTGGGGCGGATTCGGAGGGCAGGTGGAGGGTTCGGATTCGGATATAGCAATATCCGCCTCCGATCCGCCCCGTTGCCATCCCTAGCCACTTTGCGATTTTTGCAATCCACACAATTGGCTACTAAGTCTGGCCGCACCGCGATTTTTTATACACACAATGGGCTACCAAGTCCGGCCACATTGCAGTTTTCGCAATCCACACGATGGGCTACCAAGTCCGGCCACATCGCAGTTTTCCATACACACAATAGGCTATCAAGTCTGACCACATTGCGGTTTCAAACACGTCTTGTCTTTAGCACACCTTAGGTGTCATGTTTCTACTTTCTCAATTTATGTGTTTCATTTTCATTCAAAGACTGCGCGGTAGGACTTTTCACATACGTATTCATAAATCATTCATTGTAATCTTGAAAATGAACTAGTAAGATCATCCAACTCTATATCACCTAGTATGTTCAAAACACAACTTAAAGCATAACGCCACATGTACGGACGCCTTTGGAGTGGAGACCACTTATGCTTTATTTACAACTACAAGTAATGCAAGAAATCATAATAAACATGTATACGTTCTCATAACCATTCTAAAGATCAAAATACGATTACTTATAATCAAACGTTAAATTATTATCTTTCGGAACTCGTTCTTTCTTTCTTTTTGGGAAGTTTAGAACAATATATATTTTTTCGAAAAATAAAGTCGATATATTCAACATACTCCCATTCCTTTTCATCTTTTTAAGAAAAATCTTTTTCAAGTTTTCTCATACATTTCTCAACATACAAGCATCATACATTTATATTTCGAGTTTAACGGATAAGAAAAATCTTAACGAATACTTAGAGAAGGTGAGTAGAGATATTCTACGTATACTTGGAGTTAGAGAGTAAGGATATTCTATGTATACGAACTTGATACTTAGAGAGAGTGGTTAGGAGTATTCTACCGTTCTTCTTGACGGTACTGCGGCTACGGAAAGGTAAGTTACTTTTCAAACGGAGTGACTTTCTACGGAAGCTTTCGGTAGCTTCGAAAGAGAAAGGATTTCTCTTGAAACTTAGTTCTTGACTACATTACCTTACTTTTTGGATCGAAGGGGTGGTCGAGTGGCGGTTTGATGGCGGCCTAGGTTAGTTTCTTGAAAAATTTCAAGAAAAACTCAAGAACACTAAGAACAAGAAAGAAAAAAGTAAGAATACAAGACTTTCTAGAGAGAGAAATTGAAGAATGGAAGGTGTGAGTTAAATGACAAGAATGTGGTGCTACTTATAGTAAAAGTCTTGGCTATTACCCAATGAATAAAATTTTTCTTAGCAATTATTATCTAATGGATAAAGGAATATTTGTGATAATTTAAAATGACTAGTCATGGGAATCTATTATCCGAGAGATAATATTTTTCCTAACATTTATTGTCTAATGGATATAGGAATATTGGTGATAATTTGAAATAACTAGTCATGAGAATCTATTGTCCAATGGATAATATTTTTCCTGACATTTATTGTCCAATGGACAAATAAATATTGGTGATAATTAGGATTTGAAATGACTAGTCATGGGAATCTATTGTTCAAGGGATAATATTTTCTCTAACATTTATTGTCCAATGGTCAAAGGTGTATTAATGGTAAGTAAGGTCAACAAGACTAAACTTACTTTTTTTGGAAGTAAAGTAATGACATGGTCCATGATTCTTACTTGACTTGTCAAATCAATGCTTCATTGGCAAACCAATTTCTATTATCCAAGGGTTACAAATTTCCATACTATTCTTTATCCAATGGTCAAAGTGGTAAATGTGAGGAGTAGTGACAGTTACTATACAAGACATAAAGGTGTCATGATGACTAGTACTATACTCACATGTGTAAGTCTTATTTCTATGGACCATCGGATAATAACTACCCTCCAAATTATTAACCAATAGGTAAAAGGTGATGGTGATGTCAAGATTATTCTAGATAAAACAACACATAGATTTGGGAGAGTATATTATTCTATAACTTGGAAAAAATATACTAGCACATGAATTGGGATAAGTACAATGATACATATACTTCTAATCACCTTATGACCTAATGGGTAATAATTTTCCTGCTTTCTATTGCCCAATGGACAAGCAATCATGTCATACTATTCATGACATGACAAGTTAAAGGTACTATGATGACATGGCTTTAACCAATGGTCACTAACTTTTCTAGGTTTTATTATCCACTGGATATGTAATTATGTCATACTATTCATGACATGACAAATTTAAAGGACAATAATGGGTAGTCAAGTCATGCTATTATCCAATGGACAATAGTTTTCCTAATTTCTATTACCCAATGGATATATACATGGGTTCAAAAGGTTTAACTAGGTTTATAGGAATATTCATAAAGTCCACCAGGTTTAACTAGGGTTGCGAGGGGTTCATAAGGCTCAAAGATGGTCAAAAGGTCCATCTATTGTTAGGGAAATGTAATTAGGTTGAAACGGTAATTAGGGTCTTCTAACTAATCTGTTGGAAACTATTTCTACTTACCATGTAGGATTTCTAACCAAGAAATACAATTTAAAGACTTTATCTCACTCACTAGAAAAATATACTAGTGCTTCTACAAGCATACTCGTCTTTGAAAAAGGACTAGATTGCCCGGTGCGAAAAGATATAATTTTATAAGTCAAAAATCTAATTATGATAGATTATTAGAAATTAAAAGGAAATTTTAAAAGCAAATTCAAGTAATTAAAATAAAATTCAAATATTTAACGAAATTTTTATTTACCGAAAATCAGGGTCGACACACACACACACACTCTCTCTCTCTCTCTCTCTCTCTCTCTCTCTCTCTCTCTCTCTCTCTCTCTCTCTCTCTCTCTCTCTCTCTCTCTCTCTCTCTCCAAAGTCCTCCACTTGTCCTCCATAAACAGCTACCGCCATTCACTAGTCCTCCAATGTCCTCTGGTGGGTGGCGATCCACTCGTCGTCTGACATTCACTGCTCTGTCGTTGCCGTTCGCCTCATCCAACCCCCATTTAAATCCAAGAATGTCCCAATTTCTACTGCCGCCGAAATCAAAATCCCAAAATGGCGTCCTCTACAATTGCAGCCACGCAATCATTTGGCCCACCATTGTTTATCAATCTCATTGTCGCTGTCAACCAAATCGTCACCGACTAGCACAGTCAAGCCATCATGAAATCTAATCTATCTCTCTCTTGATTGAGATCATCGCTAGCGCCGCCCGACGAATTCACGATACCATCCCCGACCGGCTCTGTGAACACATGGTTTATTTTTTTTCGGGTTTTAGTTTTCATGGTAAATTATTTGTATTATTTATAATGAAATATGCTTCTTTGTTATTTTCATTTCATGATAAATTATTTGAACCATTTACTATTAAATATTTGTTTGAATCATGAGATATTTATCGTGTCCACGGTGTAATTGTCATGGTAATTTAATCATGTAATATCATGGTAATTTAACTATGTAACGGTTTGAGTATGTCATGTTATATATTTTTTATGGTAATTTAGCCATGTTCCGTGTAATAAGATCAATAAAAAATATGAGTTTGTTGTCTGGTTGGCCAACTCGAAGAATGAAGAAAAAATGCCAAGATGTGGTCAACTTATCATGTTATATTCCTAAAAATATCGATTCCTCAAATACATTCCATTATTTAAAAAAAAAAAAGTAATCAATCATATTGAAGTTTTCCAAATTCCATTGAATTATGAAAATAATCCAATCCAATCCCACTAAATTGAAAAAATAATCCAATCCAATCCCACTAAATTGGGAAAGCAATATAACATAATAGATGTATATCATAGTGAAAACGGTAAGAAAGATAATTCACATACTAAAATGATGAAAATATAAGCATAAAAAAAGGGTGGAATGAATTCTTTCATGACATGTATAAAGATGATGGATATTTAAATATTCCTTTAATAAATGTGGGGCGAACTATAACAAGATACCAAATCGAATCCGTTACACAATGGGGATAAAAAAAAAAAAAATCCATTACACAATCATTCATGGTCGGTTTCACTTTTCTATACAATCTATTTAACGGCGACCACTACCCTTAGAACAGTTCTACACACACAGAAAAATGTGCATAGATTGTGCACAGATTTTTTTTTGGGGCCCACCACGGGTCCCACACAAATAATCCGAACCGTTCATTAAATGTAAAACATTTTTTCAAGGGCCTCCGTAAAAAATAAGCTCAATCCAATACCTATAGGTGCTTCATCCAACCATCTAACTTTTCATTCAGATTTTCGAATAATGAAAAGTTATATGGTTGGATCGAATACCTATAGGTATCGGATTGAACTTATTTTTTACGGAGACCCTTGAAAAAATGTTTTACATTTAATGAACGGCTCGGATGATTTGTGTGGGACCCTTGGTAGGCCCCACAACAAAATCTGTGCACAGATCTGCTGTGTGGGCAGACTTTCTGCTACCCTTATATGACATACTGTGGGTCCTTAATGTGGAAAAAAAAAAGGTACGCAGACTATATATAGCATGTCTTTTGTTTGTTTGTTAGCACACGGATTATTACCTTGTAGTATCAGAAATTACACTAACCTCCCTTGTTTGGAAAATATTAGTGTTCGGTTGCCATTTTATTTTAGTTTTAGTTTTATTTTCTAATCATTACCCTAATTCTTTCTCTAATCATTACACTAGTTTTCTAATTATTACTTTCTCATTTCTCTCTATCTCTCTCCAATCATTACTTCTCTCTTCAATCATTACGTTATTTCTCTCTCCACCAACTAAACTAAACTAAATTTATAACCAAACAAAGCCATGTGACTATCTACTAGAAGATGAAATGATATAGAAAACTTCTTGTAAAAACCTAAAGTGAGATTCTTAAGTATGGACATTCCTTTCCATTTTAAATTTTGATGATCTGAATCATTCAATGTGTTCAGAACGTGATTTTAAAAATATTAGCAAAAAATCGGCAAAAAATATGACCAGAAAGTGTATGATCTGAGCAGTTTTTTATTGAACTGTTCAATAAAAACTACTCGGATGAAGCACTTTTCGGTCTTATTTTTTGTTAATTTCTCACGGATGTCCTTAAAATCACGTTTTAATCACATTGAACGGTTCGGATCATCAAAATTCGAGCGGGATCTATGAGGTCTGTGCTTAAGCTAGGTAATAGATCCCTTACAAGAAGTTGACTATGAAATGATATATGTCTCAACATTAAACATACAAATACTCTGATATCAAAATTTGATCATATTAGAAGATGCTTTAGTGAGGCTAAAGTTAGAATTTGCCAGTTATGTTAGTATTATTATTACTATCAAAAATTGATCATAGGACTCATTACTGGTATTTGTCAAACGACTCAAAACTTCAGGGTTTAAAAAAGCGGATCTTTAGGCCCATAACTCATCAGCATCACAATCGATGCAACACTTCTTGGTCTTTAAGGACCCACTTTTTTAAAAACAATATTGCTTTCATCTTGAGCCCTGCTACACACACAGCAGTCTATGCACAGATTTCGTTGTGGAGTCTACCATCGGTCCTACACAAATAATCCGAGTCATTCATTAAATATAAAACAAGTTTTTGAGGGTTTCTATAAAAAATTAGCTCAATTCGATACCTATAGATGCTCGATCCAATCGTCTAGCTTTTCATTATTCTTAAATCTGAATGAAAAGTTTGACAATGAATCGAGCATTTATAGACATCGGATTGAGCTGATTTTTTTGCGGGAACCCTTTAAAAAATATTTTACATTTAATGAATGTCTTAGATCAATTGTGTGGGACCCGTGATGGCTCCACATTAAAATCTATGCACAATTTGTGCACAGATTGTCTGTGTGTGTGGACTTTCTGTTTCATCTCATATTGCTTGATCACCATTGAGGTTCTAAAATATTGTTCCATTTCACTCTTCAAATTTGAAAAAAGAAATACTCGTCAACTTGACAGCTCAAATAAAAAGAACTTGAAAACTCGATCATCAACATAAAAGTTTTAACACTGCAAATTTACAAGAAATACATGAGGTAATGAATTCAAATTTTATAAATTAGTAGGCAAGATAAATAATTTGAAAATCGGTTTGAGTGAACCCTTTTTTATCCGCTAGTGAACTTATTTTAATAATTTCTTAATTTAACGCATACGTAAGCATATTTTATATTCGGTAAATTGACTAAATTCCAATGACACCCCTTGAGGTTTTTAGTTAATGATAAATACCTCCATCGAGAAATGCCAATAAATTTCCAATGGTTTCAATGTACACTTCATTGACACCCCAGACAACAATTGTTTAACTAAACACATGATTCAATCAGTTAAAAATGACTTACATCGACGAACTCACAGTTTTTTATAATAACATAAAAAATAAGAAGTTCATTGTTGTCCATTTTTTGGATAGAAAAGTAACAACTTTATCCTTTTTAACCAAAATGGTTCCTTCAACGAGTAAAAAATAAAGGATTATTAATAAATAGGATCCATTTTGGTCAAAACAACTCCTCGAATGGATAAAACAAAGTCTTTTTTATTCAGAATAAGTGAAAGTTAATAGTTTTTAATTACTTTTTTAAGATTAGAAATGGTAAATTTGGTCAATGCAAGCCATTTTTCGTTGATCCCTCACGCGATTTGTCAAACTATTATTGATTGGAGTGCCGATGAAATGAATTGAAACCACGAGAAATTTATTACGATAATTTCTCACGAGTATCTTTCATTTAATTAAAGAAGAAAATCTCAATGGTGGCGTTGAAATTTACCCAGGCATGCTCTTGTGAGATTCCAACAACTACGATACCTCGTTCTTCTATCAAAACGAAGCGCTAGGCTCAGTCCTAAGGCATGAGCCCTAGTTCTTAGGAGAGATTATACAATGCCCAGGTTCAGTCCTAAGGCATGAGCCCTAGTTTTTAGGAGAGATTATACAATGGACGGGCATGAGCCCTAGTTTAGATTTCACGTGATCATTGTCATTGTCGGTCTAAAAAGGTGCCCACTTGTGGGAAAAATTAAAAAAAAAAAATTATTCCATTGGTGACTCTTTGGGCATGGTGCTCTAACACTATTTTCCACCACATAATTTTGTAGAGAATTAGAGAGTGCGGCTAATCCGATCGTTCATTTCGACAATCGACGGGTAAGATCTTAACTGAGTAATAGATGGTTCAGATTTCTATGAGCTTAGATTCAATCCAAACCGTCCGTACCAAGATGAACGGCCAGATCGAAAGCTCTACATGGTGCAGCATCCCCCATCTCCTGAAAAGGTGCTCACAAAAAAATAATATTAAAATATCACATAGCGATATTCCAAGACCACTGCATAATTACTCGCTCCTTGGGAAGTCCCACCCACTGAATGAGCACACAACGGTAGTAAAAACTGGATAATGTAAAAGAAACAAGTAGGAGTAAAAAGAGGACTGACACCTAAATGGATATGGAAAACAATCACATGCATGTGGGTCGCTAATCAAAAAGTTTGTAGTGATTATTCAGATTTTTTTTCCTTTTATTCGTTTTACCTCAAACTTTAATATATTATTCGTTCGTCTCGGCGATAGAAAATGAAAAAGTAAAAAATTATAATTCTTACACAAGTATTTTTGAAAATATCCGAGAAAAAAGCCAAAAAAGCAGACTTTTTCGATTCTTCTTGGATATTTTCAAGAAATACCTGTGTCAAAGTCATAATTGTTTAATTTTTCGATTCCTCTCTTCGAGACAAACCACTAATACGTACAAATTTGGCACAAAATAAGAAACGCAAAAAATAATTTGAATAATGACAAAAAAAACAAGTTTGAGTAGCAGAAACGCCCCCTAATCCATTGCCCCCTAAATAGATGAATGGCCAAAGGGACTGTTAATTTGAGCAGCAACTTTACAGCATTGCTAAGCTAAAATTCAAACATGAAATGTTGTTGAGAATTCCAAACCCATGTGTAAAGACTAGAGGGGCTTCCATGCCTAAAATGTTTCGTGACATGCTTAGCTCGACTTGTTTATTAGTTGTGTACGTCATAATATCACATTCTAGGGTTAGCTCGATCCATAAATACGTCATAATTTGTGCCGTGTCGTGTACGCTGAAAAAGTATATTCTCTTTTTCTCTTGATATATGCTTTTCTTTTAGACTAAAAAGCTCAACATAATATTATGTGTCTTAATCAGATTATTAATAAATCAAAACATGCAGATCAGAGAATGCTTTAGAAATGCATGTGGGTGGTCGAGGCACGGAGCCGCACTCTTCCTAAAAAATTGAAACGATACACTTGCTTTTGCACTAGATTTTTTTGTATGCGTGTGAAGATACTTTTGCACTAGATTGGACGGTGTTCTTTCTATAAGATACAATGACTTTCAAAGTCCTCGATCTCCTGTGTGACAAAACAAAAGCTCATGAATCAATTATTGCTCAGCCGATACTCAAAATAAAGTTTGAGCAATGCTAGAACCACACTCACACTTACAAATTTATGGGCTCATACACTTGTGAGTGGGGGTGTTGTAAGTGGGCCAATGGCGGACTCAGGAATATAGGTTACCGCGCAGGGGTGGCTACACTACTAGGAAGTAAATTGTGTTTACTTTCGATAAACGTCTTGACAGTTTACTTTCGTATTGGGAAGTAAATTGTGTTTGCCTTCACAATGGGATATTGCGGAAGGAATTAGCTTCTTGACGGTCTATCCATTAAGTAGACTGCAACTTGAACTTTTTTTTACTACGTAATAAGTCGAACATGCCGAGTAGCTTGATCAAATTTGGTTTTGTAATGTATAGTGGCGGAGAGATGCCCCCACATTTTTTTTTTTCTTAGAACTCAAAGGAGTTGACCTAGTGGTCAAGGCCTGAGACTTATGGGTTTCATCCCATCAAAAGCCTTCCAGAGAGATCAATCGAGATGCACGTAAATTAATCCGTACACTCTCAAATTTCAAAAGAAAAAATAGTCCGGAGAATCGAGTGGAGGGCACGTGCCCTATAAGGGTCCGCCCACATTTCACTCATCCGTCTGTAGGCCTGGCTTCCGTTAACGAAAATCTTGAAGGCCATTTAAGTTTGGATTGTTATTTTACGGTCGACACACAGAACCAAAGCTATAGTTTTGGAGATAAAAGTGCTTTTCTTTTCTTTTTGGGTCAAGCGGAATTCCAAAATAAATTACGAAAGAGAGTACCATATAAGGGTTACACACAAAATCAAGTGCTTTTCAATCTAATACGAAATTACATAAACTTTTGAATACTGCTTTTGAAAGTGAAAATTCAAGCCTCAAGTTCATTTCATGTTGATATTGATTAGTTAGTAGAATATGAGATCCAAAAAATGACCAATTAACTTATGCTTTTCACTTTGAGAGAAAGAATATGATTTGATTAAAAGCATTTCTTTAATCGTGTAGAGATGATAGGTGGTCCAATTTGGTTCAAGGCCCAATATGAGTGTTGGGTTTGGTCCTATTTAGGCTCCGTTCTTTTGGCCTTTAACTTAAATCGGAGATTTTGTCTTTATTTGAAATTTTTTTTGCATTTTGGTTTTGTGCCAAATTTTTGTAGGTTATTAATTTTCTTGGTACAAAGTGGTTATTTCTCAAAATATTTGGGTAAAAGTAAAAAAAAAAATTACTTTTTCGATTCCTCTTGTCGAGATAAATCAATGCCCTACAAAAGTTTGGCACAAAGCCAACAAATGCAAAAAAAAAAAAAATTAAGGGGAATTTAATTAGCCATCCTTTATACCCTACTTATTTAGGTGTTCATCCTAACGTGTTTAAATACTTATCTTTCCATCCTCAAATTCAATTAAATCCTAAACTACCCTTTCTTTCTCCTAATTTTTCAAATCTCTCTCTTTCTATTTTTTTTTATCCTTTCTAATTATCTCAATTCTCTCTCCTATTTCAAACATTTCTCTCACCTAATCTTTTGAATTTTTTCTCTCTTCAAATCTTCTCTTTTATATTTCATTCCCTTAAAAGCTAAAAAGAAGACACGACTCTTACAAAAACGAATTTGTAAGCTGAAAAACATGCCAAAACATGATCAATTCACAAAACATGGCAAAACCTGATTGACGTAGATGATCAAAACAAGATCAATTAAAAAACATGACAAAACGAAAAACATGACAAGTTTCGAGAAGTGTAGGATTCGATTGAGGTAAATGAACAAAACATGATCAAATAAAAAATATGACATAAATTAGAAAACATGACAAGTTTTGAGAAGTGTAGGTTTCAATCGAGGTAGATGAAGAAAATATCATTAATTCACAAACATGACAAAAATTGAATTTTTTTTTGAGAAGTGTAGGTTTCAATCGAGGTAGATGAACGAAATATCATCAATTCACAAACATGACAAAAATCGAAAAATATAATACCTAAAACTAATATTCCGACAACGGAATTCGGTAACGGCTGCGATTAAGAGGACGGAAGCGACTATTCATGACTGCTTTGATGCATGTATAGCATCTCTTCCATATACAGATTATGAAAAATAAAATATAGGACAAGGAGTTTAGGCAAGGAATAAACATTAAGAGTACAGAGTAAACCCCAGAAAGATTTTTGGATAAGTAGTACTTGTACACGGACAAATCTGGTGCCCAAAAATTGATCGGGCAATCAGGATGACATACAAAAAAAATGGACCTTGCCGAAGGAACAAAAAAATAGATCACGGACGTCACCGGAGTATTTGGCGACGATCTCTCGAGTAGTATGGCTTGGACAAGGCTGGGATCGTGGGCGTCGCCTTGCCTCACGACCGTCGTGTTTTGGTCCATCCAATAGCACCGCCGATTTTATTCTTCTTTAGCAACCAAACTATCACTGATGCAATTTCGGTTGATTTCGGGGAGAGATCAGAGAGGGGCTATTTATATATATTGCCGGCGAGGATGCTGTTCGAAGGGAGGGAAGAGAGCCGGTGGGCATCAATTTCGATTATAGAGGGGAGAGAGAGAGGAGGAGGAGGTGATTCAATGGGGGAGAGGTTTATGGGAATGCAGCACGTGAAAATAGGAACATACAGTAATACAATTCAATTGGGATTTTGGCCAATCCCGGTAACTGTGGGATAATGGGGGAATAAATATCAATAAATATATAGCATATATATACACACACTTACAACTAGGGGTATAATTGGCCAAGAGTACATTTTGAGGATGCGAACATAAGTATTTAAACTCATATGGATGGACACCTAAATAAGTTTGCCATTTAGGATGCCTATTTAATTTCTTCAAAAATTAAATAAGGACAATTTTCAAATTTAAATTAAGTTTAAGTTAAGACTGAGGAACGTAGCCTAATTGTGTAGATCGAAAGCCCACTGAGCATGGGCCATTGGGAATGATTTGCTTGGCCCATATTTACAAGTTTAAAGCCCACGCTTTGTGGGGAATTGGTTATGCACGAGTCCAATTTAGGCGGGAAGCTTTTTTTGTTATTAACTTGCAACAAACTGTATATACTTGGGCTGCGCAAAGTCCGGATTCCTATAAATCCAATCCTAATTCGTGAGTCATGTTTTTATGAAAATAAAATCCGCTTCCGAACCAAAAGTCTCACTGTTTGATTCCAATCCAAAACGTGACTCACGAAGACCAAGTACTTCATCACTTGTAAATACATAATTCTATGTATACTTCAAAAATGTTTTAAAAAAACATATATACACATGCATATATAAGTTATTGCATGATAATATGTATAATTTAACTGATTATAGGTTATTTTCAATAACTTGTATTTACAATGTGTATAACTTATTTGACAATACGTCCATAATTAACTTATTATAACCTATATACAAATAGTTTATATTTATATACCATATTGGCAAATAGTTACTAATAATTTATAGAAATAGGGGTAAAATTATACTCCATTTACTATATGTTACATATATATATTTTTTATTTTTTATTTTTTAAATATCAATCCACGGTTTTCAAATGAAAATCCAATCCTAATCCATATCTCATGATTTTTTAATTTTTGAATCCGTGTTAGGACCCTTAATCTACGGATATCGGTTCGGTCTGGACCGGTTTCATGGTTCACTAGATTTTTTGTGCAGCCCTATAATATATGGAATGCTATTTTAAAGACGGGAAAGAAGGCCTTTTTTTTTTCGGGGGAAAAAAAACTCTTGAGAGTGAAAGAAACATCATGCATACCATTCAATAAATTGAAGAAGTCACTACATGTTTGATAAGTGAGTTAGGAGTTGGAATAAGATTGTTAATCTTGTGGGCCCTTTAACTCTTTGTTTGATTGCACAATAGTGGTTGAGATTAGTAATACCATGGGATTACCAATCCTCCCAATTCATGGGATCCTATCCCAAGCTCTGTGAAAAATGACCTCCTTGCCCATGCTATTTTCTGTTAACACCAGTAGTACCCTTTACATGAAATGAGAAAAGAAACGAGAAATTATAAACCCAAGCAATAAGTCAATAACAACATATTGAATCGGGACTAGAATTAAAGTACGGGAAAATTTCAAAATAGCACCCGACCTTTCACACAAATCACACACAGGCACCTGACCTTTTAAAATTATCAAAAAAAATACCTGACCTATTTTAAAACCCATCAATTTTACACCCGCCGTTAACTTTCCATCCAAAACAAACAGAAATGCTGAAAATGTGCATTTTGGCACGAATATTGGCAAAACAAGATTAAAGCTCATTTTGGCAAAACACAATATTATACTCTTAAATAAGATTAAGGCTCGATTTGGCTTTAAAAGTCGATTAAAAACTTAATTTTTGTATTTATTCAAAAGAAAAGAAATGCATTTGTTAGTTTTACGTCAATACGAATCAATAAGTCACAAAAATTACTTAACTTTTCAATCCAAACCCACCCTAAATAAGGAATCAAGCTTAATTTAGTAATTAAATACCCATAACTATGCAGCCAAATAAGATTACTCCGTATTAAAACAAAGGAAAAGGCAAAAACAAAAAATATAGAATAGTCAAGCTTAATTTAGTAATTAAATACCCATGACTTGGCACTTTTCACACCTACCCATGACTATTATATGTTTTTTGTTTTTGCCTTTTCCTTTGTTTAATACAGAGTAATCTTATTTGGTTGCATAGTTATGAGTATTTAATTACTAAATTAAGCTTGATTCCTTATTTAGGGTGGATTTGGATTGAAAAGTTAAGTAATTTTTGTGACTTATTGATTCATCTTGACGCAAAACTAACAAATGCGCTTTTTTTCTTTTGAATAAAGACAAAAATTAAGTTATTAATTGACTTTTAAAGCCAAATCGAGTCTTAATCTTGTTTATGAGTATAATATTGTGTTTTGCTAAAATGAGCCTTAATCTTGTTTTGCCAATATTCGTGCCAAAATGCACATTTTCAGCTTTTCCATCTGTTTTGGATGGAAAGTTAACGGCGGGTGTAAAATTGATGGGTTTTTAAATAGGTCAGGTATTTTTTTGATAATTTTAAAAGGTCAGGTGCCTGTGTGTAATTTGTGTGAAAGGTTGGGTGTTATTTTGAAATTTTCCCTTAAAGTACAGACTCTCAAGATCGAAATGGAAAATTTGGGAAATATCGAGAGAGGGATTTGGATTAACCTTGCTCGACTTCAATTTGACCTGAGGACATAATCCATATTCATGGTCGAGATTAGGCAGTTCGATAAAATAAAAATAAATAAATAAAGATTGCTGAAGAATATATATATATATATCTATCTACCTCTTGTAAGTTTTGAAAATCCTACAAAAGAGGAAGTGGATAGAGTAGTGGCCTAGGGGATAGGAAATGTGGCAAACAATCTGGCCTCCATACTTCTCGGAATTTCTTACCTTGTGCCCACTTCTCGAAACAAACAATAAATTCATCTGGTAGGTTTTGCCGGAAAAAACATTTGAGCAAGAAATTAATGAGCTCGATCAATTATCAGTAGATACATAATTAAATCATTTTAACATTGATGGTTTTAAGTATTAATTAAACCATATTCGTCATTCATCTTATGAAAGTAAAATTCGATAATTTGTTCATGTATATATTTATCCGTTACACATCAATCTCCGATGAACCGACGGCCTACAAGCTAAAATGGTTCGAATCATTATCGCTGGTACAGGATGATCGAGGCCAAAAACTAAGAGTTTAGATGCATACGAAGGGTTAGATATTATCGATGCTAAACGAGGAACGAAATCATAATTTTAGTGCATGCATTTGTACAAGTGAAAAGTAAAAATGAAAACAATTCGATCGGTTGAAGGTTTTTCACAACTCTTGACACAAATAATCAACTTCTGGCAACAATACCCCATTTTCATCATAATGAAGTAGACCTGATTGATGCAGAGGCCTACACTTCTGCCCCATCAGTATCCTCTTCTTGCACAGCTCCTCCTCCTCACCCCTTTCTTCTTCCTCTTCTTTCTCCCATTCGTTTTCGTTTCCCTCCACTCGATCGGTAACCTCTTTCTTTCTCACTGACCTTCCCCTCCTAACCTTTCTGTTTGGAACCCTAATCAAGTTGCTTGAACTGATATGTTTTCCGTTCCTCTCGTCGAAGTTTTCTGGAAGATGCAACGGTTCTTTCGCCTCCATTTTTGCTTCCCCTGTTTCTTCATTGCCAATTTCATCTTTCCTACCACTACTTTTCGCGGCCGGTTTCATGTTGCCAAACACATTGGAAACTATGGAACCAACTCTCTTGGAAAAAATGTTTCCGGGTTTGGTCGATCTGTTGTTGTTGTTCTTCTTCTTGCTGTCGTTGGCGTTTCCGGTATCGTTGCACTTTCTAGGGTTTCTTCTACGTAGGGTTTTGGCTAGCAATTTGGGCAATTTGATTCTTATCTTCGGTTGGGGAAAGGTGATGTTAATGAAAGAGGATAGAGTAGTTTTTGATTGAGCAATGGGATCCTTTCTAGCAACACTCAGAGCCCTGCATACATGTGGATTCTCTTCCTTCATTTTTTGCCCTACACGAAATTGATCTCCAAGACTATAAGATAATAGTATCGTAGAGAGAGAGAGAGAGAGAGAGAGAGAGAGAGAGACACTCCTACTCCTGTTATTTGGTCTTTCACATTATATATCGTATCATAGCTCTATAATTTTCTCTAATTTTTCTTTAGGGTTACTGGTAAGAGTAGCATTAAACGATAACCGTCGAAATTTACCATCCGCTAGATCAATACAAACCAGCCCTCAACGCAACCGCCTAGGCTAGGATCTTTAACATTTGGCCCAAAGTTAGAGTTCCAATTACTAGCTATATACATTAAGGAATAAATATTTGCGCTACAGATTTAGGGGATTAGTGAGAATATTGCCTCACGGGATGGCAAGTGGCACTCACCAACTGGTTAGGAATTTCCGAGTTAATTTGAGAACCCACAAAATAGTTTAAAAAATTAAACAAGAAAAAAGAGAGATCAGATGCAAATAACCAAATCTAAAAAAACGAACTCAAGGTTTAAACACAGAGTTTGGGCGCACAAAATAGGCTACTAACCAACTGAAGTATAATTCAAAACATAGTTATCCTATAAGCCTATCCTCTCCTCGGCTGCTTTCATAGATAAAAAAATTGTTCGGTTAAATAATCCATCCTGTATTATTTTTTGTTCTTATTCAAAAAGAATTCGCATTTGTTAGTTTTTCGTCAAATTTTTTTTGGAGGATTATTGCTTTGTCATGACGAAATGAATCTAAAAAGTAAAAAAAATCACGATCAAAATTCAATTGTTTTGAATAGAGACGAAAATATTGGCTTATTTTTGTCTCTATTCAAAAAATTTTGAATTTTGATTGTAATTTTTTTTTACTTTTTAGATTTCTTTCGTTGTGACGAACCAATAATTCTCAAAAAATTGATGAAAAACTACTCAAAAAATTGATGAAAAACTAAGAAATGCGAATTTTTTTGAATAAGGACAAAATAATCCAGGATGGATTATTTAGCCGAACTAGGCTAACTGGGCTATTGCCCTGTGTGCATTCCCCGCCGGCTCACGCTCCCGGCTCCCTGTTGTCTCCGACATGGAACAGTGAAATTGAATTTTCCGAGTCATCACCAATGACTTTAACACTGTTCTCTTTTTTCTTCCTTTCTTCTTGCATTGAGATGTGTTTTTGCGATAATAAACGGGAAAAAAATGTGCTTTGACACTAGAGTTTTTTGAATCCATATTTGCTTTGTAGAAGAATCAAGAACTTGGCATCGAGGATGTAATTGTTACATACTTTGCATGAAAATGCAAAGGCATTGGTCTAGTATGTGCTTGAATATTAATGTTTGTTCTTTCTTCATCAATTGGAAAATGGATAATTAGCAAGCCTAATAATGAGCTACTCAATATGTATGGATTAATGTTTGTCACCTAAAATTATTTAGATTTTGGTATGTTCCATGAGAGAATAATTATCTTTAATTTAGACTGCTAATTCGATCGTACGTTTATATTTAGATTTTGTTTGATAAGTGAAAAGGGGAATATAAGGTGACACCACTTAATTCCCTTAAAGAGTAGTATTTACTACAACTGTTCTGTGGGCAATATTTTATTTATTTGGCTTTTGTTTTTATCTCTGTCTTCTTTAAATGACTTTCTTGACCATTTTTCATTGGTGTATTTATATGAAATCCAAATAAAAGTTACACAACAGAATGTTAAGATGAAAATATGTTCTTCAAATGTTGTATTTTTGTGTGTGTGTGTGTGTTACGAGTAGCACGGGTTTGCTGCTTGGAACTCTTTTTTTCACAAAATACTAGCTTCTAGGGGTCTGTTTGATAAAACTGAAACTGAATGCTGAAAAATTAAGTACTGAAAGCTGAATGCTGAATTTTTTAAGCTGAAAAGCTGTTTGGTAAACATATTAAGTATTGAATTTAAAAAAATGATAAATTAATTTTAGTTCCGATTCTCTCTTGATTTACTAATGGTCACAATGTACTTATAATAATGGTGGAATGGTGATTGTGGTGGTGGTGGTGGCGTGTTGGTGGTGATGGAGTGGTGGCGGCGGTGGTGGCGGTGTTGAAGTGCTAGCGATAGTAGTGTAATGGTGGTGGTAGAGTGATGGTGATGTAACGGTGGCAGTGAGTGGTGGTGGTGGTGGCAGCGAGTGGTGGTGGTGGTGGCAGCGGTGGAGTGATGGGGTAATGGTGATAGTGAGTGGTGTCGATGAGTGATAGTTGTACAATGGTGGCATTGTGGTGGTGGCGGCGGCGACGGTGTGGTAGTGGTGGTGGCAGTGTGGTAACGGTGGTGGTGGTGGTGATGGAGTGATAGGGGAGTGGTGGTGGTGGTGATGTTAATGAAAGAGGATAGAGTAGTTTTTGATTGAGCAATGGGATCCTTTCTAGCGACACTCAGAGCCCTGCATACATGTGGATTCTCTTCCTTCATTTTTTGCCCTACACGAAATTGATCTCCAAGACTATAAGATCATAATATCGTAGAGAGAGAGAGACTCCTACTCCTGTTATTTGGTCTTTCACAGTATATATCATATCATAGCTCTATAATTTTCTCTAATTTTTCTTTAGGGTTACTGGTAAGAGTAGCATTAAATGATACCGTCGAAATTTACCATCCGCTAGATCAATACAAACCAGCCCTCAACGCAACCGCCTAGGCTAGGATCTTTAACATTTGGCCCAAAATTAGAGTTCCAATTACTAGCTATATACATTAAGGAATAAATATTTGCGCTACAGATTTAGGGGATTAGTGAGAATATTGCCTCACGGGATGGCAAGTGGCACTCACCAATTGGTTAGGAATTTCAGAGTTAATTTGAGAACCCACAAAATGGTTTAAAAAATTAAACAAGAAAAAAGAGAGATAAGATGCAAATAACCAAATCTAAAATAACGAACTCAAGGTTCAAACACGGAGTTTGGGCGCACAAAATAGGCCACTAACCAACTGAAGTATAATTCAAAACATAGTTATCCTATAAGCCTATCCTCTCCTCTCCTCGGCTGCTTTCATAGATAAAACATTGTTCGGTTAAATAATCCATCCTGTATTATTTTTTGTCCTTATTCAAAAAAATTCGCATTTGTTAGTTTTTCGTCAAATTTTTTTTGGAGGATTATTGCTTCGTCATGACGAAATGAATCTAAAAAGTAAAAAAAATCACGATCAAAATTCAATTGTTTTGAATAGAGACGAAAATATTGGCTTATTCTTGTCTCTATTCAAAAAAATTGAACTTTGATCGTAATTTTTTTACTTTTTAGATTTCTTTCGTTATGACGAACCAATAATCCTCAAAAAACTGATGAAAAATTAAGAAATGCAAATTTTTTTGAATAAGGATGGATTATTTAGCCGAACTAGGCTAACTGGGCTATTGCCCTGCGTGCATTCCCCGCCCGCTCATGCTCTCGGCTCCCTGTTGTCTCCGACATGGAACAGTGAAATTGAATTTTCCGAGTTATCACCAATGACTTTAACACTGTTCTCTTTTTTGAGGAAAGTCCACTTTCACCCCCTGTGGTTATCGCCATGTGCGGATACCCCCCTTGTGGTTTAAAACTGACCACATAACCTACTCGTAGTTTTGAAAATGTGTGGATAGACCCCCTGCCGTCATGTTTTCCATCCATATTAATGGACACAACATTAAAAGACCGTTATACTCCCATCACGTCCTTTGATTCTTCTTCTTTTTTAAATCTAACCACACCATCCTGTATACCAAAAATTGAATCCAAACCGTTGATATTGTAAATTTTGACGAGTACTATGTCTATGCCAAAATTCAAGTCAATCAAAAAATGAAAAGCTCATGGTCAAATCGATTTTGTTATGAAATTAAAATTTCAAATTTGAATTTACTAAAAATTAGATCACTGGGTTATTGATGCCTGATCGAGATGATTTTTTACAGAGATACTCTATTCTTTATTTAATACATTATGAACAACTCAGATTACATTCTAGAGATGTGTGAGATATACCTCCATTAATATGGATGGAAAACATGACGGCAGAGGATCTATCCGCACATTTTCAAAACCACAGGTAAGTTATGTGGTCAGTTTTAAACCACAAGGGGGATACCCGCACATAACGATAACCACAGGGGTGAAAGTGGACTTTCCTCCTCTTTTTTCTTCCTTTCTTCTTGCGTTGAGATGTGTTTTTGCGATAATAAACGGGGGAAAAAAAAGTGCTTTGACACTAGAGTTTTTTGAATCCATATTTGCTTTGTAGAAGAATCAAGAACTTGGCATCGAGGATGCAATTGTTACATAATAATTTGCATGAAAATGCAAAGGCATTGGTCTAGTATGTGCTTGAATATTAATGTTTGTTCTTTCTTCATCAATTGGAAAATGGATAATTAGCAAGCCTAATAATGAGCTCCTCAATATGTATGGATTAATGTTTGTCACCTAAAATTATTTAGATGTTGGTATGTTCCGATCCATGAGAGAATAATGATCTTTAGACTGCTAATTCGATCGGTATACGTTTATATTTAGATTTTGTTTGATAAGTGAAAAGGGGAATATAAGGTGACACCACTTAATTCCGTTAAGAGTATTTACTACAACTGTTCTGTGGGCAATATTTTATTTATTTGGCTTTTGTTTTTATCTCCATCTTGTTTAAATGACTTTCTTGATCAGTTTTCATTTGTGTATTTACATGAAATCCAAATAAAAGTTACACAACAGAATGTTAAGATGAAAATATGTTCTTCAAATGTTGTTTTTTTTTTTTTTGTGTTACGAGTAGCACGGGTTTGCTGCTAGGAACTCTTTTTTTCACAAAATACTAGCTTCTAGGTTTTAGGTTTTTGTTTTTGGTGTTAATTGGTTTCCCTATTTTATGGAACTCCTTTTTTCACAATACTTCTAGGTTTTAGGTTTTTCATTTAGTTGACTTTTTTTAAATAATAATTTTTTTGTATAATAAACTAGCATCTTGGACATTCAATGCATGGAGATAGGGAAAAAAAATTAGTGATAACTTTTTTCCTTTACATCAGTGGAACAACGCGTATGGCTCCTAGAATTTAATCAATTTTCTTGCAAAATAGTTAAACGAATTCCACAACAATGAAAAACAAAGAAATGAAGAAAAAGAGATAGGTTTCAAAGAGTATTTTCAATGTTATTGATTGAACTTAATTTCCTTTTCAAGCAAAATAAAGTATATACTTTATATTATATAAAAAGTGTTGACTAATGAATAAAAAGATGAAAAAATGAGAAAATTTCACGTAGGAGAGACACAGTTAAGGAGTGAGTTTTGTTTTATTTTCGATAACTACATTCTTATAGTATATAAAATAATCTCTATTATAAAACAGAAGGGTGTGGGGACAAGTTGTTGGAACAGCTTAGATTCATTTGATCCAAAGGCTATAATGCATCCTTTCACTGCTAGGTTAAGTGCCCATGGTTTTCATCTGAATTACATAACTGTCATCTCTTTCTAACAGGGGTGCGTAGTGCCGTAGGCACGGGCTAGCACTAGTAATATGATATAGAAGTATAGATAGATATAGATTTTCTAATTTTCAACTTTTTTTTCCCCTTCTGATATGGAATAGAATAATTGGGAGTTCTTAAAATTGGACATTAATATTTGGGGAAAAGTTTCTTAATTTTGACCATAGTGAGATTTTGTGCTTTATATGTTTCCATTTTTCAAATCCTTATGGAGACTAACCAAAAAATGAAAACTTTTGATAGAATTAATTTAATTAATTTAGCTACAAATTTTTGTCCAAAATAAAAGTGCCGTGGGAAGTTTTGTAAGTTTAAAATTAAAAGATCTATATATCAGTGATTTATTGAATCCAACAGTGAATTCTTGGGCTACCATTTTTTAGAAGAATCCAAATATCTCTCTCTCTCTCTCTCTCTCTCTCTCTCTCTCTCTCTCTCTCTCTCTCTCTCTCTCTCTCTCTCTCTCTCTCTCTCTCTCTCTCTCTCTCTCTCTCTCTCTCTCTCTCTCTCTCTCTCTCTCAAATCAATAACTAAATAGGAATTCCATAGACATAGGTTCTCATAGAACCCCTATAATGTAAATAAAAAATTATTTTTTTATTTTTTTTTGCACGGTATAAAAGATCTCGATAAGATCTATCAAACAAGATCCATATTGTTAGAAAAATTATTTGCATAAACATATTATTTTTGAGCTTGAAATTGCATTCTTAAAAAATAAGTACTTATTTTTTGTTCCGGAACGGAGCCTAACTATGGGCTTGTTTGATAATCTAAATTCAGCACTTAATACTGAATCAATTAAGTAATAAGTGATTCAGTAGGTTTGATAACCACATTTCATATTGCTTAACAAATTAAGTACCACTTAAAATATAGGCCAAAAAGTTGAAAAAAATTAAGTAGTTTTGAGCTACTTAATTCTGGCTGAATTTTTGTGTACTTACATTCAATCGTCATACCACCACCACAACCACTTCCACCAACATCTCCACCACTTCACCACCACCACCACTCCACCACCACCAGCTCCACTACCACCACCACCAGCTTCACCACCACCATCACTCCCTCCACCACCACCACCACTTCCTCCACTACCACCACGACCACCAGCTCCACCATTCCACCACCACATCACCACCACCAGTTCCACCACTCCACCACCACCACAACTCCACCACAACCACCACCACTACCATCACTACACCACTGCTCCTGCCACCACTCCATCACCATCATCACAACCATCACCACCACCGCCACTCCACCACCACTACCATCACTACACCACCACCACCACTCCTCCACTATCACCACCACCAGCTCCACTGCTCCACACATCACCACCACCACCACCACCACCACCACTCCACTATAACCACCACCACTACCGTCACTAAACCACCACCACCACCACCGCTCCTACCACCACCTCTACCACTTCACCACCATCATCACAACCATCACCACCACCGCCACTCCACCACCACTTCCATCACTACACCACCACCACCACTCCACCACCACTTCCATCACTACACCACCACCACCACTCCACCACCACCACTACCAGCACTCCTACTACCTCCACCACCACCACTCTACCACCATTACCAAAAGTATATTGTAACCGTTAGTAAATTAAGAGAGAATTGGAACAAAATTAATTCATCATTTTTTTAATTCAGTACTTAATATATTTATCAAACAGTTTTTCAGCTTAAAAATTTCAGCATTCAGTTTCCAGTACTTAATTTTTCAGCTTTCAGTTTCAGTTTTCAGTTTTATCAAACAGCCCCTATATTTAGTTCTGATCATGGTTTCTTTGGTAGGAAAAAAGTATTGCAGCCATTAGTGTTTTGGTTTGGCCGGTATTTTGGTTTGGCTGGCATGTCGCGCGTAGGTCATGGATGTCATAAGGGTAAAGCTTATTGTCACGCCTTCAATTTTCAACATAAATAATTAATAATCACTTTTAATAAATAAAGTCCTTGCTGTAATACAGGTAATACCCAAATAACCTTTTTTTTTCCCTGCTCTCAAATTAAATTCAAATATTACATTCCTGACTCGAAGGCCCCATGTTAACAAAATACTAGTATCCGAAGAAAAGTAATATTATAATTTACAATAATTATCTTTTCAAATACTTCTTCCAAATCAGATGCAATGTAACTCCTCTTGAATGCCTTTTAAGAATATGATCATACATGCACATCAAGTACGCCATGTCAACTCGGTTGTTTTGTACCTGAAAATAATAAGGTGAGCTACACTAGCCCAGTAGAAAAATTTATACTCAATCTATATGAAAATGTGATAATTAATATACCCAGAGAGATATGAATGCAACAAGATATCACAGAGAAAATGAGTTTATCACATTGAGCAGTCATACTGTAGCCAAAGGGATTAAGACTTCTCGAAAGTATTCCTTGCCGTCCACTCGTCAAACTAGAGGCAATAATAAACTCAACTCGTTCTAATAAACCATTAACAAATTCTCCACCTGCTTCTCGTATGAATACTCCAATCTATCTTAATTTCACATTGTCGGTTATCAAAACCCTTTTCACATAAAACTTTCCTTTTGGATTGCAAAATATATAGTGTGGAGGAACACAAAATTAGTGCAAGTCAAGCTCCGTTGATTTGTGCCTAAATACCGGAGACTGTTGATTCGCCCATGAATACCAGAGGATTTTTAATAAAAAATATATTTGTCAAAATCAAAATCCTTTCCTTTTCTTTCGAAACCTTAATAGAATCAATCATTTGTCTTGTTTTTTTTTTTTTTTTTGTATCATACGTTAATCCTTACACTGTCATTCACTGGTTCGTTGAGTTTTGCATGTTTTTCGGTCATCTCACTTGTCACGTCCTCTATTTTCAACATAAATAAATAATCCAATTTGATAAAAGATCCTTGCATAACTTAATAATACCCAAAAGGTTCCCAACTGTTTAACTATACAAGCAAGTCCCCAAAAGTTAAAATATACAACTTTGGCACCACAGCCTAAATCAACTTGATTACACGCATGAATCTATTTAGAATATTACAATCTCTTTAGTCAAAAGGAATTTAAGAATAATTAGTTACAAACTCATCTTTACCAAAAGGAAGTTAATTATAAAGATGATTAAGTAACTAAAACATGGTTAGTTTCCAAAAGTCTTCATGTCCAAGCACACCATAGCATGCAGTTTATTGCCCGGCATTCGAACCTAAAAAGAAGGATTTTGTTGAGCTACACTAGACCAGTAGGAATATCTTTACCAAATTTATATGTAAATATGATGATAAGTGCAAACAAGAGACGGTATGGAAATACAGCTCGGTAGACAATATCAATCAATTTGTAAATGAGCCCTTATCGAAATTGAATGCATAAACTATATGACACAAACTTCTCAAATAATCCCAACTCGACTCGCTACCTAAAACTTCACCATCGGTATTTCCACCACTTGCGTTACCGTATAACACCATAAGGATTACCGTGTTACCACCACTTGCGTCACGGTGATCCCTAACGACTCGGGTAACTGTATTACCACCACTTGCGTTACGAAACCCTCTAAGTCTCCGTATTACCACCACTTGCGTTACGGGACTTCCTATTCCAACTTCCGACCCAAAATCAACTATTTCCTCATATAACATACATGCTAAGACTCCCCCATGAACCCATTCATAGATAGAACATCCTACATTATGCCAAAGTCATCACAAATGCACCATGAACGATCACAAATACCAACAATCTATAGAAAGTACATTAACAACGTTTAACTAAGTTAATTCTTATCCGGTTCTTGCTAACGGAAGACCAACGGACCAAGGAGTACATCGAGCCATCGTAGGAAGTCAATTAGACATGCTTAAGATAGGTTAGGAGGTGTCCAAGGGGATTTAGAAGTGATTGAGGGTCAAAACAATCGACGAAGAAGCAATAGGAGCAAAACTAGAGTTAAACTCCTGGTATCTATATGCAAATAATCCATATCGATACAATATTAACTGTCCAAAAAGATAAGCTTACTGTATCGATACGCCATATAATCTGTATCGATACCACGGAGTTTCGGGTAGCGATTTCAGCAGATTTTTAAGGCATGTTCAACAACCAAAATTCAAAAACCCAAGGCACGAATCTACACCAAATCAACACATAAATACATAGAAGAGATAAAAAAAAGTCCCTACCTCGCAATAATGGTCGAGATTCAAGCGTTTTTGAACGAGCCCTAGCTTTTTGAACTCCGAAACTTTGATTTAAGCTCAACCCAAGGATCTTCGAGCTCAAGAACGTGAATGGAAGACTTGAGGGAGGTTGATTCTTGAACCTTTTGTAATTTTGAGTGAAGTTTTGAGTGAGAAGAGGGGAGAGAGAGAGATAGCCGGTGGAAAGAGAGAGAGAACGGATGAGAGAGAGTTGGGAGATGAGAATTTAATCTCCTACATCTAACACACACCCCTTATATACCCACACAACTCTAAATCACAACACACACACCCTCAACTCTCTATTCTTTCACTCTAGCCGTCAATCCAAAATATTCACCAATTAATCCATATTTTCTCAATTAGGCATTTAATTAACATTTCAAAAATTAAAATTATTCGGGTCTCTACATCACCGAATGGTGATACCCGTTCATTTTTAATTTCGGTCATCTCATCCTTTCAGTCGTTTTACCAAAAAAACAACACCACCATTCATATACACGTAGCTTAACAAGCTCTCAAGTTCTCCATTTTCATTATGTCACGTATTTCGATTTCGTTTCCGGGCATTAGGGATCCTGTACGTCCCACATTCATTCTGGCATCACACCTTAGGTGGATTCGTGGCTTTTTTATGCACTTTCGGGCATCAGGGACCCCGTGCGTCCCATTTCCGACATCACACCTTATAGTGGATTTGTGACTTTCTTCGTATTCGTTCTATCATCTCAATTATAATTCTCATCTCACATTACTTAGTAACATCATGCTCAAAATATAACAAGTTCAGAATGTTCATCACAACATTCCACCATGCTCAAATATTCACCCAGATACCTAGACAACGAATGAGTACCGTATTCATCTTAAATCAACACATTCCTTTCTTACTACGAGAACCAAAGAGATGGAAATGATCAACGAATCATTTGAATACAAGCAATCAAACTTGGAGGTGGTTTGAAGACGTTTAGAAGTGGTTGGGAGTGTTTTGTCCGTTGATATATCCAAATATATGATCACCCCAAGCGTAGAGCTAAAACATCAATTGAAGCATAATAAACAGGAAGTCCGGATATCGTACCCAAGGGAATATTTAATATGGCTTGAATGGATTTGTAAATGTAAGAATTTCGGCCTTGAGACGGCTCACTTTTAGGGACAGTTTGAAACAGAGAAAAAGTGCGATATTGTCACAACCCTGACCCGCCCCTTGAGGTCTTAATCATGAAAAATGCCAGTGATTTCTCACTAAGCCCAAATTACAAATCAAATATCACCTAAACAAGTGATAATTAAAAGGGACTAAAACATAACAACGGAAGCAAAAGCCAGCTTTTTATTGATAACAAACCAAAGTCTTGCATAGGTTTTACAAACTAAAAGGTAAACCTCTCAAAGCTGTGCTTACCTACAAATTTACAAACTAACCAAACCATATACAAAGCTAAGTGACCATGAAGCATAACTTCTTTTTCCAAATATATAACACATCTCAAAATTAAACACCCCGCCACACTATGCGTCGCTTCCTGAAAGGTGGAAAAGAAAACACATAAGCCAAAACTCATGTGAATGATTAATACTTAACTCACATGTCTTCCATGGACAATGCAAAATAATTTGATAGTATCTCAAAACAAAGAACTTAAATCCATAAGCCAAATATAATGCACATTCTGCTATTCAAAATTCAAAATTCAAAAGCTACCAGGCGTCCCTGGTAGTGGATAAGCCAGACGTCTACGCATTATCCCAAAACACACCCCAACCTCAAACATTCTTGCTAACCATTTAGCCGTACCCTAGCAAGACCGGACGTTGGGAATGCCATTAAATAGATTCGCAAATATTTCATAAATAGGTCCACCTTTCATTGCAATTCCATGGAGTACACAATTTATAAAATTTGTTGAAATAAACTCGTTAAGGAAAACAAGTTCAAAACCATGTAATTTAGGTATTAAATCACTCACCTTGGCTCTACGAACCACTCGAACTTCCTATAACAATTAGGCAATAGAAACACAATTAGAAACTGTTAAATATGTTTAGATATAACTTAAATAAGGTCCTAAACACATTTAAGAACAATTTAAGAAGTTAAATAACTAGTCTTAAGAAATAACAGACAAATTGCAGTTCCACCAACTTCAACTCTAATTTTGACTTTGCACAGGAAAATTTAAGGCTTAAACTCTACATATTTTTGAAGGTCTATGTGTCTAGTTTCAAAATCAGAATTGGATCACAATTTCATTGCTCGAGCTAAAAAAATATGACCGTTTCCATAAAGTGCAACGATGCTGTCAGCACAGCAAATACCACAATAGCAGTTCGGTTAACGAATTTTAACTCCTTCCACATTTTGAGTTAGGTTTCGAAAATTTTACACAATAAAATAGACACATACATGCATCTTCAGTAAAAATATCAAAAAAATATTAAGGTCGGGAAGTAGGTGAGAAAAATTTCTCAAGAACATGGCAGATTCAATTTTGTTGAAGCTCTAAATTGCCCACTCATAAGCTGCACGAATTTCTAAAGTAAAATCCTAAAATTCACATCAAAACTCATAAAAAAAACTTAACAAAACATAAGCAAACTTGAACATACTCACGGGCTTCCTCAAATATCCCAAATTCATGAATTACACAAACTATAAACATGTCAATTTCTAGGATTTGAATGAGGTTCATGGGTCTTCAACACAAAATTCAATCTCTACCCTAAACCCACTTAGATTCAGCAGTTCTAGCAAAAATTAAATATTAATAACAAGAAATTTTACTCCTATAGGCATGTACTTACCAAATTAGACTTCAATCCAAGTCTAAAAAACTCCTAGATTTTCCTCTTCCTTTTTTTTCCTCTTCTCACCGAACGGATCTCCCTCCCTCTCTCCCTCTCTCTCTAAACGGTAGTGATATGAACAAGAAGGGAATTACGTAGAACTTTTTTTATTTTGTTTTATAAGGAAAAGTTATCATGTGTGTATGGGTGCATGGCCTATCTTGTGCTCCTAATTCATTTAACAAGGAGAACATGTTCCCATCTCACATAATTAACCCCAAACATAACACATAATCAAACTCTAAATATAATTAAAGAATCATGGGTATTACACCCTCCCTTACTTATAGAAGTTTGTCCTCAAACTTGACAACCTCGTATTGGGAAAAGATATGGATACTTCTTTCGCATGTCCTCTTCCGTTTCTCATGTCGCTTTTCCCCCACGTTGATTAGTCCACCTCATTTTGACTAACGATATCACCTTGTTCCTAAGAACCTTGTCCTTCCAGTCAATGATTTTCTCCTGTTTTACTATGTAACTCAAATTTTCCCAAATTTCGATAGGAGTCGTTACAAGTAATTTCTCATCGGAATTAGGCAAATACCATCGCAACATAGATCATGAACATAGGATAGCTTCGGTGGCAATGCTAAACGGTAACTTACTTCCCCAATCTTCTCTAAAACCTCAAACGACCCAACATACCTTGGCTGCAACTTTCCCACTTTTTCAAACCGTTTCACTCCCGTCATTGGTGATGCTTTCAAAAACATGAAGTTCCTGACTTCAAACTTCAACGGTCTCCTCTTCGAATCTGCATAACTCTTTTGCCGACTCTATGCCGCTTTCAATCTCTCCTGAATAACCCGAATTCTTTCAATAGTTTCATCGGCAAGTGCTAGCCCCCAAGTCTCCTCTCCCCCACTTCAGTTCAACATATCGGCGATCGACATTTCCTCCCATATAGTGCTTCATACAGTGCCGCACATATACTCGTTTGATAACTATTGTGTAACGCCCCGATTTTCGAACACGTTAATTAAATCATTTCTAATTGATTTAATAATCCATAAAACTAATTTAAAATAAAAATAAAATAAAATTTTATTAAACAGAGTTTAGCAACGGAAATCTTAAATACCAAATTCAAAACCATTTAACTGTCTTACAACCCAATGAAATAAAAACAGAGTTGACAAATGTGATAACACTTTTGGAAATTCAAATAGCAATACTTTAAATTAACAGAGCTTCTAAGGGTAAGGCATCCAAGGCTCGACAAATTTCCCTTCCTCAGTTGGGAGGTCTTCACCTTGCTATTGATCATCTTGAAGAAGATTATGTTCTTCGGTCTCCTAGTTACCTGGCATGAAATGCTAGCCCAACGGCATTATAATGAGTTTTGAAATTCAGTAGATAATTTCAACCCTACTAACCCCTTACTTTACAGTTAGCAGTTCAACAATATAATAATAGATAGTGGTACAACACAATAGCACATCATCTTTTTCTTTGCAATCCATCATCTTACATGAAATCTCAGGATCCTCCCCACAAGATCCATTCCTCCCACATCCACTAATTACAACCGTTTCATGGGTCCACCCTTCCTTTTGCTTGTCTTGCACTAGGGTCTTAGGTGAACGCATCCAAATTATGTATCTAGCATGTTCTCACTTAAGACCATAACAAGAAGATCGAGTCCTCCCATGACGCATCGTACATTAGGGCCGGACATCACCTACCACTAACTATAACCGTCTCATGGGACCTATTTCTTCTTGAACAAAAGAAGCAAATTTTCCCATGACGCATTATACATTAGCGTCATAACATCTCTCAACATTGGGCCCTATTTGATACCCATTTCAACACAGGGCCCCATTGGTTACCCTTGCCATCACCATGGCTCAAATCACAATCCACAAACTCACACTTTCAACACTTTACCATTTTCCATTACTTATCATTGTCTACATCATGATTCACTACTCATAACCACCCCGTGAATATAGGTCCATTCTAGCACATACAACATGATACAATCAACAGCTTAAACGATACATTTCAATGAGATAACAATAGAACATTTAATATGGTGTGAGAAAGTAAAGCACGTAGTGTTTTATGAGCGGGCCGATGCCCTTAAATTTGTTTATCGGTCAAGTAGTTTCTTAAAAACTAGAAGGTTGGTTTAGGCTTTACACAAATGTAAGGATAATATAGTTATTTTATTCTTCTAAAAAGTATGACGTCTATAGCTATCCACTGGATTGGCTATCAATTTGTTAAGGAATAAAATATTTCATAACTTATCATATGCATTGTTTTATAGTAACATACAATTCATTTATTTTCATTCTATCATTTTTATTATTCAACTAATAATAATTTTTGCCTTATTATATACTCTTATGACATTGCAGTAGCATTATTTCCAAGCATAAGAGAAAAATGATCATAAACATATTTATATAATTTAAGAAACTGATTTACCATGTTTAGTGATAACCTATTCTAATAACAATTACTTTTAGGCTTAAATTGACATAATCATATAACACAAGGACTAATCTGTTAGTAAAAACACTTTCCCTACAATCTGTTTCATTCCGGTTACGCTCGTCCAGGCCACGCCAACTCCGATCCAAACATTGTGCACTGAAAGCAGAGTATTGTTTTGGTTTTCAAGGTTTTAATCTGTGGTTTCAATTCCTTCCATTATAACTCGTTTAAATCAGAATACAAGAACTATATATACTTAGGAGAAAGTAGGGAAGCGATTATTCTACCTTTATACCGGACAAAACGATTCAGTGGAGTCCGGTGGGTTTTCATTTGGCGGCGAAAGATTGGTATTTTAGCAGCAACTTTGGACTGGAATAACTTAACCAAACCTCTTCTGTTTTGGATGATTCTTGTGTCTAACGCAAAGCTCTTGAAACGCTCTACAACTTTTGTGAAGATGTCTAAGCCCGAATACCACTCTAAGTAGGAGGAAAATGGAAATTTAGAAGGGTCGCTGAATCTGCCTGGATATCAGAATCCGAGAATTTTACCAAACTTTGAATGGCGATAACTCTATCAATTCTTGACCGTTTTGGGTGATTCTTGGGTCAAAATTGAAGCTCTTGACACCCTCTACAAGTTTCATGAAGAAAACACAGCCTGAAAACGAATTTAATTAGGAGGAGAATGGCCATAAAAATAGGTACGTGGAATAAACGAAAATAAAATTTGTGGTGGTGCCTTCTTCCTTTGCTCTTCTTTATTTTTCTTCTCCTCCCTCCTTCTTCTTTTCTTCTCCTCCTCCTTTACTGCCCAGCACACACACACACTCTCTCTCCCTCCCTCCCTCCCTCTCTCTCTCTCTCTCTCTCTCTCTCTCTCTCTCTCTCTCTGTGTGTGCCGAATTAAATGGAAAAGAAGTGGGTGTTGGCTTCATAAGAAAAAGGGGAAAAGGTGGAGATGATTAAGGGGGATGTGAGGTGATGGAGGAGTTATGGGAAGTATATGGGTAGGTATGTGGGAGGATGGTAAGTTACAAAAGGATGAGAGGGGGCCCTAATTTTTGGCTGAAATGGTAGAGATAGAATTTTGGTTTTGTTTAGATAAAATTTAGTTAGGATTTGTAGGGTGTAGTTAGAAAAGGTAAAGGATGGATATAGATATATATATATATATATATCTAAAGAATAAGTATCATATATACATATTTAAATGAGTAGTATCAATTATATGACGTAATTATGTATTTTACTTAATTAATCTAACTAATTATTGAATTAGTATTTAACATTACAAATTTGTATTAAAAAAATAGGGCAAAAATCCTAGTCGTTACATATTGTTATATGCAAATTCTGCCAGAGACAAATGTTTCTCCCAACTCCCCTGAAAATCCAAAACACAACCCTGTAACATATCCTCCAAAACCTATATAACCCTTTCAAACTGACCGTGAGTTTGTGGATGGAATGCTGTACTAAATTTCAATTCTGTGCCCATAGCTTTTTGCAAACTCCTCCAGAAATTAGAAGTGAATCTCGAATCCTTGTCTGACACAATAGACACTGGTGTACCATGTAATCATATAATTTCCTTAACATATAGTTCAGCCAGCTGCTCCAAACTAAATAAAATATTTACAGGCAAAAAGTGAGCAAATTTTGTTAAGCGATTCACAATTACCCATATCGCATTATTACCTTTCTGAGTACACGGCAATCTCACAACAAAATCCATTGTGATGTCCTCCCACTTCCATTCCAGTATTGGCAATGATTGAAACAATCCTGCTGGATTCTTATGTTTTGCTTTCACCTGTTGACAGGTAAAGCATTGAGAAACATATTCGGCCACCTCTCTTTTCATACCTGGCCACCAATACACCTCCCTAAGGTCTCGGTACATTTTGGTGCTTCCAGGATGTACTGCAAATTTGGATTTATGAGTTTCCTCCAAAATTTGTCTTCGAATTTCTGGCACATCAGGGACACAAACCCTATTTCTGAATTTCAGTACACAATCATTAAAAGTAAAGTCTACTTTAGGTTTAGTCTCGCAATCATCAATAATGTCCTTCAAAAACTCATCCTTTGTTTGCCTTTGTCTGACAGTTTCATATAACACAGGTTGAACAGTAAAAGAAGCCAATATAGCATCAGTGCCATGAATCGAAACCTCTAGTTCCAACTTTTCCATTTCTCTAATCAATTCTCGTTGAGAGGTAAGTAAAAAACACAACTCACCTAAAGATTTTCTGTCACGACCTCGATTTTCGACATAAATAAATAATACATTTCATTACAAGAGTCTCGCGTATCATAAGTATTATCCAAAAGAGTTCCCAACCTGTTTAATTTACAAACGATTCCCCAAGTTTAAAGAAATACAACATTGGCACCACTGCCCAAATTAGCTTAATTACAAGTACGTATCTGTTTAGAATATTACAAACTTTAGTCAAAAGGTAATTCAAGAATAGTTAGTTACAAACTCATCTTTACCAAAAAGGAATTGAATTACAAAAGATGATAAAGTGCTTCGAATCTTCCCGATATAGAAGAATATTACCCCAATCGTAGGGTTTGAATATCGATGAAGCAAAACAAACCGGAGAAGTCCGGGATCGTACCCAAGGGAATTAGTTCATGGCTTGCCTCGGATTGTTAGATGCAAGTAGAGTTTTCGACTTTTAGCCAGTCAACTTGGTTTTACTTTGAACGGTAGAATTAAAATGGCTAAATTAAAAATTAATTAACTAGGAAAATATAGGGTAGGTCTAGGAATCCTAGCATTCATAACTCGGGCTAAGTTGCACTTTTCACCAATTTACGCGATTTAAAATACACAATTGTAGGTATCTAAACCGGGAAAAAGAGATTCGATTATTAAGCTAGCTCTAGAATTCATTCGATAACCACCTCGAGCGTCAGAGCTCTAAGCATCATGTGTGGTGAGTAGGCGAGGCTCTCACCTACACATGATCAAAGAGGTTAACACCTCGGCGGTTAACCAAACAAATCCGAACCCCACTTTGATTTTCAAATCTAAAAATTGAAGCTTTATTGGTGAAAAATCCAATTTTTGCCCAAGCCATGGGATGCTAATCATCCCATGACCTAACCCTTGAAACTACTCACACATATCTAGAGAGATAAGAGCAAGCAAAAATCTACTAAACATAATTGAAATGCAAGACTAGAAGAAAATTAGCTTAAAAGATAGATCGGGAACTAAATAACAACTTTAATTAAAGCGACTATATCAAAAACTAACTAAATAAGGCAGAAATTAAGGTATTCAAAAGCTGGAAATGAAGAACAAGTAAGAACAATACCCAAAAAGCAAATTGAATCTAAGCTAGATCTAGAAAATTGTACCAAAAACGTTCTGTCATTGTCATTACATCATTCCTTTTATTCCCCGCTCGGAATATGCTCTAAAGATGCTTCGCAGATGCTTCACTAATGGCCTCGGTACCGATGGCCAGGCCTTACATTACTAAGATAGGCATTCGGTACCGATTGAACCTTTTTAGTCGATCAGATCGAAGAGCTTAGGAGGGGGCCGGCTAAGTGTCTCGGTACCGATTGGAGCTATTAACTCCAATCGATCGCGCAGGCTTATCAGTTCTGAAGCTTTGAAGTTTTCCAACCCTTGGCCACGCCTAGGCCATACCTTGATTCTGCCCGGGCCACAGCTTGGCCTTGTCCTTGCTCTTCTGCCTTGGCGATTCTACTTCTGCCTTGGCCATGGCTTCTTCTGCCCGGGCTGAACTTCTCGCTTTGGCTCTGCTCAGCCTTGACGACGGGTAACTTTTGCCTGAGCTCTGCCTGAGCTGCGCCTTGGCCTTTAAAGGCTTTTATTAGGCGATTTACCTACAAAACAAAACAAACACACTCTACGAGACAACTAAGTTAAAAACAACTAATTAATGAGTAAATTAAACTAAACCTAGACACTAGCGCACCCTCTCATTACATTTCCGGGTGCTTATCACGCCCCCCAACTTAGGGTTTGCTAGTCCCTAGCGAACAAAATAAAACGAACAAAATAGAACGAACTTGAAAACAAGCTACTATGCAATCTTTCCGAGTTTCACAACTTAGAACATGCTCCACATTATCACCTAGCAAGAGTTCAATCATTCCGGCTTTTTATTTCATTCCTAAAACTCGCAATTTCAGTGTCCGATTAAACAGGCTAAGTAACAAGCAGGTTAATGAGCAAGCTAAAAAGGCTTGTGTCCTCGAACAAAGGTAGGATACGGGACACAAGACCTTGCGAATTCAGAGTCAAGCCATATCCACCGAAAAAGTGCTTGACAAACAGGCATTAGCGAACAAGAGATACTATGCCCCAACCAACTACAGCACTTTATTCAACAGAATTAAACGCAAGCAGATGAAATTTGGATAACGAAAGGAAAACATGCCATAAGCTAATTATGCAACCATCAGACAGTCAATCAAAATGGAATCCAAGCGCGCAAAAGATCAACTAAGGTCTTTTTAAGCTTTTAATGACCGTGGTTTCAAAGAACAGGTTAGCCAAAATAGGCGACGGTCTTTTTCTAGCTTGGTTAACTACCCGAGTGACCGCCGCCAACAATTGAAAAGAACCAAGTCAAGGCCAAACCGGCCAAACCAATAAACCAACTTCTACTAACAATGTACCAACTATGCTACGAAATGAAATGACAAGAAACAAAATAAACTAAAGGATAGGATAGTTGGCATGTCAACCAACCAAGACCCCGACCAAGTAAGGGGAATTTCTAAAGCCACCGACCCAGCAGCACATCACCACCACATGTCGTCACCTCATCCTTCCTCCTCATCATCATCCAGCTCCTCTTCCTCCCCGAAATCATCACTCACTTCTGGCACAATGTCTTGTTCTGGTACGAACTTCTCCCCATATTGACGTTCAAGAACCGAAGATTGCCAAGCCACCTCTTTCTTGAGCTGTGATTGCTCCCTCAGAATCTGTCTCCTTTCCACTTTCCCTTTCCTCAAGCTCTTGATAATAGAGATGTTCTGGCAACAGAGTAGCCTAATCCATGTACTCTGTTTGGATTTCTTTGAAGGCACAGTAGTCAAATAGCTGCCAGAACCCAAAATTTTAGCCTCGGCTGCTCGAGCTTGCGAAATACTCTTCATGTCAAAAGTGTCGGTCATTGGTCCCGGCTCAAGATCCTCCAACTTTTCATATTCCGCTCCCCTCACCCCTTGTTCCTTGCACAGAGTCGTAATCATACATGGAAATGGCATACGGGCTGTAGACAGGGTATCATTTTTGAAATCTACCAACTGAGTAAAAATAAAGAATGCCCAATCTACTACCACATCTTTCGCAACGAAAGCATACAACAACTCCCCACTCTTCCTAGTTGGCTTATGCTCAGCCCCTCTCGGATAAATATTGTAGTGAAGCACTTTGTTCAAAAATCGATACGACCCTTTAAACTTCCTGGGCACATGGGGGAGTTCAGCCTCAGACATATCCAAATACAGCTCTTTATTTATGACCCCTAAATCAATTTGCATGCCTTCAATCGGATAAGTAACAGATTCGGGAGTTGGACGAGTGATTTTCAAATAACGGGCTATATCATTGGGCGTGATCACAATATCTACGTTAGCAACCCTAGAAGTAATAGCAGCATTGGGATCATTCTCCCACTCACCAACAGGCACTTTCAATTTCTTATAAAATTCAATAACTAACTTTTTATTATAACCCTCTAATTTTTCAGTCCAGAAAGTAAAACCTTTTCGCATGACAATGCGGAGACCGAGATGCTCCTTCCCCAAAGCTTCAGCAGCCACTTGCCTCTCATTCTTGAATTTCCGCTTGTCCATGCTTGCTTCCCAATTCCTCTGTTTATCCGCTGCCATTTCCTGCGGGGTTCGTCTCCTTTTCCGAGTTCGAACACCCGACATTCCCCCGGCCTGATTTCCCTCCTCATCTGACTCAGGCAAAAAATCATCATCCTCCTCTTCAATTTCGGGTTGAGAAGAGGTTGCCCGATGCGCGGTCTTTTTGATTCTCGGCATTGAAAGCAAAAAGGGTTTGGGTTTATTTTTTTTTTTTGATATTTTCGGATTTTTGGCTAGGGTTTATGAAATTTTTGGATTTTTGAGTGGAATGGGTGGATGCATGGTCAAAATATGGTGGAGATTGGAAATATATGGGGATAATAGGAAAGAAATTCGGATTCTTGGGTAGAAAAGTTTAAAATTTCAGATTTGAGAGAGAAGAGATGGGTTTACCTTGATTTTTGGCTTGAAACTTGAAATTGGTGGAGAATACTTGAAGAATACTTGAAGATGTTGAAGGATTTGGTGGTTTTATGGAAGAATATGGGGGATTTGGTGGAGGAATTGAAGGTTTGGGGTTAGGGTTTATGGGAGTTTTTGGTGGGTTAATGGAAGAAAAGAAGGGGGAATGTCGGGTTCAGAAGTTTGGAATGGGGTTTGGAAGTTTGGCCGTGCACTTGATCTGTATCTTCAGTTCTGATAAGACTTCGGTACCGATTGAAACCATTACCTTCAATCGATCGCGAACCTTCTACATGTCCCAGCCGTTAACGTCTCGGTACCGATGGGACAAATTTATGTCAATCGATCGCGAAGCAGTTATGCGTCCCAGAGAATAAGGACCTCGGTACCGATTGGAACCTTTTAATTCGATCGATTGCGAAGCAGTTAACTCAGAAATTCTGCTTTCCTTCAATTTGATCCCCAGAACTTCCAAAAACTTCAGATAACACCCCCAAAACACCTTGAGCAATGAACACACAACCACAACAACCCTCCAAACACCGGTTACCTAGGTTAAACAAAGAACGGAGAAATACCAGGCTGCAACATAGGACTAGGTGACACATATGTGGTATGATCATGCAAAGAATGCCTTGTATCCTTTCCTAAGTGCGCTTTGGATTCCAAAATGATTGAAAATCGACATTTAAACACAATTAGACATGAACATGCAATTATTCACCTAACTACAAGCATCTTATTGAAAAAGTGGGGATATGGACCAAAACTTGCTCAAGAACTTGCTCAAAACTTAACCAATTCAACTTTTAACTAAGCATGCGAATCAAGAAATACAAAATTTCTTAGGATTGCTTCGAACTCTTGCCAACTACCAATGATTGAGCATGCAACAAGTCATGAACAAAACTCAAAACCATGATAAAAGGAAAGATTTGCAAGTAAAAACCTTTTATTTATTTTTGAAATTTTTCATTTTCTCATTTTTTTGGATTTTCACAATTTCTATTGTTTTTGAATTTTCAAAATTTAACACAAAACACAAAAATCAAACAAAAATCACATAAATAGCACATAAGCTAACCCCTCCCCCCAACTTAAAGCGATGCTATGCCCTCATAGCATTAGGAACAAGAGCGAAGAAAGGAAGAGTGCGCGAATGTACCGTCCAAGGGGAATGTCAACCCCTAAATACCTCGACCAAGTTGGAGGATTTTATGCCAATGTTTTGCTCCAGCCAGATTAGATGCTTCCAGGGTTCACTCCTTCGGTTCTACCAACTCGGAACCATAGCTAGTCACACAGGGCCATATCCAAAGCTTTATCGGACTAACAACCGCGGCACTTAGCCGCACCCATGCTTAGGGCTCCTGAATGCCTCACTCACTCCGGCTTTAGACCCAATCCACCAAGACTGGTGTGGTAGCATATAAACCCTGCAGAAGACTTAAGAGAACGACCTTCCACAAAACAAATGACATTAGAACCACCGGCCCGTGTTATCCGGCTTCAAACCAAACAAAAACAAAAAGACAGAACATAAAGACAAATGCAATGAACAAATGAAAATATGCAACACAAAATGAAATACACCACCCGATCATCACGCGATCACACGAGTCATACTTTTCTTCCCATTTCCTACCGGAGGGGGTAAGTAATAGGTGGCTATACTAGACCGTTGAACATGTGTTATGCTAGCGCCCGTAATAAAATCTATCGCTCGACCTCGCCAATCAATGAAGTTCAGCGTCCCCTAGGATCAAAAACAAGCAAGGACAAGATACAACCTAGCGTGCACTCCAGGCAATATCAACCCTCACTCACAGACCTAAGTTGCCTCCGATTAGGGGCAATCGCGGAGAGCATGGATCATTAACGATAGACTATTACGAAGAAGAACTAATGAAAGCCCTTGTTACACTAACACATTGGTGATATCTTTTCATGTGATTTATCTCCAAGATTTTATTTGATGCAACATAAAACAACACATAACTAAAACTAAACAAGACATGCAAAGCTAAGCAAAAGAGAACAAAGCAAGAAAGAAAAGCAAATATGTACAGTATATACAAATTTAATATCAGAACTCGGAGCGTCAAAGTCATAGCTAGACTCCGCCAAACAATGAAGTTCAGCATCCCCTAAGATCGTAACCAGGCAAGCAACAAGATAGAGCCAAGTGCGCTAGCACGGGAGTATCAAGGCCTAACCTAAGGATCCCTATCGCCCCCGTTGGGGCTAATCTGGAAGGCGTGAGTGGTTTACTGTGAATTACTCCTATCAGAAAAGCTAACTAAAGCCCTATGTCACTGATATTAAATGATTTGCCCTTCGAACCAGAGCTGGGCACACGATCCTTTTTTTAGTAGCGGCGTGCGGAGCTACATATATCCAAGTCAATGGTGGGTACCCCCTATCCGGGGGCCGGGTCCGACAAACAGTTAAGTTCAGCGGTTACGCTTGCGCTCCCCGTGCAATTTAATTCCACACAAACTATCGAGCAAGGCCATCCGCGTAAGCAGGATCGACCAAATCTTCATCGGGCTCTCCAACTTCAAAACCTCCAAGAAAATGCTTAAGCCTTTGTCCATTCACCTTAAAAGAGGAACCATTGTTCATGTTCTCTACTTCTATTGCCCCATGAGGGAAAACGGTTTTAACAACATAAGGACCGGCCCATCGTGACCGCAATTTACCGGGGTGAAGATGCAACCGAGAGTTATACAACAAGACTTTTTGGCCCGGTTCAAAGTTTTTAATCACAATTCTCTTATCATGCTTCTCTTTGATTTTAGACTTATAAGCAATAGAGTGGTCATAAGCATTATACCTCATCTCCTCAAGTTCCGTCAATTGAAGCTTCCGGTGAGCGCCCGCAAGAGGTAGGTTGAAATTAAGCTTCTTAATCGCCCAATACGCTTTGTGTTCAAGTTCAACCGGCAAATGGCAAGCTTTCCCATAGACGAGCCGATAAGGAGACATACCCAAGATAGTCTTGTAAGCAGTACGGTAAGCCCACAAAGCATCGACCAAGCGAGTTGACCAATCCTTGCGGGTAGGATTAACCGTCTTCTCCAAGATGTTCTTGATCTCGCGATTCGCTAGCTCCGCTTGACCATTTGTTTGAGGATGATAGGCCATTGAAACCTTATGAATAATTGAATACTTCCTCATCAAAGCAGCAACAGACCGGTTGCAAAAGTGAGACCCTTGATCACTGATTATAGCCCTTGGCATCCCAAATCTCGATAAAATGTTGTCCCTCAGAAATTCAACCACCACTGAATGATCATTCGTGCGTGTAGGAATCGCCTCTACCCATTTGGAAACGTAGTCAACCGCTAACAGAATGTAGAGGTAACCGAAAGACGAAGGGAAAGGGCCCATGAAATCAATACCCCAGCAATCGAAGACTTCAATGATGATTATCGGAGTAAGAGGCATCTCATTTCTTTGAGTAACACACCCTAAGAGTTGACAACGAGCACAACTCCGGCAAAAGGCAAAAGTATCCTTGTACAAGTGCGGCCAATAAAATCCACATTGCAAAATCTTGGCGGCGGTCTTCTTGAACGAGAAATGACCCCCACAAGCCTCCGTATGACAAAATTTAATCACGCTTTGTTGCTCAGAATCGGGAACACAACGACGAATAAGTTGGTCGGCGCAATACTTAAAAAGGTATGGATCATCAAAGGAGAACCTCTTCACCTCGGATAGAAAACGGCGCCTTTCTTGAGCATTCCAATGAGGCGGAGTCAAACCCGTCACCAAATAATTCACGATATCCGCATACCATGGAGTTGTAGAGATTCCAAACAATTGCTCATCGGGAAAAGAGTCCACGATAGGAAGATTCGGTGTAGGATCCTCAAACTGTAGCCTCGAAAGTGATCGGCTACCACATTTTCAACACCCTTCTTGTCCTTGATAGTCAGATTGAACTCTTGAAGAAGGAGAATCCATCGGATCAAGCGGGCTTTAGCATCTTGCTTCGTAAGGAGATATTTGAGAGCGGAGTGATCCGTGTACACAATGATAGGAGCGCCACCAATTAGATAAGACCGGAATTTATCCAGAGCGAACACCACCGCAAGTAACTCTTTCTCCGTGGTTGTATAATTCACTTGAGCGTCATTCAAGGTTTTGCTCGCATAATGAATCACATAAGGATGCTTGTCCTTTCTTTGTCCCAAAACGGCTCCCACAGCATAATCACTTGCATCACACATAAGCTCAAAAGGTAAGCTCCAATCCGGTGGTTGCACAATAGGAGGGGTGGTAAGACTAGCCTTCAACTTAACAAACGCTTGCTCGCATGCGGGGGACCACTCGAAAGGTACGTCTTTAGCAAGAAGTTGGCACAAGGGTCGAGAAATAGCACTAAAGTCCTTGATGAAACGGCGATAGAATCCGGCGTGCCCGAGAAATGAACGGATGTCCTTCACACACTTTGGAGTCGGGAGATTGGAAATGAGATCGATCTTTGCCTTATCCACCGCGATACCATCCGATGATATAATATGACCCAAAACAATTCCTTGAGTGACCATGAAATGACACTTTTCCCAATTCAGCACCAAATTCTTCTCTTCACATCTTATCAAAACTTTTTCTAAGTTGGCCAAGCATGACTCGAACGAGTCGCCAAACACAGAAAAATCATCCATGAAAACCTCTAATATCTTCTCGACCATATCACTAAAAATCCCCATCATGCATCGTGAGAAAGTCCCCGGAGCGTTGCATAACCCAAACGGCATCCGACGATAAGCAAAAGTTCCGAAGGGGCAAGTGAATGTCGTCTTCTCTTGGTCTTCTAGAGCAACTTCGATCTGATTGTACCCAGAGTATCCATCCAAGAAACAATAGAATGCATGTCCAGCTATCCTCTCCAAGATCTGATCGATAAAAGGCAAGGGAAAGTGATCTTTTCTGGTGCTTGCGTTGAGCTTTCGATAGTCAATACACACCCTCCATCCCGTCTGAACACGAGTTGGTACAAGCTCATTCTCCTCATTGCGCACAACGGTGACCCCAGATTTCTTTGGTACGACCTGAACTGGACTCACCCATTTACTATCAGCTATGGGATAAATGATACCCACATCGAGCAACTTTAAGACTTCCGCTCGGACCACATCCTTCATAATCGGATTCAAACGACGTTGGGGTTGGCGAGACGGCTTGACATTATCCTCCAAAGCAATATGATGAGAGCACAAAGTAGCATCAATCCCTTTAATATCCGCAATGGTCCACCCGATAGCTTTCTTATGCCTCCTTAATGAATCAAGTAATTTTTCCTCCCGAGAATTCCCAAGAGAAGAAGAAATAACCACAGGATAAGTCTCGTGATCTCCAAGAAAAGCATATTTCAACGTGTCGGGCAAAGGTTTCAATTCCAGCTTCGGTGGCTCAATACTAGATGGTAGAACTTTCTTCTCAAGTGGGGGAAGCTCTTCGAATTCATCGCCCTTTGGGACCCAAGAATGCATAGCACACGCTTCATCTTCCTCATTGAGCAATGATAATAAATAATTCACTTCAGAAGACTCAAGAAATTCGGCCTCTTCGGTGGTAAGAGCAACTTCCAAAGGATCGCTATAAAGCAACTCATCCACGTGTTCCTCCACAAGAGTATCAATAAAGCTCACTTCATTCACGTTCTCATCATCCCCCATTTGACTGCCCACATTAAAAACATTGACTTCCATCTTCATGTTACCGAAAGTCATATTAAGAAGTCCATTTCGACAATTAATGATAGCATCCGCGGTTGCTAAGAAGGGCCTCCCGAGAATAACCGGAGTAGAAGTAGCCAAAGAATCATTTGGATTAGTGTCAAGAATCACAAAATCCACCGGATAGACAAACTGGCCAACTTGAACTAGAACGTCTTCCACTACTCCCCTTGGTGTACGAACACTCCGATCGGCCAACTGTAGCGTAACTCGAGTAGGTCTCATCTCCCCCAACCCAAGTTCTTGATAAACAGAAAACGGAAGCAGATTGACACTTGCACCAAGATCAAGTAGAGCTTGCTCGATACGTTTCCCTCCAATGGTGACAGCAATGGTGGGACTCCCTGGATCCTTGTATTTCGGAGCAATACTTGTCTGAATAATTGAACTCACTTGCTCGGTCAAGAAGATCTTCTTTTGAACATTCAACTTGCGCTTTCGAGTGCATAGATCTTTAAGAAACTTGGCATATGACGGAATTTGCTTAATCGCATCCATTAGCGGGATGTTGATCTTCACTTGATTGAACAGCTCATGCAACTCCGCATTCAAATTGGGTTTCGCCAAAGCCCTCAACCGGTTGGGAAATGGAGCCGGTGTTGGAATAACTTTAGGATCCGCATCACTTTGTTCCTTCGCCTTACCTTTGCCATTTTCCTTTGAAACTTCTTCGCTTGCCTCCTTGGGAGATTCCCCAAGAGACGGTGTAGGACTTGAACGATCGATAGGAGGAGGCAACAAAGACGGCTCCGGAGGCATCTCTACTTGGTTATCCACCACCTTCCCACTCCGAAGAGAAATAATCGCCTTTGCTTGCTCGGGGAAAGTCACCGAAGAGCTAGCAAAGTGAAGACCTTGAGAATTAGGTGGAGTGGACATCGTTTGCGGATTAGGTTGAGGTTGTGTTGGAAACTTCCCTTTCTCTTGTTGAAGCATACCCACGGTAGTTGTCAACTTCCCCAACTGATTTCTGATATCATTCATCATCTGAGTTTGTTGCTCATTGATTGCGGTTTGACTTTGCAAAAGAGCACTAAATTGATCTTCCCAAGAACGCTTTGGTGGTTGTTGAAACTGAGCAGGTGGTTGCTGAAATTGATTAGCATGTGGGAATGAACTAGATTGAGCAAACCCCGGTGGACCTTGAGCTTGAGAAAACGGAAAGCATTTTGAGGTTGCTTCCAAGGCATTTGAGGAGCGGGAGGAACTTGAGAAGGACCCCCTTCATTAGATTGATTCCAACGGAAAGCCGGATGTTGACGTGTACCCGGATTATAAGATTGAGCATAAGGATCAAAACGTTGCACGGCCTGAACTTCCTCCGGAGGAATCCCATTAATCACATTCTTCAAAGCCGGAATGTTTGGACATGTCTCGGTAGAATGGCCCACCATCTCGCAAATAACACAAACGTCCTCAACTTGGCGTACCACTTTGACCTCTTGAGATTGAGCACTTTTAAGTTCCAACTTGTCAAGCTTTCGAGCGATTTCCTCCAAGCGAGTTTCAAATGCACTTTGCTCCGAGATAGAAAATTTCCCCGTACCAGTGGGACCTTGATTGAACATAGCTCTCTCCCCCGGATCTGTAAACTGCCACGCTTGAGTTTTCTCGGCCAAAGACTCATAATAATCCCAAGCATCCTCCGGTGTCTTTCCCATAAAATCACCTCCACCCAAAGTATCGAGGAGCTTCTTACTCTCTTGAGAACACCCCATATAGAAATAGTTGACTTGAAGATACAACGGAAAATTATGATGAGGAACCGCCATGAGTAGGTCCTTGTACCGTTCCCAATACTTGTGAAAAGTCTCGTCCTCCCTTTGCTTGAAATTCTGAATCTGATCCATAAGCAATTTCGTTCGACTAGCCGGAAAGAACTTTGTAGTGAAAGCATCTTGAACCTCCCTCCAAGTACGCAATGAACGAGGCTTCAAGGAATTAAACCATTGTTTTGCCTTATCCTTCAAAGTGAACGGAAATAGCTTAAGACGAGCTTGATCAAGTTGATTCTGAGCAGGGACCAAAGAATGCAAAACAGACTCAAACTCCCGGATATGAGAATACGGATCCTCCAACTCTCGGCCCCGAAATTCTGGAATTACCCGAAGATACTCAGCTTTGAATTCAAATACATTCCCAGCAGCTGGAGTCGGAATAACGATAGGCGATATTTGAGGACCCCTTTCTGGATTGAGATATTCGCGAAGAGTACGAACAACAGCTTCTTCGGCCATTGGGCCTTTGCGAATAAGCTTGCGATTGACTTTGCGAGGCGGAGAATGCGCAGGATAAGCCCGAGTGATACTCCGGATTTTAGGCGGAGAAGAAGAACGATGAAGCCGATTGGAAGTCGGGCTTCGGAACACAGGCATACACAAAAAGAGATACTACTAACTAACTAACTACCAACAAGTTATCAGACTGGAGGGGCTAGGCCGCCACCTCAACTCAACAAACAGAATATGCGAGGGGTTATGCCACCACCTCGGCTAAGCAATGCAATCAAATTAAGCTAAGTAAACTAACAAATTAAACTAAACTAACTAACTAAGCACACACTCCATATTTAGCTTGGTTTCGTTACACCTCAGGTCAGACATCACAGTCAGGTTAGAGGTATCCACCAAACTAAACACGAGCCACTAACACATAAACTACTAAACTACTACTACTACTACTAAGAGACGAAAGCGGGATACTTACAGTGGTTTGTCGAACCTCCAAGAAAGCCATAATAAGAAATCCCCGGCAACGGCGCCAAAAATGCTTCGAATCTTCCCGATATAGAAGAATATTACCCCAAGCGTAGGGTTTGAATATCGATGAAGCAAAATAAACCGGAGAAGTCCGGGATCGTACCCAAGGGAATTAGTTCATGGCTTGCCTCGGATTGTTAGATGCAAGTAGGGTTTTCGACTTTTAGCCAGTCAACTTGGTTTTACTTTGAACGGTAGAATTAAAATGGCTAAATTAAAAATTAATTAACTATGAAAATATAGGGTAGGTCTAGGAATCCTAGCATTCATGACTCGGGCTAAGTTGCACTTTTCACCAATTTACGCGATTTAAAATACACAATTGTAGGTATCTAAACCGGGAAAAAGAGATTCGATTATTAAGCTAGCTCTAGAATTCATTCGATAACCACCTCGAGCGTCAGAGCTCTAAGCATCATGTGTGGTAAGTAGGCGAGGCTCTCACCTACACATGATCAAAGAGGTTAACACCTCGGCGGTTAACCAAACAAATCCGAACCCCACTTTGATTTTCAAATCTAAAAATTGAAGCTTTATTGGTGAAAAATCCAATTTTTGCCCAAGCCATGGGATGCTAATCATCCCATGACCTAACCCTTGAAACTACTCACACATATCTAGAGAGATAAGAGCAAGCAAAAATCTACTAAACATAATTGAAATGCAAGACTAGAAGAAAATTAGCTTAAAAGATAGATCGGGAAATAAACTACAACTTTAATTAAAGCGACTATATCAAAAACTAACTAAATAAGGCAGAAATTAAGGTATTCAAAAGCTGGAAATGAAGAACAAGTAAGAACAATACCCAAAAAGCAAATTGAATCTAAGCTAGATCTAGAAAATTGTACCAAAAACGTTCTGTCATTGTCATTACATCATTCCTTTTATTCCCCGCTCGGAATATGCTCTAAAGATGCTTCGCAGATGCTTCACTAATGGCCTCGGTACCGATGGCCAGGCCTTACATTACTAAGATAGGCATTCGGTACCGATTGAACCTTTTTTAGTCGATCGATCGCAAGAGCTTAGGAGGGGGCCGGCTAAGTGTCTCGGTACCGATTGGAGCTATTAACTCCAATCGATCGCGCAGGCTTATCAGTTCTGAAGCTTTGAAGTTTTCCAACCCTTGGCCACGCCTAGGCCATACCTTGATTCTGCCCGGGCCACAGCTTGGCCACAGCTTGGCCTTGTCCTTGCTCTTCTGCCTTGGCGATTCTGCTTCTGCCTTGGCCATGGCTTCTTCTGCCCGGGCTGAACTTCTCGCTTTGGCTCTGCTCAGCCTTGACGACGGGTAACTTTTGCCTGAGCTCTGCCTGAGCTACGCCTTGGCCTTTAAAGGCTTTTATTAGGCGATTTACCTACAAAACAAAACAAACACACTCTACGAGACAACTAAGTTAAAAACAACTAATTAATGAGTAAATTAAACTAAACCTAGACACTAGCGCACCCTCTCATTACATTTCCGGGTGCTTATCATAAAGTAACTAAAGCATGGTTAGTTTCCAAAAATCTTCATGTCCGCGCACACCATAGCCTGAAGTCTATTGCCCAACATTCGAATCTGAAAAGAAGGATTTTGTTGAGCTACACTAGCCCAGTAGGAAAATCTTCACCAAATTTATATGCAAATATGATGACAAGTGCAAACAAGAGAGGATAAGAAAATACAGCTTAGTAGGCGATATTCAATCAATGTATAGATGGGCCCTGTCGAAATTGAATGCATAAACTATATGACATTAACCCCTCAGATAATCCCAACTCCCACCATCGATATTTCCACCACTTACGTTACCGTATAACACCATAAAGATTACCGTGTTACCACCACTTGCGTCACGGTGATCCCTAACGACTCGGGTTACCGTATTACCACCACTTGCGTTACAAAACCCTTTAAGTCTCCGTATTACCACCACTTGCGTTACAGGACTTCCTATCCCAACTTCCAACCCAAAAACCAACTATTTTCTTACTCGATATGTAAACTAGGACATTCTCATAACCACATTCTTGCAATGATCATCATACAATATGCCATTAATACTACCAAATAACCAATTGATCAACAAGTTACATTTTTAACACATTTTTAATCAAACGAGTTCCTATACATTACTTACTAACGATAAGCCAACGGACCGAGGATGACATCAATGAATCAAGGGAAGCCAATTAGACATGCTTGAAATTGATTTGGAGGTGTCCAAAAAGGTTTAGAAGTGATCGGGGGTCAAAACGGTCGAATCGGAGCAATATGGCAAAACTGCCCAGAAAGCCATGGAGTATCGATACGCAAATAACGGTATCGATACTCCAGCGTCTGGGGTATCGATACTCCGAACATTCTATCGACACGGAGACACTACGACAGATTTCTGAAGCTACTGGAATGCAGATCCTTTCAGCGTATCGATACGCAAGAAATTGTATCGATACGGGGACGTTACGAGCGGCGATTTTGTTCAGAAAACTCAAAGGCCAAAACAACAAAACATCCAACGATTCAAGGCACGATTTCTACACTTAATCAGCATATAAACACATAAAAGTGGCAAGAAATCCCTACCTCGAGTCAAGGAACGAAACCCAAGCGATTCGAACGAGCCCTAGCTCCAAACTTTTGAAATCAACCGAGATCTTCTCTTCCGAGCTTGACTTACGAAATTTTGAGCTCAATAATGAGATTGAAGGGCTTGAGGGAGGTTGATTCTTGAAGTTTTGGAGGAGTTTTTGAGTGAGAGAAGAGGAGAGAGAGAGATAGACGGCGTGAGAGAGAGAGAGAGATGGGAGGAAAATAATCTCCTACATACACACACCACTATTTATACCCTTATATCCTTAAACTACACCACCACTCCCTCATTCTTCTATTCTATCACTTTAGTCCTCAATTCAATTAATCACCAATTAAACCATATTCTTCCAATTAGTCATTTAATAAACTTTTTTTTAAAGTAATAAAATATTCGGGTCTCTACATTTTCGGCTCAAAGCATCTGCAACCGTATTTGCTTTGCCCCAATGATATGGAATTGTCAAATCATAGTCCTTCATCAACTCAAGCAATCTACGCTGTCTCATGTTTAGTTCTTTCTGAGTAAACAAGTATTTCAAACTTTTGTAGTCAGTATAAATTTCACAAGATACGCCATACAGATAATGTCGCCACAATTTCAAAGCAAAAATCACAGTTGCCAATTCTAAATCGTGTGTAGGATAATTCTTCTCATGTAATTTAAGATATTGAGAAGCATAAGCGATTACCTTTCCGTGTTGCATCAATACGCAGCCTAAACCTCGATGAGAAGCGTCACTGTAAATTACAAACCCCTCTACTCCCGATGGCAAGGTTAGAATTGGCGTTGTCACCAACCGTTTCTTCAACTCTAAGAAGTAGTTCTCTCTTTCCTTAGCCCACACAAACGGTACTTCCTTCCGTGTCAATTCAGTCAATGGACCTGTAATCTAGGAGAAGTCTTTGACAAACTTCTGATAGTACCCTGCTAACCCCAGAAAACCGCAGACTTCTGTTGCAGTAGTTGGCCTCTTCCAATTCATAATTGCCTCAATTTTCTGTGGATCAACTGTAATACTCCCTCCGTTCCAAATTGAAGGTCCATCTTTCCTTTTTGAGTTGTTCCAAAATGATGGTCCTTTTCCAAAAATGGAAGGAAAAATTTGGTGATTTTCCAAAAATGTCCCTCATAAGTGAATATAAGTGTTGTAAAGTAGATAGAATATAGGGGTAATGGTGGAAATGATAGGTATTGTAGGTGTAATGATTGCATGTCCCTTTAAATAGTTGGAATTCCCAAGAGGGACTCTCAATTTGGAACGGAGGGAGTACTATCTCCACTAATCACGTGCCCAAGGAACGCCACATTGGATAACCAAAACTCACTTTTCTTCAGTTTTCCATACAACTTCTTTACACGCAAAGTCTGTAATACCATTCTCAGATGTTCGGCATGCTGTTCAGGAATTTTAGAGTACACAAGTTTATCATCAATGAAAATTACAACAAATTCATCAAGAAAGTACTTGAATACTCTATTCATTAAATCCATAAAGGCTGCAGGTGCATTAGTAACTCCAAAAGGCATAACCAAAAATTCAAAATGTCCATACCTCGTTCTGAATGCTATTTTCTCAACATCCTCTGCCTTAACTTTTAGTTGGTGATAACCAGAACGAAGATCAACCTTAGAGAACACTTTCGCTCATTGTAGTTGATCGAACAAATCATCGATCCTCGGAAGTGGATACCTATTTTCAATAGTCACCTTATTCAGCTCCTGATAGTTAATGCAAAGCCTCATTGTACCGTCTTTCTTCTTCATAAATAAGGCCGGTGCTCCCCAAGGCGAGATACTTGGTCTGATAAACCCCTTGTCAAGTAATTCTTGCAATTGGACTTTCAATTCCTTCAACTCCAATGGTGACATTCGATATGGAGTCTTAGAAATCAGTTGAGTCCCCGGAATAAAATCAATAACAAACTCTATTTTCCTGTCGACCAATAGACCAGGCAAATCTTTCGGAAACACATTAGGAAACTCATTAACAATAGGGATATCTGGCAAAGTAGTTACTCCATATTTAGTAGTAAGAATTGAACACAGATATCCTTGACACCCTTTATTTATCAATCTACGAGCATGCACGACAGATATTAAATAAGGCGATGGAACCACTGCTTTTCCCTCGAATGTAATTTCAGTCTCATTAGGTATTTGGATCATTACCCATTTGGCTATACAATCTATTGTGACAAAATTGGTAGCCAACCAGCCCATACCCAAAATAACATCAAAATGTGCCATATTTAAGGGAATTAGATCAACTAACAAATAGGCATGTAACAACCCCGATTTTTAACAAATAAAAATCTCGTTGTTATTGCGTGAATTTTCTTAAATTCTTGAAGATTGTCAAAATTACGTTTTTGCCCTTAAACTTTTGTTTATTTGCGCTTTGGCCTACTTAGCAAGCCTAACTAGCTTTTGACCATCTAGTTGGAGTAACTAAGCTAGGAAGCTATCTAGTTACTTTTTCCTAACCGCAAAATGACCGTTTTGCCCCTCTTGAACCTTTTGAACATTTTGAACCCTAGAACAAGAATTGATTTTTCATTTTTCTTTTTAATATTTTTGGTTTTACTCTTTGTCCATTGGACAATAAATGTTAGGGAACCTATTATCCATTGGATAATAGAACCCCAATTGTTTTTATTAAATGAATACTTGGTCAAAGTACTAAGAATATGAAGAAAAATACTTTTTAATTACTTTGAAGTACTTTTGGGATTATTTTAGTACATAAACTAACCTAATAACTATTATCCATTGGATAATAGATGTTAGGGGAATTTTTACCCATTGGACAAAAGGGTGAATCTTTCAAAGTACCATGGGGTTTAATTAGTTTAATGCTTTCTTTTAACCCACATGTGAAAGCACACTTTTTTTTTATTTAGAAAGGTACATGGTACTAAGATTCTTAAGTACCCTATTTATTTTTCTAATGGGATTTTGATCTTCCAATTGTACAAGGGTACCATAGTATATATTATTCTAGTATTAGTTGTTTATTTAAATGCCCTAAGTACCATGTGCTAATTGAATTATTTAAAAGGGAAAATCTTAGTCTTTCTAGTCCTTTGATCTTTTGTACAAAGAATACATATTATTTTAATTGTGTGCTTGCATTAGAGTACATACATGCATGTGTATATCTAGTACTAGAGAAAGCAAAGAGAGAGAGAGAGAGAGAGAGTTCGGCTAGGAGAGGGAGAGGGAGAGAGAGAGAGAGAGAAAAAGAAGAGGAAGAAAGAAGAAGGAAGATGGGTTGTACTTGGACTTGATCTTCTTGTACTTCATATCTTGGTATATCTTTCTTACTAGCTAAGCAACTACCTTCATTGTACAATTCCCATTTGTTTAAACCCAATATCTTGTACCAATATTCTTCTTGCCCACCAAGTCTCCCAAGAAACAATCCTAGCCATTGGATTTGCCTTGATCTTTCTAGTTGGCATGACAAGTGTCAAAGAGAGGGAGAGAGAGAGAGGGGGGCCAGCCATGGAGAAGAGGAGAGAGAGCCAATGTTTTGCCTATAAATAGAAGCCATTCCAAGCTTCAAAACTCACACCTTCAAAGCTTTGCTCTTCCTTCTCTCTAGAAACCATTTCTGGGCAGCCTACTGTCCCTTTGGAAATTCCCAGTTTTCTCTTGCTTAAGTTAGTTTTTAGAACCAACTTCCTTCTGGAAAGTTGTAGAGAACTTCGAGAGCTTCAAGTTAGGCTCAAGAACCACCCCAATCAGCCAAGAAATGACCAAGATATTGGCATCCGAAGTTCAGTAAAATCTCGGATTTCCAATTTCTGGACAGCTTACTGTCACCTCCTTCCTCACCATTTTTCTCCTACTTAGAGTAGTTTCTAGGATTAACTTTCTTCACGGAAGTTGTAGAGGGTTTCTTGATCTTCGATCTGGACCCAAGAACGATCGTATTCGGCCAAAGATTGACCGAGCTACTGCCGTCCGAAGTTTGGTCCAGATTCGGGAGAAATTCCACCTAGCTTATTCGGCCCCGACTAGTTTCGGATTGAGGTAGTTATCCTTACCTACTTTTCCAAGTATAAAGTAGTTTTTCACCTTAAATTCTATGTATTGTATAAATCGCATGTTGTTTGGAAGTTACTTTGCTCGTAAATAAAAAGTTGGAAATGCATGATGTGTGTTGTCTTGATTCAAGCATGCTATGTAGCTTAGATGATCTTGTTGTACTATTTCAAGGCTTTGATTGAATGCATGATTGTATGAAAAGTCTTACACGCGGAGTCTTGCATGAGAACGTGACACGAAAACCGAGGAAGTTAGAAACATGGCACCTAGGGTGTGTTTAACAAGAGAAATGTGTTTTGAAACCGCGATGTGGCCGGACTTGGTAGCCCATCGTGTGGATTATGAAAACCACAAAGTGGCCGGACTTGGTAGCCCTTTGTGAAGATTGCCAATAAGGCCGGACGTGGTAGCCTTGTTGGTAATATGGCTTGGTTATCCGTGGAGAGGAGCCAATGCAAGTTTTGTGTGCCAACGGGAACCCGGCGCGGCGGAACCGTTGTGAGGATGCTCGGGAACCCGGCGCGGCGGAACCGAGATTGGGTGAGTTAAAAAGGAGACTTTGGAAAAGAAAGGTAGACGGTCTACGATGGGTTACGTAGGAAGAACTTCGAAGATTTTGGACACCAACGATAATTATGAAATGAATGTGGATATGATATGGCTTTATGTTCTGCTTATGTACCTATCATGTGGAAATCGATGCTAGTATTAGGATTATACTACTGAGCCTTCGTAGCTCATGGTGTTGCCTTGTGGTGACCCTGGCATATTATATGGGTGGCGACACCGGTATAATATGTCAGATTTGATAGACGAACAGGACGAACTATTCACCTTGGAGGCGTTCGGAGCCGAGGAGCTGGAGAAGCAAGAAGAATTGTAGTTAGGAACCTTAGATCCCTCTGTTTTGTAAATAAAAGTACTTTTGTAAGGTTTATGATGTAATAACGAGCTGGACTCGCTTCGTTTTTATAATAAAATGTTTTCTTTAACGTACCCAAAATTCGGGGCGTTACAAGGCACCTCCAACTAAAATATCGCATGCTTTATAAATAGTAGAACAAATAATTTTACTACTCATGGGTTGTGATACATGCAATTCATAGTCAAGTAATTCAAGCAGTTTAGTCAGTTTCATAGCAAATTGAATAGAAACGAAAGAGTGCATGGATCTCGAATCAATAAGTATGAAAGCTGAATGACCACAAATTTGGAGAGTACCTGACATCACGGAATTTGCGTTTTGAGGGTCCCCCGGCACCAATGCAAACACCCTTCCTTGTCTCTTCCCTAGATCCGGTTTTGTACCTGAACTTTGCGTTGAACTAATAGTGGCTATCGGTCTTGGCACAGACCCCAAACCCATTGAAGCTGCACGTCTATCCACAAATCCTGGCCTTGGGGCATTTGTACAATTTCTTATCAAATGTCCCATCTGTCCACATTTATAACACGCTCCAGCATCTCGTAGCATTGCCCGATATGTACCTTACCACACTTCCCACATGGCCGGTTCTGATTTCCTCCACCACTATTACTACCTTGACTCCAGCCATATGTTCCGGTATTCTGCTTTTTATATGGATTGCTGCCTCCCTGATTCCTTGGCGGCACATAACCGACTTGTCTCCTTTGTTCATTACCAGAAGTGTTCAGTTTCTCATTATCAGTTTCTGACATTAAAGCCACATTCAGTACATCCGTATATGGTGGCAGCCTGAACATCTTGATTGGCTTGCGAAGAACATCCTTCAAACCTTCCTCAAATCTCCTTGCTTTAAGATTATCAGTCGAAACCATGTGCGGTGCGAATTGACTCAAGTCGGTAAAAGCTTTATCATATTCAGACACTGTCATATTGTTTCCCTACTTCAAACTAATGAACTCACTACATTTGTTGTCCTTCAAAGTTTGTGGAAAGTACTTCTCATAAAATATCACCAAAAAATGAGCCCAATTCATGTTCTGTTCCTTATTTCTTTGTTATAACCACCATCTTTGAGCTTCTCCTTCAAAGTTGTAGGTAGCAAGAACCACCTTGTGTGTTTCTGAACATTGAACCTGAATAACTGTAAATATCTTCTCCATACCTTGAACCTAGTTGTAAGCCTTTAGCCCATTAATTCCTTCTTCAAAGGTCGGAGGTTTCATTTTCTGAAAATCTTTGATACTAATCGGCTCAACCCTAGCAGGTTCTCCCATTGCAACAGGCCGTGGCTGATTTTGTTGGGCTTGCTGGTTCACTACCTCAAGTAATCCCTCAAGTATCCGCTCCATTCTCTCCACCCTATCTGAAAGTGGAGCTTGTGCCCTCTCTGGAATATCCTGATACTTCATTTGCTAAATCAAAAGAGACTTAATTCACATTGTACAAATCATATTATGATCACATAAATTATGTGCATAAGATCATGTAACAAATCACATTAACAATTTTATAGCATAGCATTCAATATTACTCACTTAACACATAGACTTCATTTGACCTAAAGCTCTGAGGGTTTGTGTGTATAATCCTTGCTATACATGTAGCTCTGATACCAAAAACTTTGTCACGACCCTGACCCGCCCCTTGAGGTCTTAATCATGACAAATGCCAGTGATTTCTCACTAAGGCCAAATCACAAATCAAATATCACCTAAACAAGTGATAATCAAAAGGGACTAAAACATAACAGAGGAAGCAAAAGCCAGTTTTTTATTGATAACAAACCAAAGTCTTACATAAATTTTACAAACCAAAAGGTAAACCTCTCACAGCTGTGTTTACCTACAAATTTACAAACTAAACAAACCATATACAAAGCTAAGTGACCATGAAGCATAACTTCCTTTTCCAAATATACAACACATCTCAAAAGTAAACACCCCGCCACATTACGTGTTGCTTCCTAAAAGGTGGAAAAGAAAATACATAAGCCAAAACTCATGTGAATGATTAATACTTAACTCACATATCTTCCATAGATAATGTAAAATAATTTGATAGTATCTCAAAATAAAGAATTCAAATCCATAAGCAAAATATAATGCACATTCTGCTATTCAAAATTCAAAAGCTACTAGGCGTCCCCGGTAGTGGATAAGCCAGACATCTACGCATTATCTCAAAACACACACCAACCTCAAACACCCTTGCTAGTCATTTAGCCGTCCTAGCAAGACCGGACGTTAGGAATGCCATTAAATAGATTCGCAAATATTTCATAAATAGGTCCACCTTCCATTACTATTCCATGGAGTACACAATTTATAAAACTTGTTCAAATAAGCTCGTTAAGAAAAACAAATTCAAAACCATATAATTTAGGTATTAAATCACTCATCTCGGCTCTACGAACCACCTGAACTTCCTATAACAATTAGGCAATGGAAACACAATTAGAAACTGTTAAACATGCTTAGATATAACTTAAATAAGGTCCTAAACACATTTAAGAACAATTTAAAAAGTTAAATAACTAGTCTTAAGAAATAACAGACAAATTGCAGTTCCACCAACTTCAACTCTAATTCTGACTTTGCACAGGAAAATTTAAGGCACAAACTCTACATATTTTTGAAGGTCTATGTGTCCAGTTTCAAAATCAGAAATTGTATCGCAATTTCATCGCTCGAGCTAAAAAATATGACTGTTTTCGTAAAGTGAGACGATGATGTCAGCACAGCAAATAACACAACAGCAGGTCGGTTAACGAATTTTAACTCCTTCCGCATTTTGAGTTAGTTTCTGAAAATTTTATACAATAAAATAGACACATACATGCATCTTCAATAAAAATATCAAAAAAATATTAAGGTCTGGAAGTTGGTGAGAAAAATTCTTCAAGAACATGGCAGATTCAATTCTATTGAAGCTCTAAATTGCCCTCCCATAAGCTGCACAAATTTCTAAAGTAAAACCCTAAAATTCACATCAAAACTCATGCAAAAATTTAACAAAACATAAGCAAACTTGAACATACTCATGGGCTTCCTCAAATATCCCAAATTCATGAATTACACAAACTTTAAACATTTCAATTTTTAGGATTTGAATGAGGTTCATGGGTTTTCAACACAAACTGCAATCTCTACCCTAAGGTGGTGTTCCATTTTTAAAAAAACAAGGCTTTGGGAAAAGAAGGAAATTTGAAGGTTTAAAATCATGTGTTGACGTAAATAATTTTCCTAGCAATATGGATCTTGTTTGATAAATCTTATTGAGATCTTTTAAACGGTGTAAAAAAAATTTTATTTTTCATTTTTGTTATATTTGAATTTGAAATTATCTTCTTTTTGAAAAAGAAGGTTTTGGGAGAAAGTGGAACGGGGCCTAAACCCACTTAGATTCAGCACTTCTAGCAAAAATTGAACATCAAGAACAAGAAATTTTACTACTCTAGGCATGTACTTACCAAATTAGGCTTCAATCCAGGTCTAAAAATCTCCTAGATTTTCCTATTCCTTTTTTTTCCTCTTCCCACCGAATGGTTCTCTCTCTCTCTCTTTCTCTCTCTCTCTCTCTAAATGGTGGTAATATGAACAATAAGAGAAATACGTAGAACTTCTTTATTTTGTTTTATAAAGAAAAGTTATCATGTGTGTATGGGTGCATGACCTATCTTGTGCTCCTAATTCATTTAATAAGTAAAACATGTTCCTAGCTCACATAATTAACCCTAAACATAACACATAATCAAACTCTAAATATAATTAAAGAATCAGGGGTATTACAATAAAAGTGTGATTTGAAAGCGATTTAAACTAAGCGGTTAGGTTTTAGGGATTTCAGCACACACAACTCGAATCAATCAGCTTTTCTCTCAAATTACTCGGTTTGAGTTACGCGTCAACGATCTCCTACCCCGAAGGATTTATTATTAAGCCCATTTACTAGAAAAAGAGTCGAAACACCAAGAGAGTTCTAGTATTTATCTAGCAAACGCAGGGGATGACATAGCTCCAAGCATCGATGCGTGGCAAGTAGGCATGTTCTTGCCTATACATGATCAAAGAGGTTAACACCGTCAAGTTTTGATAGACAAACCTGAACTACCTTGATTTTTCAACTAAACGTGAAGATTTATTGAGGGAAAAGCATGATCAACCTAAGTCATAGAGTGCTAATCACCCCATGATCAAGCCTAATTAACTACCCACTCATGCTAGAAATTGAATCAACAAAGCTAATTATTGAAAACATGACGAAATTCAAAATAAACTAGAGACTTAGATCAAAAGCATAATTACAACTTTAATAAAGAGTGAAACCACTAACTACAATTATCTTAGGTGGAAAAGTGCAGATTTAACTAAGAAAATGAAGAACAATAACGAGAGTAAGCAACAAGAAATGAAATCATATTCTAGATCTGAAAAAGTGTTGTCCTTAGATATTGTGACATTATGGGGTTTATATACTAGCCCACATTTGAGCATGAAATATCTCGAGAAAACCCTAAAAATTCGCTGCGAAGGCCCTCAGTATTGATACAAGGATTTCTTGTATCGATACCGAATAGCTTTGAACAAGATCTACTAGGCCGCTGTAGCGAACTGGTATCGATGCAACAAAATGTTGTATTGATACCCAATTGCAATAGATATTTCTTGGCTTCTCTGTTTCAACCGGGTATCGATATAGAGGAACGTCGTATCGATACTGCCTTCGAATTCTTGGGTTCTTTAGCTTCCAGCCTCCGGCGTGGCTTCCAAAGGTCTTGGTCACTCATCGGGTCTTTGCCTCTTCGTTCTTGGGGACACGATGGCTCCATTTCTTGATCATCTTGAGTCTTGAACGCTTCCGCCTCACTTTAAGCTTTAAAACCTCTTATTAAGCGGTTTTCCTACAAAATGAAAATAACGTACCCTACGCGCAATATCAAATAAAAAGCTAAATTAACTAAACATAAAGCGATAAAACTAAGGACTTAAGCACCAAGAATATGCATTATTGGGCACTTATTAGGGAGTCAAAACAATTGAAGTGAGATCAACAAGAGTAAAACTGTCTCTAAGGGTCCTGGTATCGATACAACTTTAGTGTTGTATCATACAACATTCTCTGTCTCGAAAGTTAACTTTGTAGTATCGATACAACCCTTAAAATTGTATCGATACCACAACGTTACGAGCATCGATTCTGCAGAAATTCATGGGCAAGAACGACGACGAAACACAAAGATCCGAGGCACGATCAAGACACATAAATCACTTATAAACATATAGAATGAGCAAGAAATCCCTACCTCAAAAATTAGAAGCAAACCCAAGCACTCCGAACAAGCCCTAGATCCTTCAAAGCCAAAATCCACCAAATACGCTTCCTCCGAGCCGAGCTACATGATTTCCAATCTCTAGAACACGATCACATGATGGAGAAGGTATGGATCCTTGTGGGTTTCAATTTATGGGGTGGAATTTTGGATGAGAGAGTGATAGAGAGACGTAGAGCCGAGAGAGATAAGAGAGGCATAAGATAGAGAGAGAGTGTGAGATGGGAGATTTTGATCTCTTACACACACACACAAACACCCACCCACCCACCCACCCTTTTCTACTAGCATATACATAAACCACACTTGAGCTCCCTCAATTAACAAGCTTAACACATTGACCCCAATCCATATAAACTTAATAATTTTCACATTTTCCTCAATACCTTACATTTATAAAACCTAGAAGTAGGGGTGAGCAAAAAATCCGTCAAACCGCGAATCCAGTCCAATCCAATCCAAACCGGGGGGTTTGGTTTGGATTTTGAGTAGTGTGGTTTGGTCATGGTTTAAAAAAATTAGAAATCGCGTTATATGGTTTGGTTTATGGATTCACTTTTATGGTTATGGTTCCAAACCGATCCAAACCGTATAACACATACATACACACATATATATATTTAAATTAATTCTGATTCACCCAACAAATATGGGAGCTTTTAGTCAACTACTTTATTAATTTATTGATTTCATTAAATTCACTGCAATATTTAAATTTCCTTCATTGTCAAGATAATGATATGAACCTTGATATAGAGTGATATCACAAGTTGGTTTCTACCATGTTACTACTATTACCCTTTTGCTACCTCATTTCAATTCAATAGTTTTAGAAATTATTTTTGGCCTTTTATTTGGTTAAACTATCTTAAGATGTTTAGTAGTTGGTATTCTTAATTGGTTCATTTAAGTGACTTACCAGCATTTTATTTTCTTAGTTTAAGACTTGATCCAATTTTTGGTTTCCTACTCTTAATTAGTTGGTTAATATTAGTGTGTTTTAATAATTTGAACGGAATTAGTTTAAATATATGTGTATTTTTTAAATTTATCTTCATAATGTTAAGTAATTTAAATATTTTTGGAAGACAATAACTTAGTTCAAAGCAAACCATGGTTTAAAACCGAAACCGAACCATATTTAAATGGTTTGGATTGGTTTGGTTTTATGCCTTTTGTGGGTTGGTTTGGTTCTCCAAATTCATAATCCGTAAGTATTGGTTTGGTTCTTGGTTTAGTATGAAACCGAACCAATCCGGACCATGCTCACCCCTACCTAGAAGTAATTTCTGAAATAAAGGTCTCTACACTTATTGAAAAACAAAGAAGCTTTTTGGGATGATTTAGATTTGTTTATGAGGCTGGTCAATAGCAGGGAGGACAATTCATTAATTTAGGTAAGGACGGGTAATGAGAAATCCTCTATGCCAGGGCGTGACGTTTAATTGCTGAAAATTTTGTTTATTGTGGACAATTAATTATTAGGATTCACAAATGCCTTGTAATTGGTGCATAATTGGTTTGAATGATTCAGTTGTTGCAAACTTTATATCAAATTGCGTTGGTCCTCTAGGTATGGGTAGTTTGCTCACACGTCCTAAGTAAAGTCTCACAAACAAACTCAATAAACGATTTATATGTCAAAATATCACTTGTAATAAGTCTCACGAGCTCATACATAGGGATGTTTCCACTAACAAAAAAGTTGTGGACCACAATTTTTTGATTTTGTCCTTATTCAATTTTTTTTTCTTTTGTTAGTTTTACTTATATAATATTGGATTGTCTTGACGAGAAGAATCGAAAAAATAAAAAATTTACATAACTATTTTGGGAAATATCTAAGGAAAAGCTCAAAAAGAAGTTTTTTGGATTTTTTCCAAAATATTTGTGTAAAAGTCATCGTTTTTTATTTTTCTGATTCCTTTTGTCGAGACGAACAAATAATATTATATAAAAATTTAATGCAAAACTAACATAAACAAAAAAAATTTAAATAAGAGCAAAATTAAAAAATTATGATTTTTAACATTGATTAGTGAAAATACCCCATAGTCACGAAGTTCACTTCAACTCGTGTCAAGCCCCCTTCTTGTTTAGGGAAGGAGCCTGACTAGTGGAGATTAGTAGTCTAGGACACCGTTACATCCTCCGAAACCACATATTCATTTGAGAAGCTCACACATTAATGCCTCGTTTTCTTCCATTTTCAAAAAGAATTTTTCAAAAGATTCTCTCTACTTTCAACATTTCTCTCTCTATCTTTCTCCACTTATTATCCGTACTATTTTTCAAAAAAAATTTCAAAACTCAAACCAAACAAAGCATAAATTAGAAGCCTATGTAAATGTGTGGGTGTGGTCCATACGTACGGCTGCAAATGAACCGTGCTGTTTACGAGCAGCTCGTGGCTCAGTTCGTTAAAGTTTGGCTCGAGTTTTAGGGTCATTAAGTAAACGCGTTGAACTCAACGTTTAAAAGCTCGACTCGGCTCACAAATGCTTGGTTTGTTTTCATAGGTTCGACTTGTTTAAAGAGACTCATCAAATAAATTATCCTAGCTTGGCTCATTTATAAGTTAGCCGAGCTTAAACACTGTAAAACTTGGCACGGCTCGTTTGCACCGCTATTGAAGATAATTGGAGCCGAGGAGCAGCCAATAATTATTCCCCCCACCCGATTGTCCCCGCCCGCTCCGCCCTAAGCAACCCGATTCGTTACGCTAAATTACCTAAACACCCATCACCGCCCCTCATATTCTCCACAATGTCTGTAATATAAAACCCAACCCCACTTCGCAACTTAGGGTTTGCATCTCCTCTCTTGTGCTGTGTGGCGTGTGCGAACTGTTAGCCTTCGGATCACTCTCCGTCGCCGGTGCGCTCTCTCTCTCGATAAACCTCTGGCTAATACGACCTTCAGGTAATCTCTATACATGCATCTACGTTTATATACGTATTTGTACCTTCGTGTATGGATGTATGTAAGATATACAGATAGATATATTCATCAATTCGTTCTTGTTTGGTTCCCTTTTTTCGCTTCGGCTAATACGACCGCGATATCCTGAGCCATTGCAGGTTTTTGTCGGCGTGATTTTGCGTGCTTTTTCTGTTTGATCGACAATCATGGCGACTTTTGCGAAACCGGAGAATGCTTTGAAGCGTGCCGAAGGTGATTTTAACGAAATTCTCTGTAAAATCCGTATCATTTTTAGGTCGTGGTTTAGTTATATGACTTTTTTATGAGTGGTTAGTGATTGCTGTATTTCTACTATTCATTGCGTTCTGGGTGGATGGCTGGCTGTGTTTGGTGCACTGGGATGAAGCTGGAGTGGGATGGTCATCCACTTGGAATGAGTGCTTAGTTTGACAGTTGGTTTTGCGAAGTGTTAAAACTCAGGAAATTCTTCTAATTTTGTGACAGAAGGCTGTGTTTGGTTCACTGGAATGAACGGGAACTGAATTGTCATTCCCTTGGAATGCTCATTCTGATTTTGAATGCGCTTAAAAAAATTATGGTATGGAAATCATGATTCATCAATTTAGGTGAATGGACACTTGATTAGGATGCAAGGAATGACCATTTGATTTCTATCAAAATATCACAAGTGAAGTTCACGCTACGTAACGGATATGGAATCAGTGTTCTACAAATCGGAATTAGTCAACGATTGAATTGCTGGGGGGGGGGGGGGGGGGGTTTTCTATCCAACTAGATCCGACTAATTGCTATGGACCGATTCATTGCTGATTACTAGGCCTCAAAGCTCGAAGATGGCTGACCACCCGATTAGTGCCAAGCGACTTTTAGAACGTTGTACGGAATGGACGTTGTAAGTAGCATCATCATATACCAGTTTAGGTGAGTGATTAAGCCATTGAGAGATCAAGAATGAAACATTCTACTTCTTTTCAAACTTATTGAACCAAACAATACCTTAGATTTTAGATTTTTCAGCCTAATATGCTTTTGGGTTCAGATTTTCTGGCCGAGATATAGTTTAATTGTCAAAGCGTAGTATCAAAAGGATCTGTGACGCAAAAACTTGTGTGTCTGGGTTGTTCATTTGTTTTCATATGTATCTTGCCTGTTGACGGTATGAAAGAGTTGTTTTAGAACCTAATTCGCTTGATTTGGGGTTTCTTGTAATAATTTTATCATGTCTGGTGCAGAGTTGATTAATGTTGGGCAAAAGCAAGATGCCCTGCAGGCGCTTCACGATCTTATTACCTCAAAGAGGCATAGAGCGTGGCAGAAGACGCTTGAAAGAATTATGTTCAAGTATATTGAGCTCTGTGTTGACATGAGACGTGGTAGGTACGCTAAGGATGGTCTGATTCAGTATCGAATTGTGTGTCAGCAAGTGAATGTAACTTCATTGGAGGAGGTAATCAAGCATTTCATGCACCTATCGACTGAGAGAGCTGAGATGGCCCGGAGTCAGGCTCAGGCTTTAGAGGAAGCTCTTGATGTTGATGACCTTGAAGCCGATAAAAGGCCAGAGGATCTAATGCTTAGTTATGTCAGTGGTGAGAAGGGGAAGGACAGATCTGATCGTGAACTTGTGACCCCGTGGTTTAAGTTCCTGTGGGAGACCTATAGAACTGTTCTTGAGATTTTAAGGAACAACTCAAAGTTGGAGGCACTTTATGCGGTAATATTTTCATGTGCCACTTGAAGTGTGTACATCCCTAATAAGACAGCTATTATTGCTATTATAGCTAGTTCTATTTAGGTTAAGCTTTTCAGTTCCACAGGCAAACAGGTGTTTTAGGTTCGTAACATTTTTATGACTCTATCAGATGAACGTTCTGAACCTCAAATTTTATTCACAGATGACAGCACATCGCGCCTTCCAATTCTGCAAGCAATACAAACGGACGACAGAATTTCGCAGGCTATGTGAAATAATCAGAAATCATTTGGCTAACCTTAACAAATACAGAGATCAGAGGGATCGACCTGATCTATCAGCTCCAGAGAGCTTGCAATTGTATCTTGATACAAGATTTGAGCAGTTAAAGATTGCAACTGAACTTGAACTCTGGCAGGTCTGTATGTTTAATGTCTTCTTGCATTGTCAGCAGATATGCGTATAAAAATGTCTAAATATTGTTAGGTTGTCATTGTTTCCTGCAGGAAGCTTTTCGTTCTGTTGAGGATATTCATGGGTTGATGTGCATGGTTAAGAAAACCCCGAAGCCCTCCTTGATGGTTGTTTATTATGCGAAGTTAACAGAGATCTTCTGGGTTTCAGGCAGCCATCTTTATCATGCCTATGCCTGGTTTAAGCTTTTCTCACTTCAGAAAAGCTTCAACAAGAACTTGAATCAGAAGGATTTGCAGTTAATTGCATCGTCTGTTGTCTTGGCTGCGCTTTCTGTTTCCCCTTATGACAGCACACGCGGGGCATCTCATTTGGAGCTTGAACACGAGAAAGAGCGGAACTTGAGGATGGCTAATCTTATAGGGTTCATTATCGACCCTAAACTTGAGAGTAGAGAAGTGGTAAGATTTGGTTGCATGTGGTTTTATTGTATGTTCACATGGGTTTTTACTTTTTCTAAATCAGACTCTTGTTTCTTGACAGCTTTCGCGGTCATCGCTCCTTGCTGAATTGGTAAGCCCTACATATATTCGTACTATTTATGGCTCTTCAAGGTGCTTAGTTCTATCCAAAAATATAGCAGTGATATTACAATCTTGTCAATGACAACGCTAAACAATGTTTTTCAATATCTTTGGATTTGGAATTTAGGATACAGATGAGGTTTGATTGTGTCATGTGTATGGCTTCAAGGGAGGCTGGTAGCGTGCAGCTTAGGCTATATATCAAAAGATCAAATGCATATCCATATGTTGCTGTGTTTCTCTCTTTCTCCTAAAAATAAGGCTTCACGGGGATCTGTAATTTACTTTGGCAAGGGATAATAGTCTAGACGTGGTATTGAGCCATGACATCCATCCACCAAGAACACAGAAAATGTACAGGAAACAAGTGTTGAAGGATCTTTTGGCCTAAAACTTAATTGGCACTATCCAAAAGGCCCAAAAATATCGGTGTCTGACTTATTCACTATCATGAGTGGGACTCATGAAGTCCAAAAGCAATCACATGAAATGTCTAAGGGGCCGCATTTAAGATGAGCACATTATGAGATTATCGCTTTAGTGCTTTGCATCACGTTACTACTTTGAGTGCCGAATGTTGTCTAATACAGTTCCATTGGATGACTTCAAAGAGAAAATAAACATAGAAGTATATTTTTAAATTCTCTTTTGAGCTTTCGTTTTCTTCCAGAGTATTGCTCCTTTGCTACTTGGACACCATGTTTTCTCATCAGTGGTTATTTTATCTGCAACTAATTGTACCGTTCAAGGGCCAAATCTGACAAAAAGCATCTAGTGGGGAAGAAAATAAAAAAGGATTAAGAGAGATACTGTTCTTAATCAAAGTTGGTGGGGTTGAAAAGTGTATCTTATGCCAAATTCCCTTTTTCCACCATCTCCCCCAAAATTAATTTTTTGAATCTCCATTTTTACAAAGAATTTAGGGAGCCTGGTCAATAGTCATTATCGGAGTAACTAGATAACGGACAGGAAACAAGCCCCTGTTGTCAAACTTTTACGTTCCAAAATGTTTTTCCCTTACAAGATGGGCATATTGTGTCTCATCAGTTGATCACATAAGAGCAAGTTTGTGAGAAATAGAAAACATAAGTGGACTGCAACTTGTGCTATTTGAAGGCAACCAAATCAATGGGCAAACTTATGAACTGGTCATTTGGAGTTGGATTTGGCTTGGGTTGACTTGTAAGAACTCAGCCTTGAATATGTGGTGGGTTGCGGCCTTCACAACATTCCAATACAAGTGTCGTCTTTGCTTATATGTGATTATTGGTAAGAATATAGACTGATGGTTGCGGGATTTTGTAATTGACTTGTAATAAGAATTTATGCTCGTACGATTGTCAGGAAAAGTTTGTGTGTCCATTTTGACTTAGAACGCAATACTCTACGTGTTCTATTTAAACTGTAACATAGTGTGGTTATATATTTTGGAAGAATGTATGATTTTGTGGAGTTTTGAGAAATATAAGACCCAATCCAGAAGTTACAAGACCTTGTTTTATTCGTATGATTGTAATACGTATATGCCATATTGCCATCATTATGTCTTGGTTGCATGGCCTTTGTTTCTAATTTTGCAAGTTGTGAATGATCTTCTATGAGTTGGATTGCATAATAGAACGATGCTTGTAAGCATTTGTGATAATTAGCAGCATAAAAATGCATTCAGACATGGAAAGGCCGAGTATAGATTGAAATATGCATATAAGCATACTCAGGGCGGAGATGAAATCAGCCAAGCACCAAACCTATGTAAGATTGGAGGGTCCCGTGTAGACCTTGAACTTGATTTGGACTTGAGCAGCCTTAGCAATTGTTTGATTTGGCTTGACCTAGATTTCAATATGACAATTTCTAGATGTTCAACTCTCTGTTCTTTTGTTCTTATCAGTTTGATCTTTATGTTTTTAGGCGACTAAAGGTGTAATGTCTTGTGTAAATCAAGAAGTGAAAGACCTTTACAATCTGTTGGAGCACGAGTTTCTCCCTCTAGATCTTGCGTCAAAAGTACAACCCTTGTTGACCAAAATCTCGAAACTTGGGGGTAAGCTTTCTTCAGCATCTTCTGTACCAGAAGTGCATCTATGTCAATATATCCCGGCGCTGGAAAAACTTGCAACCCTGAGATTGCTTCAGCAGGTATACCTGTGCTAGGTTATCTTTTGATTACTGAATGTTCCATTTAGGCATTTCTTATATTTATTTTCATCTCGTTGATACTTTTCTCCTCTTGTTTTACAGGTGTCACATGTGTATCAGACAATGAAAATAGAGAGTTTATCCAATATGATACCCTTTTTCGATTTTTTAACTGTGGAGAAAATATCTGTGAATGCTGTCAAAAATGGTTTCATTGCAATGAAAGTTGACCATATGAAAGGTGTTGTGTTATTTGGTAACTCGGTAAGCTAGTCCTTGCAACCTTTGCTCTCACATTATTCACTTATTGCCTTGCTGAGCAGAAAACTATGACTTCTTGTTGCTGGCTATATATATTTTTAACAATGAATTGAGTTCTTGCGCACATTGAAAAAGAGTTATCTGTGATGATTTCAACTGTCAATGTTGGTATCCCGTTGAGTATATTGAAATCATGGTAGCGTGTAGAAGGGATGAGGAAGTAGGCCTGGTAGGCGGGTATGATAATTTGTTTATACTTTTCTGCAATCATCACGGATGCTAACTTCCTAAGTTATGAACTTTCAGATATGTACCTTAGTCTTTTTGATGACAATCTAGACTCCAGAGTTGTAACCAGTATCCTAGCAGTCAGAGATTTGGCTGGCTAGACACCTAGTCATGGCAATCGCGAAGCGTGGTGATGTAACATTGTGTTGGGTTCATTGTTATAATGTACTGGAAGTCCTTGTCAAAAAGTTAAAGTCAGTAATGGTGTGAACACTGTGAAGTCGCTGTGAAAAGCATGCTCGGTCGTACTTTTATGTGTATCAATGTATCTGTGTGTGTGATGACCTATTTTCTCTCTTTGTTAGTTCGATTATTTGATTATAATCAGATTGGCTATGGGAACTTCCATCTTGTTTTTATCTATTTGTTTTAATTGAATGCAAATTGTGTGTTCCATGCTTACATTTCCTCTTAAGTTAGTCTTCTCTCCTTTTGAGATGCGAAATTAGGAGGAAACTAAATTTGATGTCAAAAGTTCCATATTTTGTTGATAAATGTTTGCAGGTATTATGAACACACAGTTCTTTTTGGCCCTGTAAATGCATTTTGTTTGTGGTCTTGACCTAGGAATTGCCATTGCATCTAGATTGGTGAATGCAACTTCACAGTTTAGTCAAAGTTGGTTAATGTGACATTCCTTTTGTCAAAATTGGTCAATATGCCGTTCCAATATGTTGTCTGGGTTCCATTGTTTTTCCTCTATTGGAGGAGCAAAATATATGGTGTTCAGATCGCTTGTAAATTTCCTTAGAGGAGCACTGTGAGGGTAGTATAGACCTCCTTTTCCTCAGGCTTTTTGATTAACTTAGTTGGTATTGTTCTTCTTATGTGTTGCGGGGCTTTGTTTCCCCTCCATCTAGCTGATAATACCTTTTTTTGTTTTGCCTGTCTGAGTAAAAATCTAATTCCACCGTTTGCATGGCCTCTGAACTTTCAATAATCATCCCCTTAACCCTCCTTTCGTTTGTGTGTTAGTGATGTCTTTATCTTTTCCCCCACTCAGGGCCTTGAGTCTGATGGGATGCGTGATCACCTGATGATATTTGCTGAATCTTTAAATAAAGCAAGGGGAATGATATTTCCGCCCTCAAAGAAAGAGTCAAAACTTGGTGAAATGCTGCCTGGTTTAGCAGAGGTTGTCGAAAAGGAACACAAGAGACTTCTTGCTCGGAAGTCGATCATTGAGAAACGCAAGGAGGAGCAAGAACGCCAGCTATTGGAGATGGTATTTGTTTGTAAACTTTTTCAGTTGTGTATTTGATGGTTTATTATAGTATGAGAAATATTTATTAATTTTCTGGTGTATTCTGAATTCCTGAAGGAACGGGAGGAGGAAGCAAAAAGGCTAAAACTGCAGAAAATAACTGAAGAAGCAGAACAGAGACGGCTAGCATCCGAGTTTGAGCAAAGAAAGAACCAAAGGATCCTTCGGGAAATAGAGGAGCGAGAACTTGAAGAAGCACAGGCTCTACTTCAAGAGGCCGATAAGCGTGGTAAAAAGAAGGGAAAGAAGCCTCTCATTGAGGGAGTGAGTAAAAATGTTCGGTTTCACCTTGTCTGTTGTCAGCTTTGAGATTGCTAGAACTGATTTTTGCGTCATATGTATGGTTATCCAGGAAAAAGTGACAAAGCAAAGTTTGATGGAGTTAGCACTGAGTGAGCAACTTCGTGAGAGGCAGGAAATGGAAAAGAAATTACAAAAGCTAGCTAAGACTATGGATTACTTGGAAAGGGCAAAAAGAGAAGAGGCGTCACCTTTGATTGAAGCTGCATTTCAGCATCGTCTAGTGGAAGAAAGGATGCTTCATGAACATGAACAACAGGTAACATTTGAAATGCTCTTGCCTCCTTTGCTGATCATATCTTTATAATAATTTCTGTCTTCAAAAATTCCCATCTTTTTAATGTTGCCTGCATCCAGCTGCAATTTGATGCTCTTATGATATGATGTTTTTATATTTGACTCCTTTTTTGTTTACTTAACCTTGGTTCTTTGTGGCTACTTTCCAGCAAGAGATCGAGCTGAGCAGACAAGGCCATGATGGCGATCTGCAAGAGAAAAGCAGACTCTCAAGAATGTTGAATCATAAGGTCAGCTTCTAGGTTGAAATTTGTTGACATTTAATTGGTTTAGAAAATTACTATATATGACATGTCAGAAATAAGAGGCATATTTGACATTGATGAGTTTGTTGTTTAATAGGACCTCAAAATTATAAGCTGTATGGTTGCTATCTCGGAATTAGTTTCCAGAAAGTTTTCACAGCACTTATTTTGTTGTTGAAGGATTTCAAAACTGGTGTTGAAGGTTTCTTTGGGGAAAGTATTTCACCTTGTTTGGTTCTCATTTTTTAAAGTTATTTTTGATGTAATGAGTGGAGAGAGATAGAGAGAAAAAAGGTATTGAGAAACGTGTAAAGAAAAAAATGAGATGAGATGAGATGAGATGAGATGGGAACCAAACAGGGTGTTTGTAACTCACAAAAACCATTTTCACTCGCACTAAATACATCACTGACTTGTTTTGGTGATTCAAAAGTAGTTTTCTGGAAAAGGCAACCTTTATTTTTTTTAAAGAATTTCACCGGATCAGTTAGCTTCTCTATATCCTGAGTCACTGACAAGAAATCTGCCACATGGAGTTTGAGCAAATATTGTAGTTTGTTTACGTAATTATTTCTGTAGTTCCTTTAATTGACTGTCCAGTAAAGTTAACTTTTCTTTATGAATTTGGTTTTTGTCCTTGTTCAATCGCACGTATCTTGCTGTTTATGATAAGTTCATTTGCTCTCTGTCTGCACACATGCGTTTGATTGTTCTATAAAACAACACTGTAAGACTTGTTTTCCATTCTCTCATTTTATTTGTTGGCAGATACAATTCCAGGAAATGGTCATGAACCGCCGGCGAGCAGAATACGATAGATTGAGAGCTGATAGAGAGGAGAGGTTGAACCAAATCCTTCATCAGCGGAGGCAGGAAAGGGAATACCAGAGGAAGATTATATTCTATGTGAGGATGGAGGAGGAAAGGCTGAGAAGATTGCATGAAGAGGAGGAAGCTCGTAAGCGTGAAGGTACAAGCTTTGTGACAGTTTGTCATTTTGTTACTTATTAAGTTGATGACATTATTGGTGACGTTGCGCTGTTTATGTTTCCTCCTTTTGTCTATTTTGCTTTTCTTTGTTTCCAAATTTTGTACATAGGAAGCCTTATGGTACACAATAACCCATAACCAATGTTCTTAAAATCGCTAGGCGCTAGTCGGGCGGAAAAGGGGCGCCTTGCACCTAGGCGCCGACTAGTCGGACACCTAGTGCCTAGGCGGGGACTAATCGGGTTAGACAGCTGACTTTTAGAACACTGCCCATTAACTTTGGTAACTATTGACAATAATTCACAACACCGGTCACTTTGGTAACTAGCCCCAATAATTCATTACACTTTTTATGCACAACTTGTAAACCTATTTGTAACTGGCCAAAAATAATATGTAATTTTGCTTTTATAAACCTGTAAATTCTGTTTCCAAATGATGCACATGGAAGCCCTGTGGTACACGCTAAACCATATTTTTGTAAATAATCACAATAATTCACAACTAACACCGCACACTTTCGTTACTAGCCCCGTTAATTTATAACACTTTTTATGCACACCTTATTTGTAACTAGTCAGAAATTTATGTAAACTATCACGACAAAAAGTCTTAACCACAAAAATATATAATACCAAATGCCACTACAGGGACAGGTTAAAAAATGAACCATGATGTTTGTAGCCACAAAAAAAACTTTAACTGAACTTTTCTGTGGTACACAACCATCCATTTATGCACTAAAAAAATCATAACCAACACCACCAAAATTATCCCATTGTTATGGTGCAAAGTATACACCATGTGTACTTTGTTCTACTAGCTTAATATTCTTCCAACTCCAGTTTGTTACATTACCTTCACATATTGTAGCCACCTTTGTTTGCATCTCTTTTGTATGTTATCCTTTTTTTCATGGATATACAGAGGCTGAAAGGAGAAGGAAAGAAGAAGCTGAACGTAAGGCGAAGCTGGATGAGATTGCCGAGAAGCAGAGGCAGAGAGAGAGGGAGCTGGAAGAGAAAGAGAGGATAAGGCGAGAATCTCTACTTGGAAGGTCAACTGACGGGCTCTCAAGGTCTTCTGACCTCCCTGGTGGATCTCGCCCTATTGAGCCTGTTGCAGTTGCTCCTGCTGCCGCTGCCGCTGCCTCTGCAGCCGCACCGGCCCCAACTCCTGGGAAATATGTGCCTAGGTTCCGGCGGGGGGCTGAGACCGCAGTACAGGCTCCACCACCACATGACAGCTGGCGCAGTGGTGGCAGTGGGAGCAGCGGTGGTGCCAGGCCGACATGGTCTTCAACTAGGGGGCTGCGCACAAGTGAACGTTGACTACAGAGGTGTGGAAGAATAGCATCACTTCTTAACATTCAGATTTCAATCGTTCTCAAATTTTGAGCCTAGTGTGGGATCCCAACAAACCTCCAGTTCGAGTTCTTGATTTGGAGGGCTAGCAGCTTGAAAGTCCAGTCCGCTCTCCCTCCCTCTCTCCCTCTCTCTCTCTCTAGGGAATTTCAGTACAGTTAGGTTGGACTCCTCTATACGAGGATAATTACTTTTTTTCCAGCTGCTGAATATCTTTGGACATCAAACAGCAGAATTGGCTCTTGGCCAAGGTTTGTGGGGCATCCATCTAGGCTCTCTCTCATCGATTTGTTTTTTTGGTTGTTTTTTGTTTTTGCAAGATGAGTCGCAAATTCCTACTGTTTTGCTGTTCGATTACAACTACTTTTCTACTGTTTGTCTTTTTGGATTGTGAGAGAACTTTGATATTGTTGCCTTTGGTAAACTTGATATCATCACTGTCAGAAGGGTGTGGAAATATGCAATTCGTCTTGATTCGTTTCATTTCGCATGGAGTGTTATGTCACTCAGAAGTGTTTGCATGGTTGTGGCTTGAAAGTATTTTGATGACGGAGTCTCTTGTTTCATTTTTGTCAAATAATTTATGTTAGTGACGATCGAAGTAAAACTTTGAATAATTCGCAATGACAAGATGGTGAAAAATGTTTGGGAAACATTTGGATTTAAGCTCATAGCTTATGTTGTTTAGGGTTTAATTCTCTTTGTTTATGACTTCGGTTTGTGTCTCTTTCATAGCGGGTGTGGTAAATAACATCCAAACTGAATTAACATGAGAAAGCCCACTAAGAGCATCTCCTACCAAGCGATGGGTTTCCCCAAGGTTTCTCTATGTGGTACAGAAAGTAAAGAAAAAAATTAGATAAATTATAATTTTTTTTTTCAATATATTACATTCATTTTCTATTTGAAAGTTTAGAGCTTGGTAGGAAATGCTTCAAGGCATGGGTTCATTTTCTGTTGCTACCAATGATTTGAATCCCATTCCGTTCAGTACATCTTTTTTGAGCATAGTTTTTTGTTAGTAGATCTAATTGTCATAACATTTCTACCATTTAAAAGATATAGACATCATATTCCAAACAATACAATATTAAAATTTTAAACGAAAATAATAAAATATGTGTTACGATATAATTTAACCGTTAGATTATGATTGTAATATTTATGAAAAGTGAGTAAATTTGGGGAAAGCTAAAGAAATGAATGAGATTTGAAGAGAACTGAGTTTTTATTTTTTATTTTTTGCGAATTGCAGATAAAAATGATTTTTTGATTGAAGTTAGAATGAGTTGTAAATTCTTTAACACTTGATGATTTAAGTATATAATTTAACCATTAGATTATGATCTTTCATTCTTCAAAATGAAGAATTTTTTTTTCGAGGAACAAACAAGAATCCCGAACTAATGAAATCAATAAGATTAAAATTTGGAGCTGTCTTTTCTACAGTTGAAACCCGAACTATTATAGGATACAGTCGCATTTTCAACCATTCATATATCAGCTATTAACAGTGTAGATCAGCTATTAACAGTGTAGATTTGTAAAATACTCTTTTTTTTTTTTTTGGAAAATGAACCATACTCCCCTTTTAGCCACCCACACCTTTTTTTTGTTTTTATCCAACATGAATTGACAATATTGTACTTGAATGTGTGAAAAAATATATTGAATAAAGGGCAAGATAGTAAATTCAAGTGGATAAAGACAAAAAAACAAGTGTGAGTGGTTAAAAGGGGAGTGTGGAAATCAATTCTCTTTTTTTTTTTAGGAAACGATAGATAGAAAATTGTAAAAGACTCTTTTCAGTGAAAGTCTTTGGACCTTTCTACAATTACACTTATTTTATACACACTCACACGTACACAAGCGTGCCCGGTGCCTCACACTTGTTTTGTAAATATGTGCGTAAATATTTTTGAGGTAGGAGATTTACCTAAAGTCATTTCACAAATTTAAATATCAAGTTTTTTGGTACTATAAGTGTCTCGAATGCCAAAACAAAAACTTAAAAAATTTCTAAAATAAAAATGTTGGTTCAAAGTATGGTTACAATAATATAATCAAACTTAGCAACCCCTTAACTTATAACTATGTTTTGGTCTTTGGAGAAACAAAAATAGTAGCTTTTTTTAATTTGGTAAAGTGCCTCATGCCTTGTGTAACACCTCGTCTCACATTAGAAGTCTACATGGATAATCTTGGGCATATAACAAACCTTGTGGGCTACTACTAGTAGCTTGAGCTTAAGCTTTTGGGCCATGTGGTGTGACTAGTGGATTAAAATCAAGGTACTAGACCAGTAATTGCGTGGGGCGTTACACCTTGTTTGGGGGACTATACTCTCTCTTTTCCAATAGATGAGGCACTTTCAATAAACATTCATATCTTTTCCAATAGATGAGCGAAGCCATTGCCATTTGATAAAAGGAAAACATTCCTATTCTCATATTCTTTTTCTATGATAATAAAAAAAAAAAAAAAGAAGACGACAAAAACTAGGGTATATGATAAAAAAAATGCATGAAATCCCAAGTGCGCTCTCTCTCTCACGCTATCTTTTCAAATTTCAAATTGCCAGAGAGAGAGAGAGAGAGAGAGAGAGTGGATTCATGGTATAATGTAACGAAAATGGATAAGTATTGATAAGCCTCAACTCATTCGAGCGATCGGGACACCGGCATTGTCATTCGGAGGTTTGATGTTTCTAATCTACCAAAACCTTCTACTATTGTTGAGAGGAAAGGTTCATAGGTTTCTCAGTTTCGAACTATATATTGAACTCGTCAAAATATTGATAGCATTTCCCATACTGTGCACCCACTTTTGGTTTTTATACCATGATACAACTCATTTATGTTTTGTGCGTGATTGTTCCATCAATATAACTGCATAAGAGTCCATTTTCCATTCGATAAATTATTAGTTGCTCATGAAGCACTGCCAAGTGGTGCTTAAGGCACTAAAGAAGCACTCTTTCCATAAGGAGGTTGAGCAGTAGCTGAGACGAACCTATTTGCTCTTTCTTTCCTTCCTATCTGGAGCTACGTATATGTGACTTGGATATTGAAGTCTTCTCTTGTTTGTCGACAATGAAGTAAGACCAAGTTCATGAGCTGATTGTTTGATAGTATGATAGGACTACTTGGATAGGATGTCAAATCTAGCTCAGCAACGACTTTATAGTAATGGTAGCCTTCATAGTGTTCATTTCATTAGCACAAATTAGCTCTATAGCTTTCATATCATTAGCATAAATTGATGTGTTGCGTCGGTAACATGTAAATATTTTTTTACTTAATCAGAGAAGAAAAATTGCTGACATATTATAAGTTCATACCAATGGGTGGAACTCATTTGCGAACACCCCCGCCTGCAATATAAGGTGGCCAAAAGGTTATATCCACATAGCTAGGTATTAGCCAATGCGAGACATTAGTAGTCATACAACAATTACTAGTGGTATTGGACAAGCAAAAGCTTATGAAAAGTCTGAATTGAACTTAACAATGAATCACTCTAAGTGATGGGGTGTTCTATTTTGCGTTGTTGTAGACTTGTGTAATTAAGCCTGAACTCGATAATGGAAGGTGAAGTTGCCTCCTAGCCCAGTTGGTCGGGCAGGTATGGGCACTTCATTTGGTGAGGGTTCAAACTCCACCCCTACTCCCATTTCTCGTAGGATAGAATACATTAGGTCGGGCAGGTATGAGCACTTCATTTGGTAGGGTTCAAACTCCACCCCTATTGTTGTTTCTCATAGGATAGAATACATTAGGATTTTCTTGGATAAAAAAGAAAAATAGTAGAAGTTTAAGATGACTCATAGTTTAGTAACTTGAATTTGTGTAGTCTCTGAAGTTCGCATTGATTGAGCTCAGAACCATCAAGCCAGTTTCACCTGTTAGTTTTAATTTACAGGAAAATAGTCTTGGAAAATCCTGCACTCAAGAACCTCATCCTTTGTATTTCAGGGATGCTTTAGACGACCAACAGACATCTTATTAGAAGACTCTCGCAAACAACAGCAAAGGAAAGTGTTAAGAATTACGAGGAAGCTCGCAAACAACGAGTTGAAGCAAATAAAAACAAATTGAGGTAATTCATTTCATCATTTAAAAGCATATATTTCCTCATATGTTTTTTCTTCAATCTCCTCACATGCACGAAAAAGCTAATTTTAATTCGTTTAGCAAGAAGAGATTTACTCTTTGCTCTTGTTAGACTAGTGATAATATCATGCCAGTTGTGCATCACTAAGAAATGAAGTTTCAAGCGGTAATTCGCCGTTTTAGAACTTGGCAGTCTTCTGTTGCATGGGCTGAATCGGCTATTGGACAATCACAATACATAAACTATAAACATTTACTCTCTTCCTTTTCTTTTCTATGCTTGTTCTATGTGTTTGAATTGGTTATAAGGATTTGTGATAGTTCAATGACTTATATGCTTTGTCTCTCACTTAAAAATGAAGGATTAGATTAACATAAGCTATTTTTTCTTCTGATCATGTAAGAAACGACAAATGAACCATTTTTGGTTGATGAAATAAGATTAATGGGTTTGAGTGAACAAGTGGCCCTTGATAGAGTTCAATGGAGAAAAAGAATTCATGTAGCTGACCCCAATTGATTGGGACATAAGGCCCGATTTGGTTTAAACAAGATTAATAGTCGTTCTCCAAGTTCTTTAACTGCATTCTACTTGATAATTATAGTTTCTATGATGTCTCTCATTGAAGGTTTTGGGGATTTTGAAGATTTTAAAGAGTCCTTCGAATCTCAAAAGTTCAGAGAAAAAGCCTGCGGTAAACATGATTTCTTTCCTATCCTTTTGTGCTCCTAACAAAAATTCACCCTTTTTAGTTCTGGCATGATCTCAATACGTGTATATGTTTTTCTAAACTTTGATGTCATTTTTCACAATGGTGCAACGTCTTGCCAAGCGTAAATCATAAAGTGACTACATGATAGAACCAAGGCATTCTTTGCGTGCACGCAATCCAGTTTCCACCACAAGAAATCACGGCTTTCCTGATGTTTAATAGTGAAATAAACTCCGGTAAAAGTCTTCCCGGCGTTTCGCCCGACGTTTGCAGTAAACACCGCAACTGCCGGTGTCGGGAATACTATGCAGTGTTTATAAAACGATAGGAAAAGTTCGCCGGTGACCAAAATCGGCATCTTTTACCGGGGTTTGTGTAAACGCCGGGAATAGTTTTGTTGAAAATAAAAATTCTTTGATAGTTTTATTGTACACTGACAGTAAAGAAATTCAACTTTAAATGGCCAAAACTTTAAAATTAATAAATAATCTATAACATCAATTATGAGATACACAATACTCCAGCAATTTATAGTATAGTACATTGTCTCATTTACATAACAACTAACAAGAATATACAACCAAGATACAAACAAATTTCTTTTGAGCCTCCCGCCATAAGGATCACTATCGAGAGATCGCCTAACGGTCATAGAGAGGGCATCACTTTCCATGAAGGCCCTAAAGATCCCCAATTGCATTCTCAGTTGCCAGTTCAACTGCATCAACAAAAAAATAAGACATAAGCACTTGAATTATAAGTGACCTAGCTACTACAACCTTTTATTTACTTGAATTATAAGAGACTTAGCTACCATAAGCTTAAACGAGTGAACTTTGAACAACAGTCAATAGACTCAACAATTGAAACAAGTAAATGAAAAGCACTAAGAGTAAACAAAGAAAGCAGTAGAAACCATTGTAAAGAATACTTCTCACATATGCCAAGGATTTGCAACCACAAATGAAGGCAGAATGTCTCTCTTAAAAATGAAGATATGCAAAACCTTCGTCACAGATCATTGATACCTTATTTAATTGACTAGTCCATAGGTTTGGATGCCAAGAAAATGAAAGATAGGTTAGGTTATTTGACTTCAGCTTACACTTCAACATCAGATTAAGTTTCTGTCTCTGCCTTGTACCACAAGGTATGAGAGAAAAGAAATAGAGACTGGTTTGTGTAGGAGAATAAGTGAGGATGCATTCCCATGTTACTAAGGAGTAAACAGTTAGGAAAAATAAATAGAGACTGATCCGTTGTGTTATTAGCATCATCAACCATAAACATAAACAATCATCATTAGCCAATATTGATGAACTTTCGGTGTGCACGTATATAGCATTCTTGTTGTCCAACACTATTATCCCATGCTATCTTGTGAGAGGGACGTGATATTAAAACTGGTATAGGTGAGGACTATATGATTATAAACAACCACTCAAGCACACTAAACATCAAATAATTCTATAAACAGCAACAAAGAGGGAAAAAGACTCCAACTTATTAGCATGAGCAAAAGTACCTTGCATCTCACTACAACGTTAATGGCGTTCGAAGGCCGAAGGTCAAAGCTGATACTCTCAGCTTCATTATCCAACTGATTTTTTAAAAAATAAAAATTCACTTGCTACTTAAGTTTTATCACTGTTTTGATCAGCTAGTTAAATATTACCATTAAACCAAGATTGATGGTTGACACATTCATTCAATAAATATTACCTTTGTGAGGCATAATTGAGCAAAATATGCTTCCTGTACTCTCTGTGACTTGAACAAATTTCAACTGCACAAGCAGTAAACGGATACAAAAAATTACAGTGTTATGGAAGAAACATCAAATTACTAAATAGTTATGAGAACTAATATAACCAAATACAAACTTACTACATAGCCCATCTTGTCAATCATCTCCTTCACAGTTTGATACATAGTGGGCCTAGCCTAAAAAGAGAAAAAAGAAAATTGATGTCTTATAGCATATCATGTAGAAGAGGAAAAAGAGTTTCCCAATTGACACTTACAATGTGGACATTGCGTAGGGGCTAGGGAGTTCACATAGCTCGTTATTTTTCAATTGCATAGGGAGTTCTATTCCCAAATTCACATTTCTACAAAAACCAAAGCTGTCTTTATCGTTAAATAACTGAAGCACACAACTTAGAGTAGAAAAACGAATGTGATACAATAACAGCAAACAAATTCATAAGGACATTTCACTAGAAAGTGACCTAAAAGCATTAGAATAATAACTCAGCGTTGTAAGGGGAATCGAATCCATTGGCCATGGGAGAATGCGAAGCGGGACCCGAATGCACGAAATTGTAAGGGAATCAACGGTCAGTGTAGAGATGACTTTTTCAATCTAGCAGAACACATATATAGATACCGATTTTAAATTACTTCAATCAAATTACAATAATTCCTTTGCCATACCTAAAAGGGCTATCCTTTATCTAGACTTCGCTTTGGAAATCTAAAAAAGGGACAAAAAATCACTACTCATTAATGCTTCACTTGGACCATTAAAAAACAGGAAAGGGGAAAAAACCTAAGAAACTTTTATCATCAATTTTATGGTGTTTGAAGCCTTTACAGAAAGCTAATCACTTCAAATGATGCCAAATTGTTGAACTACAACCAAATTGGCATTTCTGTGCAACAAAACAAAGCAAAATAAACAGTTCATCAACCTAATTATGAAAACCTAGTTTTGCCTTTCTTGTGTAGAATAAGCGAAAGGCGAATATTTTAACCAAAACGAGAATTACTGGCTTTGAGGAGGTAGGGAAGGTGGTTGATCTCACTTCAATTCATCTTTCGGAGATTGGAAGCTTCCTATCTCTTCTTCTTTGCTAACTTCCGCTTCGTCTTCTTAGACTGAAGAAGCATACTCCACCAGTGACATCTCTCTAACTAGGGCTTTGACATAAGAAAAAAACTACGACCACGCGACCCCCAAATCCCCTTCCCCACCCCTAAGCCGATCCCCGCCCTCTGAACCCAACCCTAGTTGAAGCCTACGACCCTGCGACCCTAACTCATCCACAAATACAACGAGAGAAAGAGAGAGGAGCGTACCAAAAGGGAGCCACAGATCGAAGGAGGTGGACAGGAGGGAACCCTAGATCGAGAGCTCACTCGTTCTTAGAATCTTAGATAAAGGGGGATAGTATTGTTGTAGCGTCGAGGTCTCCGCTCCGCTACAGTGATTTTAAGACTTTTACCGGGGTTATGTACAAATGCCAGCAACCAAGTGCCGAGTATGCCCCTTTTTTCTTGTAGTGTCCTAAATATCGCGATGAGGTTAGTACTAAGATTTCCAAATATGCAGATCACCAACTATAAGAATATGGATGCTAAGGTTTCTCATTTTGAATAAAATCTTTTGCCTCTTGAAGTATTATTACTATTTTCTAAAGAGTATGAGTACAATATGGAATTTGAAACTATAGTTATTGTGTGACCATAGGCACATCTTGACATTTGCGATGGTCTAACCAATGCATGAGATCTTAGATACGATCACAATATTATAGAAACCAAATTTCCCTTCCCCACTCTTATGTCATTTCTCTGTGTCTTGCAATTGTTTTTATGCATAATTAACATGTTTCTTGGCTGATTTTATTTATTTTCATTTCAGGTTGACAAAGCTCAATTCATAATGGGCAAAGTTACATCACTGCAATGTTCTAAAATAAGGAATTAATCGGCGATTAGTTGGCGATTAATCTCTAGCGGGCCCTATCCGATTAGGTCCGACTAACCATTAATCGCCGATTACTAATGAATATGCACCGATTAATTGCCTGATTAATCCGATTAATAGCTCAAAGGTGGCCGACCGCCCGTCTAGTTCCTAGCGACTTTTAGAAAATTGCATCACTATTCTGCAACAATGCCATTTTTATTTTCTCTTCTGCTTTAAGTGGTAGCATATACTGAAGCTTCCATTTTTCAACTATCTGGCAAGACCATTGAATGAAGTCAAAGTTGCATCTTACAAACAAAGGGCTCATGCTTTCAAATGTCTGAGAAGCTCGAAAGTAATCTCACATTCGGAAACCCATCTTTTGACAAATCCATGGTTCGATCTCATGTTTACAGTTGTTTTTGGTTGGTAAATGTCAATAGACAAATTGTCTATAATGTAGGTATATTGAACATGTTACATATTTTGTCTTCTTATATATACCTTGCGTTTATAACTCAATTCGCCATGTTCTTAAAGGACTTCCATCTAAATTTTGTGAAGATCATCTTCCAAAATTGATAGAAGATATAGTACTGGAAAATGAGAAGGGTGCAAAATACGATGCTGTGTACATTGGCAAGAGAGTTGGGCTTAGTGATGGATGGAGAGCATTTGCATTGGATCATAAGTTGGATGATGGTAATGCTCTAGTCTTTGAACTAGTTGAACCCACACGCAAATACTCAACCAGTTCAAAGACCAGAGCATCACCATCATCCAATTTCTGATCCAATGCAAACACTATCCATCCACCACTAAGCCCAACTCTCTTACCAATGCACACAACATTGTAATCTGCACCCTTCTCATTTTTCAGTACTATATCTATTGTCGATTTTGGTAGATTTTTGGTAGATGATCTTCGCAGAATTTAGAAGGAAGTCAAACATGGTGAATTGAGTTATTATAAACGCAATGGGTACATATAGGAAGACAAAATATGTAACATGTGCAATATACCTAGATTATGGACAATTTGTCTATTGACACTTACCAACCAAAAACAACTATAAACATGAGATCGAACCATGGATTTAACAAAAGATGGGTTTTCGGATGTGAGATTGCTTTCGAGCTTCTCAGCACATTTGAAAACATGAGCCCTTTGTTCGTAAGATGTAATTTTGACTTCACTAATGGTCTCGCCAGATAGCTTAGAAAATGGAAACTTCAATATATGCTATCACTTAAAGCAAAAGAGAAAATAATTATGACATCATTGCAGAAATAGTGATGCAACCTTGTCCATGATGAGTTGAGCTTTCATCTCTTTCGTAAAGGTGGAAGCCCTATATCAACCTAAAATGAAAATCAAATAAAATCAGCTGAGAAACATGTTAGGTATGCATAAAAATAGCTGCAAGACACAGACAAATGACATAAGAGTGGGGAAGGAAAATTTGGTTTCCAAAAGAACAATATTGTGACCATATCTAAGATCTGGTGCATTGGTTGGATCATCTCAAATGTCAAGATGTGCCTATGGTCACACAACAATTATAGTTTCAAATTCCATATCGTACTCATACTCTTTAAAAAATAGTAATAATACTTCAAGAGGCAAAAGATTTTATTCAAAATGGGAAACCTTAGCATTCATATTCTTATAGTTGGTGATCTGCATATTGGGAAATCTTAGTACTAACCTCATCGCAATATGTAGGAACTGGATTGCGTGCACGCAAAGAACACCTTGGTTCTATCATTTAGTCACTTTCTGATTTACGCTTGGCAAGACATTGCTGCTCCATTGTGAAAAATTACATCAAAATTTAGAAAAACACATATTGAGATCATGCCAGAACTAAAAAGGGTGAATTTTTGTTAGGAGGACAAAATTATATGAAAGAAATCATGTTTAAGCTTTTTCTCAAAAAGTGATTAGATAGTCTTTGAAATCTTCAGAATCCCCAAACCTTCAATGAGAGACATCGTAAAATTATAATTATCAACTAGAATGCAGGTAAAGAACTTGGAGAACGACTATTAATCTTGTTTAAACTAAACCAAATCGAGCCTTATGTCCCAATCAATTGGGGTCAGTTACATGAATTCTTTTTCTCCATTAAGCTCTATAAAGGGCTAATTGTTCGCTCAAACTCATTAATCTTGTTTCATTAACCAAAAATGGTTCATTTGTCGTTTCTTACACGATTAGAAGAAAAAATAGCTTCCGTTAATCTAATCATGCGTTCTTAATTTATCTAATCCTTCATTTTTAAGTGAGAGACAAAGCTTATAAGTCATTGCACTATCACAAATCCTTATGACTGATTCAAACACATAGAACAAGTATAGAAAAGAAAAGGAAGAGAGCAAATGTTTATAGTTCATGTATTGTGATTGTCCAATAGCCGATTTAGCCCATGCAACAAAACAATGCCAAGTTCTAAAACTACGATTTACTACTCAAAACTCCATTTCTTAGTGATGTAAAACCGGCTGATATTATCATTAGTCTAACAAGAATAAGAGCAAAGAGAAAATCTCTTCTTGCTAAACGAATCAAAATTAGCTTTTTCGTGCATGTAAGGAGACTAAAGAAAAAACATGAGGAAATATATGTTTTAAATGATGAAATGAATTATCTGAAATTGTTTTTTATTTGCTTCAACTCGTTTGCGAGCTTCCTTGTAATTGTTAACACTTTCCTTTGTCATTGTTTAAAAGAGTCTTTTAATAAGATGTCTGCTGGTTGTCTAAAGCATTCCTGGAATACAAAGGATGAGTTTCTTGACTGCAGGATTTTCCAACACTGTTTTGCTATAAATTAAAACTAATAGGAGAAACTGGCTTGATGATTCTGAGCTCAACTAATGCGAACTTCAGAGACTACACAAATTCAAGAAAATTCAAATTTATTCTATCCTATGAGAAACGGCAGTAGGGGTTGAGTTTGAACCGTCACCAAATGAAGTGCCCATACCTGCCCGCCCGACTTGATGTATTTTATCCTACGAGAAACGGGAGTAAGGTGGAGTTTGAACCCTCACCAAATGAAGTGCCCATACCTGCCCGACCAACTGGGCTAGGAGGCAACTTCACCTTCTACTATTATCGAGTTCAGGCTTAGTTACACAAGTTTACAACAATACAAAAAAGAACACTACATCACTTAGAGTGATCCATTGTTAAGTTCAGTTCAGACTTTTCATAAGCTTTTGCTTGTCCAATACCATTAGTAATTGTTGATGTCTTGCATTGGCTAAGTTCATACCTAGCCATGTGTATATAACCTCTTAGGCACCTTCTATTGCAGGTGGGGTTGTTCACAAATGAGTTCCACCCATCGGTATGAACTTATAATATGACAACAATTTTTCTTCTCTAATTAAATAAAGAAATATTGACATGTTACCGACACAATGCTTCAATTTGTGCTAATGATAGGAAAGCTATAGAGCTAAGCTAATTTGTGCTAATGACCTGAACACTATAAAGGCAACAATTACTATAAACTCATTGTTGAGCTAGATTTGACATCCTATCTGAGAAGTCCTATGATACTATCAAACAAACAGCTCATGAGCTTGGTCTTACTTCATTGCAAGAGAAGACTTCCATATCCAAGTTTCACACAGACGTAGTTCCAGATAGGAAGGAAAGAAAGAGCAAGGAAAGAAAGAGCAGATAGGTTCGCCTCTGTTACTTGGTAGGTCATTTTTCACACTAAAAATAAATTATTAAAGCTGAGCGAAAACCTGAACTCAAATAGAATAGTGGTTTAAGTCCGGGTATCGTACAACGGAAATCAAGTGGCTAAGTTATTTATTTTTAAAAGGGAAATTTTCTTTTATATCCCTTCGACTTTGATCAAAAATTCATTTTGGTCCTTCACCTTTCAATTTCGGCATAAATAATTCGACTTTCCAATTTTTTTCAATGTCATCCTTTAGAAGGAATCCGTTTTCTTTGAGTCTTGCTATAGGGACCGATGGCCGTGCCGGGCCATTTCCGGCCACTGGACGGCCGATCCGTGCCATTCAATAATTCTATAAATTAAAAAAAAAAAACCGAGGGGGCTAACACAGGAATCAACGGCATCCGATGTGTGTAGGGTGCTTAATCCAAACACCTTATTTTTAGTATATATATGTATATATTCCTAAAGGATGACATTGAAAAAAATTGGAAAGTCAAATTATTTTTATGCCGAAATTGAAAAGTAAAGGACCAAAATGATTTTTTGGTTAAAGTTGAAGGGATATAAGAGAAATTTTCTCTTTTTAAAATCATTTCTTAATTCAATTCAAGAAAGAGTGATTGGAGTTTGGTTAACTAAAATTCTAAATAATTGAAAGCAAGACGGAAGTTGAATTCGAATATGGGAAAAGGCCTTAGGTTTCAAATTCACCCTAACTTCGTAACCAAGCAATTATATTAATTTTAGGAGATCAACTACGGAACGACACTGATTCGCCAGAAGCTACAAGCCTTAATGATATTGCTAATAAAATAGCATGTAATTAAGAACCGGGCATAACCTATCTTCGGTTGGCATGAATCGTTTTCAATTCTATAACTAATTAATCTAGGCACGTCTCGTCTTCCCTAGGCATAAATTATCCTAATACTCAATTCCAAGCACAAAGAAAACCGTTGCATAATTATGTATTCGCAATCACAGAAAACAAACACATAATACTAGATTGGAAGGATAAGATCTAATCATAAACATAAGTCTCAACATTATAACAGTTGTTTCAATAATCGACATCCAAAATCAACATAAAAACATGGTTACTTGGTTAGGGTTTCATCTAGATCTCAAGAAAGAGGATTAGTTGTCCATGAGAAGGAGATAATCGAAAGGAGCTGCCCCTTCGCACGACCGAAGCCGCTGTCTTTTTCAACGTTGGAATTCCTCCGTTTTCAATGCTGCCGAAATCAGTGGCATAATGCGTCTTTTATATAGGGAGGGATTTAATGTCTTAATCACTTAACAGGTCCATCGAACTTTCGGTAATAACAAATCAACAATTTCACTTTAAACTCTTTGCATTTTCACCCCAAACTTCTTTAAACTTCCAATTTTTATCCAAAATCTCGGACAACGGGCTCGAGCAACCTATAAACACAAAAATGACAAAATAATTATCAAGTAACTAAAATAGAAGACTAAGAAATATAGTTTCGAGTCACTTAATACTACTGCTCAACCTCCCTATGGAAAGAGTGCTTTATTCAGTGCCTTGAGCATCACTTGACAGTGCTTTTATGAGCAACTAATAATTTATCGCATGAAAAATGGGCTCTTATGCAGTTATATTGATGAAACAATTGCACACAAAACATAAATGAGTTGTGTCATGGGTATACAAAATCGAAAGTGGGTGCAGAGTATGGGAAATGCTATCAATATTTTGACGAGTTCAATATATAGTTCGAAACTGAGAAACCTATGAACCTTTCCTCTCAACAATAGTAGAAGGTTTTGGTAGGTTAGAAACATCAAACCTCCGATTGAGAACATCGGAGCCGATAGCTCGAATGAGTTGATGTTTATCAATACCTAACCATATTCATTACACTGTGCCATGAATCCTCTTTCTCTCTCTGAGGGGCTAGGTTTAGGAAGTGCCAAATTTGAAATTTGAAAAGACAATGACACCGAGAGAGAGCGCTTGGGATTTTGTGCGTTTTTTTTATCTTGTACCCTAGTTTTTTTTGTCTTTTTTTTTTTTTTTGTCTTTTTGATCATAGAAAAAGAATATGGGAATAAGAATGTTTTCCTTTTGCTTTTATCAAATGGCGCAATGGCTTCACTCATCTACCGGAAAAGATAAGAACGTAATGGGGGACTATACTCTCTCTTTCATCTCTCCTCATTGATTTCAATGGATCCATTACTATCACTTACATTTATTCTCAACTCTCTCTATCTCTTTACTAAAAATGGGTTTTGATTATGTATTAAAAACTAAAATGATTGGTACATACCATATTTTCATAGATCCAATCATATCTCTCTCATATACATGTGGACCGGATATGTAGATTAATAGATTTAAAATGACCGTTGTAGAATTTTACATTGTTAATCTAGCACCCCTAAATGGATAATTAAAAGATAAGATGATAAGTTTTGATTATCCAATTTTATTTATGCCATTGAAAAAAAGAGAGGGGAAAATCAATTTTCTCGTTACTTTCCGTGTGTTTAGTTACCAAAAAAAATTATAGAATCCACAACTACAACTCTGTTCATTGAAAAACATTTTCCCAGCAAATTAGATTATGCCAAAAAGAAGAAATTTTATTATAATAGTATATTTTGGAAAATGATATTAGCACTCCAAAAATTGATGTAGACACTTTAAAATTAGTGTATTTTCAAAGCCATTTTTATTTATTTTTTAAAGTGCCTACAGCAATTTTTGAATTGGCAATATCATTTCCCAATATTTTACCTGGGAAAGCAACATTCTCGACAACCGAGACGTGTTTTAGAACCCGTCCGAGTTATCCATAGGGAAAAATAAAAACCCAAAAAGAACCCGTCCGAGTTGCAGTCTTTCTAAAACCCTTGTTCAACCTCCTCCTTTCTTCCTCGGACTACTACCTTCTTCTTTATTTGACAGTCTCCAAATCGCTGAATGGGTTCAGTAGCTGCTAGATTCACCAAGTTATGGAGATTTCCCGGTATTTCCAGACCAGTCTCTTCATTTGGTATTCTCTCTCTCTAGATACTTACACTTTTCTTGTTAATACACATAATAGGGATGCGTTTGTCTCGTGTGTATACCGCTTATTTACGCGATATGACGTAGTATTATTGTACTTCTACGACCGATATTTTGTGGCTTTGAGGTAAGAATCTGTATAAGATTACTCTGTCTGTGGAGCTGTATTCATCTGTAATGCACATCCTTTGAGGACTTTCATCGGGTAGTTGGTAGGCACTTTATGAATTGACGTCGTGTCCATCTGTTTCCTATAGTTCGGGATTCAACTGCACAAAAGATAGATCCAAACTTCAATCTTATTGATTTCATCAGTTCGGGTTTCTTGTATGTTCCTCAAAAAAAAAATTCTTCTTTTTGAAGAATGACAGATAAAAAACGTTTTGATGGATGCAAATAAGGGATAGGGTAAATTGTTCGTGTAAACCCTAGCATATATAGTGGTTGTTACTGTATTCGCTGATGTTTTATTCACCTTTCTTATTTTGATAATATAGCGATGACGTAGGCAATCTTGCCGGAACCATCGTGCTTTTCTTGGTGTGTGTATTTGGTTCGTCGCTGAACAATGTTTTCATTGGGTGTGATATATCTATTGGGTTTGTGGTGAAATGCAGAGGTTGGCATACAAGGAAGCTCTAAGTTGTGCTACTCAACAGTGTCGGATGTTGAGGAAACTGAGAAAGATGGAAAGAACAATAATGAAGCTCAAGACGATGATTTTTTTGTAGCTGAAATCCCAGAGTTACAGAGCGTGGATCCCAGGAGGGGGAGGCGTTTCCGTGGAGTCCATAAGGTACTTGTTGAAATTGGTTCATTCTGAAGAAAACATTTGCAGATCATTGGAAAGCAATTCAGATTTGAATGGCTCCATTTATATTTATGAACCATCTGTGGCTGATAGATAGAGAATGTAGAATGGGTTGGTACTACAAATTGTGCCATGAAATTATGGGGAAGTATAAAGTCTGGAGATGATGTTAGGCTTTATACTTCCCCATAATTTCTTTGGAGTTTGCTCTTGTGGTTTAATTGCGGCTGATTGATTGGTGTCAGTAGTATTTTTACAACTTTTGAGGATTAATTGAACTTCCTTGGGCTATAAAACCTTGTCCAATTGCTCAGCTTCATCATAAGGAATTGCATAGAAGGAACAAATTATTTTTCCCAGATAGATTTTTATTTCGAAAGGAATATTGAAACCCTAAACTAACGGTTGCTTTGTTTAGAAAAAAAAAACTAAGGGCTGCTGACCCATTACCTCTCGTGGATGGTTGTGGGAGACGTTGAAAGTTCATTTTCTCTTGGTGCGCTCAGTTCATTTGGCAACTATATGGAGGATTGGATATCAAAGCTTGTAGTGACTTTATCCAACGGTTGGTCTTAACTCTTACAGGCTATTTTATGCGGAAAAGTTGGGCAAGATCCTGTGCAGAAGATCTTGCGAGATGGCCGAACTGTAACCATATTTACTGTTGGGACAGGGGGCATGTTTGATCAAAGAATAGAGGGAGCAAGGGACTTGCCAAGACCTGCTCAGTGGCATCGAATTGCTGTGCATAATGAACATCTTGGGGCTTACGCAGTGCAACAACTTGTCAAAAAGTATACTTCCTTTTTTAGTAGGAATGAAGTCACCTTGTTTGCTTTTTCCTGCTTAACATATGGAGTGCTTGTGCAGCTCTCCAGTTTATGTTGAGGGTGACATTGAAACTAGAGTGTACAATGACAGTATTAATGGGGAAGCTAAAAATATTCCAGAGATATGTGTGCGTTATGATGGTACGTTTTGTGCATTTTGTTTTTCTTATTGTTATGATTATAATGTCATGTTATGGAGTGTTCACATATTACAAAGGCTATTACAGAGATTAGAAGTTACACATGTTCCATTGAGTGGTAACCATATATTCGAATGTTCAAGTACCAGAGGTATTCGATTCCATGTTTAGGTTAAGGTTCTCAATTACTTCTTCTTGTGGTTTTTGTAAGTCATTTTTTCCATTGCTATGGTTTAGCTTACAGATCCTTTAGTTCCTTTTTGCCTTCATTATGGCGAGGAATATCTTCATCTGTCATGACAGAAAATACTTAAGAGCTGATAGCCTGATGAGCATTGTTAGAATAGTTTAGTCTTTTTCCCACATCGGTTAGTTGAGTTATGTAATAAGTCACTAGATAATATAAATAAAGTTCTCTCATGTGAGAGAACCAAACATATCGAAGTAGATTGTCATATTGTTTGAGAGAAGATAGATGGTGGTGTGTTGGCTTCTCCTTTCGTGTCTACAAGAGCTCAATTGGCAGATATATTTTACCAAACCATTGTTTAAACCACGTTTAGCTTTTATGTAACAAGCTGGAATTTATTGATATTTATTCTCTAGCTTGAGGGGGATTGTTAGAATAGTTTAGTCTCTGTCCCACATCGGTTAGTTGAGTAATGTAACAAGTCATTGGATAATATAAATAAAGTTCTCTCATGTGTTAGGGTTAATTAACACCTTTTCCCTCTCTCTAATAGCAAGCATGTACTCTTGCAGCTCTTTTGTTCTATTGAGAAGAAAATTTGTAGACAATGAATCTGGAACACTCAAGGTAATATGGTACCTGCAACGCAAGGAATTTGAGGATTTGATTCTAGTAGACACTTACCATCTTGTGGATTGGGATACAATTTGCACTCCGATTTGAGAAAGGGTTTCCGAGTAAGGAGGCTCGCTATTTTCAATCGAAGTTTATTGGGGAATTGGGTTATGGAGATTTGCCTATGAAAAGGATAGTTGTCCAGGAAAGTGCAGTGTGCTAAGCATGGAGAAGGTTGGGGTGTGTGGTTCTCGTTGGAAACACAATTGTCGCACCTCAATGTTAGGCTTGTTTCACAAATGAGCCGAGCCTGAACCTTATAGTATTCGGCTTGGTTAGGCTTGCGAACCTGTAGTTAAATATAATTAATAATTCTTTAGGGGTCTATATGCAAGTATAAAAAAAATTCAATGTTATATATATAATTTAATACTTATTTTTCTCTCAAATTCTATACAACCAATGAGAGTTTGCATTTGATTGAGTTTAATGAGCCGAGCCAAACCAAACCCGAGCCTTGACGAGCTCAATTTAAGCCTAGATTCGGCTCGGCTCGGTTCATTTGAGTTTAACGAGCCAAGCCGAACTCGAGCTTTGAAAATTTTTAACAAGCAGAACTTGAGCCAAGTTATTAAGGCTCGAATCAAACCCAAGCCGAACTCGAGCCAGACTAGTACCTTAATGAACCCAAGCCGAACTTAACAGAGTTTGGCTTGATTCAGCTTGTTTACTACCCTAGTTGAGAGATGCTTACCCTTATATATATATATGAATAGCAAAAAATAATTTTATTAATCTTTGAACAAGGTACAAAGTCTAACAGAATAAGGATAACGACATCATATTCCTAAGAACAATCATATGTCCTAGTTCGAGACCCAATCCCTTGATTGTCAAGATGCCAACCAAAGAAAACCCATTGGGACAAGCCCAACTCCTAATAGGTATAAAAGCCCAAATAAATGGGACAAGCCCAAACAATTAAGATCCAAACACCTAAAAGGTCTAAAAGCCCAGAATTGGAAGAGCTCAATACACTTAAGCACAAGACAAACCCTAACTAATCCCAATCTACCAACAGCAGCCCCCCACACCAACCACCACAGCTACAGCCGAACCAGTGATTGAAAAATCGCGCCTAGGCGAGGCAAGGCGTGAGGCAAGCCTGTGACGCCTCACAGGTGTGAGGCGAGGCGAGGTTGAGTGAGGCGGGCGACTAGTCGTGAGTCGAACGACTAGTTGCGAGGCGTGAGGCGACTTAAAAATCACGCCTAGGCAACATTAGGGCAAAAAATGCAATCAGATCTTATATTCCAAAAAATGCGATCAGATCTTATCACATACCTCTCTGCTTCTCTCCTCTGCTTCACTCCTCTGCAGCGTTAAACGGTCAAAGACAGCCAACACGATCAGATCAGATCTCTCTCTCTCTCTCTCTCTCTCTCTCTCTCTCTCGCACGACCAGCCACCCATGATTTGATCTTGTTTTCTTCTTCTTCTTTTTGCCGACAGGGTGTGTGACTATATGTGTCTATCTATATACATATATATATAAGTATGTATGTGCTCGGACCTTTTTTTTTTTTTTTCCCAGTCAATCATCAATCTAATAAACTTCTTTTTAACTAGTGTGTTGCATATTTAGATCACAAGATCATTATTCAAACTTGAAATCTACATTTTTTTTTATGCATTTTTAAGAATTTGACTGAATCTGAGTGATTCATGATGCGATACAAATCACGATTCGCAAATATATTGTTGGTTATTATGCAATATGGTGATGTTTATTCTTATTTTGATGGTAGGAGTGAATATTGGTCATTTATGTAGTTTATATTTCTTTTTTTTTAAACGCTCGCCTCGCTTGAATGAGGCGCTCGCCTCGCCTCGCCTCGCTTCAATGAAGGCTTTGTCGCCTCGTGTTCGCCTCGCGTATTTAAATCACTGAGCCGAACAACAACCGCTGCCATCGCCCCACAATGCCGTTAGGCCATTTCCAGTTAAACCCAGGAGAAAAACCGGCTGAGACGGACGGACTTTGCTCCAAGAACTAGTGACCAAAATCTTGCCGTTAAGCGAAACCGGTTATCCCAACAGATTAGCCGGTGGCCGACCACCAAGATGGAAAGGAGACGAAACCAAAGGGGGTTGCGGAGAAACTGACGAGCAGAAGATCGAGATTAGCCGGTGGCTGCACATCATCACCGCAAAGCAACGACAAAAACAGTCACCACCGCAGCACCCGAAACGGAGAAGACCAGCGACTAGACCGGTGTGAAGCAAAAGAGGCCGGAACTCAAGAGATCGCCGTGAACCTACCGTATGTCGCTGGTCCAAAAAACGAACAAGAAGCATCCAGCCGTAGAAACCCATGTCGCCAAAGCCGCCAAAGTCCGCCGGATTACCGCTACACACCTGCAAAAAGGAAAGGGAAAGAATAGGAAAATGGCGGCCTGGGGGGAGGAGGGAGGCGCCCCCCCCCCCCCCCCCCCCCCCCCCCCCCAAAAAAAAAAGAGCTTTTACGTTTTGGTTTCTAGAGAGAGGTTGGAGTGTTTTCTAGAGAGAGGGGGGCCTGTGATTCCTCTTCTATATTTGATGGGGTCGCGGGGGTGGCGGGCTGTCTCAAGATGGACAGGGAGATAGTGCGGTGGGATATTAGGCTTCACAGGGAGGTACATGATTGGGAATTGGAGAAGTTGTTGGAACTCTTGGGAACATATGTGCGATGAGGGAGGTGGGGAGAGGGGAGGATTTGTTTAGGTGGATTCCGGTTACCAAATTTTGGTTGGAGGAGGAAATACTACATTTCCTTGGAGAGCCATTGGGGCACTCGTGCCCCAACAAAGGTTTCATTTTTTTTGTTTGGCTTGTGGCTAAGGATAAGATTCTCACTGTTAGTAGAGAAAATCTTATACGAAGTAGGATGATTATTGTGAACTGTTGTTGCATGTGCTTGAGAGATGTGTCAATGGGGCATTTGTCTATTTATTGTCTGGTTGCGAAGGAGCTTTGGAATGCGGTTTTTGTTTCGTGACTTATGTTGTGGGTTTTCCCCTGCTATAGTGATGAAGCTTATTCAAGGATGGTATGGATCTAGAGTGGGTAGAAGAAATGAATTTTGATACCGTTGTGCTTGATGTGGTTGATCTAGAGAGAGGAATGGAAGACATTTCCACTTTACTTAAGAGTCTTTTACTTTCTACTTTATTTAGTTGAGACCTGAGGGAGTGCAACCCTACTCAATTCCTTGACATGTTAGATAATTTTGGAGTTTAGAGCGGTGTGTAGGTCCTTTTGTTGTTAGGAATTAGTTTCTACCTGCTTTCTTTTGTACATGGGTAGCTTCTATTCGTGCCTTTCTAATAAAATTTATCACTTACCAAAAAAAAAACACTCTAGCCAACCTTCATGAATACCACCATCCATAACATCATTTTCCTAAGGTAGTATGCATGTTGGAAGACATATTGAACGCCGCATAGCATATTGTGTCCATTTCATCATTTGCACTATAATGAAGGCCTGGTTTATTGGAACCTTGAAAAAGAGCTGTTGGTTTTTATTTAGCCAATCAATGAGACCGTTGGTTTAGGAAATTAAAACTCTTTTGTACCTGGGAAGGGCATCATCAAAGACTGCAATACCTTTGGCGGAGGAGACTCATAGAGAAAGTGGCAAACTTTGAATTGACTAGTTTCTACCTCATGGAGTTGTTCACTTTATGAGCAGATCATGTGTTGTAATGACACATGGCAGGCTCAGGCGAAATCAAAGATGAGAAAGTCATGTTAGTTGAGTCTATATCATGTGTTGTATTATGCACTAGTGAAGAAAGTGGTAATAGAATAAAAGGCATCTGAAGCTGAAAATGAAACATAATAGTGTTGGCGGAACCAAGGAGGACGATGACCTAAAGAAAACAAGAATTTTGCCCCAAAAATAGCAGAATGGAAGAAACTTTCCCAAAGTTACCCGTACTTAGAGGCATGGATAGCTCGTTGAACTGTACTTCTAAAACAACAAGATACATTTGGGAAAGTAACAAAGATATGGGATGCAGCCATGTAGTAATATTTAGGACTATGGTAGTTCTGTTTGTTGGTATACAGTTATGCTCTGCTAAAATTGCTTCAAAAAAGGGTCAGTGGGAGTGATGTCGACTAATGTAAAAGCGTAAATAAAGCCCTCCTACCAACACTTGGTCTAGGAGAGATGGTGGAACCTGTTCCGACGCTATCATTGTCCTAATCGGGTGCCAGTCGCTAGTGCATAAAATGTTACAAAGTGGGAATCAATTGTCATGATGGTAATAAATGTATGCGGAAATTTTGGAAACCTTGTGTAGATGGACTATACATAGGTAACATGGAACTTTGAATTTGTGCAAACCCTTTTTCCTCAGAGCTCTATGCTATGTTATTATATTTGTGTTTGTTTTACAGGGAAGCTTCACCTTGTAAAAACGGGAGAGAGCATCAGCAGCATTAACTTTGAGGAGCTTCGTAAGTTTTCTTCTGCATATTTGCAACTACATTTGTGTCTACTGAATTAGAAGTATTTAAAAGAAATAAATTGTATGAACAAATAAAAGGATTGGTGGAATAGTACTGCATTGTTTCCTCAATGGCAGCATGTGTGTTTGGAATGTTGATTTTCTGAATAAAATGCCAGAATTTCCGAATCCAGAAATTGCTATTGAGGAGGTTTCCTTTTGTCTTCCCATCTTTATTGCCTTGTTGATCACTCTCTTCATTTCTTTTTGGCAGGAGAGGGATTGCTTTAATAGAAGTTTGCTAGCAGTTGTAATTTAATTGTCAGCAAGGGAGGAGTAGACAAAGAATAAGATATATGTATTGGACCTATTGGTTTAGTTCTTCTGATTTGTAAGTAGCCAGCCTAGTTATTCTGATGTGGAACCAGGCCATTAAATTCGTCTCATTTTTTTGTTTTTTGTTTTCCCTCAGGAATTGGGGTTCTTCTCCTACCTGTATTGGATCGAACTTTCTAAGCCGAATCGTCCTGCTTTGATTTGGGGTCAGAAAATTTGCACAAATTACAGGAACTTTGCTCGTTTTTTCATATTTCATTTCTTTCCCCTCAAAAAGTTTCTCATCTTTCTCGGAAGACCAAGGCTCTGGCAATAGATATACGATCTGGGTTTTGCATGACCATAACATTCTTGATTCCTCCAGACGGGCCTTTGCTGTTTTTGAATTTGTTTTCGTTCTCCATGTGTCCGAAACGAAAATCGTCATCACCGTCATATCATACCCGTCTCCCTTTAAATTGGGTATATATATTTCTTTTTTTGGTACTTCGGAATATTAAATTGGGTACCTTTTGCCTTTTGGTTTCCCTCATTGTTTTTGAAGAAATCAGATTCCGCGAGACATCACATGGAATGAAAACAAGATTGGCAAAAGAACTGAAAATAGAAAAGGATAATACTACTCACACAACGATCCAAACACAACAACTTACACAATCTTTCACATACATGTGGGGCCCACACATAGTAGTGTGTGTGGAGTCTACATGCATGTGAGAGATTGTGTAAGTTGTTGTGTTTGAATTGTTGTATGAGTATCATTTTTGAATAGAAAAAGTAAACGCACGAATAAGATGTGATTTCTTTTAAGGTGAAATTACACGAACACCCCCTCATCTATTTGGTTTAGATACAGACACCCCCTAACCTTTAAAAACGCCCATACACACCCCCTCATCTTCTACCTTTACCCAAGGAGCACCCTTCTGTTTCAGTGCCGTTTGTTGCAAGGCACATGTCAATACTTTTGCCAAATTTTAGACAAAAATGCCTTTTAACAGCAACATATACCCAGTTGCCTTTCATACCTCATTCTCACTTTATATCAGAGATTCCCTCTCTCTCTCTCTCTCTCTCTCTCTCTCTCTCTCTCTCTCCTGCGGCAGCCATGAAAGGTGGCAAGTGACAACAATAGCTATAGTAGCTACCATAGCCACACCAACAACAAATCTAATAGCGGCAGTTAGAGCTACAACTCCAACCAAATCCAAAACTGGGTTGATTCCGAATGCCGTTGTGGAGAAAAAGCCCGTTTGAGGACTTTAAAATACAAAATGGATGACAAGCAAATGCAAAACAACAAAAGCCTCAATTGTTAAAGGTTATCAAAGTCACCATTGTACAACACCTTTCAAAAAAATCCTACTATTCCCAAACAAAAACCCTAATGTATTCATATATCATATAATATGAACATATAAATCTACATTTGCGCCATTTAATAAGAAAATCTAGGATTTTTTTTACATATAAAACATACCTTCCAAAGTAGGGTTTGCCACGATCTACAGCTTTTCTACAGTGTATACGATCCGATGTTCTTCAAAACTTAGGTTTTCTTCACGATATAGGGTTAGCCATGATCTACAATGCAAGTTGAAGACGGAGAGGAAGAGAGACAAAGGCGCCATGATCGAGTAGGGTGGAGAGAAATTTTTGACCGAGTGAAGTGTGGCGTATGCTTGTTGCTCCATTTCATAACAAACGGTATATTTGACATTTCGTTCATTCCGTTAACGGCGTTGAGGTTTTTTTTTCCTTTACAGTAGATGAGGGGGTGTATATGGGCGTTTTTAAAGGTTAGAGGGTATCCGTGTCCAAACCAGATAGATGAGGGGGTGTCCGTGTAATTTCACCAAGGGTATATTTGACATTTTGTTCATTCCGTTAAGGTTTTTTTTTCCTTTTCATTAGATGAGGAGGTGTGTATGGGCGTTTTTAAAGGTTAAGGGGTGTCCGTGTCCAAAGACTCCAAACCATATAGATGAGGGGGTGTTCGTGTAATTTCACCTTCTTTTAAAGGATTGCCGTGTACGTGAGAAAATTCACCTTAAAAAAAGGGGGACTTTCTATGTTTTGAATCTTTTTGGTTCATGCGGTTCAAAAAAAAAAAAAAACTCTTTTTGGTTCATGGATTTTGAATCAGGGTTTGTGTAGAGATACAGGGAAGAATAAGAAAAAATAAACCCTCTAAAAGTCGTCTTCCTTGATAAATATCGAATGAATTCATGATTCGAACACAATGGAAAATGATCATAAAAAACCACAATGGAATAAAAGAAGTATTTTTCCTTTACAAATCTCAAACCATAGCCGATGGTCAATTCATGGGGTTTTTTTTATCCGGGAAGAAGTAAGAAGCTGATTATGGGTGATGAGAGGTTCGCTTCTTCATCACAATTCAATTCTGATAAAGAAAGCACAACATGAGGCGCAGCCCGTTCCACTAAGATTCTTATTTTTTAAATATTTATTTTTTGTTTTAGAGATAGGTTATTCTCTCACAATACATTACTTTTAATTCAAAAAATAAATATTTATTTAAAAAGAGAATTGATATTCACTCTTTTTTGTTATCCACTCTCTTTTTGGTTTTTAATGTTGAAAGTATATGTATTATTTTTTTTGCTAAAAGACAAAAATAAGAGTGAATAACTAAAAAAGAGCAAGAATATCAATTTTCTTTTAAAAATAAATACTACCTCCGTCCCAATTTAGTTGTCACTTTTTGGAGTCCGTGCCACTTTTCAATTGATTATATCTTATAATTTATAATATTTTAGGTGATTTTGAAAACATTGTATTATAGAACAAATCGAGATCTATCAAACAAGATCCATATTGGATATAAAATTCATTACCAATTTAAAGATATAACAAGTTTTTTCATCCGGTTAGAATAGAACTGTGACAAGTAAATTGGGACAGAGGGAGTACTTCTTTCCCTTAGCGAAACGGGCCTCAAGTTAAGTAACTATAAATAATTTGCTTTTGGACTACAATGCTTTGCTTTTGGACCCTAAACAAAATCACCTTGCCGAAAGGCTCACCCCAAAGGAACAAAGTTGCTAACAGTCCAGCCGTAAAGGTACTCAGTAATAAATTCTCCCACTTTTTGACATTTTGAGAGAGAGAGAGAGAGAACGTAGAAATTAAAGCAAATTGGTCAAAATTCTAACCAAACCATTTGAGAAATAAGTACTACAGTACTACTTATATGCTAACAACCCACACCAAACACAAGATCCGAGAGAGAGAGAGAGAGAGAGTGAGACAGGAAAATGGGAATCTGAAATTCACAATACAGCTGGAGCACAAGGCTGTGTTTGAAATCCGCAGAAAGCAATGTCAAGGAAAGGATATTTTTCCTCGGACCCAGTGACCTTTCAGTGCACCCTATACTACAAGATCCCGGGTCTGATAGAATCTAAAGAAAGAATAAAGACACAAAAATATATGTTCTAGACTTGTTCAACTTTCTACCCAATGTTCCTCTTATTTATTTTCCTTCTCCTTCTCCTTTCCCTTTCCACGGCTTCTGAAAGCCTCAAGAAATCCTACCCATATATTTACCCTAATCCTAGGAAAATCTACCCTTTTAGCACTGCCATATCCACATACTAAGCCTGAGCTACAAGTACGATACCAGCTCCTTGAATAACATGAATCCATCATTTAGCTAAAGATCCATTCACTCACTTGATACAGCAATCAAATAGCAGCATCCACACACTTGACTACGCAAATGACTAATACTTCTTACCAATGAAACTCTTCGCATACAACCCATGTATTTCGCTACAAATACGGAAACACATTAAGGAAATGTTATTGCCTCGAAAACAAAATGACAAATGTTGTCACCAATAAACTTAACATTTCACAATAGCGGGTAGCAAATGTGAAGGCAACTCGTAGAGACCTTTAACTGAACATGTTGATATCACAGATGATATCATAGAACGATCACTTTAATTACATATTCAAACTGTTCGCAATTAAACTACCACAATAACACACACCAGATAGCATGTTTGTTATCTGTCTGTCAGTCAAACAGCCGAGAGCACAAGCCAAAATCAACACAAACTTTGACCAATTTGCAAAACACCTAATCTTATGTATCTCTGCTACACTTCATACACACATCTATGACAATTACGACCGCAAACGGAAACAAGAATGCTCACATTGCCACTTAAAAAGAATATATATAATATTTACTGGTTTGCCAGATCGTGCAGTTACTGTGGGTCTACTAGGCCTCTGATAAGGGTTTCTATCTCGTAAGTTGTTTCGCTCTCGGGTCTACTAGGCCTCTTTCCTTCCATGGCATCTTTCTTTTTACGACAGTTTGAGCAGAGAAAAGGGCCTTCCCATGGCTTTGATGCAGGTGAGAAGTAGGGCCCGGAGTTGAGAGATAAACCATCGCTCGGTGTTTGATCTGCTTGGCAAACTGCACACCTGAGAAGCCTAGAGTTCGAGTTCAAAGGAAAATCCTTACCCAACCTGCAGTTCCATAAAGGTTGTCATAAACTAAGAAAAGCTAGGTGACATAACTTCGGAAACCTCTTTCTTTTAGGAGATCCGACATTGTGACATCAAAGTTAAGCATATTGCAGCTACCAGAAAATTTCAACATCCAACAGAATCAGCTTTCATTTTACAGCAAGAAGTAAATCGAAAATATATTTGTTCTATACAAGCTAAATACTAGTTAAAGAGTTAACATATATAGGAAGGGCCAATGCAACCACAACCATTTGAACTTCTTATGCCTATCAAATGCAAAATAATGCTATTAAATACTATTATCCCACAATTATAGACAAAGTGATTTCTCTTGGATATTGCCACTATAGTTTAGCTAAACATGTATTCTTCTCAAAAAAGCAATGGGTGTCCAAACTGTCAATATGCATAAAGCAGAAGAGCCTCCTGTCACCTACACTTCAATTGAAGGTGGGTGCCCGTTTGTCACATGTGTATGTATGAGAATTCCAACAGCAAGAGGATTCAGTAAGTCAGAATACCAACAACCCATAACAACTTAACCAGAGGAAAACCTAAAAGATAATATCTACTCCAAAATTGCTTTTGTTGGGTGTCCTGCAACATAGCATAAAATAGGATCCTGCCACGTCAATCGTTTACTTAACCATTATAATATCATTTTCTCATGCATGGAGTCCTCCATCCAGGACTGACAATAATCCGCATGCCATGATGAAAAAATCCTAGCATACTACAACCAGGGGGAAAGGTGGGGATCCCAATAGACTTACGAGGTTGTTCACAGCAAAAATTGGGTTCTGATTTCTGAGAAAGAATATCTATGGTGTGGAAGTAAGGCAAGAAACCCATGAAAGTTCTCTCTTTTTTCTTTAGAAAGAAAGCTTTAACTATCTTAGAAAACATGTTACTCCGACAGATTCCTGAACCCGTCAAAAAATGGAGGACAAATCTTACATATATTCACAGAATGCACGTTTAACATCAGCTTAAACTTTTGCATAGCAAGTATATCAAATCCCAAATCAGCCAAAGCTAATTCAAAAGAATCAAAACCCTAATTTCAATCTACTTCCGTAAGGAAACTAACCACAACCAATCAAACATATACATACATGTTCCTTCTCTTCTGACATTAGAACGATAATTTGTTAACAAATAACAAGTGGAGATGGAGAATGAGAAAGAGATGTGGTGAAGCGAAGTTCAATCAATCCCCCCTTTTTTACATTTCCAATATTAGATCAATTAGATGTGAATCCGCTACTGATTTGGTTTGGTTTAATACACTAGAATGGTAAGGCACGTTTAAAGAAGACAAACCATTATCTTCACTTGTAGCCATTATGGCAGTAGAATTTTATCTGATTAGGTCTATTAAACTAATATTGACCATCAGAATTAACACCAACAGATTAAACAAGCAGACCTAAACATTAACACAAAGGTATGTGATGTAAGACACCAAGCCGCCAGGCAATCAACCAGGCAATCAAGACAAAAAAATAAATTTCTTGAAAATGTCCCATAGCAGTGTATTGGTGCTTCTATCTTTTTTAAAGGTAAAGTTATGGTGATTGGGACGTACCTTTCCGTAAGCATCGCAGAACCCTCCTCGAATAATTCCTCCACAACTCCGACAGCAGAAAGCTTATTCGTTGATTTGCTCAAACAAGTTCGAGACCTCTTTCCAAATATAAGAGAACTGAAAAGATTTTGTTTCTTCCTGGGAGTTGGAGGCAAGATAGGATGGTCAAAGGGAATTATATCAACAACGAGGCAAGTTGTATCATCCTTCAGGCCTCTTGACCTGAGAGCCTCCTAAACAATGGAGCAGACATTTACATAGTACTGAAGTAGAAAAACTGGAAGCACAAAGGTCGACAACAAGAAAGCTCATCATAAAAATCACCTTAACAACCAGCTTCGCAGCAAGTTCAGCAGGTAAACCTCGGCAGGACTGTGCTGCCATATCAGATGATAGTGCATCCCAAATACCATCCGATGCAATTATAAGTCTTCCTCCAGCGTTTGAAAGCTGAACATCCAATAAAAACTATTAACTTCAGATTATACTACCTAAAAGTTGAAAAGCCGTCAGCAGAAGGACCAGATTTACACACCTTGACTTGCTTAACATGAGGTATAGGAACAATGAACTCCCCCACGTCTGTGTCACCTATTGACCTAGAAAGGCACAATCCTCCAGGCCAACATCGGAGAGGACCAACCTACGGAAACAAGAAGAAGAAGAAGGGTTAGTGTTCAAACTTTTTGAGATATGACTATCACTTTAAAAAAACAGAATGTCGTTTTCACCGCATTGCCACCAAAAACATTGAGCCTTCCTACTTCACCCCCACTTGCAGTGACACGTTCTCTCTCTTCCACATTCTCCTCCAGCCTATGGTCAACAGTCAACAGAGAAACCACACCCCCCTGGGTGTCCAATATGCATCGTGAATCCCCAACAGATGCAACAGTCACAGTCCACCCATCAATCACAACAAAGGTAACTGTAGTCCCAGATGTCTCCCCTATCATCAATATCAAACACCAAGGATAAGAACGCACAAATCAGAATCCTAAAAACAGAGCATACAATTTCATTTAATGGAAGGGGGTACGTGCCTTTCTGCTGAAACTCTATGTCAGTTCTCACAAAACCTGCCACTAATGCCCGAGGAAGGGCTTGAAGCCACTCATCCCTACAGATGCCTTGAGGAATTGCACTTAGAACATTGCTCAATAGATTCTCCTTTGCAAATATAGCAGCTGATATCCCATTATGACCATCAAAAATCTGAAACACGATAACCCAAGTTAGAATTCTGTCTTCTAAGGGCATCTCCAAAGGATGCTCCAAAAAATTCACTTGCTCCAAATTTAATATCTGAGAAGCAAGTACCAAAGTAGAAGTTTGAAGTATTCGCTAGAATTTACTCAGAGGCCACAAAAGACAAAAACACAAACTAATAACTGATAAAATAACTAAAACGTAACGTCTCTTGGAGTGCACAACAAAAACTCATATTTCAAACTAATAATGTGATAATGTAAACATTGTAAAGCAGCACAATACACTTTTAATTTGAAATATGAAGTATCTGATGGAGATGCTCTAAGATAACCAATGTGGGCATCACAAACATGATAAACTTTTGAACAAGCTTGTAAAACTCTATTGACAAAGCAATTACCGCGAAAACTGAAAATGATGTCGATGGGTTGCCTGAAATCCTCTGGCAATCGGGTTTGATCAGGAAGTAATCCTCCCCTTTCTTCGCGAGAGCCGCCTGCCCGTACTTAATCGTGGGGTTCTCGACCTTCTCAGTCCTGAGCTCGCGACCGATTAGGGTCCCGAGCGGAACGAGAGGCAGCTTCGGCTTCATCCTCGAAACTCTGATCTGGCTCATTTCATCCTACTCTACGTTTCAACATTTTCCAAAACCCTAATTCCCCAAATCCAATAAAAGCAAAGCCCTTGAAACAATTCCACCAGCTGATCTAATACTTATCTACCTAATTCACAGCTCCAGTACAGCGAATTACTAATATATTATACTCATACCAACTTCTATATAAATACTAACTAAAAAAACAAATGTGAGTCAATATATTATACTCCTACCAACTACTATACAAATATTTGTATAGATGTCGGTACTGAAGTGTGCTGCGTGAAGTGAAGAAAAGTGGATAGATTTGGAAACCCTAGACTTACAATGGAGAGAGTGAGGGTAATAGATCGAGGAGAGGAGATGGAGCAGTGAACGGAGCTTAACTGAGCAATGGCGGTTGTAGCAATGGACTGGACTCGATCGGATTCTCGAAACCCGAGAGAGAGAGAGAGAGAGAGAGAGAGAGAATATGTCTGAATTGATTGGGAGAATCTAGATTCTACAGAGAGAAACGCGGGGAGAGAGAACCGGGTTTTTAGGTGGACATTTCGCAGTAATGCACGGAAAAGCTATGCTCAGAAAAATTATCAAATCGGTAGCATCAAACAAAATAATTTTATTATATTTTAAAGTCATTAAAATAAAACTTGGGAAATTTACCGGCAGGCGGAGGAGCTACCCCTTATTTACCACTTCCATGGTCTACACTTTTGAAATAAAAATACATGGTAGCATAAATTGTAATCACCAATACATAGTAAGCATAATACTGGTGAACCAGTTTGGACAATTTTGCCCTTTCATTTTAACACGACACCCATGCAAAGAAATCTCCCCAAAATCTTATCTTCCCTTCTCTCTCTCTCTCTCTCTCTTGGACGACTGATACACCATTCTATTCCTCTTTCTAGGGTTTGGTTTCCATTGTTCTCCTATGTGCTCCACAAGAACCCAAGACGTGTGCGTACTTCTTCCGTCTATCGATTCCGTCTCAATCCATTTCAATTGTTACACCGAACGCCACGTTAGAATCCATTTCAATCATCTTGGCTTCCAATGTTTCCGTCGACCTCAATTCATAAGATTTGATTCGCACTCGTCATGTAAGTTTTTATACGGGTTAGGGTTTGAAATCAATGGATTTAGGTTGCAATGTTATGTTTTTGCTTCAAAATCTTCGTTGGAATGGATTTGAACGTGATTTGTGATGTTGTCATGTATATGGTTTCTGATGGTGATATGTCTGCTTTTATAATTTTGTCGATATGTCTATTTGGATCCTTCTGAAGAATATTCACTATAACCTCATTAATTCCATGTTTCTGAGTTCCAGCATAAAATCCTTGCATCAGTACTTAATTGATCACCCATTATACTAATGAGTTAAAGTTTTTTTTTTATTTTCCCAAATGAAGAACGAATAGAGGACAAAAGCGATCACGAACTACAAAAGTAAGTAAGGCATGCAAGGAAACTACAATGACCAATCTCAATCTCATTTTCAAGTATGTATTTTTTTAGTCCAATGTTGTTGATTGGTTGGTTAATGTGTTCATTTCTATCTTCTATTTACATAAACTAATGCAATTTATACTTTTTCAATTGCAGGTAGAACCACTAGTAAACATCCTCTAAAAAAGGTTAGATATTATGGTATTCATACTAATTTAACTTTACTCGATCTGTTTGATTATTAAATTTATAATACTTACTCCATGTTGTGTTACTAATCTTTGTGTGGACCATGCAACTTACTCGAATAGCTAGGGACATGTTAAACAAATGCTTGAGGCAGAGAAAGCGCCACACATTAACTTTGCCAATGAAGCAAAGACAAAAAAAAAAATAGTCAGGGTGTTCCCAAGAAGAAAAGAAAGATTGCATTGGTATGGCTTCGTGCAAGGAGTTTTTGTTAAAGTTAATGTCCAATTTAGAAGTAATATGTCTGTGAAAGTCATACTCGTATCCAATATTGGCAAGTTAATTTTTCTGACCAAAATTTATAATATTTGCATGTTAAGCCTGTATTTTGAAGTAGGTTTTCTCCCAAGAAATTGTTGGACCTAAATCGAAAGCTGATCGATGAACAAAGAAAGACTGTTGAAGGACTTGATTTTGGGTCGCTCTTCAATCTCCAATGCAATATGTTGAACCAAGATTTCATATGAAAGTTGGTTGAACACTTCAACCCCAAGACCAGAAATTTGAAATTTGGAAGGTTAAGAGCTTATGAAATCAGTACTGTTGAGGTGGCAAAGGCCCCAAGTCTTGATGTTGGAAGCATACCAGTTTCCACCAATTGTGACGACATCCATGTGGAGCACATTGAGTCACTTTTTTTATAAGATGACAAAAAACTGGAGAGAGGATTGACTGTTAAGACGATGGACAACCAGTGAAATGTTTCAGACTGCCTACGTTCTTTTCGGCTTGTGCTGCTTCTTGTGTCCTACGACAAAGGATGAAGCAGGCCCTAAGTTATTCCCAAGTGTTAAGGATTTGTCTGTTATTTTCCATTATGCATAGCCTTAGTTTGTACTTGATTGGTTGGTTCGTCAAATAACCATGTATAAGAACAGAGATGTGAAGGCCCCACCAATTCAGGGTAGAGCTCGGGAACGAAACCGAATCCAGGGAAAAGGCAGGACAATGTACTTGATTTGGCGCAAGAGAACCTCAAAATGTGGACTTGGTATTGTGAAGTTCTTAAAGTGTTATTCACCGTAACTGAGAGATTTTCGAGTTCTTTGTATGTGAGATGCAATACATTTTGGAAGCAAGTCATGACCATAAAAACTACAATCGACACATTGGAAAATAGTGACGATTATAAATTGGTGAAGATGGCTGAGCACATAAACAAGAAGTATGACAAATATTGGAGTGACTTTGATACTATAAATAGTTTTTGTTGTATGCTAATGTTCTTGATCCCTGTTACAAATTTAATTATATAATATGGAGCTTGAACAAGTACTATGACAAAGCTGAAGTTGCAACCAAGATGCTTAAGGTGAAGGATGTGATGACAAAGCTTTTTAATTGGTATGAGAATACGAGTATTGACCTTGGAAAAACACAAAATGTTTATGAGTCCTATAAAAACATGGAGAAGAATGCATAGGGGCCTATAGATTTTTGTGAGACAATGGCTTTGGAATTTGAGCAACACATGCAAGAGGAGAATAATTGGGTGAGCAAATTGGAGTTAGAGAGGTATTTGTTGAAGGCATGTGAAGATGGTAAACTTGTCGGTTATATTTTTGATGTGTTTGCTTGGTGGAAAGCTAATTCTCTCAAGTATCCCATTCTCTCTCAAATTGCACGGGACATTCTAGCTATTACGATATCTACCATTGCATCTGAATCGACTTTTAGGGCGGAATGACATATTCTTGTTCAACATCGGACCTCTCTTTCTCCCGAAGTGGCGGAGGCCCTTATTTGTACCCAAAATTGGTTGAGGAGTCCAACAAAAATATCTCTTCGAGATGCAATGGATTAGGTGGACAAACTTGAATTGGGTAATACTCTTTACCTATAGCTTATTTATTTGACTTTTGTTTTTATATTTCATTGTTTAACTTGTTTTACATTATATATGTCTGTGTCCTCTTTAGACATTTTGAAAGTATTGAAGGATGATAAATCATGTGTCATTCATTTATAATAAAAAAGAAGAGAGTGAAGAAGAGAGGTAAATAATACTTAACTAGTACATTTAAATGTCTTATTCCTTTTAAAGTTTTTAGCATTTTATTATCTCTATTTTTTTTCCTTTTGTAAACTAATTTAGGGGCTTGCTTGAAAGGAAATGGTGTTGGAAGTTTTGAAGGAGAATGGAATGACTTGTTGGAAATCTGGAACTTTTTTCCTTTCATTTTGCATGTGTTATGAACTTGTTATTTCTTAGTTTTGTACTGTAATCTAGCTATTCTAATATATAAAAGGGAAGCACATGTTTGGTGTCGACAAAAAATGTCATTGCGTCAAACTTTTAATTTATCAAATTACCCACTTGAATTACCCTCACCTATTCATAACTGCCATGGGCAAATTTGTCAACTTAACACACTTCATGATAATTAACTACTGCACACCATTGACAAAAATAGTTTTCATCTCTTTGAACATGAGAAAACCAAAGACCTTCCTCTCAAAAGTCAAACCAAAGAAAGTCTTCTATGCACTTTTCTTTTCCATACTTTTCCCTACCAATTTCCCACCTAAAGCCTTGCTGATAGTGACTAATCGGAGAAGTCTGTACTCCCACCTCAAGGTATCTCCCTTTTTTCTTTTTGTTTTCACTTCCTTTTGGTCTCTTCTTTTTAACTTTTCTTTACAGTGTGGGTGTTGCCACATGCATGTGAGTGTCAACAGATTTTTCATCTTCACATGCTCCCAATGAGAGAGAGAGAGTGGATTTTTTCCCAACATTTATAAAGACTGGGTTTTTTCCCCAATATTTATTACCTCCAAAAAAAATTAGTGGGTCTCCTATTAAAGTTCTTCCAGTCAATGTGAAAATTAAATTGAAGATTTGATCCATATACATTTGTTCGCAGAGATAACCTTATTTGTTGATATTTTTAGAATAATGTAAAGTATAAATTTGGACAAATAACCATATCTATTAATTCTATTACGATTATATAGAGCACATATTTGCAAAGATAATCTTATCTACCAGTCTTTATTAGATAATACCGTGTATAAATTTAGACAGACAATTATATCTGTTTATTTTATTGTGATTATACAAAGTACATATTTTTATAAATAATTTTATATGCTGGTCTTTTTGAGATCTGTTAATTTTATAGTGATTATACTGAGCATATATTTCACAAAATTAAACTTAGTTAATTGTCTTTTCAGACTAATCTAGAGTATAAATTCAGACATATAACCAAATTTTTTTACTTTATTGTAATTATTAAGACTACAAATAACCTTATACGTTAGTATTTTTAGAACAAAATTGAGTATGACTTTGGATAGATAACTATACCTTTTGATTTTATTATAATTATATAGGGTGTGAAAATTGAGAAATTTCAAAAAAATAATATAAGTTGATGTATGCTTTAAAATATGTGTTTTAGTTTGGTACTACACATAAAGAACACATATAAGGTTATTTATATGCTTAGTGTGTTAGACATATTTATGTGAATATTTGTGTTATTATGATGACAAAGTAATATATTTAGGGCCCGATTGGATGCAGGATAAGGATTAAGGATATTATTTATGAAGGGAGATAAGATAGTATGAGGTATTATTTATGAAGGGTGGGTCCACATTGATGTGACTTTTATGAATGAGGGATTAAAAAATAGTTGGTTTGCATGAGGTATTAGAGATGGGGCATAAAATAAGGAAAATGATATTGGCACTCCAAAAATTGATGCATGCACTCCAAAAAACAAGGAAAGTGGCTTTGGAGTTACACTGATTTTGGAGTGCCTGTATCAATTTTTGGAGTGCCAATATCATTTTTCTAAAATAATACTTTGTTTGGATGGGGGATAAAGCCGGAGGATAAGGAAGGGTTAGTGATATAAAAAGTTATTAAATGACTATTTTGCCCTTGTATGGTATTAAATTAGATTAGTCATTAAATTAAATATAAAATTGCAAAATTCAATAACATTAATTACTTTTTCATAATGAAACAATAATAATTTAGTTTACTAATTAATTTAATAAGTATAAAAAATTAAAAATCATTTTTAAAGTAATTTTTTTAATTTTATTTTTTAGTGGGAAATTTTAATACCCTACTTTAATTTAGATTTTACAATTTAATAAGAAAATATGTACTTTAGTAATTTATTACGAGTGGGGGATATGAGAGCACATGGTCACACATGCACATGATAATTTTTCTTTTCTTTTTCTCCTCGTTCTTATCACTTCCACCATTTAAGAGAGAGAGAGAGAGAGAGAGAGAGTGGGATAAGAAGAGGAAAGAAGAAAAGGCAGAGAAGAAGAAGAAGAAGAAGAACAATACTCCCTTTCTGCGATCCCTTCTGAATGTCACAAGTTCGATCTCCAATCTGCTGGTGTTTTTCTTCTTGTTGTTGTTTCACTGTCTGTTGCTATAACAACCCTGATTTTTGGTAAATAAAATTTTCGTTAAATATTTGTTTTTAAACTTTTTAGACTTGGATAGTAATCATTTTTTTCAAAAGTAGTAAACCTAGACTTGTCATGCATGCAAGCCTATAAATAATAGCCTTGAACCTAATTACTTTTCAAAGATAACTTTCCTAGATTCCTTGTCGGGGTGTTCATGCATGCAAACCTAAGATTAATAGCCTTGAATCTAATTACTTTTCCCCAAGTTACTTTCCTAGATTCTTCCTACATATTATATATATATATATGGACACATGGGGAAAAGGAAGAGAGAGAGAGAGAGAGAGAGAGAGAGAGAGAGAGAGGTGTGTGTGCATGTGCATGTGCCCACTTTATCCTAGAAAGCTATGTTTCCTTACACTTTTTAGCCTTTAAACCTAATTACCACATGACAACCCATTCCTAGACTATAATTATCTAGGATTTGCCTAAAAAGCTTAAAATCCTACTTGCCTTATATAACCTTAAGCCTAAAAAGAAAAAGACAAGTCATGGCATACTTGGAAGGCTTGATTGGACAAGACCATGGAATAAATCCATGAGAGAAATAGAGAGAGAGAGAGAGAGAGAGAGAGAGAGAGAGAGAGAGAGAGGGCCGGCCATTTTAGAGAGAGAGAGCCAGTGTTTTGCTATAAATAGGACCTCTCACTTGTCTTTCAACTCACACCTTCCATCTTTCAACTTCTTTCTCTAGAATTCTTGTGTTCTTAATGTTCTTCCTTTATTCTTGAGTTCTTCAAGAAACTCATCCAAAGCCGCCACTAAACCACCACTCGACCACCCTCTCGATCCAAAAAGTTTAGTAGTTTAGTCAAGAACTAGTTCCGACAGAAACTTTTTCTCTTTGGAAGCTACCGCAGGAAGTCACTCCGTTCGATAGCCGACATACTTACTTTTTTTCCGTAGTCGTCACTACCGCCAAGAAGAACGGTAGATTTTCTTTACTCATTCCCCTAAGTATAAAAGTAAAATGATTTATTGCTTGTATTGCTAAAAATGCATGCAAACTTGAAAAGTGTTTTAATAAACGCTTGAAAGAAAATATGACTATATTGAATATATTGATTTTATTTTCCGGAAAAACATATGTTATCTTGAACTTTCCTAAAATGAAGAAAGAACGGATTTCGAAATATAAACTTGAGCAAAAATATTCCTATTTTGATCTTCATGATGGTTATGAGAATGCATATGTGACTACTTGTATTACTTGTGGTTGTGTGATAAAGCATAAGTGGTCTCCATTCCAAGGGCGTCCGTACATGTGGCATTATGCTTTACGTTGTGATTTGAGCATAATAACTAATATAGAGTTGGATGATCTTACTAGTTTAGTTTCAAGATTACAATGAATGATTTATGTGTACGTACGTGAAAAGTTCTACTGCGGAGTCTATGCATGCAACGTGATACAAAAACTGAGAAAGTAGAAACATGACACCTAGGGTGTGTTAAAGGCAAGATAAGTTTTGAAACCACAATGGGGCCAGACTTGGCAGTGCATTGTGTGGTGTGTGTGTGTGAAAACGTTTTCGAAAAGCCCAATGAGAACCCGAACCGGCAGAATCATTGTGGGGATACTCGGGAACCCGGAACGGCGGAACCGAGGGATGAGTTGTGGTTTGGTTATCCGTGGAGAGGAGCCAACGCAATTGTTTCAATGATTTTCGAAAACTCAAATGGGAACCCGGACCGGCGGAACCATTGTGGGATACTCGGGAACCCGGACCAGCGGAACCGAGGGTTTTGAATTGTGGATTGGTTATCCGTGGAGAGGAGCCAATGCCAAATTCAATATTTTGTGTGCCAATGGAAACCCGGCGCGACGGAACTATTGTGAGGATACTCGGGAGACCGGCGCGGCGGAACCGAGGTTGGGTGTGTTAAAAACGATTTGGAAAAAGAAAGTGAAAACGATGACACGGTCTACAATGAGTCGCGTAAGAGAAACACAGAAAATCATGGATATAAACGTTAGTTGGATAGTGAATATGGATGTGTAATTGTTAGATTTTTGTTAAATATGCATGTACAATCATTAACTTTACGATCTATTGTTGTAAGTTATGGGTTAGTGAGTATAGGATTATTCTGCTGAGCTCTTGTAGCTCATGGTGTTACCTTTGGTGACCTTGACATATTATATCGGTGGCGACGCTGGTATAATGTGTCAGACTTTGTAAATGATTGAGGTGAGCTGTACACCTTGGAGGTCTTTGGAGCTGAAGAGCTGGCTCGGATGGAGGAGCAGACGGAGCTGTAGTTAGGAACCCTAGTTTCCCTCCCTTGTGTAATAAGTACTCTTGTGAGAATTATGATGTAATAATGAGCCAGACTCTATTTAAAATTTCAATAAAATTGTCTATTGAACGTTTGCAAAAATTCGGGGCGTTACAATTGCAACGATCGAAAACCCAAACAGGTTAGGGGTTGGGGGAGGGGGATTAGAAGGGGTAAAATCGTCCAATTTCCAAAGGGATTGCTCGGGGGGGGGGGGGGGGGGGGGGGGGGGATAACTTATGGACACCTCAAACCCTAGCCGAAAATAATACCCCCGATTGCCTTATTCTCTGGTCTTACCCAAGAAAGGGGATAAATGAAGACACCTGGGTTTTGGCTTCCCAAACTAGGGCTTAGAGATGGGTCCAGATCTAAGAGAGGGGTGATAACTTATCCCCCTTCCTTCTCCGACATGCAAACAACCCCTTAAGGTTAAATGTTTGTTGTTTTCCACATATAAGGTTATCTTTGTGTATTTATTTGTACTATTTGTGACAAATTAACACATATAAGACTGTCTATTTGTTTTGCTTATGACAAATATAATTTCATCTGCTTGTGTTATTTGTGAATTTTTACATAAGAAAACATATTTTTACTTCTCAAATGCATTTAGAAATTGAAGATTTACTCTTATGTCTCTTCATAAGTTCAAAGATAAACTTAACTTCGCAAGAATGGGGCCTAGAATTACCATGTATTTTTGGATTAATGCTTCTGAAATTTCTGAAAAATAGCGGGACGTTACACATTATAGTATTATACTCCTTCAAGTATTATCACAGTTTGACACTTAACCACATGCGACTATAAAATTGTACAACTTACCCGCTTCAATGTACGGAAAATTCTAAAAAATCGTACGCAAAAAACATATATCTTCTTGGTAAATTATTGTTTTGGTACTGTATTCTTCTTTTTTGAGTTTCACTAGATTTTTGTCTAATTGTTTTGATAAATTATTCGTCTCGACAAGAAAAGTATAAAAAGGTAAGACAATAGTACCAAAAGTAAAAAAGAGTTCACTAAAGAAGTTATTTTTTGTTTCTAGTATCTTTTTATAAGAAATTTTGTAGGGTTATGATTGAAGAGGGAAATGAGAGTAATTATTGGAAATATGGATAATGATTGGACAGAGATAGAGACAGAAATGAGAATAATGATTGGAGATAGAAATGAGTAATGATTGAAAGTAGGGGTAATGAGTGTTTTTTGAGTTGAGAAATTTTTTTTGAAAGGCTATCCAAACAAGGCTCATTTTTATGTACTTTTTTAATTCATATTTCCTGTTGTTGGATCGAATAATCGCTCGCGGATAAAAAATAAAATATGATCGCTCTGTTTACTTATTGAGCGGGTTGCATATGCAAGCTTGACCCGAACACTGCTTGGCCCGATTAGTGTGACTTCGGACTGACAAGAGACTCGAATTGAGTTTCTCCCGATTGGACCAGCCCAAAAATTAAACCCAGTTCATTCACCATCATTGAGTGTGAACTTCGGACTGACAAGAGACTCGAACTGCGTTTCTCCCGATCGGGCCAGGCCTAAAATTAAATCCAGTTCATTCATTGTCATTTCGGACTGCAAACAAACCAAGCTATTTCCGAACAGCTCATAGCTCGACTTGTATAAAAATGGGGCTGAGATAGAACTTGAGTTTTACCTCAATACTCAAAAACTTAATAGTTTAATTGTATAAAAATCGGGCTGAGATTGAACTTGAGTTTTACCTCAATACTCAAAAACTTGATAGTTTAAAGAGGCTCACAAGTAAATTAACCTCTCGCTTGCCTCATTAAGAACTTGACTAGTCTACGAATAAATCGAGACTGAACTCGATGTTTCCGCCGTTTAGTAAACTAGAGCATTGCCCGTGCCTACGGCACTACCAACGATGATCCAAACCACACTAACACTTGAAAATATAATCCAATTGGTTGGGTTTTTCAAAAGAACTTGTCCCCGTCACCTTTCATCTTTCTCTTTATCACATTCCAAAAAGTCTTTGTATCAATGCATATGTACTTCGTCTGAAGTGTGTCATTAAGAACATACACAACCACCTAAGAACATTGGAAAAACCAAAGATGACGATGATAGTATCAGAGTGAATGAAATCCAATCCTTAAGGCCCCTAACCCATTTGCAAGTGAGCTTTGGTTGCTGAATACATAAGGTGAGAGCATTTGGGGAGAGCTTTGCTCATGAATGAGGGTGCTTTTTGGGGAGAGAGCTTTGTGCATAAGCTTACGCCATCAACCTAAACCAATAATTTGGACTTAGGACCCAACAATTCCATCGAGGCTCTTATGGCCTTGAAAATCAATCACACCTGAAGAATAAGAAACAAAAACAAAATCAGATTGCATGAACAAAAGTTGATGTCAGGCAATAAAGAAATTTAATAGCACAATTATCATTTGTTAAGTCCACCTGGTATGGTACTAACATTGGTTCTCTTAAAATAGTTTCAAATAGAACTCAAAGGGCTTAAGTTAGATTTCTCTATAGCCATAATCACTAAAGTGAATCACTCAAGGGCCTACGTTGGTTTCTTTTCAAATGGAGGGTGATTGAACAGGTGCAATTTGGTTTCTTTAAGGGCATTAGTTTGAGAAGAAAATGGATTTCACCTAGATTCTTTATGACATGTTGAAGCAAGGATATGTAGATAAACATGAAATCAGGTTATGTTGGAAAGTCAATGGCTTTGTTTGGTTGAGAGTTTAGTTTAGTTTAGTTTTGGTAGTGGGTGGAGAGAGAAATAAGGTAATGATTGAAAATAGGGGTAATGATTGGAGAGAGATAGAGAGAGATGAGAAAATAATAATTGGAGAAATAGGGTAATGATTGGAAAAAGAAGTAGGGTAATGATTGGAAAAACAAAATAAAAACTTCCAAACGAACATAGCCAATAACATTGCCCGTGCCTATGGGACTACGGTCAATCCAAGTTTAATCTATGATCAAGGATCAAGTCACAATGCATAAATAGTAATAGAGTCAATCATGGCATAGAATCACTAAAAACTTCTATAGCGTGCAATTGCACTTTTATTTTGCACTCGCAGGATGGAATCAATCACTTATAAGTGTAAAAACTAAAACATACACCCTAGTTAGCGCACAAAAAGTGAGAAGTTACATGATCTTCACAGCCACCATCTCAGCCTAACTGTAATAGCGTAAAAATCTAGTCATAGCAAAGTGTTGAATGAGTATGAAATATTAAATAGACAAAAAAAAAAGCACGTTACTCGCAGCAAGGGATGTGATTAAAACATAATCTGAACAACCGATTAAAGGATTTTTTTCGTTACCTTGATGTCTTTCGAGTATCAAAAGAACCCACTTGTGTGTATTGTCAAAAAATAGAAAAGAACAATCTCCATGAGCACATATAAATACTGGTGACCAAAAGAGACCCAATCTTACATTTTTGGCCTTGAACTTAGTAGCAGGATTCTTCTAAAATGGGTGCGCTCCCAAGACGGGAGCGCGAATCGGCGCTCCCAAGATGGGAGCTTGACGGGAGCTCGCTCCCCTTGAGACGGGAGCTCGCTCCTAACTAACATGGGAGCTTATTGGGTGGTTAAGGCAACTATTCTCTTATTCTTAAGGGAGGTATGCCATTGTGGAAATAAAAATATGAAAATCTTATCACTCAAGAAGTTTGGCAAATTGAAAATATCTGACTTCCTATAAGTACCCTTTAAGATCATGAAAATTCTCATAAGTAATCACTTTTCCTTCAATGGTTAAGTATTTAAAGATACTTTATATACGTATTTATATGAAATCTATATACGCTTCTTAGGCGCTCCCAACCTTAGGAGCTTCTAGGTGCCTCCGCTCCCGCGCTCCCGCTCCCGCTCCTGCTCCTGCTTCGTGCTACTAAGGTAATAACTATGGCCTTGAAATACAGCAATCAACAAAGACCACCATTCACCACATGGGTCTGTGTGGTATTGGGAACCCCTTCTGGTTCTGCTCAATTTTGATAAAACTATAGAGGAGAACACTCGAAAGGCGAAATGGAAAGCACAAAAAAGAAAACACAACGACAACTTCAGGGCATAAATTTTGAATTGAAGAGAACCAATAAAACAACTCTAGGGCATAAATTTCGAACCGAAGAGAACCCAATTGAAATAGAACCATAAAAGCACAAAAAAAATACCAACAGACAAAGTCCAATTAAAAAACCAACAGAACCCAATTAAAATAGAACCCAATTGAAATAGGAGGAAATGATTTTGGCATACAACCATTTCGTATCTGCCTATGTATGCGTATGTGGAGGACAGAGGGGGTTGAGTTTGATCAAATAATAGCCCCCCCAATTGGGCACTAACCTGACTGTGTAGGCGGTGATTACTTCGAATTCGATGTATCCGGTGAACGATGGAAGTCCCGGCTTTCGCCGGTTATTACAATCTCACCGTAGTACTTCTTTTCAGACATTATGAGGGTTTAAGGTTTTCCCCTCACAGATTCGCTGTTGACAAAGAACTTCGCAGGAAGCCAATCAAGTTTTACAAATCTCCAATGCAATTGCCACAATTGACTACTTGTAGCAAGTTTGATTTCTCAAAGAAATCCCATTTTCTACTCCCCCGGAAGAGTGTGTGTGTGTGTGGCAACATTACTTAAGTCGAACACTACATTTCTACTCCCCCGGAAGGTTGCACATGCATTGCCCTGTTGAAATTGTTACGTCCCAGTGTAGCACAAAGCACAAAACAAAATTTCAGCCGTGTAGCACAATCCTAAATCGAACACTACATTTCTCACAGACATTTCATCAAACACTTCGTACACACACAAACTTAGAGCAATGGATCCCTGGCACAATCAATCAAACTTTTGATAAACCTTGACAACGTGCATTGAAAATAATGTAACTAAAAATAGTTTGCAAAAATAGTAACTCGTGCTTAGATCCTCCTGTACAATTTATTTAAGAAGATAATGTAAGTCCGTCTGATTATCAATTCCGGACAAAAACAACCACTCTTTTGATAAAAGGGCTTACTTGAGAAAACCCTTTCGAGAGAGAGAGATACTTCGTGGTGCTGCGCTGGTGGTGGGAGTGGCGCCGCTGGTGGTGGGAGTGGTGGCGCTAGTGGTGCTAAGAGGCGCCGTGGTGGTGTGTCGGAGTAAGAGAGGGATGATCGAGAGAGTGGGGGAGGGCGGAGGAGGAGAAGAAGAGAGGAGGCGTTTGGGGGTGGAGAAACCGTAGTGAGAGAGAGAGAGAGAGAGAGAGAGAGAGAGAGAGAGAGAGAGGCGTCTGTTTGAGAGAGGGATTTTTTTTTTACTCTGAAATAAACGTAGTACAGTAATTTGAAACGTGAAAGGACATGGCATTTTTTGCAATTTAAGAAAAAACAATGGGCACTTTAATAGAGTTAGAAGAATGCTTCTCAACCCTTAGATTAAATAAATCTCAGCCCTTGAATGTGTTTGTGTTTGTGTGGGACTTACGCCATTGTATTTTATTAGATAGATGAGCCAAAGTTAAAACCCTGTAAAGCTCGGTCTCGTTTGCACCCAGAGCCCATCAATAAACCCCGATCTGGGTCTCTCTCTCTCTCTCTCTCTCTCGCTCTTCTCGTTCGCTCTGTTGCTATATTAGGGGGAGCACAGAGAGTGTAGAAATGTCGCGTTTCAAGAAACGCCCAGCTGCAACTAGTGCGGCGGCGGAGAAGCCGGAAAACCGGCGTCCGAGCAGCGCCGACCGGTCTGCGTACTTTGCCCGGAGAGAGGCGGCGAAGGTATTGCGGACCGTTCTCCAAGGAGATGCCAAGCGCAGAGCAGTGGGTTCGATCAAATCGCTCGTGTATAGCCCCTCCGTCAGAAACAAGAGAGGCACTTTCGCTTTGGTTTGCGAAACCCTCAAGTGTAAGTTCTATTTCACTCCCGCTTGTACTGTTTTTTTTTTGGTGCTTGATGTCTACCGTTTTCCTTCTCAGAATGCATAAGTGAAATGGGCAGTGGTGGCTCTAGGTAGAGTTGTCAAATGGGCCAGGCACACACGTTTAAATTTGGTTTTAGACGGGCCGGGCACGGACACCGCACGGTTCTAGATGTGTACGGAAGGGCATGGCGCACGACACGATAAATACTAAGTTGTTACACAGTGTTTTTTCCCAAGAACTCAGTTGGAGATGGGATTGCACAAGCATGGCATGAAGCACGGTTGGCACAAAGCTAAATGGGCTGGGCCGGCACGGCTTGTTTGACACCTCTAGCTCTTGGAATTTTGACTCATGGGGGTCGGAAAATTTTTGTATATATACTCTGAAGCTACAAAATCACCCATGAAAGTGTCCTTCCGTGTGAATTTATTTTTTTCGTATGAAAGGGCGACATTATAAATATCCACATGTAATAGAACAAAAAAATTGAGTGCAATTATAGTAAAGGGGAGTGTGAAATTATTTACTTTCATTAAATATCCATTGTTTTGCACGCTAAGGTGTTGCCAATGTCATTTTTAATGGGTTCATTTCTTACCAATTCTATTTAATAGCATAAATACTAGAAATCTAAATTTTCCCATGGGGCCACATGACCCCACAGCCGTACCTGTAGGGTCTCCTCTGGAAATGGGTTATCACAAGATTCAACACAGTAAAATGGTCAGTTTTGGGGGATAGATTGTGTGGTTTATGTGTGTTGGAAATTGTTCAACACGCTTATATGTATTTTTGTAGTTTGTGTGAGTGTTTGAGGTGGACTCATGGTGTTCCTAAGGCCATTCAACCAGGGGTGGAACCAGGATGTTTATGCAGTGCACTTAACAGAATTACTTCAAAACCTCACAAGGATGGACGCATGATTTCAAAGTTGGGTGGGTAAAAGTAATATCAAAAAGATTATCGTAGTAAACAATTTTTGAATCTATATGAGCAATTGTAATAATATAGTCATACATAGTTATAGATGCACCTGTGCATCATATACGTTTCAGAGAGTAAGTACCAAACCTAGGGTTAATTTTTTATATAGATGCAATCCTACAGGAGGACACAGCTATTGATTTTTTTTTTTTAAATCTTGTATGGGCGGGTGTTACGTTTTATGAAAAACGTAGGCGAACTAATACAATTTTGATGTATTTGAGAACCACCCATCCTCATTAGACATTTTAGCCAATCCTCCTAGAATGGACCACCAACCTGGCCTTACACCAAGTATACCTACTCATCACGTGTCCCACTAGTGAGAACTGAGAAGATGACCCTGAACCTATTAGCAAATCCAAATCCAAACAATAGCTTCTCCAGTGAAGCTCGATCCCAATTAAAAATCAGGGTTATTCAATCAAGCCTTGCGACTTTTGTGTATTTACAAACGTTGGGTTCCTCTTATGGTTTCTGGGAAAAAGTTGTGACCATTGTAAACCTCTGTGACCTGCCTTTTGTTGGTATCTCAAAACTAATCCAAATATTTGAAATCAACCCAGAGTGAAGTTAAAATGAATACTTGAAGCTTGTCAAGAATTTTAAGCCGAGACATCAACTACAGGCGGACAAGGTTTTGGGGCATGGCTTGGTTCATCTGTTTTCGTAAACTTTTTTATGTGTTAAATGCTATATAACATCGTACATCCACCAGTTTCTTTATCTTATTAATGTTTCATGATGATGTGCTCAAGTTTTCGTAATGGCGTGCCGTTATTTTTTGTTCTGCTTAGTTAGTAGTTAGTTTATGAATTAGTGTTTTGGGATGGAGGTTCCAGTTGCTCCTGATAACTGGCGTGGCAAACCAGGGGTATAGGAGTGACTATGAAAATGCTCGGCCTGTATGCAAGGCTCTTTTTTTTCCTTACCTGAAAAAGCAGTCACGAAATAGGAGATTGACGACAACCTTTGTTCATCCCTTAGGGGACACTCAAATAGCTTAGGCTGCTTAGCCATATAGGGGCTCGAGTTCAAAATCATGTAGCCTTGACTCTCAGTTGTTTAATGTTTGTCTTCTGTTTTATGTTTTCAGATCTTTCAATAATCAAGGAGGTTTTGGGCTCTGCTAATGTACTGAATAGCAAGTGGAAGGTAAATAAACTCCAATAAAATCCAGTTATTGTTTAGTAGTATAGGGATTTTATAGTTCTTCAGTTAGACCCGTTCTTTATTTTTCTTCTTTCTGTCCTTCTGATTTCATTTTGGTTGTCTTGCCTCCTCATGAGACCTACCTCCTGTCCTCCTCTACTTGTTTCTTATTTTACTCTTATCTTCCCTTTTTATCGCAAATTCTGTTAATATTCTCTGGACAAACTTTAATTTGGCTTGCACGTTAATAACATCCATCTCGGCTCGCCTTCTTTTATAGTACATAGGGGAACTTTCTATCTTATAAAAAGTATGTGGTTGGATAAGGACACCTTGAGTATAGGAAAGCAGAGTATCTTAACATTACGAATCCTGCTCAAGCCCCATTAATAAACTTACCAAGAGTAGAAGTGGAGCCCTAGTCAATAAATGTGACAACTCTTTTTGCTACAGTGATCCACTTCCTCATTGACTGCTGTCAGGCTCCAACTAGCTTCCACCATCGCCAAACTAGAAGAATCTGCAACTCATGCAACAGACCAGCAAGATAAGAAATGTCTGACCTACAATTTGATGACCATACGAGAGAGCTCCTTAATGCAGTTTACAACTACCATTTCCTGCTAGTCAGGATTCTCCAAAACAATATTAATACTATTACCATTCTGACATTTAAAGGTCCTCAATAGAGTCGAGACTTAATTCCAAGTTTACTTGAATTCGTTGGAGGGAAGATACAGCAGTAGTTTTTATTTTGTACTATTTTGAGCTTTGCAGGCTCAGATTACTTGGCATTGAATGATGTTACTGAATGTGTAATAGGGAACATGTCAGTTATGTATGCTTTACTTCGCTTACCATGAACTTTTGCTAAATTGCCATTTACTAATGCCATTCTATTTTAACTGTTGCAGAGGCAAGGGGAATTGATATACATAGTCACGTATGATATTCTTTTTGGTCAGGTGGTTATTTTCTGTCAAAGACAGCTTTGACCTGTCAGATGTTCCTTTATTTACTTCTTTATCCGGGGAAAGGAAACGATTGGCTCGATAAACCTTTGGTTGGAAAATTCCAATTGTCTTTTGATCGGTATTTTGAAATAATATGCTTTGGGTTGAGCAATCAGTTAAAGGTAGCAAGTTTAATCAAATGGGAAATGGAAGTTTATGATAGCTTGCACTGAATTTAATCAAGTTTTACTTCGGCGATTATGAAATGGGTTTTTTCAAATTGTGAACTACAAAGAGGAAATGGAAGTTTATAATTGCTAATCTCATTTATATCAACATTTTTGCCATCTTTTGACATGAAACTTTTTCTGTAGGCAGCTTCATTAGTTGGGGATGCGGAGAAGTTTCTCTTGCTACGGAAAGATGCTCTGCAGTCAGCTCTAGCTCAGCTTTTAGTGAGGAAGGGCATGAAAGACATTAAAGATTTGACAGCTTGTAAAAAATTTCCGGGTTTGTATGCATAGTACACCCTCATGGTGGGCTGTGTCTTATTATTATTATAATTGTTGTTGTTGTTGTTATCAATATTGTTGTTGTTTCTAATATTATCATTAGGGATGGTAATTGTTACGAAAAATGGTAGATATATGAGGTAATTTTTCTCGTAAGGGAGGAATAAAGTGAATTGCGAATGCATAAGACCCGCTTTCCTGTCTAACAATTCTCCTGCTAATAGAACGAGAAGCTTAATTTAGTTTTGAACACCTGAAATGTTAACACACTTTGAATCAACTCAACTAAACTTGCCTTTGTCTAACAATTCTCCTGCTAATAGAACGAGAAGCTTAATTTAGTTTTGAACACCTGAAATGTTAACACACTTTGAATCAACTCAACTAAACTTGCCTTTGTCTCAACAGGTGGGGTTTGCCACTTGGATCCTTGTATGCATTAGTTATTTAAGGAATGGCATTGGACTTAACCAAACCAAACCAAACCGAACTGAACCGAGCCTTATGTCCCAATCACTTGGGGTCGGCTACATGAATCCTTTTCCTCCATTGAGCTCTGTCAAGGGCCACTTGTTCACACAAACCTACTATACTCATATCGTTGCGCACTACAACATCTAATGTCAATTTAGGTCTACCCCTCCCGTAGCATTGCTACCCAAAACTATCCTATTTGCGCTCTTAACTACTGCATCTTCTGGTCTACGGTAGACATGCCCAACTTCTCTTCTATGGGTGCTACACCTACCATCTCACAAACCGTTTCATTTCTAATCCTATCTCGTCTAGTCTAGTCTTACCACACATCCACCTCTACATTCTCATTTCCGTCACACTCATGTTGTTCACCTGTTGTTTCTTAATAGGCCAACATTCTGTCCCGTAAAGCATCACTGGTCTGATGGCAGTTCCATAGAATTTTTTCTTCAATTTTATGGGTACCCTCTTGTCACACAGTACACCAGTAGCGCTCCTACACTTGAGCCACCCCACTTGAATCGTATGGGTCACATTATCGGCAATCTCTCCATCTCTACTAATAATTGAGCCTAAGTACCTAAAATGATCACTCTTAGCCTCTTAGGTATCTCTTGGTCTTGGATCAAGCAATTACATTGGACTTACTAGATATTATTCAAGAACCATCCAAAGAAGCAATCTTATAATCTGCAAAAGCATCGTATGTTTCAATAAAAAAAATCAAACAAAGAAAAGAAAGAAGGAACATGATGTCTTGTGTTAAATTAGCTTTGTTCTGACTTATAATTTGGTTCATGGTTCAAACTACTTGTCCTGGAGTAGTTTTACCTCACGGTGCTTAAAGATTTCATATGTTGGGATATTATGACCCACGTGGTGGGATGGGATTTTACCTCCCAGTGCTTAAAGATTTCATATGTTGGGATATTATCACCCACGTGGTGGGATGGGATTTTGGTTTAATTATGTCACTGTAATGATGGCATGGAGTCATGGATTTGGATGAGTCATGAGACATTCAAAAAGTCTCCTAGAATATTGTTTAATAAAGGAAAAGATTCTTTGGGGCTGTTCTTATTTGAAAAGGTGCATGTTGTTTTTCGTGAGATGGAAGTTGGGTTTGATAGTCATTCAATCTAAGTTGACTTTTAAGTTGAATTGGCTGTAGATAAGATGTAGACTTGTTGAAATACTAGAGGTAGGAGTACTCTATTGCAAATTTCTTTTGGAATTCGTCCTATCCTTCTGATCTCAGAATGTTGTTTGCCACTATATATGGGTGGAAAAGAGCATTTTGTGGATGGAAAAATCAGTGCTTTATGAAGCACACAGGGAGCATTTTGTGCATGGAAAAATCAGTGCTTTATGAGGCACACCGGGAGCATTTTGTGCATGGAAAAATCAGTGGCCTTGTTTGTTTTGATGTTTTATTTTTGTTTTCCAATCATTACCCTATATCTTTCTCCAATCATTACCCTCTTTCTCCAATTATTAATTTCATTTCTCTCTCTAACTCTCTCCACTCATTACCCCTCTTTCCAATCATTAGCCTATTTCTCTCTCCACCCGCTACCAAAACTAAAATACCCAAAGTTACCAAACAAACAAGGCCAGTATTATTTATTACTGGAACTTGCTTAGTATTGTGAAATTCTCTGTTGCCCCTGGAGTCAGTAATTTGGTGCTGAACCGTCTAAATTATGCATGTAAGTTTTTGTCTGTGCGCTTAATTTACTGGGTGTGTGGAGCAAATTTGGAAAGCAAGTAAAAGTCTAAGTTATGATAAAATAGTTGTTCTTGAAGAAGCAGTTATTGCACTTCAGATAAAGAAAGCAAACTTCGTATGGCATGTTGAAGAGTTCATTAGGTTCTTGACTGAACTGTGAAAGTCAAGGGAGACACGGCAGTCATCTTGTCGGTCTCCTCACCTTCATCGTATTTATTATCTCAATACTAGACTGATGTAGGGGAAAGCATCCTTGGCTTTGATGAGGTAGTTGCTACTATTCATATCCCATGAGTTGATGCCAGGAAAAAAGAAAGCTAGAATGTCTCAGATGAGGGGATCATTGTAGCAACAGATCATGGCCATGTCAGAAGCAGAACGTCCGCCTTTAAGGGGTAACATAAGGAAGAGTTACTATGTTACCCGGTTGGTTGTCTAACTTGGGATTGGTCAACGCTCAAGGCCAACAAGGCCAAAGCAAAACCAATAGAGGAAGAGCTCGTGCCCTCTCTCTTCAGGTGTAGACAAAACGATGAATTCTGACTATTCATATCACAGAGGTGCACACTGGAAATCGTTTGCTACATATGAGACATCAATTGAAAATACTGTCACAGTGGCATAAAACACAATGAATAATGTTCTTGGCATAGGCCAATATGTTTACCGGTTTACGTATAGTCAGTGGAGTGGTGTTGACATTGATTGGGATTGAACAAGTGCCAAGTCGGAGAAATTTTTTAATATCTCTAGAGATGATAATATTGTATTCAATAGGTTGCAGGTTCTCATGTAGAACTGCAATTCTGAGGTTCTTGAGGGGACATTGTGATGTTGGTTGGTATTCTGGACAGACTTGTAGGGGATGTTGTGACTAGGGGAGCTACAGTCAAGCATCAATCACTAGTCAAGGAGTACCAGTGCTTTGTATACATTTGTAATGTCCATAAGTACACATGGTGACCGGAAGCTGCAAAAGGAGACACTCACTGGGATCATTGGTATGGATGGTAGGCATTCAGCAGGGCAGGTTAGGCGTACAAAAGCACAGATGATTGGTCCAAATGACGTGTTAAAATGGAAGCTTGAGAGAAAGAGGGCAAGTTAGTAGACAAGGCTAGGAATGCGCTTGGAAGAAAAGAGTCTCTTTCGCTCCTGATTTGATTAGTGGCGGCGATCTCTCCATATGTGCATTAAAGGAAGGAGACAATGACCAACGTGAAATTCCTAGTGATCTTTGGGGCGCCCTGTTGGGATATCACCCACGTGGGTGGGATGGTATTTTGGTTTAGTCATGACTCTCATGACACTATAGTGATGTCATGGATTCAGAGGAGACATTAGTTTATGCTCCTGCATGCTATCTAAAAGGATAAGATTTTCTTTTGGGGTTTTTTTGACACTGACGAACTATTTCCTATGAGTACTTTTTCCGGTAGATTTCTTTGGATTTCATATCCATTTTATCTCACAATGTCCTTTTGCATAATTTATATGAGCTGACAGATACATTGTGTGCATTGAAAAAATTAGTTCTCTATGAAGCACATAGGGAGCAAGAGAGAGTACCGATGGGTAGAGATAAAAATACGAGTGACCAAGGCCTTGAGGTTGGGCATTGTTTGTCTTCTGTAAGTGGCTCAATATAGTGGAATTCTCTTTTTCTCGTGGATGTAGTCAGTTTGATGCTGAACTATGTATATTCTGTATCATTTTCTATTTTTTGTTGATAAGACAAAATTCCAATGGAATCTGCCAGAAAAGTACACTATTCAAGAGTATTTTGGCATGCCCATTTCTTATCTTCAGCCACAATTATTTAGATGCCAGCTTGGTTTGAATGGTTAATGAACCCAACTTCCACTATGCATTAACCAACGTACACCGTCTTTTCCTGAATGTCCCGTACGTCAAAAAACAGCCCCAAGGAAAATCTTTTCCTTTATTGGATAGAATTCTCGGAGACTTTCGAGAGTCTCATCGAAATTCATGAGTCCATGACATCATTGTGGGGTCACAATTGAACCAAAATACCATTTCACCCTGGAGATATTGCAACAATTTGAAGCTACTTTCATAGAATTCACTAAACAAATCTCAAGCGTAGTAGTTAAATTGAGATGCTTTGTTGTTTTGCGAAGGTAATCCGAAATCAGGGTAGCATAATCACTATTGTAGATATTTCGAAACCTCGCTATATTCATGTAAATACTCTGATTGGATTTCTGAATATTTGTTATACAAGTATCAGACTTGTGATTGAATGGAGATGTTTTGTTAGTTGCAAATATTATCTCAATCCAGGCGGTCTTATTTCTATTGTAGATATTTCAAAACCTCGCTATGTTCGTGTAAATACTCTGAAATTGGATTCAAAGTTAGCCTTGCAGGAATTGGGGAAACAAAACAAGGTACTTTCTGCCCACTGTATGATCTCATTGTTCTGTTTGCTCTGTAGGCATTATGTTCAATTGTGTTTTCCCAGTGGCATGATTTGTAATAGGATTGAGCCCATCACTAACGCTAACTTTTGTCTTCGATGATCTTTTATCGTTTGGGGAAATGGGGTTTTGATGATACAAGCATAACCTGTGATCAATTATACGAAATTAGGCTTGTCGCGTTGAGCACATGGCTTCTGTGGTGCACATATATGTTATCCTTCTCTGTCCTCTTTCAGAAATAATGAGACGGATTATCGGTATACCTCTTTCGGAAATGTGCCACAGTGGATTGCCTTGCTTGATCTTGAGCCTCCCGTGTGCATGCTGCCAAGTTGTCAAAAGAGAGACAACAGAGTCTCCTTAGTGTGCCGCACTCTAAATCTAAAGGCGCAATATGGTGAACCTGCCGTTATATAGAGCACAGTCTCTTATTTCCTTTCTTCACTCTCCTTTTGGTGAAGATACCATATCCGAATCTATTATTTAAGTTACTGAACCATTTGCAATAAGACAACTTAATGAGATGTCAGTGTAAGTGCATGAAACCCACATGCGTGCACATTATTTTCCCATTTGAATATCACTTATACCAACATGAATGCTAGCAGTGGGAGTGTTCCACTGGATTTAGACTCTTAAGGCTCTAGGTTACGTAGAGGCGTAGGTGATTTAGACATTGATGAGCTTGATGAACCTTCTTATGAGTACGTGAGAGTTGGTTGATATTCTGCTTGGACCATTGGAAACATGCAGTTCGTGAAAATTAAGCAGTGAATTGACAAGTGTAAGGCTCATCTCATGGGAAAGGTTATACTCCAAAAGAGGGTAATAATATCCAGAGACATTCTCTTTGTTGGTGAGATTTGCCTCTATTTACCTTATTCTAGCTGTTGTCCCATTTGGAGATTTTTCGAATGGACGGTTTCCTGATTTTTATCTTTTATGTTGACGATCTAGTGATAGCAGGAAATGTTATAGATATGATTTTGGCCACCAAAGGGTGGTCGTCATCTAATTTTGAGATGAAGGACATGGATGAGACAAATGAAGTTCTCAGAGTTAGGATTCTTAGGGATCTCTCTATCTTGATTGGTAGTTAGAGACTAACGTTGGAGGGGATTTAGAAAGATCTCGGATGCACAAAATCCATACTCCATGAGAAATGATTTGTTATTGCCCGAAGATTGGTGTAGTCAGATAGTCTTGAGTATGGACGAGAAATTATGAGTGATGTATAATAAAGTTAAACGGGCCAGGGACGTACTATTACACTCTTGTGCGTCTTGTTAGATCGCGCACTCTCTCTTTCGCATGATGAGATGATGAGACAAGATTAAGTGGAAACTTATACTGTTGCCCTACCCAAATGGGTGAGTGGGGCACGTTATGTGTATCGAAATGTGAACCCAGTGGGTTTTATTGGACTTAAAACTTACTCATTTCATTGAATGGTCTTATGCGTCACATGGTTAGTAAAGACCTTGTTTGTAACCACGAAGTTTTATAAATAATAGGTACGAATTCTTCGCAAATAGGTAGGTATAAAAAGCATTAAGGAACAGGTGTTGGAAAAGACGACCCGTCGTCCACCACCTCATGTGCCCCCTCTTGGTCTGTATCTCTCCTTAGGCCACTATCCTGTGCCCAAGCCCTACCTAGGCATAGGCCCACTTGGCCGCCGATTTTAGTCGCAAAAATAGGGCCCCCATTCAGTGGTCTAGGCTTTCATCTTTTGACGAGTCTTCATTGATGGATAAGTGGTGAGGGGTTTGATATACACATGAAAGCTTCTAGTTCAAATCCCTGTGTTAATGCTTCGCTTTTAACACTTTAATTGTTGGAAAACATTTCTTGAAAGTTCATGGGCCTGTCAAGTTTTGAATCCAACACCTTGAGGACAAGTGGAGCCAACTTTACCGCTACACCCATGCATGAACGATGCCCATTGTTGACCAAAAGTAGTACTTGGACAAATATTTCAGCTAGCAATACAAATACATTTTGTTCAACTTTTTTTTTGAAATATCATAATTTTAATGTTTCTTTTGAATGTTTTTTTGGAAGCTTAATTTTGGCGGACATACAAAATGAATCTTTCCATCCCATTTTGTTTGCTTGGTATTCTAATTTGGTAGTCCCAAATTGTTTGCTCTCTTTGAAAAGTCGGAAAAATGTGTAAATTTTCGCAAACTAACCCCCATAAGGTCATGTTGACTTTTCCATTCTCGCACAACCCAAAGATCAATGTCTCAAATATAAACTAATCCGGAATAATTTTATTGTTCACCATTTTCTTTTAAAGCTCGATTGCCTTCTTTGTGTCACTCACTTTCGTGAGTGTGTTGAAAAAGCATAGATACTGTAGAAAAATGGATGGATATGTTCATACTGTAGAAAAAGCATACATACTTGTATCCCACAAATGGATGGTTCTGTATATACAAACATATATACATATGCTTATATATTGTAAAACAAGGAACAAGATGGAATATCTGGCTCACCTCTTTCGCAAATATCCTACAACCAAAGTTTTCAGAGGCAAAAGCGCAAGGCAAGGCGCTTGACCCTCCATGGGGCAAGGCATATGCCCCGAGGCATTGAGGCGTAAGCCTTTTGATTTTCTATTTTTTAAATAATTAAATTAATAAAATAACTTAAAAATACAAAAAATTTGCAATTCATAAAAGATAGATTAATAAAAAAAGATAGCATAAAGTAGATTATCAATTAATGACTTATTATTACCTTATCAATTAATAACTAATAACTAATTGAGAAACCCTATAACATCACTTTATTAGTTAAATTTTTTTTTAAATCTTATTAACTTATCACTTTATTAGCTATTAATAGAGTACATCAGTTTGTCACGTAGTAAAGGAAAACAGAGCATGACTGTAGATGATCATCGACTTCAACAAGGCAGCAGTGGGAGAGGGGGTTTGAATTAGAAAATTATCAAAATTAGATTAGGAAAATTTCTCTCCTAAGCCTTACGCCTCACCTATCAGGGCGTAAAAGGCGACTGAGGTGTACGCCTTGGTGTGCCTAAGGAAATTAGGCTACTACCTTTGTGGTTCGCCGCCCAAATTTTCATGCCTTGAGGCATTTTGGCATTGCCTCACTGCCCCAACGCCCCAAGGCGAGCCCAGAAAATGCCTTTGAAAACATTTCCTACAGAAAAATCGGCGTGCTTGATTACGGGCCTCTCCAAGCGATGCAAATCTATCTAAAAGGGACTGCAAGAGTCTCTTTAGTGCTCTAGATTCTAAGATCTAAAGGAACAAGCAAGGCCAACCCTGAATATTTCAAGGACTAGGCTAACTGGCAGAATGAGCCATTTCCATTCAAAGTGCATAGAAGAAAGGATACTCCCTCCTTCCCATATTGATTGGTATATAGGGGCACCCAACTTAAGGGGACATGCAATAATTGTATGTCTGCCGACAAAGTTTAATGAGATATCCAACATTGCCCCATGCAATAATTGTATGTCTACCAACAAAGTTTAATGAGATGTTCAACATTGCCCCTTATTCTCTACCTCTAAAGCTACTTTTAAAGCCATGTTGACTTTCCTATTCTTGAACTACCCAATGATCAATGTCTCAAATATAAACTCATCTAGAATAATTTAGTTTTTCAACATTTTCTTATAAAGCTCGATTGCCTTCTTTGTGTCACTTGCCTTCGTGAAGCCATCAATCAAGAATTACACTGTGCCATGGCCTATATCTGTATTTCCCCCTTGAAACACTTCCCGTACGAGTGTGTTGAAACAATTGTTACATGGATCAACCGCCCCATCCATCATGATGAAAACCTGACATGCCTTTGCAACTCTATCCAGTTTGCACAAGTAATTCATAATGATGCAAATGGTTGCATTGTTAGGTGGGGACGAGTTTCTACTAAGTATCTTCTCCTCAAACAATTTTAGAGCCTCATCGATGTGTTCTAGAGCATTGAACAATGCAATCAATACCAAATTGCAGATGTGTGTTTGCTGAAGTTTGTGGTCGGGCGCCTCGTACCCAACAAGCATGTTCTCTATTGATCAAGCATTGGCAAAAGCGCGGATGAGAAGAAAGGTAGAACGTTTGTTGGAAGAAACTCCTAGCTTTGATCCAATTTGGGGATGCAAATCTAGTTTGTGAATCGAAGCCGGCAGTTTCTTCCAACATACGTTTTGCATTTCTTCTCATCTGCGCTTTTGCCAATGCCGAATCGATAGAGAATGTGCTTCTTGTGTACGAAGCGCCCGACCCTGAACTTTGGCAAACACACATCTTGTTAAAGCATCCAACTTCAAACCAATTGGCAAAGAGTGGAGAGGCCGCCCAGGCTCATATACTAGTTTTGGAGGAGATAATTAACTGATGTGGGACAAATCCCAACACTCCCCCGCACGTGCGACCCCCGACTCGCACATGGAGAGATAAACAAAGAATCCATAGCACACGGATCACAGTGAAACAAAGTGCAACTATTGCACAAACAAAAGGGAAAAGCTTCTGAAAATCTAGCTTTGATACCATGTTAAAGCATCCAACTCCAAACCAATTGGCAAAGAGTGGAGAGGCCGCCCAGGCTCATATACTAGTTTTGGAGGAGATAATTAACTGATGTGGGACAAATTCCAACACTCCCCCGCACGTGCGACCCCCGATTCGCACGTGAAGAGGCCAACAAAGGATCCGGAACACACGGATCACAATGAAATAAAGTGCAACTATGGCACAAATGGGAAAAGCCTCCGAAAATCTAGCTTTGAAATCATGTTCAAGCATCTAACTCCAAACCAATTGGCAAAGAGTGGAGAGACCGCCCAGGCTTATATACTAGTTTTGGAGGAGATAATTAACCGATGTGGGACAAATCCCAACACATCTGCAATTTGGTAAGGAGATGATACTTCATAGAAACCCGTCCCCACCTGACATTGCAACCATTTGCATCGCAATGAATTACTTGTGCAAACTGGACAGAGTTGCGTACGCATGTTAGGTTCTCATCAAGATGGATGGAGTGGTTGATCCATGTAACAGTTTTTCAACACACTCGTTAGTGTAGTGTGTCAAGAGGGAAGTCTAGATATAGGCTTGCTTACATGCCACAATGTAAAGGATGTGCACCTAATTTGTATGCCTATGGTATCTTGATTGATGGCTTCACGAAAGTGGGTGGCACAAATATGGCACTCGAGCTTTATAAAAAAATGCTGAAAAACTAAATTATTACGTATGAGTTTTATTTGAGACACTGATCGTTGGGTTGTTCAAGAATAGGCTTTAAAAGGAACTTTAGAGGTAGAGAATAAGGGGCAATGTTGGATATCCTATAAACTTTGTCGGGACATGTTCCCTTAAAAAGTTGAGTGCCCCTATATACCAATCAATATGGTAAGGAGGTAGTATCTCTTCTTTTATGCAATTTGAATGGAAAGGGCCCATTCTGTCAGTTAGCCTAGGGCCTCGAAACATTCAGGGTTGGCCCTGCTTGTTCCTTTAGAATATAGAGCACTACAGAGACTCTTTTTGTCCCTCTTTTGATGGATTTGCATCGCCTGGGGAGGCCCGTAATCTAGCACGGCGATCTTGTTGTAGGATATTTGTGAAAGAGGTAAGCCGGATATTCCGTCTCCTTCATTTTTCTACAATATGTTACACCATGTATTGTTGTTACTGGTAAATGAGTGAAAAGAACCTGTTGTAGAAAGTGTCGTCGATTTGATTAAGTTTTTATTACCATCCCAATGCCACTGGGTGTTGCAAGTTGTATTAGTTGACTTGGTGATAGTAAGTCAACTCATAGGATTATCCTAGTGCATGCATTGGCCGGTCTTATTCTGTGGGATGACAATCCTTGTACCATACTCAGTAAACTTTGAATGCATACTTATTTTTGCTGAATGAATTTCTTCTTTTGCTTGGTTTGGTTTTTGATTCTACAGTTCCATGCATTGAATAGGTTCACGAGGATGACATGGTTCCTGATTTGTTAGTACTTCCTCCAGGTGTTGATCTGCATAATCATCCTTTGGTCCTCAACGGCAGTGTCTTTATGCAAGTAAGATTCATCATAATTATTTTTTGATATTGGAAGTTTAAAAGCCCCTCTACATGGTCCGCATTATTTACTACTTAGTAGGAATCAGAATCTTCCTTGGAACTTGGAAGCTTTTTTTTTTTTCCCCTTGATTTTTCTTCTTCCTCCTTAACCATTTGCCTTCCCCAGGGTAAGGCAAGTTCCATGGCAGCTGCAGCCCTTCAGCCTGAACCTGGATGGGAGGTGAGTTTTGCACGCACTATTTTGCCTTTGCAAAGACCTAGTGGCTTTGCCATAGCTTACCCATGATTGCTGATGTTGTGGTGAAGGTTCTGGATGCTTGTGCAGCACCAGGGAACAAAACTGTACACCTCGCTGCGCTGACGCACGGAAAGGGTAAAATTTTAGCTTGTGAACTTCACAAGGAAAGAGTTCAACGTTTGAAGGAAACTATCAATTTGGCTGGGGCTGCTAGTATCCTTTTAGTGGCTATCTAATCCAGTAAATGCAATGCTGGTTGCATTTCCATCTCGCTCACTATTTTTGTGTTCACAGTTGCAAAATCATAAGCAAGATTAAGAGATATTGTTTCTACTTTTCTGATTTCCATGTAGTGTTCTAAACATCTTTTGAAGCTTGTTCTCTAGGTGATTACTCTTTTTAACTTGCTTATTATCAATTAAATGGCGGTATCAGTGGACTTAACTGGAGTTTAAGACGTGGAAGTGCTAAATGAAGACTTCCTGAACTTGAATCCAAAACATACAGCATATTCAAAGGTAACGGTGGCCTGTTTTTCATGATAAGAGGGTGTTAAAGTTGTCTAGTGGGGAGAGTGAAATTACCGTGTGAACTTAGGCAATAATAGGTGGGTTCGAGTGCAGTATATGACCTAAAATGAAATATAGGTGATCAATATGATGTCGCAAGGTTGGATGGTTGTGGGCTCCACTATGGGGCAAGAAACTGAAGGAATAGTCGATCATTGGTCTTGGAAACCCTCATCGACTGTTAGTGCTGCAATTATGATTAGGGGAATTTAGATGCCAACCCCAAAAAGTAGGTTCGGACTTAATTTAGTCCTGACAAAAATATTCCTTCTTTATTTCAGTCCTTTTTAGACTTTTCATGTAATTTTACTATTTTGCCCGTTCTTCTTAACTTTTTGTATATATGTCCATTTTTAATAAAATTTATATTTTTAAAATAAGCTCCTGACCCATATTATTTTGGACAAAAATACCCTTGGCTATGAGAACTGCCAATTCTCATTAGTCAGTTAACATAATATTTCAGACAAAAAATCCCCGCCAATTCACATATCCCGAGTTAACAAATTATTTTGGACAAAAATACCCCTGAACTATAACTATGAGAACTGTGGCTATGAGAGCTATATTTGTAGAATCAATTATTGAATCATATTATTTCGGACAAAAATATCCTTGCCTATGTGAATTGGCTATGAGAACTGCCAAGTCTTATAGTCAATTCCATGAGAAATGCTCAAAACTGAGGGCTATGTGAACTGAGTTATGAGAACTAGCTATGTGAACTGTCAATTATCATAGTCAATTCTATGAGAACTGCCAGTTTTCATAGTCAGTTCTATGAGAATTGGCTATGAGAAGTGACTGTTCTCATAGAGAAGAACTGGTTTTGTGAATTGGTTATGAGAACTGGACTATGTGAACTGAAAAATACATAATTCACATAGTCTTACCACACACTAAAATACACAGTTCTCATAAAAAATATATAGTTTTCATAGAAAATACATGGTTCTAATAGACAATTCTCATGGACAATGCACAGTTCTCATAGAAAAATACACAATTCTCATGAACAACACACGGTTCTCGTAGAAAAATACACAGTTATCATAGAAAATACACACACGAACAAAAATTGAACAAAAAAAAAAGTAATCAAAATCAAATATAATTATAAATGTTCTCATCGCCGTGTCTTAAAAAAGTAATCAAAGTAAAAAAGTAATAATTCACATAGGAAATAAATAGATTTAGAATTAAATTTTAACTGCCAAGTCTCATAATTAGTTTTATGAGAACTGCTCAGTTCTAATTGAGAATTGGTTATGTGAACTGAGTTATGAGAACTAAATATGTGAATTGTCAATTCTCATAATCAGTTCTATGAGAATTGCTTAGTTCTCATAAAGAACTGGTTATGTGAACTGAGCTATAAGAGCTAACTATGTGAACTGTCAATTCTCATAGTCAATTTTATGAGAGTTTTCATAGTCAATTCTATGAGTATTGGCTATGAGAACTGACTATTCTCATAGAGAACTAGCTATTGGTTATGTGAACAGAAAAATACATAGTTCGTATAGTCTTACCACACACTAAAATACACAGTTCTCATAGAAAATACACGGTTCTAATAGACAGTTCTCATAGACAATATACAGTTCTCATAGAAAAATACGCAGTTCTCATAGAAAATATACACGAGAACAAAAATTGTAAAATGTGTATTTTACTTCAATTGAAGTAATAATGCTGTGCAACAACCATAATTATCATTATCGTTTCCATTGTCATTGACTCACCAGAACTCATCTTACACACCAGATCACGAACCAAACTCCACAACATACACCACTAATATATTTTATATGCTCCATAAAATTTGCAGAGCAGCTCGCGAAAAAACAAAGATTTCTTCGAACGAAATCTTTAGAATTAGATCTTTTTTTCTTTCACCTGGTTGTGATCGAGAAACGTATGGAAGCTCTAATTCCTCAGCGCCAAGTAGAGGGAAGAGAGAGAGAGAGCGCGCATCGATTTTCCTTTCTTTTTTCTTTGCCTTTTGTATTCTGATTCCACAGTTGCCGTCAAAATCGCCAGAAACAAAGTTGTTGAAACTTCGTCTAAGTTGTTGGCGAAGTCAAAATCACCGTACAAACCAAGGCAAAGAGATTTCGATGGCCGGCAAGTGCAGAAAAGGTTCAGAACAGTAGTTATAGAGCAGATCCAGAGGTTACAGAGCAAATCTAGAGGTTTCACAGTGGCCTCAAGGTCATCGGTTGCTGATAACTAGTTTTTGGTGGTTTTCCGAGGTTGCTGGACACTCGTCGAAGGTCCGGCGAGGGTCGGCTATGGGTAAGAGGTGGTCGGCGGTGGTTGACAAGGGAGAGAGGCGTCAGAGTGAGATGAATTTGGTTGTAGTCTACTTGCAGAGAGAGGATAAGAGAACGGGGTAAAAAAGCCATTATACAACATATCCGAGCCCATTTAGGTTCGGTAAAAAATTTCAGGGTTGGGATCAAACCGAACCTAAAAAAGAGGACCAGCCTCTAATTTTCTATTATGATTAAGGGATTGCGTGTTGAGTTCTGAAAGAGAGGTGCAGATATAAGACAAAAAAATACAGAATGTTGAAATAAAACAAGGAAACATAAAAATAGGATCAAACTACCAACAGGGTCTTACAAGATTCTTTTAATCTCGACATAAAATTGAAATATTCATTTCATTCTGTGTTTGGTATCAATTAGAATGTTTTTTAGATAGGAGCTTAAGAGAAATTGATTTTTGTGGCCTTCATAAGTTAGTGGCAGTCGGATTATGGCGTGTTGACATGAGTTTTGTCGAGTTCCTAAAGTGGGGATGGGGAGGATTTGATTCTTCTGATTGATGATTAACTACTATGATTGCTCTTTTCAATTGTATTTACCAGATTATATTAGTATCTTATTTTTAATTTTTATAGGTTCGTGCGATTCTCTTAGATCCTTCATGCTCTGGATCCGGGACTTCTGCTGTTAGATTGGATCATCTACTTCCTTCACATGGCGCAGGTGCACTTTTTTTTTTTGGGTTAATAACGCAGGTGCACTTTATCCTCAAATCTTTTCTTGAGGTTCTCATTCTCATCATGCAAGCCTTTCTTTAGCCTCTCCCATAATTGTTAAAAGTTTGCTCTTACCTTATTCTCTCTTTTTAAAGAGAAACTACTAGTAATTCTTTTTCATTTCATGGATTACACTTTTCATTTTAATTTCCAGGTTAAGAAATATTGAATGGGTTCACTGTCTAGTAATTCTTTTCTTGAATGGGTTCACTGTCTTCCTTGTGAATAGGAAATATTCCTATTTATTTACTTGGCATACTCATTGCTTTCATCCCTACAGTTCATTAAACTATATATAAAAAATGTTTGGATGAATTATCAAGCAAGAGAATCGACAGGAAAAATAACACTATTTAACTTTTGTTTGTTTGATCTCTTTTGTCGAACCACTTTTACATAGGAAATGATGATGCTGGCATCAATCGATTGAGAAAGCTCCAAGCTTTTCAGAAAAAGGCTCTGGCACATGCGCTATCTTGTAAGTTATAATATTTCGTACACGTTATTTTTTATTCAAGCTTTTTCTTCCCGGGTCACGCTGTTGAAATTTATTTCCATAACTTTCCGTAAAATTTCTGTCAAAGTAGATTAAATAATATTTCATTCCATTTGGTATGCCCCTGACTAAACTTTATTTTTTGCCCTCCTTAAAATTGCCATATATTTCTCAAAGTGATTGCCTGATTGTTATCATGATGTGCATGGAGATCTATGACCGTTTTGGATAGTGTTCAACACGTCTAATCAAACAGTACTGAAGCAATAGTGTCTCTGGATACAACCTTGTTGCTTTGAAGTACTTGGATTGCATATGCTAAGCACCTTGTGCTTTATGTATTTGATTTTTGTTTCAGTTCCATCAGTTGAGAGACTTGTTTACAGCACGTGCTCAGTACACCAGATTGAAAATGAGGACGTCATTAAATCTGTTCTACCGCTTGCTTTGTCTTTGGGTTTTCAACTGGCAACTCCATTTCCCCTGTGGGCACGCCGTGGGCTCCCTGTTGTTGAAGGATGTAAGTAGAACTTACCTTGATGATGCTGACTTCTTGTTTTCCTAAATAACAAAGCTGCCTATCATGATTATTACGTTGTTCTCGGTTTCAAAGCAGAACAGCTATCAGTTACGGAGTTCAAGGTTGTGTTTTGGAATTTGGATCGTGGATTTGTGACGGATTTACAATAGAAAGGAAAATATTACCTTAAATGTAATTATTCCCCCTCCCCCACCTAATAACCTCAACAAATCCATGATTCAAGCACAACATAAGAAAATCCTTTGAAAGGGACACTGAAAATGGTCAATATTGGTGTAGGTCTTTGGAAAATGGTTTCTCACTCTTGCAGTTCTCATAACCCTCTCTATGCGTCCAAAGACGAAGTTTCAGTAATAGTGGGGTCTAGGGAGGTTACCCGGCCTTTTAGTCTGTTTCTATGGCTCTAACCAGCTCCATAGTTGACACTAACAACAAGACTTACTTTAAGACCTAAGTCAATTAAGGAGAGTGAGCGAAAGCACCTTTCGAAAACATCTGAGATTACTAAAACTCGCGAGAGCGAGGATTGAAAGCGGAAGTGAAGAATTATGTGACCTAGGGGCTGTTTGATAAAACTGAAAACTGAAACTGAAAGCTGAAAAATTAAGTACTGGAAACTGAATGCTGAAATTTTTAAGCTGAAAAGCTGTTTGATAAATATATTAAGTACTGAATTAAAAAAATGATGAATTAATTTTGTTCCAATTCTCTCTTAATTTACTAACGGTTACAATATACTTTTGGTAATGGTGGTGGAGGTGGTAGGAGTGGTGGTAGGAGTGCTGGTAGTGGTGGTGGAGTGGCGGTGGTGGTGATGATTGTGATGATGGTGGTGGAGTGGTTGAGGTGGTGGTGGTGGTGGTGGTGGTGGAGTTGGTGGTGGTGGTAGTGGAGGAAGTGGTGGTGGTGGTGGAGTGGTGGTGGAGCTAGTGGTGGTGATGTGGTTGTGGTGGAGGTGGAGTGGTGGTAATGGAGGTGGTGGTGGTGGTGGAGTGGTGGAGGGGTGGAGGATGAGTGGTGGTAGTGGAGGTGGAGGTGGTGGTGGTGGTGGTGGAATGGTGGTGTTGGTGGTGGAGTGGTGGTGAAGCTAGTAGTGGTGATGTTGTGGTGGAGGAGTGATGGTAGTGGAGGTGGTGGTGGAGTGGTGGAGGTGGTGGTGGAGTGGTAGAGGTGTTGGTGGTGGAGTGAGGAGTGGTGGTGGTGGTGGTGGTGGAGTGGTGGAGGTGGTGGTCGTGGAGTGGTGGCGGTGTGGGTGGAAGTGGTTGTGGTGGTGGTATGATGGTTGAATGTTAGTATACAAAAATTCAGCAACAATTAAGTAGCTAAAAGCTATTTAATTTTTTTCAACTTTTTGGCCTATATTTTAAGTGGTACTTAATTTGTTAAGTAATGTAAAATGTGGTTATCAAACCTACTGAATCACTTATTACTTAATTGATTCAGTATTAAGTGCTGAATTTAGGTTATCAAACAAAGTGCTAGTGTAAGACCATGCCACCCTTTTACTAAATCTTTCGTTTTTTTAAAATTTTGACTTGCTTCTTGTGTTTCAGCGGAACATTTGCTTCGTACCGATCCTGCAGAGGACAAAGAAGGCTTCTTCATTGCACTATTTATAAGGAATAGCACCATGGCAGAAAACAGGCCAGAAAGAAGACCCAGCAGCAGCAGCACCACCAATGCAGAAGCTCTTTGTTCAGAGAAATCAAGTATTTCTTCTGTGAAGAAGAAGCAAAGAAACAAGTATAAGCTTCATCTCTACTGTCCCTCGGCTAAATTGTCCAGAATGTGGCTGCATCCTCGGTACCTAGCGCGCAAAAGGGCAACCCGGATTTAGTTTATTTTTATCCATTGGTTTTGTTAGTTAAGAAAGTAAAATTTGACATTATTCTGAATATTTTGAAATTGCGACTGTTTCAGTTTACTAATTTTTCCGATTATTCAGTTATATGGTAACCACTTTGTCTCCTCGCCAGCTGCTTCAAGTTCATCATGAATGCGTAATTGTTATTTGTGGTATCACCGACATGGAAGTACATTGGACTACAATCAGAGTCCCAAAAAGGGAGAGAAAGAACTCCATGCGGAGACCAACTTTATTTTGTTAAATTCGGAGAGCTGAATAATGAAATGATTATAGCTCAAGTGATGAAGGAGACTGACTTGCAAGCTTGAGATGTTCAACATTTTTTGGGAGCACGAATATTTGTTTTAGGTGGCCGTTTTGGTGGCGTCGGAGAAAGAAGGAGATGATGGGTTGTCTGTGTAGGAGTATTGTTTGTGGGAAGATATTTTGGCAAGGGTTTTAAGTGTGGATTGTGTGTAGAAATTTGTAAGGGCAATTAAGTCATTACGTATTAGGGTATTTTGGTCTTATTGTGATTAAATAGTGGGCTGCAAATAACGGCCGTCTTATTTTATTATTTAGTGGTGCTACTGTTTTATTATTTAGTGGTGCTACTGGTACAGATTTTACATATTTTAAATTTGTACCATCGAGTACAAATGACTTTTTGGGCATCTTTTGGGTCTCTAAAAAACGATCGGAACCGCTTATTTTGTTTAGAATACTTTGTTTATGATCCTTACAAAAAATAAGCTCAATCCGATATTGGTATCGGTATTTAAAAAACATCCAACTTTGTCACAGAATTCAGGCTTGAATTTTAAAGCAAAGTTGGATGTTTTGTAAACGTTCTTACTGGTATTGGATTGAGCTTATTTTTTGCAAGGACTATAAACGAAGTATTTTAAACAAAATGAACGGCTCTGATAATTTTTTTGTGACCCAAAACATGCCCAAAAAGGCATTTGTACGCACTGGTACAGACATAAGTATGTACCAGTATCATTTCTGCCCCTGTACTTTGGCTCACTCTCAAGTCCTGTAGTTTACTTGTCGATTTATGGTATCTGTGAAACAACACTAACCAAAAACTAGTCTGCTGCTTAGAAGATAAAAGAAGGGAAATGATTTTGCCATTTCCTTTTTTGTTAACGTCATTTCCCTGCAAGTGTATTTTGTATTGAGTAGTGAACTTATAATGATTAATGACAGCAACGAAAGTGAGGCCGGGCAGTATTTTTCTTCCTTGGGGAAATGGGAAATGCTATGATTGATGAATACTTTTATTTGGATGTATGAAATTGATATGTACCGCTTGAATGATTGCTTTGAATTCGTGTTATTTTGCCTAAAGACGGGTAATAACAATACAAAATTCATTACATCTGCATATAAATTCATTGAAATTGAATAAAAATGTATATGACTTTAAGATTTATTTATAAGATTTTTAGTTTAGAGTTTGTATGCAAATGTTAAGGTCATTTTTCAAGCAAACATTTTTGAAAAAACTTTAAGAAAAATATTATCATGTGTAATGTGTTTTCACAGAAAATATTAGGAATTCTAAATGATTCTCCATACCAAGAAAGGACTTTGTATTGTATCGCTTTCCTAGTTCCAATCCTCGTGCCATTCAACCATGGAATTTCAAGATTTGCAATTTTTCCTTTGCAATTATATCTCACCATATACCCATTCCCATATTAAATTGTCTATTCCAAAAATTAGAAATTCCAAAAATCCCTAATTACAGCCAAAAAGGGTTAGAGTGAGCTGTTAGCCATAACCAAACCAAAAGACTTGGTTCAGTGGAGTATGTGGATTCTGGAACAAAAAAGCTAGGCACACCGATCTATTGGACACCAATTGTGAACATACCGGCACGAAGGGCTCACTCCGGATAATTCTCCAAGTCATTATGCATGTAATTTGACAATTTGTAAAGAGGAGTCGAAATGAACTATCCAAAAAATGACACATATTCCTTGTGAATCTCTCTCTCAGTTGATGATTACGAATTTTTTCATTACATTCTACAACTGAGAGTGACTTGGGAAAGGGAGCAACCAAGAACAACAGGATGAGTTCCATTTCTAACATCGACGTCTAAGAGATCAACCACGGGAAACTGTTATTTTACCACAGGTAAAATGAATAACGAACTTTCCAAATGTGTTCAAACATAGCTTGTTCAAAATTTAAGAACCCTGCTACAGGTACGGCAGGGGGTGCACAGCAGCCGCGCACAGACCGGTTTTGCGCTCGTCTAATTGGATGGTTCGTAAACACCCTTCCCGATATCGGATTGACATGATTTTTTACAGGGACCATAAACAAAGTATTTTAAACAAAATGAGCGGCTCCGATCATCTTTGCGGGACCCGAGACGGGCGCAAAACCGGTCTGTGCGCGGCTGCTGTGCACTCCCTGCTGTACCTGTAGCTTTTTTGAAAATTTAATGGGCAGAAGAACTATATTTGAATCAAACAGCTTTAGTTTCTTTTACACTGATACAAATTTGGTTGGTGGAATTACCTAATTAATATCGACAGAGAATTTCTAATAGATTCAGGATCAAGAAATGGCGACACAGAAAGAAAAATAGGGCAAAAACAGTAGTGGGGAATGTCTATGAAACTTGCGATTCCTCCTTCCGTTGGCCTCACATAATTCAAAACATAGACATGAACTGGTAGCTATTAGCCTATTATTAGTCTATTACTCATGAAACCAGGATTCTTCTTTGGCATCAGATACGGGGTGATCAGCTAAGAATTCTGTCATAGCTCGTCCTTTGACAGATTGTGGGTCATATAGCTAAGATCGAATTCAGCAAGCCAAAGCAACCACCTAGCCAGTCTTCCAATAAGTGTTGGCTTCTCGTGTGGGGTAGAGACTTGCTTCGCAAAGGGCTAAAGTGGAGTATTGGTATTGGGCAGAACATAAGAGTCTTTGAGGATGAGTGGATTCCTAGATTAGCTAACCCTCTCAGAGGTTCCCCTTTGAGCACTGGACTGCCTGAGTTCAGAGTAAGAGACCTGTTTGATTTTCAGAGTCATGTGTGGAGAGAGCCTGTGCTCTCAGTTTTATTTCCCCAAGAGGTGGTCATTAACTCTTTATTTCCCATTGAGGGATGTTGAAGAATTCACAAACAATGGTATTTTTTCAGTGAAATCTGCTTATCTTTTCAGGTTTGAGGAGTTGTGTTTCCCACTTTTCCGCCGGGCAGGCGTGAGCGGAAAATCCAATGGCACGTGTGCTGTATGAGCGCGGGCGTGCCAGGACTTGTCGTCGTCCAACGTATGGAAGGCGTGAGTGCGCCTCGATCTAACTTCGTATGTAATGCGACTGCGTGTGACCCAAAGGGTGAGGCCACAATGAGGTTCGTGGTTTTGCCACAATGAGAGTGGACTTAAAATTTCCCAACCGTATGAGAAAAAGTAGAGAACATCGTAGAATAATTTTATTATATCGTAATAATAAAATTGGGGATTCAAGAGATATATGAATAACTTTATTATGTCGTAATAATAAAGTTGTGGTACAAGAGAGATAGAAATGAGGGAGAAATGAGATAGTTGCTTCGCTGGGAAGGCTTTGGTTTTAAGCGTTGAGCTTGATTGGTGTGTAGATCCTTTTTTCTTCTTGTCTTCTAGTATTTATAGGCCAAGGGTCTTTGAATTTTCTGCATGCAAATGGATGTGTTGGCTTCTTCTTGTGGCGCCACATGTCCCATGATTCTTCCATCATGCGTTGGTGGGTAGTTACCAGAAGTTGAGAAAGGCTAGTGGGCCTCTCCTATTTTTTCTCTACGAGATCATGGGCAGTTGAGAGAAGTTACACAAAGTAGTGGGCCTCCCCCACTTCCTTTTTTTGTGGGCACCTGATGAGTAATAGGCCATTTGACCAAGTCAAATGGCCATGTGTTGAAAACTTCCACTGACTTTTCTTGATTTCCGTCAGATTCTTACCAAGGCATGGTAATGGGCCTCTTAAACAATAAAAAGCTTAATTTGCATGCTCCATTGGGCTTCAAATAATCATAATCCATAATTAAATAACTCGAACCTGTGGCCGGCTTGGACTAAAATTAACTAGGCCCGCCAACATTGTTTTGGCCCAGTACATTTAGCCCCAATAACTCTTCATTTCAAGGCCCAATTTAATTAAAAAATAATTAAATGGCCCTCCAACGCTTGCCTAGGACTGGGTGCAAAATTGGGTGTAAACAAGTTGTTTGGAAGGGTACTAAGAAGGGAAGATTTAAGAGTTGGGGTAAGGTATGGGATGGGGCATTCCTCCGAAATATCAGTTATTCATTTGGAATGTGATCCACTATATTATTGTTGTTAAGGATGCTTTGCTTAGAAGGAAATATCAGTGTAGACCCAACTTGCCCACTTTGTGGTTAGGAGTTGGAGACAATAGAGCATTTATTTTTTCAATGTGAATTTGCGAGGAGAGTGTGGAGAGCTTCTCATTTGGGCTTTGAATTCCCGGTTGGGTTTGTTGACTGGTTTGCTAGATGGCTTAGAGAGGCTCTGAGCAAGGAATTGGTGCAGGACTGTGTTTTTATTATATGGAATATATGGTGTGCTGGTAACGATGCTTCATTTAATTCTAATAAGCCAGATGTTGATAAAGTAATGCGTTGTTTTTCAGGCGTAGCTAGCTCTTGCAGGTCTGGTCCGGGGAAGCTAAAGTTACCCTCTTTGGGTGAGGGTGCAGGTAGGGTTATGGAAGGAGGGAATGTTACGGATCAGGAGCTTTGTTTTTTGTTTAAGAAGTCTGGGGTGAGGATTAGTCATGGAGAGGTGCTTAGTTTTGTGGTAGATGGTGTGTGGCTTGCTAAATCGGGTGTCGGTGCTGCTGCTGCCGCTTCTGCTGCCTGGGTTCAAGAAATGGATTGTGGGGAAGCTAGGTCTCAAGCTGTGCAGTGCGTGGCTTAATTCGTCAGCAACTTTAGTTGAGATCAAGTCGGGCCTTCTGGTACTGGAATGGGCTGTCAAGGAGAATATAGACTGGCTGTGTATCAAGATGGACTGCTCAGTGTTCATGTAGGGATTGAAGGATCCAGAGAGTGCCCTTTTGTTGTTCGGTCTGCTCTTTATGATTTTCGTTTTCTTTGTTCTCAGTTGGTATGTGTAAAAGTTATTGAAGTGTCGAGACAGGTGGTTAAGGCTGCTCAGCCTTATCGCGTTTGTAATATTTGCTTTGTTATATATATCGAGTATATTCCTGATAAAAAAAAAAAAAAAAGTGCACAATAAGCAATATAAGAAAAAATGCTCACAACTTTGACTACCACTGCAGGTATTGTATCTCTCCTTGAGATGGAGGATTCTCCAAAATAGACACTTGAAAAAGGACGGAAGGAGTAAATAAGAACCAACCTAATATAAAACCCCAATGAATTTCCGAAGTACCAAAACAAAAAATTTAAAACGCCGAGGACTCTAATCCTAACCTCAGTTTCCTAATCAAACGAAGTTTAAAACAATCGCCAATCATATGTTAATAAATACTAACAGTAACACATGACGAAGCCGTTCGTCCTCGCAACTCGTATTCATATCATCAGACATCACCTCCACCATCATCAGCATTGCGATCCCTAGCATGTAACATAAACACACAGTGAATCATCATAATCTCTTGGCCAAGGACAAGAGAAAACTGCTAGTACTTTGACTTTCGGAAAGTCTGTTAAGACACAAACTTTTTAGACACATATTGTACACAGATCCGTTGTGGGGTCTACTAAGGGTTTCATGTAAACGATCCAAACAGTTCATTAAATGTAAAATATCTTTTCAAGAATCCTAGCAAAAAATCAGCTCAATCCGATACCTTTAGATGCTTGGTTCAATCATCTAACTTTTCATTATCGTGACATCCGAATGAAAAGTTAAATGATTGAATCGAGCATCTAAAGACATCGGATTGAGCTGATTTTTTGCAAAAACCATTGAAAAAATAATTTACATTTAATGAACGGTTCGGATCGTTTGTGTGGGACCCATAGTGGGCCCCACACCAGATCTGTGCACGATGTCTGTGTATTATTGCTGTGTGGGTAGCACTGCTGCTTTACTTTACTAACAAATTCTCAAAATAGATTCTAGGTCAACGAAAAAAATAATAACATTAATTAAACTTCCAACAAGGTACAATATTTTCATGAACATAAATGAAACACATAAGATACTATTATTAATGGTTTATACGATAGGATATTAGAACCAACAGACAGATTGACGAAAGGAAACAGAAGGAAGGAAAATGGACACAAGGGAAACCCAAAATGAGCACTTACCACATGTAGGGTTGCGCAGGCACGGAACCTAAGAGTTGAATTGCGTGATCAAAGCTATACGAACGACAGCACAAGACATAAGTATCCAGGACTGTTGTACAAACTCGAAGTACGGTGCAATGAAGATGGTTATAGCCTTCGACCCAGAGCATGCAAAAAACGTCACCAGCTAAATGCACCAAATTTAGACAAGTTATCCCCTGAAACCATTCGGACTGACCTAGAAGCTCCGAAAACTTGAAAATCTCCCAAGGGCATCGAAAACTCACTTCTTCGAACTATATCACAAGCACCTATTTGTTGTTCATTAAGCTTAATCCAATATATTGTAGTTCCAACCACAATGGGATTGCTGCATACCCCAAAATGGATATTGACACCTAACGTTTTCCAAACATCATGCGTCACGTCATGCAAACAAATAGCTCCTTTGGATTTTGAACCCACGAAAATGTGACCAGAATAGTTACCATCATCAAGAGCAACAGGCAACAGCAAACAAACCCTCAAATCCAAGAGGACTGGAGCGGTCAGGCAGTGGGCTCCATTTAGCAGTAGCCTTACCCTTAGCCTTCTAAATCTATTAAATTTGTGTCCAAAACCTCGGCCCAAACATTGGGATGCGGGAAGCAGCCACCGAAAATATAGAGCTTTCCATGGAGAGCCGACATTGCTGCATCAGTTCTTTCACAAATGGTGCGAGGACCTCTATTCCAACCATCCTCGGGACGACTAGCATCAAAATAAGTTACCTTGCGAGACCATGACTTGTTACGACCCCCTCCACAGAGGTATATTGAGGATCCCACAACAGCAAAACTGGTATCACAACCAACTTGACCATGATTCTTCAGCTTCTTTATTAGAGGGAGCACTAGTGGGTTTTCTCCTTGTCCTCGGTGACGTTCGTCGTGATGGAAAGCAAGATAGGATCCTCGATGTTCTGGAGTTGGGATTCGAACAACTTGTTCTCCGTTCCTCTTCTCCTCTTCCTTACACTTATCCATGTCACTTGACAGGTGGAGCATACACCATTTCCTCAGGTACTTCATAACATCACTATTTTCTTGGTGCAAACGAAATTTCATAACATCACTACTACCGATGCACAAACAGAGAAATTTCTCGTACGCCGGCTGAGGAGATGAAATTACTGATCCTAAATTTCCTCCGTTGCCTTTTACGAGTTGTCCTCTTTTCCTTCTCCCCACCTCTTGAGTGAGAGCTCGTGAAGCCTTTGCTATGCGTCCTAAAGACAAAACAGATGAGAGGAGTGTGAAGAAGTGGAGAGTAATTCGGTATTGAAATTGCAACTACGTAAAGATGGAAATGAAAAGGCATTACGTGCATGCAAAATGAAGAGGAAAAAGATAACACCAAGAGCAAAAAGCTCTCAACTAAAAATTTTCAAAAACAACTACTTTTGGGTTTTGGCAATCTTTTAGAAGCAGTAGAACATCATTTACAAAGCAATAAAAAAAAAAATTGTTTTGCGAGGTGTTAGGAAGAGTATTATATTTCACTTTGCACTCTCGCACTTTGACCGAATTCCCTTTGCCCCCTCAACTCAAGAAAGTGCAGCCAAAACCATGCACTTTGTTATGTAAAGTTCCACTTTGCCCGTTAAGAGCATCCGCAATGGGTGTGTTATATTTGTGTATCAAAATGTTTGTTAAAGTATGTGTTAGGATAAAAAATAGATCCTACAAGTGTGCGTTAACTTAAGAGTGTGAAGATTCTGTCCAAAACACTAGCGGATAAATTGGAATTTGGAGTGAAGTGTAATTTGGACAGAATCCAAATAGAAGATGGAAAGTGAAACTTCAGCAAAAGTGCAGGTTTTTTGACTAACATTTTTTTTGGAGTGAAGGGGCATATTGGAATTTGAGTGAAAATGCAATGGCGCCAACTGATACTTAAGATAAATAATCACAAATTTTAAACCAAACCAACATAATTGTAAACATATCAACAAAATCAGTTGTGGTCTTCTGGGCACTTCTAGATTCTACTATAGTTCACCACTCACCGATCAAAGTCATCGTTCATGTGCCTCTTATTCAAGCCAGGCCAATTGCAGATATATGTTTGAACACAAAAGCATAAGATCGAACAAATGAAACCACACCAGCTTTCTAGAACAAAATCTTCAAAGATGTTACACTGACGTAATGATTTCCGAAAATAAATGAAAAAGAGTTTGTACAAACACACAAGGAGATTATGACATATTTGTGGCTAGGTTCTCTAGCACATGATAATCAACCATGGCAATACTAGATATTTCTGGATGATTGTGATTCTCGTCAAATGGAATAAGCAAGTACTAAGGAGAAAGGACAAAAAAATAACTAACTAGTACACACAGGGTGACAGGGAAGGCAACAAGGTGGGATTTTTTTTCCACCATCAATTGATCACGCGGGGGGGGTGGAGACGAGACGATCGATCACAGAGGAGAGAGAGAGAGAGAGAGGGCTTTGATCGCAGAGGAGAGAGGGGGGGCTTCAATCGACGACGCCTAGGAGGCTTTGTGTGTATTGTAAAATTGTAAGTCTTATTTTTGCCCTTATATTTTGTTTTTGACCTGGACGACGCCTAGGCGTGCATTTTCAGTCGCCTTGCGACTAGACGCGACTGTAGTGACTAGGTGGTCGCCTTGCCTTGAACCTGTGAGGCACTGGAGTGTCGCCTCTCCCCTCGCCTAGGCGTGATTAAATCACTGCACTCAACTTCAAAAAGCTAGAGGATCACTCTTGGGTCTTGGCATAACCCACTGCACCAACAAATGGAAGAAGGAAACTCCTAAACTCGCCAACCACCAAAAATGATGGAGAATGTGACCTGCTGTCTCCTCCAACTTCCTATACTGCATCCACCATTACCTACAAAAATCCATTAATTACCTATTTTTGTCTGTAAAACTCGAAAGGATAAAAACCAACTAGAAATGCAAAAATCTCATCATATCTTCAGTCCACAATTTGGACCAAAACAGTGATAATTTATAACATAAAGACACTAAACATATAGTACCATGTCCATTCCTCTGACACCAGTACGTGTATTGATAAGCCAATAAATCAGACACACCGTCAAGCCATTCTTACATGTTCTAACAATTAAGCACGCTTCATCTTATAAGTTTTGAGACAGTCTAATAGCTTGTTCAAAGTCACTATGTTATGTCATATTTTCATGAGGTAAACAAGAAAATGGCAGAAAAAAACATCGTATAAAGAAACTATAATATAAACCCTAGAGTCACAACAAATGAAATGAACGAAAGACATTTGCGACTTATATTCTCTTGGATAATAAGCGGCTAGATTACTTTCAAGACCAGTAGACATTACAATGAAGCGCGACACAGAGGACTTGACTCCCATACAGTTTTGATCAGTCCAGATTAAGTTCATTGTGAAACCACCAAAGACCCACAACGACAACCTGAATCGAGAATCCATGCCAAAACTTCGTTTAATCGGATATCATTGATGGATATATGAACACAACCTAAAATTGCAGACATAAAAACACACCCAAGCAAGCTGACCGGCACAAGTGAATAATATACACCTACCCTAGAAAGCACATTATGATTTAACCTGTTATGCAAACGAAAACAACCATCTTTCAAACATTATGTCTGAATCTCATACGGTTAAACCAGACAGTGAATGATTTGATAAATAGCTAAGAGTCTTACATTGGTGCTGCTCTTTTGACATGGCAAATAGATAGGAAATCGGTGACATTGCCGCCAATACACCCAAAACCAAATAATTCTCGGTTATCAACATCCCAGCTTTCAATCTATTGAAGAAAAAGAAAACCAATAATATAATCTCCCATACCAGATATTGCAGGTGTAAGGACTCCATCTCCAATTGACCATACAAGTTCCTATCAAAGCCAAAAACAAGCAATACCCTTTGCAACACTTTATGTTCCTCCAATGTTGATTTTAGACTCGAACAGGGCTTTAATCTCCATCTTTCTTGTACTCTGGTAGCTACTCATCAGTACCTGGCATTTGGGCAAAGTACTAACCCGGGCATGGCGGCATAGCAAGGAATACAAAGAAAAGGTTCCCCCCTTCACCATTATCATCAGCTCAAATGATGAATAACTGTAGTTTCCCAATCTATGTGATCTTACAAAAAGTATGAATATTAGGAGTTTAAATTAATGCAATTCGCTTTAATTTTAAATCAAAGAATACACATGCAGCCTCCAATAACAGCCCCACATCCAGGCGCCTATAAATATCCAGGCCCATCGCATGCGATCAGCTCAAATGATGAATAACTGTAGTTTCCCAATCTATGTGATCTTACAAAAAGCATGAATATTAGGAGTTTAAATAAATGCAATTCGCTTTAATTTTAAACCAAAGAATACACATGCAGCCTCCAATAACAGCCCCACATCCAGGCGCTTGAAAATATCCAGGCCCATCGCATGCGATCAGCTTAAATTCCTGACCTTGACAGTTGTTTTGGTTTGAATTTATTGGAGTTTTTGTTAATGCCATTGCACTCACAACATCTAGAGTTTGTGCAAACATTACCAATATAAAGGAAGATGAAAACATTACCAATATATGAGAATTGAAGATAAAAAGAAAAGGGTTTTACAGATTTGCAAGTTAATAATCAAAGTGAGAAAAAACAGAGGCGATCGAGAGGAAATATAGGACTTTAAAAGTTTCCAAGTTTAAAATCAACTAACTATGAAACCCCAAAATAGAGGACATCAATGCATTAGGCAACGGACAATAAAAGCATACATCCTTCAAATAGGCGATTGACTCTACGATACGAATCGCCAGCGCCGAGGCTGGACTTCTCTCTCTCTCTCTCTCTCTGAATCTCTATCAACTTTATACTCTCACTCTGAGAGAACAAAGGCATACCAATTATCAAAGAGAACATTTTATCTTCTCTTTCCCCTGTTTTCTCCTCAAGCGCAGTGATTATTTTTAGGCACAAAAATACAATTTGCATTCTCATCTAAATATGCAGAATGGATATCATCAAGAGCAAAATTGTGTTCAAAATGTAAGACTTACTAATATTCACCAGTGACCAATAACACAATTATTAAGAAACACTTGAAGGCTGCCATCAACCGCCCAAAGACATAGACACCCAAAGGTACTTACAAAACTTTTCAAGTGGATTACACCAACATACAGTCAAAATTGACCCAAACCTTAGTTAACAGATCTGCAGCTTCAAATATCCTATTAACAAGCTAACAATTGGAAAGCCCCCATTCCTCCACCAGCATCAAAAGACTTACGCAAATGACTAGGGCTGCAAACGAGCCGAGTCGAGCCGAGTTTTGCCTTGCTCGAGCTCGGCTCGCCTTAGGTTTCCTCAGCTCGAGCTCGGCTCGAGCTCGAATCGAGCTGAAATATGTGAGCTCGAACTCGGCTCGAATATATATTCAAAAGCTCGAGCTCGGCTCGGCTCGGCTCGAATGGCTCGTTCGGTACATATATGGGTATTGGTATATGTATGTGTGTGTGTGTGTATATATATATATATATATATATGTATATGTAAGCTCGAGCTCGGCTCGAATGGCTCGTTTGGCTATATATGGCAGCTCGCGAGCTCAACGAGCTGAGCATCAAGTGGCTCGAGCTCGGCTCGTTTATGAAACGAGCTGAAAATGATGGCTCGAGCTCGTTCGTTTGCTTGATGAACCGAGTTCGAACGAGCCGTTAGCGAGCCGAGTCACGAGCCGCTCGCGAGCGGCTCGGTTCGTTTGCAGCCCTACAAATGACCATATCTAGGTCTGAAAAGATATACTCCCTCGATCCTATAATTTTAGTTCCTTTTAGGAGACACCTATGAATTACCAACACTCCAAAAGGGCGCCATGTCCACGTATTGGACACAGGGACACGGTGGGGACACATCCAAATACGTATCGGACACACCACGGGGACACGGCTGGGGATCAAAAGGTAATATATTTTAAATTTTGAGGGAAAATATAAAATTATTCAAAATATTTGGGTTACACTATAATTATGCTTTTATTTGGACCATGGTAATCTTATACATTCATATAGGACATGTCTTTGTCAACAGACATGGAAGAAAAGGAAAAATATGTACGTGTATATGCATTTATATATATATATATATATTTATTTATTTATTTATTTATTTATTTATACACGTGGCGTGTCCCCCTCCGTGTCCGCATCCCCATTTTTCTAGAATTGTCGTGTCCTGTGTCCGTATCCGTGCTACATAGGCAGACACCAACATTACACCCCAGAAAAGGACAGCTTTCCAACATTGCCCTTTATTTTAAAATTAGGAGTCATGCCAACACTTCAAAAGAGAAGACAAAATGGGAAATTTATCAACTTTTTCTCTTTGAATTTTCAAAATGGAAATCTATTAGGGGACATCAATTAACTTAGTTGGTGATTTTGTTTTACTTCAATACATTGTTGATTGTTCAAGACATGGTTCCACAGCGGAATGGACTTTTTGTTCTAGTTCAGTACATGGACCGAGGTAATACTATCTTTGCTAGAATAGTCATTGGTCTATATAGGTCATTCAGATCATCCTTCATGTTATTGTTCTTGGTGCCCTAAATTTCTTATTCTTCATGATTCTCAAGTACTTTTTCCTTTGGTAAGTACTAAAATCTATAGCAAAGGCATAAAGGGGATGCCAAGAACAAAAGCCCTAAAAATCACCAAATGCTGAAATGTCAAGGAAATGGACCTATACACCACTCTAAATAGCAAAACTACATACCATGCCAACAAATCGATCAAGAGTTGGGTTGTTCTCCCTTGATCACGGTTTTTTTTGAGTCTTACATTATGGAGGTCCAAGTTGCTTCTCATCCTTCTCAACGTTCGCTTTTGGGTCACTTGATTGTAGACATGTAATTTAACGGCCCAACATGTCCTCTAATAGAAGATGACTGTTTTTGGTCCACCATCTTATGAAGCTTTAAAACATTTTTTTTTTCCTCATCACAGAGCAGTTGTCTAACTCTTGCGCTTTGTAAAAACAATAAAACATTCTTACTCTTTTGCACTTTTGAGTTGATCTTCAGGGAGGACCAAAATCCATGTTCAACAGATGCAGCCTGTGTTAGATTTGAGTTGATAAATAGATTGCCTAATGCAGTGTAAGTAGTTCGATGGGTTGAAATTCAAGTTTTTCTACGCATTCAGCCTTCTTAATACTTTTAATCTGTGATAGGAGAATCTGGTGTGGGTCCTAAATGTTTATGATCAAATTTTCTTTACTTCTTGTTACCATGTTTTGGTTTTCATTTTATTATGTTTTTCATTCACTACCCTTTTGTGTTCCTTTGCAAAGATGGGAAATAGATTTGGCTACCAATGACCTGGTAGAAAACCTTTCGAAGAAATAGAGAATTATTTATAAATTGCTGAATCTCAAAGCAACGTACAATCTGATACCAGTATATTGGCTCATTTTTGTTCTATTTTTCTACACTCTATTTGCCTTGTGGTTGAAAAATTTCGGATATGAATACATACATTTTCACTAACTCATTATTGAGAGAGAGATAAAAAAAGGGGAGGGCGGGGTGGGGGGGCGGCATTTTTTGAAGTTCGAGCAAGCGAGCATGGACAAATACTTTCAAGAAAATTCATTTTGCATTCTAAAAACCTATCTAATCTCTAGCAATAACCAAGGCTCGCAACAGCTCGTACAGCAATCCATTTATACTTGGCAATTGCCAAAAATTAGTAGGTGTAATAATATCATCAAGAGATTATGGTGAAATCCAAGTGGCCACGAATTCTCCTATAAACTAGGAATGGAGTAGTGAGCAGTTTCCTTTGTGTTTTTGTTTCCATTTTTGCTATATTATTGCCAAGAACAATTAGCTTACTGGTTATTGGTTAGGGTTGAAGGACGGAAGATTGAGAGTTACCTTTTACAATGGAGTGAGAATCCTTTTCTGCTAAATAACCTCTCCGTCGGCGGCATCCCTTCGCCGGATTGAATTTATTGTTTAACAAAATGGTTTGATACAGCGTATCCAAATCTATTTTCACAAAAAAAAATTCGATCTGATCATCTCCGATTATGTATCAATAAAAATTCGATTCAAATGATCTTTGGTATCGTTTATCTTCTTGACAGTGTACACAACTTGAACAATTTCGATCATGGAGGTAAATCGAAACGAGATCACAATTTGACGAATTCACTTTGCAGGTCCTAAAACGCTTTCGAAAAAGGAATTGGGTTTGATCCAGTATGGCCAGACCTATTTTCATAAAAACAAATTCACTTTGATCCTCTCCAATTATGTATCAATTGGGATTGTACTGATACCATCTTCAACATAATTTATCTACTTAAAAAGATCTAAAACATGAACCCCTTAGATCATAAAGATAAGTCGTAATGAGATCAAAATTTGACTCAAACGGTCTTCAAATGACTTTGCAGGTAAAAAATGAGAAGTCCTGATGGGCAAAGGCGGCGGCGTTTTGGAAAACCGCGTGAGTTCAGAACGCGAGCTTTAAAGGAAACCCAGTCAACACCGTTTTGACTAAAAGGCTCGCGTCTGTTATATGCGAGTTTGTTATGAGTGCCAGTACGTGCTGCTTACCCGAATACCAGTCGTCGTCCCCATTAGATTCTCTCTCTCTCTCTCTCTCTCTCCCTCTCCCTCTCTCTCTCCTGTAATATTTCAATGGATCTTCATACACAAACAGGTGTCAATTCTCTGCAAACTGATTCTAGTCTCACATTTTCAAGTATGCCAAAGCACAATTTTTATCCAAATTGTATATGTTTCAAATTGTGCCCAGGAGCATTTATGTATTGCCAAATGTGACTCAGACACACTAAAATTGCACCCCGGGCACATCCATGTAATGTCAAGTGCGACTCAAGCACACTAAAATTGTGCCCGAGCGCATCCGTGTGTTGCCAAATCTGACTCAAGCACACTCAAATTATGGCCGGCGCATCCATGTATTGCCAAGTTCGACTCAGGCGCACTCAAATTGCGCCCCGGAGCATCCATGTATTGCCAGATGGTTTTTTTTGTTGTTGCAATTTTTGTTGAAAAGAACAAGCCCATGGATTAAGTATAGACTATGATAAGAATGCTGTTATGAGCAGCTAAGTAAGCAATTGCAGAGCTCAATGGAGGAAATGAATTCATGTAGCCGACCCCAAGTAATTGGGACGTAAGGCTCGGTTTGGTTTGGTTTGGTAAGTAAGCAATTGCAGAGAGAATGGAGGAAGAGAAGGGAGGGAACGGAGGAGAAATGAATAGAAATGGAGAAGAAAGAGATGGTTTGTGATTCAATCAAGAAACATTACAGGGGAACTGTCTGTGCCAAAATTCGCAACATTACAAAATCAATGAATGCCCTTCACTCCTCTCAGTCTCACCCCTCTCTTCATAACAGAAAAAACCACCTAACAACTTTTCTCACCAATCCTAACTAACCGCTCCTAATTAGAGTGCATATCAGCCTGTCTCTAGCAGAAATCTTGCAATGCACCACCACAAAAGCATATGAACAACCTCCTAGTCTGCGACGTCCCTTTGTCAGAGTGAATATATTAGTTGACATGATGGGTCTGATACAGTGTGACCAAATCTATTTTCATATAAAGTGGACGCAAAACTACTTGTTGATAACATTTGAGGAACGATTTGAACCCGTCTGCATTAGAGCCAAACTTGATTTGTCACAAAAACAAGGTTATGTTTTCATGTCCAAATCAATGGCCTAATGAAGCTATGATATTTTTGGTTGTAAAGGCATGAAACCGAGCCATTGGTCATAAAGTGGTAGCATTCGCTGCTCAACGCCTCTTAACAGGTTTAATATTATCTGCAGTTTTTACAGAATGGAATGCATGAAAAGATCTGCATTTCTTTCATTTTGATTTCAATCGTTCTTTCACTTTCAATAGTTTAGCTTCATTCAAAGCCCATATAAATTGTGTTCCAACTACCCTCCGCCTCTGAAGAACATACTCTTTCAAGAAATCCTATAAAATTAGGAAAAATCTTCAAAAACCCAATCTGCTCCAATTTCAAGGATTCAACTAAGGAAAAATGAACCAACAATTAACCAAGCTTCCATCTGAGGAAAGCTCAAACTCTGGGCAGTAACTTCGTTTATTCCAAACCTAGTCTATGGAAGGTACAATTTGAAAACCCAAAAAGCAAAAATGATTGGCTGTGAGCACTAGTTGAACTTGCAGGAGTGCATAGTCGAGTCCTGCTAACGGGTCAAGGACAGAGGTTGGAGGTGACTTATCATCTGAAATGTCAACAACTGGGATCAACCTATAGAACAGACCAATGCATTTCACTCAATGTTTCATGAAAGAGCAAAAAGTATAAGCTTGTAAACGGTTACCAGCAAGCTATCAGCATTTTATAGGTTCTATACAGTATGCTAAAGCATCTGCTAAACCTGTCAACTGAACTTATTCCAATCCTTCATCTAGCTAAATTCCTCAGAAGCTCAATCAACATAATGTTCAAAAATAAAATAGCACAGGATGAAGCGTCTGAGATATTACTACATCTACTATGACTGGATAGAGAATTATGTCCAATCACTAAACCGGATCAAGTAACTACAAGAAACGTCCAATGAAATGTCGACGATGATATAGTTCGGTTAAAGTCTGTGTTTTATCTTCTATGGAGTTTGTCTTCTGTTTGTTTTTAGCTGTGATTCTGGTGGTTGTCATGGCTATCCCATGGCTTCTGTTCTCTGTGTGGCTTTTGCCTTTTGGTAATGGATTTGCTTGCAGGGAAGAAAACATTCAATGAAAAAGAAACACCAGGATATAAATAGCATATTGAAACTGCCATGGTTGAGAAAGACATCACAAAATTATCGGTACAATAAGAATCAAGAGGCACGAGGAAGCTTCCCATATAACAGTTCAGATAAGGGCGGGCTACCAAATGCAAGAAGTCTTGCCCAAGAATCGTACATTCCAAAGAAAATTCTTATAACATTGTGAATCGGAGACTTAAGGAACATCCTTCCTTTTCTGAATCTTACACAAAAATTTTATGCCAAAACTGCTCAATTGCACGAATTTGTTACAGTTGAATCATCATTGGTTGCAAACTTGCACAAGTGTTTCCTTTAAAAAATTTCTATCGACAAAACTTGGTCCGAGTGCATGAATGTGTTGGAGTCGAAACCATTGATGGTTCCAACAAGTGTTTCTTTTCTAATTTCCTAGTCAAATAGAAATTGGTCCAAGTGATTATATTCCTACAATTAAATCACCAATAGTCACCACATGAGCATTTCCCATCCTCAAATTGATGAAATCGATTGTTATCCCTCACAATAATTACTCTTCCACTGCACTTGGACATAAATTTTATTGCAGTGTGACAATCACCACACACACGCAAGTTCTTCATCACTCGAATCGGCCTTTCGGGTGGAAAAGTAATGAGCCCAAATGCAATGGCCAGTCTTTCGCTATGATATCTAATTGCCTGATTCTTCTCATCACTACCCACTTCCCGCAGCACAAAACTGGTATCCGCAACATAACCGGCACGCTCCATTTCTCCCCCCAATTCCTTCAACTTCAGATAAATTTCACCGGATATCGGGTGACGCCTATCCCCTGCCGCAAATGTATGAACACAATTTCCCTGCTCAACCCAACTTAAACCTGTTTCCTTCTTCACCCCTCGGTCCCTCAGCATTTTCCTGGCTTTGGCTGCATCCTCATATCTTCCAGCTGCGGCATAAGCATTAGCCAATAGCACGTGCATTCCTGAGCTCACCTGACCCAACTCAAAGACCCTATCCGCTGCATAAACTGCCAATTCTGTGTTCTTATGAATTCGACAACCAGTCAATAAAGCTCCCCACACTGATTCTGTTGGTTTCATGGGCATTCCATTGATAATTGAAACTGCATCCTGTAATCTCCCTGCACGCCCAAGCAAATCCACCATGGAAGCATAATGCTGATCCCCTGGTTCAATCCCATACTCCTTCATTAGCTCAAAGTAATGCTTCCCCTCTTCAACGAGTCCCGCGTGGCTACAAGCATATAGAACACACAAGAAAGTTATGAAATTCGGTTTCATAAACATGCTTTCCATCTGTTTGAACAAATCAAACGCTTTTTCTATGTGTGCATGCTGAGCACAGGCAATAAGCATTGCATTCCACATGCCTAGGTTCCTTTTTGGTATCTCTTCGAAAACCTGGTAAGCTCCTTCAATTACTCCGCACTTGGAGTACAAAGAAACCAGAGAACTACCCACAAAGCTCGATGAATCATAGCTCGTCTTCAAGCACAAACCGTGTATTTGCTTTCCCAATTCAAGAAGAGTAGAATTGCCACAAACCCGTATTACACTCGAAAAAGTGAAATCATTAACATCCAAACCCTCCCACAATGCTTCCTTAAACAGCCTCAATGCCTCCTCATCCTCACCCAATTGGGTATACCCACATATCATGCCACCCCAAGAAACCACATTTCTCACCGGCATTCGATCAAACACTGTCCTTGCATCTCTAATCTGCCCGCATTTCGCATACATATCAACCACAGAACTCCCCACAAACACATCCCCATCAAACCCAGTTTTCAAAGCAAGACAATGAACCGATCTCCCAAACTCACGCCACGAAAGCATCCCGGAAGCTTTCAAGGAGCTAGGGAATATATGGTCGTCGGGCCTAACACCGAAACCAAGCATTCGGTGAAAGAACTCAATGGCGACACAAGGAAGCTCATTCTGCGCGAAGCAAGAAATGACAGAGCTCCAAGTGGTGGAAGACTTCACTTGGGTCTCTTCGAAAACTCGTTGGGAGTCAAGCGGGAGCTGGGTTTTAGAATAGAAGTTGATGAGGTGGTGGGAAATCAGCGGGATTGCTTGGAATCCTGTTTTGATGATGTGGGCGTGGACTTGAAGGCCCTTGGGGAGAGTTCTTGATCGGGTTAAAGAGAGGAGGAGGTTGGAGATGTTTCTGTAGTTTTGTTCGAAGTTGAATTGGTTACTCAATGGGTTATTCAATGGAATCTGCAGTTGGGTTTGTCGGTGGGTAGTCCTTAGAGGAAGTGGATGAAGCATCAGTGCACTTTAGTTCTTGGAGTTCGAAGCTTCAAGTGAGATTTGGCCATGGGCAGCAATGGGCTCGTTTTCTGTCAGTTTGAAAAGGAGTTAGATGGTGGGGATCAAAGGGCTCTTTCACTTTTGTCCCCTATATTACTAGCGTTGTGCCCGTTCGATGCATGGGGCTGAAAAAACCAATGTGATTTTTTAATCCCGTGCATTGAACGGGCACAACACTAGTAGGAGATAGGAAAAAAAAATGGTTTTTAGACACCCAAACTGATTTTAATAACTCAAATCCAAGATACACAGACATATCATGTTAAAACATGCATCTACACGTAAGAGGTAGAAGGCGAGAGAAGAAATAAAATCATTAGAAATAAGCTAACTACATGCATTGTTAAAATCATCGGAGCAAGATACCTGGAAAAGATTCTTGAAAAGACTCTTGTACTATGTATCCAGTAGCCAACTACAAACTGCAAGAATTGAAATGCCGAAGTACTTAATTAGTAGTGGCTGTATACGAACAACAAATTTTCAATAAACCAAGTATCAAAGACGTCCTATGCTGAAAAGAGTAACTCAAATGCTGAAAGGGAACGAAGATTTTATTCATATGAAAATTTGAGAATGGTGTTCCCCATAACACCATTTTGATGCTGAGGAGGGAAAGCTGAATGTGGGATACCATTTTCCGGAAGATCCAACGAACTTTGAGCAACTGAAATAATATCCAGAATTTAAGTTTGACGATGTCTCGTCTGTTTGCTTCATATCAAAGGCATTCTAAATATGTGCAGATCAAGAATTCAAGATGGCTTCCATCAGATTATCAATTTCTGGTTTAGGTTGCATTGATTGGATCTTGATGAACTAATTTTGCATTCCTATTCTCCTAGCTTTAGCTAGTGTATGATTTAGAGGCTTTTTCAAGTTCTTACTAAAATTTCCCTCTTGCCATCATGTTTGCCCAAAAGAAAAGAAATACCAAACACGGAACTTACATATATTGGTCCATCTCAATTTTGGCTCTAGCAATTTGATACTTGGATCAATATATTAGTCCTTCCTTTAGGACTTGGCATTAGACTCAATAATATTGTGAATCATATATATCCAAATACAGCACATTACCATCTTCAAGGACCAGACATGTGAAAACCAAACTAACATAAAGGAAAGCTAATTAATTAGATCCCTTTCCTAACTGGATTTCAGAGATTAGTGGAGAGAAACGATGCCCTGTATACGCCCAAAGAATCTGTTCAATAATGGTTTGGAATTAAGACGGTTGAACGGGGGGGAGGGGGAGTCGTGCCCATTCTCATATATACTAGCGACATGAAAATCTTATTTACATTTCATCGAACACATAGAAATGGGAGCATAGAGTTTGGACGGTCTTAAATTATTGCTACTACAATAGATGAAGCAGAGAGAAAATCATACCTAGTGGGTAGCAGAACTGAGCGATGCAAGATCCGAATTGCTTTCATTTGTCAAAATCTTAAACCTGCCAAATGAATTTGCACATAAAGGATGAGTGAAGCATTCTGTCGAACACAAAAAAGGCAGTCAATTGTAACTGTCCAACTAACCAAAATCCAATCACTGCATATGGGAAACAAAACACAGATTTTGAATCGCGAACTCAGTGAAGAGAAAATCAACTTACACCCCTCTCGCCTCTGAACCTCGCCAGGCCCATGATCAACAATTGGCCCCTCGCCTCTGAAAGATGCATATGAGAGAGAGAATTCTAGATGGGGAAAGACGAAAAAGAGGGAGAAAAGGAGTGGAGGACGAGGAGTCCTACCAGGTGGAGAGAGCGGGGCGTGGGGCGGTGGGGTGGGGTGTGGTGTGGGAGAGAGGCGTGGGGTGGTGGCGGTTGACGGGGTGAGGAGTGCAGAGAGAGAGAGAGAGAGAGAGAGAGAGAAGAAATCTCTCGAGAGGGAGAGAGATGATCGTGGTAGGATTCAAGCTCCCGTTCCCAGCCGCTTTTTTTTTTTTGTGCGTGTGTTTTGTTTTTTGACAAACTCTCAGCCGAATTAAATTAGACACCCTTCTGGATTCTCAAACAAGAATTTAAAAATTAAGGATTTATTTTTAAACTTAAAAATAATAATTTTATAAAAATAAATTTTTAATTGTTTTTACAGAGTTTGATAAAACTAGATTCATATTGCATATTTTTTTTATTTCAACAAACCTATTATTTTTAAATTTGAAAATTACAAATAAATATTTTTTTTAAGGGGTAATCCAGAACGGACTTAAAGGAGTAATTATGGAAGAACAAGTGTTATGTGTTTTTTTACCCTTTTTATAAAGTAAAAAATCTGAAAGTTAAAGAATTGGAGGTTTCAAGTTTTGGAGATTCACACACATGTTTATAGTACAGAGATAGAGATGATATATAGATAGATAGATAGATTTCAAATGTGTTTTATGTCGTTCTACTGTTTCATTTTTTCATCCCTATTTGCAATAAGTCCACTAGACATTTGCTCCCAGAATAATAGACTATTTCTGGAGGCATAATCAACTTTTAATCTTGAGGTTAAGATGATTGTAATTTGGGTCACATAATCCTCTAGTAGTACCATTCTATCTAGCTCTGAATTCTTGCCCATGTTAATTTTAATTGTTTAAAATGTTTTCGAAAGGCTCGTTTCGTTTGTGCTCCGACACTCGCTCTAGTATTATGTGGCTTAGCTTATATTACTTCATTTCATTTTCTTGATCAAAATGTTGAGTTGGATAGTGCAAGAGTTTTTAGCACATTAAAGATATATGAATCTAGATTTTTTAGCTAGCGATTAAAAGATTTATCTCAGAGAATATGATGGGCAAAACAAGGAAACAACATGATTCTCATGTTTAGTATGCGTTCAATTGTTATTTTCCCTCTTTGTTTTAATCTTTTTTTCCCTATTCTATCTCGTCTACTTAGTCTATCTCATTTAATTTGTCTTGCAAAAAATTGGTGAGAAGGAAAATGTATTTTTTTTTCTATCCATTATAGTTGCATAATTTTGCATGGGACGAAAACCATCTATTTGGAGACAAAACAAATTGTCTTTGTTTGGTTGAGAGTTTAGTTTAATTTAGTTTAGTTTTGGTAGTAGGTGGAAAGAAAAATAAGATAATGATTGAAGAGAGAGGTAATGATTAGAAAGAGATAGAGAGAAATGAGAAAGTAATAATTGGAGAAACAGAAAAGCTATGTGCACAGCAGCTGTGCACAGCAGCCCTTTTCTCCCGCCTCGGGTCGTACAAAGATGATCGGAGCCGCTCAATTTGTTCAAAATATGTCGTTTAAGGTCCTTGTAAAAAATGAGCTTCATTCGATATCGTTAGAGGCGTTAACAAAACACCCAAAATCACTTTAGAATTTAGGCCGAAATTCTAAAGTGATTTTGGGTGTTTTGTTAACGCCTCTAACGATATCGAACGAAGCTCATTTTTTACAGGGACCTTAAATGACATATTTTGAACAAAATAAGCGGCTCCGATCATCTTTGTGCGACCCGAGGTGAAAGAAAAGGGCTGCTGTGCACAGCATGCTGTGCACATAGCACAGCTCTTGGAGAAATAGAGTAATGATTGAAGAAAGAGTAAGGTAATAATTGAAAAACAAAACAAAAACTAAAACAAAAACTAAAACAAAACTAAGAACCGAACACAGTGATTATATGCTACTCTTAATTGCAACTATCACACATGTATAACTTTATGGTTAAAGACCACGCTATGGTATCTCCCCCTAAGGACACGGTATCTCTCTATAACACTTTTCAAAAATAGCACAATATTTATTATTATTATTATTATTATTATTATTATTATTATTATACTTTTCCAAACATGGGATAATTTAGGGGACAAAAGTGAAAATAAGAGATTTCCAAACAATTGTTTCGTCTGGGCTATTCAAAAACCCTAGTTTCACACTGTTTCAACTGATCGGCTCCCAAAATCTTCCCCTCACTCGAAAAACCCCCGAATGAATTTTTTTTGATCAGTGTTTTTGCACAATGGAACAAGAACAGGCGATGTGGACGTCACCGGAGTCCAACTCGATGGTATCGGCGACGATCGGTCTGGCGATGAGCACTCTGCTCAGCGCCCGCCCCAAGAAGCTCGAGGACGCCGTTTCTCGGCTCGACTCTGCCCCCCAAAGAAGCTCTGTTGGTGCGTTTTTGTAGCGATTTCTGTATTTGTAACTACCAAACGGTCCTGCCCAAGGAGGGCTGCTAAGTCTGGTTGCCCCCTCTCGACCCTTTCAAAGAAAACATAGTCATAGCACTTTTTGTGCAATTTTATAAAGTTTGTCACCACGTGGTGTGAGTGATTGCTCGTGGAGCACCACCACGCGGTGTTCGTGGCCATTCTCCATTAGACATTTGCATAAAAGGCATTATACGTGATTGGAACTAGAAATGATTTTAACATGGTTTTATTACTTTTTGCAGCTTCTTTGGAAGAATCACTATGGATTCTTCACTCTTATGTGACAGATGCAGCAAAGAGGGAAGAGCCATTGGATGGAGTTCTTGTTCCCATGATTGAACATGTATGTATCTTTCTGGACTTCCACTTGTCATTCCATCTTGCAGTTAGTTAAACATGATGAAGGACATATTTGTAATGAAACATATGCCATGATCATATTGTCAACATCCTTATAAGTCAGGTGCTACGATTTTGATTTCTGGCTGTCAGGAAGTGAGATATCTTATTAACTATGGAATCTGGTAGTCTGGAAATGTATGAGGTATTGAGTACTGGTTATATTGCTTACCTTTGTTGACTTATGGCAGTGTAATATTATTAGTTTTATTAGTCAATAAGTTTCCGACAGGCCACCCATCTACAAAAAGAGGCCAATGACAAGATGGCCCGATCCGTCTGTTGATTTATGGAATGGTTCAATAACTTCAATTAGTATTTTTGGTAAATAAATTCTCATAACGGCAAGGCCACCCATATACGAAAAGAGGCCAATAACAAGAAGGTTGCATACACATGATTGTTGAGGAAATCATATCAAGAAAATTGGTTGAGAGGACTGCACTCTCGACTCCCAAACAAAGCAAATGTCTAGCAAGAGAACTGTTGAGACTATAAACCGATAAAGAATATGATTGATTCCTATCCTGTCAAATTAACCACTTCAAACAATAAAGAAACTTCTTTTTTTGAACGGCAACAAAAAAGAAACTTTAACATGCACTCTGGGAAGACCTACTCCATTCTAAGCCATAAAGGATCTACTGCCAAAGGTCCCACGCTGCTGGATAGAAAGAAGGATTTTGGTTTTGTTGGGAAGAGGTCTTTGTTTTCGTTTCTTCGTGGACCTTGTACCAAGATAAGGTTTCTTTGGCGCTTTTAGGTTCCCAAGGTACCACTTGCTATTTCATTTCTGCCATTGCTTTTACGTGAATGGCTACCAAATGAACTCTCCTGATTCTTTCTCTCGCTTCCTTTGATCTTTTCTCTTTTGTTGGGTTTACGGGGTGCATTATATTTCCATGCAAGATAGCATGCTGCCTATTCCTTGTCCTATCCATTTACTGGTTGCGAGTTCCTTCTTTATTCACCCATATCTTAGTGTCTTATTTATTTATTTACTATTACAGCAGTTCTATTGATCTCTTAGTCATTTTGGAATTGCCATTGATACCCTTTAGCTTTTACCAGTCATTGAAATACAAGGAATCAAAGTATGGCAACCAAGCAATGATACTTTTTAATTGGCTCTTCCAAGATGAAGTTATTTTCCAAGCTCTTGCAACAAACCTTGCCAGCATCATCATGAGAAAAGAGGATTGCTATATTGCTCTTGGCTGGTGTATGCTAGTACGTGGTCTTGTAGGGTATGAGATCAAGACGAAGCAGTTAGAAAATATTGGTAATGTGACAAGTGCCTTTTTACCTATTTGCGTATTATATGTGCTTGGAAGTTTCTAAGGATAGGGATCATGTCAGTTGAATGTCAATTAAATGCGACTTTTAGTTTCCTTCCACATGGGTATCCTTTTCAGGGATGTGTAATGAGTGTTTGGGTGTAGGACAACCCTCCTCCTAATCTTTCTGAATCCAACGTCAAAAATATCCTTAGGCACAACTTGGTATGGGCTTTTGTTGCAAGTTCAATGAATCCTTGAACCTGATCGCAAATAGAGTACATAAAGCGGTTTAGATATCCCAATCTTCAACTAGGGAGTGGTGAAATAAGATTCATGTAGCCGATCTCATGTATTTGACAAGGTTTACTTGTTATGTCATAAATATAGCTATATACTTGATCTGAATGTTAACTATAGCTATAAGTAACAGTGTTGTACAAAAAAATGTTAAATTTTAAATTTGGAGCGGTGCTGATATGGAGGGGTTGATGCTTCTCACGTTCTTGTAGCTTTCCAATGCAACACCGTAAACTTATGCTGGACCAAGATGTATTTCAAAGTCCATTTTAGAAACTTGTCCTTTTCTCTGGGTTGTGGAGGTCCACCTGCATTCATAGACAGAAATTTCCCACCATACTATCTTTCGTGTGACAGAAATTGAATTGCATCTTTAGGGCTTCCTTCTCCGATGTCCTCCAGGTTTGACTTGTAGGCGTTGTTTTACCGCATAAAGTCCCTCGAGTTTCTTGATTTTTGGAGGTTTAGGAAGGGGCCATCCGGCCAAATATACCTCCCATACGGAAGAAGGGGGCCGTTGGGCAAGGATACTTCCTCTCTCAGGGGAAGGGGACATCTAGGCAAGGATAAATGCTCTGGAGGGGCCATCCGACAAAAGACATCTCCCTAGGAGGAAGGGGTTATCCGGTCAATTAGCATCCTCCCAGGGTGCGACTGGGCGCCTCACCTCTTAAAAAGCAACCGAGCACCTTACCTCCAATTCCAAAGATATGTTATTCTACAGGCCTTGCCTATGCTCTAGAGAGCTGCCACCGATAATGCTCTCTGGATTCTGTGAGTCCTGAACGAATAATTGCAGGCGACTCCAACACCATCCTAGGCTGGGGTCTGGCCTAGGTACCTCACTTGGGACTTAAGGAGGCTTGTGGTTTGGAGGCTAAAGCAAGGGATTTGTCAAAAAGTATAAGCCTGCCCCTGGTGATTCTCTAACTTGACCGGTTCTTGGGAGAGAGGGGGCATTGACCAACATCCGGCATCTCGGAAGATGTATCACACCTACCATTTGGCACCTTGAAGCCCGCATTATACCTACTAAACTTGGTAATTTGATACGGGTCTCCATGTATCACTCAAATGCCTCTATTAGTCATATGATAAAGCCCCAAGTCTGAACATAGACTCAGAGGAAAAAATGTTAACCTCCATTGTCCACCGATGGGCATGAGGCCAGTAGCTTGCTCTGTCCTCCCCCAAGGCTCGTATATAAGGGAGAGTTGACACCTAGTAGAGGAAGCATCCTATACACGTATTGAAGGCACATTGAGTATTCATTAGTCTCTGTTAATCTGATTGACCACTCCCCACTGCCATCTCTCTCTCTCTCAGGCTGCCCCGAGCTCTCCTCCTCTGCCTCGGTGGTCTTGAGAACCATTGTAATTCCCAGCATATTCCCGGAAGGCTCGCTTCTGCCCCTTGTATCCACATTTACTCAGCAATGTGGTGGATTAACTTAATTAGGAACAAAAATATCCCGCTTACCTTTTTGGAGCGTTTATGATACTCGGGTTGTATTTAAGTACCCCGACAGTTTTTTTTGAGCATGGAAGCTAGTTAACAATTACAATATTCTAGATGCCTGCGTACTTCAAAATGTGGGCTGAAAGGGTAGTGTCCATTTCGACAAGTATCCTTTGGCCGTATTACCTTATTTAAGTCTGAGCTTGTACCTGAAGCAGGATAATCTTATACTTTGTATCTTGCTTATGTCATTTTCAGAAACTGATTATTGTGTCCTCACCAGTCACTAATGGGCTTTGATGGTGCTGCAAAGCCCTTAAGAGATACTCTAAAATTAGATATACCTGGATCTCAGATATTTTTCTAGAGTTAGTGGCTCAATGCCCTTTGCTTCTCTTGTTATCTGGGTATCAGTAGCATGGGCAGGGTTCAGTCTGCACTCTGTGGAGATAATATCTGGTTTATGCGCACAAAGTGGCTGCTGTTAACTCAAACTTGCATTTCATGGATTAGTGCCCGACCTTTTTTAGATGCAGTTAGCAATAGACTCCTTCGGGACGCCTCCAAAGAATTTCTATCCAGCTTTGTTGTTCAGCTCTACTGGTTTATTTTAAAGTCATGTGAAATCAGTTTTGAAGCTTGTTGTTTTGTTGCTGTATCTGCGTTTTGTTTTTGTACAACAATATTGGTTTTTAACTTTTAAGTAATTAAGAAACAAGAACAATATGATTTTGGTGCTCAACTGGTTTATTAAGACAACAGTATACAGTTCGGTTCTGTTTCCTAATACGCAACCGAGCTATACATGGTAAGAATTCCTGTCTTTGATGCTTTGTCTGAATTAGTTTGATACCGTATTGTCAGCAGCATTTTTGGGATAAATGAAGCCCGAACAGCTAGTTGAAGGATATCATTTGTTAGCCATTTCAAACGCTTTGATTATGTATTACTTACATTTTGGTCTCGCAGTTGGAGAAAGAAAAGGGAAAGAAGTTATATGTCTTCTAGTCATGAGAAAATATTTGCATTTCTTAGTTTCTGTTGTAGAAAAATTTTAGCCGTCGCTGTCTCCCTTATCTGCTAGGAGTGATGGAGTAATTTTTCTTAATGCAGGACTAAAGCAGAAGTACTCTTCACTACTCAAGATTTTTTCTTCGTGCATCACACATCTTGTATCTGTTGTATGCAATGGAAGGTATATCGTTTTACAGCAAGTTATAAGCCCAAGGGGCGTCTGATAACTATTCTTGTATCTGCAAATTGAACAAATTTCTGTCTCTGTGTTTTTCTTTAATTCTGTTGCATGCTTGATGCTCTGATGAACGGTCTTGGTGAAGCTGCCACTACCTCTGCAGTCTCATTTCTAATGCTCAAACTATATCAATTCCTGATAGTACGACCATTAGTGAATTTCGAATTCTACCGAAAAGGGTCTTTTTTGAAGTTATCTGATACTGTGATGTATCGTTCCATCTTGGTGACTTTTTCTTGGCTTCTTTCTCACTTTTCTTTGTGGCGTTATCATTGGTAAATACCAACTTAATATGAGAAATAGGAAACTTGTGGGTTCAGTGTGGATTAATAGCTAGAGGGACCCATACAAAGACGAGGAAAACTGTAAGAGTAAAGTCATTACCAATTGTTATGAACTGAATAGGAGGTAATTAGAGAAAACCAGCTCAGGTTAGAGAAGTCAAGAGGTTGAAAGACTGAACTAGACTCACCCCGTTCGTTTTGGGATTTTGGATTTGGATTTGGATTTGTAGGTAACGAGGGTAGAGAGAAATAGAGTAATGATTGAAAATAGGCGTAATGATTGGAGAGAGATAGAGAGAAAAATGAGAGTAATAATTGGAAGGAAATAGGATAGTGATTAGAATCCAAAATCCAAAACCCTTAAACCAACGGGGTCGTAATGATGCAAGACATGTGGTTATTCTACTTCTGCCATATCTGAGCCCGTTGTGCTGGAACCATTGGATTACATCCGTTATTGGTGGACGCCACAACATATGGTCAAGGAGGGAAATATTTCTGTAACTTTGTTTCTATCTCTTCTTTTATGTTCAATTTATCGTGTATTCGTTTAGGTAGTGTGAGAGTGCCATTAACTTTCTGATGTGGCGGTGAGCCATCATACACAAACAATGTAAATCTTGTCTTTACTATCTATATTGCTCTTTATTTGATAAGTTATCTTTAGTTTATTTATCATGGTTTCTGTGCAGTCAATGTGCTGCTGTTTAGTCTTTCAGTACCAATCTCTTACACAACCTGTTGTGGCCCACATGTACCAACTCTATTTTGCAACTACATGGTGTTTATTCTGTGCAGATTTCAGCCTCTATTCTTATTTCGGCGTAGTCTTATCCATTTGCACGATTTCATAGAGCCTATGTGCTGTTCGTTCATATTTGATTTGCTTTAGTCCTTGCTAGACAATGACAATTGGGTTTCGCATTAACTAAGGAGGATTCTTTCATTGCAAACTGCGGAGCACATGGCAAGTTGCTGCAGATTTGTTTGTTGATGTAATATTTCTTCTTTGTCCTTTTCGTGTGAAAGAAAAGGGTAGGACATACGAAAAGAAAAAAGAAAGGGAAAGCTTTACCCCAAAAAATTCAATACGAGAATTCGTATGCTCATTTTTTTTTTTCTTTTTCCTTTTTCCGTATGAAGTGTTTTGAGATAGTGGTAGTAGTTTAGTAGAGATACTTGGGATTCAAATAGCCTTACCTCTTTCCGTTGTTTTATACTTGTGATTGTTTGTATTGACTTGGTTTAAGTGAGACACTACTATTTCATGTGGACATGGTCTATATAGCCCTTTTCTTTAATTTGTTTTACTATATTAGTTTCTTCAATTAACTCCGCCTTGTTCGTGCTTAGAGTCTTATCTTTCTTTCCCAGCCAGTCCCATGCCTGGACAAAGGAGGAGGGTTGTGCGTTAGGTAGCTGACAACCAGCACGTAAAAAAACCCTCAGATCTTTATGACATGAATCCAAATATGATAACGAGAAGATGTTGTGTGCAAAGATATGAGTCTAATAGGTTTGAGTGAACAAGTGGCCCTTAACAGAGCTCAATGGAGAAAAAAGATTCATGTAGCCAACCCCAATTGATTGGGACTTGAGGCTCGGTTTGGTTTGGTTTGGTTATATTAGTTTCTACAATTCATCACTTGGGTTTTCTCAGTTAAGGAAATCCAAGTGACATTCTTCTGTTTTAAGATCGATCAGAAATGTTCATCCAGGAGTGGAAGAAAACCAGCCAGCCAGCCGTCTCGGTGCATTTTTTTTAGATTTGGTGATTGGTCCACTTTAGAGATTTCATAAGCCCTGAAGTCCACCTATTAGTTTTGTAAGCCCACAAGTCCACACGCGTAACCTAAACCCTAGGGTACCCTATGAAAGTGCCTAAAACCCTAAACTCCATGAAAGCTCCTAAACCACTAAAACCCTATAATAGGAAAGTGCACCCAAAAACCCTATGAAAGTGCTTAAACCCTAGGGTAACCCACCCCAGGGTACCCAATCCTTATAACAGGAAAGTGCACCCTAAAACCCTATGAAAGTACCCTACCCTATAATAGGAAAGTGCACTCTAAAACCCTATGAAAGTGCCTAAATCCTAGGGTACCCTACCCTACCCTACCCTAGGGAGTGGACTGGGCATACTATGATCTTTTTAAATTGTACTTGACACCTTACAAAACTAATAGGTGGACTTGTGGGATGAATATCACATAATGGACCTAAGACCAATATTTTTTATTATGTTGCATGAGTCATGGAGAGAGTGCCGGGTTGGCTAGTTTATTACGCACAGATTGTCTTGTTCCGTGAGTGCTAGTTCCGTCCCTCAACAAATCTATATGCAAGGTTGACAAACATTTCTTTACTTATCAGATGTGATACCTCTAATTGTGTTCATGTCTTTGGAGGTTTGGCAACTTGATGCCAATTGAACTGAACTTTTTGCCTGCGAACCTTGTGCAACTAGTCAAATAGCAGCTCAACATTAAGTGGGAATTGTTTCCGAAGAATTATTCTGTTGGCTGTATGTTGACTGTTAGCTTTATGTTGGCAGTTTCTGTTATCATTTGTTCCTGTTAAGCATTAACCTTGTCTCAAGCTTAAATGTTAAATTGTTTTGACGTATCCATGTCCAAAGATATTGTCCGAAGATGCCTTTAGATTGAGCTTAGAAGCTAATGAGACTACCTTCTGCTAAAAGTACTTACATGTAGCCTGTAGGCCTTCAGATTGGCTTTGGAATAAGATTTTGTAAATTTTGATCTTGACTTAGTTTTGAATTTGTAGACTTTCAATTATCTCTATTATTCCAACATATTGGCACTTTCTGGAATGGGAGCTATATTTGTGTCCCTGTTTTGTTTATTTAATTCTACTTGGTATGCATTTTCATTACTTCTCGTCGCGGACTGCCGAAATGGGCTGCTAGATGCACTATTGAGTTGTTCAGATGAGTGGTATCTCCTGCCACCTCAGAGGCAGCAACGATGGTTATAAGTAACTGATGGGACACATTTTTATTGTTGAATACACCTTATTTGGACAGTTCAAGTTGAAAGTGGAGTTAAATAACATAAGGCTACAGATCCTTGCAATATGCAGAAAGTGGATATTATTGCTAGTGATCACCTTCCACATTGTTTAAAACTGCAGTGGTACAAGTGACACTTACGCACCATAATTCATATTGTCAGTACACTAATTAAAACAGGCTCATTGAATTCACTGGCTTTCTTTTGAGCAGCTTGTTTTTGTCACGGAAATTACTTGGTTAGACGGTGAAGTTGACAGCTAACCTGTTTGTTTATTTGTTAACATCAATTCTAGGTGGTGCTAGAGGGCTCGTGAAAGTTGTGGTAAGGCTTAGGTTTTTAATCGTCAATTATTGCCGAGAGTACATGAGACCATTGTCTTGATCTCAACAGTGATGAGATAACATTTGTGTTTAAGAAAAGAATTCAAAGCATCTGTTGTTTCTTATATGAGATGAAAATCATCTTCAGGATATGGTTATTGTGAGACTAGAGCAATTGGTCCTCTGAGGTAATCTGAGAGCTCAAATGATGCTTGTGTGCCGTCTTTGTGCTTTGGTATGCTGAAGTTCTTGATGTAATGTTACTAGTTAGCTTAGTGTTACGTGCTTGTGTTGACTCTAATTTTTTTTTTGAAAATCCATTCCTATGTTTTTGTTTAAAAATGTTTGATCCTTGTAGTTGTAGCACTTTGCAGGGGGGTTTTGAGTTGCCAACTCGCCTGGCAGTGGCTACTGCTGATTGCACTTTAGCTCTCACTACAGCTTTGACAAAAAAAGATCTATTTTCCAATGGTTCAGATGAAAAACCTAAACAATCGAATTCAAATTTATCAAGCCTTCCAACTACCTGGGTGCCTGGAGAAAAGAGAGTGAAACCAGCTAGTAGATGTCCTGAAGTCTCAATGGAGATGAATTTATTGCTTTGGGATCATTTAGATGAACTTATTATTCTTGTGCAGAGACTCATTGCTGTATGTTACGAAATTCTCTACCATATCTTTGATTTGATTACCCTTTTCTATTTGTCATTGGTTGCTCCAACTACACAGTTTTGTATATATAAGCTTGAAGGCATCTCATTAACCAGCCCTTGGGGTTGAGTTTTACTGAACACAGGATAGCATGGTGTATTTAGACTTGATGTTGGAACCATGAACAATTTTACTCCTATTACCCACCTACTTTAACTTCAAAGTTTTGCTTGGGAATCTTTCAATTTTCCTTGCGACCATGTTTTTTTTGCCTAGTGCTCCATTGTTCTACGTCTTCTCTAACAAGCACCGGCATCCATAGTTCTAGAGATGTTTTCCTGTTTTATCTTTGGGTGCTTATAAACTTGCATCAGTAGATTGTTATTGATGCTTGGACGGTTTATATAATTATATAACAAATGGTTGCTGGCATGCGCACAAAACAAGTTATTAGAATTACAAGATACCAAATCAGAAATGTCAGGAAATTCCCCTGCTCTTGAAGGATACCCTCAGCGTCAAAAAACATGCACTAGGGTGTATGTGCGACGCTTTTAGATCGCACGCTGGGACAGAAGAAAGAAAACTAATTTTCCAGTATCAACGATCTGTATGAATTAATAAAATAAAGTGGAAGAACCCCATCGTGCTCAAGCTGATTCCACAGTGGTCAAACAGTATATGTTTTGTTAGTTAGTAAATTTCTTAATGGTCTTGCAAACCTCCGCCCACTAGGCGGAGGATTATATGCCAATAATTCCAAATAAGTTCAGATATCAATGCATATTTCATCGATATTAATGCACTTTCACAAATATCAATACACCTTTTTCGGATATCAATGCACCTTTTACCTATTACCCTACACATTTTGGGTGGAGGTTAGAATAATCCAATTTTTAATTTGTTTTGGTGATAAGTAACATTTTCAAGGTGACTTGGTTGTTTCATGGCTATGGAGTCCTTTATTGTGCTGTCTTTGCTCATCTCCTTATCGCCAGAGTTCTTTGTTTTTGTACTCATGTGGAATGTCCATGAGTACTATGGGGTTGTCGATCAAGATCGGTTTACCTCTCTTGAGCCTCCTGGTTCAGCGACTGGGTTCGCCCGGACTGGTTGGAAACAAAAAAGGCCCTCCGCCAGGCTAGTCAGAAAGTTGTAGGAGGAAGATGAAAGCACTAGGGTTTAGAGAGGTGAAGAGTGCGTACCATTGTAGGGTTTCATCCTTGCCTTTAGATAGACCTCCTTGGCTTGCTCTCCAAACCAACGCATGCCAAACACGCTTGGTAACCGCCTTGGGCCTATGTCACACCTAACGTTTTGGATAAGGTAGTTATCAGGAATGTGCGTGAGCTGTCACCCATGTGTGCTCGTGCCCAGCTCGTGCCATAACCATTCCACCTGACGCCACATTGGATTTGACGTGCTGGATAAGGCACTTAAACACACATGAGTGAGCTGACACGTATGAGTTGGCCGAACACCGTGTCTGAACCACATGGCCGAGCCACAGAGAGGAGCGTTGACCTCGGTATGAGTTGGCCAAACCATAATGTCTGAACCATAGAGAGGAGCCTCGACCTCAATATGAGATGGCCGAACCATAATGTCTGAACCAAATAGAGGGTTAGTCCTTAGAATGAGTTGGCAATTCAGATCTGCTTGTCCGAACGCAGTTTGTGCCGAACCAAGCCCGATCAAACCTAGCAACCCGGTCAATGCCTTGATCGGATCAAACAGAATCGAGGGGTTTAATCCAGCCTTCAGCCGAATGGCCAAACTAGCATATTGGGCCCACTACAAGTACTTACATGCTTGTGGCTCATAATAACCAACATGCACGCGGTTGCTTCTTTCTAAGGCGGAATGATCATAATAACTTGTGCCATGTCGACCTCCATAATGACAGACCATTCCAAATGCAGCTGGCGTCTAGACATCCATCACAAAGCATCCAAGAGAACTCCGCAGGGCGTCAACGACTCAACCTTAGCATCACCATGGTACAAATCAATGAGCTCACACGTAGAAATATCCCAAGTAAAAGAGTCAGCTCAGCTAAAAATTGACACCGTGAGAACCTTTGTGCATCTGTGGCTTCTAGGTTAGAGAGCCGGTAATGCAGCTTCCCGTACGTGCATTATCTAGGTTCAGCATGGCTAGGAGAGAGGCCACACCGACTTGAATCCTATAACAAGTTTTACCTTAACTAAGTTGATGTGACAAAAATGATTATCCCTGTTGGTAGGCAAGGCCCTCGTTACCATCCCCTCCTACAGATAGAGAGCATTCCCACTTCACATAAACAAACACAAAACACCCCCCCCCCCCCCCCCCCCCCCCCCCCCCCAGAGTGTGGGTGCTTTTGTCTCTTCCCCAATCCGCCTCCGGTCTCACAGCCCGGAATGAAGATTCCACTCTCTGCATTTACTATGAATCCAATGACTTGGAAGAGATGTATTAAAGCCAGTAGATTGTAGATATGTACACACTGTACTTGGATTCTTCAAATCCCCTAGAATACCAGTGCCATTGGGTATGACGTGGGTTGGTCTATGAGATATGTGTTTGACTTTCGTAAATTGTACCCAAATGGACGTTTGGATCCTTTACTAGCAGAACAATGATTGAGGAAAAAGTTCACATTGGTAGACAAGGAATATTTTTACTGAACGCTAGAAATCTCTTTTACCTAAATCTAAATAATTTCAAGTACATCGATAATTGAGCATTCTATAATGGTGGCCGTTATTTGCAGCCCAATTCTTGCTACTCGCAGCCGATTAAAACTTTTATCAATTATGAACAAAAATGCCCTCATGCAGTTTGACCATTATACCCCTAAAACCTCAAGTTATTTGATCATTTTACCCTTTAAGAATATTACATAAGTCATTACATACAACCACAAAAAACTCTCCCTGATTTCCCTCCATCCTCCCAGAACGTCTCCTCCCTCCCCCATTCAAACTCTTCCATTTTCATCCCTACCCAGCTGTCATCACCTACCACCAAGCCCCTCCCACAAGCAGCCAAATTTGCCTGTCTTCCTCCTCTCCTCTTCCTCCTACATTATCAATGGAAACCTCAATTGCTTCATCTCCCTCTATTGATAAACAAGAAATGGGTGACCCAACAATACTCCACGATTGAGAGTCCGAAGATCACACAATGGATGTTGAGAACCATGTGACAGATGTTGTAGTGATGGAGCAAAAATCGCAGCCAGTGGTAAGCCCGCCCTCCATTTTCAATTTCAGAAGCCCTCCATTTTCAATTTCAGTTCTGGCCCGACATCGTTGGACACGCAGTGCCAAAACTTTACTAACTTTTCAGACTCTAATATCTGAATTATGTACAACTATTCGGATATTAATATCCAAATATTGTCAACATTGTTGGACTCTTATATCCGAATTTATTGCCAGTTTTCAGATATTAATATCTGAATTAAACTGCAGAGAATCCTGCACTTACAGTTAGTGCCAAAACTTTACTTTATGAACAAGTGATTTGCTGAAAGAGTTGGAAACACATTTACACCTTTATGAACAAGTGGTGGGAGGGACCCAGAGGGCTAGGGAATTACTTCACATCTTATCATGGTATGAAAGTCTGGGGCCCCAGAAACATTGGATGACAATGCCAGACATGGGTCACATCATAGCATCTACTTATAATTGTGTCCTTATCCATTTATCAAATGTTCAATGTCTTACATTCCTCCCCCTCCAATCGAAGCCTTTACCCTCCATGAAACGAAAGGTTATTGCTATCGGGTTTGTTGACGGCGGACACTTTGTACAGGAATTATTTTGGTAAATGATTTGTTGTCATCTATATAATGAATTGTGCTCCTTAAGTCCAACTTAATTTATCTTTTAAAAGTACCTAATACAATTTGACAGGTATTCCTAAAAAAGGGTTCCCTTGTGCTGCCAATAGCTTGCAATTGGAAAAGACATCGTCTTTCTATTGCAAAAAAATGGGATGCAACACATGTTGTGGCCATTCAGAAGTTCAACGAGATCATCGGCGTTGACGTAGCAACAAAGGAGGTCATCCATGTCAATTAGCCATTTTTAGATTGAGAAATGATTTAATGTGTTGTATTATATAATGTGTTCTAATGTTATGAAAATTGGATGATTAAGTCTGCTTGTAGTTTTCAGATCATCAAGAAAACTCTTATATTGTATTTCTGTTTGAAAACTCATAGTTGTCAAGTCTGTGACATTCTGTTCAGAAACAAGAATGGTGTCATGCTATCTCATAGTTTTCATTTTGTTCGGAAATTAGAATCCAATTAAAGGTATACAAATAAGATATTAAAGTTCGAACATGGGTATAAATTTTAGATATTTCTTTCTGAAATTATTGATCCAATTCGAACATTAGTATCCGAATGGTGTCAGGCTATCTCATAGTTTTCATTCGGTTCGGAAATTAGAATCCAAAATAAGGTATGCAAATCAGATATTAAAGTCTGAACGCGTGTATATCTTTCGGATATTTGTTTCCGAAATTATAGATCCAGTTCGAACATTAGTGTCCGATTGGTGTTATTCTATCTGATAGTTCTCATTCTATTTGGAAATTAAAATCCAAGTACTGGTATATAAATCAAAAATTAAAGTCCAAAAATTGTTATATATTTCGGATATTTATTTCCGAATTGAATTTTATCCGAATGAATGGGCAGTAATGGACGAAAAAGAGTGTGGATATTAATTGGGAAATTTGGAAATTAACTCCCTTATTTATTATTGGTGAAAATGGGATGTAATTTTTCCTCGTATAACGTGCCAACATGAAAATATACATTTGCAGGAATTTTATTCCTCATAAAACATGTTCGTATTAACTCACTTTGTAACGGTACATTTGCGACCAAATTCCCCCATCCCGCCTATTGCAAGGAATTGGTATATACATCACTATTCATTCGCGGATGAATGGGATACACAATATTCAAACAAGATCGAAGAGTTTAAAAACATAGTGGGGAACGATGTGGCAATGACGGACATAATCGAACTAGACTAGGTTGGCTCGAACAACTTTTATGTAAAATTTTAGTTCATAGAATCTTATTGTAAAATAGCAGTTGGGTTGGTAGTGTTCTATATTTGTTTAGAGCATTGTCAGTTTGTACGGCACTCATTTAAATCTAACTTTTCAAGAATGATTCGAACCATAAAATTTATGTTTTTGTGCCCTATTTACCATTCATATTTTCATGGTATCCAATTATTACAAATATGCTAATAATTATCCGCAATAAAACCAAAGTCATTACACCATAGAAAGCAGTCCGTAAACCATGGCCATAAAGTGTCCAAAATAAATATACAAGGCCATAAAATCCATAAAAAACAAGTCATACAACACCAAGTCTCAAGTATGGTCATGGCGCCCGCACCTAGTGTAATGAATCGAGCGACGATCCGAACTAGGGCCTATCATGCTCGCTTCAGCAGCCTCTGTTCCCTTCAAAGTCCTCCGCACTTCAACAAGTGCTTGTCGCAGTTCATACGGGCAAGTTGAAGTCGTAGCCCTAGTACCACCCAAAACACTATCCAAAATAGTGTTTTATCACATTATTGCATTTGACTAATATGAAACCACATGTAAAACTATAGTATTTATTTTCCTCATCTTTTGCCTCGTTTCCTTTCCAAAGTTAAAGTTTGCTCAGCCTTCCTCTTCCTTGCAGAAACGGTAAGAGGAACTCATTTCATTTCCTGTACATTGCAAACAATACGTTAGAACCATAGTTGTCAAAATCGTACGATTTATGAAAAAACGATACGAATCTATACATGAATCAAGGTTTATCACATTATTGCATTTGACTAATATGAAACCACATGCAAAACTATAGTATTTATTTTCCTACTAGGTACTAGAGTCTACCTCACGAAGTTGCTCAACCACCACATCCTCCTCACCCCCAACCTCTTGCCTCTGCCCTCGTCCTCGTGTTTTGCCTCGTTTACTTTCCAAAGTTAAAAACTTGCTTAGCCTTCCTCTTCCTTGCAGAAACGGTCGGAGGAACTCGTGTCATTGTATTTCCTGTACATTGCAAACAATACATTAGTCTAAAGCTTGAATTAAAGGTAGGTGAATTGGATACTAATTTCTGAATAAAGATGCATAAATCGGTGTCACACCTGCGTCTAGAAACACCCAAAACAAAGTTTAACAAAGAATAAACTACCGTTTCAGGTAATACCAACGACAGGCCACATAAACCTTGGCTATAGAATTATATTAGAATCTATCAATGGTAACATGACAAAAACTTTCCATCAATAAACTTTTTACTTTCAAGCTCATAAGAGAAGCATTAAATTGGCATAAGACTTGCACATGTAATAAAATATGAGCCAAGTGTCAAGATAACCCCACCTCTAACTTCTACACAAAAGATTCACCAACACGTCACTCACGGCCTACTTGTCTCGGACGACCTCGGAACCTCGTTAACACCTAGTACACAATTGCTATCACCAAATCACCTTTACGAAAACAAAAAATCAAGTTTACTTGCACAAAGCAACATACGAATGCATGAAATACATGTCCCTCCCAAATAGAAGACTCAAAGTTGTATTTTTAAAGACTAATCCGTACAGAGTTAAGAACCACGAATTTGTAAGATCAAATTAGATATATAGAACAGCAACTACTCAAAAAATTAGAATAATACGACCTCTTTAGGTCGCTCAATTAATTCCACAAACTCAGACCACATTCTGCGGTCAAAGTATTTCTAGCAGTGTCACACCAACTTGCAAAATCTGCCAAGATTAAAATATACACCCAAATGACCTGGGATTTGGTTTAACTCATAATAACACATCAAAGTTCATCCTTGATTTTTCCCGAAATTTTATAAGAAAGAGAACCAAGTCAAATTCAATCTCAAAGTCAGAAATTCTGTGCAGGAAACACAGTTTTTTAGAAAGTAGTCTGTGATCGAATATTCATTACAAATCGTGTACTTCATATTTTTAGATGATTCCATAGCCAAAACAACACCAACTTAATAATCTTTGAGACTCGAAAGGACCCATAACCAATAAACTTATTTAAGTATAACAAATTTGATGAAAAACGCAGCTTTGGATGCTGCCCAAATTTTCTAAAATTTCTCAACATCAATAGCAGTAAGCAACTTCAAAATTCAACAAGTTCATGCTCATAATCCATCTATAGACCAACTAACATGCATCAATCTTGGGTTTCAATGATCAAACTCATATTATCCATACCAATTAACAATATTTGAGAATTTAAGATGAATTAGGTATAAAATCACCATGTAAGCACTATAGAACACTAATTCTTAAATTTCTTCCATGTAGGTTGATTCTATATGCACATATTCATCAATACTCATAGTTTAAGGAAGATTTCTTACCACAAGAAGAGAAATTTTCAGATTACATGTCAAACTCCAAGAGATTACGAGGGTGTTCCACTTTCTAAAAAGTTTAACTTTGTTTCAAACGGAGGTAATTTCAAACTCAAATATAATGAAAATGAAATTTTTTTTTTCAATTTTTTTTTGCATTGTTTAAAAGATCTTGATGAGATCTATCAAACAAGATCCATATTGGTAGGAAAATTATTTGCATAAACACATAATTTTTGAGCTTGAAATTACCTTCTTTTTCAAAAAGAACTTTTTCCAAGTTACTGAAACACCACCTACTTCAAGTTCTTCAAGCCAAATTAGGGTTTTCCTATTCTTTTTCAATGGAGAAGAAAGAACTCCGAGTGGGTAATGTTATGAATGTTTATGGGTTCTCAAAATCTGAGGTTCTCACAATCTGATTCTAATGACTGAAATAAAGGGGATAAATCGGACTTTAATGTCATAATGGGGTAAAATACTTTGGATTTTAAAATCCGAATGAGGTAAAACATTTCAGATATTAAATTCCAAATGACCTTACCTTACAAATTCAGCTACATAATAAAATCCGAAAATTTTGTCAATCATTCCTGGACAATTTCAATGGTTCGTGTCATTGTCTAATCGGTTCACATTATATAATGAAAATGTGTAAAGTGAAAAACTTACAGACTGATTACAGAATTGGGGTAAAATACATACACGACTCGGGTAAAATTTAAAGTCTGAATGGGGTCAAATATTTTGGATATTAAAATATGAATGAGGCAAAAAATTTCAGATATTACATTCTGAATGAGCTATGCTAACAAATTCAGCTGCTGCTGTAATACATAGGGGCCAATTGGCCAATTGGATACTAAAATGCCAATGATGCAATAAATTTCAGATTTTAAAATCCGAAAAGGGGGCAAACAATCAAACTTTAATATCCGAAACTGTTGAAAACAATCGGACTCTAATGTTTGATCAAATCTGAAATATACGAAATAGCAACATACATACTTACCGTGGGTTTCTTAAAAAAATTCAAACTAAAATCGAACAAAAATAAAAAACACCCGCGTAATAACAAGATTCAAAAATTTACCGATGTTCAACTTCTAAATAGTTGGTGATGCCGGCGTGTTGTGCTTTCTTCTCACACCTCCTTCGCCTCAAAGTTGTACTGCTATTGTGGTGTGGTGAGAGTCGTGTTGTGGTGGTGACTGATGGAAGAGAAGAAGAAACGGGGCAACAGGAGAAGAAGAAACGGGGGAGGGGGGAGAGAGAGAGAGACCGGAGGTGGGGCTGTGGGGTGAGGGTCGGTGGTGGCGGGAATGGTGGGTAGGTGGGTGGTGGTGGGAGTGGACTGGAGCTGTGGACTGGTGGAGGAGAGAAAGAAAACCTAGATAGAAAAGGGGACGAACGGACTGATGAAGAAGGAAGGGATTTTTGGGTTGTATGTATGTTATGTGTATTGTAGAGAAGGGCAAAAAGGGGAGTTCAGGGATAATTTGTTGGTTGTAAGTAGCAATTCCTTATAAGGTGGTGGTTTGTAGGTAGCAATCGACTGCGAGTAGCAAGAATTGGGCTGCAAATAGCGGCCGCCGAACATCATGCAATGTATCAGCATTAGATGTTCATTTCATGTTCAGGCCGTATCTAAATATTTGGAAGCATATCCATGTATCCTCCGCTGAAGGGTTTAGGGAGATTTTACGTCGGGGCAGACATCTGCACCTGAAATTCATACTGGAGTTCATTAACATAGTTTGTGCATATGACATATATTCTCTTTTAGTATTTAATTTGAGGAACTCTAAAGCGTAAAAAATTAGTTTGTTGGTGCATAGGTCTTTGGGAAATAGATATGAGTGCTGAACAACATTTACGTTGTTTGGCCCCTTTGGTAACTGCAACTAATCCCTACATGGTAATCAGGATCTTAGGGGAGGTCTTCTGATGTAGTTGATCTGTCGGCATTATTCACCCTTCACATAGACATTCATGTAGATAGACATGTGTATGTATATGCTTGGGTGATTTTATCTCCACGTGCAAGATGAGGCTGCCTGTGAAGGAGTGTTGAAAAGCTTGATATGCATTCTTTGCCCCCTCAGCTCCAATCTTGAGCTTCGGAATCTTGGTGCCCTAGGTTGGGGCTTGTCTCCAAAATTCTTTTCCAATAACTGGAATCTGAGTGGAAAAAGATGTTTTCCTGTTTCGTTTAGGTGAAATCTAATAGTGTTTAGGACATTGTAAATGTTTATTAATATGTTATATACATTTGTTTGTGGATATGTGTATCATACCAAATTGTCTGTTTGATCTTTTTAGTCTATAGCTGTGCCAATCTTTTGCAGTTGTCTCATGCATGTGCATGGGTAATGAATTAACTCAAGGCTAACCATTCTTAAAATTTGTTTATGACTTTCTGTACGTCCTTGATTGCGATTGCAGTTAATCTTTTCAAGAGCTTCCATTTTGTTTTTGACTAGATTTTTTAATCTCTGCAATGGTGTTAGGTTGAAGAGTGGAACTTGTTGGTTGAACCCTTGATTGACAAGTTGTTTGCGGAGCCATCAAATGCCATAATTGTTAAGTTCCTAAGTTATATTAGTGAGCAGTTGGCAGATGTTGCAGATGTAGTCTTTCACCGGATTCTGTTGCATACAAGATAGCTGGATGAGTGAGTAAAGTCTCTTTATTTTATTGCATGTGAAACTCTTGACTGTTAATAACAAATGATTCTCACGTAAATCCCATCTGTAATCTTGCTGGTTTAAATCCTGTAATCAAATTCATATGCTACTGTTAGATGTAATGGTGCATTAAAAAGTCTTCCATGAACACGAAATGCAGACTTCCTATATGCGGTTTTCTAGAGTTGGTAAAGAATACTTCATAGGGGTTATTGTAACTAAAGTTCGATTTCTGGAATTGTGCCTTCATAAACAAGCCCAACTACTGGCCAGTCGTCAGCGTCTTTCCTTTTCCCCCCACCCCTGTTGTGAAGCAATATTCGGCATGAGTGAGTTTTCAGATCCCTCAAAATGGCCCCGATGTTACGAACCAATTACTCTCAAGAGTGTAGGCTTGAGAGAAATGTGACTTTTGTCAACAAGCTATTTGTTTCAGACTCCACGTCATGAATGTGTTTAGAACCTGATGACATGAATGTGTTAGAGAAGGTGCCTGGATCTGAACTTGATGAAATGCTATTTCCTACAACATTTCCACACACAGTTGATGATTGATAGTTTATGCAGAAAATGGTTAGGAAATATCAAGTAGCAATCTGGCTATCTTTGGATGTGCAACATTCTCCTTTTTTTTTTTTTTTTTTCCTTTTCTCTTTACTGATGAGAAACCGCTTGCAGTGTAACTCCTGGGGTCTATGTACGTAGTGGTGCATTCACAGATTGGGCAAAGCTAAGACTCATGAGAACCATTATTGTCACGTTGCCAGTGGCCTAAAGTAGTTGAACAGAAGACCTCCACTAGGTGTGCTCTCTTACCCCTTAACATTGCAACATGGCTCTTTTTAACTTATGAAGGCCTACCTTAAATGGACGGATGCTAGAATATAAGCCTAGGACATCGAAGGTCTCTCATCTCCCTCGGTATAATGGTGTTATCTTTTTTTCATGCAACAACATATGCAACTATGAGAAAGCTACCAAATAATAGATAAGCATCCAACTTAAAAGCAATTGGCAACTTGTTGAGAGGCCCAGGTTCATGTACGAGTTTTGCAGGGTATAATTAACCGCTATGGGACAAGCTCTGACAAGATTGAATATTCTTTCCGAAGAACTTCTGAATGCAAAAGGAAGGAAATAGTTTACTTAAAAAAAATATTCTGGGAGCATATTTTTGTGCCAAAGTGAAGCCGATGGATTGGCTATCAATATGCTACAAGATACAAGGACGCTTTCAATTATTTTTTTCAATCATGATTTACTACATGTTCTAAATTTTGGTGGAATACAAATCATGGATGCTCTGATGGTGCTGTTTTCGTATTCGTCATTTCGTCTTCCTTTTTTGTCCTCTCCTTCCTAGCCCTTACCTGCCCTACTGAAGCTGGAGAGGTGGGTAAAACTATGGTTAATGAATGTTGCATATTCAGTTTGAATATTCGGTTGCTTGTTTATACTATTTTCCTTGTTTAAGAACTGCACCCTGGTGGATTTTTCCTATACATATGTGAATCATTTCATTACGTCACAATTGATTTACATTAGTTATCCTAATGAGTATAGTTACTGATCAATTAAGAAAAAGGAGTTTTTGACTCCCTCATGATGATCACCGTTACTGTTTCTTTTAAGTGTGATTGATGGAATCATTTTCTACAGATGGAAAAGTCATGACTCTGAAATCGACAATCCTGTGAAACTGGCACATTCTCTCTTTGATCGCCTCAGCCCTTTACTTATTATCAGGCTGCTTCCGCTGAGGGTTTTTAATAATCTCAACTCTTCATTGATGTATGGTGTTCTTTGGGACCAAGGTATGGTGCTTGATGTGTACATGCCTCAGATAGTTCTTTGTTCCTTTCTTTTCTTTTCTTTTGTTTCGGTTTCTTCTTCGTTCTTTGCAAATCCAGATCCCTGTCTGCTATTTTTAGTTCGTAACGCTTGTGGAATTTGTCTCAGCCCCATTGTTGACCTCACATTTCTGGTGCACTTTTCATCTGTTGGCTTAATATTCATGTTTTCAGCAGTAGGGAGTATTTTCTTATTCGTATCAGCGCTTGAGAGTGGTCAACTTAAGACAGCCTCATTCACATCTCACGAAGCTGTGCTGTTTTCTATGGATGTGATTATAATTGATGTTATGTTAGTAAATATAAGTTGTTCTTGGTTTCGATTCATAGTTGTTTTTGAGTGAGCTCATGGACACATGGTGCCTGTCAGAGTATCGGCTGGCTTGAAAGGTGGCATGTAAGGTGTTTGTGTATGGCCATTTAATTTGGATGCAAATCATAATGCCTCACTTCATGCATAAACTTGAGAAGTAAAAAGTCTTATGCTTTGACTTTTCAAGGTTTGGTGCATTTTTGGACGTCTGGAATTGAAAAAATATGCACAAGCTAAACAGGATGGGGGCGTTGGGTGTGATCATTTCGTTCTTCTGCTATTTCTTCTATAGGTCATTAATGACATAGCTGATCATAATTTTCGTTTGAAGCTATGGGATTTATGTGGCTTTGGTTCATGGACGTCTCATGGCTCATGACTCCTTTCCTAGCTTTTTTGCTAACTTTTGTTTTGTTTTTTGGAAGTCCTAATACAGGATATTTTGACATAAATGATCCTGAATGTGTTGCTGGAATCCTTCTAAACAGTTTGCTTCACTACCAAAACAATCATCAAGCCTTTTTCACACTTACTCCTTTTCTGATAAAGTTCTGAATGAAGAGCTGATATTCCCTCTTCTATTGGTTTCAGGGCATTTAATAATTTGGAGTTTGATGATGTTTGGAAACTTGCAGCTGAACTATCTGGGCGGATTCATCCTCAGGTATATAGCAATGCGACTTTTTGTCCTTAAATGCAAGCATTTTACTATCGCTCTGCCTTTTCTTTTTGTTTACAAAAGTTCAAACTACCAGCATGACAGCATGTAACAAGTGAAGGGGGTAGTATCTTGTCTATTTAAGCTATTTTAAAGTTGGAAAACCAGAGGAAAGAATGAACAGAAGAAATTCATTGGCCGATACGATTTTTAGGTAGATGCCTTTAGTGCGTGAAATTTATGGGGCTAATGCACTTAGGTTCTTACAATATCTCAGAGTGCTCTTAACTTTTTATTGGTCTGATGACTTCACAATATTGAGCCTGGAAGTAAAAGTAGTTCATGACCAACAAGCTTTGCCAATGATGTTTGGGCAATGCATTGATTGTATTTTATTGTAGCTGATAAGATTTTGTTCAAGAAAACAGCTGTGAATACATGGAAGAACACGAGTGGTATTTTTCATTCATGTACTTCTTCATGGAAGTCTACTTGATATCATTTTCTGATAAAGATAGTTTGCCCAAATTTGTTCTGTAGTTTTCAACTTTTCTATGAAGCATGGGTAGTTCTAAATTCCAGTCGTACCTGGTACTTTGCATGGTAGCTCTAACTATGCACCGGGTAAACCCGTACCGAAGTTTTTTATATGACTTTGCCATACCCCAAAAAGTATCCAAGACATACTAAGCTATACCAAACACTGAGATGAACTAAGTTGATTAGACTTTCTTTTTCATTGTTTAGCATGATCATAGAACAAAGATTTCAGTCTATAGGTTCTTTTGTATAATGTCATTAAACTCTGATTTGTATCTTAAGTTTATCATTAGACTGTTATTTGATCTTGGATTATCCAAGCCATTCAGCTTTTTTTCTTCGTTTGAAGTGTAACGATTACATAATACTTTGTTCAACATCATAAAAAACTCACCTGTTATAGTTGTAGCCCAGCCATACCCATACAATGCATTTATTTGGTTTCGGCGTATCAACGTTTTCGATACCTGTACTCGTACCTGCACATGTGCTTCTTAGGAGTACAGTAAACTGGTGTGGTGGTGTTATGCACCTTCTTTTGTATAACTTTGTATCCAGCCTAATGGACAACTAATCTTGGGAACCAATCCCCACCATTCACAAGTGAGGGGCCCCATTAAATCCAGGGAAAGCTTCGTATTCACTGGCCTGACAGAGGAATTAATATCACTTCGGTGGGATACTGGGAGTCAAACCCTAGACCAAAGGCTCTTGGTTGCCAGGTGACCAACTGTGCCAACCCATGGTGCATACACTTTGTTTTACCTTGATAACTTGAAGCCAACCTAGCTTGCAAGATCAACGACCGGTTAGTGCCCAGAATGCACTTCAATGCCAAAGTCTCAACACAACTACTCAAAAAGAGAAGGAAAATATAGAGCTCTTTGGTGGAAAGTAACTGTGTCCCTTTCTAGGGTTTGGTTCAAGTAATCGTGTGCTAGGCACATGCCTGGTGAGGCTCCTGGTTGGTATTTTTTATTTTCACAAACTGATCTGTAGTCTTCAATCTGCTATTCTGTTAAGCCAAGGATGTTCCTTTCTAACCCTGTTCTGCAAAACTTCCATGACTTCTGGAGTGTCACGTATTCCTTGTCATTTTTATTTCCATCTTTGCCATCTAACCTTCCTACATTTTGTGATTTTTGCAGGTACTACTTCCAATTATTGCCTCGCAGTTGGAAGATGCAGCAAATGCTCGTGAAATACCAAAAATAAAAGCTTGTTTGTTTGCATTATGCACATCATTTGTGGTAATCTCTGTCATTAACCTCCAGTTGTCATGATTTTCAGTCCCACTTGGAATTTAGTTTCTTATTTCTGGCAGCAGTTACATGGCATTCGAAGTTTAGCAGTTTCTTCTGGTCTACAGATTAGAGGCAGGGATTCAATTGTGCATCCAGCTATGCTTGAAATTAATAACACTATAGAAACTATCCTGTTGTGGCCTTCACTCGATGGAGATGAAGGTACTCCCTCCGTCCCTCTGATTGTTAGTCCTCTTTCCAAAGTCAGGGTATAGAAGTTTAGTATCCAAAACTATCAGTTACAAAATGGCTTTTGATATTCTCTAAAGTGAAAAGGGGTGATCCATTTAAGTAATGCCTTCGAAGTACCTAATGTTATTGTTAAATGTCTCCTTAAGAAGCTGAACCTCCCGAAAGGGAGGAAGATTATGGGACAGAGGGTGCAATTAGTTTGCTTTCCAAAATTTGCTGATCCCCTCGTTGCTCCTAAACCTGACAGCTGCAAATATCTTTTTCCATTTCAGTTTCCAAAGCCCAACATGGGTGCAATGATTGCCTTGCGTTGATGATATGTACTGAACTGCAAGATCCCGAATTATTTAGGGATTTGACCACAAAGAAATCAAGTCTCGTCAGAACTCCCAGCTGGTCTCGTCAGTATCTCACTCAGCCTTCGTCTCTCGTGCTTTTTGTTTTGTGCTCCATACTATTTAACTGATCTCTGTGGTGCTACATGCAGGGGATGCTGCGATGAGAAATTCAGTACTTAGTTGTGTGATCAATCAGTTAACAAACAATAAGATTCAAGTTTCCTCTGGCAAAAGGGGCAATGAGGGCTGCTTATTTGAGTCAGCAATGTCTCCCTCATTTTGCATGTGCATAGCTAATGTCCTTATTATCAGTGCTTGTCAAAAGATGCCAAATTCTGGCTAGAAACCCTTTGCTCGGAAAGTTCTTCCACATCTCATTCAGTCTGTGGGGGTATGTTCCTAATCAAGTTGACATTTATTTGGGTTCTTTTACCAAAAAAAGGACATTTTTTGGGTTCCATCATACTCGTATTTAAGGGCATACTTTTTTAATGCTACCATCTCTCTCTCTCTCTCTCATGTTGCTGGTGTCCACAGATGATTATGGAATCAGAAATTAGAGTTGCATGCGTCCAAGTTTTCTTCTCAGCTGTGTATCATCTGAAGTCTGCAGTTCTTCCCTACGCATCCGATCTTCTCAAAGTCTCTTTGAAATCTCTTACAGATGGATCAGATAAGGTAAGAATGCAGTAATTATACATGATTAAAGACTTTAGTACTTTGTGGTTTTCTGGTTGGGCACCCAATGTCATTTTTGCGTAAAGTGTTTCTGATTTGACCTCTCGCTCTTTGTAAAGGAGAGATGTTCTTGCTATGTGGTAGTGAGAGCTATGTTCTGGAGCGAACATTGGCACCTCAATAGCAATTAAGCTTTACACTTCAATTGGTGTTTCTCTTCTAGAACTGCTTGCTAATTTGGGACCGAGTCTTGATAGTCAAATTTGCACCATACATAATGAGTGAAGCAATTACAAGAATAGAGATTATTCTACTCAGCTTAAAGGGAAGAAGGAGAAGATAGATGTGGATCCAGTAATCTGTTCCCTGGGAGACAGTACTATTGTTCCCATCAAATAGGGTAATTTTCAATAAAACCCCTCCATCTACCATAAAAAATCAAGGACCCCCTCCATCTACCAATTGAAACAAGAACCCTCCTCTATCTTTTTTCAATTTGCAATGTCCCACATTTTAAAAATTCTGTTAACAAAATTAACGGGAAAAAAATATTTTACATTTTAACTCCCTTAAATGCCCCTCTCCCCCATTATTCTTTTTTGGATAAAAGAAGCATATCTACTCTCATATATCTACATATCACGGTCTTCTTCCTCCACATCTTCCTCCACGTCTCTCCTCTCCCCCACGTCTTCTTCCTCCTCCCCGACGTCTAATGCAATCTGTTTCATTTCCAGACACGCTCGTCCGGGCCATGCCAACTCCGGTCCGAACCAGGTAAACTGAAAACAGAGTATGGGTTTGGTTGGATGGATTTTGATGCACAAGTCCAAAACAGAAAAAACACTCTACATGCAACTGTTTTCATGTCCAGTCACAACCAAAACCGAAAAACAGGGGATAGCTACGGTATTTTGGTTCTTGATGCATGGGGTTTGATTTTTTACTACTCCTAGACATTAAACAATATACTAGGGACTAAATATACTTAGGGGATGGTAGGATAGGGATTATTCTACCTTGAATTTGATAAGAAATTATGGTGAATGGTTTCGGTAAATTTTCGGCAATTGAAGAAGACGACCGAAAACGGGAGACTTTGGGGATGACTTGGTGTGAGTGGGGAACGGTTCTAAGATGCTCAAGGTTGTGCTAGAAGGTTGGAAGCTTCAATTCGGATGGTGAGGTGGTGTAGGTGAGAAACCCATTTTTCACTCTCTCTAAAACTCCATTGGAGGACCTTGGAGCTTCTTTCCTTTTTCTTTCTTTCCCACTGATTTTCTAGTGGGGATGGGGGTGTTGGTGTGTAGAAATTTTCAGATTGAAGAGGGGAGTGTATTAGGAGAGTGGAGAGTGGAGAGAGGAGGTGAATTGGAGAGGAAGTAATGGAGGCACATGGCCGGCTAACAAGAGGGGTGTGGGAGCTGTAAAAATGGCAAAGGCCAGAGGGGGAGTTTTCCCGCTCAAGGATTTTAGGACATTTTGTGACCTTTTAGGATTAGTGAGGGTAATATGGACCTTTTACGTTTTCTGTTAACCAAATATGTTAAAATATGGGACATTGCAAATTGAAAAAAGACGGAGGAGGGTCCTTGTTTCAATCGGTAGATGGAGGGGGGTCCTTGATTTTTGGTGGTAGATGGAGGGGGTTTTCTGAAAATTTAGTCGAATGGGATTACGTATCCTTTGTGATTAGTTATCCCTTTACCAGATACTCTTGTCAAACAAATATGTCCTTGACATAGAAAAAGGGGCATCATGTAGATTTTGTATTATCAGGCGTCATTAACTGTTAATCTGCTATGTATTCCGTTTTTTGAGTTCATAAATTGTGAGCTTTTGTGTAAATGGCTTCCCATTGTTGAGCAGGAAAAAGTGGCAGGTGCAAAGCTTATGGCATCTCTAATGGCTAGTGAAGCTGCTATTTTGGAAAGTATCGCGGGAGGACTGCTGGATGCGAGAACAATACTTTCAAGTATATTATCTTCGTTGGATACTTTTTTTTTTTTGATAACCAAAAGGGTAGGAGGGGGCGACCGGCGTAGCAACCCCTCTTGGGCGTGACCATAGGGGCTTCCTGACCCGCTGTGGAATGTCCGGTTCGAGCCATAGCTACTGTCCATGAGGACAGGCCGTCACCACAGCACCACCTAGGCGCACAGCTGGCACAGGGCCCTCCACACGTCCCTTCAGCTCAGATATATTTTTTTGCAACTGGAGGGGCTCGAACCCGAGTGCATGGGAGGGAGAGACATTTAAGCCCCATCACCTGTGCCAACTGGGCTACCACTACTTCGCGAGAAGTACGACAAGTATGCAACCAGTTGCTTGCATGTCTAACTTCTCCGTAGATATGTTTCTTTTTGCTTTTATTTTTCGTAATTTCCTTTTTTTGTGTGAACGTGAGGTACTGAAATCAAAATTATGCAACTGCCGATTCCCGTGTGTATATATGTACGTGTGTACCTTTTGTATGTATAAGCTAATTGTTCATTTTCCTAATAAAATTTTGTTGTCTATCAAAAAAAAACCTAATTGTTCCTTTCAATGATACGTCCCTGTTGTACACCATGATTGACCGCAGGTCTATTGGTAGAAATTTTGTGTATGCATTCTACTCTTAATTTTACATTTGTAGAAATCTTCTGGTGGTGACTGCTATGAGGAGTATGAGTTGTGATTTGGACTGTTTATCTGCACTTCGACTTGTGTTTTTTTGAACTGTTTACAGGCATTACACATTTATACACGGGTGCATGTATCATGAATGTTGTGACAATCACGAAGTAGAGAATAAATAAACCAACAAGCTTTCAAAACAAGGACACAAAAATTTACGTGGTTCTACTCAAGCACAAAGCAAGACCGTTTTCACGTGCGAAGAGCAACTTCGTCCCTTTTCTTATTTTCACAATTTCTCAAAGAGTATTAACTTCAAATAGCATTGAACTACATAGAACCAAGAACCACTCCAATTGGATGCAGGAGAGAAAATTTGGCTTCTATTAACCGGTTTCTCTTGTTCAAGTTATGATTGAGAGAATATTTAGGAACAAATCCCCAGTGGAATTCAATTGGAACAAATCTCTGGTGGAACTACTGTGTGTGGGTTCCAAATGTATGTGAGAGATTGTATTTGAATTGTTGTGTGAGTATCATTTTTAACCTTATTTGTGTGATGCGTCATCAATATTTCTGTGAAGTCTTTCAAAAAAGTTGCTTATTTTGACTAAATTCTTTTGTAGCCCTTAGAAAGATTCACAAAGAAGATAGTATCTTAACTACTCCCGCCATCCCTCTTTTAGGATTCAGTATTTTATTTTGGATTGTTCCTTAATAAATGTTCATTTTATAAAGTTAGTAGATAAAAGTTGATATATTGTCCATTTTGCCCTTAAAAGCATATTGTATTTTGAAAAGTTAGTAAGGTGCCGTTCCGCTTTTTTTTTAAACCATTTTTTTTTCAAAAGGGAAAATTTCAAAATGGTACCTAAACTTTCACTCCAATGTCACCGAAACACCTGAATTTCACTTTATTTCAATTAAACACCTGGACTTTCAAAATCCCAAAATTGAGGCACCTGCCATTAGCCTCCATCTATTTCCTACTTCACTTTTGGATTGTGATTGTATGCATTGAGTTCACTTTCTAACATCCATAGTGGGACCCTTTAACGCCAAAAATGAGCCACATCAGCCGATTTGTGAAGGAAATGAATGGAGGCTAACGGCAGGTGCCTCAATTTGGGGATTTTGAAAGTCCAGGTGTTTAATTGAAATAAAGTGAAGTTCAGGTGTTTTGGTGACATTGGAGTGAAAGTTCAGGAGCCATTTTGAAATTTTCCCTTTTCAAAAACAAAGTAATTTCAAGCTCAAACATAATGAAAATGGAAAATAATTTTTTGATTTTTTTTGCACCGTTTAAAAGATCTCAGTAAAATCTATCAAATAAGATCCATATTGGTAGAAAAATTATTTGCGTAAACATATGATTTTTGAGCTTGAAATTACATTTTTTTTCAAAAAGTACTTTTTGAAAGAAACTGGAACGAGATAAGTAAAATTATAATGATGATGTTTCCATAGAAGGTAAGTAAGGAAAGTGGAGATAAAAGTTGATGTGAAATATAATGATGATATTTTCTTAATAAGTTAGAGTTACAAAGTTGAACAATTAAAAAGGGACGGAGAGAGTACTAGACAGTAGACAAAAGGATAGAGAGTGTCAAACATGTTATTACTATTTAAATACTCAGCTTTCTATGCCTGATATGCATGCTCAATTTTTTCTTTCTTCCTAATATCACTGTGTTATTTACTATTTCATTATTTAGAAAGGCTATACAATGAAAGCATAAAAGTAGTTCTAATTGGCCAAAAAGAAAATTATAAAAAACTTCAAATAATGAAGACCGAGAAAAAATATTTAATATTATGATCCCATTCTGCACTAAAAAGAGATTAGTCGCAAATGGCAAAATTGAAGATTTTATTGAACCAATTGGACAAATTTAACAATAATAATAGGTGCAGTGTTGTACATTACTTTAGAGAACTAGTTGTTGGGCGCTTTTGTGCACATATAATCTTGGGCAAATTTTCGTAGTTGCCCATCTAGTTTTACGGTTGTCTCAATTTCGTCCCTCTAGTTTCAATTGTCTTAATTTCGTCCCTCTAGTTTATTTTACGTTCCAAATTGGTAAAATTGTTAACACCGTTAATGAAACTAACGGAAAAATATGATTAAAAAATTAAGTGCTCCAATTTTCAATCCGGTTGAACCGGTGCGAAGATCTTATTTTTTTTATCATTTTGTCCTAGATGGTCGTAATGAATTTTTGGTTCTAAGGCCTTTCAACGAGCACCTGAAGACTCCTTATTTAGTTTTAGGGCTCTCTTAGAGTGTTCATTGAAAGGCCTTAGAGCCAAAAATCTATTATGACCATTTAAGATAAAATGATTAGAAAAATAAGATTTTCGCACTGGTTCAAACAGATTAAAAATTGGCACACTTAATTTTTTAACTATATTTTTTAATATATAAACGGTGTAAAAAATTAAGTGTTTCAATTTTCAATTCATTTGAACCGGTGCGAAGATTTTATTTTTTTGATCATTTTATTTTAAATGGTCATAATGGATTTTTGGCTCTAAGACCTTTCAATGAGCACCCTAAGAGAGCCCTGAAACTAAATAAAGAGTCTTCGGGTGCTCGTTGAAAGGCCTTAGAGCCAAAAATTCATTACAACCATGTAGGATAAAATGATCAAAAAAAATAAGATCTTTGCACCGGTTCAACCAGATTGAAAATTGGAGCACTTAATTTTTAATCATATTTTTCCGCTAGGTTCATTAACGGTGTTAACGATTTTACCAATTTGGAACGTAAAACAAAGTACAGGACGAAATTGAGACAACCGTAAAACTAAAGAGACGACTACAAAAATTTGCCATATAATCTTTAGTGGTTTTACATTGCGAAAGCGAAACAAATATTACATTTTGAAAACGATTTTAATTAGCATATGAAATTAAAATACATGGTTTGATGTACAATGACAAACATCTGTGTACAACTGTTGTTTTTTGAAAACAGGAGTAAAAAAAAAAAACATATGTGTAGAATTGGTCCCAAGTTGAACACATTTTTGCCACTGTAGTCCAGTCCGCTTTTTGGGTCTACTTTCTCTTCTTCATTATTGATGTTTGTTGGTTCAAGGTTACCTGCATGAATAAATAAATATAGGTTTTTATCCTATTTTTTCAGAAATATAAATAGTCTATCTTTTCATCAAAATTGCAGAGTGTACCTCTCGTTTGAGATCATGTAGCTTTGCTTGGAAAGCCTTCTGCATGACATGTTGTCTTTCTTTGGGGAATTCAGGCTTTACTTCATGTAGTTTTGCTTTGAAAGTCTTTTCTATCAGATGGTCTATATCTTTGAGCAATTTAGGTTGTGTTGAAACTTTGTCTTCTTCTTGGTCAACATTGTCATACATTGTTATCAAAGTGTTTTGTTCAGTTCCTCTTAAAAGCGATATCAGGTCTTCTAATATTTTGAAGCACTCTATTTTTGAAAACTGATAATTCATTTCCTTTGCAAAAAAAACCAAGTTTAATGTCAGTCTCTATTACTAAGTGCTTCTTACAATGACTCAATTTTAAATAGGCAAATTGCTACATAATCAAAACGTAATTCGGTTTTTTTTTTTACAAAAATCCTTCAAAATATGTTTCAAACAAATTGAATGGCTCCAATTCATAGCATGAGACTCTAATTTATTGGGTGTTATTTTAGGTGCCCAAGAAGATGTGAGATGTGAGCGATAATGGTCCATTAATCTGTCTCGTAGATTCCTAATAAAACATGGTTTTAATTTCCCGGCATCTAAGACCACAAGGAGTATTGGAAATCTAGTTTTGTCAAAGTCAAAGACCCATTCCTTCATATATATATGCTCTTGCGTGGATAATGCTGGTTTTATTTGAAGAGTCGTTATTGAAAGAGTGGACAATAATAGTAGACCTGGTTTTGATCATCGCAAATTAAAAAATATAGTTAGTATCTAAATACTCTATGCAGTTTGCAGAGATAGGAAGCATAGATCACTCATCGATGGTAGAAGTTTTTTCCGTCTTCGCATATATGCATATGTCGTAGATACCTGAATATGTTGTCACTTTTGCTCTAGACACAGCTATGGGTGGTCTCTCTTTTGATATACTGTCCAGTTCTTCGCCTTCATTTTTGGCAAGATCACCCCATAGTGTGAGAAGAATAACTTCAGATCTGCGAGCATTAAAACAATTGGAGGATAAAGTTAGAATAACTTCAGATCTGTGAGCATTAAAACAGTTGGAGGATAAAGTTTTATGGCTTCAAATATTTCCCGTAGAATAATGTGTGACATCATATCTTGAATTGAGAAGGAACACATTTTGCTTTACCATCGTTCCCACCCCCACAGCTTTCTTCATTGAGCTTAGCTGCTCAACATTAACAACCAGCCGAAGTACATCTACAATTGTCAGGAAGTAAAATATGTTGACTTTGGATTCTAGATTTTGAAGTATAGAGATTATGTTGGGATGTAATTCTGATATGATAGTCGAAGCATACCAACAATATCATTTTTTCCAGCATGTTGCAGATTTTCAAAAGAAGTAAATTCATATCGGAAACTATTCATTGTGATCTCTACTTTGGCATTCTCCACGCGTGTATTGTTTATCAGCAATCAGCATTACTTCAACTTCTTTGTGGATGTTGGCATATTGAGCATTTACCGGTTTTACCAAGCCATCGGATATGATGTAACTGTTCTTTTAGGAATGTTTGCTCAAATTGGTTGATGACATCATTAAATAGAACTGCTTGAATTCTGGTTCCCTAGATTTTGCATTACAGAATGATAATAGTCAGAGATGTGTTCTCAAGAGTTCCCCTTAGTTTTTCTATTTTATAATATGTAGTGTTTTATATCACGTAACATTTGTACGAGATAAACAAAAACAGCTAGGTTTGCATACCTGTTCATCTATTAGAATGAGCTTCCACATGTTGTCAGTTCCTTTTGAGGTAGAATACGGTTCCACTATCCCTCTTCGCAAGGTGGTAACTTTAATAGTCCAATTCCTATCATAAGCTTGAAGTTGATTTATAGGGATGATCTTTGTGGCATTTTCTTCCTCTTTACTCACAATCATTACTGGTGGAAAACAGGGGCAAAATTAAGTAGTTAGTTATGTAGAAGTATAGGATTTGGTCCCATTAGTTATTAATCTTTCAAAGTAACATTAAGGTAGGGATAGCGGAGTTGAGCCTAGCAACAGAGGGGTGGCCCAAACAAAAATGCCACTGAAGAGGAGAGATGGTAGCACTCAAAGCAGAAGAGGTACGATCAACATCCAAAAAATAGAGGCCATCCTTCTCATGCCCCGAACCAATCATCGTCTTCGTCCGGAGGTCTTGAAAAACACAAGAGGTGGGAGAAAAAGTTATTGAACAGTTTAAGGATTTAGTTAATTGACTAACAGAAAGTAAGTTGAAAGGAAAATTAGGAACATAAAGGCTGAAGGGTAAGGCCAAGGATCGAGAGGTTGAAGAACACCTTTCCCACGAACAGGTCGAGATGAACCATCAGCTAAAACAATATGATGGTTAATAGGATGCATGTCAGAGAAAAGGGATGAATTACCAGACATGTGGGTGCTAGCTCCAGAATCGAGTATCCAAGAAGGAGATGTAAGCGCTGCACATGCAATATTACCTGAATTGGCTAAAGTAGCAGTGGAGCTTTTTGCGGGCAAAGACAAACGTAATGTCTGAACCAACTCGCTAACTTGAGTAGTGAGTGCATCATGAGAATCAGAATGAGGAAAATAACCAGTAGAAGCAGCGGATAACTGTGAATGAGACGGTGGAGCACTATCAGATACTTGATGCACATAATCTGGTTTACCATACTTCTTCCAATAGTACGGTTCGGTATGATTAGTAGCATGACAATGGGTGCATTTGCGATCACCACGTCCACCAGTGTGACCACCACCACGAAAACTACCATTACCACGAAAACTACGACTATCACCTCTGCCAAAAACACCATTACCACCACTACCATGAATATTGCGGCTTTCACCTCGGCCGCCACTACGAACAGGGCCGCGATAACAATGTTCGACATCAAGCTGGGCATGTTGAAGAATGTCCTTATTTGCTTCATTTATTTCTTAACTCTATTTCTTTATTTAGGGTATTCTTGTAATTCCCTTCCTATCTTGATATAAATATATTGTGGAGTGTAGATGCTAGTTAATGCTTCTACCTCTCTTACGTTCTTTTCTACAAACCCTAAATTCATATTATATCATTCAACTTGGTATCAGAGCCACCGATCCAAACCTAAAAAAAATAATACGCTGCTTCAGTACAGCACTGTAACATAGCCAGAAGTGCTAACGTCGTCATCTGTACGATGACGTCAGCGTGACGTCATCAGACTGTACGGACTCGATTGTCGCAAATCACATGGGTTGAATCGTCTCCCTCTTGTGGTAATAATGGTGATTTTTCCAGAATTTTCGACCTCATATGACAGTCCTACGAATTTTTGAATGTTTTTAGAGTTTTTTGAACCCTATTTTGCGATCTGTGATTTGGTGCATCTCCCGTTACTTTTGAAGTTCGAAATCACTCCTATGGGTGCCGAAATTGATAGCCTAGCATCTACCTTTGGCTGTTACATGTTTTTCCTTCTTTTTTAGGCTCGGTTTTGTGGAAAATTGAGGTTGGCAGCCCATATTTTATATCCAGCAGGGGTTTTTTGGTTCTTTTTTGCTACTCTCTCAGTTGTTTGTGCCTAGTCTTGTTGGTTCCCTTGCTGTTGTGGTTCTCTTGCTATTGTGGTAGATCAGTTGCTTTCTAGTTTGATTTTGGTTGCCGGGACTTATTGGTTGTTATAGATTGTGTTTCGAGAGTTGGTACTTTTCTGATATTTGCATCCTACCCACTTGGAGTTCGTTTGACATGTCTGGAACTGATAGTTAAACAATGACTGATAGTAAAATAGTGACACAAAGCAGAACTATTGTGACTCCTGATTTGCCCAGATCCATTACCTCCAAGAAGCTTGCTGGTCTGAATTATTTGTCTTGGGCACATGCGGTGAAAGTTTGTTTGCGTGGCAAGCGCCAATCGAAGTTTATTACTGACCTCCCACCTCCAAAAGGTGATGCTTCATTACCTGAGTGGGAAGAAGAAGATTCTGATCTCATGTGTCGGTTGTGGCATAGTTTGGAACCTCATATTGCGACCACCGTTGAGTTTTGCGATACATCGAAACAAATTTGGGATGCTCTTCCTGAATCCTTCTCCCAACGGAATAATGTTTCTAGAGTTTTTGAGCTTTATGAGAAGATTTTTAAGACTAAGCAATCTGGTAAGTCATTGTTTGAGTACTACAGTACACTTAAGAGTTTGCGGGATCAGTTGTTGCAGCATCGCCCTTTTACTTCTGATTTACAGCAACAACGTTATTGGGAGGATTTTATGGTTGCCTCCTTGCTCTTTGGTTTAGATACTGATCTTAGTGGGTTCAAAGATCAAATACTTGCTGGTGAGACTCTTCCTACAGCTGCTAATGCATACTCTCGCCTTTCTCGCTCCTCTCTGGGCCAGTCCTCTAGTGTGCCTCGTTCTGTGGCTCCCATTCCGGAGTCCTCTGCCTTAGTTTCTAGAAATGGTGGTCCTGGTAGTATCGCGGCCCTGTTCGTAGTGGCGGCCGAGGTGAAAGCCGCAATATTCATGGTAGTGGGGTAATGGTGTTTTTGGCAGAGGTGATAGTCGTAGTTTTCGTGGTAATGGTAGTTTTCGTGGTGGTGGTCACACTGGTGGACGTGGTGATCACAAATGCACCCATTGTCATGCTACTAATCATACCGAACCGTACTGTTGAAAGAAGTATGGTAAACCAGATTATGTGCATCAAGTATCTAATAGTGCTCCACCGTCTCATTCATAGTTATCCGCTGCTTCTACTGGTTATTTTCCTCATTCTGATTCTCATGATGCACTCACTACTCAAGTTAGCGAGTTGGTTCAAACATTACATTTGTCTTTGCTCTGAACAAGCTCCACTGCTACTTTAGCCAATTCAGGTAATGTTGCATGTGCAGTGCTTACATCTCCTTCTTGGATACTCGATTCTGGAGCTAGCACCCACATGTCTGGTAATTCATCCCTTTTCTCTGACATGCATCCTATTAACCATCATATTGTTTTAGCTGATGGTTCATCTCGACCTGTTCGTGGGAAAGGTGTTCTTCATCCCTCTCGATCCTTGGCCTTACCCTCCAGCCTTTATGTTCATAATTTTCCTTTCAACTTACTTTCTGTTAGTCAATTAACTAAATCCTTAAACTGTTCGATAACTTTTTCTCCCACCTCTTGTGTTTTTCAGGACCTCCGAACGAAGACGATGATTGGTTCGGGGCATGAGAAGGATGGCCTCTATTTTTTGGATGTTGATCGTACCACTTCTGCTTTGAGTGCTACCATCTCTCCTCTTCAGTGGCATTTTTGTTTGGGCCCTCTGTTGCTAAGCTCAACTCCGCTATCCCTACCTTAAGTCGCGTGTCCAAGCTTGAATGTGAGGCCTATCAGCTTGGGAAACATCATCGTAGTTCCTTTCCAAGTAGTTCTCATCGTCGTCAATCAGTGCTTTTTGATTTAGTTCACACAGACATATGGGGTCCTTCTCGGGCTCTCAGTGTTGATGGCCATCATTATTTTGTCGTTTTTGTTGATGACTACTCTCGTATGTCTTGGTTATTTTTGTTAAAACGGAGATCTGAGTTACCATATGTCATTTCTAGATTTTATAATGAGATTTCTACCCAATTTGGAAAGAAGATTAAGGTTCTTCGCTCTGATAATGCTACAGAATATATGCAATCTTCTATTGCCTCCTTTTGTGTTGACCGTGGTATTATTCATCAGACTAGTTGTGTTCGCAGCTCTCAGCAAAATGGTGTTGCTGAACGTAAGCTTCGCCATGTGTTAGATGTTGCTCGTACTTTGATGTTCCACATGCAGGTACCTAAATATTTTTGGAGTGATGGTGTTCTAACTGCCTGCTATCTTATAAATCGTATGCCGTCTCTAGTTCTTAATGATAAGTCTCCTTTTTCCTTGTTATATCCTCAGACTTCGCCTTTCTCTCTAATCCCTAGGGTGTTTGGTTGTGTTGCCTTTGTGCATAATCTTGACCCTGACCGTGATAAGTTATCTCCTAGGGCGCGTAAATGTGTTTTTCTTGGATACTCTCGTACTCAAAAAGGATATCGTTGTTGCCATCCCGAGTCTCGACGTTATTTTGTGAGTGCAGATGTTACCTTCTTCGAGTCAACTTCCTACTTTACTACTTCTGGACAGGATCTCTCTTCCGATCTCATATGTTGTCGTGAGGGGGAGTCGCCATTGACTCCTACTCTCCCTATGCCATTCTTTCCCTCTCCCACTCCCACTCCCACTCCCTCTCCCTCTCCCACTTCCTCATCTCCTCCTTTGCAGGTATATCGACGTACTAAAAATAGAAAGGTTGTTGCTTATGGCCCCGAGGATTCATCTTCTCCATCAGAGGTTCCTGCTCCCTTGTCTGCTCCTCCTCCTGATGATTTACCTGTTGCTTTGCGTCGAGGTAAACGTACTTGTACTCAACATCCTATTGCACAGTTTGTTTCTTACCGCAATCTATCTCCTTGCCTTCATTCTTTTGTTTGCGCCTTGTTGTCTGTCTCTATTCCTTCCTCTTATAAGCAGGCTATGTCTTTGCCTGGATGGAAACATGCTATGGATGAGGAAATGAGTGCTCTTGATAAGAATCAGACTTGGGAACTTACTGTTCTTCCTCCTGGGAAACAATCAGTCGGTTGTCGGTGGGTGTACACGGTGAAGTATCATCCAGATGGTTCTATTGAGCGTCTTAAGGCGCGCTTGGTAGCCAAAGGCTACACTCAAACATATGGTGTTGATTATTTGGAGACCTTTTCTCCGGTAGCTCGTCTTAACTCTGTTCGCATTCTTCTCTCCGTTGCCGTGAGCCGTTCTTGGCCATTGTATCAGCTTGATATTAAGAATGCATTTCTTCATGGTGATCTCCAAGAAGAAGTGTATATGGATCAACCACTTGGTTATGTTACTTCAGGGAGTGAGCATCTTGTCTGTCGTTTGCGCAAGGCTCGTTATGGCCTTAAACAATCTCCTCGTGCATGGTTTGATCGGTTCAGTTCTGTTGTACTTGGCTATGGGTTTCGTCGCTCCACTTCTGATATTCTGTCTTTGTTCGCCACCGTTCTGCTGGCACTACTGTCTTGATTGTTTATGTCGATGATATCATTATCTCAGGTGATGTCTCCGCTGGTATTGCTGATCTCAAGTGCCATTTAGGTCACCAATTTCATACCAAGGTCTGATCATTCTGTCTTTGTTCGCCACCGTTCTGCTGGCACTACTGTCTTGATTGTTTATGTCGATGATATCATTATCTCAGGTGATGTCTCCGCTGGTATTGCTGATCTCAAGTGCCATTTAGGTCACCAATTTCATACCAAGGACTTGGGTTCACTTCGCTACTTTCTTGGGATTGAAGTGAGTCGTTCTTCTAAGGGTATTTCTTTATCTCAGCGGAAATATGTGCTTGATCTTCTTTCTGAAACTGGTCTTCTTGGTGCTCGACCTATTGACACCCCTATGGATTCTACTGTTAAGCTTGATGCAGAACAAGGCAAACCATTTCACGATGTAGGTTGTTATCGTCGCCTTGTTGGGAAGCTTATTTATCTTACTGTTACTCGTCCAGATATTACTTATCCTGTGAGTGTCGTTAGTCAATATATGCATGCTCCTCGCCACCCCCATTTTGAGGCTATGTGTCTCATCCTCCGTTATTTAAAGTGTGCCCCCAGCCGTGGGTTGTTGTATCGCCCCTCTCCTACCTTGTCTGTGATTGGCTTTAGTGATGTTGATTGGGCCGAGAGTCGTTCCGATCGGCGTTCTACTTCTAGGTATTGCACCTTCGTTGGCGACAACCTTGTTACTTGGCGCAGTAAAAAACATGTTGTTGCCCGTTCTAGTGCTGAAGCAGAGTACCGTGCTATGGCTCATACCACTTCCGAAATGATGTGGGTTCGTTCTCTCCTTGTTGACTTTGGGATCACTATTCCTAGTCCTATGCAGATGTTTTGTGATAATCAGGCTGCCATCTTTATTGCTAGCAACCCCGTTTTCCATGAGCGAACCAAGCATATAGAGGTTGATTGTCACTTTTTTTGGGATTTAATCCTGCAAAAGCACATTGTCACTCCGTATGTTCGCTCTGAAGACCAACTGGGTGATATTCTTACGAAGCCTTTGTCTCGTTCTTGTTTCGGACAATTGATCATCAAGCTGGGCATATTCGACATCTATGCTCCAGCTTGAGGGGGAGTGTTGAAGAATGTCCTTATTTGCTTCATTTATTTCTTAACTCTATTTCTTTATTTAGGGTATTCTTGTAATTCCCTTCCTATCTTGATATAAATATATTATGGAGTGTAGATGCTAGTTAATGCTTCTACCTCTCTTACGTTCTTTTCTCTCTCTTCCTCCTTCTTCCATTCTTTTCTACAAACCCTAAATTCATATTATATCATTCAACTAGATTGTTTCGGATTATTTTGGGAAGACTCTTTGGTTGATTCTTTCTCTACTATAGCAGTAGAAGATGGTTCCTGCATGGATGTATTCCTTCTTCTGGTTTTTGATCTCCAAGCTTCCTTCATCTATATCTTGTTTCAAAACAGATATCGTGGATCGTTTCCTTCCCTTACTTCTCTTCCCCGGTTTTTCCATATCTGCGAAGAGGGAATGTTTTTTACTTTTGAATTATCTCATCTGTGTGCAGAATCATACTTTGGAATGTTCATCAACATACCTTTGTCGTGGCACGCAGTTGGCATCTCATCTGACCCACAAATATCTTTGTGGCCCACGTCAATCTTTGTTTGGTTTTCCATTGTTCTAGTGTTGTATTCCTTCATGTTGCAATCATGTCCGTGAGTAACTTCTTCAATACTGTTGCCATCTTTCTCAACGGATACAATCTGTTTGCTTTCTTTCTTCCTCGTATAGGTTCGTTTTTTGGACTGGTTACCCATCACTACATTAGTTAGATAATATGAGCATGTGCAAGATCATGTTGTGAACACTGAACTCTATTATTTTTAGATATGATGGCGTTCTTCATTTTTTTAATTCTTGGTGCTTACCTATGAATTTGTTGGTCTCTTCAATGCCAACAGTAGTATCAAATTGCAAATCATTAGATTCTGGTTGGGTTGTACCATTGTTCGAGTTGGCAACACTTTTAAGCTTCTTGGGTCTGCCCTTTTTTCTTCTGTTATTTAGGAATCAACGGACCTTTCTCCTATCAAAGAATTAACCGTTAATCATCATTAGGCAAAAGTTTTATGATAAGTCAATATATTTGATCAAAGTTAAAATGTTTCGTAAGCGGTTTTTTCTCGCAGCCATTTTATCAAATACCTTGTCTGCGGTATTTATAATGACACCAGCCAATGCTACACCAAAAAACTGCTTTGTTGGGTGAACGGAACTGAATGTATTTGGTCCGAGAAAGGACGAATGACATAGTATTTGGAAACAAAGAACCAATTGGACTTAACTTTGTGTAAGTTGTAGTGGTTGTCTTTACAACAAAATGGGAACCCAGGGAACTTCAAATGATTTTTCCTTGTATTATTGTCATTTTTCTATTTTCTGTTTTCTATTTGCTAAAATCAATTTCTACTTTTCCTACAGAAAAAGTGAAAGCAGAAAATATGTTTGTGTCAACCTGTTTTCAAAAAAAAAAAAAGAATTTCTAAAACCAGTTTTTACTTTTCCTAAAAATGTCTCTCTTGTAATTTCTCCACTAATTCCCAAACGATACACGAGAGAGAGAGAGAGAGAGAGAGAGAGAGAAGGATACGGGGTAGAACAATTCTGCCATTGGACAATTCAAATTGAATCAAACCAATCTAACGTCAAATTGAATTAAACCAATCTAATGTCAAACTGAATCAAACCACTCCAATCACTCTCATAGTCTCATAAAAGCAAGCAAGGAAAGTACAAAAACATGAATGTCTAACAGGGAAACAAGACCTGCCAAAGCATCCTTGTAAAATGCTGCCGATTCTGTCAATGGACAATTCTGCCTTTGGAGTCTCTTACCACTGCTACAATGGATGCTTCACTACCAATGCATCAAAGCCTTTGGCTATTAAAGATTTGGCGGACAATAGTATTGCAAACTCTAGCCATTTCTCGCAATTGAGCGGGGGTTACATTGATTTGTTGAGGAGAGCTCCTACGGCCTTGCTCACTCTCAACAATCAAATCTTCCTTGCAATAAAATTTGAACACTGCATCATTTTTGTCATGCATCCTTATAAAGTTGTGGACCGTGCAACAAGCGGTTGGCAAATATTTTTGGGTCGGCACACTAAAGCCTTTGGGCATTTGTTTCAAGATAGGAAATCGCGCCTTCAATGCACCAAAGCAGCGCTCTATCACGCTGCGAAGGGACGAGTGACGATAATTGAACCATTCTTCTTCTTTCATAGGTAATCATCTATGTCCACGGAACAAGGACAAGTGGTAAACTAGTCAGAATAGGCAAGAAAAGAGGGTAAATATTTCCAAATCAGAGCCTCAAGAAAGCAATTAATATCAGAGAAAACGAAAACAAGATGTTTGGCAGAAGCCAACAGAAGAAAAGAAAGAATATTAGAAAGCAATCAGGCCAATAGAAGCACAAAAACAGAGCACGAGCAACACCACATGTCAACCCAAAATTATTTTCACCTGAGTCTATATCACAGCTTCAACACCACATGCTGTAGGTGTTTGATAATTTGGCTCTTGTACTATCGTCTACCTTAAAAACTTGTTTCAAGTATACGTGTTCCTTCATCGTCGACATTCAAGAATATTACAGGAACAATTTTTAACTTACTGGCAGCTGTAGCAAACAGGTTGCTAAGACGCAATACATAGACCCAGCAAGCTTTGGTGATTCTAAAGGGAAAAATTCAAAATACCCCCCAACCTTTACACCCAAATTCAATTAGACTCCCAACCTTTCAAAACCTTCAATTTTACTCCCAACGTTATATTCCGTTAATCAAAATACCCCCTTCCGTCCGAATTACTAACGGATTCTGTTAAAGGCTCCGTTAAATAGTGTTCCGATCGAATTTCGATGATCCGAGCCGCTCAATGTGTTCAAAACGTGATTTTAAGGGTACTCGCTTGAAATCAACAAAAAAAATGACCGAAAAGGGCTTCATCTGAACAGTTTTTTATTGAATAGTTCAATAAAAAACTGTTCAGATGAAGCCCTTCCTGATCATTTTATTTGTTTATTTCTCGTGAGTACTAATAAAATCACGTTTAAATCATATTGAGCGGCTCAGATCATCGAAATTCGATTGGAAAAGGGGAGGTGCGGATCGATCCGAATTTTGTTCAAGTCCGGATGTCCGAATTTTGCTTCGGTCTGCACCTCCCCTTTTCCAATGGAATTTCGATAATCCGAGCCGCTCAATGTGATTAGAATGTGATTTTAAGGGTACCCGTTAAAAATCAACAAAAAAATGACCGGAAAGGGCTTCACTTGAACAATTTTTTTATTGAACTATTCAATAGAAAACTGTTCAGATGAAGCCCTTTTCGGTCATTTTTTTTTGTTGATTTCTAAAGGTACCCTTAGAATCACGTTTTGAACACATTGAACGGCCCGGATCATCGAAATTCTATCGGGACATCATTTAATGGAGCCTTTAACGGAATCCGTTAGTAATTCGGACGGAAGGGGGCATTTTGATTAACGGAATATAACGTTGGGGGTAAAATTTGAGTTTTTAAAAGGTTGGGAGTCTAATTGAATTTGAGTGTAAAGATTGAGGGGTATTTTAAATTTTTCCCGATTCTAAAAGTACCGAGACATCCACAAGTATATCCAAGGGGCCGGCTATTCGCAGCCACAAATTTTCTCCCATAGCCCACTATATTTCGGTAAGTGGTTGTTGAAAATCATAAGTAACATTTCGGTAAATAGTTATTGAAAATAAGATTATATTTAGGTAACTACATGTCGAAAATATATTCAATTTTCGGTAGACAATTGCCAAACATGCATTTTCGGTAAATAGCTGTTGAAAAAAATATCATATTTCGGTAATTGGATGCTGAAAATGTATCTCAATTTCGGTAACTAACTGTCGAGTCTAATTGAAAATTTTTAACGGGGTATGGGAGAAAATTTGTGGCTGCGAATAGCGCCGGCCATATCCAATTATCCAAATAGTAACATTGGTCCTGTCTCCCACAGATACCTAGGTTTATCTGGACACTTTGATCATTACTATTGGCTGGAAAACAATCATGAGTCATCCCTTCCTTCATAAATTTTTCACAAGAGAAGTACTATTGGCTGGAAATACAAATGAATTATGCCATTGGAACACAAAAAAGGACACCAAGTTCTAAAAGCAGTCTTGAATTCCTAAAAGTTCAAGATTCATACAGCTACAGGGATGAGCTCAATAAGTCATAAAACTGAGAATCTGGAAATATTGATGATATGGGTGTAAGAATTCCACCAGGTTCTGCTTTGAATCCCACCAAATTATCAACCAAAACTCCAAGGCAAGTTAGATCATGTCTGCAGCTTTACTATTTTTTCTGTTCCAATGCGATAAAAAAGATGCTTCAAACTTCAAAGGCGTATGTTAAAAGAATGACTAAAATAACATAAGAAAGATGCTTCAAGTCAATGAAATCCAAAAACAAGCATAACTTTCAAGAAATTAACTAACCCCAAGATTGTGTTTGGGCTTTCATAGTCATGTACATGGCCAGCAAACTTGCATATATTGTTGATAGACTCTGATGATTGGCCTTCTTCAAAGACTCTTCCTCATCCTAGTCCAACTTTTTATCTGAAAAGTCTCAGTATCTCTACTACCCATTGTTTTCACCTCCTCCTCCATAATGTCAAAAAAAATTATCCCACATTATCTAGTTACAAAACTTTTTTCCATCTTAAATAACTTTGCACTCTAGTGGCCTGTGAATGAGGACCCAAGTAGAGGTTTCGCGCGCTCAGGAAAATGGGCCGTAGCCGAAGGCAATTTGAAAAAACTAATTCGGAAACCAATTAACTAGGTACGTGTCACGGGTTATTCGCGTGCAGGGGGTGCAAATCTGGGATTTGAGCCTCGCGTACGTACTATAGTTAAGCCCACATTTTGCTAAAACAGACAACGTTTTTTTTTTTTTTTTTTTTTTTCTGTCCCTTTGTTTTTTTATGGTGCATCATACCCAACAAAAAAAAAATCCCTGCTCTGTAAAATACCGGACTGGATTTTCGGTAACCTCGTCTCGCCCGGTATTTTCCGAAACGGCCGGTACCAAGCGGTAACGATCGGTACTGGGTCCGAAACGGTATTGGGGGTAGGATACCGGTTTTCCTCAAATCCGGTACGTACTGGCCGATACGGTACGGGATTGACAACCTTGAGAGGGAGTAGTCGCGTCTCTTCTGGAGGAAGAAGAGTTAGGAGGGGTGCGTCTGTTTTGGGGGAGAAAAGTTAGGAGGGCAAAAAAATCAGAAGGGGACTATATATAGTATTTCTCTTTGTGGATTAATTATGTTCCTTTTCATCTCTCTCCTGTAGATACAGACTACATAGAGCTTTATTTTGTCCAAGAATCGCATCACAAAACACAATTACGTACAGAGAGGAGGAAAAAAAAGACTGATTTGAAAATGTGTACTCCTCAAGGCATAATTGAGAAGGTGGGATGTCTGGTCTTTGATGAAGCGGTCAAAGCAGCAATTGAAAAGGGGAAATATGTTATCGGCTACAAGACGAATCTCAAGGAACTGCAAGTTGAAATAAGAAAGCTTGATGATCATAGAGAAATAATCCAAAGAAAAGTTCATGAGGCCAACAATGACGGTAAATCGGTTTATACTGCTGTTTCAGATTGGCCAAAGGACGCGGACGCGATGACACGTGATGTTCACGATCAACAACTTGTGGGGCAAACCGAAGCGGATAGGATGACACCTGATGTTGAGGAACAACTTGTGGGGCAAACGGAAGTGGACGGTGTTATACGTGATGTTCAGGAACAACTTGTGGGACAAACAGAAGCGGACGGGGTTACACGTGATATTCAGGAACAACTTGTGGGACAAAGCTATGATACGGGAAACATGAGTTACTTTAAATGGTCATGTCCTAATATCAAGCGGCGTTACCAACTGAGCAAAGAAGCAAAAGAAAAGATAGCGGGTGTCAAGAAACTCATTGAAGAAAGCCATTTAATGAAAATGAAATTTCATACCCTAGGCCGCCTCCTCCAAAACTTGAATTCCCATCCAACGAGAATTATGTTGACTTGGATTCTAGAACACCAGCCTTCAAGCGCATCGTGGATGCGCTAAAAGATCCCGGTGTTAACGTTATTGGTGTACACGGGCTTGGAGGCGACAGTAAGACCACGTTAGTCGAGGAGGTCAGCAAGAAAATGCGACACGATAGAACTTTTAAGCAAGTCACGCTAACAGTTGTCTCTAAGGATCTCAATGTGAAGGAAATACAATCAAAATTAGCTGACAGATTGGATTTTAAAGTGGATGCCACTTTAGATGAAAAAGGAAGAGCAACTCACGAGTTGTGTGGTGGCCTCGATTATTGAGTCGGTAACCGGGCCATACTTGCCGAGCCTATGCCCCTTGGGGTCCGGCTGTCGGGCCGATAAACGCTGATGGTCCTGGTGGTGTGCTCGGTACCGCGCTCGGGTACACGCTTCGGCTTCGGTATTCCCGAGAGCATCCGAGTGAGGCAGTTATAATGAATGGGTCCCACGCCAATCCCGTGCCAGCAGCAATCATTTGGATCAAGCCATGTGCTCCGTAACCGTTTTGCTCCCCCCGTCACATATGATGTCACCCGAGGCGGTTACCCGGGCATACGCCCTACGCGTTGGCTTGAAGACCAAGTAACCCTAGGTCTATAAATACAGAGGGATGCTCATTGAAAGAGGTAAGCCGTTCTTCCCTATCTCTAGATCTAAACTTTACCCCTGAGATCTAACTTGATCATTGGAGGGTCACTGGGCTAGCCTGGCCCTAGTGACTTGCTGCAGGTCCGAACACGGGAGCACGAAGCTGCGAAAGGAGAGATCGGAGCCTGATCCACGGTTAAGGTCTCGTCAAATCGAACCCCTACAATTAGCGACTCTGCTGGGGACCTAGCCACCCTTTCAACGTCCACTTCCCCCTTTTCAATTGATTTTATCTTGTAATTTATAATGTTTTAGGTGATTTTGAAAACATTATATTATGGAACAAATCGAGATCTATCAAACAAGATCCATATTTGATACTCCCTCCGTCCCTTTTTAAGTGTCTTGCTTCGTAACTCCAACTTATTAAAAAAAATTATCATTATACCTTTCACATCAACTTTTTCCTCCACTTTTCCTACTTATCCATCATCATTACACTTTTACTCACTTACTTTTCAAAATGGAATATACTTTTAGGGACAAAATAGACAATTCACCAACTTTTACCCACTAACTTTACAAAATGGACACTTATTAAGGGACAACTCAAAATGGAATACCGGACTATAAATAAGGGATGGAGGGAGTATAAAATTCATTACCAATTTAAAGATATAACTAATTTTTTTATCTAGTCAAAATAGAAGTGAGACAAATAAATTGGGACAGATGGAGTAGCTAATTAGTTAATTAGATTTGTATGGAACGTAACACAATTTATAAAATTACCATCCGGCACCACTATTTTATCTAAAATCAATCTCATACCCCAAATATTACAATCGTAACATCAATATTCATAGCGCTCGCAAAATAATTAATTGGGACCCAAAGATAACACCAACTAATAACGGCAATATAACTAATTAAATAAATGAAAAATGCTAGGCCGTAACAGGAAATGCTATGATCGATGAACACTTTTATTTGGATTTATGAAATCAATACGTACCGCTTCAATGATTGCTTTGAATTCGTGTTATTTTGCCTAAAACGGGTAACAGCGATACATAATTCATTACGTCTGCATATAAATTCATTGAAATTGAATAAAAATGTATATGACTTTGAGATTTATTTATAAGATTTTAGTTTAGAGTTTGTACGCAAATGTTAAGGTCATTTTTCAAGCAAATATTTTTTATTTAATTTTAAGAAAAATATTATCATGTGTAATGTGTTTTCACAGAAAATATTAGGAATTCTAAACTATTCTCCATACCAAGAAAGGACTGTGTATCATATCGCTTTCCTAATTCCAATCCTCGTGCAATTCAACCATGGAATTGCAAGATTTGCAATGTTTCCTTTGCAATTATATCTCACCATATACCCATTCCCATCTTAAATTGTCTATTCCAAAAATTAGAAATTCCAAAAATCCCTAATTACAGCCAAAAAGGGATAGACTGAGCTGTTAGCCATAACCAAACCAAAAGACTTGGTTCAGTGGAGTATGTGGGTTCTGGAACAAAAAACCTAGGCACACCAATCTATTGGGCACCAATTGTGAACATACCGACACGAAGGGCCCACTCCGGATAATTCTCCAAGTTGTTATGCATGTAATTTGACAATTTGTAAAGAGGAGTCGAAATGAACTATCCAGAAAATGACACATATTCCTCGTGAATCTCTCTCTCAGTTGATGATTACGAATTTTTTCATTACATTCTGCGAATTTTTTCATTACATTCTGCAACTGAGAGAGTGACTTGGGAAAGGGGGCAACCAAGAACAACAGGATGAGTTCCATTTCAAACATCGACGTCTAAGAGATCAACCATGAGAAACTATTATTTTACCACAGGTAAAATGAATAACGAACTTTCCAAATGTGTTCAAACATAGCTCGTTCAAAATTTAATGGGCAAAAGAACTATAATCGAATCAAACAGCTTTAGTTTCTTTTACACTGATCCAAATTTGGTTGGTGGAATTACCTAATTAATATCGACAGAGAATTCTAATAGATTCAGGATCAAGAAATGGCGACACAGAAAGAAAAACAGGGCAAAAACAGTAAGGTCAAGTTAGAGACCTTCCGCCGTAGATTCCGTTTTCCTTTCAGTTTTTATGTTGACCCTGTTGGTCTCTCGGGGGGTTTAGCCCTGTGGTGGACAAATGATGTGGGAGTAAATATTGAGCTGGCTAATAAAAACCTTATGCATGTGGTAGTCAATGATAAGGCGACCAATGCGTATTGGGCTTCTTCTTTTGTTTATGGTTGCCCTTCTAGGTCAGGGTGTCAGGAAGTTTGGGACAGTATCAAAAGTATTGCTCGGTTGGAATCATTACCGTGGTTGTGCATGGGGGACTTCAATCAAGTACTGACAGTGGATGATAAGTTTGGGGGGCATTTACCTAGCCAGAATGCCCTTTCTTCTCTTCATGATATGATTAGTGCAGATGGTTTGGTTGATTTGGAATTCAAGGGCCATATATTTACCTGGAGAAATAATAGGAGTGAGGGCAGCTTTATTATGGAGAGAATTGATATGGCTTTTGCTAACTCGGGATGGCGAGAACTTTATGAGCATGCAATGGTTTTTGTGGAAGCAGCCGTCGGATCTGATCATAATCCTCTTATTTTGAACACAGATGTTCCCCTAAACAAGGTGGGGAAGCCTTTTCGTTTCGAGTCATTCTGGCTTTCTGATGAAGAGTGCTCAGTAGTAATCTCAGAGGCTTGGAACCAAGGCTAGGAGGGCCCTCTAATGCTTTCAGTTTGCAAGAAGTTACGTGCTTGTAAAGAACGGCTTAAGGAGTGGAGTTGAAAGAAGTTCGGGGATTTACGATTAAAAATTGCAGCAACAAAGGACCGTATGCTTGAAGTCCAATCCATGCTGGAGAAAGGTTTCAACCATCAATTGGTGGCAGAAGAGAAAAGTTTGGAAAAGGAGCTGGAGGACCTATGGCAAAAGGATGCTATGTACTGGCACCAGCGCTCAAGAATTAAGTGGCTTCAGATGGGGGACAAGAACTCTCGCTTCTTCCACCTTTCGACGATTCAACGGAGACAGCGAAATCAAATTATGAGATTGAAAGACAAAGGGGGCATATGGAAATCTGAGCCCAAGGAAATTGCTGGGATTCAAGACCTATATGAAGGCCCCCCTATGAGGGAGTTTGGTGATGTTTTCAGCTAATTGACCCCTTGATTTCACCGGAGTGTAACACCAGGTTGGTGTGGGAAGTTACTAAGGAGGAAGTAAAAATTGTTGTTTTTGAATTGGGACCTTTGAGGGCTTCGGGGTCGGATGGGTTTCCAGGCTTGTTTTACCAGAGGTATTGGGATACAGTGGGAGAAGAGGTGTTCAAAGCAGTGCAGAGTTTTTCCAAAGAGGGAGTCCTTCTGTGAGAAGTAAGCCAGACCAATGTCACCCTCATTCCAAAGGTACCTAACCCGGAGTCTATGAATTAGTTACACCCTATTAGCTTGTGTCGCTTTCTTTATAAAATTATTTCCAAAGTTTTGACTATTAGACTTCAACCTTTTATTAATGGTATTATCTCGGAGGAGCAATCGGCTTTCGTTCTAGGGGGGCAGATCCAGGATAACATTACCGTGGCTCATGACGTTTTTCACTTTCTCAAACACAAAAAAATGGGTCCTAAGTCCTCAGTGGCAGTCAAGCTTGACTTAAACAAGGCGTATGACCGCGTATGCTGGGATTTCATGTTCAAAGTCCTAGAGAAATTGGGATTCGATAGAAGGTGGATTGCATGGGTGAAAGAGTGTATCTGCTCAGTTAAATACTCTATTGTGGTGAATGGGGGGCAGGTCTGCAGTGTTTCACCCAACAGAAGACTTCGCCAAGGTGACCCGCTGTCCCCTTATCTTTTTTTGATTGTAGCGGATGTCTTCTCAATGCTTATGCAAAAGGCTGTCATGAACAAATCTATAGTTGGAATCAAAATGAGGAAGAGATGCCCTGCGGTTTCGCACCTGCTATTTGCAGATGACTCACTTGTGTTTTTGGAAGCAAAGCCACAAGTCTGCTTGAATTTTATGGACCTCATTGCTAGCTTTAGCGATGCCTCTGGGCTGACGTTGAACTTACAAAAATCGAACCTGTTTTTTTGGCCAAACGCAAGTGAAATTTTGAAAGAGGAGATAAAAGGGATTCTTGGGATGTCAGAGATGAGAGGCTCCGTTCAATACCTAGGGCTACCTGCACTATGGGGAAAATCAAAGAAAAAGTCTCTTGGATATCTAAGGGATAACATCATGCGTAAGGCCCAAGGATGGGGGAACGACCAACTGAACCATGCAGGAAAGGAAGTCCTAATTAAATCCGTCTTCCAACCCATTCCTATGTATACTTTCATGTGCTTTAAGGTCCCTAACTCTATATGTGCTTGTTTAAATTCTATGATTAGTGCTTTCTGGTGGGGAAAGGGGGCAAGTGGAGGAAAGATTCACTGGGGGGCTTGGCATAAATTGACAACGCAGAAAGGAATGGGAGGATTAGGCTTTAAGGACTTTGAATCTTTTAATGTGGCGTTGTTGGCTAGACAGTTTTGGCGTTTGTTGTCCAGTCCCAACTCTCTTTGGGCAAAGATCCTTAAAAGCCTGTATTTTCCGAGTAAATCTTGTATGGAGGCTGAAAGAGGGTCAAAACCCTCTTGGATACGATGTTGTAACGACCCTGATTTTTAGTCGGTAAAAATTTCGTTAAATATTTGAATTTTATTTTAATACTATTGCGGTTTGTCAAAATTACGTTTTTGCCCTTCAAATTTCGTTCTTGGCATTAAAACCCTACTTAGCAAGCCTAGTTAGCTTTTAACCATCCGGTTGGAAGAACTAAACTAGGAAGCCATCTAGTTACCGCAAATGGACTGTTTTGCCCTCGTGAACCTTTTGAACCTTTTGAACCCGAGACTAAAGTATTGAATATTCTTTTTCTTTTAATTATTTTGGTTTTACTCTTTGTCCATTGGACAAAGATTGCTAGGGCAACTATTATCCATTGGATAATAGAAACCCCAATTGTTTATATTAAAAGTATACTTTGTTAAGTACTTATATTTATAAAAAAGTAACTTTTTGATTACTTTAAAGTACCTTTTTGGATTATTTTATTATAAAATCTCCCTAGCAACTATTATCCATTGGATAATAAAAGTTAGGGTGGTTATTATCCATTGGGTAAAAGGCTTGATCTTCCAAAGTACATGGGGTTATTAATTTAGTCTTTCTTTTTAATTCCCATGTGACAAAGGTACACACTATTTTAATATAAAGTTACCTAATTACTATTGTCCATTGGACAATAGAAGTTAGGGGATTTACTACCCAATGGGTAATAGGTTGTTCTTCCACCCAAGTACATGGGTTGATCTTTTCCTTTAAACCCATGTGGGGTAAGTACTATTATTGTATTTTGTTTAAAAGCTTAAGATTTCATTAGTACCCTTTATTGGGGTATTGATTCTTCCTAGATACATAAGTACTTATGTATATATTATCTTAGTAATTGGTTGTTTGTTTAATTGGCTAAGTACCATGTGCTCAATTTAGGGTTTAAAAGAGAATCCTAGCCTTTAAGGTCCACTTTTGATCCTTAGTACAAAAAGTACTTAGTATTTATTTGTTTGCTTGCATTTTATGTGCTTGTATATATATACATATATATGTACCTTGAGGAAGCAAAGGAAGAGAGGGAGAGAGAGAGGGCCGTGAGAGAGAGAGGGAGAGAGGGGGGGCCGGTTGGAGAGAGAGGAGGGGAGAGAGATTTGCTTGTACAATGCCATTGAACTTCCATTGTACCACAATATTCTTGGGTGGTTGATTTTCCAAGCAAAACTTAACTTCCAATGTCCTTTTTGTACACTTTAACATTTGTTTAAGCTTAAGAATCTTGTACCACTCCCTTTGCCACCACAAAATTGTTCAAGCTTGAATCTTTGGTACACCATAGCCATGCAAACCTAGGGATTTCCTTGATCTTTCTAGGATTCTTTGACAAGTGTCAAAAGTTGAGGTAGAGTGAGAGAGGGGGGGGCCGGCCTTGAAGGAGAGGGAGAGGGCATGCCTTGGCCTATAAATAGAGCCATTCTCTTGCCATTTGAACACACACCTTCTCATTTGCTCTTCCTTCTCTCTAGAAACCATTTCTGGGCAGCCTACTGTCCCTTTGAAAATCCTCAGTTTTCTCTTGCTTAAGTTAGTTTTTAGAACCAACTTCCTTCGGGAAAATTGTAGAACACTTCGAGAGCTTCAAGTTAGGCTCAAGAACCACCCCAATCGGTCAAGAAATGACCAAGATATTGGCATCCAAAGTTCAGTAAAATCTCGGATTCCCAATTTCCAGACAGCTTACTGTCTCTTCCTTTATCACCGTTTTTCTCCAACCTAAGATCGTTTCTAGGATCAACTTTCTTCACGAAAGTTGTAGAGAATTTCTTGAGCTTCGATTTGGACCCAAGAACGACTGTATTCGGCCAAAGATTGACCGAGTTACTGCCGTCCAAAGTTCGGGCCAGATTCGCGAGTTTCATCACCCGTGGATTTTCAAATAGCTTATTCGGCCCCGACTAGTTTCGGATCAAGGTAGTTAAATCCTTACCACTTTTCCTATGTTCGAGTAGTTTAATCTTACTACTTTGAAACTCTACTTTTATGTATCGTATCAATCGTATGTTGTTTAGAAGATACTTTGATCATAGATAAGGTTATCTTTTAAAAATTTGAAATGCATATTGTACTTTCAAGATGTTTCAAGCATGCTATGTGGCTTAAAGTTGGATGATCTTGTTGTGTTAATTTCAAATGCTTCGATTGAATGCATGTTGGTATGTGAAGTCTTACACCGCGGGTCTTGCATGAGATCGAGACACGAAAACCGAGAAAGTAGAAACATGGCACCTAGGGTGTGGTTAATGAAAGGGAAAAGTATTTCGAGGATAGAAATATTTTGAAACTACATAATGACCGGTTTTGGTGGCATTATGTGTGTGTGTGTGTTCCAATGGGAATCCAGAATAACGGATCCATTGTGAGGTTGTGTGCGTTCCCATGGGATCCCGGACCGGCAGAACCATGGTGAGGTATAGCTTGGTTATCCGTGGAGAGGAGCCAATGCCATTGTGTGCCAATGGGAACCCGGCGCGGCGGAACCATTGTGAGGATACTCGGGAACCTGGCGCGGCGGAACCGAGGTTGGGTGTGTGGGTGGTTATCCGCGGTACGGAGCCAATGCTAAGGATTTTTGAAAGGATGATTTGTAAATGAAAATGTCGACACGATCTACGATGAGTCGCGTAGGAGAAACACGGAAATCTTGGACACCAACGATAGTTATGAATGGAATGTGGACATATTGTATTATTGACTGTTATTACTGCTTATATACGTATCATGTGGAAATCGATGTTTTATGGGTTCATAAGTTAAGGGTTAAGAGTAGGATTTTACTATTGAGCCTTCATAGCTCACGGTGTTACCTAATGGTGACCCTGGCATATTATATGGGTGGCGACGCCGGTATAATATGTCAGATTTGATAGGCGAACAGGGCGAACTATTCACCTTGGAGGCGTTCGGAGCCGAGGAGCTGGCTAGAATGGAGAAGCAAGAAGAGCTGAAGTTAGGAACCCTAGATCCCTCTGTTATTTGAATAAAGTACTTTTGTAATGTTTATGATGTAATAACGAGCAAGACTCGCTGCGTTTTATAATAAAATGTTTTATTTAACGTACCCAAAATTCGGGGTGTTACAGATGTAGCCTGCTTGAAGGGAGGAAGCTGCTTCAAGATGGGATCCAGTGGAGGGTGGGTAATGGAGAACGTATTAATTTCTGGGAAGATCCATGGGTGCCTGAGTTACTGGGTGGTAAAGTAACCCCACTTCCAAATGTCCACATCGAGAAGAGTATGGTGGAGGACTACATCAACCCTCTTACAAAGGCCTGGGATAAAGAGAAACTGAAAACTTGCATCCCATTAGAGGAAGTGGAAAAGGTATGCAAAATTCTAGTCAGCTTTTCCGCTACTGAGGACAAGGTTGTTTGTGCACCTAACCCTACTTGTCAGATTTGTAACAATGATAGTGAAACGATTGCGCACTTACTGTTCCATTGCCCTTGGAGCCGTACAGTGTGGTTTGGGAGTGGAAAATCCTATTGGACTGTCTATAAGGAAGTGGTAGCAGTGGATAAATGGGTGGAGGATTTGCTTTGTGGAGATCTAGCAAAGGAAACAAGCTCTGAAGTGGTGGGTGAAATTTTCCAGCTATGTTGGGCCATCTGGAAAGCACGTAATCTGTTTGTTTTCAGTAGTAAATCCCCTAATCCTGAAGCCGTGATCGATCAAGCCAAGAGGGCTAATGCTGACTACCTAGCTACAAGCAGTTTTCAATGAGGCTTCTTCTGGTGATTCTCCTTTACCGACGAATACTCGTGATGTAAGGTGGGTACCCCCTCCCCTATCTTATATCAAGTTCAATCTTGATGGAGCCTTTAAATCCTCCCGCAGCTTGGCTGCCTTTGGCATCATTGCTAGAGACTGTGGTGGATCTGCTCTGTTATGGCGTGGTGGTCGTACTATGGTGTCTTCAGCAGTGGCTATGGAAGCCTGGGCTTTGAGAATTGCTTGTATTATGGCAATGGAGCAAGGTTATTCTGACGTAATTTTTGAGACTGACTGCCAAAACCTTTTCCAATACGTTTCTAATTCTAGAATGGAGTGCCCTTGGGAGATTAAGGCTATCGTCGGCGATATTAGGAAATGGGCTGCCTGTAATCTTTGGTCTTTTAGGTGGTGTGGTAGAAATCTCAACAAAGCAGCTCACTGGGTTGCATCCCAATGTAGAAAAGTTCCAAACTTTTTTCTTTCGGGTTGTATTCCGCCCGCTCTTGAGTTTGTTTTGTCTAAGGATATATCTTGAGGTGAATGATAATATGACATTTTCAAAAAAAAAAAAAAGAATGTCTATGAAACTTGCGATTCCTCCTTCCATTGGCCTCACATAATTCAAAACATAGACATGAACTGGTAGCTATTAGCCTATTATTAGTCTATTTCTCATGAAATGGGGATTCTTCTTTGGCATCAGATACGGGGTGATCAGCTAAGAATTCTGTCATAGCTCGTCCTTTGACAGATTGTGGGTCTCCATTGATTTTCAGAGTCATGTGTGGAGAGAGCCTTTGCTCTCAATTTTATTTCCCGAAGAGGTGGTCATTAACTCTTTATTTCCCATTGAGGGATGTTGAAGAATTCACGAACAATGGTATTTTTTCGGTGAAATCTGCTTATCTTTTCAGGTTTGAGGAGTTGTTTGGAAGGGTACCCAGAAGGGAAGATTTAAGAGTTGGGGTAAGGTATGGGATGGGGCATTCCGCCGAAATATCAGTTATTCATTTGGAAGGTGATCCACTATATTATTGCTGTTAAGGATGCTTTGCTTAGAAGGAAATATCAATGTAAACCCAACTTGCCCACTTTGTGGTTAGGAGTTGGAGACAATAGAGCATTTATTTTTTCAATGTGAATTTGCGAGGAGAGTGTGGAGAGCTTCTCATTTGGGCTTTGAATTCCCGGTTGGGTTTGTTTATTGGTTTGCTAGATGGCTTAGAGAGGCTCCGAGCAAGGAATTGGTGCAGGACTCTGTTTTTATTATGTGGAATATATGGTGTGCTCGTAACGATGCTTCATTTAATTCTAATAAGCCGGATGTTGATAAAGTAATGCGTTGTTTTTCAGGCGTAGCTAGCTCTTGCAGGTCTGGGCCGGGGAAGCTAAAGTTACCCTCTTTGGGTGAGGGTGCAGGTGGGGTTATGGAAGGAGGGAATGGTAGGTATCAGGAGCTTTGTTTTTTGTTTAAGAAGCCTGGGGTGAGGATTAGTCATGGAGAGGTGCTTACTTTTGTGGTAGATGGTGTGTAGCTTGCTAAATCAGGTGTCGGTGCTGCTGCCTGGGTTCAAGAAATGGATTGTGGGGAAGCTAGGTATCAAGCTGTGCAGTGCGTGGCTTCGTCAGCAACTTTAGTTGAGATCAAGGCGGGCCTTCTGATACTGGAATGGGCTGTCAAGGAGAAGATAGACTGGTTGTGTATCAAGACGGATTGCTCAGTGTTCATGCAGGGATTGAAGGATCCAGAGAGTGCCCTTTTGTCGTTCGGTCTGCTCTTTATGATCTTCGTTTCCTTTGTTCTCAGTTGGTATGTGTAAAAGTTATGTAAGTGTCGAGACTGGTGGTTAAGGTGGTTAAGGCGGTTAAGGCTGCTCAGCCTTATCACGTTTGTAATATTTTATTTGTTATATATATCGAGTTTATAGGAAAAAATGCTCACAACTTTGACTACCACTGCAGCCTGCAGGTATTGTATCTCTCCTTGAGATGGAGGATTCTCCAAAATAGACACTTGAAAAAAGACGGAATGAGTAAATAAGAACCAATCTAATATAAAACCCCAAGGAATTTCCGAAGTACCAAAACAAAAAATTTAAAACCCCGAGGACTCTAATCCTAACCTCAGTTTCCTAATCAAACGAAGTTTAAAACAAGGGTAAATTACATTTAACCCCCCTTAACTAACACCCGTTAGCAGATTACCCCCTCTAACTATAAAACTCAACAATTAACCCCCTTTAACTATGTAAATCCTAAATATGTTAGACGCCGTTAACAAAAAAACGTCCAATGTCCCTGTTGCCCTTAATCAACAATACACCATTTCCAGACCTTAAAACCTCAATCAAACCTTAAACCACATTTCAACCCACCACCACTGTCGATTCACCTTCTCTTTCCTACCACTATCTCCTCCTCCGCCGACCTCGCAGCCAGAATTGTTTCACCGCTGCAACTATCTCCTCTTCTGCGACGTCGGAGAAACCTAGGTCTATTTCATCCCGTTCCCCGAAGTGGTCCAGTCTGATCGAGACCCTCCAGATCCCGGCGGCGCAGGATCTAATGGACGCCAGCGAAGAAGAAGGGGGAGATGAATCGGAGCTCTGGTTGCTAGACAAAGGTAGGTTTGACAAGATTCCTGTACCGGTGCGGCGATCTGTTCTCAAATTCGAGGTCTCTCTCTCTACAAATGAGTTGTATACAAATAGATATTGGAGAGAGAGAGAGAGAGAGAGAGAGAGAGAGAGAGAGAGAGAGAGACTTGTGGAGGATTGAACTGAGCGGCTTCGCCAACCGAGTCAGCTTCGATGACGGAGCTGCGGCGATGGTAACAGCGACTTCTTGTTGCGAACGTTTTAATTTCCATAAGAGAGAGAGTTGTTGGGTTTGTGGGGAGAGAATATTGGATGGGGCTTTTCGATTTCCAATTGAGTCTCTGATTTGGCCGATGGTGGTGCAGGGAGGTGAGGTTGTGTGGATGTGCAGGAGAGGTACGGCTTGGCTGGGCTTTGTGGTGTGTGGGTTTGGTTTGAGGCGGTGGTGGAGGGGGAGCAGAGGTGAGGAGGGAGTATGGGGACAGGGCCGCACAGCGGCGAGGTTTTGGATGGCCCGATGGGTTTTGGGTGGTTTTGGAGAAGCAAGTTTTTTAGTGAGAGAGAGTAAAATGGGTTTTGGCAAATAATGGGATTTGATTCCTTCAATGGAGGGGCAAAATAGTAACTTACCACCTTTCCGTTATGGAAGTTAGCCAATTCTGCATTTATATTTGTTTGAGGTGGTTAAGTGCCAAAAATAAAAGTTTGAGGGGTAAAGTGTCTCCGAGACATAGTTTGAGGGGGTTAACTATAATTTACCCTTAAAACAATTGCCAATCATATGTTAATAAATACTAACAGTAACACATGAAGAAGCCCCGCAACTCGTATTCATATCATCAGACATCACCTCCACCATCATCAGCATTGCGAACCCTAGCATGTAACATATACACACAGTGAATCATCATAATCCCATGGCCAAGGACAAGAGAAAACTGCTAGTACTTTGACTTTCGGAAAGTCTGTTGACACAGACTTACCACCTTTCGGAAAGTCTTCTCTTGCCTTTTACGAGTTGTCCTCTTTTCCTTCTCCCCACCTCTTGAGTGAGAGCTCGTGAAGCCTTTGCTATGCGTCCTAAAGACGAGAGATGAGAGGAGTGTGAAGAAGTGGAGAGTAATTCGGTATTGAAATTGCAACTACGTAAAGATGGAAATGAAATGGCATTACGTGCATGCAAAATGAAGAGGAAAAAGATAACACCAAAAGCAAAAAGCTCTCAACCAAAAATTTTCAAAAACTACTTTTGGGTTTTGGCAATCTTTTAGAAGCAGTAGAACATCTTTTACAAAGCAATAAAAAAAAAATTTTAATTGTTTTGTGAGGTGTTAGGAATTTCACTTTGCACTCTCGCACTTTGACCGAATTCCCTTTGCCCCCACAACTCCAGAAAGTGCAGGCAAAACCATGCACTTTGTTATGTAAAGTACCAGGTTGCCCGTTATGATTCCGTCCAAAACACTAGCAGATAAATTGCACTTTGGAGTGAAATGTAATTTGGACAGAATCCAAATAGAAGATGGAAAGTGAAACTTCAGCAAAAGTGCAGGTTTTTTGACTAACATTTTTTTTGGAGTGAAGGAGCATATTGGAATTTGAGTGAAAATGCAATGGCGCCAACTGATACTTAAGATAAATAATCACAAATTTTAAACCAAACCAACATAATTGTAAACATATCAACAAAATCAGTTGTGGTCTTCTGGGCACTTCTAGATTTTACTACAGTCCACCAATCACCGATCAAAGTCATCGTTCATGTGCTTCTTATTCAAGCCAGGCCAATTGCAGATCTATGTTTGAAACACAAAATCATAAGATCGAACAAATGAAACCACACCAACTTTCTAGAACAAAATCTTCAAAGATGTTACACTGACGTAATGATTTCCGAAAATAAATGAAAAAGAGTTTGTACAAACACACAAGGAGATTATAACATATTTTGTGGCTAGGGTCTCTAACACATGATAATCAACCGTTGCAATACTAGATATATTTCTGGATGGTTGTGATTCTTGTCAAATGAGAAAGGACAAAAAAATAACTAACTAGTACACACAGTTCTTCTCTGATTCTCCATGTATTCTTTGATTCTCTCACTACAAATCTACAATCAATCCAATTCACCCATCTCTCTCTCCCTCTCTAACTGTTTGGCAACAAAACTCAAAAAGTAATACACTAGATTTAGGGTGGGTTTGAATTTAAAAGATAAGTGGCTTATTTTTGTCCTTATTTGAATTTTTTTGCATTTGTTAATTTTGCGTTAAACTTTTGTGACTTAATGATTCGTCTCGATGAGAGGAATCGAAAAAGTAAATTTTTTTTTATCAAAACTCATAAATTTTTTTCAAAAAGACAAAAAATAATAACATTACAAGACCAATCCCTTGAGTTTCTCTCCCTCTTTTGGGGTTTTTTTTTTGTTTTGTCCTTATTTAACTTTCTCCGCATTTGTCTTTTTGCAACAAGTATTTTACGATTTTTGATTCGCTCCAATCAGAAAACTAAAAAATTATAACTTTCATCCACATATTTTTGAAAACATCCAAGATAAAGCCCAAAAAGCCAGTTGTTGGGATTTATCTTGAATATTACAAAAAATAATAGGGTAAAAGTAAAAAAAAATTATTTTTTTCGATTTTCTCGTCGATACAAACTAATAAGGATAAAAAGTTTGTTGCAAAACAAACAAATACAAAAAAATTGGAATAGAGACAAAAGAAAAAAAGTAACTTGACTTTTTAATCCAAACCTAAGCGGTGGCTTCGGCAACGAAGACCGAAACTATACAATCAGTGCAATCATCGCCTTCCAGACAATTCTCCAATGCAGCCTCTAACTCCTCGTCGAAGTTGTGTAACTGTTTAATTGGAAATGGGAAAAAAAGTAAAAACCTGTTTTTTTTTTTTTAAATCTTTTTAGCCTCTAATTGCTTCATTTTTATTCACAAAAATTAAGTTTTAATCACAAAATTTTGCTTAAACAGGACGGGTTGGGTGGATTTGGATTTGAGTTGACCCATATTCCACCTAACCCGTTTCAACCGGTTTACTTTTTGACCCATTTTCAACCCACCCATATTTGACCCACGACCCGTCCAGACCCGCTCGTTTGCCACCTTTCCTAGGAGGCTTTGTGTGTATTGTAAAATTGTAAGTCTTATTTTTGCCCTTATATTATGTTTTTGACCTGGATGGTAGAGACTAGGTGGTCGCCTCGCCTAGGCGCGATTTTTAAATCACTGCATTCAACTTCAAAAAGCTAGAGGATCACTCTTGGGTCTTGGCATAACCCACTGCACCAACAAATGGAAGAAGGAAACTCCTAAACCCGCTAACCACCTAAAATGGAGAATGTGAGCTGATGTCTCCTCCGACTTCCTATACTGCATCCACCATTACCTACAAAAATCCATTAATTACCTATTTTTTTCTGTAAAACTCGAAAGGATAAAAACCAACTAGAAATGCAAAAATCTCATCATATCTTCAGTCCACAATTTGGACCAAAACGGTGATAAGTTATAACATAAAGACACACTAAACATATAGTACCATGTCCATTCCTATAACACCAGTACGTGAATTGATAAGCCAATAAATTAGGAACACCATCTAGCCATTCTTACATGTTCTAACAATTAAGCACACTTCATCTTTATAAGTTTTGAGACAGTCTAGTAGCTTGTTCAAAGTCACTACGTTATGTCATATTTTCACGAGGTAAACAAGAAAATGGCAAAAAAAAACATCGTATAAAGAAACTATAATATAAACCCTAGAGTCACAACAAATGAAATGAACACGATGAATGAATATGAATTCAATAGTCATACGTGCCCAATCATAACTTGAACCACAAAAGCTTGAGACAATCTTATACGATATAATAACATGAAAAAACTAGAACGGGGCACAAATAAATCCAAGGCCCGTAATCTAAAACAAAAACCAACATATTAAATTCTACTTACATTCAAAACAAAATGGGAGTATTGCTTACCGTCTCTGGGTCCCAAGTCCTGACAATTTAATTATCCATAGTAATTAACTTCGCTCACTTGGAGATAAGAGTTTGATGCCACTTAATATTTGAAATTGGGTTGTCATACCTATTGAAGAAGGTTGACAAATACAAGGAGCTACACATTAGAAACAAAGAAAGACATAACTATCATTAGATAGATGGGTAGTCCTATGGTACACACCCCTTATTAGGGGGTGTACCGTACGCACCATGATTTTAAACCCTTGGATTTCAAAGTGAATAATTTGGACCACCCATTGATTAAATCAATTAATAAAATAAAAAAAAGGACTCAGCAGGTAACAGGTTGTTCTCTTCTCCTTGACTTTCTCTCCCTCTCCCTCATATGTAAAATATTACAAATTATATTACATAACCACAATTGTTATGACAACACAAAAAATTGGCACTTACTTACCACAATGTGTCGTACCAAAAGAAATCGATCAAAAGATACTAGATATAAGACCAAAATATGTCGTAGCACAATCAATAATTATTATACCCAAGCGAGATACATGTCTAAAATATCACAAATTAAATATCGTATAACTTGACATCCTAATAGCCTTGATCGATCATTCTGAAAATATACTTACTAACGACATTTAGATTGTACATTCAATTTATATTTGATATGAAACCTAGTCCTCTATTGTAGTTGAATATACGGTAGCCATGCTACCATGACACAATAATGACAATTAAATCCGTTGAGTTTTTTATGTTTGTTAATTAACTCACCTACGTAAATTTTTGCCCCGATCAGGTTTAGGAAACTCCATCACCGGCACGCAGATTGAATAATAGAATGATATTTTCCATTCAATTAAATATCTAGCTATAAGCCATCAACTTCATTTTTGGTACGAATGACCTAATTGATATTATATAAAAGATGGACGATTTAGATTTAAAAAAAACACACACCTTACATGCGGCTCAGATGGTGCATCATTAAATTTTAATGTTGTATTGAAATTGAACTAGATTTGTCGAAGTATGAAACTACAAGGACTCAATGTAATTTAACCAAAAAACAGCATTCTTAAAAAAAAAAAAGAAGGAATGAAGGGTGCAAGACTTGAACCCCTGATCTTCTAAAGGCTATTAATTTTATAATACTTTCTTATACGTAGAGGCCCTATTTCTAGACTGAAAATTTGAGAAGGCAGTGGCCTCAAATGCATCTGTCTTAGTGCTTGGCTTGCACTTGTAGATCATATTATAGCCTATGTCATTGGTGTAAATCAGTATATCGACTATAATAATTTTTTTTAAAAGAAAGTATAAATTACAATAAATTTACAAAGAGTTTTTTTTAAAAACATCCCTCAAACTATCCACCAGGTTTTTACTTAGTCCTCAAACTATCAAAATGCTTTACTTAGTCCTCAAACTATTGGCTTGCGTTTTATATAGTCCTTTTTCCCAACTTCCGTTAACTTTCAAACAGAAAAAACCATGTGGACAGCACATTCCACACCTCAAAGGGCAGCAGTGCCATTCCACACCAATCTGGCGCCAAACTCTAATCTGGGTTCCCTCAATTTTGCCCAAATATAGATACATACAGTAAAAAAAAACAGAGTACACCACCAGTGAACTTACCTCCATCCCTTCCCTCAATTTTGCCTTAAATATAGATACATACAGTCAAGAAAAAAACAGAGTACACCACCAGTGAACTTACCTCCATCCCTTCCTCATCTTTTTCCTTTTCAAGCACTCAAAATGAGTACCCTATTCGCACGAAACAGATTGAATACAAAGCAGATTCAATACCTCCATCCCTTCCTCATCTTTTTCCTTTTCAAGCACTCAAAATGAGTATCCTCATCTTTTCTTCTTTTTTTTGTGGTAAGTAAAAAAATCAGAAAATGGGACCACTTGTGTTATACAATCCGACAATGCATGGGATGTGAAAAACCCCAACTTTCATATTTAAAACGTAGCTTCTCTCCTTAATCAGTGCAAATATTTGCATGCATTTATAAATATATACACACACACGTGTGTGTATCATAAACAAACGAAAATTAAACAAAACCCATCCAGATTTTAAAAACCGTAACTTTATCGCACACCATAACAGAAAACCCAACTGAAATTGCAAACTTACAGTTTGGGGAATGCTCGTTTCCTTGCCTCAATCGATCGTCCATTGCACCCCTTAAGCCTTCATCGTTAGAAAATTCTGGGTTTGTGTATGTAAGAATCGTGTGGAGTGATGAGTCGAATGGATGCAGAGTATATGAGAGAGATGAGAGAAGACAGAGAGAGCGATGTGGTTTTTTTTGCTTGGATCAGAGTATATGAGAGAGAGAAAGGGACCGATGGGGGTTTTGTACTTGGAATGGCATTTTTGCCCTTTCAATTGTGGGATTAGGGCATGTGCTGCCCACGTGAGTTTTTTTCCATTTGAAAGTTAACGGAAGTTGGGAAAAAGGACTATATAAAACGCAAACCAATAGTTTGAGGACTAAGTAAACCATTTTGATAGTTTGAGGACTAAGTAAAAATCTGGTGGATAGTTTGAGGGATGTTTTCTAAAAAAACTCATTTACAAAATTATTAGATTGTCCTTCCACGACCTAGTCCCAAGGACCACCATTAAATCTGAATTTGTATGCATAGGGTGAAGGTTTGGCACCGATTCACCTGTCAAATATATAGTGCCAATTGTTAAGTGCACCGCCCTGAATATCCGTATCTTGAGACAATTAGATAATTATTTGTTTTAGTGACCTCTCATTTTTCCATGAAAAATTGAAGGAATTTTGATTTTTTGAATTAAATTTTGTAGAGAAAGAATTTAATTTAGACTAATAATTAGAGAAAAAATTGTAGTTGTATTCAAAAACTTGGGTATAGTACTTATTTTTTGGTGAATTTCTTGGATGAAAATTTTGAGCAAGCACTTCATTTTTAGTTTAAATTATTGAGGTATTGTGTAGGGACAAATAAGAATTTGAAAAAATAGTGTAGAGGGAATCAAAAATTAAGATAATATGATGGAAATTTTAAAATTTGAAAAAATAATGTGGCGAGAATTGAAAATGATTAGTGGTATGGTATTTTGCTAATTTTAACTATCGTTTACTGAACATTCTGATTGAATTGTCATAACAAATTTGGTTATATTATTAAATTTGTGGTATGGTATTTTTTTTATTATAACTATCGTTAACTGAACATTTCGATTGAATTTTTTTTATACGACACGTTGTGGGTATGAAAACATCAATTTATGGCGTTGTCATAACAAATTTGGTAATATTACTGAATTTGTGGTATGGTATTTTACTGATTATAACTATCGTTAACTGAACATTCTAATTGAATTTTTTTTATACGACACGTTATGGGTATGAAAACGTCAATTTATGGTGTTGTCATAACAAATTTGGTTATATTACTGAATTTGTGGTATTTTAAACACGTGTTATTCCGGAATATTTTAATTAATTTCCTTTGGTACGACACATTGTGGTAAGAAAACGTAAATTTATGATATTATCATAACAATTGTGATTTGTTATATAATTTGTGGTATTTAAATATGTTTTCTTTTGATATGACACGTTGTGTTAAGAAAATGACAATTTTAGGTATTGTCATAACAATTGTGGTTATTTTATAAAATTTGTGGCATTTTACAAATATTTTTGGCTTGAGTATAACAATTGTTGAATCTGGTACGACATATTTTGATTTTGTTACAAAATATCATACGAGTCAATTTTTTTTGATACGACTCATTGTGGTAAGATAATGCCAATTTATGGTATTGTTATAACATTTGTGGGTAGCATTATTTAATTTTTGATATTGTACACATATATTTGGTTAAGGTACAAGTATTTTGGATTCCGGTATGAATAATTATGGTTCCATAACAACAATATTTTTTAATTATAAGTAACTTGCTAATGACCTGTTCAACAGGTAAATTTTAAAGTACAAGTCGTAACTAGAATCATAAATATGCATTAGAAAACCAAAAATCGGCATAATGAAAATCATAAATTGTCATAATTTAGACATACGGTATACCCTGTGTACCATAGCTTTCTCATACAAAGACAAAATAGCTGGCCTATAGATGTAGCTCACATATGATCCTTCACTTGCCCTACATTTAAAATAGCAAGCATAAACTCAAGAGTTTATTCGTAGAAATGTTTAGTGAAGGAATAACTCAACAAAAGGACAATCAACATTTATCCGTAATAAGTACGAAAACCACTACAGGTGGATGTTTATAGACAGGATTTGTTGTTCAGTAAAGATTAATAAGTTTTTTCATGATTAATGAGTTTAAAAACCTAGGGCAGATATAGCATAACACAGGGAATATGAAACAATCTCAAATGATGTTTTAACCATACCTTTCCCGCACTACTTCCAATAGCCATGAGGTAGCCTCCTTCCCCATCAAACTCTACTGCTGTGACCTCCTGCAAATCCATAGGCATTGTTAGAGCATTTCTGATCACCAATTGAAATCTAAAGGTCAACTTCTTTTTCTATAACATGGTAAAAGATGATGCAGAGAATTTACTCCAAGTTCCTTTTATTTGTTCCTTTCAAAAATTACATAGGAAAGGAATATGAAAAAGAACTACCAGAGGAGTTTAAAATAAAAGAGCACTGATATCGAAAAATAGGCCATCAATAGAACTTCAGCTCAAAGGACATGCCACAAGGATCCAGTAGGTGATCCATAATGATAGCATTTACAATGTAAGCAACTGCAACCCCATCAAGTTTGGCTATCAGGCATCTGAAATTTAGGCAAATGGATTCAAGTGGCGAAGTTTCCCCGAGTAACTAGAACTACTAAATACCATTGCAATAATGTACCAAGAAGCAGATTGGCTACCTGGTCAAGATCACTAGCAGAAGCAACAACATTTATTCTTCCAACTGAAGATCTCACCCTTGTGTTAAAGCATTTCACAGAGTTACGTGAAATGGCCAAAGAGTCCTATCGAAGAATTATGTGACCTAAATAATTGCATGCGATCTTCATAAGAAATGCCAAAGAAGTCATTGGAAGACATTTCAAGCAACCAAGAGAAACCGACCATAAAATATCCAGGCATTCAATTTTCCAACATTACCTACGCCCAGGCTTAGCCCATATACCCAGATTTCCATCCTTGAAGGTGAAGTTACTGAGATTTCAAAAAAAATCAATAAATGATACGTAGGGGAAAGTATTCCACACCTATTTGGCAGGGTTGGTAAGACAATTTCATTCCACTCATTTAGAAGATCCATGAGCTATAGGAAAGACCTTTGCGATTTATATTCTGTTGGATAATAAGCGGCTAGATTACTTTCAAGAACAGTAGACATTACAATGAAGCGCGACACAGAGGACTTGACTCCCATACAGTTTTGATCAGTCCAGATTAAGTTCATTGTGAACCCACCAAAGACCCACAACGACAACCTGAATCATTCATCTCGTGACCCTACTTGAGAATCCATGCCAAAACTTCGTTTAATCGGACATCATTGATGGATATATGAACACAACCTAAAATTGCAGACATAAAAACACACCCAAGCAAGCTAATTGACACAAGTGAATAATATACACCTACCCTAGAAAGCACATTATGATTTAACCTGTTATGCAAATGAAAACAACCATCTTTCAAACATTATGTCTGAATCTCATACGGTTAAACCAGACAGTGAATGATTTGACAAATAGCTAAGAGTCTTACATTGGTGCTGCTCTTTTGACATGGCAAATAGAAAGGAAATCGGTGACATTGCCGCCAATCAGAAAACACTGCAATACACCCAAAACCAAATAATTCTCGGTTATCAACATCCTAGCTTTCAATCTATTGAAGAAAAAGAAAACCAATAATATAATCTCCCATACCAGATATTGCAGGCGTAAGGACTCCATCTCCTTTGAACATACAAGTTCCTATCAAAGCCAAAAACAAGCAATACCCTTTGCAACACTCTATGTTCCTCCAATGTTGATTTTAGACTCGAACAGGGCTTTAATCTCTATCTTTCTTGTACTCTGGTAGCTACTCATCAGTACCTAGCAAATGGGCAAAGTACTAACCCGGGCATGGTGGCATAGCAAAGAATACAAAGAAAAGGTTCCCCCCTTCACCATTATCATCAGCTCAAATGATGAATTAACTGTAGTTTCCCAATCTTTGTGATCTTACAAAAAGCATGAATATTAGGAGTTTAAATTAATGCGATTTTCTTTAATTTTAAATCAAAGAATACACATGCAGCCTCCAATAACAGCCCCACATCCAGGCGCCTGTAAATATCCAGGCCCATCACATGCGATCAGCTTAAATTCCTGACCTTGACAGTTGTTTTGGTTTGAATTTATTGGAGTTTTTGTTAATGCCATTGCACTCACAACAACATCTAGAGTTTGTGCAAACATTACCAATATAAAGGAAGATGCAAACATTACCGATATATGAGAATTGAAGATAAAAAGAAAAGGGTTTTACAGATTTCCAAGTTAATAATCAAAGTGAGAAAAAACAGAGGCGATCAAGAGGAAATATAGAACTCTACAGATTTCCAAGTTTAAAATCAACTGAATATGAAACCCCAAAATAGAGGACATCAATGCATTAGGCAACGGACAACAAAAGCATACCTCCTTCAAATAGGCGACTGACTCTACGATACGAATCGCTGCCGAGGCTAGACTTCTATCTCTCTCTCTCTCTCTTTGAATCTCTCTCTCTCTCTCTCTCTGAATCTCTATCAACTTTATTATACTCTCAATCTGAGAGAACAAAGGCATATCAATTATCAAAGAGAACATTTTATCTTCTCTTTCCCTGTTTTATCCGCAAGCGCAGTGATTATTTTTAGGCACAAAAATACAATTTGCATTCTCATCTAAATATGCAGAATGGATATCGTCAAGAGCAAAATTGTGTTCAAAATGTAAGACTTACTAATATTCACCAGTGACCAATAACATGATTATTACGAAACACTTGAAGGCTGCCATCAACCGCCCGAAGACATAGACACCCAAAGGTGCTCACACAACTTTTCAAGTGGATTACACCAACATACAGTCAAAATTAACCCAAACCTTAGTTAACAGATCAGCAGCTTCAAATATCCTATTAACAAGCTAACAATTGGAAAGCCCCCATTCCTCCACCAGCATCAAAAGACTTATGCAAATGACCATATCTAGGTCTGAAAAGATATACTCCCTCCATCCTATAATTTTAGTTCCTTTTAGGAGACAACTACGAATTACCAACACTTCAAAAGGGCACCGTGTCCACGTATGGGGCACAGGGACACGGTGGGGACACGCCCAAATACGTATTGGACACACTACGGGGACACGGCTGGGGTCAAAAGGTAATATATTTTAAATTTTGAGGGGTTAATATAAAATTATTCAAAATATTTGGGTTAAACTATAATTATGCCTTTATTTGGACCATGGTAATCTAATACATTCATATAGGACATGTCTTCCTCAACAGACATGGAAGAAAAGAAAAAATATGTATGTGTATAGGTATTTTTATATATATATTTATTTATTTATACATGTGGCGTGTCCCCCACCGTGTCTGCATCCCCATTTTTCTAGAATTGTTGTGTTCTGTGTCCGTATCCGTGCTACATAGGCAGACACCAACATTACACCCCAGAAAAGGACAGCTTTCCAACATTGCCCTTTATTTTAAAATTAGTAGTCGTGCCAACACTTCAAAAGAGAAGACAAAAAAGGAAATTTATCAACTTTTTCTCTTTGAATTTTCAAATTGGAAATCTATTAGGGGACATCAATTAACTTAGCCGGTGATTTTGTTTTACTTCAATACATTGTTGATTGTTCAAGACATGGTTCCACAGCGGAATTGACTTTTTGTTCTAGTTCATGTAATACCCCTAGTCTTTAATTATGGTTTATTTTAATTATGTGATGTGTTCTAGGCTTAATATGTGAGTTATTGGTTTAATTTGCTGGTTAAATAAAATTGGAACATAAGTTGGCATAAGACACACATGCACTCAATAATTTTTCCCAAGCCAAGCAAAACAAAACAAGTCTTCCACGTCTCTTTTTCTTTGTTCTTATCAAAACATAGAGAGAGAGAGAGAGAGAGAGAGAGAGAGAGAGAGAGAGGATCGGTGGAGAAGAAGAAGAAGGGGAGAAAGGGAAAAAAATTAGGGGAAACCTTATTTGCCTTGAATTGAAGATTTAACTTGGTAATTTTTACATCTCCTACTTGAATTCATGTTTTGTATGTTGAATCCCATACTTTAGTAGTTGTATTTCATGTTTAGTTGATGAATTTCGTTGGATTTGAGTAGTGGAATTTCGTGTATGTAGCATGTGTACATAGCAGTTTTCTGACAGCAAACTGGGTCTCAGTTTTTACGTAATTTCTCATTCGTAAACTTTGAATTAGGTATTGGTTCCTTCACAAGTTAGAAAGTAGACTTAAATTTTGTTCTTTTGCAGCTGGAATCGCCCCAAACCGTTGAAAATTCAATTTATAGTGATTTTCCGAAGTTTGGGTTGAAACCAGGAAATCTGCAGAGTAGAAATTTCATGTCTGTCCTGATTTTGTGGATTTTTTTTGAGGCAGTTCCTAAGCTCCAAAAATTATGAGATTTTTACAGAGAGTTTCTCTATGAGTCCTTTATCTATGGTAAAAATTTCGGGATCAGATTTGAAGTATTGAATTCTGCAAAAATTCGTGACCATGTGGCGCGCAGTTTTCGGACTGTGCTGACTGCACAGACGCGTGTTAGGGAAACGGCCATAATTTTGAGCTCGGGCAATGAAATTGCGATCCGCTTTCTGATTTTGAACCTAGACTCGTAGACCTAAAAAAATGCATGAAGATCATGTCTTAGTTATTCTTGAGCAAAGTCAGTTTTGGCGTTAAAGTTTATAGAACTGTAGTTTCTGATATTATTTTCTTGGGCTAGCTATCTAGCTTCATATGTCTACCTTAGGACCTTATGTTCATCAAAAATAGACTTGTTAGACATCTTCTAATCATTTTTTTATTGCCTAATTGTTTTAGGAAGCTCGGGTGGTTCGTAGAGCCGAGGTGAGTGATTTAATACCTAAACACATGGTTTGAAACTTGTTTTCCTTATCGAGCTTATTTAAACTATGTAGCACGGACACGGACACGGATACGGACACGGCAATTCTAAAAAAATGGGGATACGGACACGGCGGAGGACACGCCACGTGTATAAATAAATAATAAATAAATATATTTACACACACACACACACACATATATATATATATATATAATTATGAACCATTGTATATGAATAAGTTCACAAATTGTATAACTTTTTTTTAAAGGAAAAATTACAGTTTAACCCAAATATTTTGAATAATTTCATATTAACCCCCAAAATTTTAAAAAATATTACATTTTGACCCCCAGCCGTGTCCCCGCCGTGTCCCCTATCAAAAAATAATAAAAATTATTGGACACGCCACGTGGCGTGTCCAATACGTTTCCCCGCGTGTCCCTGCCGTGTCCCCGTGTCCAATACGTGGACACGGCGCCCTTTTGGAGTGTCGGTGCTACATAGCCCAAAACAAATTTAAACATGTTTTATAAATTGTGTACTCCATGGATACCAATGGAAGGTGGATCTATTTGTGAAATATTTGTGAATCTATTTAATGGCATTCCCAACGTCCGGTCTTGCTAGGGGACGGCTTAATGGCTAGCAATGGTGTTTGAGGTTGGTGTGTGTTTTGGGATAATGCGTAGACGTCTGGCTTATCCACTACTGGGGACACCTGGTAGCTTTTGAATTTTGAATAGTGGAATGTGCATTATATTTGGCTTATGGTTTTGAGTACTTTGTTTTGAATTATTATCAAATTATTTTGCATTGTCCATGGAAGGCATGTGCGTTAAGTATTAATCATTCACACGAGCTTTGGCTTATGGATTTTCTTTTCCATCTTTCAGGAAGCGATGCGTAGGGTGGCGTGGTATTTACTTTTGAGATGTGTGTATTTTTGGAAACTTGTAAAAAAGGAAGTTATGCTTGTAGACACTTGGCTTGTACATAGTTTGATAGCTTTAGAATTTGTAAGTAAGCACACCAGCTCTGGGAGGTTTATCTTTTGGTTTGTAAAACCTAAGTAAGACTTTGGTTCGTTATCAATAAAAGATCGTCTTTTGCTTCCGCTGTTATGTTTAGCCCCTTTTGATTATCGCTTGCTTAGATGATATTTGACTTGTGATTTGGCCTTAGTGAGAAATCACTAGCATTTGTCATGATTAAGACCTCAAGGGGCGGGTCAGGGTCGTGACAGTTCAGTACATGGACCGAGGTAGTACTATCTTGCTAGAATAGTCATTGGTCTGTATAGGTCATTCAGATCATCCTTCATGTTATTGTTCTTGATGTCCTAAATTTCTTATTCTTCATGATTCTCAAGTACTTTTTCCTTTGGTAAGGATTAAAATCTATAGCAAAGGCATAAAGGAGATGCCAAGAACAAAAGCCCTAAAAATCACCAAATGCTGTAATGTCAAGGAAATGGACCTATACACCACTCTAAATAGCAAAACTAAATACCATGCCAAGAAATCGATCAAGAGTTGGGTTGTTCTCCCTTGATCACCATTTTTTTTTAGTCTTACGTTATCGAAGTCCAAGTTGCTTCTCATCCTTCTCAACGTTCTCTTTTGGGTCACTTGATTGTAGACATGTAATTTAACGGTCCAACATGTCCTCTAATAGAAGATGGCTGTTTTTGGTCCATCATCTTATGAAGCTTTAAAACATAATATTTTTTTCCTCATCACAGAGCAGTTGTCTAGCTATTGCGCTTTGTAAAAACATTCCTACTCTTTTGCACTTTTGAGTTGATCTTCAGGGAGGACCAAAATCCATGTTCAACAAATGCAGCCCGTGTCAGATTTGAGTTGATAAATAGATTGCCTAATGCAGTGTAAGTAGTTCAATGGGTCGAAATTCAAGTTTTTCCACGCATTCAGCCTTCTTAATAGTTTTAATCTGTGATAGGAGAATCTGGTGTGGATCCTAAATGTTTATGATCAGATTTTCTTTACTTCTTGTTACTATGTTTTGGTTTTCATTTTATTATGTTTTTTGTTCACTTCCCTTTTGTGTTCCTTTGCAAAGATGGGAAATGGATTTGGCTACCAATGAACTGGTAGAAAACCTTTGGAAGAAATAGAGAATTATTTATAAATTGTTGAATCTTAAAGCAACGTACAATCTGATACCAGTATATTGGCTCATTTTTGTTCTATTTTTCTACACTCCATTTGCCTTGCGGTTGAAAATTTTCGGACACCTTTTTAATGCCTCCAAAATGAGCGCGCGTATGTTTTTATTATTGCGCAATCAAGCAAGTTAAAGATAAAGAATTGACCAAAAGAAGAGTCAAAGTATAAAAGTGCATACTTTCTTAAGAAACGCACAAAAACAGCCAAAAGAAGATCATAGTCGCAAATAAGAAACAGATCTGCCATTTTTAGGAAAACCAAACTCCTAGGAAACGGGATAGGGCAGAACAGTACTGATGCACCAGGCAAAACTCTATTCGCACAAAGAAATCAAAGCAGCTACAAACAAATTCAAGGAAGTCATAGGCCATGGTAGCTTTGGAGTCTGGAATTAATGGTTGATAAATTTTGTCGAACAATTGGAATGCTTGAAAAATACATAAGGAACATTAAGGAACTATAAACCGAATGGGCTCTAGGGAATAGGCACCCCATAAAGAGCGAGAGAAGTTACCTAGAATATCACATAAGCAAACCCAGATTTAGCCCGAAACTCTCTTCACAACCGCAATATTCACTTCAAAATCAAGATTATCAATTCCATAAATTAAACAATAATCAACAAAAACCCATGAGTATTTAGACCCATATTACGCATCCAAAAATCAACTAACTAAATCAGTTCTTAGCTCACAAAAAACAAATAGTAAAGAGATTTATAGAAATTTCTAACCTCTTTTGATGATGTCATATGTTGCCTTTGTTGTCGCCTTGGCTGCTGCAACCTAAAACATTTAGAGAACCGATATTAAGTACATATAAATTGCATCAAAATATCAACAACAAAGAAAGCCCAATCAAATAAAAACCACATATCAGAATCAGCTACAAAACCCTCTTCTCTAAATTAAAGTAACCCTCAAAGTAATTAGGTCAAACACCCAATTCACAACTACACACATACTTCTATATAGGCAATAATCACATGAACTTGGAGTCCAAACTGATGTTTCCTCGGCTTCGAGAGCTCTTCAATCACAACAAACCTGATGGAAATCAAGACAAGAACCACAAACAAAGAAAACAGATCCTATGGACTGTCCTATAAGCCAAACGCCGGTGAGCTCTGGACGAGAGAACAAAATCACTGACAAGCTAGGTACTAGGCTACTAGCGAGCCCTCAACGCGAGAAATCATGCTATCGCTTATCAATTAGTAATACTAAGAAACACCTTTATCTAGAAAAAGAGGTGACAAATTTTTCTCGTTGCAAATGTCTTTCAATTGTGTACTTATTAATATGAATTTTCAAGGGTTCATGTACTCAAAAAAATCTGGAAGATCCTCTCCCAAACATGCCATTGAGTCATTGACATTATTATTCCTGAAAGAAGCGCAGAGTCATATCATTAACAAAAATTGGCACAAATCATGAAAGTGGAGCAATAAACCTTAACTGATACAAAAAAAAACCTACAAAGTAACAATTTTAACATGGAATGGTCGAAACTGGTTCTTAATAGACAGGAAGAGCTAAACGCTAGTTAAGCAATAGCACATATCCATTGCTCAACAGTTTAAAAGGGTGGGAGGGGGCAACCAGCATAGCAACCCCCCTTGGGCGTGACCATAGGGGCTCTCTCCCGTTGATGGAATGTCTGGTTTGAGCCATAGCAACCGTTCGGGAGGACGGACCGTCAACATGGCACCACTTGGTGCACAATTGACATAAGCTCCCCACTCAATGGTCCAAAGACTCATCCGCAAATGTGAGGCCAAGCCACTTGTCTGGACTCGAACCCACGTCTCCGTCGAAGAGGGTAGTGAGCCCTGCCAATTGGGCTACTACCTCAACAATTGGACAGATTAAAATGATCATTGGTTTGTTTATACAATCGTTCAAATACACAAACCAAAACCTTCTATCACATGCTAACGTGAAATTCAAAATGATCTGATCCATTAAGTATTGATTTTAAATTCTATATTTACTCAGCTTTGTCCTGTATATATATTTGTGTCTATATGCCTCCGAGTCTCCGACCTCCTATTCTTAACTCTGCTCTATACTCTCTATGGTCACTTTGTCCAAACACCGCCTTCAAAATTGATTCGTTAGAACATTACAAGATGTGTCACAATGGCGGCTTCCTCAGCCTGGAAAAAAAATCACTTCAGAAGCCATTTAGATTTTAGGAGACCAAATTCGACCAGGAAAAACAAAAGCAAAAAAACTATAAAGTTTAATGATGTACCATAGGCTGTGGATAGTAAGTAGGTAATACCGAAGCTCTATCACTGACTCCCAGATTCTTCGCCGAGAACTAATTTCTTTTGCAGTTGGCTCAAAGACCGGCCTCCATTTATATTCTTAGCTTTAGGCTCCATATCTTTTATGAGTTTGACAGATTCAGAAAGTCGATTGAGCAGGTTTATCAAGGCAATCACCTCTTTTTTTTTTTGCAAATGCAGGTGTAAAGACTGCCAAAAGTTTGAGAAATAGAGAGAGATGAACTTACTATTCCCAATAAAAAGAAGAAACCATTCTAGGGATACAGAAGCTTGGAATCTGATGAGGTTGGTTTTGACCATTGACAGAGAATAGAATCTTTGTGCAGTACCGAGACCAAGAACCTGAAGCTTTCCCTAGAGGCAACACTTTTCACATCCCACACAATCTATTAGGGCATTGCAAAATGAAGACATACTCATGAGAAAAGCAACAAAAAAATATACTTCTAATAATTAATTGGTAGATGGAAAGAATATAACATAATCCTAAGTAGTATAGCAGACCAAGTAACACAAATATCAATTATTCCTTCGTTAATAGATATAAGCAGCAGATAATATAACTACAGCATTGAAGAAACACATAATCAGAATTTACTACTCTGAGCATCTTGTCCAAAGCAAATGAGACGAAAGTGTATTATATCAGAGAGAAACCTGATATTTTTAAATTGCTTTTGAATCTGCTGCTTTAGTTCCGGTCCACTTTTGCCTTGCCACAGTTTAGCTTATCAAATGGAAGTGAACATCCAGCTTGCAGTTTGGGGTTGTAAAGTAACTGACATATCAAAGACTGTGTCTGGTTGATCTTCTTGGTCGTGCAAATCACTTAGAACAAGCATTTCAATTTCCAGATTGTTGAAAGAATGCAGACAGAACCTACTGCTGAACTATGGCGTGCTATTTTAGGGGCTTGTCGCGTTCACTCCAATAAAAAAAAATTAGGAGAAATTGCAGCGCGGAAGTTTCTAGAATTGGATCCAGAGACTCCGCATAATTATGTACTTGTGTATAATGTTTTTGCTGCATCAGGTAGATGGGATGATGTGGCAGAAGTTAGAATGAGGATGAAAGGGAAACAGTTGAAGAAAGATCCGGCTTGCAGTTCGATCGAGGTTGGAAACAAGGTTCTCATGTTGATTCCAAGGTACAGATCTCAACAACGATTGGACAAGATTTATGAAAAGTTGAGCGAAATTATCGAGATATTGGAAAGGGACGGAGGGTACGTGGCTCAAACCAAGTCTGTTTTGTTCGCTAACATTTTTTATTTTTGTTTGTCATCACATAGTAAAATAATCAAATTAGATTCTTGTCCCAGCTAAACGGATAAATGGTCTGTGAAGGTTTTGCTCCCTTCCATGGTCCACTCAAGGGGGCTCATGGAAAGTACCAAGACCAAGTGCATTTCAAAATACCTTCTATATGATCTAAGATTGTGAAACCACGCTGATGTTTCCGTAGTAATGCATTAGAAAAGAAGCAACGAAATTGGTCACTTCAACTACACGGAATAGTCACTTCAATAGGATAATGTACTCGCCCAGTCACCCTGAGGCAAGAAACGAACCCATTGGACTCCATGCACATGCAAAAACCTGCAAAAAAAAAAACAAAGAAATAAGTGCATGACAAACAAGCAGAAACTCCGTTAACTTATAAAACAAAAGTGAACAATAGAGAGATGCATCCAAACCTCAGAGTTATGTCCTCTCAGTACTGTAACATCACTATTAGGAATTTTGCAAGGCAAGGACGTTGAGCTTGTACATATTTCCATTGGCTCTGGTCCTATATTGCAGATCCGAAAGGAATGGGACAAAATACATTTCAGTGATTTCGCAATGACAATCACGGTAAGAGCATGGGATAAAAACAACCAAATTAAACAACTAAGATCAAGCATTAACTAATGGCAAGGAACTGTCTGCATATGGGCAGTGAAGTTAAGTGGGTTTTTTATTTCTTTGTTACTGTAACCCTAACCGCCTTCTCAAGGACAGTTCCAAACTACCAGCCAGGATCCAGGGCCAGATTTTCATGATCCATGGCAAAACTCGAGAGATGTTAAAGAGAAATACAATCACTGTGTTCGGTTGGACATTCTGAGTTTTTATTTCAAAATAAAGTTTTGAATGCAAAAAGAAGTTGTGGGGACCAAAAGTCCTGACAAAGACCGGCTCTAACCCATGATAGCTGACGTGGACTGGGCCCCACGTCAGCTTTAAGTTAAAAAAAAAACTTAAATCAAAATAAAAAAAGACGCGTTCATCTGTAGAGAGAGAGAGAAAGAGAGAGAGAGAGAGGGAGGGAGGGAGGAGGACGCCGACGACCAGACCAACACACCATCGTGTCCACCACTGGCGACCTTCCCTCCACCGAACGGCACCACCACCGGTGGCAATTTTTTCCTTCACGACTTCCGACGCGACAACGCACAACCAAGGTCTCTCTCTCTCTCTCTGTTGGTTGCTATGTTCATCTTTCTCTGTTATTTTTTGTTTGTTGAACGGGACAGAACTTTTGAGAGAGAGATGAGTTGGGGTTTCAGTAATTGAAGAGAGAGAGATGAACGGGACAGAACTTTTGCCCACTTGCCAGACCCACACAATAAAATCCATGAATTTTTCTTTTTTCCTTTTCTGCTGACTTTTTGATATAGGGACCCACTCATCTTTAAAACAACTCATCCAATCACATGTTTTTAGATTTTAACTCAAAAATTTCAATCCAAAATCGTGAACCAAACACAGTGAATATAATCCAAATAACATGTTTCAAATTGGTATGTGTGTCCTTATTTCTACAAAAACAACACAAGGGAAGTGAAATGATAATATAGTGCTCAATTTAAATAAGAGGATAGGTATAACGCAATTCCAAATATAACGCCAAATTTGGGGATAAAACAAATATGTTGAAACGTAAGTACTAAATGACCATAGTTAGATAATTTCAGTAGGAATTTGAAAATATCTCGCCTCAACAACACACAGAAAGTTAAATAATATGCATAAGTTACCAACTTACCATCATTTTGTCCACTTTCTTCATGTCGAATGATGACCTTATCTCCTTGTTTGGAATCAACATGCTCCTCATGCAGCTTTTCCTTTCCTTTTCCCTTTTGCTCTTTATGTTTCTGCACCCTTCCTCTATCTTGTTCTCTTTCTTTCTCCCTTTATGGTTTTTCCTTCTCCTTTGTGTGTGCATGTTCTCTTTCATGTTCACAGGTTCATTCGTATCTTTTTCAATGTCTCTCTATCTATCCTGCTGAAGATTTTCCTTTTTCTCTTTTATTATTTTCCTCAGTTCATAAACATCCTTTGTTATAAGATCCAAAGGTTGGAGGAATGAGAAATCGTCTTCCATTTATGTATCGCGCTGAGAAAACCTTAACAAGCCTCAATCAATTGACAGTTCTCAAATTGCAGTTTTAAGAGAAAAATTAGAAGTGGTAATCTACTCACACAGCTTAAGTTTGCTTCATTCTCAAGATACTGGATTCATTTTTGCACAAATGTAACAAGAGCACCAGGTGGAACTAAGTTTCCATCAGCTATGCTTTAATTAATCCCTGCCTTGTATCCTAATGCAAAAGCTGCATGAGTAAAACCCTGCAAGAAATTGAGAACTATCAGATCAATGACAAAGGAGTCCTTTTAGAACATGATGCACGGGGACACAGAACTTGGCTTCCAACCCACACTCAAATTAAAACCCTTAAAGAAGCACCATTAGCATATACCAATCTCTAACCAATATATGACACAGTACACAAGGCAGAAGGACAAGCATTTGAAAACAAAGATTGATCCCTGCCTAATTTACTTAAGCAAGAGCTAAAATGGGGAAACCCAGAAATAAAATTACATTAGCAAATAGTTAAAACCACAACTATGCATGAGGCATTGTTTATGTAAAAAAAGAGCCATTAGATATTTCTGGATAAATCACAAAATACCCACATATAGCAAATGGTGTCCTGATTTCAATTTGTAGTTGCTCCCTATCATCATATACAAATTTGAAGAGAAAATGGCCATGTGAGTAGTTAGACCGCGGTTTCAGTTTACGAATCTGGTTTCAATAATCTGGCTGCGCCAAAATCAGAGACCTGAGCCACGTACTCTGAATCAAACAAGACATTCTTGCTTGATATGTCCCGATGGATGATTGGAGGTGAACAACCGTGGTGCATATAAGAGAGAGCATATGCAACACTATAACGACATTCACTCGCTTAATCCAATCAAACTCTACTGCTTGTTCCTCTGAGCACAGTACATTTCCCATGCTTCCACCTTGCAAAAATTCATAAACCAAAAACAAGTGCCTCGGATGTGAACAATGCCATAAAGCTTTACGATGTTGCGGTGTCGTATTTTGGTTAATGCATTGATCTCACTCGTGAAGCTTGTGGGATCAACCAATTCACCATCGAATGATGTATGAAGTTTCTTCACAGCAACTACTTGACCATTGGGCAAAGAAGCTCTACAAATAGAACCATATCCTCCTTCACCAATACAGTGTTTGGCACTGAAGTCCTCAGTCACTTCAATGATGTTTTTATACAGAAGAAAACATAGACAACCCGGATTGAACATCCTTACATACCAATACCCCAAACAAAATGCATATGCAAGGTCACAAACAACAGCCTACATTTTGTGGATTCCATCACAAACTTTACAGAAAAGGAATTACCAAACAAATGGATATCAAAAATGCTACCTTGATTCTTGCAGTGAGGATTGAAGTGAGGGTTGTTTTAGACTTCTTTCTCGATGACCCATCGCTAGGTTTTTTTAATCATTCACTACCGGCTTCTTGATCTTGATCTCTTCTAATGTATCAGGGCTTATCTCAATCACAGTTTTGGGATCTGGTTTCACAGTCACTTTTTTCTAAGCCACTTTTGGTACAGCCACAGCCGTCGCTCCTTTCCCTCCTCCATCGGCAACTATGACTGCTCCATCCACATTGACTGGAACCAGTTTCTGCCAAATCAAAAGAAACCAAGGAAAAAACAAAAACAAGTAGTTGAAGGACAATAGTCAAACAATTAGTTGAAAATAGGGCATATAACATATTTGGAGGACAATAGTCACGAAGCACGATAAAAGAAAAAAGTACCCTACAAAAGAACTCAGATTGATGTATTTGTGTGTGTTGGTGGCTATGGTAGAAGGTTGGGAGTGTTTCACAGTTGAATTGACTATAAACACCGAAAATTCGCTAGGGAAAAAGAAATTGAATCTGCAGCAAACAAACAGAAACAGAAACCGTGGCCTAACAACACCCTACTCAACATTTGATACTGAGAAAGTGAGCAAACAGTAACACTACTTGAAAACGGATATCAAATTGAACGTTAGATCCTCGTTCAATCTTTACAGAACAGTCCACGAAGCACAAATTAGACTGAATTTCGGGTCAAAAACCTGAAGTATAACTTCTTTTCTTTTATTTGGTTAAATTAGAAATGGTGTGACTATGTAATGAGATGAGATATTTGCCTCTAAATATTTGAGGTGGGAGGGTTGAAGAGGGAAGGTTCCGTTGAAGACATTGTTGGAGAGGTTGAGGTGACGGAGGGAGGAGATGAGGGAGATCTCGGGGGGGATGGGGCCAGAGAGCTGGTTGGCGGCGGCGGTAAGGTTGAGGAGGTAACAAAGGTGGCCGTCGCCGGAGGCGAGGGTTCCCGAGAGGTTGTAACCAGAGATGTCGAGCGCCGTCACGTGGCGATTGCGGTCACACGTGACTCCGGACCACGTGCAGTTGTTGGTGGAGGCGTTCCACGTGGTGAAGGTGGACTGGGATCGTCTGTGGTGGCGGTTTTCAGGGAGAAGAGGGCGCTATACTCCGGTATGCGGAGTGGTATCGCAGCAGTTGAGCGGCAGAGATTCAGGTGCTTGAAGGAGTTGAATTTCAATTCTTTCACGGGAAGGGGAGAAGAAGTCAGTAATAGTGAAAAATGTTGGACCTTGTTCTTTGGTAACTGAACTAGTCGGTGATAATTTCTTCGTTTATTGTTTCTTTGAGAGAGAGACCTGTGATGGTGCCGTGAACAATGGTGCCATTCTTGAGCTCGATCGACACGGTCTCGTTCTTCAACTTCAACAAGACCCTTCTTATACCACAAAATTAAAGATCACACAAAGAAGATAATAGTTTCTAAAAAATCAAACAGTGAATCACATGAATCAAAAACCGAAGATTCAGAATGCATATGGTCCAAACTCTAACTTGCTATTTACGAATTAAATCTCCCGAACGATCAAGAATGCATATGGTGCAAATTCCAACTTAAGAACAGATAAATAACTAAACAATCTAGACATACAAAAAAATAATAATACAGAGTAATAAACTGCAGAAGGTAGAGGGGAAAAATAACTTAAATTCAAAACCTCAAACTCTTCCAGCGGTCCACTCTAAAATACGCCGTTGCCATTGTTGTCATAACCATTCTCAATGAGCACTTCCAAACCCGCTTCGCACGACCCCTGGGAAGATCCAGAGCTATTACTCCCTGCGACACTTGGCTTCAATAAAGACTAGGAAATTACAAGACGAAAATAAAGACAGGGATGAGAGGATGGACCCAATGAGCTTCATAGCTTCATTGTTGACAGGAGGAAGGCGATGACAACGGACGCTAGGGCAAAGTTTTGAGAGCAAAAGCCACAGAGCCTAAACCACGCAGGGAGAGGAGAAAATGTACATGTAAAGACAATGTACCATTATATTCAAGAGTACTTATATCTTAGAGCATCTCTAGTGATAGAGTTAAAATTTGCTTGTAAAGTGTACTCATAAGCACTATGGGACCCTATTTTATGCGTTAAAAGCTTTAGTTAGCTAGCAAAGAAGAGTGCATTTTAATAGGGTATATTTATCTTGGTTAACTTGAAGAGAGAGTATTTTTAAATGAAATGGGACCCACCATTTTATACCCAAAATCTACTTCTCCAACGGCTATACTTCTTCCAACGGCTAATTCCTCCAACAGCTCGAACCCAACAGCAATAAGAAAATGATATAAATTTGCAACGGGTATGAAGAAAGGGACGGGTGGGACCCTTTGTACCTTCTCCACTCCTCCTTTTCGGAAGAAAAGTTCATTTACTGTTTCGCTACAGTTAACAACGCAGTTAACTTTTTTAAAGTTAACAAAGTGTTAACAAAACCACTAGGGAGCCCAAACTAGACTTAGTTAACTAAGTCAGAAAATTTCTGACCAAACCAAGCCCTTCACTCTACCACTAGAGATGCCCTTAGTGATGAAAAGAGGAAGAATCGAAGATAAAGCTTGAAAAATAGGTGAATACCTCCTATGTTGGATTCTCTAATACTGGAGTGGTATTCTTTCGAATTCTTTTATGCTATCGCTCCTCCCTCAATTTTCTGGTTCTACTACAGAAAATATCACCCTAATGAATTGGCCATTTGTGATCTAGGCAAATACCTCCTGCCTTCAGCTGTCGCAACATCTGTGTATGCTTGCACTTTCAAGCTATGCATCCATTCACAGAAGTTAGGATCATCATATAGAAGGAAACTGCTTTCCAACTTCGATTTTTTTTTATTTATCTCCTGTATTATCTCCATCTAGATTATCGTCTAGATTTTTGTTGAAATCTAACAAAGATTCAATAAACAAAGAAGGAAACTCAAAACCCATAGGAATCAGATTTTCATCTAGAAGACTAGAATCTAGATTTTGATGTTGGACACAAGACTCGTGAACCATCTACTTAATGCCACAAATACCATAATTCATGCCATAAACTGAGAGCCTAAAGTTCAGTTTTTCCAATCATCATGTCCACTCCTTCCTACCCACATCTCCAGGGAAAACTCAAAAAGGAACTATTATTCTGATTTGCAAAGGAGAATAGATTCCATATACCACTTACCAACACTTACAAAAAATACTTGAGAGGACCCATTTGAGTTTGTCAGCTTCTACAATTCATACCAGTAATATCCCAGACCTGTGGAAATGGAATAAATTAGATGTGGAAAGACGTGGAAAAAAAGCTCAAATTCCTTAAGATATGAATCCATCTCTTTTGATTCAAAGGGAAGGAAATCAGCTTTGGAATTAAATGAATCAATCCCATTAAAACAAAACTATTAGTGGCAAATGAGGACTACTACAATTCAAGAGGAATGAAACTAGGTGAGAGAAAGAGTAGCGAGTGAACAGTTCAAAACAAGTAGGGAGGGAGAGATGTGATATGAAGTGAGGAGACTGGAGTAGGTGTACTTCTCTTCTCGTGCCCCACACGGCAAAAAAGTAAGGATTATGTAAGAGTGGTAGGAAAACTATGCTTTTTCACGTAGTAATTCAAACCAAGTTAACCGACTGATTAGGTTAAAACCGATGGGCTAGAAAAACAAATAAACAAAAAATCCAAGAAAATCCTTACTGTATATGAGTCCATGCTTTCAGCGGGAGAAAAACTAAAACAAATGACAAAATAGGGCAATACAATTGAGAAACAATAACTGGTTTGTGTTGCCTTCAAGAGAGTGGTTACTAACCTTTGAGCGGAAGGATTTAGTAGAGAGCTTGAGAGAAGTGAGATTCAGAGGAAATGGAAGCATATCTACAGGCAAATAGAGTGAAGTAACCACTGTGCGATCGAAAGGCACCAATGCCCAATACATCTGAAAATATCAAACCAATGTTATTTCTCAGCTACAAAACCAGATCAAATATCTATGAGCTCAAACACGACGAAAACAAATCAAACTGAGGCTGCAATGGCATAACAAACTGGGGATTTAGTTTTCTTGAACTGCTAGTTGTAAGCTGATCCAGATAGATGCATGGTTTCAGGGGGGGGGGGGTTACCTGTTCCATTTCCTCCCCCAGAATAGGACTTTTTCTCTTCTTGAGAAACTCATCTTCTCACGCTTTCTCCGTAAAAACCAGGGATTGTAGAAGGGAAGATGTGTAGGCATTGAATCCCAGGAAACACTTTTCCAACTACTCTTACCAACTCTAGTCCACACAAAGTAAGAACAAAACCAACAATTTTGTGCAAAAATAAAAAGCCCTATTTTGACCATCTTGTCACGCTTCTCCCTAACAACCAGGCAATTCTCAAACTTGGCCCCATATTTGCTGCAATCAACCGGCCATGTCTTTTCAAGCAGAAATAACTTCATCTACTACATACTCTTCTAGATAATCATAAAAATAGTGGGTAGAATCTGTTAAAAATAACACAATTTCATTTAAGCAAGAGGAGAAGATGTCACTGCATTGCAGGAAATTAAAGGAAGGATTGAATTTGTGAACCCACCATCCTTTGAAAATCAGCAACCCATAGTTGTTTGCAAAAGTGCACTTCAACTCAAGTCTAGGAAAAAAGATGGCATGGAGGATGTTTTAATTGGAGCTATCACACAAAGTAACACATTTAGATCAGGCCTAAACACATATAACTCCATGGAAATATTTCGTTGGTTTACAATACTACAACATTTAATTTGCACAGTGCTGCTATTGAATTCCAATTAGGTTCGGAAATTTCATGGATGAAAGGCTTGCTATGCACACCACCAATACCTAACTTCCATGCAATCCCAACCAAAGACATATACATATCAAATATAGCATGACCAATGGAGGCAAACAAAACCAGGTAATTTTGACAAAAGCTATGACCAAATACGATGCAATGCCATCCCATTTTTGCACTTTGATGAAAGCTATTTTTGCACTTTGACAAACTAATGCAAATTTCAAAGCACGAATTCAAGAACCTATAACTCATTTTTACATGAACGGATTTTGTGATTGTTTTGCATGACTTGTCATGTAGAAAGACAATTTTCTTGAATTTTATCTACACTAAAAATGTTTTCCTTCAATTAGATTCAATGAATACCCTATGGACTTACTCATCTAAATTCATTATGTCATTGACATTAATACCTACAACTTAGAACATGAACTTTGGTAACATGCATCACTATTAACAAAGTGAACATCATTGTGTTTCATCACAGGGCCAGCTCAAGCACAAAATTTGAGGGATTCTCATGGCTAGTGCAAAAGAACAAAACCGATTGACATTTTTTCTTACCTAGAGTGAAGCCTAAATCTGAAGTACAGAAAATCAAGAACCCATGACTTCTTCCAAAACTCCACGATCAATCAAACATCCGAGATATTTTTAGAAACCTTGAGAAGACGCACATTGAAGAGGAGCTTTAAGTCAAAATTTTAACATTTCTAGACGGAACTCTAAAAGAAGGGGTGTATGGAACAAAAAAAACTTTAATGAGGGGGTCTCCCTGTAGGCGAAATTCTAAGAGGGGGTGAGCGAGACAAACAGGTAAATTTCAAGGGATGTCTAGGTATTTAACCCAATAAACAATTGGACCAATACTTCCAAAATGGAGCTACAAAAAGCAATTATACTGAATGCATTGATTTTTCAATACCTCATTAACCAATTGATAGGATTCAAAACATCACTCGAAATCTAATTAGACACCTTGGAACACAAACAGGGTTATCAATTCAATTTCACAAATTGAGAGAGAGAGAGAGAGAGAGAGAGAGAGAGAAAGAGAGAGAGAGAGAGAGTAATATATGGGTGTACCAAGACATATTGATTTCAATTTGAGTCCTGGCAAATGATTGAGATCGACTCAGGGATTGATCTTAAGCAGGTAGCTAATATAAATCATGCATTCTCTACATTTCTTTTAACTTAGGTCTTATTATATTTTCAGGTAACCACTCCTTCTATACTCATGATTGGGGCCAGAAAAATGGTTTTGTAATCTTTCCGCTAAAAACGAAAACGAATGTGGAAGATCTTGTATATTTACTTATGAAAATTGTGATCATGCCATGTACTCTTGATGAAGTTTTGAAAGTAATTAACTTAATAGATAGCCAATAATGTAGGGAGTGACGTGAGTTTTTCTTTGATTTTTCTTTCCTTTTGTAAAAAAAAAAAAGGAGAGTGTTATGGAGACTGTGTTTAGTGTATAATAGGGGTATTGATGGGTAGATGATACTCTTTGATCCTAAAATTTATTTGTTTGGGTAGGTATTAGCATTTTCTTGCAACACAAATTTGACCACACTAAAGTCGGAAAAAAGTTACAAAACATTATATACATGGTGATTTGTCTTGATTACCAGTTTACCACACACTTTGAACACTCCAAAAGCAATATTGAATACATTAACATCTATAAGTTTTCTATTTTACTCGAAAAAACATTGCTACCTTAACCCACTTCGTTACTCCAAAAACACGAATTTAAACCGATGATAAATATCAATCAATCATATGATTACTTTAACAGCTCAGCCTAGTTCATAGCTCCATGATGGAGTACATCATTAGTCAATTTGCTTATGTAAAAAGTGTTGATACTACATGTTGTAACTGCATCAAATACACAAAAAGCTGAGGCACCTTCATTATTATGTTAGTTTGATCGTCTCTTCACATTAGCTTAATTTACAGTGTTACAATGGCAAATAGCAGCGGCGCTAGCTATAGCTATTAGGGAACGCAAAAGAGACTTTGTCTTTGTTATGTGTGTTCTATTGCAGAATCAACAGCAGAAGTTTTACTCAAAGTTGAGGCACCTCCACTATGACTTCAGGTCAGACTATTTCCAAAGTCTTTTTTGGTTGCGATTTTCAAAGACCAGTATCATGAGCCGTTCATATGTTATTTCGTACATGATTTGAGTTTCAACAATAATGATGAGTTGATTGCATTTTGAATTCCAACACTAGCCATAATGACTCGGTTGCTTTTGAGATAAGAAAATTAAAGGAATGAACAGCTAATAAAGTTTCACTTAGTATTCAAACCATGAATCACCTCTACTCGAATCTTGATGACTACATTCTCTCAATTACACAATGTGTTTTTCTGGATTGTAGCTTAAAAGGATGAACACAACTAGATTTAGGTGCTGCCAGACTAATAAGATAGCTAGAGTCTTGCATATTCTTCGTAGATGCTTATTCTCATACCTATATATTCATGTACTTCTCTCTAACATAATTAGGTGGTTTTGTACGCTAGGAATTGGTATCCAGGGTCAGGACCTCAGCTATAAAAAGGGATGTGATTGGATAAATTTATATTGTCCTAGAAGGATTTGTAGATGAGAAAGAAAGGGTAGGGTAGGGTAGGGGAGTCTTAAGTCACTGGATAAAGATTGGATCTTTGTGATTTGTGTTCATAGATTCGTGTACAGATGTTTGTTTTTTGGTCGATTGGAGTGATGTGTTTGTTTTTTGGTCGATTGGAGTGATGTGATATTTGGTTTTTAGGTGTTCATGATTGTGTTCATGCTTCTCTCATTAAGGGTTTCTAGGTCTTGAAGCTACCTAAACAATTCAAAACATTTTGCGATCAACATGACCATGAAGAATTTATATTGGTTTCAAAACGCAAGAGATGCACTGTCCAATATGCAAACGGATTCTTCATTGGAGCTGGATGGAACTCATTTGTTCATGCACACAAGCTATCAAGCTACCACACATTAGTAGTCAATAGTAATATAGATCTAGAATTACACACCAAGGTGTTTGGTGCAAACAAATGCGAACGTATCTACTCTTGGTATTGATATCATCGGACATATCTATTACAACTATCATAATATGTAAGCACTATAAACTTCTATCAAAGAACTGCTAAAAAAATTAATCAAGCTTTACTTACATTCATTCTTATGTTCTTCCATAACATTGTCATCTTCAAATGCTCAAAAAATTGCAATCTGTTGGGAAGAGCCAGAATCCCTTATTCACTTGTTTTTCCAGTGTAGATTTGCTCAAGCAGTATGGAAACTCTCTCCTCTTTGTCTAGACTCTACGAGGAAGAGGAGAGGATTTTTGGGATTGGTTCACAGTAGTGGTGAAGAAGAATCCAGGAGATCATTGGCGTGTGCAATTATTTGGAGAATTTGGAAGTGCAAGAATGATGCCCATTTTTCTAGCCGTCAGTGTGATCATGTGGTGGTAGTCAATATTGTGTGCAAAGACTCGATTGATTTTTTGGATGCAAAAAAGTCCATTGAACTGCCGAGGATGGATATGGGGTTAGAACCTGTGAATGAGCCTTAGAGATGGAGTCCTCCGGTAGATGGGATTATCAAGATTAATTTTGATGCAGGGGTGGATGTCCAGAGTCGTCAAGGCGGTGTGGGTTTGGTAGGGCAAGAGGCGCTTTTTGGCAGCTAGATTTTTGGCTCTGAATGGTTTCTCTACTCCACTGGTTACTGAAGCAATAGCAGCTAGAGAAAGCCTTATTTTTGCATCTGAGTTGGGGTTTACGTGTATTCAGATTGAAGGGGATTCCTTAAGCTTTATTCGAATGGTTAAAGGGGAACAAGTTATTCACCATGATGCTGAAGTTCTTGAGGAAGATGTCCAGAGATTGGCGTGTGACTTTTGGTTGTTTGAGTTTAGTTTTATTAAACGTAGTGGTAATAGTGTTGCTCATTGTTTAGCTTGTCGGGGTTATGGTTGTGTAGGTACTTCCAGCCTGGAAGCCTATCCACCGTTGTGGCTATCCACCCCTTTGTTTAAGGATGGATATGCCCAATGATGTTTGGTTTGCATCTTTTTATCAATGAATGGATTATCCATTGGCAAAAAAATAAAAAATAAAATGCTCAAAACAACTATACAGTTTCGAAAAATTGTACTAAGCACACGATTCATGCAAAGCACGTCACATGACACTTAGTTATAAATTATAAATGACACTAACTCTGGAATCACTTCACTGCTCTAGTAGAATTATTTTTTCGACCACACATACAACTACATTGATCACAGAACAAGAGAAAAAGAGAAGTTAAACTTACAGTAGCACCTTCTGGGTAGGAATGGCAACGGGGCGGGGCGGGGCGGGTTTTTGCATACCCCGACCCCGACCCGAAAATCATTACCCGCCCCCGGCCCCGCCCCGACCCTGACCGGGTTTTTTTGGGGTACCCCCGTTCCCGCCCCGATCGGGGAATGGGTTTACCCGCCCCGCCCCGCCCCACCCCGTAAAAATTTAAAAAATTAAAGTATAAGTAAAAAAGGTGAAAAAAAAATGCTAAATAAGAATAAAAATTATCTAGAAAATAAAACTTTTGAAATTATTTTTATGTCTTTTGGTATCACGGTCAAATTTAAACTTTTAATTGCAATCAATATTTTAGATACTTCATTCCATTTTTTTATGTGTAGAATTTAATATAAATATTTGAAGAAAACTTTTTAAAAAATCCACTAAACACCAATAAATATCAATTTTTATTTTTTTTAAATTTAATTAGGCTACTTGACAGTAAAGAGACATTGTTTTTTGAATTAATGCTAAAAAAATGAAATAACATGTATATAAGTATATATATACATATATAAATAAATACATATATATAAGTACGCCGGGTCAGGGTCGGGTAATTTCGGGGCGGGTATTTCGGGGCGGGGTCGGGGCGGGTTTAGGGGCGGGGCACTATTACCCCGAACCCTACCCGAACCCGGCCGGGGTTCAATTTTTTTACCCGAGCCCGACCCGAAACCCGAAAATATTATAGAAAACCCGCCCCGTTCGGGGCGGGGCGGGGCGGGTTCGGGGCGGGGCGGGGCGGGTTGGATTGCCTAGCCTACTTCTGGGAGAATGCAAGGAGTGACCTCACAAAAACTTGTCTCTCCATAATGCTCAGTTTCTTTGATTGTCATTTCAAGAGGGGCATAAACTGGCAGGCCTGTGTCAACATCAACTGTTTGAAGCCAGCGAGCTTCCGTAGCAAGGACATACAATGCCTGAAAAGAAAACTTCCTTCCATTAAAAAATGCTGAGGAGATTCTCAATAACAAGATGACGGAACATTAAAATGAAAAAGAAAAAACATCCTCCAACTCTTCTAGGGACAGGACAGCTGTGAGGAGCTCAGCCTTCACATCCAAAAACACAAAAGGTGGTCTCTTGGTAAAGACATAAGAGAAATGGTGATCGGTATTTATGCTTTTGCCCCCATTTTTGTGGGGTTTTGCCAATATCAATGGAGGACATAACACATGCAACTAACCCACTTCCCCAACCTCGCACTCTGAAGTGATAACAGAAAGTCTTTTGTAAGGCTATTGAGATTTCAACTAGGCTAGTGGTCCTTTTTGCATCATCTGAACACCACGAATACTGTAACACCAAAATAATAAGAACTAGAATGTGATATTGAGCACGTTGACCCTACAATGGGAAGGGCCCACTGCAGTATCCTCTAATCTTTTGGAGAGAGAGAGAGAGAGAGAGAGAGAGAAGGGAGAAATCCACAATAGCTCTTGCTAGTTCCGCATTCAGATGTACAGACCTAAAGGTGGCATCGATTGTCATTTGGTCCCGTACGTAAGCGTGGATACAAAGATATCAGCAAAACAGTAATAGAGTTATTGCTTGTTGAAAAGGTTCGCATCCCACCCCCAAGAAACCAATAGCCAAGCTCCTACAATAATTGCTACTATAAGGTAAATATCAACAAAAAGAGCAAAGACATTCAGATTACTGGTCGAGTTTTAAATCACCAAATCAATGTGTTATATGTATTTCATGCTAAACAGTTTCACAAACTTACTACAAATACCATGTTCCTTCCGAAGTTGGAATCTCGCTCAAAAAGTTATGCATGCTTCATGCAAAAACAATCAAACAATTTATGCTAGAAGACTATTTTACTTTATTTCTACTTTTAGAAATTGCACAGAAGAGAAAACATGTTAAGAAACAACCAACCAGTCAGGGAATATTATTCAACAACCTTGTACTATCGCATCAGGTGACCTTTTTTTGCCTCTCTATGCAACAACTTTTAACATGCGTAGTCTCCAACTGATCAAAGTTTCCCAAACAAACTCGCGCGGTTTTCAGAGAGCAGTGACTTATTTTGTAACATGTGAAAGCAAACCAAACAGCTAACATTAAAGGAGAATTACCGCCATTTGAGTACCATAATTAGCATGCCCGTAGAAATCTTAATAATCGAAATGTTTGTAAATGTCCAGAACCTGCCATCACCTGCTCTCCCAGAAAATTAGAGACCGATAATTGCCAATAGTTTGTAAGAAACTAAAATGTGAGAAATAGTATGCACAATCACAATTTACTAACCACAGAGAGAGAAAGAACAATCAAGTGAAGGCATATCTCCAAGGCGCCCTGATCAACATAGTGAGACAATCCGTTTAGCAAGGTACTTCCGCTTCTAACACAAACAGGCTTAATCTGGAAACATTGTGATGAATGATTAGCCACTCATAAAGAAAACATACAACTTCAGCAGCAAATTGAGGACGCTGGACCTCATTCAGGAAGCAGATAAAATAATCATAGAGCAGTTCATGTGCATCTCCGTTTTTTGTACCAGTAGATCTCAACCCTGCCAAAGTAAATGATTATAACAAGTAGATAAGTCAACACATACCCAACATCAAATAATACCAGCCCAAAATACCAAAGGAAAATGTAACACAAAAAAACATAATGACATGCTTGTGTGGGTGAGAGACAAGGGCAACCTGAAATTGAGTGATAACCACTTCTAAAAGAAACATCTTATCATTCAAAAGATTTCCCTTGCTAGGCTCAACCAATATGTCACAACTTCCAAAACCATTATGGACCGAAAAGGAAACAGTCTCATCACTTGAAAGTCGGCAATAGCACAAAATGCTGGGAACAGAAAGAGAGTGCTTAGTAGTAGAATTCCCTACGATAGACAAATACATTAGAACTCATGAAAGGTAACTCCATAATTTTCAACTTTCGGCTCATCTAGCCATTAGACATTTCACCCAGGTATAAATAAGTCTGACATTTATTATATGCAGTTCACAGGCAATTAGGTAAGCCTTTTTTAATACCTCCGTTAAGTGTTAGGCAACTCCTACAATTTCTAGCATGAGATTCTTTTAATTCTTATACTCAATTTATCTTGCGCAAAAAAAAAATGAAAATTTTATCTTGTGCAATTTACATGTCTAAGAGAATCAAGCGTTGCCTACTATTTGCTTCCATTTGAACACCAAAGTATAGGTATGTATTCATTGAAAGGTGATAGAACTGATCACACTATCACCACTCCTTAAAAATGTTGTGACAACACAATTTCCGCTGCATTCAAATGGATAACCAAGGATAGATTGGGTATGTGAGTCAGGTGCAAGAATTGCCAAAGTTTCCGCATTTTGCGCAACCCCATTCAGTGGGGAAAATTGCTAATATAAGTGCCTGCTGAAGCAATATATGATTAAGTTAATATCTATATTTGCAGCTCTTTTCCACTGGTAGAAAGTATCATTGAATTGCATGATGTCATCCATAATAACATTGCTGCCGTGGGATTTTCTAGCTGCCTTCAATCACTTATTAGTTATCACCAACAGAAACTTAATTTTGCCAAAGTACAACAGAGATTTTCCTCTTGTTATCTTTTATGTTCCTCGCACCAAATTCTAGAAGTATATATCCAAACTCTGCTAATGAATTTCTAACTCTGCCCAAATTTAGAGAGAATGTTGAAAAACAGGGTAGGAAGAACATCGAGGAGATATGGCAAAAGTACAGGTACTATTACCAAAGAAGCTGAGAAAAGCAAGACTACATTAATGTTTTCCACCATCTCTAGTGGCATAACTTCAGGGCTAAAAAACCAAAGGCAATGAAAACACTTCAAAAACTTTAATCTGTAGTTACATCAACCTCTCATAGACTAATTTCATTAGATTTTTCAACCAATGTTGGCTGTTCATGCCACTGTGAGCGTACCTACTCATAGGATGAAGAGTTTCTTCCTACACATATCACCGCTACGCTTTCACTAAACTCCTTGCATCCTTTAGGACCTGTTTTGTATCATTGATGGAACCTTGTTTCTTTCATGAGATAATAAAGTAAACGATAATGACTATGAAATTACTTTTTTGGACAGGTTTTCTCCTAAAATTGTTTCCAAACGAGAAAAAACCCCTAAAAAGGTAACTTTCACTATATAGCATTGTTTTCTGACATTCATATATTGAAGTGTATCAAAATGGAAATATTTTCTTTTCAGACTTTCAACATTTTCATTTCGAGAAACTTCAACAATGAAACTAATAAAAAATGCAGCTAGATTCCCAAAAGATTTGATGTGCCTCTGTAAAATGCTTAGAGAATGTTTCCCACTATCCAGCTTTGATAGCTAATTTCTCCAACAACAAATGCAACAAGGCAAACAACTCTCAGTAGGACTTAGATTTCAGTCTTTACATTTGTCTTTTTCCTCCTAAGGAAACCTTTTAAGGAACAATTATCCGAGATCAAATTCTATCATATCATAAAGAAGTTTGAAGATACAATGTATCAGAACGTGAATTCCAATAAGAAATTTGAAAAATGTCTACGCAGAAAGGTGAGAACAAATATCATATCATAAAGACAGAACAATTAATACACAAAATTAAGGAAGAAAGGCAAAGAATTGATTTATAAATAAGCACACTTGACGACCTACCAATAGAGATACATGATCCAACAACAATGTTGACATATGCTTGAACAATTGCTTCAGCATCCATTTCATCTACACCACCCATCTCATCTCCAAGGCCCCGAATACCATTTCGGACAATTTCAGGTATCTGGGACTGAATCCAATCTTTGGGTGGGTGCACCCTACAACAATTATATATTAGGTTTAAATGTTGGAAGACAACAGCACGCTCAAGACTGAATCTTCTTGCAAAAACAACGTACCTGCTCCACATTATCAAATTCCAAGCAATCACACAAAACATTATGAAGTCGGGCCTCACATATTGCAAATCGAAATGCGTACGAGGAATAGAAAGCCTAGAGAACACTAACTCTGATTCACTCTGTAATTTTAAGGTCAAAACAAGAAGAAGAAGAAAAAATAGTGTGAATAACCAAGTCCATATGGATCAGTAAATTTCATAAGATAGTATACTTTCCAGTTTCCATGGAAAGATCACATGATTCAACCTCACAGTAGCTATTTACCTTCAGAAACATCAGAGCCAGTGCAATTATAGCTCCAAATGCAGTGACATCAACATTAACCGGCATCCCATCCATCATCTATAAAACCCAATTTTACCCATGAGAGAGAGAGAGAGAGTGGTAAACATTTTTTTAAATTTTAGTGACTCCTAAGGTAGAGGACCAAGTTGTGGGGCAATGAAAGGTATGGAGTTTACAAACCTGACCTGCAGCACGGTTGTGATCATCTGTTGATAGTGTCATGAGGAGGGATCTCTCCTATAAAGAACATTAGGTAATAGAGTCAGCCAGAGGAATTCGAAAGTTTTAAAGCCATTTTTTTTAATTTTTGAGGGCTATTACGAAATTAAATCAAGATAGTCCAAAACTCCAAATCATAGCGCATCTATTAGGTAGAATTGTAATAGTAGCAATAATATTTGGAACCCATATAATCCACGATGACAAGAAATGAAAATCTGTGACAAAACAGTCTTGAAGAGCATATACGTTGTGAGGTTCTTTGCCGCCTACATATTGGAACAATCGTTCAACAAAGGTATCAATGAAACCAAGAGCATCTTCCCCTCGACCTTCAGTTGAATTGGACGTAATTAGAAAAACAAAAATTTATCCAAGAATAAAATAACAAATTAGCTAGGACCAATGTTTACAACATAACGAAATGACACACACACCCAATGCCACAAGTCCCAGTGAAAATCCAGCAGAAACAGCATAACCTTCTCTCTCAAGTACATTATCGCCTTCACTTCTACGGCCTACTTCGGCCTTTGAAAGTATCATAAACATATAATGTCAGCAACAACATTGCATTGACTGAACAGAATCTAGGATGACAATCCTCCCAATGTGAAGCAGAAAGAATACTCAGACTGCATATTTCACAACAACCAATATTAAGGCACGCAACTGCCACTGTAGTTCCTCTAATCATATAAATCACCATAACTTCATATTTAATTCATCAATTTACACAGACCACAGCAATTGGGACTGCTATGTTTAGACTTCTCAGAAGTTGATGAAAGCTAATAGAAATTGAGAACATTGAAGCCAGGAAGTTCAATGCGAAGATGGCCAAGCTCTTTATTTGTTATCCGATGAGCTTCACATGGGTAGATGATAGAATGAATTGCAGGGCATCCCTGACATGACAGTTAATAAGACTCATCTAAGAAGGAAGGCAAACATTTCGGGTGATTATGATTTTCCCAATCTCTCAGAGAAAACCTAAGACAACTTGCAGAAAAGTTGAATGAGAGGGAGAGAAGATAACCCCAGATTACTCATCAATCAAAAGAATTATGTAGCCTTGTGAGTGGAAGGAACAAAGAGTTCATCTGAACAGATAACCAAGCTTTGCATTCTGACAAATTTGACTCCAAATTTTCCCTGTCTGCGTTTACCATCCTATACAGTCAGGTGTTCATTGGACCTTACAATTACACTTCTTGAAGGGACCTATATATACATGTTCCTTTTTTTGGTTTGCCATTCCTAAGGTAATACAGGTCCAAACATGAGGGTGAGAGGGTTCAACAATAATAAAGGGCCCATTCTAATGATATTACGCTGCTTTTGGTAAGTGGCTGTCTAAGAGCGACATCAAGCGCTAAAGGAAATGAAACCTACCAGAAGAATATGCTTTTGGTAAGTGTTGATCCTTCGTAAAGAAGCCCAACAGACATGAGCGCTGCTGATTGGAAAATAATTGAAAGATCATTAGAGGTGAACATTAACCTCGACAAAATCACTATTACATAATCCGGCATACCCTTCTAATACATGTCAGCAATCAACTGCACAAGTAACTATACTTCATGAGTGGGGATATAAGCTCATGTAATAAACAACTCAAACTCAAAAATCACTAAAACGGAATGTCTCTAAAAATTTGCTATAATTGAAGTGCTTGATGCGAAAAGCTGAAAAGTAAGAACACCGTATATGTCCAGAATATTGAAAGTTTGATAATCCCATAATGGAAAAAGAAATAAAGCATGTAAGCAGACACAAAGAACGCCATACTAACCCAATTTAGTAGCAATATGAGACCACTAGAAAAGTAAGTAATACCTGCAGAAGGGTTGGCAACTCTAACTCCGGAAAAGAAGACGAATGGCGAGCCGGTATATCCACATAAAGAGACTGTCAAACCAATGTAACCATTAAAAATTTAAGCACCAAATGTTCCAAAAGAACATACAACAAAAGAGCGTAGCAAGATCAATAAGCCTTAAGCAAGAATAACAAATGGGAGATGATTGATTTGTATAAACTACTTTAACCACAAAAATAAATCCAAAATGTTGACACTTTGCTTGAAATTATACCTAATTATTGCTGTAAGGGAAAAAAAGATCCAATAAACAAAAAAGGCATGCTCAGAATGGATTTCAGTATTCTACCAAATATGGAGTCAAAAACTTATAACAGTTCACACAGAAGGAAAACTATGTAACAGCATAAAAAGAGATACCATTGGAAATTGCAAGGACTACAGGAAAGCATTATTGACAAGCACGTAGATACTCATGCACATCTGTCACACAAAAATATCCAGGTCGCACACAATTTTCCTCTTGTTCCAGGTAGCAGGCCAAGAAGAATATAGGGTTGGGCCTAAAAGAGAACAGAATGCAGAAAAACTGCGTCATCCATATTACATTTCGCACGTTATCAGACGATGCCCTACACCATGTTTTCTCCCAAAAGCATGATTCAAGGAAGGAATGTAACTTGCCACTCCCTAGACCATGCTAAAGACATGGAACCACTATAAGCCAGAAGCAAAACAATGATGCTAAAATCTGGATCCAGAAACTGAAGGAGAAAGATATGGTGAAAGCATAACAAAAGAGAGCAACGGAGGTCACAATTAAATAAACCGCACAGATCACGATCAAAAAACGACCCTATTGCATCTTACAAAGCGCCAGGAAGAAAAAACTCCTATTCATGGAAGTGCAGAAGCATGCTAAAGAATATTAGTCATCAACTGTTGATATGGTGAAAACATAAAAGAAGAGAGCAACAGGGGTCCAACAACTGAAAATGTTTACCTTTGATATTGCAGGTTGCATAGCCCCCCTATAAGATGCTGCTAGGCCAAGCATTAATCCTACAGTCGTGCTTTCGTTTTCCTATAGGAGAAAACATCAGGAACACTAAATGAAGAACAGAAGGAGAAAGATACAAGAAATAAGACTAACAAAACAAAGATAAAAAGTAATGGAAGAAGTAGAAGGGTGAGCATAAAATGAAACAATGATACTTTCAAGGAGAAGTCAAAAGTTGCAGGTGTGTCTGTAAGCACTTGTATGTGTGCATGTGTTTGTGTATGCGTGTGTGTCCACAAACATTTAAAGAAAAAAAAGTGGGAACGGGAAAAATAAATAATGGGTCAAACACCAATGGAACACAAACCTGCAAGTAATACTGGTATATGTCAGTTATAGTTAAAACACGGAGATGTCCATGTAAACCGAGTGCAAGGAGGAGTCCTGCGTGGATAACATTGGGCTCTTCTTTATCCATGTCCTCGACAATTTCCCCCGTGTATCAGAAGCCAAAAATTGCTTCATTTGTTATCCATGAAATATCGTCACATAAGGCAGATCATACAAGTAGCAAGACAAGGGAAAGATGAGAGAAGATTGAATTCATTGAACTCAAGCTTAAATGCAACATATCATCAAAGACTTCACGCAACTAATTCTCTGAACATTTAGAACTCACTTACTAGGTAAAAGTTGGACAAGTCAAAATAAGAATCAACATTGCAAGAAACTATGCAAATAACTTCTGCATCAGCTAAACTACAATAAGTACTGCAGTTTATCTTCAAAAAGTAAATAAACCTGAATGGAAGCTAGCTTAGTCCAGCTGCAACAGCATTGTGAAACTCAGGCCAAGATTTAAGTTCTGGAATATGTCCAGGTTAACCTGACAAAGAAGAAAATGAAAATGTTTTAAAAAAATGGCACAAGAAAAAAAAAATACGAACAGGTCAAAGAACTAAACACCAAGAGTGTCCAAGCATAAACACAACTGAGTGGGATTTTTGAAGCAAGGAAAAAGGTAAACATAAAGTAGGAGAAAAAAAATCCCCCAGGCCAAATTTCAAGTTAAAAGTCAATGCCACTTAGCAAAAACAAATACCATCTCAAAATAAGTTCTTTGTTCTCAGCTTGCAAAGTAAGCAGGAAAACATTTTGCACAAACAAGTAAAAATCATACAAATTTCCATAATAGAATAAGAACTCTGGAAGAGACGCACATGTGGGCAAACAAATTCCTTGAATGAGTTATGAAGAAGAACATACGATTGCATTTTGCTGGGCAGGCAAACGACCTGCTAACACAAGCTTCGGTACTGCGAATGCCTACAAAGAAAGTTGAAAGGATTTCATAAGAACACAATTCAATCTTTAAGTCAACTACAAAAAATAATAATAATAATTGAATAGGAACTAGATGCAGGAAAAGAAGGGGGAAAGCATTTAACTTTGAAAACAAGTCAATTTAACTTCGACAAAATAACATATTACTGCAAACAAGAAAGGAACAACCTCTGTTAAAAGAGTACTGGTGGTTGCAAGAGTAAATGCCCCATGGCCAAGAGGAAGAGCTGTAGTCCTTTGAGCAAGCTGCCATAGCTGAGCCTACACAATGAATGAAAAAGATCTAAGGAAGCAACTAGATCAGACCAAAGAGGACATACAAAACACTAAAGGTATGTCCAGTAAGAAAGGGGAAATCTCATGGCATAAACCATCAAAATCAACATCATGTTCTCTAAGAGCATCTCCAATCCAATACTCCATTTTTGCCTTCATTTCTTCATTTGAGAGTATCAAAATAATATATTTTATTGCAAAAGTGATTTTGGAGAAAATCTAACTCCTATCCAATACTCTATTTCTACTTCTATTTCTTTAAAAACTCATCCCAAATCTCAAACTTCCCCACTTTCCCTCCAAAACTCAAATTTTCATTTTTCTAACTTCATTAAAAAAATACTCATTATGGGTCTTATTTTGAAGATATTGTACATATCTTTTGATTGGTACCAATTTTATAAAGGATTCGTGTATCAAAACTAATTTGATGAACAAAATGGGATTTGGTGAGGGTGAATAGTGAAATGGAGGAGATCCTCCATTTTTTTCTCCATCCTCCATATTTAGAGTACCAAACTTGATCCTCTCAAATGGAGGAGAAAATGGAGGATGGGTTGGAATGGTATTTCCTCTAAAAATGATCCTCTCAAATGGAGAAATAGAGGAATGGAAGATGCATTGGAGATGCTCTAAAGCTTCTTCTTTCTTCATCTTCCCCTATGTAACAATTAGTTGGTTGAACGGTGGCACAGGCAACAGTAAGGTTGCCCCAATGTGACCTGGTGGTCACGGGTTCATCAAGGAAGCAGCCACTCTGCTAATGGGGATAAGGCTGCACATCCAACCCTTCCCTAGGCCCTGCAGTAACGGGAGCCTCATGTACCGGGTTGCCCTATCAATTAGTTTTTCAATCCGTCAAAGAATTTCCCAACTTCTTGGGAGGAAGGCAAAGTCCAGTTTTTACTAATGATAATCTACAATCATATAGCAACTTGTAGGGTAATCTTTTCATTTTTTAACACTAGATCTTTCTTCCTTTCGTTGTTAAGTGCCAAAATTGGAGAATACATAAGTTGTGGGATCTTTGAGAGAGAAGTTCCAGATTACAACCCCAGCAACCTGGAGTGAGGCCTAAACTTCCGGTTCTACTTGTAAACTAATAGAACTACGATATCACTACATCAGGTATACTGTGGATAGAAAAGGAAAAGATAAACACCATTAAGACGTGCCTGGACTAAAAAAACATCAACTTATTTCCTCAGTTTCCATACTAGTTAACTGAACATTGCTAAAAAGAGCTTTACACCATTAAAGACACATTACTAGTGTACTGAACATTGCTAAAAAGAGCTTTATACCGTTAAAGACACATTACTATTGTTCAAAAAAGTGAAGAGAACGGAGTACCTGTCAGAGATCCTGATCAGAAGCTGTAGGGTTAATAGATGTTTGAATTGCCACAGGTCTTGCAGAGCACAAAGACGTCTAACCTACAGTGACTGGAAGTAGCTATCAAGGACAAGGATGTTAGCTAAAAGTTAAGAAAAACTTCAAAAGCAACTAACAACTAGTCAGAAGACTTGTAGCGACCCGGATAATTATTTCATGGAAAATACGTCAATATCACGGGTGGCATTGGGGGTAATGTGCAATAAGTTTGGAGTTGGGGCCAATGTGTAAGAGAGGGAAATATGTATATATGTATAGGGGTGGGGTGGAAATCAAAACAAAAAAAAATAAAATCTCCTCTCCCTCTCTCTCACGTCTCCCTCTCTCTCTCTATACCCCTCCTCTCCAAACTTCATCTCCCACAATTTCTCCACTAAACCCACATCAAAGACCTTCAATCCTTGCCCCTCCAAGCTATAATTTCGTGGGTCTAGTTCGGTGGGAGTTGGTTCGGCTCGGTTTCGAAGTATTTCAAGATCTAGGGCTCGATTGGCTCAGGGGAAGTCCATACGACCTTGAGGTAGGGATTTCTTACGCTTTTTATGTGTTTATATGTTGATTACGTCGATAGATCGCGCTTAAAATCGTTCTTGAAGCTACCCCTGTCATTTCTGAAAATCTGCAGAACAGGGTCTTCGTTTTTGGGGTTTTACGCCTTCTTAAGCTCAGATTTGAATTTTTGTTCCTTCATATGAAATAGAGTAGACTAAAAGCCCGTTCTAATGCCGCTGGAATCACCTGAAACCGTTGAGAATTGAATTAATAGTGGATTTTAGAAATCAGGTCGCGAATCTGCCACGTTTTCTGGTCGACAGATTCGTATTGCTTCAGTAAATGCTTGTTTTGCTAGATTTCGAGAGCTAATCTGACTAGGGTTCCTTCGTATCTTTTGTACTTCGTTCAATTACGCAACTATTGGGACTGGAATCACTCAAAAATATTAAGAATTCAATTTATAGTGATTTTTAGAAGATTGTCCTGCAAGTTTCAAAATCTGGGCAGCTTATAGAGCTGTGTTTTTCTTCATCGCTTGTCATGGCTAAACGACGCTATTGGTTATGGGTCCTTATGGGTTTTAAAGATTTGTAAGTTGGTGATATTTTGGCATTCGAATCATTGGAAATTATTGAGTATGCAAATTTTAATGATGTTGTACAATCGTTTTAACTCGATAATGGGTGTAAGATTGATTATTGATGGATTGTGCATAATAAAGGATGTTTATGGACCTGTGATTCGAATGTCATGGCTACGTGTGATATTGCACTTTGTATGTATCGTGGTGTGGCATGTCATAGCATATGGACAACGGATGGAGTCGTATCCACTTTAGGATGTCGACGAAGGTTACGGGGCCTAACACCGCCCGGATTTCACGTCAATATGGACGGAGCCCGGTTCACCTTCTTGGTGGGACCCTGGCAAAGGTTACGGGGCCTAACACCGCCCGGATATCACGTCAATATGGACGGAGCCCGGTTCATCTTCTTGGTGGGACCTTGGCAAAGGTTACGGGGCCTAACACCGCCCGGATTTCACGTCAATATGGACGGAGCCCGGTTCACCTTCTTGGTGGGACCTTGGCGAAGGTTACGGGGCCTAACACCGCCCGGATTTCACGTCAATATGGACGGAGCCTGGTTCACCTTCTTGGTGGGACCTTGGCGAGGGTTACGGGGCCCACCATTGCCCGGTGCATTGCCTTGCATCACTTATCTCACATTGTTGGTTGGTTGAGCTAGACGTATGACCTGTGTTGCTAAAAAAAAGAAAAAAAAGAGATAGAGTTGTTAATCTAATGTTTCGCTCGTCATTCGACTTTGAATTGTATCTTGGATTGCCATCCTTCCTCATTGAGCCTCTTGTTCAGTGATTGAACATAACATTTTTTTTTTTATGTGTTTCATTTCAAGATTTCCCTACGAGCTAGTAAGCTCACCCTTCCTTGACATTTTTCAGGTACAAATCAAGGAAACTAGTTCCTGTTGCATGGAGTGTGTGCCTGCAAAGAAAAGACATCTTTTGTGAGCTTATTGGACGGTTATTTATACATCGACACTTATAGTCTTTTGAAAATTGGGTAGATGGCTCTGTAACCGTATTTTGACGTTTACTTTTGATATCAGAAGAATGTAACTAACTTTGTTATTTCCGCCTGTTAACTTTGATACTTGAACTTTCTCCGATTTATGCTAAACTCAAAGGGACCCTTTTGGTAATATTGTTATTTTGAAAATAGGTTAAAATAGCAGGGCGTGACAAGACTAGCAGTAGCAGGAAGTATAAATGACACATTAAGTCAGAACGACTATGAAAACATGGCTACATTTGCAATGAAGATAGCAGAAGTGACTTCCAGAAATCGATGACCCCATGAACAAGCACAACGCCCCCTCTAGAGTCTTGGACAACCAAGAAAATGACTACATGCAATGATCACATTGACTAAAGTATCTGAAATACCCAAACCATCTAGAGTCTGCAGCCCAAATCTGATGCAGTGCAGTACAAAGTTTTCTACCCCAAAAGCCCAGGAGTAAATCACATACGTTGATGAGGCAAAAAAAGGGGGCCTACTCTAAGGAATATCTTAGTAGGTGAACGTAAAAAGAACAAATATTATCTTTATTGAAAAGGAAAACCTTCTTATGGACGCCAAGAAATCAAGTGGTGCTAATCACTCTTTTCATACCAGCAATACATCCATTAACAACGCACTCCCTGAATGTCAGGACAACATAATTCTGAACAGAAGTTTTACGATAACTCTCCTCCAGGAACTGCCAAGGGAAAATCAATCACCAGAGAGAGAGAGATTACAAGATCCAGGCTCAACTATTCTAAACCTTTTCCCAATTCTTCTCTAGTGTAGCAAACATATAACGTCGCATTCGTACATATAAAAAACAGCTCAAATGTCTCAGCGAATATAGTTATTAATCGAAAACAATCCTCATGCATATTATAATTAGCTCAGGTCAAGACCATTGCTTTTGGTGAGTGAAACGCTTGACCATAGGGAAAGGGATTTCTCCTCAAAGTTTTGTAACCTAGCTCAATCGATGATGCAAAAGACAATTCATTTTCAAATTGTGTAACTTTCACTAAAATGCACATACATCAAGGACCATTAAGTACAGATATAAAGAAGATACGCATGAGTCACATGACAATGCAGCTTCAGTTTGGAATAACATGAAGCCTAAAGATGACAAAAACCAAGAATTGCAATTGGTCAGCACAGCTCACCTCATTTAATAGCAGATCACGGCCATAGCGCAACTGCGGGGTAGAGTTGAAAATGTGTTCCATACCATCTGTCATGGATCCATCAACAGAATCTCCATCCTCAAACTTGGTATCCTCTGATCCAATTGTGTCAGAAATCGAGGAAGGAATCATCACGGGAAGCAGATGTAGAATGTATTCCTGGACATGGAAACCAAATTCACATTGTTTTGGGGTTCAGATTCCTTGGATTTGCTTGAGTTTGAAAGCCAAATCTTCTCGACCAAGAAGAATATACAATGCAGCAGGCCAGTCAGTGGGAAAATCATTTTCAGGAACTATGAACAAATTATCACGAAATGATTGGCAGAATCTAAGGTATGCATGGACTAACCCCAAGGACAGCTGAGCAACAGCAGAGCAATACAGCTGCTATAGCTGACAAATGGTTTTCAATTACCACTCTACGAGAAAGAAACACAAATACTCACTCCATCCTTTAATGTTGGTCCTTTTAGGGGTTTCCAACTTTTTAAGGATGCTTGCAAAGTTGCAATGATTGCACTTAAATTCATGTCTGAAGGTGAAGGCATCATTGCCCCTTTATTCTAACTACCTTGGAGTACATTCATAGCCATTCCTAAAGGATAGTTCTGGAAAAGTACCAATTCTAGACTTCGGCTTTGTAAAATGAACTAACTTTTTGGAACATCCAAAAATGGATTAATGGACCAGCAATTTGGGAAGACAGGAGCACAATATGTAGACCGTCCTAGCGCTATTTTTGTCCATCGTCTTTTAGGTAAAAGGGAGAAATAATACATAGCCATACTAATGCCATGACATGCTTGACGTTTAGCAGTGTATTATATCCTTAAGGAACACAAAAGGTAGTTTGCAATAACCCCACTGGATCCTTAAACCGATGTGCATCCATAAATATTCCCAATCACTCATCTGTCCTAATACGTGAAAGTGATAATTTTCAACCATCTTCATGATGACATGATATCAAGAATAACAATCAAGTAGAACTTAACTCACATGTCGCAAAGGAAGTGATACACCAGAAGGCAGCAAGTCAAGTTGTTGCAATCCAAATCTTTCCGCAACCATCGCCAAGACTGTAAGCTCCTCAAAATTACACGATGATTCGGTGGCAACATTACAGAAAACACCGGATGGAAGATTCTTCCCTGAGCATTTCGCACCACATAGAAGACTATAAAACGCATTATCTTCTGCGCCCAACTCAAAACCGAACCTTCATCTTTACAAAGCAAAGGTCGAAGATCTTTGCTATCAGAAGAATTATATCCATATCGTGAACAGTTTTCAAGCCATCTGAATAAACTGAGAGGAATTTTCACAAAAAATGACATTCGCATCCCAAACTTTTTGGAAAGACCAGGAAAATCACGGACGTAATGATCTAAATAACTCTCCTCACCCAGAAAATCAGCAATATGACATAATAGGACCACCAAAAGTCCCAAATCTCTGCAAGGAAAAATCTCAATTCAAAGATCATACCTAATAGATAGTAGAATATGTAATGAGATTTTAATAATCCTCCACAAAATTGTTGTTTTCTTATAACAGGAACCATGGCAAATGGTTCAAACCAAATTGAGAAAAAATGGGCAGTGAGTAAAATTTTAAGTATAAAACCATTCAGCATCATTCAGCTGATGCCCTGGAAGCTAACCCTCGGTGAATATTTTGAAATTTTCAGAAGAAGCACAACGCCATAGCCAACAACACAATGCCAATGTGCTCGACAATCATTCCAGTTGGAATTGATCCAATTCTTTCAACGAAAGGAACATGGATTTGAGGCAATATATGTTTTGGATCTAGTACTTATACTATGAACCATATTCAACCGAGGTAACAAATATGTCAGGATGATGGACTCATCAGATTAATTGGGCTTTTCTTTCCAACCGGAGCAGCGTATATTTTAGACACATCATATAAACTTGGTCTAATTATTCTGATGTTTTCCATCCTCGGTAGCTAGTAGTCCTCTACTAGGAATCACTTTTTCAGTAACGAGTAGCCTCCAACTAGGAGCTACATATAGTGGTCAACAGTCTCACTAACCTAAAAGGAACCACTTCCTTTGTTTACCATTTCATAAAACGTTTTCTCGCCTTATCTAGTCAGTGGTCTTAACCCCCAACAAAGGATCCAACTTTTATTCTAATCTCATAAATCGAAATGAATGCTTTCAGAGTTCTTATCTCTCAAGTGATCAATAGTCTTTACACCATCTAGGAATGACTTTGTTCCTTCCACATGACTAGTAGTTTGTATACCTACTAAGGGTCATGTGTTTCCCCCGTGTAAAAAAGAAAACACATTGATGCACACCTCAAAAATAAAGATACAAAAAAAGAACACGAAAACAAAAGTGCAAATGCCAAACATCACACAATCCAACTATTGGAAAATTCTACTCTGGGAAAAAGACCACCTACTGAATCCCAATTAACGTTAGCAAAGAATGTACAACTAAACAAACGTTAACAAAGCAGCTAATACTTGGTTCCTACAATGCCAATCCGCGTCTCTCTCTCTCTCTCTCTCTCTCTCTCTCTCTCTCTCTCTCTCTCTCTCTCTCTCTCTCTCATACAGCCAGTAAAAGGTGGAATCAGGTAATACTTGAACCCCTTTGGTGAATCCATGTCCAGGCTGCGACTTAAACCCTACCCCTCCACCATCATGATACTCAAGCCAATAACCAGCTGGCCACAGATACATTTCGATAATACTCCCTCGGGTAATATTTTCAATGAAACAGAAGATTTCTCAATGGGAAACCTTACCTATGGATCTTCCTTCAAGGACAACTGCACCATGGCGATTAAGGACTTGTGAAAGAGACCTTCCGTATTCTTCATACTGCGAGTCAGTAGCACTATCACTGCCATCGCGAGACATCCCGTGATCCTACCCTTGGACAAACATAATCAGATTGATAAATTCAAATAAAGTCATATCACGAACTAATACAGTTTTGTTTTTATCATTGATCAGCTCTGAACATCATCGATTTGATGCGGTGACCAAGTAATTTGCAATTTATCATCAGGTTAAAACTCATCAACACAAAGGGAAATGACTATGAAACCATCCACCATAAACTAGAATATGGTGCAGCAGAAAAACGTGAAAATAAAATCCTCTTCTAGCAGAGTTGTTCACCAGGTCTTAGCACAAAAATAGTAAAATATAGGCGTCACCCAAAGTACAGGAAGATGAATGTAATCATCCCCTTCATCAGCTTCCATATCTAAAGTTGGATCAACTCGTCTAATCTGCAGAAGAGATACCACATGAATGGGGTAAATTTATTTTGCTGAAACAGAAAAAGAAGAATATAAAACTGAATAACCAAATGAAAAAAAATGTAGTGAAGGTAAACCCTCTAAATAAACAAAATTCCACCTAAAGGTCCTAAAATGAAGGGAAAATGTCATTTCCGAAATAGTGCACCTTGTGCCTAGCTTCACTTGCCCATGCATCATCACACTTCAAGAAAGCCACAAGCTCCTCATCTTCAGCAGCCCCTGCCGCCGCTGCAACTGCAACTGCATTTTTCGTACTATGTAGGTATTCCGCTCTACAATATTTGGTCCAAAAGTCCTTCTCAGACATCTGAGACCTGAAAATAAAATGAAAAAACATTCCGAAGCTTGAATAGATTCAATTAGCAGATGAGTAAAGGAAACTTGTCTATTGAGTATTGACAATAAGAAATGCCCGAGCAACGGAATACAAATCAAACAGCGCCATTACCTTATTGGGAACAAACTTCAGGTATGCCCTATGAACAGATGATTTCCCAGCAAAAGTCTAGGATACAGAAAGTAAGATGAAACTAAGCTAAATGATAGCAAAAAACAGATCAAGAATCCACAGAAAAGAAAGATATAGATTAAGAAATAGAATAGAGAACTAAGCTATTGCGACTAAGGCAGGGGAGCTACCTGGTGGATAATCTCCAGTGTCAAGTTAAATGTAACTCGATTCGACTGAAAAGGGAACGAGTTCAAATCAGGTTTCCATAGCATTGCATAGAAAAGGTAGAAAGGAGTCCAAAATCTTACTAATAAAATACATAACCGCTGTATTACGGCAAGGAGCAAAGAAATTCCAAACTCATTGCACATGTTTGAAAAAGCACAGCGGTTAAACCTAGAGCTATATGAACTTCAATGAGGGATTGCCTGTAATCTAAGTCTTCCAATTCAACACCAATACATGCAAATGAACACACGCATTAGGGTGCACAAACAAACACACAAAGAGAGAGAGAGAGAGAGAGAGAGAGAGAGATCTATGTTGTACCTGACCATCAGCTGACAGTTTGACATCTGAGAGCATGGCACTTTTGAATCCCGCTCGCTATCTTGTTACCCTGTGGTGTCCCCATCCAGCAACTTATGCACTCAATTTGCGCAGATAATTCTCTATCATTCCATCACAATCATCCGGGTGCTATATTGGAGAAAACATGGAGCACTTTCAAAGCATAAACTTTTCAAATGAAAAATCTATGCCAGTAGACAACAATATTTGGGTAGTATTTTCTATGATAACATTTGGTTACTAGACAAAGTTAAATAACAACTAACCCTCTTTGTCGCCCAAAACACCGCTTCTGTCAAAACACCTCCTAGCACAAATTGTTTAAGAAGTTTCTGCAATTCGCTGTAAATATTGCACGTTATCAGCATCAACTGAAGAGGAGATTGTAAATTTTTGAAATAAAAAACCACGTTCGGAAACCATAACACTACTATGTGGTATGTGCATATAAATGATACGAGTTCTTACCTTACCTTAAGACTTTACAGACTAATATATCATTTGAGCATGCCCAATATTGTGCCAATTGCCTTTTCCATTAATGACCAATATTTTTTCAAGGCCTACTATTTTTCAGTACTATTCGAGATTTCCTTTCTAGTGTTCGAAAACCAAGCATTATTACGGCTTCAATATCCACCATCTATGAAATTTATAATAGATTAAAAATTAAGCACAATATGAATTGCTAACATCCATACACACAATCACTTTACACGTAAAAAGAACAAAATCATTTTCTATCATCCAAAATCCTCCCCTTCAATAATTTGGCCTGATAGCATGTATAATTCAAGCTAATAAGATGCATCTGGGGAGGAAGAAAGAGAAAAAGCATGAACCAAAACTCTTCTTAAACTCCATTTTTATGGGTATCTAGAAGGAAAGTTACCTATCTTCTTGCAGCAGCTTACTTAGACGCTCCATTTCTTTTGTACTAAGTTGTTCGTCCTAAGCAGCCACAGCAGATTGTTCAAAACCATCTTTACCAGCTTCTGTAGCCATTGTAGTAGCTTTGCCTATTCACGGGATCCAAATGCAATATACTGCTAGTATAAGTGAATTATTCGCATCTAGTATACATAAGAACATTGTAGAAAAATTCCTCAAATAAAATTGAGTACACAATTGAAAAGATGTAATTCAAACCATATACACGTCCTTCAACTTTTGCAAATGATAGAACCTTGCACAAAGACACAAGTAGAACTAGAAACATAGTACTGAAGTCCAACCACATTTCCTACAGGTCATCAATAAGCAAACATATTTGGCTATTCTTCAAATTCGGACAAAAAAGGATACTCTCTATCATGTGATGAAGCATTGAATAATTGTTACTAATATGCCTATTCTCCACAAGGACCTTAAGGTTTGCAACAAAAACAAATCATTATCGTTGTTGTAGATCAGCATAAAAATATCAGGAACCAAAATGATAAAAACCAGTTGCCCAAAATTTGTATAATTGATGAGCTTGTTGCCATCTTTCTTCCTCCAACAACCAAAGAAGATAACTATCAATATGCTACTCCTTATCATCAACATATCGGCTCAAGTTTATCAATTCATTCATTCAAGGAATGAAGCAAAGAGGTTCTTGATTAGCACAAGAACATATCAAGATAAGTGATCATCATGAAGAGAATGAAGCAAAAATATAATGCAACACCCAGTTTCCTCTATACAAGCTTGACCATGCACACAGCAGACAAAATACTCTTCATAAATACCAACACTGGTGACCTTTAGAGTTGAAAACACAAAACATTCAAGCAAGTTGCAGTACCATTACGGCTGAAAATGGTAGATATTTGAGAGTACTTACAAATTCTTTGCAAACATCGTGATCATAAAAGTTTTCAAACTCAAAGATGTAACTTCCACCCTGTAACCACATCGAGTCAGCAATTCCATGTTGCATTGACGGTTAATGGCCATAGTAACTTCATGTACATTAATACGCAACGCAAGAGAAGAAGAATTACAAAAAATTCTTTTGAGATATACAGAAAATGTCCTAATATAACCAGAAGTAAAGTTCAGTTAGATTAAGAAACCTGTTCATACGTTAGATTAAGCAAGGCTTGCTTATGCGATCCCTCCTTGGTGAACTTGTGCCCTAATCATACATGAGACAGATCGATGAAGGCCCATTAACAACCTGCTAAAAATTCTGAGCAAGTAAAAATGTGGGGATCATTTTTTCATCTACCTAAAAAAGCATGGCATGACAAACTATGAATGATTATCCTCAGAGACAATAAAACAGAATGCATATAAGAACACACATTACTCAAATTCTACTCTGGCATATGTCTGAATGGCCTATAATTTGCCTAATTTACTAACAAAAATTGAAAGAAATGAAAAGTTTCTTCAGTTATGTCACATGCTGAAACAAGCCCGAGAAACGCAAAATGAATGATAACAAAAATCAGGAATAAACCCGATAAGTACCTTTAATCAATCGAAACAGCACATTAAGGCTCAGCGAAGATTTTGGGTTGTGATGTGTGAACATGAATCTGTCCTCCGTCTGCACTAAGTTAGAACAATTCAAGTTGATGACCAAGAAGCACCATACATCATACCCAAACATTCACCAAATCCTTAACAGGACATATACCATGATTTATACCATTATAAATCATGCCGTTTCAAAAAAGAAATCACATCTGGTAATCAAAACGATGGTCGCTGGTTGAGAAGAATATCGAAATGGAAGTTTGAACTACTAAATATTAGACTGGATTATATATTTCTTGTAAACCAATTTCATCGACTGAACCGAAAAGCATAAAACCCTTATTTCATCCCCAAATGTCGATTCAAACAAAGACTCCACTATTGATTCTGCAAAAACTTTCCCGAATTTGAACCGAAAACTATGTATCCTTTGTAAACAGAGAGAGAGAGAGAGAGAGAGAGAGAGAGAGAGTTAACTTATGTGTAATAGTATTACGGATTCTTCAAACAAAATATATATACATAACACATGTCAAAACCCTAATTCCACTAACAAAGTATATACTAACAAAAAATAGAAGAACAACTAATCTCCAATAACGAGCAAGTGGCCAACTGCTGCAAGTTAGGTGTATTTAGTGCGTGGGCGCAAGATCCAGAAAATTTCATCAGTTCGTTCCAGATTAGCGTTGAGGGGAATGAATCACCAACACAACAGTCAAACTCCCCAAGAACTTTACGCTGCGAACCCCGGGGCCTGGTTACACATGCGGTGCAGCAACCATTGTGACACCCACGGGCCACGGTCTTCAAAATTGTACAGAGAATACTACACATAAAAAATAATGCATAAATCAAATTTAAAAAGACCTAGAAATCAGATCCACTAACCCAATATTTATATGTGTGTGTGTGTGTATATATAGAGAGAGAGAGAGAGAGAGAGAGAGAGAGATGGGTTTGTCAACAGGACTTTCCTGGGCTTTCTTCACAGTCGAAATACGACACTCCATCGTGACAAGAACCCACAAGGCCGAAGTTGCCTACCCCGTCGTGTCTGATCAAATCTCCTTATGGGTACGTTGTAATACCCATCATTCCTCTTCTTCTGAGAAATCAATACCTTTCCCCGCTGCCTTGTTGTGCCGCTCAAGGCTCAGCATTCCAAATTTCGTCCTCCTGAGTATAAGTCATCTAATCAGCGACGGAAACCAACCATCAAAACCCTAATTTCATTGACTGAACCCAAAGACATAAAACCCTAATTTCACCCCCAAATTTCGATTCAAACAAAGACTCCACCAAACCTCTCGATTCCGCAGAAACCTTTCCCAAATTTGAACCGAAAACTACCTATCCTCTGTAAACAGTAAGTAAGAGAGAGAGAAGCCGATTAAAAAAAAACAGAGAGAGAGAGAGAGAAGAACCGAACCTCGCCATTCCAAATTTCGTCCTCCGAGTAGGCTCGGTCGAACACATCTTGCTCTTTGATGCGGAAGAGCTCTTTGTCCGAAAGGTGGAATGAGACCCCTGTATTTTTTGAGTGAAAGAGGGAAACAAAAAAGGGGGGGTGGGAATTAGGGTTTTTTATTTTGTGAATTAAGGGGAAATTGGGGGAGTGGAGAGAGTAGCAGTGTACCTTTGACGAGGTCTTCGAGTTGGGAGGGGCGGAGGGAGGAGACGTCGGTGGGGTTCTAGGATGAGGGAGGAGACGTTGGTGGGGTTCTGGGCGGAGAGGATGCCGTTGTCATGGTCGGCTTCGAGGGAGTGGAGGGTTGGGGGAAGATGAAGGGTACTGGAGCCATGGAGTCTGGAGAGAGAAGAGAGAGAGAGAGAAAGGAGCGGAGCGCTTCTGGCCTTGGACAACAAGCTATACGTTGATCCCGCGCATAATTCAAGTTTTAAGCTCCTTTGACCATCCATTGATCTAACGGCTGATATTTAAGAGCCGTTTATCAGGGCCCGTTACAGTTTCCTTTCTTTTTTTGAAAAGCCACTTTCCTTTCTTAACAAAATATAAAACACAAGAACTTATTTTCAATTTGGAAGTTTAAAAATAATGTATTTACGAAAATATTTTTTTGAATCATTCAAAAGATATTATTGGGATCTATAGATTCATATTGCATATTTTTTTATTTCGATAAGTTCATTATTTTTGCCAAAAATGATATTCTAACCACACAAAACTTTCGCTCTTTTGATGTAAGGGAGCGAGAGGGACGATCCCTGGGGATGTTTTATGGCCAATAAATAGAGTGGCGTATTGATGATTTTGTACGGCTCATTTTGGGTTCCAAAAATGACGCAAATTGCAAATTATTCTTCAAGTATTTTTTTGAGGATTCATAAAAAAATTAACTCGATCCGATACTCATAATGGCCCCACAAAAATTAAAAAAAATATGGTTAAAAAATTAAATGCTCCAATTTTTAATCACCTTGAACCAGTGCGCATATTTTATTTTTTGATCGTTTTATTCTAAAAGATCATATTTAATTTTTGACTTTACGGCTCTCATGTGAGAACCCTAAGATAGTCGTAGAACCAAATGAATAATATATATTGCATTTAGTTATAAGAGCTTAGAGACAAATATTAATTATGACCCTATAAAATAAAACGGTCATAAAAATAAGAGTCTACAAAAATTAAGCGCTTCAATTTTTAATCTATTTGAAAAAGTGTGATCCGTTTGAAAAGGTCTTTTTTTTTTAATTCTAAAGGGTCATAATTAATTTTTGACTATAGAACTCTCATATTTAAGTACCTATGCTTCATTTAGTTATACAAACTCTCTTAGGGCTCTCATATGAAAGCTCTAAATCCAAAAATTAATTATGACCATTTGAAAAAAAATGATTAGAAAAATAATATTTTCGCACCGGTTCAAATGTATTGAAAATTTAAAAATAATATCTACGCATGATTTGAATAACGTACTCAATTTAAAATCGTTTTTTATCAGAAATCTAGCATAAAGCTACATGCATGATTTGTCGCTTTTCCAAATCATTTTTCAGAAAAGTCCTAATAAGGTAGTAGTAAATAAATCAAATAAATAAATAGTAAAGCTCTATATATATGGATATGGAAAAATTAGAAATTGTTTCCATGAACATTGATCACGGAATTTTCGATCAAATTCAAATTTGGAATGGGCCAATTTAGGATTTTTTCTCGCATTATCTTTTTTCATTTTCTATTTGTTGGAGAATTTATTTACACTAACCTAATAGAAATTAATTATTTAACATTTATTATCTTTGCACCCAATCAAATGTTGTCACTTGTCGTGAGCCTTCTCACTAATAGACACTTTTGTTTAATATATAATATAGATTGCAGTAGTGAAAAGAAGAAAATGAACTAAAAATAAAATCCAAGAAATGCCAAAGTGGAAATTCCAGAAATGATAGCTGATTTGCCAGACCTCTTTCTATAGAATTTCATTTAGAAATTATTTATTTAACATTTATTATATTTGCACCAATCAAATATCGCCACTTGTCGTGACGTGAGGCCTTCTCACACACTTTTGTTTAATATATAGTATAGATTCTAGCAGTGAAAAGGAGAAAATGAACTAAAAACAAAATCCAAGAAATGCCAAAGTGGAAATCCACAAACAACAGCTGATTTACCATAGTCCTTTCTATATAATTTCATTTTCTTGTAAAGCCATCGTTTAGCGTAAATACCATTATTTTGGAAGCGACATTGTTTAGATCCGCATAAAAATTGGCCATGTGAATATTCTTGATGAATAGTCCTCATCGTAGAACACTTTCCAAAAAGTATATCCAAAACGTAAATTGCTATTCCCCCCACCCCCGACCCCACAGCACTTTTTCTACACTTTTCCCGGATTACCCCCGGCTCCCCCCAGATTACAAACCCCCACTCCCCCTCCCCACAGCCCCCTAAAACGTTGCCGTTTTAGTTATAAAAAAAAAAAAAAAATCAAAACCATCCATTTGCAATCCTATGAAGCAGAAACGTAATTATGAGAGCCCTAGAAACAAAATTTGATTATATCTCTTTAGAATAATATGATCAGAATAAAAATATCTGCACATCCGTCCAAATGGATTAAAAATTGAAGTACTTAATTTTTTGAGACCGTTTATATATTCAAAAATATCTGCACATCCATCCAAATGGATTATATTGACAAGATCTTCGCACCGATTCAAATGAAGTGAAAATTTGAGTACTTAATTTTTTGAGACCGTTTATATATTCAAAAATATGGTTAAAAGTGCTTCAATTTTTAATCCATTTGAACGATGTGAAGATCTTATTATTTTGATCATATTATTCTAAGAGACATAATCAAATTTTGTCTTTAGGGCTCTCATAATCACGTTTCTACTCCATAGGATTGCAAATGATTGGTTTCGATTTTTTTTAAAACTAAAATGGCAATGTTTTAGGGGCTTCATAGAGGCTACTGTGCCCTTGGGCAGCAGAGCCCTTGGTCCCCCTACGTTTTAATTTATTTCTTTATTTAATTACTTATATCTTATTTATTTAATTTCTATAAATACACACTTTGTATATTTAAAAATATAATTCAAGAATTAAGTGCTTTAATTTTTAATTCAGTTAAATCAGAGCAAAGATCTTCTTCTTCTTTTTTAAATGGTCATAATGAATTTTTTGGTTATGAATTTTTTGGTTTAAGGCCTTTCAACAAACACTCTAAGACTCATTATTTAGTTTCAAGACTCTGTTAGGGTGTCCATTGAAAGGTCTTGGAGCCCAAAATTTATTATGACCATTTATGATGAAATGATCAGAAAAATAACAACTTTGCACCGGTTCAAACGGATTGAAAATTGGAACACTTATTTTTGTAACTATATTTTTTAATCTAAAAAGGACAAAAAAAAGGACAAAAAACAGTCGGATAAACAAGATCAATTGAAACGCTTTTTTTTTCTCTCAATTACTTTACAAAACCTAGAATTAGACTTGAACCTATTGTGTAAGAAAGAAAGAACAAATTTTTTAAATGTAAGAACTAATAGTTTGATTAGTAACATGGTTACTTAGGCTTTCCCAACAGACTGTGTACAAAAAAAAATTTAGGAACGCCGTAGTGAAAAATTCAGGACGGAACAATGAATGACTACAACTTTTCAATTTCAGATAGTTGGTCATTTGAGAATGATGTTTGTAGTGGGGAGAGCATCTCCCATAAATAGTCGCGATTATATACCGGAATTTACCACCAACCAGAATTCATTGTTAAGACAAATTCATTGACTAATTAAAATAATATACATTTATTAAGTATAAAGTCAATTTTAATTGAAAATAGAATTTCAATTAATCAAAAAAAAAGAAGGGAGGTAAATGGGAAAAGAAACAAATAAAGAAAATAATTGAAAATTAAGAAGGAAATAATTCAAACTGGAAAAAAAAAAAAAAAGAAGAAGAAATAAAGAGAAAAAAAAGAAAAAAGAACCAAACTGGAAGGAAAGAAAGAAAGAAGGGAGGGGTGGGTGGGTTGGCAGGGGTAAATGTGGAATTCGGTTGTGGGGTAGGGGGGGGGGGGGGGGGGGTGGTGGGGTGTGTGTGTGTGTGTGTGTTGGGGTTGTGTGTGTGGTGGTGGTGGGGGTGGGGTGGGGGCAGGTCTCATCCAAAACTTCATTGTTTAATACAATACAATTGTTTACAGGAAACATTAAAAAAAAAAAAAAAAACACTTACGAAAAGCAACAAACCTATGTGATGTGAATGTGTCTCTCTTTTTTTTTTTGATAAGTAATAATGTCAATATGTTTGTCGCTACCAAAAGACAATTCTATACAACAGCATTGTCACATCATCCTTCCACCCATGATCTCTGATATCACATTGCATAGTTGCAATGAGGCTTTTGACCCTTCCCGCCTCCCACTCCCCCCGAGAGAGAGAGATCTCACTAGCAAATGGATACCCAGGGGAAAAAAAAAACAGTAGCATTTTGCTCCAAAATATGCTAATTTCTGCGGTTCCAACAACCAGTGGTGGAAATTCAGCATGCACCATTTGCAAAACAACATAACCAGACTCAACTCAAGTTCGTATCTATCTCTTGCATTTATGAAGTACAAGTGTGTAATATGAAAAAACCTCTTTTGGCTGTATGAAAAAACTACAAGTGTGTAAGATGAAAAAAAACCTCTTCATATAAAGCCTATTTTGTGAAGCTGTATCGCACGGAAGAAACGATTAAATCATTTAGTTGTATCAGCAAACTCTCAATCCTTCTCTTCATTTCCGTTGTTACAACATCCTAACATACTTCTAAGGCAGTGGCATAGAAAAGGGAAGTGCTGCTAAATGTTTCACCGGGACCAGAGTTATCTCGTTGGATACTCAAAAATCGAAAGGCAAACCCAAGTGGCAGTAGCTGCAGTAGAACTTCCTAAATAATACAGTTCAATGAATCCTGAGAAGAAATGAAAGCATTTATCGACAACTGACAACAGTTCCAAACCCTGTAACACGTGCATAATTCAAACCTTTTGCAAACAATTGTGATCCAAAGTAAGGTTTTTTGACATAATATGGATGGGTGATCCGAGTGCAGAATCAGGCACGATCTCCTTTGTAATTGAAAACTAGGAGAAGTTAACGACAAAGAGTCTATTTCATTTTTATGAAAATGTACAAAGTTTTATACGACAACAGCAGAGATGGAACTAAATAGAGAAGGCATGAAAATAAAAATCATTGGAATGCGGGCAACAGACCATCTCTCCAAAAAAAATGAAGACAGTAGCAGCTCCGCCTAAGTGCAAATATAAGCCCAAAGAGATGCAGACCTCATAATGATCTTCAAAAATGAGATTTCTTCTTCTGATCATGAGCTTCATCCTCGCCAAATCTAACACAAAATAAGTAAATAAACCTCAAATCAGTACTTATTCTTACCATGATGAAGAACAGCAAATTATGTTATAGCTAACTTTAGAACAAAAGTCCCAACAAAAATAATAATTCGTACTTATCAAAAAAAAAAAAGAGAGTCCAAATTTGCTTACTCACGAACAACTCAATAATATCCCAATATCCAATTTAAGCAAAGTAAATAGAAACCTCTCTAAATATGCATTTCTGAATTTTGTCTCAAATGACAGAAGTACGAAGAAAAATAGACACTACGGAACACGTAAAACCTGGCATTTCTCAAATGACAGAAAATAGCAATAACAAGAAACTCAACAAAGAACCAATTATACTCCCCAATCCCTACTCCCCATTTTCGTTTAACCATATGGGAAATAACTAATGCTTTTTGAAAAGGAAATCAAATTATTTTAAAACGCACCACCATCAATTTGTTCAGACCTCAGTAACTGAAACACCTTGAAAAGGGTAATATAGCAAAAGCATAAGACCAAGTTCCATGTATTCGCAAAATAGACAATCAAGAGTTCCCAAAAGGGGGTAGTGGAACAGAAAAAGAGCGATAGAGGAACTAAGATCAAAGCAACAGCCTTGCTAACCAGCAACGTACACAACGCGACTTTTTTCCACCACTCAGTCAAGGAAAACGTGGAAATCAAAAAATGAACAGTGATGACACTACATTCCCCATATTTTCAATACAAATGCTAATGAGCCGTAAGTAAACTGTTCCACGATAGAAATTCCTTAACAGTCTTGAAAATATGGGATGCACAAGTAGATGCACCAGATAGGTGTCCTCTTGTGTCCATGATGATACGGACATGGATACACAAACCTGCAAGGAGCATATGTGCTTCCTAACTCATAACTTTTCTCTTTTTTTATGAAAGGTGGTCTCGTGTGTGGTGCAACGATGTTAGCTAGTTCATCTCATGAAAACAAAAGCGTCAGAGATATATATTGGGAATTTGGGTCACACAATTCGGCTTGCTAATGTCCGCATGCATGCAGAGCCGCTAGAAGCAGATGTGCTTCCTCCCTCACATGTACGATCCTTTTCGTTATGGAAGGTGCTCTCACGTACATTGCTACTTTTGTAACTAATCCATCTACTAAATCCAAAAAGCTTTTCAGAAAACTCAGCAAGACTGTTAGACCAAACTCATGTCAAACCTTGCCAGTACTTTAGTACTAACCCGTCAAATTTTATAGCAACTTACATTTCTGCTAGTCTCTTTCTTTGATCTGGCCAACATATGCCCTCAACTCTTCAATGTCCATAGTGCTGATAGTGTCACTGAGTTTAGAATTTACGATATTGCATCCATCTAAAAAACTGGAAGATTCAGCCAAGACTGGAATGACTGAGACGTCCTTAAGTTGTCCTTTAAGATGCTCCATCAGAATGAAACCTGTCATAGGTAAGATTTTAAACAAACAAATAATTCGAAATATGCAAAATAACTTTGAATGAGTCATAAGTGATAGCAGACAATAATAAGTAGATGGCCATAAAAGCTACAGGAGAATTCAAATCCAAATCTCTTCATATTTGGCAGAAGCAAATGCCAATTACTACCTAAAGGCTAAAGCTGTCCAAGTAAGAAGCGCAGGGTCAACAAAACCATCACTAAGAAATTCCTTGCTCATTTACTTATGAATCGGTCGACAGAAGTACATCACGGACAGAGGGAACTTGCCAAGAGCACTGCAACTTATTCATATTTTCGGGTGATCAACTAGCGCTAACCTTTTTTGCTTATCAGCTCTTCTAACTTCAATGTTATCTGGTTGCATGCCTAAAGTGCAACTAGAGCAACTTTAAGATCCTAATTTGTACCTATTTTTCACTTACAGCAATCTCCATTCATCATCATGCGGTAACAGTTGTATGACTTAAAAAGGTACTTTTTTAAGCCCATAAATTCCTAATTGTTGCTAACATTCTGAACCACAGAATACCAGTTTATGAAATAACTTCAAGAAATCAACGTAGTTAATGTGAAACAGTATCTTTGTCAATACATATCAACAGGCGACAACTAACCACAGGGGAGGTGGGATTAAAAAGTTAAAAATCAAAATGAAAAAGAACTTTACTACTAGCTGAGCCATACAAAACTTCACACCACTTCCAGAGACAAACTAGCATGGTCAGATAATTCATGCTCATGAATCATAACATAGAACACGATAAAACAAAATAGCTTCAGTAAACAAGTTAGAACGGTAATTTTCATAACTGTGGCATAATGTCCTACCTATGTAGATTATTTCAGAAAATATAATTAGTGAAGAAAGGCGTAATGGGTAAAGAATATCAGAAACTATAGACTTTATCAATATATAGTATGAAAAGTATACAAATATCTACCAGCTTTAGGAACATGGGAGACTATACACTCCTGTCCTTCCACAAAAGAATGGCCTATGAGCACGGGTGAATATACATACCAAGTGCTCGAAGCATCTTCAAATCAAATTTCTTTGCTAGAGAATTGCGACCCCGTCGAAGCACCATCTCTTTTAAGCTAATCAACAAGTCCTGACAATTGGAACGATGCATGATGTGAAAACTTTACATACCCAAAACCAACTGGCAGTGAGTGCAGAGATGTTTTCCCATTTTATTACCCAAGTAAGTCCTATTCTCTAAAAAGAAGTACGTTGAAAATAATTGAAGAATTCAGATAAAGGAAAGTTTTATTCTTACAAGCTCGGATTCAGATAGGGAACAAAGCCAGCGAACATCTTCAATCCGGCAATCACGCAGAAGATCTACCTTGGCCATGGCCCTTGCAAGAAATTTATTCTACAATTGAATGAGTCAAAATAATGTAGATTAGCTTAAATCCTGCCAATAATAACACGGGAATTCAGTTTTTAATTACAATAGGTCCCAAAAACCAGCGCAATTGTATTCAGACCAAAACCATGGAAGACAGTCAAAATTGGTTCCAGATTAAGTACGAATAAGTTTTTTTTTTTTTTTCAATCCACAGAAGAGATCATTTAAGTCATGTACAAATTACGAAGTACAAAGCCAGATACTATATTCATTGTGAACTTCATTGTGAAAGTCCATGAGATAACTAAGCACAATATCTCAACCAATACAAAAAATAAGCCCATCACAGAAAAGAAATAAAGGAGAAGCCCATGTAAGAAAAGAACACAGAAAAGAACACCCACATGCAGTTGAGAAGATTCGGACTTTTGACAGATGCAAAAATCATGGCTAACTAAGCTAACCTAATTGGTTAAGTACAAATAAGTTGGTATCAAGAAATTTATGAAACTCACCAATCAATAGGTGGTATCCTGAACACCTCTTAGTATGGGCTTCTAGGTTGCAAGTAGAGTGGTGTGAAGGGAAATTATAAACAATTGAGAGAGAGAGAGAGAACCAGACAAACGGCGAGAGTCGTCGTGTGAAGGGAAGTCTCAGGGGAGCAGTTACCCGCCGTAGCAAATAAAGCCCCTTCGGGTTCCTTTTTAATCCCAAGTACTGCACTTATTTTGCATTTGCTCTAAATTAATTTGTTTTGGATGTTTCACTAATTACAGTACTTATTTTTTAAATAAGTGCTTATTTTTGTAAATTAAAGTTGATGTATTATGAGAAAATGACATATCTCGCAAAATGAAAAAGTTAATACTTAGAAAATAAAAATCTTAACGAATCTTAGAACTTAAAATAGTCGGTATTAGGCTCGTTCCAGAACACCTTCTTAAAAAATAACTACTTATTTCACATTTTTAACTCAAAAATAATGCAAATAAAAAATATTTTTTTGATTTTTTTTGCACCACATAAAAAGATCTCATTGAGATCTTTCAAACAAGATCCATATTGCGTATTTTTAGATTTTAGTAAGCCCATTATTTTTGAGCTTGAAATTATCTTCTTTAAAAATAAGTTTTTATTTATCGTTCCGGAACGGGGCCTTATTACCTCTTGTGTTTAGACTTTTTGTTATAAATTGTTTTACCCAATATAAAAATATGGATCAAAATGGAAAAAGTTTAGGTAAGACAATACTAAAGATAATAAAAACAGCTATAAAATCTTTTTGTCTTAGTGGAGTTTTTTTTTTTTACTTTGCTCTTAGTTTTTTTACTTTTTAGAACCTCTTCCACCGAGACCATGATTAATCCAAAAAAATAGAACATAGATTTCACAAAAAATGAAAAAAGGCGAACAGAGTTGCATGAAAAAAGGAGGTCAAGAGTTCAACTCTTCTTCCAACGTTTTAATCTAAGTATTCTAATAATGCTAATTTTTCCTAATCACCAAAAAAAGAGAGAGCAAAAACTCAAAAAAAAAAAATCTAGTCCAAATGGTAAAAGCTTTAGGGGGTGTTCTACTTTCTCTTTAAAAGTTCTTTTTGAAAAAGAATGTAATTTCAAACTAAAAAATCACGAGTTTACGCAAATAATTTTTCTACCGATATGAATCTTGCTTGATTGATTTCATTGAGATCTTTTAAACAATGCAAAAAAAATCAGAAAATTATTTTTCATTTTCATAATATGTGAGTTCAAAATTACCTTCATTTTAAAAAGGAAGGTTTGGAAAGAAAGCGGAACGGGCTCTATACTTATGAATTAAAAAAAAAACTTTTCCAAAGATAATTTTTCTCTAATTTTCTCTCATAAATATAGAATTTCATAGAACTTATACAAAATACTTTCAAAGAATATTCAAAATTAGAATACATAACTTTAAAAAAGTTAATATTTTTAAAAACAAATCTTTGAAAATGGTAGAAATACTAAACGAGCAAGATCACTTTTACAATTTGCATGAGACCAAACAGGAGAATAAACAAAATATAACTTAATTTGGAAACAATTCACTACGGATAAGATTAAGTCAAACCTATCATATTTTGACTTAACTCTTTAAACTTATTTTGGCATATTTTTAACATTTTTTTGAACTAACTGTGTAAGAATTTAAACTTTTTCAATGCATCTTGATGAAATGATTTGGTAAACTAAAAATACTCAATAAATTAATTTTGTAAAATTCACTAAAAAGTAGAAGTAAATAGTAACAATTTTCTTTGTGCATGCACCCGCAGTCTACCAAGTTCTAAAGGAGGATTTTTCCTATCAATTGGAGAGTCTCTACAAATTATAAAGATGTCGTTTTTGTGGAGAGGTTTGAGGGTTGAACTCTACTTGTTTGTTTATATTAAGGAGTTAACATTGGTCTTTCAGAATTAGTCAAAGTGTGCGTAAGCTGACCCGGAACACCTGAGTTATCAAAAAGAGAGAGTTAACATTCTACCACTTGACAACGAAAACAAAATAGAGGATAGGTCAATTTCGAACTCTTTTTTTTTTTTTTACCAATTTAGGTAAATCCTATGTCTACTTTAACCTCACTTTGGCTTATTTTCTTTCCCTTCTCAACTTTTTCAATTCCGACTCAAGTTTCAACCTTTGAAAACGCGTCTCAATGAGATGAATCGAAAGAAACATATACTAATATGGATCAGTTTTGAAGACAAGGCAGGAAGTCCAAAGCACACAAGGCTTTCCGTTTATGGTGGCGTCCGAGTAAGGCATTCAATACACAACCTTATCCCACATTTTCTTAAACTTCATTCCCATTCTCAAACTTGTGCCTACCACAATGCTGGTAATGGGAGTACATAACCAACTACTTCATCATGGTTTGCATTTTTCAAGTTAAGTTTAACCTCAAAATACATCTTTTCATTCTTCAGTGATGCATATTTGATTATTAAACCCAAATCTCATCAAATAAATCATCATTTGTGTACTCAATTCTTGGAGGAAAAATATTTGATCAACTGTATCTATACCTCCACGAAAGAAGATGAAGAAGAAAATGTATGTCCATTGAACTTGTCAGATAAATGGGGAATAAACAAGATGATTTTATTCCACAAGGTAACTGGATTTTGAAATTGAATCAAATTCTATTGGTAACCATATGATGGCAGAGGAGAAGAAAGATACTTTGATGGACATTGTATCTTGGAAGCCGTATGAGGAGATAAGTTTTTCCATTTACAATGGCATCTGGTTTGTTGTTGTGGCGTCTGGGTTTTGTACACCCAGTTTTTCGAGGGGTTTTCGATGTTTCTGGTTCGAACAGAGTAAAGTAAGTAATTTCGGTAGCTAACCACTGTAAACTATTACCATACTCGACAGTTAGTTACCGAAATTGAGATTCATTTTCAGCATTCAATTATCAAAAATATATGTTTCTTATTGTTGTTGTATGCATTTCCGACATGTAGTTACCAAAATATAATATTGTTTTCAACATCTATTTACCGAAATGTATGTATGATTTTCGTATATGGTTGTTCGGCAGTTATTTACCGAAGGTTGAACATATGTTCAACATGTAGTTACCGAAATATAATCTTTTTTTCAACAACTATTTACCGAAATGTTATGTATGATGTTTGTATATATAGTTCGGCAGTTGGTTACCGAATTTTGTACATATTTTTGACATGTTGTTACCGAAAGTGATCTAATTGCTATTACCGTATATATACATACATGTATGTATATACTCACAGAGACAGAGAGACTGACGAACAGAGAGAGAGAGACACCTTGAAGGTGCGGCGGCAGGAGTGACGGTGGTACGGTGGTGACTATGGAGGTGGGAGGCGGCAATGGGGGTGGGAGACGTAAATAGGGGGAGGGGGCTTAGAGTGGGAGTTAAAGTGTAATTTTTGAGAGGGAAAGGATATAATGGGAAGATCAGGTACATTTAATGGGTTATATGGAGAAATTTTTTGTTTTTAAAATATTAAAAATGGGCTACGTGAAGAAGTGAGCTAAGGGAGGAAATATAGGGCTGCGAATAGTCGCCCCCAAAATCAGGAGCAAGAGATTCATTTTTTTTCCCTTTCTTTTCTTCTTTTCCGACGTCTCTCTCTCAGTTCTCACCTCTCTCACCTTCTCTCTTCAATTTCATCTACTATGAGTGAGATTTTTGAAAAATCCCAAGTACTAAAGTTGTTCTACACAACGAGAGCTTCCTATCTATCCAAGAAAATTTATGATCGGAGCACTTCGAAGTTTCCTCCATGTTTGGGCTTACTTCTAACCTTCGAGGTAGGGATCTCCTGCCTTCTTTACATATTTAAGTGTTAGCTTGATGTACAAAAATCAAGTTTGATCATCTATTTTGAGTCTTGAATAAATCCAGTGTATGCTGAAAATTTCGAGGTTTGGTAATCTGTCTTTTGGGGGTCCTTCTGCTAGGAATCAATTTTTGGTGTCTTCATAACTGTTAAAGTACGTTTCAATACGAAGATTTTGGTACCAAGATCATGCAAAAACAATGATCACACAATTAGTTATGAATTTTTGAATGCTGGCTGTTTGCTGAATTTGCGAATCTGTGCGTGGCTGACTTTTTTTTTAACTTTCTGGGCATGATGAACATTTTGGGTGGCTTTGGGTCTTTTACAGGATATGCATATTTAAGTTAAGAAGAGTTTGGTGTCGGAATCAAGTAATTTGGTTAAGTTTACAATTTTTGGTGAATTTCTAAAGCAGGGCTGGTTGAATGGTGCGAAAATGGTTGCGAATCGGTTTTTCTTTTGATTGTTGGGTTAACCTCCTCTCATTTCTGAACCTGGAAATTTTATTGAGTGTAGTGCTTGTAGTGGTGCAACGTTTAGCGTTGGTTTCAATATTTTTGGGTTTAAGATGAAAGGGTTATGATTTTTCTAAGGGAGTATGGCAAATTTACTCAAAGAAATTGGTGGTGCCTTGTCTGCGGAGACCTTTGGGGGGTTTTGGAAGAACTTAGTTTTAATCTAGGGTGTTCTAACTTTCAATATGTGTTTATGGTTTGTTTCTTGTAGCTTGACTCTCGTCTGTGACCGTTGTTGTTGTTGTTGTTGTTGTTGATGTTGTTGCTGTTGAGAAACCCTTGGGAATCTGTTAAAAATCTGCTCGAAGGCCATCATTATCGATAACATTTTCTTTGTTATCGATAACACTGTTCCAAAACCCAGAAAAAAAACCTATTGTTATCAATACCCTCTGTCATTGTTATCACTACCCTCGAGACTAGAATGACATTGACCCCATTGTTATCGATACCTTCCTGCATGGTATCGATAACATTGCGTTTTAACTGATCTTTACCCATCGTTATCGATATCATTCCTCAAGGGTATCGATAACATCATGTATTTGGACAACTTTGCTGATTTTGATCCCTCCTCCACTATTTTGGGTTCCGGTCATTTCTAATCTACTCCGAACACTTCCCAAATGGTCCCTAACTTGATCGCCCGTATCAAGCGACTTCATTGAATGTATGCATGGTTTTTAATGCTCAATTAGATATGAATTCATGAAAATCATTTTGAATGTCATTGTTGGATTTGAATGGTACAAATCTGTCGGAAAAAGGATTTTGAAACTTTACGAACACGACGAGAATACTTCAAGAGCCTGGCAGAGGACATTGAGGTCCTTTAATTGGCCCAGTAGGAGCTATATGCTCTTATTTGATACTTCAGGACATCCCGATGGATAAAGTGCCTCGCAATGGATATTGGGGTCTTTTAACTAGCCCAGTAAGAGTTTCGGCTCATGACACATGTACGAGACACGCTGTGACATATGGTGCTTTCAAAGGTTATACGATGAAACACGTGATTGGTTTATGAAGTTGATGAAAGAGATTTTGGGTTTTGTTAAAGGATTTCGATGATAATAATAATAAAAAGAATCTTTTGGCATTCTGAGCGAATCAATGGATTCTGATATTCAAGCTCGAATCCACAAAGTTTTACCTGTACTAGTTTGGGTGTTCGTCCACACTACCTTACAACCAAAATGGAAAGCTTTGTATGAAATTGGTTTTGATAATCGATGATGTGGATTTGAGACAGAATGGAATATTCATATGAGAAACAAAGAACTTGAACTTGAGTTGCCACCTTGGATCGTTCAATATGTCAATGCATGTTTTATATTCCTTCTTTTAGACCTCCAAATCATTGTGGCTTGTTCTCTTGATATGTGGTGGGCAACTTGTTATGTGTGAATGCATATTTGGTACCTTAAGGTGCTATGCATTGCGAGAGTTTCATATAGGGTATTTGCACGTTAGTTAAAAGAAATCTTATTGTGAAGGGATTGTACTAGACGTTAACTTGAGATTTGAAGTTTGACTTGGGGTTGACGGGTGAGTTTCCTTGTTGAGGTGCGGTATTGTTTGACTTGTCATTGCTTACTTTATGTTCTAACTCTAAATGCGTAGTGTGTATATTTTTGTGAGAGGTTGGCTAGTTGTGTAAGAAAAGAAAGTAAAAACATTTTGTTAAAGAACTCAGATTAATCTTCAGGTCATTGAAATGGAAATGAAAAGGCAAGGATTGATTTGGGTAACGCCTTAACCGTAAGCTGAGGGTTTAAGAATATTGGCGTGCGTGGGTGAGAGTGTCAGTGTTTGAGAAATAGAGTTAAATATTTTTCAGGGTGAGTATGATATTTTGAATTCCACTTTTTGACAAAATAAATATGCTTTTGGAAAATGTATTTCCTTGGTATCTGTCTTCATTTCTGCATATAATTTAGGTATGGATATCTTTACGAGCTAATGTAGCTCACCCTATCCTTCCAGGTACCCACCATGGCACTTAGCTTGGGTTGCACGGAATGCACATTGAGACGTCTCTTGAGAGTTTCATTGGTATCATTAAGGAAGTGTTTATCATCTAGTCTAATTCATGTTATATACTTTACTCGCAATTGAAGGTTGTACCATTTGATTAGAATATATGTAAAGCCAGGTATAAACTCCTCTCCTTGATTTTTTTTATTTTTATTAAACTATTCTTTCTTTATACTTTGCTTTTCAATTTCAATGTTAGTATATTTTATTTTTTTATCATTATTTAATGATGAACAACTGTTCATAAGAAGAAATCTCAAAAAATTTAAATGCTCTATTTTTTAATTCATTTAAACCGATGTAAACATCTTATTTTTCTGATCATATTATTCTAAGGCCCTGTTTGGATGCATCATATAGAAGGGGGATTATTTTTCACCCCTTGTAAGACCTTGGCCCCACACTTCGCCCCCATTTGGGAGCCATAAACTGTAGGGGTTTTCCAGAACATCGTTCTTGGCTAAAACCGGAGAAAGGGGCATCAGCGTTCTTATCTTCGGCTGGGGTTTGAGGTCCCCATAAGTTATCCCCCCTAATCCCCCTCGAAAATGGACGATTTCACCCCTTCTAATCCCCCTTCTCCCAACCCCCAATACCCCAGCCCAAATTCAAAACCCTGTTTTTTTTTACTATGAACAGAGACAATGAAACAAGAAGAAGAGAATGAACAAAAATAGATCGGAGAGAAGGAGGGATCGAACCAGGCCAACGAGACCGTGGTGTCCACTAGGGATCAGAGAAACGAAGTGTGTCGCAGTTTTTCTTCCTTCTTCTTCTACTGTTCTCTCTCTCTCACTCTTAAAAGAACGAAATGGGACAGGTTCGATAAGAACAAGGACAATAACATGAAAATTATTAGGTGCATGTGTGCCCAAGTGTTATCATGCACCCCCACTCATAATCAATTAAAAATGTAAATTAAATAAGGGTATTACAACCCCCCCCCCATAAAATAGAATTTTTTTATAAAAAAAATGAATTTTATAAAAAAATATATCTATAATAATACTAAAATCGTTAATTTGTTAGTAGAAATAAATATTATAGCTTAAATTGTGAAAGAATAATTAAATTTGCAATTACATATAAAACATAATACATAATTAATTTAGGGACTGCATAAGGGCAAAAGGGTCATTTGATAGTTTTTTACATCATCCACCCTTCCTTATACCCCCTATTAATCCTCCATCCAAACAAAGTATTATTTAATCCCCTTCTCTAATACGTCATCCAAACAACCTCTTATTTAATCTCCTCCATAAATATCACACTAATGTGAGACATTCCTTATTAACTAATATCCCTACTATCTTATCCCATATTAAATAATACCTCCAATTCTTTCCCCGCATCCAAACGGGTCCTGAAGGACTTAACTAATTTGAGTAAATTACACTAAGCCCCCCTCAACTAATTCGTATTTTTACTTAACCCCCTCAGACTACAAAATCCAACATCGTGCACCCTCTAACTATCCAAAGTTGACACTTAACACCATTCTGTTAGGTCTCCATCCATATGACAAACGGAAAAAGGCAGTCAGCTTAAATGGGGTGTTTGGATCGAGTACTTACGCACGTTGGATGCCGTTGATTCCAGCGTTAGCCCACTCGGTTTTTTTTTTTAAATTTTTGGACGGCTCAGATCGGCCGTCTGGTGGTCGGAGACAACCGTCTGGTGGCCGTCGGTGCATTTTCCCTACTCTACCATCGGTACCAATATTATTTTCGTTAATTTTTGGCTTTAGGGCTCTCGTTGATAAGATATTTGGTTGTACGAGAGCCCTAAAGCCAAAAATTAACAAAAATGATATTGGTACCGATGGTACCGTAGGGAAAATGCACTGACGGCCACCGGACAGTCGATCCAAGCCGTCCAAAAATTTAAAAAAAAAAAAAAAGGGAGTGGGCCTACGCGGGTATCAATGGCATCTGACATGCGTAGGTGCTCGATCCAAACACCTCGTTTAAGCTACTGCCTTTTTCCGTTTGCTATATGGACGGAGACCTAACAGAAGGGTGTTAAGTGTCAATTCTGGATAGTTAGAGGGTGCACGATGTCGAGTTTTATAGTCTGAGGGGGTTAAATAAAAATGCGGGTTAGTTGAGGGGGGGCTTTGTGTAATTTACTCAACTAATTTTTGTCCACACCCCAGCCTATCTTCCCTCTCCTTTTTTCAGTTTTGATTTTTCATTTCATTTTGCCTCCCAAATTTTTTAGACTTCGCCTCCAGCAAATCCCTATAACCATTACCCACTAATCAGATGGATTCGTCGGGAGCATGGGACGGATCGGCGACGGGCGATTCAAATAATGATGCGGAGCTCTTGAAGCGGGTTTGGCGTACCGAGAAGGCTGCTCCAGAGATCCTTCAATTCGAGGCCCGTTTGGTCCAGAGATCCCGTGAACAGATCCAGTTGGTGGTCTCTCTCTCTCTCTCTCTCTCTCCCCGTTTATGTGCATACGTTTGTGTCTACAAGTAGCTCTGGATCATGTCTTAATTTTATAGGTTTTTTTTAGTCCCTTTTAGAACATGCTCCTAAAAATTTTGACATGCAAGAGATTGGGATACCGTCTGATTTGCTGGGTTAATTTTACAACCGCCAGAAAAGTATCAAATTTATTAAGGACATTGGTGTTAAATATGCTTTGTGGAACCTAAGTGACATTCATTTTCCCCGGAGTGATATAGGGAAACAACATGGTAATTTTGTCATTGTTACCATATAACCCCACCACTGTAACGACAAATCAAACAATTTATTACCAATCCTTTATCCCAGTCCGTAGCAAATCAAACAAAGGAGGGTTATAAACCTGTTCACTATTAATACCGCTTGACTACCAATCTCAATACCCCCTGCTACGAATCTCTTAGAAACTAAACTACAACCGGCGTCAAACAAGGCCTTGTAGTATACAGGCGAATGACTGGATTTATGAATGTGTTTTGACCCATGAACCTGTTTTGAAGCTCAAAATACATGGTTTAATTGAATGACTTAGATACGAGGTACCCAAGGAGTCCTCATTTAGGATGAAGGGATCAAACAATTTGGGTGTGTTCACGCTGTGGCCTTTGTTTGTGGGGGTTGCAGCACCAGATATCAGGCTTTAAGCTATTCTTTTAACAAGAAGATCATTGGCGGTCACAACTACTTCCTAAAGGATTATGAAATATCTAGGTTGATGCTAGATATATAATTAACTCTTCGCTAGATAACTTCAATCACAAAGCACAAGTAAACAATCGCACGAGACACAAAGATTACGTTGAAAACCCCAATACGGGTAAAAACTATGGGAAGGAATCATGCACTAAAAACTTTTGTACAATTACAAGTAATACTTAATAATGACTGTGTGTCCTCTCCACGAGTCCTAAGAACTACTTGCTGAATCCATGTTCATCGTACCTTTGCATGATCGCCGATCTTGAATCCTCAAGCCTTCCAGAAATAGTTCCGAACTCCACGAAAGGATTTTCTTCAATGATTTGGATGCTGATGAATGATAAGAATCTCTTGAAGATGATTGATTAGCATCAAGATCCCATGAATCTTCACAATACTTCAAGATACAAGGAACGTACCCCTCAACAGTGTTCTGAGATGTAAACGAGGGCACACCGAAACTAATAGCTGCGCTCGGGTAAGCAAAACGTAAGAAACAGGGGCTATATATATATTCAAGTGCTCAATCCCCCTTTTTCATTTTTATTGACCTAACGGGTCAATAATAGTTAAGGCCCTAAAACCCATTCCAACAAAAAACTGAACTGGCCCAATAACAACTTGATTATGCTTGAACAAAATACTCCGTTTTCCAACTCTTTCACGAACCGGCCCAACAAGAACTTGACTAAGATCTACCGCACTCATATACAAAAATTGAGATTCCTTTCCACACCCTAGCACAGACTCTCTATCAAAATATAAAAGAAACAACTTGATAAAAAAACGATACACGCACATGTGTATTTTTGTCATGAGCATGCCAACCAAAAAGGGAGCTCGGCCTATGGAGCTTCAGATTAGTCATTGGGTACTCCATGAGTAGTTGAGTCCCATGTGACCAAATGTAAGAAGCAGCCAAATGTTGATCTTTCTTGCACAGAAGCAGAGTATGCTGCAGCAACTATGGCTACACAGGAGTGTGTTCGGCTTAAACGACTTCTCAATTGGTTACATGGTACTTTGGTCGATGAGTTGTTGCAACATACATTATGTGAATTGTGAGCCAACTTTTGTCTCATGCTTATAAGAATTGTCGCCATTTGATTTTTTGGGAGTGCCATGAGGAAATGTCGCATGGTACTCTGAGAGTGTTGAATATTTCTCTAGTTGAAGGCTCCAATGGTGATGAATAATGAAGACGTGGGACCATCTATGTCAGTGTCTCTCTAGTGGAAACATATAGAATGGAGATGTCCAAGGGTATACTCATATGCAGCAAAGGTTCCTTAAGTTTTGTAGAGAAAGAGCAATAGATATCTCCTGTAAAAAGCCTAAGAACCATGCTTAAAATCTTCTGAGTAGATGAAGGCAGCGTTTCTCGGGACATAGTTTTTGTGCTTGTCGTAGCTCTCGAGCTGTGAGTGTTCTTAGGATTAGTATACGAGATTTCCTTTTTTTTCTGTTTGATGGTTTGCTACCATCATCTAGTTTGCCTCTTGGATGTGTGTATAGATTCTCGGTGTATGAAATCGCAAGGACTGACAACCAATCAACCATACATCAAAGCAAGAGGCCAAAGGAGAAGGAACTTCAGTAGTTTTTCCCTCTCTGATGTAAATCTGCTGGCAGTTGCATGGGCAATACTATAGAATGATTTATTAATTTGTTGTCTTCTAGATAATGGAATAACCTATAATAAGCCAGCATGGGGTAGTCACTGACTGGAACAACCCTCAAGCAAGACACAATGTTTCAGGATTTTGTATCCTTGAGTTGGTTTGTCAGTTGTTTGGTGTAAAATGTAAATCATGTTTCTAATGGCAATTTTGGTACTTATACTTAGGAAGGTTTTTTGGAAGATCTCCTGGAAAGTGGAAGTGATGCACTTATTGTATCACTGAACCAAATGGACATGGACAGGACACTCTATCTGTTGAGATCGTATCTTCGTACTCGTCTGCAGAAGGTGACCATGACTGAACTCTTTCATTTGCTTTATGGCTTGCCTGAATTTTTTTAAGGAAAACACTTGCTTTCCACAGTGTTGATACAGTGCTGCGTCAGTAGATCTTACTTTACCAATCTATTTGGATATTGCGTGTTGTTTTAGTGATTGTCTTTTTCATTACAGATTGAGAAATACATGTTTCACATCCATAAAAATACTGAGCTGTGGAATCGGCTTTCAGAACAAGAACAGAAATTCGCCCAAAGGTAAAGGCTTTTTTATTTTCCTACTGCTTTTTTTTTTTAACATGGAATCCAAATGGATATTTTTACTATATCTCAGTCTGTTTATGTCTCTGTCACTCAGGTGCATTGAAGATTTGGAAGATCATTTTGATAAGTCTGTTCTGTCAAAATTGCCCGACCGTTATAAGTCCAGTGTAAAGCAATCTGTTATAAGTGAAGAGGATGACATGGGTAATGCTTTCATCTTTTGCAAATTGATGTTAGTTACTTTCTTCTCGTATCCGTCTTGGTGTGTAGTTTACATGTTCAAGCAAAGTGTGCATGAATTCTGTATTTTGTTAAGTTTGAATAACAGAAGATAAACTTGTCTTAAGTTTATGGCAGTTGCGACTTGCGAGTTTAGCTAAGAGGCTTGAATTGTTAATCCAAGGTGTGAATTGAAAGTTTGTTGTCTTGTTGTGGATGAAAATGGATATGTCAAGCATCAGGCACAGCTTGTATCATGCACGTGCTGGATTTATACAGATCCTTGATTACTGGAATTATGCCACCACGGCAAACTTGCTGCATTATAAGCTGCGTCCTGAATAAAAGTAGCCATTTGTGTCAATATTTGAGTATTGTATTTGAAGCATCAGTTTGCCTACTTAAATTAATAGTCCATATAAGTATTTGAGAACAGCTGTAATTGGAACAAATTAATGGAAATTACTTTGCTGGCTGTTTGACTTCTTATTAGAGTCTGTGATAATTGTGGATGTCTCAACCTTTGTTTCCTAATTTCACATCGAGTAAGGGTTAGTTTCCTTTTTATTGTACTTGACCATATTGCTAAGAAAAGGTTGTTAATATGACATTAATAACAGTAAATAAACCTGAGTTTTTTCTCGGCTGTCATTTATACTAATAGTTTGTACACTTTGTATTGGTAACATCTTGCTTTATTTTTCCATTTTGGCCTGTTACAGTCCCAGAACCTCATCTGGACACGTTTGTTATCTGTCGAACCAAGACATCCTTGGGAGCTCTCCAGCTTGATAACAGGCAATCTATCATATTCTTCGGGTTTCTTACTGTTTTTCTCCTTAATATTTGTTCTCTAACAAATTGGAATCTCTCAATCTTGCAGCGGGGTAGAGGATCCTGTGGACCTTGATCCTGGTGATCTATATGCTGTCCGTTACAAGTCGATAAAGCCCCTCGTTCACAGTGGCCGAATAGAGTTAGTGTGAAAAAAATGGAACCTGCTGCTAACAGGTTGTCTAGGAGTAAATGGTACCCGAATTGTGATATTATTTGTATACTTTATGCAATATGGCTCTGTGGTACTGTCATCAGAGAATGGAACCTTAGTTGTGATAGGAATTTGTTAGTGGCAACAAGTGCCTGAATTTCCGGATGTGGCTATGCACTATACTTGTCTCGCGAAGATAATACAAGAACTCTGAAACTCTTATTCAAGAGACTGAAACTGTGCATCACGGCTCGGGTGTGTTTATTTACCAAATCAATTGAGTTTATATGTGAAAATTTGTGCATTGCTCAATGCAAATTCAAGCGTAGGCCATGGAAAGGTTCCAGCAGTTGAAAGATAAATTGAGCAAAGCCATGTAAAGGATCCAGCAGTTGAAAGATAAATTGAGCTTTGCTCATCTCTGTTTTTTGGTTCAAAAACAGAGCAAACTCATTCAGACTATGTTGCTCATTTCTGTTTTTTGGTTCAAAAACAGAGCAAAGTCATTCAGACTATGTTTTCTCTGACACCATCACTTTTTCAATTTATTTATGCTCTGATTAACATTGAAAAATGACGCACCAGATGAACAAAAATACTAATTACAAAGACCAAACGAGAAAGTTGCATTGATCTGGTTAAGTTTTTGGTAGTAGAAAAAATCATCAGATAACTACAAGATCCAACGAGAAAGAAATGTCTCAAAGCGGTAGATCTCAACTCACTAACTTCAAAGACCCAAACCCAAATCACCAAAGTTGAAAAATATAATTCAAGAAAATCAGAGAATGATAATTACAGGATCCAATGAGAAGAGTCTCCAACAATAGATCTCAACTTACTACAAAGAATCAACCCTCAAGAAATGTCTCAAGCCACTAGATCTCAGCTCACTAACTAGTAACTACAAATACCATCCTTTCTCGTATCTATTTAGCCGTCTAGTCTGCAATTATTTGTCTGTGGAAAATCATTATTCTGTTTTGTGCTTGGCTGCTTGCAATAAGAAGTGCTGTGGCATGCTTTAAGTATTGTATTTTCCCCTTTCATTACTCTAATTTAGACATGGGTAACAGGTCGTGTCGGGTCATGTTTGTGTCGGGTCAGCCGAGTTCATATCACAAACCACCCGACCCATTTAGAATTCATATTCTCGAGTCGTGTCATTTTTCGTGTTTTGTGTCAGAAATGGTCAACCCTAACCCGCTAACTACGTGTTCGGTTTGATTCGTGTCGTGTTATCGTATTTCGTGTCTGTTGCCCAGATCTACTATATATTTTATACTAATTTTTCAAATCCATACCATAAGTCAATTTGTGTAGGAATACTGGAAAATGAGCCAGGACCAGGGTTCGATTTCAAGCCCAGCCCAGCCCCTTTTTTTTATTTTTTTCCCCTTATTTCTACATATATATATATATATAATAATCTATTATATATATGTTCGTGTTCAGGTTGTGTTCCGGTCGTGTCGTGTTAATGAGTGACATGGAAAAGTAATCGTGTTAGTCGTGTCTCGCGTGTTTAACCCAAACCCGACCCATTTAGAATTCGTGTGTCTCGAGTCGTGTTATTTTCGTGTTTCGTGTCAGAAATGGTCAACCCTAACCCGCTAACTTCGTGTCGTGTTATCGTGTTTCGTGTCCATTGCCCAGCTCTACTCTAATTATGTGATAGTTGCAGGTTGGATAACAAATACCATAAGCCCAGAAATATAATATTTTACATCTTAAAATTACTTGTACCTGATTTTTTTATTGTAGGAATTAAAGAGTTCGTTGTAGGGATTTGTATGTACTGAATTCAATCTTTGTCTGGGAGCTAAGTATACTCTAGACTCATTAAGGTCACCCAGGATGACTGTTGTGGCAGATTCCTGCATTCTGAGGTAGTCGCTAAATTATCCATTGGAGCAGACGCTTGGTAGGAAGTTAGGTACACTGGACTGTACTATTCCTGGTAGGCCATAGTTTGAAGCCGAGGTCAACCCTGCTCAAGTCCATGTAAGTTATGGCCCAGGTCACCAATTCTAAGGCCTGCTTTGGAGAAGGCCATGAATGACCCAACCAGAAATATTTCTCCACTGAATTTTAAATTAGCTCCTCAGCTATGATCAGCTAAGTTACAACCAAACAGATTTTTCTTTGCTGTTGTTTGAAGTAGGTTTTTACAATCTCTCCCCTCACATTGGTTTCGAAGAGAAGTGATCAGTGAATGGGGTCTTTTACGGAATCTTTGATTTTGACAGTAAGTTGAGCTGCTTTTTTCACAATACCAAGGTGCATAATTGCATGAGCGGGGAAAGGGATGGGAATGCTTTTGTTCACGTGCAAAATAACTCAGTTCGTGGAGGATTGGATTATGGAGTCGTGCTCCTAAAAATCATTATGCAGCCTTTGTGCATTTAAGAATTTACTAATATATACAGCATGAAATGCGAGGGCCAACCATAATATGGAGTCCTAGCTCTACGTTTCTTACCAACTGCAAATGATTCTTACTTATTTCTTCTGAGCATGCTACATCCAGTTCAACAACCAATTGGATCTGATTGAAGGACTAGAAAAACACTCGCCAAGACTGATGAGATCCACTATTTCCTAGCACCTGGCATCACGTGCCTTTACATTTTACCTTTAAATTGGCTGGATAAATGGACCACATTAAGATTTTGGTACAATCTAAAGATAGTTTGGGCCTCCTTTCATGCTAGTGCAATTAGTTGTTGGAATCCTTACTGAAATTTTTCTGGCCATAACCTCACTAGTCATTACAACACTGGGAGGATTCAAGAATCAAAGTGTGACCCTGAATAGGTAAATAGAATGTTTCAGCACCTCTTCTTTCTACTAGATGTTATTTGTTTTTCTCTGCAAGCCATTTGATTCATCGTCGACGCTGACATTAATTGTTTGAACTAAGATTCGTTGTTCATCTAAGATTGGTTGTTCATCTGGTAGTATCATTCAGGTTCATGATTCACTTGTAGCATGACTTTTGCCTGAATGTTTTTGGTGCTTCATATTTTGTGATCAGAACACATGAGCAGAAAATGATGGAATAAGGTGAATTATTTTGTCCGCTTTCAGATTAGGAAGATGGTTCACGCTGGACAGGAAGTGGTAATGATAGGGGGTTCACATGCATTACATCAGCATGAGAAGTTGGCAATTGCTCTTTCAAAAGCAATGCGGGGTCATTCTCTTCAAAAGACGAAGAACGATGGACAAGTTCATGTTCACACAAAAACACATTTGGACAGTGCTATTCTTAAAGAGGTGTGTGATTCATTTTTTTGCTTTTGTTAACTTGTGAACTAATTCATTTGGAAGTCAATTGTGTACTTTCCGGCTTGGTTGTTGAAAATGTATGTACTTCGAGATAATGATGTCATTTTTTCCAGTAACCTCATATGTTCTTCTGAATGCATTTATTTTGTCTGTTGTTGCCCTTGATGGTTCATTGCAGCTACTAGATTTTGTGTTACAACTTTTGCGGAATCTCACTAGTGTTCTGTTTTAGCATCATTAATGTGCCAGCGGTTGTTTTAGTTACTGGGCCAAATTCTGCATGATCTTTAAGTCCCTCTTCAGTTCTTGATATGTTCTTGTTACCTGCAATGTTTTTGTTGTTATACGGGCTTACTGCCCTTGAATGATACATCCACAATTTTTCTGTCCTCTGCACCTGGCTTGCGGAGAAGGCCTTGTTTTTTGAGATCAGTGAAGGCTTGCGGAGAAGTTATAGTCCTCTGTTATGACATTTTTGTCTTGAAATGGTCATTGCAGGAGATGGAACGGTCGGCTGATATGCTTGCTGCAGGTTTACTTGAGATGTCACAGACCCTTCACTTTCTAGTAAATTTTACCTTCGCCAGGTTAGTGTAGCTTAGCTGGCCTTTGTTTTATATTCTTTTTCTCCGCAATGTCTTTTTAAGTTTGTTTGCTACATGTGTGATTGTCTTTATGCTCCTGTATTCCACACTGCCCTAACATTATTTTATGTTTCCCAGAATTGGATTGACCCGTCTGATAGTTCAACTGATTCAATACTAAATCACAAACCTCTTTGGGCTACTTATACTTCCAAACGTGACAATGGCAAGAAAAAGAAGACGGTAAAGAAACAAGGAGATCTCTACCGAACTTACGGAACCCTGTGTGAGTACAACCCCCCCTGTCTTTTGTTTCTACTTTTGTCTATGAGTTAAGCCTTATGAATTCCCTTTAGTAGTAGAATTTTTATAAACCCTCTACCAGCTGACGAACTTGCTGAAAAGTTAATCTCTTAGTGTAACGAATGAAATTTGTAGTCTAACACCTACACATTCATTTATTCCATACGGTTTACAAGCATCATTTTAGCGACGCATGATCGAAAACCATTATTAAGTCAAAACCCAAACTGCTCTAAAACCTCTAATAGTTAACAACACTCAAGATAATGTTTAGGAAGGTGGTTTCCACAGTAACAGTTAAAGTGTAACGGTGCTCGTGCTGTCAAAAGACTCAAAAGTATTCTGTATTTGCACTCTGATAACTCAGAATAAAAAGTGCAACTTTATTTTTTTACTGTATTTGTGAGTGAAACAAGGAAAAATAAAGATTATGTGATCGGTAGTGAGTTCCATGGTCTTCACGATTTCATGAGATCTATTGGAATATAATCAGCTCCTTCGTGCAGCTTTGTTTTCTCGTTGGCTGATGTGGATCCACACCTGATGATGGAAGATGAAAGTCTTGTGTGGACGAGTAATGATGTTATTGTTCTTCAGCATCAAAGTGAAAAAAATACCCTTTTGCTCTTTTCCATTTCGTACACCCTGATTAAACTAAAAGTTACTACTACATTCATGACTTTGCAATTCCATTTCATTCAGAATTCCGGATGAATGAAAAGTTGTAAGATTGGATGCTGATTTTCTACGGATCCCTCAAATAAATATTGTAAAATTAATGAACGGATCGGATCATTTGTGTGGGACCCAAAAGTGGGCCCCACGAAAAAAATCTGTGCACATATCCATGCACAATAAGTCTGTGTCGGCAGTGTTTCTGTAAAATGACTCAAATAAGAACGAGTAACTTGCAAAAGGAGCACTCCATACAGCAGCTAGGTTAGGGATTCACGAGGTCATAGAGCGTCACGAGAATGTTTTCAACCTCTTATTACATCAAATGAGTGAGCATAAACAAACAATACTAGGGCTTAAAGACAGTTCTACAACAACATCCTGCACTTGGCTGGAAGATTGGCACCTCAAAACAAACCTACTCAAGTTTCTGGTGCAGCTCTACAAATGCAATGCGAGTTGAAGTGGTTCAAGGTAATATACACTGCCAGTTATAATACAATTGAAAGTGGCACTCACTCTTCCAGGAGGTGAAAATGAAGATGGCTTTCCAGTTTTCTCCAAAGTCCAAAGAATTGGCACTCACCATATTTGTTATTTTCAATGCAATATCTATGTTCACATCCACCACTTCTCTATTAATGTTCTCGTCCATCCTCACTTCGCGCTATGGAGAGGATGATTTTCTCTTTGTTCTTCCCCATAGGCTGAATATTGGTTTGGTTACCCTTTTCCTCTCCATAACAACCATGGTGGTGGCCTTCAGCTCTGCACTATATCTTGTTCACTTGTTTGGATCCAATCACACACGGATAATTGGTCCAGTGACTGGATTTGCCTGTTTACCAATCCTTTCTTTCGTATCCTTGCAGTTCCCCCTCCTCGTGGACTTGATCACGTCAGCATATGGCAGTGGTATTTTCAGTAAGAAAAGAAACCGGCTCCCCTTTTATTGAGGTGGTCAAAAACTCCAAAAAATGCGAATAAAATTGATGCAAATTGGCTTTGTTATAGAGAATGGCAGGTTCATGAGAAGGTGTTTGCATTGCCTTGAGACCTTCGTTTTGTTTTTTTATTTGTTGTAGAGAATGGCAGGTTCATGAGAAAGTGTCGAATGCCTTGAGAACTTTGTTTTGTTTTTGTTTTTTTTATTTGTTGCGAAGGCATGTCATTGTGGCATACGCTTGCAGGGTCTGTTTTTTATTTGGCTTGGTGTGCTGTTCTGGGGAATGCCCGTTAGGTCCTGTATGAGGGCGGCTACCTTTTTTTTGACAAGTACGATTCTTATTAAAGCCAAAACTAGAAAAAACAAAGTTCAGGAGATGTCTTAACAGACAGCCCTGAAACCTAACACCTACCGAGCTTTACACTATACATACAAGAGCATCAACCACATGCCAGAATACAAGCCAAAAAGAGAAGAAGCAAGGATACAGAGAAAGCAACAAGTACGAAACAAATGGCAAGCTTATCCAAATCAGCAGGACCCTAGCACAAAACTTAGGAAGTCCTCAAACCTCACACAGGGTCCTATACGTCTTAGAGGATTTCACCGTTCTAAATGAGCTGAAACTCCGTAGCACCAGACCTAATCGCAGAGAAAGCTTCTCCTCAACTACAGGCCACCGCCATATGAAGGATAGTCCTTTGCTTCCTGCCCCTCCAATTGTAATGGCTGAGTAGTGATAAGGTTGACCAGGATATGACTGGGGATGAGAACAGAAACCTGGTAAACTTTGTGTATGAGATTGGGAAAGTTGCCCAAATTAAGTCTCTGAGAAAGGGCTACCAAACAGTTTTTCATAGATTTTGATTGTGTTTGCTTGCTCAACAAAACATTCTGGCCATCCTACCGCGGAAGGACATGTTTGGGTGAATGCATTAGATTTAGACTAGTACAGGTAGAACATTCATCGTCATAGATTTGGTTGACAGAAGGACTTGACAAGCGCAAAGTCGAAGCTTCTAGTTTCTTTGAGAGACTGTCTGCTGATCTCTTTGTTTCAGCATCCTCTCTAAACTCAGACGCCACCTCTTTTTGATTGGGGCAAGTGACTCGGAAAATACCAGTGTTGTGATCACTCATACTCCTCTAATTCCCTAAGAAAGGAGTATGCTTCTTCGTCCTTCGGGCTTAGAAAACTACCATTATACATGGACTCAATCATGTTTCTATGGGTTTGCGTCTACCCATTGCAGAAATGTTGAACAAGTCTCCAAGTCTTAAATTTGTGGTGGGGTCAATTTTCGAAGTAGTTCCTTAAATCTCTCCCAAGTTTCATAAAAATTTGCATTCTTATCACGAAAATCGGCGATTTGTCTCCAGAGAGCATTGGTCTTGTACATCAAAAAGAATTTTGTTGAAAATTTGGAGAATAATGTCTGCCGTTAAGTGATAGACATGGATGCCAGATAATTAAGTCAAGCAGAGCCCGTTCTGTATTGCCTTCTTAAAAAATAAATACTTATTTCACATTTTTAAACTAAAAGATAATGTGTTTACACAAATAATTTTTTAATTTTTTTTACACCGTTTTAAATATCTCAATGAGATCTATCATACAAAATCCATATTGTTAGAAAAATTATTTGTGTAAATATATTATTTTTTAATTTGAAATTGCATTCTTAAAAAATAAATACTTATTTGAGAATCTCGAACAGGCCTAAGAGAGAGGGAATAGGCACAGACAGACTGACTCATTGGAAACATTTTGAAATTTGAAAGCGGCAAAAAATTCAAGAAAATCCTTTATATACATGTAAGGATCTTCGTGATCGAGTCTCTGGAAACTGGGAAGGAGTTTCTGACATGGGTTTTCAACTCAAAGTGTGCCACGGCAGTTGCAGGCAACACTAAGCATGATGGGGGTTTGGTGGTGATGGGGAGGAAAGCTCCTGAAGGGTTTTGGTCTCCTGGTGAGTCGTGACGATCACCCTTGTCGATGCTATACAAAAGATGAGTATGGTCTCGAACCCAAGTGAGCATAAACTCCAAATCAATCTTCAAAATAATAATCACAGAAAAGTCCTCAAGTACACTAGCAAGAAATTAGTTCAATTATCTAAAACTACGCATGCAAAACAAAATGGTCCAATCTCCAATCAACTAAATTATGCATATTAAATGTCTGGAGCTCAAGAGATGAACCGGAATTCTTGAGAAACCCATGACATACACACAACAAAATGAAACTTGAGAGTAGCTGATTTCTCTTTTCTTTGGTCCACTTGACAACAATACACTAATACGTCATCAGGGAAGCTGCAAATCCCAAACCGTACAAATCAAAAAAAGACAAAAAGGGACATGTTTACATACTTGACCCCACTCATCACTCTGCCCAGGCCCGGCACAACCTACAAGGTGGCCGCCATGCAAACGGACACAGTTTCAATGAAGGAAGCTCAATGCAGATATTCATTGGAAAACAGAGGTAAACGGAGGAATAATATTTTTCATCATTTTTCCTTCTCAACTAACCAGGAACTAAGAATAGAACAGAGTACACGAGTCCGTTTCCTCATAATTTAACTGTTAAAACTTCTGCATGGAATATAAATTACATTTACTACATCATCTTATTGCACTTGGGTTTATTACATAAACATAGTACAACAAGCATTAGCTCACCCAGCTCATGGCTGTAGCATAAGTCGTCAACCACAGCAGCTACTACAGAACTTCATGAGCTGTCATCAAACATGGTGGACAGTAACATACCTTGAACAAACTCGGATCTCCTTGACTTCTCCTTCTGATCCTTGATCGATAAAGGAGAAGATTTGACGACCCTGCTACCACAAGTCCATATCAGCTTCATGCAAGCTAAAGAACAATCTGACATGCAATTATAACAAAAACAACAGGATAAAGACCCAAATAAACAAAACACTATAATAATAGAAAAGGCATGCTCTTGGAAATGCCCCTGCACAACACCTACTAATTGTTCGCACCAACCGTCCATGCCAATCAAAAGCAACTTCAAGGTTCATTTTGGAGGGCCACATGCGTCTTGAGTCTTGTAAAAGCCTAGTAAATATTTTGTTTATTACACATTTAGTCCTTGTATTTTCATTACGCTTCTTCAAGCATACCCCATTTTTCCTCGTGCCACAGAGAAAATGCTTAGAATGCTATGTTAACAAGAGGGTGAGGTGCTCTTCCTACACAACCTTGTAACCTTAGTAGCTATTGCTTACTTTGTGGTGGCACACTTTGTAACCTTGTTCAATGCCTGTAAATGCTTGAGTTGATCAATGAAATGGCTTCATTCTGCAAGTCCAGTGCCTTTATTTGTTGCTTACGTTGGTTGTGGAATATTTCAACTTTGTGGCCCACGTACATACTTAATCTTGTTTGCTTGCATTGCCAACACATCTTGGCTTGAGTTTGGCGGGTTATGAAGGGAGTTTGTCCAGTGCCACACACATCGTGGCTCATCCACTAGGCCACTATGTAACACCAAGCCACGCTAATCCAGATTTGATATTTATACACACATTACTATCTTTGTTGCAGCCAGATATACCTATGGTGCTCATTTTTGTTTGACACTGACACTTTGAGAAACCATTCCCTAAAAGGTTTGCCCAAAGAAAAGAAGGGGACAATCGGAAAATAACTGGACCCTAGGGAAGCAGTATCCAAAGAAAATGACAAAAGGTAGCATAAACACAAGTCCTTTCAAACCAACCATATGTGCATGCTAAGTTACAACTGTTACAAATGCAACAAGTCAGGTAAAAGCTAATTAAGTAACACACGCTTCAATCAAGGAAGCAGACCAATTAGGATATTGCTATTATCCTAGCAAATTAGTAGATTGTTACCACTGTCAGAAAGTCAGGAATTAACCAACACGTGCTGCAAAGGTTTCTAGAAGAAAGTAATTACAGCAAAAGATCAAATGTGGAGCGTAGAAATTGAAAGTGGCAAAGAATGCAGTCCAAACCTTTCTGAAACATACTCATTTGTTCTTTTCTTGACGGAGGCTGTTTCAGCTGAAGAATGCAGCTGCAAACTCCCAAAGTCATCAGCCATAGGCAAGATAAACGATGACAACAACGGATCCGGTGCTGCATTGGTTGAAGAAGCTATACGGGAAGACCCTCCAAAAAGGGACTGCAAATTTCCTTCTCTTAGTTCCTTCCTCAACAAAGAAAGAGTTGAATGGGATCCACCTCTGCGGGATTTCCTCTTGCGTTGCATGTAACTTTGTGTCAAGAAATCCAAAGCATACAGTCATGGCCTCAACAAATATACACTTTCATTATTAAGAATGTGCCAAAATTTCTAAGAAAAGGGGTCTAACTACTAAAAGGATAAAAACAGTATGTGAAACAAAGAACGGCAACCTTGACATGAGCTTAGGCGTATTAATTCTTTCCCATGAACCTTAACTAACAACCTCAGTTGGGAACATAGAGCATGCTGAATTTGGGTAGAAAACCCTAAAAAAAACAAGGAAACAACAATCAAAGGATATCTTTAAAATATTTCCATGTTGCAAGGTTATATGTGCGACCATGTCGACCCCAACCCTCATTGCACAAACTGGACACACCTGCAAAGAAAGAACTTCACTTATTATTTGTCTGAAGGGAAAAAGAAAAAAAGAAACACCTGCGGAATAGCCAAAACTTTGCCTTGCTGTTGGCAAACTTAATTCAGCCAAAAACCACTACTTTTGCATTGGCTTTTAAGTTTTAACAAAGAATCTCAACCTGTAATTTCACCCCAAACCATTCTTACTTACCCTCCGTGACCGATACCACAAAGTTGAACACGAGCTTCAAGGAGCCCCTTTTTCCCTTATTTGCAAGGTAAGCATAATTGCAGCAACCCATAACATGAACCAAAATACTAGTAAAAGCTCCCATGTACATCCCCAAAATAGCAAGCCACAGAAGCCAACTTAGAAAATACAGTAACCATGATAATGGGTACCATTGAAATGAACCAGAACCAAATTAATCAAGAATCTGAAGCCATCCATATTCTCGCCTCATGCAGGTGATTTCACCTCAAGTCAAGTCTCCATAAGAACAAACTAGCGAAAGTCAAGTCTCAAGCCAAGAGGCCCAAGACCAACAGACAACTCAACTAGTTAACTACTTGGCAGAGTTGATAGCTCCAAAGCGAGCAAAAATAAGGCTCTGCATGAACCAGGTGAGACGAAAGAAATTACCCCAACAAAGCTTCTACCTCTCAAATTCTACCCCAGTTTCTCCGCCACCTTCGGATGTAACTAGTAAATAATAAAGCAGTCTAGTTTTTTAAGCCCTTGCCCCACACCCTTTCTACCAAACCGTGGTCTATTGTTTCCGTGATGATAAGTAGCTATTGTAATCCCGACTCTCACAGAAACACATATACACCACAGTAACAATAAGAAATGTTTCAAGGTTAAAATTTTTGTAAAGAAACAATTGTAGCTAGTTGTTTGAAGGAATTTCTGGAATCCTCTAGATTTGTTATTAAGAGAAAATAAGTAGAAAAGGATGCATATCTGGGCGCAGATTATGTTGGGCCACGCAGATCCTGCTATCAAGCACGAACACTTGAATGAAGACTAAGTAATCCTCTTAAGAAGCAAGAACACTTACATGAAGACAAAGTGTTCACAACATTCTTGGACAAGGGATTGATATTCTTTTTTGTGTCCATAATTAAGGAACAAAAATACTAGTCCAGAAATGTGTCAACACTTCTCATGTGTCTATAACTTATAGATATTAATACCTGATGGAAGCTTCTTATCCACTTGCTACCATGTGATTTTCAAAATTTACGAATCTCACTATCACTGTCTTGTATAACTTGCTTTAACTACATTATACTTCGTAGAAATGTGCAAAAAGTACTTCAATGAATTATTGAAGGAGAGGGTTTAGAGGTATGAAATATAAATTGTACTTATGTTCATTTTCAACTTTATTTGTAAAGTAACCTATGGTGATATAGTTATGGTGGCGTATAAGTGTGTTTCGCCGTGTCTATGTACAACACTACAATTGTGTTCTTGTACAAGTAATTAATGCTTTAGTTGCATTAACAAAAGCAAAACTCTACTTTTCAACCTTGGAACATGTCAGAATCATACAATTCAAAATTTGTTTCCTGCGATTTGATTCGATACAATCAAGTGGGTCATTGATACGAATAGATTTCAGGAATCGAAAATAACTGTGAATCAGTGAATTTTTTATTCACTTTTGATTTGCTGAATTCAATTTTGACTCTTATTTTGCCTTTTTACTGCTGGAAAGGGGTACAAACTATTTTTTTTTTTAAAGGTTTTTAGTATTGTTATATGCCATCTTTTGTCTATGTTTCTCCTTATTTAGTTCAAAAAAAGGATTTCCCTCTTATTAAGTGTTATAAGATTATAAGAAAGGGGAGATCCATTTTGAGAGTGAATCGAAAACGAAAAAAACAGAAGGGCACACATCCACCTTGAAGACCTTCAAAGGGTTTATTACTTTATTTTGTACTTCGAACGCTTTTTCACAAAGAGGGCCATAAGTAGGATTCGTGAATTTTCGTCTCTTTCAAGTTGCAATAGAAGCAGCTTACCTGCTCCTACACATGATTATAATTCATCATTTAAAACAAGCTCTATTGATTTAGGTCTAAAATTTTAATTTATAGTAATTTTTTGTCACCCAAATCCATAAATATACTTTCCCACGTATTTTAGAAATAATGACCGGATCGGAGCGATTCACGATTCGAAAAGGGACCATTTCGATTCTCAATTCGATTCACAATTTGACAACCTTGAGTCAAGCCAATTGTCTTTCAACTTCCTAATAACTATCACAACCGAAGATGAGCTTTAAGAAGCCCTTTTCCCCGTTAATTCCATGGAAACATAGTTGTAGTTATCCTATCACTAAAACAAAAAAACATTCAAACGGTCTATGTGAGCACAATAGCACATCATCATTCATCACCAACATAGCAGGTTCTAGTTCCATTGCGGGCTATTATGAGCCTAGAAAGCCAAACAAACAGTAAAGAAACGCAAACAAAATTTCCAAAAGTCAGAGCTTAAACCCATAAACTTTGAAAAGACGCTACAGGTGAGCCAAAACCAATGAATAATTTGGACAAAACTGACAAAAAACTTAAAAGGCAAACAGTAAACATAAAATGAAAATAAGCACATTTAACTCATGTAAAAAAAGGCGAGTAATACCCCATTCTTCGCCTCTACAGGATGCTCATCATCGATATGACAACACAACCCGATAATATCGAAATACTCCGAACAGAACGGGCAAGGGAACTCCTCTCTTATATCATCTTCCCCATCAATTTCTTCAAACCCCATGAACATATCTACACCAAAAAAATAAGGTCAAGAAGCGTATCTAAATATCTATATAAACACATGAACCAAAACTAAACTAAACAAACGCTAATGTCTCAACTCCCAATCAAGTCAAATCAGCCACTCTACTCTGTCAAGAGCCAAATAACCAATTAAATTCAAAAGATTTTTTATTTTTTGCTAACTGGATGTCCGGGACAACTTGCCCGCACCTCAACTAATTTCGGGCCATGAAGTTACCGACCAAACCTCCACTAGCCCCAAGATGTACCCTTTTCACAATATTTTTCCATTTCCTAACCCGTAGCATTTTTATTGACATCACACATCTATATACATACATATGTATATATGCATCTATACATGTACCAAAGACTGTATGCAGATAGAGGCATTTGGAACTTACCAGATCGAGATTGAAGAGCTAATTGGAAACGTTTTGAGGCAGAAGACAGGCGAGCGCTCCAAGAGTCAGCGTCCATGGCTTAAATTTTACTTGAAAAATTGACCTTTGATTATAAAAATCAAAGCTTTTGTTTTCGAGTGTCAATTAGTGGTATTAGGGTTTTGAAGAGATTAGCAGGGACGTTCTGAGCTTGGGGATTGTAGAAGAGAGGGAGAGAGAGAGGGGGAGAGAGAGAGAGAGAGAGAGAGAGAGAGAGAGAGGAGAAACCCTAGAAATGGTAGGCGAAGAGACAGAGCGAGAGAGAGAGAGGGTAGCTGAGGTGTGAGATGGAGAGAGCTTCGCAGGTGAAATCCGAATAGAAAAAGCTGGTTGTCTTCCTCACTATTTTTATACTGTATGTTCCATCTTTGGTTAATTGGATATTTTTTTTGGAAATGATATTGGCACTCCAAAAATTGATGCAGACACTCCCAAAAACAAAAGAAGGTGGCTTTGGAGTTACACTGATTTTGAAGTGCCTGTATCAATTTTTGGAGTGCCAATATCATTTCCCTTTTGTTTTCAAGTTGCATTTTTGGAAAAATGTTTTGTAAGGACAACTCAACTACCAAAACCTAGCAATTAGCCAATTATTAAGGGCTCTTTTGGTGATTGTTACTAGTTTTGCATCATATTTTTAAAATCACTTTGGAGGGATTAAAATATCTAGATAAATAGAGAAAACAAAAATTCAAATAAAATTTCCTATATTTATTCTGTATAGCTTTTTTTTTAAAATTAAAAGTTTTTTACTTTTTAAATTGCTCTTATATATCGAGATGAATAAATAAGTTATAAATATTTGAACACACAAACGGCTAAACGTCATAAAAGAGAAAAGTAAACCAAAATAAATAGTAAATTAGGTTAGGTCAACCCTAGGACAATAAGCAAATGCCAAATGGTAATCAAATTTTCATGAATACTGCTCAATGATTTTTTTTTGGATTATCTATTTTAATTGTTTGTCCTATTCCTACTTTTAGTTTAAGAAAACATGTCACTTTAATCCTTGTCATGTTGAGTAAATTATGTAGGGTAATTACTACAAATAAACATATCCTTTTCTGTGAAACTATAAACGGAAATGTACTGCAATGTTGACTCCAACTATAAATTGCAAACACATGAATTGTGAATTCTCGCATTTGGGTTAAATAAATTTTTGTATACTGTAATTATTTGATAATAACCTCATTGTCATATGTAAGTAATATATTTGAGGTCTTCCATAGCGGTTTCCGTAGTTGTTGTTTTCCATATCGTTGGTGAGGATAAAAAACACTCAAGTGAGGTGGACTAACACTTTCCAAAAAAAAAAAGAAGTGATGGACCAGATTACTTAACGAAAAAAGAAATAAAATGAGCTAATTTTAAGGAAAGTTTTTGTCTACTAATTTTCAAGCCTGAAGATTTTGTGTCCCTTTTAATTGAAAAATGGATGAAAAGAATATTGTACCGAAAGAATCAAATTCAATCAAGGTCATATCGAGTCGTGCGTCGACCACTTAGTGAACGCCTTGGTCATTTGCTACCTAAGTGATAGTTTTGCACAAGTTATAAAAAATATAATATAATTGCACAAATCCCTTAAATGTACAAATCTGCTAAAAAAAGGGCAAAAAAATGTATTTGGAGAAAGTAAGGCTCCGTTTATTTCGATGTAAAATGTTGTACAATGTAAAATATTTTCCATGTAAAATGTTTTTTCAGAAAACAAATTTTAAACTTTTATTTTTCAATGCTTGGTTGGCATTTGAAAATATTTTCAAAAATTAACAAAATAGTGTAGAGAGAAAGAGGAGGGCTTAAACGGTGGAGAGATCTGAGAATATTGGAATTGAACATGGGTCAAGACTGACGATCGAGAAAATTGAGCAGTAAGAATTACAGTAGAAGGCAATGGGTTCATTTTGGAAAATAACTTACAGAAGATTTAAGGGTAAGTCATTTTCATTTAATTGATGAAAAATGTTTTCCTAATTTTTTACACAACCAAACACCGGAAAATAGGTAAAATATTTTACCAGAAAATATTTTACGCCCAAACAAACGGAGCCTAAATGTAAAATCTCCTAAAAGTCATTTTCTTAAATTTCCTAAATTCAATATTCAGGACAAAAGAATGTTACTCCTACCACATTTTTTTGTCAAAAAATATGATAACAATTGTCATTTAGGTCCGTAAAATAATGTATAAAAGATGCATCAATATTCATAAAAAGATATTAGCCCTGGAAAAATATATTAATCACTGTGTTCCATGTATCGAAATTTAATTTTATTTTTGTAGTAAATTATAGTAATTGGACGGCCTTTTCTTTTCTTTTCTTTTCTTTTCTTTACTTTTCTTTTTTTCACAAGTGGACGGCGGCCATTTAGGAAAAGCAAGTTCTCGACTTCAAATAATGGAATATTTCCGGTGGTGAACATGTTGCGAGGGAAAATTAGTTTCAATCAAGTTGTCAAGTGTTTCTAGTGAACAAGTTGTAGATGAATATGTAAGTGAACAAGTTGTAGATGAGTATGTGAGTGAAAAAGTTATCAAGAAAGAAGTTGTTAAAAAAAATCATTAATCTTTGAAATTGTTACAAAGACTAGAACAACGAGAAACGGCATCGTGTTTCCTAACAAATCTAAGAATAATCATTTGTCCAGTCCAAGATTCAAACCATCGATTGGCAATGAGCCAATCAAAGACACCCAAAGGGCAAAAATCCACACCTAAAGGCCGAAGCCCAAACACCGAATGAATTAGCCCAAACCCAGAGAAAAACAAAACCCTAAACCTATCAAAATGACTGTTGCCAACACCAGAGCGTGAGCACTGCCATCACTGCCCCACAACATCAATAAGAGCACCATCGACACGCTAACCACACCACCCCATTCTGCCAGGAAACTAACACGTTGAGCAGCAGCAACGAGAGTGGCGAAAAAAGATCGACACTACTGATTTGTGTGAGCGCTGTGCTGAAAATACCTACGTTTTTTCCTCAAATTGTTACTGGAAACACCCCCTAATTGTTGCGAAGAGGTGGTTCTCTGGTTGTATCCTTGCCTTGCAAGAGGGAGGTCTGGAGTTTGACGTTGTTTGGTTGTTAACACACTAATTAGTAGCTAAACTCCCTACTGATGTATACAAATCACAGGAAAAAAAAACTAATTCATGGTAAAATAAAAGAAAATTGATTTTGGCATTTTATTTTTCTATTTAAAATTATAACAATACCTTTTTATGTAGGAAAAAGTAGATGAACACTAGAGCATCCACAGTGGACTAATCAAATTTGGATAATCAAAAGTTACCACATCACTTTTTGATTATCCATTTAAGGGATTGCTAAGATTATCAATGTTGATGTCCACAGTGGCATAATCGAACAATGAATAATCAAAATTTACCACATCATCTTTTCAACCTGTAAAACTTTCAAAATTGTCATCATATAAAATAGTTTTCTTTAAATAGTTTTCAAACTAATAAAAACATGTTATTAGAAATAGAAAATAATTTTTTGAAAACTTTTTGCTGTATTTGGTTTGTGTTTTGAAAAATAGTAGGTGTAATAAGTGGAGAGAGATAGAGAGATAAATGTTAGAAATAAGAGGAATCTAGGGGGAATTTTTTGAAAAATTATTTTTAAAAAGCAAAAGGAACAAGGCATTTGTTATGGAAAACACTTTTCCAAAAAAATTCTAAAAAAAACAGTTTTTGAAAAAAAAAATTTTAAAAACAGTTTTTAATAATAAAAAATAGTTTTTGAAAAACGGTCTAACTGTTTTTGTAAAAGAAAAGGAACTTTTAAAAATATTTTTCCTAGAAACATTGTTGAGAGATATGGAGAAAGAGAGAGAAAATGATTTGATTATTGGCAAAAAGTTGTTAGTTTTGATTATCCAATTGCCAAAAGTTGATGAATTGCTAAGAGATTGTTAAATTTGTTTATACCACTGTGTACTTTTTTGAGAGAACATTGTTAACTTTTATAACCTTATGCTTTTGTTATTCCACTGTGATGCTCTAACAAAATAAAGAGTAATTTTGTAATTTTATATAGGTTAAAAGAAAAAAAAAATTAGAGTGATAATGGCTAAAATCACTTTCCAAGAAAATGTGGAAAGTTTTTTTCCCGATCAAAACCATTTTCTTACACAAAACCTCTCCTGTCCTCCGATCTAAAAACTCCACCGGAACTTTCTCTCACCTATCTCCGATCAATCATAACACGACCCCAATTCGATTTCCACCGCTCTCCTCGTCATCGTCCTGTTTGCGCCTTCTCAACAAACCCTAGCTCTATTCTACAGGAGAAAATCTGTCTGTTAAACATTGTGGACCGAACCATCGTCTTCAACTTCACACCCGTTATTTGACCGGATCGTTTTCTGATCCACAGAAGATTAGTTCTTCACCAGTATCAGAGGTCTCGTATTTAGCCTTTTGATTTTTGAGGTTTGGGTGGTACAGAAAATGGCGACGAGGAACCGGAGTATATTGTTCAGGAAGTACAGAGATGCATTGAAGAGCGTTAGGGTTCCTTCGGATTCTTTGCCGTCATCTTCGTCGAATGGTCCTGTGATCGAATTGTCCACCACTTCGCTTCTTAATCCCAATCGCTCTTATGCTCCCCTCAGTACTGAGGATCCCGGAGCCTCCAGGTACACGTCTCTCTCTCTCTCTCTCTCTCTCTCTCCCGCCATATCTATCTATCTATCTATCTATCTCTATATATATATATATATATATATGTATCATGTATGTACCACACGAATTCATTTATGCGTATTTCGTATTTGAGTTTCTTGCTGTGCAGTTTCATACTATAAATTTGGTTGTATTTCGTTTATAAGTTGGTGGTGAAAAGCAGCAGAGCTAGGTATTTTATTTCAGTTGGGGCATCTTATTAGAGCCAAATCATTAGGCCTCTGGCAATAGAGACACTTATTGCATCAAATGGAAAACCTAAGTCACACGGGCGGGTGCAGCAGCGAAAGCGTGAAAGCAACTCTCAAAAACCTCCAAAACAACTAAAATTCGTGAGTGTGAGGGCCGAGGATTGGGAGCGTGCGCGCATAGCGAGGATTGAGAGCGCGAGCGTAGGTCATTTTGAAGGATTATGTGACTAAGTGGGATTCTATAGATACACGTACACCTAAGTAAACTAACGCACAGGATTTGATGTACCTTTTCAGTTTGCTAATCAAAGAAAACTTAATCCATTCCTAACTCCTTAAGTTACCAATTGTCCCAAAGCTTAACTACTCAAGAAATGGGCGTAGCAATGCTATCTAACACTCACTTTTTTTTTCCTCATTTGGAAATTCACAATCCGAACAAAAACTAAATGGGTTGATTGGAATTGTTTTTATCAAAAAGAAAAAGGGCAAAAAAGACACATAGCACAACTTTCAAAACATGCTAAAAGACAAATCTTGGAGTATGATTATCAAAAAGTGGAGTATCATTTTCCAAGAAAAATGTGGGAGAGATTTTGAAATAAATACGATTTAGAGGGGGTGTATGAGTTTTAAATGAGGTAATGGGAGTTGCCCTCACTGAGCCTATGGTCAATGAACCAATCTCCCAAACTGTGAAGTTGATGTCCAAACTTGGGCTGGTTCATCTGGATTGATTTGTGGGTGGAAAGAATAGCATCGATTGCATTTCCCAAAGGACGAAAGCTCCAGCACTGTATGACGACTAATTGGGGTGCACCTTTTTTTTATTTTTTCTGCATTTAGTATCTCTTGGGGGACTGTGTACAATGTTTTATAAGCATATGGGACGTATAGGTGAAGTTCCATGACAGATGGATATCACCTAAGAAATAGAATATCCAGGATTGAAGCAGTCCTGAAAAAGAGAGAATGAAGTGTTTTACTGGTATATGCAACCAGACTTGAATCACTTGATCTAAGTCAGTTGAGGGGTTTTTTAACATTTTGGTGAAATTTATTGGGGATGCAAGAGACAACCCTTAAAAATGTAAAATTTAAGATAGTTGGAGTATGGTCATACCAAAGTTAAAAACTATTTAGTTTTTGACAAATGTAATCTTTGAATTATGTAGTTTATGAGGTACAAAGGGGGCCCATGGGTGCACAAGAAAGTATTTACAATTATCATATATGCATGATAACTGCTTAAAAAGCTGGACAACATCCAACAATTATTTTAGGTTGCACAACTGACAATAATGGATGAGTTCGGTGTCCGAACCGACACACCATCTTGTTAGAAGTGTATGGGCTTCTTAGGCTAAGATTAATTCAGTGTAGAAAGAAGTCATTCCAGGCTCCAGCCTAACCAGTCAACATTGGTACTGTCAGTAGTTGCAGTGGAATCAATTGATCTTCTAGGCGACGAACGGGAGTGAGACATTTAAATGCATGTTTAGCATGGCTAGAAGTATACAACTTATTCTTAACTTCTCGTCTTCCTAGTTTGCTATAATTTGATGATCTCTCCCTGTATATATGTGTATGTAAATATATATACACACACATACGCATGCACTCAGGAAATATTAAACACTTAATACCGAGCTAAATTATTGGAGAGGAGGCCAGTAGGTCACAGGGATTTACCCTCACGATCCACGAGTTCTTTTGACTTTACTATTTAATTTCACTTCAGATGCAACTATCTGAATTAAAAAGGTCTCTGTATTTCTCTGTTCAGAATGAAATATTTGCTCTTTACTGCAGTAGAGGTGTACTTACAGTGGGTCTACCTCCAGCTTGGGTGGATGTATCTGAAGAAATAGCAGCAAATGTGCAACGTGTGCGGACCAAAATGGGTGAACTAGCCAAAGCTCATGCCAAGGCTTTAATGCCCTCATTTGGAGATGGTAAAGAAGATCAACGTAGGATTGAGGCTCTGACTCAAGAGATAACTGGTCTTCTTAAAAAATCAGAGAAGAGGTTACAGAGACTCTCTGCAGGTGGGCCTTCTGAGGATTCCAATATTAGGAAAAATGTGCAGGTATGATGGCTTTTTACTTTTAATATTGCTATGGTGGTTTGTTATCTTCGTCACCTATTATCTGAATCTCAATTTGGGATATCTTAGAAAACCCAACTGCCCCCTCGATTTTCTGGAAAGTTGTGCATTTGCAGGCTCAAATAAGTTTTTTTCCCAATGGAAACTTTTTTGGGCCTCACGAAGACACATCGACTCTGAGTTCTTTGACTCAACGTGAATGGTTGAGTGGGTACCCATGTACCACTAGGACCTAGGTTCCCTTTTGAAGGTTGCTTCCAGTCCCCTTGTAATGCACATTGGTCTGTATAAGGTTTGATCTGTTTAAATGTTTTTAGGCATCTGGTTGCTCACTTCTGCTTCTCCTCGTTGATAGTTAGGAACCGTCTTTTCTTTTTCTTGGACTCCTGCTTCCATTGGGAAAGTTTTTAACTTGGCCAAAGTTTTGTATTGCAGAAGTTCAGTCATTTGTTGCTTCCTAAGCTGGAATTGTGCATGATGACATTTATTTTGAAGTTTTCATAAACTGTTTTGACCTTTTCTATTTGCAGCGCTCTCTTGCTACTGACCTTCAGAGCCTTTCAATGGAGCTTCGCAAGAAGCAGTCAACTTATTTGAAGCGCCTCCAACTGCAGAAAGAGGTCTTTCTCCACAGAATTTTTCTGTTCTATTTGCAAAGAAAAAAACTTTTAACACCATGATTTAGCTTCTCACTTGACTACATCACGTGACGCATTTTTGTTCTTTCTGTCTGCTATCTCTTGCATGGTTTACTTGATTGCTGAACTGTGGTTTTTGCTTTTCTTAGTTTATTATAGCAGCTAATCGGAATCCACTTTTGTGGTGTCTTTCCTTTTTTTGCCTTCTCCGTGGCTTATTAGTTGTTTGGGAAGTGAATTCCTGGTTTTTCTAATACTGCTTTATGATGTAGGGTCCAGATGGTGTTGACTTAGAAATGAACTTAAATGGAACTAATTCCAGAAGAGAAGACAGTGATGACTTGGATGACTTTGTAAGACAACTTCTTACTTACCATCTGTAATCCTTTAGCTGATTCTTGATTTTATTGTTTTTATCTATTAAGGAAGATATTCCATGATTTGCTTGTCATTTGAAGGATAATTACTTGTGACCTCCATTGCCTGCATTTGGTTCCATTGAGATTTGTCCGATCTTTAACAGAAGATCAACACAAAAGTTGCCAAAGTTGATTATATTGTCAACAAACGATTACTTTTACCCTGTATGTACCATGCTCACACACACACACGCGCGGGGAGGGAGGTTAGAGAATCTAATGCGACTAATGGTGGTAGATATGCTGCGGAAGTGATTGGACTTGAACATATATTGGATAGGAGACTGAGGTTATTTGTTGGTGCAAAGAGAATCGGGATGGCTGCTAGTAGTGAGAGGAACATTAGTTGCAAAACTGCTTAGCTCATTAAGCTGCAATTTAACTGTCTGTAAATTCTGTGGAAGGTGGAAGTGGTTGGACTTGAATATATAATTGATATAAGTCTGAGATTGTTTGAAATATCAGATAGAGGTCTCAGGTGATTTGTTGAGCGAATCGGGATGCTGCTCTAAGTGAGAGGAACATTAGAGGCGAAACCACTTTGCTCATTAAGCTGCAATTTGTTTGTCTGTAATTTTATGGCTGAGACAAGAACAGTGGAATTTACACTTTTGCAGGAAATTCTTAACTCAAGTATAGGTACATACCACATGTATACAGATCGTACCAGGTTCTGGCTAGCCGCTATATGTGCCCAAGCCCAGTGCAAGGTTGATTCATGTTGAGGTTATTTTAACCCAACCCTATCTGGCTCTGTGGGTTCAACCTACCTTGTTTGCAGCCCTACATCGAAGAGTTTCTAATGACCACTTGAGGTTGTGGTCTACTTGTGAAAGAAAATTTGGATTTCAAATTTATAGGTTTTTACGTGATTTTTGGCCTAGAGGAAAGAAAACACACCTAACAAGGCTGTAATAGCTGATTTGATTCTTGAGATGCAAGCGACTCTACAAACTTGAGCTCTGGTGTAAGTGTGTGTTTTTGTTCCTTGTTTTTTTCCCCCCCTTCTCCAAGCCTTGGAGCGATGGGAATGGGGGACTCCAACTTATTGTACTGGAGAGTTTGGGACGTTTACCCTTCGTCAATAGTTTTCCTTTTTTTGAACAGAGATATCCATTTGTCAATATGACGGTATCTAACTTTGACACACATGAGTGTATGCACTTTTTTTTTTGTGCAATTTTTTTGCCAGCAGAGCCCTAATGCTAGTCTTGCAAACTATCTAGGTGTTTAATGAGCATCAAATGGCGAAACTAAGGAAAAGCGAGGCATTCACTGCAGAAAGGGAGAGAGAGATCCACCAGGTACATGAGAGCTCTTGCATCAATATTTTTATTCTCCTGTACCCAATGCGTAAATTTTCAGTTGACCATGTAAGTTTGGTTTGGTTTCATTTTTATTTGGGTCTCTGTAGGTTGTGGAATCAGTAAATGAGCTTGCTCAGATTATGAAGGATCTATCAGTGCTAGTCATTGACCAGGTTAGAAGTCATGCCTCCATTCTTATAGGTAGGTCAGGCATTTCCTCTAAGGTTTAAGGTGACAAACTGAAATTCTTTCTCCCAACAGGGCACTATTGTTGATAGGATAGACTACAATATTGAGAACGTTGTAGCATCAGTCGAGGAGGGTTTTAAACAGCTGCAGAAGGTAATCTTGCTCTTGACGTTCTCTTTTGCTTTGTTTAGGTCATGGATTTGTGGAGAGATCTATGGAGGGAAAAGAAATAAATAAATGAAAAGATAAAGAGCTAACGCAGTGAAAGCTAGTTCTGCTTTTCTAGTTTCCTGTCGTTTGCCTTTCCCTCTATGGATCCAACGACAAATTCATAATTCAAAAGTAGTCTACACGCTTTCCATTTTCTCCCCGGCAGATGATTCTAGGTTAAAATGCCGTGTCTGGTTTTATTGGTATTACAGGCAGAGAGATCGCAGAAACAAGGTGGGATGGTGACTTGTGCAACAGTTCTCATCATCCTGTGCTTCATCATGTTGGTCCTCCTTATTCTCAAGACCATATTATTTTGATATGCAAACACATTCCTCTACATATTTCAACACGAAGTTCTTGTTACAACTCTTCCCTTCAACGTTTACTCGCTGAGACACACTGCACTTGTCGTCCTTTTTGTAATACCATAGGATTTAGAGTTATAGGAGGTGTATTACTTTGTGACTGCTGTAATTGTCCATGTATAGTGTGCATTTATAGTAACTGGGTGAGGTCTTTTGCAGGAGGAATAGGTTTTGATTCTTTTGATTAGCCAGATGATTTTGTAATTTTGAAGACTCGTCTTTCTGGGCTGGTTAATTTGGACATTTTATACAATATTCTTTCTAGTAGTAATAAAAAGGAATGCATCCCATTTTAGCGGCTGAGATTGACTGGAGTGTTTTTGGTAGAGAGAGATAAGTTTCTAATTCTTCTTTGGTGTGTATATATAATGAGTTTTCCCCTTTTACGGAGAAATGATAAAGTCAAAACTATGTCAAAATTTTAATGCATAACATACTTGTACACCCATACGTCGTGCTCCGATGAACTCAGTAGTAACTACTATACCCCTTACGTTTAGCCACTAGCCTAGCTATAGAACTTACAAGTTGGACGAACTACTTACAGACATAGAAAGAAGAGAGAGATAAAGATGGAAATCGGGAGGTGGCCTGACCTTAGTCGTCTTAATTTTTGTTCGGCGTTCACGTTCTCAATCATCCTTCTCGTTGATTTTGGTAATTTTAGGTTGTTTCGAAAGACACTTTAACATTCACGCTTCCACGCATGCATGTCTTGTGAGTCTGACCATGATCAAAATTGCAAGAGATCGAGGAAGGGAAAGCAAAGTGGAGTGCCTTTTTTTTCTTTCTTTCTAACTGTATTATTATTATCATCAAGGTGGGCACATTTTCACTTTTTTTTTTAACGGCAAAAAAGATTTCATTAATCATCGAAATTGTTATAATAATTAATAGGACAAGGAGACAGCAAAATAATTGTCCAGTTCGAGACCCAATTCATGATTGGCAAGGAACCAATCAAAAACACCTCTTGGGACAGAACACACACCTATTGGGCTTTAAAATGCCCAAATTACAAACAAATACAGCACAAGAAAACCCTAAAGGCGCCTCATCCTCCTGCCACCATCGCCATCAACTATGCCGTTGCTGCCACCACAGCCATCCACGACCATTTGTTAAGAGACGAGCGCTGCCACACCATCACCGAAAACCGGGGAACAAGCCTATGTTGCTGCCCTGGAAGATGGCTCGTCCACCATTCCACACCTACACACCATTCACCACAGCTGCCATCATCGCCACTAGCCCTCAGTGTCGCCGCCAAATGCCATAAACCTGCCGCCCAAAAAAACCCCTAGCCACCAAAAAAACCCCTAGCCACCAAAAAAACACCTCTGCCTCCAGTCAGCCAACACCTACAACAAAAAATAAAACAAAAACAGAAACAACACCACTACAACCCCGCCGCCACCCGCCGTCGCCGCCACCATGGCTAACTGCCCAATGATCCAGCAGAACCACAGATCAGCAAGAAATAGACCAAACGACCGCCACAAGGACATCACCTAGCCGTTGGGCCCAAAATCGACACCCCTCAGATGTGGATCCCGGCGGCGATAAACCCCTCGCGGCCCGCCACCACCACCCACCGCCGTGCCTAGCCGTTAGGCGCAAAACCGGAGTCCCCCAGATGTGGATTCCGGCGACAGAACGATGGGGGATGAGGACGAAAATGGCAGAACGAGCGGGCAGAGACGAGAAGAGAAACGGTGCTGCGAGGTTATGGAAAGAAGGAAAAACGAGGAGGAGGAGCCCGGGGGAGGAGGGCCCCCCACCCCCCCCCCCCCCCCCCCCCCCCCCCCCCCCCGGCGTATCTGAAAGGGGAAAACGAGTATAGGGTTTTTTTTAGGGAGAGAATGTTTGCACTGTCAAATAAACGATTAAGTCGACATGCGGGCACATTTTCACTTCCCGCATATCATAGCCATTCATTGGAACGTCCATACATTGCTCAAACCAAAAACTATTAATTGCTCATAAACATACAAACACATACTCACAAAGGGATTGGGCCCCACACACACTACACACCTCCGGGGTGTGTGTGGAGCCTGCTCCCTTTGTGAATGTGTGTGTAAGTATTTTTGTGTAGTTGTAGCATTGTTGTGAAACAGTTCCCAATTTGGTTTAATTATAAACCTTGAGTCAATTACTTTTAGCTATTACACTCGTGATGTTGTATGGGGCCCATTATTATGTAGATGCTGGAGTAATTAATTAATGGTATTGGGGCACTGACAAGTGGTGTCATAACACTCCTTTACTCTATAATTTTTTGTGGGGTTCATACACTTAGATGTGGGCCCCACAAAAATGTGTGATGTGAAGAGGGTGCTAGGGCATCACGTAGGGATGGATCAAAAAATTTACATAGGGGCATATACAAATTATTAAACTTTTGCATTATAATCCATTTTTGCTGGTAAATAAGAAATTGGTGACTATGCATGTAACTTCATCTCTTATAATTAAGATGTAGGAATGTGTTCGCACAAAAAGATAGTGTGGAAATTTAGCACTAAGAAATAGATCATACAAATATTCGCATAAAGGAAATTTAGAGTAATTTTATGGGAACACTGTCAAAAATTCATTGGATATATATAATTGGAATATTAAAAAATATTTACATAAAATACAAAATCGAGTGGGGGGTCATGTTCTCATGGGACCCCACTTGGATCCGTTTCGGACACCACGTTATAGTGCCTCAAATCACCAAATAATTTTCTGTAGATGCTGACATATGCGGTTCCTGTTTTTGTGATCATAATGCTTGATTTACTGGAAGAGACGGCAAATAATAGGCAATCGAATATGCAGAGGAAATGATGATGAAAAAAAAATCAAGCATTTTCAGTTTTTTTTTGCTAATTTCTTGCGGGCACTCTTAAAATCACATTCTGCACACATTGAACAATTCGGATCATAAAAATTTAATCAGGAACTGTGATTGAGATTTGGGGTATTTTTTTGGATGTCCCTTGAACCGCCCTATATATATATATGGGGCCGGTTCTAGAGACAATACATTTGACAATACTTTTGACAATATATTTTTTGGAGCCTCACGCGAATAATCGGAGCCGTTCAATTTGTTTAAAACATGTTTTTAAGGGTTCCCGTAAAAATCAACTCATTTGAATATCAACAAGGGCTTGATTGGCTCATTCAATTTTATCCTATGAAATTTGATAGGAATCAACTAAATGAGCTGATCAAGCCCTTACCGATATCCAAATGCGTTAATTTTTTACGGGACCCCTTAAAAATATGTTTTAAATATATTGAGCGGCTCCGATTATTTGTTTGAAGGTCCCATGCGGGATTTCAAAAAATGCATTGTCAAAAGTATTGTCAAATGTATTGTCTCTAGAACCGTCTCCATATATATAATAATAATAATAATAATAATAATAAAAATTGAAAGGGTTGAAATCATTATGATATGAATATGTCTTTAAATATTGTTAATGGCCGACAGAGAGCAGAGCGCTTTCGTAGCTCAGTTGGTTAGAGCACCCGTTTAGTAAGCGGGAGGTCTTGAGTTCAACTCTCAACGAAAGCAATTTTCTGCTTTTTCATTTTTATTTCAGAATCTTCCCTTTAAACAGCAATTGTGAGGGAGCCGTTGAAGACTCTCTCTCTCTCTCATGCCACCGGTCCACACTCCACAGTCCCGTTATTTTAGTCGCCCAAAGAAAGGAAATGGAACTCCCCATTTTCAGTCTTGTCCACAAATACAACACGGTCATTTTGCATAAGAATTTTAGTAGTATGTTTTTGATAACTCACTTTCCGAGTCGATCTTGAGCTAAAGCTCATAAATTTCCGTTTTAGGCTCCTAAATTTTGACTAGACTTGGGGCTCTCAATTGTATAGACTCATATAAAAGTGAGGCCTATATTAGGATAAACTTAACCAGCTTAAAAACTTTAAAGTGCGATTCAAAATAAAGTCCGAGTAAAATGGTCCAAACACGATATAATTAGGTACTAGAGAGTAGTTTGCGTGCAATATCCTCAAGCTTGTTCCCAATAATACAAGGAATTGCACCGTTCGTTCGTATATGGGAAAAAAAAAAACAAACTAATGTTGTGCTTTTCTAAAAGTGAAGATTGATAAAAAATAAAATAAAAATTGACATAAAAAAATTGAGATAATAGGTTGTTCAGGTTAACTTGTGCGCATGATGATGCCTTTTCTTTTAAAAATGGTACTGCAACAAAAGGTCAATAGAAATATATATAGCTGCCAATGCAATTGATTTTAACAAATTTCACAAATATATATATATATATATATATATATATATATATATAGTCATTTTCAAATGAGAAGGTCCTTGTTTTAACTCTCAATTTCTCCTATTTTCCGTTCGAATTTTGATGATTTGAGCCGCTTAATGTGTTTAGAACGTGATTTTAAGAGTACCCGCTTGGAATCAGTAAAAAAAATGACTGGAAAGGGCTTCATCTGAGCAGTTTTTATTTGAACCGTTCGATATAAAACAAACAAAAACTGTTGAGATGAAGCCTTGTCGGTCATTTTTTTTTGCTAATTTCTCCCGGGTACCCTTAAAAACGTTCTAAACACATTGAGCGGCTTGGATCATCGAAATTCTATCGGGTTAGGGAGATCCTTATTTTATTAAGTTAAAGTGGTCCTTAGGAGAACTTCTGCGTTAAGAATGGACAAATGATTTTTCCACAAAAGGAAAAAAAGGAATGAAAAGATGTGATCAACATAAGGCGGGGATGAAGATGCCCAACCAAAACTTTTGAACTGAAATTAATTACAGACTTTTACAGTATAACTTTTAAGAATCAAAATCTCAGTCCAAAATCCTTTTAATATGGTCGTATTTGGGTGTAAACTATTTTTTTAATCCAGGAAGTACATCATTTTGGCTCCCTCACTCACAAATTTGTTGTTTAGGAAAATAATTTTTACACCCTACTTCGAGCTCTGCTATCCGCAGAGACAATTTGCAGAGAACCACGCAGAGACAAACGTGTTTGGCCCCATTTCGGGCCCCGAAAAAATCTAGAAAAATATCCATAAATTTTTGAATATTATTTTATGGGACCTTGTAAAAAATCAGTTTCAGTGGATACCGATAAGTATTACTTTTGGATTCATAGAGGCGAACTGAGCAGTTTCGTCCGTACGAATCCAAAAGTAATACTTATCGATATCCACTGGAGCTGATTTTTTACAAGGCCCCATAAAATAATATTCAAAAATTTATGGATATTTTTCTAGATTTTTTCGGACCCGAAATGGGGCCAAACACATTTGTCTCTACGTGGTTCTCTGCAAATTGTCTCTGCTGTTAGAATTTTTGTTTTCGGAAGTATGGATTGCATACATAAATTCATTTATTCCGGTAACAGTTACATCAGGAAAAGAATCTTTCAGAAATTTAGGTAGGTTGATAAAACCTACCTTTAGCAGTGCCGGCCCCAACATTTAGATTGTCCAAGCCTAACCTTCCACTTGGTTGCCCCTAAGTATATATTTTTTTTGTTGAATTTCTAATTTTTTTTGTATACATACAAATTTTTTTTTTGCCCCTTGGGGGGGTTGCCCGAGCCGGCCGACTTGCGGGGCTTACCCCTGGCCAGCCCTGACCTTTAGTCAACCATTTTACAATAGGAATTTAATGGATTGATTGTTGTCTATCGCAAAGACTACGGTGGATATATTTGATTATGCAAGTTTAATTAGTACATTTGCAGCTAAAAGTGCCAGATAAATTATGTTTTAATGAGCCGTTTGGGGTATTGTAACGGGTATTGATTTTGGATATTTATATATCTCAAATGCTTGTAATGACTTAGAAGGGTTCCCCCCCCCCTAACTGTTTTTAAACATTTAAAGTAAAATGAGATTTAGGGCACCATCCTAAAAGTTCGCTTTAGGCCTCGTAAATTTAGTGTTGATCCTGTTCAGGCGTCTAGGCCAGTTTATATGCACTTCGATTAATCATGATGACCCAATCCAACTACCTACTTGCAGGGAGTCCAATTAAAATAGGAGCAAAACTTCGTATGAAGTGGTTTTAAAAGAGTTGATAGCACCCAAGAGGTTTCGATAAGGAACGCTTTTCATTTCATACCTCTAGCTCTGCTAAGATCTGAGGAATTAAGGAGCATAAGTCCCAACTCTTTTTTTTTTTTTTTTTGACAAAAGTGAGAAGTTGTATTAATGTAAGCCTAACGACACTTACAATACGAAATTCATTACAAATATTTTGGACAAAGCCAAACTAATCGTCTAATTGATACAAAATGAGAAAAGCATAACACGGTTGATGTCTTTCACCCAAACCTAGATATCGTTTGACTCATATTCTACTGAAATTTCATATTTCATGGCAGTCTCAAAAAGAGATGAAGTGCTAGCCAAGAAAAAAGATCCAGACAATCAGATTAACTCTAACCAAGTATGAACGCGCCAATGAACTCCCAAAGCTACAGATCTGATAAGCCACTATGCGTTGCTCTAGCAAAGACATCATACGAGGGTAGTAGAGCACTGTTGACACGGATGCCGTTTTGAAACATCTGAAAGAACCCGATCTGTAGACGTAATATTCGCCTAAAGACGAAATTAAAAACTTTCACAAAAAGAATAGACAGAAAAGAGAGACAAAACGCTCACAGATCAACGAGAGAGACACGATAAGAACAAACTAAGGACTAGAAAACAGAAAGGGAGAGTGAGAAATGGTATCACGGCGCCCTTCCCCTCCTGCCGCGATATTAGGGTTGTGAAACCTTAGGAAAAGGGGAATGGAGAAGGAAGATAAATGATTGAGCGTCTATATATGAGGAAACTTTATCCAATGTTGACACAAATTAGCACATTTGGATGCATGAGCTCAATACCAAAATCCAATTATCAACCTAGTAAAGGCTGACGTTTTTTCGATGAACAAGATCATTCCATTAATATAAACAAATTATTACACTATTATTAGTCCAACGACGCTGCTCGGGCGTTTGTGTCTGAAATCTATTTATCGCATTGTGTAATGGGCCGAAATATTCAAAGGTTCGGAGAGTTCATAAGGGTCACAAGGTGAACCCATTGTCCAGTTGTCTCAATTAGTCTGTAAGTCGGGTTATGTTTCGGAAATACCCTCCGTGGATTTACCGAGTGTCAGCTGAGCCTTAGTTACCTTGCCGAGCCTCAGCTACCTATCCGAACGATGGTCGCGCACGTCACTCGATAAGTCTTTTTGCCACTCGGCAGAATAGAGCGGCGCTTGGAGAAGCATGGACGCTCGATGTGATCTTTCCTTGCTCGGAAAACGTTTCTTATGTTCGGCAGACCGGTAACCATTCGTTGACGTGTCTTCTCGCGGACGATACACGACTGTGGTTGTTGTAGAATGTTCTGGAAGCTTCCGTTGATAGACGAGGTGTTGTCTCTGATAACCGAAGTGACGTCTTTGCCTGAAGTGACATTCCTGACATTTACTATTGCAGCTCTGCATGCCTGGGAAGTGGCGCTCATTAAATGACTCTAACATGTGACGTCATCCAAGCGTCACAACTTAAGGAGCACCGCTATCTTGCCCAGCACTCAAAACCTTGCCTATAAATACAAGAGTATCCCTTATAGGGCAAGGGTCTAAAAAACTCACTATTGCACTCTTCTCTCTCCTACCATACTTTCTTATTAAACTTCTTCTTTCTCCTTCACGTACTGACTTGTTCGTCGGAGCTTCTTCTCGGAGGAACACCCCCCTCCGATTTGCAGGTACGCGGGTCTCCACGTCATCCCTCTGCGGTTCGACGGGGAGAAAGGTTGAAGATTGATTAAGCCCCCCACACATTAATTCACCCAAATGCACCTACTTGAGTTGGGAAGTTGGGTCAAAAAAAAAAAAAGAAGAGTCGGGAGGTGGGATACACACCCAACTGGTTTTAAGGCTTGTTCTTCTAAATAAGCCATTGGCTTTCCCGCCAAAAATGAGCCAAACAAATCCACAAAAAAACAAAAATAAGCCAATAAGCCAATTGTTTTGTCTTTATTCAAAAAAAATTGGATTTCGGTCAAAAAATTTTACTTTTTAGATTCCTCTCGTCATAAGGATGCAATAATCCCCAAAAAATTGACAATAAGCCAAGTGATGGGAAATTTTTTTGAATAAGGACAAAAAATAAGCCACTTTGGCTTTAGTCTGAACAAATTTTTTTTTACTAACATGGAAGCAAGTGCAAATGATTGGTAGTAATTGTACGATAACATCCTCTTTCACCAATTAAATTTCAAATTTATAATATGCCTAGGGCGTTTTCACTAAAAATTTTAGATTACAAGTTAGTATTTTATTTTTGCCATATTGTTGAACCTTGCTACAAGTACAACAAGGAGTGCACAGCAGCCGCGCACAGACCGGTTTTGCGCCCTTCTCGGGTCCCGCAAAGATGATCGGAGCCGCTCATTTTGTTTAGCCTAAATTTTGAAGCAAAATTGGATGGTTCGTAAACACCCTTTCCGATATCGGATTGACTTGATTTTTTACAGGGACCCTAAACAAAGTATTTTAAACAAAATGAGCGGCTCCGATCATCTTTGCGGGACCCGAGACGGGTGCAAAACCGGTCTGTGCGCGGCTGCTGTGCACTCCTTGCTGTACCTGTAGCTTTTTTGCATATTGTTCATACTAACCAATACCTTTTTTCTCTTCAATTTTCTCTCTATTTTTTCCTTTCACCCACCCATATACCATCTACAACTTATATGTTAGTAAAAACAATTTGACATTTTTGGATGACAATAAGTTGTCCATAACTTATTAGCTAGTGGAAACGCCTCATAAATGTATGTCTTCTAACATATCCATGATAAAAAAGGAAAATGATATTGGTACTTCAAAAATTGTTGAAGGCATTCCAAAAAACAAAGCAAAGCGGCTTTGGAATTATACTGGTTTTGGAGTATCATTTACCAATAAAAAAATGATAGAAACGCATCCATGTGTACATCCATTCATACATCTAGTCTCACAGGTAATTTTGACACCCTCTAAAAGTGCAAAAATTAATGTAAAATTTGATATGTCCTTAGCATTGCTCATCTATGATATGGTTTAGAAGCTCTCGTACATTTGATGAAATAGTGAAACTCCCGTAAAGGAATACCATAATAGTAAATTTAAACAAGTGATTATTCAAAATAATTGATGAATTGCGTAAAAGTACTTCAGGGTCTTTCTTTACCATACATCAGGATCTTCCATACATCGAAGGAGAGGCCGACCTTGCGATGAAGTACATACCAATAATATTTCCGTTGAACCAAAATAGAAAAAAGAAGCACATTCCAATACACCTAATAATTTTCCAATCTAAGCGATGCAATTGGGAATCTATATGGTTTTCATCAACCTATGTGGACTGTGATAAAGGAGCATTGTATATCTCACCCACAAGAGGGATCCACATGACATCAATTAGGATCTCTACATCAATTAGGATCTCTACATCATCCTACTTTCATCATGCCCCCAAGATTCTGAGTCTAAATTCAACAAATAAGGGCATTATCAAAGAGTATAAATTCTGTAGGTCCACCTATCACCATCATTTGTGGATTTTATCGTGCTTTTATTGTAGTAATATGAATCTTTCATCGATAGAGCCTACAAAATTAGTATATCCTCATAAAAAAATTTTAAATTTCGTTTGATTAGACATCAATATTTTGTATATATAAAAAAAACTAAAATTTAGTTTATACTCCGTAAAATGAAAGGTCAATAAGTTTAAAAATTAACTATCTATGACTGTCTATTTTATAAATACATTCAAAATTCAATTTTTGATGTAAATATCGATTTCGGCCGAACAATTATAGGTATTAAATTAAACTAATTTTTCACGTGAACCCTTAAAAAATATTTTACGTTTAATAAACATGATCTATTTTTAAAAAGAAAAAATGTATGTGTCAACAGACTTAAATTTCGTTCCGCTAAGGTTTTTATTTTTTAAATACTTATTTCAGCTTTTAAGCTTTAGGAAACATGTTATTCTCTCACAATGCATCACCTTTAATTTAAAAAATTATTTTTAAAAAAATAAATGGGGTAAATTACAGTTAACCCCCTTAAACTAACACTCGGTAGCACTTTACCTCCTTAAACTATAAAACTCGACACTTAGCCCCCTCTAACTATGTAAATACCAAATAATGTAGATGCCGTTAACGGAAAAGTGTTGAATTCCCATATTGCCCTCAATCCTTGGGACACCATTGTCCAAGGCCAAGGCCAAGGCCATCAGCCCCATCAATCTGATTTTTACCTCTTCAACACAAGCACCAAGTCCACCACAATCAGCCAGCACACTTCACACCAAACCACCTTCAACCAAACAAACCCAAAGCGGATGAAGGAGACGATGGACGAGGAAGGGTCAGAAGACGTAGATTTTCTGGTGGCTGGCGGTCGACCACCAAATGACAACGGTGAGTAGGAAACAGCAACGGGAAAAAGGATGATGATGGAAGCAGCAATGGCAGCATCGAGTTAGATGGATCGACGGGATGTAAGATAAAGATCACCGGCAAGAGCACCACCGCGAGTAACCGATATGCCGTGAACTAGCCGTATTTTGGCAGTCCCAAAAATGCTCAACAGACTCCAGCAGAAGAACACCGACAGATCTGCCCACACCGCCGCAGACTTCGCCAACAGCAAACGGGAGCACTTCGGTAGCAGCACCTGCAAAAGAGAAGAGAAAAACATGGGCTCGGGGTAGGAGGGAGGAGGCGACACTTCCCCCCGGCAGTGGTTTTCGAAATTTGAATCTAGAGAGAGGCGACCCACAATTCTGGTTCACTGAGGTGAAACCCAACAAACCCAGGTTATGAGTTCAGAGAGAGAGAGAGAGGAATCTGGTGTTTTGCTCTGTTATAAATGGAGCAACAGAGAGCGGTATAGAAGAGAAAGGAAAATAAGACAAAACAGACAGGTGTTTTCGAAGGGCAAAATGGTAACTTAAGGCGGCTCCGTTACAGAAGTTAGTCGGATAAGGGTTTCCATTAGTTAGAGGGGGTTAAGTGCAAAAAATAATAGTCAGAGGTGGTAAAGTGTCTCCGAGCCATAATTAGAGGGGGTTAACTGTCATTTACCCAAATAAATATTTAGTCTAGTTAGCAAAATACACCCACCGATTGTAAATACAACAGGAATACCCAATTCATTTCTAAAACATCACCATATGCACATCATTAATGAGGAACTTTGATCCCCGCAGCAACAACTGTCTTAATCACCCAAAAGCAAAGATCCCCACCGGCACCGGCACCCATCCATCACTTTCTATAAGCATAACCCAACCCAACCCAACCCACCCCCAACAGGGCATTTTCATGGGGGAAAAAAAGGAAAACTGAAAAGAAGGTAAATTGGTTGTTTCAAGGGTCTTGTTTGACTCCTTTTCGTCTCTTGTCTTTCTAAGCAAAAACAAAGCCACAAGACAGAGACATCAACAAAACAGCTGCTTCTTCTTCTTCCTCTCCCAACTTCCTTTTCACAGTACTCCTCCCCTGTCTCTTCCTCATTGGAGATCTCTGCCTCTGTAACATCACAACTTCCTTCCCCAAAGCCACTAATCTCACCCTCAAATCCTCACTCAAATTACCCCCTTTGCCACTACCACCACCAGGTCCACCACGATTCTTGGCGGCGGCGATCGAGGAAGCGGCGGCGGCGGTTGTGGCGGCGGCGGTGTTTGTATTGGTAAGGCTAGTGGTAGCTGATTTCTCCTTCTTCTTCTCAACCCTTTTGTTCAAACCCACAATCGCACTCCTCTTCTTCCTATACCTTATCCCACAAGCATTGCACAATGACTGTAACAAGAGCAAGAAATACATATACATCAGGAAATGCGAAATCAACAATTGAAAAGTTAACAAAAACAAAACCCATTATTTATTTTGATCAAAACTGAAAACCCATTATTTATTTAAATCAAAACCGAAAACCCATTTGGTAAAAATCGAGATCACAGATAGATCAAGTGGGTTTCGGTGATTTACCTTGGGCCCAGATGGACCGGCCCTCCAAAGTGGGGTTTTAGTGGTTTTGCAATCGCAGCAGAATTTCTTGATCTCATTCATTTCTTCAGGCAATGATTCCTGGTAATAAAAAAGAAGGAAAAACAATTCAATGATGAAATCAATAGTGACGAAATGGGTACAGGTTGAAAATACTAATAAGTGAGCTCGTGATTGAACACTTGGCTGACCTTTTGAACCTGATCCATTATGTATCAAGGGTTTTCTGGAACAGGGGCAGAAATGTTTTGGACTAGTACTTTGGAAGGCTACAAAAGTAGTCTAGATGAGAGTCTGAAAACCCTAATCATAGCTAGGAAAGAGCAGAGAGAGAGACTCTGAGGAGGTTTATGAATGCACTGGGGAAAGGGATTTGATAAACACAGACCAAAGCACAGATATAAGCAATGAATCAGGATTCAGGTGGACCAGATGGATTGAAAAGGAAAATGTAGAGAGAGAGAGAGAGAGAGAGAGAGGCGAGGGAGTGTTGATAAAAGGACCGACATGGTGTGCTGGACCGGATCACCGAATAGAAAAACACAAAGCCCTAGGAGGCTAGGATGAATGGCGAAAAGAGCGAAAAAGACCGAAACGCCCATGGATAAGAAATTTGGGGCCAAAGCACACACGCCAAAATTCTAAAGGGGGAAAAGGAGGCAAGACCACGTGTCTTTTAACATGCACGAGTGGGCATTTGAAGTACTCCCTTCGTATCTTATTTTAGAGTCTAGTATTCCATTTTAGGTTGTCTCTTAATAAGTGTCCATTTTATAAAATTAGTGAGTAAAAGTTGGTGCATTGTCTATTTTGTCCATAAATGTAGATTCTATTTTAAAAAATTAGTGAGTAAAAGTGTAATAATGATGGGTAAGTAGGGAAAATGGAGAAAAAAGTTGATGTGAAAGGTATAATGATGATGTCTTTTTAATAAGTTGGAATTACGAAGCAGGACACTTAAAAAGGGACGGAGGGTGTACTATTTTACTGTATTTTTCTATGGATTTATTTCAGGTATGTCCCCATATGTTTTTTATCGTATCCTTCTGTCCCAATTTGTTTATCTACTTTTTAACTTTATTTTGTTCTAATTTATTTTTCAATTTGATTTTTAAATGGATAAAAACTCCTTTTTGCCCTTACTTTTTAGAAATAAAGTAACTTTTCAAAAAATGTGAAGGGTAAATATTAGAAAGTAAATTAATTTTAGGTTTAATCATTATGTTCCCTAAATAAGTTGGATTTCTAATATTTGACAAACAAATTGGGATGGAGGGAGTATGATATGATGAATCAGTTTGGCTCCGTTTGTTTCGATATAAAATGTTTTCCATGTAAAATATTTTTTTAAAAAAAATAAACTTCAAACTTTTATTTTTCAGTGTATGGTTGGCACTTGAAAATATTTTCAGAAATCGACAAAATAATATAGAGAGGGGGGGCTTCAATGATGGAGAGATATGAGAATATTGGAATTGAACGTAGGTCAGGACTGACAATCGAGAAAATTGAGCAGTGAGAATTATAGTAGAAGGCAGCGGGTTCATTTTGAAAAATAACTTACAAAAAATTTAAGGATAAATTATTTTCATCTAATTAATAAAAAATATTTTATATGTAAAAATATTTTGAGGCAGAAGACAGACGAGCGCTCTGAGCGATACCCTATTTACTTTACTTGCCCTTTTCCTCTTTATGTTCATTGGCTTTATGGGAATAATTAGTACTCTTAATAATTTCACCACACCTTAGATGCATTTATCATCCATGCAAAATATTAAATTGATCGGACGTTAGTAAAGACTTGATCAAATCGTATTGGTTATCTATTTTTGTTGTGATAACTAATCGTGTTTCATTCAAGTAGATATTGAAGCCCTAATCAATTATTTTTTCCATAGACAAAGTTTACATCGAAATCGATAGAAATCATAGAATGAACAGGTTAGATCATAAAGTGAGATCGTGATGAATCCTATTTTGTGTCACTTGAAAGTTATATAGGAGGACCATTACTTGTGAGGATTCAGATTCAGAAACAATGGCCTACTGAGATAATTATGTGATGGTGGCCAATGATCATGTTGATTACTAAAATGTTATGTCAAAACAAATCTCAGGCGTATTTGATGAAATTTGTAGTGCTTGTTTTTTTTTTTTTTAAAAAGAAGCTCGTACAATTTCGTAAAATATGTTCCACCTAATCAATTTTAATTCTAATACACATTATCCAAGTATTAACACACAATTAGAAATTTCAATTCATTATTATGCCCTTTTTTCACATTATTTACCGTTGGTGGGAAAATCATTAACAATAGTGCCAAAAAATAAATTTGATATTGTTAGAGCAACGCTGTTAGTAAAAAAAAATAGTGCGGTAAACGACTAAAAATATCTGAACTTCATAATTAGTTGTGTTCGTAGCATTTTTGTTTTCTTTATTGGACGACAATTTTAGAGACCCAAAAGTATCAGCCACTTTAATATAGGAGTATCTCAAATTAATAAGCAATTACTCCAAAACCCAGTACCCCACCAATGATTGGTAAGTGTATCAGTAGTGCCGCTAGACAAAAAAAAAAAAACACAAATACACCCACTACAACCAATTGCCCACTTAGACCCCGTTCCGGAAGAGTAAGGCTACAGTTTCCGACCGGGAACTCCCGACCGAAATCCCGACGCCGCGCCGGGCCTGCTCCGGCCACCGGACAGCTGATCGGAGCCGACCAAAAATTCTAAAAAAAAAACCAAGTGGGTTTATGCGGGAATCAACGGCATCAGATGAGTGTAGGTGGCCGATCCAAACACTCCATTTTTTTGTATACATTTATCCAAAAAAATGGAGTGTTTGGATCGGCCACCTACACTCATCGGATGCCGTTGATTCCCGCAATGACCCACTCGGTTTTTTTTTTTAGAATTTTTGGTCGGCTCCGATCAGCCGTCCGGTGGCCGGAGAGGGCCCGGCGCGGCGTCGGGATTTCGGTCGGGATTCCTAGACTTTCTGAAACCTTCTTAAAAAATAAGTACTTATTTTGTCACTTTTCATTCAAAAATAAAAAGGGTTATTCCACAAAACTCAAATAAAAAGTTCCTTTAACATTTTCAAACTCAAAAATAATGTAAATGGAAAAAAAAATCAATTTTTTTTGCATCGTATTAAAGATCTCAATGAGATCTATCAAACAAGATCCATAGTGGTAAGAAAATTATTTGCGTAAACATATGATTTTTGAGCTTGAAGTTGTCTTATACAAAAAATAAGACTGTTGCTATGATAATGGGCGCCGGCGGATGGAAATCGTACAGGCGGCCGCGCCGGGCCGTCTCCGGCCACCGGACGGCCGATCCGAGCCGTCCAAAAATTCTATAAAAAAAAAACCGAGGGGGTTAGCGCAGGAATCAATGGCATCCGAGGTGGGTAGGGTGTTTGATCCGAGAACCCATTTTCCGTGTATATATGATCAAGCACCCTACACGGAAAAGGGGTGTTCGGATCAAGCACTCTACACACCTCAGATGCCGTTGATTCCCGCGATCGCCCCCCCGGTTTTTTTTTATAGAATTTTTGGACGGCTTGGATCGGCCGTCCGGTGGCCGGAGACGGCCCGGGGCAGCCGCCGGTACGATTTCCCTCTCCAACCGATCGGTACCTATATAAATTCTTTCAAAATAAGTATCAGCCTTCTTATTTTTAAGGAACAAACCTTCTTATTACACAAAAAATAAATTCTTATTGTGTTTCTGAAAACGGGGCCTAAGGCTACAACTATTTTCTGGACTGTTTTTGTAGTGGAGAAACAGAAAAACAGAAAGAGCCACAAAAAGGCCTGAAGAAGGGATGATGGTCTGCTGGTACCTTCTTCATTTAATTAGTTTATACTCCGTACTTAGTAATTGGTTAATGAGGAACTTTTTGGTACTCCCGGTATACCACAAATTTGGTATCCCCTCTTCACAATAAATGTGACACTTGACAAACTGTAATTTTTAAGAACTTCATGTGTAATTATTCCTCTCCAATTCAATTTGGCGCTAAACATCTAGTTTTTTTTTTTAATCCGCATAAATGCCTTTTTGCACAAAAAGCTAAACACCCCTCCCCCAAATTACTCCTCTGCTATCCCTGCTAACTTTGCTTTCTTTCCATCCAATTTTTTTTACATTTCCAGATCCACATCAAAAAAGGATTCATATTTCATCAACAGGTAACAACACATTTCAAGGGTTTTTTTTTTAAAATTGTAATTTAAAAGTAAAGTATAAATTTTGAGGATTTAAACCATTCCAAAAAATAAAAGGTCCGTAGTAAAATTTAACAACTGTAAATTTCCGTTGAAAGCACAAAGATTAAACAAAAACTACAATAGTTAAAGATTAAACAAAAACTACAACCACTATATCGTCTCTTGGAAAAAAAAATACATTCCCAAGATATCTTGCTTGTTTCATTTTTGTGGTGGTAGCATTTCCATTCTTGACTCAACTACGATATTGCATCTTCCTCAACTAGTAATCTCATAAAGCTTAAATGGGGAGAATTAAACTCCAGATTTGAAGAAGAAACCCACATAGCATCGATAAACTCCTATTAAAATGTTGAGATTTTGAAATTCCGTGTGCCAAAGATAATAAATTGTGGAATAAAGTTATACGAATACCTGAGTGGGTATGGTGAACTGGTCATTTACACAATTACACTAGTGGGATTAACCTGGTTATGGTTGTTTGCACTCATGGGAACTTCCAACTGTTGTAACACAGGATTGATAAGTGTCGAACTATTTGCTTGAGGAAAGGATAATTGAGAGTCTCAATCCTTGATTTCCTTTTTTGTCCTAAACAACACCATAAAATTCATGTCAGAGAAATCACTAACTTACACAAAAATGAAAAATGAAACACTAAACTCACTTATTTAGTTAATCTTTCTAGGAGTAAAAACTTATCTAACAAGAGAGGAAACTCACCAGTTGCCATGTGATTTGGATGTGGCATTTGAGGCTTTTCAGAAACTCTACGTGTCTTCCTCTTCTTCTTTTCCAAGTAACTTTTTATTCTAGCATTGGTGCTTCCTTTTGTTCGAATGCGTAAAGGATCAAGCACAGGCCTATCATCAGTAGGGCTAGGCATTTCTTCAACACAAGCGGTGATATCTTCTTCAACACAATTAAGATCGTCTACACTATTTGAGTTTGCTATCTCCTATTCAACCATCTTTAATGCCTCCCTTAATTTATCCTTAACAATTTCAGTGCATTTACGAGATAATGAGCCCTTATCAAAAACATTTTGCCCCATGTGATTCAACTCACTAAAGCGCATTGAGCGAGTAGATTTTCCCTCTTGGTGCAATGATTTTCCAACATCACCTTCTATTCCTGACTTTGCACTTCTGGTCCCTCTCTTTAAGATATAGGGTTTAGGTATCTCGTTGTAATTTTTCATAACAAGCACTCTTAAAGCATGTTTGCACAATATTTCCAAAATCTCAAACAACTTACAACTACAGGAGATTTCATCATTGGAAAGATCAAATTGAACAATATGCACCGTTTGATGGCCATCCTCTGTTACATGATAGATGGAAGTTGTCCCATTGCAACTAATTTCAACACAATTCAAACCAAAACTATCCAACAATTCCTCTTCAAACTTACTAAACATGACAAGAGTGTACACCTTAGATGCATGATTCAAAATACCACGCTTACTCACCTTTGGTGGTGCGCCATTTTTGCATCGAAAATCATCACTTCTTTCATCTTGCCACATTTCTTCAACCTTTTCCTCATAATATTGAATAACTTGTAGGAGAGACATAGGCTTCCGCATAATTTGATGAAAAACACTATTAGTATTCTCACTTCTTTAGGAGGATTTCATCCTCGCCGAAAAAAAGTCTACACTAAAAGCAGGACACCATTTTTGTAACGCCCCGATTTTCCAAGAAATTTCGGGCACATTATTCTTAAAATATGCTGAATTTTACAATCTTCTAGGCCCCCATTTATCCTTCTACAAAAATTACAATTTCAAAATAATATATATATATATATATATAAAATCTATGTACATTTATTTAACAAAAGTAACTCCAGAGTGACTCTAGTTTTGACACGAATTCCAAGCAACGTTGGCCCAGATTTCGTTCAGGGATCCCACTTGTATCAACTGCTCCACTGTGGAATCCTGCACACTCTGGCAAATTGAACGCCGAAGCAAACGATTTGCTAGAATACAAACTTATCCGTGAGTGATAATTCACCCAATCGAATAATCCCAATCCTACTAACCCCTTACTCTACAATTAGCATTCAATAATAACAATAATATCACAATTGATAATACACGAGAGGTACAGAATTATAGCACATCATCTTTTTCTTTTCTATCCATCATCTTACATGAAATCTAAGGATCATCTCCTTGAGATCCTTTCCTCCCATATCCACTAACTACAACCGTCTCATGGGTCCACCCTTCCTCTTCTTATCCTGCACCAGGGTCCTAGGTGAGCGCACCTAAGTTATGTACCGAGCATGTTCTCACATAAGACCATAACATGAGGATCGAGTCATCCCATGACGCATCGTACATTAGGGTCGGACATCCACTACCCCACGCTAACTATAACCGTCTCATGGGACCCATTCTCTTTTCCAAGAGAAACTTCCCATGACGTATCATACGTTAACGTCACAACATTTCTCAACACAGGGCCCCATTGGTTACCCATTTCAACACAGGGCCCCATTGGTTACCCTTGCCATAGCCATGGCTCAAATCACAATTCACAAATTCACACTTTCAACACTTTACCATTTTTCCTTTACTTAACACCGTCTACGTGAGTCACTACTCGTAACCACCCAGTGAACCTAAGTCCATTCTAGCACGTACAACATGATACAATCAATAACAACTCAATTCATAGCATGATACATTTCAATGAGATAAAACTACATAGCAAATAACATTGCAAGTAAGTAAACACAAAATATTTTATGATTGGGCCGATGCCCTTAAGGTTCGTTGAACAAGTAAATTAATTATAGTTTTTGTTAACTTCAAAGGTGTCATTAACAATTTCGTAGGCTTAGCTTTAATAACGTACTTGGACAACTTCTTAAGAACTAAAGTACCCCTATAATTATTGAATCATAACGTTGATCCATTATGGCAACTTACGGTATCAAAAACTAAAGGTGAAATTTATTAATTAATATTTGTAAAACTCTAATATCCAAATGACTCTTTAAAGTATTTATATACATTGTTCTATTCTCAAATAACTAAGATTTCTATCTTCTATAACCATTATATTCAATTTAAACCAATGCAATATGATTATGAACTTATTTATCATTTGCATGTATAACTACAAATTAAAATCACAAGTGGACAAAACATGTCATTTTGGACTGAAATTATAAACTGAAAAAAACCCAGGGGAATAATTGTGATATCAAAATCATTTTTTTTCAAACTAAACGTATTGTACGTACAGTAACCATTCGAAACGAAAACAAGGGAATACCATGCGACGTCGGGCTTGATTTCTCCTACTCCGAAACGTTAAATACCAATACTTAAATACTTAGTATACTTAGGAGAGAGTAGGGAAGTGATTATTCTACCTTAAATTCGGTTGAAACTGCGAAAAATGAATTCCGGACAGTTTCGGTGAAAACTAAGAAGACGGCGACGACTTGGACCTCGGGCTGGCTTCGGTTGAGCGATGGATGTTTCTGATAAATTTGAGAATGTGGGGTATGACGTTTGAACCGGGTTTTTGTTCGGTGAATGTAAAACCGAAACCCATTTCTTTCTCTCTCTAAACCACCATATTTGGAACCCAAGCTCTGGCTCTCCTCTCTTTATTTTCCTACTAATTTAGGGGCTGTTTGATAAAACTAAAAACTGAAACTGAAAGCTGAAAAATTAAGTACTGAAAACTGAATGCTGAAATTTTTAAGCTGAAAAATTGTTTGATAAATATATTAAGTGTTGAATTTAAAAAAAATGAATTAATTTTGTTCCAATTCTCTCTTAATTTACTAACAGTCATAATATACTTCTAGTAATGGTGGAGGAGTGGTGGAGGTGGTGGTGTAGTGGTGGTGGTGGTAGTAGTGGTGGTGGTGAAGTAGCGGTGGTGGTGGAGGTGGTAGGAATGGTGGTGGTGGAGTGGTGTTGGTAGTAGTGGTGGTGGAGTGGTGATGGTGGTGAAGTGGTGGTGGTAGTAGTGGTGGTGGTGATGTGATGGTGGTAGGAGTGGTGGTAGTGGTGGTGGTGGTGGAGTGGCGGTGGTGGTGAAGGTTGTGATGGTGGTGGTGGATGTGGTGAAGTAGTGGTAGGAGTGCTGGTGTAGTGATGGTAGTGGTGGTAGTGGTGGAGTGGTGGAGCTGGTGGTGGTAGAGCTGGTGGTAGTGGTGTGGTGGTAAAGCTAGTGGTAATGGTGGTAGCGGAGGAAATGGTGGTGGTAACGGAGGAAGTGGTGGTGGAGTGGTGGAGGTGGTCGGAGTGGTGGAGTGGCGGTGGTGGTGGTGATGGTTGTGATGATGGCGGTGGTGGAATGGTGGAGGTGGTGAAGTGGTGGTAGGAGCAGTGGTGGTGGTGTAGTGATGGTAGTGGTGGTGGAGTGGTGAAGCTAGTGGTAGTGGTAGTGGCGGTAATGGAGGAAGTGGTGGTGGAGTGGTGGAGGTGATGTGGTGGTAGTGGAGGAAGAGGTGGTGGTGGAGCTGGTGGTGGTGATGTGGTGGAGGAGGAGTGGTGGTAGTGGAGGTGGTGGAGCTGTTGGTGGGAGTGGTTGTGGTGGTGGTATGATGGTTGAATGTAACTACATAAAAATTCAGCCAGAATTAAGTAGCTCAAAGCTACTTAATTTTTTTCAACTTTTTGGCCTATATTTTAAGTGGTACTTAATTTGTTAAGTAATGTAATATGTGGTTATCAAACCTACTGAATCACTTATTACTTAATTAATTCAGTTTTAAGTGCTGAATTTAGGTTATCAAACAAACCCTTACAGTGGTGATGTTGTTAAATTTTTTTTGAATCTTTGGAGTGAGGGAGGGTTTTATAGGAGAGAGTGGAGAGATGGAATGTGGATGTGGGTGCAAGAATGGAGGGAGGTGATGAATGATGGCTGCTGAAATTAAGGAGTAAAGAGAGGTAGAGGTGGTTTGGGCATTGGGAACAAGAAGAGAGAGAGAGAGAGAGAGAGAGAGAGAGAGAGAGAGAGAGAGAGAGAGAGAGAGAGAGAGAGAGAGAGAGAGAGAGAGAGAGAGAGAGAGAGAGAGAGAGAGAGAGAGAGAAGGAGTCGGCAGAGAGATGAGGGAGCGAGAGGAAAAATAGGGCAGTAGAATCCCTTAAATGTAGGGTTTGAAAGTCATCAAATGATTTTGTTTTTATACTTGCACGTATATATATGACTATGGAGGAATTTTTTTTTCTTTTCAACTATTGAAGTAAAATGTATAGCTAATTAATTAGTTTATTAAATCAACTACTTAACTTAATAATTATGATGTAACAATAATTAAACTAATAGATTAATAAAATTCGGGATGCCAATAAATCATTTTATTTGAAAAAAATAAAATTGGGTTGAAAATCTGGGTCGTTACATTTCGGTTTTACATTCACCGAACAAAAATCCGGTTCAAACATCATACCCCACATTCTCAAATTTATCAGAAACATCCACCGCTCACCCGAAGCCAGCCCGAGGTCCAAGTCGTCGCCGTTTTCTTAGTTTTTACCGAAACTGTTCGGAATTCATTTGTCGCAGTTTCAACCGAATTTAAGGTAGAATAATCACTTCCCTACTCTCTCCTAAGTATACTAAGTATTTAAGTATTGGTATTTAACGTTTCGGAGTAGGAGAAATCGAGCCTGACGTCGCACGGTATTCCCTTGTTTTCGTTTCGAATGGTTACTGTACGTACAATACGTTTAGTTTGAAAAAAAATGATTTTGATATCACAATTATTCCCCTGGGTTTTTTTCACTTTATAATTTCAGTCCAAAATGACAGGTTTTGTCCACTTGTGATTTTAATTTGTAGTTATACATGCAAATGATAAATAAGTTCTTAATCATATTGCATTGGTTTAAATTGAATATAATGGTTATAGAAGATAGAAATCTTAGTTATTTGAGAATAGAACAATGTATATAAATACTTTAAAGAGTCATATGGATATTAGAGTTTCACAAATATTAATTAATAAATTGCACCTTTAGATTTTGATACCGTAAGTTGCCGTAATGGATCAACGTTATGATTCAATAATTATAGGGGTACTTTAGTTCTTAAGAAGTTGTCCAAGTACGTTATTAAAGCTAAGCCTACGAAATTGTTAATGACACCTTTGAAGTTAACAAAAACTATAATTAATTTACTTGTTCAACGAACCTTAAGGGCATCGGCCCAATCATAAAATATTTTGTGTTTACTTACTTGCAATGTCATTTGCTATGTAGTTTTATCTCATTGAAATGTATCATGCTATGAATTGAGCTGTTATTGATTGTATCATGTTGTACGTGCTAGAATGGACTTAGGTTCACGGGGTGGTTACGAGTAGTGACTCACGTAGACGATGTTAAGTAAAGAAAAAAATGGTAAAGTGTTGAAAGTGTGAGTTTGTGGATTGTGATTTGAGCCATGGCTATGGCAAGGGTAACCAATGGGGCCCTGTGTTGAAATGGGTAACCAATGGAGCCCAGTGTTGAGAAATGTTGTGATGTTAATGTATAATACGTCATGGGAAGTTTCTCTTGGAAAAGAGAATGGGTCTCATGAGACGGTTATAGTTAGCGTGGGGTAGTGGATGTCCGACCCTAATGTACGATGCATCATGGGATGACTCGATCCTCCTGTTATGGTCTTATGTGAGAACATGCTCGGTACATAACTTAGGTGCGCTCACCTAGGACCCTGGTGCAGGATAAGCAAGAGGAAGGGTGGACCCATGAGACGGTTGTAGTTAGTGGATGTGGGAGGAAAAGATTTCGAGGAGATCCTTAGATTTCATGTAAGATGATCGATAGAAAAGAAAAAGATGATGTGCTATAATTCTGTACCTCTCGTATATTATCAATTGTGATATTATTGTTATTATTGAATGCTAATTGTAGAGTAAGCGGTTAGCAGGATTGAGATTATTCTATTGGGTGAATTATCACTCACGGATACGTTTGTATTCTGGCAAATCGTTTGCTTCGGCGTTCAATTTGCCAGAGTGTGCAGAATTCCATAGTGGAGCAGTTGATACAAGTGGGATCCCTGGAATGGAGTTTAGGCCAACGTTGCTTGGAATTCGTGTCAAAATTAGAGTCGCTCTGGAGTTACTTTTATTAAATAAATGTACATAGATTTTTTTAAATATTATTTTGAAATTGTAATTTTTGTTTAAGGATAAATGGGGGCCTAGAAGATTGTAAAATTCAGCATATTTTAAGAATAATGTGCCCAAAATTTCTTGGAAAATCGGAGCGTTACAATTTTTCCCTAAGATCATACAATCTTTTAAGCCAAGAATGATTCTCTAGTCCAAACATTTCAACCATATTAGCCCAATCGCTTTCAAATTTAATTGAATCATAGCACCCATAAAAACACTTGTCAAATAAAGCTTTGAAACTTGCATTTGTAAATAGTCCAGCTAGATGTTGCTTAGCATTATTTGAAATGTGCCACATATACAATCTGTGGCGTGGTCCAGTGAACACTATCTCTATCGCGTTAGCCATTGCTTGATCTTGATCAGTAAAAATACTCTTCGGTTGTTGATTCCCCATAGCTTCTAGAAAGGTCTTAAATTACCAAATGAAAGATTCTGTTGTCTCATTCGACAAAAAAGCATAACCAAACAATTTATTTTCCCAATGATGATTGATACCAACAAATGGGTCGCAAACCAAATTATACTTGTTAGTTTGGTATGTTGTATCAAAAATATGACATCCCCAAAGTATTCATAGTCTAACTTTGATCTTCCATCCCTCCAAAAAAAAAAATTTTGCCATTCAGTTTTTTTATCCACTTGAAATGAGTAGAAAAACATAGGATCTTCAACTTGCTTACCCTTGAAAAAATTGATCACGCTTTGTCCATCCCCTACTTCAATAAGATTTTCCCTCCCCGTATGCAAATAATTATAACAATCCTCCTTAGGAAATCCAACATATTCTGGCCCAATTTCTTTAGACAGATAATTGTATGATTGTGTTGGTTTTATACCTGCTGCGACCATTGAGGTGATAACATATATCCCCCATATGCTTTCAGCACTTTTCTTCCGGATCTTAAATTTCACCTCTTTTCTGGACTTACAAGCTCGTGATTATGATCATCATTCAAGTGGGAAATTGTCCAAATGCCATTATCAATTGTAAATCAAATTTTGGCCTTACAATCCGTTCTAGTCTCCAAATGATTAAATTCTTTCACTTCACTAAGACTCCCAATTTTGTGATACCTAGCTTTTGAGCACAAGTATTCGCGTTGTCGTAAGATTCCATTCAAATCTGGACGCTTGTTTCCTCTACAAATGCTAAAACTCTTTCTCAAGGCATACTCATTGTAGAGATTGTAAGCTTCATCTTCCGAAAAACTTTCATTCCCACTTTGAGTTCTCCACTGCAATCATTGAAAGTTTCCATTAAAGTAGCTTCTTCACTCTCATTTTTCATAATTTGGGGCATCCATTAATCCTGAGTAGCCAGGAAAATGCAGTGTGATTAATTAATGGAAAACCCAAAAAATACAAGGAACATCCAATAGAATAATGAGTATTGTATCAAGAAACCCCCAACCCCCCCTCCCCCCCGAAATGTGTTGTTACCTGTGAGTAAAATAAGGATCCCTTTTAGGGGGGAGGGGGAGCTTTTAGCATTTGAGCGGGAAAAAGGCAGATGTTTAGTGCCAAAATGTATTGGGGGAGGAGGGATAATTACAGTTGAAATCCTTGTAAATTACCGTTGCCACATGTCAAATTTGTTGTGAAGGGGGATACCAAGTTTGCTATACACCAGGTGTACATTATTTGAAATGTGCCACATACACAATCTGGGGGTTGGGTTTGTGGGTTTTTGCTTTTGAAATTCCTCATGCTTTCAGGTTAGTTCTTGAGTTGAGTTTTGTTCACTCTTCTACTTAAGAAGGTGATAATTATCATCCTTCATATTGGTTGAAATAGTGTGGATTCCATCACAAAGTAATATCATGCTTATCAAAAAGTGTATTGCATAGGTGAGACCTACACTGACCATTTCAACAAATAAGAAGGACAATAATATTCACCATCTTTCTTTTAAGAAGGATAAACAAAATTGCACTCCTAGCCCGTTTGGATGCGAGATAAGGATTGAGGATATTAATTATGAAGAGAGGATAAGATAGTAGGAGGTATTATATAAGAAGTGTATGCCCACATTGATGTGACAGGAGATTAAATAGTACTTGGTTTGATAAAAGGTTAAAATGGGGGGATAATATTGTTTGTAGTTGAAATGGAAGAGAGGGGGGTATTATCCAGGCTATTATGTAATAACACCCTAGACCTTCCCATAAATAATCCCTCGCCAGGGGTATTAGGAGGCACAAGAGAATCCATGGCTTAGCTAATACCCCGGCAAAATATGTTCCCAAATCATGACTTAACCATGGACGTTCCCACGATCTTAGAAGTGGGTATTACTAATACCCTTTGGTAGCCCTCATCCAAACAGGCCGCTAATTCTTAGACTAGATACGGAGTATCTAATAGAAAAACTGAGCCCCACTATCTCCCTCCCTAGCTAAAAGACAGCATGCATTAAGACCGGAGAAGATTCAATTCCCTATTTGAAGTTACTATATCGCAAATCTGAAGGAACAAAGGTGCGCTGAGCGGGGTCAGCTGCCCTTCAAACTTTTATCCTCCATTCTTCTTCGTACTCTCTCTTTTGAGGGTTTATTCATAGCTTACGTTGATGATTCAATTTAATTGTTGATCTGATACATCTCACGTAAGAAGAACTTCTCTGTGTAAAACTCAACTTCATTGGACGTTAGTAGGTATATGCATAACTAGTAGTATGTTTGTTTATAAATCAACGGCTTAAGTTTTAACTTTTAAATATATATAGTCCATTTTGTACGAGTTATTCATCTACCTACCAATATCCGATCAAATTTATACTAGTAGAGATGTTCTTCTTTGAGTCCACAAGTGGTGAGCACGGGGAGTATAATGGAGGATGGGATTATGCAAGGGAGCTGACTCCGTGCTCAGCTGCACTCAGTCTGTGGTCTAAATAAGAGTAATTGCTTGTTTTTTTTTTTTTATCAAAACACAAACATAATATCATATCTCATAATAAAAAGGAGCGCACATCCACTTATACAAGACCACCAAAAGGAAAAAGAAAAATCAAAGCAAACCCACACCATATACCTAACAAAACATAGACCCGACAAACTTACACACCCAAAATAAAGGACAAACAGCAAATCCTAACCGAAAACATCACAACACCGACGCCAACAACATCAAACACATCATAATCCTGCAAGACAAAGATCAGTACTAGAAGAGAAAATCAATGAGCTGCCCGGCGTTGGGGGCGCGATAGGAATGCGGATCATCTTCTATAACCCTTTCCCGCTTCCGCTTACTCCGAAAGGGATGCGAGAATTTCTTATCGCAACCATTACTACCTGCAACATTATTGACCTTCATCCGCTTTTGATTGCTAGCATGCCTGACAAAAGCACTATCACAATCCTCCATCCGCTTTTGCTTGTATATGGTCGTCAGATAATTAACCACCCACTCGGTCCTAATTTGTTTGTTTATTTTTTTGACTTTTTGTGTCCCAAAATCTTTTTTCAATTTTTAGTCAAATTTTGAAAGTTACCTTTAATAGGATAAGGCTTGATAAGAATTTGATAAGGGCTCGAGTACTTAGTGTTTGATGTACAATCTTAACAAATGAACATAGAATTTTAAATTTCTTTGGAATAGAGTACTTTTATTTTAAACTTGTATATGTCGCTAATGCTCATGAAGTGCAAAGGTTGTATTTTAAGAGAGAAATAATCTAGGGCAAAGTACGGATTACCTCCCTGAGTTTTATCCATTTGACAGATAACCTCCCTAGGTTTTATTAATGACCACATCGCCTCCCTGTGGTTTTGGAGTAAAGTGTAACTCCTAACTCCGTTAATGGCAAGAGTAAAAAGACCAGGGTACCCTTTTGCCTTTACTCTCTTAGAGCTTTGCTACGCGCAGAGACAATTCGCAGAGAACTACGCAGAGACAAATGCGTTTGGTCTCATTTCGGGTCCTGAAAAAATCTAGAAAAATATCCATAAATTTTTGAATATTATTTTATGGAGCCCTGTAAAAAATCAATTCCAGTGGATATCGATAAGTGTTACTTTTGGATTCGTCGGGGCGAATTGAGCAGTTTCGCCTCTTCGAATCCAAAAGTAATACTTATCGATATCCACTGGAGTTGATTTTTTACATGGCTTCATAAAATAATATTCAAAAATTTATGGATATTTTTCTAGATTTTTTCAGGACCAGAAATGGGACCAAACGCATTTGTCTCTGCGTGGATCTCTGCAGATTGTCTCTGCTGTTAGTATTTTTGAGTGTTAACATGTTGACAGAGAGAGTGAGAGAGAAATGGCTATGGAGATTTGGGGCAAACCAAGTCCGAGTGACAACATTTGGGGCAAACCAGATTCTCATAGTCTTCAGTCCTTACAATCTTACTTCACCTCCTCCCACCAGGCGGAGGGCTCTAGTCCACGGGGAAAGGGAGAGGCGAGGTTCCATCGTGACGGTGCCTCGGAGGAGTCGCCTTCTTCTTCTTCGGCATTACCGGCGGCGGTGGCCTGTCGTCGTCGTCATTGGTTTTTGAGAAATTGTAGAGAATTTGAAACGGAGAATGGGATAGGGATCCGATGATTAATGGAACGAAGAATCTGAAATTATAGAGACCCAGCTCCAATCCGTACATGTTCTTCTCCGCTTATCTGAAATCTTCTCTCTCCTCTTGTCGTTCCAAGCCCTAGTTTCGATTCAGAGGTGAAATCAAAATCAGCTTAATGTCTAGGTTCTTTTTTGTTCAAATTAACGACGACAATTTTGATATTTCCTTGAGTTTTTTATTTTCTGAGACTACATGGAACAAAGAAAGGGGTTGTTGGGTGGCGGTGGTCATCGTAGTGGGTGGTCGGCAGTCGCATGGAATAAAGAAAGGGATTGGGTGGTGGTTGTGGTGGTGGTGGGTGTGGTCTTTACAGTGGAGGAGAAGGAAGAAGATGAGGAGAAGGATATTATTGTCATTTTACAGTTAATTTCGATTTTCCCTATTTTTTTTCTTCCCACTAACAAAAAAAAAGGGCGCGTGTACCTTACTTTCCGTTAATATAGATAGAAAATCCAACTGTTGCACTTTACTCCAAAACCACAGGGCGCGATGCGCTCATTAATGAAACCCAGGGAGGTTATCTGCCAAACGAGCAAAACTCAGGGAGGCAATTCGTACATTGCCCAATAATTTAATTTGATGTCAATTACAAAAAAAATTGCCATCATTTATGAATTAAGAGGAAATTTTTGTACTATATCTAAGAAAAAAAATACTCATGGGGTCACATGACCCCCACACCCTACACGGGGGAGTCGCCTTTGCTCCACACATATATTGCACCACCAGCAGGTGGAGTCTCCACTTGAACAATTGAATGTGAGTAGGGCAAAATAAGATAAGAGAAATGCAGAACACATGACCACACAAAGTCTACAACCACAAATTCATTATACAAACAAATGCAAACATACTCACATTTATTTGTGGGTGTCACCCACCAGATATGTAGTGTGTATGAATTCCCATGTGAATATGAAAGTATTTGTGGTTGTACAAGAATTGGGCCACATGGCCAAGGCAACCAAAAATACATCAGAAATACTTGCGATCACATTTTTACTTACAACTTCTCATTTTCCCCCAACTAATAACCAATATTCCCCTTAGCTCAAATCAAAAAGTAAAATGAAAATAGAATCGTTAATACTTCACAATGCCCATTTGAAGCAGGAAAGAAGAGGGGAAAAAACAAGTACAATACAAGTTGCCCAGGTGTGAGAAAATTCTCATACTTATTTCATGGAGAGAGATTGTTTACAGCAAGGTGAATTCAGACTGTCTAAAAGTGTTTTGGACGGTCCAGATTTTAAACAAACTGAAACTAAGTTTGTTTAAAATCCAGACCGACAGAGTGTTTTGGACGGTTCAGATTCACCTCTGTAAAACTTATTTACGGAACCCTCCATAAATAAGTTTTTTGATCTCATTTCAAACACATAGCTGGGGAGGAGAGCTTTTGAAAGTGACAACCACCCAGCAACCTACTGTAAATGAACTACAGCTACAAACATAACGGACACAATAGTTGATTGTATGTCATATCAAAACTCCCGACGACTCCCAAATGGCGAATCCTAGCTTCCCAAAATGCCGTCGGCAACAAAACAGAACCTCCCACCACATCAATGTCCACCACCACCATCTAATCTTGTCTCAAGTGGAAACCGAAGCTAGTTCGCGACCCCTTTAGGCCATGCCTGTATGAACTGTACACAAAAAATTGATAAGGAGCTTGACAATTGGCTGCAAATCCCAGTTTCCTCCCACCAGAGATGATGGAATTAAATAACCTTCCAGAAGTCCTGCAAATTTCAGATTTTGCACGTTTCAAAACTCGAAGCATGCCTAAATGAAAAGGTGCATTATGATTAGTGAAGGGATTTAATTGAGGTTGAACTTCATAGAACAGCTGGGAAATTTTTGAAATTTCTCTAATGAACACATTAAGGAAGTGCAGGCTGAAAGTACAAAATAGACAATAACGGTTGTACTCTTGATCCTTGGACAAGTGATGCTAAATCTATTCACTTCTATCTGCAAATCCAAACATAGAAAGTCTAAGACGAGCGAAAAAGATTGCACCAGTAAAGGAGGGGTTGTTTAGGACAAAAACTGCCACAGATCTCTTATGCCTGGTTTGTAAGGAGGAACCCGAGTCTTTCCTAACTGTGGGGGCACATCATGCGGTTGCAATTCTTGTCTGGAAAGTATCACCACAACTTGCAACTATGGTTTACCGCACTTTAGACCGGTGGAAACAACAGATTCCACTGGTCTCTCACTTTTTGAGGTTCGATTGTGTCAGAACCCATGGAGCACGGGTACCGGTACGTGGTACAGGAAACGGCAAAACCCCAAAAAAGCAGGGTACAGGTACGGCGGGTATACAACAAATTTATATATAATTTTTTTTACTATTTTTATATCATTAAATGTCAAAAAAAATATTTTATATCACTTGAATTGCAAAACATTTAAAAAAAATCCAGTTGTAGTCCAATAAATAATTAATAGGCCCAAAGCCTAATTTAATGAAGGAGCCCAAACAACTATCACTTCTTCTATCTATTGAATTGAAAAGCCCACAAACCCATAACCAAATGAAAGCCCAATAAGTAGACAAACCCAACAACTAATCAAGCCCTACACTACAGGTCTGCTTCTTCCTTTTCTTCTTGCGTCTGTTGCAGCAGCTGCTGCAGCTGTCCAGATTGAACACAAGCTGCTGCATCAAGGCTGGTATCTCTCTCTCTCTCTCTCTCCTCCTCTTCTTCTTCTTTTCGGTGAGATCATATCTGCAAAGTATCCAAGGCGTACCCGCGAAGTACCCAAGGCGTACCGACGGAGTACCCTTGCCGTACCCAAAGATACCAAAAGTACCTGGTACGATTTTGCTGTACCCACACCGTACCCAAAGATACCAAAAGTATCCGGTACGATTTTGCCGTACCCACGCCGCACCCGTACCCGTGAGCAAGGTTTCTGGCATACCCGTGCTTCCCAGGTCAGAACGTTGAGGTAATCATTGAAGACAACAGATGGTTCCGGATTCAATTTCGAATGTGAGTTTAGTAAGTTATAAGAAGTGATAATAAGGTGAATCACTGCTTGGCAAAGAGAGGGAGTTCGTGGAATGGGTCACTGCACTTGCCACGCCTATCCCCCATTGCCTCTCAAATCCTCTGGCAAAAACGGATGTTTTCCTGAGTTGTGTAGATCTCGTATCATAAACAAATGAAAATGCAAATGCCAGGCACCCTCATAATTTTGCCACGTCCATTTTATTCAACTACCTAAACTGCCCTCCCACTGTCTTCTCTCCCAACATACGAACCAGTCAGGAATTCTAAGCTAACTCGTTCGCTCCATTTTTCCCTTTGAATCAAACATCTAACACCCAAACACCTGGCACAAATAAGTCTTTGTTATCATAAATAAATTCTGTTGATTCCAGATCAAAGCCGTTAATCGCCACACTGTAACCCTGCCTTCTTGTCTAAGCCTTGTCCTTGGATTGGAATATTGGATCATTGTCGCATGCGGTGTTTGATCCTTAGAAACCAAAGCTTCATCGACCAAACCCTCTTTGACCTCTATATTCCACCATCATCAGTGTAGAAATCATCTCAGGACGCTTTTCAGTGTCTTCCAATGACACGAACAAGTCTATGTTGCTTTGATTCTTGTACAAGCAGAGGTAACTGGTAACAGTGTTGCGGGTTTGAGAAGGGAGTGCAAAAAGGCCGCACCTAAAGAAAATTTCACCACATAGGGTGGGTGATAGGGGTTGTGATGTGAAAATTTAAGAGATACAAGAGAGGAGAAAGCAGAGAACAGACAGAAAAGTATTGTAGAGAGAAAAAAGTCAGTGTTCCCTAATGGCCTTCGGATCCAGCAGGAATAATCAAAGGTTAGAATCCAAACAAGGGCAGTTTGCGGGAAAAGTAAAATGTGCATGGCACCATAATAATGGTACATGCCATCAAGAGCTTCCTTGATAAGATTCATATCATATTTTACCGAAAAGAAGGAATTAAGAAAAATTAATTGTAAAGCATCAAGATCACATGAATGGACGAAAACGGTAGTAGTGGAGTATCAAGTAGCTTACCGACCTTCAGAAGTAAATGAACCCACCGAAAAGAGGATGAGGCTCACTCCGTCCGAATTCAAACCCTGGTTGGGAACCATCACCTAGCGGCAGTGTCTCATCGTCTTCCTCCAGCCAATACGTCTCAAGAATTTTCACTGATTTCTCATAAATCTCAACTTTGTCATGACTTTGAAGGTTTTCGATTTTCTCTAAACCATCAGCATCATAGATCATTTGAGCATAAAGATTAACATCTTCTGTACGACCCAAATTCTTATTAGCTTCACCAACCTTCAGAATGTTTTCAAGCCCTTCTAAACAGACAGTGACAATCCTCGGATCAGGACAAACAAGAAGATCACATAATGGCTTGATACACGCTTGGCTCACAAGGTACCTGTCACCAACAGTAAAATGAGATTGTACATTTCCAGTTTAACATAATACAAAAAACTCAAGAGGGAACAAATTTGCTGTGATATCAGACTTAATTTGTTCATGGCTACCACTAAGGGTAGCATTTGAGATTGCCCAAGCTGCCTCTTTCTTGATCTCTAACTCCGCATTTTGAAGTAGATGAACTAGAGGGCCAATAATATTAGCCTCAATAACAGCCTGTGAACGTTTCAAAAATAAGGAGTCAAGCATCAAAAAGGTAAAATGTATCAGAACTGGCAATGTCTCCCATCTCATGAATATCCAACCACTCTAAAACTGAAAACGGGAAAAATTATACCCAACAGGTCAATACTGAAACCATCTTGAAAAACAGGCCTGATTTTACCACTTACCTGAATCTGCTCCTTGTTGCCAGCAGTGATATTTGATATTGTCCAACAAGCTTCCTTCTTAATGCTCTTCTTATAATTCCCACTTAACAGGTTCACAAGATAGGGTAGTGCTTGATGGTTGATAATACACTGGAGGAATGGCAAAAAAATTCCATCACCTTTCAGCTTGACTTACGGAAAACATAAACATTGAGCCAATACAAGAACAAGAACAAGAACAAGAACAAGATCAGATTTAAAAACAAGAACAAACATTTATATCGAGCCAACACACATGTGCCTAAAGTAGTTTAATACCTGAGTTTGCATTTCATCCCCGGTTACAATGTTACCAATTGTACGAAGGGCAGGAATGAGCACCGAAGAGGAGTGGTGACTGGTATGCCAGAAACTTCAGCGTCAGGGAATGCAACAAATGATGAATACAAAGCGGTACGCAACCAAATGTACTCGACAACTACATGTCTGGGATTAAAATACTCACAGTAATAGCTCAATGAGCCGGGGGCATACACCTGCATCAATGACAGCTTGAATTTCATAATTGGTACCATCTGAAAGATATGAGAGGGCCCAACATGCATCGGTCAGAACTTCTTCATCATTTGAGTTAATGAGACGCTGAAGAGCTGGAAGCCCAGGCTTTATCTGTTCAATATATCAGTAAAAAAAGCAACAAATTGGTCTAAAGTCCAAAAGAAGAGGTCCCAAAGCAGATTTAGTTCAACTTAAGTTTCAATGATGTTTAAAGTCCATTAATGAAAATGTTTTGGAGTTTAAGATCCGTGAAAAGACCAAATTGCCTTTAATGAGACAAGAGCCTTGTTTGGATAACACAAAAATGTCTTTTTTCATTTAAATTGACTTTAATGAGACAAGGGCCTTGTTTGGCTACCACAAAAATGTCTTCTTCTTTTCTTTTTTTTTTTGACCGTTGATCGGTGTTGACCGACGTTGACTGGTCTATCTGTTCACTTTGGTATATCTGTTGGTTTTTTTTTATTTTTTTGACCGTTGACCGGCGTTGACTGGTGTATCTGTTGATTTTTTATTTTTTTGACCGGTGACCGGCGTTGACGTTGACGTTGACCGGTGTATTTGTTCATTTTTGGTGTATCTGTTGATTTATTTGTATTTTAAGTGGAGGTTGTGGTCAGTGGCGGACCTAGGAATTTGACATAGCGGGGGCACCGATTTTCTTTGTAACGCCGTAATATGTGAGTTACAGTTAAACACATTCACACCAAAATAATTTTAACATTCATGATAATGTAATAATTCAAAAGTATATATGCATTTTAATAACAAACTATTTGGGCAAATTTGCGCATCTTGATTATATGTGTTAAAACCAAATTATCACATGTTTATTAGTTATTTTTCTATTATTAACTCTACAAGTACAAGTTTTGGAGACCAAAAATGTACAAATACAATGTGCGAATTCATATTAGGTACTGCACAAATGATTGAAAACGTTGGGAGTAGAGGAAACCTTGGTTGTAAAGAGTTTTAGTGGATGGGGAAACCTTGGCTGTGAGAGTTTTGTGCATTTTGAAAAAAGAATAAAATAAAGAACCACGGAGTGCAGGGAATCGAACCCTCGCCTAGGCTTCCTTATTGCAAGTTGCTTACCATTGCACCAAACTATAGCTTATTGTACATATTGGCATATATAATATATATACACAAACTCGGGAAATTATTTTTTTAAAAAAAAAAAGGTGTGGGGGCACGTGACCCCACGTGCCCTATGGTGGGTCCGCCCATGGTTGTGGTGGTAGAGGTGGTGGTGGAAGTGGAGGTTGTGGATCTGTTTTGGTATATCTGATGTTGATATATTTGTATCTGTTTTATGTTGGTGTATCTGTTTTGGTGTATTGGTATATCTGTATCTGTTTTGTGTTATGTTGGTGTATGTGTTTTGGTATATTTATATCTATTTTTTAGTATCTATTGTTGGTATATTTGTATCTATTTTGATACATCTGCTATTGATATAACTGTATCTGTTTTGTGTTGGTGTATCTGTTGCGGTATATCTATTATATCTGTTTTGGTGTATATGTATCGGGTATATCTGTATCTGTTTTGTTTTAAGAAGAAAAAAAAGAGACTTTGTTATGGCGGTGGCGGTGGCTGTGGAATGGTGGTGGTAGACAAGATCGTGCTGGTGGTCGACATAGACACCTGACCCTAACGAAATATCATATAAACACTTGACGTAATAAAAACACTCATCAATTAAACTCCTACCGTCAACCTCCGTCCAAAAACAAACGAAAAACATGTTTCTCTCTCCAATTTTGCAAGAGAGAAGCTGGAGCAAACCCCAGTAGATATTGTTGGTATATTTGTATCTGTTTTGGTACATCTACTGTTGATATATATATATATATATACACACACACACACACATATGTATCTGTTTTTGTGTTGGTATATCTGTTGTGGTATATCTATTGTATCTGTTTTGGTGTATCTGTATTTGGTATATCTGTATCTGTTTTGTGTTGTGGTGGTGACGGTAGTGGTGGACATGATTGTGGAACTGGAGTGGTGGTGGTGGAGTGGTTATGGGGGGGGGGGGGGGGGGGGGGGGGGGTTGTGGTGGAAGTGGTGGTGGTGGTGGAGTGGTGGTAGAGGTGGTGGTGACGAGGTGGTGGTTGAGTGGTGAAGGTGGTGGTGGCGTGGGGGTGATAGAGTGGTGGCATGGCGGTGGTGGAAATGGAGGTCGTGGTGGTGGTGGTGACGTTGTAGTGGTGGTGGTGTGGTGGTGTGGTGGTGATAGAGTGGTGGTGGAAGTGGAGGTTGTGGTGGCATGGTGGTGGTGGGAGTGGCGGTGGTGGTGGAGGTGGTGGTGGAAGTGGAGGTTGTGGTGGCATGGTGGTGGAAGTGGTGATTGAGTGGTGAAGGTCATGGCGTGGTGGTAATGGAGTGGTGGCATGGCAGTGGTGGAAGTGGAGGTTGTGGTGTCATGGTGATGGTGGTGGTGGAAGTGGTGGTTGAGTGGTGGAGGTGGAGGTGGTGGCATGGTGGTGATGGAGTGGTGGTAGAGGTAGTGGTGGACGTGGAGGTTGTGGTGGCATGGTGGTGGTTGAGTGGTGATGGTGGAGGTGGATGTGGTGGCGTGGTGGTGATGGAGTCGTGGTAGAAGTGGTGGTAGAAGTGGAAATTGTGGTGGCATGGTGGCGGTGGTGGTGGCGTCATGGTGGTGGTGGTTGAGTGGTGGAGGCGGTGGCGTGGTGGTAGAAGTGATGGTGGAAGTGGAGGTTGTGGCGGCATGGTGGTAGTGGCGTCGTGGTGGTGGTGGTTGGGTGGTGGAGGTAAAAATAAAAAATCAACAGATACAACAAAAATAAACAGATACACCAGTTAATGCCGGTTAACGCTAGTCAACGGTCAAAATAAAAAAAAATTAAAATATCAACAGATACACAAAAAATGAACAGATACGCCGGTCAACGCCTGGGGATTTCCAAGGGTATATTTTTGAGAGACCGAGGACAATTTCGAGTGCCAATTGTCCTGGAGACTATAAGGGAAAAAGTAGATGGACTAATTGTGGCATAAACACCTAGACTATGTCCTCCTACTCAATTTACCCTAAAAAAAGACAGCAGGAAAAATTTTAATCGACAGGTGTCATAAAGCATCATGCTATGTACAGGACATAACGCGTGCAGCATTTTGATTACTGAATGGCTCATACACCCAGTTATGCACTGTGATGGTCAATTGATTATCGTAACATGAAGTGCAGCAAGCGTGTGAGTGTGGTTAATCATCATTGCAATTTCGACAACACACAGAATTATGTCAAAATGAAATCACAGAATTCAGATCAAGGCTTCAAGCTTTTCAACTGTGGTGTCAGTAGTTATACATAGCCACACAAACATGATGATGTTCTGTTCTCCTAATATAATTCAAATTCCATTTGCTACAGAAACACAAAAGTTGCAGCCTCAAAACTTTTTGTTTCAAGAAGTAGATGCACAAGATGTCAAAGTATCCTTGTTAATGACACCATGTCCAAGGACACCTAAGACTCCACCTTGAAGTCCAAATTAGTAGAATAGAATAGGGAAACAGCACATTCAAGAGCCTAACCTGATCAAAAGCAGCCCGCGGTTTTCCTCTGCAGAAGTTTGAAAGAGTCCACGTAGCATTTCGTAACATGGATGGCTTGGTATGCTCATTCAACTGTGCCAGCAAAGGAAGCAATGCTCCATGGCCAAGGACAATATTGCGACATTTGGCAGAATCACCAGCAACATTACCCAAAGCCCACACTGCCTACATGTCCGAAAGAAGGCACCCAACCACCATTATTTGTACTTGTAACTTTCAAATTATCATTTAAGCACAACAGAAGACTGGATTTAGAAGCAGTAAACTGATGCCAACAGAAAAGGTAGATAGAAATAGAATTAGAAAGGGGAAAAAAGGACTAAGGAAAGAAAAAGTGTATCTTTCGAAGAATGTACCTGCTCCCGAACATCATCACTAGGAGAACTAAGAAGCTTCACAAAAATGGGAATAGCCCCATGATCAATCACCACTTTGGTGTTCTCAGATGTACCCGAAACAATATTCGTCAGTGCCCAAGCTGCCTCAAACTACAAAAGTTTGGAAGTAGTAAAGAATGCAAATAATAACCATCGAACTAATACTGTAACCAAAATCAGATCATGGATAGGACAAGCCAGACCTGAAGTTGGGGGAAGTCTTCCCGAATAAGAAACTCAATAAAATGTGGAACAACACCTGATTGAATAACTTCGTCGATTGGAGGACTATGTTCTGATGGAAAATCAAAGTAAATGTTAATACATCCCTACTGACCCAAACTGAGAAGAAAATAATTCACAGAATCTGGACCAAATCAACACCTATTGAGAGCAATTTCCGGAATTGAGTTGTTGCCACCAGCTGCAAATTGCCATCATCAGCCCTAACACCCGCAACCATTGCAGGTAGGTGTTCTAACTGCAACAAACCATACAGAATGGCATGTGTCAAAGCAGACAACCAATAAGGGATCCTCATAATAAAGTTTACAAGCTTTTTAGGATTTCATTCAAGGCAAAGAGGGAAGATTCCGTTAGAAGACGCAAAACAATTAATCCAAATTAGGATAAATGATTCCCACAATTAGCTTTCTCTGCGCAGGGATCCTCCAACCTCACAAACAATGACCAAACCTAGCTACAGCATAGTATTATCACAATTTCAGCTGAATCCATCACTAAACACGTTTAATATGGAAAAATGTGGACATTGACTTTGCACTTATCAACGACACAGAAACTCTACAGCTAGCACAATGAGAGAACATTATACACTTAACCCTCAAGTTTATCAGAAAACCATATAGTGAATAGCTTAGTAAGGCAAACCCAAACCCTGGATATATTACCAAAAAATGACTGAACTCAACATAATTTTTGCTGCAAGAAAGTCTCATGTGAGAAGAAACAATAGCCACAATTAACCATTCAAAGCAATAGTGTTGTACCATAGCTTTTGCTATATCCACCAGGAACCCCCCACCAAAAGAACTTAAAAAAGAATTCATTTTGTCAAAAAAAAAAAAAAAAAGACCACAGGCTACTAGATATCTGTTAATTTGTGAAAAAAAGTTTAAAATTTGTTTAGACAAAACTATATGTTTCAAGTTCTCGCCTTACATCAGATCAGGAAAAAATTCTCATTTCACTTACCTTACAATCTTTTTGCGATGAACATGCACGCTGTGTGGCGACATGGAGGTGAAAAAAGGAAAGTGATTTTATGGAATAATGACTTCAAAAATATCAACGGAAAACATTGAGAAGATTCTAGGGTAAGTTAAAGCTATAATATTTTAATTTTCAGACTAATGCCAAAATACCACTTGTTTCTGCTAAAAATACCATGTAGTTCCTTTAGATAAGGGAAATGAGTTGCCTAAAATAGTGGGTATTTTTGAACTAAATACAAAATTACTGTTTAGTCAATAACATGAACTAAAGAGCGGCCAATAATCGTAATCCGTAAAACTCATTCCAATAATCATAATCCGTAAAACTCATTCAGTACGGAAAACATTGACCCTTGATCCATATAAAATACTAAGGTGTTTTGGTTTAATATGTAAATTATTCTTTAATGGCATTAAACAATTAAGTTATTAACAACCTATGTTATTGCCTTTCATTTCTAGCAATTTAGAATTATCACGACTTATCACATATTGAAGTCATCTGCAATTTTAATAAAAGAAAGCATACTAGGTATAATTATGCGGAATTTTTTGCACCGTTAGTATTAATCGATCTTATAAGTTCGATTAATATGCAGCATGTTAAGCCATTAGGATAAAAGACGAGATATTCGTGCTCATTGCTTTTTATCTGAGCTATTTGTTATCTCGTTAAATTGATGGAACCCTAAACGCTCTTTTGTAGGCAGAGAGAGGACCAGTTTCTTTATTAAACATTGATACTAACTTTCCATCATAGTATAATGTGTTTAAGAAACAACTTCTCTATTTGACCGATAGAATAAAATACATAAAGATATGGAGAATCTATATTATAAAACAGGGCAATCTTTTGTCTACCCATACAAACATGACCACCCCTCCAACCGTCGGATCACACTTTCAATAAGTTACGGCCGTTGGATTGAATCATTGATTCCAACCTATTTCCCAAGCCTGTCTACCCAGCGGTTTTCCTCTTCTCCATTGTGTTTCCTCTCTTCTCTCCTCTCTCTCTGCAAAACCCACTCCTCGGCGCACACAGAAGAGCTCCGTGCTCGGATAAAAAAAAAAAAAGCGTCCACAAAGAAATCGATTTGGTTCTCCTTCTCCGGGTAAGACTCCTCTCATCCTAGGGTTTTTCTGTGGAAAAAATAATGTGGCCTGTTGCTCCGTTTGTTGAAGTTTTCATTGCCTTTGTTTGGGTAGAATTTGTTTGGTTCTAGGCCTTTTAATTGCCTTTGTTTGAGAATTTGATTTACTATTGCTAATACACGGCCTTTGTTTGGGAGTTTGATTTCCAAACTCTGATTGCCTAAACATGGCCTATGAAGTTTTTCAACTTGGATTTTAGTTCGGTTTCGAACTTCGAAAATTGATGGCGGCTGTCACTTCCAAATTCTACAGTTTAGTTTTTGGATCTTGATTATTAGGATTGGTAGAATATGGGTTCTTCATGTCATGGCCTGTGTATAGCCAATTCTTCATGTCATGGCCTTTTGGTTTATAAATTTTTTTTTGCAAAAGGCCGAAGTAATGGCTAAGGAAAAACAAAAGGGAATAATCGCGGATAAGGGAAAGAAAAAGCTAACCACCGCAGGGAAGGGAAAAGAAAATTCATGTCCAGTGGTATAACCTCTTATAGTTATTCTTTTTTTATCATCTACAACAATTTTTTCCTTTCTCTTGACTTTGCACATATAGGTTCAAGTTCATATTGGTGTTGTGATCCGCGATGAGCAGAAAATTATGCGCTTGCGTGCAGTAATACTACAAGCTCTTGGTTTATACATTAAAAGTTTGGTATTGATTTTACTCTTTATTGTTGAAAAGGATAAACGAAAGGCTGAAGCAATGGCTATGGAAAAATAAAAAGAATCAGTCGCGGATAAGGGAAAGAAAAAGATAACCACTGCAGGGAAGGGAAAAGAAAATTCATGTCCAGCGGTATGACCTCTGATAGTTATTCTTTTTTCCTTGGTACTTCAGAGACTTTTTTTTTTTTTTGGGTACTTCTAAGACATTTCTAAAGACTATTGAATGAAATTAGGTGATTTGTATCCATCTTTTCCTTCACTTTTATGGTATGTTGGTTCTTCGTTCTAATTTTATGGGTTTTTTATTTTGATTTTTTGCAGTTATCGTGATTTTGAAGTTTGAACCATCAATGTCATTCCACTGAGGGTAACACATCAAAAGGTAGTTTCTCTTTATAGTATAAGCTGCAAGCTGGGGTGTTTGGATTTTGTTCTAAATGGCCCTAACACAAATTTGTGGATGGTAATTTTTTTTATCTACAACTTTTATTATTTGTCTTTCAAAGATGCTCACTTTGTGTTTGTTAAAATGTATGTTTGATAGAGTGAAAATAGTGGGGAGTGAATTAATTATGTATGCCAACTTTTGTGTAGCTCTCTTAATTTTTGTTTTGGTTGACTTTGGATAGACTTTGTGGTCCGACATTGCAAGAACACGCGACACGTCGGGATCACGTAGAGGCATGTCTGGACACACCACATAAGGTATCCATTACCAAGGGACATGCTGGGGACACGACAAAATGAATTTAAAAGTTCTTAAAAGCTTTACCAGGATAACTTATGTATCTTAAAAAGTATTCTAATTGGGAGTTTATTTGTTGTGGACTTTGTTCATCTTTCGTTTGAATGGTATTGTTTGATCAGATCACTACAGACAAGCACATCCCTTTCCCCAGGGTAACAATGTGATCAAATCATTACAGGACCATCACATCCCTTTCCCTCACTCTCTCCCATATTGCCAAGCGTATGACTAAAACGTGTTGCGCTGTACCTTCCGGCACGGGCATGTACTAGTCTCATTAAACCCATAATTAATAGAGTACGTGCCATATATTATAACCACCACAATGACTAAATTTTTTATTTTAGTCTTACACTTTGGATTGTTTTTTTGCATTTACTCACATTTGTTGACGCGTCACTAACAAGACGGAAAAAAATATTTGAATAGAGGCTAAACAAATGAGGATTGTGATTTTGGCACTCCAAAAATTGATGGAGGGGCTCCAAAATTGAAATGTATTGATACAATACACAAAACGACGGCGTTTTGGAGCCCCTCCATCAATTCTTGAGGTGCTAAAATCAATTTCTAACAAATTATTCAAAAGAATTAATTAAGCCGAAACTCGAGAAATTAAGGGTAAAAGAGTTTGCTACCTTCTTGTCGAGGGAGGTAAATTGAAGAGGGAACTGCGGACTAGGTTGAAGAGCTTCTCGTCGCCTCTTCATCAAATTCTCTTCTCGTTTATTCTTTCGGATCTCCACCATGTTGTCTTCCCTCCTCTTCCGACCTTCCTCCGCATCCACCGCCACCTTGTACCTGTTCCGGCGAACCTCGGTTCTCGCGCTCGGCCTCAGCGACATGGTTGACCGATCGCAGAGTCGTCAACAGTAATCAAGAACACTTACGAAGAGAAAGAGACTGGAGAGAGAGAGAGAGAGAGAGAGAGAGAGAGGGCGGAAGGCTGGGGTTTATGGAGGGCTTATTAAATTAAAGTTTAAACCATGGGGTCGTTGACTTATGAAAGTAACTGGGGTTTAGATCAAGTGTTATAAAACAAAGGCCACTGTATTTGACTTTTGAGTTTAGAGAATAAATTGGGGCTAGTAAAATTTAGGAATTCAATAACAATTATTAGAGAAAATCTTTTTTTACGGCTGCTACGTAAAGAAGAAGTTACAAAGCTCAATCACGATCGTTCAAAGTGTTTTTGAACGATTCAGATTGAAAATCAATTATGACCCGTAATAATTGATTGTGATTAACTTTTTTCTGAAAAAATTTCACTAAAATATGGACCGTCCAAAATTGAAATGGATGCGTGAGATTGAACAGCTCCGTGAACAGGATGCTCCGTGAAAAACACACTCTCCAATTATTATTCAACCACAAAGACACAAACACTTTACACATATACTCACCGTTTTTTGGTGGGACCCACACGTACTGGAAGTATAATATGTGTGGGCCCCAATATAAATGTAAATATTTGTGTAAGTGATAATCTAAAAATATAGATGGTGTCGTTCAGAGTATTTTTTTGGCCTCCTTTCGAACTTATTCTAATATTTTAATGATTGAAATCATTAGTTTTTTAATCTCATTGAGTAAGGTTACCAATCTGGAAGTTAACTGATAGGATATCAAGTTATGATTTTGGAATACATTTATCTTGAAAGATATTATAACATTAGATTGATGAGTTCTGAAGTCATATCAATTGATATTTGATCACCGTAATTTTTTATTTTAATGTTATTCTCAATAAACTCTAAAAAGTAGACGGTTCAGATTATTAAAGTAAACTTATGAAAGGCTTGCAGAAATTAAATTTAACCGTCTAATAAGTCTCTCAAGCACCCAAAATCCTAATATTACAAAGGCGGCTGGCTTCTCCAATTCCAATCCTCCATGATTAAAATAATGTGTTATGCTTAAAGAGTAAATTAATTTAGATAGATAATCCTTCTACTCATATGAACCAAATTATTCTACTAAGAGATAATACCTAGTACATATTTCAATTACCTTGCTATCTCAATCCATTCTCAACAGGCCAAATACTTCGTTTTTCAAACTTAATTAGTTAATTGATCATCACTTAACACTTATTTTTGGCTAATTTAAGAATACGAACTTCAAGTTGGTGCTGTGCAGTGAGGTACCCAGCAATGCTATGCACCTTCGATCCGTTGATCGTGCATCCAACGGCTCAGATCTCATCTCGGCAACCAACGACGAAAGCCGTTCATTGTCGAGATGAGATCTGAGCCGTCGGATGTACGATCCGACGGCTCGAAGGTGCGCAGTATGGTGCTACGCACACCACAACACAGCATCATCCCCCAATTATAAGAATACATGTTACTACACATTCTCCACCAAAATTTTAAGCAATGTGAAGTATGATTGTCAAACATGCTTAATTAATTATCACAATTAATACATTCAATTTTAATTGCTGAATTGAATTATCAAACAACTCAAATTATGATGCCAAATCCAATGTGGCATCCCAATCATCATCTGATCATGATGCCAAAAAGTGTGGTCAATTCCTTGTAGATACTTTTGATATAAACCTGCACATGTGAAATTTAAAGTAAAATCTACCTACTAAAGTAATATTTTAGAATAAGCAAATGTTAGAATACTGAAAAATGGTCATGCGGATTGGAGACCGCTTGTTTGGAGATGAAATTAATCAACAGAATTTTTTTTGAATTTAATATAAAAAATGTTAAATTGGCAAATAAGCCTTCAAAAGAATTTAAAATCACTCAAATTTAAAGTCAAAGTTGGAGATGCTCATGTGGCACACTGTTTTCCGAAAAATGGCTTTTAAATGCTCCATTGAAGCTTGACTGATCACATTTGAAGTCAAACGAGAGTGATATCTGTAGGAAAAACCTAATCGAATTTTATTAATTTCTTAAATTTAAAAATGTGAACATTAATTACAGGATATGAATTGGACTAAGTATAAAGTATAAAGATACTCAAACCAAGGCCCGTCTTTCACAAGGTGCCCTCAAGACAATTTCTTCGCCTCACCAGAGATATTAGAGGTTGTGTCGGCGCTCAATTCCCAGGGATACTCGGTCATAATTAGTCACAGGAGCACTGTCTGGACTCCCCGTCGAACTGTATTCTCTCTCTAGAATAGAAGTAGTATTGCAAGAAGAGGAAGACCTCTGATTTTTGATGCGTAGAAACAAGAGCAGAGGCTCTCTTTTTTTCAATAGTGGCGGAATCAAGATTTTGAACCAGGAGAGATTGACTTAATAGAGATATATATATATATATATCTATTTATTTATTTTATCAATATATATGCTTATTATATTATAAAATTTTTTCTTTCCAATACATTACATTTGTACATTGAAATAATTATAACCTGATGCAGTTAAAGTATACCAATAATTTTGTTTTCTTCTTTAGACAACTTCAACTCTCACGGGCTAATTTTTTATTTATGAAAGAAATTGAGAAACGAGAATGTAAAATAACCGAGGTTTTTATCAAATCAAACCAAAATTATTAAAATTATAAGTAGCTATTCATGAATAATTATCAATAATATTTAAAATCAGGTATATACAAAATAAAATTTTTAAAAATTGGGAAGTATGAGCTTTCTCATTCAATACAGATATTCAATAGGGGGAGCCATTCTATTCAATAGAATAGAATTCAACATAGGGAATTAACATTGTGATTAATCCTTTTCAAAACAGAACACCATTCAATTGCAACATTCAATTCATTGCTAGACAATTGAAGAGCCTTAGGTTGCAAAAACAAGGGTTTCGTTTCCGATTGTGGCTATGGCGGCTAAATTCGAGATTGCGAAGTTTGATGGGCAGAGCAGCAGTTTCAGTCTTTGGAGAGTAAAGATGAAGGCTCTGTTAACCCAACAAATATTGCACAAAGCTTTGTTAGGCAAGACTAGTTCTGGAATCAAAGAGGAAGATTGGGATGATACGGATGCCAAAGCTCTAAGTTCTATTCAGTTGAGTCTGGCAGATGACGTTCTTCGCGAGGTGGAAGAAGAAACTTCAGCAGCAGGAATTTGGCTGAAGTTGGAAGGCATATATATGACGAAGTCGCTCACCAACAGGTTATATCTTAAACAACGTCTTTATACGTTTCGTATGCGAGAAGGTATACCTGTTAAAGATCATTTGGACGAGTTCAATCGTATTATTATGGATCTGAAAAATATTGATAGTAAAATTGAGGATGAGGACCAAGCCCTAATTTTGCTATGTTCTTTACCACTTTCGTATGAGCATTTTGTTACAACCCTATTGTATGGCAAAGACACGATATCCATGGAGGATGTTAAAGCCAGCCTATATTCGAAAGAATTGAGGAAAAAAGTGTCAGGTGAGGGTGATACACATGCGGAGGGTTTGTTTGTTAGGGGAAGAACAACAGAAAGGGTTGAGTCGAGTAATAGGGGAAGATCCAGATCATAAGGTAAGAAGAAGGGAAAGTGCAATTATTGCAAGAAACCCGGGCAATGGAAAAGTGACTATTTAAAACTCAAGGAGAAGGAAAAAGAAGACCAGAAAGGGGGTAAAGTAATTGCTGGAATTGCTGAAAGTTCAGATGAGTCAGATAATGTGTTATTAGTTACAGAGGGCGATTCTCGCTCTAATACCGAGTGGATTATGGATTCTGGATGTTCATACCATATGTGTCCGCATAGAGAGTGGTTTTCTACTTATGAGGCGGTCAATGGTGGTACAGTTTTGATGGGCAACAACATGGCCTGTAAGACTGTTGGTTCAGGAACGATTCAGCTTAGGATGTATGACGGTATTGTTAGGACTTTATCTGAGGTTCGACATGTTCCAAATTTGAAGAAAAATCTTATATCCCTGGGTGCTCTTGATTCTCATGGTTGCAAATTCCTCGGTGAAGGTGGAGTTTTGAAAGTCTCGAAGGGTGCATTGGTATTGATGAAGCGTCAGAAGCGTGGTAACCTCTATACACTACAGGGCAGTGCAGTTTTAGGTGTTGCATCAACGGTTGCTTCATCCAAGGTTTCAGATTCAGACTTGACTCGTTTGTGGTATATGCGCCTTGGGCATATGAGCGAGAGGGGGATGACAGTTTTGAGCAAACAGGGTTTGCTATGTGGCCAGAAAACTGAGAAGCTGGATTTCTGTGAGCATTGTGTCTACGGCAAGCAGTGCAGGGTAAAATTCAGTACAGCTGTTCATCGCACCAAAGGCACGGTGGATTATTTTCACTCGGATCTTTGGGGTCCCGCAGAGGTAACTTCTAAAGGTGGTTTTCGTTATTTTATGAGTATTATCGATGATTTCTCTCTTAAGGTTTGGGTGTATATGTTGAAACATAAGAGTGACGCCTTTAATACATTTAAACAATTTAAAATTTTGATTGAGAATCAGACTGGTAAGAAAATAAAATGTTTGAGAACTGACAATGGTATGGAGTTTTGTCTTGGCGAGTTTGATAGGTTCTGCAGTGATGAGGGCATTGTGAGGCATCACACAGTGAGAAAAACTCCTCAGCAGAATGGTGTGGCTGAACGGATGAACAGGACTCTTTTGGAGAAGGCACGTTGTATGTTGTCCAATTCCGGATTGGGCAAAGAATTTTGGGCCGAAGCCATTTCCACAACATGCTATTTGGTGAACAAGTCTCCGTCAACTGCTATTGAATGTAGGACTCCTTTTGAGGTATGGTCAGGTCATCAAGCTGATTACTCTATGCTGCGTGTGTTTGGGTGTCTAGCTTATGCTCATGTGAATGACGGTAAGTTAGAGCCATGGGCCAAGAAATGTATTTTCTTGGGTTATCAGGCAGGTGTGAAAGGGTATAGATTGTGGTGTCCTGAAGATTCAAAGTTTTTGATCAGTAGAGATGTTACTTTTGATGAAAACTCTATGATTAAGGGGTCTAAGCAGGTTGATAATACAGTTCAGGATTAGAGTGTTCCAAAGCAGGTGGAGTTTTTGAGTGGATCTTCCGACTCAGAGAAGAAGCACATTGAGAAGCCAATTGAAGAGGAGTTCAAGAGTTCAAACACAGAGGATGATGCATTAGTTAAGCAACCACGCACTATTGCTAAAGATAGGCCAAGGAGGGAGATTCGGCCTCCTGAAAGGTATTCGGCTTATTCTGAGATGGTGGCCTATGCTTTATCAGTTGCTGAGACAGTTGAGTATGAGGAGCCTTCAAGCTATACGGAAGCTGTTTCGAGCATTGAGTCTGCACAGTGGTCTGTTGCTATGAGTGAGGAGATTGAGTCTCTTCAGAAGAATCAGACATGGGAGTTAGTAGAACCGCTGAAAGGGTAGAGGATTGTTGGGTGCAAGTGGGTCTTCAAGTGCAAACCAGGTATTCCAGGGGTAGAAGATGCTCGGTTCAAAGCTCAGCTAGTGGCGAAAGGATACAGCCAGAAGGAAGGTGTTGATTACAATAAGGTATTTTCACCAGTTGTAAAACATAGTTCCATTCGCACTTTACTTGCTATTGTTGCATGTTATGATCTTGAGTTAGAGCAACTTGATGTCAAAACTGCGTTTTTGCATGGCGAGCTTGGGGAACAGATTTATATGCGTCAACCTGAGGGATTTGTTGTTTCTGGTAAGGAGGATCACGTTTGTTTACTTCGTAAATCTTTGTATGGCCTTAAACAATCCCCTAGGCAGTGGTATAAGCGGTTTGATACTTTTATGATAAGCCAGTCATATTCTAGGAGTGAGTATGACAGTTGTGTGTATTTTCGAAAACTTCCAGATGGTTCATTTGCTTATCTACTGTTGTATGTTGATGATATGCTTATTGCTGCCAAGAGTGTATCAGAAATCAACAGGTTGAAACAACAGTTAGGTAGTGAATTTGAGATGAAAGATTTGGGTGCGGCAAAACGTATTTTGGGTATGGAGATTTGCAGAGATCAAGTAGCTGGCAAATTATTTTTGAATCAAAAGTCTTATGTTCTTAAAGTGCTTGAGCGCTTTGCCATGCAGAACTCGAAGCCAGTCAGTACCCCTTTGGCAGCACACTTTCGACTTCAGCTGAGTTGTCACCACAGTCGGAGGATGAGGAGAAGTATATGTCTCAGGTTCCATATTCGTGCGCAGTTGGCAGCCTTATGTATGCCATGGTATGTACTCGTCCTGATATTTTACATGCAGTTAGTGTCGTTAGTCGTTATATGGGGCGTCCAGGAAAGACACATTGGGAGGCTGTGAAATGGATACTACGTTATTTGTGCGGAACTGCAGGTGTTGGTTTATTATTTGGGGTTGCCAATTCTGGTGATTATGCTGTTGGTTATGTTGATTCGGATTTTGCCGGTGACCACGATAAGAGGAGGTCTCTGACAGGTTATGTTTTTACTCTGTCCGGAAGTGCCATTAGTTGGAAAGCTACTTTACAGGCTACAGTCGCGCTGTCTACAACAGAAGCGGAGTATATGGCCATTGCTGAAGCTGTGAAGGAGGCATTGTGGATGAGAGGTTTGCTTTGTGAGCTTGGTCTTGCACAGGGTGAGAGTTCAGTATTTTGTGATTCGCAGAGTGCTATACATTTGACTAAAAATCTGATGTATCATGAGAGGACCAAGCATATCGATGTCAGGTATCACTTCGTTCGAGATATCATCTCACAGAAGCAAGTTGAGGTGAAGAAGGTGGGTACGGCAGATAACCCAGCAGATATGTTGACTAAACCGGTTCCGGTTGCCAAGTTCAAGCATTGCCTGGGCTTGCTTGGTATTTGTAGTTGATCGCCCCTCGGGGGCATTTGGCGAGTGAGAGGTTAGAAGGGGAGAGCTATATTTGGTGATTTGGTTCAGTGGAATTCAAGTCAAGGTGGAGAATTGTTGGGAATGTCTTGTATTCTTTAGTCCCACATTGGTTAATTATGTTGTTCCCGTTTTTGTAGCCTATTATAAATAAGGCTTTTGGGGAACTTCTAAAGTATCTTTTGGGCTTTCATATTTGTGGCCTTTCTAGAGTTACGGATTACAGCCGGCTCTTTGTATCTCTTCTTCACGTTGGTTAGTGAATCCTCTCTCTCCTAGCCCGTGGACGTACCCATCTTGGGGAACTACGTATATCTTGTGTCTTTGTGATTTCTTGTTTAGTTTTCAATTTCTTGTTCTTAGCTTGCATTCATAGCGTTCGTTACAACAAATGGTATCAGAGCCGTTGGTTGACGATCTATGGGAAGACTCTCAGCGCACCATTGAAAGGGTTTGCACATAAGACACTTGTGGAGCGGTATAAAGTCCAAAAGGTGACTCCCGATGAAGCAAGGTGGCTCGATGTTGGAGTGTCGTATTGGATGGCTCATTGTCGATGGAGTTGACTCGTCGGGGAGCATGGTGCTGGTGAATGAGCACGTTGGCTCTCAATAGAGTTCTCGTCGGGGAGCATGGTGCCAGTGACTAGGCACGTTGGCTCTCAATTGAGATGACTCTGAATCGATTGAGTGGGTGCAAAATAAGCCCAGTTCGGGAGATAGGGTTGAGAGTATTAGATCAGAATCAATGGGGAGCTTGGATGCAGAGAGAGATTAAGGCCCAATGTTTGGTTCACACATGAGGGGGAGATTTGTTAGAACATGTGCGAACGTTGAGTCCCACATCGGATAAACAGAAAAAGAGTTGAACCTTAATATACAATTAGATGGCTCACCACTTACAAGGCTTAGCCTTTTAAGTGGATATGGGTCATTTAATGTATATTGGGCCCAAGTAATGTGGTGGACTCTTTGCCGTTACTTCCATACAAATTGGGCCTTGAGCACGCAGTGGCGGGTCGATGCATCAGACGAACTCCCAACATAGAGCATAACCTGGACCCCAACCCAATCAATTCTGAGATATTTGTTTTGCTACCCAACCAATTAAAGCAAAAGAAATAGGAATTGAAAATTAACGATGAACACCGGATATACGTGAAAAATTTTAAATGGGTAAATCACGGGAATGAATCAAGCACTATAGAAAAACATTGTACGGTTTCAATCGAACTTACTACACAATTGAGAATCCTCACAATTGACTCAAGACCGATAGCCGAATCCTCGTTCACCGTTCCCGTGCTTGACCACCATTGTCTCGAATCCTCAAGCCTTCCCTTCTGATTATCCTTCCAGAAATCCACTGGAGACCAACTCTGAATATGTTTAGACAAAGTAATGAAAACCTCTTGGGGTTAAGTTAATGTTTCAAAGTTCCAACATGGGTACTCCAAGATTCAACGTAAACACACCTCTCGATTTTGATTGCCGCTAAAATCATTGAATGAGAGCTTCAAGCTTCAAAAGTTAAGAATACCAAACAAAACCCACGTAGCTTTTTCTTTTGCTGCTGTTGCGTGTATTCTCGATAACCTAGTTGGAAAGAAAAAACCCCTTTTTATATTAATTTCCTCCGTCACTCCATCTGCTGTTATTCCATTCAGCGGCCACACTTGATCAGTTGGTCCCAATGGATGCAAATTTAATAAGCCGATTAATTCCCTCCAATAAAACTAAAAGAAATTCACTCTCAATTACAAATAATGATTATTTCCACTCTAATCCTATACAGACTTGCGACGCTTAGAAAAATTAAAAAGAAATTACAACTCGATAAACAATGGTATACAAGTAAATGTGTGATTTATCAAATGGAATTGCCAACCAAAAGGAAGGGTGGCTTTTTGGAGCTAACAAATTCCAAACTAACATAGATCACACCACAGACCTCAGACCACAGGTCGTGGCCCACGAATCCTGAGTCAGACTCGGCCCTGGCCTTATCCACGTGTTCGGTGACGGCTAGCGCGCACGCGTCCCTTAACATGACTTGGTTTTCCAATTTCAATAATGAGACAATTCTCATTCATCTTTAAAATGAATTTTATTTATATTTACTATTTAGGCTCACCAAAATATTTGAACAATTTTTTCATTTTTCAACAATATCAAATAACCAGAGTAAAAATGTTAAATTTTTGGAAGCTGTTCCTATTGATTGGACTCATTGGAGGCACTTTGGTTGGAGATAGTTTAGTAATAAGCTCTTTACTCTTCGGTCAATAAGGATTATTTTTTGGATGTCAAAATTGAGGTTGTCAAATTTTAGTCCTTCGGAAAAATTGGACATTCTTAACTTTGAACCCAAGATTGGAGATGCTCTATGCATTGTGGGGATGCTTATTGGCTTGATGATGTGGCATGCTTGCTAAACTATTTTAAGAATAAGAAACTTGCGGTAAAAATAACCACTGCAACACTACCTCGTCTATAGCAAGATTTGGACCTAAGACCTCCCCTTTTTTTTTTTCCTTTGTTGTACGTGGATTTCCTCTTGCCTCAGTAGGAGGAGTTTCTTTCAATCTTGGACACATGACAACCTTTCATTGGCCCAAGTCATTTTCTCCATAAAATTCCAATTTAATCTACCTAGCTTCTACCTAACAGAAGTTAACCCAACCCATATTCCACCTGTAATTTATCATTCTCACCGTTAACTCCAACAATTCAACGTTCTATTTTTTAGGAAAGCTCCTCCATGATAGGAAATTATAATCCTATTATTCTATGAATAGATTACCCTATACACCTAGCATTATGGGTTCTAGCAGAACTCGGATTTCCTCCTGCCCCGGTAGGAGGAGGTCCTGCGACCTCGAACACAAGGCAACCTTTCATTGGTCCAAGTCCCTTTTTCCTTAAAATCCCAATAATCTGCCTAGCTTCTACTTGAACGAAGTTAACCCAATCCATATTCCACCGTTAACTAATAAAATCTACCATTTTTTTTAAAAGGCAACTCCTTAAATCTAACGTTAAATGCTACGAGCTTACGAATCTCTCTCTCTCTAAGAAAATTTCAGTTTCTCGCTCTTCCATATATTCTCAACAAAGCAAATAGAAAAAGAATGGAGAAAACCTTCGGTTTTAAAAAAAAGAAGGAAAAATCTAATGGAATTTATCAACCCTCCCCTTTTCTCACAAGAATCAATCAAATTGCATAATCGTGTTATTTGATGAATCATAGGCCAACTTCTTGCCACTGCAAAATGAGTTACCGATAGGGGCGGACCCACCTTGGGGCACATGCCCCCACGCTTTTTAAATTATTTTTTTTGTTGGTTTTGTGTATATATATTATATATGTCTGAATGTATGCAAGTAGGCATTTGTTGGTATAGTGGTAGGGTGTTTATAAGCAAGAGTGGGAGGGTTCAAGTCACCACCTGTGAGCTGTGTTTTTTCCCCCCCCTAAAATCCTAACCAATGGGTCCACTCCCCCAACATTTCTGATCATTTGTGTAATACAGAATATGAACCCGCATATTGCATTTGTATACTTTTGGTCCCCAAAATTTGTACTCGTAGAGTTAATAATAGGAAAATAGATGACGAACATGTGATAATTTTGTGTTATCGCATATAGTCGAGGTGCACAAATTTACCCAAGTAGCTGGTTATTAAAACACATATAGACTTTAAAATTATTAATTTATCATGAATACCAAAATTATTTTGGAGTAACTGTGCTTAAGCTGTGCTATGTGCACAGCAAGCTGTAAAAAACATGTTGTGCACAACACTATTTTCGCCTGGGTCCGCAAAGATGTGACCGATATCATGTTCAACAATATGATCGTTTAATGCTCTGTAAAAATAACTTCATTCGATATCGTTGGGCGTACATCTGAATTCGAACACAATACTTCTTTGCCTTCTGAAACTTTTTGTTTTGTTAACGCCTCTAACGATATCGAACGAAACTCATGTTACAATCTTCGACATATTTTAAATGAGCTCTCCGATCATCTTTGCGCGACGACGAAATGTCTGTGCACAGCTGCTGTGCACACTTGCTGTGCACATAGCTTTTCTGCTGTGCTTAACTGTAACTCGTATATTACGGTTAAAAAAAAAAATTTGGTGCCCCCACTATGTCAAATTCCTGGGTCCGCCACTGGTTACCGATATCAATTTCCTGATCAATGCCGATGAGAATATTCTTCAACTGCGGCGTGACATCTTTGGAATTCGAACGACAATGACATTTTTGCCCCAAACTTTTTTAAATTTGATTGAACGTCCAAAGTAGCTATTCCAATTCTTTACTTTTAAAGGCTTCCCGTTGGCTTTCACCTGTTGGGTTGTGTTGGTTTTACGTTTTTTTTTTTTTTGGGTATTTTAGATTTTTCTTTGCTATATTTTCAAACAAAGAAAGATTGTCTGACCTTAGGATTTATTCCCTGATGAACAATAGCAAGCGTAACTACTTTGTTTTTTCTTCAAAGTGATTCGGTCGATCTGCTTGCTATTATGATTAGGGTTTAGTTTTAGAGGTCCAGCTTGAATTGATTTCTTTACTCACGCTAGAATCCATAATGATAGGTTTATAGGGTAATCTATTCCTAGTGACGTTGAATTGTTGGAGTTAACGATGATAATGATTAATTACCGGTGGAATATGGATTGGATTAACTTCTGTTAGGTAGAAGCTAGGCAGATTAAATTGGGATTTTATGGAGAAAGGGGCTTGGGCCAATGAAAAGTTACCATGTGTCCGAGGTTGAAGAAACTCCTCCTACTGACGCAGGAGGAAATCTGCATTCTTTTTTTGGGTCAGTATTGTATACATCAACGGGGGTTAATAGAGTGTTAATATGTTAGTCCACATAGGGTTGAAACCCAACTCCGCCCCTCGCGGGGCTAATTGAAAGGATTACGGAAGTGCCAGATGAGAGCCCATAGGCTATTTGACGTAGAAACTTGTTTTACACAATTGACTTAATTCACAATCTTGGTTGCTATCAGAATTTCACATAGAATTTACAATGTGACTGCGGACCACAAAGATTTGCACTTTTAGTACAGACACTGAATTTGCACTTTTAGTACAGACACAGTAGCAAGGGCATTTTAGCCCCTAACCTGACCGAACACATAGGAAAGGTTAACTCCTAAGAAAGAAATGGGCTGGCGTTATATATTGTCTTCAGCCGCATCCAGACTAATTTACATGATATGATCATGAGATCACTAATTTCAATTTCAATAAGACATATGCACAAGCAACTTTTTGAGAAAATTTCTCAAAAACTATAATAATCAACAAATTCTGGTGAAAAAGCCCTTCCCATTCTTTTAGCAGCCGCATCCCGCCTAACAGAAATTACCCACCTTACAGCAGCACGAATCGTACACCACCTCGACTTAGGTTTCCCATCCGTCGAAATACGGAAGCCAACATTAGAAGCAGCAATTCCTACAATATTGTCAACCGGAGCAAGTAAAAATCCATTCCCTTGCCAAGTTGATGTTCCTACTTGAGAATTGTCATCAGCAGTTAGATGAGTAATCTGCATGACTGGAGCCCAACCATTTCCTACGTCATACGGTCCACCATAAGAATCCGTTGCCCTAAAACTGTTTTGTAATGTTGGAGATGAAAGTTGCATGGGGTAAGAAAGTTGTGTCACGGAATCTTCTGGTTGACTGTCATACTGGACATTGTAGCTATATGACGGTGAAATTGCCGTAGTCATATGACTGGAAGGCAGTTGCATCTCCATCTGATCTGAAAAAGAGTACTGTTGAGCACTTTGGAAGCTATAGACAGGAAACGGCAAATGAAATGGAAGATAGAACCATAAAAAATTGTTGTTGGTAGCTACCTTATAGAAATCATCTAAATTCCCAGTTTTAAAAAGTTAGCCTTTCACCTCAGACTAAATTTTTATGGGGACAAGAAATTAGCTGAGAACTTGAAAACTATAACCAAACACCTTGAGGTGCAAGTAAAGTATGTGAGATCAAATTCTAAGCAAAAGAAGCAGTATATAATACATGGGACCAATACAGCCCAACGGGCATAGAGGCTGCAAATGAACTGAAAAATGAGAATGTATGCCACCTGAAGATTGCAAACGAATAGACGCCTTTTTGTGCCAATTGGGACATAAGACTTTAGATAGACTATAAGATCTATTTCATTCTTTGACAGTTCCTTGATGGTTGAAGTCATTACCGGTGTTAATAGTTGTCAGCGATTATTGTCCACCCTATCAAAGTGGGGAAGGATTAGAATCTACATGGTCTGCTTTTTAGTACAAATAGCTTCATTGGCATCAAATGACATTTGTTAGGGAAATGAGAGTGAATTTCCATTTTTCACCCAAGAAAGGAATTCCTAGCAATTAGCTACCTATTAACATATCCAACGCCAGCAAAGACCAAAAGCAAAAACAGAAAACGGAAAACAAAACGATTATTTCATACCTTGATGCACCACTGGGAAGTTAACATCCTGCAGCTGTGAACTTGAACTGCTATAGTGTTCAGCTAGTAGGCTTGATGGTAGCATTGCAGGTCCAATCGCTGGTGGAGCATCAAGCGGAACCAACGCATGCAAATTTTTGTAAGCATGCCTCTTCAAATTTTCCACCAAACCCTGCTAAAGGGACAAGGAAGTTGATCTCAATCAGAATGCAACTAAAAACCCTAGTGCAAGATTATAACTTAGCCAAAAAGTCATAAAGGAGCAGCAACTACCCCTCATCTACAAGTGATGTAAGAATAACTCTTTGTTTATCTTTCTTCGTTTTAGGTACATTTTCTGCCAGTTTGTAGAAATGGCAAACGAAACAAACAGAACGCTGCCTCGAACATTGTATGTTGCGAGAAACTATGGATCCTGAAATTTTTTGGTATTCCGAATGCAAGAATAGGATTCATTCAATGCAATTTTGAGAGATCTCGGATTCTGAAGTAGGCAAAAACTGTATTCACACAATCTAAGATGGAAATGGAAAATAGAACAGTAAATTAGCAAGAAACCTCATCTCTCTTTCCACTGAAGTTGATTGTGAAATTTTGATGAAGGTAGCATTTTCAGCAGTGTTTTAAAACAAGGAATTAATCGGCCATTAATCGCTGGTGGGGCCTATCCGATTAGGTCCGACTAACAATTAATTGCCAATTACTAATTAATATGCACGGACTAATCTGATTAATCGCTCGAAGGTGGCTGACAGCCCGACTAGTGCCTAGTGACTTTTAGAACATTGATTTTCAGGTATGCTTTACATATGCATACATAATTCACACAACCAGAACAAACAGTAACATTAAAAGCAGAGATCCATTAAGAGAGGATTTTGGAGAAACCGGAGTTTAGCTGTGATTCAGATGCATAACAGGTTAGGAAGACGCACCATCTGAAATTCATTGAGCAAATCCAGAGACTGGTAACTCTGGCCATCAAAGGTTGCTCCTACAACTCTGAAGATGGAATTGAACAAAACCCCAATCCTTTCTCCATCCTTATAGTATATGTACAACTTATCGTCTACAACACAAGCAGTAGCATGTTCTGTGACCGTCTCCCATATCTTATTTGACATCCCACCAAGTACCTACAGTTTCCACAGTAGGGGTAAAGTGGATTGCCAAACAACCATTTTTAATAAATTTAAGGATTTGAAGTAGCTGAGGGGAAGAAAATTAAGATAAAGAGATTTATTCTCTTACGAGGCGTAGTGAAGAAGGGTCAACAGAATACGACTGCAGGAATTGCTCGACTGTGGTAATTCCTTTGCCATGTAATGCTTTATGGTATGTTCCACCTTTTGATATCTTCTCTAACCGCCATACTTCATCATTCAAGTTTGGAGGATGATGCTTCTTATATGCTGAGTGAGCAAAATCATCTCTTAGTCATGAAATTATAACCATGGCTACTAGCTATCCACATCTCTCAGTCATGAAATTTTTGTCGCAAATAGTGTTGTTGCAATTTCATAGTTGATTAATTCATAACAAAATAGAGCTTTAGTAGGAGACGTTGATAGAGGATGAGGGGACAAAAAAAGTACAAAGGTACCAGAGCGATCTTTTCCGTATGCGAAAAGAGTTTGAAATTATTTGGATGAAGTGGTTATGCAATCATGATTTTCCCCAAGCACTTCATAACGTAGCCGGTAGGACCATCATCGTTGATTATCCAAATGAACCTTTTTCTAGCTATTCAAGAAAATAGAGAGGAAAAGCCATATGAAAGGACTTACCCTCTCCGCGATGATCTTTCACTACAAAGGCTTCACTTCTTGCTTCTCTAATTCTTACTTCAGGGGACTTGCTTTGAACAGGCCTTGCTCCTAACCTAAACTTTCGACTTCTTATCCAGCTCGAATTATCAGTAAAGCTGACATCACCAACATAACCAACCCCGTCTCTCAATGTAATTACCAACTCCCCAGTCACCAATGGCCTTTTGCCCTCTCTTTCACGCACAAGATTCTCATTGAACTCCTTCTCAGTCCAATCCTCTTGATAATCAGCCCCAAAATCACCGTTAAGCACTACAATTTCAATTCTAAGTGAAGAAAGAGGGCCGGATGATATAACCTCCCCGGAAAGAGAATCACGGATAACTATCTTAACAGGATTGTGATCCTCAGATTCTATCTTGCAGCCAGTGAAAAGGGTAGACCGAAACTTACTGACAAAATGCAATTGCCAAACCCTTGCTTTAGATGATTCAGATTGGTCTAATGATGCCCTAAAAAGTTAAAATGATATATTAGAAGGTTCATCGAGAAAATAAAGAACGGAAACAAGTTTCAAAAAACAAGTGGACCATAGCTAAGAAGAACCAGGACAGAAGATCTTGATTGACTTGGGCAAATCAACGTCATAATCCAGCCAGAAAACCACAAAAACCAAAATCACACTTGCCGTAACTCCTTTACTAATAGAATAATAAAAAAAATCAAAAAAAAAAAAAATCAAAGGCTCGAGGCACTGATGTTGGCCTGAAAAGTGAATACACTATACACAAAAAGCTTACCTTGAAGACGGGTGAAGCAAGGATACAATTGCGCGCTCCACTTCCTCCCGCACCTATCAAACAAAGAATACGGGAATACTGAGCATAGCGATCTCATAACAGAAGTCCTTCGATAGCAAGGATGCCAGTCATTCCAATCACATATCTGAGAACAGATTCAACCAACATAACTAAAAGAGGACTTAAGTTGCATCTAAGTAGTTATTACTATGATTTTCATCTGTCAAACTAGAAGGTTTGTTACTTGCCATGTGTATAATGAAGAAAATTTTGCAACAATTGGTTAAAAACAGGACAAATAAGAAATGTCTCTTCAAGGGTACTAAAGTCATATAGATTTAGACACTAACAAGGGGCGCAAGCGGGCCCGGGACACCCTACTTTACCAAAAAAGAGAGAGGGGGAGATTCAACCTACCACAGCGCGCAGCACAGGTTCCAATTGTGTTGCAAATTCGCGCACGGAAAGTTCTCTCATTGCATCGCCAACGAAACTGCTCAAACAGCAGAGTCCCACATCAAAACCAAAACCAACAGAACAACTAACAAGACACATAAAACAGGACACTGGTGTAGTCTGTAGAAAATCCACTCACGGTGCAAACCGAATTTGGCGTTTGGACTCCTGTCTTGGAACATCCGACCCGACATCGTCCACCTTATCGCCAAAAGGTCGTTTCAGTACCATCAAAATCCAAACACCCAATACTTATACCAAAGTCAAAAGCTAAACTTCCAATAACTCCCCAAAACTAAACACAAGGTGACTTCCACTGCCTATAGACTATAGAGAAACTAAACCCGTTTCAGTACCCACGAAAAGCCCAGCAACTGAATGATTACCACTCTATTTCTAGAAACTGGAAAACCCCCACAATCTAGAACCAGGTAACGTATAATCGCTCAACTTCACCCTATTTATAGGAAAAACTGAAATGGCACAGGTAGAGGGGAAAATACACGGAACCTAACTATGAACTGACGCGTAAATCACAGAAGTCAAGGCACAAAGAATGAACAATAAATTTTCAAAAAAAATGAAAAAAAGATCAAACTTGAGCATCAAGTCACAAGTGAACTGGGTTTATGCTTTTGGAATCACCAGTTGGTAAGGACTAAATTTTCAATATACTAGGATCTCTAGTGAATATTCTACAACTGAATTTCAAACTACCGAACCAACCGCGTAAAGAAGGAGTACAAGTGTATAAAAATAGAGCGATTGGCTAGTGGTTAAAGGGTTGAGACTTACGGGTTTGTTCTTCCTAAAGTCTCACATTCGTATTAATTGGAATGGGTTCATATAGAATTTTGTTATGATTATATAAAATTTTGCTCTGATTTTAATTGAAATCGCCGAAACTGGGCAGCGATTGGTCCCAAAATCAGTAAAGATATGCGTAAGTTGGCCCGAATACTAAGTTATTAAAAGAGTGTGTGAAAATAGTAGTAGCCACACCTAAGGGTGTGGAAGACATAGAAAATTCAGAGAGAGAGGTTTTGACGCGGACCTGCTGAGTAGATTTGATGATGAGAGGTGGGGGTGTGTCGGGATGAAGATCGGGAGAAGTTGCTATGTGGAAGACGCGTTTATGGAAAGATTTGAATTTCTCACTGTTGAGTTTGAATTCCTCTCCAAAGTCGTCGAATACGTACGTATTTTATGAGTATTTAACTACTCTGCATATCTGTGAGTGACTCATGTACCAAAAACCAAACCGAAGGGTTACTTGCCGACGTTGCCGTGGTTAGTCCCGTTTCGCTTCCTTTTTAAATTTTATTTTTTAAAAAGCAGATAATTTTAAATTTAAATATAACAAAAATGAAAAATAATTTTTTCGATTTTTTTGCACCATTTAAAAGATTCAATGAGATCTATTAAAAAAAATTTATAATGATAGAAAAATTATTTGCGTAAACACATGATTTTTAAACATAAAATTACCTTCTTTTCAAAAAATAAAGTTTTGAAAGAAAGCGGAACGTGCTCTTAATCGATTTATCTCGACCCACGGGGCTACTATCTTAAGGTCACAAGTCGATTTCCTTCAACAACGATTTGTTTTAGGGTTCATCTCATCGTACGCAAACACGTGGAAAAAGCTGTGAGAGGAATTGTAGAAATTAGTTCGATTCACTGAGACACTCTTTGTGACCAAAAAAAAAATCTACAATACCCTAATCAAGTTAACTCACATGCTCAGTTCGAAAAAATTAACTAATATGTACGTATATACGTGGCTAGACAAGACGAGTATGTTTATATGTGTACCGAGCCCACGGCGAATTTTTAAAGTTGAAAATTTATGTTATTTATTTAACGACCCCACGAATATTAGTGTTCAGTGGTGTATCTCCTCATAGTTGATTAATAGTCCTTTTTTTTTTTTTTTGCCATTTGAAAAAACAATTCTGTGGTGTATGTCCAAAACGTGTGGTCGCGAGCTTCGTTCTTGGTCGTTCTCATGATCTCATCTATGTTCTTGGTAGTTTATTCTCATACAAGTTTTAATAATAATAATATTTGTGCAAATAGAACTCATTTGAAGACCTTAACCTAGCTACTAAATTTTCGTTTTAGCTTTATAATGTTCATGGGGCATATTCCTTTTCTTACTTGCATGTAAAGTAAGCTTTGTTTTTGCTCATTAATGCGACCACAACAGGAGAAGTAGATATCCTTATTCACGGAGCCGCTGTAAAGTGGCTCTTTTAGAGCTGAATGATCTCAGTCGTCCGTTTTGGCATTGGACGACACAAATTAAAAATAATCTATTCATGTGAATAGACTATTTTTAATCCGGACGGCCAAGATTGAGCTTTGTGAACTTTTATTTACAGAACCTCCGTAATAAAGATTTTCTTCAGGCCAGGAGAAGAAGCTCATATAGTTGCATGCTTTTGTGAAAAATTGAAAAGAACCGTACAAGTATTTGTTTGGCTTATGGGGTGAAAAGTTTAGCCGAGCTTTTGATGTGTAGTTTGTTGCAAATAGGTTAGTACTCATTATTATTAGTATAAATGTTGGAGTATTTTCTTAATAATATTGTACCTGATATTCAAATTGTAAAAAAACCTATGCTCACAAATTTCTAGAGTCGCCACTGCTCACGGGTGGGACCTTAGCTTCGATCAACCTACACTTGGTGATGAGACCTTGGCTCCAATACTGATAATGTAGGTGCGCAATGAAATCCTAACATACATAGCGGTCGATCTGGCGTGATGTAACACTACGTGATCCACACGTTGCACTTCTATTTTTTCCTAAATACGCGTGTGTGTGTGAGTGGTTGACTATAAATGTCACTGTCGTGTATGAAGCTCCTCCAATAGTGGAAATGATTCTGTGCTTAAGTGGAAACAGGAAGGAAAGGGGGCTTCGGAATCGTGTTTTATTTTGGTTCCTTTTTGTAGTGTGGAGTCTGTGGACTGGACTGGACTTAGACAGAGTACTCGATCTGGTGGAGTGTAGCTTTCTCGGAAAACCCTTTCCCGGAAAACTGAATGAACCACCCTTCCCATTACACGCACAATTAATTACTCACACACACTCAGCCAACGTTTAGTGTAGGGAGGTATTCTCAAACAGATAATATTAGTGGCCGAACACGTGTTATACGGGGTCCGTGTGACAACAAAAGTAATGTAATACACCATGCAAGATGGTGGATGGCTTTTAGGTCCGAATACATGAGGGGTCATTGGACCAGACGGTCTGTTCGACGATGCAGGACCAGTAACATGGAAAGTTATTGGTCCAAGTAGTTGAAAAAGACCAGTGGCATGTGATGTCACTGAACCAGATGGACTGCTCGGGCCGAACAGGGAAAGAACTCATGGTACAAGCGACCATGGTATGGTACAGTTGCCGTGCAATACGGTGGTCGGCGGTATGGACTGGTAACATGAAAAGTTGTTGGTTCAAGTAGCCTGTTCGACAACGAGAAGGCCGAAGAGGAGGAGAAATTTGGGGAAAGCCGCCTCAGGTGCAAGGAATATTCTGTAAGGGTCCAGAAACAGCGATATTCCGTTTAGGAATGACATCCCAAGAATGTAGGATTTCGAAAAGATACCCAACGGGAATGGGATATTCGGCCGGCTATGGAAGAGAGTCTTAAAAGGACTAAGGTAATGAACTGATAAGGAAATGAGAATCCAAGATATCCTGGGTTCCTATACGAGATAGGAATACTAGGGCAATAGGAATGCTTGGGCAACAAACGTCTATGAATCTATAAATACGAGGTAAAACCTAGAGATAAAAGGTACGCAATTTATTGCAACACGATTATTCTCCTATTGATAATTAGGGTTTTTCTGCTAAGTACGAGGTACTAACTTAGGCATCGGAGGGCCTTTGCCACGAGAGGCAGAGGTGCGCTCACACCTCATCTGTTTTGCAGATCGGGTTTCCAACGACAAACTAGGATTCCGGTGAAGAGGCACATGAAGCCGTTGCAAGCACCAATTATTTTTATCCCCTACAATTAGTACACCCTTAGAATAAGGTGTTACATTAATTTCTTTCACAACGCAGTGAGTATTATTGATGTTTACTACTACTTATTACACTCTAACAATAAAAGGAGTAATATATTGTTTATCCTTTTCGTTGAAATTTTATAGATTAATTATTTGTCTCGACGAGAAGATCAGTTCGAAAAGTAGAAGACCGAAGTTGAAAAAATTAATAGAAGACGAACAAAAAGACAGTAAAAAACAATCTTTTTCATTTTGAGTGAAATTTTGGGATTTTCGCCGTTATGTTTATACTTTCTCGAGTCATGTTGTCAACAACAAATAAAGAACACAACTATATTAGTAGTACTTTCAAATCTCATTATAGGCATGTTAAATTTTCAGACTATCACAAAAATCAAATGGGGCACAATAATTGGCCAATTAAATGTTGCTAGGTGTCTATAGGTCAAAAATCAAAACGACATGAATGGCCCAATCGCATGGTGACATGTGTGGAAATGATGTAGTTTTAATTATTAAGTTTGGCCAATCAAATTAAGGCACCCCTCGATCATATAAATTGAAGGCGAAGCCGCCTATTATTTCTGAGGAGAAAAGGCGTTCCCTCCACATAACTCCTTCCACTTCTCCCAGGAACAGGGACTACGGCTTGACCTTTGGGGTAGAACTTCGTGGGACCCGTCCTTCTAGGGCTCCTAGATAGTGAAAGGTTATATCCCTTTGCAACGCTCAAAGCTAAGCAAACTCACGAAGCTGGCTGACTACGCTCGACTTCGGCCCAGAGGTGGTGGCTGAACTGGCTTGCTGCTCCATCATCTTCTATCATGCACCTAAATAGTTGAAGGGGCAAAGTTGCATAATTGTTTTGACTTTCTGATTATAGTTTGCTTGCTTGCACGATCGCCACTCCTGTAAGGACCCGTATTTTTCGAATATTATTTCAAGTCTTATAAATGCTAGAAATTGAGGAAAATATGAAATTTGTCAAATTTATGTGATGAGGGGTTTATGCGATAGGATTATTACTTGAAGGAGTGCAAGTGTGTTTTGTGTGTGTGCTAGTATAAAAGGGTGTGTGTGTGTAGGAGATCAAATTCTCCCATCTCATTCTCTCTCTACCCGACGTCTCTCTCCTCTCTCGGCTATCTCTCCCTCACCCTCTCACTCTCAAACTCTCTTCCAAACTTGAAGCCCACCAAGGTCCTCCACCAAACCGACTCCCTCAGGAGTTTTAAACCTCGGGTTGTGTTCGTTCAAGCTCGGAGGAGGTGTATTCCTCTCGGTTTCACTTTTGAAGTTCTAAGGCTCGGGCAATCTCTTGATTTTGGATTCGACACGTGAGGTAGGGATTTCTTACTCTTGTTATGAGTTTATGTGCCTAAATTGTGCTTTAATTCGTTGGATTTTGAATTGTGCCCATTCTTGATTTTCTGCAAAATCGCCTGCTATATTGCATTGATACCAGTACCTACTTTTTTAGGTACCGGTACCTTGATCTCGATTGCTCTATGGATTGGTTTGGTACCAGTACCTATATTTTGTGGTATTGGTACCCAGTGCTCAAAAAACTGTTTTGAAAATGTTGAATCCCTTTTGATTGTATTGACTCCTGATTACTTTTAACACACTCTAAATATTGTTAAACCATATCTAAACTTGATTACTCGGGTTCCAATGATTCGTTGATTGTTCCAATCCCTTCAATACTCGTTAAACGTAATCTTAGTACCATTGTAAATGGAAAATGTACCATAAGGTTGTTTAAGTGTTCCGCAGGTTATATGAAGCATTATGGTAAGTGTGATGGGTAGTCATGAGTTTGCTAGTGATTCGAAAGGTAACATAGTAACTCATATCCTTGTGATCTCATCTCATTGATCACCCTAAACTCCTTGAGCTCTCGTTTCATGAGATTCTAGTATTGAGGCTAGTGGTCAGTGTGCCGTAAAATTACTTATGAGTTCAGTACGCTGAGTAGGATATGGTGATATACTTAAGGGAAATGTGTGTGCTTATCTATTTGTTGGTGTATGTGATGGTTGATTGTTTGTAGCATAATGTGATATGATTGATTGTTGAGATTGTGGACACAATGTGAATTTGATACAATGGGTATCGCCATGGACATTTCGGCGAATTGATAAGATCTGCAAATAATATGAATGGGTATCACTATAGACATTTGGTGAGATGATTGGACCACGCAAATGAGCGGTTATCACCAATCGGTGAGATGACTGGAAACGAGCAATACATGTGAAAACCTTGTTTGTTATGATATGGGACTATCGGAAAAGGAAGAAAGATTGGTTTTGCCAAATTGACTTGTTTTAAAAGGAAAAGGATTTTTATTAAAAAATCCTTCAACTATTCTTGAGCAAATCAACGGTTTCTGATATTTGTGCATAGAATCAATAGACTTTGGCTATTCAAGCTCGAATCAATGGAGTTTGACCATTAAAGGTTATGTTTTTCTCTACATTACATCTATTTGAAAACAAAGGAAATTTGGAAGAAGGATCATGATGATGGATGAAACGGATTTTGATGACGAGTGATAAAGAAGTGAGAAATGATTGTGGAATCATGTGTGATGTGGTAAAACGGTTGTGAACTTGTTATTTGGTTTATCATGATTGATGTGGGATGAGATTGGTTCTAGTTAGATATATGGGATGATAGGTACTGCAGGTTAGATGTCTAGAAGCTTTGGGCCGTAGTGTGCTACTAGTTGATGGTCATGTGTACCTTGGGCATTTCTGTCTATATTCATTCACTCTAGATGTATAACTCATTGTATTTTCGTATAACTAGCGTATAGATTTCTCTATTGGGCGCGTGTTTGCTCAACCCTATCATTTTTAGGTACAAAACAGGTCACTGTCATGGAGAGTGCATGCTGATGTATGGTTTAAAGCTATTTTTGGATAGTACTTTTATTATCCTTATAAACTAAACCGCACTGTTATGTATTTTCTATTTTGGATCGTTGCATTTGTGGACAAGTTTGTGGAATTGGGTACCGTATCGTATTTTGAGGTATTATATGTACTCTTGTGAGGATTTTGTATTTCAAATGGTATTGTTATTTATGTTGAAAATCGAGGGCGTGAAAACTTGGTATCCGAGCATAGGAACCCCCGAGAATATCTATATCTCTATTTTTGAAATCTTCTGAACTTTCACTCCTGGGCTAGCAAAACACCTTGAGATGGGGAGACTTTTAGTCTCATGGGTTCAAAAATTGTTGCATATCTTCCTATAAAACACGTGTGTGCTTGCATGATTGATATTAGTCCATCGATGTGACATTGCATTGGTATTAGAATAGAGTGGCATAGAGTTGTTAATCCATGTTGGAAGGGTTGAAGACTTGCATCATATAGAGATGTGATTAATGCTGATGACTTTCTTCCATATGTTTTGTTTTCTTTATTAGTAGGATGTTTTCGAGGCGTGGCGTTAGGTGGGGTGAGACCAGGGAGAATGAGGCGAGTCAGCATTCTAGGGACGAGGTAATGTTTCCTGAGATCGTTGAGTGTGTGAAGGGTGTTGAGACTTTGAGGGATGCGTAGAGAGGAGTGAATATGGGGGAAGCTAGACATCGAGTCGTTAGCGCGAGATCATCTTCCGGGACTGTTGAGAGTTTAGGAAGGAAGAAATCGAGAGGACCAAATCAGGCTATGCAGGGCCAGCGGGGCCTTAACCTACCTTCTCATTCCGAAACTCTAAGGGTTCTTCTTAAGAGTCAGATTGTGTGTCACTGATGTGGTCAGACAGGTCATATCCGTTCTCAATGTCAAGGGAGTCTAAAGTTTTGTTTTACTTGTGGGGAGCTTGGCCATGCTACGAAGAACTGTCCTGAAGGGAAGATAATGCAGGATGAGTTGGGTTTAGTACAACAACCAGGAACTCGGCAAATCTTCATTTAGCTGCAACCCTAGAATGCACAACAGCAACCAACTGTTAGCGTAAGTGCGTTGCCAGGAAATGTTGGAAGTCAAGGGAGGAAAAGACTAAGGGAACCAAATTAGCTATCACCGAATCAGATTCGTCTTGGGCCATCTACTTCATTTGGAAAACACGGAGTTCCATAGCTTAATAGGAATTGTTATGTTTGTCGCGAACCTGGCCACATGGCGAGAAATTGTCTTTAGGGATTGAGAGTACATGGTGAGTCGAGCTCAGTGCAGCAGGATAAACATACACCGAAACAGCCACAAACGCAGTTCCGCATCTAAACTACCAACCCCTATCATTCTTTAGCTCTCAGAAATGTCAGTTGTTTGAGGCTTCTTCTTTTCCTTGTTACTCAACCCATTAATTAGTCATTCAATAATGATGAGTTGTCGTCGACTGCTTTAATTTGCGAATAGCGAGGTTTGATCTGATTTAGGAAAGGATTGGTAGTAACTGTAGGTGGATAAAAACTGATGGTGCTTGAAGCTGTACGTTGATCGCAACTGCTACTCATGCCATTTGGCTGAAAACCTAGCTTTTCATCGGAACACTAATCTGCAAAATAGATAGGGGTGAGCGCACCTATGTCTGTCGTCGGCACAGGCCCTTCGATGCCTAAGTTAGTATCGCATACTAGAGAGAACCCTAATTACCAGTAGGAAAATAATGTGATTATAATGCGTACCTTTTTCCTCTAGGTTTACCTCATATTTATAGATATGCATGTGCTTGCTGTCCAAGCATCCTTGTTGCCATAGGTTTCATATCTCGTATAGGAAACCCGGGATATTCTGGATTCTCGTTCCCTTATAAATCACTTTTGGTGTCCTTATAGAACTCTTTTTCATATCCTGCCAAACGCCCTACTTCCATTAGGAGGTTTATGCTAATCCTTTATTCGCAGGATCTTATTCTTTTATGGAATACCGATGTACCGGAACCTTCCAGTATATTCCTACTGCCTTATCACTTAAGGCTGCCTTTCCAAAAGTTCCTCCGTTGTTCAGCCATCTTATTGCCGAACAAGCTGCTTCCTCCAGTGTCCTTTCATGTCATTTGTCCCTTTGCTGACCACCACCCTCATTGGCGGCATGACTTGCTTTATTTACCACGTGGTCCTATGTTCCACATGTTCTGGTACTAATTATGTCCGTTCGGGAGTATCTCCCTACAATTGCTCCCCAGCTTTGCCCCTTGTCACTGTTCGGGGACGGCAGGTAAAGCTTCAAATGAACCTTGAGCCAAACTCTTTGGCTCTTTTGTAGTCATGGCATCTGTATTCATTAACGCTTTGGCATCTTCATAATCATGCCTTCTTGAGGCAAAGTCCACGTGGCGCACCTCGTACACATTGTATTTAACTTGAATTGACGCCCCAGCTAAACGGTGTCAGAACGGCGTTTTGCTTTTTCCTTTTTTCGTCACCTTCTCCTTTAACAGCGTGAGGCGTGACGTTTCACTTACGTTCCCCCATTTATACCCCCAAGTATTCATTAGGGTTTTCATCTCCCTCTTTTCAAACCTTCTCGTTCTCTCTCATCGAACCTAGGCGAAGTTCTCTTGTTCCTCCACCATTCACCACCTTCTGCATCTCGATTGCGCCTCCGGATACCGCTGCATCAACCTCGTAAGCATATCACTCTTACTACTCTTTCCGTTTCTATATGAGATTTTGATCTCAGGTTCGCCCATTTATGGTTTCGATCAACACTCTCTCTCCGATTTCATTATGTCTTGTTGCTCTATCATTACCCATGGCTAATGAGGACGAAGAAGCCCTTAAGCCCGAAAAGTTTAGGAAACTCTGTGAAACCCCTGAAGCCATGGCGGCTTTTACGTTTGAGTACGGTGTACCCGACAACATAGGGTTCGAACTCGCCCCCCTAGGTGTTGATAGGGAAACTGGTTCGTGGGATAGCATGCTCATCCCTATTGTTGCCATCGTAGAGGGCGGAGTTCGTTTCCCCTTTCACCCAGTGCTTCGCCATGTCCTAAATTAGTACTGACTTACACCCATGCAAGTTTCCACAAATGTGTTTAGGTTGATAATGGGGGTCATAGCTTTGAATGAAATTTTGGGAACCCAGTTAGGAATTTGGGACATCCAATGGTGGTATAGCATTGTGCTAAACCTCGAGTACAACACCTACTACTTCAAGGTTAGGAAAGCTGATAAGCGATTTGTGCTAAACCTGTCAGATTCTGCCCGTTATCACGAGATTGACTTCCTTTCTCTCTCTTTTTTGGCTTACTGCACCTTATTGGTTAGTTTAACGTGCTTGTCTTTTTATGTAGTGACCAACGCTAACACTAGGCCTCGAAGGGAACCAAGTTACGTCTGAACAACGGATATCATGAGGGTCCTTTTGTACACAAGAGAACTGGGCACTTCGACAGCCGGTCGGGGTCGTAACGCGGATGTCCTATTGCATTATAACCCCGCCTACAAAGGATTCATCGATCGAAGACTTAGCAACACAAGCACAAGTGTTGGAGATTCTTCAACCTCGTCTGCTCCCCAATCAAGAGGTTAGAGAACTTGTGCCGGAGTGACAATTGCTGGGCAACCTCTTGATTGGGGAGCAGACGAGGTTGAACAAAGTTCTCTAACCTCTAAACCAGTGGATACCAACCGATTAGGTGCAGACCCAGTCTCCTTCTGCATGTCCACAGGTAGTGGTGTAAATGAGCCGAGCCGAAATTCTGCAAGCTCAAGCTCGGCTTGTTTGCTTAATGCGCCAAAAACTCAAGCTCGAGCTCGGCTCGAGCCTTAACGAGCCGAGCTTAGTCATTTACTAAACGAGCTGAGCTCCACTCGGCTTGTTTAGTAAACGAGCCGAATACTCGTGTTCGAGCTCAGCTCATTTACTAAATGACCCGAGTCGAGCCGAGTCTTAACGAGCCGAACTCGCGAGCTACTCGGTTCATTTACAGCTCTATCCACGAGTAGTAGTAAGCCTTGGGCAAGAGCCAATGCAATTTTCGAAGAACTTGCACTGTCCCCGACATGAACGGGCTGATCACCTCTAATAAGCTTAGGAGCCCTGGTTTGAGGAAGAACTTGGGTTGTAGGCGAAAGCGGCTGTTGAATGGACGCTGTTGAATGCAGCCTGCATGACGGCATCCACTGGGTCCTCATTCCTAGGGTGTTTGTTTCGATAAGTATCGTTGGCTTCAAGATTGGAGTCGAACCCGAAGGAGAAGGAGTGGTTCGGGTGGAACCCCCCAGGTACGACAAGGCGGCGAAGCGGCACGCCCGGTTGACGCCACCCGTCTAGTGGTACCATGCCCCCGAGCAGAGATGGTGAGAAGGGAACTCAGATCCATTGGTTGGCGAGACATTGTACTTGAACTTGGGGTCGAGGGAGAATATCTAGACGAAGATCATTGGCTGGTGTCACGATCTAGGACCAGTTGTTCGGGTTGACGTAACGCGGCAATTGTTCAAGTTCCCTAACACTAGGATTAGGGGTTGAGTCTACACCTCAAGGTTGAGAAGGAGGCTTTTCGCTTTTGTCTTTTTAGATCTCTAAGGTGAGTGTGTTGTTTCATTGAAGTGGCTAGCTAAAATTAACCTTTTACTTTTTCTGCAAATGTTGAAATATTTTGACGTTGTGGATATGGATCAAGTTGCTTGAAACACATGTTTTCATTTCAAGAGCATGCCATAGCTGTAATGTTGGTTGGATTTGTTTTCTTCTTGATGTATACAAGAAGGGTATAAATTGTCTGTTTGCTGTACACAAACATGGTATAAAATGTTGGAAGTACCCTGTTCACAGGGTCACGGTACTGTCATAACTCCTGATTGCGAGGGAAGCAACCCTATGGCTTCTTGAAATAGTGTTGTTTACCTAATTGTTTGTGAAAAATAGTATGTTTCTTGCTAAGTATGATTAGAAGCATTACTCGATCCATGTTTGTTCTTGTAAACCGTTTTTATGCTCTCCGTTTGAATGAAGCAGTAACACTCACTCCCCTTTCAGGTATCTGAAGTAGATTTTTGGTCCACTACTAGTCTGTCAGGCTGTAGGAGCGGGGATGAGGGTCGACTTGGTGTCCTTTTGGCATAGTACATTTTGTGATATCAATTTTTGGAGAGTTGTCATATCATATGTGAATGCAATCATCTTTTATAGTTCTCTGTGCAAATTTTATTTTGGAAGCCAGATGTAATCTATTTAGTCTACTTTGTCTTGCGTTTATGGAATGAATCTTATTAAGGTTGTTGCTTAGGTTTCTTTAAGACAGTTTATGCTAATCCTTCTAGAGTAGGTCATTTCAGTTGGTATCAAAGAATAGGTTGTAGATTCTGTAAACTAGTCGTGTTTAGACTAAAGGTGGACCATAGGGTGTTTATCTTGTGTCTGTGGGGATGGAAAGGAATAGAATGATCATGAACATGACATGCATTTATTTTTGTCATTTGAAATGTTATTTGATGAATTTTTGCATATCTAGTTATGGACCGCGATGGTCAACATGATAATGCTGGAGGGGGAAATCCTAGTAATGCACAAAATTAGCTAACCATGGATGGTAGATTATTTGAAGCGATAGTGCAGTTAACAACTCAACAGGCAAAATATTTGGAGTCAGGCAACCGCACAAGCGAGTTCTTCAGGAGCACGCACTGAGCGGGACACCATATATAGTCGGTTTAAAAAGCTTGGGCCTACAGAGTTTGATGGACCGACTAACCCTGTTGATGCCGAGGAATGGATGAAAAAGTTAGAGGAAAACTTTTAGATAATGGCTGTGACGGATGAACAAAAGGTTTTGTTGGCTAATTTTATGTTAAAAGGAGATGCTCGACGTTGGTAGGAGGTTACCAAACAAAGATTGTCTGCACTAATGGCAAATCCTGAAAATAATGATGCTCCTCCTATACTTATAGTTATCACTTGCGCTATGTTTACCAAAGCCTTCCATGAAAAGTATTTCCCAAGGAGTTATCAAATGGGTCAGAGGCGGGAATTTTTGAAGCTGGAGCAGGGGAAGATGACGGTAGTGAAGTATGAAGCCCGGTTTACAACCTTATCACGTTTTGCTTTGCATCTTGTTAGCATGGACGAGGACAAGTGCAGAATGTTTGAGGATGGGTTGAATATAGAACTTCGGCCTTATGTGGTTAATCAACGGTTAAATAATTTTGCGGATATGATCGAAGTGACAACAAATTTTGAGCAGGATTTGGGGTTATTGAATAAACAACGGGAGCAGAATAAGAGAAGCAAAATCGAATCTACATTAGGTGGAAGGAACTTTGGCCAACAATTCACAAATAAAGGGAGAGGAACTTCTACTTTCCAGAGTCGAGGTGGGAGTCAATCTCGGGGATTCCAATCTGGGCAGCGAGCAAATGTGTCAAAGCAACAAAGTCAGACGGTTTCTTCTTTTTCTAGTGGTCGCATCAATACCCTTACATGTCATAGATGTGGATCACTTGATCATTTTGTTCGAGATTGTCCCAAACCAGAATCATTCCGTAGGTGTTTTAGATGTGGGGATCCGGGACATTTGGCTTCAAGTTGTCCCAGAACATCGAAGTCTGCTTCATCTTCGGGTAGTGTTCAAATGGGTGGAGGTACTTCTCAAGGTAAAAATCAAAGCCATGGTGGTAGTTCAGTTGGTAGACCTAAAGCACAAGGGAGAATCTTTGCTATGAATAAACAAGAAGCACTTGCAACTCCAGATGTTATCACAGGTATGCTCACTATTTTTGGTAAAGAATAGCGTATTTTGATTGATTCTAGATCAATGCATTCATTCATAGCATTGTCATTCACAAAGCATGTAGACCAACCCCCAAGTCCACTAGAATATACTATGGCCATTTCCACTCTTGCGGGAGAGACTCTATTAACTAGAGTTGTATATCGGAACTGTAAATTTCGAATGGGCGATAGGGAGTTGTTAGTTGATTTGATGCCATTGAATATCACAGATTTTGATATAATCCTTGGTATGGATTGGTTATCTGCTTATCATGCCTCTATTGATTGTTTCCGAAAAGAAGTAACATTGCAGATTCCAAATAATCCACAACTTAAATTCTGTGGGGATAGAACTTTTGCTCGTGTAATTTTTGTAATGAAGGCCGAGAAGTTGTTGAAAAAGGGTTGTCAAGGATTCCTTGCACATATTGTTGACAGTAGCAAAAGTACACCGCGGGTGGAGGATATACCAATAGTTTGTGAGTTTCCTAATGTATTTCACGAGAAATTACCAAGGTTGCCAGTGGACCGAGAAGTTGAGTTCTCTATTGAGCTTTTGCCAGGTACACAACCAATTTCAATTGCACCTTATCGTATGGCTTCGGCAGAATTAAAGGAATTGAAAATCCAATTGGAAGATCTATTGGAATAAGGATTTATTAGACCTAGTATTTCTCCGTGGGGTGCTCCAATTTTGTTTGTTAAAAAGAAAGATGGTACGATGCGGATATGTATTGACTACCGTCCGTTGAACAAGGTGACCATCCGAAACAAATATCATTTACCACGTATTGATGATTTGTTTGATCAATTGCAAGGGGCAACAGTATTCTCTAAAATTGATCTCAGATCGGGATATCATCAATTAAAAATAAAGGAGAAGGATGTTTCGAAGACTGCTTTTCATACAAGGTATGGCCATTATGAATTCCTTGTTATGCCATTTGGTTTGACGAATGCTCCAGCTGCTTTTATGGATTTGATGAATCGAGTGTTACAACCATATCTTGACTCCTTTGTGATGGTATTTATTGATGATATTCTTATCTATTCTCGAAACAAAGAGGAACATGCAAGTCACCTTCGAATCGCATTGCAAACTCTACGTGAAAAGAAGTTATATGGAAAGTTAAGTAAATGCGATTTTTGGCTAGACTCTATCGTGTTTTTGGGACATGTTATATCAGGGGATGGAATTTCTGTTGATCCTAAAAGGATAGAGGCAGTTACCAGTTGGAAAAGGCCGACTAATGTGACGAAAGTTCGCAGTTTCTTGGGTTTGTCTGGTTATTACCGCAGGTTTGTTCAAGGATTTTCTTCTATTGCTGTTCCTTTGACCCGACTAACTCGAAAAGGGGTAAAATTTGTGTGGTCTGAAGATTGTGAAAAGAGTTTTTAGGAGCTGAAGAAAAGATTAACTACTGCACTCGTATTATCTCTTTCTTCAGGTAATGACGGGTTTGTTATTTATAGCGATGCTTCCAAACAAGGATTGGGTTGTGTTTTGATGTAGCATGGCAAAGTAACTGCATACGCTTCTAGACAGCTGAAACCTCATGAACATAATTATTCCACCCATGATCTAGAATTGGCTGCTATTGTTTTTGCATTCAAGTTGTGGAGGCATTATTTGTATGGGGTAACATGTGAAGTCTACACCGACCATCAGAGTTTGAAATATCTATTCATGCAACGGGAATTGAACTTGACACAACGTAGATGGATGGAGTTAGTGAAAGACTATGACTGCACAATTCAGTATCATCCGGGTAAAGCCAATGTAGTACCTGATGCTTTGAGTAGGAAATCTGCGTGCACTTTGGCTTCTTTGCGGGGCATCCAGGAGAATTTACTTGCTGATCTACGTTCCTTGCCTGTAAAACTTTCCGTTGACGGAGCGGTTCTACTAGCTAGCCTTACTCTTAAACCCCTTTTGGTAGATCGTATTCGAGAAATGCAACAATCAAATGAGGATTTGGAAGAGATTAAGAAAAAGGTTAGAAAAGGAAAACAGAAGGACTTTGTAGTGAGAGATGGAAATGTTTTGTATTTTGGGAACCGATTATGTGTACCTAATGATCCATCTTTGAAAAGAGAAATTCTTGAGGAGGCTCATAATAGCGCATATGCTATGCATCCTGGCGGTACCAAAATGTATCGTGACCTTCGAGAGAATTACTGGTGGGCTGGTATGAAGCGTGAAATTGCTAAATTTGTATCCGAGTGTTTGATATGTCAACAAGTGAAGATAAAACATCGCATCCTGCAGGTTTGTTGCAACCTCTTCCGATTCCAGAATGGAAATGGGAACATATTACCAAGGATTTTGTCATAGGATTACCTCGAACCAAACAGGAAATGATAGTATATGGGGAATCGTGGATAGACTTACCAAATCTGCACATTTTTTAGCCGTTAAAAACACATTCATTGGATAAACTTACTAGCATATATGTGGATGAAATTGTTCGACTACATGGCGCTCCAATTTCTGTTGTATCAGACAGAGATCCCAGATTTACTTCACGATTTTGGCCTAGACTTCAAAATGCTATGGGTACTTCTCTGAAATTCAACACAGCATTTCATCCTCAGACTGATGGACAGTCCAAGCATACAATCCAAACTTTGGAAGATATGTTGCGAGCTTGTGTACTTGATTTCCAGGGTAGTTGGGATCAATATTTGTCTCTTATTGAATTTGCATATAACAATAGTTATCAGTCAAGTATTGGCATGGCACCATATGAAGCATTGTACGGCTAGAAATGCAGGACTCCAGTATGTTGGGGTGAGATGGGTGAAAGGAAGTTGGTAAGCGAAGAGGAGTTTCTAGGTCCAGAATTAGTAAAAGTTACTATTGATAAGGTAAAAGTGATTCAGGAACATCTAAAGGAAGTGCAAAGTCAATAAAAAAGTCATGCTGATACAAGACGAAGAGACTTGGAGTTTAATGTGGGCGATCAAGTATTAGTCCGAGTATCACCATGGAAAGGGCGGTTGAGATTCGATAAAAAGGGCAAATTAAGTCCAAGATATATCGGGCCTTATGAGATTGTGAAACGGGTGGGCTCGACAGCATATCAGCTAGATTTACCTTCAGAATTGGCTAAGATGCACGATGTTTTTCACGTATCCATGCTTTGTTAGTGCAAAGGAGATTCATCTAATGTGGTTCCTCAAACGGTGGAGTTGAAAGATGATATAACATATGTGGAACAACCAGTTCAGATTTTGGATCACAAGAAACAAGTCCTTCATAACAAAACCATACCGCTAGAAAAGGTATTATGGAGGAGCCGGTCAACAGAGTATGCAACGTGGGAGGCTGAAACTAATATGCGGAAGCAATACCCTCATTTATTTAGACAAGGTAAGTAAATTTCGGGGATGAAATTTTATTATGAGGGGAGAATTGTAACACTCGTTCCGCGCATGCACGTGCATCGCATATGACATTAATTTTATGTTGCATAAGTCATGCTATTTAATACACGTGTTGTGTTATCATTCATATATCATTCATTAATTCTTTAGCGATACATGATTAAATTTGAGGATTTAATTAAGTTAATTAAACGGGATTGGTCTTAGTAGGAGGAATGAATGGTAAAGATGAGTAGAGACCCATTTGAACCCATACACCCAACCTCATGGGATAATTCTTCCCTAATAAACCCTTTACGTTGTTTCATTGTTTTCTCCGTCCGACCTTTATTGTATAACGTAGAGAGAGAGAGAGAGAGAGAGAGAGAGAGAGAGAGAGAGAGAGAGAGAGGAGAAGAAGAAGAAGAAAAAGAAGAAGAAGAAAATGGGGAAAGAATTGGGGAAAACTAATTGAAGGTGAACCCTATTTTATACCAAATTTATGTTTTGGGTTTTGATCAAACATGTATATACCTGCATATTCATATAGTTTAAATCCTAATTAGGTCGTAAGAGAATGGATTTTAACCTAGCAAGGCTTATGGGCATGTCAATTAGAGCTTGAACATGATTGAATCTGTCATGTTCTTAACGAATTTTTCTCACTGACTTGCCGACCTTGTAATTTTCTGGAATTTTTACTGGAGAAGGATGTGCATGTCTAGTTTATTGGGTAAAATTTTCAGAATTTATTTCAAAGAGGGGAAAAAGTTAAAAATCACGCACCGAATTGCTGCTGTGAAACTCGCATTGCTGACTGCACTGACACAAGTTGGGAAAACAGTCATATCTCCGAACTCGAGACTTGAAACCACATTCCACTTCTTTTGTTGAAAACTGGACATATAGAGATTTCCAACGATGCAACCCGTGCGGTGTAGTTATGCCTGAACAATAACAAATTTTCTTTTAAAGTTGACCCAAAATCTGTCTCTGTACCGGTTTTAGTATTTGTTAAATTATAATCGCGAGGCCATAGTAAGGTTTCCCAAACTCCGTTTTATATGAATGACCTGTCGATTCGAAGAGGAAGAAGTTTACTTTTCAACGGTTTAAGTGACATTCTTAAAAATCACAATTATGTATTGGATATGATCAGAACAGTACTTGTTGGCCATGGATTAAGCCTTATTCTTGGGAATTCTTGTAACTAACCTCATTGAATCATCTTTGGAGCATTGAAACACATCATCCATCATTTTTATTGCATTGGTCTCATTCGGTTTCATAGTAGGGATGGAGATAAAAAAATAGAAACGTATGTTAGATTTGTTGATGCATTTTACTCGCATTATAACATAAGTTGGAGCATGAGTTATACTAAGTGTAGTGTCATTCATATTCTAGGATTGGGTGTCGAGTCTCCACCTCAAGGTTGAGAAGGAGGCTTTTCGCTTTTGTCTTTTTGGATCTCTAAGGTGAGTATGCTGTTTCATTGAAGTGGCTAGCGAAAATTAACCTTTTACTTTTTCTGCAAATGTTGAAATATTTTGACGATTGTGGATATGGATCAAGTTGCTTGAAACACAAGTTTTCATTTCAAGAGCATGCCATAGCTGTAATGTTGGTTGGATTTGTTTTCTTGATGTACACAAGAAGGGTATAAATTGTCTGTTTGCTGTACACAAACAGGGTATAAAATGTTGGAAGTACCCTGTTCACAAGGTCACGGTATCGTCATAACTCCTGGTTGCGAGGGAAGCAACCCTATGGCTTCTTGAAATATTGTTGTTTACCTAATTATTTGTGAAAAATAGTATGTTTCTTGCTAAGTATGATTAGAAGCATTACTCGATCCATGTTTGCTCTTGTAAACCGTTTTTATGCTCTCCGTTTGAATGAAGCAATAATACTCACTCCCCTTTCAGGTATCTGAATAGATTTTTGGTCCACTACTGGTCTGTCAGGCTGTAGGAGCGGGGATAAGGGTCGACTTGGTGTCCTTTTGGCATAATACGTTTTGTGATATCAATTTTTGGAGAGTTGTCGTATCATATGTGGATGCAATTATCTTGTATAGTTCTCTGTGCAAATTTTATTTTGGAAGCCAGATGTAATCTATTTAGTCTACTTTGTCTTGCGTTTATGGAATGAATCTTATAAAGGTTGTTGCTTAGCTTTCTTTAAGACAGTTTATGCTAATCCTTCTAGAGCGAGTCATTTCAAAGGCTGTTGAGGACTCCAAGAAAGCCCCTGAGGACTCCAACAAGAACTTTGAAAATTAAGGGCTAATCTCCAAGATAAGGAGTCAACTCCTATTTCACTAGGAATATCGCAATTTAGCACTTTAGACCAAACTTCAGGTTTGAATGTCATTAAGCAAGCACTTCAAGCCTTCAAGCTTCTCTCAGCCCTTAGCTTCCAAAAATCCTATACTTGAGGGGCAAAGAGGCCAAGGAATTGGACTCGGGGGGCAAGAATCTCAACAAACTCTTAGCAAGCACATTAAACCTCCAGATTTCTCTCGGCCCTTAGCTTCCAAAAACCCTACACCTGGGGGGGCAAAGTTCTCAGCTCAGTCTTTTGAGGATTCCTGAATAGCGGCAAGGTCTAGGTGATAAACACCAAAATGATCAAGGCAACAATCTCAGATCTGAGCGCAACAGCAAACATTTAGGAGTGTTTCAAAAACTTTTGGATGGTAAGCTATTTCCATGCCTGAAGGAGCGAGAAGATAGGTCTATCTCAACACAAAGGGAGCAAGATCTTAGACCGAGATAAGCCAGAATATAGAAAGTCCCATAATGAGGCAAGATCAACCCATTCTCTCCTCTCAGAGGCTTTCTCAAGTGTCTGAAGAGTTACCACATCCAAATTCAGTCCTAAACAGTGAGCAGATAACAGATACAAATCAAGAACGATCCAGACCTGCCATCAGGCCTATGGGCAGGACTGAATTCCATGCTGCACCCGTTCTAAATCAGGAGGAATTGAACGAAGAAGAGGAAACCGACAACACTCCAGAGCCTGATCTTGATTCATTTGTAATCGGAGATCCCCCTCTTCCCCCAGTTCATGAAGGCCTTTTTGGCATTGTCCAAACTACCAAAAGGTATTATAAGCGTAGACCAATTTTAGGCCTTAAATGTGTAGAATTGAGCCCTTGTTGGATTTGTGGGGCACATCAAAAGCGAGTGTTATTCATTTGGCTTACACAAAAACGCCGAAGTGGTGTCAAGAAGGGCTAAGAACAAAAAAAAGTCCTTCATAAGCCAAACAAACACCTCTAAAATGTTTGGCCATGGCTTATCGGTCTTTGAGTAGGCCCTATCAGAGTTTTACTAGGCCTTTTCTGCGGAGGTGGAGGCCTTTTTATTTCATTAAGCATACCTGAAAGTTCAAAGCAGAGGTTCAGACCTTCAAATATATTTTCAATCCTTCCCAGGTCTTTTCATCGTTCTATGATTTCTCTATAACTAGGCCTGGACGCAGGACTCTATTGGTGTAAACATGCTTTTGCTACAGGTTCGAAGGCCATTAGAGCTCTTCATCTAGGACTGAACTAATACAATAAGCAATCCATGCAAGAGTTCAGGCCTTTCAACATACTTTTCGAGTCCTTTTTAGGCCTTTCATGGGTTTATGATTTCTCTACAACCAGGCCTCGACCCAAGCCCTATCTACAGGTGCAAATGCCCTTTGAGCTCTTTGTCTAAGCCCGAGCCAATATTATAAGATATTCAAATAGGAGTTCGGACCTTTCCCATAAGACTGAATCACTATTATGAGCACTCAAAGTGGAGGTTCAGTCTTTCCACTATGAGGTTCAGTCCTTCTAATATGAGGCCTGATAAAATGTGGGAGCATTGAAATTCACCTCTAAGATAGGCACAAGCATTATTCAATCACTCTAAGAAGCCCTGGAGTATGAAAATTGAGTCCTTTATCTCTAAGAGCATCCCCAATGGGGATGTATTTTAGATGGGGTTGGATAGTTATTTTAGATGTAAAAAGTGGTTAAAAGTTGGTTAGATGTAAAATAGAACCTCCTCCTATCCAATGGTGAGATGTAAAAAAGGATGGATAATTAACTAACTTTCTCTCCTCCTTAATTTTTCTCAACTTTCTTAACCCTAATTCAAGTATTACTTCCGTTGAAAAATAATTTTAGTATCCGGTAATCGAAGATTTAAAAACAAAAAAATTTCCAAAAAAAAAAAAAGAAAAGAAAAGAAACCGGAGATGAAACCCCCTTGCCTCTCAACTTTACTCTCTCTCTGCCTCTCAACTCTACTCTGTCTCTCTCTCTCTCTCTATGAAGAAGTAAACCAGTCTGTGGACTGGTGGAAACCAACTCCCCCTCTCTCTCTCCGAACCAGAGATGAAACCCCCTTGCCTCCTCTCTCTCTCTCTCGTTCATATCTCTCTCTCACCGACTGTTCACGTTGAAACCGAGATGAAACCCTAACTCCCCTATGTTGATGATCACCGACTGTTCCCCGTGGATATCTCTGTCTCTTGTCGGTGAGATCCCTCTCTCACCTCTCTCTTTCTCTCTCTCTCTCTCACTCGATTCCAGCATTTTTTGGTCACTCCGGCAAATATTTGCAGAAACCGGCGACGAGGAACCAATTCCGGCCAACTATCCGGCGACTACAGGTAATTCTGGCCGTCCATTTTTCTGGTATTGCAGTTGGAATTGATGATGTTTGATGACCTGTAATTTATAGCTGTAGTCAAAAGGGGATGGAAATATACATCTCCCTTTCCATCAATGCCATTTTACATCCAGATTTATGCTATTTTACATCCCCATTGGAGGGGTTTTTTTTGCCTCCAGGTGCTATTATAAGTATACAACCCAGTTTTACATCCCCATTGGGGATGCTCTAAGAGAGGCCTTTGAAAGGCCTGTCCAAAGATTGCTGGTAAATTCCTTCTAAGGTCTGAATTCAGAGAATTTTGTCCAAGGACTGAAGGAAACATGGAAAATGCCTAATGCCTACTAAGTCCATAGGCAAGGAAAACAAAAGAAGGTACGCTAAAATAGGATTCAAGATCTATTTGGATGCCAAAAATATTTTTCTTTTTATATACATGCCTTGATCCTAAAAGTAAAGAATCAAGGCATGGGGGGCATTGTTTACACCCGTTTTTGGCACCAAACCTTGGGCTAGCGCTGGATGGCCATTTAATTAAAGTGGGTTGATATTCATGGATTTCTCGGGCTAAATTAACGGGCCACATTAATTTTGTGGATTGGAGCAAGGCCCGATTAATTAAATTCCAAGTGAAGCAAGTTACACCGAATAATTTCCTTAGAGGTGGATTTATTCGGAGATGTGTACATATGGAAAAGCTAGAGATTAACTGTCGGCCATATCCATCCAAAAATGGAGACAATTATTGACACATGGCAGCCCATGGGAAGACATTAGCCCATTGCCTATTTACCTGCCATGGAAGAGGAAAACCAGGGAGCCTATGATCTTGGCTCAATTGCAAGTAAATACCCACGATTGGAAAAAGCACAAGGGCAATTCAATTAACTGCTAGGAACCGCCAACAACTTGGTTCGTGGGACACTTGGCACCGCAAGAGCACGGCTGGAAGATACACCTGCATGCAAAACCGTGAAGCCTATCGCCTATAAATACTAGTTCATAAGGAGAAAAAGGGTTCACACACCAATCAAGCTAAACGCTTAAAACCAAAGCCTTCCCAGTGAAGCAATTATCTCACTTCTCTCACATTCACTCAATTACTTCTTCAAGTAATTCGGGTTTCTATCTCTCTTGTACCCCAAACTTTATTATTACGACATTATTAAATTTATTCTACGTTGTTACTTCTTTTCCTACACGGTTGGGAAATTTTAAGTCCATTATCGTTGTGGCAAACCATGAACCTCTTTGTGGCCTCACCCTTTGGGTCACATGCAATTGCTCTCATATACGAAGTCAGATCGAGGTGCATTCACACCTTCCATACGTTGGACGCGACAAGTCCTGGCACGCCCGTGCTCATACCGCACACACTATTAGATTTTCAGCTCACGCCTACTCGGCGGAAAAGTGGGGAACACTTAGCTTCCATGATTGCTTTGGCCTTATTCTTGTCAACCTCAATCCCATTGTTGTGGACCAAAAATCTAAGGAATTTGCCTGCGGAGATTCCGAAGGCACATTTTAAGGGGTTTACCTTCAAATCAAACTATTGCATTCTCAAGAACGACCTCTTCAAATGTTTCAAATGTTCATCATAGTACTAAGACTTGACCACGATATCATCAATGTAGATTTTCATGAAACGGTCGATGAAATCATGAAACATGGCGTTCATTGCTCGTTGGAAAGAAGCATCTGCATTCTTTAGGCCGACAGGCATCACAACCCACTCAAAGGTTCCCAGGGCTCCGGGACACCTAAAGTAGTCTTAGCCGTATCGGCCTCTTCAATGAAGATTTGATTGTAGCCAGAATGTCTATCCATGAAGGACAAAACCTTATGACCAGAAGCTTCATCTACTAACTGATCTACGACTAGCATTGGGTACTCGTCCTTTGGAAATGCCAAATTCAAGTTTTTGAAGTCCACACATACTCTGACCTTGCCATTCTTCGTAAGGACTGACACAATATTAGAAAGCCAAGTAACATACTTGGCTGTGCGTATGAACCCAGCATTGAAAAGGCATTCGATCTCATCTTTGACTTGCAAATAGACCTTATTGGACATCCTACTCGACGGTTGTTTGAACGGTTTGAACCCTGGTTGAATGGGCAGCTTGTGCTCCACTAGGTCTCTAGACAGACCTGGAAGCTCCTCAAAAGTCCAAGCAAAACAGGACTCGAACTCCCTTAAGAGCAGGATGAATTTCTCTTTCACGCCCTTTGGCAGAAGTTGGCTAATATATACATGTCAGGGATTCTCCGAGTCTCCCAAATTAACTTTTTCCAAGAGATCTTGCACGTCAGCCTTTAGATCATCCAACTTGGCTGGGCTGCTTAAAGGTTTTCTAACCAGATTTCGTCCAGATTTTCATCCTCGTTGATTACTTCTGCCACACAAGCCAAATAATCTTCCTCTGACTCTTGATTTCCCATCGGCCTCCTCTCTAGTAAATAAGCTTCAAACTTTGACAATGTGGCTTGAAGAGCCACACGTTTCTCTGTTTCTGAATGGCTTACTGACATTGCGAAGGGCGTTTGAATGAAGCTGTAATCGGCCTACTTGACTCCGTGATCATAGGACCGATTAACTTTTGAAAAAGTGTCTTCACTTCTCCGCCGACTTATTGTTATGAATAGGGGCTATCTTGTGATGGCCATATTTATCAAAACCTGCCACCTTCATTGGACTAACCCCTCCATCGTATAAATGGGCCTCGGCATGATTAGTAGAGGCCTGGAAAGGTCTGCAATCAGCCCATATCACTTCCACGTCGTATTGATTCCAGAAGATAAGACATTGGTGAAGGATGCTAAACAGGAGTGAATCCAAGCTCTCCCCAATAGAATGTTAAAGGAAGAATGTGAATTACAACAAAGAAAGGTGTTGTTACGGTCTTGGATCCCACTATTAAGTTCATGATCAGAATACCTTGACAAGTTATCTCCTTCCCAGTGAAATCAATCAAGGTTGAAGTGCCTGATACTAGGTCTTGATCAGTCTTTCCAAGCTTCTGCATCATAAACTTAGGAATGAGATTGGTTGCTGACCCATTATCCACCTTGAGACGGTTGATCGGCATCCCATGAAGACAACCAATGATGTGCAAGGGCTTGATGTGTTTGTTCATTGTGAGACTTGGCCTTTCAAAGATCACGCTTGCTGCCCGATCCTCAGTCTTTCCTTTAGTCTCATTTTTTAGCACAATCACTGAAGGCCTGTTTAGTCCTACAAAGAAGGAATCGTTTAGAATTTTAGTTGTCTGCCCAATCTCTACAACATCCCCCTCCATAGTTGTTGGAGTGTTGTCTTTGGCCTCCAGATCTACTGGTAGGATCACAACCACGTTGCATTGCATATTAGGACCCTGTCCAAGCCTGAACTCTTTGGCCTGTGGATTCAAATTTGGCTTGCCCCCCGAGTCTAGCTTCCTTGGTTCAAGGTTTGTGTGCTTAAGCAGAGTCACTTGTCTTGAAAGAGGCTCAATTCTAGCCTCCTTAATAGTTCTTTTTAAGAGAGGTTGTTTCTTGGGTAAGGTAGGTTCTTTTGTAGGTGGCTTGGTAACAACCTACTTGTATGTCTTCCCCATAGGGACTTGCTTCTTAGGTAAAGTCCTCGGAAGAGGGTCAATGATAGCCTTTTCGAAAGTCCTTTCCAATGGCTTGTATGCTCTCTTAGCCTTAGGCTTTTCAACCATAGGTTCTTCAACTAGGACTTCCCCCTTCATCTTCCCCTTTGGATCATCTTCAATCATTGGGTCATCCAGTAAATCTGTCTCTTCCTCAGCCCTTTTAGCTGCCTGTCTAAATTGTTGGCGGCCCCTCTTGTAAGATTTGGATAAAGGCTGAGGTTCAGAGGGAAACTTGGGATGTTCAACCTTGTGCCACTCGTCCGGAAGAGTGACTGGAGGTCTCACAGCCCTCGGCTTACCCTTGGAAGGAGCAGAAATCCTTAAGTTGTCTAGTTCATCTTCAATTTCAACCAATCCTGGATGAATCCTGTTGAAAACAGATTCACATTAGATTTGTGTGGCTCTTCAGGACTGGGTTCAACCCCCCCCCCCCACAATAATGCTCTTTAAGGCCAGCTTGCTAAGACTTGCATGATGTTCACACTCTGTGCATATCATGGAGCAAGTTGGTTTCTCTGGTTTCTTCACTCCTGTAGGTCTGGACCATCATGATTTCTGCATCTCAAACCTCTTGACCCACTTAGTCTTGTAATCCCCTTCATTATAAAAAGGATCCCAATACCTGTCTGGGCCGGACTTGTAGATTTCTCTGGAAAGGGCTCCCAAACTTATCTTTTGCCTAGGAGCAGTCCTAAGCATGCCTAGGAGCAGTCCTAAGCATGCCTAGGAGCAGTCCTAAGCATGCCTCTCATGTTGACAGAAACCATATTTGTGCTCAGCCCTGGGGGAAAGGGATTGTCATCCACCCCCATGGGTTGTTTGTCCTTCTCGGGAAATTTGAACACTCCCCGCTTAATTTTATCCTGGATATCATTTCTATATACTATGTTGTTATTAGTTGTATGACTTCAAGAGTTGTGATACTTACAATACTCTTTGCCCTTCAGTTCTTCCGAAGTTGGAATCTTGTAACCAAAGGGCTGTTTGAGCAACTTGTTGGCAAGGAGTTGATCAAAGATAGACTCAGCCCTACCAACGTCAAAAGTATAGGGCCTGGTTGGCCTATTAAGAGTGTTCTAGATAGGCTGCTTCATTGGCTCCATCTTGACAAAGGGCTTGCAAACGTATGGCTTCTTATTGATGATTTCAGCCACCGCCACATCTGCGTCTGCCTCCATCTCTACTACAACAACCTTGTAATTTAGGATCGCGATAATACGTTCCCTTGGATGCTGTCCTCCTGTCTTGCTCCTTCGCCAAGAGTCTCTCGTAATGAGATGCCTTAGAGGACAACTCAAACAAGTCTCTGAACTCTGTCCCATAGAACTTCCTCTTCATTTCGAAGCCCAAGCCGTTTAATGCTATGAAAACATATTCGGTCTCTAGAAGGACAATCTTGCACTTGAATCGAGCAGTCTTAAAACGTAAGAGGTAGGACTCCACAGTTTGACGATAGCATGACAGGTCTGCCAACGTCACTTCTGGTTCTACCCTGTAGAACTGCTGGTGGAACATCTACTCCAATTATGCTCAGGTCTGCACTGAGTTAGGTGGTAAATTGATGTACCAAGTAAAGGTTGTCCCAGTAAGAGAATTGGGAAAAAGCCTCAACTTTAGAGCATCAATGGTCCCAGCTTCTCCACATTGAACTTGAAATCTAGCAATGTGTTCCACTGTTGACTGCATGCTCTCTCCATTAAAGGTCTGAAATTCTGGGACTCTACAGCCCTTTGGGAAAGGCGTATCATCCACCTTTTCGGTATGAGGCTTCCTATACATTGGCCTTCCCAAAGGCCTGAAACCACGGCCTTACTGCTCTTGAAGCAAGTTTAGGACTTGATCCCTTCCCATAGACGTGTTTGGCACAAGAGGCGACTGTGGGTGTGCCTCTTGTGCATCTTGGTTTTGGATTGGAGTTGCCCTCCGAGTATCAGAGCTTTAAGGAATGTGAGAAATTCCCTTGTCTTTTCCAGAACCCTGGCCTCCTTACAAAAGACCTTTTGTCTGTCTTATCAGATTTATCAGGTTTGCTCTGGTTTTCAACCAAAACAAACCTTTGATCGTTATTTCCTGGAGGTGTCTGGGCTCCTCCAATAACAACTCCCTTATTTCCCTGCCCCCCAGGTGCAGGGTTATTGGATGAGGTAGCATGGTAAAAGACTTAAGGAGGTGACATTGCCCCCTTAAAGCCAGCTTAGTCTTGACCGTTGCCATAGATATCAAACTGTGGAAAGCCCTGCTTCCAAGGAGTGAGCGGTAGCCTCTCTATAAGCGTAGCAACCATTTTGTTGACTGCTATGATCAGAGGTTCCAAGGACTGAGAGAACGATTATGAGATTGACTGTGTCACGTTGTGGGAGATCTAACGTCCTGCTAAAAACATATAATTTTTGACGTTGCCCGTAGCATCGCTAAAATCTTGAGCGCTGATCTGAGGACCAACTTTCTCGAGTAATGGCACGTTGACTACCACTCCCTTAGGACTCTGTGGTGGATCCAGGATGGGTGGATCCAATTGTTGTTGTTGTTGCTTCCTTGCCATAATAGAATCCTTAGACGATTAGGGTCCCACTGGGCGTGCCAAAAGATGTTTGGTTGTGAAATGGCTCAAGGATTGAGCGAGCATGCCAGGACTTGTCACGTCCAACGTAAAGGACTAAATGCCCTTTTTCTGACTTCGTAACCGTGAGCAAATGTGCTGCAAACCTAAGGGCTAGATTGCAGTGATGGTTCGTGGTTTTGCCGCAACAAGCGTGGACTTAGCTATTTTCTAATTGTGTAGGAAAGAGAGCAACGTAAAATAAAGACAAACTTTATTTGTCGGAATAATAAAGTTGGGTACAAGAAAAGTAAAACCCAAATTACTTGATGAAGTAATTGAGTGAATGCAAGGAAAGTAAAGATAGTTGCTTCGCTGGGAAGACTTTGGTTTAAGCGCTAAGCTTGATTGGTGTGGGAACCCTTTTTTAGTCTTTAGAACTAGTATTTATAGGCAAATACAACAATGGTCTAGATCTGAGACAAGTTTCCTACCTTCACCACAAGCTGACAAATGTCCCAAGTTGGCTCCAAATGTTGCTAAGTGTCTGAAATAACTCCCCACTACCCTGCTTGGCGGTTTATGGCAGTTACACGGTAATTCTTGGAGCCAAAAAACAGTTTACCCATGAACTCCACTACTTTTTCTCGTAAATCATGGGATAATGGGGCCATTTTGACTTAGTCAATTGGTCTTGTTAATTTTCTAAAACAAACTGCTTGTTTATGCGTGAGAATCAAAGGATGTGGGGGCCATTTGACCACATGGCTTTGAAACAATTATTCCATGCATCACGGCCCACAATGTTCTTTGTTCTTAACGGTTGGAGTCAATCCACAACCGTTTATCTACAAATCATGGGCCAATTCTCACAAAATAATACATGGGCCAAGCTTCTAGAATAAAATTAATTGGGCCTTGTTCCAAATTACAAAATTAATTTGGCCAATTAATTTTTGGGGAATTTTTAGGCCGGTCCTAAAAATTAGGTTCGGACTGCATTTAGTCCTGCACAATTATTTATATTTTTTATTCCAACTGTGTCCCTTCACGCGCATCAGCGCACAGAACTAGAGAGCATGTGGTATAGAAAAATTATCCAATGTTCCATGAGCATTGGTGCACCATTAAAACATTGTTTAAATTTCAAAACGTCATATCTTTTGTTGTAGATATTCGTTTTTTAAAAAAATTATATTTTTGAAATCTACTCGACGATATCTACTAAATAAGATCCATATTAAATATGAAATTATGTAAGATTAAAAAAAATACCATTTGCTATGAGAATTGTTTCTATGAGAATTGTCTCCGAGAAATGTCCCTATGAGAACTGTCTTTATGAGAATTGTTTCGGATGAAAATACCCTTGACTATGTGAACTGGCTACGAGAATTGTCTTTATGAGAATTGTTTCGGATAAAAATACCCTTGGCTATGTGAATTGGTTATGAGAACTGTCAATTCTCATAGTCAGTTCTATGAGAACTATGTGAAATGACTATGTGAATTGAAAAATACACAGTTCAAATAGCCTAGCCACACATTAAAATATACAGTTCGCATAGAAACTACGTAGTTGTCATAAAAAAATACACAGTTCTCGTAGATAATACTCAATTCTCATAGAAAATATACAATTCTCATAGATAGTTGTCATGGACAATACACAATTCTCATAAAAAATACATAGTTTTTATAGGCAGTTCTCATTAAAAAATACACAGTTCTCATATAAAAATACAATGTTTCCGTAGAAAATACACAGTTCTCATATACAGTTCTTATGCATATTACACAGTTCTCAAAGAAAAATACAATGTTCTCATATAAAATACACAGTTGTCATAGACAGTTCTCGCAGAAAATATACAATTCTCATAGAAAATCACAGCTCTCATAGACAGTTCTCGCAGAAAATATACAATTCTCATAGAAAATACACAGTTCTCATAAAAAATACATAGTTCTTATAGGCTTCTCATGGACAAATACACAAATCTCATAGAAAATACACAATTCTCATAGAAAATAAATACACACACGAATAAAAATTGAACAATTTTCCGAAGTACCAAAAAATTGAACAAATTCGTAGCACTCAGCTAAAATCCAGCCAAATGTAGCAGTAATAAAAAAGTAAGGCTGAAAATACAAAGTTCTCATAAAAAATACACGGTTCTCATCGATAGTTCACATGGACAATACACAATTCTCATAGAAAATACACAATTCTCATGAACAATACATAATTCTCATAAAAAATACACACATGAACAAAAATTGAAAAAAAACAAAACTTTTCCGTGGCCATAAACCACAAAGCTTCCACGTACATACAAAGTTTCCACAAACCACAAAGCTTCCACGTAGGTACCCATAAGATTTTCAATGGCCATACATTCATTCAATTCTTTATTACAATTTACAATACCTTTTGGTTGAAACGTTACTGCATACGTGTGGTAGAATTCGATTTGCAGTAAAGAAACGACTCTTTCAAGCGAGATTTCCATAGACACGGTCGAGCTGGAGTCATCGAAAGCAGTAGTGAGTCTCCTGCGAATACATCCTGAGACGAAGAAGCCAACGAAGGCGCAGATCAAGGAGTTCTTTACCGTGGTCGAAAAGCAGGAGCCGAAGAGATTCGCGGACAACTATGGATTGAGCTCGAAAGGTCGATGTGGCTGTTGCCGTCGCCGTCCCCGTCTACCTTGGCGGAGATCTCATCGGAGGCTTGGTTGAAGACGTGTGTTGTTGGATTCAATGGTGGGGGATTGGGATTGGAAATGGAGGAGAGAGAGAGGAGACAGAGACTCTCAGTTGAAATAGGGTAAAAAAGTCATTATTTCACATAACCGAGCCTATCTAGGTTCGGATATAATATTCAGGGTTGGGATCAAATCAAACCTAAAAAAGGGGACCGGCCTCTAATTTTCTATTAATTTTTAGCCCACGAGACTCATAAAAATCGGCCCAATTTAATCGAATTTCAATTAAATGGCCCTTCAACGCTAGTCCAATATTTGGTGCCAAAAACGGATGTAGACAGATATTATTCACGTACATTGCGACCGCGAAGCTATTTCATGTGCTCCTTCTCCCTCGTTGTTCTATCAGCTTTCCACATTTACTACCATACAGTGAGAATTTCCTTTGCTGCTTTCTCGAACCACAAGCTAAATAGTCCTTCATATGACATTGATTAAGTATCCCATATTCCAACTTGAGGTGTCAAACGGGATGGGCTATTGGCACGGCACGACATGTTTAAATGTGGCACTGCACGGCACAGGCACAATTTTAGATGGGGCTCAGCACGGGCACAACATGTTTAAATGTGTCACGAGCACGGTTTTGGACGGACATGACACGTTTACCGGGCACGGAATCTAATTTGATTTCTACCACTTATTGGTCAGCTCTACTTTGATTCTCTTACAATTGTTTGTGGTTTATTTATTCCTTCCTAACCGATAATTTTCATTTCTGGCAATCATCGTAGTTGATACTAACTATAAAGGCAAGTAATAATCTTCAATCTGTACTTTGTTTTGCTCCATTACCAATTATCAAGTTCCCTAAAAAAAAAAACTTGTAATTCATGCTTTAGTTTGGGAAATTGTAGTTGAGGTTACTTAACTATCATTTTCCCACATCGGTAGCATGTTCGAACATGATCTCATTTATAAGGCGGACATAGTCATGTGACTATTGCCGGGCTCCGTTGCGAGAGCTTGTATTCTAAGCAAGGGCATTAAAGTGGTTGAATAAGTTGTTATCCATGATACTGGTCACTGACATTTGGCATCTACAATCGTAACACAACTAGAATATTAAAAAATTAAAAAGACACAGTCTCAAAAAAACAAAACAATTATTACGACTTAAACAACTCACCTTTTTTAGTATCATAACTTTATATTTCTAGGTTTTAAATTGTTACAAAAAATTTAGGCAGATTTTTTTTTTTTTTTTTGGGGTAAAATAGCTTGAAATTAAAAAAATGGTAACCGAATGTACAGCCTACAAGGGGCATACCCCAGGAGGAAAAGAAAAGGAAAAAAAAAGAAGATTGAAAAAATTGCGATAACCCATGCACAACCCGCATGGATAGTAGGGTAAAGTAAATAAAATAACAAAAATGTCATGTGTGTAATGATCATTCCCCCGTTGCACTATCTATCTAAACAGAAGGATAGTACAACGGGGTATGATATGTAGTGATATGAAATAGAAATAACATGAAATTGAACTACTACCTGGCACATCCCGCCAGGCTAGGAAATAAAATAAATAGTCACGGCCAGAGATGACCAAAAGATAACCAACACTGAGGACTAGCAGCAACATAGCAAACGGCATCAAGGTAAGCTGAATAGCTACTACAGAGGGACAAGGCACCAAGAAGAGGTTCGAACCAGAGATGTCGGCATCTGACAGGGGCCCCCACCCTGCACACCACGCCCATTCCATCTGGCCTAATACTCTCTCATCCAAGCCTAAGACTCGCCAGAAACAACCCGCTCTCAGCCAACTACCAATCACCACAGTCTCCAAAGAAGGAATAAGGAAACCAAGATACTACTACTCCAATCAAACCCAGAGAACACGCATAATACTCACTTCTAAAAGAACAGCTACTACAGAGGGACTAGAAACCGAGAAGAGACTCAACTGGAGATGATGGCATCCGACAAGACTATCCTCCCAAGTACCTAGTACACCACGCCCATTCCATCCAGACTACTCCATCCTCAACCTAATCCCCTAGGCTCGCTATAATCTAAAAGGGGAACAGAAAAAGGAACCACAAAATGTGGCCACTCGAACTGCAGGTGGACCAAGCTGCCCCTTTCGATCAGTGAAATACCACCAATCTAATCAATGACAGCCCGCGAAGCTATCCCTTTCAAGCGGTATTGAAGATGTGTATTGAAGATTTGCGGTATTGAAGATGTGTATGGAGTGGTAAAAAAATATTTAAGCGGTAACCGTAAGTTTTATTTTATTTTTTGGCAAATGTGAGAAGTTGTATTCAACTGTGAGGCGAAAGCCTACACAACAAAGAGGAACCCCATGGGGGCAAATGAGCTTTCACAGACCGGATAAACCATTAGAGAGGGCAATCAGAGCATAGTAAGTGCAGTCCTATTTCAAACTCGCCAAGCGAGATCAAGTTCGTAGAAAATAAAACTAATGCCAAGTACATGATCAACAAACTAGCGGAATAAATCCAGAAACCGTAAGTTTAACCATAGAAAAAGAGTCTCCGCCGATGAGAAGTTTAGCCAACCCACATGATTAATATTTGCAATAAACCAAAATAGAAAAGCTCAATAATAAACAATCAAAGCACTCTATTGAATATTCAATTTATTGACTTAGATCACCCTGGAAACCATGCATACAATAATTTATTTAAATAGAGAGAGAATCTCAGCAATAAACATCACTTAATAAAATAAAATTCCTTAGCCAATAAATACTCAGATTTTGCCTCATTCGTTGTTTTCAGCTCAATTATTTTTTCCTTACGTATCGTCTGCTTGTTTTGATTTCTATTTAAATTCCTAAATCTAGTTTGGGTTCCAACACTTTATTTTGGAAGTTTTACTATTGTCGTGTACCTTAAAATTGTTTGTAATTTTTCGTGTGCAATGGATCAATTTCATGTTTGGCAACCATAAAAAGTTCCGATTGATTAACGTAAAAGATGACTTTAAAAAAAAATGTTATGAATTCTATTGATGAAAAGTGACGAGTTTTTAGTATAAAAGTTATTGTACACAATAAAATGTTGTGAATGACCGGTTCTTCAGGTAACGTTTTATGAGGTGGCACAATATGAAACACAATAGGTTAAAGATTTCTAAAGAGGTGTGAATTGAAGATTTTTCCTAAAGATTTCTAGGCTTCAAAGCATGACACGAATTTTCTAATAGATTTTTGTAGATGTGAATATAGGGGTAAAAACATCTTCATAAATATTGACTTGGAGTTGGATGACATTTTAAATATATATGAAATCGTGTCCAAACAACTTTTTTTCTTTTTGCCAAATGGATTGGTAATTTTATTTCGAACAACCATCCTACCATTGAAGTGATTTGTTTGTGGAATTAACCGTCCTATTTCTGCGACAATTGACTCTCACTGTGACTATTGACAAAGGAAGGGAGCATATTGGGCAAATGTATATAGTATCATTTATAAGGAGCCATGTGACAATTGTCGAGCTTTAGTAGTACGACCTTGCACACATAAAAGAATCTACTCACTAATCTAATTATTTGCTCGAAACCAATGTGATTTCGAATAAACCGAAATCTTATTCATCAATACTGCACCAAGGATTAGCTTTCAGCCCTTACCTTTTTGCCTTAATTATAGATTAATTGACTATACATAATTACATATTCAAGATGATATTCCATAGTGTATTTTGTTTACAGATGACATTGTTCTAATGAATGAAACTACAAGGGAAGACGCAAGGCTCGATTCAGTTTGGTTTGGTATAAAATTATGAATGTACTTGGAACAAAAAATTTCAATACCCCATCAAAACATAATGATCGTTTTGTTTAACGCCCAAAATTGTTTCGTCCAACTTGGAGTTTGTGGTGAATGTGGGCTAGACTAATGGCATTGTTAATGTAAAAAAGTTTGTGGTGAATATGGGCTGGACTAATGGCATTGTTCCCAAAAGGAAACAATTTTGGGCATTAAACAAAACAATCATTATGTTTTGATGGGGTGTTGAAAATTTTTTTTCCAAGTACATTCCTAATTTTATACCAAACTAAATTGAACCGAACCAAGCCTTGACTGGGTCAACCAGCAATTGGTAAAACCCACTTCTGTCCATTTAACCACAACTGACTGGGTCGTTCAGTCCAAGCCTGAGTCACTCATTTGTAGCCGAAGTAGTTGAACATTCACTTAAATTTGTGTGAAACTTGCAAACAAGAACCCACTTTTGTTCCACAACCTTTCAGCACTAGCATAGCAAAGATAAAAGTATGATCACCTATCCATTTTCAGGAAAATCAAGATAACACGGGCAAAGACAATTATTCTAAGACAAGATCCATGCATTAGTGGCTAATGTGATCTTTTTTTGTCACGGGGTTGATAACAATGAGAAACCGACAAAAATGTAACATTGGCAAGAGCAACACCGAATGACCTCTCTCTAAAATGATAGACCCCTCTCTCTGAAGTGATAGAAGCCTGTATTCCAAAAAGGTGTCGAGAAGATGCGCAATTAAAGCATTGGAATCTGGCTATATTCCCCAAGCTAAAGAAAAACTTGGGAGGAGACAGAACCAGAGTACCTCCAAGCCGTAAAAACAAGGCTGCAAATAACCTCATGGTTCAAGCAAAAGTAGATAGGATGTTCTTCTTGAGCGTAAAATCATCAGCTTTTGCAGCACTAATGGTCTGCACCAACAGAAGTTACAAAACACAAATAGTGAAAGAAAACATAGATGAGTTCCCAGAAAGCGTTGTACAAATGAGGCCCTAATAACCAAAATGTGTTTCAAGTTTAATAATAAAAAATATCGAGCATTGCCATTATGGCCAACCTGCTGTTTCTATAATTTTCTTGGATTGACAAGAAAACAAACATTTAGGCTGTGTTTGGATCTTGGATATAAGGAAGGATTTGTAGAGTGCAAACAAAAGGAAAGGGAGAAGAGGGGAAAAACCAGCTTCACAAATCCATTTCTTTCCCTCCATAAATACACATCCAAACGCAGCCTTAGCCTTATGGTGACAGCCATTTCCACAGCCTTTTTGGATGGCAAAAGCAGCGTTCAATTAAGTGAAGGAGCTCCTAAAAGAAATGTTTTCCTAAAAAATGAAAGCAAAATGCAATTTCTCACAGTATTTTGCATTTTGCAGACAACCACCACATAATCAGGTAAAGCAAAGCTTACCTTCTTTAGCATGCGTTCCAGCCGCTGGACTTCGTTATTGGCATAATCAGCACCTTTTTCCAAACAGCTCTTGGCAGCTTTCAAGTATATCTTTCCATATCTGAACCATTTAGGCAATCGAAAAATAAGAAAATGCAGAATCAAGCGATATAATCTATCCCAGTATTCTCTCATGTATTTTATGCAATCAAAACACATAAGCCATTAAGACAACCTTGCAGAACCCTTCAGCTTCTCGACTTCCTCCTCCATCCGGCCGTAAACTGTTTTCTTCTCCTCATGGCTGGCAGTAACAAACTCCTTCACCAATGTATCCAAAGTCTCAATTATACCAGCCTGTACAAAATAACAGAATCAAAGGAAATAAAGAACAAAATGGAAACAGGAACGGAGGGAGAGAAATTACACTGCAACCAAATTCCACCACTGTTAACTTAAAAAATAAACAGTTCCACTACTTACTTTGTCAGTAAGTTGTCCCTTTGCATCACGACTAGTACCACAATTCTCATTGATGAAATTTACGAAGTCATCTAAATCTTGGCCACCATCATAATCTTCAGCAGCTTTGTTGCCTTTAGGAAAGAACTTCAAGGTAGGAAAGCCACTCACACCATACCTGCGCAGGCAGCAATTTGCATCAGGGATAGCCCAAAATAAATAAAACACAGGGAGGTGAAATATTCTCTAGTTACAATAACTTCAATAAACACATATGCTCATCAATGTATAATTCTTATAATATGGCCAATAGGTGGACGAAAATTTGGAAAGAGGTTGAAACTTGATTTTGCAAAGGGAAAAATTCAAAATACCCCCCAACCTATACACCCAAATTCAATTAGACTCCCAACCTTTTAAAAACTTCAATTTTACTCCCAACGTTATATTCCGTTAATCAAAATGCCCCCTTCCGTCCAAATTACTAACGGATTCCGTTAAAGGCTCCGTTAAATAGTATTCTGATCGAATTTCGATGATCCGAGCCGTTCAATATGTTTAAAAAGTGATTTTAAGGGTATCCGCAAGAAATCGACAAAAAAAATGACCGGGAAGGGCTTCATCTAAACAGTTTTTTATTGAATAGTTCAATAAAAAAACTGTTCAGATGAAGCCCTTCCCGGTCTTTTTTTTTTGTTGATTTCTTGCAAGTACCCTTAAAATCACGTTTTAAATACATTGAGCGGCTCGGATCATCAAAATTCGATTGGAAAAGGGGAGGTGTGGATCGATCCGGATTTTATTCAAGTACGGACGTCCGGATTTTGCTTCGGTCTGTACCTCCCCTTTTCCGATCGAATTTCGATGATCCGAGCCGTTCAATATGTTTAAAACGTGATTTTAAGGGTAACCGCAAGAAATCAACAAAAAAAATGACCGGGAAGGGCTTCATCTGAACAGTTTTTTATTGAATGGCTTCATCTAAATAGTTTTTTATTGAACCATTCAATAAAAAACTGTTCAGATGAAGTTCTTCCCGATCATTTTTTTTTGCTGATTTCTCGCGGGTACCCTTAAAATCACGTTTTGAACACATGGAGCGGTTCGGATCATCGAAATTCCATCGGGACACTATTTAACGGAGCCTTTAACGGAATCCGTTAGTAATTCGGACGGAAGGGGGCATTTTGATTAACGAAATATAACGTTGGAAGTAAAATAGAAGTTTTTAAAAGGTTGAGAATCTAATTGAATTTGGGTGTATAGGTTGGGGGTATTTTGAATTTTTCCCTGAAACCCAAATTTCAGAAGGGTTAATTAAACATAAACTCTTAGTCATTCTCAACTCACTTTTCTGCCAGATCTTTGTGTTGGTCAGCATCAAGATTTGCAACTATTACATCTTCCTCTAGCTTAAATGCTGAGGCAACCTTTTCATAAGTCTGCATAACAGAGAGAAGAAGAAATGAGGAATCCAATGTTGTATATATGCACATTACAAAGCAATAAGATGAGAAATCCACTCACAGGAGCAAGGCTTTTGCAATGGCCACACCTGTAAAACATAACAGCATGGTCAGGACACAAAAAAGCAGACAAAAATTGCATTTCAAATTTAAAAACTTGCGATAAACTCATCCTTGGAACAGTGGCAACTGAAGTTGGCTAACAGAACTCACTAACACCAGTAAGCTATACTTCAGTAAAAATGGAACACCACAGGTCATATAATATCAGATGTCTCAGCAATCATGATTCAAGTCCAGCAACGATATCAAAATCTCCACATGCACATCATTTCGGGTTGTTAGCTGGGGTTGGATGGAGTTACAATTGATCAATCCATGCCCTAAAGAACCGGGGCTACATCCCAATGCTCTAATCTAAGATATCATAAAAACAAAACAAAAAAATGAACATGCATTTTTTTATTTTTTATTATCGACAATGAACATGCATTCTTACCAGGGTGCATAAAATTCAACCAAAACATCCTTGGTTTCATCTAGGACAAGCTCATCAAAATTATCAGGTGTTAGTACCACTACACTTGAGGGGATTGCAGCTATCTTAACATTAGTCCCTGAAAATCAAGCAAACATTATAAAGTCATTAATGTGTCACTTTGAAAGATAACTTAGGAAGAACCCCATCTACTAATCTCGACCTACAAATCCTACATTGAAATGGCTAGCATACATCAAATGGTGCTTTTGAGTCTTCTTGCAGAACTTGCAATACCAAAACAGAACTTACACTTTTATCCCATCAACATCATTTTCAAAGACTACTGTATTTTAGTTAGAGCCAGAGAGGTTATAATTAAAGTGCAATTCATAAGGACATCTACAAACTCACAAGTCACAACTACAAAGAAACCTCTTAACCATCTCCTGAAAGTCTACCAGCTGTCTCTAGAGAACATCAACTCAATAAGAATCTCCAGAATTCAGAGTAATTGCCAAGTAAAGCCAAAAATATATCTCTATGGCAGCAAACTATTAGCATAGAATGTATACTAATGGAATATAGCAATTTTTAACTCTACGATGGACGCCAAACTGACATAGACTCTTCAATGACAAAATCATACAAAAGACGGGTTTGTGTAGGCCCATTCATAGACATTTGACCCTGCTATTTATGGCTCCAACTAATTACTTTCTAACTAAGAACCGAGGAAGAAACAAAGAAGGGTCAGTCAAAGCATTGGACATTCAAAAGATTTTCTATCAGCCAGAAAAGAACAGAAAATTTTGGAGTTAAATGCTTGATCAAAGGGAGCAAGATAGCATCAAGAGAATCTATGAGAGATGCATCCAGAGGCATACAAGAACGGCTCACAGATGCATGTTGCTGCAAGGTAAGACCGCTTTTGACAGAAGTTTAACATATAAAAATCTATGTCGAAATAACAAAGAATGATATTATTAAGTCATGCCCTCCTCAAAATTATGCTAACTATATAATGTCATGTATGTTGGCATGCAAAATGTGAATTTCTGCAACGATTTTTTAGCGAACTTCTAAGTACAAGTTATCATATTAAACATAGCGAAATTGCTAGTAAGCAGAACACGTCTATTTATTCTAAACAAGTTTTAGTGCACTTCAGCCAAGTCTCGAGAAATTGAAGGTTACATGTGTGTTCAATGAATAGCCACACATACCAGTAACTTCAATGCATGACTAACTACGCGCAAAAAAAAAAAAAAAAGGAGAGCAGGAAACCCATAAACACACAGGAAGATTATTTAACTCTCATACAAGTTAAGTAGGGCTCACAAAGTAATATTCTCACCTCCTTCGTTGTTCACGAACTCAACAAGCGCTTCTGCACTACGTGCGCCTTCATACCTAACAAATTATGAAAATCGTACAAGAAAAATAAATTAAGATAAGGAAAAGGTTTAGGGTGGGGAAATAATTTGAAGTGCAAATTTGATATCCTTAGATCTTTCTGAACTCACTTTTTAGGCTCCAAAGACCCTTTAGGAAACCATTGGATTGTGGGGTATCCAGAAACACCATACTTGCTACAGACACTCTTATGCTCATCACAGTCCACCTGCAACAATCCATCTAATAAGTTACAAAGGATTCCAAAACTAGCTTTCCCTGACCTAAAAAAAACACGGCTAAGGTCTCAATCATTTATTTACTTTTAGGGCTAACTATGAATCATCCAAGTATGACATTTCAATCTGAATTGAAAAAATGGATAATGAAAATGAAGTGACGCCAAACCATGCCATTCTGGACATAAGCTTTATAATGGAACTGGGTTTTTTTTTTCATTTCCACATAGAAAAGGCAACTTCGTGTTTTAAATACAGAAATTCATATTGCAAGTACAGAAATTTAAATAAATGGGACACCGAGAATGATAAGTCCCTTCACCAGAACTGAAAATGGGATAAACATACAGTCTTGAAAGCTAACTTCAGAAATTGAAGTCAAACAAAGATTAGAACCAACCAGAAATTTAATTATTGAGGAAATGGCATTTTATATCACTCAGAATACTGAGCAAAAGCAAAGGACGGGACTAGACATCTAGACGCATTGTAAATGCTTATGCAGTTACGCACCCATATCTCAACTTAGTGGTCCATTCATAACTCCCATATTTACCAAATTGACATGGCATGCTTCCTACTAGAGAAACTTACAGCTAACTTAGAAGTCATAATTTAAGATGCTATACTTTTCCTACCAATTATATGGGCATGAACTCATACTGAGAAGTCAAGAAATCAAAGACACAATAATAAACTTCATTCTTTTGATCAATACACGTGCAAAAGCCGGAAATGAATCCAAAAAGAAACAATTATGATATTCATATTACACTAAGTAGAATCAGAATATCTTTTCACAAACACTACAAATTCTCCATTAAAAAGATTTTTCAAACCACGGATCATTGAAATTATAACACATCCAATAATCCAAAGTTCAACACTGCCAGATATTTCAGCTCATGGCCTAAAAAAATTCTTACATATAACACGACATACTGACATACATACATTGCCAATCGAACACCATCATATATAACACATGCAACAAGCACTACAATAACCAAACTGTCAAACTATGAATCCAAATAGTTCTCGGATCTCAAGACTAACCTTTCCAATCAGAACTGATTTTGCCTTCTTGAAACTTTCACCAAGCTTCTCATACTCTGGAGCAAGCTTTTTACAGTGCCCACACCTGCCACGGGACACAAAACACAAAATTATTTGTGCAAGCATCAAACAGCCCAACCAGCAGTCATGGCATCATGAAGGGCAGCGTGGAAGTTAAATTGGTGAAATGGCAATAGAAAAGTCAATTTGAAACCACTTGGTAAAGGGACTCATTTTAGTGTCAACAATATATATGGGAATACTTCGTCAACTTGTCCAATAAAAAAGAGGAATCTTCTGAAAACAGGAGCTTCAGCATCTTTGAATAATAAAAGTATAGTACAAGGACGGAACCAAAAAGAAAGATCAATAAATCACATGATTTACTAGCAGCCCCATGGCTACCAATATGAAGTCCCCAAAAACATACTTACTGATGTTTTCCAAAGTAACAGGGGATCAAGTTTGCGATGAGGGACACTTACTAAAGATAGACGATTCAGCCCAATGCATTGCTGAGGAGTCGGAACTGAAAAAAAATGCTAGAACCATGTTGTCTTTGATCTACCAAGTTTTGAAGCAACATTGTGGTTAGCCCTATCTAGAGACGGCTCCATGGAGGGTTCAGGATGCATAACACCTTGAATGCTTCTCAAGAAACATTGCACATGCAAGTTATCTTTCTTAATACCTTTTAGGCTTTTATCAAAAATGGTTTAACACTCTCATCTAGCTCTTTCTGTTGAGACTTTAATCCCCCATTTCATGTTCATCCCACTCAACTCTCTCAAAGTTTTATCACTTCACTAAATGATATGTCATTTGTTTCCTCTCACTTGTTTTACCGAAAACTCACAAGTTCTTTAAAGCACAAACAGTGACCATATCACTTATATGAACTTGGGCTACAAATAGGTTTGTGCAATCAACACTAAGTTGAACAATCTGAATTAGGTCATCCGAGATTGCACTCATCATAGGATTAGGCAGTTAGGACACTAAAAAGTAGGTAGGATTCTTTACTTGGCGTGTCTATTTTAGGCTCATGGATCCTCAAGTTGGATTTGCTATTTAACATATTTGTCACTAGGATTTATCCACACTGAGGTTACAAACATCTCCATTAATGAGATTTTGGGAGGGATAGATTGGATACAAAGTTACAAACCCAACTTTTTGGCATTTATTTCCCAAACTGAATATCCTTCTCTTTGCCTCTCCTTCACAAGTCTGACCTAGTCGACCCAACATCAGGTTGCCAGCCATTTGGAATTTTGGGACATTACACAGCAAAAACGCCCACTGAGAGGGGAGAATGGGTTGCCCTTTGTTTAAACGAACACTACCTCAAGTTTAGTAAACTGAGCATATTAACAACACAATAGGGTTAAGTGCACTGATTCTTAACATTAAAAAAATTTGAGCAATTCTAAAAATATGCTTAACTTACACATTTAAAAAGCTTTCACAAAGTTTAAACATTTGAATGATTATTCAAACAAATATCAGTGGAGCCACCACTTGCAATATCGACAGCATTCTGCCACTTCTATTAATGTAAATCAAGGTTGATTGGCGGGGGCAGCTGCACCAAGTGGTTAAGGGTTCAAGCGAACCCCCTGGGTCCAAAAAGATGCACTAAAAATTTTGTACTTTTTCTATGAAATTTGATTGCTTTTTAATATTGTCAGCACTGAATTATTCATAAGAAACTAAAGTAAATGAAAACTTACCTAAATGTGAGTAGATAATAATATAGCTCAACAAGACAAAGTAAACTAGGCCTAATAAATTTTCAACCGAAATAAATATGTTCATTGTATATAGATTTCTTTACGTTTTTTACACCGCTGAACTATAATCCTTGAGTCGTTCCTGTTGATTGGACTTCCTAGACACGCGAATTGTCTGATCTAACAATACACTGTCCCTGACCATGATCAACTTGTGACAAAAAAAACAACAACATTATTTCGCATGAAAAAAAAAAGCAAGGCTGTCTAACCACGCATATCCCATCGCTCAGATCTAATTTAGCCGAATCTTGCGATTAAAAACACAATTAACAGCCCTTAAGCGACACTGATCTACTCATCAAACACAGAACACATCGCTCCAAATTCCAATAAATCAGCCTATCAGGCAAATTAACATCTAGCTACCACTAAATTCTTAAGCACAGTATAAGCGTATACAGCAATAGATACGTCTAATTCTGAAAACGGTGCCGTGGAATATATAATGCGTACCAAGGAGCGTAGAACTCGACGAGGGCGCCTCGATCTTGGCCGACCTCCTTGTCGAAATTGTCCTCCGTCAGAACGACCACGTCGGCCGAGGCAGCCGCCGCCGACGAGAGCAAGAGCAAGGCTAGGGTTGCGCAGAGGACTCGTGACCCTCTCGTCATTTCTGGATCGGAAAAATTATTCTTCTTGTCGTTGCCCCCACCGTGATTGATTATTAATCTGAAGTGGAGAGCTCGAATATGAGACGCTGTTCTTGCACTCATACTAGTAGTTCTGTCGCCGGAGGTTTGCAATTGCAATTATTACGAAAAAATATGGACTTAGACGTCCCTTGAGGTTTTGTCAAAGGGCGGCGCTATTTGTAACCATTTATTTTCTTTCGTAATCCGTTAAAAATTTTCAATTATATTCGACAGTTAGTTACCGAAATTAAGATACATTTTTAGTAACCAGTTATAAATATGATATTTTTTTCAACAACTATTAACCGAAAATGCATGTTTGGCAGTTGTTTACCGAAAGTTGAGCATATTTTCGACATGTAGTTACCGAAATATAATCTTATTTTCAACAGCTATTTATCGAAATGTTATTTATGATTTTCAACAACCACTTACCGAAATATGATGGACTATGGGAGAAAATAAAGGGTTGCAAATAGCCCCGCCCTTGTTAAATTGGGATTGTTTACACCGACCAATAAATTGTGGACTTAGACATTCCTTGAGGTTTTGCTAAATTGGGATTGTTTCCACCGATCCATAAATTATGGACTTTTGAGAGATTAAGATTTGTTTCCATTAACCAACAAGTTGTCGGCTACAACATTTTAAATTTTTTTTATTCAAATTTTTTTTTTTTGTGTTTGTTAATTTTGTTTCAAATTTTTATGTAATATTGGTCGAAACGAATCAAAAAAGTAAAAAATTATGACTTTCTACACAAATATTTTGAAAAAATATCGGAGGAAAAAAAATTTTGAGCTTTTCCTTGGATATTTCCTGAAATGCTTGTATAAAATTCATAAATTTTTACTTTTCTAATTTATCTCGTCGAGATGAACCAAGATTACATAAAAATTTGGCGCAAATTTAACAAACTCGAAAAAAACTTGAATAAAAACAACATTAAAAAGTTGTGATCCGCAACTTATTGATTAGTCGAAACATCAAAGGATTAGTGCCACGGTAGTGAATCTGGTTTAGTCTCTATTATTGGAGTCAGACTTTCTAAAATATCGGTGGATCATCTTGATAACTAATACTAGTTTAGAGTTGATAATTTTTGTTAAAATATCCAATTCAAAATTAATTGACAAAAGGAGGATTATTGAACTTTTTTCTCCCCTTAATTTGTTTCTAGTCTTGATTAAAAATAAAAGTATCGGTCAGATTCTAGTTGTTTGCTTTTTTTTCCTCATCTGTATTCTCATCTCCACCTCCTCCACCACCACCACCACCTCCTAATCAGTTTGCCAGAGGCGCTAGTGCAATAAGTTCAGAAGTCATCCGTACAACACCCTCAAAACACCATTTGGACGCATACTTAAAAACCTTGGCTTATACACACATTTCGGATCAACCACCAGTAACCAATTAGTGGTGCTTACATGGCGGATTTCATATTGAAACTCGAAATTTTTAAGAGTAAATTACACTAAGCCCCCCTCAATTAATTCATATTTTCACTTAAGCCCCTCAGACTACAAAATTTGACATTGTGCACCCTCTAAATATTCAGAGTTGACACTTAACACCCTTTTGTTAGGTTTCCGTAGGAAAAATGCACCGACGGCCGTCTCCGGCCACCGGACTGCCAATCCAAGCCGTCCAAAAATTTTTAAAAAAAACCGAGTGGGCTTACGCGGGAATCAACGGCATGCGACATGCGTAGTTGCTCGATCCAAACACCCCATTTAAATTCTTGGAGTGTTTGGATCGAGCACCTACGTACGTCGGATGCCGTTGATTCTAGTGTTTGCCCACTTGGTTTTTTTGAAAAATAATTTTGGACGGCTCGGATCGGCCGTCCGATGGCCGGAGACCGCCGTCGGTGCATTTTTCCTACGGAGACCTAACAAAAGGGTGTTAAGTGTCAACTCTGGATAGTTAGAGGGTGCACAATGTCGAATTTTGTAGTCTGAGGGGGTTAAGTGAAAATACGAATTAGTTGAGGCGGGCTTAGTGTTATTTACTCAAATTTTAAAGCAGAAACTTTAACACGAGAATTCGATTTATTAATTTATTCAGCAAAAAGAGGAAGAATGAAAATTCAGTTGAGGCGAAAATATACTACTTTGAAGAGCGAAAGAAGAGAAAGAAAGCAAGCTTGCGATGCAATGTCAGAAAAAAATACTGTACTTAACTTGAAGGTACAAATGACATAATAAAAAAAAAGTCAACTATAATTTTAAAAAGTTTTAAGCAACACGAACTGAAAAGAAATGCAATGGTTATTTATAACGCCTCTCTCGCATGGATTGGGACCCACATCATGTAAGATGACGTCACAAATAACCGTTAGATTGGAAATTTTTTTGAAAAGCAGGTCTCAAATTGCCCGTTTATGATAAAAAAAACAAATTTGGCCTTTCTAAAAGGTAGTTGAAAACATAACTTATATTGTAAAACAAATATCCTAGCAGCACGGGGGATGTAGCTCAGATGGTAGAGCGCTCGCTTATCATGCGAGAGGTACGAGATCGATACCCCGCATCTCCATTTACTTTGCCTTTTTCCGTTATCAAAAGTGAAATGAATAAACCTCACGGTGCACACATATAGGTGTACTGGTACAGATACAAACTCCTTTTGTCCCGTTTGAGTTTCAAAAAATGATCGGAACTGCTTATTTTGTTTAAAATGTGAGTACTTTATTTGTGGCTCATGCGAAAAATAAGCTCAATCCGGTATCAGTTAGGAAGTCTACAAAACGTCTAACTTTGTCCCAGAATTCAAGCCTAAATTCTAAAGCAAAATTGGATATTTCGTAAAATACTCTTGCCGATACCGGATTGAACTTGTTTTTTGCAAGGACCATAAGCAAAGTATTTTAAACAAAATGAGTAGATCTAATCATTTTTTTGAGATTCAAAATGGGCCTAAAAAAGAATTTGTACACATTGGTATAGATATAAAATCTGTACCATTAGACTTTTTGCTTAATATGTATGGGAAGGTTTTAGAGGCTTTTCCTTCCAATATATATATTTTTTTTTGTTTCAACAGAGCTTTTCCTTCCATTCAAGAACAAAGTTGTTTGTTCGTTGTAATAATGTTAATGTTCTGTGAGTAATAATATAATGGTCTGTGAGGAACTTTTCAAGAGGTAGTGTTTGCATTTGTATTTGTCCGTTTGCTTGTAACTTTCCAGGGTATAATAATGTGTCATAATATCCATATGTGTAATAGTGACTTTCTAGGTACTTTCCCATATTCTAAGCAATACGTCTTCTTCCTCTGTAAAAAGAGGAGGCTACCAGTTATGTACTCAGTCTCCAATGTGTTTCTTTAGATCCTCTCCCTACCAAGAATAAAGGATTCAGTCATGTCATCATTCTATATTCAAAGCTTTTGGGTCGTGTGGCGATATCAATAAACCCTCTAAACTTGAAAATTGGAAATCGCTCTGCTTTCACCAGAATTACAACTTCTGGCAACTAGAAAACGATTAAGTGTTGCAAAACAGTACATTTGAATCAAAGTGACCTAGTAAAAACATCTTCGGGGTCTGTTCTTCAGGGAAGGTTTTTAGAGGCTTTTCCTTCCCTTAAAGCACCTGGGAATAAGGATAATATCATTCGAATTATCTTGGAAGCTACAGGAATGGTTTGGAATGTCTGCTTGATTCATCTCTCTTGCATATCCTTCAACTCCTTACAGAAAAGGAATTTCACCGGAAGAACTTCGAGCAACAAGAAAATCGGAAAATGTATACGCTTTTCTATTCCGGTTACATTCCCAGTTTTGGCAAAAATTGGTGGTGTTCGGGTTCACCATAAATGGGCATGATTTAAAACGAACTACTCGCGAAGTTCAAGCGTTTAGACTTTAGTTGATTAGACCAAACACTGCCAGAATTATCCAACCATGCTCTGTCCTGGTGCTTTGTTAATGCAATTTCCCCTCATCAACACTCTCACTTTCTCGACTTCGTCCCATTCGCCTCTTTCCGCATAAATATTTGACAGCAACACGTAGTTACCAGAATTCCACGGTTCAAGATTAATAAGCTCATTCACAGCACACTCTGCGAGCTCCGTGTCTCCGTAAGTACGACAAGCACTAAGCAATGCACCCCATATAGCAGCATTTGGCTTCATAGGCATACAACGAATTAAATCACGAGCTTCACTCAAACCTCCAATACGCCCGAGGATATCGACCATGGATCCATAATGTTCAAGTTTTGGTTCAATGTGATGCTTTAAACTCATCGAACGAAACAAATCCCAGCCTCTTTCCAACAACCCTGCATGCGCACAACATGCTAAAACTCCCACAAAAGTGGCACCATCCGGTTTCACACCTTCAGATATCATCTCCTCAAATAAATCAACCCCAAGCTCACCATTTCCATTGAAAGCCATACCGGAGATCATCACATTCCATGAAACGACATTTTTTCGGGGCATGTTTCTGAAAACAGTGGAAGCTTTTTCCAACATCCCACATTTGCAATAGAAGTCAACTAGTGAATTTCCAACAGAGATGAAATTTTTAAACAATCCACTTGACCCTGCATAAGAGTGGATCCACTGCCCAAGATCAACTTCCCCCAACCGAGCACAAATTGGAAGCATGGAGACTACAGTCGCTTCATCCGGTTTAAAACCATTATCTTGCATATCGCGGAAAACCTCCAAAGCCTCACTATCTCTATCACTTCGTGCTAAACTAGAGATCATTAAATTCCAAGATACAACACTCCGCTCGCTCATTTGCTTAAACAAACACAACCCCATTTCAACATTACCCATTTTGCAAAACCCGCTAATCATCAAATTCCAAACAATCACATCCCTTTGAGGCATTTCATCGAACACCTTCTGGGCCTCCACCATCTTCCCACAAGATGCATACAACTCAACGATCCCAATCCTGATCGATCTAAACCTCTCAAACCCAAGACGTACAACCCCGGAATGAACTCCCCGACCCATTCTCAAATCAACAAGATTAGCACAAGATTTAAGCAGAGGCGCGAAAGTGAACTCGTCGGGCCAAATCCCGCGCCGTTTCATGGCTGTAAAGAAATGGAGGGAGTACTCGAAGGGTTTGGAGAGGGAAGAGGCTTTGATGACGGAGTTGAAGAGGACGATGTTGGGGTTGTGGGTTTGGTCGAAGATGAGGCGAGCGTAAGGGGCTTGGTTGAGCGAGGCGCAGACGGAGACGAAGTGGGCGAGGATTTGGTTGGATTGGTGGAGGTGGTGGCGGAGGAAGTGGGCATGGATTTGGGTGAGTTGGGTTCGGGTTTTGCGGCCGTGGAGGAGGCGGAGGATCCTTCGCTCCACCTCCCTGCCACTTCCGCCACTCATCTAATTCTCGGAGCTGGCTAAGCTAAAGCCGAAGATGGAGCCGCTTTAGGGCTTAAAAAAATTTCAAATTTGAAGGATCCTTTTATTTTGATCTCACTTGGAGCATCTCCAACCCATACTCCATTTCTTCATTTTGGAGGAAAAATATTCTCCAACCCATTCTCTAAAACTCTTCTCCATTTGAGAGGATGAACTTTGATCCTCTAAATATAGAGGATGAATGAAAAAATAGAGGATCTCCTCCAAATATGTGTTGGAGTTGAGAAATAGAGTGTTGGGTTGGAGATGAGATAAATAGTACAATCCTCTAAATCTACTTTCCAAATAAAATAGATTAATTTGATCCTCTCAAATAGAGATTTGGAGGGTGTTGGATTGGAGATGCTCTTATAACGTTACAAATTTACAAGGGGTTTTAGAGGCCGGTCTTTTTTTTAAGCTTTGGTTTTATTCTAATCCTAAATGTAATATTTTTATCCAAATTTTTTAAAATAGTCCTGGCTAAGGATCATCATCGGGCCGGGCCGGGCCAGCCCAGCCCAGCCCGCCAAGTCGCTGTCCAAGCCCGCCCACGGGCTGGGCCGACCGGGCTTTTCCTTTTTTGCGGGCCGGGCTGCCTACCATAAATTGAAGCCCAAGCCCAGCCCACGGGCTATCCCAATTGGCTAGCCGGCGGGCCAAAAGCCGGGCAAGCTTAAATTTCCTTGGGCAAAACTAAATCAAGGGAAAAAAGAAAGGGTTTTGTGGGATTTTGAGCTAATAGGCGGGCCCGTTGGCGGGCTTTTGGACGGGTACCACGGGCGGGCTCACGGGCCGGGCCTACGGCGCGGGCCGAGTAAAAATTTATAGGCTCGAGCCCGCCCATTACAAACTACTGGCCGGGCTGCCCCGCCCGTTTTACGGGCTCGGGCCGGGTAAAAGCCCGGCGGGCCGGGCAGGCTTTGGGCGGGTCACGGGCCTTCGAGCTAAATGATGACCCTTAGTCCTGACTCATATTGATTAGGACAAAAATATCCTTATGAGAACTGTATTGGCTATGAAAACTGTGAGTATGATAACTGTATCTATGAAAATTGTGTCTATGAGAATTGGCTATGAAAATTGTGTCTATGTGAACTGGGTTATGTGAACTGAAAAATACACAGTTCACAGTCTCACCACACACTAAAATACACAGTTCTTATAAACAGTTCTCAGGACAATACACAGTTCTCATAGAAAATACACAATTCTCATAGAGAGTTCTTATAAACGATACACAGTTTTTATAGAAAATACACAGTTCTCATGAATAATAGACAGTTCTCATAGAAAATACACATTTCTCATAATTCCAATACACACAAAATTACAGAGCTGCATTTTTTACTAGTAGCTTCTTGTTACCCTGCCCAAAGTTTGCATTTGTAATTAGTAGCTTGTTGGATTTTTCAAAAAAAAAAATATATAGAAATCAATTGTGAACTGTGTATTGTACTTCAATTGAGGTAATAATGCTGTGCAACAACCAAAATCAAACTCACAAGCTGTAAAACATAAAATTGGCTTACAACTTCAAAGCACAAAATGCTTGAACCTACCAGAAAAGTGATTCGTGTCCTCCCAACACTAGAGCCAGAGAGAAATTAGGATTGAAATGTGATACAGCAAAAGCCAGAGTTTGGAATTTCACTGAGGATCTCTGTAGTCGATCGCTGCGGCGGCGGCGGAGGATGGCGGCGACGTCATGTTCTCCGCGTGTTCGCGAATTTTCTTGCGAGTTCGGTTTGAGTTCGGCCTCGGATATGGAGAAGCGGGATGACTGTACAGAGGCCGGAGAAGCGCCGGAACAACGAAGGTGATCACCGGCAAGAATGATTCCATCGAGCCATGCAACAACAACTAACCTCCTTCTTCGTCATCCTCGTCCAACTCCTCGTCGTCGTCCTCGCCATTGGAGGCTTCGTCGCCGAGAACTTGTGGTTGATTGTTTTCATGTTCTTTAATTGAGTTCGCCATGAGAGAGAGAGAGAGAGAGAGAGTGAGAGAGAGAGCAGATCTGGAGGAGCATAGCGCTGTTGTTGATGTCGACTCCGGCGGAATAGTCTAGGTACGGTTCGGAATAAAAATGACAAAAAAGTCATGATATAACATATCCAAGCCTACGCAGATTTGATAAAAAATATTAGGGTTGGAATGAAATCGAACCTTAAAAGGAGGACTGGCCTCTAATTTTCTAAATTTACAATAGTTTGGCAAAAAAAAACCCGATTTTTTAATTTCGGTGTAGGTCCAAGTCAGGGCCGGCTTATTCTTCTTTCTCTCTGCGTATCCGTATCGGTGTGTGTATATATGTTTTGTTTCCAGGGATGGCCTGATGGGGAAGAGAGAGCGAAGGTTATAACTGAAATTTGAAGAGTGAGCTCTACTGGCGGGAATATTTTAATTGCGGAGAGCAAAGCAATAGGGTCTGGATTACTATCTCTAGTAATTGTCCCAGCAGTAACTTACTCACAATCTAACAAAAAAAGAAACACGTGTAGATGCGGAAGTGAGGGAAAACATCTCTCAATGACTTCTAAAACAACTAAAATTTATGAGTGCAAGAATTATGAACGCAAGCTTTTGCCATTTTAAAAGATTGTGACTAAGCTCACAATGAAGAAAGACTACCACTGATCACAAATTTTTTTGTGTAATCCAGTCTCATATAGTTTCGGCAAGTGCCAAGCAATAACGAAAGAGAAAAAAAAAAAAAAAACACAATGCTTTTGTATGGGGGAAAAATGTAAAATGCCTCGTACTATTTTCAAAATACTGTCCTGTTCACGCTAGTGATTAACTTATGCACTACAATTTTTTGGTTTGTCCTTATTTAAATTTTTTCTGCGTTTGTTAGTTTTACGCCAAACTTTTATGTCATGGATTTGTCTCAATAAGAGAAATCGCAAAAGTAAAAAATCTTTTACACAACTATTTTGAAAAATATCCAAAAAAAACTCAAAAAGTCGGTTTTTAGATTTTTTCTTGGATATTTTCCAAATACTTGTGTAAAAGTCATAATTTTTTACTTTTTAATTCCTCTCATCGAAACAAACTCATATCACATAAAAGTTTGACGTAAAACTAATAGGGGAAATTATATTAAGCCACCTTGAACTATCACCCGTTGGCACTTTGCCCCCCTTAACTTTAAATATTACTCCCTCCGTCCCAAATTGATTGTCCGGTTCGCAAAACGGAGTGTTAAAAATAATACAATTTTTGCAAGAAAAAATCAAAAGTTTTTTAACAACTTATTAGATATCAATGAGTATTTTTGATTTGTGGAAAAAGTTTGAATTTTTTCTTGAAAAAATTGCATTATTTTTAACACTCCGTTTTGCGGACCGGACAATCAATTTGGGACGGAGGGAGTAACACTTAACCTCCTTGCACTATTCATAATTGAAATCTCCTTAACTCTGTTAGCAGATTTAATGAAGTTACATAATTACCCTTACCAATTCCTTCACCAAATCCACTACCGGCATCATTTTCCCCAGCTCCTCCACCTCTACCTTTTCCAAATCCTCCTCCAGCCATTATCAATCAATCCACAACAATGGGGTATATCCCTCCACCCCCAGATCTCTCCCTCCCCCAAACCCTCTTCTTCCCCGGCATCGGCAATTCAACTTTGTTGCCCACAAGATCTCCCAGACCCTCATCTCCCCCCGCGTCCGCTCCTCCTTCATCTCCCCCTTTGACGCCCTCCACCACCACTCCAAGCCCTCCATCTTCCCCACCCACAAATACTGGTACGAATCCACCCTCACATCCCACACCGTTTCCACGGATTCTCTGTAAAGCTCTCACCTTTACAAGCCAAAACGCTACAATCCCTCTCTGATATAGTCGCCGTTATACCGGAGCAAATCCGGAAGCTTCACACCACAAAATCGAGTTTCTTTGATTAAAAACCACTGACAGCGCCGGGCTGTTAAAGGAGTTGAATTTTGGGTCAGATTTTAGGATAGGGGTTATAGATACAGGGATCTGGCGCCGATATCCTCGTCTTGAATAGCAAGAGCGACTCAACGACGAGGAGTTGTTGAGGCTGGTGCCATGCGCGAAGGCTAAAGTGGCCTACTTGATCAGTGTGATGTCGAGCGAGGTGAATGGGTTGGTGGCAGTGTGTGATTTGAATGTGTATTTGTCGCTGGAGAGGGAGTTGTGCCCGTTCAGCCTAGCACCGGTGATGTCGACCGCGATACTGATAGTGTTTAGGGACATGGTGGCGGTCGCCATGAATTTGACGTGGGAGGAGTACGCTGCAAATCACCCTGCCAAGAGGATTGGGATCGAAGAGCTTGATTTTCAAGGTGAGTGTTTTTGGGTTTGATACAACTACTGGATGAATCTGAGTGGACGGCTAGTGATAGAGAACAAGCAAGGTAGTGGCGTCGGCAGTGGCGGTGGTAGAGTTCATCGGAGAAAACGATTAAGAAAAGAGAATTGGAATTGAGAAGACAAGTAATAGTGAGAGAAGAATTTGATGTTTGAACGTGTTGTTTCATTGGTAGGAGGGCAATATCGAACTTTGGTTTCAAATTTGACATCAAGTAGAAATTTTCCATCCAAAACCCTAATGGATGGCAAACGGAAGGTCTTAGATTGAAGTCAAATAATAGTTCAAGGACGTTAAGTGTTAAAATTTAAAGTTAAGGGGGGCAAAGTGCCACCAGGTGATAGTTCAAGGGGGCTTAATATAATTTCCCCAAACTAATAAACCCAAAAAAAAAAAATTAAATAAGGTCAAACACTAAAAAATAATGTTGCATAAGTTAATTACTAAAGTAAACACCCCTACTAGGAATTTTTCTTCCGTAGCTCAAAACATCTCTGGGTTATGGGATTTTTCACATTAGTTTTTTAAAGTTGCAGAAAACCGAAATGCTTATACACTATACAATAATATCCAGGCAGTAAGGCAAATATATCCAACAGTATTATGAACCAAAGCCACAGCTAACCCAAACAGTCGGCTGAAACACGGCAATGAACCCAAATTGACCGCATAATTATCAACACTAAAGTTCATCGCATTCGTAAGAAAATTTACCAACTGAATTCAATTTGAACAAAAGGGCAACCATAGATCAGCCCATAGTTACGGCAACAATGAAACGAACCGATAGAGCAGAACCTCCGCAACTGAATTCAATTTGAACAAAAGGGCAACCGTCGATCAGCCCATAGTTACGGCAACAATGAAACGAACCGACAGAGCAGAACCTCCGCAATATCGTTCCCTTCATGAGTACTCAAACAAGAAATTGACGTAGTTATTATTATTCATTAAGAAATGCTAACCCAACCAAAAAAAATAAAAATGTTCCAACAGAAACCCAGTCTACTGTAGAGGAAAACACTGGAGTTGACTCACCTTCAATGGCACAGTAAATCATTTGGCACCACATCACAAAAAATACTCGAAGGGGCATGTCACATATGTTATTTACCTAAAAGACTGTAACGGAAATATATCCAACAAACATTGACATTTCAAACAGACAACACAGATCCAATTCAAGTGCGTACGTAAATAACACGTAAAAACTCGGAAACCGAGTCTCATATATCCCCCAACCTGCCTCCTTTTTTACTTGATGTACTGAGAAACCCACTTGAAGCCATCCCCGTAGCCCATCTTGCGAACGATGCTGCACATGAACACTTCAAGTGGACGAACACCGGAGTCCGCCAGGTTTACTTTCCCCTTCCCAGTGGTGACACCGGTCAGACCCATGTGGTAACGCAACTCGTCTTCTGAAGCGGCATAAGGGATATCGATCTTGTTGCCCAGAATTAGGAAGGGAACAGTGGCCAAGGACTCGTCGGAGAGGAGCGCATCTAGTTCCTTTTTTGACTCAGCAAATCTGTCCTTATCGTAAGCGTCAACCAAGTAGACAACAGCATCCACCTTCACGGGCAAGAATGGCACAATAGTTAGATCAACGAAGTGAATTTAGTTTAATAAGACTTGCTTAACCCAGGGAAGGGGGGGAGACATTTAATCCCTATGAGAAAACTGATATTCAAGTGTGGCATGATGCAAAGAAACCCTATACCGCACTTTTCTAAGTATCAGGTTCATTCATCTAATCTCCAATTCAGGATATAGGGAGTGAGGACATCCCTGTTTCTTGATACATATTTTCATTTTACTTGAATCAATCACTTTATGCTTACAATAGTTTCTGGTAAGTTGGAATTACAAAATATGCTTGCAAGGTCAATGTCCAACTAAAAATGTCAGACAGATACAACTAGTGGCGGATCCAGAAATTTTGGACAAAGGGGTCACCTTTCGAGCATAAACTTAATAAAAAAATATTCACAATCCAATATAAAGAGAACATGCGTTCAAAAAAATATAATGAGAATGAAAAGGAATGTAGTGTTTCTGCATTTTCACTACATCATTTATTATATTTTTATTTGTGTAATTGACAGAATTGTATGGGTTGGCTTTGTGTTACTATAACTATGTAAGTCTAGGATGAACATGGTTCAACTCTTGTTAGTTGCAAGTTTTGAAGAATTTTTTTCCCAACTGCGTAAGCAGCAAGTTAGAAAAAAAATACTCGAATGGAAGTGGTAGCAAGTTTCGAACTCACGACCACTCAGTAGAAAACCAAAGACCTTACCACTTGAACTAGACATCAATCTTTCTCTATTTTGGGTAGTTTAATATATAGTCCTCCCTGTTTCAATTCACACACACAAAAATTCCGATAATTTTATATGGGTCATGTGACCCTCCTGTGCCTACAATGGATCCACCCCCCTTGTCCAAGTGCTTTGACACAAGTACATTACAACTATTGAAGAGTCCATGAAACATATGATACGTCAAAACCACTATCAAGAACCAATAAGAACTAAAAAAATGCTTAGACGGACAGAACAAGTAGGCCAAAACTATCTCCAGTATCCATTTCAAACAGATAATACCTCATCAGAACCAATCAAAACTGTCAATATCTCTAATGGCTCAATACAACTTTTACTCCCCTCACTTTCGTCTAACTTTGCACATAGTTTTAGTTTGTCAGAAGCGAAAAGATAACCTTTAGATGGAAATATGGAACCGTAATCAAATCTCAGATCATTTTTAGAACCCATTCTTCCACTTGTAATGATTATCGAGCACATTTACCAAAAAATTAAAGTTCATCAAGCACAGTGCACACCACAAAAAAGGGCCGATACAATCTCATAGTGAAGAATCATGCAAACCAAAGTATTACGTAAAACCAGGAATATGTCCACGTGAAATTGTGAGCCGAAAAAGTAACCTCCATGCATTCTTTTCTATTAGCAAGGGAAATAATTTTATAAATGATTCTACTAACTTCTTTACAATTTTACGTCCATGCTTTCCTGCATTTTAACATGAGTAAATTACAGTAAACCCCCCTCAACTAATCTGAATTTTTACTTAACCCCCTCCGACTACAAAATCCAACAGTGTGCACCCTCTAACTATCCAGAATTGACACTTAACACCCTTTTGTTAGGTCCCCGTAGGAAAAATGCACCGACGGCCGTCTCCGGCCACCGGGCGGCCGATCCGAGCCGTCCAAAAATTTAAAAAAAAAAACCGAGTGGGCTAACGCGGGAATCAACGGCATCCGACGTGCGTAGGTGCTCGATCCAAACACCCCCCGCCCACTCGGTTTTTTTTTTTTAAATTTTTGGACGGCTCGGATCGGCCGCCCGGTGGCCGGAGACGGCCGTCGGTGCATTTTTCCTACGGAGACCTAACAAAAGGGTGTTAAGTGTCAATTCTGGATAGTTAGAGGGTGCACACTGTTGGGTTTTGTAGTCGGAGGGGGTTAAGTGAAAATGCAGGTTAGTTTAGAGGGGTTTACTGTAATTTACTCTTTTAACATATGATGTTTCAGTGGTTCCTGCTTTTTAAACTCCCCTTATGATTATGTTTCAGTGGTTCAAATTTTCAAAATGCTGCCACTGTCAATTGCCAAGATAAAACAAGAAAAATGAGGAACGTTATGGCAAATATTTCCAAACACTGCAGACAAAAGATATGACATATGACAGATTGCACCTTCTACTGGAACTAAAGTGCTGTCATCATCATCAACATCTAGGATTCTCCACCCATGGATGCACAAATGGATGACAAGTGCAAGATTTGGGAATTACACAGCATTTGAGCATTAGGGATTGATCCTGGTGCCCAGGAGCAAATTCTAGGGTAATGAGATCATCCCAACATGATGCAAGGCAGTAAAAAAAGTGAAAGGCCATATAAGGATAAAGAACGTATGAACCACTCCCTTATCTCATGCAGTAGGGATCTTCCCACATGAAATAACAAACTAGTTCGATTTGCAAGAAAGGATGTGTTTGGTGAGGTACTATTAGAACACCTCCTATAAACAAAAAGGTGTCATCAGCGAACTCCCAATGTCGATGTCCACCTTCCATGAATCAGCTAAACAATTTTTAGTGTTTATCTGGGATTATGAAGGCGGCAAAAAATCCCCAAAAGCGTGGACACGGAATATGAATATATTCATCAATCACAAATTCGTAAAGGTTATGCAGGTAGGGTTGCTGTCAATTTTGTCCTGTTTCAGGTTCTCTCATTCTAAAATAGAGAAACAATTTAGTTCCATACGCAGGGCCTTCATTGGTCGAGTTCAAGCAACAAACAAATGAAGAAATAGGAGTCGTTCTGTCGAACAAATGTATTCCCCACTGGAAGCAATAAAACGAAGAAATTATAAGTTGTTTAAAAAAAAGTAAACAAACATAAAAATAATCAAAGACAACATTCTCCTACACATCTGGGGTGTCAAGGGAGAGAGGGGGGCTAAACATAAAAAGGACACCGGTCCCATCGACAATCATGAACAACCAAGTTAGAAGAGGGTCTAAAGCGAGATGCATAAAGCTCTAAAGCGAGATGCATAAAGCTCATCATGCCAATGCTTCTGCACTGAGTCAGAATGGCGCGTCCTTAATTCAACATCTTGATTACTAAATAAACATAATAGGCAATTAAAGAAGTGCGAAAGGAGCACCACCTTGCACATCCTATTAAATCAAATAGCCCCATATCCATAACATACAACAACGGCATGACTGAAATCTGCCTCTATGGAACACAGTATAAAAGGCACTGACTAGGGAACAGTGATAGAACAACTATGCCGTTCACTACAAAGTTGTTCGAATGATTAAGCTTGCACCTAATAAACCACCAAAGAGTTCATATAAAGTCAATCACGTGGGAAACAAAGCTAGTAACATTAACGCCAACACGTCAATTCTGTAACAAAGAAGCAAGTAAAAATAAAAAATTCTACTCATCATTAATCAATGGTAACAGAACATCAGAAGACAATTAGATCCATCTAGAGAAATCTAAATCCATCTCAATTCAGAGCTTCATTCAAACTAGGTCAATACAACAGAGTGTTATTGATATTGCAAGTATACCAATCAACAAATTAAAAAAGAGGACTACACATCATAAATGCCAACAAAATACTACCTTGGCATAGTAATCTTTCCAAACTCTGCGGGCAATCTGATGACCACCCAAATCAAAAGCCTTAAACTTGATTTTCCCAATGCTCAGCTCCTCTGATGTCGGGTACTGTGTCGGCTGGTGCTGAACTAATCTCTGTCAAGATCCCAAACCAATATCAAACATATTAGCTCAATGTTCAATATGTGAATAACACCGGACTTGCTCTGCTTGGAAAATGAAATAGACATTGGAATGATAAAGGAATATTAGTTTACTCAGTCTGGTTGTTGTTGCAGAACCAGTTTCTAAGAACACTTACCACAAAACTTTGTCCTGTTGGCGGGTTACTAAACTTGTTTTCGATAATTTCATGAAAATAGAACCCATTTTAAAGAAAGAACAAATTAATTTTTCAAATTCTAGAAAACCATTTCAGTTCAAGAGCAACTACTATTATATATCGCAAAAGCTTATGTCGTCAAAAATAACAACTTGGGAATGCCTCCTCAAAAACAATTTTGAAATTATCCCCACAAAATATCCATTAGTTTAGAAACAAACAACCAAATCCGTCAATAAACCCGCTTAATTTAGCTATTTGGCTTAGCTGATGTGAGTAATTAGTTAATATAGCTCAACAAAGCAAAACAAACTAGGTCGAATAAATTAATAACCAAAATGAATATGTTAAAATATAGAGCTTTGTATACAAAAAAATTCTTCAAATTTTTGCCTACATCTATACATCTCAAAATTTGTACAAACATAACCCTAAAAAATTCAAACAAACAGAACAAAAGCATGGACTTCGAAACTATAACCACGCAGGCGCATAATTCGATAAAAAAAAAAAAAACACAACAGATAAATAACCTCGTCTTTCAACATATGGAGCAACGTCGTTTTGCCGGCATTGTCGAGCCCCAAGAACAAGATCTTAGCCTCCTTCTGCCACAGACCAAGCGACGCAAGGACTCCGTAGAACCAATCGACCAAAAACATCTCCGATCCCTAACAATTAATCCTTCAAAAACAAAAAGCAGAAAATCGAGCCGAACGAAACCGGATCGATCGATCTGCGAACACGGCGGTTCGCAATCTCTCGATTGATTCAACGACGGCAATCACGGCCGGTGGTGCTTGTAGAGAGAGAAAGCGTTATGTTTTTGTGTATTACTATTGTATACTAATGAATAAAGATCGAATCGAGCCCTAGAGAGAGAAAAATGCTTTGTGGCAACTTGGCATTGATTTCACTACCCCCCCTCTCTCTCTCTCTCTCTCTCTCTCTGCTTGAGATGACACCGTTAACTTGTTTTTAACCGGTCGTAGAGGTTTTTTTTTCCTCTCATAAACTTCACTTTGACGCCTTGTCGGCTTGGTACGAATTGGCCTTTCTGTCATTTTAAAAACTCTCATTCCGGGTGGTTCTCTCTAACTTCTTCTTTTTTTTCTATGGAGTAGTAATTTTCTTCTGTATTTTTATTTAATTTTTCGTCGTAATTTTTCAGATTAATCATTCATTTCGATAAAAAAGTATGTGGATGTGAACAAAGTTGAAAAACAATCTTAAAGATGACATTTTAGGCACAAACGATGATTGTTTGGTATTTTTTTGTATTTAATGAATTTTTATTTCCTTTTAGTCATAATTTTTTACTTTTTGAAGGATGGATGATTAATACAAAATAAATAGATTGAAAGATCGAATTCAACAAAAAATAGAAAAAATGAAAAAAGTACAAAAACCAAAAAAACCAAAAAAAAAAAAAATTAGGAAGAACCCATCCAGAGTAATTCTTTTTTGGTTTATCGACTAAAATATCGTGCAGTCTTGCATTTGCTCAAACTAACACAAGCTAGGTTCTGAATGCCGTATTGGCCAGAATATCAATTTTTCTACAGTATGGTATGTACTAGTACCTGTCAGATACCGATACCGTTTGGATTTACTGCTACTAATATTATTTTCCCACATCAAACAATTTATTAGTATAATATTTTTATTAATAAAAAGTAAAATAAATTTAAAAGTAGTCCGATATCATTTGGCAATTGATTGTACCGTCTAATATTGACCGGTATTGGAAGAAGAAAATAAATTTAGACGTAGTCCGGACTATTCGTTGTTGTCCAATACTCACTGCCTGACTGGTATGGCTGGCAACAATTGGTATTTAAACAAGAAAGAAATTAGAGATGTTGAGTATCGAATTTCGTCAATACCGGTATTGGGAATCAAAACCTTGAAAACAAGTCCAACTTTAATGCAAGAAAATAAGTCCAACTTTAGTACCATATTGTATGCTTTTTTTGGTGAGGGAGTAAGAAATATATTTATAACAACATTTACAACTCCCTATATGCTTTAATACAACTGAAAAAATATCCATTGCGTATGTATGAGACAAATAATACATCCAAGTCAAAATGAAGGTTACACCAGCAATAAATTGATCAGACGGTCAGTTAGCAGAGAAACGGATGTAATTTGTTGATTAACAGCTGTTACGGTAATGCCATTATTGACAAAACTTCCAACTGACCATACCAACCAACTCACCAAAGCACCCCAGCTAGAAAGCATTGTGTGCATGAAAACACCTCATATCTTGATGGCCAAGAAATCAACTACAGCGCAGAGACCAGTAGAAAAAATGCAGAAAATAATCTCAATCATGTTTATTAAAATGGAATCTATTAGGGTTAGTTTGATTTGATTGGCCAGTACTCTTGCATTTAGTTAGGAGGTCAAGAGCTCGAGTCTATCCACCTGCTTGTGGGTGTTCTTCTATGTGTATTTGTTGGAATTATTGCTCCCCTAATGTGGCTTGTAGTTGAGTTGGATTTATTTATCTTGTTAGTTGAGTTATTGAGTTTGGTTATCTCGTAAACTCTTACATAATTAATGTAGTGTCCCGTAGTTTGTACTTTATAGCTCAAACATGATATAATGATCACTCCTACCGATCAGGAAAAAATATAAAATCTACTAAAAACCCATTAAAATGACTATTCAAAACAAACATCTCCATCCCAACCTCAAGCCACCACCACCGAAAGCCCAACAACAATTAAACACACACTAAGCTATAGTTTTATGCTTAGTAATATGAATAGAGTCCTGCTATTGGTACCAACAGGTACCGTATCGAAAATGGACTGACGGCTGCGTCAGGCCGTCTCCGGCCACCGAACGGCAGATCCGAGCTGTCCAAAAATTCTATAAAAAAAAACCGTGTGGGTCTTTGCAGGAATCAATAGCATCCAACATGCGCAGGTGATCGATCCAAACACCCCATTTTTCGTATATACATGTATATATGAAAAAAAGTGTTTGGATCAAGTGTTTTACACACATCGGATGCTGTTGATTCTCGCAAGGCCCTCTCGTTTTTTTTTTTATAGAATTTTTGAACGGTTTGGATCGGCCATCCACCGACTGAAGATGGCCCGGCGTGACCGTTGGTACGATTTCGTTAGGGACCCCGGCGATCTGTATAGATTTTCTGAATATGTATAAGCTTATACACATACATGAGAGAGGGGTACAGAGACATAATACAAAGAGTGCATCACGATGATTTTACTTTTTGTCTTTTTGATAGGGATGTAACATGCACTTAAGTCCACCAACCACGTGAAGCTTACATGCAAGTTTTGATGATAGGGAATAATCTGCACCATGTCCATACTACAAGGGGATTAAAGTGAAATTCCTATGCTGTGGGTTGGTGTTACCGGTAATTGGCAGTTGTGTGTCACAATGGACCAATCAGAATTTGAGAACCATAATTATGGTGTCATCGAGAGGGTCTGGGCCGTTGGTGTAGCAGATTAACGGCTTAGATTCATCGCAGCTGCTCGGCGGAAAATAATTTCTCAGCGTTGAATAGATTTTGCTGTGAATGGAACACGTGACAAACACGTCACATCAATAATGTACAGTACACTACTTCCTCTTTTTTTAATATTTTTTTATTTCTCTTTTCAGAAAGGTACGGTAGGATCGATCGCGTTCTTTTAAGAGTTTTAAATTTTGAATTCTAATCATTATTTTTTTTTCTCTTTAATTAGGGACAGATGTATATGGGGGCACCTGCACTCACTCAAACGCGTATCCCCACTTGAAAGAAAAATATTTATGTATAAATTAGCATAATTATGAAAGTGTGTTAATTTATACACATACACACTTGTATATATCTCGAAAATACACATATAGAATTAGTTTTATGCCCGAATTTCATCATATGATGTATTTATAATTTTTACTTTACGAGCCGTTTGTCTATTTGGAACTATTCTTTCTTGATTCTCTTTATTTTTAACCGTTTAGGAGAAATATTTTAAAATAAAGGCATTAACAAAATTAGCTCGATCATTCTAAAATTTGTTGATGTTCATTTAAAACATACTGTAAAATTTTTGTCTAAATTTTTGTGTTCATTTTTACCTAATTTAACTTAAAGTACGATTTATAAATTTTTGTAATTAGTAATGCATACTTTAATTTTGAACGATCTTACTATGGTTGACTAAAAGATAAACTTTCATCATTATGATTAACAGGTTCTCCCACTAGGGTACATTCTTGGATCTGTCCTTGCCTTCAATCATTACTTTTATTTTTCTCTTTTATTTCTCTACAATCATTATTCATATTTCTAATCATTACTCTATTTCTCTCTACACTCATTACTTTTAAATTCAAATCCAAAATCCCAAAATGAACGGGGTCGAAATTGAAAACATAAAAGTGTCCAAAAAGTTGAATCTAAGCGGCCCATTCTCTTTCCTGACCACTTTTATGTATCATTTTTCAGGTATCATAACATTTCAATTTTAAAAATAGAGTAGTTCTGTACGAGCGACGAATAAGTAGTCTTGTAACCATATAGGGGGTGTTTTACCGACGTGCTATGAGCACAGATAATATGGGATAGATCATGCACATATATTTTTGTGGACCCAATTTCACTTTCTCCTATCCCAATAGCAGATGATGTTCCTTCATATTATTTGTTTTCTTACATTTTTGCAAAAATTATCTAGATTGTACATTAAAAAAAAAAATGAAATCTTGTACAAAATTAGCTTAATTAGATATCGAATAAGAGTTTTTATTGAATTTGTAGGGCGAATTAATCAGTTTCACCCTAGGAATTTTGAGAAAGCTAAGACCCAATTGACCTATTTTTTTTTTACAGGGTCCCATAAAATGTATTTTAAAAACATGAGCCGTTCGAATAATTTCTATGAAACCCAAAGTGGGCCTTGCAAAAATATTTGTGCATTACCTGTTTTCAGTGTTCTAAAACTCGGAAATACTCGGCGAGTACTCGCCGAGTACTCGGTACAAGGTGCCTAGCCGAGTAGATTTAGGCATACTCGGTGGAAATACTCGGCCAGACGATTACTCGGAATTACTCGGCGAGTACGAGTAATCGGTAAAGCGAATACTCCGGAATTTAATATCGGTTAAAATTCGAAAAGAATTGAATTAATTTGAGGAAATCATAATAGGTTATTTAAAGGGTAACTTTATTATTTATTAAGTTTCCCACTAGGATTACTTGAATCGCCTTGCCTTCAACATTACTTTTATTTTCCTTTTATTCTCTACAATCATTATTCATATTTCTAATCTCTCTATTTCTCTCTACACTCATTCTTTTAAATTCAAATCCAAAATCCCAAAATGAACGGGGCGAAATGAAATAAAAGTGTCCAAAAAGTTATCTAAGCGGCCCATTCTCTTTCCTGACCTTTTATGTATCATTTTTCGGTCATACTTTCAATTTTAAAATCGAGTGTTCTCGGCTCGAATAAGTAGTCTTGTAACCATATAGGGTCGTTTTACGACTGCTATGAGCACAGTAATATGGGTAGATCATGCATATATTTTGCTGGACTCCAATTTCACTTTCTCTATCCAATAGCAAATCTCGTAGCATATTATGTTTTCGTTACATTTTGTAAAATTATTAGTATTGGTTTATTGTAAAATTTAAACTTTGTAAATACTAGTAATTATGTACTTAAGTTCATTTGTTTGAATTTGTAGTCATTAATCATTTACCTAGATTTTGGGAAAAGCTAAGACCCAATTGCCTAGTAATTTCAACTCACGGAGTACCATAAAATATCAAACATGAGCCGTTCGAAGGTAATTTGAAACCCAAAGGTGAGTACCGAGTTTTAGAACATTGCCTGTTTTACATTGTCTGTGCAAACAGACCTTTTGCTTTTTTTGCTCGGAGTCCCAATTTTTGGCTTTCTGCATTTTGCTTATTGATTTTTTGACTTTTTAGATTATGGTCAAAATTTGTTTTAAATTTGGTAGAGTGTTTGATAGATATATGAGAATGCATTTTATAACAAGAGTATTGTTTGAAAGATGAATGATGAAAATGAATGTAACACCCGTTCCGAGCATGCACGTGCATTGCATATGTCATTTAATTTTATGTTGCATAGGTCATGCTATTTGATACACGTGTTGCGTTATTATTCGCATATCATTCATTAATTATTTATCGATACATGATTTAAGTTTGAGGGTTTAATTAAGTTAATTGAAAGAGATTGACTTGGTAGGTGGAATGAATGGTAAGGATGAGACATGGCTCATTTGAACCATGTACCCCACCTCATGGGATAAATTTTCCCTTAAATCTTCCCTAATAAGCTTTCTAGATATTTTACACCCTCCACCGTTCTTTCCTGTATAACGTAGAGAGAGAGAGAGAGAGAGAGAGAGAGAGAGAGAAGAAGAAGAAGAAGAAGAAGAAGAAGAAGAGAGGAAGGAGAAGGTGAAAGAATTAGGGTAATATAATTGAAGGTAAACCCTAGATTATACCTAATTTATGTTTTGGGTTTGATCAAACATGCATATACCTAGATATTCTCGTAGTTTAAATCCCAATTAGTTCTTAGGAGAATGGATTTTTAACCTAGCAAATTCGTGTGGCTTATGGATATGTTAGTTAGAGCTTGAATTTGACTGAATCTGTCCTGTTCTTAACGAATTTTTATCACTAACTTTCCGACCTTGTAATTTTCTGAAATTTTTACTGGAGATGGATATGCATGTCTAGTTCATTGGGTAAAATTTTCAGAATTTATTTCAAAGAGGGAAAAATGTTAAAAATCACGCACCGAACTGCTATTGTGAAACTCGTATTGCTGACTGCACAGACACAAGTTGGAAAAACAGTCATATCTCCTAGCTCGAGACTCGAAATCACATTCCGCTTTCTTTGCTGAAAACTAGACTTGTAGGGCTTTCCAACGGTGCAACCCGTGCACTGTGGTTATGCCCGAGCAATAACAGATTTGCTGTTAAAGTTTACTTAAAATCGGGCTCTGCACCAGTTTTAGTAATCGTTAAGTTATAATCGCGAGGCCGTGGTAAGGTTACCCGAACTCCGTTTTTTATGAATGACCTGTCGATTCGAAGAGGAAGAAGTTAACTTTTCAACAGTTTAAGTGGAATTCTTAGAATTCATGATTATGTAATGGATATGGTCAAAAGCGTTCATGTTGGACATGGACTAAGCCTTGTTCTTGGAAATTCTTGTATTAAATCTCATTGAACATATCATCCATCATTTTACTTGCATTATAACATAAGTTGGAACATGAGTTATTCTAAGTGTAGTCTCATTCATATTTTAGGATCGGGGGACGAGTCTCCACCTCAAAGTTGAGAAGGAGGCCTTTCGCTTTTGTCTTTTGGATCTCTAAGGTGAGTGTGCTATTTCATTGAAGTTGGCTTGCTAAAAATAAACTTATATTTTTTTCTGCGAATGTTGGCAAATTTTTGACTGTTGTGGATATGGATCAAGTTGCTTGAAAGATGGTTTTAATTCAAGAGCATGCCATAGCTGTATTGTGGTTGGAATTGTCTTCTTCTTGATGTACACAAGAAGGGTATAAATTGTCTGTTTGCTGTATACAAACAGGGTATAAATTGTTGGAAGTACCCTGTTCACAGGGTCACGGTACCGTCATAACTCCTGGTTGCGAGGGAAGCAACCCTATGGCTTCTTGAAATATTGTGTTTACTTAATGGTTTGTGAAAAATGAATTGTTTCTTGCTAAATATGATTGAAGCATTACTCGATCCATGTTTGCTCGTGTAAACTATTTTATGCTTTCCGCTTGAATGAAGTAGTAACACTCACAATCTTTTCAGGTATCTGAAGTAGAGTTTTGGTCCACTACTGGTCTGGCAGGCTGTAGGAGCGGGGTTGAGGGTCGTCTTGGCGTCCTTTTGGCATAGTTCATTTTGTGATGTAAATCAATTTTTGGAGAGTTGTCGTATCATACGTGGATGCAACTCATCTTGTAAATTTTATTTTGGACGCCAAATGTAATCTATTTAGTCTACTTTGTTTGGAGTTTATGGAATGAATCGTTTTAAGGTTGTTGCTTAGCTTTCTTTAAGATAGTTTATGCTAATCCCCGAGAGCGGGTCGTTTCAATGAATTAGGTTGATTTTGTTATCATGTTGCCTTTGGTTGCTTATTAGTTGTTTGAAAAGATGTATGAACTATGTTTTTAGCCATACATTTCAAGTTATATTGTGAAATATATTTTGGGTATTGCGCTTAAAAAAACATGTATTCCATAATTGAAAGTCTTCAAGTTTATGGTCTTCTCTTATCATGCTCGTATTGTGTGCCCCAAAACGATGATCCAGCCCAGCCCTACTGTAGAGACCCGCATTTTTTAGGCAGTATTTTTCTCTTGTAAATGTACGACTTGTTGAGATAAACGGTGTGGGTTTACGGTGCGGCATGTTCGTGAAAGGAAATAAGAGTAAATAGATGAGAGGTGCATGTGTGAGTGTGTGGTGTGAGGGCATGGGATTATTTCTCCCTTCTCTATTATTTCCAGGAAACACTTTCCCATTCTCATTTTTCTCTCGGCTGTCTCTCTCTCTAATTCTCTCGTCTCTCTCCGGCTCTCATCTCTCTCTCCCGACCTCTCCACCAAAAGCCCACCAAATTGGTACAAAACCCATACAAACCCACCTCTATTTTGGCTTCTATACGTGATTCCAAACTTGAATCTTGAAGGTTTTCCTCGGAGGATGAGTATTCAGTTGATTTCGAAGTTCGAAAAGCTAGGGCTTATAACTTCTTGGGTTTCGTGCTCCGACTTCGAGGTATGGAATTCTACCTCTCTTTATATGATTATTTGAGTGTATCTATGCATTGTTCGAGTTTGTATTGGTTGTTATTGTGATTAGATCGAAACCCGAAATCTTCCGTCAAAATCGGTTGTTTTTCCTAGATTTCCTACCTGTAGGCTCGTCCTCCCTACCGGTAGAACGTTGTTACTTTGCCAGAAATTCAGTTCCCTACCGGTAGGAGATTTTTACCTACCGGTAGGAATTCCTTACCTACCGGTAGGTCATGCACAAATTCAAAATGTTGGCCATTCTGTTTTCAGTTTCTACCGGTAGGTCAAGTTCTACCGGTAGGAGATTGAGTTGCTGCAGTATCTTTGAGCTGCTTCTTTGAGCTGCTGCAGTATTTTTTAGCTGCTTCCCTATATCTTCCAACTCCTATTGTGAAGCTTTTCATCGACTCTAATGGATTCGTTTCCTTATTTCTTCAAGTGTTTTGAAGAGTATTACCCGTTCTTCACTTAGAGTGGTGTCCAATAGACTAGATTGAACTTGTCGTATTAAGAAATGAGAAATGGACATTAGTGCACATTAAAATATGAACGATACACTTGGACATGTTTAGGGATCCGACGAGTAGTATTGCAATCCGTTTTCTCTAGAGTCGTCGAATTCTTAGATCCTTTTAGTATATGCTTTTACGGACTCTAAGTACATAAACTAGATGACCGGACATCGCAGAGTCTAGTCGTGGGTAGATATGTGGTACGAGAAGGTACGGGGGTGTACTTAGAAATACGATGAGGTCGTGTGGTATTGTGGTATGCTCAAGGGATAAGGCATGTATTAATTAATTAGTCGGAGTCTTGATATGGATAACAGTTTGGAACGTTTAGAAACGTAATAAACGTGGTGAATTGGTAGATTGTTTAGAATGCTTGAAGTGAAAATCGATGTGTGAAAGAAGTGTTTGAGATGATAAAATAACTTGTTTCCTCACGACTCGTCAAGTCTTTCAAACCTTTTGGCACTCTCCCTATAAGGTTCAAGTGTAGAAACTAATGGAATGAGTTTTGTGAAACAATCAATAGATTGATGATGAGTTGATTGTAAAATGATGATGATTATGAAAATTGTGGGAAGTGGCCCAAGTGGCTGTATGCGGGAAAAGACTCGGGGTGACCCTGCGCTTAAGGGAACTAGACCCGAGGTGACCCAAGTGATTATTACTATTGCGGGAAAAGACTCGGGGTGACCTTACGCTCGAGGGAACTAGACCCGAGGTGACCCAAGTGATTATTACTATTGCGGGAAAAGACTCGGGGTGACCTTACGCTCGAGGGAACTAGACCCGAGGGGAACTAGACCCGAGGTGACCCCACCGATTTATGATTATTGAGGGAATAGACTCGGGGTGACCCTGCGCTCGAGGAAACTAGACCCGAGGTGACCCTAGTGATTATTGAAGGGAAATATCTGATTAAAGGAAAGATTTGCAAATAAAGGGATTTAACTAATATCAATGTGGACACGAGGAAGATTGTAGTACCGTACGAATAATAATAAGATGTTTATGAATTGATTATAGACAAATGTAGAATGACGTGAGTTTGTTAATGTACTTGGTTAAAGAAGCAAATGGTAGTGACCTTTATGTGAAGTCTAAGACCCTTTGACTATAGCTTGCAACTTGTTGGTAGTCACTTGTACTATAGGCCAATCTGTCAATATTCACTCATTCATGGTGCATGATTCATCAAATTTACATATAGTTTGAGTATAGAACTCTCTACTGGGCACGTGTTTGCTCAACCTACCATTTCAGGTTCATTGCAGGTCATGGTCGTGGAGTGCTTAAAGTGCATACTGGCATTATCAAGTAAAACTATTTTGGAGAGCATTTTATATTTCTTGTAAACAAATCGCTTGTCATGAAACTCCTATTTTGTAAAGTTGTATTTGTAGGCCAGTTTGTGGATATTTGGAAACTGTATTGTATTTTGGGGGTAATGTACGTACGATTGTGAGGATTCTGTATTTCTAATAGTATTGTTAATTTATGTTAAAAATCGAGGGCGTGACACCTACTCAAACCCAACCCAACCCATTCTATGGTGTCCATGCCATGCTGACCCCTACCATATAATGTAATATTGAACTCTAATCTCGCTGTGCCTATTGTTAAGACTTAAGAAGCTCACCATGTACCAAAAGTAAATTGAAAAGAACCTTGCTTTCATTGATGTATTATAAAACATAAGCGTATAATGTCTTTATATAGGTTATGAGACTTGATCACCAAAAAATCTAAACCAAGTAACTAGGAAAGATGCATAATAAAGAAACCAAAACTAACTAGAAATATGAATAATAAGCTCAAATTTCCTAGTCTATGTTGGAAAAATTGTGAATGAATTTGAAAAATTGTGAGGGTCTCCCGAGACAACCGAACGGACCCACTTTGGTTCATGAATCTAGATGAGGCACCTCTAAAGTCCAGCAGTTACGAATGGTTAATACCCCATGATGTGAGATTTGTGGCATAGAATTTATTCCAGCATTTATGTGGATTTAATTACCTTATTCATTCTGACAATTTCAAGAATTGATTTTTGGAGTGCAACTCATATGTCACCCTCAGTGCTATATAAGTTGGTAATTCCGTAACTATGTTCTATACCAACTTCATATTCCACACGTACAAAGTTTTTTGTGTGTGAGAGAGGCAGCCACAACTTTAGTTCACCAAGGTTGCTCATAGTGTTCTATGGGTAGTGGTCCTAACCGGATAACTCTTGGGAGACAGATGTCGATTCAATCTTAACACCTTTCTGTAGGCGGCAAATCTGTTTAAGGACACTGTGTGTAACATAGATTTCGGTTCGCATTTCTATATCAATTTTGTAACATCATTTCATTTACAGTTTATATATGTTGTATATGTAATCTATAGCTTTCAATTTGTACATAATGAAATTGTCTATGTACAAACTGAAAAATACAAATTACAAGTACAAACCGTATATAAACCATAATTGAAATGATGATACAAAATCAATACAGAAATGCAAATCGAAACTTGTGTTACACACAGTGTTCTTAAAATAGATTCGCCGCCTATCGAAGGATGTTGAGGTTGAATCGGCGTCTGTCTCCCAGGAGTTATCCGGTTAGGACCACTACACACAGAACACTACTGTAAGCATCCTTGCCAAACTAAACTTGCGTCTACCTCTCTCTCACACAAACAAAGAAACTCAGAAATTTTTCATGGAAAATCTGATAACTGTGTATACACCAACACCGATGGAACATTTGAAAACTCAGAAATTTTTGATGGAACATCTGAAATAGGACTCCTCAATATATACACCAACACCTAGTACCTTTGAGTTGCATAAGGGAATTAAATCCACGTAACCGCTGGAATGAATTATGTGCCATAAATCTCACATCATGAGGGTATTAACCATCCGTAACCGCTGGACTTTAGAGGTGCCTCATCTATATTCGATGAATCAAAGTGGATTTATTCAGTTGTCTCGGAAGACCCTCCGAATTTTCCAAATTCATTCACAAGTTTTCAAAATGTCTAAACATGAAACATAGTAATAAAATCTAGGAAACATGTGGTAAGATTTTATTTCTTGGTACTATACCAACTTCTACGGAGTATGTTGTGCTTGTTCCTGCGTGGTCCAATAAACCCCTATAAGCTGCTTGTCTCCTCATAGAGTGGAATCCTAATAGTTTTGTTTTAAGAGTTTTTTTTTAGCTGGTTTTGTTGTGTAATCCTGTTTTGAGTTTTTGGCTGGGGACTCGCAACTTTATTCTCATAGCTTGATTAATGTTAATTGATCCGTTTGCTTCATGATGAAGTGAATTTACCAAAAAAATTAATTAAAATTAAACTGATTCGGTTTGTGCAGAGCTCTCAAATTCAAGTGCATTCTGATTTGCATGGACTGATAATAATATATGAGAAAACTGAGAGATGTGATTATCTCTAAAAAATTAGTTGAAAGGCGTGTAAATTGATACAGACACATTTGAGTAATAAAATAGTAATGAAATACCGAAAGAGCTATCACTTGCTCATGTCACTATATTTTAGTGGAATGTTTTGCCATTTGGTTTGTAATTAATTGGACCAAAATGATCGAGTGCTCATCTTTGGTTTAACTCATCATTTTGAAAGAATAGGCGCAGCCAATAGACGATGAACATTATGTGATGAGGGTTTTTTCGGGGGGTTGTGCCTACGGCATAGGGACCATTAGGTGTATATTGCGAGAAGTTTTTGGGTGCTGGGCGGGTACCACGCCCATCGGCGATTTTAGCGGTCTAAACATATTTTAGACGGTCCGGATTTTAGAGGAAAAAAAAGAGGAGAGAGTGGTGGGGTGAGAAGAAAGAGAGGGAATAAATTTGGACATTCCAAAATACGTTTAAACGGTTGAAATCGCCAATAAATACCGCAATGTGGTACTTGCTCGACACCTAAAAATTTCTCCTGTATTGCACTTGTTACTGCGTCTACGAAGTACGAACATATATTTTTGCCTTTTTGATTTTCTATAGCTAGCACGTGCTAAGACACTTAAATAGGTCGTGAAATCAATAATATTTGTTCAGGCACTTAGGTGTGAGGACAATTTCATCCCTTCCACTTGTATTATATTTCCTACAAGATGACAAAGATGGGAAATTGCAATGTTTAATTTGTTTCTAGCCAGTTTGGTTGGGAAAATGAGAACACATTTTTTTATTAGATAAAAGTTTTAAAATCTACGAATAAGATTAATTTCATTATATATTTTTCTTGCACGATGAATCTAAGACTTGGATGATATTAAATACTACTTCCAAAATTTACGCATTTAGTGTTTTTTCCTAAATGAAAACTGTTATCTTCTAAAACACACTCATCTTTTGTCCAGGTTAAAAACAGCAGAGAAAATTCTTGCATTTTTAAGTTACTTTGACTTTTGAGGCATATAAAGTATGGTTAGTAGGAAAAATTTAATATTAGAGGGGCACAAGTCATTTTGGTGGGCGGATGGATGAAATATACTATCAAAGTTTTCTTGGGGCACTAGCGTTAGATTCAAAAGTCTAGGGGCACTTAGCCCTGGTCCATGGGCTACTTCTTCATACTTCTATGCTCTATACCCCTCATTTGACATCCCTACATTTGAAGCTAAGTTGGAAGATGATTGGTACAATACATATGAAAACCGGTCCATGAAAGAAAATGAATGGTTCAAATTCATTTTCTTTCTTGAAAATCTGGACCATTCATTTTCTTTCTTGAAAATCTGGACTATTCATTTTCTTTTCTGGACAGTTTCATGGGGTGTTTTTCATGTATCCGAATATTTCGAATTCCATTTCCAAAAAAAAAAAAAAATTGAATTTGGAATAGGTAAATTGAGATTAGATGGTCCACCGTTAAGAAAAAGAGGAAGATGTAAAGTGTGTTGGTGCCATAAGACAGGGCATCCGAGCCGTCGGTTCGTGCATCCGACGGCTCGAATCTCATTTTGACAACAAATGATCAAGAGTCGTTCACTACCGAGATGAGATCCGAGTCGTCGGATGCATGATCCGATGGCTTGGATATGCTGCACAATACCATCCCCCAAATCGGATTTGGGGTTGTCATTCAGCAAGTTATGACTTATTGCTAGTTTGACCCCATTAGGTGTATATTGCGAGAAGTTTTTGGGTGTTGGGCGGGTACCACGCCCGTCGGCGATTTTAGCGGTCTAAACATATTTTAGACGGTCCGGATTTTAGAGGAAAAAAAAGAGGAGAGAGTGGTGGGGTGAGAAGAAAGAGAGGGAATAAATTTGGACATTCCAAAATACGTTTAAACGGTTGGAATCGCCAATAAATACCGCAACGTGGTACTTGCTCGACACCTAAAAATCAGAAGGTCCTTATGGTGAATGACACAAAATCTAACATCACAGTCAACAAACGAAGAAGAGCAGAAGCTACTTTCCCGTAAGACGCTTCAGTTTGCGTGCTAATTTTCTTCTCATCTTTGGAGGCAATTTGCGGCTTATATGGAACTCCCTGCAAAATCACTTATCAGTATATATTATACCTTGCCGAGAAGCTTAGACTGCAACTGCTTCACCAACTGGACTAGAAATGTTATGTTTAACCTGGCATCATAAGAAGCAAATAAATGACCATGCATTATTAACCATATCAGATATCTATTTTTCTCCCTCATCAAACGCTATTGCAAAAGAAGAAACAGGAAAGATGTGTTGTTAAATGGTATTGGGGAGCAAAAGTTGGGTATTTACACTGCAAATTAGCATAAAATCAATCAACTAATTTTCACAATCACATTAGTAACCTCAACACATAAATCATTCACCGCAAGAGACAACAAATCAAGGGGTATTATAGATAAATAGAGAGAGTCATCTGTGAGATCAATGGAAGTGTCACTGCCCTAAAGTCATATTTGCCCTCCCTTTAGGAAGGTTACGACATTTATAGGACTTCAAGTGATTCTCCATGAAAAGTCAGGTCCCGTCGTTTCGCTAAGGTTCTTATTTTTTAAGTACTTATTTCCCACTTTATGAGACAGATCATTTTTTTCATAATACATCACCTTTCATTTAAAAAAAAGGTACTTATATTGAAAAATAGTTAGTGGAATAGTCAAGATGATGCGTATTCATTCAAAACTAAAGACAACTTTTTGTTAAAATTTTGTCTAATGTAAAAGAGGAAGAGCCAAATGGGTTGTCTAATGTACCCGTGAAAAATGATAGGGAATCTCACTTCAATACCTAAGGAGACTTTCCTCCTTACTTGCAATTTGTACATGCACACAAGTAAGGGGTTTATAAGCATTTGGCTGTCTTACCTAAGTCTATGTCTGGATCTTGAAATTGAATTTATAGTATACTCCACTATGAAAACTAACCCATATATTCGTGACTTAAGTATTTATTGTCTCCTAATATTCCTAAAACAAACAAAAAACACCCAGTTTAGTTGTCACTAATGGGGGGCTGGGAAAGGAAGATTGGGTAGAGGCTTGACCTTCGGCAAACTTCATATTCCACACGTACAAAGTTTTTTGTACTATACCAACTTCTACGGAGTATGCTGTGCTTGTACCTGCGTGGTCCAATAAACCCCTATAAGCTGCTCCTCTCCTCATAGAGTGGAATCCTTATAGTTTTGTTTTAAGAGTTTATTTTAGCTGGTTTTGTTGTGTAATTCTGTTTTTAGTTTTTGGCTGGGGACTCGCAACTTCATTCTCATATCTTGATTAATGTTAATTGATCCGTTTGCTTCTTGATGAAGTGAATTTACCAAAAAAATTAATTAAAATTAAATTGATTCGGTTTGTGCAGAGCTCTCAAATTCAAGTGCATTCTGATTTGCATGGACTGACAATAATATATGAGAAAATTGAGAGATGTGATTAGTTGATCTCTAAAAAATTAGTCGAAAGGCGTGTAAACTGATACAGACACATTTGAGTAATAAAATAGTAATGAAATACCGAAAGAGATATCACTTGCTCATGTCACTATATTTTAGTGGAATGTTATGCCACTTGGTTTGTAATTAATTGGACCAAAATGATCAAGTGCTCATCTTTGGTTTAACTCATTATTTTGAAAGAATAGGCGCAACCAATAGACGATGAACATTATGTGATGAGGTTTTTTTTGGGGGTTGTGCCTACGGCATAGGGACCATTAGGTGTATATTGCGAGAAGTTTTTTGGGTGCTGGGCAAGTACCACTTCCGTCGGCGATTTTAGCGGTCTAAACATGATTTTAGAGAAAGAAGAAGAGGAGAGAGTGGTGGAGTGAGGAGAGAGAGAGAATAAATTTGGACCTTCCAAAATACGTTTAAACGGTTGAAATCGCCAATAAATACTGCCATGTGGTACTTTCTCCACTCCTAAAAATTTCTCGTATATTGCACTTATTACTGCATCTACGAACATATATTTTTGCCTTTCGGATTTTCTATAGCTAGCACGTGTTAAGGCACTTAAATAGGTCGTGAAATCAATAATATTTCTTCAGGCACTAGGGTGTGAGGACAATTTCATCCCTTCCACTAGTATTATATTTCCTACAAGATGACAAAGATGGGAAATTGCAATGTTTAATTTGTTTCTAGCCAGTTTGGTTGGGAAAATGAGAACACATTTTTTAATTAGATAAAAGTTTTAAAATCTACGAATAAGATTAATTTCATTATATATTTTTCTTGCACGACGAATCTAAGACTTGGATGATATTAAATACTACTTCCAAAATTTACGCATTTAGAGTTTTTTCCTAAATGAAAACTGTTATCTTCTAAAACACGTTCATCTTTTGTCCAGGTTAAAAACAGCAGAGAAAATTCTTGCATTTTTAAGCTACTTTTGACTTTTGAGGCATATAAAGTATGGTTAGTAGGAAAAATTTAATATTAGAGGGGCACAAGGCATTTTGGTGGGCAGATGGATGAAATATACTATCAAAGTTTTCTTGGGGCACTAGCTTTAGATTCAAAAGTCTAGGGGCACTTAGCCCTGGTCCATGGGCTACTTCTTCATACTTCTATCCTCCATACCCCTCATTTGACACCCCTACATTTGAAGCTAAGTTGGAAGATGATTGGTACAATACATATGAAAATCCGGTCCATAAAAGGAAATGAATGGTTCAGATTCATTTTCTTCCCTGAAAATCAGGACTATCCATTTCCGTTCCTGAACAGTTTCATGGGGTGTTTTTCATGTATCTGAATATTTCTGAATTTCATTTCAAAAAAAAAAAAAAAATCCTGAATTTGAAATAGGTAAACTGAGATCAGATGGTCCCCCATTAAGAAAAAAGAGGAAGATGTAAAGTGTGGTGGTGCCATAAGACAGGGCATTCGAGCCATCAGATCGAGCATCCGATGGCTCGGATCTCATCTTGGTAACCAACGATCGAGAGTCATTCACTGCCGAGATGAGATCTGAGCCGTCGAATGCATGATCCGACGGCTCGGAGATGCGCAGCAGGGGTGCTGCGCACACTACTGCACAACACCATCCCCCAATTCGGATTTGGGGTTGTTATTCAGCAAGATATGACTTATTGCTAGTTTGTCCAAAAAATCTCCAAGGTTCGGCTGTTATTTACTTCTTTTATGTAGAAGATAGAAAAAAAATTGGCAGGAGAGAGACGGAGAGAGGCGACATTCTTTACCAAAAAATTTCAGTTGTTCTGACGTAATCATATGACGGCGAGTGGGCGACTCATTTGAGACTATCTAAGTTGATTCAAGGACTGAGGCAATTGTTGCATCCCATTGATGCATGCATGATGTTATTAAGGAACAATATATACACACACACACACACACACACACACACAATACGGCTCTTATGAGGACCATCTCATTTTAATAAAATGCGGACCTCACTTTCCCCATCGAATTTCAATCATCTGAGCCGCTCAATGTGTTCAGAACGTGATTTGAAGGGTACTCGCTAGAAATGGACTATATATATATATATATATATATATATACACTATCAACGCTGCTATAGGTACTGACGGCCATACGGGACCCACTACGTCAGTACATATCCTTCTCATGACGATTTTGAGTAATTCTTTGATGGCATTTGTAACCCACTTTGAGCAAACTTACAAAGATGTTTGTATGTAAAATAAATAGGATGAGTTGCATGATCTTATTATCGTATGGTTGATTAAGGTAATCTTGATTGCTTTCAGTATGGGTATTTAGGTTGACTTGTAGTCGGGAAATTAGCTGCTGACCTCACTAAACCGAACCGCTAACCAATGGTTTTGGTCATGGCTGGAATAAAAGAAAACTGACGGTTTTGGTTTTGGTGATAAATTTCGGTTTTGGTTTTACACCTGAACCGAATTGTTGCCATCCCTAGTCCGTTCTGGTTCAACTTTGGTTATTTTTGTTGTCCGTTTCAGTTCAACTTTGGTTGTTTTTGTCCGGGTATGTAATACATGACTCTTTGTATTTGCTTCACAATCAATGAAGTTCTCTGTTCCGCAGAAAAAAAAACATTCGAATTACAAATTTAACAGCTCAAATGCTATGAAAACCAATACCCATAGCCAAAGAAGTACCCAAAAATCAGAAGGCCCTTATGGTGAATGACAAAATCTAACGTTACAGTCAACAAACAAAGAAGAGCCGAAGCTACTTTCCCATAAGACACTTTAGTTTGTGTGCTAATTTTCTTCTCATCTTTGGAGGCAATTTGCGGCTTATGTGGAACTCCCTGCAAAATCACGTATCCGTATATATTATACCTTGCTGAGAAGCCTAGACTGCAACTGCTTCACCAACTGGACTAGAAATGTTAGGTTTAACCTGGCATCATAAGAAGCAAATAAATGACTATGCATTATTAACCGTATCAGATGAAGTATCTATTTTTCTCCCTGATCAAACGCTATTGCAAAAGAAGAAACATGGAAGATGTGTTGTTAAATGGTATTGGGGAGCAACAGTTGGGTGTTTACACTTCAAATTAGCATACAATCAGTCAACTAATTTTCACAATCACACTTTAGTAACCTCAACGCATAAATCATTCAACGCAAGAGACAACAAATCAAGGAGCATTGTAGATAAATAGAGAAAGTCGTCTGTGAGATCAATGGAAGTGTCACCGCCCTAAAGTCATATTTGTGCCCTCCCTTTAGGTAGGTTATGAGATTTATAGGACTTCAAGTGATTCTCCATGAAAAGTCAGGCCCCGTTTCGCTAAGGTTCTTATTTTTTAAGTACTTATTTTCCACTTTACGAGACAGATCATTTTCACATAATACATCACCTTTAATTAAAAAAAAAGTACTTATATTGAAAAATAGTTAGGGGAATAGTCGAGATGATGAGTATTCATTCAAAACTAAAGACAACTTTTTGTTGAAATTGTCTAATGTAAAAGAGGGAGAGCCAAATGGGTTGTCTAATGTACCCGTGAAAAATGATAGGGAATCTCACTTCAAGACCTAAGGAGACTTTCCTCCTTACCTGCAATTCGTACATGCACACATGTAAGGGGTTTATAAGCATTTGGCTGTCTTACCTAAGTCTATGTCTGGATCTTGAAATTGAATTTATACTATACTCCACTATGAAACTAACCCATATATTTGTGACTTAAGTATTTATTGTCTCCTAATATTCCTAAAATAAACAAAAAAACACCCAGTTTAGTCGTCACTAATGGGAGGCTGGGAAAGGAAGATTGGGTAGAGGATTGACCTTCGGCAAAGTGACTGTTCTCCGGTTTTTCGTTCGCAACCTTTTCTCTCTTTTTGTGTGTGTGCGCGCACGCTTTAAATAGATATGTAGATAGGTTACTCCAGATGTCCACTAGGGAGTATTGCCCTCATAGTCAGCTGCAGGGAACCCCACTGCACCTATGTTGGAGCGGAAGCTAAGGTCCCACTGCGTGGGAGCGGCTATGGAGACTTGAACCCAAGCCTTGAGCGAGGAACTATAAACACGTAGCCATTGAACCAATCACTTGGTGGTCCACAACCTCCGGTATCACTTCTTCCGTGTCTTTCCAAACTCGAGATTGACAGAGCTGGATAACATTTAAGCATCTGATGAATTGCTTAGATGGCCAACTAGGGGGTGTGATCACTTGTTGAAAAATGGCAAATTGTTTCCACTGACCAATAAGTTGTTGAAAAATATCAAGTTGTTTCAACTAACCAATAAGTTGTTGAAAATTTTTAGGTTTGTTGAGAGAAAGTCGTTGAAAAATGTCAAGTTGTTTCCACTAACCATTAAGCCATTAAGTGGTAGGTGAGATGCGAAACTTGTTGCTTAGTATGAACAAGCCAAAATGCCATAACTTGTTGCCTAAAATTGTTAGTGGTAATTTACCTCATGGGTTTCGCTCTCTCAATGAAAAGATAACTCTTTCAATGGAAGATATATATAGAAGTTCAAGAAAGCTATTTTAAGGAATAAAATAATAATATAGTGGGTTATCAATTGGGTAAAAGTGCCACCACTGGTTGTTGTTGTACTCGTCCCGCAGTAAGGTTTTCCGGTGCCTCTGCCATCAGAGTCAGACATCAAGAATGAAGGACACAAAACTCGATTATGTGTAACATTTAACAACACACCCACCCACCCACCCACACCAAAAAAATCACCCAAACTCTTGAACACTCGGAACAGGCACAAAGTTCACCCAGAACAACAGCTAGATTGAAATTTAAATAATAAAAGATTCAGTTTTTTTTTTGAGAGTAATATACAGTGGGGCACTGGGGCATAATGATATTAGGAATATGTTTAAGGTATGTGATACGAGAAGTTGTTAGTGGAAACACAGCCTAAAAACGAACTCATCATTTCATAATTATGTCGATGGCTAACCAATCAAAAAATATACTTGTATTCAGTGGTGGCGTCAGGATTCGAACATGGAGGTGGCACCCAAAAAGGTTAATATAATCCCCCCATTACAAAAAGAATGCCACATGCGAAAACTGAGAACCTAAAAAGAATATGTTTTTATTCAATCAAATTCAAACTTCTTTTGAAAGATATTTACAAGAACTCGTGAAAGGAACTCGTTATTCCTACACATATGTAAATCAACATGCGTGTGGATTCACTTTATATATCTATTCACACCCATCATTATCCGCAAAGAAACATGTAGTAAAAATACTAAACTTATGGAATTCATGTCTAATGCCGACCCAAAAAATAATGTCCAAATGGGTCACGCTACTCTTCAATTAGTGAAAAAAAATTAAAAAGCTTGTGGGAATCTACAAACGTTGTGGGATTAAATCCAAAAATTTAGAAAGAGAGAGGGAGAGAGAGCTGAAAGGAGTTTCAAAAATAAGGAAAACATACACTCCCTCCTTCCCAAATTGTCCGCCTCCTATGAAAATTTGTGAAATTTTTGGTTCGAAAAATAAAGTACTTCCAAGCATCATTTTTCAAGTTTATTTACATGAAATTAAAGTAATTAAGAGTTCTTTAATATGGTGCTTGAAGTTCTTTAATATGGTGCAAAGAAATTTAAAAAATGATACACAGAAAAGTATTTTATTTTTTGATCTTGCATGTCTTTTTGTAGGGGTCCAACAATTGGGCACAGAGGGAGTATGTTGCAACAGGGATTTGAACTCCCATGAGGGAAACCAAATCACATTCCATATGCCTTAACCAACCAGACTAGGGTTGTGAAAACATTTCATATATTTATATTTATTGTAGCCTGTCTATTTTGTGTGGTATTTCTGGAATGGGGGGTGGCACGTGCCACTCCCCCCCACTTGCTAGCTCCGCCCCTGCTTGTATTAACCATTGTGAAGAATCTGAACTATGTTGCCAATAAGAAAATTAGACTGCATAACATATAATTCACCCTGGCTGTAAATCCACAAAAGTACCTGCATGTCCTCTATCAGAGAAGGAATAGACAACTTACCTTGGCTGATTTGAAGAGTTCATCAAGAACTTCAGACAATGTCGGGTGTGCATGTACAGCATACTTTATGTCCTGCAGGATAAAAATTATACCAATTGATACGGAATGCACACGAATTGATTCCATAATTTTTCTTTGAGAATAAACTGGTAGCAAAAACTAAGAAACACTGGAAAGGTTCTATGCTTTGATAAAAAAGCAAGAATATACAAGATAGGAAGCAGAATAGAAAAGCTAATTGGTGGTCCCAACAGACCTCGAGTGATTCAACTATTGCCTTATAAGTATTTCTCATTATTTCACTCTCAAAAAAGCCAAACTTATTACTCCCTCCGTTCCAAAATGAGTGGCTTTTTTGAAATTCCGTGCCATTTTAAAATGCTTATATCTTTCGACTTATGAAGTTTTATGTGATTTTGAAAACTTTGTTTAATAGAACTAATTAAAATCTATCAAATAAGATTCATATTGCATATTTTTTAACAATCATATTGAAAGATATAAGCAATTAAAAATGAAATGCTCTTCAAAAAAGGTCACTCATTGTGGAACAGAGGGAGTAAATGATTATACAGCAAAGTACGTAGAGGCTTCCTTTTCTTCGATTATGCCATCCATGTGGCTAGATCTGATCATCAGAACACAAGTGGAAGCATTGTCATCCAACTTTGCTTTATTGCCCTATAAAATTAAGCTATCTTTTGTGTTCAAATTGCCCCAAGTCATTTCTTTTGTTGTTTTTAAATAGAAGGCTCGAACATTATTTAGTCCTTCAATATTTATTTAGTATTAGACGTTTGAATAGCTCCTTAATCATAGGATTTCTAAAATTAGGTCAAACATTGTGGGCAAAATTGTTCCAGGCTCCAGCTGTTACTACCTGGAACTCAAATATCTGTATTATGTATATATACTTATGGGTTCTTAAATTAAGAAGTTACAAGCTTTTGGTTATTTAAACTTCAAGGTTTTTCACATAGAACCTCCTAGTATGCATCACATCACGCAAGTTGAAAGGAAAAGTGATACCTGTATCCTGCTTCCCATAGCAATTGCATTGGATGCTTCATGTATGAGGTCTGCAGCATGCAATCCAAAAATATGAACTCCAAGAATCTCTCCAGTGTCAGGTCTGTAAATCAACTGCACAAACAATATACAATAGTAAACCAGCAACTTCATACTTAGAGAAAATTCATGCTAGTCCCAAAGAAAATAAATGAAAATGAGACCATTTTTACCACACCACACTTCCAAAGGTGAAAGGACAAACGAAGTAGGTTTATGTTTATCACCTTAGCAAGTCCTTCCCCTTCATTTTCCGCAAGGGCTTTCGTGTTAGCCTTGAAACTAGTCTTGGCAACACTGATTTCGAATCCTTCTTTTTCAGCTTTTTCTCTGGCTTGAGGCTGCAAACCAAAACTAGAAGCTTAAAGAGCTACTGTATTACGATTTTCACAGGCATGTTGAAACAAAGCCTTTCCATGTAAAAACCATGCCAGGAAGATTAACAATGCTTCAAAATTGTTTACTAAGCTTGACCAAGAAACGTTGCTTAAGCATAATGAAAAATCACATGGAGCTATAAATTTTTGTTTTCATCAAAGAGGAAGAATATGAACTTACAAAGTCTCGTCTTTAGTTTAGCTCCATGTATACAAGATAAAGAAAGGTAATTAGAGGGAAAATGGAGCTGATTCTCATTCCTCCAAAATTGGCAGGCAATGGGAGAATGGGATTTTGCAAAATTCTTATTTCTAGGCCACAGTAGGTTAACATTTCTAGACAGAAACAATTTACTTGATGGTAAATACATAATATAAGGTTTTTACTTTGTATATCAGCATAAAATGCTCACAACAAATATTCTCTGCACTAGCTATATCACCCACATTAGCAGATCCAGCTGTAAACACAGGATGGATCTACACAGAAACATAAAAAGATTAACATAGACTCCTCGGTTTTGAGACAACTGGTTAAAAGAATGTCACCTTAGTTGCCCATTTGAGTTTGTAAAGAATGTACATCGTAAGGCATAATGCGAACTATATGTGTACCCAAAAAAAGGGAAAGGAATATGTGAGGAATGATACACAGGCTGAAGAACAAAGAAATTTGTTGAGTCACAACTTATAACTCTGTTAATCAATGATAAAAAAAAAAAAAAAAAACCCCCCTTACCTCTGTTAGTCCAACAAAACTAATTTCAGGATGAGTGAAGCAAGCTGCTGGGATGCTAAGATGATTCAGCACATGATCCTTTCCAGAAACTTGTTCAACAACTATTAATAAAGCAATGCTAGGAGTCAACTCATGAAATTCTAATAGTGATGAACAAATACTAGATGGTTGATGAAGTATAATATAAAGTTGTTACCAGAGATCCCTTGTGCACTTGCAGCATGAGCAAGCATCATTTTCCCATTAGCATCACCGATGCAATATAAGTGAGGAACCTACTTATAAAGTCACGTCAGTGAAAAAAAATATATAACCAAACACCATAGACAAATGAGGGGAAACTCATGACTGACCAGCTTTCCAGTTGCATCAATTACGCGCATGCGCTCATCAACAGGAACAAATCCGCGTTGAGTTTCTACATTAATCTGCAAATGAACCAAGTATTGGCTTACACTAATAACCACTTGGAAAGTGACATAACAATTGGTAGATTGAGATGTTTTAGTGTCAAATTCCTATTACATTTTCTAAACCAAGTCCTTTGGTATGCGGAGCCCTTCCAGTCGCAATGAGAGCAGCATCTACCTGCAGCACATAGCATAGTTCTTAGTTATGCTAGAATGGCAACAATATGATTAAGAAAAACAATTCAAAGAAACATGAAGGACTCAATAGGATAGTAGTACAAATAGAAAGAAATCAAATCCTTAATTGTGTTAATGATGCAATTCATTTCCTTGCTTGTACAGCAGTATAATAAACTAGCAATGACAATAACAGAATTCGTAAAATGCAAGAGCTATTCTAAATAAATAAAGTGCAAATACTTAAGCAGTGGTGAGCGAATTTAAAAGCCACTTCCCCTCAAATTTGTTCTGAAACTAATAGTAAATAAAATCTCAAAGCTCAAGCATGGAGTTCTTATTTGCAGCACCGGACTCCAATTGAAGGTACACAAAATATAGCTCAATCATAAATTATTTGGGCAGGAGCAATAAGCAAATGAAAGTAAAAGTTTGATTGCAAAAAGATTACTGGAGTTTATATTTGCCTAGATTAGATGCTTGTGACTTACCTCCAGAGTATCCTTTAGTTCCTTTGTCTTGGCATCAATAAGCTCAATGGTTACAGGCTTTCCATCTTTTGCTGGTGTAATCTGTTAACATGTATCAAACAGGAGGGAAAAAGGAAAAACCATATGAAACAAAACAAGTGAAAAAAATTGAAAAATATCCAGTGGGATATTGCCACGCAAAATAAAAACAGGGAGTGGATATTGGGCGACAAAGAACCTTGCTTGCAAATACACCAGTGTGATAATCAATTTTTCGAGGATTTATGAGAACCCGCTGAGCCAATTTCCCTATCTCAGGATCAAAACCAGGCATAAGCTGATCTAGAGCTTCAACAAAGGTGACCTGCAAAGACTGTGGTAATTAGACTGGTGACTTGGGTAGATGTCACAACATTTAAACAGTTAAAGAGCAAGACAGACTTTAGTATCATCGGTATTGGGTGTCCAGGACTAACAATCCTTACTACTCTGTCCTTAAACTCTGAGGACAAAAAGTTCTACAATCAAGCATGGTTAGAGCTAATACTATAAACTTTGCGTTACAGAACCTAAGAAGGAAATCCAAAGTGGTTGCTGAACTCTGGATTGAATCTCAAACCAAAGGGGTAAAAAAGGTTAGTTGCAGGATCCATATACTGCAGATGACGAATTATGCTCTGGAACCTTGCTCCCGCTCTTCAAAGGAAAAATCTCGCAAGAACCTTGCTCCCATCGAATGAATCGGATTCCCAATTGGGTTAGAACCTCTGAACATATGAATCCAACATGAAACAACGGGAGAGATACCAATGAAGAGAAAATTTCAAGCAAAAGTCCGCAACTATAAGATAAGAGAAAAAGAATTTCACTTAAAGTAACTTTAGCACTTAGTATTTACATGATTTCTACTTATTTTTGTACAAGTTAATCTCCTACTCAATGAATCTCCAATACTTATTCCTATTTTAACACATACTACAACTAAAAACTATAATCTTCAGATCATAGAATATTTACGCTCTCTTATAGACCCTTCCAACCTTAGAACTTCTATCTACCCCACTCCCGTCCTCCCACCATCACGCAACTAAGAAAAAACTTTGGGTGGAATGTGGAGGAATCAAGCGGAAGACATATACATGCTTGTAGTGGTTGAACGGAGTATGGACCTCAAATTAAGAACCTCAGAAGATGTGGAAAATAGCAATTGCACTCAATGAGTCATCCCACAAATTTATGCTTTAAACTTGAGGCTAAAGATAATAAGTTTTCTTGCAAGATGTTCCTTCCTGCAAAAGGTTTTGATTTACTCTACTTTAGTTCATCACACTTGGCAGGATGAAATATTCTTTTCACCTCTCCATGCAAGCAACAGAAAAACGACAAGAGTTTTAATAAAGTGATCATCAGGTAGCAGATAAAAAAAAGACTCATACTGAGATTGCACCAATCAAGGTCAAAAGGAGAGTGAATCACCTTGATTTATAAAGGAAGAGAGCACGGCTAAATGTTATTGAACAAAAAACTTGAACCCGGATGGGGCCAGACATCGAAACATGACTATATAAAAAAGCAAAAGGCGACCACGCAGTCTTGGGCCAGCCATTGCTACTTACAGGGGAGCTATGGCACTGAGTACAAACTCATCTATCCTGCCTTAGATACTTAAATGCTTCCTAGAGTAGTGCACTTTACTGGATAGAGGTAGACTGAGTACTAATGGGATCTGAGGAATAAGTTGGGAAAGCACCTAATTTCAGTTAGCTATCTTCTTCACTCCTAATACAGTTATTGATCTGCATTGGACTATAGGTTCATCCTCCAGTTATCAGAAGCTACTTCAGAGTGGATACAGTATTCCTCAAATTAGCTTCACAAGAAGTTCATCAGAAAATATAAACCATGCTTACCTCGCTTCCAAGTGCTGTATACACGTCGCTGAATTCAAGACCAATATAACCACTTCCTATTATGGCTATCCAGTCAGGAACAAATTCCAGTTTGAGTGCATGATCACTAGTTATTACAGTCTTACCTGAAAACCAATCAGAATTTCATGATGATGAACCGCAAGGACCCTAGTAAATTACATAATGAAGTAGAAAGAAAATGTTCTAAACAGACACCACAAGTTCTGAGCCAACATGGTCATTTTTTGTGACCAAATGGTCCAGTAGCAAGTGAACTGTAATACACAAAATTTTCTTCCTTGTATGATAGTTTTTATTAACATTCTGTAGTTTATACACCTACATCATAAAAAATGGCACAATTCCTCAGGCTCTCTTAGCTAATTTAGTATGATATCACAAATATTCAAGGCAATACTGTATGCAGACCCCTTTAGTATTTGTATCATGTAATACTAAGCATGCTCAGAAGAGTGCCAAAATATCCACCTATGCATTCGAATGTGATTGCCAAAGAAATGAAAATACACTATATTATGACAGCAATACCACACTTTTCTACAGTAGTTTACAATTCGTTAAGAGAGAGAGAGTTGAAGAATGTGTTACCTCCCAGAACTATTTTACAAGTTTGAACATTGTTTTCTCTAGAACTGAACTGCTAATAGTAGATGGCTGAAGAAATATTAACTTACCATCAACTTCAATTCCCTTAGGGACAAAGGGTACAGAACCAGTAGCAATGATTATGTCTTTTGCTGTTATAACATTGTCCGTCCCATATTTCACTTTTTGTGGACCCTGAATGTATCCATGGAAGATAAACAATAAGTGATAGAGAGTACTCCTTTCAAGCTCTAGTGGTCACATGATAGCTGTAAATTGAATAAAACTAATTCCAATAAAGTGAACTGCCAGAAAATCCAACATACCAAAATTGTACCAACGCCAGTCAATATGTCAACACCAAGAGCTTTTAGAGAATTGGTCAAGTTACTTCGGATCTTCGAGGCAAGATTACTAGCATGATCAGCAACTGCCTGTCTGTCATAGCCAGCAGCTGCAACCTGTCATCAAGTTAAAAAACAGCATAAATTTAACTCGAGTGATAAGCTACATGGTATGTAATCAATTGCCAGACTAGTGCACACGACTTCAAGCTTCAGCTAGGGAAATTCTAAAGTGATTGGGGATCTGAACATGTAAGAACCACATAAGAAAATAGATCACAAAATAATTGGAGAAGGGGTGCTCACAGAATAGCAGTATACATCTTTAGAAACTTCAAAAGTTACTACAACTGGAGAAACATATAGACGATGGATTTTCAGGTTTTCTAAAATTGTAATAAGACGTCTACCAGATAATTAATCTCTATGGAATCTTATGCTCAGGTAAAATGTTGCTAATGTAGAAAGGAGAGGGTTTAAGCTATGACTATGTCTAGTGAAGAAGCAATGAGTACTTCAAATAGGTTTGTTCGTACTGGTCTACCCAACAAGCTTAAGCACTAAGTGCAGTTGATTACTACATCATATAAAACCACATTAAAAGAAACATGAATTTTTTATTCAATATGATCATGAACACAGAGGATAACCTTCACCGCTGATGTTCCAAGGGGATGCTTAGGAATATAGTGAAGGAATTCCTCAGTTACACAATAATCATACAAATTTCTAGAAATGTTTGATGCAATTTATCATGTTAACATTCAACTGAACTACACATCCGCTTAACATGTAACAGATTTAGAGCATGTACACCAACAATAGGTTAAATACCTAGCCAAAAAGTACCTTTTTTACTTTACCTACCCTTATTTTCCTCTCGCACTACACCAATTTCTCTACTATTTTCTCTATTCCCATTAAATAAGATATAATACTCCTCCGAGAACCTCAACCACTGCCACCGCCATCGTCAATCCTCAATCCACAATGATCAGATCCTCGACCCACCACCAAACTCGATCAACGACAATCAGAACCGATCAAAGAGAATCAGAACCGAACTCCGAACTCAAAGACCTAAATCCCAAATCCCACCAACCCGACCCGATCGATGATGGCCCCTCCGTCTCCTCCTCAAACCTGCCGCCTGTCTCCGGTGCAACTGTCGGGGACGCTCTCGGTCTTCTTGATCTCCTTTGGGTGGCGGAAGAAGGACCAGTACTGGTTCTAGTTGTCCATTCTGAGTTCAAGAGAGAGAGAGAGAGAGAGAGAGAGAGAGAGAGAGAGAGAGAGAGAGAGAGAGATGGAGTGGAGTGTGTATGAGGGAGTCGCAGCATATCAGCGAGGAAGGACGAGAGAGATTAAGAGAGTGGTAGGGAGGAGAGAGAAAATAAACAGTATTTTAATGGATACCTTGTGAATAGTACCTCTGTATAAGTACCGAGCATTTTTCAAAAAGGGAAAATGGCTTCCTCTTTACGCAGTGCCCATTTTGGGTTTTTGCTTAGGTAAAATACCTAAAATGCTCTTTTAGCTAAGCTGGTGTACATGCTCTTACAGTCTACATCTCTTGAAAAAGCATTCAGTTACCGGCATGATGATTATTATCGTTTTGAAGCAGTTGTGTTGTATGAATTTGGTGTGAAAGAAAGCATAAGACATGAATCTTAAACAATTGGAACATCCCTCTTGCAGATGAAAGTCATCCACTACCTCCATCATCATGATTTGTGTGGATAATGTGTAGGAAACTCTCCTACCCAGTGATTATCCACTGATCACTGAGCAACAATTACTTGTGGTAGCCAATCTAAAACAATAATAAATCGTGGTGTTTTAAACATACTCCGGTTGGCATTATTGGTGCATTTGTGAGAACTAAGTGTGAGTGTGCTTCAACTAAGTAGTAATGGCTTAGGATTGCATGAGGATTGAAAATGGAGATGAGTTTCTCTAACTTTCCAGGTAAAACAAAAGCAATTTTTTGGCTCGTGAAGCACAATTGCGCACTTTGTCAAAAAGAAAATAAACCCATTAATGGGCACTGAGTTTTAGCAGCTACCGTAGACCATCTGCTGCAACATGGTGTCATTTACCACATTTTGACCGGAAACCATCTAACGAGCGAGGGCATTTGACACTCAACACAAGCAACTGCAAACTAGATCAGTGTTTTGACAAAGCATTTCATCATCAAAACGGTAACTGAAACAAAACTACAAGAAGGAAAACCAAAGTAGAGCTATGCAATAAGGAAATGACATGGAATACGAACAAGAGTAAAAATGCTTCAAACATCGTAAGAACAAGAGATTAGGGGCTTTACTTCACCTGTAAACCAAACGCCTTCATGTGGTGTTCATTCTGAAGCTCCCGCATGCGGCCACTTACAGCAAGGAGGGCTTTGGAAGGAACACAACCCCGATTTACACATGTTCCTCCAATCACATCCCCCTCGATGATGGCAGTTTTTAGGCCCTGCAGAGGTCAGTTTATTAAAAAAGTTACGTCAATTCTGACAAGAACATAGGTTAGAGAAATAATACAGGAATTCATTCACCCAGTCGCCTTATGTAGGCAACATATAGTACCTATCATTTCCTTTTCTCAAAAGATAGCTCTATTGGCAAAGTGTTATTTTGATATACCACTGATATTATATACGTGCAATTAAATCTCAATTATATACATCATGCACGCTGGACGAAAATATTAATAAGAAACAGGTAAATGTTCACTTATCCCAAAATAGAACACAGATAAGAGCAACAAAACAGGTAAGTTTGAAACACCTTCTAAGAAAAGATTTAGAATAAACATCTTCTAAGAAAAGATTTAGAATAGACCAACAAGCAGTAGTCTTAGTTTTTTGGAGTTCAACACGAAAGACTACCTGGCTAATATCTAGTACTAGATGTTCTGTATTGCTTAATTGTGAGTCAATGCAAATCATAACATGTTTGAGCAAATTGAGGAGTTTTCAGTTTCTCCATCTTAGCTCATGTAAGAGGTCAGCTACAAACAAACAGAACAAAACATGATCAACTCCCAAATTCTTGATGTTGTAGACTGTCTGTGTTACCAGTGGGTTATGCATTTGCATTCTGTTTTACATAAAATTGCTCAACCTCCCAATAATCAAGATTGGGGACCGATTCTCACACACCAATTTGGTTTAGAAAAAAAGAACAGGGAAAAAAAAACTCCATATTCTGCATATGTCGTGCAAGATCACATACATTTGCTCAAAATTGGATCAGAAACTGTCACAATACTCATTGGCTGGTTTTTAAGCTTAAAGATTCTGTATGAGCACAATGCCTAACGTAGTGCAAGGGCTACAAATGAACCAAGCCGTACGCGAATTGTTCGAGGCTCAACTCAATAAAGGCTCGTTCGAGTTCGACTCCTACATTAAACAAACCAAATTTGAGCCTCAATTTTAGACTCGTTTAATAAATGAGCTGAACGTATTCGGCTCAGTTAGGCTTATGGATCTGGAATATTTATATACAGTGAACATTTCATATATAAACTTGAATATGAATGAACTTACAAAACTCATATACAAATAAACTTGTAAATGGACATAATGAAAATTTTCTAACATGTATGTGAATAAACTTCTAAATACTATAAACTTATATATGTACATTTTTTAATAGTTTCGTATATTTATGAACTTACTTATGTACAAATCAAAAATATTAGACCTGCATGCGAGCATAAATATATTATTTATTTGACGTGTCAATGCTCATGAACAAGCTCGAGCTCGAATCAAGCATAGGCCAATGTGGCTCGTCCAATTTTCATTGGTTTCGAGCTCGAGTTCGCTAGGAACTAAACAAATGTACTTGAACATTCTGAAACTTGGCTCAGCTCGTTTGCAGTCCTATTTAGTTGTTTCCAACAAAGTACACTCATTAAATCAAGCTTCATTTCCAAATTCAACTAAAAATTGAAATTGAATACTAGCACTATTCCTTCATTTCCAAATCAAACTGGAAAAAAAAAAAATTTAATGCCTAACTTTTTAAATTTTAAGTTTTATTAAATTTGCAGGAATCAATTTTTGGACTATTTATAGGTTATGACAAGAAATCATAAAATCCAATAAATATAGATCAAACTGGAAAAAAAAAATAAAATTGGACAGGCCAAAAAGAATCTGAAAAATCTATTAGCTTTTTTCAGTAATCTTTTAAGTTAGGGTCATAAGTTTTTACTTTTAGATCATCTTGTCAACATGAATTAATAATCCACACAAAATACTACCAAAACTTCAGAAAAGAATTAGGCCATGGAGTATATTTTCACTCTTCTGATTAGTTTCCTTTTCTCCTTCCGATTTATTGACTGTAAAAATAAAAAGATGTGCACTTTCATATATAAATTACGAAAAAACAAAACTTTCTAGTGAATTTTTATCAAAGTTGACTCATATTTTGTCTCTTTTCCTATTCCAAGCAAAAAAAAAGGAGATAAACTAAAATGTAAAAAAGACCACTGAAAAAAGATCAGTAAAGAGCAAAAGCTAACTTCTTAGCAGCCAATCAAAGTCAAGCAAATAAAATTCACGTATATTCTTGCAATGAAACTTGAATTAACCCAACAAATTGCTGTATCCGTCCCTAAGTAAACGTCCGGTCTGCAAATCTATACCTCTAAAAAGATCGATGCATTTTTTGGATTAACAAAATTCATAATTTTGTCACAACTTAAAAAACTCATTGATATCTATTAATTTGTGAAAAAAAAAATATATTTTTTGAATGCCTAGATTTGCATGGCAGACACTTATTTAGGGACCGACGGCAGAGAGTAACATTTTTTTGGTTCAAAGGATCAACTTAAAATTACGAATCATAATTAGATCGCATCATTCATACCTTCTCAACCGCGTGCAGTGCAGCGCCGTGGCCGCCGACGCCGGCCCCGATAATAACCAAATCGTAGTCGAATTCCGTCGACGGAGCGCCATTGCTCGAAAATGAGGCCGTCACCCTGTTCGACGGCCATGCCGCAGCAAGCCGAGATGAATTGGAAGACTGGAGACGATAAACTTCCCGTCTGAGGCCGCAGAAGCGGAGAGACCGAGGTACGAGCGAGCCGTTGCTGGCGACGACGGAACGGGCGTGGGATCTGGCGGTGGGGGAAGGCGAGGAGAGAGAAAGAGAGATTGAGGATTGCATTTTTGGTGAGAGAGAGAGAGAGGTCAGGGTTTTGGAATGAGATAGTTTGAGGAGGATAGAGAAGAGGGGATTTTGAAGTGAGGAGAGAGAGCTTCGAGAGGTCCGTTGGAATGGAAGGAGGGGCGGAGGTACCGAAGAGAGTGTGACTTGTGAACTGTTTGATGATTTGATCAACGAACTTCTGCCAATTTTTACTACTACTGTACTGGTAAGTTGGTTGTTGGCCTCATTTCCAAACCCAAGTCGCGATCAAGGTTTGAGTCTCACGGGATGAGATTTTGGGATAGTCTCTGGACATCTTTGTGCTAACCTCTCTCATAAATAAAATGTTAAAAAAAAAAAAAAAGTGTCAATGCTGTTTTGATTTATTTATTTGTTTTTGGGGAAATTATTAAAACCACCACCAAGGCATCTAAATATCATAGATTGCCACCTTACATTTGAGAAATAACAAAATATGCCCTCTCTCATAACAAACTACTCCATTGTCATGATGTAGCGGCTATAAAATTTGATGGAATTCGTTTGATATAATCAAATTCTAATCACAATGGATCAAAATGTCCTTTTGTAGCATGTGAATTTAACCATTGTGATACTTATTCCGTCTCAATTTAATAGTTCATCGTTCTATTCTAACTAGATAAAAAAAATTAGTTATATTTTTAAATTGGTAATAAATTTTATATCTAATATGAATTTTATTTGATAGGTTCCAATTAGTTATATAATAATACAATGTTTTGAAAATCACATAAAAATTTATAAATTATAAAATATAATTAATTGAAAAGTGACACGAACTCCCAAAAGGCCTATTAAATTGGTTAATAAGGATTGATGATGTCATACAAATTTTGTCAAATTTTCTAGCAAGTGCATCACGACAAAAGAGTTACTTGTTATGAGATAAGGGGTATTTTGCAATTTCTCAAGCGTGAGGAAGCAATCTGTAATTTGCAGAAGCCTTCACGAATGTTTTTTTTTTTTTTTTTACTTATTTATTTATTTATTTTTGTGGTTTTTTGGGTTGGGTCTCATTTATGAGCCGATGAGATAGTTGGGCATGGGTAAAAGGGCGGGGACGAGCTCACTGATATGAAGGCCCAAGCCCAGTTCGACTAGACCTTTATTAGTAGACCCCAGGCATTACTTTGTTGGATTTTGATTTTTTTTCGCGCGTCCACTTTTTACTGATAGCGTTTAAAAGTGGACCGCCATCAGTAAAAAGTGGAGCGCAAAAATCATTTTCCTACTTTGAAATGCAACTTCTTTTTTCTCCTTCCTATTTTTCGTTTCTGAACTTCTTTTTATCTTTTAAATTAGAATAAAAAACTTATTATAGTTAATCCGTACTGTTGAGGGTTATTTAGAATTATAATTGAAGGGACAGAGATAACAAACAATGTAGCAGCGGGAGCTATAGAGGCCATTGTAGGGTGAAGAATAAGACTGGCTAAGTTAGAGTGGATGACAGTGAGAGCACTAGGGTTTTTCTGTACTCTAGAGTGAATGATCAATACTAGAAGAGTGACTCTCTCTTTATAAGCCTCAAAGGGTCATATTCGGATTGTGTCGGGACTACTATAAGCTTAATGTCAATTCTGAAATTTTTAAAGTTTATCTCAAATTTTTCGAGATTAGGCCATCCACAATGGTATAATCAAAAAAGAAAAATCAAAAGTTGACACGTCAGCTTTTGATTCACTTAAGAGGTTGTTAAGCTTAACAATGTTGAGTTTTACAATGGTCACTTCTAGTACATAACCAAAATAAGGGATCCACTACAATTTCACACACTCTCTCTCCCCCTCTGTTTCATGCCATTCACTTCCCTCCATTTATGATTTTTTTGGGCAAAAATATATCTATTCCCTCTTTTAATTTTGGAAAAAAATCGGTGACTTTATTACCTCCTATTATGAATTTTTTTTGGGGGAAAAAAAATAGAAACGGGAAAGAAGAATGAAAGACCTTAATCTGGTGACAATGGGTTGATCAATAGTAGATGATCGAGAGATACGAGCTTCACTTTTTGAGGGAAAGAAAGAGAAATAGTTTATGGGTGAAGTGAAGAAGGTGTATGTGAAGAAGAGAAGAAGAAAATATCAGTTGAAACACGTGTGTATACAAATTTTGAAACTAGTTAACTTATGTGATGTGGGGTCTACAAATTTTGATTATTGAAAAATGTTGCTAGTTTTGGTTATCCAAAGCCCAAAATTTGTTATTTCTAAGGATGTTGTTAAGTTTGATTATAGCATTGTGAGTCATTTTTTGCATCAACATTATTAACTTTAAAAACAAATGGCTTTTGATTAGGGATGGCAATGGGGACGGGTCGGGGACGGTGGGTACTACCTCCACCCCCTACCCATTACCCCCTATCCCATCCCCATCCCCGACCCGATCCCCAATGGGGATTTACTTTTTTCCTCCATCCCCGACCCTAACGGGGAACGGGGATCCAAAACGGGGATTCGGGGATTCGGAATTCGGGCACCTGTACTTCACAATTTCAGCACCTAACAACATATATTAGCATGTGAAAGCCGAAAGGACTTGGATTGTTTTGTATTTTTTTTTCTAGGGAAAAGGGTTGAGGAAACAGTACTAGTAACGGTTGTCAGTTGGCCAAGAAGTTAGGAGCCAACAAAGCTCCACAAATAGAATTAGAAAAGCCAACAAAATAAAATAAAGTAAGGTGTCAAGAAATGAATGGAAAAGAAGAGTGGACTGTGGTGCATTGGTGCGGCGGAAATGAATGGAAAAGAATGAGATTATGAGAATCCTAAAAAAACATACTATTGAAGGGGTATATTTTAATATAGTATATATTTATTTATTTTTATATATAAATATATATTTCGGGGATTCGGGGACGGAGTAGGGCGGGTAACGAATGGGGAACGGGGACGGGTAGGGTTCGGGGCGGGAATAGACCTATCCCCGCCTCCTACCCGATCCCCGAATTTTTAAAAAAAAATTCCCCATACCCTACCCAATCCCCAAACGAATCCCCGAAGTTCGGAGATTTTCGGGGCGGGGAACGGGGAGGGTTCGAACGGGTCGGCCGAGATTGCCATCCCTACTTTTGATTATACCACTGTAGATGGCATAAAATGTCGCACTTATCTTCCAACTTAAGCCCGAAAAATATCGCTAACACGAGTTACGTATACATTGAGTAACTCACGCTGACCTATATCCCCGACACACATTGATCCCTTGTTCGTAGTTACCAAACCATGTCTCCCCCAACGCCCCCGGGTGTAGGTCCCGTGGCATTGCCATCCTGGACACATGCCTACGTTTGAGTCTGGTTGAATTCCCCTGGATTTATTAGAGTCCTTTGATGGATTGACTTTATGTAGTTAGTCCAAAGTGTCCAAATTTGAGTTTACATGAATTAATGGTGAGGTATATATGAAGTCTACAAATAATAATAAGGGAAAAATTCAAAATACCCCCCAACCTATACACCCAAATTCAATTAGACTCCCAACCTTTTAAAAACTTCAATTTTACTCCCAACGTTATATTCCGTTAATCAAAATGCCCCCTTCCGTCCAAATTACTAACGGATTCCGTTAAAGGCTCCGTTAAATAGTATTCTGATCGAATTTCGATGATCCGAGTCGCTCAATGTGTTCAAAACATGATTTTAAGGGTACCCGCGAGAAAACAGCAAAAAAAATGATCGAGAAGGGCTTCATCTGAACAGTTTTTTATTGAATGGTTCAGTGGGTGCCTGGGATTGGTGATGGGAAAGTATCCCCACTTCCTAACCATCACAAGGAGCCTTTGAAAGTTGCTGAATTTATTGACCCATCAACAAGGGATTGGAACAGAAGCAAGCTGAAGGAGTGCATCCCTGACGCAGAGGTTTAAGAATTTTGCAAAATACCAGTCAGTTCTCTCAATTCTTCGGATCGTATCATATGGCGTCATATAAAGAATGGAGAATATTCAGTCAAATCTGGCTATGCCCAGAGGAGGCTGAATAGCTCAAAGAGGAACACTGGCCAACCATCTAGTTCGTATACCCCTTCTCCTACAATGTGGAATAAGATTTGGACCATCCCCACTGCCTTAAAGGTTCGTATGTTCATGTGGAAAGCTATAAGGAATTGGGTGGCTTGTAGAGAAAATCTTGTCCGAAGGAAATGTTTTTCTAGCCCAATCTGTCCAATTTGTGAGAGTGCAATCAAATCTATTGAACACCTCCTTTTCCACTGTCCGTGGAGCAGGGCTGTGTGGTTTGGGAGAGGTATGGCCTTTTGGATTCGTCAAAAGGAGATTGTAGCAGTGTATAAATGGATCGAGGATATGCTGTGTGGATGTTTAGCAAAACAGACCAGTAGAGAAGTAGTGGGAGCTATTTTCCAGATGTGTTGGGCCATCTGGAAAGCAAGAAATAACTTTGTGTTCAATGGCAAGAAGCTGGTTCCAAGCGATGTAATTGAAGAAGCTGGGAAAGCTAACGTGGATTACTTGCAAGCGGTGTGGACTGATCTGGAAAGGGGTCCCCCAAGGTCAAACCAGGTGGAGAGGTGGTCACCACCTCCTCTATCTGTTATTAAAATGAATTGTGACGGAGCTTTTGAATCCTCCCGCAGCTTAGCCATTGGCATTCTAGCTAGAGATAGCGGTGGATCGGCTTAAGTGTGGCAATGTGGTCCAAAATTGGTATCTTCAGTGCTTTCCATCGAGGCATGGGCACTGATGTGAGATTTTAATGTACTCGCAATGTAACAACCCCGATTTTTAACGAATAAAAATCTCGTTGTTATTTTAAATTTCTTGAATTACCTTAAATTCATGTAGTTTTTCATAATTGCGCTTTAGCCCTTGAGCTTTTGTTTTCTTGCACTTAAGCCCTACTTGGTAAGCCTAGTTAGTTTCTAACCGGCTTGTTGGGGAAACTAAACTAAGAACTCACTTGGTTACTTTTCCTAAACCTTGATGGACCGTTTTGCCCCTCTTGGACCTTGTGAACCTTTTTAGCCCTAGACTAAGAATTGATTATTCATTTTCTTTTAATTATTTTTGGTTTTATTCTTTGTCCATTGGACAATAAATGTTAGGGAAACTATTATCCATTGGATAATAGAAACCCAATTCTTTATATTTAAAAGTATACTTGGTTAAGTACTTGTATTTATAAAAAAATAGACTTTTTAAATGCTTTAAAGGACATTTTTGGATTAGTTTATTATATAATCTCCCTAGCAACTATTATCCATTGGATAAAGAAGTTAGGGGATTTAATTACCCAATGGATAAAAGGGTTAGTCTTTCAAAGTACCATGGGATTTATTAAACTAGTCTTTTCCTTTAAAGCCATGTGAGGAAGTACTTATATTTTATTGTGTTGTACTTAGTAGACTTAAAAACCCTAAGATTCTTAAAGTACCTTTTACTTATTTTATGTTGGGGTTTTAAACTACTTAAGGTACAAGGTACCCATGGTTATATTATTTTAGTACATGGAAGACTAAAGTAATGCCTTAAGGACCATGTGTTTATTAGTTGTTCAAATCTTAGCCCTTAAGTTCTTGACTCAAGGTACCAAAGTACCTTTACTTTATTATTCTTTCTTGCATTATACATATAGATATTTATGTAGTGTACTAGTGCAAGGGAGAGAGAGAGGAGGAGAGGCCGGGAGAGAGGGAGGAGAGAGAGAGATTCGGACAAAGGGAGGGAGGGAGGGAGGGAGAGAGAGAGAGAGAGAGAGAGAGAGAGAGAGAGAGAGAGAGAGAGAGAGAGAGAAGAAGGGTTAGTTGTACCATGCTTGATCTTTCTTTGTCCTTTCAAATCCTTGGGAAATATTCTCCTAGCCAAAATCTATCTTCTCCTTGTCCTTTCTTGGATGGTTTCACACTAGAATCTTGTACAAACTACCAATAGTTTAATCTTGTTCACACCTTTTATCTTCCAAGAAGGAACAATCTAGCCATGCAAGCCTAGGGTTAGGCCTTTGATCTTCCATGATGGCATGACAAGTGTCAAAATTGAGGTAGAGAGAGAGAGAGGGGGGCCGGCCTTGAAAGAGGAGAGAGAGCCAAGGTTTTGTCTATAAATAGAAGCCATTCCAAGCTTCAAAACTCACACCTTCAAAGCTTTGCTCTTCCTTCTCTCTAGAAACCATTTCTGTTTTTCCAGGCAGCTTACTGTCCCTTTGAAAATCCTCCATTTTCTCTTGCTTAGAGTAGTTTTTAGAACCAACTTCCTTCGGGAACGTTGTAGAGAACTTCGAAACCTTCAAGTTAGACCCAAGAATCACCCCAATCGGTGAAGAAATGACAAAGATATTGTCATTCAAAGTTCAGTAAAAATCTCAGATTTTTATTTCCAGACAGCTTTCTGTCTCTTTCTTTATCACCGTTTTTCTCCTACTTAGAGTGGTTTCTAGGATCAACTTCCTTCACGAAAGTTGTAGAGAATTTCTTGAGCTTCGATTTGGACCCAAGAAAAAGCATATTTGGCTAAAGATTGACCGAGTTACTGCCGTCCAAAGTTCGGGCCAGATTCGCGAGTTTCATCACCCGTGGAATTTCCAACTAGCTTATTCGGCCCCGACTAGTTTCGGATCAAGGTAGGATACTTTTACCCTATCCCTACGTATATGTAAGATCTCGTTATCTTCCGTTTCAAAGAAAGTGATCTTTATTTACTTTTCATTTCAAGTACTCGTATTTTGATCTTTTGGAAAGTTATGAACTTGAATACATGAATTGTTGCATTTCTTGTGGTTGTTGATAAAGCATAAGTGATTTATCACTCCAAGGGCGTCCGTACATGTGGCGTTATGCTTTAAGTGTTGATTTGAGCATGTTAATTATAGAGTTGGATGATCTTGTTGGATTACGATGAATGATGTTTACTTTTGTCCTACCACGGAGTCTTTGTATGTAAACGAGACACGAGAACCGAGAAGGTTAGAAACATGGCACCTAGGGTGTGTTTGACAAGAAAGATGAGTTTTCCGGGAAAGGAAATATTTTTGAAACTATATAATGACCATTTCAAGGGTATTATGTGAGTCGTGTGTGTGCCTATGGGAACCCGGCGTGGCGGAACCATAGTGAGGATACTTGGGAAACCGGCGCGGCGGAACCAAGGTTGGGTGAGTAGCATGGTTATCCGCGGTACGAAGCCAATGCAATTGTGTGCCAATGGGAACCCGGCGCGGCGGAACCATTGTGAGGATACTCGGGAACCCAGCGCGGCGGAACCGAGGTTGGGTGTGTGTAGCTTGGTTATCCGCGGTACGGAGCCAATGCAAAGGATTTTGAAAGATTGTTTTGTATGTGAAAATGATTGACACGGTCTACGATGAGTCGCGTAGGAGAAACTCTGAAATCTTAGACACCAACGATAGATGATTAACGAATATGGATGTATGATTGTTAGTGTTGTTGTAAATGTTTTACCGTTATAAGCTTGGAGGGTAAGAATTTCCTATTGAGCGTTGTAGCTCACGGTGTTACCTTGTGGTGACCCTGACATATTATATCGGTGGCGACGCTGGTATAATGTGTCAGACCTTGTAGATGATCAAGATGAACAGTTCCCTTGGAGGCCTTCGGAGCAGAGGAGCTTGCCAGAATGGAGGAGCAAGTGGAGCAGTAGTTAGGAGACTTAGTCCCTCCTTTGTCGAATGAATGTACCCTTTCTTTTGATGTATTTATGATGTAATAATGAGCTGGACTCTCCTTATTATGTAATAAATGCCTCATTAACGTACCCAAAATTCGGGGCGTTACACGCAAGTGCATGAATCGTACCGAAGTATAGTAATGCAAGAGTGAGGTCGAACCCATAGGGACTTGGTGGTTTTTTGTAGGAAAACTAAATAAACTTAAATCGATTAACCCTAACCTAGTTGACAAAATTGTGATTGATTTTTAAACTAAGAATTTAAATAAAGCAATGACAAAATAATAATTAAACTAGCACGGAAAAATAGTGCGATTGCCGGTTGGGAAAAGTAACTAAGGTTTTGGAATCCACACCCACAAATATTTAGCAACTAATCTTATGCAATAGCTTTTCCTATAATTTCTACACAATGACTTATATAATTTCTACACAATGACTTAGAAGCTAATCTTAACCATCATGGATAATATGTCGTTAAGTCCATTTTATTTATATCGATAATATGTTCCTCCTCTGCTTTGTAAGTTTAAGCTAAAATCATCAACTGTATCCGCATAAAACAAATCACAGTAGATATCCCAGACTTAAATATAAACTTTGATAGACCAAGCAATTTGATTAATTAGATGATATCAAATCATGGAGAAAAACCCATTCCGATTGAATCCATATCCAAGTCTCTACCAAATTAATTAATGAGATCATAACAATAAACTATGAACGCACGTAGGAAAAATAAAATGCATAAATCCAATCGATAATATTCATGAGGTTTCATCCTCAACCCCAGTTTAGAAGTTTAGCCTAACATAGATAAAAATAGAACCTCACAAATTATTCTTTCGCTCTTCTCATTTTCTATTCTGCGCCGTGGCCCCGAGCCGTCATGTCGCTCCCTGCCGAACTCCATTGCCTCCACTATTTATACTAGTACAATTGGCCTTAGGCAATCATAATTCTTTCCTCACCCAAACTATATTTATTAGGCAATATTTAATATCCTTATTCAATTTGCCATCCATAAGAATTCTAATAACATTCTCATTCCAAAACCACGTGCAAACAAACAAGGAAACCAAGGCCAATTTACTCTTGTTTGATTATGCAAAATTCTTTCGAGATTTGATATCTTCGGATTGCACCTGATTACTTTATTCACGAGCTCGAGTTCTACTCTGACACCCAACATTATCTGACTTCGCGCACTTTGGATCCAACGGCCGCAATATAAGTTGTTATGACCTTTTTTCTGAAAATTAATAATTCAAATTGAAATAACAAAAATAATAATAATAACAAACAATTTAACTCAATTAATAACTAGGAACATATGATATTGGAGCTTCCATATGTTAATATTTTGTGCTCATCAAATACCCCCAAGCCTACATTTTGCTGGTCCTCAAGCAAAAGAAACAGAATAAAATAATGAAAATCAAAGAACTAAATAATCCTTTTTTGGAGAAATCCGATTGCATTTAGCATATGCAATAAGCCTTTAAACCCCTAGGTTGCCCTAGTGGACGAGTTATAGTCTCGTGAGGATTTGCAGTGAATATACCCACAAATTCCTAAGATGATGATACTTGATTAGAATCCCAAAGTACTCATTGGCCTCTCAAAGTAACTAGTGTTAGTATAATGCAAGTTAGAGGCAAGATACTTCATTCATTAGTAAAACTAAACAAGTGAACATTCTAATCCAAATTAGCACTAAAATGGTTCATCGCAGATATATCTAGATAGAAAGAAATCACAGGGCATGCGTGTAACTGAAAAATCACAAAAAGATGTTCATTAACCTCGAAAACAATACACGCACCTTCAATGCCTCAATACTATCAAAATGCTTATATCAAATTATAGCCCTCCTCTTTGCTACATTTCTTTTTTCTTGTGGTTGTGCAATTTCTTGGTCCCTTAAGCTTTCTAATTGACCCTTGTAGCGAGCTTTAGGCCAGTGACACCCAAACCAGACGATTTTAGGGCACTAGACGTAGAGAACACCCCAACGGACTTAATCACTCGAGTCAAAAAGGCTACAAACCCAAGCTAACCACACATGACAATCGCAGAACTCTCCACCGTTTGACATGAACACTCACTGCTTACTGAGGCAAGAGGCCCGGTTACTAAGTGAAAAGCCCGAAAAAGCATGCATTTTATTTTTGGGGGAAGGACATTAGGCATTTGATCTATGAAGACATCTGACTCCTATTGAGGCACCAAATATATATGTACGATACTCAAGGTCAAATCCAAGTGTGACAGTCCTAGTGCAAAGGCATGTACATAAGTGATTAATCACTATCCAAACATATGTGATATGAACCAACTAAGTGCCTCTCATAAATACCTATGTTCGCAAGTTTAATTCTATCAATAAAATCATATTAAGACTCCAACTTGAGCAATAATCAAACTAGCATTAATCAAAAACCAACAACCACGTCGGACGTCATAATCAAGTATCGACAACTTTCAATTTTTTTAATAAATATTTTTTTCAAAAATAATAGTCCCTCCCCCAAACCTAAATGATGCATTGTCCTCAATGCTGCAAAGAAAAAAATAGAACATGAGCAGTTTAAGGGTTACCTCATATGGTGAACAAGCTTTTTTTTTTTTTTTTAAATTTCCTGCAATTGGTTAGTGATAAAAAAAAAAAAAACAAACAAAAAAACGAGAAAGAAAGGGGGAAAAAAATGACCAAGAACAATTATGTAAAGCCCCTAATTTTAGGTACGTTAAAAGGACAATTTTATTGAAAACTTAAATGGAGTCACCGCTCATTATTACAACATAACTCTCGCAAGAGTATTTTAAAACACAAAAAGGAAAGTTAGGGTCCCTATCTACTGCTTCGCTTATTCCTCCATCCTAACAAGTTCTTCGGCTCCGAAAGCCTCTAAGGTGAAGAGTTCGCCCAGTTTATCTATAAGATCTGAAATATTATACCGATGTCGCCACCCATATAATATGTCAGGGTCACCAAAGGTAACACCATAAGCTACAAAAGCTCAATAGAACAAACCCTACCCACTAACCCTTATCTTATAAACATTTGAAAAGATTTCCACATAGATCATGCATGTTTAACCAAATAGCTAACAATAACACATCTGCATTCATTATACAAATTAATGTTGGTGTCCATGGTTTTTCTGAGTTTCTCCTACGTGACTCATTGCAGACCGTGTCACCATTTTCTCCTTTCTTGTTTCCAAGTTAACATTTCCAAAATCGTTTTAACACACCCAACATCGGTTTTGCCGTTCCGAGTTCCCGAGTATCCTCACAATGGTTCCGCCGTTCCGGGTTTCCATTGGCACACTATTACATTGGCTCCTCTCCGCGGATAACCAAGCCACACACCCAACCTCGGTTCCGCCGTTCCTGGTTCCTGAATATCCTCGCAATGGTTCCGCTGTCCCGGGTTCCCATTGGCACACAATTGCATTGGCTCCTCTCCACGGATAACCAAGCCACACACCCAACCTCGGTTCCGCCGCTCCGGGTTCCCGAGTATCCTCACAATGGTTCCGTCGTCCCGGGTTCCAATTGGCACACACACACACACAACTCACATTATGCTACCACAACTGGTCATAATGTAGTTTTAAAAATATTTCCTTTTTTGAAACACGTTTTTCTATTAACCACACCCTAGGTTTCATGTTTCTAACTTTCTTGATTACAATGTCTCGTTTTCATGCATAGACTCTTTGGTAGGACTTTCCACATAAAAGATCATAAATCATTCATGGTAATCTTTGAAACTAAACCAGCAAGATCATCCAACTCTATATTATTTAACATGCTTATACATCCCTTCGCAAATTAAATTTACTAACCATCTTTCATGCATTTCCAACGTTTTACGCAAATAACAAACTTTATGTATACTTGGAGAAAATAAGTAGAGATATTGTACGTATACGATCTTTATACTTAGAGAGAGTGGTTATGAGTATTCTACCGTTCTTCTTGGCGATAGTGACGGTTACTGAAAGTGGGTCGGTGATCGGGCGGAGTAACTTCTTATGGTGGTCCTCCGGTAGCTTCGAAAAAGAAAGGTTTCTCTCGAAACTTGGTCTTGACTAAGAACTACTAACTTTTGGATCGAAACGGTGGTCGAGTGGCAGTTTTGTGGCGGTCTAGGATGAGTTTCTTGAATAACTTAGGAAGAACTTCAAGAAACTAAGAACTTAGCTAGAACAAAGTAAGATTTCATGACTTTTTCTGGAGAGAGAAGTTGCTAGGTGAAGGTGTGAGTTGAATGGTGGATGGGGAGGTCCTATTTATAGCAAAATTTGGCTCCCCCTCTCCCCTCCTTGGCCGGCCCTCTCTCTCTCCTTTTCTCCCATAGATTTTGCTCCATGGACTTGTCATTTCAAGCATGGCAAGTCTTCCAAGCAATGTCACATCCATTTTAGGCCATGACTTAGGTAACCATGAAGGGTTTTAAGGCTTGTCAAGTCCTAGAATGGGTTGGCTTGTAAGAAAGAATAAAATCATTGGCTAACTTTGTACTTTGAAAGACTAGAATGGGTTGTCAAGTAGGTTTTAGGCTTATGGGCTAAAGGTTACTTGTAACGCCCCGATTTTCGGAAATAAAATCGGAGGTATTAAATATTGATTTCTAAAATTTTAGTAATTTAAATTCAAAATCCAAACTGGATAATTCTTCCTAAAGATTCGTCTATTACAAACCATTAAAGAAATACTGAAAATAGTCTTCGTAGTAATAATCTAAACAAAATAACAGAGCTGTCTTCTAGGATTGATACGGATTCCAAGCGTATACTGACTCAGTCTCCAACTCCGGGTTCGTCTCTAGGTAATATCGCCCTCCTTCAGGGTCCTGAGTCTTCCACTGATTTTCTGCAAAATCTGACACGGATGCCAGACAATCCGTGCCTGAGTGAAAAAGTTCACCCCGTAATATAATCCAACCCAATCATCCCTCCTTACATTACAGCTAGCAGGTAACGATATATCATCAATGCAAGAAGGTAAAATACTCATAAATCTATTCATTATCGATCGATAACCTAACAACAAGGAAAATCTAGTCATGTCCAGACCATAACTAGGGTTTGCCCATCTTAATCACCACATCAAAATCACCACGGGACTCCCACCAATTCTATCATCACAAAATATCGCTGGACCACCTACCAGGTTTTATCAAAACATCACTGGGCTTACTTTGCCAGGTTTTATCATCAGAAAGTATTACTGGACCACCGCCAAGTTTTACTGTCACAAAATATCGCTGGACCTCTGCCAGGTTTTATCATCGGAAAATATCTCTGGCCCTATCCGCCAGGTTTTATCATCGGAAAATATCTCTGGCCCTATCCGCCAGGTTTTATCAAAACATCACTGGACTACCCGCCAGGTTTTATCAAAACATCACTGGACTACCCACCAGGTTTTATCAAAATATCACTGGGCTTACTTTGCCAGGTTTTATCATCAGAAAACATCACTGACTAACCGTCAGGTTTTATCATCGTAAAACATCACTGACCAACCGTCAGGTTTTATCAAAACATCACTGGGCTTACTTTGCCAGGTTTTATCATCAGAAAACATCACTGGGCTTACTTTGCCAGGTTTTATATCATCACTGGACTCCCGCCAGTTTCAATTCATTACTGGACTCTCGCCAGTCTATCAATACATCACAAATCTCATCACCTTCAAAATCTCGCCTACAGGCATTCTAGAAATAAAAACTTTCCATTTCATCCATTACCTAGCATCGTCTAGTATGAACTCTATTCGCAAACCACCCCATGTCTCTAGGGTCCATATAAATCAAGGATTGGCGCAATATAAAATTAAATCAAATAATAAATTAAACAATTAACGAGCAATGCAATCACACAAATTTTTATGAATGAGCCGTTGCCCTTATTCTCGTATAGCCACAATGTCAATAATAAAGTAGGATTCATATAAATATATTTAATAAATATTTTCTAGGCTCTTATTAATTATTTCTAATTAATTAGATTAATTAAAAGCTAATTAAATGCATTAATTAGATAAAAATATTAGAATAATTAATCATGACCTAATAAGAGTCCTAAAGGTCCGATATAATTAGTTGGATGTCAAAAGTTGGGTTCGGAGGGTCGAATAATTAATCTACATGAAAACGTTAATTAAAATGACCGAAAGTGAAGTAAATAGGCAATAAATAATTAATTATAAAAATAAATGTTGAGACTGATATAATTTCATCTTTGGATAGTAAGGAGTCTAAAAAAAAAATTATACGGGTATTAATAATAATGTTTATAAGGTCGTAAAGTAATTTTGATTGGAATTACATTAAAAATAATAATAAATAGTGAATTAATTAAAATAAATATTAAATTTGACAAGTTACTGTAATTGAGATGCAAGTAGTAAAAAAAAAAATTAGTTGAGTGTTAAAACGCTCGTTTAAAGGTCGTAACTAATTTTAGTTTGTAAACGTTGATCGATAACTAATAAATATTTTAATAAATATATAATTAAATAAAAAAAATATGACCTTAACAAGTTATGATCTTTGAGGTGTGAAAAGTCTAGGAAAAATAGTTCGGGGGTCGAAAATCAAGTTTAGAAGGTCGCAAAACGCATTCGAAACAAAACAGTTTCTACCGCAAGGTTTGACCGAGTCAACCTTGCGGCTAAACTCTCTGCCGCGAACTTTTCTCTGGTTCTTGCGGCCCGCAGGTTGCGGCCGCAAGGTTCAGAACAGATTTCGTTTTTTTGTTTTTTTGGTTCGGTTTTGATGCATGGGACCATTCGGGCTATTGGGTTATGCTTAAAAACATTAAATATACTTAGAGGAATGATTGGAAGAGATTATACTACCTCAAATCGGATCGAATTGATTTTTGATCGAAACTTGAATTTTGGGGAAGAAGACTTCGGGTTCTTCGATCGGGGGACTATGGGACCGAATTGGATGACGTTCGGTGATGCTAGGGATTGTAGGAAGCGTTTGAAATGATCGAATTGGATTTCGGTCGAGTCTAGATTACAAACCCACTTTTCTCTCTCTTTCTTTCTCTCTCTAGAACTCCGAGGATTGGAGCTCGATTCTCTCCTGTTTTTCTCTCTTTTCTGGACTGATGGAACGTAATAAATAATGTGACGAACCCTAGGGTCGGATTAATGGGGTATATATAGAATAATTTTAAAGAAGTTGATTAATTTGAGTTCAAAAAGGACTCGAATTATTTGGGTTTTGAATATGGACGAAAATATAGTCAGGGAGATGAATTAGAGACTGAGTAGGAGAGGGAGAGATGATAGAATTTTCATGCATGAAATTTAAATAATCAAAAGTAGGATAATTAAGACTAAATCAATTTATTGCATATAACTATTAGATAATTATGATTAAAATAATTTTACTATTACTAATAATATACTTTAAATGATATTAATAATATTATTAATAATAATATTAACTCTATTTTTAAAAAAAAATAGGGTCAAAAATCCGGGTTGTTACATTACTTGTGTAAGTAATCAAAACACATGCACACACTCCACCTCTCTCTCTCACTCTCGGCCTCTCTCTCTTTCTCTCTCTCTCTCTCTCTCTCTCTCCCTCTCCCTCTCCCTCTCTAGTACTATGTACATATATATATATATATATATATGCTTATGAGTAAATATAAGCATACTAAAGTACTTTATAGTCCTAATAGGTCTATGGAAGAAGAGATGATCGTGCTAAGGCTTTCAATGACAAGAATACTGTCTCATGGGTAATATTTTCCTAGAAAGTGTATATAAGGTTATATAGGCATGTTTGTATTAGGCTATGACCTATATACAAGCATATATGTACTTGGTGAATCTAAGAAAGTAACTTTGGTGAGTAATTTAGGTATAGGACTATAATTCTTAGGGTTGCATGCATGGTAAGGCTAATCTTACTTCTTTTGGAAGCAAATGATGGCTTCTTTGGCCCATGATTTTGTATTGTCAAATCAAGGTTTCATTGGCAACCTAGTTACTATTGACCAATGGTCAAAAATTTCCCTAGCATTTATGGACCAATGGGTAAAGGAATATTGGTGGTAATTATGGCTTGTTATGGGAATAAAATGATTACTTCTATTGGTGTGACTAGTCTTGTCAAGCATATCTCTTCATTGGCATGCCTAATATCTATTGTCCAAGGGATAATATCTTCTCTAACATTTATTGTCCAAGAGATAACATTTTTCCTAATATTTATTGTCCAATAGACAATGAATATTTGTAATAATTAGGGTTTGAATGACTAGTCAAGCCTAATATTTATTATCCAATAGGTAATATTTCTCCTAACATTTATTATCCCATGGATAAAGGAATTAGGGTTTGGAGGAGTTCATAAGGCTCAAAGATGATCAAAAGGGTCCAACTAGGGTTAGGGAAGTGTAACTTGGTTAAATGGTAGTTCGATTCCTCCAACTAATCGGTTAGAAGTTCCTTCTTTTGTCAAGTAGGGCTTCTAGTCAAGAAATATAATTTTTAAGGACTAAAATCTAATTATAACCGATTATTAGAAATTAAAAAGGAATTTTAAAAACAATCCAAGTAATTAAGATAATAAATTCAAATATTTAAATGAATTTTTATTTATTGAAAATCAGAGTCGTTACAAATTAAATTATTAGAAGCAATGAAGCAGAACAATCAAATCATTTCCTTTTATTCTCTTCTTGTAATTTACAATGTATGGATCGTCCCAACCAAAATTATATGACACAACCAAAATTAATTTAGCTAATTGTTTAATCATGTGTGTCAAGAACAGAGCAAAAATTGAAGAAAGATCAGCATACCATGAAAATATTTGTTTGAATAACAATGTTTGTATCAAAATTTTATGAGTATGTTTGGGAGTTTCAGCTCCAAAGACAAAATCCCATTCCACACCACTATTATCTCTATTGTGTGTTGTACGGCGGGCCCCCGGAGGATCCAACCGCAACCTAACGATCATTGCTGGTCATAATATTGGGAAAATAACCAAACCCAACATATGCGAAATACTAACGAAGAAACCAAACCAAACAAAGAAAACGAATAAGAGAGACCAATATATATGTGGTTCAGCTTACAACTGTAAACCTACTCCACGGGCAAGCAAACGAGAGACGATTCCATTATGTGAAGAGAACGATGCTCCAAAGAGCTACAATGGTGACGAACAAACAAAGTCCTCACAAAGAGACTCTCACCAATCTTAAAATACAAGTTCTCTCACCAAATAAAAAATTCAATTGGAATCTCTCACCAAATACAAATTCTCTCTCATCAAGTCTCACAAAAATGACTAGGGTTTTTAATCAACAGACACAGATGGAACGTAGTTCCATAGATGTGACCGGATGTCACACAGATGCAAATGATTCTCAAGAAACCCTACGGTTTCAACCAGAAAGAATCGCTAAAACAGATGATCTTCTAGATGGCCGGAGGCCTACAAAATCCACTATAGAAAGGTCAACCAGATGCGGATGAAGATCAAACAGACAAATCTCCACCTTGGCGAGATATTCAAGTACCGTACCGACAAGGGCACACCAATTGAAATCCCACAAATTTCCACCTTGGCGAGATGTCCAATTCCCATGCGAATCCAAAACGATACCAACGAACTGCATGCAAAACAAATGCTTGATAACAAAACTCTAAGCTCTAACAAAGCCGATTAACCGAAGACAAGCGAATTGCAAAACAACCAAGTGACCGAGTCACACGAACCAATCCGCACAAATCGAACTGAATGCTTGAGATATATCAAGCCAAAATCAAGTACTCAAATCCAATGCCCAAGACGCATCGAGCCAACCCAAAGCAATCTTCAAATACAGTAGCAAGCAAGCTCTCACCAACATACAAATGCTCCAGACATATAGAGCCAAAACTAGATTCTTCCAACCAAACAGATTGCTCTTCATCCAAAGCTCGAGTCACACAGAAAGAGCCAAACAAATACCTAAACTCAGAAAGCGAACAAAATCACGAACCGAGTTTCCAACAAAAAACAAACCACGGGCTAGAGAGCTAGCCAAAAAACCCTAATCAAGCTTTCCACAAACCAAACCAAATTAACTGCTGATCAAACAAGCTCTAACCAAATTCTGAAGTACTGGAACATAACTTCAATTTAACCTAAAAGAGCCAAATTTTGAAGTATCGAGCAAACTTCAAAATTCAAACCAATCCCAAAAATAAATGCGCAACCAAATTCCAAAGTGGTAGACAAGTTTTAGTCATATAATCTAATTCCAAAACATCTTCAAGGGATACTAGAAGACGCCCAAAACCCAACTTTCCGAATGGCAAACCCAAGACGCCAAATACAACCAAACCAAATCATCTTTGAAAGGATGCCACAAAACGCCTAAGGCGCTCAAATAAATTACCAAACTATCAGCAGTCCCGAAAAACATATCCAAGTGATTTATCTCCACCAAATTCACAAGCCCATGCAAAATTTCAAAACTAATAACCAAAGAGATAAATCCAAAACGAATAAACCAAATTAGCTTCCAAATTAATGAGATTCTCCACAAAGTCCGATAATGATTGAACACGGACGGTTGCATCATCCAACTCCAGACGGATTTTTCTATCTCCAACGTCTCGTAAGCCTGGCCAGTACCCATAAGAACATCTTCATAGTCAAACCTCAAAATTCCATTCCGCTCATCTGACCAGCAAACCGGTGATGAACCCAAAAATAGCAAATCGAGAATCTTCATCTCCAAGTTTCTCCAGAGAAACCAACTTCTCCCAAATAACCATAAACCACCAATAATCTACCAAAACTGAGCAGTGGAACGAAATGGATGCCTAGGTCGGAACATAAGCTCTGATACCAATTTGTTGTGCGGCGGGCCCCCGAAGGACCCAACCGCAACCTAACGATCATTGATGGTCATGATATTGGGAAAATAACCAAACCCAACATATGCGAAATACTAACCAAGAAACCAAACCAAACCAAACAAAGAAAACGAATAAGAGAGACCAAGATATACGTGGTTCGACTTACAACTGTAAATCTACTCCACGGGCAAGCGAACAAGAGACGATTCCACTATGTGAAGAGAACGATGCTCCAAAGAGTTACAATGGTGATGAACAAACAAAGTCCTCATAAAGAGACTCTCACCAATCCTAAAATACAAGTTCTCTCACCAAATAAAAAACCCGATTGGAATTTCTCACCAAATACAGATTCTCTCTCATCAAGTCTCACAAAAACGCCTAGGGTTTTTAACCAAGAGACACAGATGGAACGTAGTTCCACAGATGTGACTAGATGTCACACAGATGCAAATGATTCTTAAGAAACTCTACGGTTTTAACCAGAAAGAATCACCGAAACAGATGATCTTCCAAATGGCGAGAGGCCTACAAAACCCACTATATAAAAGGCAACCAGATGTGGATGAAGATCGAACAGATGAACCCTAAGGTTCTACAGATGAGACCCCATAGGGGCCTCTCAGAGGGATTCACTCAAGAAGTCCAAACCCTAATGAGAGAGTAAGGCTATATTTATAGCCATGCTTCCTAAAGTCAGAATCCTTGCCAGATTATATTTCCTTTGCATATAGAGACCAAAACCAAAAAGGAAACTCCAAAATCATTCTTTAGGAAGTCCATAATATAACCAAAATCTGCTGAAACGCAGACGCTGGTCCAGACCAAGTGTGCGCGGACGAAAAAACCATATCACTCCAGAAATTGCATACAAGCGTTGGTTCGGACCACCAAGACCTTGATCCGGACCATGGAGGCCGAGAAGTCCAAAACGAGCCAAAAAACTACAAATTTCCACCTTGGCGAGATATTCAAGTATCGTACCGACAATGGCACACCGATCGAAATCCCACATTGTGGTAAACTTTACTCCATGCACCAGCTTTGTCACAATGACTATGAATGCCGATTGGATTATCCTCAATTGGCTCCAAAAATCAATCTATAGGCTTATGTGATGGAGATTTCAGCTCACAGTGTGGTGACTCCAAAACAAACAGGTGTGGTGGTGACAAAGAATTTGGAGGATAAACCCCTTTAGATATCCACTAATCAATACTCAACCATGGAGCAGAGTCTACCAATGTGCGAATTTGTTCAATCTCATCAATATTGCAATTACTTGTAAAGTGATTTAAGTCTTCATGATTTGACTCGGTGAAAGTCTGTAACGCCCCGAATTTTGGGAACGTTAAATAGGCAATTTTATTGAAAAATTAAATAGAGTCTGGCTCATTATTATATCATAATTCTCACAAGAGTACTTTTATTAAACACGGAAGGGGAAAACTAGGGTTCCTATCTACTGCTCCGCCTGTTCCTCCATCTTAGCCAGCTCCTTGGCTCCGAAAGCCTCCAAGGTGAAGAGTTCGCCTTGTTCATCTACAAAAGCTGACACATTATACAAGCGTCGCCACTAGTATAATATGTCAGGATCACTAAAGGTAACACCATGAGCTACAAGAGCTCAATAGAATAATCCATACCCACTAACCTTTAACTTACAAGCAATAGATCATTACTACATAGTACATGCATATCTATCAAAACAGTTAACAATGACACATTCATATTCCTTAGTCTAACGTTGGTGTCTGTGATATCTGAGTTTCTCCCACGCGACTCATCATAGGCCGTGTCATCGTTTTCACTTTTCTTTTCCAAATCAACGTTTCAAAAATCATTTTAAACACACCCAACCTCGGTTCTGCAGCTCCGGATTCCTGAGTATCCTCACAATGGTTCCGCTGCTCCGAGTTCCCATTAGCACACCAAAACATTGAATTTGGCATTGGCTCCTCTCCAAGGATAACCAATCCACAATTCAAAACCCTCGGTTCCGCCGCTCCGGGTTCCCGAGTATCCCACAATGGTTCCGCCACTCCGGGTTTCCATTTGGGTTTTTGAAAATCATTAAAACCATTGTGTTGGCTCCTTTCCACGAATAACCAAACCACAATTCATCCCTCAATTCCGCCGCTCCGGGTTCCCGAGTATCCCTACAATGATTCCGCCGGTCCGGGTTCTCATTGGGTTTTTCAAAAACGTTTTCACACACACCACACAATGCGCGGCCAAGTCCAGCCCCATTGTGGTTTCAAAACTTATCTTGCCTTTAACACACCCTTGGTGTCATGTTTCTACTTTCTCGATTTTTGTATCTCGTTTTCATGCAAAGACTCCGCGGTAGGACTTTTCGCGTAAGTAATCATAAATCATTCATTGTAATCTTGAAACTAAACTAGCAAGATCATCCAATTCTATAAAACAACACATGTTCTTTCGGAGATAAAGTCGAGTTATTCAACATTACTCCTCTTCCCTTTTAAATCTTGAGTAAAACATTTTTCATTTCAACATACAAACGATAAATCATACAATATACCAAGAGTTTAACGAATACGGAAAACTTTACTTATACTTGGAGCAAGCAAGTAGAGATATTCTACGTATACTTGGTGTTAAGGACATTCTACATGATCACACAACTTTTATACTTAGAATTAGTGAGTAAGGGAAAATCTACCGTTCTTCTTGGCGGTAGGTACAGCTATGAAAAAAAAGTAAGTACGTCGGCTATCGAACGGAGTGACTTCCTACAGTAAGCTTACGGTAGCTTCGAAAGAGAAAAATTTCCCTCGAAACTAGTTCTTGACTAAACTACTAAACTTTTTGGATCGAGAGGGTGGTCGAGTGGTGGTTTAGTGGCGGCTTTGGATGAGTTTCTTGAAGAACTCAAGAATAAAGGAAGAACTTTAAGAATAAAGTAAGAACACAAGAATTCTAGAGAGAGAAGTTGAAAGATGGAAGGTGTGAGTTGAAAGGCAAGTGAGGGGTCCTATTTATAGCAAAACATTGGCTCCCTCTCTCTCTAAAATGGCCGGCCCTCTCTCTCTCTCTCTCTCTCTCTCTCTCTCTCTGTTTCTCTCATGGATTTGTTCCATGGCTTGTCCAATCATGCCTTCCAAGCATTCTATAACTTGTCTTTTTCATTTTAGGCTTAAGGCTATATAAGGCAAGTAGGATTTTAAGCTTTTTAGGCAAATCCTATATAATTATAGTCTAGGAATGGGTTGTCATGTGGTAATTAGGCTTAAAGGCTAAAAAGTGAATGAAGAATAGCTTTCTAGGATAAAATAGGCACATGCACCCACACACCTTTTTCTCTTTCTCTCTCTTCCTTTTTCCCCATGTGCCCATAGATATATATTTATATCTAGGAAGAATCTAGGAAAGTAACTTTGGGAAAAGTAATTAGGTTCGAGTCTATTAATCCTAGGTTTGCATGCATGAACACCTACAAGGAATCTAAAAAAGTAACTTTGGAAAAAGTAATTAGGTTCAAGTCTATTAATCCTAGGTTTGCATGCATGAACACCTACAAGGAATCTGGGAAAGTAACCTTAGGAAAAGTAAGGCTAAGAAATAAATAAAAACGAGATTTTAAAAATAAAACCAAGTAATAAAATTTAAATATTTAACAAGAAAATTTTTTTTGTTCACCGAAAATTAGGGTCGTTACAAAGTCCCTTGAGCCAAACATACATTATCTCTTTCCGACTCCACTAAAATTTTCTCCACTGACATACTCACTGGCTCATCAATTACCCTAGACTCAAGTGTGAGAGTAGATTCAATATGTTCCTGCTCATTAGAAGAGTAAGCGGTGTCACTTGAGACAACCTGCCAATTTGGATTAACTATAGATCCACTATAAATGTCCTTTTCCTCAATTTCCCTCATTCAATTAGCCAATTGCTCCAATTGATTTTCTAATTTCGAAATGGCTTGAGTCTAAAAATGATTAATCTCTACTATGGATTGAGTATTCATGAGAGTGCTATTTTCAATTTCAGCCATCAATGCTTTAATAGTGACCTCTAAGGATGATTGTTGTTGTGGTGCAATAGATTGAAAATTCGGTTCATGATACACATTAAGCTTGAGCATGTAAAGGCTGAGACGGGAGAGGATATGATTGTGTAGTGTATGACTTAGTAGAATGGCTAAAATTCGGGAAAATTGATCATCATGTGAATGCAAAGTTCCCCACCTATATGTGTAGGAAATTGATTTTATGTGTAAGAATAATTAAAATGATTTCCCATGTTTGGATTGCACTTCGCTTGAGAAGAATGACCAAATGGACCTTCAAAATTATTTTGTGCATTAGCTTGCTCATAATAATACGTAGGACAAGTTTCTACTGTATGCCAAGTGCTATAACATATAGAGCATGCACGATTATGAACTTGATTGAAGAAATCCATGCTTCTGGACAAAATAAAAAATACTTAGCTGCAAAATAAAAATAAAAATAAATGTACACGAAGCGCTCGAGCACTTCCTACTCTAACAGTAACTCACTGCCTAAAATTAGACTAAAATACCACGGTACTCAAAGAAAATTAACAAAACTAACTAAGATTACAAAGGAAAAAGACAGGAGGGAAAACAATTAATATTCTATATATTTGTTGGTTTTTAGGATAATGTCAGAAAAGAAAGTAAAAACTATCTAAAACTAATAGTAGGGTTTTCAATTTTCCTAAAAATGATTAAGTCCCCGACAACGGCGCCAAAAACTTGATGGGAAATTTTAATTTACTCCCAAGCGTACGAATCGTACCGAAGTATAGTAATGCAAGAGTGAGGTCGAACCCACAGGGACTTGGTGATTTTTTGTAGGAAAACTAAATAAACTTAAATCGATTAACCCTAACCTCGTTGACAACATTGTGATTGATTTTTAAACTAAGAATTTAAATAAAGCATCTGATGGAATTCACAATAAACGCTCTAGTTCAAATTTGGGGTAATGGTGATCGGTGGAGGAAGGGGTTTCAGCACCCCTGCTTCTGCTAATTTCTTGAGTAGTGTAGACCTTGGGGTGCTGAACTGGATGAAAGCTCGGTTTTGGGATTTCGGTTTTTCAAAAATCTGGTGAACTTCTGCGGTTTTAGTGGATGACGTTCCGGCCTGATTGGTGTTCCCAAGAAGAACGTTACTGTTGTCGGAATATACCCTTTTGGTCTTTGATCCTGTCTCCTTCTTTTCCAAAGTGCCATCTCGTAGAGCTTCCTCTACGGCCAGACCCGAATCATAGAAAGTTTCAAAATTTGGGGCAGCTTGGGAGAGAACCATGTATGGGGCAAAGGAGCTCCATAGATTCTTGGTTATGATTCATATCTGTTCCTTGAGATCCGGTTTATTTTGCATTTGCGCAGCCTTGGCCCTCCATCGTTTCACGAAGTTGGCGAAATTCTCCTTTTCACCCATCTTGGTGCTTTCTAACTCCCGGGTAGTCATCTTCAGATCAACATTGAAATCGTATTGGGCTACAAAAGCCGTCCCAATATCTTCCCAAGTCCTTTGCTTTGATGGTTCAAGAGTGAGGAACCATTGCAAAGCTGGACCGGACAAAGATTCATGAAATAACTCCGCCATGGTCTCCTTTTCGATTCCTCGCATGGAAAGGGAGCCGACATAGCCTTGAAGATGCGCCTTCAGATCACCGGTGCCAACGAATTTGGCAAAGTCCACACCTTTGAATTTTTCTGGTAACTTGGCGTTGGGAAATAGACATAGTTTGCTCATGTCTACTTCTCCCTTCCCAAGTCGCCGGGTCTCTTGAACGAATCCTCTAACTTGTTGATCTTGGCTATAAGAGCGGCCATTTTAGGGTCCACGGCGGGCTCTTCTTCTTTGGGTTGTTCAGGTTGCGGGTGAGGTTTAGCCTGAATCTTATCGTTAACTTCTTGCATGGCTTTTATCATCATAATCATGTCGTTCTTTAAAGACGCGACAGAAGTCTTGAGTTGTGCATCGACATTTGCCAGACATTGTTTAAACTGGGCATCTAAGGCAGCCATGTTCTGCCTAAGTTCCTCTATCCCATTTCCTTGGTCAGCCATTGGCAAAGGATTGTCGAGTGGTGTTTCTACCGAGAGCTCTTGTGATGTTTCGGTCGACGGTTGCCCTTCCTGCACTATTTGAACCTCAAATAATTTCGTGCCTTCCGGGGTGTTTATGCGAACCAATCTTCGGGAGTGACGAAACCAATTAAGTACAGCCTTTTCTTGCGGTCAACCAATGTCCCAGAACTGGCAAGTAAAAGAGGAAACTCTTTATTCCTTGAGAACGTTCATCCTTCCCTCATTTGCTCCTACTAAGACCTACGGTGATCCAATCTTCACTTAAAGCGCTTGCACAGATGATTTTCGATAACCCGGGTAGGTTCTGTCAGGCAAGTTTAATTCCGAACGCTTCAGAACCAGAGCCAATCTTCTTATCTTGACCATCCGGGACACGGCAATATGGTTATCGGAATCCAGATACTCACACCTTTAAGGTTTGTTCTAGACCAAGGGAGCCGTTCGGGCACAGCAAACACCGGAGGTATCACAAACTCCACGAATTTAGAGTCTCCTAGACTGACCGAACCGTAAAGTAGTCCTAGGCCGATGACCTACCATGATCTAGTCTTCACTTAAGATGCTTGCACAGAAGATTTTCGATAACCTGGGTAGGTTCTGTCAAGCAGGTTTAATTCCGAACGCTTCGGAACTAGAGTCAATCTCCTTATCTTGACCATCCGAGACAGGGCAATATGGTTATCGGAATCCAGATACTCACACCTTTAAGGTTTGTTCTAGACCAAGGGAGCCGTTCGGGCACGGCAAACACCGGAGGTATCACAAACTCCATGGATTTAGAGTCTCCTAGACTGACCAAACCCTAAGGTAGTCCTAGGCCTATAGCCTGCAGAATGCATGATGCATGAATGATATGTATGTACAGTAAAGATAAACACATAAACATGGTATATCACATAAGTCCTAGCCATGGGTTCCTGTCCTAGTTGGGATGGTTCTATGGTTATGTACAAGTGCAAAGGCTAGTTTGGGTCTCAAGAGGGTTCCCCGGACTAGAGCCAAGATGTACTCCCCATGTCAAGTGTATTGCAAGACAATGGTCGAACAGTACGATGGCTCATCATCGTCGAGGGTTGCAAGGCATTCCGAGAGAGCTTGTTGCTGGTGAACCGGGCAAGATTGCTGAAACACACTGGCCCGGTTTGTGCAGTGCAAAGTGTACAGGGTAAAAGAGTTTTGATTTTTCAAAAGATATTGAAAATTCCCCCTTTGAAAATACTTTTCAAGCTTGACTCACTTTAATAATCAATTCTTTAGAGAAAACTACACAGACGAACAATAATAAAAGCCCCAGTCTGGAGTGGTCGGATGTAAAATCCTGTTATGTCACCATTCCGTTCTTCAGCAGCGCGGAGCATACTGTTTTGACAGACTTTTGAAGAATTGTTCGTTCATGTATTAATTTTCAAATTTTTGATTAACGATACCTCCCCAGCAGAGTCGCCACTGTGGGCTCCCTGACCAGCACGCGCCCAAGAAGAGTCGCCACCCGAATTTTTGAGATGGTTGATTCGAGAAACCGAGAGATCGTTTGAGAAGAAAAAGGCCTTTTGGTCTAGCGAAAAACGTTGAGATTTTAGGTTCGGGAGCCATGTTATGAACGGGGAAGGTTTCGTTGAAGAAAATGCACCCCATTCGCCCGGTAAAAACCGGTCTCTACTAAACTCTTTTCAAAAGGGAGGGAAGATTTAAAGTATCTTTTGGAAAATCAAACTCTTTCATAAATAAATAAAAGGGAAAGGGACATGGGTAATAAACCACATTGACATGCACGTGGTGCTAACTGTACAGTAATGACAAGGATGATGTAGAATGAAAGGAGTTTTCAGCAGAAACTGTCTGGGTCTCAGTATCCTTCTACACGGCATTTTGGAATACCGCGCACGGTTCTCCAGAATACCGTGCGGCATATCCTCTTTGCGTTCAGACCTTTGTAAAGTTTCAGAATGCCGCCCGGCATCTTGAATGACATGCACGGGGTTTCCAACTGACATCAAACAATGTTTTTACCGCTGGACCATTCTGAAAAGTACCACTCTTCCAAGCCACAAATGAAGACCATCTTTTATACTCTTGATCATTCAGAATGACCGACGAAACTTTATTTCTAAAACGAGCGTGGCTTATAGATATGGTCTTTGTTTTGAAAACACTGATGCTTGATATTTCAATAAACAGAATAGTCCTGACAGTGGATAGCTACGATCCAAACAGTTTGAAAAAGAAAACATTAAACCGGAAACGCTTTACGCCATGCGACGCAACAAAGCGCCGCGCGGCATAGCTTTCTCAGCACAGAGGCTTGCTTTTGTTTCGAAAATGGTTTTCAAGCCAAGATCCAACCCAAAGGAGGTTGATCCTGGCCACAGAAAGGTTACCTCAGGGATATGGACAGAGCCTACCCCAAGAAAACTAGTTTATACCTTTGATCTTTGAGCTTGGATGGAAATGGGCAGCTACGGATGAGTGCAAATGAGCCCGGTTTAAAGGGGGAGCTTGTGGACGTGGGTAGTAAACGAGTACATAGGTAGTTAAAACATTTATGAAGTGAAAGGCTCATCTCAATGATGAGGAGAAAAATGGAGGACTTTGAGAAAGAAAGAACCTTGAGAATGTTTTTTGAGTCATTTTCTCAAGGTTTTGGAGTGAGGAATGGGGTGTGAAAGCATGATGAGAGAGAAAGACAATTCAGGCTGTTTTCCTTGAGTGGAGGGTTGTATTTATAGGCAAAAGCCAAGGATTTTGAAATTCAAATGGTGGAGGTGTTTTCTGGGCGGGCCAGAAGTGCCTTTTCGGTTGAGCTAACTTGTAGCTGTGGCTCAAGTGGGCATGGCCGATAGCTAGCAGAGCCAGTCAAAACTTTATCCAAAATGCCGTGCGATTGACCTCATGACCTCGTGCGGTATAATGAAATTTAATGTGCCACGCGGTGTAGAGATGTACCGTGCGGTACTAAGGGTCCAGTTCTGGGCCATTGGGTTTTGTTTTGGGCTTTTGGGTTTGCTTTGGGCTTTTGGTTCAAGAGAGTCCTTCATCCAAGCTCTCGGAGGTATTTGTTTCCTTTGTTTCATCATCGGGATATTTAAAACACTTTCGAGGTCTGGATTGGGGTGTCTACACATGGATAATATGTCATTGAGCCCTTTTTATTTATATCGATAATATGTTCCTCCTCTGCTTCGCAAGTTTAAGCCAAAATCACCAACTGTATCTGCATAAAAAAAATCATAGTAGATATCTTATACTTAAATATAAACTTTGATAAACCAAGCAATTCGATTAATTAGGTGATATCAAATCATGGAAAAAAACCCATTCCAATTGAATCCATATCCGAGTCTCTACCAAATTAATTAATGAGATCAGAACAATAAACTATGAACGCACGTAGGAAAAATAAAATGCATAAAACTAATCGATAATATTCATGAAGTTTCATCCTCAACCTCAGTTTAGAAGTTTAGCCTAACATAGATAAAAATAGAACCTCAAAAATTATTCTTTCGCTCTTCTCATTTTCTGTTCTGCGCCGTGGCCCCGAGCCATCATGTCGCTCCTTGCCGAACTCCACTGCCTCCTCTGTTTATACTAGTACAATTGACCTTAGGTAATCATAATTCTTTCCTCACCCAAACTATATTTATTAGGCAATATTTAATATCCTTATTCAATTTGCCATCCATAAGAATTCTAGTAACATTCTCATTCCAAAACCATGTGCAAACAAACAAGGAAACCAATGCCAATTTACTCTTGTTTGATTATGCAGAATTCTTTCGAGATTTGATATCTTCGGATTGCACTTGATTACTTTATTCACGAGCTCGAGTTCTGCTTTGACACCCAACATTATCTGACTTCGCGCACTTTGGATCCAACAGGCGCAATATAAGATGTTATCACCTTTTTTTTGCAAATTAATAATTCAAATTGAAATATCAAAAATAATAATAATAACAACCAATTTAACTCAAATAATAACTAGCAACATATGATATTGGAGCTTCTATATGTCAATATTTTGTACTCATCAAGCACTGAGAATAGCATGCATGGTAGTTATACAGGAGGAGTATCAAACTGTGATTTTTGAATCTGATTGCAAATCCCTCATTGCCTACATTAATGAAACTGAAGCTCGGTGTCCCTGGGAAGTAGAAGCAGTGGTCAAGGACATCAAAGAATGGGCAAAGACAAGGAATTGGTCTTTCAATTGGTGCAGAAGGGTTCAAAACACAGCAGCTCATTGGATTGCATCAAAATGTCTTAGTAGGGATTTGTACTCTTTTCGGGTTGTATTCTGCCCGGTCTAAATTTTATTCTATGTAATGACTTATCTTTGAGCTATAGAATACATTGACATCTTCAAAAAAAAAAAAAAGAATATATGTACCAGCAAGACAAAGCCAATTGAGTCAAAATCAAATATCAAACGGGCTCCCCCAGACTTATGCGACCAAACTTACGCTTTTATGTGGAAAAAAAAAAATTTCAAAAGTCAATGGGTAAAAAATGTAATTCTATACGTCTATGATCCACACCGATAATAATAATAATAATAATAATAATAATAATAGTATAAAAACACGACTTTAAAATACAACTTATGACATAATTGTGTTAAGAATCGTTCAACGCATCTATGCTCTCACACACATGAGTGATACAATGAACAAGTCTGAACATGATACTAGTTTACAAAATTGGGTTCTTAGATTTTCCTCAATTTTTGTACTTTTGTTAGTTTTCTTCAGAATTTTGTTAGATTAATGTTGTAATTTTTGGATTAGTCATCCATCTCGAGACGAGAATCCAAAATGTTAAGAACTATAAATAGAAGCAAAAAAAAATTCACTAAAGAAGCAACTACAGGTATTTTTTTCTATAATATCACCTTGAAACAATATTCATACTCTTCCAATTCTTCTCATCGTAGTCAAGTGATTAATCCAAAAAAATTCAACGAACAAAAAATTACAAAAAATAAAAAGTAGTACTCCTGCTAAAAAGCATAGCAGACTAAAAACTTAAGGAAACACATCCGGATCAAGGTTATCAATACCATTCCGCACCGGTTGATACGTACCATTTTTTATAGAATCCGGTACTCTACACCTCTAATTTCGTTCCGGCACAAATACCGGTCGGTACCTGCCAATACCGGATGGTACCGGAGATACCAGTCAGTACCGGCCAATACCGGTCAGTACAAAAAAAAGAATATATGTACCAGCAAGACAAAGCCAATTGAGTCAAAATCAAATATCAAACGGGCTCCCCCAGACTTATGCGACCAAACTTACGCTTTTATGTGGAAAAAAAAAAATTTCAAAAGTCAATGGGTAAAAAATGTAATTCTATACGTCTATGATCTACACCGATAATAATAATAATAATAATAATAATAATAATAATAGTATAAAAACACGACTTTAAAATACAACTTATGACATAATTGTGTTAAGAATCGTTCAACGCATCTATGCTCTCACACACATGAGTGATACAATGAACAAGTCTGAACATGATACTAGTTTACAAAATTGGGTTCTTAGATTTTCCTCAATTTTTGTACTTTTGTTAGTTTTCTTCAGAATTTTGTTAGATTAATGTTGTAATTTTTGGATTAGTCATCCATCTCGAGACGAGAATCCAAAATGTTAAGAACTATAAATAGAAGCAAAAAAAAAATTCACTAAAGAAGCAACTACAGGTATTTTTTTCTATAATATCACCTTGAAACAATATTCATACTCTTCCAATTCTTCTCATCGTAGTCAAGTGATTAATCCAAAAAAATTCAACGAACAAAAAATTACAAAAAATAAAAAGTAGTACTCCTGCTAAAAAGCATAGCAGACTAAAAACTTAAGGAAACACATCCGGATCAAGGTTATCAATACCATTCCGCACCGGTTGATACGTACCATTTTTTATAGAATCCGGTACTCTACACCTCTAATTTCGTTCCGGCACAAATACCGGTCGGTACCTGCCAATACCGGATGGTACCGGAGATACCAGTCAGTACCGGCCAATACCGGTCAGTACCGGCCAATACCGGATAGTACCGGACTACTTTTAAATTTATTTTTTTCTTCAAGTATCGGACAATACCGATCAATACTGGACGGTACCAGACAAATACAGAAATATTATTTATTTATTTTTTGTTTTAAAAAGTGCATATTATATTATAAATTCTTTTAGGTAGGAAAATAACACTAATAGCGATCAATCCGAAACTGTACCCGGTATCTCACCGGTACCAGTACGTACTGTGCTAGTAAGAAAGCCGGTAATCTAACCAGTACAGTATTCAAAACCTTGATCCGGATCCTTTGCAATCCATTTCATTGACTGTATGTTCCAGTTTTGGCCCTTTTTGGGATATTTCTGGATCCATTTTAATGATCAAGTTGTTCATTTTAGGCCTCATTAAGCACATTGACCATACCAAAAATCAAGTTGATTGAATGCGGGTGGATATGGTTTCAGAAAGCATTTATCTTGAAAGAAAAAAAAGGAGTTTACAACATTGGATCAACCCATTCAACTCATTTATTTCTTAATAAAATGCATTTTGAAATCATATCAACCGGTATCCAATCAACTTGAGTTTTGACATGGTCAGTATGTGGGATGAGATCTAAAATGTAAATAGTTTCGATTATCAAAATGGGCCCACACCCAGTGGGAGTCCAAAAGATTAAAAACTGGATGGTCCAATCCTTTTTATGCACACGGAGAGGGGAGAGGATCCTGTCTTATCTTGGGTTTCAAGCAGTCCGGTCCAGTTTTGGATTATTTGTGGGCCCTTTTTGAATCTACAATAATAATCGAAACCGTTCATTTTTTAAAGCTTGTCGAGAATATTGATTATGCCAAAAATCACATTGATCGTAGATCGTTTGATATGACTTCGAAATGCATTGATCTTCAGAGAATTGTGTTGAATGGGTTGCAATCCAGTGTTGCATATTTGTTTTCGTACAAACTCAATACATTTTGAAATTATATCAAATGATATCCGATCAACGTGATTTATGGTGTGGTTAATATTTTCGACGACCTCTAAAAAGTAAACGGTTTCGATCATTATTGTAAGCCGGGAAGGTTCCACAGATGGTTCAAACTAGACCGGACTGGTTGAAAGAAATTGGGCAGGATACAACCCCACGGAGAGGAGCTGCTTTCCTTGGGAAAAGTTCACTCGTAATAAAATAATCAAAAATAATTTGTGTGAAAAACCAAGTGCGGGCAAAAACAAAACCAGATCATCTCTATGGGTTGTGGATAAACTATGACATACTGAAAACAGACAACCAAAAAGCCCCTGTTTTTTAAAACACAAAACGCTCACAGCATGTATATGCAGATTGCATGCATAGATTCAGTGTGGTGTTCACTATGGATCCCATACAAATAATTCGAGCGGTTCATTAATTGTAATATATTTTTTCGAGGATGCTCGCAAAAAATTAAATAATTTTGATATCTATAGTTACTCAATCCAATCATCTAAGTTTTTATTTAGATTTTAGGATAATAAAAAGTTAAATGGTTGAATCGAGTACTTCTAGGTATTGTATTGAGCTTCTTTTTTTTTTTTTGCGGGAGCCCTTAAAAAAATATTTTACATTTAATAAACAGCTCAAATTATTTGTATGAGACTTGTAGTAGGCTCCACACAATGATCTGTGCACCATCTGTGTATAAAAAATTTGTGTCAACAGACTTACGGATACCACAAACCGCCAACAGATTCCAACTTATGACGCTTAGCTGTATCGGGCCCAGCCCACCATTGCCAACTCTAATTCCATCCATATCATCAGTGATTCACTATATAAAATCCACCGTCAATGGATAATCCAGGAACATCGCAAACCAAAAGGCTTTTATTCTCCTTTTCAAGCTTTTGCAACCGTCCGTCCGACCGATCAGATTTCGAAACAAATGGCTGGCAGTGAAACGAAAGAGCGCAAGATCCTAGTGGCCGTCGATGAAGGCGAAGAGAGCAGCTACGCCCTCTCATGGTGCCTCAACAACATAGTCGCTGAAAATTCCAAAGATACCCTCATCCTCCTCTACTCCAAACAACCTCCACCCCTCTACCCTGCCATGGACGGAACAGGTAATTTCTAAGAATCGTTTCTATTGTAGGTGTTGCGCCCGGAATGCCTCATGTATTTGGTAACATAATAGCACTTCCTGGAATCACCCTAAAAACAAACTTGAATGTTTAGGACCCCTTTCGCTAAAATTTTTATTTTTTATTTTTGAAAATGTCAATTTCATTTTAAAATCCGAAGGCAATACAGATTTCATCAAAAGATTTTTATTTTTTAAGTACATATTATTCACTCATAATATATATTTTTAATTCAAACATTAATAAATACTTTTAGTTAGTACAACACTCTTAATTGAAACCATCTCTAATACCAATTGTTTTTATCTTTAATTCAAAAAATAATAAATACTTTTAGTTAGTGCAACGCTCTTAATTAAAACCATCTCTAATACCAATTGCTTTTAGGACATACTGTGGAAACAGTCCGAAAATAGGAATTGATCTGTCATGAGACTATCTAAAAATTCAGCTTAGTTGAATATATACTGAACAAAAAATTGGAACTAGATTTGACAGGGTTGAATTTGGAAATTTGTTGATGTATTTGCTTTAGCTAAGTTTTTGTATAGAAAGTCTCTTTTAATAAAACAATTCTTAGAAAATGAATATTTTGACCTGCAAATAGGTTAATTAAGCTTTTGCGAGTAGCAATATTAGTAGGAGGGTACTTTTCGATCAATGCATATTTTTCCTTATTGTACTGATTTCATCTTTTGATCTTTAAAATTAATGAAATTTTCGTAGCCATTCAAAAAAAGAGAGAGTACCTGAAATGTAACTCACATAAATGTTAAAGTTAAAAGGTGAGGGTGAACGAAGTTACATGCACTTGTTATCCGTCACATGATATCCGATGGTGTTCTGGTAATTGTGTTTGATTTTCAGGGTACGTGTTCTCGACGGATGTGATAGCGTCCATGGAGAAGTACGGCAACGAGTTGGCTGAGTCAGTGATGGAGAAGGCGAAGAAGCTTTGCAAGGAGGTTCACGATGTGGGTACATTCGTGATTTTACGGGTTTGCGAAGGGTAAATTGGTCACGTAAAAATTGTAGTGATTTTGTGTGCGCTTGCATTGCAGGTTAAGGTGGAGACGAGGGTGGAGTGTGGAGATCCGAGGGACGTGATCTGTAAGACCGCGGAGAAGTTGGGTGTCGATATGGTGGTGATGGGAAGCCACGGCTATGGCATGATCAAGAGGTGGGTCAACCTTTTGACTTTTTTCATTCTGAGTAGTTGACACTCATCCAAATTTTGTTAAGAACAAACTCTAGAGGGATGGAAAAGTTTCACAAAGAAGGATAAAACTCTACAAAGGAAGGAGAAGCAATAAACCAATAACAACGGAAGGGAAATAAAACCTATTATTCGGTATTTGCCGTTCAACGTGGGCGTAGATAGATCTGTCCAGTGGCGTAGCAAAGAATTTCACTCGGTTGGAGTACTACTAAACATGATTTTAGAAATTTCTTATCTTATTTTTCCTTTTGATAACCGGATGTTCAGACCAATTTATGCGTACATCGACTAATTCTAAGGTTATTAAATTAATGGCCATAAAAACAGATCCCGCAAGTGAACGGTGAAAATGGTACTCTAGAATTAATTAATTGATGTGTGCAAAAACTGGTCCGGACACCTGAGTTAATAAAAAAAAAGTGAAATTATTGGAAATTGCAATGCGGGCCCGTGCCCCTACTGGTCCTATACTGCTTCCGCGGCTGGATCTGCCTATTTGCTGTATCCAAGTTCATTTATTCTAAGTTTGGTCTAATGTTTTTGTTTCTCTTTTTTGAATTTTTTATATTTTTACGATCAAATATTTTTTTAATTAAGTATTCGTCTCGACAGAAGAAAATTAAAAGGTACAAATTATGATGAAAATCTTTTTAAAAAATCACTTAAACCTATATTAATTCAAAACAGAAAAACTTTTTAAATTTATTTTTGTCTTTTTTGAACTTTTTTCAAGTTTCATTCATACCTTTTATTTTGTTGTGACAAATCTGAAGAATCAAAGTTCACTAACAAATCGCAAAATAATAAAATAAGTTAAGGTAGTCCACATTTCACCTTACTCTCCCATTTATATATATAATATAATAACATGATATCGACTCTATCACTCCCGTTTTCGATGGGTGTACCTATTCATGTAAAATTGCACCATAATTCTTAATTTCGTTGATTTTTAGTTACTTTTCAACACTTTTTCAACTCATAAAAAGGTAAAATTTCCAATTTTTCATGGGTAAGAACAAAAATAGTGCAGGCGGGTATAAGGAAAATGATAAAATTAATTCCCAAATAAATAAAAAACCTAATTTTCACCCCCTTTCTTATTTTAATGGCAGGGCTTTTCTGGGGAGTGTGAGTAACCACTGTGCACAGAATGTGAAGTGCCCTGTTTTGATTGCGAAGAGGCCCAAATCAGCTGCTCCCAGCACATAATAATCTAACATCTTTTTTTTTGGGGGGGGGGGTCTTTCCAGTTTTCTTTTTCGTCTCTGTTTTGTTTGTTGTGGAAATTTTCGTTAATTCTTGTTTCTGTGTTGTACAGACTACAGACGCTAGTGTTTGATGTGGAGTAGACTGTACTCTGTAGAGTTTATTTCTTACTTTGCATTTCAATTTGCTGTACAGAGTAATTTTACTTTGTCTTTTGCAAATGAGTGTGATTTTCGCGCTCTCTAAATTGTTAACCGCACTCTTCTGGGGGCAGGCCCGGCCCTAGGCATAGTAGGCCCATCATGCAACCGCCTAGGCCCTCTAGTTTTAGGCCCAATTATTGGGCACCAAAATATCAGAATTTGATAAATATTAGGGAAAATGAGAGTCAATGACGTGTTTTGATAATTAATACCTGCCAAAGACACTTTTCAGCATTAACAAATGTTCTCAGCATGTCCTTAGCGGATATTAATTATTAAAACACGCACTGTACTGTCATTTTCCCTAAATTATATGTATGTCAAACATTTTCTCATTTTTTTGCGCATATTTTTTTAAGTTGTGCAATTTTTAGAATATGTGCGAAAAAATCATTCAAACTGATGGCGTTGATAGTCGGACTTGCGATCTAAGATACCGAAAACATGCTCAAATCAACATGCCACAGTCACAAGGCAATCTTGCTTCTCATATTAAACAATTAATTTATATAGAAAAACATGAGATGTCTCATTTTCATATCTCGTTTGGGGTCTTCAAAATTTTTGGGCTGGGCTTATTTGAGAGTGCGGTTAATTATTTGGAGAGTGCGAAAATCACTCTATTTTGCAAATGTGCCCTTTTCCTTTTTATTTTTCTCGTTCCCATCAAAAGCGCTATTCCCATGTTGGGGATTACTCCAACCATGAAGAGGAATGATAATATGGACATCAGGAATTTAATTCTATTAATTCAATACCTGAAATAATTTCATTTTAGTGTTTGAATTATTTCAGTAATCATAATAGGAAACATTTATTGGCATTGATATTTCCTTTTTTATAAGATTGAGACAGGAATATGAGATAAAACCATGGAGTAAGAGAGGTATAAGATTCCTACATAGTTTGATAATATCATTCCTAATCGAATATGTTAGATGGAATCACAGGGATTGGGGGATCATGCAAAAATTTGCTCAATCCGCTATCAGTAACAGTTTTTTCAGAATTTAAAGCGCAAAACACTTATAATTCCAGGTTAATGATTTCTCGATCTTTGTGGGGCCCATTTCGGGTCCAACAAAGATGACTCAAACTGCTTAATATTCTTAAAATATTGTTTATGAGTCTAAAAAATATTAGCTCAATCCCATATCGGTAAAAGTTTTTTTAGAATTTGTGGGCGGAGCACATTTAAATCCAGATTAATGGTTTATTAATTTTTTGTGGGGTTCATTTCAGATCCACAAACTTCAAACCGCTGATTATTCTCAAATCTAAATCATTAATTTAATTTATTAATGGATTTTCCATCCAAACAAGCACTTAATAAGGGGCGGATTTTGAATTTGCCAAAAATGGCACTTTATTCTCTCAATTGGCACCCTTGTCCAATTTGAATTACATTCCTATTCCGTTATGTTCTTTTTTTTTTTTTTTTGCATATATATGAGTGGGGGTTAGTGTGATGTTTAGTGTGTTAGTTAGCGGATGGCTCAGAGACTATCCATAGCGCTGAAACCCCAAACCTGCTTCCCATGATACTCAAACTTTAGTCACTACTGGGGAGAGACCGAGAGAGGATAACAAACCACCTATTCTAGCATGGTGTTCTATTTCCGTTATGTTCCAAACGTAGAAATAATGGTGATAAGACGTGAATTCCGAAAATTCTTGCTCTAATATCAAACGAATGAACGGTGGTGGTGATTAGCACGTTAGTTGACAAATTAAAAAGGAAACTAATATTCACACTCCCTTTTTTTGTTATTCACACTTTTTTTTTGATCTGGGTTATTCACACTCCATTTTGTCTTTCATAAAAAAAAAAAATTCACTTTCAACACTAAAAAACAAAACAAAAAAAAAAGAGTGTGGATAACAAAACAAAAAAAAGAGTGATATCAATTCCCTTTAAAAAATGTTGCATTCGTTGATGATCTTGGTGTTTGGATGGAAGTTATCCTAGATTTTGTAATGCCCTTTTTCAATATAAATTTTCTATTATGTTACAAAATTATCGCCCTTTAATAAATTAAAAAAAGGAACACCGGTGCGGATTCATAAAATTTATGTACGATATGCATTAGAGATTTAATCAAGTTTTTTGGCTAAATATTCTTTTTTGGGTAAGTGGAATTTATCAAGTTGATTAGTGAGTTTTTCAAATTGCCTCAAATATATTTTGTTCAAATTAAAATATAAGGAGAAAAAATAGAATTATTTTTGGTAAAAAAAAAATTGAAAATGACAGAGCAAAGTTTTATGATGAGCAAAGTCCACCTTGACCCCATGCGGTTATCGCCATGTGCAGATACCCCCCTTATGGTTTAAAACTAAGCACATAACCTACTTGTGATTTTGAAAATGTGCGGATAGACCCCCTGCTGTCAAATTTTCCATCCATATTAATAAGGGCCATCATCGGGCCCGGCCCGGCCGGCCCAGCTCGCCAAGTCGCTGCCCAAGCCCGCCCACAGGCCGGGCCGACCAGGCTTTTTCTTTTTGGCAAGGCGGGCAGGCCGGGCCACCTACCACAAATTGAAGCCCAAGCCCGGCCCACGGGCTAGGCCAATTGGCGGGCTGGCGGGCCAAAAGCCGGGCAGGCCAACGGGCGGGCTTAAATTTCCTTGGGCAAAACTAAACCGAGGGAAAAAAGAAAGGATTTTGTGAGATTTTGGGCTAATAGGCGGGCCCGTTGGCGGGCTTTTGGGCGGGTACCACGGGGCGGGCCGAGTAAAAATTCATAGGCCTGAGCTCGCCCATTACAAACTACGGGCTGGGCTAGCCCGCCCGTTTTACGGGCTCGGGCTGGGTAAAAGCCCGGCGGGCCGGGCGGGCTTTGGACGGGGTCGCGGGCCATCAGGCTAATGATAACCTTTACATATTAATGGACACAGTATTTAAAGACCGATATACGCTCATCATGTCCTTTGATTCTTTTTTTTTTTTAAAATCTAATCACACCATCCTTTATACCAAAAATTAAATCCAAACCGTTGATATTGTAAAATTTGACGAGCACCACATCTATGCCAAAATTCAAGTCAATCAAAAAATAAAAAGCCCATGGTCGAATCGATTTTGGTTGTGAAATTAAAATTTCAAATTTGAATTTACTAAAAATTAGATTACTAGGTTATTGATGTCTGATCGAGATGATTTTTTACAGAGATATTCTATTCTTTATTTAATACATTATGAACGACTTAGATTACATTCTAAAGGCGTGCGAGATACACCTATGTTAATATGAATGGAAAACATAACGGCAGGGGGTGTATCTGCACATTTTTAAAACCACAGGTAGGTTATGTACTCAGTTTTGAACCATGAGGGAGGGTATCCGCACATGGCGATTAGTGAGTTGTTTTTAGTATACTTCATGCAATACTTTCGACAACTGAATACAACCTTAGTGGTGAATATTTAGTAGAGAAAGCAAAAGAATGATAGTTTAGCATATATTCCATTTTCCTTTCGCTTTCCATATATGGATACTTAAAATACGCATGATTATGGGTACGCGCATATATATTTTGTTGGATACTTAGGTCCGGCGATGATGGTGTTTGGACAGTAGAAGTTTGTTCATCAAGCTATAGCGGAGGAGCTATCCTCGTCAAGCAATACGCATAGTATTACTTATCTCACACCAAAATATTTTCTTTTAAAATAGTCTTGCAAAAGAGAAGAAATTTAAGTTGTCCTATGAAGTTCTTTGTTAACAGAACACTCATAGAAAAATAATTTTGTTTTTAGTATACTTCATGCAATACTTTCGACAACTGAATACAGCCTTAGTGGTGAATATGTAGTAGAGAAAGCAAAAGAATGATAGTTTAGCATATATTCCATTTTCCTTTCGCTTTCCATATATGGATACTTAAAATACGCATGATTATGGGTACGCGCATATATATTTTGTTGGATACTTGGTTCGGTGATGATGGTGTTTGGACAGTAGAAGTTTGTTCATCAAGCTATAGCGGAGGAGCTATCCTCGTCAAGCAATACGCATAGTATTAATTATCTCACACCAAAATATTTTCTTTTAAAATAGTCTTGCAAAAGAGAAGAAATTTAAGTTGTCCTGTGAAGTTCTTTGTTAACAGAACACTCATAGAAAAATAATTTTGTTTTTAGTATACTTCATGCAATACTTTCGACAACTGAATACAGCCTAGCTTAGTGGTGAGTATTTAGTAGAGAAAGCAAAAGAATGATAGTTTAGCCTATATTCCATTTTCCATTCGCTTTCCATATATGGATACTTAAAATACGCATGATTATGGGTACGCGCATATATATTTTGTTGGATACTTGGTCCGGCGATGATGGTGTTTGGACAGTAGAAGTTTGTTCATCAAGCTATAGTAGAGGAGCTATCCTCGTCAAGCAATACGCATAGTATTAATTATCTCACACCAAAATATTTTCTTTTAAAATAGGTCTTGCAAAAGAGAAGAAATTTGAGTTGTCATGTGAAGTTTAACAGAACACTCATAGAAAAATAAGTTTTTTTTTAGTATACTTCATGCAATACTTTCGACAACTGAATACAGCCTTAGAGCATCCACAGTGGTATAATCAAAACTAAAATGTTGCAAAGATTAACAACATAAGCTCAAAAAAGAACTCACAGTGGAATAATTAGATTTAGCAATCTCTTAACAACTCATCAAATTTTGGCCATTGGATAATCAAAACTAGCAACTTTTTGTCAATAATCAAATTTAGTTGTTCCTATATTTCTTCAATCAAGTACACAATCATTAAACAAAAACATTCTCTCTCTTCCATTTTCAACATATTTCTAAGAAAAATACTTTTAAAAAAAGTTTTTATTTTTTTTGCAAAAACTTTTTTTTTGGGCAAAAACTATTTCTTCAATCAAGTATTTTTTTTTTTTTTGCAAAAACAGTTTTTTATTAAAAAAATTTTTTTCAAAAATTGTTTTTTTTTACTTTTTCCAGAAAACTTTTTTTTTAAATCAAAGTTTTCAAAAACTATTTTCTCTTTTTCTAATAACCTGTTTCTATTAGTTTGAAACCTATTTTTAAAAAATTGTTTTCTATGTTCACAATTTTTAGATTTTTATAAATTGAAAATGCGATGTGTCAAGTTTTGGTTATTCAAATTTGATTGTACCATTGTGGACCTCTACATTGCTAACTTTAGCAACCCCTTAAATGCATAACCAAAAGCTGATGTGCCAACTTTTGATTATTGACTTTTGGTTATTCCACTGTGGATGCTCTTAGTGGTGAATATTTAGTAGAGAAAGCAAAAGAATGATAGTTTAGCCTATATTCCATTTTCCTTTTGCGTTCCATATATGCGCGTACCCATAATCATGCGTATTTTAAGTATTCAACAAAGATTGATTATTTCTTCTTCTGAATGAGGATTCCTTGTTTGTTTGTCCCCTTAATATGGCTATCAGTTGAACTTATATAATCAATTAGGGTCGACACAACGGCATTTTGTTCTGTCGTATTGTGTTCGAGTCGCGTTATTTCAGAATTCGTGTCACTTTATTTATCTTCTTCTCATTTGGATTGCTGTCTTTGGCGAACTATAAAATGAGCAACAAGCCAACAATGCTATATACACTCCTACCTACCACTCTCCTTTCACATATGTATCGGCTCCACACATTTAATTGTGGGATGAGCCCAAACACATATGTCAGAGATGAGCGGTCAGTAGAAGTACACCTAGACTTGTAGTAAAATGAGTCCCTTTTTACGTAATAATCTTTAATGAGTTTTTTTTATTGTGGTATTATTTGACTTAAAATGATTGGAGGCTTGTACGAAAAATTAGTATGTGCTTCAGGAGCAACGTCTTTCCTCTTGTAAAAGTACAAGCGAGCAGGGTTGGCCTTGAGCACAAGCGCTAGCCCATCAGCCTGCTGCCTAAGGCCTCCGGCTTTTAGTCTAATAATATTAGGGTCCCCAAATAGTTATTAGAGTCAAATATTTTCTAGATCAATTTTCGTGTGAAAAAATCGTGGTCGGGAACTTGGGAGGCCCCGACTAAAATACCCACATTAATTCGATTCCTCGTCCCTTTATTTTTTTAATACTCAAGTAGTAATTATTTTCTTCACAAAAAATTCAACTTCAAGTGTTGCAGCTCCTTGTGGGGTTGAAACCCAAAACCCAAGGATTCTACTAATGCGCTAGCTCTTGTCATGAACATTTCAAAAAGTTAGATGATTGAATTGAGCACATACAATTATCGGATTGAGTTGATTGTTTTGCATTGACAGTCGAAAAAATATTTTACATTTAATGAATTGCTCGAATCGTTTGTGTGGGATCTGTAATATTGGACTAATGTTATGACTCCGCACTATCATGAAGATGTAATCGTTGTTCCGCTTCTAGTTTTTTTCTTTCTTTTTCCTTCTCAAAATGGAGTCTTATAATTAACTACACTTTTAATCTACTTCTATATTAACTAGATTTCATTAAAATAGGAGTTAAGAGAACGGAAACGGAAATATCGAGTTGGGTTGTATTGGTTTTTTTTTTTTTTTTAGATCAAAAGTTGGATGCAATGTTGACTCAAATACGATCCTGGCATACAAATATTGTGGTTTACGTAATTTTGGCATCCCATAGAAATGGAACTTTTATTTAGGAAATTTCAGATAAGGAAACTAACTATTCTATAATATTAATAGAATATTTTCTTTCTTATAAAACCAGAAATTATCTTATTTTTGTTAGGGTGAGTGTATATGCATTTTTTGTAAACTTTCCATCTATTCTGCAGAAACAGTTTTGTTTTGTTTTGAGATGATATCCTCCTAGATTCTCTCCTATGAGATGATAGGAGTTATCAAATAAGAGGCCGGATGTGTTAGACTAAATATCTTTTTAGGTTTTCAATGTTATCACTAGTTCTCGAACTCTTTCTCCTTCTCCCCATTATTCCTGTATTCCTCACATCCTGATGCATTCGCTCATTGCTTTTGCAATGCTTCATTTATATCGCTCGAGAACATCTGGTAAGAAATCAAAACTTTGGATCAAAATTTTGGATGCTTTATGGTACATTGATATTTCTCTTGATCCCAACTCAATCTTCTTTTTGTTTTGAAGTTGTCGATCGTATCATTTTTTCGAATATATATTTTACGGTTTGAAATAACTAATCGGATTGTAGTTTGCTTTGTCATTTCATTTGAAAAATGATCGAAGTACTATCACAGTCTTGATTTCGAAGTCAAAATGGTTGAGGATTGTCTAGAACATGTTTCAGTAGTTTGAGAGGTTCTTTTTAATCAATACAAGTACTTCTTCCTTTGCTTTGATCAATAGTATTTCTCTTCTATTTCAAAGGACTAACCCTATATTGGGTTACAGGAATTGAAGTATATATTTTGCGATACATACATATACATGTATATTAGTTTAGTATATAGCTAATTACTTGGTGTATATTACCAATTATTTTTATTGTTTTATAGTGCTGGAATATGTGGAGAGATAATCATTGGCATTTATTAATTCTTGATTTTTATTTCCAAGTAAAGAGAAAAATCACGACTATGATTACATATTGTGTGTTTCCTCTTTATACTGAGTCATTTGATACTTCTCTTAATTGCTTTTTTGATATATATATATATATATATAGACAATTAGACATACCAACATTTTTTCATTGAAATCTCAGATTTAGAACATAAAAATCTGTGTGAATTGAATTATAAATGAGACTCACTAAATAGAATGTCGAAATTTATATTCTAGCCATTGGATCGATTTAGATCCACAATCAGCAACACAGGCGTCTAGTTTGATGTATTCTGATGATATGTGTAATTATCTTCTACTGATTCACGAAAAAAATTATAGAGAGAGAAATGACTACAAAGGCTATGATTTTTGGAAATAAAATTTAGTATAAAAGTTTCATCTAGCGCTTTTTTCCCCCAAATTCTATTTAACTAGTTCAAAACTTTCGAAATTGTTTCTTTCTTTCACTAACCCGGAAGCTCATATTCATGTTTTATGCTACATGCAGATATCAAAACACAAAGCTTGGGTTCCTGGAAAATTTAAAAACTCAATGAAGCACTGCAATAGCATCATTCTGCGGCCTCTAGGGTTTCTTATCCTCCTTGTAATTTTTCTGAACCTTCTCTTTCTTTTTTATTTACAGCAAGAAAAATGCAATCCTAATAATGATATGTTAGTGACACTTAGTAAAATATCAATGCTCAAAATTTACATCGTTGCGATACAATATAAACGTTGCACAAAATTGAAAATTATTTTGGAAGTCTTAATACTTTTAACAAAATTACAAGAATTTCTTAGGTCCAACTTTTAGTACCAAGTCTTAAGTTAATAATTAGTTAGATCTGAAACAACAAAAACATGGTTGGTGTTAGGGGTGAGCAAAAAATCCGTCAAACCGCGAATTCAGTCCAAACCAATCCAAACCGAATGATTTGGTTTTGGTTTAAAAAAATTAGAAACAGCGTTAAATGGTTTGGTCTATGAATTTACGTAATGGTTTTGGTTCCAAACCGATTCAAACCGTATAATTATATATCTCATTTAATTTAAATACACCAAGTATACATGAGAGTTATATATAGTCAACTAATTTTCTAAATTAATAATCTTTTGAATCTACCGTCCTATTCAGTATTTATTTACTGCCAAAATTATTTAGCATAAACTTCTATATATCACAACTTATTCCTACAATTAAAATTTCCATTTTACAGGTTGTATTCTGCCCACTCTTAATTCTATTTTGATTTTCCTAGTTTTGCTTGTTGTAATCCAGTGATGTTATCAAAAAAAAACTTATTCCTATAATTTTGGTACACCAAAAGTATGGAATATAAATATATAATGCTTCATTTAGTGAATAGTGGTTCCACGGTTCAATTAATTCCTAAATTCTCCTATATTTCTATAAATGAAAATTAATTCTTAGTTATCTCCACAATTTTGAGTACTTTAGTTTAAAGTAAATCGTGGTTTGAACCGAACCGTAATCTAATGGTTTGGATTGGTTTGGTCTTATACTTTTTGTGAGTTGGCTTGGTTCCTCAAATTCATAATCCACAGGTAGTGGTTTGGTTATTAGTTTACTATAAAACTGAACCAATCCAGTCCATGCTCACCCCTAGTTACTTCGTGTTTTGTTATACTTATGGAAATTTTATTTTGGAGTTAACTTTATTTTTCTAAATATATGCAGAAAATACATAGGAGCCTTATTTTTCCAAATTTGCCCAAGACCCCACAATTCTAAGGTTCGGCCCTGTGTGCAAAATTCACATGGAGTTGTGGCCCATACTAATCTCTCTTAGCAAGTGCCTAACTCATCTACGAGATGGGCCCTCTTTACACATACAACAGAAGTACAGCAGAAGTTTTATTGTTTCAAATAAATAATGGTATATGGTTATGAACAACTAATTAATGCTTACGATAAATCCATTGGTTTTCGGATAAATGTTTAATTAGCTAAAAAAAATTGCACAAAATTTTGCAGTAATCAACAACATCTCTTTCCTAGATTAAAAATCAGATTAGCGATGATGAGTATATGAATTCCTCAGGTGTAGGCCTAGTAATAATTAGTTGGATTGTACTACCAATGATTAGTGGTGAGCCACAACGGAATATCTTCATCTTGGAGCGAACGGATAGATATATATTTTTTTATTTTCCAAAATGCATCCTTATTAGGTATTTATGTTCCTTCATTCCGTGTATAATACAATATATACCAATTATTTTAAAAGTATTTCAAGAGACAAGGTAATTAAAGTATTTGAATCGAGGATCAAAAGATTAACTTAATGTACAAATTTAGAGTCCAATTTTCTATTTACATCATAGGTTAAATGTAAGTGTATTGTACTAAAGAATATGTAAAATTAGGAGGTCTGAGGCTCCGCCTCTGTTGATGATTAGTATGGCGAAGCAACGCAAACCTAATCAATAATAAAAGTGTAGATTTAATTGCCTACACAAATATGATCTTGGCCATGGTTGTTAAAAACCTAAGATACATGATACGTATCCCTCCTTGTATCCTTTTTGTATAAAAATTCTAATACGACCATGTATTTTGTAATTTATGCACACATTCTAATTCGGTTTGTATCCTACGATTATTTATTGGAAAAAAGTCGGACCTTATTTCAAGAAATGGAATCCCAAATGCATTAATCTAAACCGTTTGACTAATTATGGCATCTTTCGAACCATTTGATAGAAATTCTATCTCAATGTAGGGTTTGTATAGAAGAAAGAACAATATTTCGATTGTGTTTTGCCTAACTTTTCTTTCCCTAACAGAGGAAACATAAAGCCTTAATGTAACAGACTTGTTGGTGTCATTAATTTACTTGTATCTACTTTTTAATTGTATAAAGCCTTAATGTAGTAGACTTGTTAGTGTCATTAATTTAGGTGTATCTACTTTTTAATTATATATTAATTATGATTAAAGTTGTTGAAATATAAACTAAATTTAGTATTTTGGCATAAGACAGCTAAGTCCAAACAAGTCCAATTGACCAAACCCAAAGATGAAAGATATTATTGAAAAATATATAAATATCTAGAAGCTCTAGAATATTCTTGTGAAATATCTAGAATTTATTGTGAGAATTAGTCACATGTGCAATTACAATTACCTCAAAATTTATCTTGTATGAAAATATCTTTGTACTAGAATTTTCCATGGAGTAGTATAAATAAGAATAGGTTTTAACCATTTTGTACTAAGCCAAAAAAAATTTGAGTTCTCCTTCCCACCCTTGTCTCTAGTATTCTCCCTTTTTCAAAAATCTTTTCTATTAAACAATAGAAACTCCTACTCCTGACACAATCTATATAATTGAAAAAATGATAAGTGTATAAGCATTTTAGTAAACTTCCCATCTATTCTGTACGTAGAAACAGTTTGAGGTGGTGAAATGAAATGGTGAAGTCAAGGTTCTCTCCTATGAGATAGGAGTTATTAGATAAGAAAGGATGAGTTAGACTATATATCTTTTTACATTTTCATTCTAATCTCTAGTTCATAATCTCTTTCTAGCTAGCGTTCCAAAAATTCTTGGATTCACCCATTGTTTTTGGCATGCTTCATTTATATCCCCCGAGGATATATATAATCTGGTAAGAAATCAAAACTTTGGATGCTTCATGGTACATTGATAAAATTCTCTTGATCAGTTTCCAAGTCAATCTTTTTGATGTCGTCGGTCTTATTGTTGATTTGATTGTATTTCTTATGATCCAATTAATATTTTTGAAGTTTCTTATGATCCAATTAATATTTTTGAAGTAACTATCGCATTGTTGTTTGCTTTGTCATTTCATTTAAAAAATGATTGAAGTACGATTTCACAAAAGTCAAAATGGTTGAGCATTGTGTAAAACATGTTTCGGTAGTTTGAGGGGTTCTTTTTCATCACTACAATTATTTCTCTTTGATCACAGTATTTCTCTTATATTTCAAAGGATTTACCTAAATTGGGTTACAGGAATTGAAGTAGATATTTTGCAATATATATGTATATATATATATATATATATATACACACACACACACACACATGTATATACCTAGTTATATACTTGGTGTATATAAACAATTTTTTTAATGTTTCATAGTGTTGGAAAATGTGGGGAGATAATCATTAGCATTTAATAAATTTTATTTTTTATTTCCAAGTACAAAGCAAAATCATGACTATGATTACATGTTGTGTGTTTCCTATTTATGCTGAGCCATTTGATACTTTTCTTAATTGCTGTTTTGATATATAGACTTATTTTCATTTTCATTGACATCTCGGATTAGAACATAGAAACCTGTGCGAGTTGAATTATAAATGAGACTTGCTTATTAGAATGTCGAAATTATATATTCTAGCAATACGTGTAGTTAATTATCTTCTATCGATTTAGAAAAAAAAAATTAGAGAGAGAAAGGACTACAAAGGCTATGATTTTTGGTAATAAAATTCAGTATAAAAGTTACATTTAGTGCGTATCAAAAAAAAAAATCCATTTAGTTGTTTCCTCCCCCCCCCATATTCTATCTAGCTAGTTCACAGCTTCCGAAATTGTTTCTTTCTTTCACCAATCCAGAATCTTGTATTCTTATTTTATGCTACATGCAGATATCAAAACACAAAGTTTCAGCTGTTGGAAAACTAAAAACTCAATGAAGCCCTAGTATAACATTATTCTGTAGTCTTTGGGATTTCTTATCCTCCTTGTCTGAATCTTCTCTTTCTTATTTATTTACAGCAAGAAAAAAGCAATCATTTGAAGATCTTTGTACAAAATATCGAATAAAAATGATATGTTAGCGACACTTATTAGAATGTTAATGCCCAAAATTCTAATCAGTGCGATTCTTTACAAATTTTCAATTAAGTTTATTGTATGTATGGCAAAATATCATGGTAGTTCACTTTTTGTCACCCACTAGTTAATCCCGAAATTTAACTAGTTAAAATGGTAAAAGTCTCCTACTTAATTTGAATGGGACTCACTCACTATTTTAACCAATTACAATTAATTAACAAAACAAACTACTTGATTCATAGGAAACTGTTTTTGATTTTTCTCTTATACGGAGTAATGATTTCCATAAATGGCCAGTGATTTATTAACAACTTCATGCATGACACAGGGAATTTCAAGTTTTGTGATATCGAAATTATATTTTACGATCAAGCAAATTGAGCATGAGGTGACACTCCAGTCCAATCAACTTCGCAACAAATCATTTTCAGAAATAGAAAACACTGCAAGGCTTCTACTCCCGCTAAATTCTTCAGCATCAAATTTGGCAAGAGCTCTTAGTTCATACCTGAATGGAACTCAGCTATCTTTCAATGCTATTAAAACCAAGGCAAGTTTTTCGAGAATGTTTATTTAACTTCAAAAAGTTTTTTTTTTTTTTTCAATTTCAGGGAATGGAGGTAAATAAGTGACATTGTGGGGGCAACTTTAACCTTTTAGAAATTATGCTATAAACTCAACTCAAGAAATGGTATTTCGTCACCAATAGGTATCTTTTGGTGACAAAATATGGGTTTTCTCACAAAAAGGTGTCATTTGACGACAAAATCCCATCTCATTGCCAAATAGGTCCAATTTGGTGACGAAATACCATTTCCTTGTCAAATGGTATCATTTGGTGACGAGCTTTAGATTTCATCGCTACAATTAAGTGAAAAAGTTTACAGTATTTTCATGTTGTAGTTGGTTTATAAAGGTAGAGTGTGGGCTCCATTCACGATGAAGCTAGGTATCGTTCTAGAGATTCCCAATAAGAATTTTTTTTAAACTTCTAACGTTTATTTTCACAAAAAAATCTTGTCTATAGAACATTCCCTATCCAAATGGCTATATACAATATATTAAGAAAGTGTTATTCTTCTTGAATATATGTACATAACAGAAGGATGTTGTGATGATATTTTTATATTGGATAGTGCCAAGTCCATCAAATGGATTTTTTATAACCTTGGTATGTGTTAAAAATGTAATGATATTGTCAAAAGTGTACGAAAGCAACTAAAAATGTGTATGACATTGATATTCGAAAAATAGGTTAACTATGTGTTGAAGGTTTGACTTATTTAGCATGAGTTTAAATTTTGTCCACCTTAAGTTTCCACCACCGACATTTGTGGGATCTATCGTGCGTTTATTGCAGTAATCTAAATCGTTCATCTCGTAGAGCTCGCAAAACAGTATATCCCTAAAAAAATCTACTTGATCTGATATCAATAGATATATAAAAAAATTAATTTTTGATTTATATAATGGATAGTCAATAAGTCAAAAGTTAAACTGTACATGACCGTCAATTTTATCAACCAAAATTCAACTTTTGATATGTCTATTGATGTGTAATCAAGTTGATTTTTTGTGTGAATGTACCACTTTGGAGGTCCTACAAGATCGTATTACTGTAATGAATGTGCAATGGAACTCACAATGGGTGGTAGAAACCCCACGGTTTTCTCCTTAGGTGGAGAAATTTTTGGGTGCCGGGTGGATACCACGTTCTCGATGCATTCGGGCTGTCTATTTCAGCTTTGGATGGCTTGGATTTGGAGAGAGAAAAAGGAGAGAGAGGGTTTCAATCTAGCCAGTCCAACACACTTTTAGATGATCCAGATGCGCGAGCAGGCACAATACATGATACTCACTCGGTACCCAAAAATTTCTCCCTTAGGTGGGAAGAATTTAAACTCATTTAGCATTCGTTGCACCCAGAGGTGGATTTACATTGACTTCAGTGGGGTCAAGTGCCCTTCAATTTAGTAAGAAAGTTCATCTCTAAAAACTAGGACTTAATTTAATATTGTATTTTACATGGAAAAAATATTGTCAAGCTTAACTGTGCCTTGTATATTGAATTTCTTGATCTGCCATTGCTACACCTTACTTGCAACCCTTAGAAATAATAAGCCACTCCAGTGGATCTTGTAGGGTAAAACGACAAGAGTCAAATCTGGCATGTCATCCTATATAGCATTTTTAACAGCTTTTTTCGTCTATGATAAAATATACTTCCTCTATCTCATAGTTTTAGTCCGCTACAATAAGACTTGTCATTTTTTAAGATAAAAATTTGCTGAACATTTCGCACCAATTTAAAGAACTAGTTGAGATTTTTTAATTTGATGCAAAAGAAAAATGTAACATCAACTCAATTTTTCATTGGACGGGTTGATACGTACCGTTGGGTATATATTTTCTGATGAATTGATGTTTTGATGTCCTCAGGTTGCACCAACTATGTTCCTGGCATTGTCAACAATCCCCAATCTATCACAGGTTTCATACATAGGACCAGATGGACTAATGTTCGCATTCTACAATGATGAGGATCAGACACTTGCAGTATTTTCCAACAATTCATTTTCCTCCACATACTATACTCAACCGGTTAATCGTGACACCGGAAAACTATATGGAGCAGCAATCAGTTCAAAATTTATGTCCAAGTTCAACATAAGTTGGTATCAGAATTTCTCAAATCTAAGAACCGGGCATACTTCTTTTGGAATCGGGTGGAATAAAGCTCAAGATCTTTTATTTTCTAGCTCCGCGGCTATTGATGGGAGAGGCGTGATTTCCATAGGAGTCCCAATAAATGTATTCACTGATTTTTTCACTGGGATAGATTTTCTTGGCGGTGATTTTCATTTGGCTGCAAAAGATGGTCATGTTCTTGTGGAAACCAAGCTCCCTAACACTAAAATTTTAGTACAAAATGGCACGGTGTCATTATATGAGAAGAATATGGATGGTGTGATCATAGATTGTAACAAATCATGCAAGTTGTTTGACGGTGAAGGTTACCATTTCAATTTGAAGATTAGAGGAATTAAGCAAGTATTTTACTGCTCACCTATTGAAATTGCAGGAGTTCCATCGGTACGCCTTGATTAAAGCTTGAAACTAGTGCTATTTGACAAGTTTCAGTACCTCTTATCATCATGCTGCCATTTCAGTACACTATTAGTACTAAAATTATGCTAAATTGGCAAGTCAAGTACGAGATAAAATGTTGCAGCCATCTTTGTTATTCTATTTGCCTTATATCTATTAGTCTTAAGATTAATCTTCAGTAGAATGGACGTATTGCTAAAGTAAAAGTTTGTTAATCATTTTGACATGGCATAAAAAAAAATTCCTGGCAAATAAATTAATTCCCTCCTCCAATTGGCTTCCACTGATGCGATTCATGTTAGATATCTCATTTTTCCAGCTTTTCTTTTTAACAATCTTCACTTTCTTATTTGTGCCATACCCGTTTGATTGTTGGAAAAATGCCAAAAGGACAAAAGTAAACACAAGATGTGAAAAAATAACATATGTTGGGTTATGTGTTTTTAGTTACTTTGATAGTAACGTTTTTTTGGTTTTTCAGGTATATGTACTGTCCTTCCCCACAAAAGGATTGGAAAGTCTAGTTCATGAAAAGAGCAATCTTGCCCTCACACTTCTTGTGCTTATGTTTGTTGTAGTACTTATCTCCCCTTGCATTTTCATGACCTTAATTATAAGGGCTACAAGAAGGGAAATGTTCTTGTGTGCCGCGCTTATAAAGCAAATGGAAGCAACTTAACAAGCCGAGCGAAAGAGTTTGAACAAGAGTAGCGCCTTTGCTACAGCAAGCCATGATATTCGCTCTTGTTTGGCAGGCATAACTGGTTGGATTGACCCCTGTCTTGAACAAGCCACTCTTCATTCTGATCTGGCGAATAACTTGAGTCTCATGAAGACTTGTGCTGCAGATCTTCATGGTACTATCCTTGTTTTTCCATGATTTCTACAAAATTATCTTAAAAAAGCAACAACCTCGTTCAATTATTGTTTGAGAAAAAAGTTTCGTACTTATTTTCCCTGTAGAATACTATTTTTGAAACGACAAGCACTTATAACTCAAGTACTTTGAATGAATATAATTTTTATTTGAGAAAGCGAGTTTAAGAATCTATCAACAAAACATAGGACGAAGGTGGTTTCATGATTATCTTGTGAATTCATCAAATTGAGCTAACATGGTATTATCAAACTGAACTCTTTTTTTTTTTTTTCAACTCTTTTTTTTCCCCTGTCAAATTTGGGATATCCATTTTATCTTCCAAAAAAGTAAATCAATGAACTTAAATGTAGAATCCATGAATTTCTACTTATCCCCTAAGAAGGATGAGTGGCAAACACTCTCTATCTGTCATGCCTGTCATGCCAACTTTTGAGTTTATTCAAGTTCCCCAAATGGGCCGAAAATGTGCTTTAAATATCAATGAACTTGAACGTACACCAAAGCAGAAAATTTCCTTCCAACTTTTGAGTTTATTTGTTTCAATTAATTCCATCCAATGTTATTTTGTTGCCTTATCCAATTGTAGATGATGACGAGATGCTACCTACAATAATAATTTCTTACTAAAGATTGAACTGTGTAGGATATATACAACACAATCAAAAAACTGATTAGTTCTATACTTGTTCAATTAATTTTTCTTGTTGCAGGCATATTGAATTCTGTGCTTGATATCAGTAAAATTGAAGCTGGAAAAATGCAACTTGAAGAAGAAGAATTTGACTTGATCAAACTTCTCGAGGATGTCATCAATATGTATTATCCCGATGGGATGAATAAAGGTGTGGATGTTGTGCTTGATCCTTGCGATGGCTCAATCTTCAAATTCTGTCTTGTTAAAGGAGATAGAGGGAAGCTCAAACAAATCTTGTGCAATTTACTTCACAATGCTGTTAAGTTTACATCAGAAGGTCATGCCTCAGTTCGTGCCAAAGTCAAAAAACCTAGTAAAGAAGACGCCATAATAGCTTCCAACCCCAGTGGCATTTTAAAATGTTTCTCAAGGTTGTGTGACAGAAATAATGGAAGTTTCGGTGGCTTGGAAGAGATTCAAACACTAAGGCAGAATCCCAATTGTATGGAGTTTGTATTTGAGGTGGATGATACTGGGAAAGGAGTTCCCAAAGAAAACCAAAATTTTGTTTTTGAAAACTTTGTGCAGGTTAAAGAATCACCCCATAGACATGAAGGTTGTGGTTTGGGACTGGGTATTGTCCAATCACTGGTAAGTAAAAATATATCCGCTGAACTTTTTCTTTAATTGCACATCTCTACGGATGGATTATGGAGAGAATGAAGAGGTAAAGGAAAAAATAGTCCTAAAATTTTTAAGTGTGAACTTCACAGTTAAATTTATAATTGCACACTTTCGCATTCAAACTTAAAATCCGTTTAAGTTGTTTACATTTCACAAATTGGTGTAACAGCTTTTAGTGAAAATATGATTTAATGCTCCTATATATCAATTATATGTCAGGTGCGTCTGATGGGAGGAGAGATCAAAATCATGGATAAAGAGCACGGTGAAAAGGGAACTTGCTTCCGGTTCAATATTTTTCTTGCAGTTAACATACAAGACTCTGAAGACTGCAATAATAGTGATCGCATTTCAACTGATTTTCATCACAAATTGGGGTTGCATCGCTGGTCCCCTACCCCTAAATTAGAAGGGTCCCATGTTGTGCTTCTAATTACCGGCGAAGAACGAAGAAAAATCTCAAAGAAGTTTATTGAAAACTTAGGCATAAAAGTTTCAATTGCTAAGCAAGAGAGAGAGATTTGTCAACTTCTTCAAAGGTTAAAGTGCAAGTTGGACTATTCTCGATTCAATTCTTTAGAAAAGAATGAGTTATGTATGCTTGATTACCTGAGTAAATCTGCCTCCAGTAACTCCAATTCAGCAAGCATTGATGGGTTTTCTGGAATTCATGATCCTTCCTCCAGGAAAAGTAATTCTAAACACTTACCAACCTTCATACTTATTGTTGTTGATGCTTGTGCTGGACCTTTCTCTAAACTAAACTCAGTGGTGGCTAATCTTAAGAGAGAGACTCAAAATATCCAATGCAAGGTTGTTTGGTTAGACAATCCATTCATTCATGCCAAAAGCCCTGAAAAAAATAGACCAAGTCTTTCATGTGATCACATTTTGTCAAAGCCATTTCATGGATCGAGCATACGTCGAGTCTTAGGACTCTTGCCGGAATATGGAGGAATTTACCAATGCAGTTCTCCTATATCAACTAAAGCAACTCAAGAAACTCAACGCACTGTCCACTCGAGTACAATGAGTGAAAGTACCTTGAAGGGGAAAAGAGTTTTGGTCGTCGAAGACGTTGAGATATTATGCAAGCTAGCAACTACTAGTCTTCGTAAACTTGGAGCAATTGTCGATGTTTGTGTGAATGGGAAAGAAGCTTTTGATCGAGTTTGCAACATTCTTGGTGATCAAAGGAGCGAAGGACAATCCCAAGCTCTTCCCTATGACTATATTTTCATGGATTGTGAGGTATTCTCTTGATTGTTTAGTACCCTATAGCACCAACATTTCATGATAGAGCACACAACCCGTTGGAAACTTGTTAAGAAGATATATTTATATGGTTCAATTACATGCAGGAAATATAGAATATACGGTCTTTATTATAATTTAAATGTCTTATATGCCTCACATTCACATGTGTCATCACATTCTAGATCACCTATAAAAAAAAAAAAAAGAGGACTTTTTTGAGCTTTTCTAAAGTCTATTGGAGTATTATGTTTGACTCCTCGAAGTGTCAAGAAAATGCCTACATAGTATCTTGAGGGTGTACTAGCATGTCTCTAGTGTATTTTAGAATGTCCACAAAGTATTCAAAAGAAAAAGGGATAAAGGGCTAGGAAAAACAGGACACTTCTGACGTAAGTGTTGTCATTTGCTCCTGGAGATCTATAAGAAAAACTGAAGCTAATAGAATAATTTGTAGTTCTTAACCATTTGTAATAGAGTCTTTGGTCCAAGGGGTTAGGCTTTGTTTTGATGTTGCTCTTTGTTGTGCTCTATGTTTGTTTATGTAAACTGTTTGGTAGTTGTTGGTTCTTGTTTTTCAGGGGTATGCCCGTTAGATCCTGTATTCCCAAGTTTGTTCGATAAATCTTTAACTTACTCACAAAAAAAAAAAACAAATGTTGTGTCAGACGCTTGTGAAAGAGTGTTTGGAGGTTGTCGTTTACCGCAAGTATGAGAACCAAATCGATACATGACCTCTGGGAAGGTGACTGCACTTCGTGGTGTATAACTACTCTAGACCCGTGGATTCCACGTAAAAAGATACAAATTTCATTTTTTACGTTTATTATGAGAAAATATATAACTTGATTTGGGTTTTTGTAATCTTGATGAAGTTTACTAAACTAAAGTTTCTTTCTTTCTTTTTGATCGGCTTCCTGAACTAAAGTTGCTAACAAATAGCTACTTATCTTTAAAGATCTAAGATCTTCGATTTTTATTATTACCCTTGGTGATAATCATATGTGTTAGGCAATTTTTTTTAATCCTTACAAAGTTTGCACCTATTTTTATGAACAGATGCCGATAATGAATGGTTATGAAGCAACAAAACTCATAAGAATGGAGGAGCAACACTATGGCATCCACATTCCAATCATTGCATTGACGGCTCATGCCATGGCAGAAGAAGCTAGCAAGACCATGCGCGCTGGAATGGACTTTCACTTAATGAAACCATTGCGAGAAGACACGTTGTTAGATGCGATCCGATGCATTGAGATGAAGTGAAATAGACTGACGACATTCAAGATCTACTTTGTCCATTAGATTGGTTCAAAACTTCTTCGTAGAAAAACCAAATTTTTTGTACAGTTCTATGTTCATTTTCCTTGGTATTTTCGCTTTGATCATCAAAGCAATTAATTCTTTGACCTCCACATTGTCTTGTGCCTTTGTGACCTATATTATATCAACATGTTTCTTGTTTTGCTCAACAGGGGGAACTACTCTAAGGTAATGCTGATACAATATGTCTTCTAATACGTTACGGGGTAGAACCAACAACTCTTATAGAACTGCTGCACATATTCAGATAGTTGGACAACATCAGAGTTGGCTTCGCAATAAGCCAACTATATAGCTATGAAAACGATGAACTTAGACCCAAGTGCGTAGTTGTTTCAATGGGTCAATATTTGGAGTTCTTTGTTCAATGATTAGGTTCAAGTTTTTATAATCGCTTGGTGGGACCTCACATACTAGCGCTTGTAGCACATAGCAGGACATAAGCTTCAACTTGACAAATGTTCAGTGAGATTGTTTGCAGGGCAGGATGCCTAGAGACTATGTAGAGTAACGTGTACCTGCATGCACTTTTTGCACTAAAAAGAAATAGCTAAACTGAGTTTGCTAGAGGCAAGTAGTACTGATGGAGTAGTCATGAATCTATGAGGTGTTTTACATTTCAGTTCGAGTAATGAGCTTTTAGAAATTATCTTTGTGTGCAAAAGAGATAAATTAATCTCTTCAAGTTTTCACAGCTAAAGAAGCTGTGACACTTTGGGGTGTATGGTGTCAAACATCGAGACTGCTAAAAGCGTGTCCAACCACTTCTATAGCATGCCTTGAGGGAAATATTGACTTCAAAATGTGGGACACCTTACCGCCTCTTTGCACTTCAACTACACTCCTCAAACCATTTAAACGTGACCTAAGGAATGAATCTCTCTCATAGTAAGAAAGGAATGTATCTCTTTTAGCAACATTAAAACGTGTGTCGAACCATTTGAATGATTACCACATCAGCTTGCTTTAGGACTCAATTGTTACCGTAATAGAAGTATATTCATGGCTAATACGTGGAATATATGGGGTTGTAACTAAGTTAATCGTATGTTCTTTCTTTCTTTCTTTTCTTTATTTTTCTTGCAAATTTAATCCATATACCATGTCGTGTGATACTCCTCCATTTCACTTCCAGTATGATCTGGATTACACAGGTTTTTAAGTTTAAGGAGGAATAATTCTTACTGTAAAATTCGTTGAATTAGTTCTATACTGTGACTGATTTGTGATTTGATTACCTGCAGTCCTAAGTAAAAAATGGTTGGTTTTTTGGGTTGATTTGTTTCTGGACTGAAAACTAAGGAGTTGTAAAGCAAATAAAGATTGTCTTTTTTTATTTGTTAAAAATAAATTGCTTGGCAAAGATAAAATAAGAATTGAAGCCAGGTAAGATCCAAAGTTGGAAGACAAAGCTAATAGCACTCAATAGAAAAAGGGAAATAAAATACTATATCCAGAAAGCTTATTTATCAATTCAAACACTTGAAAGGATTGGAGATTTGGAGTCGCGAGTTGTGTCCCTTGACCCTGTCTTCCGATTCCCGCCGGCCTATCGGGTCTCGGGTGGAGCAGTAGTTTCAATGGTTTTTTCAGCATCAGCTACGACTCAGGAATGCAGATTAGTACACCTAGAGAAGAACGCTCCCGTACCCTTTTTGTCTTAGCAACAATGAATGACCATCCAATGGGCAGAAGGTTCCCAGGAAGTAAAGGAGATCCATATTCTCACAAAAGATACTATTCTGTTATGATTTACTGAATGGGTCTCTCTCTCTCTCTCTCTCTCTCTCTCTCTCTCTCTCTCTCAATCGACTAAATGTATGTATGCACAGAAATGTGTAGTGGGAACAAGCTTAGGGAACCACCAAATGAGATCCATATTCTCACAAAAGATACTATTCTGTTTTGATTTACTGAATGAGTCTCTCTCTCCTAAATAACTGACTACGCCAATTTTGCATTGGTGTGCTAATTCTTGTCCACTTTTGATGATCAAAATTATTCATTTTGTAAAAATCATTAACAAAATAGCAGATCAAAATCAATCACGCTTTTACATAATTAAAAAGTCTCAACAAGGTCTACAAAATCAACACGTCTATTTTGACCCAGAAAATCCATGGTACCTTTTAAGACTCCAGTGGGGATCAGATAAGAGATGAGCTAAATGACAACTCTTGGTATAGAAATCCAGAAATCATGGTTATCACGAAATAGTAACAAAATGGAAAGTGGTGCAGCCATTCCTTAACCAAGAATGCCAAAAGGAGCCATTATATACATGATTTCCAAATCCAAACTAACATCATAAATGTGCATCTCTCTATTATTCTGATAATTGGGAGCAAATGGGATTTTATAATTAGCCGCAGTTTTTTTTCAAGCAGGCCTCTACTGTCTTTCCCTAAAGATAAAAAACTACAACTGAAAACAAACGAGAAAAACAAAAATTCAAACGCCGATTTGTCACCGGAACATTGTACCTCTCCCTACAGTTCATCCTGGAAATAGAAACCGGACAGAATGAGAAAAATTAAAATGATTGATCTTTAGTACAGAATTGAATCAAAACAACTTAAAGTAGATAGAATCCTTACATGTGCAGCCTCATCGGCATCCTTTGTGTCATCGACATCATCATCATCATCAGCGTCATCATCAGCATCCTCAGCCTGGAAAACAGTTTACCACGTAATAAGCACTCAGCTGAAACAAACAAATTAAAAAAGATACACTAATGTGATAAGTCCATAAGCTTACATCAGAATCTATAGGGTCATCCTTTGATTCCTGAGAAAATCAAATCCAGAAGTTAACAAAAGACAGAAAATGCAGAATTAATATTCACCCAGCAAAATGTCCAGACTCGTATAAGCTAGTTATATTTCCCCTCAGGTACTACATGTTGAATATGCAGTAATGCATCTTCAGACATCGAAATACCACGGTAGTTTTGGTCCACTGGATCATTCTAACCTTTGACATGCTAAAAATATTTACAAAGCGCTATATTGCAAATAGAATCACCCATTCACCAATTTAGTAGTATGCCCATTCCACTGGGATGCCAAGGAATAGCCTTTCTACAATCACTCCATTTTGTGACCTACAAATATTAGGGCAGTGTCTCGTTCACTAGAATAAAGATCCAAAGGTCATTCCCTTGGAAGTCCACCTTAGATTTGCTAACCATGCACCAATTTTAGGTGAATACCCATCCCATTGGGAGGCCAAGGAATGGCCCTAAAAAATCATTCCACCAAACCAAACACTACCAATGAGCATTAACATTTTTCGGGGCCAGTTTCCCAACAAAAAGCCAACTTGGCTTTTTGTTTAGTCCTTGTTCAAAAAAAATTCGCATTTGTTATTTTTGTGTCAAACTTTTGTTGATTATTGGTTTATCTTGATGAGAGGAATCAGAAAAGTAAAAAGTTATGACTTGTAGCCTTTTTTTTTTTTTAAAGAATCCAAAAAAAATCCCAAAATGTCCAAAAAGTTAGGGTTTTTTTTTTTTGTGTGGAAACTGGCCCTCAAATATCATGAATATTAGTCATGTACAACCAAAAAAAAGTACCTCCGCCTCGTTCTTCTCTGCCTCATCAAATGCCGTCTTCTCGGCCTACAGAATAATATAATAATCTCAAAACCTGACATATAGGAGGAACTTTCAACAACGTGCTTTTAAGTGACAAAAGGTCAACATACATCCTTGTGTTTGCCCCATGTTTCCTCTGCCAGCTCTTTGGCATATTCCGGATCATCACAAATCAAGACATTGTCAAACAAGGTTCCAGATTTAACCTGACAAAAGAACATGCACCTTACTCAGTCAAAGTCCAAATTTTCCTATACAAATAAAACTTGGAAAGGCAAAAATCGAAATACCTGCCACAACTCAATGCCCACATATTTCAAGCTCGGGAAAACGTAAATATTAGGATCATCCTTAAAATCTGCATGTCATAGTAATTGCAGAAGTCAGTTAACACGAAACATAAAGATGAGAGTTGATATAACATGGAAAGCCTTCAAAAGACAGACAACCACCTGGGTTGGCAATCATAGGTGCCTTCCACTTTCCCTTGTAGTTGGGATTCTTAATTTTCTGCAAAAATGAAATTGACATAAGACGGGTATTCAATCATATGAAATTACTTAGATCAAGAACTCGACAAACCTTTTGTTTCCATGGACCCTTGTACTCAGGATTAGCCATTGTGGGGGTTGTCCACTCGCCATCTTCCTCATCATCCCAGTCTTCAGGCTGAAATTGCAAGCCATGTCCACTCGGTAAAATTTTCCTAATTCCTGGTATATAATATTCAACAGGAAATTGTAAACACATACCTTTTTGGCATCAGGATCTGGTATCTCCTTTGGGATGTCATCGTATCCCTGTGAAGACAATAAAACAGTACAACTAAGTTTCTAAGCTGTCAAATAAACTTAGGGATAAACAAGGACGAGCTGGTATTAAATTGTTTATTACCTCTGGCCTCGTATCTTCAGGATCAGGAATATATTCCTTGTCATCCCAATCTTCAGGCTGCCATCATTAAGTAGTTGAGAAGATGTGGCAAATAAAAAACATTGAATTTATAAAATGTTAAACTCACAAGTATCCAGGCATAACAAATTACCTTCTTGGCCTCTGGGTCCTTGATTTCCTTTGGCGGTAGAAGGTCCCAATCAGAGTATAAGCTACCAGTTCGCTTCTCCTCATTGTCGATAAGGATGCTGTACGTGGCATCCGGGCGGAGGATAAATGTATAGACATGAGTCAGCTGGTCTGTCTCACAAGGAACATCCTTCTTGATCAAGTGATTTGTTTCATTGTACGTAAGAATGGCATGGACTTTCTTGGTGCTGTAGCCACAGATATCTGGACCAAACATGATGCTGTATACAACCGTATGATATCAGAAGTCAGACATTTAACAGATATAACAATATTCTAGAAAGTAAACTGAAAAAGTGTGCTACCTATACGGGGTATCACCACCGAATTTCTTTTGATCGATTCCACTGCCAAGCAACTTCATGTAGCCACCACCGCAGTCAAGCTTCTGTTCATGCTTAACAGAAAACTGGAAAACTAAGGTCTTATCCTTGTTACTAAATTCAGGGTACTCAGCTGATATAGCGTAGAACCTGTAGTCTTCACTGGTCTGGATGCCTGCATCAGGAATTGAAGAGACAAATCAAGCAAAAATCTGAGAGAGAGCGAGCGAGAGAGAGAGAGAGAGAGAGAGAGAGAGAGAGACCCGCCTCTCTTTATAAAACGACCATAAAAAGATTTCTACAGTGTGATAGAGAGATTAATACAAGTTAGAAGGTACCTTTATCATCAGCATCTCCATGCCATTTACCAGAAGTGTAGTTCCACTCCCCAGCCACGTTCTCATCTTTCTTCCAGTCAGATTTCACCCACCGACTTTCCCAACCATCTTTACAGTACACCAGAGAGTAATTATCACATAGCAGCAACAAATAACTATTTAGTGTCAAAGAAAGAATGGGCAGGAAAAAAGGATCGTTCAAAGAAATTATCTACTCCACTTTATCTTTTGATGTTTCGCACTATTTACATTGTGTTACGGGAGACATTTGTTCTACTTATATGATACTTCTGTTGATATGCTTCCTAGCTTTGCAGGTTGTGCAAGGCATACTGCTTTATTGGGGTGCTTAGAGAGCATATGCACACCTAGATAATAGTCTAATCCTCCAAGCCAAAAGAAACTAGATGGAATGAAATTGTTTAAAATATCATTCCAATAATTGTAGTCCACACAGCTGTGGATTCTCTCTTGTACAGTTATTCAGGTACATTAATACAGAGGACTAAGCACTCCGTCACTTACAAAGATAACAAACAAAATCCACAATTATGATTATTTCAGTTCTTCAATTCTCTTCCCGAAATTCATTTTCCAGAAAACAAGGTTCATGGGTTTCAATACTTGTTTCCAATCTCTTTTGCAGAAACCATCACAAATGTTTTTCAAATTCTCAAGAACCATTCCAATTTCCACCCAAATTTTGGCTAATCTAAAAACACTCAAAACACTATTCTGGATACTGCAACTAACGGAGCGACATCCAAATTGGAATTACTACTGCATAACGTCTGAAGATGGCTACACTACACTGTACTGGGTTCCTCGCTGTTTAAACACCCAGATCAGAACAAATAACCAAGCACTCCATGAATCAATTACACATGCCCACAAGTTCAAAAGGAACAAAAATAAATAGAGATTGTCTACAAGTGATTTCTATAACTTCCACGTAAATTGCATCACGAAATTCACAACAGAAACATCTCATTCGGAGCAGCGAGTATCCTTAATTAAAAACAGATCTATCACACGAATTGCAAGTTACCGATTCGACCTAATCAGATCCACAAGATGAATGTAACTACAATGCCAATCATCAACAAGGAAGATCGAACTCAACATCTATATAATAGAAATGCAAGTGAAAGAAAATAAGCAAGCAAGGATAAAAACACGATCTAGAGAAAGAGAGAGTACCGGTAAAACGTTCTTCGAAGAAAACTTCGGCCGACGCGATCGCGAGGAGAGAGAGGGCAATGAGAGAGAGAAGAGTAGGGTTTCGTCTCTCCGTCTCCATGGCTCTAGAGAGAGAGAGAAGCGTTGGTGTGAGACAGAGAGAGGAGGAGGAGGAGACTGTGCTACCATATAGGAAGATCCGTTTTTGCGTGGGGATTTTTTTAACAGTGCATCTATAGTTACTGAGAATATACGAATCAGAAAATGACACGTGTGTTTGAGTGTCATGGATTTGACGTGGCGGAGGTTAATTGGATGAGTGCACGAATTGGAGGGATTCGTACTGCACGACATCTGGCCTGGCTTGGTTGGGGATTTCACGAGATTTGGCCTTGGGATTTTTGCACAATGACAGTCTTTCCACGTGAATATTAAATATAATCAATCAAATACGAAGCCCGTTCTAGAAACAAAAATAAATACTTAAAAAATAATAATCTATTTTCAACTTAAAAATAATAGGCTTACAAAAGTAATTTTTTTATTTTTTTGGCTGGGTTTGATAGATCTCGATAAGAATTTTTAAACAAGATCCATATTACATATTTTTTGATTTCAGTAAGCTTGTTATTTTTAAGTTTGAAAATTATAAATAAATACTTATTTTTTAAGAGGTCTTTTTTTTTTTTTTTGAAAACTTTAAGAGGTCTTTTTGGAACGGGGTGAATAAGCAAGTCTAAATAATTAAAACATGCAACATCAGTTTTTGACTAATCATTTAGGAGTTATTAAAGTTAACAATGTCAAATCCTACATTCGTTATTTCTTGCTCATAATCAAAACCAATGAGCCCTCTAAACTTTTTCCCTTCATTTCATGCATTATTTTTTAAGAAACGATTTTTGAAAGAAAAAAACAGTTTATGTTAAAAATAACAGTTGTATAAAAAAAAGTTTTCGACAAAGAAAACAGTTTTTCGAAACAAAAAACAGTTTTTCAAAACACACACTTTGTTCAATTAAAAACTGTAAATACATCTTTGAGAAATTTTGAAAGAAATGTATTTACACAAACAGTTTTGAAATTTTAAAAACTATAAATGCAGTTTTTTAAAAACAAATTTTTTGTTAAAAAAGTTTTGAAATTTCAAAAATAGTTTTTTTAAAAACTCACTTTATTTACTTATAGTTTTTAAAATTTTTGAAAAAAGAGTTTTTTGTAATAAAAAAAAGTTTCTGTAAAAAACAAAAAAAATCTGAAAAATACAGTTTTTTAAAATTAGTTTTTGAAAACATTGTTGAGAGAGAGAGAGAGAGAGAGAGAGAGCTAGAGAAAATTTGGTTATTGGCAAAATATTGGTAGTTTTGATTATTCAAAGGCCAAAATTTGATGAGTTGCTAATAGGTTGCTAAGTTTGGTTATTCCAATGTGAGCATTTTTTTGAGCAAACATTGCTAACCTTAACAACATTTTGGTTTTGATTATTCTACTGCGGATGCCCTCACTATGGGTTGGATTGGCAAAATAATCTATTTTGACTTATTTTTTTGTCTTTATTTAAGTTTTTTTTTCTGGATTTTTTAGTGTTAAGTTAAATTTTTGTGAATTACTCCACTATTGATTAATCTCCACGAGAGAAATCGAAAAATTAAAAAATTATAATCTCTCGATGAGAGAAATCGAAATTTTAAAAATTATAATCGAAACTCATAATTGTTTGAATAAAAACAAAATTTTGCATTCAAATTATAATTTTTTACTTTTTCGATTCCTCTCATCGAAATGAATCAATAGTCCATAAAACTTACCGCAAAACTAATGAATTTGAATTTTTTTTTTTGCCAAACCAGCCCTATGCTAGGTAAGAAATGGCAATCAATTAGGAAATGATTTACAAAATCTTATTTAAGCTTTTCAGATTTAACTTTGTCTTTCTCTTATAAGGAGGGTTAAAGTACTATGGAAACTATTTTACAATAAAAATAGCAATTTTGATACAAAAGAAAAAATTATTCTTTAAACTACTCGAAGAAGTGAGAGTAAGCTAGTCCAAACACCTAGTTATTAAAAAAAAAGTACTCGACTAAATTGTTGAAAGAAATTAGTAAAGATTACTTGTATATTTTGGTAACGATAACATATGATTCTTAGAGCATCCACAATGAATTAACCAAAATCATAGGGTTGCTAAAATTAGTAATGTTTCCTCAAAAAAGTGCTCACAGTGACATAGCCAAACTTAATAACCTCTTAGTAACTCATCAAATTTTAGTCTTGAATAATCAAAACTAGCAACATTTTGCCAATAACCAAATTTAGTGGTTCTCACGTTTTCTCAACTTCCATCTCTCTCTCTAACCCTAAAGAAGCCGTCGCCTCGCATCTCCTCCTTCCCCTCCCCACAAGGTTTTACGCCCCAATGGGTGACGGGAGGGGAGGGATTTCTCCCCCTCGTGGGGTTTTTCCATCTCCTGATCTTAGATCTTGGAGGTTTTCTCTTCTTCCCCCTTCACCCCCATCCTCCTCCACCCTAAACCACCATCCATCGCATCTCCTCCTCCTCTTTCGCCGTGTAGTCCGACGGCTTTTGGAGCTAGTGCCTTGTAGATCGTGGTCGCCGGAGGCATCCTCTCCCGCCGGAGTAGGAGATCTAGGTTGATGGATGAAGTCTACTCCGATACGGCGAACTCTATTCGGTTTCGTTACCAGTTTTTCTCTTTTTTGTTCTCTTCTTTGGTGTCCCTTATGTGAGATTTCTCCCCGTTTGTGGGGCTTCTATACCACTGTGTGAGTATTTTTGGTTATTTTTTGCAGTGCTCCGACTGTTTGGAGCGATAGTTTCGTTGGAGTGGGGTGTAGTCTTTGGACTGAATCCCTTTCTGTTTGGTTTCTTGATCCCTTGTTTAGGGATGGAGTTTTCTCTTGATGTACTGTTTCTTGGATTTATAATATTATCTGTTATCGTTTTGGCCAAAAAAAAAATTGCCGATATTGTAACAAGATGTGGTCCGACTAAATTTATAATCCAATCTCTTGTCTCCTCGCTAATGTGATTATTCAAAGGGGAACTTATATAGGGATCCTCTCTTGTAGAAATACAAATCCTAAATTACCATTTCTCTCTCCTAATCTTCAAAATCTTTCTCTCTTATTTTTTCTAATTAACCCAATTCTCTCTCCAATCCTTTCAAACGCTTGTCTTACCTAATCATTTTAGTTCTTTCTCTCTCCTAATTGAAAACCCCCATTTTCAACAGATGAGGATTTGAAAACATGATAGTTTTCTGTAAATATGTCACGAACCCTGGAAAACTACCATGAAATATACAAATACATCAAATTTCTGTAAAACTACCATGAAATCAACCATATATAATCATGACATATTTTTGCAAAACTATCACGAAATCATCCATGTATAATACATCAAGTTACACCTACAAACACATCATGAAAATCATGACAAAAATTTATCCTACAAACACATCATGGAAGTTATGACATTTTCGTAAATTACCATTTAGTCATGTTTGGACAAAACCTAGTAACATTGACGAAGGACGGAACCCGGGAACGGAGGAGGATGAAACCGTAATAGATATAACAGACCACTACAACAACATGACATTTACAAGGGATCGATGTCACAACAAACAAAATCTAGCAGAAATCAACAAAGATTTGAGCAAACAACAGATTGTAATTTAGTACCCGTTCTAAACGAGAATTACAGTAACCCAATGACACAAGGATTGACAAATTTTCAGGTTGATATGTATTGAAGAAAACATCAAATTGCTTCATAAACGCACACTTCGCACTCTCACTATATTTTCACGGGATCAGTTTCTCTCAATTTTATGAGGAATGCTAGGCTGGGCACCCCCAGAAAGGTTTACTATCACTGGAAAGTGGGCACACATCTGTAACTTAATCATGAATTTATATGATATATCTTTGAAAAAATACAAAACACACTTTCCTTTACATCAATACCAAGATCGCTAGATCATCGTCATAGCGGAGTGAAATGGCAAAACAAAATCGGAGTGTGGTTGCCGGCGATGGCCTGATGGCATGGGAGGGCGGCGGTGCAACAATGTGGTTGACAGTGGCGTTCAACGACTATGGGGTTGGCGACAATGGTGGGGTTAACGGTGATGGTGGGGTTGATTGACGATGGTGGGGCGGAAACGGCAGAGGTGATCAGCGATGGTGGATATATGGGTTTCTCGAAGAAATAGGAGGAGAGAGAGAAACAATTTTGTTGGGATTTGCATAATCCCTAAAATTGTTGAAATTGCAAATCGTATATGCTATATATATACTAGGTGAACGGCCCGTGCTAACACGAGGTGTCTCATGCCTAGTATCATTTTGGCTGAAGTATTGGTATTGTAAATTGAGGCAGTGTATATGTTTTGCAAGCAGTTTGCATATATTTGCATATCCTTTTAAGATAGAGTTAAGTTCATTACACAAAATAGAGATTGCAAGAGTTTAAAAGAAAATTATACAAACTAAAAGATTTGCGTTAAGTGCTGGAAAGTATTGAAGTTAGAATAAGAGATGCCCAATAAATCAAAATAAATATCCCAACTAACGAACGAGATCAGAAGATGCTGCTGAGGTTTTATTAATAGAAATTCAATTTTCACAACTAAAAGGGTTAAAGGAGTGAGAACAATCATTCTTATAGCAACAAAATGTTAGTAAGCTCCCTTTACGGTCTATAAGAAATGAGAGAAGGAAAAGATTCATGAAAATTTTCACTTTTTATTCAAAAGCAGTCAAAATTAGTACTGATGACAATTAGCCGCCGGTCTTTCACAAAACAGGTTCTTCTTACGTCATTCAACTAAATTGTTAGCCTAGCAAATATTTGAAGACAATTACAACTGTCATTTTGTATCATGGTAAACAAATAGGTAGATGACTGGTGACTGTATTTTCGAAGTACCAAAAAAAAAAAAGATGACTAGTGACTGAGTCCAAAATATGTACAAACTGATGGCCTTGAGCAAGCAAACTCACCAAGTTACTTCTTGTGGACCTTCATGAGTTTCAAGTAGAATATTGACATTATGCACTTTTATGGCTATTCCATCGGTAGTTTGCCAAAAAAAAAAAAAGGATCAAACAGACAGCTTGATCCATAACTCAATGAAGGGTAGCAAGATGCTGGAACATTACCATCGCTCAGAGAGAAAGCTGCTTATGAAAATGCATAGAAAAAAAATATGTCAAATTTTTTATGCATAGATACATACTAAGACATATGGGAAAACATTTAAATCCAAACTTCTAAAATAACAATACTGTTGTTACAACTTTGTACAGAAGACAAATATCGGCGATAAACCTTATCATCACTAGAATGATCCACTACAATTCTATCTTTTGCATCATTATCTTTTCCTAGATTGAAAAGTCTCCATAAGTCTGGTTGACAGGGCAACACAACGCATTGACTTTTCACACATAAAATAAAAAGGAGAAAAAAGGTTAGAACATAAGGGCTTATATATTTTTTAATTCCTTAGACAGTTACAGCTAATTTATGGTGCGACATAGGTTACAAATGTAATATCTTACCTCATAGATTCATGTAAATACAAATCAAAGGCTTGTGCACAAAAATGTCGGCTAGTGTCCACTGAAGCTAGTAACTCAAACAACAATAAGATATTACAACAAAAAGACATGTAATAGTGCATAAGGCAGTCTAGAATTCAATGAACTACTATAAAGGAGAAACTTTGCATTCCCTGCGCTTGAAGCGTTGAGGTGGCTCACAATTCCTCCTATCAGTACGAGTGAATCCAGACAACCATGGAGTGAATAGCACATGACACACAGTACTGGAAGCATCAAATTAAGGATGAAATTCATAAAGCATATGCTGCATAAATAAAAAGGTAAACAAATTAAGCATGTCCAGCCCTTGCAATTTAATTCACAATCCTGTTAAGTTTACATCAGAAGATCATGTCTCAGTCCGTGCCATAGTCAAGAAACCTAGTAAAGAAGACACCATAATTGCTTCCAACCGCAATGGCATTTTGAAATGTTTCTCAAGGTTGTGTGACAGGAATAATGGAAGTTTCAGTGGCTTGGAAGAGATTCAAACACTAAGGCAGAATCCCAATTGTATAGAGTTTGTATTTGAGGTGGATGATACTGGGAAGGGAGTTCCCAAAGAAAATCAGAAATCTGTTTTTGAAAACTTTGTGCAGGTTAAAGAATCGCCCCATAGACATGAAGGTTGTGGTTTAGAACTGGGTATTGTCCGATCACTGGTAAGTAAAATGTATCCGCTGAACTTTTTCCAAGTGTGAACTTTGCATTCAAATTATAATAGCAAACTTTCACATTCAAACTTAAAATCTGTTTAAGTTGTTTATATTTCACAAATTGGTGTAACAACTTTCAGTGAAAATGTGATTTAATGCTCCTATCAATTATATGTCAGGTGCGTCTGATGGGGGGAAAGATCAAAATCATGGATAAAGAGCACGATGAAAGGGAAACTTGCTTCCAACTCAATATTTTTCTTGCAGTTAACATGCAAGACTCAGAAGACTGCAATACTAGTGATCGCATTTCAATTGATTTTCATCACAAATTGGGGTTGCATCGCTGGTTCCCTACCCCTAAATCAAAGGGTCCCATGTTGTGCTTCTAATTACCGGCGAAGAACGAAGAAAAATCTCAAAGAAGTTTATTGAAAACTTAGGTATAAAAGTTTCAATTGCTAAGCAAGAGAGAGAGAATTGTCAACTTCTTGAAAGGTTCAAGCACAAGTTGGACTGTTCTCGATTCAATTCTTTAGAAAAGAATGAGTTATGTATGCTTGATTACCTAAGCAAATCTGCCTCCAGTAACTCCAATTCAACAGGCATTGATGGGTTTTCAGGAATCCATGATCCTTCCTCTAGGAAAAGCAATTCTAAACACTTACCAACCTTCATACTTATTGTTGTTGATACTTGCTGGACCTTTTTCTAAACTAAACTCAGTGGTGACTAATCTTAAGAAAGAGACTCAAAATATCCAATGCAAGGTTGTTTGGTTAGACAATCCATTCATTCGAGCCAAAAGCCCTGAAAAAAATAGGCCAAGTCTTCCATGTGATGGATCAAGCATACATCGAGTCTTAGGACTATTGCCGGAATATGGAGGAATTTACCAATGCAGTTCTCCTATGTCAACCAAAGCAACTCAAGAAACGGAATGCGGTGTCCACTCAAGTACTTTGAGTGAAAGTAGCTTGAGTGGGAAAAGAGTTTTGGTCGTTGAAGACGTTGAGATATTATGCAAGCTAGCAACTACTAGTCTTCATAAATTTGGAGCAATTGTCGATGTTTGTGTGAATGGGAAAGAGGCTTTTGATCAAGTTTGCAAAGTTCTTACTGATCAAAGGAGCGAAGGACAATCCCAAGCTCTTCCCTATGACTATATTTTCATGGATTGTGAGATATTCTCTTGATTGTTAATACCCTATAGCACCAACACTTCAATGACACTCCAATACTTATATTTTGAAACGATAGAGCACACAACCCGTTGGAAACTTGTTAAGAAGATATATTTATATGGTTCAATTACATGCAAGAAATATAGAATATATGGTCCTTATTATAATAAAAATGTCCTATATGCCTCACATTCACATGTGTCATCGCAAAAAAAAAAAGACTTTTATGAGCTTTTCTAAAGGCTATTGGAGTATTCATTTTGACTCCTCAAAGTGTCAAGAAAATGCCTACATAGTATCTTGAGGGTGTCCTAGCATGTTTCTAGTGTATTTTAGAATATCCAAAAGAAAGGGGGAAAAAGGGCTAGAAAAAACAGGACAGTTCTAACATAAGTGTTGTCATTAGCTCCTGGAGATCTATAAGAAGAACTGATGCTAATAGAATAATTTGTAGTTCTTAGCCATTTGTAGTAGAGTCTTTGGTCCAAGGGTAAAGGTTCTGATTTTGCTCTTTGTTATGCTCTTTGTTTGTTAGGGAGCCTGTTTGGTAGTTGTTGGTTCTTGTATTTCAGGGGTGTGACCCTTAGATCCTATATTCCCAAGTTTATTCTATAATCCTTTAACTTACTCAAAAAAAAAAAAAAAAAGTGTTGTGTCAGACGCTAATGAAGAGAGTGTTTGGAGGTTGTCATTTACCGCAAGTATGAGAACCAATTCGATACATGACCTCTGGGAAGGTGACTGCGCTTCTTGGTGTATAACTACTCTAGTCCCGTGGATTCCACATAAAAAAGGCACAAATTTTATTTTTTATGTTTATTATGATAAAATATATAACTTGATTTGGATTTTTGTAATCTTGATGAAGTTTACTGAACTAAAGTTTCTTTCTTTCTTTTTGATCGGCTTCCTAAACTAAAGTTGCTGACAAATAGCTACTTATCTTTAAAGATCTAAGATCTTTGATTTTCATTATTACCCTTGGTGATAATCAGATGTGTTAGTCAATATTTTACTCATAAGAATGGAGGAGCAACACTACGGCATCCACATTCCAATCATTGCATTGACGGCTCATGCCATGGCAAAAGAAGCTAGCAAGACCATAGACGCTGGAATGGACTTTACCTTAATGAAACCATTGTGAGAAGTCATGTTGGTAGATGTGATCCGATTCATTGAGATGAAGTGAAATAGATCGATGACATTCAAGACCTATTTTGTCCTTTAGAAGATTGGTTCAGAACTTCTTTGTAGAAAAACCAAATTTTTTGTACAGTTCTATGTTCATTCTCCTTGCTATTTTTGCTTTGATCATCAAAGTAGTTAATTCTTTGACCTCCACATTGTCTTGTGCCTTTGTGACCTATATTATATCAACATGTTTCTTGTTTTGCTCAACAGGGGGAACTACTCTAAGGTAATGCTGATACAATATGTCTTCTAATACGTTACGGGGTAGAACCAACAACTCTTATAGAACTACTGCACATATTCAGATAGTTGGACAACATCAGAGTTGGCTTCGCAGTAAGCCAACTATACAGCTATGAAATAGATGAACTTAGACCCAAGTGCGTAGTTGTTTCAATGGGTCAATATTTGGAGTTCTTCGTTCAATGATTAGGTTCAAGTTTTTATAATCGCTTGGTGGGACCTCACATACTAGCGCTCATAGCACGTAGCTGGACATAAGCGTCAACTTGACAAATGTTCAGTGAGATTGTCTGCAGATGGCTGGGTGATAATGGGGGCAGGATGCTCTAGAGACTATGTAGAGTAACGTGTACCTGCATACACTTTTTGCACCAAAAAGATATAGCTTAATTGAGTTTGCTAGAGGCAAGTAGGTAGTACTGATGGAGTAGTCCTGAATTTGGATGCAAATGGCTGTGTTTTCTCCATGGAATATATGGGGTGTTTTACATTTCAGTTTGAGTAATGAGCTTTTAGAAATTATTTTGTGTGCGAAAGAGAGAAATTAATCTGTTCAAGTTCCCTACCGAAAGAAGCTGTGACACTTTGGAGGTGTATGGTCTCAAACATCAAGACTGCTAAAAGCGTGTCCAACCACTTCTATAGCATGCCTTGAGGGAAATATTGACTTCACAATGTGGGACACCTTACCACCTCTTTGCACTTCGACTACACTTCTCGAACCATTTAAACGTGACCTAAAGAATGAATCTCTCTCATAGTAAGAAATGAACGTATCTCTTTTAGCAACATTAAAACGTGTGTCGAACCATATGAATGATTATCACATCAGCCAGCATTAGGACTCAATTGTTTCCGTAATAGTAGTATATTCATGGCTAATATGTGGAATTTATGGGGTTGTAACTAAGTTAATCGTATGTTCTTTCTTTCTTTCTTTTCTTTATTTTTCTTGCAAATTTAATCTATATACCATGTCGTGTGATACTCCTCCATTCCACTTCCAGTATGATCTGGATTACACAGGTTTTTAAGTTTAAGGAGGAATAATTCTTACTGTAAAATTCGTTGAATTCGTTCTATACAGTGACTGATTTGTGATTTGATTACCTGCAGTCCTAAGTAAAAAATGGTTCGTTCTTTGGGTTGATTTGTTTCTGGACTGAAAACCAAGGAGTTGTAAAGCAAATGAAGATTGTCCTTTTTATTTGTTAAATAAATTGCTTGGCAAAGATAAAAATAAGATTTGAAGCCGGGTAAGATCCAAATTTGGAAGACAAAGCTAACTGCACTCAATAGAAAAAAGAGAAATAAAATACTATATCCAGAAAGCTTATTTATCAATTCAAACAATTTAGAGGATTGGAGATTTGGAGTCGCGAGTTGTGTCCCTTGACCCTGTCTTCCGATTCCCGCCCGCCTATTGGGTCTCGGGTGGAGCAGTAGTTGCAATGGTTTTTTCAGCATCAGCCACGAATCAAGTTTGCAGATTAGTACACCTAGAGAAGAACGCTCTCATACCCTTTTGTCTTAGCAACAATGAATGAGCAGAAGGTTCCCAAGAAGCAAATGAGATCCATATTCTCACAAAAGAATTCTGTTCTGATTCACTGGATGAGACTCTCGAAAAAAATTTAAAAAAAAACACCACCACACCACAAGCACCACACCACAAGCACTAAACCCGCAAGTATCCTAAAGGAGAGCTTTTATTTTGGAATTGAATCCTACCCTCCAAAGGAAAAATTATTCAATGTCCCTGGGCAATCCAGGCCTCTCCTCAACCACATATTTCTGTAAGATCCAAGAATAAGCATATGACCTAACAAAAATGTGTGATAGGAAGAGGTTCTCGTCCACTTTTGATGATCAAAATGATTCATTTTCTAAAAATCATTAAAAAAAAACTTTCTAAAAATCATTAAAAAAAAAAAAAAAGAGATCAAAATCAACCATGTTTTTACATAATTGAATGTCAAGGAATGACCCAGAAAATCCATGGTACCCATTACGACTCCAGTGGGGACCAGATAAGCTGTGAGCTAAATAACAACTCTTGGTATAGAAATCCACGAATCTTGGTTATCACGAAATAGTAACAGAACGGAAAGTGGTGCAGCTATTCCCAAACCAAGAATGCCAAACGGGGCCATTATACATGATTTCCAAATCCAAACTAACATCATAAATGTCCATCTCTATTATTCTGATAATCGGGAGCGAATAGGATTTATAATTAGCCGCAGTTTTTTTGCAAGCAGGCCTCTACTGTCTTTACCTAAAGATAAAAAACTACAACTGAAAACAAACGAGAAAAACAAAAATTCAAACGCCGATTTGTCACCGGAACATTGTACCTGTCCCTACAGTTCATCCTGGAAATACAAACCAGACAGAATGAGAAAAATTAAAATTATTGATCTTTAATACAGAATTGAATCAAAACAACTTAAAGTAGATAGAATCCTTACATGTGCAGCCTCATCGGCATCCTTTGTGTCATCAACATCATCATCGTCTTCGGCATCAGCGTCATCGTCGGCATCCCCAGCCTGGAAAACAGTTTACCACATAATAAGCACTCAGCTGACACAAACAAATTAAAAAAGACACACTAAGGTGATAAGTCCATAAGCTTACATCAGAATCTATAGGGTCATCCTTTGATTCCTGAGAAAATCAATCCAGAAGTTAACAAAAGACAGAAAATGCAGAATTAATATTCACCCAGTAAAATATTCAGACTAGTATAAGCTAGTTATATTTCCTCTCAGGTACTACATGTTGAATATGCAGTAATGCATCTTCAGACCTCGAAATACTAGGGTAGTGTTTGGTCCCCTGTATCATTCTGACCTTCGACAATAATTGACATGCTAAAAATATTTACAAAGCTTTATATTGCAAATAGAATCACCCATTCACCAATTTAGTGGTATACCAATTCCACTGGGATGCCAAGGAATAGCCTTTCTAAAATCATTCCATTTTGTGACCTACAAATATTAGGGCAGTGTCTCGTTCACTAGAATGAAGATCCAAAGGTCGTTCCCTCGGAAGTCCACCTTAGATTTGCTAACCATTCACCAATTTTAGGTGAATACCCATCCCATTGGGAGGCCAAGGAATGACCCTAAAAAATCATTCCACCAAACCAAACACTACCAATGAGCATTACCATTTCTCGGGGCCAGTTTCCCAAAAAAAGCCAACTTGGCTTTTTGTTTAGTCCTTAATCAAAAAAATTCGCATTTGTTATTTTTGTGGATAATTGGTTTATCTTGATGAGAGGAATCGGAAAAGTAAAAAGTTATGACTTGTACCCAAAAAACTTGGGGTTTTTTTTTTTTTTTTTGGGAAAATGGCCCTCAAATATCATGAATATTAGTCATGTACAACCCAAAAAAAGTACCTCTGCCTCGTTCTTCTTCTCTGCTTCATCAAATGCCGTCTTCTCGGCCTGCAGAATAATATAATAATATCAAAAACTGACATATAGGAGGAACTTTCAACAACGTGCTTTTAAGGGACAAAAGGTCAACATACATCCTTGTGTTTGCCCCATGTTTCCTCTGCCAGCTTTTTGGCATATTCCGGATCATCACAAATCAAGACATTGTCAAACAAGGTTCCAGATTTAACCTGACAAAAGAACATGCACCTTACTCAGTCATAGTCTAAATGTTCCCATACAAATAAGACTTGGAAGGGAAAAAATCGAAATACCTGCCACAACTCAATGCCCACATATTTCAAGCTCGGGAAAACGTAGATATTAGGATCATCCTTAAAATCTGCATGTCGTAGTAATTGCAGAAGTCAGTTAACACGAAACATAAAGATGAGGAGTTGGGATAACATGGAAAGCCTTCAAAGACAGACAACCACCTGGGTTGGCAATCATAGGTGCCTTCCACTTTCCCTTGTAGTTGGGATTCTTAATTTTCTGCAAAAATGAAATTGACATAAGATGGGTATTCAATCATATGAAAGCACTTAAATCAACAACTCGACAAACCTTTTGTTTCCATGGACCCTTGTACTCAGGATTAGCCATTGTGGGGGCTGTCCACTCGCCATCTTCCTCATCATCCCAGTCCTCAGGCTGAAATTGCAAGCCATGTCCACTCTGTAAAATTTTCCTAATTCCTGGTATATAATATTCAACAGCAAATTGTAAACACATACCTTTTTGGCATCAGGATCTGGTATCTCCTTTGGGATGTCATCGTATCCCTGTGAAGACAATAAAACAGTACAACTAAGTTTCTAAGCTGTCAAATAAACTTAGGGATAAACAAGGACGAGCTGGTGTTAAATTGTTTATTACCTCTGGCTTCGTATCTTCAGGATCAGGAATATATTCCTTGTCATCCCAATCTTCAGGCTGCCATCATTAAGTAGTTGAGAAGATGTGGCAAATAAAAAAACATTGAATTTATAAAATGTTAAACTCACAAGTATCCAGGCGTAACAAATTACCTTCTTGGCCTCTGGGTCCTTGATTTCCTTTGGCGGTAGAAGATCCCAATCAGAGTATAAGCTACCAGTTTTCTTCTCCTCATTGTCAATAAGGATGCTGTAGGTGGCATCCGGGCGGAGGATAAATGTATAGACATGAGTCAGCTGGTCTGTCTCACAAGGAACATCCTTCTTGATCAAGTGATTTGTTTCATTGTACGTAAGAATGGCATGGACTTTCTTGGTGCTGTAGCCACAGATATCTGGACCAAACATGATGCTGCATACAACCATATGATATCAGAAGTCGGACATTTAACAAAGATAACAATATTCTTGAAAGTAAACTGAAAAAGTGTTACCTATATGGCGTATCACCACCGAATTTTTTTTGATCGATTCCACTGCTAAGCAACTTCATGTAGCCACCACCGCAGTCAAGCTTCTGTTCATGCTTAACAGAAAACTGGAAAACCAAGGTCTTATCCTTGTTACTGAATTCAGGGTACTCAGCTGATATAGCGTAGAACCTGTAGTCTTCACTGGTCTGGATGCCTGCATCAGGAATTGAAGAGACAAATCAAGTAAACGTCTGAAACTCAGAGAGAGAGAGAGAGAACAAAAGAAACCCGCCTATCTTTATAAAACAACCATAAAAAGATTTCTACAGTGTGATAGAGAGATTAATACAAGTTAGAAGGTACCTTTATCATCAGCATCTCCATGCCATTTACCAGAAGTGTAGTTCCACTCCCCAGCCATGTTCTCATCTTTCTTCCAGTCAGATTTCACCCACCGACTTTCCCAACCATCTTGACAGTAAACCAAAGAGTAATTATCACATATCAGCAACAAATAACTATTTAGTGTCTGACAGTAAACACTAGTTCCAAAGAAAGAATGGGCAGGAAAAAAGGATCGTTCAAAGAAATTATCTCCTCCACTTTATCTTTTGATGTTTCGCATTATTTACGTTGTGTCACGGGAGACATTTGTTCTACTTATATGATACTTTTGTTGCTATGCTTCCTAGATTTGCGGGTTGTGGAAGGCATACTACTTTACTATACCTTGCCATGCGGGTTGTGCACGGTTTTCCTCATTATCCTATCCGTGCAGCTTGTGCAGGGGAGCACGCACTTTTCTTTTCTTATTTTCTTTTCCTTCTTTGTTTCCTGGGATATGCCTCTTGTAAACAAGTATATTCGTTTAACCTCTTTTATATTTCAAGTTAATTTACCCCCAAAGAAAGTAACTCAACCGTTAAAGCAAAAGGTTACAAGAACCTATCTCCTGTTTCTGCGTGATGAACTTTTTGGTTATTTGATCGCACTTTTCCCTATATCGATGTGTCTATATCAGCTTGCAGATTAAATACGAGTGCGATATCGGTAAACGCGTGCACACAAGTATACATATTGTTATTGGGGTGCTTAGAGAGCATATGCACACCTAGATAACAGTCTAATCCTACCAGCCAAAAGAAACTAGATGGAATGAAATTGTTTAGAGTTTAAAATATCATTCCAATAATTGTAGTCCACACAGCTGTGGATTTCTCTCTTGTACAGTTATTCAGGTACATTAATACAGAGGACTAAGCACTCCGTCACTTACAAAGATAACAAACAAAATCCACAATTATCTATTCTAATATATAAAGGGAGAGCACTACTTTGGTGTCTCCCTTTTTTGTCATGCTTTTTCATTTCCAAAATTGTACACCCAACTGAATTCATTAGAGACTTAATTGCAAGGGCATAACAGACAAAATCAACACCAATAACCACCAAACCCAATAACTACCCACCCCCACGTCAGTTTCCCTCCCACCAAACCCAAAAACTACCTCTTCTCTCATTGTTTTACCACTGAAGAGCACTTGTGCATAGATATCCACGCTGCCTAGGAAAGGTTTTACATCTTCACTCTACTCCAGTCCAGAACTGAACCGTAGCCGTACTCCACCTACTCCACGGTACATACCTTTCTTATCCTCTCAGAACTCATATCCATATGTATATCTATTGGCTCTACATGATCACGTGGTTTGGTACATAGCATCACTTTTCTGGGCCATCTTTTCCATATTTATCAAAGTAAATTATTACGGCTTCGTTTGGTTTTTGATTATGTGGTGTGGATGCTGCTTTTTTTACCCTCACTAATACCTAGGATTTGCTCATTGAGTATCGATTTGGAGGTCGTGATTATCAGTGAATAATAACAGTCTTCGTTCGGTTTTTTTATTATATGGTGTGGATGCTGCTTTTTTTACCCTCACTAATGGTGGGATTTGCTCATTGAGTATCGATTTGGAGGACGTGATTATCAGTGAATAATAGTGAAGAGAGAATAACAGTGGTTGTACTTTTTCTTTTTTTTTTTTGTACTTTTTAAAAAACAATTAAAAAAAAACAACCCCTTTACAAGTGTTCCACCACCCAAAACCTTAAAAATCCGTCCTCCCACGTTCAAGACTCAAGACTCAATACATGCAGTTGCTTCCATCCAATCCAAAACCAAAAAACGCTCCACTTTCAAAACACACACTCCACGTTCAATTCTCCACTTTAAAGACTCATGGTGCAATGAACGGAAAAAAATTAAAAACAGAAATGCAACATTTCGTGGATTTTGTGATATTTGAAAATGAAAATTTTCACATTTCGTGGATTGTGGGTCACAATAAAAACTAGAGGTTGGGGCACACGCATCGCGTGTGCAGGTCGGATTTTCACAGCATTTGAAAAAATTTGATCAAACAATAAGTGAAAAGCATTTTTACAAAAACGTTGTGAAAATCCGACTTGCGATGCGTGTGCCCCAACCTCTAGTGTTTAATTATTTCAGTTCTACAATTCTCTTTCCGAAATTAATTTTCCAGAAAACAAGGTTCATGGGTTTCAATACTTGTTTCCAAATCTCTTTTGCAGAAACCATCACAAATGTTTTTCAAATTCTCAAGAACCATTCCAATTTCCACCCAAATTTTGGCTAATCTAAAAACACTCAAACACTATTCTGGATACTGCAACTAACGGAGTGACGTCCAAATTGGAATTACTACTGCATAACGCCTGGAGATGCCTACACTACACTGTACTAGGTTCCTCGCTGTTTAAACACCCAGATCAGAACAAATAACCAAGCACTCCATGAATCAATTACACATGCCCAAGTTCAAAAGGAACAAAAATAAATAGAGATTGTCTACAAGTGATTTCTATAACTTCCACGTAAATTGCATCACGAAATTCACAACAGAAACATCTCATTCGGAACAGCGAGTATATCCTGAATTAAAAACAGATCTATCACACGAATTGCAAGTTACCGATTCGACCTAATCAGATCCACAAGATGAATGTAACTACAATGCCAATCATCAACAAGGAAGATCGAACTCAACATCTATATAATAGAAATGCAAGTGAAAGAAAATAAGCAAGGATAAAAACACGATCTAGAGAAAGAGAAAGTACCGGTAAAACGTTCTTCGAAGAAAACTTCGGCCGACGCGATCGCGAGGAGAGAGAGGGCAATGAGAGAGAGAAGAGTAGGGTTTCGTCTCTCAGTCGCCATGGCTCTAGAGAGAGAGAGAGAACTGTTGGTGTGAGACAGAGAGAGGAGGAGGAGGAGACTGTGTTACTATATAGGAAGATCCGTTTTTGCGTGGGGATTTTTTTAACAGTGCATCTATAGTGTTGAGAATACACGAATCAGAAAATGACACGTGTGTTTGAGTGTCATGGATTTGACGTGGCGGAGGTTAATTGGATGAGTGCACGAATTGGAGGGATTCGTACTGCACAACATCTGAGCTGGCTTGGTTGGGGATTTCACGAGATTCGGCATTGGGATTTATGCATAAAACAATGGCAGTGCTTTTCCCTGTGAATCTTAAATAATCAATCAAATACAGGTTACTATGGACTGGATTAGTAAAATAAGCTATTTTGATTTTTTTTTTTGCTGTCTTTATTCAAGTTTTTTTTTCGTATTTTTTACGTTTATTTCAAATTTTCATGGATTCTTGATTAATCTCGAAGAGAGAAATCAGAAAATTAAAAAATTATAATATCTCGACAAAAGGAATCAAAAAATTAAAAGATTATAATCAAATTAAGCTAAAAAAATCTGAGTTCGGATCATAATTTATTATTTTTCTAATTTCTCCTATCGAGATGTACAATAATTTATACAAATTTGACACAAAACTTACAAATTTAAAAAGAAATTGAATATAGACAAAAAAAAAAAAAAAGGATCGACTGCTTTTTTTTTTTTTTTGGCCAAACGAGACCTATGCTAGCTAAAAAAGGGCAATCAATTATGGAAATGATTTACAAAATCTTATTTAAGCCTTTCAGTTTTAACTTTAGGCTTGTTTGATAGTATAATTCAGCATTTAAAATTGAATTAATTAAGTAATAAGTGTTACTACTTAATTCTAATTGAATTTTTGTATACTTTCATTCAACGACCATACCACCACCACCACGCCGTTGCCGCCACCCTAACACCACCATTACACAACCACTACTCCACCACCAGCACCATTCCACAACTCCACCACCACTACCATGCTGCCGCCACCACCACCACAATGCCACCATTGCAAAACCACCACTCTATCACCACCAACACTCCACCGCTCTACCACCACCACTATTACCACTGCACCACGACCACCACTACAACCCACCACCACACTACCACCACCACTACCACGTTGTCGCCGCCCCCGCCGCCACCACCACCACAACGCCACCATTGTACAACCATTACTCCGCCACCATTGTACACCACCATCAATCCATCGCCACCCCACAATTACACAGCCACCACTCCAACACCGCCACCACTCCCACTCCATCCCCACCCTCGTCACTCCACCACCACTGCCACCCTCGCTCCATCACCACCAACCCACTACCACCACCACAATCACCACTCCATTGTGACTATTAGTAAACTAAGAGAGAATTAGAACTAAAATTAATGCATCATTTTTTTTAATTCAGTGCTTAATATATTTATCAAACAGTTTTTTAGCTTAAAAAATTCAGCATTCAATTTTTGGTACTTAATTTTTCAGTTTTATCAAATATCCCCTTTGTCTTTCTCTTATAAGGAGGGTTAAAGTCTCTTATAAGGAGGATTAAAGTACTATGAAAAAAAATTTACAATAAAATAGCAATTTTGATACATAAGAAATAATTATTCTTTAAACCACTCGACCAAATGAACGTAAGCTGGTCCGAACATCCGATTATAGAAAAATACTCGACTATTGTTGAAAGAAATTAGTAGGTAGAGATTACTTGTATATTTTGGTAACAATAACATATGATTCTTATACTTACTATGATCCCAAAATATAAAACCAGAGTTTGGTATGCTTAACCTAGTGAGAAGGAGCACCCATAACCCAACGGTACGGTGAAAGGACAAAGTTCAAACCTTCTTGTAGTTAAGAGTCTTTCTACAGCCACCGACGGATGATTATCGATTGTGCAATAGCTGTCGGTACCCGTCGGTGGCCGTAGTTTTTAACATGATGAAGGCAAAATAATATTGCTTAATTGGCACAAATGGGGCAAAAAAAAGAGGAAGAATCGTTGACTGTTTGTATACATACTCTTACATATGGGTTTTAAACAATTTCTCTTAGTGGAAGCTTAATAAACTAAAGGCAAATAAATGCAGAGAAGAATCCATAGCATAAAATATAACTTGGTAGTGGGCCGGCACTCATTGTGTTTTTTTGTTTTTTGGATGCTTGGTTTGGAAGCTGTTGAAAACTCATAATTTAAATGAAGGGTCATGATCACTCAGCCTGCCTATACTTTGGTCTTTGGAGAAGGATATGAGGGCATTCTGATAAAGGAGAAATTGAGCTGATAGACAGCTTGTTCGAATAATTAGATTACACAGGAGATTAGATTATAAATGCAGTTGGACCACATCTTGTTACAATACCGGCATTTGAAGGATAGTTATTCAACGAATAAAGAAAGTTACCAATTGGAAAAAGAAAAAAATAGAAGGATAGTTGTTCGACGAATTACATAGCCGTAGTAGGTCACAAAACATTAGACAATGAATAACTTCGGAGAGGGGGATTTGGCATGGTGGGGGTCAGGGTTAAGAAAGACCGAATTAAAGAATAATTTCTGCAGAAAAATACATGGATAGTACCCAATTTTAGAGGGGTATTGCGGAGAATTTAAGAATTTTAAGGGGTCAAATTTGTGATAATAGGTTAAAATTGTGAAAGGCCTCGGCCTCAATGGGAAAAAATGGGCGCGGCTATTCGCAGCCACGTATTTTCTCCCACAGCCCGTTAAAAGTTTTCAATTAGACTCGACAGCTAGTTACCGAAATTAAGATACATTTTCAACATCAAATTACCGAAATATGATATTTTTTTTCAACAGCTATTTACCGAAAATGCGCGAAAATGCATGTTTGGCAGTTGTCTACCGAAAGTTGAATATATTTTCGACATGTAGTTACCGAAATATAATCTTATTTTCAACAGCTATTTACCGAAATGTTATTTATGATTTTCAACAACCACTTACCGAAATAGAGTGGGCTATGAGAGAAAATACGTGGCTGCGAATAGCCCGGCCCGAAAAAATGGAGCACCTACAAAGACATCTTTTGCAGATTAAGAACTACGAGATCACCCTTATATTTTGGGATGAAAGAGGAGTCGTACCATTTGAGCCTTATTTTTTCATGTTTTTCCCCGAATGTCTTGAGAAAGCCGCAGTTAATAGGATTTCGACCCAAGGTTCCTTCCTCTCTGCCCATAACTTGAAAAGTGTGGTATTACTAAGCTTCTGCATAAGTTCAGTTGAATCACTCGTGCATACATACCATCATTGAACGTACCATTCGTATTCCGACCAAATAAACATCGTATAGAAGTTTTAATAGGTAAGCGAAGACAAAAATCTAACTAATGTTCGTGTTTGAAACACGAGCGAACAGGGGTAGTTCCACTTAGAGGAGATCGTTGTTTATGGATGTACAGCAGCAACACCACTCCGAGGCCCTATGATGGTCACCCTACACGGCTAGGCCATGATCTGACCTGATTTCGGTGATAGAATCTGTTCATTCTGGCCGTCTTGTATCTTTGTCTCAGTTTCTAGGTAGTCAAAGCAAGGGAATCCGTCTCGAGGAGGGGGAGTCACCTATCCACATACCCTCCGGAAGTCTCACGCAAGGTGCTATGGCCCTAATTGTTAGCCCAAAACCGGGTACTATGCCCCATGAGTTTACCCCAGTATTCCGAGGGCCATCTTCTGTGATCTTGGATATCGAGATGCCCTTTGGATCGAGGATGCCTGTGTCCTCGATGCCAAGGTCAAGAAAAAGGTTCTTCGACGAGGGGTGGAGACATGTCTTACATTTGAGCCCACATGTCACCCATGAAGGGGCATGGCTCCGTGACCTCTACGTGTCAGCTCAATACATTATACTTCTTTTAGATATTTGGCCATTCGTTGCAAAATAGAAAAAGAAAAATACATCTTGAGCCGCTACTGACAAGGCATGAGTACAATATTCTTCATGGGCTAGATAGAACCAAGAACGCCCAACTAGTGAGTTTTTTCGTTTTTATAACATTTGATTACACCCTGCTTCAGCAATAAACATCAGAAAACCAGCACATTTGATACAAACATCCGAAAATTACAAAACTAAATTTACATCAGAAGGCCGTAACACTTATTCCTGAATTACACCAAAAATTAATTAATCCGTTTTCAACTACCATATACAGGGCAAACTCAGTTATTGGCAGTGTCCCCACAAAGTTAACAGGCAATGTACCTCCATTATCTTAGAACAGCTTGAACAGCAATCCCCCGTGTGCAGCAAAGAACGGAGCGAACACCAGTGATTCAACTGCCATGAGCTTGATAAGGATATTGAGGGATGGACCAGAAGTGTCCTTGAGGGGGTCTCCAACCGTATCACCAATAACAGCAGCCTTATGAGCGTCTGACCCCTTGGGACCTAGCGTACGAGCATGTTCAGTAGCACCAGCCTGGAGGAATCACAAGAAAATAGCAAAGTCACGATTCAGTTTTACAGATGGGGGAAAAAAATGGAGGGTTTCAACTCAAAAGCAAGAACAAAATGGAGAAGTCGAATTATGGAATAAGTGGCACAAAAAAACTAATGGTATTACAGCAGGTACCGGGTTTGGATACAGCATAATAGAGTATCTGATAGACATAATGGGTGTGGTTTGTGGATCCACGACTATTGCTGTCTATTCGGTACATTATGAAGTATATAAATTTGGTATCCGTAGCATTTGCAAGAGTAGATAGCATTTAGGAAAATCTAATGACTCATTGCTGTGACTTTTTTTATTTCTAGTTCTTCTGGTTTAGTAGGTTGTGTTGCTTTTGTTGTAATAGGGTATGCCAGAGTGCAGTCCTACCCTTTGAGTTGTTTGCCGTCGGCTTGGTTTTGTTGCCATGAAATGAATCAATTACCAAAAAGGAAAACTATACCTCGATGTACTTCTTTGCATTATCCCATGCCCCGCCAGTGTTAGAAGCTGAGATAGCAACCTAGAGAGAGGGAAAAAGAAAAGTTTAAGGTTCACCATTGATCAAAGAATCATTGTGAGCATCGCTATGGAATACATGTACTGATATGGAAATTAAAAACAAGCTTGAGAATATAAAGGAATCATGGAAATGTTGAGAATCATCTTAGAGCTACAACATCAACCAAAAAAATAGGTTGCTTGTTGATGGGATTTCAGCAAAAACCCAAAAGAAAATTTTATGAAAAACAGAGAAGAATTTCTCAACTTTTTTGTTGATGGTATTTCAAAAAAAAATATGAAAAACCAAAGCAGGATTTCTGGAAAAAAAAATCATAAAAAATTGGAAATGGAAGAATGACTCCAGATAAAAATACCAAAAATAAGGATCTTCAACCAAAAATTTACCTGCACACCAGAAACAAGGGAGCCAGCAAGCACACCAGCGAGTGTTTCCACCCCAAAAAAGGTTCCGGCAATCAGAGGGGTAAGCATAACCAAAGCACCAGGGGGGATCATTGCCTTGAGTGAAGCATCGGTTGAAATTTTGACACAAGATGCATAGTCCGGCTTTGCTGTTCCTTCCATAAGCCCTGGAATATCATTGAATTGTCGGCGAACCTCTTCAACCATTTTCAAGGCTGCACTTCCCACACTCTTCATCGTCATTGCTGAAAACCAGTATGGAAGCATTGCCCCGACAAGCAACCCGATGAAGACCTTTGGAGTCAACACATCAACGGAATTGATTCCTGCTCTGCTCACAAAAGCACCGAACAAAGCAAGAGAAACGAGAGCAGCTGATCCAATTGCAAATCCCTGAGAAGAACAGGCTCAACATATCAGCAATTTGTTGCTCACTGTGAAAATTGTATTCTAAGTTTCGAGATTTCTAATTACACATCACAGCTTAACCTCTGTATGAATGTAAATTTGTGCATCGGAGTGACCTTTCAGTCAACCACCAGAAAGGAACAACAGGAGAGCAATTATGGTTTGTAAATGCCACCTATCTATATCCCCGGATAAATCAGTAGCCTCAAAGATTATATATATAGGTTAGATGAGAAAAATTTCATTAGAATTGCACGGTTAGGCAGTGTTTGATTTGCTGAATGATTTTGGAGAGGAATGGAATGGCCATTCACCTAATGGGTGAATGATAATTCTATCTCTCGTTTACAGTTGTTCTATATAACGGAACGTCATAGTGAGCATCCCAAGGAAATGACCATTCTATTCCAGCTTCCAGTGAACCAAAAACTGCCATTTTAGTTTTTAACTTATCATACTAACTTTGTAGGGTATCTAGGATAGGTTGATTTACAAAAACGTCAGTGGTTCCGACCTACACCAATGTCATCATAACCATATGCATACTTCAAGGCCATGTTTGCATCATGGATTTGAAGTGGTATTTGTGGAAGAAAAGGAAATGTATGAGGAACACATACAAAGACACTGGATTAGAGAAGCTAAATCTATTTGGTTCCATGTTATTTTCCTTTCCCTTGTTAAATCCAGCCACAATGAATGACCAACACACCAGAAAAATAATACTTCTAGCACCTCCGATATCGCACCAAAGCACACTTTAATTTCCTCAATAAAGGAAACTGCCACATCATGTTTATGAAAACTAAATATAAATAGCAGCCCACCTTGCCAATGGCAGCAGTGGTATTTCCAGCAGCATCCAAAGCATCTGTTATTTTTCGTATTTTGTGGCTCATTCCGGCCATTTCAGCAATACCACCAGCATTGTCACTAATGGGGCCATAAGCATCAATTGCCAGGCCGGTAGCAATGGTGCTGAGCATCCCAAGAGCAGCCACTGCAATTCCGTACATAGCAGCCAAACTGAAGCTCACATAGATAGCTACGGCTATAGCAAATATGGGAATGATGACTGATTTGTATCCCAGTGCCAAACCAAATATCACATTCGTTGCAGCTCCAGTCCTGCAAGAATCTGCCACATCTTGCACTGGACTGCATGATTTGGCCATGGCAGAAAGTGTCATACCTCAAACTTTATCAGTCAATATTGAGACATGAAAGCATATATGTGTAACAGATTAGGTTATGAATATGTAGCATCCTCTATGGGGTATAAATCTAAAGGTTTCATAAAATGCTAGCAAATGCAATATTCATGACCCACATCAAACTTATTTGGCGACACACATACAGTAGAAAGAAATATTAAGGCATAACTTATCACACAAACAACTAGACTTCAATTTTATTCACCAAGAAGTTGTCATCATCAGGATATGTCCATAAAAGTATGAGTCATTACCTTTTGATTTTGCTCAAATTTGAGACAAGAACCTTATCTGTCAAAAAATCATGTTATTAAAATCCGTATTTCATGTTCCCAAACTACTACGTTATGTTTTTCCCTGAATGTAGAAACAGGAAAACATTGTAACTTATCGCTGAACTAAAATCCTAATCCCTTTTGATCTGGTTGTGTTATAGACAAGTCTCTCAATCTTGTGGGCTGCAGACCGTCGATATATTGCTGTGAGGAAGACACTATTTGATTTCCAACCACATCATACAATGGTCCATAAGAAAGGGCATTTGTCAAAAGATTGATGCTAACTCACCTATAAGCATTGCTGGTATAATACTCAGTCGTATATCCAATGACAAGGCCAGCCCACAACCCAATGGACACGCAGAAAAAGAGGTGCCTGCATTAGAATATTTAAGTCAACATCACATAATTTCCCAAAAAAAGCAACACTGTGATCAGGGATAAACCACAGGTATATATACCAGTTCTTTACAGCTTTCTCGGTCCCAAAGTTGTATAAGGTAAACTCTGATGGCAAAGCCAAAAAGCTGACCATGGCAATCCCAGCAGTCATCAGAATGGTTGAGATAACAAGTTGTCGCTTCAAAGTGGGTTCGATATCAGTCACATTCTTGATCTTAAAGAAATCGGTTGCAAAAAGGGTTGTTATCAAGCAAACGACAATCCCCATTGAGCTTATAAGGAGAGGATAAGACATGGCTGAGTAATCATGACTGATACCAAAGGACGATATTGAAGCAACAAAAAGTGCAGCACATGATGATTCAGCATAAGAGCCAAAAAGATCTGAACCCATTCCAGCAATGTCTCCTACGTTGTCTCCCACATTATCTGCAATAACCTGCAAAAGTACAATAACATTTACAGCAACCCATTAGGATGAAATGATTAAAAAAAAATGATATAGTTAAGCTATGTTTATTGGACGTGGTACAGAATCATCTAATCCCATCCAGAGGCATGTGGAAGCAGCAAAATATTCATTTGTACATGCGATTTTTATCTATAGAGTAAACACTGGTGAAAAAGTGCATTCATGGATAATGTGCAAGTTCTATGCAGAGATATTGGATTACCTCAAATCGCTGGAAATCTGTTATGGGCGGATGTCAAACCACCCATGTCACACATATACCATGATTGATTTGAAAGTTTGGTTACTCATCTCACATATCTGATACAGGTACTTAATACATTTGGGAGAGTCTATGTAGCTTATAAATTAAGGTTCTCAATACAATTCACCACCATGGTTTCAAGTTTCAACAACTTACAGCTGGGTTAATTATCCATAAAAAAAACTTACAGCTGGGTTACGGGGATCATCCTCCGGTATATTCCGTTCAACTTTTCCGACAAGATCAGCACCAACATCAGCTGCTTTCGTGTATATACCCCCTCCAACTCTTCCAAATAATGCCATGGAAGAACCCCCGAGACCATAACCAGTTATAGATTCATAAAGTCCCTCCCAATCATCCCCATAGTACGACTTAAACACATTAATAGACACATACAGCACGAAAAGGCCATTGGCAGCTAGAAGAAACCCCATCACAGCGCCAGATCGAAAAGCAGCTATAAATGCCTTTCCGACACCCTTTCTTGCTTCTAGAGTTGTTCTGGCATTGGCATAGGTTGCGATTTTCATCCCAAGAAAACCAGATAGAACTGAAGTAAGAGAGCCAAGCAAGAAGGCTACTGTGGTAAAGAAGGCATTGGCTAGGGCTGGTTTGCATTGGTTACCCTTGTTGTACGTGCATGGTTGGCTTTTGGTGCTGAAGCCGTTAACTGATCCGAGGAAAAGGAAAATGATAGCGCCAAATGCAAGTGTGAAGATGCCAAGGTACTTGTATTCGGTAAACAGAAACGATGTTGCCCCTGGGAAATTGTGACCCGTCAAATCAGTCGAAGTAAGATAACAGTGCTTTATACACATCACCAATCATCCATTTCGTTCAAAGAAGAAGTTGATTTTACGGAAACAGAAAATTCCAATTGCAAAATAGTTTATGCTGATATGCAGAAAAGTGTCTAATAGCACATACTTGCACACTTAAAGGTACATGCCTATGTAACTATGTTGATGTTCTAAGAGCATTTTTTTTGTTTTTGATCGGCAAAAGGAATTCATATATTAATAGAAAGAAGAGATAGGAATTACAAAAAAGGATCAGTACCAAAGAAAAATGTTCAAAATGGCATCTGAAAGTAGAAACTGAAATGTAACGAACAATTAACAGTCTTTTGTTAATCCCCATAAGAAGCACTTGTGAATTAGACTTTGATTCCAAAAATTAAAATATGCCGATAACTAGCAAGGATCCATAGATTTTACTGTTTCTTTGTCTCCATTTTCCCGTTTCCTCCTTTTCGCCCTTTTCTTTCCAAATCTTTCTATCAAACAGGGAAATGTGTAAAAGTACGAAAACAGATTATGGCATCTTTGCAATTGAAGATCTGCAGTCAATGGTTTTACCTTCTCTACATTCTACAATATTGACCATCAAATTTTTTTTTTTTTGGGTAGAATCAATTGAGTTAAGAAAGGAAAGGAAACCTTGATAATTTCCAGAGGTTGAATTATGAACAAATTAGTTACAGGGGGACCTAATAAGAATCAGATCAAGTAAAAATTGGTAGATCGAAAAGACGAAAACACACATCATCAGTAAAAGTATCTGTGATGACACATAAACACTTGTTACATAAATAAAAGGGATCCTGGTAGTTAATCCTATATACCTTCTGCTAGCAAAGGAGACAAAATTATGCAACAAAAGGGAAAGAATGATGAAACTCAGTGACATCAAACTTCAAGTGTTGAACATTGTCTCTTTATTTTCAATGGACCTACAAATGAAATTTCTTTACAAAGAGATTTTCCAGAAGAAAAGACCCAAAAGATATTCATACATTTAAACCAAGAACAACAAAACAAAAGCATGGGAAAACAATCATTGTTAGAGAAACAAAAAATCTTTTTCCAATAAAAAAAATGGCAACAAACAATAGGTTTAAAAAACTAGCTAGAATTTCTTTGGTAAAAAAGAACATGAGAACAACTACAATAAACATCCATAAAAAATAGCATAAGATATGCAATTCGTATTTTGAGCCACAAAAACTCATATATCACCACAAAATCTCATTATTGATTACCAAAAAATTCATATGTTGAACCACAAAATTCATAAACACCACCACAAAAATTCGTAAATAGCACCACAAAATCTCATAAACAATACCACCAAATCTCATATATTTGAGCCGCCATTTTTGACCAAAAATTTGTATAGAACACCAAAATAATTCATTCCCAACACCACAAAAATTCATATACAACACCACAAAAATTCATTTATAAACATAAAATCTCATATATTGGGCCACAAAAATTCATAAAAGTAAGCACAAAATTCATAAGGGTGTACTGTACACACTTTCGTAAGATGAGCCACAAAAACTTGTAAAAATGATCAGCCACAAAATTCATATATGGTGGTGTGTATTGTAGTTTTTTCCCATTTATGCAATATGTGAAAATTTCCAAGTTGATATAAGTATCCCAAATTGAAAGCCCTTCTACCCGAAAACAGGATCGACAAATAACAGAAGAAATGACGGAGATTTTTATGTGGTTCTCAGTTGTGTAATTAGGTACACCCACTGCTCATACTAGTTTCATTCACTTTCCATAGTATATTGAATGAGAAGGAGAACACAAATTACATCGAGCCCGACGTAGTCAGCAAAGTGGCAATTCAAAGCCGAATCACCAGACCCTTGTTGCCAATGATCACAATGCAATGACATAACAAAGAAGGTACCAACATAAACCTAGGAGAGAGAGAGAGAGAGAGAGAGAGAGAGAGTAATCACCAACAGATATGGCATTTTGGATCTCAGCACACTTGGCAATAGCTTCATCAGAGTCAAGCCCCTCCTCTGGCTCAACAGCATCTTCAATCAATTTGTCCTTGTACCCATTGTCCAAACCATGCCAACCTGAAACCTTTACCCTTGACACCAAAAACCACTGAAACAAAGCAAACCCAATTCCCACCAAAGCAGCCAGAGGTATCAGAGCCTGTGTAAGCCCCTCATCCATTACAGCCATTTCAGAGAGAGAGAGAGAGAGAGAGAGAGAGAGAGAGAGCACTCACAAATCTATTTCTCTTTTACAATTCTGTTTTTTTTTTTTTTTCTTTTTTGGCAAATCTACCACATAATCCTAACAGGTTAGATATATAGAATCTGAAACTGCAGACCCCAGAGCAGAGGACTATATTTATCTAAATATCCCAAATGTATATATGATTAGTGGCTTTCCTTTGCATGGGGTTTATAGGAATTTGCTAAGGAAGGTTGGTTTGATTGACGGATGGGGGGAAATATTAGTATATTCTATTCTTCCTGGTAGGTTTGATTATCAGGTAGCCATTTTGTATTTATCCGCTAGAGCATGAGGTGTCATTTAGAGCCGATTAAAGGTCCGTTTCACTAACTAAAATAATCATTTATTTTTTGAATAAAATGTGATGTATTTTGAAAAAAACAATCTATCTTGTAAAGTAGAAAATAAGTACTTAAAAAATAATAACCATAGCAGAACGGTGCCTTAATTTGAATGAGAGTTTGTATTTGTTGTGATGATTTTTTATTTTCAGATCGAATAATTAAGTTCCATTCATTTGCTGCTTCTTTTTGTCACGGTTGTACAATTCTGAATTGAGATTCCGGCCACAACATCCTTCCATGTTTCTCTTTTTAAGTTTTGAGAGAAAAAAAATTTCATGGAGGCTAAACATTCAAATTTTGGAGCTACGTACTGGAGAATTTGTGAGGTCGTTAACTTCATAATCCCAAATTAAGTTGAGGTGCGCATAAACTGACTTAAATATCTGATTATCGTAGAAAAAGTGTTGAGAGAAAATAAAAGCTATAGGAGAAATGTAAGAACGTGGATCTCGATCACCACTTTATAAACCATCAATCAACTAATTAATAATTAAATTCCGTGTATTAATTAAGTTCCTCGGCTGGCTGTTGAGACTTAGTTCTCTAGACTATGATTGAAAGCAAGTTTCATTTTCTGAATGTCAAACAATTTCTTTTTTTCGAACTGCAAAAAGGAAATTTCATTAATCTTTGAAGATGATACAAAGACTAAAAAGACAATGAAAAGGACATCGAAAATATGCCGAACAATTTCTTTATTGAGTCTAGATTGTACATTCCCCTCTATAGTCTGTAGAGTAATTAATCATTAATAAGAATTGCAATCACAAGAAGGAGAATCCTACATTGAAGATCTCTTACCTATATATGATCCAATCTTACAATTTTTTCAACATTTGATCAGGTGTTCGGATCAGCATAGTTGTGTCTTGACTATTCTAGCTTGAGAGCTTAATCTCACCGCCTACGGCTACATGTGATCGAGGAGGGCTAATTAAAGCCGAAGCAAAGCTTAGCTTGAACTGACCCCAAATGAGTTGATAACACCGAGGAGGTTTCGAACGTGAGACCTTTCCAGTTTTATAACTTAACGTCGAAGTAATGAACACACATGGAGCTTTCAGCTAAAGAGGTGGTCAGCTAGTTGACCAAAGGGAATTTAGTGTGTTGTCTTTGGTTATTTTTCTTTTGTTTCCTGAAAAACAGGGGAATGGAAGCAGATGCCATCTTTCGCAGCGGTACCGAACGGCCGATCCAGCCACATGAACAGGTTAATAGTTACTCCGATATATTTTTCTTTTGGCAGAGAAATAGAGAAAATTAATTGTTAGAATGGAAACTGACTTTTTCAACATACTGCAGGTTTTGACAATTGAAAAAAGAAATCTCCCTCATAAGTTGGTCTTGCAGTACTTTTTGTTTATCAACACAACCATTTCTTCAACCGGGTTAGTTTAGTGATCAAAACCTAGAACTTAAGAGTTTGCTTCCTCTTAAAAATCTCAAGTTCAAACTCTCTCTAGCAAAGCTTTTATTGGGGCTCCCACCAGTCAATCGACGATGAGATTAATTCTCCAAAATTAGTCAAAATGTGCTTAATCTGGCTCGGACACCTGAATAAAACACAATCATTTCTTCAATTTTTTTTTTTTTTTATCAAAACCATTTCCTTTTATTTTACATAGTTTAACAAAGTACCTCATATTTTTTTTTTCCCTTTTTTATAAAAAAACTGTATCACTTTTTGTCATAAAAAAAAAGATATTTTTCATATTCAACAGAGTTAATCTCATCTATTGTAGATAATTTTGAGTATTTGACAATCCTAAGTTCATTGAAATCAAGATTGTGAGGCTTGGATGAGTTTTGGTCCCAACGTTTTTTGGAGCTTGATTGATAGATAGGAATACACCAAAGGGAACCTTTCAGTTTAATAGATTGAAATGATTGATTGACAAATTACTAATTAGTGTCAATTCTCTGCTAAAAAAAAAATTCCAATTCGTTTCGGATCATTCTCAATACTGAATTAATGCATGTGGTCCTACAATATTCCTTTTCATGATTTCACAAATTTTCCTACTCCTATTTAATGAAGATTTATTGCATGTATGGCTTTAATGGTTTTTTTTAATACTCATAAAAAAAGTAGCTAGCATTACAATTAATAATAATGAAGACGGCAACTCGGTCTTAGATTTATTTTAGGATTTTGTTCAAGAAAGGAAAACTGAAACCAAACTCAATTGTTGGACAGAAGATTTTTAGATTTTTGTTATAATAAGAAAAAATTAGAAGATAACCAATACGCATATCTCAATAAATTTCAGTTTCTTTTGTTTGATGACCAATTAATTAAGGTGAACACGATTTCATTTGTCTTTTTTCCCCCTTAAATTTCCTAACCATATGTTCCAGCCTCTTTTTCATTTCAAGCAAGAAAATTGTGTGGAGAAATAGAGACAAAATATAGTGGGATGTACCTTTCTTGATTTCAGGTCTTGCAATCATAAACCCAAGTAGGTAAATAAACATATTATGGAGCATATGAAGATTGCAGAAAATAAATAAGCCCGTTTCGCTAAGGAAAATAAGTACTTATTTTTTGAATTAAAGGTCATATATTGTGAAGGAAGGACTTGTCTCGTAAAAAGGAAAATAAGTAGTTAAAAAATAAGAATTTCAACGGAACGGGGATATGCTGTCAGAATCTGTTTTTGTTTTCCTAATTAACTCTTACGATTTTCTATCCCTTGTTTTAGGTAAAATCCAACATGCTTTATTTTAATAATAATAGGATTTATTGGGTGTATCTTTCTTTTCCAACAGTTAAAGGCTTAAAGGCAAATAAATAAACAAATAAAATAATGAAAAAGCCTAAAGCAACGCGAGTGTAAAAGGTTGATCCAATAGAGTAGTAGTAAACCCTAATCAAATGAGAGAGAACTGCCCTTAAAGACCATTCCTTAGCACACAAGAAATAAGGCAAAGTCAAATAATTAATATTTTTTTTCTCTTTCAACTGTTGTTGGTGTTTGAGCCATAAAGTATGGCCGATGGCGAGCTTACAACACCACCTAATTTTAATTTTTTTGATCGGCAACAACTAATTAAATAATTGCTAGTGAAATTGTAATTTTCTTTATTTTAACTAGTCTTTAATTTGACTAGCAATTTAATTATATGTACGTATGTATGCATGCATGTCAAAGTGAGGACAGAGAACTTTAAGAAGTTACTTGTTGTAACGATGACATATTTTAATAGATAGAAACTTATTTCCGAAGCAGTTGCAAACAACTTACTTACGGAATCGTGTAATGTCAGTCTTCTGTTTCAGCAATTGATAGTCCGGATTTTAAAAAAAACTATTCGAGTGAATAGTTTTTTTAAAATCCCTACCGTCCATAACACTTTTGGACGGCCGAGAAAGAGCTCCATAAACATGCATCTGTTTATAGCTGCTCTGTAAATAAGATTTTCTCATATTTAAAGATTTTCTCATTTTAAATATGGATGCCTAGTGGATTGTGACTAAAAAAAAAATTAGTGAGTCACTGTACCAATGCTAAAGAAATTTAGTCTTTGGTTGACGCTGTTGGAATTTCATTTTTGTTTGTTGAGTAATCAAAATACAAGTAATATAAAACCCTTTTTGCTTGGCTATTGTATTTTTTTTTCTTTCAAAAAAGTGAGAAAATTGTATTGATAAACGTCCAGTGACATTTACAAAAAAGAGACCACTACAAAAACTTTGACAAAGCCAAACTAATTGTCTAACAACTACAAAATGAGTAAATCAGATCTCATTCATCCTAAACCAAGCATGGTCTGACACAACAATGACACTTTAAACTGCCTAACATCCAATTAGGAGTCTCAAACGAGAAAAAGTGCAAAGTTACAAAAGACATCAAATACCCAGACAATGGATGCACTCCAACCAATTATGAACGCACCAATGAACTCCCAAGAACTACAAATCTACATTCAATTAGTCCATTTGGTAAAGGCTCTGTGTGAGGCTTTTGAGGTAATATGTGAAGAAAAATAACTAATGAAAGTAATAAATGGAGAGAAAATTTATTGAAAATCTTATTTTGAGAGAGATGAAAGTAATAAGTGAATTTTTTTTTATTAAAAATCATGCTGGGGGGTGGGGGTGGGGGTGGGGGTGGTGGTTGATGTGGTGGTGTTGTTGGGTCTGGGAACCCAAGTGAACGAAGAGTCTTTGGGAAAATTATATTTTTAATAACAGTTCGTTGTATCGGGTCACCCGCAGACATGGAGGAATTAATTGTGGTAGTGGTACGGTAGGAGTTGGACACAAGGTCCACATGATAGTTGCTATTTTCTAAGTTAAGTTCCGCTAAGGCTTTTTGAGAATTTTGAGTTTTTTTTTGTTTTGTTTTATCTTTAATCAAATTTTTATCGCGTTAGCTAATTTTGCGCCTAATTTTTATGAATTATTGATTCGTCTCACCAAGAAAAATTAGAAAAATAAAAAATTATGTCGTATATCCAAATACTTTTGAAAATATCCAAGATAAAATCTAAAAAGTCCAAAAATATGATTCTTCAAACCGTTACATAATAAATAAACAAAAAACAAAGAAATATAACGATTTCAGCGTACTTGAATAATCGAATTTGTTTAAAAGTGCTCATTCTTTTCTTAACAAACAAGATTCTCCATATAGTACTCACTAGTACAATATAGTACAAGCGAAGGTTCCTTCGGCTAAAGTACCTCAAATTGGGGTCAAAACCTATCGCGGCAAGTTATATTGGGAGAAATTATTCAGTGTTCCCGGGTCACCGCCACACTCCATCACCATGCGGGGTCCAATACTAGTAAATTTATAATCTTGCATTATATTGGGCTCTGAAAACACAAAGGTAAGTATTTTTAGGGAAAACCAAAACCAAATTCGTATTTACGGCAGATTGGTCCCATTGACACCAAAATCATGCTTAATAAATACTACCATAAGTTTTGAGGGGTTTACCGAATTTTTAGTCAATTTACAACACCATGGGAAAATTTACAACACCATGGGCTCGCGGGAAGGCTTAAAAAGAGACCGATACTAAGGGGAAGTTTTCCTGAAAAAATTAACTTGGATTGTTGTTTTTGTCTTTATTCAAATTTTGTTCCCGTTTGTTGATTTTGTGTTCTCCTCAATGAGAGTAATTGGGAAAGTAATAAACTATGATTGAAACTCAAATTTATTTATTTTAAAAAAAAACCCAAAAAGAGAGCGAATATTGGGAATATTATTGGCAGCCCAAAACATGAAGGTGGTCCTGGTCTCACGATGTGGTGGATTGGAACCATGCTGCTACGGCCAAGCATCTACGGGCAAACAGCTGTTATCGATATTCGTATATACGATCATTGAAAGTCAATGCCTAAATCCCCACGTCTTGCTCATGGGCATTAAGAAAACATTTCAGAAACTCGATCGGTTGGTTGCCAGAAATCATCAGAGACATAACTGATGATTGGTTGTCACTTGTCACATGTGACTACAAGAAACCTTAAGAAAACACGGATGTTGTAAACGTACCAGCTGACGGAGGTTTTCCTGTACTAGTACTTTGCTTACCCAGTAGTTTGCTTCAAAGATCCGGCCAGCTGAAATAATTCCAGGGTTTCTTGACAGGAATTTACTGAAGGGAACAACTTCAAGCCAATTGATTCCCCTGGTTAAAAAAACAGCCGATGCAAACTCAGTACTGAAACCACTTGTATTGTTTGTGCAATGTTATGTTGGCGGAGAGAACGTGCTGGCTCAGTCTGGCACATCACGCTTGCTAATGCGTAGCCGGAGTTGCTGGCTCATTTCCTGGCATTCTTACCTGCTGGTTTGGGTACTTTCTTGGGTCGCACACTTTCTTGGGTACTCACGTGCTGATTGGGGCACGGGTCAAATAAACTCCCCTGAGGTCACTCATGCCTCACTCCGGGATACTTTTACACGACTCCAATTTCACCACTCGGGAGGGCAGGGGACCTCCAGTCATAAAAAATCCTTGCTCCTCGACTTCAAACGCTAAGCTCAATAGCTAGAATCAGAGCATAACAACTTTTGGATGCGTATCTTTACTTGAGAGGTCATTTAAAAAAAGTCTAGTAGCTAGCTCAAGGAAAGTTGTGTGTCAACCAACCTGTGGGGGAAAAAAAAAAAAGGCAGGCAAAATAAAATGAACCAATCAGTCTTCTTTTTCGGAAAGCAGCTAACCTTCCTAGTTTTTCTTTTTTTGATAACTCAGATGTCCGAGCTAGCTTACACCCACCGCGACTCACCCTAGGGGGACCAATTCACCATCCACTAGCTAACCTTAATAGATAGGTGGATTTAAATATCCAACTATATTCTGCCAATGAGAAACCTCATAACATTTTCATTTATCATTGTTGTCGAAAATTATTTAAAAAATTGTCAATAAAAGTCTACTGAAATATGTTTCAAGAGAAATAATATTTTCTACCCATCTGCATATTCCGAAACTAAAACAATGTATTCTGCATTCAATTTTTCCTTTTCTGATAACTAGGTGAACAGGCCAGATTATGCGTATCTAAACTAATCTTGGAAGACCAATCCCACCGTCTACTAGCGGGGGCCCACATTAAAAGCCAAAGCAAAGCTTCATATGGACTAGCCCCAAAGGAATTGATAGCACTTGAGAGGTACGAACCTGAGACCTTAGGAGGGAGCAAACCTTTATGATCTGTCATAAGCCTTTCGAATCTACATTGCACTCCATTATGGTTTGCCTGTCTCTAATGGATTCTCAAATTAATGACCTGGCCTGAAGAATTTACGACGCCATCATGGGCAAGTTTTTCAAATGCCTGCTACATTCTTACAACATGTAAATATTACCAGAAAATTCTTGCCACCTACATCATTAAACCCTTGGACCCTAGAGGGATGGAAAGAAGAGAAGAGGTTTAAATCATGTTGCAAACGACTACCAAATTTTGTATAAAGCTACATGTGGGGGGGAGAGATTTGGGCATCGTATCTTTCAACACTGAGCTCCATCAATGTAAGAATTAGTCGATGAGACTAGGAGAGAGACAGAATTTCAAAAACCTAAGATGTGGTCACTACATCTATGAAGGAACCTCGTGGTAGGTAATGGGACTTACCCCCGCGAAATTTTCATTTCAAGAGGGGGAATAGAAAAGGGGGTAAAAAACTGTATCATTTCTTATGTTGATCCTTCAAATAAGTTATAGCTAATGATTCAGTAAGTAATTTATAAAACTAAAATAAAGAGAGCCATAGGTCATCTTACAAGTAGATGATATACAAGCTAACATCTTGAAGAGTAGGCATTCACATCACTTACTCTTGAAAGACACATGGTAGTCCCCCATAAAAGTATTAGTACTTAATCAATCATGTCTTAAAATGCATATATAACTTGAAAACCACAAAACCACATGATGTTTGAAAGACGAAAAGACTGCAGATATGAGACGTTTTAGTCATAACAGAATTAATTACGACGAAGCCTCCAGCAAGAGGTAATTACATAAAAAACTATAATGCGACCACTCAACTACAGAAAAATGCACAGAAGGCATGAAATTTTGTTGCAACATGTGTAATAAATTAGTAATGCATCACTTTAGAAACTGGTCATGTATTAGATTTTTTTTTTTTTATAGCTAAATGGTCGTGTATCAGATGGATGCAACTAATCACTTAGAAATTCTATTTCTGTTGATAACCAAAAAGTTTTTGACAAATTCCATTGTGTTGCACAAAAGAAGCTAGAAAGAAATGTGGATACAATTGCAATCTTTTACACAAAAGAACAAAAAAAAGTATGTGTTCTCTTACCATCTTCGTGAGAAGAAGCATCCAGCGCTGGGATAGATGATAAGCGAACTCCGCTTAACACGGTAACGGCTGCAGCGCTTGGATTGCCCACATCGGCAAAGGTGCATCTATCACAACTGGAAGCCCTGTAATAGGGTGCTCAAAGGACAAGCTCTCTGCGTGAAGTTCATGGCCGTCATATTTTATCCCTTTCCACTCATAGACACCCTCATATTTCACATCTCCTCTTATGGGAATTCCAAGATACTGGCAGTGCAAGCGAATTTGATGAGTTCTTCCACTTTGCGGATACGCTCGCACCAAAACCTCATCCTCCACATTATTAGTATCCACTACAGATTTTCCCTCAACAACGACAATTTTTTCTTCAGCAGTTAACTCTTTGGAGCACCCATGCCCATTTACTGATAATACTTCAAAAAGAGTTTGCATATCTCTAACAACTGATCCGCCTGGTAATTTTCGACCAACATCTGACGCAGCGTAAACGCGCCATGCTCCAAACTTTGATCGACCATGCCCTGACTTAATTGTGATTTGTCTCCATTTTGGGGCTTGGCCAACACAAAAGGCAATGTATGTTTTCCTAACCTTGTGGTCTGTAAAAGCCCTCACTAACTTCGCGGCCACTTTGTGTGATTTAGTGATTAACATTACCCCACTGGTGTCACGATCGAGTCTGTTAGCGAGATGGAGCTCTGGGAGGTCAACTTGGGTTCCTGAGATTCAGAATACATTAATTCAGCCAACTTACTACGGTATCTGCGTAAAAAATCTGTTGGAGAGTGGTTCAACGCCATCAAAATTGTGGTAAATAGTAGATCAAGCATCACATGGCTCAGGCTTTCAAGAAATAAGACTTCAACCCGGATAAATGAAGTTTCACTAATCCAAGGAGAACTACAAGTATACCACTGAAGCCACCCCACCCCCACTTGAAAACACAGAGAGAGAGAGAGAGAGAGATTAACAAGAACAAATAACACAAAATAAAAAAAGCATTCCTTCCAACCACGGACAAATTAAGTTCATATTTCTTCTTCGCAACTAACAACTGTTACGCCAAGGGGATTCGTCTAGGCCATGTCACACATGTTCATCAGTCACAACTACAACTATGAAGAAACCCATAAATCAAGTGAACCTTAAGATTGGCAAACTTCAAAATTCTCTCTTCTGTTTCTGATGTGCCGTATCAGCAAAGCAAAAAACAAATAATGAAACCTAATACCCTGAAGGAAAAGTAATTGGTTCACGAGATTTTTTATTTTTTATTTGCTTTTACATTGAGTTAGAAGCTAAACTGCATAAACCTGAAGCAGCAAGTCAACCTAACACACAATCCACCTACCGTAAGATGCTAATTTAAGGAAATTAGTAGTTGGTTTAGCAGTGTTAAAATTCATTTCTTATTTTCATCACTGGTAGATTGTCATTAAACTATCACAAGGAAAACTTCACAAATTGAGAGCAAACTACAGGGAAGGACAACTTGAACGCGTAGCCAAAAAGAGAAGAAGCTCCATATCAATCACCTCAACCTATGTTACCAAAAAACGGTACTACCCTAGCGAATTAGGTTTTGGTACGAATGTTCCAAAACATGGAACACTACCGTTCCAAAACGGTAAATTTAGTGACCCGAAGTGATCCCCCTAGTTTTCCTTGAAATGTCAACTTATTATGGTCAAAATAGAGAGAAAATGGAATTTCGGTGGGAGATATTGTAAAAAGTTTAGTCGTTATGCTCCTAGAAATGTGTTTTGTATGAATAATTTGACAAACAATATTTAGTTTCACTAGATGTTTATCACTTGGAAGAGTAAGTTTTAGTTTTGTTATCTGTAGAAGTCTACCCCTAGTGTACCACAATTTAAGCATGTGGCATAGCGTTCCCATTCCCGTTCCTCATACCGGAACGATCCACATTCTAGGTAACATAGACCTCAACTCAACTCAAGGGAAGTATGCCTTATATATTATCACCTGTAAAACATATTTGCTACAAAAAGCAAATTACACAAAATGGCAAAAATGAAATCTGGTAGCTGGTAAACCACAGGATATGCATTCAAAAAGCTCTCGCGAAGCAACTCAAGACTCTAAGCAGGCGACCTCAATTTCCAATAAAGCATTATGTGCAATAACTTCTTCAAGGCTCCAATACCCATGCACTCTACGTTATCAAACCTACCAAATAGCAACCCAACCCATCTCTAGTTCTTCATTTCTTGTATCATACCCTTCTCACTGTAATCTCCACTCAATCACACGATTTTAACTATGTTGTATCTATCAGAAAATTAATACTATGCCTTTTGCTAGAGCTTGTCTCACATTGGTTAATCATCCCCTCCAAGAATAGCATAGAAGCAAGACGGCCTCTCCACTCATCCCCAATTGGTTTTGAGTTAGATGCTTTAACATGACATCACAGCTCGCTTATTACAACTTTTGGACAAGACTATCTTGGATAATTGTATCGTTATTCGTGTCTTAAGTAACTGTGATCCATATGATATAAGATCCGTTTGTTTAACTCTTCGCCTTCAAGTTAAGGGTCACACATGCGGGGCGTTTTAGAGCTCATCTGACATTCGTTAACTATACCAAACCAAACCAAGCCTTATGTCCCAATCACTTGAGGTCGGCTACATTAGTTAACTATCACCTCCAAAATTAGTACAAAATTGGTACCTGAGCCATGTTTGAAAAAAATTCGTACATCAGCCTGGACAACCTCTCTACTCGGGGTCGTTGCCAACTTGCCAATGCCAAATGGTATTGAATTTGATGCTTTAATACCTTTCTAAGTTTCATGTGTTGAGTTTACATGACTAACGCTTACTGTATATATCGCCCTTCAAGTGGGACCAACCCAAAAAAAAAAACCAATCTTTAAAAGCAAACAATCGAGTATACCCATGAAACAGCAAAAATGAGCCAATTGGGTACATAAACTGAACACCAAGACTAAAAAGAAGCCTCACCGAGTTCAACTGAGTCATTCGAATCGTTGAGCAGACTGGGGATCGAAGACAAGACGCTTTCACAATACACACCCCGGGGCTTATTCACAGCAATGAGCCAATCGTCCTCGAAGACCAGGTCAGTTCTAGAGAGAGAAAATAAGCTCGATTTGGAAGAAGCGGACAAGGCTCTGGCCAGCTCCATTTGCTTGGAGATGGCCGGCAGCGGCGGGGACAGTGGCACTGGGTAATTTATCGTACAATTAGGGGCGTTCGGGAGATTGGTTTCCTGAGAATCGTAGTGGGTTTGGGCCGCCATGGAGAGAAAGATAGGGTTTGTGAAGAGGGAAGGAGAAGGGAGGCGAAGAAGTGCCGAGGGGAAATGGAAGGTGTGGGGCAATATAGTCATTCAACCCTTGAGAGTCTCTTGCAGTTTCATCTTGAACCCGTCGAGAGCCCCGATTTGAAGCCTCCGAAGTCAGAAGCTCACACCACCTTGGTCACATAAATGCGCGTTCATTTGTGAGAGCGAGCAGGGGTGGAATCGGGTTCGAGAGCATTATACAGTCATGTTACTTGCACATGCACTTTTACACAGATCTTACACATCAATCATGCTACTTGTACATACACTTTTACACATATTTTGCACATATATTTTTATGGGGTCTATTTCGGGTCTTACCAATATGATTCGAACCGTTAATTATTTTGAAAATAATTTTTTCAGAGTTCCTGTAAAAAATCGACTCGATAGGATATCGGTAAGGGCTTTTTCAGAAATCATAGGGTGAAACAGTTTGATTCGCACTGCGATTTCTGAAAAAACCCTTACCGATATCCTATCGAATTGATTTTTTACAGAAACTCTTAAAACATTATTTTAAAAATAATTAGCGGTTCGGATCATATTGGTGGGACCCAAGGTGGACCTCATAAAAGTGTATGTGCAAGATATGTGTACAAATGTATGTGTCCTTAGCATTTTTGTACTAATTATTCTAGCATCACAAAAAGCTTACACAATTACATACAAAAACACATTCACAATGCTTGTAAGTCTGCGTGTGGTGCTAATATTTTTGGAGCATTAAAGCGATGTTCGAAAACATATTAAACTACTAAAATTAGCGCGGGTAATGATTGTGAGTGGAATCACAGAACGAGAATTCAGAGCAGATGTGAAAGGTAAAAATTTATGTAAATTCACTCAGCACCTCGCTCGACTCGAACCCCGGTCGTTGCAATGGAAGTGAACGACTAAAATCCATATTGGACCTAATTTTATTGCTTTTACTTATTTTTATTGTCCAAAATAATGTGTATGTTTTACTATTTTGTGTGAGTGAATGCGGAACAACTTTAAGAATTAGGACAACAAATGAGCCGAGCTTGTTTTATCATGTTCAAACTTGTTTATTAAGCATATCGTGAGCTCGAGTTGTTCCCGGTGAAAATTTGACAAGTTGAACTTGTTCACAAGTAAAAACAAATTATACAATTATGCTTGCAAATGGGACCCTAGAGATACAAATAATATTTTCCTTATGTAACTATAATTTTATTCCTACACATGTTTAAAAAAAATATGTCTATATTGTAGAGAAATTCATAAAGTTTAATAATTTTTTCTAAGATTGAACATCGATAAAATAATTCTGGTAATTCGAGCCCTTAGTAAACCCTTGATCCATTATAGAGCCTTTTATCGAGTTCTTATTGTGCCGAGTCGAGCCGAGCTTCGGCTTACTTGAGCTCGACTCCTTTACCAAATGATTTTGAAATTCTGATTCGAGCTCGTTTGTTAACTCAACGAATCAAGCTAGGTTGAGCCAAATGGAGCTCACCAAGTAGCTCGGTTCATTGGCCACCCTAAACAAATTACAGGGTAATGGCCAGACATAAGTCTCGAAAGTGGTTCCAAAGTGGTCGTCTGATTCATTTTGTGAGAATTGAACTCATGACTTGCATTTTATGAGTGGTTATTTTGACTTGACTCACTTCGCTTTTCTTGCATCAATTACATCAAATTTAATGTACCAAGCCTAAAGGGGAGAGCATCTTACCATTCACTAGAGAGGAGCCGGTTAGAGTCGGGATAAAGTCCCCTATGAACTTACCTTATAAATAATCGCGAGGAGTTTTAAACCTGAGACCCAAGCACTTCGGCACTAATCATGGCTAAATCTATCACTTAGCTAGTTAACCCCTTGGAGTAAATTCAACAAAATTTTTACTCGGTAATTATGTACTACTAATTAGTATAATGAGTAACAAAATTGTGTATTTGTTGTTTCAAACACACTACCTGAAGTGTATTTAACTGAGCGTGAGACCCACTCGAGTGTGTTGACTACAAAATAGCAAGCCAATTGTGAAAGTTTCTGTAACTTTATTTGATCCTGCAATAGCAATCCCGGCCTGAGCCAATTTGTTGAGGATCCTAGAGTTCAAATTGGTCAAATGCTCTCTACTATTTTCCATCAATTCTGAAAATACATCTGCTACTCCATATGATCTCTAGGCCTTCCGCAACGACATATTCCCGGGGCAGAAGCACAAGCATATCCAGGCCAGCTGCAGAAGCATATTCATGCAGCTAGTTCGGACTTCATACATTGTGCTTCCCTTTCTTCCTTCTGGGGCTATAGAAGTTCATGTTCTCTTGCGCGCAACTTGAGAAATGATATAGCAGAGTTTCAGAAATGAGTGTCTTCACAGTCATCAAGTTTGTTAAAGATTGGCATTGTGCAAACAAAATCTCAGGAAACTATCATAAACTCAGTGCAAGCCTAACAAGTTGTTACACCCCCAGAGTCATAATTCATGTTAATATCCCTGATTATTAGTGTTTTGAGATCACAACATGCAAGTTCATTGCATGGCTTAACTTAAGAAGAACAAAACCCTCATGAGGAAAATACTCCAGAAATGTGATTACTATGCATTTGCTCCACAAGAACAATATCGAATTGCAAATCAATAACAGAGACAACTCATGTGCACAAACACACAGAGTATTCTTCGACAGATAACTCGAAAGCCTCATCACTGTATCTTAGTATCCTTCCACCGTTACACAAAATTGGATTAAAAAAAAAAAAAAAAACCTCAACAAAAATAACTAAATTAGCCACACAAAAAAACAAAAACAAAACCAATCAAGAGAAATGTATTCCAGCTTTGTTAAACACAGAGAGCAGGTGCATGAAATGTTCTTGTGAGAGCTTTGATGACCTCTTATCTACAAAACCTCCTTGTTTCAACAAACCCAAAATCTTGTCCTTAAAATCAGATGCCCTCGTGTCCCCCACCTCTACCTCCATATCTTCATCATCTCTTTCATCATCAATCTCCATACTTAAATCCTCAGCCGTGTCTGCCAAAGTGGATACATCTTCTGCAATCTCTGTATCCTCCAATGATCCATTCTGAGAGAGTTGCAACGCTTGCAACGTTTTATAGTTCTTCTCTAGAATTGACAACACTGATTTCTGTCTAAATATGGAACCTAGGGTCTTGTTCTTCCGGTTGAAGCAAATGCGGACTAAACCATCCCATTCTTTGAAACTGACTGAAGGCTGCGGTTTTCTTGGCTCGATTCTAACTACAGAAGAATCAACCTTTGGTGGAGGCCGGAAGTTGTTCCTTCCAACTTTTAGCAAATGGGAAACACGAGACAAGAGTTGGGTGTTCACTGAAAGGCGGCAGTAGAGAGTGTCGCCAGGCTTGGCAACAAGTCTCATGGCGAATTCCCTCTGGAACATTATAACCGCGCACCTGAATAGTGGTCGATGGGCTAACAATTTGAAAGTGAGAGGAGAGGATATTTGGTAAGGTATGTTTGCCACACAGATATCGAAGTATGGGAGATCACACTTGAGCACATCTCCTTGGATAACCTGCATCACATCATCGTTGTGAGACACAATGAATATGTACGCACACACGCGCGCGCGCGCGCGCACACACATACTCATCTCCACCATTCTTAAAGTGCAACTAAATGAACAAGCTTCATAGAATGCCCAGAAATCTTACTAGAACGAAGATTATCAAAATGATATACTTCAACAGGATATGAGAGAATGTGATGAAAAAACTAAACAATGTTTAAGAAAGAATCAGGGGCCGCACCACTTGTGAAGAAGTGGGGTCATTTGACCCCATGGAGAAGAAAATGCGCACAAAAATTGATTTGGGTCTCTAGACCTGCCCTCTTTGATACCTTTCAGCTTTGATTCTGGCATTGTTCTGCAGCAAAACATCCCTTTAGCTCCTTTGTACTTGGAGGTATAGGGGGACCATTATTCCAGTGGTATTCTGAGAGCAACCACTTTGTGCATGTATTGCTAAAGGTTAGGCATGTCTCCAATCCTCCCCCGACCATACCCCAAATAATTAGAGACTAGATGGATTTTGTTATTGTTGTCCCATTCTCTTCTTGCAATAATTGACACAATGGAAAAAAAAAAGTACGACCCCATCACACGAAGCAGTAGCACCAAATAAATTTTCCCCCAAAACATATTTCACAATTCACGAACTTCTCTCATTCTGCAGTCTCAGTCTAAGATGAAGAAAAAAACAGCCGCCCATGCACCTCTCCTGTCTCTCTCTTGCAAGATACTATGGCACTATGTTACCAGGGTACTACCCTAGCGAATTGCGTACCAATATGAACGTCCAGAAACACGGTGCACTTCAATTCCAAAACGGTAAATATAGCGACCCAAAGCGATCTTCAAATTTTTTTCTAAAAGAATTAACTTATTAATGTGGAAAATCTAGAGAGACTGGAATTTTGGTGAGAGAAATGGCCAAATTCAGACACTATGTTCCTAGAAATATATTTTCCACTAATAATTTGGAAAATGATACTTAATTTCACTAAATGTTTTATCCCTTGGAAGGGTAAGTTTTGAATTTGATATCTACATAAGCCTATCCCTAGCGTTCCACAATTTAGATATGTGGCGTACCACGTTTCCATTCCTCATACTGGTACGATCTGCGTTCCAGGTAACATAGCTATGGCACGAAGTATTCTGTCTACTTCAAAGAAGTATCAATCTGGATCAAAGATAGATATTCATTTAGGATCACAACTATAAAAAAAAAAAAAAAAACAAAACAAGGCTTTATGACATTAATGGCGAACATATGATTTGGAGAAGTATGTGCTCCGACGTAAACTAACAGAAATTTATAGTTTCCCATTGGGGAGATTTGCTTCTGACTTCTCAATCACATACCACTCTTTAGGTAGGGGCTTTTTAACTCTCAGTTTAGAATTTGTTGAAACTAGATTAGTAGTAGTAATTAACAGTGTCGTCAAAATCTTGGGTTTTGTGATAGGTATTTCACAATTCAGTGCATTTAGGGGTAAAGACTAAAGTTGATACATATCTCTAAACACAACTTATGCGTCAAAAAACTTACGATACGCCAGTGTTCTAAAAGGCACTAGGCGCAAGTCGGGCGTCGACCCACCGCCTAGCGCCTAGGCCGCCTTGCAATTAAGTTTTTTCTTTTTTTGGAGAGTCCAAACCCTATCCGCCTAGCCCAATGTTCTAAATGGCGCTTGGCGCTAGTAGCACGGAGACCCACCTCCAAGCGCCAAGCCGCCTAGGCGGCGCCAAGCAATTCGGCAGAATTTTTTTGTTTTAACAAACTATTATCCAATCAAACTATATTCCATATATCCATAATGCAAGTTCAAACTTCAAAGTACAAACCCAAATGAAATTAAGTAGTAGCAACTAGCAAATAAGTTGAATAAGGCAATAAGTAGTAGGGCTTCGCTCACCTCCCTTGTATTATTTTTATATATATTTTTTTTTAGGCTGCCAAAGGCCTCTAAAGACGCCGACGCCGCCGCCAAGCCCGCCAAGCTCCAACACCGCCAAGGCCTCCTGGGCAGCCGCCAAGCCTGCCAAGCCCACCTAGGCGGCCGCCAAACCTCCCTGGGCACCAAATCAAACGCCAAGGGCTATTGGCGTGGCGGCAGGGCACGTCCATGCGCCTGGGCAGCCGCCATTTAGAACAGAGGCCTAGCCTCCTAGGCCCGCCGAGCGCCTAAACAAACCGCCTAGGAAAAATCATGGCGGCAACCTGCCACCTTTTAGAACACTTACGCATGCGATGCAATACATATATTACTCCCTCAGTCCCATAATGATTGTCTGGTCCGCAAAACGAGGACGTAAAAATAATACAAATTTTTACAAGAAAAATCTAAATTTTTTTCAACAATTTACTAGATATCGACGAGTTCTTTTAATTTATGAAAAAACTTTGAAATTTTTCTGGAAAGAAATGCATTATTTTTGAGTCCTCATTTTGCGGACTGGATAAACATTTTGGGAAGGAGGTAATACAATTCGGCACGTTTAAAGGTAAAATTAAATCGTAACTCTAACTATATCTTATGCATTGACTAAATATGCTTGCAATACACGAAGATCCATGGTTTCATATGCGATTTTGTTACCAGACCATGTTATATGATTGAAGACGTAAAGGGTTACTTTTACAATGTCTGTCAGACTGTGACATGAAGGAGCTCAGCAAGCTTTGCAAGAAGTCCATGACTCCATGTAGGGGCATCGTAATAGTGGTTTGCTGGGTTGCTTTTGCTCTCTACCTTCTCACCGGGGGATGGAAACAGGAGAGGTAATTTTGTATCATATAATTTGGCACATTTGATTGGGTAAAATTACTGCTTTACATTTACATTAACTTCTACTGTACACCATACATACCGACGTGCGAATCTACGATACATAAACCGAGTGTAAAAGAAAGATTTTTGTAGAACACCTGCAATTTGAGTTCATGAATGACCCGCGAACACTATTTCCTAGAGTTGCCACTGATGTGAGTGAATGCTATGTCTGCCAGATTGCTTCACAAATTAAGATACTAAATACAATCCAACCACAAGATATGCAGCCTATAGACTCAGAATTGATACCAAAACTTCAATTTCAAAAAAAAAACACATACACTTTGCAAATCATATTACCAGCGTCACTCGTAGCTCAGCCAAACAGAATCCTCCCCCAAGACCCAACACGGTCTAGAGCAACCAGTTTTCAATTCTTGTTGATACTACTAGAGCAAATATATATCCCAAATCCGCAAAGCAAACAAAGAAACTATTCATCAAATAACAAAAACAAGCAATTAGTGGAATGGAAGCAAACCAAAATCAGCCGAGAATGCGGTTTACAATTTAGTAAACAAACAAAAACTTGAAGGGGGAAAAAAAAAGTTCCACTTTTAGAATTTGGAAGCTATTTGGTAACAAAATAGCAGTATTTCGTTAACAATTTGGCGTTCCCACCTTTTTTAAGGTAATCAACGACTCTTTTATTCCAAAATTTGCCCAAACTACTTCCACTTTTAGAATTTCTGCTAACTACTTGCAAATTTTCACTTTTATTAAAATAAAAAAAATGAGGGCAGCAACAAATAGGAAATGCAGTAAATAAGGGAAGAATCAGGAATAACAGAGATGCAACATTCCCTGTATATATGTACACGCATCCTCCAGTGTGATATAATTATATAAGAACCATTGCAGAAACAGACCTAAATGGGACTAAAAAAATCCACACCTCAATTATGCAAGCATACATATATCAAAACAACAAACAAAGCTCAAAATCTAAACATAGCAAAACTTACCTTGAGGCGGTTGGAGAAGGCAGTGCCCTGGAAGCGGCGCTGGAGCTCGAGGACCATACGGGGGTCAAGCTCAACTGCAATGACAGATTTTCCGGCTTCCAGAAGCTTCTTCGTCAGGTTTCCGGTACCAGGACCGATCTCGAGGATAATATCTGTGCTCTTGATTCCGGATTTCTCGATGATTGTGTCAATCAACAGGGGGTTTTTAAGGATGTGCTGACCCTTTGACTTGTGGAATGGTATGCCCCCTTGGTAGTGCGGGTTTGCCGAGGCGGCAGCGCCACCACCACCACGATGGGGCTTCTCTTTCTTGATCTTCCCTCCTGCCATGGTTGACCCTAACACCAAGAGAGACAATTGAGGAGGTAAGTATTTGTACACGAGTGATCGGGGCACATGAATGAGCTATAATTTCCAGCTTGGGCTTAGCCAATAGCCCCTATTGCCACACACAACATAAATGTACACCATTAGGGGAAAGAAAAAGAAAAAAAGTTCCTTCCTACGCCCACCATCCTAATTCCCACTCCACTGCCCCAGCTCCCTACCTCCCCTTCATCTGCAACCAACACCTCTCCATTCTCCAATCTACATTTAAAGGGTGGTATATACCTGGTTCTATTCTAAGTTTGAGCTGTGTTTAGCTAACCTGATCAAACATTCACGGTTTAGCATAACAAAGAGCAAGTGATTTGTGTTGGGAGAACTATGGATTTCGACAGCTATGGGGACGATCAATTAAAAAAAAAAGCTTTCGTAAGAAAATTGTGCGGGGTGGTTTGGATACAACCAATTTACATAACATACGTGGAAATTTGAACATTATAGACATACACGTTAGGCAGTTACGCATAACATACTAACAAATTCATAACAAATCATATAATCGGCTGATAAAATGGATTTTTTGATACATCGACTATTTTTTCAACCAAAAAATCTAGAAATACCAGAAAATACCATTTGGTTTTGATGCTATTTGATGCTATCAACTGATGCAGAGCACGAAACACCGGAAAATTCAGAAACAATCTCAACTCGAAAAATCGCTTGCATCTAAACCGAGAAAGTCGAGATTAGATGCAATTCGAGACAGTTCTAACGAAATCAATTAGGAGCCACTGACGAAATAGCCGTATATCGTAAAGCAAAAAAATGCTATTGAAGAGAGATTGAAGCTTAAACTCTGGATTATGCACAAGGGTTTTGAGATTGAAGGACATAGGACTATGGATATGATTGAGGAGGGCACTGGAGAGAGAGAGAGAGAGAGAGAGAGAGAGAGAGAGAGAGAGATGAAAACTGACCTGGAGCCTGATCTTACGTGAACTGGTGGTGGCGCTGCGGAGGCGGAGAGGTGAGATTATTTTCTTGAAGAATATATCGAATAGGAAGGGAGGAGCATATGAAGCACTACCCAAAACCCTAGAGAATGGTATATTATTTTTTAGAGAGAGGAGAGTCGTCGAGCAGAAACGGATTCTGAGACGGGAATACGCTTGTTTGTTTTGGGATTTTAATACTGGGAATTGATTTTGTCACTCATTTTTTCTTTTTAATATCACTCTTTTGTTTTACAAAACAAATCATTTAATTAAAATGTAGAATGACATTAACAAAAAAGAGAATGACAAAATCACTTCCATTTAAATTTGGATTTTGCATTTTGAATTTAGATTTGTAATGATTAGGGCAGGGAGATAGAGGTAATGATGAGATAGATAGAGGTAAAAATGAAAGTAATAGTTGAAGATAATGAGTGGATTTTGGAGTACGGTAACAATTTAGATTCCAAGACTCAAAAACCCAACCGAACACAATTACTAGTAGGTCCACTTTTACAAAAATACATTTAATATTAATAGAAGTGTCATCCTAGGGTTTTAGGGTATTAGGGTACCCTAAGATTTTAGGGCACTCTAGGGTTTTAGGATTTAGGATACCCTAGAGTTTAGGTTTATGCGCTTTCATAGAACTATAAGGTTTATGTTTAGACACTTTCATATGGTTTTATGATGCACTTTTCTATTATGAGATTTTAACGGTTTAGGCACTTCCATAGGGTACCATAGGGGTTTGGACATTTTTATAGGATATTTTAGAATTTAGGCACTTTCATAAAGTACCTAGGGTTTAGGCACTTTCAAGATTTAGGATTTAGGCATTTTCATAGGGTTTCTGTGTTTCATTAATTAAATGAAACTTGGTGAGAATTACATTCTATTTTCTGAATCTAGAGGTAAAAAGCCCTAAACAAAATACGAACTTAAGTTATGGTTACACTGTTTGGGGAACATTACATTGTGTGTGACATGTAGAGAGGTCCTACATAGATGATCGAAGCAGGGGCAGCTACACTAGTAGCCCAAAGACTTGAACCCTCTGGATTCAAAAAATGCACTGAAAATTTTATGTTTTTATATAATTTTATTTTTAGTATTATTGGCGCTAAGTTACTAGTGCAAGGTTAGAATATAAAAGTCAAATAAATTTGGATACAAAATATTATAGCTGAATAAAACAAAATAAGCCCAGCCTAAATAAGTTTGGCGTTTTAAAAATCTAAAATTTACAGCGGTGTAAAAAAACAAAAGTAACACACGAAATACTATTCTTTTTTCAAGTGACTAACAAATATTATCTTTTTTCCCCCTTATTCTTACGACGAATGCATCTAAATCTTTGCTCCAATCATATAACATAAGCATGACAACTTTACTAGTATTTGCGGGGGTTCAAGCGAACATTGGGAAAAAATTACACTAAAACTTAGCATTTTTTAAATTAATCAGGCTCAATTTATTTTTAATCAAATAAAAATGTGCATTTAAGATAGAGTTTTGCATTGTAAAAAATCTATGCACGATTTTGCCACCGCTTAACCGAAATCCTAGAGCCGCCACTTGATTGGAGCCATTCAAAATTGTTTAAAACATGCTTTTATGAGTTCCTATAAAAGATCAAAAAATAATATATTGGTAAAGGGTTGATCAATTTTCGTCCCAGAATTTGTAAGGATAAAAAAGAATGAATTAATGAAGTTCTTAGAAATAACCAAATGAACTGATATTTTAGAAGGACCCTTAAAACTAAATATGTTTGCCGAAAAACCACTTAGTGCGATCGGATATCGACAGATACATGAATAAGTTACATCTTATTCAGTAAAGTATAAGGTTCAAGTTTAACATTGCCATTGTTTAAGCTTCGTTTCAAAACTTAATGAGCTTTAGAATATGTTCAAATGTAGCTTAAAAACTTAATGAGCTTGTATTCATTTGTTAAAATAGGAGTATGGAGCGGAGCTGATTCCCAATGAATAAAGTCTTCCGTCGTGGTTAGACGCAAAGCATGTATTCCTCCCTTTTCTTTCCTGTTTCCTTCGATCATGTAACAGAGATGTCCAATTCCATCAGATTTTTCACAACTCATTTTCTTTCTAAGTTTTGTGATATTCTTTCGAGTGGTACCTTTTTTTGATGAAAAATGGGAAAATGACGGCCAAATACGTGTTTTGATAATTAATATCCGCCAATGATATTTTCAGCATTAAGAAATGTTCTTAGCATGCCTTTGGCAGGTATTAATTATCAAAACACGTCCTGGGCCTTCATTTTCCCATGAAAAATTCTTGCTGAATCCTAGTAAACCAGATCCAAAACTAGCAATTAAGAAGCACAAGTGTATGCACAATGCAACTAGTTGAAGGCTCACTGCCTTGGTGAAATAAAGAGCACAAAATGCAACCTCAACCATGAAATCCAAATCTCCACTGTGAAAATCCTCTCCTTTGAAATCCCCATCTTTTGAGGTCTAGGCTAAATATTGTGCTGCCAATATTCAAAACAAAAACCAAATCAAGTCTCAAGTCTCAACCAAGAGGATTGGTTAGATTAATCCATTTTTTCCTAATTGGATTCATGTCAAAGGAGTCTTTTATGTGCTTGTTGTCAACTACCTAATGTACAACCATCTGCTAGAATTAATGGATGAACCATATATATGTATAACAAAACAATAGCCAATGGTCAATTTCAATGATGATTAGATATTTATGATCCTAGCTATTTTAATTGCAAGAAGTACCAAACTCTACAAGGTTAATTAAAATCCAAGTACGATTTGCCGTCGATGCATGTGGTGGAGTGGGTGAATATTTGCAGGCTTATTGTGAGCTTTGGATGTTTGCATGTGTTTAAGCTGATACACAAGTATGATATATTCAAAAAAAAAAAGAAGCAATAAAAATCAATGAAAGATCTCTCTTCTCTCTCGGAAAGGATCAACAAACTACAAATCTTTCTCCAAACGAAATGTTTAAAAAAAAATGATATTCAATACCTGAAACTTTACTCACTAGATTTGCATTTCCAATAGAGGAAATGAAATTAATCATTTCCCTCCTAATCCACAAAATCAGAGAATAGTCAAGTAACATTAACTAACACACACCCCTGCCTACAACTCCTAATAGTGTAGTAACATTAACTAACACACACCCCAACCTACAACCAACCCCTACTTTCCTCATCTTCAACATCACCAGTCGACCTTGTGGCCAACTCCGGAGGCTGCATAATCCATTACCTTTTGTTGTGACAAGTCGTATGGATACAATGAGTTTGCTGATACAAAATTCACCATCTGATTCTCATCAAAAACTTGTGGAGGCAACCAATCGATGGGCCGAGGGTTAATTAGGCCACCATCTACTTCAATAGTCTTGTTTCCACCCAAAATCGAAGGTTCATTATAAAATATTTCTTGATTATACTCTAACTGATTCATGCCAATTATCTTCTCAGGAATTCCTTCTTGAAATGGTTGGCACATTGACCGCAATCTAGCAAGGAGTTTTCTCTCATTAGACCACTCATTCTGTGACTCACTTAGAAAATGGTTTTCAAAGTCAAAAAGAACCCCTCTGTTTGGATCCATCCATTGATTCTCAAGTGCGGAATTAGTATTGTTTTGCTTTCTCCGTCGACACTTGAAAACTGTCATCAAGAAAACAACCCAAAAGAAATGAAATCGACTAATTAACTTTTTAGGTTTAGAAGAATGAACATCAGAAAATTCTATTATGTGGACTCAAAAAAATTTCATTTTATAGGAAACATCAATGATATGTTTTCAAATTCTCAAAAATCATTTCTTCTACTAGAAATAAAATATGAAAATATTGAGCTTTATTTTTTAATTTTCCAAAGCAGTTTTCGAAACTGTTACAGAGAACTGATTCTTAAAAAAGTAACCAAATGGGGCTTTTTTACATACCTGACATTGGTGACTCCGAGTTTACCATATCGAAACGTTGCCCAGTTGATAACTTAAAATTTTGAGTTTGATAAGGAGGAACCAAAGATGGGGGAATATTTGGGAGAGGGAATGGCGAATTGCATGAAGTGAAATCAAAAGGGATCTCTGAAACTCCATCTATGTTGCTTGAAAAGAAGTAAGGAGACTTCAGGCTTGGGAAAGGCCTTTGGCTGAGCTCCCACAAGTGATCATCACATTGCAAAAGCTTCTCATAGTGCTTGTCAAGAGTTCCTGGAGTAAATTTCACTAAATGTATCCTGCCACAAAAGAATGTAGGATTTTTCAACTAACTCTTTTTGTGTTTTCAAAAAACAACCCATTAGGGAAAGAAGAAAAGCAACTTCTGAAATGCAATTAATTTTCGTACTCGTATTTGACGATTTGCACTTCTTTTTGTGACTTTATTCATGTTAACCTATACTATAGCATTTTCAATGTAGAAAAGCTAATAAATGAAAGAGTTGAGTCAATTTCAGAAAAAAAGAAAGGGTTATTCCTAAATTCATGTAAATAGAAATTTGAAACAAAGTATAATATAAAAATAAAGTGGAAAAATCACTACCATTTCTGACATCCTTAAAATTAATTATGCAGTAAAATAAGAACGACATGGGACCATGAGTCTTCGAACATTCCATATTTCTAGTTTTTGTAAACTCAAAAAACGAAAACGGAAATTGAGGAAACACTGTCAAACCAATAGGTGTCAAACCTGCAAATGCGAGCTTGACCTTCAGTAAAGTCCGGTGCCTCGTGCCAAATAGTATGCTTCCGAGGCTGTGGATTAGTCTCTCGAAAGAACAGAGGTGATTGCTTCAACTGTAGCAAATTTAGTAAAAATTTCCCGTTAAAAACACACAAAAAGAGGAGTGACCTTCAATTCTACTTAAAGTAGGGAGAAATTTCATTGAACAATGGTATAATCACTAACCTGAATTTCCAATATTCCAGGCTCATTGTCGTGAATAATTGCTCTAATTGCTTCAATGTCAGACCATTGTATTTCAATCTTGCTCTTAAGCGCTCCCTCCAACACTTCCCACACAAATTTTCTCTTGGCATAGTAACACTTTGCTATCAAATCCCCTTCTTGCCTAGTTAACCTCTGCAATTATTTCAACCAATTGAATGGAAATTTTTATTTTTATTTTTGAGTATATAATCATCTCTTTACAGTGCATGTTTTGGGGATCATTTTATTGACGTCATGTTGGTTTTCTTGTTTGTTTTTGTCTTTCTATCTTATATTGAGTCTAAACCTAAACATAATTACGTCCAAAGTGAAACTAAAAATAAACAAATAAACCAATAAGACGTGCAAACCAACTAAGTCCTAAGTATAAGTTAAATGTTCCCGCCTTCAAGTTTAATAAAGCTCCACTTTTGCCCTTTTAGCTCTGCGTTGCACAATTTACGCCTTACGCTTTATAGCATGTTGCAATGCAATCTTCCATTGGATTCCTCAATGGAAACTAGCCACGTGCTCTCAATGTTAGGTTGTACGAGGGCCAGATAGAGAGAATAAAATATTTTCTCCTGCCATGTGTAATCTAACCTACATGTACACAAAACAGAGGGAGGGAGAGGGAGGGAAATATGGATCATGGAGAAGCAAAATACAAGTGTACGAAGAAAAAAAAAAACCGAGATAGAAACCAAAGCTGTGGATTTTTGCTCCCTCTTACCCTCTTAAGGGCTCAATCAAAAAGCATGTGACTACTTTTTGTAGATTTTATTGACATAATCTATTAGAAAGCCCACATTGCAACATGCTACAATAACCTAAGCCTTTAGTAGTTAAAATCAAAGCTTGAGAAACTTAAAAACGGAACTTGGTTAAAACTTGGAGGGTTCACAATCGTAATTCAGATAGATACTAACTACTAACTATTACCTCCCAAGAACCAATCTTTAGTAGTAATGCAGGGAAGTTTGAGGCCTTCAATTTCTCTCTGTCTGACATTGGTTGAGGCACAAAATCATCCATCTTTGTTTCTTGAACTAAAGCTTGATGTTTCTCATTTGAACAACTTTTGCTCCTTGTTTGGGATAGTTTCATTTCTACCAAGTCAATGAAAGATGGTGTCTTGGTTAATGTCAAGCCAAGAGGACTTGATTCTTTGGAGGAGTCTACTTCCTGCAAATAAAGAAGAAAATAGTGGGAGAATGGGGGTGAGTAAAGTAAAATACAAAAAGGCATCACCCGAACACATTTGTCAATGTCAATGTAGCCAAGGGCGATTGGAGGAAGACCAAAATAGTGGGGGTCACATGACCACTCTAAGTTAAAAAATATATATCACTTCGACTAAGTATAATTAGTATTAGATATTGACAATTTTACCTGCGAATATTTAAAAACTACTTTAAGAATCCTATTAAAAAACATTTGCCCTTTACTTCTATTATGATTTGACCTGCCAGAGTTGTGGAGTTGTACTTGTATTTCTAGAGTACTATACTTCTAGCAACGCGAGATATAGAAGAGAGACTATGTGAGACCCAAGCAGTATAATCCATTGACGTAGGTACATTGTCAAACCATGGCATGGTTTTAACTCGCGGTATCGAGAATCCTAACGAATGTAAGTAAATAGGGGTATCAGAGGTCAAAAAATCCTGTTTCGTAACAACCTTTCTGTAAAACCCTAAACCACTACTATATTTTTTTCAGCAAACCAAGTTATTTTCCTATAATTTTTCTATATTCTGTATCGTTATTTTGTTTTGGTGATTTATTATTTGTGTAGATCGAAATCATCTCGTACAAACCATTATTCCGTTTCAATAAAGGAAAAACCAGTCGCGCATCTGTGCATCAAGTCACATTGAGATAACTCTACAAAAAACCAAAGTCACATCGAGAAAAAACAAATACCTGATGATTGGATTGCAGGAAATTCAGCTTGGTTCTCTTAGAAACAGAGGTATGATAATCATCAGAAGCAAATAATCCATCCTCATTCAAACCAAGCCGCTGAACCATAATGACAATCAGAAAAAGCAGATCGATCAAGAACAATTCCTCTCTGTCTCCTCAGTTTTCCTCTCTTCTCTGTATCTGGTATCTGATATTTGGATGTTTTATAATGTGTTAACCTATATATACCTACTTCTATATATACCTACTTCTCTGTGTAAGCGGGGCAGTATCTGAGGGGTTGAAGGAGAGAGGAGTGTATCTGATATTCGGGTGTTTTATAATGTGTTAACCTATATATACCTACTTTTGTGTAAGCGGGGCAGTAGGGGCAGTATTTGAGGGGTTGAAAGAGAGAGGAGTGAGAAGAAAGGCCAATTAGATCAAAGGTTTTCTCGTCAAGGAAGTCTTTTGACTTTAGACTACTGACGACATATTCTGCCACATGGATACCCACCAGCTATTCCGTAATTGTGTTAGTTGCACATTTTGAATTTTCCAATGAGCTCGACTATGGCTTATGGGTACTGAAATGAAAGGGTGCCAAAAATATACACCCGCTTGTGGGACTCACTTTTGGATCTCACACAAATAATCTAAATTGTTCATAAATCTTAAAATAATTTTATAGTGATGTTGCTAAAAATCAACTCCATTGAATATGCGTAAGTGGTTGATTCAATCTTTTACAAGTTTCATTTGGAAGATCCTAAATTCTGAATAAAAACTTGAAAGATTGAATCAACCACTAACGTATATCCAATAGAGCTGATTTTACATAAGTCACTCAAAAATTTGTTTTAAAATTAATGAACGGTTCGGATTATTTGTGTTGGACCCAAAAATGGACCCCACAAACCGTTGTGTACCAATAGCATTTTCGTTTTCCAATGGCCCACAGTAAATCAATAACGAAATGGAATTCCAGTAAAACGGAGACCCAAAAGATTTTTGTAATCCAAATGGAGAATTGGGGGGGGTGGTGGGTGGGTTGGGGTTTGGTTCTTGTCCCTCACCATTTAGCTAACCGTGCTCTTGCTGATGTTAGGTCTTCGGACTCTATTTCTTATGAATAATATACAACTCTGTTTCCGAGTGAAAAAAAAAAAAAAAAACACATCAATTAGCGCATATATGGCTAAAAAGGAAGCATCTCTTAAAATTATGTAGACAACAAATAAGACTCGGATTTGTTTGGTTTGAATTTGAGGGTTTGAGGTAAAATAAGTAAAGAGATAGAGATATGAGAATAATAATCAAGAGAAGACTTATTGCAAACAGTATGCAGAGGAAGGGTTTGTTCTAGAACTAATTTTATTTGGGAAATAATTGAAATTATACTTTACTAATTGGCTATGAGACTTTTAATCAAGCCACTAAAAGCAAATCATATCAACAAGGGTACTTACCTTCTCATTGTTATCATTTGAGATTAAACAAAATCTACATCCCACTAATTGGCAGGTGTCCAGGCCAAGTTTATGCGCACCACGATTAATCACAGTATCCACTGAGATTTTTGACCATGAGACATTAGGAGATAGCAAAACCCCTAAGTCATAGGTTTTAACCACTAGGCTAACCCGCAAGGTTCATTTCACTAATTGGTTATAAGTCTTTTAATCAAGTAATTTAAGTGGGGTAAGTGATATAACAAAATGATGATTACATTTATTTGTTGCGGATCCCCTATAACTAGGAAATTACTAGTGCATTGACAAACACCACTACTCATAAAACACCATCACACCAAGTACCATCTTTGACAAACACCACCAAATGTTTTTTGTTTACTACGTGGTGTTACTTGCTTACCACACTACTCAAATGAGGCCTTCCAACCTTTATATAGGTGTTCACTGTATTCTTCAACATTCTAGAATATTTTAGACTCATTCCAGTTAGAACACCCCACACAACTATAGTCTTCTTGAATGTTCTGAAATATTTTAGCATCTTCAAGACTCTTGTCATATTCTAGAATGTTTCAAGACATTTTAGATACTTCTAGAATCTTTCATAACTCTAGAATATTCTTGAAAGTATAGACTCTCAACACCCATGTGGGTTATGATTGCAAACCCTTCCAATCTTAAGCGAGTTCCGCTATTAAGTTCCTCAAGTTTTGATTTTGACCATTTAGGCCTCAAGTTATTGTAGCATGTTGCATTGCCATCTTTCTATTGGATTCCGTCAACATAATCCACAAAATTAGTACTCACATGTTTTCCCCGTGAGCACTTGAGAGGCTACAAGGGAGGAAACACTTTTTTTCCCCTTCGATCCATGGCGTCGGTTTCTCTATCGGGTTCTTCTCCTTCATACTTCTATTTCCTTTACTCGTGATCCATATCTCCCTGCCCTCCCTCTGAAATGTGTACAAACAGGTTAGGTCCCACATTGTGAGAAAAAAAAACATTTTATCCTCTTTGGCCCTCGTAAGAACTCACAGTGAGAGCACATGGCTATTTTCCATCGATGGAACATTGACGTTGCAACATGCTATACAATGAAAGGTGTAAATTGTGCAACTCATAGCTAGAATTAAGGGAAAAAGTTTAGTTATATAAACCTCGAGGGAGGAAAATTTTAATTTATCCATAGGGTCAGCCTAGTTGGTTTGCACGTCTTACTAGCACATGCCCACTCAAAAAATTCAGCATTCGACATGGTTTCGAGTGTCCTAAGTAAAGTGAGCAAAATGCCCCCCAAAGGCCCGTCACAACTTGATATTGAGTTTGCAACAATATGTGGTAAAACCCTTTAAAAATCGACGCCTCCTTTACTCAAATTTATACCAAATTGAGTTTTACTATAAAAAAAAATTACTCAAATTAGTGGTGGTTTCATTATCCCCTTCCAAATTCACAATTTTTTTAGAGGAGTTTTTACTCAAATTTGTAGTTGAATTTGGATTTATTTTTAACAGTAATAGGGGTTTTGGCCAAGTTTTACTCTTTCTTTTTCAATTCCTGTACATTTGCATGTCTCAAGTTGAAAAATTAACAACGAACATTTATTCCAAACGCCAAATTTCAAACGGCAGAAACCGGAAAAAGAAGTAAAAAAAAATACACACCATAGTTTCTTTATTTAAATTCATCAGAAAACTCCAAAAATCCCAATAGACTCATTATCTTCAATTTCAGATATAGAACTCTGTTTACTCCAAAATTATGAATCAAAGTATATATAGTTTTTAACCTTCCACGCAGCTTTTCAATGTAGTTCTTGGCCTAGACTGAAAGACCATCAAGTTGGCCGACCGGGACTTGACGTAAAGACCTTGACGCCGTCGGGCGGTCTCTAGAAACCATGTCCTCCCTTGCAATGCCGGTGACACCAATGACTGCAGTGGATTTCGCCGGAGTAAATCCAAGAGTGAGTGAGTGAGTGAGTGGTGTAGATTCGAGAGAGAGACCCAATCGTTTCTTAGCAGCTGATGATTACCAAATAAAAAATTGATGGTGTTTGTGTAACATATTTCAAGAGTTTGAGTACATTCTTAAGAGTAAGAGAACACACATTAGCCATTGAATTAATTCAATCTCAACCATTGGGTAGACTTTTGTAGTATTATAAATTCCAAGGATTAACAAAAAAAAATTTGCCTTTCAAAAAAACCAAATAAAAGGTTGTTTTTTGCCTGATAAAATTTACCTTTATTGCCTAAATTAAGACAAGTCTGAGTAATAGTTGCCTATTTCGTTCTATTTAATTAGGTTGTCAAGATCAACTAATTTAGTAAGTGTCCTGATCTCTTTCCTCCCGATTACAAACTTGCCTTTATTACACAAAAATAAAATCTCTGATTGAGGATTTGCTTCCAAATTTTTCTCCAGAGATTACTTTATTTCTCTCAGAATCATCAGGATTAAAAAGCCCCACCTAGCTTGCCCCCCTCCCTTACGGTTCTTCGCATAAGATATGAAAAAATCTGCCATCAGTTTTATCAGGTCTCCCCTACACTATCCGAAGTCTGAGAGACATAAAACTTTCACTTTTATATTTAATGGCAGCTTCATAAACCTAGCCGGCGACTAAACCCTGAACCCTTGAACAGTTAGGCGGCCGACAACTCTCAACCCGGTGACGGAAATCTCAGACCTTCTCTGTCGACTATCCTCTTCTCCGCAACAGAGGTAGAGTTACTGTTTAACGAAAACTCTAGGAACCCGCCTTCCGGAAATAACTGTGTCCATAATCGTTCGATGCACGTAGGTAAGGGCCTACTTGCATCGAACGGCTCCAGTTCAGTTGTGTCCGGAGTTGTGTTTTTATTATTTGCTCAATTGGTTTAATTGGGTGCATCCTTAATCTTTTAGCACATTAATTCTGTGATGCCTTTGTATCCCACTAGAACTCTTTTTATTCTAATAATGATGTCATGCCTTGACTGATTAGGAGTTTGATTTTTTTTTTTTTGGTTACGAGTTTGATTTTCACTGGGTTTGAATCAAAACAAAACCCTATTTATTGTTTCATTGAATGCAAGCCTAGTTTTTTTTTTTTTTCCTATTTGTTAATTCTAATTTACTCTGTTCTAGTTAATTTAATGGAATTTTTTTTCTTTTTTTCTTTTAAATAGAGATGACAATGAGTCGGTTCTACTAGGGCTTCTGCCAACCCCCAACCAAACTCAAAATTTGTAAACGAAAAATTGAATCCGCACGCACTGACAGGGATCGGTTCAGTTTGGTTTTTCTCCATACCTGATTATTATCCATATGTATATAATAAATAGGGGTATGTTTCGGGTTTCGATAAAAAAAAATTACTCTATCTAATCGAACCCGAACCGAAAACTACTGATTTTATCAAATCAAAAATCAAAACCGAATTCATGTTTCAAAACCAAATGAAAACAATGCTTAGTTGAAAACAATATGTTTCCTCAAGTTAGGGGATCCAATTTGTTGCGGTCATCCGATCGAGCTAATTTTTTATAAGACTCCTCGAAAAAATTGTATAAATTTAATTGTTTCAAATTATTTGTATGGGACCCCACTTTAGGGTCTCACAAGCTATCTGTGCTTGTAGTCTTTTTGTTCGATGGCCACGAACTTTTTTCGCCCAACATTTGAACTACCGTTATCAATTAAACCAAATGGGTTGCAATTGGGAAGTTGAATGATGAAATAAATCATTTTCGTAGTTCATAGATGAAGTAGCATAAATTTTAGTAGTTTAAACGAAATTCACTCTTTAAAATGTTGAATTTTGTATCTTAAAGCAGTTTAACAACGTCGGTTAACGCGTTAAACTTTGTTTCATGATTTCTTCTATTAATTGTGGTTATTGGCTAAGAACCTGTCTATGCTAATAACTTATCCAACAAGCAATCAATAGTTCATGCATGGCGTCCTTATCTTATGTTTGGTTCATGCAGTGTTCCTCAGTGTACGTACCATGGATAAAACGAGTGAAATCGCAGTCGGTTTCGAATGGAGTAGCACCAAACAAAGAATTCATGATAGAAAGCATCAACGAATTAACGAAGGAACCGAATTGCCACCGAAATTCAAAGGGGTTGTTCCACAGCCGAACGGGCATTGGGGAGCGCAAATCTACGCAAATCACTTGAGGATTTGGTTAGGCACCTTCAAATCAGAGACTGAAGCTGCCATGGCGTACGATAGTGCTTCCATTAAACTTCGTACCGGAGACAACTACAAAAACTTTCCATGGACCAACATGACAGTTCATGAGCCTAAATTCCAGGGCCTACATAGTACAGAAGCGATTTTGAACATGATAAGAGATGGATCCTATCCATCAAAATTTGAAGACTTTCTGAGGAGCCAAAAGGGGGAAAATGAAATAGGTGTCAACCTAATCAAGGTCCAAGGGCATGGTGGTGTTTCCTGTAAACTTCTTTTCCAGAAGGAATTGACACCAAGTGATGTGGGGAAGCTTAATAGGCTTGTTGTCCCAAAGAAATACGCGGTCAAGTTCTTCCCCCCTATGTCGGAGGACACGGAAGAAAATACGGGTGGTGGAAAGGTGGATGATGTACATCTTTTTTTCTATGACAGGATGATGAGGCTATGGAAATTCCGGTACTGTTACTGGAAAAGTAGCCAGAGCTTTGTTTTCACAAGGGGTTGGAATCGATTCGTGAAGGAAAAAGGGTTAAAGGCCAACGACCTAATTGCTTTCTACATATGCGAAGGTCAAGAAGGACGTCAATCCTTTTTTGTTATCGATATAGGTCACACCGAGGGATCAAGAAACGGTACGGTGGATGAAGGAATTATTAGCCAGAATGTGAATATACAAGTGGATTTAAGTCTAAAATTGGGACAAAATGTCAACTTGGAATTGGTTAAGGATGAGAAGGAAGATTGTGAGCATCATAAGTTGTTTCCAGGACTAGGGTTAGCACCCAAGAGGAAGAGAAGTGTTAGACTTTTTGGTATTGAGCTCAATTGAGGAGAAACAAAATGGCTCAATGTTAACTATAGGAGCTTTTCTTTTTCTTTTTTTGTTAAGTTTTTCTTTCAACCTTAACATGGTTAATAATTCTTCTCTATATATTTGAGAGCACTAATTTGGCATTATCAAGGCTTTTGTCAAATTTGTCAAGAACAGATCGTTTGATGTTTTTGTGCTCACCTTATTGTGCAAGTCTTTCTTAGGCTGCGTTCTTGTAAACTTATAAGTCTGAAACTTATTTCCGTATTTTTTTACTTTTTATTTAGCTTTTCATCATAATTTTTGGGGTTAATCGTTTGGCTCAATGAAACGAATTAGAAAATTATAAAAATATAGACCAATAGTGGAAAATTGCAAATAAGATGACACTACTTTTTTGGTCCTTAGTGCACTTTTTTTTTTACTTTTTGTCATAATTTTATAGTTTTTAAACTTCTCTTGTCGAAACGGATGATTAATCCAAAATATATCACGCAAATCTAACAAAAATTCAAAAAATACGAACAAAACATACAAAATGAAGAAGAAAAGTAAGTATTCTTTTTTCTAATAACTCAGGTGTTTGGATCAGCTTACGTGCATCTAGATTTCTTTTTGTTTGGGAAGGGAAGGGAAGGAATTACAGCTAATGTACGAAATTTTAAGGACTTGAATACAAGAACAAACTTTTAAAATAAAGAACAAAACAAACGACTAGAATTAAGAAGCTTATTACTTGCACTTAAGACCACAGGGGCAGCGCCCAAATTTCTAGAATTATCTCTATCCCTATCTCCGTGAAAATAGCTAAAGATTACCAAAACAAAATGTCAATGTTGCAGTTATGGTAGGCTTGGTTCAAACAAAATCAAGTATATATATATTTTTCTTTTCTTTTATGATTTTTTTAAATTAATGTTATTCTTATAAGATTAAATAATTTGTGAAGTGTAAAAAAAAAAATTATCCAAAGCTTTAAAAATGTAATTATAGACGAAATTCATAAAAGACCGTCTTTTTTATGTCTTTTTTGAACTTAATTGTTTTAATCACTTGTGCTATTCTCCACAATTTTTTATTTCTCTCATCGAACTGAATGATCAAGCCTAACTATATTCATGAAAAGCTGAAAAAAGTTTACTAATAAAAACTAAGAGAAGTTTGCAACATTCTATGTGTAATACACCCCGTATTACTCATTAAATGTATTACAAGTAACTAAATGTATTACCCATTTTTTTCCTGCAAGACCACCATAAGTCACACAATATGCGTACGTGAGATATAGTGCAAACGTGAAAGCGTCTTTCTAAACATTTTAAGCAACTAAATTCTCAAGAGCATAAGAGGAGAGTCCTACCGAAAAACTGTGTGATGTGACTAAGATTGTACCCGTTCTTGGACCTATGTGACAAAGTAGTTCTTTGACTTGTGAATAACTTTATAGGGTGTTTTTTGACGTGTACATGTTTGGCGATACAAGACTGTATATAATGGAGCTAATTAAAACCGACGTATGACGTTGAAGATTCATCTTCTATACAAAGAACTCCCGGACTATGAAAAATACGTTTAGAGCATCTAAACAAATCCTATATGCACACATACGTACATATGTGTGTCTATATATATAGGGGCCGGTTCCCTCACACCAAATTTGACACAAATTTTGACACATAAGCTCACACAAATCAAACCATTCAACACGGTTTCTAATTTTTAAAATCTGGACCAAACCACATTACTAAAAAACCGAACCAAACCATTTGGTTTGGATTGGTATAATCTGGATTCATGAATCATTCAGTTTTGGATTGATGTATGGATTCACGGTTGTTATTTTGCTCACCCCAACTCTTGGCGTGAACTATGCCCAACGGATGAAATTGATCCAAAGAAATCAAAGTTCCCTTGTTTTTAGTTTGGAATCCCATCGCTGGTCATTTCATGGTTGTTTCTTTTATTGGACATGGATGTGTCCAGAACCATTCAATACATATGAGCCAACATACATCAAATGACTACGAAAGTTGTGGCAGGAATTGTGCTCTAAAATTGTGTTCCTAGACATTTTGTCCTCCTCTATCACAGTAATAAATAAGTATACAGACCACGTGTTTTTTTTTTTTTATGAACAAGATCATCCCAATTATATTAATACGAAAATAAAGTACAACTAAAACAACAAAATAAAATACAACAAACAAAACAAAATACAATAAAAAGAAGCATGAAACCAGACACCGGAGCCCCATCAATCACTCGGGAAGGTGATTGAAGTGGCCAAGATCAGCAGGACAAGGTCCAAATTATTATTAGTCTCTTATTTGACTTTCACGAAACATGATCATAGTTCTGCATAAATCCACCAAATAATCCGGAAAGAAGGGAAAAATAGAAAAATAATAAGTCGTCCATTGGCTGCTATTGTAGTTTTCCCTTTTTTACCCACGAGAAATCGGCAAAAAAATGACCGAAAATGGTTTGATTTGAGTAGTTTTTATTTGAACCGTTTAATAAAAAATGGTTCGGATGAAGCCTTTTCGTGTCATTTTTTTTGCCGATTTCTTGCAGGGAACCCTTAAAATCACGTTATGGACACATTGAGCGGCTCAGATCATCGAAATTCGCTCGAGAAAGAAGGGTCTGCATTTAAACTAAAATGAGGACCCCCTCGTTTGAAACAAACTGTGTGTGTGTGTATATATATATTGAGCCAAAACAATCTGAATATCTCCCCGTATAATAACACAATAAATAGGATACAAATGGAAAGATTTCCAACGGTACAGGGATATCCAAAAAATAAAAAATTATGGCCTCCCTCATACCTACTCACTGCTCTGCTTTGAAAACTTCTGTCCGAAAAAAGGGAAAAACAATGCTGCCTAACCAATGCGTAGGTCATGGAGCAGATATCTAAACCCAGAAAAATGCTCAAAAGAACAGTTGAGGCAAGAGTGGCTTACTTCTCTGTTTGCTCCTCATCGGCAAAAGCCAAAACAAATATTTGACTGTAGTCATCTACAAAGTGAACCTCGAGTCCGTCCTTCACATTAGGTGCAAGCTCATCGAAATCTCTTCTGTTGGCTGAAGGAAATATAATGGTCTTCACATCACTACGCCTCGCTGCTATCGTCTTCTCCTTAACCTGTTTTTGTGCACAATAAAAAGCATCTATCAGATATAACACGAGCCACAAAAAATTAAAATAGAAGTCCATATCATGGCTATGTAGTTGACAAATAGCAGAGGGAACCAGTTCGGGTTAGTACTAGAAATCAAATATTTGAAGCTCCCTAAATTACGTTGTGTGATTCTAAAACCAAGCAGAAATGGAGCAATGAATCCATTTTGAAGAGAGTAGATATTAGTACACAACAAGGTTAGGCATAAACGTTAAATTATCTTAAGCAGTATTAGGATCATGAATTTTGGGAGGGTCTTACCAAGAGAAAGAACTGGTAGGAAAATCAAATGATTGCCAAATCTTTTTGCTCAATAACTAATTTCTTATCTAACACTCTATTTCATGGCCCTATTCCTTCATCTACTCTTCTTTAGTTGGTTGATGTTAGTGAGTTTTGGTGATTTCAGTAGCTCTAGTTTAAATACAAGTTTTGGTTTGACTTATCTATGCACTTTTAAGTACTTTGAACAGATTATGGAGATGATATCTCAATTTTCCGTGAACCGTGGTTCAAAACCGAACCCGAACCGTATCTGAATGGTTTGGATTGGTTTGGTTCTATCAATTTTATGGGCTGGTTTGATTTTCCAAATTCATAATCTATAGGTAGTGGTTTGGTGCTTGGTTTACTATAAACCCGGATCAATCCGGTCCATGCTCACCTCTATCTCCCATAACCCCTCCACAAATGGATCCCAACACAGCCTTAAGAAAACAACATCAAACAAGAAAGCATGACGACACTATAGTCCAACAAAATTGACAAATATCAATGAGAGTGAACATATGAACCAAAGATAGTTAATATGAAGGTTTAATTAGCTTACCCCGCCAATTGGAAGGATCTTCCCAGTTAGGGTTACTTCACCAGTCATCGCTAGGTCCTTCTTGACAGGCTTCTTCAGGGCAAGAGAAAGCAAGGATGTAATCATGGTGCAACCAGCACTAGGCCCGTCCTTAGGAGTGGCCCCCGCAGGGACATGGAGATGAAGCTTGGTATTGGCAAAGAAAGTGTTATCGGGATCTTTCTCCATCAATATCGCTCTCGCAACCGTGTGGGCAATCTGGGTACTCTCTTTCATCACATCTCCCAGTTGTCCGGTGACATGCAAAGCCCCTTTCCCTTCACTTTGCTCCACCAGAGTAGTTTCGATGTAAAGGGTAGAACCGCCCATAGCAGTCCAAGCAAGACCCATCACAACTCCAGCCGGTGTCTGGTCGTATATGCGTTCCGCATGGAAAACAGGTTTGCCAACAAAATCAGACAGGTTTGATGTGTCAACCGACACTTTCTCAACCACATTAGCAGCCTCATTTTCCCTTTTTTCATGAGTTTCTATATTGACCTGTCAACATGACAAACTGTGAGCAACATCAACATTTCAATGTGCCAAAAGCCGGGTTATGCTACATTAGAACTAAGATTAAACAAGCTCATATTTTATCTTTGTACCTTTCTTCATCAATATGCAGTGTTTCAGCGAGTAAAACTAACTGGACATTACACTTGGGACTGTTTGGTTTACTTGTTCATTTGCCTATGCTTAGTGAATATGCTTGTTTGGTGGGGTCTGAATAGCTTAATTCCTTATTACTCCTAAAAGAATGCCCAACTCTCTTCCAAAGAAGAAAATAAGCAATTCTGCAGCCAAACTTCTTTGCTTATTCATGGTGTTGCTTATTGCATATTATAAGAAATGAGAAAACAACCAAATAAGCATGTGAACCAAACGTGGCCCTATTGATTTCTCCCCTAGTCACAGATATGTTTCAGAGCAATTATAAAGCGCAAGCACAATGCTCCAAGTGCAAACACCCTTTCTTTTATTATTGCTAATTTCACCGCAAATTACCGCACCGTATACGAAATAACCTCTCAAACACTGGAACAAGTGGGTAGTTCTTCCAACAAAGTTCAAATAACATGCATCACCTCAGATGAACACGTACATGATTTACTCCTTCGTTTCTAAAAGAGAAACAAATAAAATCAAACTTCTTCAACCAATTAGGAAAAAGAAATAGAAATAGAAACCATGGTACTTCATGTATTAGGAATACGATTGATCCCTGGTACCTGCGAATCCGCATGCTGGTCAGCGACAAGTTGACTTTGATCAACTGTGAGATCTTTCTCCATTGGGTCTATTTCAACTGTAGCGTCAGAAGCCATTTCATTACTGCTACAGTCCACTGGATCAGCCACAACCTGCGTCTCTCCTCCAACCACTGTCTCACCCAAGTCACTGACAGATTCTGTTTTTGCCTCATCAACTTCCACAACCTGGTCTCCAGCAGCTGGAGGTTCAGTATATGCTCCCTTTCGCACAAGTTGCAGAGCAATCTGCCAAGCAATCACAGAACATGCTGGTTCTAAGGAAAATGCCAAACAGAGCTCAGTTTTCATGTGAGCTCAAATTAATGAAGAACAATGACAACAACAATTATAGCTTTTTTATGTTGATCAAGAACAAAAATCCCAGACTAGACTACAGATACAAGATTCATGTGAATGTCAACTAGTCACAAAACACAAACACATACAACTATCAACAAAAGCTGCCTTCAATCACCAAAGTGGTTTGAATTCAATAATCGCAATAGGATTGGACAGTCTAACTCACCTTGCGGTAAATCTTCTCTATTTGCTTCTGAAGATTTCGAACACCTGCTTCGCGGCAGTAACTTTCTATCAAAGCAAGGAGAGCAGCATCAGTCACTTCAACCTGGAACATATTCGTTTTTGAAATCAATTATCCCTCTTATTAAAAGTAAAAAATATATATTTAAAGACAAAATTAATTAAACATTAAAAAAAAATGAGGAAGTCTGAAATTGAAAACCTATCTAGTTGTAATTTGCAGCATAGTAAGCCACCGAAAGAATTCAAATGCTAATCCCGATATCCCTTTCAAGATCATGGGATACACATGCTTCATTGTTGGTATGAATAACCAGATTAGAAATGAATAATACAGAAATACATTTAGAGGTTCTAGGTACTGCATACTCAGTCATCCAATCGAAAAAGCATTTGGTGAAAGGTGAAAGTGAAACATAATTTCATGCAATTAAGTGCAAACTAACAAGTAGCAAATTTTGCATGCACGCACACATGCAGAATACCTGTTCAGGCTTAATTCCACAAGCTTCACGAGTAGTTTTCTCCAAATAATCTCTTGCAATGTGCATTTTCTCGTCAGTGATATACCCAGCAATGGCCACGACCTCCATTCTATCCAACAGAGGGTTGGGTATCATTTCCACAACATTCGCAGTACAAACAAACAAAACCTGCAATGGCAAATTTAATCATAAGCCATAACTGTCAAAAATCACCCTCTTATAATGCCTCTAAAAAAAGCTCATAATGAATCAGCAAAATAGAAATGAATGCCCCATCACTAGTTGCAATTCAAGATCCTTACTTCAGACAATGAAAGAGGGACACCTCCTTCGTTGAACTTGAAATCGCTAGTTCTTATTATGAGCACGTTAAGAGTTCATGTAATAGGTAGGAACCCAAGCCTCGTCTTTTTGACAAGGTATTAAATGATATTCCAATCAATAAATTGTTGTGGATAAAATCAAAATGGGTCCAATATACTTGAAGTCAACTTCTAGAACCATTTGCCAATAGCTTGAGTGGTTTATCTGTCATCCCAAAAAAGTACAGGGTTCGGGCTCAGTTGAGATATAAGCGGGTGGAAGCCCGTGCGGCTATGTGTCTATGTTTGTTTCTGTTCTTTCCTTTTCTTTCTTCGAATAAAAAATGCAATTTGAAGAAAGTTGTTAGCCTTACATCTGGGTCAGGATTACTTAATGATATATAAACTAAGCATCCCACACAAACTTTGAAGCGATAGTATCGGAGACCACTTGAAAAACCAAAAACTTTCACCTGTAACTTGTAAGACAAAATTTCAGGAATGGAAACCTTTGATAACACCTACTCCAATGACTAACCTTTGATAAGTCTATAGGAACATCAAGATAGTGGTCTAGAAAGTTTGCATTCTGCTCCGGATCAAGGAGTTCCAACATAGCACTTGCTGGATCACCTGCATGTCCCCTTCCCAACTGCCATTGCAAAGTAGAACAGATAATAAGTCATTTTTAAGATCTACTCCCAACTAATAATTACAGCTCCATAAATGGTCGGGAACAAATATTGTCCCTAGCAGAGGTTTTATTTTGCTCTACACCCAAAGCCAATCCATCCTGAAGAATAAAGCAGTACTAGAACAATTGAGGCATTTAATTATTGAGGTATCAGTGATATAATATACCTTGTCAATCTCATCAATTAGGACAAGAGGGTTAGCTGTTCCCACGTTTTTCAGGCATTGCACCATCTTTCCTGGCATTGCACCAATATATGTTCGACGATGCCCCTACATGTAGTTTCATAAGTTAGTTATACAACATGCTGTCGGCTAAATGAGAAAGTGTAATCGTGTGTTACTGGTAATCACAGTTTGGGATATGATCTACCTTGATTTCAGCAACATCGGACAATCCTCCAACTGAAAATCGGTAGAACTTACGGTTCAAAGCCCGTGCAATTGAACGACCAATGCTAGTTTTTCCAACTCCAGGTGGGCCAGAGAGACAGATAATTTTCCCTGTGATGTATTGGGGGGAAATATATTTTCACATGTCCAAAAAGATTGGGGGAAACTATCACCAGTACCATCCCCAATTTTCCAAACCACAGGAAGGCAAACTAAGCAATTACAACCTCTGGATGAAACCATCAAATAGATCATGAGTGGGAAGGGAGGAAATTTTGTTCACCATCCTTAAAAGAGGGTTAACATTATCCTCCTCCTTATTGGTTGAAATGATGTGGATCCCACTACAAAGTGATGTCATGCTTACCAAAAAGTGTGGAGGGTGAACAAAACTCAACTCGTGGGAAGGGGGAAGGCAGAGCATAACACTGATACCAGATAGCAGGAATCCCAACTGCGTAGTTAAACTATCCTAGTACAGAACATTAATTTGTTCAGTTTTTCTTCTTTTTTCCCTTTTTTTTAGATTTGGTGAGCAAAATAGACCATCATACAAACCATGATGGTCAAACCCTCAAAAACCATTCAATTAGGAGATGCATACAACCAACCTTGTGAGGTCCCTCGGAGCTTTCCGACTGCTATAAATTCCAATATCCTTTCTTTGACATCAGTCAACCCATAATGGTCTTCATCGAGAATTTTTTGCGCTTGGAGAACATCAAAGTTCTCGTCGCTGCATTTAAATCAGAAGAGCAAAAGGTCATATTTGAGTTCAGTTTATAAGTTTCAAAATAACATATCCTAAAGCATTTATTCCCATAAACCCAAAGAAAGATGTGTTACAAAAAAAACTTTAAAGAGAGGAATCAATGGACAGGTCACCAGAGCAAGGTTAAACATAGACTTACAATGCAACAAACTTTTAATTAAAAACCATATCAACTAGTACTGCTACTCGTAGCATTGGAATGGGAAGTGGTAGAGTTGGAAGAAGGATAAAGATACCCACTGTTCAAAACATGTGATCTATTATCAAAGCTGGACTGCAAATACACTAAGTTTCCACTATATATTTTGTCTACAACTTCTTGCCTTTAGCCAACTTGTTTCCACTAAACTTGTCCATTTTGTTTAGTGCAACTTGTCTACTTCTTTTAGTTTAGTGGAAACACCAGTGTGTTTCCCTTATATTATCTGTCTACAAGTTTATGCCTTTAGCCAACTTGTTTCCACTAAACTTGTTAGTATAGTTTAGTGGAAAGTGGAAACAACTTTTCTGTATGTTAAGTTAAACAACTTGCCTACTCCTTTTAGTTTAGTGGAAACACCACCTAATATTCTGAACCAGTGAAATCAAAGGAATGTAAATGGACTTTGGCAAGCAAGGCCAACTAGAGAGTTAGACTTAACATGGACTTACGACTTCCCTAAACTACTACTCAGCCTAAATATATGGGAACAGAATTATTTACTGTGTAGACAACTTCACATGGAAATTATTAAATCTACAACAGAATGAACATCGATAATTTGGTAACATAAAAATATGGAACTTAGAAGACAAAAATCAATCAAGAGTTGTAACATGTTCATCGTCCCAATACAGAAATATATTTCAAACAAAAAGGAAGGGTCTCCAGTGTCGCAGTTATTTAGGGTCTAACTATCACCTACCAAACAGGGCCGGAGGCAGTAAGGGAATTGTGAGGGCATGTGCACCCAAAACATCACAAGGATTACATTGGAAACCCAAAACAGACAACAAACAAATTAAAATCCTGAAGCCTTTATGCTGAGTGCATTAAAAAAAATGTTCTAACTTCTAACGAACATAAGTAGGTAAATTCAAATGCAACAAGAAATACGAACAACCACCCCAAACTTGTCAATTAAAGCACAGCACACTTTAGCCAAATAGGTAAAGGTCCCCACAGAAAATCAGAAAGCGATTGGAAAGAAATTGAAGTACAAACCTGTAATTTCCCCAAGGCAATGCAGTCAACCAATCAAGATAATTACGTGTCACATTGAATTCACTTGAACTGGCCTCCAACAGCTGAAGTTTTGTCAGTTCTTCTTCTATAACTTGCAATACATGAGGGGGGCATTTATCCTTATTTGGCTCAATTCTTTCCCTAAACTTTCCTGCAGCAGAGACACAAAACCAATAATAGACAAATAATGTGGAAAACAGAGTCCACCATGCATGCATCTGTGTAGTGACTTTGCATGAAGGTAAATCATAACGTTATCAAATGATCTCAGTATAAAAGGGCGTACCCACTGGCCACTGCATGATAAATGAATCTGGCTCTCAGAGAGAGACAACTCTATTATTCCTCTTTAGAGGTTTGTATCCAAGTAATCTCCACCCTCTTATTTAATTTGACACCAAATCAAAGAATTTATTCAATTTTGCCAATAGCACTGCTGACTCAGGGAAGTTAAATGTTCAGCAATGAATATGTTTTCAACTTGGGGACCGAAGCCCAAAAATTTCAACAACAGAAGCATGAGCAGTTTCACTTTTCCTTGATGTTGAATTCTGGCTAGATGCTCAAAGTCATCGTTCAGTAATCTCATCAAAGATTGCAAGCTTGATGTAGGGGAGAACTGAGGAAACATGGTCCGAGAGTGACTGCAATTGGATTTTTAGTGGGTTTTGGAAATGGAAAGTTGCTGCAAGCATACCAAAACGGAGAAGAAAGACTCAAGGGTAGGAGAGGAATGGGATTAGGATCGATTTCTAAAAGGTAGAATGGCCCGATTTCTGGAATTAGTTGCAGAAATTCTATGGACACCCGCTTGGAGTTTTTAGGTATAAATTCAACGGGCAAGGAAGTAAGATCGATTGATAGCTTCAGGTATGGGGAATGAAAATAATGCTATCTTGGGGCTGTAAATAGTATTTGAAATAATGCCATCACGGAAAAGGTGGAAAAGAAGATGCTGTAACATAATGGAGTTCGTCAACCTTTACATCAAACCACTCTCAAATTACTTTGCAGAACATACCAAACCCAAATATTGCCAAATTATTTGAAGCACTAAACATTAAACAACTATGCTACGACGAACTAGTAACAGCAAATCATAAAGATCTCAAAACAAATTTCAAACTGAAAATGGCTGGTGATGAAGATACAGGCTTATAGCGGTGGGTAAAAGGGATACAGAGCTGTCAGTAACAAGCTCGCAGGCCTTCGGGCAATGGTCTAACTGGCGATGGGAGACTGGGTGCAGATAAAGAAAATATAGGTGTGAATTGAGGATGACGTAAGCCTAGGGAATTGTGGGAGGTGTGCCGATCTTTAGTGGGTATAAAGAGTAAAACCGGGGATGTATTTAGGACCCTACAACTTATGTCCAGCCAAACTAAAAATACCAAACTATCCTTGAGTCCTTTAATCTAATAGAGCAGACACAAATAAGTTCGCCAACATTATAACTCGAGGAATACATGAAATGAGGACCAAGTTTACCATAAAGTTCATCAACCACCCAAAGCATGTGTTGTGTGGAAGTCAAGACCCGGCACTCTTCTTCTGCCATGCACATTGTTGAATATATAAACGGAAGAGTTATCTCTCTCTAACAGCTTAAGCTTGTTGTGAGGTGGTGGTAAACAATCTAATATCATATTAGAGCAGGTAATAAATCCTGTGTTCGAACCTCACAGCCTATCTACTGACTAAAATGTTTACACGTGTTTAGCCCATTTATGGAGGAGAGCCAGGGGCGTGAGAGGGCTTGTTGAAGATATAACTAGTAACGTTATCTGCCTCTCTCTAACAGCTTAAGCTTCTAGATGACTAGATCTAGATGAGTTGGTGGTTAACAATCTAAAACACGTCATCATGTAGAACGGCCGACTTTAGACTTTAGAGTGCAGGAGTCCAACTTACAAAAAAACTCGCAAGAACATAATACATGAGGGAAAATCCAACCATGTGATCTACTAATTGTTTTATATTACAAAAATATATCTAAGGCGAAGGACTGTGGATTCGAAAAAACAACACTATCAAACTTTATTAGCCACATGATCTCCTATTTCCACAAGCGCAAATTTCCAACTCTACTAATTGTTTTATATTACAAAAATATATCTAAGGTGAAGGACTGTGGATTCGAAAAAACAACACTATCAAACTTTATTAGCCGCATGATCTCCTATTTCCACAAGCGCAAATTTCCAACTCTACCAAGAGAGGAGAAAATTTCCAATGATCATCTAGTTATGATGTGGAGTAAATAGATAAGAACTAACCAGAAAGTGCTGTTTTGTCATCAGCCTCCAACCCAAGTTCCTGCATCAAGGCAAAAAGTAATAATTTTGATTAAATTAAGTCCACAAAAATATCAAAATACTAAAAATATCCAGCGTAGCGACTCAAAAACACCATGTGAACATTTCAATAAGCATAAATACGGAAACCCCTACAGAGACACAACAGAAAAAACAAACCTGAACTAAGCATGATGCATAAATACTTATAACATAGAATGAAAAAGGTTCACACACCTTCTTTATGGCCTTAAGCTGCTCGTTCAACAAGTATCGGCGCTGCTCCCCGCTTATTTTTTCTTCAATTGCTTTTGCAATTGATTCCTAATAATTGCCAAAAAATATATGAAACAAACCGCATTCAACTACCACGAACGTCTTTGACGTTAAAATACTAGCAGGGCATACCTGAATCTTACTAATCTCCATTTCTTTCTTCACTAGTTCCAGAGTAAGTTTTAACCGCTTATAGACCTGATATGGCAAATATTTCAGAACTAGAGACAGTATATCAACAGATGCAACAGAATATTTTCACATGAAGGGTAACCCATTTTTTATACATGTCAAGATTGCCTTCGAAATACATCTTCCATCTCTTTAGGTTCCTGTGGAGTATAGAACATGAAGCATGAAGACATTTAAATTACATCCAAATCGTTGTTTCTAACTTGCATGTTAGGGCTTCAAGTCCACCAACCCGATACACTTCGGTTTTGGTAATGGTTTTCCATCCATGTTGTGTACTCCTGTCTTATCTTATTGAAAATCGATGTCTAGTATCCATGCTTCCTAGATTAGCTCTGTTATTTAGATTAACTCCTTGGCCTCTGTTATCTTCTACCTAAGCATCAAATCCAAAACCGAGGCCCTACAGTTAATTCTGTAACCACTTTCCGGAGAGAAAACAGATTGTTCTCCAAATAAAGACCCTGTCACCTCAACCGACATAAGTTATTGAACCCCCAGCTCCTCTTAACCACCAAGTTCTCCTTGTTCCTTCATCGCAAACACAACCCAGCAGTCCATCACTCCTTCCAAACTCACAGAATACTTTATCATCCAAGTGAAATGGTATTTCATTGAACAAAATTAAAGTAACAGATGATGCTTACATCTAGCTCTTCAAGCACTTGCTGGCATTGGAATTTGTTTGCCCCAGATATTGCTGCTCCAAAATCTGCTAACTTTGAATAATTGAAATCACCCATATGCTGCAAATATTGGGTAGAGGAATAGGCCAAATTTAATTCCTTACTTTGTCAGTAAAAACAATTAATCAAATCAATCATAGTCCTTGATGATCAAAACAAATCTATTCAAAGGAATATGCATACAAAGGACTCTAAGGAAAACAGTTGATCATTTTAAAAGCTATGACAAACGCCTGAAGCACCTTCCAACATGCCAAGCAACTCAAGGCCTGAAACTCGGGACAATCTCAAATTAAGTACCTGTATAATTGCACTGAGGTTGGGCATCGAACCAACATAAGGGAAAAGAAGTATCACTCAGGAGTATTGACAAATAGAACTACTTCAATTTTAGCACACATGAAAGCATAAGGATATAACACAAGCAAAATTTAGCATACTGCAAAACTCTCCAGTCTCAAAGTTATCTGGTTAATTTTGTAGAACACAAAACAATCAAATATGAAACAATGCCCAACAGTTAGTTCATAGAATTACAGAGTTCAGGGTAACAATCACATATGTTACCCATATTATTGGCTCTTTGACCAATAAAATTTGCTAGTTAAAACAAAAACAATTAAATTTTTGCAATGGTCTTCAGACCCATTTCAACCCTCACAATTTATGTATGAAATTACACTTCTACCCTTGTCGGGGTTTATTGAAAAACCTTTTCTTTTCCTTCGTAACAACACCTTGCTCGAAAGTACAATAGCCCCTTCTTAATTCTGCACCATTTTTTTAATGTTCAACTCGAAGCAATTCAGAATCAAAAAATACACAAACACAACAGACATGTTGAGCACAATGAACTGACTAGAGAAATTTGATAATAAACTATTGAAAAAATACAGAAAAACAACTTTAAAATTTGGCGATTGAGATTATGGAATAAAAAGCTCCATACACAAAAGCAGTTCCAAGAAAGCAAACTTTTCAAGAAGAGAGAAACTTATTCAAAGCTATCACATACTCCCTCTGTTCCAAATTGCCAGTCCTTTATGGGAATTCCAACCTTTTAAGGAGACATGCAATAAATGCTTTCACACTTAAAAAGTTAAAAAGATACATTGATTTCCAACAATGCCCTTATATTTCAACTTTTGAATGAAATCATTGTTGTTGGCAAAGGTACAATTTTGGAAGATTGAATACATTTTGTTTTGACTTTTCAAAGAGGACCAACAATTTGGAACATCCCAAAATAGTATAAAGGAAGAGCAATTTGGAACAGAGGGAGAACGAGTTAACAGACAGCCAGTCAATGCCCTAATAACCTATCTCAAACCTACAGCTGTATCCCTCTCTATGGCCTATTTTTGAATGCCCCTTCCTATCTGCCCCACCAGTGAAAAGCACCAACTCCCCACTTTACCCACTCCCTGGCCACCCAAGACCACAAACACATCCCTCCCCCCTTCCCTCCTCCTTCATACCCCTAAGACCACAGGCACCTTAGTACACAACCACATCCCTCCCCCATCCGTCCTCCCCCAGACCCCCAAGACTACCACCACCTCCCTCTCACTTCCATGACAGTGGCACCAGTGATTGGTGTATTGCCAGTAAAACCAGTGTGGTGGCAGCGGCAGAACTCCAATGGAAAAGAGAAATAGGGGAAGAGAGAAAGGAAAACTATACAGAGATGACAGAATATCGGGGATAAACAAAAGGTGGGTTTTAAGTTTTGTTGTCATGGGAATTGTTCCTTGACTGGCCGTAGCCCGTAAGCCCCTAACTAGTTGGTTCAAGGGTCATCCATAAGTAAGTTGAAACTCTTTCAAGATTTGTGCACGGGACAGCCTCACTTTTGCATTTTTCTTTTCTGTTCTGTTCATTCCATTTCTTTGGGGTGCGGGAAGGGGAGAGCGAGAAAAGCTAAGCAGCACCCAAAATTGCGGAGGAAGGGCCAAACCTGAGTGTAAGTTTGAACATGATCTCTCCAGAGGGAACTCGTCTTCAAAACATCCCTGAGGGTTGATATAACCTCAAACGATGTGGCCTTTACAACATCATCATCCTTATCATATGGTTTATCCTACAAAATAGAGAACAACCTAATAAGAAAAAGGTATTGCGGAAGAATCTAGAATTTCAAGGTACCTTTAATTCTAGATTACAGCCAGTAATCCGAAAGTAGGGAAAATCTGAAAAACAGGCCATGCCTTGAGATGATCAACTCTGACTGTAAGCGGATCCTCACTGACCTGCACAGAGGACAATTAATTCAGTCTAAAACTTATTTTCTTGTGGATACTGAATTTAGGGAACTTTGCCTCAAGGTTTATGTGCATCTAGCAAATTTACACAACTACAGACTGGACACTTGGACCGTTGGACGCATAAGATGCATAGCCAAAGACACAAGGAGTGCGATGGATAATATGAATAAGCAGGGCATCGAGCAGAACTCACCAACTCCGTTATTCGCAGTCTTCTATGACCAACAAGGACTACCTGGTCTCCTTGGATACTTGTTATCTGGCATCACATATTAGCATAAAACAACATTAATCAAGGATCAGAAATTGCCTCAATAACGAATTTTAAAGAGAAATAGTACACAGGAAAGTGGAACTGCTAAAACCTAAACAAGTTACCTGGGCCAGTGTACCAACTTTGTTAAGGCGGTTAAACAACTCTTTTCCTTTGACCTCATTTATGTTTTTTTCTGTATCTGAACCAGAGGTCACACTAGGATCAGTCCCCGGCTCATCCTTAAGAAGGAAAGCTCCAGCATATGGAGCTTGCCGTTTTCGACTTTCCTGTAAAGCTGCTAGTAATTTAGGATCCTGCAAGAGAATAATTACACGGGCAAAAAGAATCCATGAGACCCAAGTTATTTCAATACAAACCTCAAATAAAATGAATAATAGAAAAAGGAGCTGCTAGCATCGCTTTCCTTTTAATTACTCATTTCAATGGAACAGCTAATGGTAATAGTCTAATAGTATGCGAGGCTAACCTAAATTAATTGCAGCAATCACCAGTGCAATAACTAAGAAAAGCCTTCATCAGTTAAGCTTTCTTTTGGCAATAGGTTAGCGAGGGAAGGGGTCCCCAAGGGTAGAACCCTAGACAAAGGCCTTCTAAAATATTATGCTAAATGCACTACTCAGATTAACCAATTGACGTCCATTAGAATATAGTTATTAGGAATTCCAAGAAGTCTAATTGCATTGATCTCTTTCAGAAAACAAATAACTTTCAGAAAACAAATGTCTAAAAGGCGCAAACTATTCGAAGAAGGCACCGTGTGTGTCAGAGACGATTAGTACATACCCCAACATGTGTTGCACCGGCATGTCCTACGATTTTTTAAGCCAGACACACCCCCTCACTTCGGGAACTTTGTAAAATATATTGCAAGTTGAAGAAAAATAACTTAAATCAATATTCATGAACAATAAACAATCTAGGATCATATAGATTTATCCTTGATCCCATCTTAGAATTTCAATCTGTAAGAGACAACACAAAACCTTAAAAGGCAAAATTGTTTCCTAAAAGGCGAAAAAGTTCCCAGACACGCGTCACACACTCGAAAATGTTTCCTAAAAGGAGAAAAAGTTCGGGAAAATGACGGCCAAGGTCGTGTTTTGATAATTAATACCCGCCAAGGACATTTTGTTCATTAACAATTGTTCTTAGCATGTCCTTAAAAGGTATTCATTATCAAAACACATCATGGGCCATCATTTTCCCAAAAAGTTCCCTATTTACCTATTGAAAACAATGTTGCGAGCACATGATTCCTTCTCTTTCGAACTTTTAAAATGAAAACAATGTACTTGCATACCTATTGATCCCCTCTCTTTCGAATTTTTAATGTTGAGATTCTGGAGTTCAACATCCAATTTCTTTACTAGATATCTCTGGAATAGATAGCAGGTCTTGTTGTTCGCAGTTCACCTTCTTTTCTAGAAGGTGAAACAGATTGGGGCAAATGATTCCCAGTTTCCTACTCCTCTCAGTGGATGAAATATGTAGGTAATTGTAATGCAAAAAATCAAGTTCTTATTATTTGCATTTTCGCACAAACAAAAAATAGTATTTTGAATGTGGTTACACTAATCACAAAAAATGTACTTGACCTTAAATGGATAGATTTTATTCCGCATTGGTTACCTTGTCCATGTTGTGATGTGGTGTAATTACAGTATCAGTATTTCCTGTTCTCCGATGTTGTGCCCCAAGTTTTTTTGTAAATGCATTCGGGACGTGTCCATAGAGCGGGCAATCTGTGTCCCTTTCCTGTACCATTGCTTCTTTGGTAGAGACAAAACACGTGAGGCAATGTATGACAACACACCATGTAAACTTTTAGTTTTGTGACCCAATCAAATTAGCCTGGACCCGTGTATCGGAGCATGTACTTGTTTTGACCTATCCCCATACTCAGGCCCAGGTGCCAATTTTCGCACTTACAATTCCATGAAGATCATTGGACTTCCCCTTTCTACAACCAGTCTGGGCCGTTCAGGTAACATTTAAATCAAATGTACTCCCAAAAAAAAAAAAAAATTCCATACTCATAAACTAGAGACAAGCAGCCAACCTTCACATACATTGGCATGTAGAATCCAGGAAATAGAGGTCTGTGAGCCAAAGGCAACGCTAAAACCTGCAGTGGGGAACAAGAAAAGCATGTTGCACAAAAAATAATCAAGGACAAGTATTGTCAAAGACGGACAATCAAACAATGCTGTAATAGAGCAACCGTTACACCACATTCCCCACCACTCAAATGATTGAAAAAAAATATGTTCCATGTATCACGATTGTTTTTATTGCTATTGTACTATTCCTAAATAGGCTCTGAAATTGCACAAACCGATATGCAATAAGGAATTGTAAACAAGTAAACGACTAAGAATGATTCATAGGACGAAAAGATAGGTGGGAAAAAGGAGAAATCAACTTCCAAGAGGGCAACAGGTGTGCACAGACCACAATTCAAGGTCATTTAAACGGGTTGAACGGGAATCCCTTTGAGGCTACATCGTATTAAAATATATCAGATCGCTGTACTCTGCACATTTTTTGTGTATGGTACCGGTAGAATACATCCTCCAAAACAGTGTAAAGCACCCATAAACTGATATATCCCCATCAAAGTCACAAACTTATCTTCTTAAAAGCCAGCACTCACCACTCTAAGATAGGACCATAAATATGGTTTTAAAAAAACAACTAGCTTCTGCGGAAGATGACAGAGCACACCTCTGCATCTCTTCTACATCGTGTAAAGCTTGAATACTTTGTGGTGTGGCTATTGAATAGGATATATTCCGTTAGAACTGCTTGAACTGTTATTAGACCTGTGGAGAAAATTCAGTGGCATCCTATTGTTTGGTGAAGGGTAATGTCTGCTCCTTGGCTTTGTCATTTGAGGAAATTGGAAACTAGAGAGAGAATACTAAGGTGGGGAATGACTGTTGAACATGATTGTGTGTCGTGTAATCAAGCAAAGGAGTCTACTTTACGGCTTTCAAATTTTACCACTGACAAAGCTTTCACTCCTGTATTATGCTTGAAATCACACATTGCTCATCAGAGCACTTCATCAGATGAATTTTTTTTACTCAAATTTTCACCCAAGTTTACAATCTTACACTCATATCGAGCAAAAATATGGGTAAAGAGATGACTATGAATCTCACACTACCTCTAATTCCACTGATTTCAAGCAACTTTGAGTAAAACCGCCATAGAAATATGAGGAAAATGCCAAGCACAGCCATCAGGGCGGTGGATAATATGTACAAGGTGTTTCGATATTCGAAGAAAGTGCATTGATACCTGTGAAGGCGTATTGATATTTGTGATGTGTGTATTGAAATCCGAACTTGTTAATATGCCTAGTGGTTGGTGGTTATCAAGACCAAATAAATACCCCCTCCCTTCCAAAAAGATTGCACTTAAGTGAAGAAAAATTCAATCTTTTATTGATAAATTAAAATAACTCATGGATGTCTAGTAATTACATGCAAAAAAATTACATTTTACTTAACAAAAATGCATTATTTTTAAGTTCTCATTTTTGCAAACCAGATAATCTTTTGGGATCAGAGGTAGTGCTTAACACTAAGATGTTCTTTCCCCCTTTCTCACGGTTCTCCACAACCTAAGGGAGTACAATAAACTCAAAATGCACAAATCTAACCGTCAGACAATCCTCGGGCCTGAACACCGTCGGAACGATGGCGGAAGACGGCTTCGAATCCGCCTCCTCCCCCTCGACTTCCACCCTCTTGACCTCGGCCCCGGCTGGGTCCGACCCATCCGTTGAGTCCGAACAGAAAAACAACCTCTGGCACAAGCTAGGGCTTTTCCTTCCCCTGAGCGACCCCGAGACTCCGCCGAACGGCGCGCTCGACGGAGTCCCGTGGCGGCGGAGATGGGATGGCAGAGCGGGAGGCGCGGACTGAAACCGACCCCGAAGGCACGAGGACGATAAGGCCTTCAACATGGGGGGCTGCGGATTGAATCTGCAAAAGTTAGGGGTTTTTGGATGGGTGGGATTTGGGGTTAGGGTTTTTGGGTAGTTAAGAGGAGAGTGAGGGCGCCATTGATGATGAGGTTGGAGAGGGAGAAATGAAATTTTTGACAAAGCAAAGCCCTCCATAAACCCTTTTCTTTGGTGGGTGGGTTGTCGATGCCCATGGTGTGTTCCCCACGTTGTGCCTTTGTTTTTGGTGAATTTACGGTTATGTCCTAGGTAGGGATTTTAAGGCGGTGGCGAAAGCCGGATTTTTATTCGAGCATTCGGGGTCGTTCTGGAATTGGGGACGAACTTGAGGTGGAGTTCGACTAGTCGAATGTTTTGAGAAGCTCGGCTTCGGCCAAAATGGAGATACGATGTAACGAGTCGAATTCTAAACACATGGATCAATTCTTCTACCAAAAATTCTAACAGCAGAGACGATTTGCAGAGAACCACGCAGAGACAAACGTGTTTAACCCCATTTTGGGTCCCGAAAAAATCTAGAAAAATATCCATAAATTTTTGAATATTATTTTATGGGGCCCTGTAAAAAATAAACTTCAGCGGATATCGATAAGTATTACTTTTGGATTCGTAGGGGCGAAACTGGTCAGTTAGCCCTTGCGAATCCAAAAGTAATACTTATCGATATCCGCTGGAGCTGATTTTTTACAGGGCCCCATAAAATAATATTCAAAAATTTATGGATATTTTTCTAGATTTCTTCGAGACACGAAATGGGGCCAAACGCGTTTGTCTCTGCGTGGTTCTCTGCAAATGGTCTCTGCGGATAGCAAAGCTCTCTCTTCTACATACTCCTCGTCTCTGTGTACTTTCTTCGTACTCCTCTAGTGGCTTCCACCCAAAGCCAATGTCGAAGATCGGAACTTTGTTCATCTTGTAGAATTCATAATTATTTACGTCCGTGTAAAAAAATTAAATTCATCGGTCATTTATCAATGTGTAAATATAAACAAATCGTATTTGGTTTCACAAAACGAAAAAGCTATGTGACTATAAACTTAAATTGTTCAATGTTTAAAACAAAATGTGATTTGTTTCCACGATTATAAATGTTTGGTGAGTTATCGATTTTTTTTCTAAGTATAGCTAACTGCGAGTTCTACATAATAGGTCTGAATTAGTTCCTCAGTTGGAATTGACTGAAGTGACCTTCCATGCTCGAGAAAGTCCCTGATCTGCTCAGCGGCTTAGCACTCCACAAAATACCAATTCCATCCTTCTCTGTTCGGCAGCTCGTGCGATGGACATGGGTCTCGTCGCACCTAAGTTAGATACTCCATATGGTAAGAATGAATTCACATATAAGGGGTGTTTGAGAGCCTATTTTTTGGCTTTTCATTTTAAGTTTTTTGGCTTTTTGACTTTTTGGATTATGGTCAAAATGTGTTTTGGAGAATGAATGAGTGTTTGGGAGATATGTGCATAATGTATTTTAGAATAGTAGTAGTGTTTGGTAGATGGATGATGAAAATGAATTATGGATTGACTTTTTACCAGGTTGCCCTTGGCCTTTATTATTGTTTTAAAAAGTGTACAAATATTTATTTCTTTTTGCCTTTGGCCTTTATTATTTTGTTAAAAAATATAAAAATATTTTATTTTTATCATATTTTTAATTTTCATATGTGAGGTGTAAGGAAGAATTCGAAAGCCCTCTCATTCCCTTCCAATTTGTTCACAATTTATGTTCAGTAATGACACTCAATATTTTTTGTTTGGTATTTTAGAATTTAAATAATAAGACCATGTTACAAGTAATATTTGAAATAAGAAATTCCACCACTTTAATTTAATGCCAAACGCATACCTCACAATATAAAGAACAAAAAAAGAAACACAAACCCTTAATATTAGCAAACAAATTAAAGTACCAACTGAAGCAAAAAAAAAAAAAAAACAAACACACAAGTCGAGAGCTCATTTTGGTAATTAAAGGTAGGGCAAAAGTGGTAAATAGGTAATGATAGTATGGGTATTTTGGTAATTGCACAGAAAATGGGAAAATGGGAAAAGGTGAAAAGGAGCTCCAAAGCTCATTTTGGTTTTTGCGTCCTTTGTTAAAAACTAAGAATGAATTTTACAAAATGAGTTTTCATAATTGGGTAACTAAACAACCAAAATGTGAAAATGAGAATGGGAAAATGCACTAACCAAACACCCCATAATCTGGTACAAACGGTTTTACCTCTCCGGAGTTATAAATTTAACTATGAATGTCAAATGGGCGGGTTTGGGCCAAAATGGGTAACTTATAAGTGGGTTGGGTTTTTAGTGGGTCATCGACCTATTTAGACCCAATTAGTTAGGAGTTCAATTATCCATACACAACCCATTCATTTAAAAATCAAACCCAACCCACCCATTAACCCAATTAAAATTAAAAATGACTAAAATACCCATATACATTGAAATGGCCGTATCACCCTTGTACATTTAAATGACCAAATTACCCTTTCATACGAAAATTATCATAATACCCCTATATTCTAAAATGACCAAATTACCCCTGTTTACTAAAATTACTAACCCGAATGGAGATTCTGTTAAAATTTTTGGAATTTTTTGACTTAGCTGTTCAGAGTTTTGAGTTTTTTCTTTTTTACTTGATTTTCTCTTCTAAATTGTTGGTGATTATTATGTCCAGATTAGCTTATTTAAACCTTCTGCCAGATTGAGCTAAACTTGTGGGCTATCTCCACCCCCAATCTCTCTTATAATAGTAATGTACCTTTAACAATCAATATTCAATAGTAGCATGCAAAATTGATTTCAAGGAAAGAAAGTGTAAGAAAAAAAAAGTGAAAGTCGTTTCCCATCTCTTTTCTTTCCATGTTCTTTCTTTCAAACATGGCATTATAAGAACCATCAACATTAATCTTAAGCAAACCATCATCGATCCAGTGGCACCCGTCGTTACGGATCTGACGCTTGGGATTGGAAAATGATCAATATGATTAATTATTGCTAAGGGTGGGTTTGGATTGAAAAGTTAAGTAACTATTTTTTTTTTGTTTGTCTTTATTTGAATTTTTTTGGCATTTTTTTGTTTTCCATCAAACTTTTGTGACTTATTGATTTGTTTCGACGAGAGAAATCGGAAAAATAAAAAATTTTGATCGCAACTCATAATTTTTTGAATAAAGACAAAAATAAGTTAATAAATCAACTTATTTTTCTTATTCTCGTACTTTTGAAAAAAATTATGAGAAGTCAACCTGTCAACTTATTTTTCGAGCCGCGGCAATGTCGAACATTGCAAGCTCATCTCTATAAAACTCTCTCCCAAGTGTAATATATTCATTCTCTCGTTTTCTTATTCTTAAACAACAGGAGAAGTCAAATTCAATTTGGTTACTGGGCAAAACAATAAACAATCCAATTCAAAGACATTAGAAATTACCGAAATATTTGCAGCAAAACCCGTAAGGGAAACGAATTACACTGATGTATCAATGCACACGCGAACCAAGCTTTCCTTAAAGACATTTCACTCCTCCCACGGTGGTTAAAAGTTTTTGGACGTTTGTCTCTTGTGATACAGTGAAAAAAAGTAGGTTCGACTCGGCTTGTACTGTAACCAGAATTCGTAACATGAAACCGTTCAAACCGAGTCACCAGTTCTCGATTTGACCAAGAAAAATGTTCACTTCACATAACATGTTTACTTTTGTTTTTTTCATTTCTATGGTAGTTCAATTTTTTTGTTGGATAATGTTCGTGACCCATTGGGCATTTAGGTTGACCCAATTGAAACCCAATTAAGACTAATCATAAATGGGTTAGATGGGTTTGGACCCATTCTAACCCAATTAATAAAGAGAGAATTTTTCATAAGTCCACCATAGCACTTTCCAAACCCATCTAGTCCACTTTTAAGGTTCATAACCCACTAAGTCCACTAATAATTTTAATGACAAAAATACTTCACCTAGGAAACAAGGGCCTTATTTGGCTAACACGAAAATATATTTTTTCATTTTTGTTGCAATCAAGCCGCCGCTGCAACCACCGCGGCCACCACCACCGTCGCCGCTGCCATCACGCCACATATAATGTGTCACGCCCTCGATTTTAAAATAAATAATAATAACATTTGTTAATTTACATCCTCACCGGAGTTACAATTAATAACCCAAAAGATAGTTTAATCCCCAAATGCACAAACCGGCTCAATACTTACAGAGTCCCACAATAGAAAATAGGATACAATGAAGTAGTTTACAAAGATAGTCAAGTACTTCCGAAAATAGCTTTAAACAATGACATCAGCATGCACTCCAAACATTCCATGATAATGACCTGCAATGTACCTGAAAATGATAGGTTGAGCTACATTAGTCCAGTAGAGAAATCTATACACAAGTTATAAGAAAATATGCTGAGTTGTGCATCTAAAGTGAATGAATGTAGACAGATATGCCCAAGGTTTATATGGCTATCAACAAGGAACTCAATATGGCTAAAGGATTCTAGACAATCCTATATGCAATACCTATTGTCTCACACGCCATACTAGTGCCACAAACGTTCCCACATCAATCACAAATAATCAACATTTGGTTTCTCAACCGTTCCATCACATCAGGTATGTTTCCACATTCATTCTCATTTCACAATCTGTCACATTCCTCGTTTCATCAACAAATCTCCTTTGTTTCTAAATAGGTGTAATATATGGTATTACGTGACCTATAGTGGTCAAACTCTGCTGATTCGAGCTTGAATAGCCGAAGTCCGTTGATTCTGTGCACGAATACCGAAAATCGTTGATTCGCTCAAAAATAGCCGGAGGATTTTTAATATAAAAATCCTTTTCCCTTTTAAACAATCCAATTTAGCAAAAAAAAAAGGGGAAATTGCGAAACAGTGGACAGTGGGGCAAATAATGCCCAGGTCATGGAGTAGTTATTTGGAAACTCATGTAAACATGGGAAGGAGAAAATTATTCCCCAATACATGGAGAGGTCATCTGAAAAGACTATTAGGCCCCTCATAAAAAAAAAACCCTAAAAACCTCAAACCCACCCATCGTTCTCATTCAATTCCCCCAATTCCCATTTTCGTACTCAGGGCTCTGAAGCGGACGACTGGAAGAGAACAACTAGAGGTAGGGTTTCTTCTGCTTCTTTCCTCTTCTCAATCTCTTGTCCTTCACCTCTTCTTCTTATATCACTTCATCTCTCTGTAAGCTACAGTACTCTCTCCATTCCACCGAAGAACAAGCAGGATCTTGTCCTTGACCAAGCGACGTCGTACGCATCTGGTAAGGAATGTTTTGGGTTTTACAATTTTTTTTGCAGTTTTCTCTCTTTTCTCTTCTCTCATTTCGTCCATATGTCTCTGTTTGTAAGCAATTTGGTTTTTTTTTTTTTCATTTTATGAGTGAGGATAGCTTTGTATGAGAGAATCCCCAACCAACAGAACAGCAGCCCATCCTACAATGGTTAAACCTATAATTAATGTAAGTGAGGATAGCAGTCAAACCTAGCATTGCTCCGATTCTTGGCAATCCAGCGGATAATGTCGGGATTGTTGACTTTACATAGTCGAGGAACATAACCGGGTAAAGAGCATTATCGATGACCCCGCTTAGCCATTTCATCCAACCTATTTGAAACCCCCAATATTCATCCAGTGCAGATGAAACCCAAATCACATAGCCACCGTCCTCTGGAAACATGGTGCCCATTTCTCCAGTTATTAGGGCTTCCGGTACACTCCATATAAAGGGAAATACCAAAAAAACCCAATAAGGCTAGAATGGGGCCAGCTGCGTGTACTGTATCCTCAACTCGGAATGGTCCCCCCAATACCCCATAGAAGATGAGGAATACAAGGGGCAATATTGAGACTTTCCCATTAGTTCCCTCTGTTAATACCAACATTTGATCCACCATTGTGTACCCCCATTGCCCCCATTGCAATAGACGTTTGTTTTTCCTGAAAATGAAACAGTTGCTCTTTAAGTTACCTAATGTTACTCCTTGTAAGAACTTTTGATGCTCTCTATGTAAGAATGTATGCCCTATACTGTTAAGGGTAGTGACCTATATTTTAACTAACTGAATGGTTGTCCCTTTACAAAGGTGTAACACCCGTTTCAAATTTGCACGTGCATCGCCTGACATGGCATTTTGCATCTCATGTGATTGTGCATCTGTCTTTGCTTTATGGTGAACTAAAATGGATGTGCTTTATTATTAGTTTAAAAAAAAAAAAAAAACAGCCCTTCTAAGAACCATTTAGTTGCTCTTTTGTTCTCATCTAAGAGCCTTTGCATGTCTATCTATAAGCACAAATTTAGGTGTGCATGCATTAAGCCACCTCATGCTTTTATTTACACATCATGCTTAAGAGTCTAAGTTGAATCAATTCAAGAGAATTCATTGTTCTCTTTTGCTGTTGCTGCACCGAGAGAGAGAGAGAGAGAGAGAGAGAGAGAGAGAGAGAGAGAGAGAGAGAGAGAGAGAGAGAGAGAGAGAGAGAGAACCAAGGAGGAAGCACCAAATCTAAGGTAAAACAATTATTTTCATGGGTTTAATTTTGATAATTCTCATTTTGATAGGTTTGTTACTGTAATACCTACCCCGGATATTTCGGTATTTCAATTACTTTTAATTGAACTATGTGTTTTGGGGGTTTAAATAGTAAACAATAGAACTTGCGAGGGTCATGTGTTTGATTTGTGATTGGAACATAAGTTAGCAATTAGTCTCGCTTGCACACGATAATTATTTTATAGGTTTACAAATATCTGGGGGAGATATTTCTCCCCATTCTTATCCCTTGTGGGGGGGGGGGGGGGGGGGGGGGGCGGCAAAGGGAAGGAGATGAAGGGGAAAAAACTAGAGTGCAGGGCAGTTCTTCACGAAATTATTCAAGGTACCTAGAAAGCTTGTTAATTTCTGGTATTTTTAGTAAAGGTTCATTATTGTGTCTATTGTATCGTGTTACATTTTCAGAATTTTCTGAGAAGTGTAGAAAAAGATAAAAATCGTAAATCAAGCTGTGGTCGGATTCCTGTTTTTGAGCAGACAACTTACAGAGCTGCATCTTTCATTAATTAGTTAAGCGATCCTCTTGATTATGGGTCCTTATGAGTCTGAATGATTAATAAGTTGGTGATGTTTTGGATGTTTTGGCGTTGGAATTACTAAAAAGTATTAAGTATTCGATTTTTAATGAATTTTCGAACACAGACAGTTCTGCTGGAAATTGTGCTTCGCTGCACAGAATTTCTGAGTTTGGGGGTGTTTTTGACTAGGTTCCTTCATTGGGAAAAATCAGGAAAAAATCAGGGATAAAACTTTGAGATGTTGTTATTATCTCTACCAAATTTCAGGTCATTTTGTGGTATTGTCTAAGTTTGACGGATTTTACAAGTTGGTGTGTACCTGCTAAATATTGTATTTGCTGCACTGACACGTTTTGGAAAAATGGTCATATCTTTTAGCTTGGGTATCGGGTTAGCGCATGGGTTGTTGATTGTGAAACTAGACTCGTATACCTTTCGGAATATATAGGGGTTGTGTCTTAGTTTGTACTAGATTAAATCAGTTTTTGGTTTGAAGTTGGTTGACGTGCAAAATCTGCAAGTTTGGGCAGTTGTGTGTGTAATTTCGGACAAGTATAACTTTGTCGTCTGGACTTTGTTTTAGGCAAATTTTATATCAAAATTCATGTACCGGAGGTGTACTTTCTAATGGTGGTGGTATCATGACCTGGTTCTAAACCAGGAAGAAGTTATGGTCGGAATACGATAGGATGGTCGCGGTTTTCAAATCGATTTTAAGAGTTATGTCATATTTATACTCTTATGTTTGATTGGGGACACTTCTAGGCCTTAAGATGGACATATTTGTATTCCTTGGGTATCGTCTAATACCTTATTAGTTTTATAATTTCGTATCAAATGGTTGTTAATGGTTTAGGAGGTGTTGGTGGCCTTGTTAATCTTTTTGACTCTTGTTAGCATGGTAAATATATAATGGGGTGTATCATATATTTATTTAGGTAGCAATGTTAAGAAGTCTTGTTTTCGGTTACTTTGATGAATTTTCCACCCCAGTTTTCAAACTCAAAAAACTAAGAGATTTTAACTGTAGGTTTATATACATGTTGAATCTATTGTGTTAAAATTGTAAGATTTTATTCAAAGTACATAAATTTATAAAAATCTGACACTGAGCTGCTGTCGTAGAACTCACTGTGCTGACAGCACCGTTGCACTTTACGGAAATGACTATATCTGAGCGTAGAAAACTCGTAAACACATTCCGCTTGAGTTATAGCAGATTTCAGTTTGAAGTTTGGCCAAAAATCTGTTCTCTGGAATTCATTGCGAGTTTTGGGTTTGATTGGTACCTGTTTAAAAAATACTTCGCACGGTTAGAAAATTCTGAAATTTTGATATAATCTTCGTTTATGTGTATGAGTTTGATGGTAAAAATCTTGTGGCCAACGAATTCATTGAAAAATTCCAGAAAATTCGGAGAGGGTAGCATTGCTAGATTTCATAAAGCATTTCATGCATTTCATTTGGTTTTGGGCATGAGCTTTGCTTGTAAACCTTATGGATGAAGTGTTATTCATATTTCTAGGTGGGGATATCATAAGGACCGTCACTGTGACATCTCCTGCTCGTAGGGAGTAGAGTCGGTCGCAGAGTCGGCGTTTTGTAAGGTGAGAATGTACAGCTTCAATAATAAATTGAAATGTCTCTTTCTACTTACTCCATGGCACTATATTTACTGATTGAAAAGTCCTATTATGATTTAAGAAAATTTTGGAGATAATTGTTGCTTAGATGGAATAAAACTGTTTGATGAGTTGAAAGGAAATATTTTTATACCTCTTGTGCCAATGTTCTTATTTGCAAGCTTGGTTGTTGCTTGCTTTTTGGTGGATTGGCAAACTTGTTTGTTGTTTGCCGGTAAGCTTGGTTGGTGCTTACCATTCGGTTGATTACTAATCTAACTTGCTAGCACCTACCATTGGTGATAAAGAATGGCCCTCGTCACAGCCGCTATATGCGAGCCTATGACTGAGGAAGAGGTTGAAAACGTTATGGACATTAGTTGGTTGCCTACTGAACCCATTCTTGCACTCTTTGGACACTTGGAGGAGGAAACCAACCTGCAAGGGCGAGTCGAGCTGTTTCATTTCCATATTCCCTTTTAATTTTTTAACTTTCTTTGAATAGTGGAAGTTTATTAACTTGGCATGCTTTTCAAAGGTGAGTCTCATTCAAATCCTTGGCAAAGAGGAGTTGAGGCAAAAGAATCTTTTTAGTGTTAGTGATTGCAAAATGTATTGGCAAAGAAGTGGAGAGCACCTTGCTGTGAAGGTTGATTGGTATACAAAAACAAAGAAGAGCACATAGACTGGCTTTGAGCTTTTCCGCATCAAGGAACTGGACATACCCATTGAGGTTTTGGAGCTAGAGAACAAAAATGACAAGATTATTGCATTTTTTTGGGAACCGAAGGGCCACAGATTCGCTGTCATTCACGAACTAATGCTATGTACTGGTCGCCAGCTAGATGTTTCATCTTACTTGCAGGGTTGAAGGGCTTCAATGGACAGTTGGAGTGTTATCATGCCGATGAGCTTCAAACCATGGCAACATCTGACCATGGCAACGGATATTGAATGGGATCCAACTGGAAGGTAATTTCTAGGAACAATTTGGTTAGGATTATGTTGGAGGTGATGAAAGTCAATTGGCAAGTTGGGGCATGGCGTGACTATGGTATTTTTTTGTGTTGATCATTGCAATTCCTGTGGCGTTCAAGGCCACCATCCTTCTTCAGCGCAGAGAAGGAGGAGGAGATTGCCAAGAACTTTAAGAAGTACAGTAAGAAGTATGAAGTGGAGGACCAAGACGTGTCACTGCTGAGCGAGCAGGACTGTGAGTAGCGGAAGATGTTGAAGGAAGAATGGGAGAAATGGGTTTTGGAGTGGAAGCGATTACACGAAGAAGAGAAATCAGGTAGGCAGTGGCTTAGGGACAGAGAAGCCAGTGACGAAGAAGAGAAATATGAGGCAAAGGAAGTCGAGGTTGAAGAGTTTCTTGATGTTTCGGAGGAGGTTCTATTCGACTTTGGGCAGTTGTGAGCTGATAGACGATACAGTCCCTAACATAGTTTGCAGAGCAACACTTTCCAGCTTTCATATATTGTTTAAAACATGAAATTGTGTTTTGAGGAATTTTGTTCTTTCACCGAGATCATACATATGTGGTGTTTGTTATCTGTGTGTGTTGTAAATTGCCCCTTCTGGAAGACGTTGTGAAGACATGATTGCTAAGTCATCAAGATGCATTACAAATGGAATTTGGTGACGCTTAATTTGCATGTAGATGATTTTATGTAAGTATGGGGTAACTAACAAGTTTGGGGGTTCCAATGTTTGTAACAACTTTGTAAGGGTATTTTTAATTATCGTACTTTCAATTATGGCATTGGCATGTAATGGTACTTTTATATGAGCCAAAAGAATTGATTTACCCTCGCGCGCGTATGTGTGAGCAAACTATGTGTGCAAGTGTATAAAGTGCAGGTGTGTGTGTTGCAGCAGTTTTTAGGTTGTATGAGTGTGTTGAGCTATGAAGGGGTGTGTTGGGTGTAGGTTTGATGTGTGTGTGCTTGTGCAGCAGTGGTGTGTGTGATCCAACAGGTGTGTGCTTCTATTGCAGTGAGTTTTGAGGGGTGTGTGCTGCTGTTTTTTTGTCCGAATTGTTGCTGCTTTTCTGCTATTTGTGGGGTGTTTTTCTGTCCAAATTGTGAGATATGAAGGGGTGTTTTCTGCTTTGTCTGCTGTCCAAAGCATTTAAGACTTATTCTCGGCCGTGAGGTGGTGTGAGAGTAGTTTATATATGTGTTGCTTCATATGTTGTTGTATTTTAGTGTATGTTGTAGCCATTTTGCTAATATCCCAATTTTTTTTTTACTTATCGATTGTAATCCTAAACTTTGCAGACGCATAAAACTGATAGGGGAAATCACGCATCAGTGGAGAAAAGGGCAAAAATTACCCATGTCATGGATCACTTTTCCCGGAATTCATCTGAACATGTGAAGGAAAAAATTAATTCCCAATACATGGAGAGGGCAACCTAAAATGACTAATATGCCCCTGATAAAATAAACCCTAAATCTTGAATCCCAGCCACTTTTCTCTCATTTCATCTTTTCCTTCGTATGCTGCTGAAGAGGAGCTGCTGAAGAGGAAGAAGAGAACAACAGGGGAGGGTTTAGATTCAGCTCTCGTTCGACCTTTCTCCCTCACCTCTTCTTCCTTTCTCACTTCATCTCTCTAAAAGCTACAGTCCTCTCACCATTCCACCGAAGAAGAAGAATCAGTATCTTCTCCTTGACCAAGCGATTTCGTAGCCATACGCATCTGGTAAGGAATCTTTTGGGTATTTCAATTTTTTTGCAGTTTTCTCTCTTTTCTCTTCTCTCATTTTGTCCATGTGTCTTTGTTTGTAAGTAATTTGGTTTTTTCTGGTTAAGGCAGAAGTTGTTAGGTTTTGGGTTAAGTTTCTCGTTTGTATAGTGGCGTGATAACAACGCAAGCAAACCATTTCTTGGGCCTTCACCCTAGTATTTTTTCCATTGACAATGTCCTAGCACCATAATTCATCCTAACTGATGGAACAAATTTGGAACTTTCTAAGCCTAACAATGTGCAAGGAACGGTAGTATGACTGCAGTAGGAAAAAAAAAAGTGTGTTGTCCCTTTACAAAGGTGTGTTGATCTGTATGGAATGTGGTTCTTGTTCAAGTCATGTAACATGTTTTTCCTGAAAATAAAATAGTTGCTCTTTAAGTTACCTGATGTTACTCATTGTAAGAACTTGACGTGAAAACAACGACGCAAGCAAAATGGCTTCGAGGAATTTCTCAAATTTCGAAATAGTGCCCAGCCCCAATTTCCAACAGCAAACTGATAGGATTAATGAAACAATTTCATTAGAAAGTAAACTACACTTTCTTTAAGCCAAAAATGCATAACATGTGCTCGATTTTATCATGCATAACATGTGCTCGATAAATTGTTCAAGACAAAGAAATAACCTATATTGTAGACGTAGGATATTGTGGGTGTTTCATTCTCCTATCAGCAATGGGCAATGACCTATATTTTAGCTCACTGAATGATTGTCCATTTACGAAAGTGTGTCGGTCTGTATGAAATGTGGTTCTTGTTAGTTCTTAGCTTTTGGGTTAAGTTTTCTCCTTTCTATAGTGATGTGAAAACAACGCAAGCAGACCATTTCGAGGGCCTTCACTCAAGTCTCAAGTATTTTAGTCTTTAAGTCACCTAATGTTAATCCTTGTAAGAATTTTTGTTGCTCTCTATGTAAGAATGTATGCCCTAGACTGTTAAGGGCAGTTAATTAAATTTTAGCTCTCTCGTTGGCTGTCCCTTTAGAAGGTGTGTTGGTCTATACGAAATGTGATTCTTCTTTCTTAAAGTAAGGTAACATTTAGGTAACATGTTTTTTCTTGCGAATGAAATAGTTGCTCTTTAAGTCACCTAATGTTACTCATTGTAAGAACTTTTGTTGCTCTTTATTTAAGAATGTATGCCCTTTATTGTTACTTTTTAGGTATGGAGAACAGGGAAAAGAAAACACTGACAGGTTTTTGCTATTGGGGCGGAGAACGGAAGGTAAACGCCAATGGCACCTTCTTGTACAACGGTGGGATGTGTGTAGCAGTTCTACTTGAGGAAGGAAGTCAACTCAATGAGTTATGTGAGAAGGTTTGCGGTGCCCTTCACATTAATTTTGAAGGAAAAAAGTTTTTCTATAACACGAAGAGAGACAAGACGAAGTATGTGACATTGAATGATGACAATGGTGTTTCAATGTTGTTCCACTTGAACGAAGATGATGTTGACTTATTTGTAGAAGATTTAGGGCAGAATAATGACCCTATCCGCAATACCGCTTACAATTCAACAAGGTTAGATGGGATGTTTCATTTTAATTTACGGTTATTATTTATCTATGTGCATTTGAATAACCATATATATTTTATTTTGTTAGGGAATCGATGGTCACTGACAATTGTAGCTCGCCTGAAGGAATACGGGCACTACCTTCTTCCAATCAAGTAAGCAATAGTTGTAGCCATGAGATGGGGTTGGTGCCGTACTTGCCGGACAATGCAAATGAGATTTTAACTGGAAAGGGTCAACTATTTGAAAGCCCTGACCTTTTCAAGCAATCAGTTTTACTATTTGCTGCATCCAACAAGTTCAGCTTCACTTATTTGGATAATAGTAGAGCCTACTATCGATTGGTATGTAAAGTAGCAGGGTGTACTTGGAAGTTGACTGCAAAATGTGAGGGTTCAAGTGATTTGGTTCGTGTCATCATGTTAAGGAATGAGCACCTACACAATGCAGAAGATGCTAGTAACTATAAGTTGACCTTTCGCAGTAAACAAGTGGGGTTGCTTTTCAAAAACCGAATTGTGGACAAGCCTGAATATTTGCCGAGGGATATTTGCAATGACTTTGAGCATGCGTTCCAATGTCGATTGAATTACGGTCAAGGTTGGAGGGCGAAAGAAAAGGCTAAGGAAGCCATCACAGGACCTCCTTCGATGACTTTCCACCTAGTCCCATGGATGTGTCGGCGGCTTGTTGAAGCCATACCAAACACTAGGGCAATATGGACGTCAACAGATGAAGGCAAGTTCAAGCAACTTTTTGTTTCTTATGGTTGCTCCATTGCTGCATTCCGGTCAGGTTATCTAAGGCCAGTCTTAAAATTGGATGCATGTTTCTTGACCGGATACTATCGGGGCCAAGTTCTTAGTCCATCATCATTTTTGGCTGTGAACGAGCTGAACGATAGTAACGTCAACAACGGTGTTTCTTGTACTGATCCTTTTTTACATCCCCCCGCTGTGAAACGGCCGGCAGGCCGACCGAAAAAGAGAAGGATTGAGTCACAGACACAAGATAAGGGCACAGTTTTTTGCAGCCGATGTCGCGAACCAGGGCACAACCGTAGCACATGTCAATCCGCTATACCGGGATGATAGGTACACTCACACAAATGTCATACTCTTTTGCCTTATCCTTACTAACTACTCTTACTTTGGCCTTAGGATATTATACCAACTTTGGAATACCCGGATGTTAGGTCCACTCACACAAATAATTTTTATGGTTTTGGTCTTTAGAATTTACTTCGACTAAGAAATTTACTTGCAAAATTATCATAATTTCCGTTCATGGAGCTTATGTGTTGTTTGGAGTTCATTTGGATGAGCGGAGCAGAGAGTAATACATGTAGGCTGTGAACTGATATGTTCCATTGGATATTTTTGATAAATATCTCTAGTCCAATAGAATCTTGCCTCACCTCCCAATTCTTGGACTGAAATCATGTGCGCCTAATTCAAATCTGGTCTTCATCGTATTTTCTCCCCATGTGTGTAGCCATTATTATTGCATTCAACTGGAAGCATATCGATATTTTAGGGTGCTTGCACACACTTCTTTATGCTTTTGTGCTTTGTATTATCGCATTCAATTGGAAGCATACCGATATTTTAGGGTGCTTGTACACACTTCTTTATGCTTTTGTGCTTTGTATTTTCGCATTCAACTAGAAGCACATCAATATTTTAGGGTGCTTGCACACACTTCTTTATGCTTTTGTGCTTTGATGTTGAAATTAGATTAACATGGTTACACGGATGTGTCCGTGCAGGTGCATTTTGGGGGATACTAATAAACACGGATGCAGAAAAGAAGGTAAGATTCATAAGATTGGTTGTAGCAGTTTCTTGTTCAGAACTTTCTATTATAGCCATTGTAACTAATAAAGCCTTTGAATTGTCAAGTTTCTTTGCTCCATAGGGTTTGTTTGTTCATATCCTTGTTTAGTCCATTCTTTGATTGGGTAAGATGTTCTTGGTAATTCCAGTTGGTTAATTGGAATGGAGCATGTATCCTATGAACAAATATGGTCGTATCGTAATTGTATCGTACGATTATTTTTTCAGAAAAAGTTGGACCTTATTTGAAAAGTAGAATGGGCTTGTGAAAAGGTTAAAATCTCAGATGGAAGTAGAATGAAATTGTGAAAACTTCAAATGCGTTGTGAAGTTGCGTCACGTTTTATGGTGAAAGAGGCTAGGTTTGAATATGTTTCTTTTTTCACTTTACTAGAAAAAAATCAGTATTTCTGTTCCATGTTATACAATTTTGTGATTTTCCATTTTGATAAATGATTGGATTTATGTGCATAGTTTTCCCTTAGTTGAACGATTTAGGTGCAAAACTAACAAATGCCCCCCAAAAAAATTATTAAATGTAACTGTTCTCTGAGGACTGGTCACAAGTGCTCTACACTTGCAACATATTGTTTTCCTAAAGTGCCTTGTGGGAAGTAGGATCCCATATGCTAATTGTCCAATGTGGTCATGGGAGTGTCCGGGAACAAGGATTATTTGCATACTTCGTTGAAAGTGGGAATACCAATGGATGAACGGATGGTACTTGTAGTAACTAGTCACAATCCACCATTTTCTCTTAAACTTGCCCACACTTGTGTTTCTCCCCTTGTGTGCGCATATTGGGCTGCAGAATGTATTTCGAGTTTTATGTTTCTAACTCTTGTTTGTATGCTTGTATGGCTTTACAGGGAAATCTGCAGCATTGGCTGACTAATGAAGAGGCTAGAGATCAATTTCTTATTCGTTCTGGTTCAGACACTGAAGTTTTGTGGAATGATGCGAGACATTCAAAGCCTGATCCTGTCTATAAATGCCAAGTGAGTTGCTATGATTCTAGTTTTGTCTTATTATCTCGGACTTCATGAAATCTTAATGATCCACCGTGTCTCGTGGAAAACAAGTTCATCCCATAGTTAGAGGAATTGGTTGGATGCCCTAACCATTGTTTTCCTTGGGCTCAACTGATTAATTAATGGCTTTTCCTTCTCTTGTAATTCTTGTTGTTTGGTTATAAAAACCAATATCGTGCATCCTTTCTTATGCGTTATTCTCGTCCCAAGGATATTTTTCATAATTGTTTTATTGTTCTATACTCTGCCTTTTATAGTGTAGGTTTTGGATTGATGCATAGCTTTTGTGTTATTCACTGTAGGTAAAGTTAATAGATTTCTCTCCTGGTCATAGATTTTTGGTGACTTACAGTAGCCATGAACCAAGCAATCCTCGGGATAGTCAAGTAAGATTTTCTAATCCTCCACTACTATTCTTATTGTAATTTTGACAATGAATTGTTTCCTTGAGGCACCCTAATGTGAGTTCATTTTCTAGAGGGTGTTTTAAATAATTTCGATGTGAGAACTGGAAAAGTGATGAGAGATCTCAAGGGAAGTGCAGATGAGTTTGTAGTTGGAGGTGCAGTAAGCAGCGTTTCCCAGCATGTTTTTAGGTGCATTCAAAATATCATTGATTTGTATGGATGCTTTGTGGCTATTGTTATTCATACTTGTCTCATGTATGAGTATCACTGTCATTTGCAGATGGGGTGGTGGAAAGAAGGATAAGTATTTTGCCCGAATTGGTAAAAGTGTTATCTCTGTCTATGAAATAGACAGCTTTACTCTTATTGACAAGAAATCCATAAAGGTTGAAAACGTTATGGACGTTAGTTGGTCGCCTACTGTTCCCATTCTTGCACTCTTTGTTCCTGAACTTGGAGGAGGTAACCAACCTGCAAGAGTGAGTCGAGTTGTTTCATTTCCATATTCCAATTTTGTTTGTCTTTGAATAGTGGAAGTTTATTAACTTGGCATGTTTTATTAGGTGAGTCTCATTCAAATTCCTGGCAAAGAGGAGTTCAGGCAGAAGAATCTTTTCAGTGTTAGTGATTGCAAAATGTATTGGCAAAGCAGTGGAGAGTACCTTGCTGTGAAGGTTGACAGGTTATACCAAAACTAAGAAGAGCACATACATTGGCTTTCAGCTTTTCCTCATCAAGGAACGGGACATACCCATTGAGGTTTTGGAGGTAGACAACAAAAATGACAACATTATTGCATTTGCTTGGGAACCGAAGGGCCACAGTTTCCCTGTCATTCACGGCAACAGCCCTAAGCCTGACATTAGTTTCTACTCCATGCGTAGCACTCATAATTCTGGCCGGGTTCAAAGGTAACTACTCGCAAGGGAAAGCATGCTAATGCTCTGTACTGGTCGCCAGGTGGACGTTTCATCTTACTTGCAAGGTCGAAGGGCTTCAATGGACAGTTGGAGTTCTACAATGTCGATGAGCTTTAAACCTTGGCAACATCTGAGCATTTCATGGCAACGGATATTGAATGGGATCCAATTGGAAGGTAATGTCTATGAAGAATTTGGTTAGGATTATGTTGGAGGTCATGAAAGTCAATTGCCAAGTTGCGGCTTGGTTAAAAACTTGCATATGATTTGAAGTGAACTGAAGCTTATCGGTTTCCTGCCGTACTATTTCCTTAGCTATCAATAAACAGTTCTCTTCAAAGAACATAGAATCCTTGCATTACTTTTTGACACACATGTGGGATAGAATCCTTGTTTTATTTCTGAAATAAATTCTTCTTATTGTCTTTTTAAGGTCATCTTCTTGTGATTTCAGGTAGGTTGCAACTTCAGTTACTTCGGTTCACGAGATGAAAAATGGTTTCAACATCTGGTCTTTTAATGGCAAGCTTCTATATCGCATACTAAAGGATCACTTCTTTCAAGTAAGATCCATTGCTTTTGGGGCAAAGAAAAATGTGATCTGGATTGTGCACGTCTATCCTTCTGGGGTTGTAATAGAGTAATTAGTACACATTACTATACCCAAAGAAAAAAAAGGGATAGCTTGGTTTGCCTACATTTGCTTTACCATATGGTACTGATATGGCTTTGCACAGCTGATTTCATAGGTTTGATCATCGGCAGACCACCCAATGTTTGTGCTTGGCTTTGTTGTGAATACTTTGTTCTAACATTGATCATAGTGAATGACACCATTATATCATGTCATGGGCTTCAGTTAAATTGTTTGTCATGTGCTGTTGCTTGTAAGGACATATTTAATGCTTTAATACGTTTGGGTCGTGTCTGGGGAAAAATTATATTGTCTTCTACCTTGCTACGTGGTTGACATCCCTAATCAAAATATTGGTATGCAGTTAAATAAAAGGAATTGTTTATTGGGCATTAAGGGGAAGAAAAAGTGTCTTTGGTTTCAGGATTTAGGGGGTACATGACTTATTTGGCTCTTTAATTTCATCATTTTGTGGCTGGCCACGGTTGACTGAAGATTTAGACCAATGAGTGCACTTTAGTCTTCAAAAAATTGAATCAACAAGATCTTCGACTTCGGGGGAAATATGATTAATGGGGTGAGCTGTATGGGGCCTGGGCTCTGAGGTGGATGATTACAGCCCAAGAACCATCCTTCTTCTGGGCAAACAAAGCCGGTGCTCCCCACGGTGATGTACTAGGACGTATAAACCCCAAATTTTCTAACTCTTACAATTGAACTTTCAACTCTCTAAGTTCGGCGGGTGCGAAACGATAAGGAGGAATCGAGATAGGAGCGGTGCCTGGAAGTAAGTCTATCGTGAACTCAATTTCTCTCTCTGGAGGCAAACCGGGTAGCTCTTCCGGAAATACATCAGGAAATTCGCGAACTACTAGAGGTAACTCCCCACGGGATGACAAATCCTCATCTAACGTTAAGCTCGCCAACCTAGCATAAACCGACTCTCTTTCTCGAGGCCCACACAAATACGGTTCTAACGGTTCACGACGCTCCCCATGGAATTCAAAGCAAACACCCATAGGCAGACATATGTGAACACGACGCTTGAAACAATCAATCGTAGCGTGGAACGTAGACAACCAATCCATTCCCAGAATGAGGTCGAACCCCGACATATCCAGCACAATAAAGTTAAAGACAAAGCGATGATCACAAATAACGAGCTCGCAATCCCTACAGATACGACTTAGAGATGACTTTCCCCCTAATGGTGTCTCGACAAACAACGGCGAATCAAGATTCTCGATGTCCAATTCCAATGCACACACAAATGACGCGGCAATGAAAGAATGTGATGCTCCAGAATCAAAAAGGACTCTAGCAAAAGAGTTGAATAAAAGGAAAATACCCTTTACAACCGATGTCTCTGGAGCCTGAGAGATGGAAGGTGAAGTATTGGTGTTGATGTTGAAAACTCGCCCCTGGGTACCCTAACCCTGCACAAAACCTCCTCCTTGATAGGAACCTTGAGAAGGTGCGGACGAACTCGCTCCCAGGTCGACCCCAAAATTCTGAACTGATGATGTCTGGCGAAAATGAGGTTGTTGCTGCCTCTGAGCACCTCTGAAAGACTGCTAGCCAACACCACGCCCTGCCCCCGGCTGTTGTACTGAACCCGATTCACTACGCGCTCCCGCCCTTTGAGGGCAATTCCAAGCAAGATGATCTGTCTTACCACAATTATAACACGCCTTACGGAGCTGAGGACACTGAGTATGGACGTGCCCGGGTTGGTTACACCTATAACACACAATCGGAGGTCTAAATGAGGTACCCCGAATCCCTGAAGAAGTAGGCATCTTGAGGTTGGATTGATTAGATGGTTGCTGAGACGGTTCTCGTTGTCTTTTTCGTCCTTGACTTCCGAAGCTGCCGGAAGAAGAACTCAAACTTCCCACTGGTTGCCTTGGCTCCCAAGCCCTTGTATTGCGTTGAGATTCCTTTCGTATCTCAATGCTTCTCGCGCACTCCACCACTTCAGAAAATTTCATCTTATGTTGGGCTATCACCATTCTCCTCACAGTGTTATGTAGCCCCTTCTCAAACCGTCGACATTTTCTTTCCTCCGTCGCCACCAACTCCGGAGCGAAACGAGATAAGGATTGAAATTTCTGTACGTACTCCGAAACGGTCATATTGCCTTGCTCCAATTTCTCAAATTGATCTCTCAAATTCTCACGTGAGGACTCCGGAAAGTACTGCTCTTCAAAGAGTGCCTCAAACTCAGCCCATGTTAAGTTTTCAACGTCCGGTTCATTTACTTGAGCTGCGGTCCTTGCCGCCCTCCTTGCATCTTTTCTACTCTCCAAGACAAATTCCCACCATTAGCCGGCCTACCCAACTAGCTGGACGGCCACAATACCCACTCTAATGTTGTCTTCAGTGATGTTGAGAGCCCTGAAGAGTTTGCGAATCTAAGCTAGCCAGTGGTCGGCTACCAACGGGTCACTACTAGTCCCATCGAACACCGGAGGGTTCCTACGGCTAAACTCCCTCATTGCTACCATAGTGCGATCCTCGACATTCTCCCTAGGAGCTTGGTTTATAAGGTTTGCAGCTGTGAGTGCCGCAACGAGATCCCTAGCAAACTGAGTTTGGTTAGGAGGTACCCCTGCACCTCGACCGACCCCAGCCCCCGGATTCCCACCAGGATTCTCTCCATGCTGACTAACCTCATCCTCTAGTGGCACCCCACGGCCTCGACCACGGCCTCTACCACCACGAGTTCCAGCCCCACTTCGTCTAACGCGCGTCTTCGGAGGCATCTTACTACATGATATAAGAAAAGAAGACTATTAACCACAGCATCATCACTATGAGGTCTAAGCCCCTAACTTCCCAACACAAGTTAACAACAACTCTATGCCACTCTACGATATTAAGAATGCAACACCATGTAGTCATATGAATGTTAGTCACACAAGCATGCACAAATTTATGTTAGAAGGCGCGACATTTTGAACCCAAGAGACAAAACGTCTCCCCACGGTCTCTAGGTGTTCTAAACCTATGCTTTGATACCAAGTTGTCACGTCCTCGATTTTAAACATAATAATAGATGAATTTTCATAAATAAAACCTCACAATAGACCGTACCATACCCCAAATTAGTTTGTCATTCCCATTTTCCACAATTACATTTCTAAGTCCAAAGGATTTTCAAATAATACATCTTCGGCTCAACGGCCTCAAAGCCAACATAAGTACTGAATATCAAAGGAAGTTAGAAGCTTAAAATATCCTTCAATCAAAGATTTACAATTAGAGTTACAAATACATCTTTCAAAAGTAAATTACAAAGATGCCTTAATAACTCTTTAGTGTTAGCTTTCAAAATCGTGTCCACAATCCATGCACTCCCAACATAAAGTCACTGTCCAGAGTTAGTACCTGAAAATAAAGTAAGGTTTGAGCTACACTAGCCCAGTAGAAAGCTCTAATCTAACAATGTATGCAAATGAAATGTAGGAACGATAACAAGAAGAACAACAGCAACTGAAACCAATGGAATGGAGCAGCAACAGTAATCCAACTTCAATCTTTCATCATATTTTCAACGTATAACCTGTGAAAGCACCATCTGTCAAAACGTGTCTCATACATGTGTCATGAGCCGAAGCTCTTACTGGGCCAATTAAAGGACCCCAATGTCCTCTGCCACGCTTTTTACCCTTTCGGGATGTCCTGATACGAGCATATAGCTCATACCGGGCCAATTAAAGGACCCCGATGTCCTCTGCCAGGCTCTTTACCCTTTCGGGATGTCCTGAAATGTTTTCGTTGTGTCCGTAAAGTTTCAAAATCCTTTTCCAAACAATTCGTACCGTTCAAATGTGTATTGAGATCATGAATACGTACAATGAAGACATTTGGTACGAGTAATCAAGTTAAGGGATCATTCGGGAAGTTCTCGGAGTGGATCAGAAGTGACCGAAACCCAAAGTAGTGTAGGAGGGATCAAAATCAGTAAGACTGTCCAAACACAAGGTGTTATCGATACCCATAGGAAAAGGTATCGATAACAAAGGATCGAGATCACACAACAAGTGATGTAATCGATACCACGAAGAAAGGTATCGATAACAAATGGGTCAAGATTATTCCAGACGCGAGGGTATCGATAACGATGGCAAATGTTAGGGATAACGATGACACGTTAGGGATAACGATGACAAGGGTTATCGATAACGATTGATTTTCTGGACTTTAGAACATAGTGTTATCGATAACAATGGAAATGTTATCGATAACAAAGGCTTTCGAGCAGATTTTTGACAGAACCACATGGTTTCTCAACAGCAACAACATCAAGAATGACAACAACGATCATGGGCACGATTCAAGCAATAGAAACAAGTCATAAACATTTATTGAAAGTTAGAACTCCCTACCTCAAAATCAAAGAACGAAATCAATAGACTTTCCAAGCCCTAGCTCCAATCTTTGAAACCAAATGAAATTTGTCTCCACCGAGCTCAAACCAACGAAGTTCGGATTGCAATACACATAGGGATGATGGATTGATGGGTGAGTTGCATGGGTTTTATGTTGTTTGGGTGAAATTTGGTAAGAGTGAAAGTGAGAGAAAGAGAGCCGAGAGAGGGAGAGAGGAACGGGAGAGAGGGAGAGAGTGGGAATTGGGGAAAATTATTTCCCTGCCTCTCACACACACAAGCTATATACACACACATCACACTTTCACCCCTCTAAATGCAACACTATATCACATTAGCCCAAATTCTCAAAGTTTTAAATCGATTTCCTCCTTTTTATTTCCATTTAAAACATTTAAATCAATTATACGAATTTGCGGGTCTCTACAGTTGAACAAGCTTGGTCCCAGAATTGTGTATGATTCTGGCCTTCCCATGAATGCCAAGGTGTCCCAAATAATTCTCAATTCTGCTTGGGCATTCCTGGTCACACAATCTTGGGAATTGAACGAAGTCAGAAGTCAGCTTCCCTCTTTGAGGGATGCAAGGGATCAAATTAGATGGACTCTTAACCCAAATGGACAATTTAGCATTGCCTCTCTTTGGGAGGCATTGAGGCAGCCATTTCCCAAAGTAACTTGGCATAAAACTGTTTGGTTTTCTGGTCATATCCCAAAATGCAGCTTCATTGCTTGGATTGCCATCCAAGGTAGGCTTTCCACAGAGGATCGACTTGTTCTTTTTGGGCTTAAATCCTCTTCTCAGTGCAGCCTCTGCTCGGGCAGTGAAAGCCATGACCATTTGTTCTTTAATTGTATATTCTCCACACAAGTTTGGCTGCCGTTGGTTGCTGCCCCGGCTGTTTTCTATACTACCATGTTGGTGCTGGTGAAGAAGACCTTCGGATTTATATTTGGTAACATTTCAGCATCAACAAGGTGTTCTCTTTGCTTGTGAATAGTGTGTGCTGTCCAGATGGTTCTCTGTGGCTGTTTCAGTTCTATTATGGCTATTTTATCATATCACCTACCTTGTTACTATGGTATTTGCTGCTGCACTGCTGTGTTCTACCCACCACTTCAGAACTGCTCAGAACTGTTGCCTTCCTTTGCAGTAGTTCCCTGTGATACCTATCTCAAGTTGTTGTTCGTGATGGACAGCTACCTGCTCTCACTGTTCGGCTATTACTTTTGCCCAGCTTTTCTCATACCACATATATTTTGTAAAGCCATTGTCTTTTGTAGCCGTTTGTTTTCCCTCCCTCTACGTAGATGGATGGAAAACAGCGTATCTCATTTATCCGATGTAGCCATTTGGCAGTAGCAATTTTTGGTTGTTTTCTTTTTTCTTCTTTTCCTCCTAGGGTATGCCTCTTGTAGGCTGTATATTCGTTTATCCTTTTTTATTTTTAAGCTGATTTACCCCAAAAAAAAAAATAGTTCACAAAATATATAACATGGTAAAAGGTAGACTTCTGTCCCTGCACAAATTGCCCATAGGCTCTCATAATTCCAGATTTATTGGAGAATGGGGTATAACTTTGGAATAATCTCCTATGTTGCATGTCTAATGTTGATTTGGAGTTGAATTTGTTTTCCAAAACCTATCTTTGATCAGGAGGTGAATAGCACATATCTGGTGCCACACTGATGGTACATCTATTTTGTTCTCTGATTTGGAACCTTGTTTTCTGCAGCTTTTGTTGGTTAAGTGTCCCAGCATATGTATGTACCCGTACGTTGAGTGTTTGAGCTCCTTCCTTCCTTGTGAGAGGAGGTAATATTTAATGGGAGACATTTTGTGAGGGAGAGTGGAGGGTGTTGAAGTTTCCCCTTTTGCTTCTAGTGATGAATTAGGCTTTGAGGGAGTAGAAGGTGAGCAGATATTGTTACCTTTTGGTGGTTCAGATTGGTTCTCTATGTGAGTGTCCTTGTTGTTAGGGCATTCTTCATCTGTTTTCTAAGTTGCTGGTCCTTTTGTGATACCAGAAATGGACAGGTTTTGGCATCTTCTGTGGTACCTAATTAGTGTGTTGGTTTGCTTAGTGGGCTACTCACTGTTTTCTGTTAATAATGGACTGTATAATGGTTAGGGATCTCCTGTTGTAATGGATGTTGCTGTTCTGTTATAGCTGTCGTGCTGATTTGTTATGGTTGTCTACAACACAAATGATGTACTCTTTGACTACAATCTACTACGTTTGTTAGATGCAGCTATAATGATTTGATTGCTGCTGGGTTGAAGTCTTAATGGGTTTCTTTTTGACCTATCCTTGGGGGGTTGTCCCTAGGAATGTTTAAGCTTTTCTAGGGGGCTGTCCCTAGCTGTTTTACCTATTTTTTGCTATTAGTTGATGTGTGGCTGCTGCTAGCCACGGTTGTCAATGCTGTAATGCCTGTTGCTTCTGTTTTGCTTCAATTAGTAGCTGGTACTGTTCTGCTACAGTAGCTGCTATCTCTATCTTTCACTGTGATGCTGTGTTCAATACTTCATGTCCCAAATGCACTGGTTTAGTTATGCTGCTGTCTCGAATTGTTGCTGAAGCTATTATTCAGTTTTTGACCAGTTAGGTGGCTGCCTGTCATGCCTGTAGCTGCTGTTTTGCTATTGCTGCTACTATTTCCTTCGACTATAGCCGTGCTTCTATTTTGCTGCTTATCCTACAACTTTTTATTGTTGCTATTTCTGTTATGGCTTCTTCATGTCGTGTATCCTGCTGCTACTGTTTTCTGCTGCTGTTCAATCCAGCAGCTGAACAATTTTGCTACTGCTGCCGTTTGCTACTCCTAGATAGTTTAAGCTGTTGGTTTGAACCTTGTTCTGTGAAGTGCAGGTCCAGTCTATGGCTGCTACAGTTCTGTTATGGCTATTTTCTTCATCTGACCTACCTTGTTACTATGGTATCTGCAGCTGCACTGCTGTGTTGAATCCAGCACTTGAGTAGTATTGTTGCTATTGTACTGGTCTACTAAGAACTGTTGTTGCCCCTTGCAGCAGCTCCCTGCGATGCCTACTTCAAGTTATTGCTCGTGATGGACAGCTAGCTGCACTTACTGTTCGGCTACTACTGTTAGCCCAGCTTTTATTTTGTGAAGCTATTGTCTTTTGTAGTAGTTTGTTTCCCCTCCCTCTTGGTAGATGGATGGAAAACATCATGGCTCATTTACCCAATGTAGCCATTTCGAAGTAGCAATTTTTAGTTGTTTTCTTTTCTTTTCTTTCCGTCCTGAGGTATGCCCCTTGTAGCCTGTATATTCGTTTATCCTTTTCTATTTTCAAGCTGATTTACCAAAAAAAAAACAAGAGAAAATGGTGAAAGACATGACGGTTAATAGGTATTTAGACTACTTGTCATGCGACAGAAGAAGAAAAAATAGTGGAACACATGACGGTTAGTTGGTGTTTGGACAACTAGTCACGTGAAGAGAGTGATTCCTAGTAGATGTAAAGACTACTGATCACTAAGTGATAAGAACTCCGAAAGTGTAAATTAGAGATAATGAAATCTATTATTGTCGGTTCAAATATGGAATAAAGTGTACGTAATAGATTCGAATCGATCTTGTTGCCTCAAATCGATGTTGCCTAGGTCTATTATGGATGAAATCTTACGTACGAGATACAATAAGTATTTGCTGCCTCGAATCACTGCTGCTCTAACTACAAGAGTTGGACAATGTTACAAATCTGGAAGTTGCTTCAGTTGGAAATAAAAGAATCTTGTTGGTTGATGAGATAGAGAGAAACTAAGATGCGCTTGTCACTTCCTAGGAGTGCTTAACTAGTGACCAAGAGAAATGCACATGGTGGTTAGTAGGTATCTAGACTACTAGCCATGTGAAATAAAAATATTGAAAACCGTGACAGATAGTAGGGTTTCGGACTGCTAGACATGCGACCGAAGAAAGAAAAATATTGAAATACCTAACGGTTAGTAGGTGTTAAGAACACTAGTGTCGTGAAGAAAAAATAGTGAAAGAAATGACGCTTAGTAGGTGTTTAGACTACTAGTCACGTGATGGAAGAAGGGAAAAAAGTGGAACACATGACGGTTTGTTGATGTTTGGACAACTAGTCAAGTGAAGAGAAAATAGTGATTTCTAGTAGATGTAAAGACTACTAATCACTAAGTGATAAAAACTCCGAAAGTGTAATTTTGAGGTAATGAAATCTATTATTGTCGGTTCAAATATTGAACAAAGTGTACGTAATAGATTCGAAATGATTCTTGTTGCCTCAAATCGATTTTGCCTAGGTCTATTATTGATGAAATCTTACATACAAGAACTAATAAGTATTTGTTGCCTCAATTCACTGCCGCTCCAACTACAAGAGTTGGTCAATGTTACAAATCTAGAAGTTGCTTCGATTAGAAATAAAAGGATCTTGTTGGCTGATGAGATAGATGGAAATTAAAAAGCGCTTGTCACTTCCTTGGAGTGCATAACTAGTAACCAAGATAAAAGCACATGGCGGTTAGTAGGGGTGAGCAAAAAATCCGTCAAACCGCAAATCCAGTCCAAACCAATCCAAACCGAAGGGTTTGGACTTTTAGTAGTATTTTTTTTTTTGGGTAATACAGCTTGAAATTGAAAAAAAAGGCTAATCGAATATACAGCCTACAAGGGGCATACCCCAGGAGGAAAAGAAAGACAAAACAAAAAAGAGTAAAGAAAATTGGTAATGCCAAAAGGCTACATGATCTATATGATGTGCATTGTTTCCAATCCATCTAGAAGAGGGAAGGAAAACAACGCCCTGATTTTGGTGGTCCACCCTAACAGCATTGTCAATCTATTAAGCTTTTAAGCTTTTAATCAAACAGGAGCACACAACAATAGCATAACAGCCAAAGTAGCATCAAACACATTTCAGAGAGTAGATGCTGTAGCACCATAGGTAGTTAGAAGCTATTTTTCTTGGACTTTCCAGATTGTTGACCAGCATAAGTGATCTCAGTAGCCATAAGCGGGACCTGCCCTTCATGAAACAGAGGAGCAGAACCGTATCAGACAGCGTAACATTAGTACACCGTAGCAGAACCATAGCAGCAGCAGCAGTAGACCGTATGAAGGCCATAGCAGAACAGCAACTGTACAGTTGAAAATCAGAAGTACTGCAATAACCAAGGAGAATAGTAGCAGCAACCACAGCAAACAGCAGTTACAGCCTTAACAGACAGCCACGTAACAGGTCAAAAACTGAGCAGCAGCTTCAGAAACCATTCAGAACAGCAGCAGACTAAACCATGGCATTTGGGACATGAAGTAAAGCAGGCAGCTCCGTACACAGCAATCAGCAGCCAGGTTTGGCGTGGAGTTCTCCCAAGTGAACCCTTCATGGTAAGAGTGAACATAACAGAACAGACACAATGTCTGCCCGATTTGTGAGTTCTGTTGGACCAACTGAGACTGTACAAACTCAGTTCTTCCATGAGACAGCAGCAGCATAGTACAGAAATACAAAAGCAGTGTAGCATAGTCACAAGGAATAAAAGCAGAGCTGAGCAGTTCCAGGAGACTAATCAGTAGCAAAATATAAAGACAGAACATCTACCATAACAGCCAATACTAATCAAAAGGCAGACAATGGGGAATACACTATACAGAGGACGTCCCCCTCTGCGAAGGGAGATCCCAACGACAGCCCCAGATGGTTAGGCATAAATTACAACTAAACAACACAACAGCAGCAGAAAACTTGATGGATTAGCTGAACCTGACCGAGCCGAAGAGGCAGTGAGCACAGCGGCTACAGCATCATCATCATCAGAAGCCCTAGTAATATAACAGCTGATTTCTACCATAATAGCAGCCACCTGCAGTGGCAAGAAGTACCAGGGCAAGCAGAAACAAGGCGCTAACACCAAAGCTACTAGCTGTTATACTTCTCCGCGGAGAACAGCAAACAGAACAGAGATGAGCAGCAGAATACAGCAGTAGCAGAACCAGCAATATGCAAGTTACAACACACATCCAGCATGGCCATGGCTAAACAATGCAGTCACAGCACAAAACGAACCTATGCCACGCTTAAATAGAATGAAAATCGATTACCAATCTGAGAACCCAAAGACTAGCACGACACACATGAAATGTCTACGGAAGACAGCATAGAAAGAGGAGGATCCTAGGTATGTATGGTCCTTTCCAACAACTCCCTCGGAATACTCACAACTCCCTCTCTTCAATACCAAGGGTCAAGGAACCACCTAACACCCTCTACTGAGCCTCACATGATGCCCCCACTAGATATTACCTCCACTCCAAAGGAATGGATGAGGCTCAAGCACTCCCTCACTGGGGTCACACAGAAGGTAATGGTCACTCTCAACAAAAGCATTCTACTTCCAAGGACCATCAAGAAACCAGGTGTAAGATAACTACCTGTACTTAGTAGTAGCAGCAATAGGAGGTCAATGAGTGAGGAGCAACAAATGGTACTTCAGACCTCCAACCCTGAGCGAACAAGCAACATGAGAGTGGCTCCAGATATCAGAGTGGCACTTGATATCCGAGAACAAAATAAATGTACCATCAGAGTGGCACCATATATCTGCTATTTACCCCCTACTCAAAGAGGGATTTTGGAAAACAGATTCAGCCCAAATCATCTTTAAGCAAGTAACTCCAAATCTACTATAAACTAGCAACATGAGATATTATTCCATACTTAGACCCCATTCTCTTATAAATCTGGAATCATTAGAGCCTATGGTCAATTTGGGCAGCGACAGGAGTCTATTCTTTATCATGTTATAGATTTTGTGAACTATTACGCCCCAAGTGCTTGCGGAACTTTGAAACTTCCTCATATTCCTCTCAATCCATATGTGATACACTGTAACAGTGAAAATCAATCTGATGACAACACTCTTAAGTGATTTCCCTTTAAAAGCAGATAGGTGAGAGATCCAATCTGCCCAAGACCTGGGAAACCATCTCTCGTCTATTCTTGCTAAAATAGTATTCCAAATTTGTGTGGAGAACACACAATTAAAGAACAAATGATCATGGCTTTCGCTGCCCGAGCAGAAACTGCACTGAGAAGAGGATTTAAGTCCAAAAAGAACAAGACGATCCTCTGTGGAAAGCCTACCTTGGATGGCAATCCAAGCAATGAAGCTGCATTTGGTATATGACTAGAGAACCAAACAGTTTTATGCCAGGTCACCTTGGGAAATGGCTGCCTCAGTTCCTCCCAAAGAGATGCAATGCTAAATTGTCCATTTGGGGTAAGTGTCCATCTAATTTGGTCCCTTGCATCCCTCAAAGGGGGGAGCTGACCTCTCACTTCGTTCAATTCCCAAGATTGTGTGACCGGGAATGCCCAAGCGGAATTGAGGATTATTTGGGACACATTGGCGTTCATTGGGAGGCCAGAATCATACACAATTCTGGGTCCAAGCTTGTTCAACAATGGACCCAGAGGGTGCCAATTATCATGCCACAAGGATGTGCTATCCCCAGTGCCTATAATATGGCGAATGAAGGGTTGAACGGTGTTTCTTAGGTTAAGTAACTTCCTCCAAACCCAGGAGGGATTACTTGGCATCCTAAGACTCCAAAAGTTCCTTCCCTTTAGTAAGTAGGATTTAACCCATTGACACCACATTGATTGCTCACCTCCTGAAATCAAGAACCATATATGCTTAGCAACCGCAGCCTTATTCCAAATCGCCATAGATTTGAAACCAAGACCCCCCTCTTCCTTGGGAGCACATAGGTGCTCCCAAGCAACCTTAGCCCCAGTTTTTTTAAGGTCAGGGCCGGACCACAAAAAGGCCCTAAGAATAGACTCAACATCCTTAATTACCTTTTTAGGTAAGATGAACAAGGAAGACCAAAAGGTTTGCATTGAGAACAAAATGTTCCTTATAAGCTGCACTCTCCCAGCATATGTAAGATCCCTATTAGTCCAACTTCTAGTTTTGGCAGTAATACTATCTACCAATCTCTGACAATCAACAGCCTTGAGTTTAGTAGATAGCAATGGAACCCCCAGATACCTTACAGGGAGGAAACCTTCCTGGAATCCAAGATCTTGCAATATAGTTCCCTTAACCCTCTCATTAACACCAGAGAAGAATATGCTACTCTTCCTTGGGCTAGCGGAGAGACCAGAAAGAGCCTCAAACTCAGTCAATGCATTCCGGATGTGTTTGATGGATGCAATCTCCCCTTTGCAAAAGATCATCAGATCATCTGCAAAGCAAAGATTAATCAACTGATTATCCTTACATCGCCAATGGAATTGAAAATCAGGGAGCTGAGATTTCTCCTTGAGCAAGTTTGTTAAAACTTCCATCACAATAACAAAGAGATATGAGGACAGAGGATCCCCTTGCCTTAATCCCTTCCTGCCTTTAATGTGACCTGTCACTTCTCCATTTATACAAAGCGAGTAATTTGCCGACGTTACACAAGCTCGAAGCCACTTGATCATGGTAGGATGAAAGTTCATTGCTGAAAGGACATCCCAGAGAAACTCCCACCTAACATGATCATAAGCTTTCATTATGTCGACCTTCATGGCACACTGAGGAGAAGGTGATGACTTGTGATAACCTCTCATGAGTTCTTGAGTGAGGAATATGTTATCCGCTATCCTCCTCCCTTTGACAAATCCCGATTGGACAGGATCTATGAGCAGAGGAAGAACAGATTGCAATCTCCTGGCTAAAATCCTAGAGATGCATTTGTAGATAGTATTGCAGCATGATATGGGCCTAAAGTCCCCCACCTTGGAAGGGTTCTGAACCTTAGGGACAAGAGCTACAATGGTGGAATTAGCTGAAGTGAGCAATTGTCCAGACCTGAAGAAGTTCTGGACAGCTGAGGTGACCTCTTTCCCAATGACAGGCCAAGCTTTCCTAAAAAATCCCGCATTGTACCCATCGGGGCCTGGGGCCTTAGAGGGATTAAGGGACCAGAAGGTCTCTTTGATCTCCAAATCTGAGATGGTAGAGACCATTTGATGACTTTGCTCAGGACTAAGCTTATTCCTGATTAGTTGCTCCACTCTATTTGGTCCCAAATGAGGTGTGGAGTGAGAAGTACCAATAGCAGTGTGTAAAAGGTAACAAACTCCGACTTAATAACCTGAGGATCATGAGTGATAGAACCGTCACTAAGCTCTAAACTTGTTATTTTGCTTCGATTTCTTCTATTACTTACAGCTTTAAAGAAAAAGGAAGTGCATTGATCCCCAAGTTTCAACCACTGAATTCGTGATTTTTGCTTGGCTAAACTTTCCTCAGCCCTAAGCAAAGTGACATATTGCCTGTGTATCACCCTCTCCTGTGCTATGGCAGAGCTATTATTAGGATGAGATCCTATAATAGTTTGGATGTTTTCTAAGTCCTGTCTCATAGCACATACCCTCTCCGAGATGCCACTGAATTCATCTTTATTAAGCTGCTTCAGATCATGCTGAAGATGTTTGAGTTTCATACACACACAGAACATAGGATTACCAATAACAACTGACCTCCAAACCCTCTGAACGATTGCCAGAAAATGAGGATGATCAGCAAGGAAGTCAAAAAACCTGAAAGGCTTAACTAACTTCCTTGGATTAGGCTGAACATATACCACAGCAGGAGAATGATCTGAGATACCCGGAACTAAAAAATGAGCGGACGATTGAGTAAATGTTTTCATCCATGGCTCATTCACAAGCACTCTATCAAGTTTAGAGGCCACAAAATGTAGAGGGACCTGTTTATTTGACCAAGTGAATAAGCAACCGGAGAACCTAAGGTCATCCAGTTCAGAGGTAAACAAACAGTGATTAATGTCATCCATATGAGGTGGCCACTGAGGAATACCCCCAACTTTCTCTCTAGGATGCCTGATAGCATTAAAGTCACCCAGGACCATCCAAGGTGAAGAGGTCCTGAACTGAGTTAGACTTTGCCATAATGACCTACGATCCAAAATAGAATTTGCCCCATAAACCATGGTGACCAAAAATAAAGTACTCCCATCTTTGGGTTGAACTTCACAATGAATGAATTGATCAGTCTGACCCAACACAGTAAGAGAAAATGCTTCAGGATCCCAACCCACTAGAATCCTCCCTAAAGCCGCTTGGGTGTAATTATTCACAAAACTCCAACTAGGGCAAATGTATTGAGTGATTCTGTCTGCCCAAATTTCCTTAACTTTATGTTCAATAAGGCCAACTAAATTAAGTTTATTAGAGCTCACAAAAGATTTAACTTCCTTCTGTTTAATGGGGTCATTTAAACCACGAATGTTCCAAAACCCTAGTCTAAAGGCTTGTAGAGACATACAGAGCAATATTAAACAGAAGCAAAAGATGCAAAGATTGAAAGAAGTACTGCATTAACTCAAAAGGATACCAAAAGGATATCAATTATTCCAGACTTGGAGGAATAGTTAAATTCCCTCCATTGCTGGAGGAACATAGTGACTCCTCCTTAGCTTGCTTCTTTAAGCGCTTTTTAGCCGACTTGGAGAGAAACTTATTGAAGCCAGCGCTTCCTTTGGAAACCAGTTCAGCAGCTACCTTGCTGACTCCGATATCTAAAGGATCAGGTGGATCATTGGCTAATGATTTAAAAAAATTAGAAAAAAATTAGAAACTGCGTTATACAGTTTGGTTTATGGATTCACGTTTACGGTTATGGTACAAACCGATCCTAACTGTATAATACATATATACACATATATATATATATATATATAAATTAATTATGATTCACCCAATAAATATGGGAGCTTTTAGTCAACTACTTTATTAATTTATTGATTTTATTAAATTCACTGCAATATTTAATTTTTCTTCATTGCCAAGATAATGATATGAACTTTGATGTAGAGTGATATCACAAGTTGGTTTCTACCATACTGCTACTATTGCCCTTTTGCTACCTCATTTCAATTCAATAGTTTTAAAAATTATTTTTGGCCTTTTATTTGGTTAAACTATCTTAAGATGTTTAACAGTTGGAATTCTTAGTTAGTTCATTTAAGTGACTTACCAGCATTTTATTTTCTTAGTTTAAGACTTGAGGCAATTTTTGGTTTCCTACTCTTAATTAGTTGGTTAATATTAATGTGTTTTAATAATTTGAATGGAATTGGTTTAAATATCTTCATAATGTTAAGTATTTTAAATATTTTTTGAAGACAATAACTTAGTTCAAAGCAAACCGTGGTTTAAAACCGAAACCGAACCGTATTAAATGGTTTGGATTGGTTTGGTTTTATGCCTTTTGTGGGTTGGTTTGGTTCTCCAAATTCATAATCCGTAAGTATCGGTTTGGTTCTTGGTTTAGTATGAAACCGAACCAATCTGGACCATGCTCACCCCTAGCGGTTAGTAGGTATTTAGACTACTAGTTATGTGAAGTAAAAATATTGAAAGATGTGTCCGATAGTAGGTGTTTAGACTACTAGTCATGCGACCGAAGAAAGAAAAATAGTGAAATACCTGACGGTTAGTAGGTGTTAAGACTACTAGTCTCGTGAACAAAAAATAGTGAAAGACATGACGGTTAGTACATGTTTAAACTACTAGTCACGTGACGGAAAAAAGTGGAACACATGACGGTTAGTTGGTGTTTAGACAATTAGTGATGTTAAGAGAAAATAGTGATTCTTAGTAGATGTAAAGACTACTAATCACTAAGTGAAAAGAACTCCGAAAGTGTAAATTAGAGATAACGAAATTTATTATTGTCGGTTCAAATATTGATTAAAGTGTACGTAATAGATTCAAAACTTTCTTGTTTCCTCAAATCGATTTTGCCGAGGTCTATTATAGATTAAATTTTACGTACAAGAACTAACAAGTATTTATTGCCTCGATTCACTGCCGCTCTAACTAGAAGAGGTGGTCAATGTTACAAATCTAGATGTTGCTTCGGTTCGAAATAAAAGGTTCTTGTTGGTTGATGAGATAAAAGGAAATTAAGAAGCGATTGTCACTTCCTAGGAGTGCATAACTAGTGATCAAGAGAAAAGCACATGGCGGTTAGTAGGTATTGAGACTACTAGTCATGTGAAATAAAAATAGTTAAAAACATGACGGATAATAGGTGTTTAGACTACTAGTCATGCGACCGAAGAAAGAAAAACAGTGAAGATAAAACGGTGTTAAGACTACTAGTCTTGTGAAGATAAAATGGTGAAAGACATGACGGTTAGTAGGTGGTTAGACTACTTGTCATGTGACGGAAGAAGAAAAAATGGTGGAACACATGACGGTTAGTGTTTTTTTTTTTTGGGTAAATCACATGACGGTTAGTCGGTGTTTGGACAACTAGTCACGTGAAGAGAAAATAGTCATTCCTAGTAAATGTAAAGAGTACTGATCACTAAGTGATAAGAACTCCGAAAGTGTAAAATAGAGATAATGAAATCTATCATTGTCGGTTCAAATATGGATTAAATTGTACGTAATAGATTCGAATCGATCTTGTTGCCTCAAATCGATGTTGCCAAGGTCTATTATGGATGAAATCTTACGTACAAGATCCAATAAGTATTTGCAACCTCGAATCACTGCTGCTCTAACTACAAGAGTTCGACAATGTTACAAATCTGGAAGTTGCTTCGGTTGGAAATAAAAGAATCTTGTTGGTTGATGAGATAGAGGGAAATTAAGATGCGCTTGTCACTTCCTAGGAGTGCTTAACTAGTGACCAAGAGAAATGCACATGGCGGTTAGTAGGTATCTAGACTACTAGCCATGTGAAATAAAAATATTGAAAAACGTGACGGATAGTAGGCGTTCGGACTACTAGACATGCGACCGAAGAAAGAAAAATAGTGAAATACCTAACGGTTAGTAGGTGTTAAGAACACTAGTGTCGTGAAGAAAATATAGTGAAAGAAATGACGCTTATCAGGTGTTTAGCCTACTAGTCACATGATGGAAGAAGGAAAAAAGTGGAACACATGACGGTTTTTCTGATGTTTGGACAACTAGTCAAGTGAAGTGAAAATAGTGATTTCTAGTAGATGTAAAGACTACTAATCACTAAGTGATAAGAACTGCGAAAGTGTAATTTAGAGGTAATGAAATCTATTATTGTCGGTTCAAATATTGAATAAAGTGTACGTAATAGATTCGAAACGATTCTTGTTGCCTCAAATCGATTTTTCCTAGGTCTATTATTGATGAAATCTTACATTCAAGAACTAATAAGTATTTGTTGCCTCGATTCACTGCCGCTCCAACTACAAGAGTTGGACAATGTTACAAATCTAGAAGTTGCTTCGATTACAAATAAAAAGAATCTGGTTGGCTGATTAGATAGATGGAAATTAAAAAGCGCTTGTCACTTCATTGGAGTGCATAACTAGTAACCCAGAGAAAAGCACATGGCGGTTAGTAGGTATTTAGACCACTAGTCATGTGAAATAGAAATATTGAAAGACGTGTCGGAAAGTAGGTGTTTAGACTACTAGTCATGCGATCGAAGAAAGAAAAAAAGTGAAATACCTGACGGTTAGTAGGTGTTAAGACTACTAGTCTCGTGAACAAAAAATAGTAAAAGACATGACGGTTAGTAGGTGTTTAAACTACCAGTCACGTGACGGAAAAAAGTGGAACAGATGTCGGTTAGTTGGTGTTTGGACAACTAGTGATGTTAAAAGAAAATAGTGATTCCTAGTAGAAGTAAAGACTACTAATCACGAAGTGAAAAGAACTCCGAAAGTGTAAATTAGAGATAACGAAATTTATTATTGTCGTTACAAATATTGATTAAAGTGTACGTAATAGATTCAAAACGTTCTTGTTGCCTCAAATCGATTTTGCCAAGGTCTATTATAGATTAAATTTTATGTACAAGAACTAAGAAGTATTTATTGCCTCGATTCACTGCCGCTCTAACTAGAAGAGTTGGTCAATGTTACAAATCAAGATGTTGCTTCGGTTAGATATAAAAGGTTCTTGTTGGTTGATGAGATAAAGGGAAATTAATAAGCGATTGTCACTTCCTAGGAGTGCATAACTAGTGATCATGAGAAAAGCAAATGGCGGTTAGTAGGTATTTAGACTACTAGTCATGTGAAATAAAAATAGTTAAAAACGTGACGGATAATAGGTGTTTAGACTACTAGTCATGCGACCGAAGAAAGAAAAACAGTGAAACACATGACGGCTAGTAGGTGTTAAGGCTACGAGTGTTGTGAAGATAAAACGGTGAAAGACATGACGGTTAGTAGGTGTTCAGACTGCTAGTCATGTGACGGAAGAATAAAAAATAGTGGAACACATGACGATTAGTTTTTTTTTTTTTTTTTGGGTAAATCACACGACGGTTGGTTGGTATTTGGTCAACTAGTCATGTGAAGAGAAAATAGTGATTCCTTGTAGATGAAAACACTACTAAACACTAAGAGATAAGAACTCCGAAAGTGTAAATTTGAGATAATGAAATCGATTATTTTCGGTTCAAATACGGATTGAAGTGTACATAATATTTTGAAAACATTCTTGTTGCCACAAATCGACGTTGCCTAGGTCTATTATATATCAAATCTTACATACAAGATCCAATAAGTATTTGTAATCTTGAATCTTTGCCGCTCTAACTACAAGAGTTGGTCAATGTTACAAATCTGGAAGTTGCTTCGGTTACAAATAAAAGGATTATGCTGGTTGATGAGATAGAGGGAAATTAAGAAGCGTTTGTCAGTTACTTGGAATGCATTACTAGTGACCAAGAGAAAAGCAGTTAGTAGGCATTTATACTACTAGTCATGTGAAATAAAATTAGTGAAAAGCATGACGGATTGTAGGTGTTAGACTATTAGTCAAGCGACCGAAGAAATAAACCAGTGAAACACATCACGATTAGTAGGTGTTAAGACTACTAGTCTTGTGAAGAGAAAACTGTGGAAGACATGACGGTTAGTAGGTGTTTAGACTACTAGTCATGTGATGGAAGATGAAAAATAGTGGAACACGTGACGGTTAGTTGGTGTTTGGACAACTAGTCATGTGAAGAGAAAATAGTGATTCCTTGTAGATGCAAAGACTTCTAAACACTAAGAGATAAGAACACCGAAAGTGTAAATTTGAGATAGTAAAATCGATTATTGTCGGTTCAAATAAGGATTAAACTGTACATAATAGATTCGAAACGTTCTTGTTGCCGAAAATCGACGTTGCCTAGGTCTATTATATATCAAATCTTACATACAAGATCCAATAAGTATTTGTTGCCTCGAATCAATGCCGCTCTGACTACAAGGGTTGGGCAATGTTACAAATTGGAATGTTTCGTGTTGCTTCAGATGGAAATAAAAGGATCTTGTTGGTTGATGAGATAGATGGAAATCATTAAGCGCTTGCCACTTCCTAGAATTGCATAACTAGTGACCAAGAGAAAAGAATATGGCGGTTAGTAGGTATTTAGATTACTTGTCATGTGAAATAAAAAAAGTGAAAAACGTGATGGATAGTAGGCGTTTAGACTACTTGTCAGTCGACCGAAGGAAGAAAAATAATGAAATTCATGACGTAGATGTTAAGACATGACGGAAAGACATAACGTTTAGTTTGTTTAGAGCACTAGTCGTGACGGAAGAAGAAAAAATAGTGGAACACATGACGGTTAGTCGGTATTTGGACAACTAGTCATGTGAAAAGAAAATAGTGATTCCTTGTAGATGCAAAGACTACTAAACAATAAGAGATAAGAACGCCGAAAGTGTAAATTTGAGATAGTTAAATCGATTATTGTCGGTTCAAATAAGGATTAAAGTGTACATAATAGATTCGAAACGTTCTTGTTGCCTCAAATCGACGTTGCCTAGGTCTATTATATATCAAATCTTACATACAAGATCCAATAAGTATTTGTTGCCACGAATCAATGCCGCTCTGACTACAAGGGTTGGGCAATGTTACAAATTGGAAAGTTTCGTGTTGCTTCGGATGGAAATAAAAGGATCTTGTTGGTTGATGAGATAGATGGAAATCATTAAGCGCTTGCCACTTCCTCGAATTGCATAACTAGTGACCAAGAGAAAAGAACATGGCGGTTAATAGGTATTTAGATTACTAGTCATGTGAAATAAAAAAAGTGAAAAACGTGACGGATAGTAGGCGTTTAGACTACTTGTCAGTCGACTGAAGAAAGAAAAATAATGAAACTCATGACGGTTAGTAGGTGTTAAGACTACTTGTCATGTGACGGAAGAAGAAAAAATAGTGAAACACATGACGGTTAGTTGGTGTTTGGACAACTAGTCATGTGAAGAGAAAATAGTGATTCCTTGTAGATGAAAAGACTACTAAACACTAAGAGATAAGAACTCCGAAAGTGTAAATTTGAGATAGTGAAATCGATTATTGTTGGTTCAAATAAGGATTGAAGTGTACATAATAGATTCGAAACGTTCTTGTTGCCTCAAATCGACGTTGCCTAGGTCAATTATAAATCAAATGTTTCATACAAGATCTAATAAGTATTTGTTGTCTAGAATCGCTGCCGCTTTAACTACAAGAGTTGGTCAATTTTACAAATCTTGAAGTTGTTTCGGTTGGAAATGAAAGGATCTTGTTGGTTGATGAGGTAAAGTAAAATTAAGAAGCGCTTGTCTGTTCCTAGGAGTGCATAACTAGTGACCAAGAGAAAAGCACATGGCGGTTTGAGGGTAGTTAGTTTACTAGTCATGTGAAGTAAAAATAGTGAAACACATGACGGTTAGTTGGTGTTTGGACAACTAGTCATGTGAAGAGAAAATAGTGATTCCTTGTAGATGTAAAGACTACTAAACACTAAGAGATAAGAACTCCGAAAGTGTAAATTTGAGATAATGAAATCGATTATTGTCGGTTCAAGTATGGATTAAAGTGAACGCAATAGATTCGAAACGTTCTTGTTGCCTCAAATCGACGTTGCCTAGGTCTATTATATATCAAATCTTACATACAAGATCTAATAAGTATTTGTTGTCTCGAATCGCTGCCGCTTTAACTACAAGAGTTGGTCAATTTTACAAATCTGGAAGTTGTTTCGGTTGGAAATAAAAGGATCTTGTTGGTTGATGAGGTAAAGTGAAATTAAGAAGCGCTTGTCTGTTCCTAGGAGTGCATAACTAGTGACCAAGAGAAAAGCACATGGTGGTTTGGGGGTATTCAGATTACTAGTCATGTGAAATAAAAATAGTGATGTGAAGAGAAAATCGTGAAAGACATGACGGTTAGTAGGTGTTTAGAATACTAGTCATGTGACAGAAGAAGAAAAAATATTGGAACACATGACGGTTTGTTGGTGTTTGGACAACTAGTCATGTGAAGAGAAAATAGTGATTCGTATTTGATGTAAAGACTACTGATCACTTAGTGATACGAACTCCGAAAGTGTAAATTAGAGACGATGAAATCTATTATTGTCAGTTCAAATATGGATTAAAGTGTACGTAATAGATTCGAAACGTTCTTGTTGCCTCAAATCGATGTTTCCTAGGTCTATTATGGATCAAATCTGACATACAAGATCCAATAAGTATTGGTTGCCTCGAATCACTACCGCTCTAACTACAAGAGTAGCTCAATGTTACAAATTTGGAAAGTTTCGTGTTGCTTTAGTTGGAAATAAAATGATCTTGTTGGTCGATGAAGTTTAGGGAAATTAAGAAGCGCTTGTTAGTTCCTAGGAGTGCATAACTTGTGACCAAGAGAAAAGCACATGGCGGTTTGTGGGTATTTAGATTACTAGTCTTGTGAAATTAAAATAGTGAAAAACGTGACGGTTAATAGTTGTTTAGACTACTAGTCATGCAACCAAAGAAAGAAAAATAGTGAAACACATAACGGTTAGTAGGTGTTACGACTACTTGTCTTGTGAGGTGAAAATGGTGAAAGACATGACGGTTAGTTGGTGTTTAGACTACAAGTCATTTGACGGAAGAAGAAAAAAAAGTGGAACACATGACGGTTAGTTGGTGTTTGGACAACTTGTCACGTGAAGAGAAAATAGTGACTCCTAGTAGATGTAAAGATTACTAAACACTAAGTGATAAGAACTCCGATTGTGTAAATTAGAGATAATGAAATCTATTATTGTAGGTTCAAATAAGGATTAAAGTGTACGTAATAGATTCGAAACGTTCTTGTTGCCTCAAATCGATGTTGCCTAGGTCTATTATGGATCAAATCTTACCTGCAAGATCCAATAAGTATTTGTTGCCTCGAATCACTACCGCTCTAACTACATGAGTTTATCAATGTTACAAATTTTGAGAGTTTCGTGCTGCTTCGGTTGGAAATAAAAGAATCTTGTTGGTTGATGAGATAGATGGAAATCTAGAAGTGCTTTCCACTTCCTTGGATTGCATAACTAGTGACTAAGAGAAAAGCACAAGGCGATTAGTAGGTATTTCGATTGCTAGTCATGTGAAATAAAAATATTGAAAAACGTGATGGATAGTAGTCGTTTAGACTACTAGTCATTCGACCGAAGAAAGAAAAAAATAGAAACACAAGACGGTTAGTAGGTGTTAAGACTACTAGTCTTGTGAAGAGAAAATGGTGACAGACATGACGGTTAGTAGGTGTTGAGACTACTAGTCATGTGACAGAAGAAGAAAAAATAGTGGAACACATGACGGTTAGTTGGTGTTTGGACAACTGGTCACATGAAGACAAAATAGTGATTCCTAGTAGATGTAAAGACTACTGATTTCTATGTGATAAGAACTCCGAAAGTGCAAATTAGAGATAATGAAATCTAATATTGTCGGTTCAAATATAGATTAAAGTGTGTGTAATAGATTCGAAACTTTCTTGTTGCCTCAAATCGATGTTGCCTAGGTCTATTATGGCTCAAATCTTACATACATGATCCAATAAGTATTTGTTGCCTCGAATTGCTGCCGCTCTAACTACAAGAGTTGGTCGATCTTCCAAATCTGGGAGTTTCTTCGGTTGGAAATAAAAGAATCTTGTTGGTTGATGAGATAGAGGGAAATTAAGAAGCTTTTGTCAGTTCCTAGGAGTGCATAACTAGTGACCAAGAGAAAATCACATGCCGGTTAGCTGGTATTTAGACAACTAGTCACATGAAATAAAAATAGTAAAAAACGTAAGGAATAGTAGATGTTTAGACTACTGGCCATGCGAACGAAGAAAGAAAAATAGTGAAACACATAACGGTTCGTATGTGTTAAAACTACTTGTCTTGTGAAGAGAAAACGGGGAAAGACATGACGGTTAGTAGGTGTTTAGACTACAAGTCATGTGACGGAAGAAGAAAAAATAGGGGAACACATGACGGTTAGATAGTGTTTTGACAACTAGTCATGCGAAGAGAAAATAGTAATTCCTAGTAGATGTAAAGATTACTGATCACTAAGTGATAAAAACTCCGAAAGTTTAAATTAGAGATAACGAAATCTATTATTGTTGGTTCAAATATGGATTAAAGTGTACGTAATAGATTCGAAACGTTCTTGTTGCCTCAAATCGATGTTGCCTATGTCTATTATGTATCAAATCTTACATACAAGATCCACTAAGTATTTGTTGCCTCAAATCACTGTCGCTCTAACTACAAGAGTTGGGCAATGTTCCAAATTTTGAAAAGTTTCGTGCTGCTTCGGTTGGAAGTAAAAGGATCTTAATGGTTGATGAGGTAGCTGCAAATCAAGATGCGCTTGCCACTTCCTAGGAGTGCATAACTAGTGACCAAGTGAAAAGCACATGGCGGTTAGTAGGAATTTAAATTACTTGTCATGTGAAACGAAAATAGTGAAAAACGTCACGGATAGTAGGTGTTTAGATTACTAGTGTTTAAGACTACTAGTCGTGCGATCGAAGAAAGAAAAATAGTGAAACACATAACGGTTAGTGGTTGTTAAGATTACTAGTCTGGTGATGAGAATAAAGCACGTGGCGGTTAGTAGGTATTTAGACTACTAGTCGTGTGAAATAAAAATATTGAAAAACGTGACGGATCGTGTGTTTAAGACTACTAGTCATGCGACCGAAGAAAGAAAAATAGTTAAACACATGACGGTTCGTAAGTGTTTAGACTACTAGTCTTGTGAAGCGAAAATCGTGAAAGACATGACTGTTAGTATATGTTCAGACTACTAGTCATGTGACGGAAAAATAAAAAATAGCGGAACACATGACGGTTAGTTGGTGTTTGGACAACTAGTCATATGAAGAGAAAATAGTGATTCCTTGTAAATTTAAAGACTACTGATAACTAAGTGATAAGAACTCTGAAAGTGTAAATTAGAGATAGTAAAATCGATTATTGTCGGTTCAAATATGGATTAAAGTGTACGAAATTGATCCGGAACGTACTTGTTGTCTCAAATCGATGTTGCCAAGGTCTATTATGGATCAAATCTTTCATACAAGATCCATAAGTATTTGTTGCCTCGAATCACTGCCGCTCTAACTACAAGAGTTGGTCAATGTTTTCAAATCTGGAAAAATTTTTTTTGGGTAAAACAGCTTGAAATAGAAAAAAAAGGCTAACCGAATATACAGCCTACAAGGGGCATACCCCAGGAGGACAAAAGAAAGAAAAGAAAGAAGAAAAGAAAAAAGAAATGAAAATTGAGGATGCCTATGCCAAGTGGCTACATAGACTAGTGAAAAAAGAACCAAGTGTTTCCTGCTCATCTATGTAGAGGAAGAGAAAACAACATGAGTTGAGTATAATGAGTTAAAAGGATGGAACAACAAGAGAAAACAACATGGAAAATTTCGTGTTGCTTCGGTTTGAATTAAAAGGATCATGTTGGTTTATGAGATAGATGGAAATCAAGAAGCGCTTGCCACTTCCTAAGATTTCATAACTAGTGACCAAGAGAGAAGCACATGGCGCTTAGTGGGTATTTAGATACTTACTTAGTCATGTGAAATAAAAATGGTGAAAAACGTGACGGATAGTAGGTGATTAAACTACTAGTCATGCGACCGAAGAAAGAAAAATAGTGAAACACATGACGGTTAGTAGGTGTTAAGACTACTAGTCTTGTGAATAGAAAACAGTAAAAGACGTGACGGTGAGTAGGTGTTTAGACTACTAGTGATGTGACGGAAGAAGAAAAAATAGTGGAACACATGACGGTTAGTTGGTGTTTGGACAAGTAGTCACGTGGAGAGAAAATAATGATTCCTAGTAGATGTAAAGACTACTGATCACTAAGTGATAAGAACTCCGATTGTGTGAATTAGAGATAGTGAAATCTATCATTGTCGGTTCAAATATTGATTAAAGTGTACATAAAAGATTCGAAACGTTCTTGTTGCCGCAAATCGATGTTGCCTAGGTCTATTATGGATCAAATCTTACATACAAGATCCACTAAGTATTTGTTGCCTTGAATCACTGCCGCTAACTACAAGAGTTGGGGAGTGTTCCAAATTGGAAAAGTTTCATGCTGCTTCGGTTGGAAATAAAAGGATCTTGTTGGTTGATGAGATAGATGGAAATCAAGAATCGCTTACCACTTCCTAGGAGTACATAACTAGTGACCAAAAGAGAAGCACATGGCGGTTAGTAGGTATTTGTACTACTAGTCATGTGAAATAAAATTAGTGAAAAACGTTACGGATAGTAGGTGTTTAGACAACTAGTCAACCGACCGAAGAAAGAAAACCAGTGAAACACATGACGGTTAGTAGGTGTTAAGACTAATAGTGTCATGAAGAAAAAATAGTGGAAGACAAGTAGGTATTTAGACTACTAGTCACGTGATGGAAGAAGGGAAAAATTTGGAACTCATTACGGTTTGTGTGTGTTTGGACAACTAGTCAGGTGAAGAGAAATAGTTATTACTAGTAGATGTAAAGACAACTAATCACTAAGTGATAAAAATTCCGAAAGTGTAAATTAGAGATAATGAAATTTATTATTGTCGGTTCAAATATTGATTAAAGTGTATGTAGTAGATTCGAAACGTTCTTGTTGCCTCAAATCGATTTTGCCTAGGTCTATTATAAATCAAATCTTACATGCAAGAACTAAAAAGTATTTCTTGCCTCGATTCACTGCCGCTCTAACTACAAGAGTTGGTCAATATTACAAATCTAGAAGTTTCTTCGATTAGAAATAAAAGGATCTTGTTGGTTGATGAGATAGAGGGAAATTAAAAAGCACTTGTCACTTCCTTGGAGTGCATAACTAGTGACCAAGAGAAAAGCACATGGCGGTTAGTAGGTATTTAGACCACTAGTCATGAGAAATAAAAATATTGAAAAATGTGACGGATAGTAGGTGTTTAGACAACAAGTAATGCGACCGAAGAAAGAAAAATAGTGAAAAACTTGATGGTTAGTAGGTGTTAAGACTACTAGTCTCGTGAAGAAAAATTAGTGAAAGACATGACGGTTAGTAGGTGTTTGGACTACTAGTCACGTGACAGAAGAAGGGAAAAAAGTGGAACACATGACGGTTAGTTGGTGTTTGGACAACTAGTCGTGTGAAGAGAAAATAGTAATTCCTAGTTGATGTAAAGACTACTAATCCCTAAGTGATAAGAACTCCGAAAGTGTAAATTAGAGATAGTGAAATCTATTATTGTCGGTTCAAAAATTGATTAACGTGTACGTATCAAATTCGAAACGTTCTTGTTGCCTCAAATCGATTTTGCCTAGGTCTAATATAGATCAAATCTTAAGTACAAGAACTAATAAGTATTTGTTGCCTCGATTCATTGCCGCTCTAACTAAAAGAGTTGGTCAATGTTACAAATCTAGAAGTTTCTTCGGTTATAAATAAAAGGATCTTGTTGGTTGATGAGATAGAGGGAAATTAAAAAGCGCTTGCACTTCCTTGGAGTGCATAACTAGTGACCAAGAGAAAAGCACATGGCGGTTAGTAGTTATTTAGACTACTAGTCATGTGAAACAAAAATATTGAAAAACGTGACGGATAGTAGGTGTTTAGACTACTAGTCATGCGACCGAAGAAAGAAAATAAGTGAAACACATGATGGTTAGTAGGTGTTAAGACTACTAGTCTTGTGAAGAGAAAACGGGGAAAGACATGACGGTTAGTAGGTGTTTAGACTACAAGTCATGTGACGGAAGAAGAAAAAATAGGGGAACACATGACGGTTAGTTGGTGTTTTGACAACTAGTCATGCGAAGAGAAAATAGTAATTCCTAGTAGATGTAAAGATTACTGATCACTAAGTGACAAAAACTCCGAAAGTTTAAATTAGAGATAACGAAATCTATTATTGTCGGTTCAAATATGGATTAAAGTGTACGTAATAGATTCGAAACGTTCTTGTTGCCTCAAATCGATGTTGCCTATTTCTATTATGTATCAAATCTTACATACAAGATCCACTAAGTATTTGTTGCCTCAAATCACTGTCGCTCTAACTACAAGAGTTAGGCAATGTTCCAAATTTGGAAGTTGCTTCGGTTGGAAATAAAAGAATCTTGTTGGTTGATGAGATAGAGGGAAATTAAGAAGCGCTTTTCACTTCCAGGGAGTGCATAACTAGTGACCAGGAGAAAAGCACATGGCGGCTAGTAGGTATTTCGACTACTAGTCCTGTGAATTTAAAGTAGTGAAAAACATGACGGATAGTAGGTGTTTTGAGGACTAGTCATGCGACCGAAGAATGAAAAATAGTGAAACACATGATGGTTAGTAGGTGTTAAGACTACTATTCTTGTGAAGAGAAAACGGTGATAGACATGACGGTTAGTAGGTGTTTCGACTACTAGTCATGTGACGGAAGAAGAAAAAATAGTGGAACACGTGACGGTTAGTAAGTGTTAAGACTACTAGCCTTGTGAAGAGAAAATCGTGAAAGACATGACGGTTAGTAGGTGTTTAGAATACTAGTCATGTGACGGAAGAATAAAAAATAGAGGAACACATGACGGTTAGTTGGTGTTTGGATAACTAGTGATATGAAGAGAAAATAGTGATTCCTCTTAGATGTAAAGACTGTTGAAATAAGAAGATCTTGTTGGTTGATGACATGGATGGATATCAAAAAGCGCTTGCCACTTCCTAAGATTGCATAACTAGGGGCCATGAGGAAAGCACATGGCGGCTAGTGGGTATTTAGATTACTAGTCATGTGAAATAAAAATAGTGAAAAACGTGACGGATAGTAGGTGATTAGACTACAAGTCTTGCGACCGAAGAAAGAAAAATAGTGAAACACCTGACGGTTAGTAGGAGTTAAGACTACTAGTCTTGTGAAGAGAAAACAGTAAAAGACGTGACGGTGAGTAGGTGTTTAGACTACAAGTGATTTGACGGAAGAAGAAAAAATCGTGGAACACATGACGGTTAGTTGGTGTTTGGAAAAGTAGTCACGTGGAGAGAAAATAGTGATTACTAGTGGATGTAAAGACTACTGATCACTAAGTCATAAGAACTCCGATTGTGTAAATTTGAGATAATTAAATCTATTATTGTCGGTTCAAATATAGATTAAAGTGTACATAAAAGATTCGAAACATTCTTGTTGCCTCAAATCGATGTTGCCTAGGTCTATTATGGATCAAATCTTACATACAAGATCCAATAAGTATTTGTTGCCTCGAATCACTACGGCTCTAACTACAAGAGTTGGTTAATGTTACAAATTGGGAAGTTGCTTCGGTTGGAGATAAAAGAATCTTGTCGGTTGATGAGATAGAGGGAAATTAAGAAGCGTTTTTCACTTCCAGGGAGTGAATAACTAGTGACCAAGAGAAAAGCACATGGCGGTTAGTAGGCATTTAGACTACTAGTTATGTGAAATAAAAATATTGAAAAACGTGACGGTTAGTAGGTGTTTGGACTACTAGTCATGGAACCGAAGAAAGAAAAATAGTGAAATACCTGATGGTTAGTAGGTCTTAAGACGACTAGATTCGGGCAGAAAAAATAGTGGAAGACATGACGGTTGGTAGGTGTTTAGACTACTAGTCAAGTGATGGAAGAAGGGAAAAAAGTGGAACACGTCACGGTTTGTGTGTGTTTGGACACCTATTCAGTTGAAGAGAAAATAGTTATTCCCAGTAGATGTAAGGACTACTAATCACTAAGTGATAAGAACTCCGAAAGTGTAAATTAGAGATAGTGAAATCTATTATTGTCGGTTCAAATATTAATTAAAGTGGACGTAATAGATTCGAAATGTTCTTGTTGCCTAAAATCGATTTTGCCTTGGTCTATTATTGATCAAATCTGACATACAAGAACTAACAAGTATTTGTTCCCTCGATTCACTGCCGCTCTAACTACAAGAGTTGGTCAATCTTACAAATCTAGAAGTTTCTTCGATTAGAAATAAAAGGATCTTGTTGGTTGATGAGATGGAGGGAAATTAAAAAGCGCTTGTCACTTCCTTGGAGTGCATAACTAGTGACCAAGAGAAAAGCACATGGCGGTTAGTAGGTATTTAGACTACTAGTCATATGAAAAAAAAATTTTGAAAAACGTGACGGATAATAGGTGTTTAGACTACTAGTCATGCGACTGAAGAAAGGAAAATAATGAAATACTTGACGGTTAGTAGCTGTTAAGACTACTAATCTCGTGAAGAAAAATAGTGAAAGACATGACGGTTAGTTGGTGTTTAGACTACTAGTCACGTGATCGAAGAAGGTAAAAAAGTGGAACACATGACGGTTAGTTGGTGTTTGGACAACTAGTCATGTTAAGAGAAAATAGTAATTCCTAGTAGATGTAAAGACAGTATTCACTAAGTGATAACAATTCCGAAAGTGTAAATTAGAGATAATGAAATTTATTATTGTCGGTTCAAATATTGATTAAAGTGTACGTAATAGATTCAAAACGTTCTTGTTGCCTCAAATCGATTTTGCCTTGGTCTATTATTGATCAAATCTTCCTTACAAGAACTAATAAGCATTTGTTCCCTCGATTCACTGCCGCTCTAACTACAAGAGTTGGTCAATGTTACAAATCTAGAAGTTTCTTCGATTAGTAATAAAAGGATCTTGTTGGTTGATGAGATAGAGGGAAATTAAAAAGCGCTTGTCACTTCTTTGGAGTGCATAACTAGTGACCAAGAGAAAAGCACATGGCGGTTAGTAGGTATTTCGACTACTAGTCCTTTGAATTTAAAGGAGTGAAAAACATGACGGATAATAGGTGTTTAAAGGACTAGTCATGTGACCGAAGAATGAAAAATAGTGAAACACATGACGGTTAGTAGGTGTTAAGACTACTATTCTTGTGAAGAGAAACCGGTGATAGACATGACGGTTAGTAGGTGTTTAGACTACTAGTCATGTTACGGAGGAAGAAAAAATAGTGGAAGACGTTACGGTTAGTAAGTGTTAAGACAACTAGTCTTGTGAAGAGAAAATCGTGAAAGACATGACGGTTAGTAGGTGTTTAGACTACTTGTCATGTGACGGAAGAATAAAAAATAGAGGAACACATGACGGTTAGTTGGTGTTTGGATAACTAGTCATATGAAGAGAAAATAGTGATTCCTTGTAGATGTAAAGACTGTTGATCATTATGTGATAAGAACTCTTAAAGTGTAAATTACAGATAGTAAAATCGATTATTGTCGGTTCAAATAAGGATTAAATTTTACGTAATTGATCCGGAACGTACTTGTTTTCTCAAATCGATGTTGCCAATGTATGTTATGGATCAAATCTTACATACAAGATCCAATAAGTATTTTTTGCCTCGAATAACTGCCTCTCTAACTACAAGAGTTGGTCAATGTTACAAATCTAGAAAGTTTCGTGTTGATTCGGTTTGAAATAAGAAGATCTTGTTGGTTGATGACCTGGATGGATATCAAAAAGCGCTTGCCACTTCCTAAGATTGCATAACTAGTGGCCAAGAGAAAAGCACATGGCGGCTAGTGGGTATTTAGATTACTAGTCATGTGAAATAAAAATAGTGAAAAACGTGACGGATAGTAGCTGATTAGACTACAAGTCTTGCGACCGAAAAAAGAAAAATAGTGAAACACCTGACGGTTAGTAGGAGTTAAGACTACTAGTCTTGTGAAGAGAAAACAGTAAAAGACGTGACGGTGAGTAGGTGTTTAGACTACAAGTGATTTGACGGAAGAAGAAAAAATCGTGGAACACATGACGGTTAGTTGGTGTTTGGAAAAGTAGTCACGTGGAGAGAAAATAGTGATTACTAGTAGATGTAAAGACTACTTATCACTAAGTCATAAGAACTCTGATTGTGTAAATTTGAGATAATTAAATCTATTATTGTCGGTTCAAATATAGATTAAAGTGTACATAAAAGATTCGAAACATTCTTGTTGCCTCAAATCGATGTTGCCTAGGTCTATTATGGATCAAATCTTACATACAAGATCCAATAAGTATTTGTTGCCTCGAATCACTGCGGCTCTAACTACAAGAGTTGGTTAATGTTACAAATTGGGAAGTTGCTTCGGTTGGAGATAAAAGAATCTTGTTGGTTGATGAGATAGAGGGAAATTAAGAAGCGCTTTTCACTTCCAGGGAGTGCATAACTAGTGACCAAGAGAAAAGCACATGGCGGTTAGTAGGCATTTAGACTACTAGTTATGTGAAATAAAAATATTGAAAAACGTGACGGTTAGTAGGTGTTTGGACTACTAGTCATGGAACCGAAGAAAGAAAAATAGTGAAATACCTGATGGTTAGTAGGTCTTAAGACGACTAGATTCGGGAAGAAAAAATAGTGGAAGACATGACGGTTAGTAGGTGTTTAGACTACTAGTCAAGTGATGGAAGAAGGGAAAAAAGTGGAACACGTCACGGTTTGTGTGTGTTTGGACACCTATTCAGTTTAAGAGAAAATAGTTATTCCCAGTAGATGTAAGGACTACTAATCACTAAGTGATAAGAACTCCGAAAGTGTAAATTAGAGATAGTGAAATCTATTATTGTCGGTTCAAATATTGATTAAAGTGTACGTAATAGATTCGAAATGTTCTTGTTGCCTAAAATCGATTTTGCCTTGGTCTATTATTGATCAAATCTGACATACAAGAACTAACAAGTATTTGTTCCCTCGATTCACTGCCGCTCTAACCACAAGAGTTGGTCAATCTTACAAATCTAGAAGTTTCTTCAATTAGTAATAAAAGGATCTTGTTGGTTGATGAGATAGAGGGAAATTAAAAAGCGCTTGTCACTTCTTTGGAGTGCATAACTAGTGACCCAGAGAAAAGCACATGGCGGTTAGTAAGTATTTCGACTACTAGTCCTTTGAATTTAAAGTAGTGAAAAACATGACGGATAGTAGGTGTTTAAAGGACTAGTCATGCGACCGAAGAATGAAAAATAGTGAAACACATGACGGTTAGTAGGTGTTAAGACTACTATTCTTGTGAAGAGAAACCGGTGATAGACATGACGGTTAGTAGGTGTTTAGACTACTAGTCATGTTACGGAAGAAGAAAAAATAGTGGAAGACGTGACGGTTAGTAAGTGTTAAGACTACTAGTCTTGTGAAGAGAAAATCGTGAGAGACATGACGGTTAGTAGGTGTTTAGACTACTTGTCATGTGACGGAAGAATAAAAAATAGAGGAACACATGACGGTTAGTTGGTGTTTGGATAACTAGTGATATGAAGAGAAAATAGTGATTCCTCTTAGATGTAAAGACTGTTGAAATAAGAAGATCTTGTTGGTTGATGACATGGATGGATATCAAAAAGCGCTTGCCACTTCCTAAGATTGCATAACTAGGGGCCATGAGGAAAGCACATGGCGGCTAGTGGGTATTTAGATTACTAGTCATGTGAAATAAAAATAGTGAAAAACGTGACGGATAGTAGGTGATTAGACTACAAGTCTTGCGACCGAAGAAAGAAAAATAGTGAAACACCTGACGGTTAGTAGGAGTTAAGACTACTAGTCTTGTGAAGAGAAAACAGTAAAAGACGTGACGGTGAGTAGGTGTTTAGACTATTAGTCATGTGACGGAAGAAGGAAAAATAGTGAAACACATGACGGTTAGTTGGTGTTTGGGCAATTAGTCATGTGAAGAGAAAATTGTGATTCCTAGTAGATGTAAAGACTACTGATCACTAAGTGATAAACTCCGAAAGTGAAAATTAGAGATAATGAAATCGATTATTGTCTGTTCAAAGATGGATTAAAGTGTACGTAATAGTGTCGAAACATTCTTGTTTCCTCAAATCGATGTTGCCTTGGTCTGTTATGGATCAAATCTTACATACAAGATCCAATAAGTATTTGTTGCCTCGAATCACTGCCGCCCTAACTTCAATAGTCGGTCAATGTTAAAAATCTGAAAAGTTTCGCGTTGCTTCGGTTGGAAATGAAATCATATTGTTGGTTGATGAGATAGATGGAAATTAAAAAGCGCTTGCCACTTCCTATGAGTGCATAACTAGTGACGAAGAGAAAACACATGGCGGCTAGTAGGTATTTAGACTAGTAGTCATGTGAAATAAAGATAGTGAAAAACGTGACGGTAGTAGGTGTTTGGACTACTAGTCATGGAACCGAAGAAAGAAAGATAGTGAAATACATGACGGTTAGTAGGTGTTAAGACTACTAGATTCGGGCAGAGAAAATAGTGAAATACATGACGGTTAGTAGGTGTTTAGACTACTAGTCAAGTGATGGAAGAAGGGAAAAAAGTGGAACACATGTCACGGTTTGTGGTGTTTGGACACCTAGTTCAGTTGAAGAGAAAATAGTGATTCCTAGTAGATGTAAAGGACTACTGATCACTAAGTGATAACAATTCCGAAAGTGTAAATTAGAGATAATGAAATTTATTATTGTCGGTTCAAATATTGATTAAAGTGTACGTAATAGATTCAAAACGTTCTTGTTGCCTCAAATCGATTTTGCCTTGGTCTATTATTGATCAAATCTTACGTACAAGAACTAATAAGCATTTGTTCCCTCGATTCACTGCCGCTCTAACTACAAGAGTTGGTCAATCTTACAAATCTAGAAGTTTCTTCGATAAGAAATAAAAGGATCTTGTTGGTTGATGAGATGGAGGGAAATTAAAAAGCGCTTGTCACTTCCTTGGAGTGCATAACTAGTGACCAAGAGAAAAGCACATGGCGGTTAGTAGGTATTTAGACTACTATTCATATGAAAAAAAAATTTTGAAAAACGTGACGGATAATAGGTGTTTAGACTACTAGTCATGCGACTGAAGAAAGGAAAATAATGAAATACTTGACGGTTAGTAGCTGTTAAGACTACTAATCTCGTGAAGAAAGATAGTGAAAGACATGACGGTTAGTAGGTGTTTAGACTACTAGTCACGTGATCGAAGAAGGTAAAAAAGTGGAACACATGACGGTTAGTTGGTGTTTGGACAACTAGTCATGTTAAGAGAAAATAGTAATTCCTAGTAGATGTAAAGACAGTAATCACTCAGTAATAACAATTCCGAAAGTGTAAATTAGAGATAATGAAATTTATTATTGTCGGTTCAAATATTGATTAAAGTGTACGTAATAGATTCAAAACGTTCTTGTTGCCTCAAATCGATTTTGCCTTGGTCTATTATTGATCAAATCTTCCTTACAAGAACTAATAAGCATTTGTTCCCTCGATTCACTGCCGCTCTAACTACAAGAGTTGGTCAATGTTACAAATCTAGAAGTTTCTTCGATTAGTAATAAAAGGATCTTGTTGGTTGATGAGATAGAGGGAAATTAAAAAGCGCTTGTCACTTCTTTGGAGTGCATAACTAGTGACCAAGAGAAAAGCACATGGCGGTTAGTAGGTGACTAGTCCTTTGAATTTAAAGGAGTGAAAAACATGACGGATAATAGGTGTTTAAAGGACTAGTCATGCGACCGAAGAATGAAAAATAGTGAAACACATGACGGTTAGTAGGTGTTAAGACTACTATTCTTGTGAAGAGAAACCGGTGATAGACATGACGGTTAGTAGGTGTTTAGACTACTAGTCATGTTACGGAGGAAGAAAAAATAGTGGAAGACGTTACGGTTAGTAAGTGTTAAGACAACTAGTCTTGTGAAGAGAAAATCGTGAAAGACATGACGGTTAGTAGGTGTTTAGACTACTTGTCATGTGACGGAAGAATAAAAAATAGAAGAACACATGACGGTTAGTTGGTGTTTGGATAACTAGTCATATGAAGAGAAAATAGTGATTCCTTGTAGATGTAAAGACTGTTGATCATTATGTGATAAGAACTCTTAAAGTGTAAATTACAGATAGTAAAATCGATTATTGTCGGTTCAAATAAGGATTAAAGTTTACGTAATTGATCCGGAACGTACTTGTTTTCTCAAATCGATGTTGCCAATGTATGTTATGGATCAAATCTTACATACAAGATCCAATAAGTATTTTTTGCCTCGAATAACTGCCTCTCTAACTACAAGAGTTGGTCAATGTTACAAATCTGGAAAGTTTCGTGTTGATTCGGTTTGAAATAAGAAGATCTTGTTGGTTGATGACCTGGATGGATATCAAAAAGCGCTTGCCACTTCCTAAGATTGCATAACTAGTGGCCAAGAGAAAAGCACATGGCGGCTAGTGGGTATTTAGATTACTAGTCATGTGAAATAAAAATAGTGAAAAACGTGACGGATAGTAGGTGATTAGACTACAAGTCTTGCGACCGAAAAAAGAAAAATAGTGAAACACCTGACGGTTAGTAGGAGTTAAGACTACTAGTCTTGTGAAGAGAAAACAGTAAAAGACGTGACGGTGAGTAGGTGTTTAGACTACAAGTGATTTGACGGAAGAAGAAAAAATCGTGGAACACATGACGGTTAGTTGGTGTTTGGAAAAGTAGTCATGTGGAGAGAAAATAGTGATTACTAGTAGATGTAAAGACTACTTATCACTAAGTCATAAGAACTCCGATTGTGTAAATTTGAGATAATTAAATCTATTATTGTCGGTTCAAATATAGATTAAAGTGTACATAAAAGATTCGAAACATTCTTGTTGCCTCAAATCGATGTTGCCTAGGTCTATTATGGATCAAATCTTACATACAAGATCCAATAAGTATTTGTTGCCTCGAATCACTGCGGCTCTAACTACAAGAGTTGGTTAATGTTACAAATTGGGAAGTTGCTTCGGTTGGAGATAAAAGAATCTTGTTGGTTGATGAGATAGAGGGAAATTAAGAAGCGCTTTTCACTTCCAGGGAGTGCATAACTAGTGACCAAGAGAAAAGCACATGGCGGTTAGTAGGCATTTAGACTACTAGTTATGTGAAATAAAAATATTGAAAAACGTGACGGTTAGTAGGTGTTTGGACTACTAGTCATGGAACCGAAGAAAGAAAAATAGTGAAATACCTGATGGTTAGTAGGTCTTAAGACGACTAGATTCGGGAAGAAAAAATAGTGGAAGACATGACGGTTAGTAGGTGTTTAGACTACTAGTCAAGTGATGGAAGAAGGGAAAAAAGTTGAACACGTCACGGTTTGTGTGTGTTTGGACACCTATTCAGTTTAAGAGAAAATAGTTATTCCCAGTAGATGTAAGGACTACTAATCACTAAGTGATAAGAACTCCGAAAGTGTAAATTAGAGATAGTGAAATCTATTATTGTCGGTTCAAATATTGATTAAAGTGTACGTAATAGATTCGAAATGTTCTTGTTGCCTAAAATCGATTTTGCCTTGGTCTATTATTGATCAAATCTGACATACAAGAACTAACAAGTATTTGTTCCCTCGATTCACTGCCGCTCTAACCACAAGAGTTGGTCAATCTTACAAATCTAGAAGTTTCTTCAATTAGTAATAAAAGGATCTTGTTGGTTGATGAGATAGAGGGAAATTAAAAAGCGCTTGTCACTTCTTTGGAGTGCATAACTAGTGACCCAGAGAAAAGCACATGGCGGTTAGTAAGTATTTCGACTACTAGTCCTTTGAATTTAAAGTAGTGAAAAACATGACGGATAGTAGGTGTTTAAAGGAGTAGTCATGCGACCGAAGAATGAAAAATAGTGAAACACATGACGGTTAGTAGGTGTTAAGACTACTATTCTTGTGAAGAGAAACCGGTGATAGACATGACGGTTAGTAGGTGTTTAGACTACTAGTCATGTTACGGAAGAAGAAAAAATAGTGGAAGACGTGACGGTTAGTAAGTGTTAAGACTACTAGTCTTGTGAAGAGAAAATCGTGAGAGACATGACGGTTAGTAGGTGTTTAGACTACTTGTCATGTGACGGAAGAATAAAAAATAGAGGAACACATGACGGTTAGTTGGTGTTTGGATAACTAGTCATATGAAGAGAAAATAGTGATTCCTTGTAGATGTAAAGACTGTTGATCATTAAGTGATAAGAACTCTTAAAGTGTAAATTACAAATAATAAAATCGATTATTGTCGGTTCAAATAGGGATTAAAGTTTACGTAATTGATCCGGAACGTACTTGTGTTCTCAAATCGATGTTGCCAATGTATGTTATGGATCAAATCTTACATACAAGATCCAATAAGTATTTGTTGCCTCGAATCACTGCCGCTCTAACTACAAGAGTTGGTCAATGTTACAAATCTGGAAAGTTTCGTGTTGCTTCGGTTTGAAATAAGAAGATCTTGTTGGTTGATGACATGGATGGATATCAAAAAGCGCTTGCCACTTCCTAAGATTGCATAACTAGTGGCCAAGAGAAAAGCACATGGCGGCTAGTGGGTATTTAGATTACTAGTCATGTGAAATAAAAATAGTGAAAAACATGACGGATAGTAGGTGATTAGACTACAAGTCTTGCGACCGAAGAAAGAAAAATAGTGAAACACCCGACGGTTAGTAGGAGTTAAGACTACTAGTCTTGTGAAGAGAAAACAGTAAAAGACGTGACGGTGAGTAGGTGTTTAGACTACACGTGATTTGACGGAAGAAGAAAAAATCGTGGAACACATGACGGTTAGTTGGTGTTTGGAAAAGTAGTCACGTGGAGAGAAAGTAGTGATTACTAGTAGATGTAAAGACTATTGATCACTAAGTCATAAGATATCCGATTGTGTAAATTAGAGATAATTAAATCTATTATTGTCGGTTCAAATATAGATTAAAGTGTACATAAAAGATTCGAAACATTCTTGTTGCCTCAAATCGATGTTGCCTAGGTCTATAATGGATCAAATCTTACATACAAGATCCAATAAGTATTTGTTGCCTCGAATCACTGCGGCTCTAACTACAAGAGTTGGTTAATGTTACAAATCTGGAAGTTGCTTCAGTTGGAGATAAAAGAATCTTGTTGGTTGATGAGATAGAGGGAAATTAAGAAGCGCTTTTCACTTCCAGGGAGTTCATAACTAGTGACCAAGAGAAAAGCACGTAGCGATTAGTGGGCATTTAGACTACTAGTTTTGTGAAATAAAAATATTGAAAAACGTGACGGTTAGTAGGTGTTTGGACTACTAGTTATGGAACCGAAGTAAGAAAAATAGTGAAATACCTGATGGTTAGTAGGTCTTAAGACGACAAGATTCGGGAAGAAAAAATAGTGAAAGACATGACGGTTAGTAGGTGTTTAGACTACTAGTCAAGTGATGGAAGAAAGGAAAAAAGTGGAACACGTCACGGTTTGTGTGTGTTTGGACACCTATTCAGTTGAAGAGAAAATAGTTATTCCCAGTAGATGTAAGGACTACTAATCACTAAGTGATAAGAACTCCGAAAGTGTAAATTAGAGATAGTGAAATCTATTATTGTCGGTTCAAATATTGATTAAAGTGTGCGTAATAGATTCGAAATGTTCTTGTTGCCTAAAATTGATTTTGCCTTGGTCTATTATTGATCAAATCTTATATACAAGAACTAATAAGCATTTGTTGCCTCGATTCACTGTCGCTCTAACTACAAGAGTTGGTCAATGTTACAAATCTAGAAGTTTCTTCGATTAGAAATAAAAGGATCTTGTTGGTTGATGAGATAGAGGGAAATTAAAAAGCGCTTGTAAATTCTTTCGAGTGCATAACTAGTGACCAAGGGAAAAGCGCATGGCGGTTAGTAGGTATTTAGATTACTAGTCATGTGAAACAAAAATTTTGAAAAACGTGATGGATAATAGGTATTTATACTACTAGTCATGCGACCGAAGAAAGGAAAATAGTGAAATACCTGACGGTTAGTAGCTGTTAAGACTACTAGTCTCGTGAAGAAAAAATAGTTAAAGATATGACGGTTTGTAGGTGTTTAGACTACTAGTCACGTGATGGAAGAAGGGAAAAAAGTGGAATACATGACGGTTAGTTGGTGTTTGGACAACTAGTCATGTTGAGAGAAAATAGTGATTCCTTGTAGATGTAAAGACTACTAATCACTTAGTGATAAGAATTTCGAAAGTGTAAATTCGAGATAATGAAATTTATTATTGTCGGTTCAAATATTGATTAAAGTGTACATAATAGATTCGAAACGTTCTTGTTGCCTCAAATCGATTTTGCCTAGGTCTATTATAGATCAAATCTTTCATACAAGATCCAATATTTATTTGTTGCCTCGAATCGCTGCCGCTCTAAATACAAGAGTTGGTCAATGCTACAAATCTGGAAGTTTTTTCGGTTTGAAATAAAAGGATCTTGTTGGTTGATGAGACAAAGGGAAATTAAGAAGCGCTTGTCAGTTCCTAGGAGTGAATAACTAGTGACCAAGAGAAAAGCACATGGCGGTTAGTAGGTATTTAGACTACTTGTCATGTGAAATAAAAATAGTTAAAAATGAGACGGATAATAGGTGTTTAGACTTCTAGTCATGCGACCGAAGAAAAAAAATAGTGAAACACATGACGGTTAGTAGGTGTTAAGACTACTAGTCTTATGAAGAGAAAACGGTGAAGCGATGGCAATTTGGGGTGATCTCTCTGCTCTCTCGTCTGCGAACCAAAAGTTCACCTGGCCGACGGTACGATCCCATTTGCTGATGGCCTGGGCTTCAAAGCCCTAGACTCCAATGAGCTTCGGCGAAAACAACACCAGCAAGACCAATCGATTTCTTCTCAATCTCATCCTCTTCGGACGGATTTGGAAACCCTAAGGTCGAACATCACTGTGGATTTCGGCCTCGGGCCTACTCCTAGGGGTGCTGCTTCTACGCCGACAGCAGCAAATTTTGGGGATTTCAGTCCAAAATTGTCTAAGAGAACGAGCCTTTCTCGGAAACTCCAACAAGTCTTCGAAGAAGCTCTTCAGAAGGAAGCGGAGGAGCGAGCGGGTCGACTAATTGACTCCCGAGAACAAGATCAGGTACAGAGTCCTCCTACGATCTTGATTAACGCTAGGGGTACTCCATATGAGGAAAGGTGATCCTAATATGGGGTATAATATAGAGGACACCAGACCTCGGTATTCCAGTCGGGGTTCTGGTTCCTCTCTTAACAAACCTGAGTTGCAACCTCCATTCAGTTCTTCAACTCACAATCCTTCCGGAAGTAAGCCTCAGGGAAATATCATAGAAACCACATTCAGTAATCACTCTCATCCTACCCAAATTCAATCGAACCATTTAACATCTCAGCAGAAACAAGATGTTCACAAGAACTCCACCAACCCGCAATAGTTCATTCCCAATTCCAGGTAGGGATAGAATCAGCATAAACCCAAACCTAGAAATTGGGCTTCTCTCCTCCAATCACAGAGCCCCTCTATGGATTTGAAATTGGACTATTTTCCTGATTTACAGAGAGGAAAAGAATCTCTGGTGGAAATAGACATAAAAACTAACTGAGGTCGGGAAATGGAACAGGTATTTGATTGGGCATTTCCTTGATGGTCAAATGTCTTACCTCCTTTTGGTCTCCATTGCTCGGAACCAGTGGAAAAATCTCTTTGTGCCTGTTAAGCCTAATGTAGCTGGGTTCTACTTGTTTGAATTCAGAGATGAACAAGCTAAAATGCAAGTGCTAGAAGGAGGACCGTATTTCTTCTCCCAAAAGTATCTTATCCTTAAGGAATGGCATCGGATGATGAAGCCTACTCAAGATCAACCTTCCAAAATACCAGCTTGGGTTAAGTTGCACGATCTTCCTTTTGAGCTTTGGAATCAGGAGTGCCTGAGTAGGGTAGCAAGTACAATTGGGAAGCCAATTCATGTTGATCAAGCCACAGCCAAGACTGCTAAGCAGCCTGGCCTTCTCCATACTAAATCCACCAAGGCTAGAATTTGTATTGAGGTGAGTGCTGAGCAAGCTCTCCCGGATGAAGTCACAGTCATTGTTGCTGGAGAATCTGTAGTTGTTCCAGTAGAATACCAAGTACTGCCTCCCAAGTGTGACATTTGTCATGTCTTTGGCCATCACACAATCAAATGTGCTAGCAAACCATCCACATCCTCAATCCCTCCTCAACCTTCAGTTCAAGCAATGATGGTGACTTCTGTTGGGAAAGAAAATCATAGAGTTGACAGTAATCACCCCAAAGAATCTAGTAGTTTGCCTCCAGACACTCACTCCATTTGGGAAGAGCTCAGTGATTCCGAAGATGAGCTTCTAGAAGTCTTAGAAGGGGTAGTGAGTAGCAATCAAGAGGGAAGGGTATTGAATCAAAGTATCAAGACAGCAACCTCTCTGGCTAAAGTTCATTCTGAGCTCAAGTCCTCACTAGCCAATGAGCCACCTGATCGGTTAGATCTTGGAGTCAGCAAGGTTGCTGCTGCTCTGGTTTCCAAAGGAAGCGCTGGCTTCAATAAGTTCCTCTCCAAGTCTGCTAAAAAGCGTTTAAAGAAGCAAGCTGAGGAGGAGTCACTAAGTTCCTTCAGCAATAGAAGGAATTTAATCATTCCTTCAAGTTAGGAATAATTGATATCCTTTTGGTATCCTTTTGAGTAAATGCAGTACTTCTTCTTTCAATCTCTGCATCTTTTGCTTCTGTTTGATATTGTTTTGTATGTCTCTACAAGCCTTTAATCTAGGGTTTTGGGACATTCGTGGTTTGAATGACCCCATTAAACAGAAGGAAGTTAAATCCTTTGTGAGCTCTAATAAAATTAATCTAGTTGGCTTTATTGAGCATAAAATTAAGGCAATTTGGGCGGACAGAATCACTCAATACATCTGTCCTAATTGGAGTTTTGTGAATAATTTCCCAGTCGGCTTTAGGGAGGATTTTTTTGGGTTGGGACCCTGAAGTATTTTCACTTACTATGTTAGGACAGTCTGACCAATTCATTCACTGTGAAGTTCAACCCAAAGATGGGAGTACTCTCTTTTTAGTCACTATGGTCTATGGGGCAAATTCTAATTTGGATCGTAGGTCTTTATGGCAATGTATAACTCAGTTCAGGACCTCTACACCTTGGGTGGTCCTGGGTGACCTTAATGCTATTAGACATCCTAGGGAGAAAGTTGGGGGTATTCCTCAGTGGCCACCACACATGGATGACATCAATCACTGTTTGTTTGCCTCTGAACTAGATGACCTTAGGTTCTCCGGATGCTTATTCACTTGGTCAAATAAACAGGTCCCTCTTAATTTTGTGGCCTCTAAACTTGATAGAGTGTTAGTGAATGAGCCAAGGATGAAAACATTTACTCAATCCTCCGCTCATTTTTTGGTTCCTGGTATCTCGGACCATTCTCCTGCTGTGGTATATGTTCAGCCTAATCCAAGGAAGTTAGTTAAGCCTTTCAGGTTTTTTGACTTCCTTGCTGATCATCCACAATTCCTGGCAATTGTTCAGAGGGTTTGGAGGTCAATTGTTGTTGGTAATCCTATGTTCTGTGTGTGTATGAAACTCAAACATCTTCAACATCAACTGAAGCAGCTTAATAAAGCTGAATTCAGTGGCATCTCGGAGAGGGTGTGTGCCATGAGGCAGGACTTAGAAAACATTCAAGCTATTATAGGATCTCATCCTAATAATAGCTCTGCCATAGCACAGGAGAGGGTGATACACAGGCAATATGTCACTTTGCTTAGGGCTGAGGAAAGTTTAAACCAAGCAAAAGTCACGAATACAATGGTTGAAACTTGGAGATCAATGCACTTCCTATTTCTTTAAAGCTGTAAGTAATAGGAGGAATAGAAGCAAAATAACAAGTTTAGAGCTTAGTGACGGCTCTATCATTCATGATCTTCAGGTTATCAAGTCAGAGTTTTTAACTTTTACACTCTTTTATTTGGTAATTCCCACCCCACACCTCATTTGGGACCAAATAGAGGGGCAATTAATCAGGAGTAAACTTAGTCTTGAACAAAATCATCATATGGTCTCTCCTATCTCAGATTTGGAGATCAAAGAGACCTTTTGGTCCCTTAATCCCACTAAGGCCCAGGGCCCCGATGGGTACAATGCAGGGTTTTTTAGGAAAGCTTGGCCTGTCATTGGGAATGAGGTCACTTCAGCTGTCCAGAATTTTTTCAGGTCTGGACAATTGCTAACCAAAGCTAATTCCACCATTGTAGCACTTGTCCCTAAGGTTCAGAACCCTTCCAAGGTGGGGGACTTTAGGCCCATATCATGCTGCAATACTATATACAAATGCATCTCTAGGATTTTAGCCAAGAGATTGCAATCTGTTCTTCCTCTGCTCATAGATCCTGTCCAATCAGGATTTGTGAAGGGTAGGAGGATAGCAGATAACATATTCCTCACTCAAGAACTCATGAGAGGTTATCACAAGTCATCACCTTCTCCTAGGTGTGCCATGAAGGTTGATATAATGAAAGCTTATGATCATGTTAGGTGGGAGTTTCTTTGGGATGTCCTTTCTGCAATGAACTTTCATCCTACCATGATGATCATTTGGCTTCGAGCATGTGTAACCGCTGCAAATTACTCACTTTGTATAAATGGAGAAGTGATTGGTCACATTAAAGGTAGGAAGGGACTGAGGTAGGGGGATCCTCTGTCCTCATATCTCTTTGTTATTGTGATGGAAGTTTTAACAACCTTGCTTAAGGAGAAATCTCATCTCCATGATTTTCAATTCCATTGGCGATGTAAAGATAATCAGTTGATTAATCTTTGCTTTGCTGATGATCTGATGATATTTTGCAAAGGGGAGATTCCATCTATCAAACACATTTGGAATGCTTTGGCTGAGTTTGAGGCTCTTTCTGGTCTCTCCTTAGCGCCAAGGGAAGAGTAGCATATTCTTTTCTGGTGTTAATGGGAGGGTTAAGGAAACTATCTTGCAACATCTTGGATTCCAGGAAGGTTCCTACCTGTGAGGTATCTGGGGGTCCCATTGCTATCTACTAAACTCAAGGCTGTCGATTGTCAGAGATTGGTAGATAGTATTACTGCCAACACTAAATGCTAGGAGAGTGCAGCTTATTAAGAACATTTTGTTTTCAATGCAAACATTTTGGTCTTCCCTTTTTTTTTTTTTTGGGTAAATGAGCTTGAAATTAAAAACAGTTAACCGAATGTACAGCCTACAAGGGGGATACCCCACGAAGAAAAGAAAATGAAAAAAATAAAAATAAAAAAAAAGAAGATTGAAAAAAGCGCGATAACTCATGCACAACCCGCATGGTGAGTATAGTAATTTACGAAAGATGACAAAAGTACTATGTGAGCATACCCCGGTTGCACTATCCATCTAAGCGGAAGGATAGTACAACGGGATATGATATGAAGTGAAATGAGTAGACTATCATGAAAGCTAACTACTACTTGGCACATCCTGCCAGACTAGGAAATAAAATAAATAATCACGGTCAGAAATGACCAAATGATAACCATCAGAGAAGACAAGCAGCCGCATAGCAAGTCGGCCTCAAGGGAATGCTGAACAGCTACTACAAAGGAACAAGGCACCAAGAAGAGATTCGAACCAGAGATGTTGGCATCCGACAGGGGGCCCCACCCTGCACACCATACCCATTCCATCCGGCCTAATACTTTCTCATCCAAGTCCAAAGGCTCGCCAGAAAACAACCCACCCTCAGCCAATTACCAAACACCACAGACTCCAAAGATGGGATAAGCAAACCACGATATTAAAACTCCAACCGAACCAAGAGTAGCAAGCATAATACCCACTTTTAAAGAACAGCTACTATAGAGGAACTAGGCACTGAGGAGAGGTTCGAACCAGAGATGACGGCATCCGGCAAGGCTACCTGCCCAAGTACCCTACACATCACACTCATTCCATCCAGACTACTACACCCTCAACCTAATCCCCTAGGCTCGCCATAATCTAAAAGAGAGACAGAAAGAGGAACCCCAAAAGTGGCCACTTGAACCGCAGATGAAACCAAGCTGCCCCTTTCAATCAGCGCACCACCCCAATCAAATCAATGATAGCCCGTAAGGCTACCCCTTTCGATCAAAGCACGACCACCAACCTAGTCGAAGGCAGCCCAGACGCACCACACTACGCTAAAGCTCCAGGTTACCAGAGTCAAAGAATCATGGAATTTAATGGAGCTTCACAACAAGTTGCATAGCATTTGAGCCCCGAATTGGGCAATGAGCCTAGTAACGAAACCGGGCATTTGAAACCTTAGCCCAGAATTAGGCAAAACAACCTGTACGCACCGTGTACCACCAACGTGTGCCACAACCAAGCAGCACCTGGTAAATTTATTTTGGCAGACCAATCTACTAAATTTACCCAATCGGCAACACACTAGAAATACTGAATTAATTCCAAAAGTTAACCCGAACTCAGTCCAACAGATGACTGCCCATCGAGGTTCTCGATAATGATTTACAATTCTACGGAATGATACCTGTCGATTGGAGGTCCAACGAATAGCAGACTCACCACCCTGGTTTCCTCCGACCGGCAACGAATCACCTAATTTGAGCTGTAACACCCCGGCGAGAACTGAGTCCAGAACCCTCCATGAACGGCGGTAGTGAGCTTGAACGCCGGCGAAAGGGAACCAGTTTGAGTCAGTGATACCTTTACTGTGAATAATACCCACAAGCTCGGAGCTCTGGATCATCTTCATCAGGCTTAGATGGAACCCAGCAACAGGGGTCATCTTCGAGAAGTTGATTGCTTCTCACCTGATGTGGAATACGGAGGACCACCAGATCTGGAAGGAGCCGGTGATACCTTTGAGTTGGAAAGGACCCATGAGCTAGAAGCTCTGGATCATGGCCGAAAAGATGCATCTCTGTGACACGGACCCAGACCACCCGTCGGCCTGAAGATCTGGAGAGTCTCTCTGAGAGAGACCTCCTGTCGTCGTACCTTCGGTCGGTACAGGATGAAGATGATACTCGTCGAGCCTTTTCAAGGCTGGAATAATAGCTGGCGCTGGCAAGCCACTGTCGTCCGCCATGACCACTACCGAGCGGCTCTGGCTCTGCTCGGGTGCTAATCTGAAGTTGAAATCGGCCACGAGTGGACTTTGAACCAGATTCAGGAGTGAATCGGTGGGTTGTTCAAAAATCTGAAAGGAAGAGTGCATTCTCTCTCTATTTCTAGAGAGAGAAGCTCTCGACTGCCTTTTTGCTTTTTTTGGTCTTCCCTGTTCATCTTACCTAAAAAGGTAATTAAGGAAGTTGAGTCTATCCTTAGGGCCTTTTTGTGGTCTGGTCCTGATCTTAAAAGAACTGGGGCTAAGGTTGCTTGGGACCACCTTTGTGCTCCCAAGGAAAAGGGGGGTCTTGGTTTCAACTCTATGACGATTTGGAATAAGGCTGCGGTTGCTAAACATATATGGTTTTTGATCTCAGGGGGCGAGCAATCAATGTGGTGTCAATGGGTTAAATCCTATTTATTAAAGGGAAGGAACTTTTGGAGTCTTAAGATGCCAAGTAATCCCTCTTGGGTATGGAGGAAGTTACTTAATTTAAGAAACATCGTTCAACCCTTCATCCTTCATATCATTGGCAATGTGGATATCACATCCTTGTGGCATGACCATTGGCACCCTCTAGGTCCATTGTTGATGTCACGTCCTCGATTTTAAACATAATAATAGATGAATTTTCATAAATAAAACCTCACAATAGACCGTACCATACCCCAAATTAGTTTGTCATTCCCATTTTCCACAATTACATTTCTAAGTCCAAAGGATTTTCAGATAATACATCTTCGGCTCAACGGCCTCAAAGCCAACATAAGTACTGAATATCAAAGGAAGTTAGAAGCTTACAATATCCTTCAATCAAAGATTTACAATTAGAGTTACAAATACATCTTTCAAAAGTAAATTACAAAGATGCCTTAATAACTCTTCAGTGTTAGCTTTCAAAATCGTGTCCACAATCCGTGCACTCCCAACATAAAGTCACTGTCCAGAGTTAGTACCTGAAAATAAAGTAAGGTTTGAGCTACACTAGCCCAGTAGAAAGCTCTAATCTAACAATGTATGCATATGAAATGTAGGAACGATAACAAAAAGAACAACAGCAACTGAAACCAATGGAATGGAGCAGCAACAGTAATCCAACTTCAATCTTTCATTTCCAAAATCAATCATATTTTCAACGTATAACCTGTGAAAGCACCATCTGTCAAAACGTGTCTCATACATGTGTCATGAGCCGAAGCTCTTACTGGGCCAATTAAAGGACCCCAATGTCCTTTGCCAGGCTCTTTACCCTTTCGGGATGTCCTGATACGAGCATATAGCTCATGCCGGGCCAATTAAAGGACCCCGATGTCCTCTGCCAGGCTCTTTACCCTTTCGGGATGTCTTGAAATGTTTCGTTGTGTCCGTAAAGTTTCAAAATCCTTTTCCAAACAATTCGTACTGTTCAAATGTGTATTGAGATCATGGATACGTACAATGAAGACATTTGGTACGAGTAATCAAGTTAAGGGATCATTCGGGAAGTTCTCGGAGTGGATCAGAAGTGACCGAAACCCAAAGTAGTGTAGGAGGGATCAAAATCAGTAAGACTGTCCAAACACAAGGTGTTATCGATACCCATAGGAAAAGGTATCGATAACAAAGGATCGAGATCAAACAACAAGTGATGTTATCGATACCACGAAGAAAGGTATCGATAACAAATGGGTCAAGATTATTCCAGACACGAGGGTATCGATAACGATGGCAAATGTTAGGGATAACGATGACACGTTAGGGATAACGATGACAAGGGTTATCGATAATGATTGATTTTCTGGACTTTAGAACATAGTGTTATCGATAACAATGGAAATGTTATCGATAACAAAGGCTTTCGAGCAGATTTTTGACAGAACCACATGGTTTCTCAACAGCAACAACATCAAGAATGACAACGATCATGGGCACGATTCAAGCAATAGAAACAAGTCATAAACATATATTGAAAGTTAGAACTCCCTACCTCAAAATCAAAGAACGAAATCAATAGACTTTCCAAGCCCTAGCTCCAATCTTTGAAACCAAATGAAATTTGTCTCCACCGAGCTCAAACCAACGAAGTTCGGATTGCAATACACATAGGGATGATGGATTGATGGGTGAATTGCATGGGTTTTATGTTGTTTGGGTGAAATTTGGTAAGAGTGAGAGTGAGAGAGAGAGAGCCGAGAGAGGGAGAGAGGAACGGGAGAGAGGGAGAGAGTGGGAATTGGGGAAAATTGTTTCCCTGCCTCTCACACACACAAGCTATATACACACACATCACACTTTCACACCTCTAAATGCAACACTATATCACATTAGCCCAAATTCTCAAAGTTCTAAATCGATTTCCTCCTTTTTATTTCCATTTAAAACATTTAAATCAATTATACGAATTTACGGGTCTCTACACCCTACCCTCCTTAAAAGAATTTCATCCTCGAAATTAAAATAACCATGCTCAACTAAATCACACACCACATAAATATGCAACAAGTCAAATAGTATAAACTTCGATATTAAACACTCACATCGATTTATTCCGAAAATAGGTGCGGATATTTCTCCCTAATCTCATCTTCTCGTTCCCACGTCGACTCCTCGCCACCCTGACCCTTCCACAATACTCGCACTAGTGGTATCGTCTTACCCCTCAACACCTGATCACGCGTGTCCAGGATACGTATCGGTTCTTCCCCATAGGATGCGTCGGCTTCCAATTCGGGTTCGGACCATTCTAACACATGTGACGGATCCGGTTCATACTTCCTCAACATGGATACATGAAACACATCGTGCACATTCGATAACCTCGGTGGCAAAGCCAAGCGGTACGCAACCTCCCCAATTTTCTCGATAATGTCGAATGGACCGATATAACGTGGTGAAAGCTTTCCCTTCTTTCCAAAACATGACAAGCCTCGACGTGGCGATACTTTGAGAAACACATGATCTCCCACTTCGAATGATAATGGGCGACGACGACGATCGGCATAGCTCTTTTGTCGGCTTTGAGCGGTTAACAACCTTTGGCGAATCACCTTGACTTGTTCGGTTGTTCTCTTTTGAGCCTCTAAAAGCCGTTGGCGAATCGATCTCAAACTCTCGGTAGTTTCTTTGATCATGTCCGGCCCCACTAACGTAGCTTCTCCCAATTCGGTCCAACACACGGGTGATCGACACGGTCTCCCATACAGGGCTTCATACGGTGCCATCTCGATGCTCGATTGATAACTATTGTTGTACGCGAATTCAACTAATGGTAGGTGGTCTTCCCAATTACCCCGGAAATCCAGAATGCAAGCCCAAAGCATATCTTCCAAAATCTGAATCGTTCGCTCGGATTGACCATCGGTTTGTGGATGATAGGCGGTGCTAAACAAAAGGTTCGTGCCCAAAGCGGCCTGCAAACTCTGCCAAAAACGTGCGGTGAATCTAGGGTCTCGATCGGACACAATAGATACGGGAATCCCGTGAAGTAGGATGATCTCTCGAATGTACAAATGACTAAGCATCTCCACAGAATCAGTAACGCGAATAGGTAGAAAGTGAGCGGTCTTGGTAAAACGGTCAACGATAACCCAAATGGCATCATGCCCCCTCGGCGACTTCGGCAAACCCATAACGAAATCCATCGTCACATTTTCCCATTTCCATTCGGCCACCGGTAACGGTTGCAGTTCTCCCGCAGGTCGTTGATATTCAGCTTTCACTTGTTCACACGTAAGGCATTTGGACACAAAGATCACAACTTCCCTCTTCATTCCCTGCCACCAAAATTGCCTACGCAAATCATGGTACATTTTTGTTCCTCCCGGATGAACGGCTAATGGTGAATGCTGAAACTCTCGTAGGATTTCTTCCCGACACGCAACAGGTACAAACAACTTCCCTTGATAACGTATACTTTGATCGGCGTGAATCATCCACCCATTCCGCGCTTTACCATCAAGGAAATTGGTACGAAGTTCCTCCGCTTCTTCATTGTGTTGTTGAGCCTCAATTACTCGAGTCGATAATGCTGATTGCACGGTTAAGTTACATAACGTGACCCCTCCTGAGTCTCCTCGAAATATGAAGCATAGTGGCCTAAATCGTTCACCATCTTCCACTCACGTATAGCTAAGCTCGCTAAGAGTATCGGTTTTCTACTCAACACGTCCGCCACAATGTTCGCCTTTCCCGGGTGGTAATGCAACTCAAAATCGTAATCTTCTAAGTGTTCCATCCAACGACGTTGACGTAAGTTAAGTTCCTTTTGAGAAAAGAGATACTTTAAACTCTTATGGTCGGAAAAGACTTCAAATTTCTCACCATAGAGGTAGTGACGCCAACTCTTTAAAGCAAAAACGACGGCTGCAAGTTCTAAGTCATGAGTAGGATAGTTCCGCTCGTGAGTTTTCAATTGCCTCGAACCATACGCTACCACTCGCCCCGCCTGCATCAACACACACCCCAACCCTTCCTTAGACACATCACAATATACGGAGTAGCCAACTCCACGTTCGGGTACGATCAAAACTGGTGCGGTAGTCAACCTTTTCTTTAATTCTTCGAAAGCCGTCTCACACAAGTCACTCCAAACAAAACGAGTCCCTTTACGCGTTAGCCTAGTCATCGGAGCAGCTAGACGAGAGAAGTCAAGAACAAAACGACGGTAATACCCAGCCAACCCCAAAAAGCTTCGAATCTCAAACACGTTCTTCGGTCATTGCCAATTCATAATGGACTCAATCTTTCCCGGATCGACGGATACCCCTCCTTTGGAAACTACATGACCCAGAAACTTAACCTCGGGTAACCAAAACTTGCATTTACTAAGCTTGGCATACAAGCGATTTTCCCTCAAAAGTTCGAGAACAATGGTGAGATGAGTTCGGTGGTCCTCCTCCGTGGATGAATAGATAAGAATGTCATCGACGAATACAACTACAAAGTGATCAAGATACGCACGAAAAATACGGTTCATGAGATCCATAAAAGTAGCTGGAGCGTTAGTCAAACCGAATGGCATCACAACAAATTCGTAATGACCATAACGAGTACGGAAGGCGGTTTTAGGGATATCCTCTCTACGAACTCTTAATTGGTGATAACCGGATCTCAAGTCAATTTTGGAAAAGCAAGTGGCACCTCGGAGTTGATCAAATAAGTCATCGATTCTTGGCATAGGATACTTATTCTATATGGTCACACGGTTGAGCTTACGGTAATCGATACACAATCGAAGTGAACCATCCTTCTTCTGGGCAAACAAAGCCGGTGCTCCCCACGGTGATGTACTAGGACGTATAAACCCCAAATTTTCTAACTCTTACAATTGAACTTTCAACTCTCTAAGTTCGGCGGGTGCGAAACGATAAGGAGGAATCGAGATAGGAGCGGTGCCTGGAAGTAAGTCTATCGTGAACTCAATTTCTCTCTCTGGAGGCAAACCGGGTAGCTCTTCCGGAAATACATCAGGAAATTCGCGAACTACTAGAGGTAACTCCCCACGGGATGACAAATCCTCATCTAACGTTAAGCTCGCCAACCTAGCATAAACCGACTCTCTTTCTCGAGGCCCACACAAATACGGTTCTAACGGTTCACGACGCTCCCCATGGAATTCAAAGCAAACACCCATAGGCAGACATATGTGAACACGACGCTTGAAACAATCAATCGTAGCGTGGAACGTAGACAACCAATCCATTCCCAGAATGAGGTCGAACCCCGACATATCCAGCACAATAAAGTTAAAGACAAAGCGATGATCACAAATAACGAGCTCGCAATCCCTACAGATACGACTTAGAGATGACTTTTCCCCTAATGGTGTCTCGACAAACAACGGCGAATCAAGATTCTCGATGTCCAATTCCAATGCACACACAAATGACGCGGCAATGAAAGAATGTGATGCTCCAGAATCAAAGGGTACTCTAGCAAAAGAGTTGAATAGAAGAAAAGTACCCCTTACAACCGATGTCTCTAGAGCCTGAGAAATAGAAGGTGAAGCATTGGTGTTGATGTTGAAAACTCGCCCCTGGGTACTCTGACCCTGCATAAAACCTCCCCCTTGACCGGAACCTTGAGAGGGTGCGGATGAACTCGCTCCCCGGTCGACCCCAGAACTCTGAACTGACGAAGTCTGACGGAAATGAGGCTGTTGTTGCCTGTAAGCACCTCTGAAAGACTGCTGGCCAACACCACGCCCTGCCCCCGGCTGCTGTACCGAACCCGACTCACTACGCGCTCCCGCCCCTTGAGGGCAATTCCAAGCAAGATGGTCTGTCTTACCACAATTAAAACACGCTTTAGAAAGCTGAGGACACTGAGTACGGATGTGCCCAGGTTGATTACACTTGTAGCACACGATCGGAGGTCTAGATAAGGCACCCCTAGATCCCGAAGAAGTAGGCATCTTGAAATTGGATCGATTAGATGGCTGCTGCAACTGTTCTCGTTGTCTTTTTCGTCCTTGACTTCCGAAGCTGCCGGAAGAAGAACTCAAACTTCCCACTGGTTGCCTTGGCTCCCAAGCCCTTGTATTGCGTTGAGATTCCTTTCGTATCTCAATGCTTCTCGCGCACTCCACCACTTCAGAAAATTTCATCTTATGTTGGGCTATCACCATTCTCCTCACAGTGTTATGTAGCCCCTTCTCAAACCGTCGACATTTTCTTTCCTCCGTCGCCACCAACTCCGGAGCGAAACGAGATAAGGATTGAAATTTCTGTACGTACTCTGAAACGGTCATATTGCCTTGCTCCAATTTCTCAAATTGATCTCTCAAATTCTCACGTGAGGACTCCGGAAAGTACTGCTCTTCAAAGAGTGCCTCAAACTCAGCCCATGTTAAGTTTTCAACGTCCGGTTCATTTACTTGAGCTGCGGTCCTTGCCGCCCTCCTTGCATCTTTTCTACTCTCCAAGACAAATTCCCACCATTAGCCGGCCTACCCAACTAGCTGGACGGCCACAATACCCACTCTAATGTTGTCTTCAGTGATGTTGAGAGCCCTGAAGAGTTTGCGAATCTAAGCTAGCCAGTGGTCGGCTACCAACGGGTCACTACTAGTCCCATCGAACACCGGAGGGTTCCTACGGCTAAACTCCCTCATTGCTACCATAGTGCGATCCTCGACATTCTCCCTAGGAGCTTGGTTTATAAGGTTTGCAGCTGTGAGTGCCGCAACGAGATCCCTAGCAAACTGAGTTTGGTTAGGAGGTACCCCTGCACCTCGACCGACCCCAGCCCCCGGATTCCCACCAGGATTCTCTCCATGCTGACTAACCTCATCCTCTAGTGGCACCCCACGGCCTCGACCACGGCCTCTACCACCACGAGTTCCAGCCCCACTTCGTCTAACGCGCGTCTTCGGAGGCATCTTACTACATGATATAAGAAAAGAAGACTATTAACCACAGCATCATCACTATGAGGTCTAAGCCCCTAACTTCCCAACACAAGTTAACAACAACTCTATGCCACTCTACGATATTAAGAATGCAACACCATGTAGTCATATGAATGTTAGTCACACAAGCATGCACAAATTTATGTTAGAAGGCGCGACATTTTGAACCCAAGAGACAAAACGTCTCCCCACGGTCTCTAGGTGTTCTAAACCTATGCTTTGATACCAAGTTGTCACGTCCTCGATTTTAAACATAATAATAGATGAATTTTCATAAATAAAACCTCACAATAGACCGTACCATACCCCAAATTAGTTTGTCATTCCCATTTTCCACAATTACATTTCTAAGTCCAAAGGATTTTCAAATAATACATCTTCGGCTCAACGGCCTCAAAGCCAACATAAGTACTGAATATCAAAGGAAGTTAGAAGCTTAAAATATCCTTCAATCAAAGATTTACAATTAGAGTTACAAATACATCTTTCAAAAGTAAATTACAAAGATGCCTTAATAACTCTTTAGTGTTAGCTTTCAAAATCGTGTCCACAATCCATGCACTCCCAACATAAAGTCACTGTCCAGAGTTAGTACCTGAAAATAAAGTAAGGTTTGAGCTACACTAGCCCAGTAGAAAGCTCTAATCTAACAATGTATGCAAATGAAATGTAGGAACGATAACAAGAAGAACAACAGCAACTGAAACCAATGGAATGGAGCAGCAACAGTAATCCAACTTCAATCTTTCATTTCCAAAATCAATCATATTTTCAACGTATAACCTGTGAAAGCACCATCTGTCAAAACGTGTCTCATACATGTGTCATGAGCCGAAGCTCTTACTGGGCCAATTAAAGGACCCCAATGTCCTCTGCCACGCTTTTTACCCTTTCGGGATGTCCTGATACGAGCATATAGCTCATACCGGGCCAATTAAAGGACCCCGATGTCCTCTGCCAGGCTCTTTACCCTTTCGGGATGTCCTGAAATGTTTTCGTTGTGTCCGTAAAGTTTCAAAATCCTTTTCCAAACAATTCGTACCGTTCAAATGTGTATTGAGATCATGAATACGTACAATGAAGACATTTGGTACGAGTAATCAAGTTAAGGGATCATTCGGGAAGTTCTCGGAGTGGATCAGAAGTGACCGAAACCCAAAGTAGTGTAGGAGGGATCAAAATCAGTAAGACTGTCCAAACACAAGGTGTTATCGATACCCATAGGAAAAGGTATCGATAACAAAGGATCGAGATCACACAACAAGTGATGTAATCGATACCACGAAGAAAGGTATCGATAACAAATGGGTCAAGATTATTCCAGACGCGAGGGTATCGATAACGATGGCAAATGTTAGGGATAACGATGACACGTTAGGGATAACGATGACAAGGGTTATCGATAACGATTGATTTTCTGGACTTTAGAACATAGTGTTATCGATAACAATGGAAATGTTATCGATAACAAAGGCTTTCGAGCAGATTTTTGACAGAACCACATGGTTTCTCAACAGCAACAACATCAAGAATGACAACAACGATCATGGGCACGATTCAAGCAATAGAAACAAGTCATAAACATTTATTGAAAGTTAGAACTCCCTACCTCAAAATCAAAGAACGAAATCAATAGACTTTCCAAGCCCTAGCTCCAATCTTTGAAACCAAATGAAATTTGTCTCCACCGAGCTCAAACCAACGAAGTTCGGATTGCAATACACATAGGGATGATGGATTGATGGGTGAGTTGCATGGGTTTTATGTTGTTTGGGTGAAATTTGGTAAGAGTGAAAGTGAGAGAAAGAGAGCCGAGAGAGGGAGAGAGGAACGGGAGAGAGGGAGAGAGTGGGAATTGGGGAAAATTATTTCCCTGCCTCTCACACACACAAGCTATATACACACACATCACACTTTCACCCCTCTAAATGCAACACTATATCACATTAGCCCAAATTCTCAAAGTTTTAAATCGATTTCCTCCTTTTTATTTCCATTTAAAACATTTAAATCAATTATACGAATTTGCGGGTCTCTACAGTTGAACAAGCTTGGTCCCAGAATTGTGTATGATTCTGGCCTTCCCATGAATGCCAAGGTGTCCCAAATAATTCTCAATTCTGCTTGGGCATTCCTGGTCACACAATCTTGGGAATTGAACGAAGTCAGAAGTCAGCTTCCCTCTTTGAGGGATGCAAGGGATCAAATTAGATGGACTCTTAACCCAAATGGACAATTTAGCATTGCCTCTCTTTGGGAGGCATTGAGGCAGCCATTTCCCAAAGTAACTTGGCATAAAACTGTTTGGTTTTCTGGTCATATCCCAAAATGCAGCTTCATTGCTTGGATTGCCATCCAAGGTAGGCTTTCCACAGAGGATCGACTTGTTCTTTTTGGGCTTAAATCCTCTTCTCAGTGCAGCCTCTGCTCGGGCAGTGAAAGCCATGACCATTTGTTCTTTAATTGTATATTCTCCACACAAGTTTGGCTGCCGTTGGTTGCTGCCCCGGCTGTTTTCTATACTACCATGTTGGTGCTGGTGAAGAAGACCTTCGGATTTATATTTGGTAACATTTCAGCATCAACAAGGTGTTCTCTTTGCTTGTGAATAGTGTGTGCTGTCCAGATGGTTCTCTGTGGCTGTTTCAGTTCTATTATGGCTATTTTATCATATCACCTACCTTGTTACTATGGTATTTGCTGCTGCACTGCTGTGTTCTACCCACCACTTCAGAACTGCTCAGAACTGTTGCCTTCCTTTGCAGTAGTTCCCTGTGATACCTATCTCAAGTTGTTGTTCGTGATGGACAGCTACCTGCTCTCACTGTTCGGCTATTACTTTTGCCCAGCTTTTCTCATACCACATATATTTTGTAAAGCCATTGTCTTTTGTAGCCGTTTGTTTTCCCTCCCTCTACGTAGATGGATGGAAAACAGCGTATCTCATTTATCCGATGTAGCCATTTGGCAGTAGCAATTTTTGGTTGTTTTCTTTTTTCTTCTTTTCCTCCTAGGGTATGCCTCTTGTAGGCTGTATATTCGTTTATCCTTTTTTATTTTTAAGCTGATTTACCCCAAAAAAAAAATAGTTCACAAAATATATAACATGGTAAAAGGTAGACTTCTGTCCCTGCACAAATTGCCCATAGGCTCTCATAATTCCAGATTTATTGGAGAATGGGGTATAACTTTGGAATAATCTCCTATGTTGCATGTCTAATGTTGATTTGGAGTTGAATTTGTTTTCCAAAACCTATCTTTGATCAGGAGGTGAATAGCACATATCTGGTGCCACACTGATGGTACATCTATTTTGTTCTCTGATTTGGAACCTTGTTTTCTGCAGCTTTTGTTGGTTAAGTGTCCCAGCATATGTATGTACCCGTACGTTGAGTGTTTGAGCTCCTTCCTTCCTTGTGAGAGGAGGTAATATTTAATGGGAGACATTTTGTGAGGGAGAGTGGAGGGTGTTGAAGTTTCCCCTTTTGCTTCTAGTGATGAATTAGGCTTTGAGGGAGTAGAAGGTGAGCAGATATTGTTACCTTTTGGTGGTTCAGATTGGTTCTCTATGTGAGTGTCCTTGTTGTTAGGGCATTCTTCATCTGTTTTCTAAGTTGCTGGTCCTTTTGTGATACCAGAAATGGACAGGTTTTGGCATCTTCTGTGGTACCTAATTAGTGTGTTGGTTTGCTTAGTGGGCTACTCACTGTTTTCTGTTAATAATGGACTGTATAATGGTTAGGGATCTCCTGTTGTAATGGATGTTGCTGTTCTGTTATAGCTGTCGTGCTGATTTGTTATGGTTGTCTACAACACAAATGATGTACTCTTTGACTACAATCTACTACGTTTGTTAGATGCAGCTATAATGATTTGATTGCTGCTGGGTTGAAGTCTTAATGGGTTTCTTTTTGACCTATCCTTGGGGGGTTGTCCCTAGGAATGTTTAAGCTTTTCTAGGGGGCTGTCCCTAGCTGTTTTACCTATTTTTTGCTATTAGTTGATGTGTGGCTGCTGCTAGCCACGGTTGTCAATGCTGTAATGCCTGTTGCTTCTGTTTTGCTTCAATTAGTAGCTGGTACTGTTCTGCTACAGTAGCTGCTATCTCTATCTTTCACTGTGATGCTGTGTTCAATACTTCATGTCCCAAATGCACTGGTTTAGTTATGCTGCTGTCTCGAATTGTTGCTGAAGCTATTATTCAGTTTTTGACCAGTTAGGTGGCTGCCTGTCATGCCTGTAGCTGCTGTTTTGCTATTGCTGCTACTATTTCCTTCGACTATAGCCGTGCTTCTATTTTGCTGCTTATCCTACAACTTTTTATTGTTGCTATTTCTGTTATGGCTTCTTCATGTCGTGTATCCTGCTGCTACTGTTTTCTGCTGCTGTTCAATCCAGCAGCTGAACAATTTTGCTACTGCTGCCGTTTGCTACTCCTAGATAGTTTAAGCTGTTGGTTTGAACCTTGTTCTGTGAAGTGCAGGTCCAGTCTATGGCTGCTACAGTTCTGTTATGGCTATTTTCTTCATCTGACCTACCTTGTTACTATGGTATCTGCAGCTGCACTGCTGTGTTGAATCCAGCACTTGAGTAGTATTGTTGCTATTGTACTGGTCTACTAAGAACTGTTGTTGCCCCTTGCAGCAGCTCCCTGCGATGCCTACTTCAAGTTATTGCTCGTGATGGACAGCTAGCTGCACTTACTGTTCGGCTACTACTGTTAGCCCAGCTTTTATTTTGTGAAGCTATTGTCTTTTGTAGTAGTTTGTTTCCCCTCCCTCTTGGTAGATGGATGGAAAACATCATGGCTCATTTACCCAATGTAGCCATTTCGAAGTAGCAATTTTTAGTTGTTTTCTTTTCTTTTCTTTCCGTCCTGAGGTATGCCCCTTGTAGCCTGTATATTCGTTTATCCTTTTCTATTTTCAAGCTGATTTACCAAAAAAAAAACAAGAGAAAATGGTGAAAGACATGACGGTTAATAGGTATTTAGACTACTTGTCATGCGACAGAAGAAGAAAAAATAGTGGAACACATGACGGTTAGTTGGTGTTTGGACAACTAGTCACGTGAAGAGAGTGATTCCTAGTAGATGTAAAGACTACTGATCACTAAGTGATAAGAACTCCGAAAGTGTAAATTAGAGATAATGAAATCTATTATTGTCGGTTCAAATATGGAATAAAGTGTACGTAATAGATTCGAATCGATCTTGTTGCCTCAAATCGATGTTGCCTAGGTCTATTATGGATGAAATCTTACGTACGAGATACAATAAGTATTTGCTGCCTCGAATCACTGCTGCTCTAACTACAAGAGTTGGACAATGTTACAAATCTGGAAGTTGCTTCAGTTGGAAATAAAAGAATCTTGTTGGTTGATGAGATAGAGAGAAACTAAGATGCGCATGTCACTTCCTAGGAGTGCTTAACTAGTGACCAAGAGAAATGCACATGGTGGTTAGTAGGTATCTAGACTACTAGCCATGTGAAATAAAAATATTGAAAACCGTGACAGATAGTAGGGTTTCGGACTGCTAGACATGCGACCGAAGAAAGAAAAATATTGAAATACCTAACGGTTAGTAGGTGTTAAGAACACTAGTGTCGTGAAGAAAAAATAGTGAAAGAAATGACGCTTAGTAGGTGTTTAGATTACTAGTCACGTGATGGAAGAAGGGAAAAAAGTGGAACACATGACGGTTTGTTGATGTTTGGACAACTAGTCAAGTGAAGAGAAAATAGTGATTTCTAGTAGATGTAAAGACTACTAATCACTAAGTGATAAAAACTCCGAAAGTGTAATTTTGAGGTAATGAAATCTATTATTGTCGGTTCAAATATTGAACAAAGTGTACGTAATAGATTCGAAATGATTCTTGTTGCCTCAAATCGATTTTGCCTAGGTCTATTATTGATGAAATCTTACATACAAGAACTAATAAGTATTTGTTGCCTCAATTCACTGCCGCTCCAACTACAAGAGTTGGTCAATGTTACAAATCTAGAAGTTGCTTCGATTAGAAATAAAAGGATCTTGTTGGCTGATGAGATAGATGGAAATTAAAAAGCGCTTGTCACTTCCTTGGAGTGCATAACTAGTAACCAAGATAAAAGCACATGGCGGTTAGTAGGGGTGAGCAAAAAATCCGTCAAACCGCAAATCCAGTCCAAACCAATCCAAACCGAAGGGTTTGGACTTTTAGTAGTATTGTTCGGTCATGGTTTAAAAAAATTAGAAACTGCGTTATACAGTTTGGTTTATGGATTCACGTTTACGGTTATGGTACAAACCGATCCTAACTGTATAATACATATATACACATATATATATATATAAATTAATTATGATTCACCCAATAAATATGGGAGCTTTTAGTCAACTACTTTATTAATTTATTGATTTTATTAAATTCACTGCAATATTTAATTTTTCTTCATTGCCAAGATAATGATATGAACTTTGATGTAGAGTGATATCACAAGTTGGTTTCTACCATACTGCTACTATTGCCCTTTTGCTACCTCATTTCAATTCAATAGTTTTAAAAATTATTTTTGGCCTTTTATTTGGTTAAACTATCTTAAGATGTTTAACAGTTGGAATTCTTAGTTAGTTCATTTAAGTGACTTACCAGCATTTTATTTTCTTAGTTTAAGACTTGAGGCAATTTTTGGTTTCCTACTCTTAATTAGTTGGTTAATATTAATGTGTTTTAATAATTTGAATGGAATTGGTTTAAATATCTTCATAATGTTAAGTATTTTAAATATTTTTTGAAGACAATAACTTAGTTCAAAGCAAACCGTGGTTTAAAACCGAAACCGAACCGTATTAAATGGTTTGGATTGGTTTGGTTTTATGCCTTTTGTGGGTTGGTTTGGTTCTCCAAATTCATAATCCGTAAGTATCGGTTTGGTTCTTGGTTTAGTATGAAACCGAACCAATCTGGACCATGCTCACCCCTAGCGGTTAGTAGGTATTTAGACTACTAGTTATGTGAAGTAAAAATATTGAAAGATGTGTCCGATAGCAGGTGTTTAGACTACTAGTCATGCGACCGAAGAAAGAAAAATAGTGAAATACCTGACGGTTAGTAGGTGTTAAGACTACTAGTCTCGTGAACAAAAAATAGTGAAAGACATGACGGTTAGTACATGTTTAAACTACTAGTCACGTGACGGAAAAAAGTGGAACACATGACGGTTAGTTGGTGTTTAGACAATTAGTGATGTTAAGAGAAAATAGTGATTCTTAGTAGATGTAAAGACTACTAATCACTAAGTGAAAAGAACTCCGAAAGTGTAAATTAGAGATAACGAAATTTATTATTGTCGGTTCAAATATTGATTAAAGTGTACGTAATAGATTCAAAACTTTCTTGTTTCCTCAAATCGATTTTGCCGAGGTCTATTATAGATTAAATTTTACGTACAAGAACTAACAAGTATTTATTGCCTCGATTCACTGCCGCTCTAACTAGAAGAGGTGGTCAATGTTACAAATCTAGATGTTGCTTCGGTTCGAAATAAAAGGTTCTTGTTGGTTGATGAGATAAAAGGAAATTAAGAACCGATTGTCACTTCCTAGGAGTGCATAACTAGTGATCAAGAGAAAAGCACATGGCGGTTAGTAGGTATTGAGACTACTAGTCATGTGAAATAAAAATAGTTAAAAACATGACGGATAATAGGTGTTTAGACTACTAGTCATGCGACCGAAGAAAGAAAAACAGTGAAGATAAAACGGTGTTAAGACTACTAGTCTTGTGAAGATAAAATGGTGAAAGACATGACGGTTAGTAGGTGGTTAGACTACTTGTCATGTGACGGAAGAAGAAAAAATGGTGGAACACATGACGATTAGTGTTTTTTTTTTTTGGGTAAATCACATGACGGTTAGTCGGTGTTTGGACAACTAGTCACGTGAAGAGAAAATAGTCATTCCTAGTAAATGTAAAGAGTACTGATCACTAAGTGATAAGAACTCCGAAAGTGTAAAATAGAGATAATGAAATCTATCATTGTCGGTTCAAATATGGATTAAATTGTACGTAATAGATTCGAATCGATCTTGTTGCCTCAAATCGATGTTGCCAAGGTCTATTATGGATGAAATCTTACGTACAAGATCCAATAAGTATTTGCAACCTCGAATCACTGCTGCTCTAACTACAAGAGTTCGACAATGTTACAAATCTGGAAGTTGCTTCGGTTGGAAATAAAAGAATCTTGTTGGTTGATGAGATAGAGGGAAATTAAGATGCGCTTGTCACTTCCTAGGAGTGCTTAACTAGTGACCAAGAGAAATGCACATGGCGGTTAGTAGGTATCTAGACTACTAGCCATGTGAAATAAAAATATTGAAAACGTGACGGATAGTAGGCGTTCGGACTACTAGACATGCGACCGAAGAAAGAAAAATAGTGAAATACCTAACGGTTAGTAGGTGTTAAGAACACTAGTGTCGTGAAGAAAATATAGTGAAAGAAATGACGCTTATCAGGTGTTTAGCCTACTAGTCACATGATGGAAGAAGGAAAAAAGTGGAACACATGACGGTTTTTCTGATGTTTGGACAACTAGTCAAGTGAAGTGAAAATAGTGATTTCTAGTAGATGTAAAGACTACTAATCACTAAGTGATAAGAACTGCGAAAGTGTAATTTAGAGGTAATGAAATCTATTATTGTCGGTTCAAATATTGAATAAAGTGTACGTAATAGATTCGAAACGATTCTTGTTGCCTCAAATCGATTTTTCCTAGGTCTATTATTGATGAAATCTTACATTCAAGAACTAATAAGTATTTGTTGCCTCGATTCACTGCCGCTCCAACTACAAGAGTTGGACAATGTTACAAATCTAGAAGTTGCTTCGATTACAAATAAAAAGAATCTGGTTGGCTGATTAGATAGATGGAAATTAAAAAGCGCTTGTCACTTCATTGGAGTGCATAACTAGTAACCCAGAGAAAAGCACATGGCGGTTAGTAGGTATTTAGACCACTAGTCATGTGAAATGGAAATATTGAAAGACGTGTCGGAAAGTAGGTGTTTAGACTACTAGTCATGCGATCGAAGAAAGAAAAAAAGTGAAATACCTGACGGTTAGTAGGTGTTAAGACTACTAGTCTCGTGAACAAAAAATAGTAAAAGACATGACGGTTAGTAGGTGTTTAAACTACCAGTCACGTGACGGAAAAAAGTGGAACAGATGTCGGTTAGTTGGTGTTTGGACAACTAGTGATGTTAAAAGAAAATAGTGATTCCTAGTAGAAGTAAAGACTACTAATCACGAAGTGAAAAGAACTCCGAAAGTGTAAATTAGAGATAACGAAATTTATTATTGTCGTTACAAATATTGATTAAAGTGTACGTAATAGATTCAAAACGTTCTTGTTGCCTCAAATCGATTTTGCCAAGGTCTATTATAGATTAAATTTTATGTACAAGAACTAAGAAGTATTTATTGCCTCGATTCACTGCCGCTCTAACTAGAAGAGTTGGTCAATGTTACAAATCAAGATGTTGCTTCGGTTAGATATAAAAGGTTCTTGTTGGTTGATGAGATAAAGGGAAATTAATAAGCGATTGTCACTTCCTAGGAGTGCATAACTAGTGATCATGAGAAAAGCAAATGGCGGTTAGTAGGTATTTAGACTACTAGTCATGTGAAATAAAAATAGTTAAAAACGTGACGGATAATAGGTGTTTAGACTACTAGTCATGCGACCGAAGAAAGAAAAACAGTGAAACACATGACGGCTAGTAGGTGTTAAGGCTACGAGTGTTGTGAAGATAAAACGGTGAAAGACATGACGGTTAGTAGGTGTTTGACTACTTGTCATGTGACGGAAGAATAAAAAATAGTGGAACACATGACGATTAGTTTTTTTTTTTTTTTTTTGGGTAAATCACACGACGGTTAGTTGGTGTTTGGACAACTAGTCACGTGAAGAGAAAATAGTGATTCCTTGTAGATGTAAAGAGTACTGATCACTAAGTGATAAGAACTCCGAAAGTGTAAGTTAGAGATAATGAAATCTATTGTTGTCCGTTCAACTACGGATTAAAGTGTACGTAATAGATTCGAATCGATATTGTTGCCTCAAAATGATGTTGCCTAGGTCTATTATGGATCAAACTTACGTACAAGATCCAATAAGTATTTGTTGCCTCGAATCACTGCCGCTCTAACTACAAGAGTAGGTCAATGTTACAAATCTGGAAGTTGCTTCGGTTGGAAATAAAAGAATCTCGTTGGTTGATGAGATAGAGGGAAATTAAGATGCGCTTGTCACTTCCTAGGAGTGCATAACTAGTGACCAAGAGAAAAGCACATGGCGGTTAGTAGCTATTTCAACTACTAGTCCTGTGAAATAAAAATAGTGAAAAACATGACGGATAGTAGGTGTTTAAAGTACCAGTCATCCGGCCGATATAAGAAAAATAGTGAAACTCTTGACGGTTAGTAGATGTTAAGACTACTTGTCTTGTGAAGAGAAAACGTTGAAAGACATAACGGTTAGTAGGTGTTTAGAGTACTAGTGATGTGACGGAAGAAGAAAAAATAGTGGAACACATGACGGTTAGTTGGTGTTTGGACAACTAGTCACATGAGGAGATAATAGTGATTCCGAGTAGAAGTAAAGAGTACTGATCACTAAGTGATACGAACTCCGAAAGTGTAAATTAGAGATAATGAAATATATTATTGTCGGTTCAAATATTTATTAAAGTGTACGAAATAGATTAGAAACGTTCTTGTTGCCTCAAATCGATGTTGCCTAGGTCTATTATGGATCAAATCTTACGTACAAGATTTAATAAGTATTTGTTGCCTTGAATCACTGCCGCTCTAACTACAAGAGTTGGTCAATGTTACAAATCTGGAAGTTGCTTCGGTCGGAAATAAGAGAATCTTGTTGGTTGATGAGATAGAGAGAAATTAAGAAGCGCTTGTCACTTCCTAGGAGTGCATAACAAGTGACCAAGAGAAAAACGCATGGCGTTTAGTATGTATTTAGACTACTAGTCATGTGAAATAAAAATATTGAAAAACGTGATGGATAGTATGTGTTTAGACTACTAGTCATGCGACCGAAGAAAGAAAAGTAGTGAAACACATGACGGTTAGTAGATGTTAAGACTACTTGTCTTGTGAAGAGAAAACGTTGAAAGACATAACGTTTAGTAGTTGTTTAGAGCACTAGTCATGTGACGGAAGAAGAAAAAATAGTGGAACACATGACGGTTAGTTGGTGTTTGGACAACTAGTCACGTGAGGAGAAAATAGTGATTCCTAGTAGAAGTAAAGAGTACTGATCACTAAGTGATAAGAACTCCGAAAGTGTAAATTAGAGATAATGAAATATATTATTGTCGGTTCAAATATTTATTAAAGTGTACGTAATAGATTAGAAACGTTCTTGTTGCCTCAAATCGATGTTGCCTAGGTCTATTATGGATGAAATCTTACGTACAAGATCCAGTAAGTATTTGGTGCCTCGAATCACTGCCGCTCTAACTACAAGAGTTGGACAATGTTACAAATCTGGAAGTTGCTTCGGTTTGAAATAAAAGAACCTTGTTGGTTGATGAGGTAGAGGGAAATTAAGATGCGCTTGTCACTTCCTAGGAGTGCTTAACTAGTGACCAAGAGAAATGCACATGTCGGTTAGTAGGTATCTAGACTACTAGCCATGTGAAAAAAAAATATTGAAAACCGTGACGGATAGTAGGCATTCGGACTACTAGATATGCGACCGAAGAAAAAAAAATAGTGAAATACCTAACGGTTAGTAGGTGGAACACTAGTGTCGTGAAGAAAATATAGTGAAAGAAATGACGCTTATCAGGTGTTTAGCCTACTAGTCACGTGATGGAAGAAGGTAAAAAGTGGAACACATGACGGTTTGTTGATGTTTAGACAACTAGTCAAGTGAAGTGAAAATAGTGATTTCTAGTAGATGTAAAGACTACTAATCAGTAAGTGATAAGAACTGCGAAAGTGTAATTTAGAGGTAATGAAATCTATTATTGTCGGTTCAAATATTGAATAAAGTGTACGTAATAGATTCGAAACGATTCTTGTTGCCTCAATTCAATTTTTCCTAGGTCTATTATTGATGAAATCTTACATACAAGAACTAATAAGTATTTGTTGCCTCGATTCACTGCCGCTCCAACTACAAGAGTTGGTCAATGTTACAGATCTAGAAGTTGCTTCGATTAGATATAAAAGGATCTTGTTGGCAGATGAGATAGATGGAAATTAAAAAGCGCTTGTCACTTCATTGGAGTGCATAACTAGTAACGCAGAGAAAAGCACATGGCGGTTAGTAGGTATTTAGACTACTAGTCATGTGAAATGAAAATATTGAAAGACCTGTCGGAAAGTAGGTGTTTAGACTACTAGTCATGCGACCGAAGAAAGAAAAATAGTGAAATACCTGACGGTTAGTAGGTGTTAAGACTACTAGTCTCGTGAACAAAAAATAGTGAAAGACAAGACGGTTGGTAGGTGTATAAACTGCTAGTCACGTGACGGAAAAAAGTGGAACAGATGACGGTTAGCTGGTGTTTGGACAACTAGTGATGTTAAGAGAAAATAGTGATTCCTAGTAGATGTAAAGACTACTAATCACGAAGTGAAAAGAACTCCGAAAGTGTAAATTAGAGATAACGAAATTTATTATTGTCGGTTCAAATATTGATTAAAGTGTACGTAATAGATTCAAAACGTTCTTGTTGCCTCAAATCGATTTTGCCGAGGTCTATTATAGATTAAATTTTACGTACAAGAACTAACAAGTATTTATAGCCTCGATTCACTGCCGCTCTAACTAGAAGAGTTGGTCAATGTTACAAATCAAGAAGTTGCTTCGGTTAGATATAAAAGGTTCTTGTTGGTCGATGAGATAAAGGGAAATTAAGAAGCGATTGTCACTTCCTAAGAGTGCATAACTAGTGATCATGAGAAAAGCACATGGCGGTTAGTAGGTATTTAGACTATTAGTCATGTGAAATAAAAATAGTCAAAAACGTGACGGATAATAGGTGTTTAGACTACTAGTCATGCGACCGAAGAAAGAAAAACAGTGAAACACATGACGGCTAGTAGGTGTTAAGACTACTAGTCTTGTGAAGATAAAACGGTGAAAGACATGACGGTTAGTAGGTGTTTAGACTACTTGTCATGTGACAGAAGAAGAAAAAATAGTGGAACACGTGACAGTTAGTTTTTTTTTTTGGGTAAATCAAATGATGGTTAGTTGGTGTTTGGACAACTAGTCACGTGAAGAGAAAATAGTGATTCCTAGTAGATGTAAAGAGTACTGATCACTAAGTGATAAGAACTCCGAAAGTGTAAATTAGAGATAATGAAATCTATTGTTGTCTGTTCAACTACGGATTAAAGTGTACGTAATAGATTCGAATCGATATTGTTGCCTCAAAATGATGTTGCCTAGGTCTATTATGGATCAAACTTACGTACAAGATCCAATAAGTTGCCTCGAATCACTGCCGCTCTAACTACAAGAGTCGGTCAATGTTACAAATCTGGAAGTTGCTTCGGTTGGAAATAAAAGAATCTCGTTGGTTGATGAGATAGAGGGAAATTAAGATGCGCTTGTCACTTCCTAGGAGTGCATAACTAGTGACCAAGAGAAAAGCACATGGCGGTTAGTAGCTATTTCAACTACTAGTCCTGTGAAATAAAAATCGTGAAAAACATGACAGATAGTAGGTGTTTAAAGTACTAGTCATCCTGCCGATATAAGAAAAATAGTGAAACTCGTGACGGTTAGTAGATGTCAAGACTACTAGTCTTGTGAAGAGAAAACGTTGAAAGACATAACGGTTAGTAGGTGTTCAGAGTACTAGTCATGTGACGAAAGAAGAAAAAATAGTGGAACACATGACGGTTAGTTGGTGTTTGGACAACTAGTCACATGAGGAGAAAATAGTGATTTTTAGTAGAAGTAAAGAGTACTGATCACTAAGTGATAAGAACTCCGAAAGTGTAAATTAGAGATAATGAAATATATTATTGTCGGTTCAAATATTTATTAAAGGAATAATTAATGACATAACCCAGGACATAACCTCGTACAATACAAGTCTACTACTAATATTGCCCCCTCTACCGCATGTTGGCCTATGAAGCCCAAGGTTGTTAGAAATTCCCGATGAGTTTCAATGGGATATGGGGCCTGCAAAATAATTAATAAGTCGATGTTAACCATGCCAACCAAATTTGAAATCACGGCATTGATGTTTGGTATTCTTGTGCTAAAGAAATAAAATTAGCATAAAAAGTTTAAATTACAATATAAAAGCATGACTATTCCTATATTAAAGCTTGGTGCACTGCAAAGTCAAATGTAAAGTCTAAACAATTCCCAAGCAGAATTGGGTTTTCAATTGCGTTGTCACTTTGCACCAAACAGTTAATTGAAGTTCCAAGTGAAGACCACAACTATCCAGGATTTAGGACAGCTCGCATATGTGGCTCTTTTATGAAAATAAGATGCCTCTTTTATGAAATGAAGTTGCCCCATTTGTGAAATTAAGTTGCCCCATTTGTGAAATCATGTTGCCCCGTCAGGAAAATATACTGCCCTAGGTATGGAAAAAAGTTAGACCGTATAAACGACAATTTTTCATTGATTGGTCCTATCACCTTTCTGTTTTGTCACCCCTGACCCTTGTTCTGTCACTCCACACATGTGGCCCTTTTATGAGATTAAGTTGCCCATTTTATGAAAATAAGAAGCCCCTTTTATGAAATAAAGTTGCCCTATTTGTGAAATTAAGTTGCCCCATTTGTGAAATTACGTTGCCCCGTCAGGAAAACATGTTGCCCTGGGTATGGAAAAAATTTAGACCGTATAAACGACAATTTTTCATTGAATGGTCATATCACCTTTGTGTTTTGTCACCCGTGACCCTTGCTCTGTCAATCCACGGTTGTGGCTCTTTTATGAGATTAAGTTGCCACATTTTATGAAAATAAGATGCCCCTTTTATGAAATTAAGTTGCCCCATTTGTGAAATTATGTTGCCCCGTCAGGAAAACATGTTGCCCTGGGTATGGAAAAAATTTAGACCGTATGAACGACAATTTTTCATTGAATGGTCATATCACCTTTGTGTTTTGTCACCCGTGACCCTTGCTCTGTCAATCCACGGTTGTGGCTCTTTTTTGAGATTAAGTTGCCACATTTTATGAAAATAAGATGCCCCTTTTATGAAATTAAGTTGCCCCATTTGGGAAATTATGTTGCCCCGTCAGGAAAACATGTTGCCCTGGGTATGGAAAAAATTTAGACCGTATAAACGACAATTTTTCATTGAATGGTCATATCACCTTTCTGTTTTGTCACCCGTGACCCTTGCTCTGTCAATCCACGGTTGTGGTTCTTTTATGAGATTAAGTTGCCACATTTTATGAAAATAATATGCCCCTTTTATGAAATTAAGTTGCCCCATTTGTGAAATTATGTTGCCCCGTTAGGAAAACATGTTGCCCTGGGTATGGAAAAAATTTAGACCGTATGAACGACAATTTTTCATTGAATGGTCATATCACCTTTGTGTTTTGTCACCCGTGACCCTTGCTCTGTCAATCCACGGTTGTGGCTCTTTTTTGAGATTAATTGCCACATTTTATGAAAATAAGATGCCCCTTTTATGAAATTAAGTTGCCCCATTTGGGAAATTATGTTGCCCCGTTAGGAAAACATGTTGCCCTGGGTATGGAAAAAATTTAGACCGTATGAACGATAATTTTTCATTGAATGGTCATATCACCTTTTTGTTTTGTCACCCGTGACCCTTGCTCTGTCAAGCCACGGTTGTGGTTCTTTTATGAGGTTAAGTTGCCACATTTTATGAAAATAATATGCCCCTTTTATGAAATTAAGTTGCCCCATTTGTGAAATTATGTTGCCCCGTTAGGAAAAGATGTTGCCCTGGGTATGGAAAAAATTTAGACCGTATAAACGACAATTTTTCATTGAATGGTCATATCACCTTTGTGTTTTGTCACCCGTGACCCTTGCTCTGTCAATCCACGGTTGTGGCTCTTTTTTGAGATTAATTGCCACATTTTATGAAAATAAGATGCCCCTTTTATGAAATTAAGTTGCCCCATTTGGGAAATTATGTTGCCCCGTTAGGAAAACATGTTGCCCTGGGTATGGAAAAAATTTAGACCGTATGAACGACAATTTTTCATTGAATGGTCATATCACCTTTCTGTTTTGTCACCCGTGACCCTTGCTCTGTCAATCCATGGTTGTGGCTCTTTTATGAGATTAAGTTGCCACATTTTATGAAAATAATATGCCCCTTTTATGAAATCAAGTTGCCCCATTTGTGAAATTATGTTGCCCCGTCAGTAAAATATGTTGCCCTGGGTATGGAAAAAATTTAGACCGTATAAACGACAATTTTTCATTGAATGGTCATATCACCTTTGTGTTTTGTCACCCGTGACCCTTGCTCTGTCAATCCACGGTTGTGGCTCTTTTATGAGATTAAGTTGCCACATTTTATGAAAATAAGATGCCCCTTTGATGAAATTAAGTTGCCCCATTTGTGAAATTATGTTGCCCCGTCAGTAAAATATGTTGCCCTAAGTATGGAAAAAGTTACACCATATGCACGACATTTTTTCAGTGTATGGTCATATCACCTTTCTGTTTTTTCACCTGTGACCCTTGCTCTGTCAATCCATGCATGTGGCTCTTTTTTTAGTACAAGTAAACAATTTATATTACAATGAAGTTGTTCGGCATGTTGCATATTCATTTGCCATTTTGTAAAGGTACATGCCGATCATACCAATGTTAGTAGTACACGGAAGTGAGGGAATTCGGACAGGATGGAGCTCCAATTAGGCTCCATGTCAAACATGTAGCTCTTGTATGCAACCAAAACATCTCCATGGGTTCCGCCGCCCATGGACTTAACGTCAGTAAATCGCATGTGACCTAAAACACCAAACTTCTTGCGGTGCTTTTCAATGTTGGGCGCCCCTACAAGCACAACAATGTCTGGGTTGTGAACACTTACAAATGCACGAACCGTGCGAACGATTTCGTTTTCTGTGCGCCCACAACAATCCCATACCATTATTTGCATACTTGGATTGGCTGGAATGTCAGGCAAGTTGTCATCTTTTCCCCACTGCACCATCGAGCGGACATCAGCATCGGCTTGCTCTTTTGATTTTCGGGTCTCCGTTTTCATTGTATGCCATCTGCCTCCGTTCCATTCCGGTGCAAGTTGTAGCACCATGTACAGCTCATTGAAAGTGTAATTCAAGGTAATAAGGTGCGCCGCATTGAACCCTGGAGTTAGGTCAATGACTAACGGCTCATTTGTAGCAATGTCGTGGTGGGTGATTGGGGGATTTCCTTGTCTAGGCATTGCTTTGGTTGATGAGTTACGAGAAGGTGTGATGAATTTATAGGTGAAGAAAATAATTGTCTGCTTCGTTTTCACAATTCCTTATATTAGGATTCATTATGGTGGAAACCAATGGGACCATTCCACCAGTGTACTATGAATAGCCATGAATACACACACCAATGGGTGCAGTGACAGGTCATATCACAATTGCATGTTTTCTTACCCGTGACATTTGTTGTCAGTCCACACATGTGGCTCTTTTATGAAATTAAGTTGCCCCTTTTATGAAATTAAGTTGCCCCATTTGTGAAATTACATTGCCCCGTTAGGAAAATATGTTGCCCTGGGTATGGAAAAAAGTTAGACCGTATAAACGACAATTTTTCATTGAATGGTCATTTCACCTTTCTGTTTTGTCACCACTGACCCTCGTTCTGTCACTCCACACATTTTTTATTTTTAATTTTTTGGACGGCTCAGATTGCCCGTTCGGTTACCGGTACGATTTCCCTCCCCGGCCGGTCTGTACCTATACAAATTTTTCCAAAATAAGTACCAGCCTTCTTATTTTGCGGAACAAGCCTTCTTATTACACACAAAAATAAGTTCTTTTTATTGGTGGAACCCAGCCTAAGTTGCCCCTTTTATGAAAATATGTTGCCCCTTTTATGAAATAAAGTTGCCTCATAAGTGAAATTAAGTTGCCCCGACATTTGTTGAATATGTTGCCCCATATACACGACAAGGAGGGCCTGTGAATGGTCCTTTTCACCTTTTCGTTTTCTCACCTGTGACCCTTACTAAACCCTTATAAATTGAATGATGGTTTTTTGTTTTTGTTTGCTAATTAGCCCCTCTCTCTCTCTCTGTCTAACTATTGTTGGTGAGACTAAAAAGTGTATTGGTCATATGTTCTAACCATGGTACTTAATACCATACTCTTTCTTTGTTGTAGTGATTAGTTTTTGTAGCTTTGGTTAGATGTGTTAATCAGGTGAAAAAAAGTTACACCATAATCACGACAAGGGGGGCCAGTGAATGGTGCTTTCCCCTTTTTCTGCAATAGGTCTCAGAGAATCTCACTACAACTCTCTTTGTACAAGTCTCAGGGAACCTTACTACACGTCTCTTACTGGGGCCAGTCATATCACCATTATCTTATTTCACCCGTGGCAGTAGCTCCGTCAGTCCACATATGTGGCACTTTTTATGAAAATAAGTTGCCCCATCTGGAAATATGTTGCCCTCGATATGAAAATAAGTTACACCATATACACGACAAGGGGGCCACTGAATTTTGAACTTTTGGGTGAGGGGGGGGGCGGCATCACAGTTGCAAATAATACCTAACTACCAAAAACATGGGCTCCTCAACTCTTCATTCCATTGTAGTGAGATTGAGAAGATGAGATGAGAGGAGGTAGAGAGAGAAAGCTATAGGTTTGAAAAATGATAGATATCCCTAAAAATGGCCTAAAGATGTATTTATATGCCCCAAACATCGGGGTACAAAAGTCTAAACTACCCTTGGAATGTCCAGAAGTCGGGCACAAAAATCTGCAGAAACTTCCAGGCGCTACAGGAAGCACCGTTTTTGGGCTACGGGTAGCTGACTTGATTTGCAATTCCGACACAGCTACTGATCACTGGCTACAGGTAGGACCACTTTGGGAGTACGGGTAGCGGCTGGACACAGCTAATATTCTCCTTTGTTTCTTTAGCCTTTCCATGCCCTTTGGCCTTCCGTTGTCCCGCACACCCTCCGAAGCTACAATTCATCATTATTGGGGCACGTGGCGGAGTGCCACGTGCCCTCGGGTTTACGGATACCCTTAGAGTAGATCCATGGCGTCAAAACACGCCTTATTCACGTGATTCACCTGAAACAGCCAAAAACACACCTTCCATACAATATCGTTCAAATCAAGCAAGTTGTGCCCATGTGTGTGACAAAAAAAGTTGTGCACACCCTCCGAAGCTACTATTCATCATTATTGGGACTCGGTGGCGGAGTGCCATGTGCCCTCGGGTTTAAGGATACCCTTAGAGTAGATCCATGGCGTCAAAACACGCCTTTTTCATGCGATTCACCTGAAACCGCCAAAAACACACCTTCCATACAATATCGGAATAAAATAAATAAACTAAACAATCCCCCCAAATACGAGATACGATAACTATGCTCAAAATTAAACGTGGCAAGAGTCCAAAAAGATTCCTCATAAAATTTTCAAGAGTGATCCGTGCACAATACATGCCATGAAGTAAAAGGAACACCCTGTGCCAGATTAAAAGTCAAAAGCACATGCTCCGCATGAAGTTTCAATTCCAAAAACTCACAAAGATACGCTCTACTTTTCACACAGTGAAATAAAAATAAGCATCCCATGGCGAGTGCTAGCGAGTAAAGCGATAGCAAGAGTTCAAAAGCTATGCAAGCTATCCAAAGGCACCGCAAGGAAAAAAGGGTAATTATTTACAAACTAACAATCTAGGAATGAAATCATGCTTAAACAGATTAAAATATCCAACATGCACGCGATTCACCGGAGTTAAAACAGCGTATGTTCGGAACAACTAAGGACTTGTATGAGCAGATAACGACCGTTGCTCTGTCAAAACCGTTGCTCTGTCAAAAGGGAGGACAAAAAGGGTGGTGGCCATATTAAAGCTTGGTTTAACTACCCTTGGCCAGCACCATCCCGAGCAAAAAATACAAAAAACAGAGTCAAATTGCCACATGCCAGCCAAACAAAACATGAACAACAAAGCTACGAAGAAAGGAATAAAGAGAATAAACTACTAAGTTAAGTTCTAATATACTACTACGATTACCACCTCCCCCTCATCTACTCACTCTCATCCTCATCATCCTCTTCCAAGGCCACTCGAACCCCCTTCTCTTTCCTTGTATCATCCCTCAAAGGCTCAGTCGACTCAGCGGCCTCCTCATCCTCATCTGAAGTGGTTGGCTGCTCATCCTCTGTAGTGGGAACATATGGCTCATTGGTGATCACCGCAAGCTTTGCAGCACAGTACTTTTGATACCTCATGATTTTACCCTGTTTCCTCTTCATCCGCCGAAGGTATGCCTCAATTCGAACTTGAGCTGCCCGAATAGCCTCACAGTTGCTCACTATAATTTCATTCCATTGCTCTTTTCGCTCAGCGCCCTTTTTTGCCTTCGGTCGAGATGGTCCAACTTTAAAAGAAGGATGGGACATTTTGGAACTTTTCCTTTCCGTGACCTTGGCAATGGATTTAAAGCACCCGTGATGACCCAGAATATCCCCCTTCTCCTCTTTCACCCCGGCTTTCTCACACATCGTAGTTATCATGGCCGGGAACGGAATATTGGCATTTGATGGTCCCTTGTCCTTAAAATTAGCCATGACATCCCAAATTTGAGCTGCCCAATCTACTTTCTCCTCTGACCGGCTAAACACAAACAACAAAGTTCCATCTTTGAGCGAGGGAGTTGCCTCTGAGCCGTGAGGGTTGAGGTTGAAATGCACAAGCTTGTTAATTAAGCGAAACGCAGGTCTCAATTTACCGGAAACAAACTTATCATTTTTGTAGGAGTTGGGTTTATCAGTGAGGGCATCCCTAATTTCATCAAGAGGGTGAGACCATGCCTGACTTGGGTATGTGACAACTTCGGACGGTGGGCGTTGGTACTCGCCCAAATAAGTGGCTATTGCAACAGGGTTCACGACTATTGTTTTTGAACCAATAGTAGAGGTAATGTGCTTTGATTCCCTATTGACCACCATATTAGAGAAAAATTTTTGAACTACACCATCACGAAAACCAGCTATAGGTCTGAAGAAAAAGTGAAGGCCTTGAGCTTTAATTACCTCAATGAATGGGTTGCCGGTGAAATCGGCCTTACGAACCCATCGCTCACAGGTCACCCCCTTCGTCTTTACTGATTTCACCCAGTCGCGCTTAGCACTTTCGGCCTCATCTAATTTCCGTTTCTTGTCTCGCTCCGCTGCCCGTTTCTCCCGTTCCTCAAGCTCACCCGTTGCTGGCTTCAGAATCGATGGCCGGCTGCCATCCCTTCGGTCACTCCTCTGATACCCACGTTCCTTGCCCATGACTGCCTCAACTAAAGAAATCACAGAAAAATGAAAACACAACCCAAAACCACGAAATTCCAGCAGTAGGGGTTTGGGTTTCGAGATTTATGGAGAGAGGTTCGAGTTTACCTTGATGGGAAAGAGAGAGAGAGGATTTCGGACTGATTTGAGAAAGCCCAACTCGAATCCTCGAAATTAATGCTTCGTACTTGTTGTTTTGGAGTTAGGGCTTGAAGATTGATGCAGTTTGGGGTGAGAGTTGGAGGATTTTTGGATGAGAGAGAGCAGAGATATCATTTGGGGTTCCATCGGGGGAGAAAGGAAAAAGCATGAAAGGGGGGTTTTGGGGCTAGATCGTTTTGTTCCCATTTTGTTTTTATTTTCAAACTTTTCCAGCGGCTACGGGTAGCAAGTTTTTGAACTACGGGTAGCAGTACCAAATTTACCAAAATGCAAAGGTTCTGATCCCCAGCTACAGGTAGCACGTTTTTGGGCTACGGGTAGTGACTGGGCACATATTGGCTTTGTTCCTTCATTCACCTGGATCCACTTCCAACTACTTCTACCACATCCATAACACTCCCAAATCACCTCACAACATTGAAGCACACCTTTGAACCACCCTCCAAACATCTTGTTACCTAAGTCTAAATTACCCCTGGAATGTCCAAAAGTCGGATGCAAAAATCTACAGAAACTTCCAGGCGCTACGGGTAGCACCGTTTTTGGGCTACGGGTAGCTGACTTGTGTTGCAATTTTGACACAGCTACTGATCACTGGCTACGGGTAGGACCATTTTGGGACTACGGGTAGCGGCTGGACACCTTTCATTCTCCTTTGTTTGTTTAGCCTTTCCATGCCCTTTGGGCTTCCGTTGTCCCACACACCCTCGGAAGCTACTATTCATCATTATTGGGACTCGGTGGCGGAGTGGCACGTGCCCTCGGGTGTACGGATACCCTTTGAGTAGATCCATGGCGTCAAAACACGCCTTATTCACGCGATTCACCTTAAAACGTCAAAAACACACCTTTCGTGAAAACTTTCTTGGTGTTCTATGAACCTAAGTTGGCCATTGTATGAACCTAAGTTGTACCAGTGATAGGCCCTATCAAACTCTCTTGGTGTTTTGAGTAACACCAATATTATGAAATGGACCATATCTCGATTACGTGCAAATGCAAGTAAAAGTAATCAGTTTCGAAAACTCATTCAATTTGCGTTATGAAATTAAGTTGCCCCATTTGTGAAATTACGTTGCCCCGTCAGGAAATTATGTTGCCCTGGGTATGGAAAAAAGTTAGATCATATAAACGACAATTTTTCATTGAATGGTCATATCACCTTTCTGTTTTGTCACCTCTAACCCTTGTGGTGTCACTCCCCACATGTGGCTCTTTTATGAGATTAAGTAGCCCATTTTTTGAAAATAAAATGCCCCTTTTATGAAATTAAGTTGCCCTTTTTGTGAAATTATGTTGCTCTGTCAGGAAAATATGTTGCCCTAGTTATGGAAAAAGTTACACCATAGGCACGACATTTATTCAGTGAATGGTCATATCATCTTTCTGTTTTTTCACCTGTGAACCTTGCTCTGTCAATCCACGCATGTGGTTATTTTTTGAGTAGAAGTAAACAATTTATATTCCAATGAAGTTGTTCGGCATGTTGCATATTCATTTGACATTTTGTAAAGGTACATGCCAATCTTACCAATGTTAGTAGTACACAGAAGTGAGGGAATTTGGCCAGGATGGACCTCCAAAATTCCGAATTATAGCCAAGGAATATAGTTGCTAATGTCAGACCTTTTATTTTAATGGTTAGCAAAGACAACAACCACTGAATCGTTCGATTTGTTTATGTTTGGGTCATTTTGCTTCAAATAGAAAACGAGCTTAAACGAATGCACATCCTACAAGGGGCATACCCAAGGAGGAAAAAAAAAATAGAAAATCATAGATTAAGTTGTTTTGTCACCCGTCAAGGCCAGATTGTTTTCTCACCCGTGACCCTTTCTCTGTCAATCCACATGTGGATCTTATATGAGATTAAGTTACCCTTTTATCAAATAAAGATGCCCCTTTTACGAAATAAAGTTGCCCCATAAGTGAAATTAAGTTGCCCCAACATTTGTTAACTACCCTTGGCTAGCACCATCCCGAGCAAAAAAAAAAAAAAAAAAACAGAGTCAAATTGCCACATGCCAGCCAAACAAAACATGAACAACAAAGCTACAAAGAAAGAAATAAAGAGAATAAACTACTAAGTTAAGTTCTAATATACTACTACGATTACCACCTCCCCCTCATCTACTCACTCTCCTCCTCATCCTCCTCTTCCAAGGCCACTCGGACCCCCTTCTCTTTCATAACTGACAATCATAACTACACATGAGGCTTTCAGTTTTCAACCTAAGATAGCGCTTGGGTGATGAACCAGTCGTACGCCCTGTGACTAATAACAACATCGAACCCATTGCCATCATGCCAGTTAGGCTCCATGTCAAACATGTAGCTCTTGTATGCAACCAAAACATCTCCATGGCTTCCGCCACCCATGGAGTGAACGTTGGTAAAATGCATGTGACCTAAAGCACCAAACTTCTTGTAGCGGTTTTCAATGTTGGGGGCCCCTACAAGCACTACAATGTCTGGGTTGTGCACACATACAAATGCACGCACCGTGCGAATGACTTCCTTTGCTGTGGACCCAGAACATTCCCATACCATTATTTGCATAGTTGGATTGTTTGGAAGGTCAGGCAAGTTGTCATCTTTTCCCCACTGCACCATCGAGCGGACATCAGCATCGGCTTGCTCCTTTGATTTTCGGGTCTCCATTTTCATTGGATGCCACCTGCCTCCGTTCCATTCCGGTGCAATTTGTAGGACCATGTAAAGCTCGTTGAAAGTATAATTCACGCATATAAGATGCGCGTCATTGAACCCTGGAGTTATGTCAATGACTAACGGCTCATTTGTAGCAATGTCGTGTTGGGTGATTGGGGGATTTCCTTGTCTAGGCATTGCTTTGTTTGATGAGTTATGACAAGGTGTGATGAATTTATAGATGAAGAAAATCATTGTCTGCTTGGTGTTCTAACTTGTCGTTATATAAGGGTCATGTTGGTTGAAACCAAAGGACCATTCCACCAATCTACCATGAATAGCCATGAATATACACGACAATGGGAGTAGTGACAGGTCATATCACAATTGAGTTGCCTCGTCTGGGAAATATGTTGCCCTTGCTATGAAAAGCTTTTTATTGAACGGGTCAGTTACAAACTGCTCCGATCAAGCCCTTCCTGATCAATTTTTTTTGATGATTTCTCAAGGGTTCTCTTAAAATCACATTTTGAACATATTGAGGGGCTCGGATCATCGCAATTCGATCGGAAAAAGGGAGTCCCGCACGGTAATTAAACTCGCGCGGGATTCCTCATTGGATATAAAGTGGAGTGGTCATATCACCTTTCTGTTTTCTTACCCGTGACCCTTGCTCAGTCAATCCACACATGTGCCAATTATCATTTTTCACTGTATGAAAATAAGTTATAGGCGACATGGGGGACAGTGAAGGGAAATGAGTCCGGTTCCCATAAAGGATTCCGCACGGGCTTACCGTGCGGGACTCCCATCTCCCAATCGAATTGCTACGATCCAAGCCGCTCGAAGTGATTACAATGTCATTTTAAGGGTACCCATGATAAATCAGCAAAAAAAATGATCGGGAAGGGCTTCATCCGACAAGTTTTTTATTCAACAGTTTAGTACAAAACTGCTCGAACCAAGGCCTTCCCGATCATTTTTTCTCCTAATTTCCCGCGTATATCCATAAAATCACGTTTTGCACATATTAAGCGGCTTGGATCGTCGCAATTCAATCGGCAAAGGGGGGAGTCCCGCATGGTAAGCCTGTGCGGGATCCCTCATTGGATATAAAGTGGATTAGTCATATCACCTTTCTGTTTTGCTTTCCCGTGACCCTTACTCTGTCAATCCACATATGTGCCTCTTTTATGAAATTAAGTTGCCCCTTCTTTGAATTTAAGTTGCCCCGTCAGGAATATATGTTGCCTTGTGTATGAAAAAAAAGTTTCACGATATACACTATGAGGGGGGCCAGTGAAAAGGTCCTTCCCCCTTTTCTGCATTACGGCCAGTGAAAAGGGCCTTCCCCCTTTTCAATATGTCTCAGAGAATCTCACTACAAGTCTTGGGGAATCTTAGTACAAGTCTCAGGGAAATTAAGAGGCCCCCCCCCCCCCCTTAATCTGACAAATATGTAGCCTTTAATAAAAATAAGTTATACACGAAAAAGGGCCAGTGAATGGTTTTATCAAGTTTCTGTTTTCTTACCCTTGACCCTTACTCTGTCAATCCCCATCCACATATGTGGCTCATGTATGAAATTAAGTTTTCCATTGTTTTCAAAATAAGATGCCCCCTTTATGAAATTACGTTGCCCCTTTTGTAAAATTAAGTTGCCTAATCAGACAAATATGTTGCCCTGTATTAAAATAAGTTATACACGACGTGTTGGGTGATTGGGGGATTTCCTTGTCTAGGCATTGCTTTGGTTGATGAGTTATGAGAAGGTGTGATGAATTTATAGGTGAAGAAAATAATTGTCTGCTTCGTTTTCAGAAGTCCTTATATTAGGATTCATTATGGTGGAAACCAATGGGACCATTCCACCAGTCTACTATGAATAGCCATGAATACACACACCTATGGGTGCAGTGACAGGTCATATCACAATTGCATGTTTTCTTACCCGTGACATTTGCTGTCATTCCACACATGTGGCTCTTAGACCGTATAAACGACAATTTTTCATTGAATGGTCATATCACCTTTCTGTTTTGTCAACCCTGACCCTTGCTCTGTCACTCCACCGGACGGTTGATTCGAGCCATCCAAAATTTATTTAAAAAATAAAATCGAGGGGGCCATCGCGGGAATCAACGGTATCCGAGGTGTGCAGGGTGCTTGATCCGACCACCCATTTTCCATGTATATACGACCAACCACCCTACACGGAAAACGGGTGCTCGGATCAAGCACCCTACACACTTGAGATGCCGTTGAATCCCGCGACGGCCCCCTCATTTTTTGTTTATAATTTTTTGGACGGCTCGGATTGCCGTCCAAAAAATGTTCTTACCCGTGACACTTGCTCTGTGACCCAACATATGCGGCTCCCTTTATGAAATTAAGTTGCCCGGTCAGGAAAAAACGTTGCCCTATATATGAAAATATGTTGCAACCTAAGATAGACGACGAGGGGTACCAGTGAATGGTCATGTCAACTAATTAACCTGTCTATATACACACTTGCTCAGCCATTGATGAAGCATTCAAAACAATTACGATATGGATCCAAACTATCCTTTTCGAAGAAGACTAGAGAAGGGAGAGAGTTCCGGTTCTCATACACGGGCACAACCACGTTCATGTACACGTACACCCCCACCTGTTGAACATCCAAACATACGGCATTCGTTAGGTTCGGCAGAAGATGACGAACTGCATCGTTTACTTGAAACAAGAACTATGAGAGTTCTCACAAACGGGGAAGTTGTGGAACGATCGATAGAGGAATATGGTGTATTACCAATCGAAGTGCCGCCACGAGTACACCCCACACCTGTTGATGTACCGAACAACTCCCGTTTCCGTCGTTTTCGACTACCAAGTGAGATGGAAGAAGGGGATGATCGTCGACATTCGCGGTTTTCTATTGTGGATGCTTGGTTGGCAGACTTTAAAGCAAGGAGTCGTGAAGATTTGCCCGTAAACCTTATGCGTGGGTACCGAGGGGTCATGTCGCACAATTCATTTCATAAGTGGCCGAGGACAGGCAGTGAACCGCCACCGCCAACGGTAAGTCCACGTGAAGATCAACGGCTCCTTCCTAGATTGGACTATGCGCTTGCTATATACGACAGGCGTGGCAAACGAATTTTTTTTGAACCTTTGTTGCAATACGATGCAAGTGAAAATGCTTATTTCAAACTAGATTGGAACCAATCTTCATTTGAGGGTGAAGCCGGTGATTTACTTAACTGGCCTAACATGTTTGTAAAGAGGAACAAGTTGGAAGCGAAATGTCGTAAGTACCTACTTAAGGTGCCTAAAGCACGGTCAGCACAGATGATGGCCGGAAGAACGCCAAACCGTCTCCATAACGACGTGTGCGAAAGGCTGCAAGTCGAGATTAATGTAATGTGCAGGCGACTAATCCGTCAAGGTCTGATAGTTAAGAAAGTGAGGGAAGCTGAACGGGATGGCTTCGACCCCAGAGAGTCTATTAGAGAAATTAAGAGGGATCCACAGTATGCATCCGACCCCGAAGTATCTGATTATTCAGATGACGAATAGGAGTAATTGTATTTTATGTCATTCTAGTAATTATAAATTGTGGTAGTATTGTTGTTGTTTTGTCACCCGTGACCCTTGGTCTGTCAATCCACGCTTGTGGCTCTTTTTTGAGATTAAGTTGCCACAGTTTATGAAAATAAGATGCCCCTTTTATGAAATAAAGTTGCACATTTGTGAAATTTTGTTGCCCCGTCAGGAAAATATGTTGCCCTAAGTATGGAAAAAGTTACACCACATGCACGACAATTTTTCAGTGAATGGTCATATCACCTTTTTGTTTTGTCACCCGTGACCCTTGCTCTGTCAATCCACGCTTGTGGCTCTTTTTTTAGTAGAAGTATACAATTTATATTACAATGAAGTTGTTCGGCATGTTGCATATTCATTTGAGCAATTTGTAAAGGTACATGCTGAGCGTACCAATGTTAGTAGTAAACGGAAGTGAGGGAATTGGGATAGGATGGAGCTCCTATATTCCGAATTATAGCCCAAGGAATATAGTTGGTAATGTGAGACATTCTATTTTAATGGTGAGCGAAGACAACAACCACTGAATCCTTTGATTTCTTTTTGTTTGGGTAATTTTGCTTGAAATAGAAAACGAGCTTAAACAAATGTACATCCTTCAAGGGGCATACCCAAGGAAGAAAAAAATAGAAAATCATAGATTAAGTTGTTTTCTCACCCGTCAAGGCTTGATTGTTTTCTCACCCGTCAAGGCCTGATTATTTTATGACCCGTGACCCTTGCTCTGTCAATATTTCATGTGGATCTTATATGAGATTAAATTTCCCCTTTTATCAAATTAAGATGCCCCTTTTATGACATAAAGTTGGCCCATAAGTGAAATTAAGTTGCCCCGACATTTGAACTTTTGGGTGAGGGGGGGCGGCATCACAGTTGCAAATAATACCTAACTACCAAAAACATGGGCTCCTCAACTCTTGATTCCATTGTAGTGAGATTGAGAAGATGAGATGAGAGGAGGTAGAGAGAGAAAGCTATAGGTTTGAAAAATGATAGATATCCCAAAAAATGGCCTAAACATGTATTTATATGCCCCAAACATCGGGGTACAAAAGGGGGGTTTTGGGGCTAGATCGTTTTGTTCCCCTTTTGTTTTTATTTTCAAACTTTTCCAGCGGCTACGGGTAGCAAGTTTTTGGGCTACGGGTAGCATTACCAAATTTACCAAATGCAAAGGTTCTGATCCCCGGCTACAGGTAGCACGTTTTTGGGCTACGGGTAGTGACTGGGCACATTTTGGCTTTGTTCCTTCATTCACCTGGATCCACTTCCAACTACTTCTACCACATCCATAACACTCCCAAATCACCTCACAACATTGAAGCACACCTTTGAACCACCCTCCAAACATCTTGTTACCTAAGTCTAAATTACCCCTGGAATGTCCAAAAGTCGGATGCAAAAATCTACAGAAACTTCCAGGCGCTACAGGTAGCACCGTTTTTGGGCTACAGGTAGCTGACTTGTTTTGCAATTTCGACACAGCTACTGATCACTGGCTACAGGTAGGACCATTTTGGGAGTACGGGTAGCGGCTGGACACAGCTAATATTCTCCTTTGTTTCTTCAGCCTTTCCATGCCCTTTGGCCTTCCGTTGTCCCGCACACCCCCCGAAGCTACAATTCATCCTTATTGGGGCACGTGGCGGAGTGCCACGTGCCCTCGGGTTTACGGATACCCTTAGAGTAGATCCATGGCGTCAAAACACGCCTTATTCACGTGATTCACTTGAAACAGCCAAAAACACACCTTCCATACAATATCATTCAAATCAAGCAAGTTGTGCCCATGTGTGTGACAAAAAATGTGAGAGATACGCCCTATTATTTACATTATTGAGGGCTTATCACACCCCACAACTTGGACTTTGGTAGTCCCTAGCAAACTAAATCGGAATAAAATAAATAAACTAAACAATCTCCCCAAATACGAGATATGATAACTATGCTCAAAATTAAACGTCGCAAGAGTCCAAAAAGATTCCTCATAAAATTTTCAAGAGTGATCCGTGCACAATACATGCCATGAACTAAAAGGAACACCCTGTGCCAGATTAAAAGTCAAAAGCACATGCTCCGCATGAAGTTTAAATTCCAAAAACTGACAAAGATACGCTATACTTTTGACACAATGAAAAAAAAAACAAAAAAAAAAAGCATCCCATGACGAGCGCTAGCGAGTAAAGCAATAGCAAGAGTTCAAAAGCTATGCAAGCTAACCAAAGGCACCGCAAGGAAAGAAGGGTAATTATTTACAAACTAACAATCTAGGAATGAAATCATGCTTAAACAGATAAAAATATCCAAAATGCACGCGATTCACCGGAGTTAAAACAGCGTATGTTCAGATCAACTAAGGACTTGAATGAGCAGATAACGACCGTTGCTCTGTCAAAACCGTTGCTCTGTCACAAGGGAGGACAAAAAGGGTGGTGGCCATAATAAAGCTAGTAGTCAACGGAAGTGAGGGAATTGGGACAAGATGGAGCTCCTATATTCCGAATTATAGCCCAAGGAATATAGTTGCTACTGTGAGACATTTACTTTAATGGTGAGCAAAGACAGCAACCAATGAATCCGGATAATTTATAGTCTTTCGGTAATTTATATTTAATAGAAAATGAAGTTAAGCGAATGTACAGCCTACAAGGGGCATACCCCAGGAGGAAAATAAAGAGAAACTCATACATTGAAAAAATTGATGTAAGGCAAGTGGCTACCTACATATATACATTTGTGGCTACAATAAGAAGGGACCGATTGGGCCATGGTAGCAAACACCAATGCAAGCCAATTAAAACTAACTACACCATATAACTAGGGAAATTTTAAAGCCAACATGGAATCCACATGTTTCAATGCCATATAAAAGATGGGAGAGGAACACATGGCAAACGAAGGGACACACAAAGGTGAAGTATTGCACTGGTTGGTATAATCAACAGGTGCCGGATAGCACAACCGTAGTTGGCAGCATCAGCTTGAAAAGATCGGCATCAGCAAAAGGTACTTTGCAGCAAACATTGTCAGCAACAGAACCGTTCAGCTGATATAGTAGTAGCAGAAAACAGCAGCATAGAACAGAAGCAGCAGGCTACACAAAACGTAAACACTCCATAGGCCCAGCACCAGCAATACAGTAGGAGCAGCAGGAGATAACAACCAAAAGAGCAGACAATACAACTCAATCCACAGCTGCAACATCAGCAGCACAACTGATACATCACAAAAGTGACAGGCAGCAAGCACGACAGATGAAAGAAAAATAGAGAGTGGTGGCAGCCCTTGGCTGATCAGCAAGTAATCAGATCACTACCAGTAATTAGCAGCCAAAGGGATCCGAAAGGTAGCTAGGGACATGCCCTCTACAAAAGCATAAACAATCCTGCACACAATCCACAGGAGTGTCACATACATGAATACCAGTGACCACCAATACCTTGTAATATCGAAGTAATAAATTTGAACAAGGCCAAATGATACATCTTGGAGAGTCCACATAGCGAGGGAAACAATGAAAAAACAGAAATGAAATTTGTAGAATACCATATCCGCTAACCACGGATAGGTTTCTAATTTTTTGAATGTGGTTCCTGAAGTGGGTAATGTTAACCACCATTCGCTGAAATTGGCTTTACAAAGAAACTACTATCATTCACAAGTCAACCTAATTAAGGGATTCATGTTAGCTCCTTTGAACATAGGCCCTAGGTCGGTCCAAAAATATTGACAACTTTGGTTCAATGCAAATAAGCGGGAATGGAATGCTCATTCTCCCGGATATCCCACATAGATTCATCATTAACCAAATAGGTAAATGGCCATTCCATGGTAAGGGTAGGGAATGGCCATTCCACCGTAAGGCTAGGGAAGAGACACTATGAGTTCCACTGCAAAGGGATACACCAATACAAGGAATAGTATCCGCACATATATTCCAACCTTTCCAACATGCATAATTCCTTCAGAAAAAGGCCACAACTAAGATGTCCATGCTAGGGTTCTTGAACACAATGTGAACATCTTCAAAACAAATACCCGTTAATAACATATTTTTTAATTCCCATGTTTTCATATTCTTCAAACCAGTAAGGAATTCCAACTATCTTAATCCCAGTTTTTCAACACCTAGTTTATTGGGGAAAGAAATACCATCCCAATATACTCAGAATTAGAAACAATTATATCATTCACTATAAAAACCAAGGTAAGAGTAATATGCTTACTTTTATCGGCGAGGGATGAGTTTGAATATCGAGTCTCGTACGCTGTTATTTTCATCCATAAAAAGATGAAGCAACAGCCTTTTTCGAATGCTAGGAATATGACCTTGTTGAAGTTCAGCAGACGGATATGTTCGACCATCCCAACGGTCAACAAACTTCATAACATAAATTCCACAATCATGGCTACAAAAAGAAAATTGAAAGACATGAGTAAAAGGCCCAAAAGAGTCACAAAATAAGTCTTTCAGGGAAGTTATGACTAACATGTTCGCTTGTTGTGGCACATCTGCATATTCAACTTTAAATTTGCGGGAATCATTTCGTGTCCTTCTACTTGTCTTCTTGAGGAGTGCAAATAGATTCTTTTGCTGTAATCGAAATTGAAAACAAGTTTGTAAGTATAATACCAAGTGCGCTAATCATGAGATAATGCATCAGATCAATAGACAGCTTACTAGAATGTCTACTTGCTCCATTTGATCCAAGTTTTGTGACTTGCGGTTCATTGAGTCAAGAATATAAACGCGTGACTCCACAAGGGATACACACACGCAATACCAATGTTCACTTTGAAGCACAGGCAAGAAAAGCTGAAATTAATAGGCCACCATTAAGTCAAAATAACATTGGGAGCACACATCATCCACAATAGATTATGGTATATATTGGGAATAGTTACGTACCATGTCACATTTCAAAACGTCATAACCTACTTTATCAGGGTCACAATCGTCCCGCAATACACTGCTGAACTCGTCACTTTGAGCATGAAGTAGATTGGACTGGAAAACAAAAATTCAAATACATCACAAATATAGTGAACAAAATATATATATATATATATATATATATATATATATATATGATCCATAATAAGATGGATATGTTACCGCAAAGGTTGGAGAGAAAATGTGACGTGAAGGGTGACCCTTAGTCGCTATGGCTCTTTCCTTCAACATCCGCCATTCCGTAAAAGTGTACATAACCTACGTGTAGTCCAGCTTATGACAGTTAGGCAACATTATGACATAAATAATACAAATTCAAGTAGAAAACATACCATATTAGACACAAGGCCCCTAGGTCGAAACGATTCACCTACTTCCTTGCGAGTAAGAGGCCACTTAGTCCCTTCAATACGGATCAACACCTCGCTGTTGTGCCAAAATAATTTGTTACTATACCAAAATTGGGAAAAAGATAGCATGGTTTCATAAATCTAACCGATGGTTTATCCTACAAATCATATGGTATGTCGGAAAAAAATAAATGTACCTTAAATCATTTGTCGGCGGTCCTGTTGTAAGATAGTTGATGATTGAATCTTCTTCTTCTGTAATTTTTGTTGTCTTGACAGAGGGTTCTGCAACATACGGAGATTTAATAGATGGACTCGGCTTCACGTATCTTCGACGTTTTCTCTTTGTGGGATCAGTCGAGATTGCCATTGCTTCCTCCTTTCGCTTACAAGACGCCGACCCATCTATAATTTTTGATGTCCCCCCCACCTCCCCTTCCTCCGCAATCTCATCTCCTTTCTCTTTAATCTGATCCCCCTCCTCCCCCTTCTCTTGAATCTGATCCCCCTGGTCCGCCTCCTCCCCCTCCTCCTCCTCATATTGATGGAGTTCAAAATTTCCACTGAATTGTGGCGAATGGCCTTCATCTTGTACAGGTTGTGCCCAAGGACCATCTTCAGGGCTTCCAAGTACAGGGCTTCCAATGACAGGCTCGCCCATAGCAGCATCCATTTCATGCAACTTTGTATAGTTATTCATAAATTGACGCATGAAATTTTCGTACATATCAATGCATAGCTGAAATGGTATAAAATAAACCAAAATATGAGCATATGTGAAAACTAATTGAGGCAATCTAAAAGAACCATGAATATATGAAATATCGAAACTAGGCCAATACCATCACCTGATTTTTCAAAGTATGGGGAGGGAACTGAGAAAAAACAGAATCCTCAATTGGCTTGTCTTCCTCCTCTTTGGAAATTCGAATGTCGATCAATTCCTTTGTCCATAAGCCAATTGGAGCCTGAGGTTCCTTCCCAATTTCAACATCCAATGGATGTAAGTCAAAATATATGACCTGCAATACAAATAAGTCATAAATTTGTACTTGCTACATAAACAATAATTTTTTATTCAAAGTGTTAAATAGAATAGTACAAAAATTAAGTAAACATACCATCAAAAGGAACAGACTACCACCAACTCCTTCCGCCTTCCGTCGACAACCTTTGGTTGCCCGAAGCTTATAATTTCTAATCTCGTTCGCCAACCATTCCAACACAAAAGCCGGCCACTTAAACGTCTTTAAGGTTTGAAGGTCGTCGGCAACCACCCCCGGGAACAATCTATTCCCCGCAACTTCCTTTGTGGTTGGGCACAGCAAGCATCCCAACGTAAATAGCATGTACGCCCTATGAAACTTCCCATCAGTATGCCCTTCCTTAATCACATTCTCCAATTTTAAGATTTCAACCCCCTTGAAACCTCCCTTAAAGTCCTCTTCAATTTTTTCCCTATGTGATTCAAGGCATTCTGTGGGCACGGGTGTTTCCCCTATTGGCATCCCCAAAACTCTGGCCACATCTTCTTCAATTATATGAACAACAAAGCCCCTCTTAAATTCTATGCTGCAAGTTTCAGGATTGAAACATTGCACCAAATGCATAGCAAAGGCTTTATGCATATGGCCACACTTCACGTCAAGTAATGTATGGAATGGATTAAATGCTTTAATTGCAGCACATTGGTCTTCAGTCAATGTACCAATCAAGGAAACAAATTTCCTAGGGGAACACCTCGTCTTTATAATCAACTGTAATTTCGTTATCACAAAAGGAAGCACACATTTCAGGTATTGGGTGGTCATTTTCTTAGTATGCAATATTTACATGTTAAAACAATAAAAAAGCAATTTGAGATAATGAATTAAATAGTTGTGTTAAAATGGGGCTATAATCAAATTGGATAAGACCACAATGAAAAATGATACATATTCAAAGGCATAAGTACCTATATATGGACATAAATGCACATAAAGGTAAAATCCCATGATTAAGCATTTCAACTCCTAACTACGGTACAAAGCATCGTTAGTTATTGACATACCGGCACTTTCTTCTTCTTTTTACTCTCCCCTTTACTCTTCTTCTTGTTCTTTGGACGGGGCGGACAATTGTCCCCCTCTTCTTGACTTGATTCGTCATCATTCACCTCCTCCTCCTCATTACCGTGCGGGCTGCTTGCTCCCTCATACGTTTCATCATACTTTTTTCGCCAGTATCCCTTATGCCACCATTCCGACATGGCTGCCATCACCTACATAGGAAATGAATATCAAAGAGAAGAATAAAAAAAATGGTAGTCATTACAAAAATACAAGTTCTTTCCTTCCGTTAATCCTAACCTCTGCTTGTTTTATTATATTGTCTTCTTTAAATGCTTTCTTTAAACCTCGAGTAAAATCCTTCCTGCATTTAACGATGAATTGGGTGGTCAATACGTAAGCGGGATAACAAAAGACATCAACTATCATCCATTAAAACTCACACATAAACAGCGAAACCACTTGGTTTCCGTTGCTCCTGATGTGAACTACTTCCCTCATGAACTATCGCACCCTTCTTGACCTGCACTTTCATAGGTGGAAGTACTGATTTCCTAGCTTTGGCCTTTGAACGTGCCATCATAGAGATAACTGCACATGAAACCAAGAAGTTTACGCATAAAACCATAATAAGAAACCAGTGAATTTCCCTCGCATATTTGGGCTGAGAAATAAAGTATCCCTTCGCACAAGGTTGAACAGAAATTCCCAGAAAATAAGACAAAATCCCAAGCTCTCGCATTGAAAAAACTGAGTGCATGTGAGCAACAAGTTGTTGAAGGTGACTTGTTGAATTGCCAGTAAAAACTATATCATGAACATAGACTAAAAGGATGGTAATGACAGAAGCAGATCGATAGACAAATAAAGAGTTATCACAATGACTGTTAACAAAACCATGTTGTAGAAGAAAGGCGGAGAAAGTACAATACCAAGCTCTTGGAGCTTGCTTAAGCCCATATAAAGCTTTGTGAAGTCTACACACATGATTTTGGCGATTAGAGTCAATAAACCCTGGTGGCTGTGTCATATAGAGCTCTTCTTCTAACTTACCATGAAGGAAGGCATTAGAAATGTCCCGTTGCTTAAGAGGCCAGTTATAATGGAGAGCCAAACATAGCAGAATCCGAATGGTTGGCTGTTTGGCCACACGACTAAATGTATCCTGAAAATCAACTCCTTCTTCTTGCAAATAGCCTTTGGCAACTAATCTGGCCTTAAGTGTACATTAAGGCCTATTATTTTCAGATGTTCTAACTCGTACCATCGAGCTTCACCGTGATGAGAGAACTGAGATTGGAGCTCAAAAGTTTTTGGTTTTCAGGAACGATGTAAGAAGAAGACATGCTTGTATCTGCCATGGGTGAGCAAGGATCGTTACTCGTCAGAGTTACAGGGCTTTGATACCATGAAAAGGAATTGAAATCTTTCTCATTCAATCGTAACTGATTACACAAGCACTGTATTTATACAACAATGTGAGATTAACTTGTAACTAACCTAACCACTACAGCTGTCATTTACTAGCAACTACTTAATGACAGCTCATACCACTATTAGCTAGTTAACTGAGCTTAACTAAGGTGTAACAGCACGTGTAACTGATCACATAACAGAACGTGCAACTTATTTTAACAGCTTAACCGTTTGCCCTTGTCTTCCGCTACTGTTGATACAACACTCTCATCATAGACAGCAGTGGCATCCACACAGCAAATACCAGTAAGAACTAGGGACATGCCCCCTACAAAAGGCCTGAACACTCCAAGGCCTAAACACTCCATCAGTACAAAGTGGGAACGAGAAATATTTACAAAAATATGATGAATAACATCGTCCAGAAGAAAAGGAATATTGGAACCGGTCGTCTCTAGGAATGCAAACTACCCTGTTACAAGTTGTATGAAAGACGCTTTGATAATTTCACTGTCTGGGCAATCTCCTATCTTGTCACCAAATCCCATGTGAAATGACTTGCTGAGCTCCTAATACAAAGGAGTGCCTTGTAAAACCCTATAACGACACCCTAAAGTACGTAGAAATATGGATGCCGAGGCCACTGAAACTACCACCTTATGAATGCCGCCTTAGGTCTATTGCTGCTTCGATAAATGCAACACTATTGTTTAGTGCTGCAATATGTAAATTGTCCCAATAGGTGTCTTTTAGAGACAGTTTTAACTGCCCTAACAGGTCATTTTTATTGTACTGTCTATATTTCTTTTGCCCCCAGGAGTATTGCTTGATCCATCAAAATGCAGTGAGTTAAGTATGGAGGAAAAAAAGAGAACTTCTTTATCAAGTATAAAAGTGGCGTCATGCCCCTAAAATGTTACCATCATGGAGCTGACAAGAGATTTTACAGATACTATGTGCGGAGATGGGAAAAGAAAGGAAATATACTGGCCTGACGAAGTAGAAACCCTTTTCAAAATTGTATCTAATTGTATCTAAAAAAGAATTCATAACTTCAGTTTCAGCACTTCAAACAAGGACACATCTTCATGGTAGACAAAGTAAACGTTTTTTATAGTTTGAGGGATGTTTCCGAAAAAACTCTTCCTGAAAATATAATAGTTGCTCTTTAAGTCACCTAATGTTACTCTTTGTAAGAACTTTTGTTACTCTCCATGTAAAAAAGTATGCCCTAGCCTGTTAAGGGCAGTCACCCATGTTTTAAACTCACTGAATGGCTATCCCTTTACCCTTGTGTGTTGGTCTGTAAAAAAGTATGCCCTAGACTGTTAAGGCCAATGGGTCTTGAGATTTTGCTCAACCATGCACAAAACAAAAACCATAAATAATGTAATGACTTATAAACCTGTCGAAAGTAATGGACGCAAACTGATAGTGCTATTTTTGTTTCGTGCAATATGAATACTCAACTGGACTCAACCTTCATTTCACTTCACAAATGGTATAGCGTCGGATCTGTATAGCCATTGGCTGCAATTGGTTGTACTATTATCATCCATAACTCAACCTAATTAAGCCTCATTTTATTTAACGTTCTGAAAATAGTCATCAAAATAAGAAAGGGATTCATGCAAGTTCTTAACATAGGTCCTACCTCGGTCCATAAATATTGACAACCTTTGGTTCAATGCAACTAAGCGGGAATGGAATGGTCATTCTCCTGGAATGGTCATTAAGACATTGGGGGTTTTCTAAAAGAACGACATAACATGGATATCCCATCTAGAATCATCATTAAGTCATCCAGTAGGAAAAATAATGCAACTATGGATAGCTTGGAACATGTCCTATAGTGTTTGCTGCAATATAACTATATTTTCAGCTCTATTTTGCTGGGAATTTGATTGTAATGGTTTGGTTTACCATACAAAGAAATACAGTGCAACGGAATGTCATAGCACACAACTCAAATTCCATTACTTTACAAGGAAAGAATCGAAGTCATAGTTTAGCAATCCCAAAAATCCCAACTTTGGCTATTAAACACTTCGAGTTTGCAACAGATACAAATACTCCTCACCATATATCCCCATTGTCTGCTTTTCAAAAAGACCATCATTTGGGTGGCTGGACCTTGAGTTACGCAATTTACTAAACATGCATGCAGTTAGCCTAATGGTAAATATGAAGTCAATTCCCAAAAGTTAAGATTATATGACCATATAAAGCTAGAACTCTCAACCTAAAAAGGAAATCAGGTCAACTTGCCACCAAAAGACATATGAAGAAACGAAAAATCTTAACTGGTTGTAAAATCACATATCAAGGATCTTCAATCGACTTGTTAATAAGCAATCCTCTCCTTAAGTTGGCTCCAAAAGAGGGACTCTAGTTTGCAAATCAAACTTGCCAAACCTCCGTACAAACTGGGAACGAGAATTATTCACAAAAATATGATCAAGGATAGTTACCATTGTGCTAGTAACTCCAACAGAAGCTACAAAACAATTCATTACTTCCAAGGATCTAAATGCTTACTTGAACCAAATTTATGTTAAAAATAAGAGGCATAAACCTGTTTCCTTATTCATAAAACCCTTTCCACTCCATTTCTTCCCTTTCCTCGCAAGTGGAGGGGAACAAATGGGACAAAGAAATGGCTACAATTTTTGTACCTCCTCACAAGTCCTCCATACCCTTCCCTCCCTGCCCCTCCTAAAAATCAACCCAAACACGCAACAACTATATTTTCACCTCTAACCCCTCACTACTCCTCCAAAGCCCACATTCCAAATGGAGTGTAGAGTGTTCTAACCGCGTACTTCATACATTCTGATGAGTCATGCAACATTGGTGCATGAGTAACTAAAAAAGGTTCAACCCCTATACAACATTCACAATCCTATAATTTACAAGTTGTTTTGGTGTAACTAATTGAAAGTGTCTCATATAGTCTCATACATAACCATCACAGAAGCCAATTGAATTACCTAAACAACAATCATATTCCCAATTTAGCACATAAGGCAAGCAAATGAGCACTAAAATTACAACTTTTCCTTGCACACTTCAAGCCTAGACAATTTCCTCGGATTTGAGTTTCAGGGCCGTCTGACACAATGACGTGTTGAGATATATGTAGGGAGCTGATGAATTACGGCAAGTGAATGGTTGTATGGAGTTTATGATGAGTCTTTTCCATTACGTAAGCTAATCAGTTATGTAAGCAGCCCCCAATGTTAAGTAACCTGTCAAAACTCTATTTTCTCATTTACTAGAAGACTAGTATCATTCTCCACATTCCAATTAATAATTCCCAAGAGAGAGACCACTTCGGAAGACCCAACATGCATTTCATCTCCACTTCTTACTGCTTCTTGTGACCTCACAAAATCTTCTTCGAGATCACATACTAGAGATTTTCTTAGCATTCACCAAATTGACCAGATTCCAATTTAGTACTAACCAAACCAACCGATTCAGGGTGTTTCACTTCAAGACAACATTTATTTATTTATTTATTTTGATAAGTAATTAATTATTTATAAAATTGTATTGCCACCCAAATACAAAAAGAGGCCACAATACAAAAAGGCCCTATACACTCCCCAAAGAGTGGAAAAGCTCAAACCAATCTAAAAATTGGTCAAGAGATGGCTGTTTTACATCAGTTATGGGTGTATTACAACCTTCGATTTGCAAGGGGATTTGTCAAGGGAAAAGAAAACGTGCGTGATTTTCCTACACCAATCAAAGGTAGTTTTCCTTACTTGTTCTTTCCCTCTACAATCTCACCAAAATCCAGGATTCAAACACAGCCCAACGGAATACTACAAGTAATGGGAAGAGGGAAGTTCTGTACCTGAAGACGGCTTGCCACGTTTTCCCTATACAAGATCACGCAGATTTAGGGCTGCTCTCTGGTCGTCGGTTCGTCGGTTGGCAACAAAGAGAGGAAGCGAAAGGGAGCAACGAGATGGAGCGAGAGAGCAACACTCACACAGATATGGGTTTCTCGATCTGGGCTTCGGTTGGAACAAAGAGAGGAGGACAGAGGGAGCAACGAGATGGAGGAAGAGAGAGAGAGAGAGAGAGAGAGAGAGAGAGAGAGAGAGAGAGAGAGAGAGAGAGAGAGAGAGAGAGAGAGAGAGAGAGAGAGAGAGAGAGAGAGAGATGGGGTTTCAGACTGAATTTGGGGGTGGGTTTCGTTTTGGGAGGGAATAGAGTGAGGGAAGGGGAACGACGTCGTGCTTAGGAGAAGGGGTATTTTTGTCCCAGTCTGTTTTCAATTCCATGTATTGGGAATTATTTTTCTCCTTCCCATGAGTTTTGAATTCCTAACAACTAGTCCATGAGTTGGGAATTAATTGCCCCTTCCTCCACTGTTCAGCAATTTCCCAAAAAAAAAAACAATCTGTCTTTCTTTTTCCGATAATCTCATATCATAACATACAAGGTTTTCGCATGTATCACTCGTTTCCAGTCATCTCACCAAATGTCCATGGTGATACCCATTCATTTGCGTGATTCCGGTCGTCTCACCGAATGTCCATGGTGATACCAGTAGTGTCAAGTCTGGTCGTCTCACCACCGAGTGGTGATACCCGTAGTGTCAAGTATTTGTTATGTCCATAACCTCAAACAGTCATTCATATCTCATTATGCTACAAACCATCAACCGTCACATACACCAACGAGTAGATAAGCACACACATTTCCATTAAATATATCATCATAACCTACGCAGCATATTGAACTCATAAGTAACTTTATGACTCGCTAATCACTAGCCTCTTTACTAGAATCTCATGAAGCGAGAGCTCAAGGAGTTTAGAGTGATCAACAAGATGAAATCACAAGAATACGAGTTACTATATTACCTTTTGGATCACTAGCCAAACTCACAACTACCCATCACACTCACCACAATGCCTCATATAACCTACGGTATACCTAAACAACCTTACTGTTCATTTCCATTTACAACGGTAGTAAGATTACCTTTAACGAGTATCTTAGGGGTTGGAACGATCAACAAATCATTGGAACCCAAGTAATCGAGTTTAGAGATGATTAGAATGTGATTGTAGAGTATTAGAAGTGATCTGGAATCAACACAATCGACGAATAATCAACAAAGATTAAAACAGTTTTTCTGAGCCATTGGTACCAATACCTCAAAAAGTAAGTATCGGTACCAAATCAATTCAATGAGCAATCAGAGTCAAAGTATTGGTACCTCAAAAATTAGGTATCGGTACCAAAGGTATCAGTACCTCAAAATGTTGGTATCGGTATCAATGCAATACAGCGAGCTATTTTGCAGAAAACCAAGAATGAGTACAAGGTCAAATTCCAACCAACTAAAGCACGATTTAGGCACATAATCATCACATAAACTCATAACAAGAGTAAGAAATCCCTACCTCAAGTCAAGGATCGAAACTCAAGCGATTGATCAAGCCCTAAACTCCGAAAACTTCAAAATCAACCGAATCCTCCTCCTCCGAGTGAAACCCACGAAATTCAAGCTCAACAACGTAGATAGAAGGTCAATCGGAGGTGGGGTTGTGTGGGTTTAGGTGGATTTTTAAGTGAGAGAGGAAGAAGTGAGAGAAAGCTGAGAGAGAGAGATAGATCGGGAGGTAGAGAGGGTGTGAAATGGGAGAATTTAATCTCACACACACACACACACACACACACACTTATATACTAGTTCCCACACAAATCACACTTGCACTCCTTCAAATAGCAATCCTAACACATTGACCCCAAATAAAATAAACTCAATAAATTTCACATTTTCCTCAATTTCTAATATTTATAAAATTTTTAAATAATATCCGAAAAATACGGGTTACATAACGTTATATGTGTAACAAAAAACATATTTTTTCATTTTTCTCAATTTTTTTATTGAACCTACTACACTTAACATTTAACGTTATATATGTGACAAATTTCTCTTTTTATTTTTTCCTATTTTTCTTGTATTGACTTTTTAACGTTATATGAGTGAAAAAAATTTCCTAACATTCAACATTATTTGTGTGGCAAAAATTTTCTAACATGCAACATTACTTTTTGCTTTTTCTTATTTTTAATCTTTAACGTTATATGCTGGTCCATACAAAACATATAACATTATATGTGAGTATTTGAATATCTAAATATCGCACACACAAAAAAACATATAACATTATATTTGAGCTTCTTCAACTCTGAATCTCACAAAAAAATAGAACAGAACATATAACATTATATGTGAGCTTCTGTAATTCTAAATCTCACAAAAAAACAGATATATAACATTATATCTGAGCTTCTGTAGCTCTAAGTCTCACAAAACATGACATATAAAATTATATGTTTTCAAAACAACATCATATCTTTTGAACAATATTATATATCTTAAAAAATAACATTATATGTTCACATATCATGCCACCATTATCCTTGTTTTTAGTCGCGTCTTGAATCCCAAGTGGAATGTTGATGAGGCCATAGGGGGTCGAGCTTCACTTTAAAGCATGTTTATAAAAAAGTGGAATAACGTTATATAATTGACTGAAACTACAAATTCCACACACATAACAAGTCGAAAATCCAAATTCATTCAAGATTAGTGCAAGAAATAGACTCTAACCTTAAATATCAAAGAGATCAAGATACGCGGTGAAGGAGATCGAGAAGAACTTGGTGGAGCTCCACTAGGTGTTCCTGGATATGGCGGCGTTGGTGGAGGCGCAGGGGCAACAGCTGAACAACATAGAAAGCCATATGGCGCATGCGAGCTTGTTCGTTAGAAGAGAGACCGAGCAGCTTTAGGAAGCAAGGGTGTACCAGAAGAGCTCTAAGAAATGGACTTGCATCGCCATCGGACTCAGGGCTTGCGTCCTCGTCCTTATTCTTTTCCTAGGCGAACGGTTCACCAGGGGAGGGGAGGAGAGAGAGGGGGGGAGAGGGGAGGCTTAGATCTGTTTTGTGATCTAAGGTTTCTCTCTCTATATATTATATAGGAGGGTTTTTTGGTCTTGAAAAATATCTCTTTTTAAGTAAATTGGAGTTATTAGGTTATGTAGCTATATTAGTGGACTAGATGGGTCATGAAATTTAGAAGTGGACTTAGTATGTTACAAAAATGCTATAGTGGACCTCCCACCAATTTTTTAATTAATACATGGGTTGGGTCTATTTTTTAATAGGTGTGTTTGGGTTTCTTAATAGGTCTGGGTTCAATTTGCCACCCCTTAATTTAACTGCTGATATCATCTTCAAATGATTAAGAGATGAACACTTTCCACTCCCTCCGGGGAATTCATATTCGAATGTTGAACAGCTCCAAGTGGTTAAAAGACTCCTCTGAGATATCTAATCCCGCCTTTCTCGGCAAAGCCATTCGGCTTTTCAAGTCACGCCTATAAATAAGTCTACTCATCCAAGAGAAGGAGACAGACGGGTACACATTCCAAAACTCTCCAAACACTTCCACTTCTGCTTTACTTTCTCCTTTTATCCAACAAAATATTGACTTAGGCATCAGAATTGTTTTGGTCAACATCTGTCAAGCAATCTATTTTGTAGGTCATTGGTCGAACACGAAGAAAAATGACTTATCACTACGAGATGTTTAGTTTCAATTCTTAGTGTCAACTCAGGAGTAAGAGGCGCCATAAGGAGAGTATGGAGAGATGGAGTATAGAGAGGAATTAATCCCCTAAGTCACGACTTACACAAGCATGAACCAAAACATAAAAACGTCTTGCAAACATATGAAATTTTTAAATGAGATAGTTGATAGCGAGAGGGAATAGTGAAGATTGCAAGCAACAACGAAAAGTTATTACATTACAGAGAATCGAATACTTTGGAAAATAAAACAAGTTCAACCAGAATCAAATATAATCATCAAGAGTCATTTCTCAAATGATCTAGTCCTAGTGCATCCTCAAGCACAAAATGTCTAACAGAAGGAGGTGGCTCCTCACGCTCCACAAATTCTTCCAATTGTTTTGCTCCCATCCTTGCCAAATGATCCGCACTTTTGTTTGCTTGCCAATAAATGTGCCAAATCGTAGAGCCCATTCGGTTGAGCCAACAAATCTTGAATCGTCAATTAGGGTTCGATATGTTTTGTTGCATTTGAACCCTCCTTGATTGGGTTCATCCATCCATCAAATCAGCTTCAATTATAACATTCATCATGCCTTTTTCAAATATGAGGGTGTTGCCCTATAAGACTGTAGTGCATTGTTGCACTACAGCATCCCCATCCTTTTGCAAATGCCCCAAAGTTTAGTTTTCAAGACCAGATATGCTTGTGCGTCTCCCATTAGTTGCATAGCACTTATTCTTCGGATCGATTCCTAAATAACCCACCGAATATAGCTTTGTGGTTGTTGAAAATGGATGACTTTCTTATACACCTTATATATGCCTAAAGGGTGGATAATAGGATTTGTTTGGTTTAAAAGAAGGGGAAATTAGCCATTGTTGGCACATAAATTTCAACCAAAATTTGATGAATATCATCAATGTATCATATGTTGGGCTTGCGGACTAAAAGGCATATAAAGAGCCTAAAAGCATGTTGACCCAACGAGCCCGCGAATGAACAAACATGTGTTGGCCCGACAAGCCTAACGAATATGTAAACCTGCAGAAGAAGTAGCAGGGCTACAAATCATGATTGACCCAGCGAGCCCATGAATCAACAAACACGTGTCGGCCCGACAAGCCTAACGAATGTATGAGCTTGCGAAAGAAGTGGTAGAACCATGTCATGTGGGCCTGCATTTCACAGGGCCTACAAATCAAATATTGGTTTAAATCATGTAGGCCCGCATTTCGCAGGGCCTACAAACCAAATATGGGTTAACGTCTCAAATCAAATAAAACGTAGAGCCCAAGAAAATTCTTCTGTGCAAGCAGAAGAATATTACAAGATGCATGTCATCTGATACAACCAACATTCAAAATTTGAAGAGGCTGAGAAGATATGATATCATCCTATCCTCTAGCAACAACTATTCAAATTCAAAGGAATTATTTGGCGGCCAAGCATCTGATGATGAAGGAAGCTCCTATAAATATGAGGTCCGTCATCAAAGGAAGGGGACCTCAATCTCAGATCAGACCTAACATCTCTCATCTATCTCTCATCGACCCCAAGATCTCAGACCTCAGATCTCATACTTCAACTCTTCATCATCACACTTCTTTTCCCTCAATGTAGAAAATATACAGAGAGAGAGAGAAGATATACCCCATTCAAGCAAAACCACTACAATCTACTACAACCAAGCAACCTACTCGCTCTATCACCTGCAATCTTCAGCAAACTTCAAAGATCAGTAATCGTAAGCATATTAAGTGATAGGTAAAGGGTTCCAATCCTTCTAAATGTAATGTATCAAATATTCTCTGTTTTGATGTAAACAAGGGTTTTAAACCCCAACCATCAATAAAATTAAATTATTCCAGTCTATTTCTTTTTCTTTATTCTTCATTAATCGGAGGTTTTACTTTTGTAGTATGTAATTAACGATTTGAAATCGAAATCGGAAATAGGAGCCTGCATATAAAAAAATCAACATCGTTCGTGTAGACACCCCAATTTGGGCTTCCAGATTAGTTTACATACAGTTTTTGATTCCCCGATGATGAAATGGATCAAGAACCCCCTGGGAATGATAGCGTGTTTGAGTTTTGAGTGTTTGCAAAACCCTTGAACCTAACCTAGCCTAAGCCACTTCAAAAACCAAAAACCCTACTGATGCGCCCCAGGGCGCAACCATCCTGTGCCTGGGTGCACCATTGCGTGCCAGACTCACTCCATCGCGCGACAGAGCGCCAGGGCGCACCATCGTGTGATAGACTCACTCCATTGGGCGATGGTCCAACCTACCACCAACCTTTCTGATGGAGGACAGTTGGCCACCAATGCAAATCTCAGCCAGCCTCGTGGACTGGCTAAACTCCTCTCCTAGCACCAACCAGATCCACCATCTCTCCCTATTTATACCCCCATGGGTCTTTCATTCAAATGGTTACCAAATTTTAAGCCCAAAGAAGGATTACACTCACAATCCTCCATTTTCACACTTCAACCATCCAAGAACAAAGCTTGTTCTTCCACCTCAACCTTTTCAAACACCTCAATCAAACCTCAAAGCTCGAATTCGTTTCAAACTCAACCAAAGGTATAGCATACCTACTGTCTTTCTGCTCTGATCCCTGAGGGGGGCTGGTAGGGTCAAGGCTGGTAATCAATACCAGTCCTGGTCCTAAAGCTGGCAAGGTTTCAAAAACCGTCATGGTAGGAACCGGCGCGCGATGGTCCCACTCTCTCGCGCGACACTTTGGTGCTACATGCGATGGACCGCGTGGGGATTGGTGTCCTACTATTTTGCATTTATGTATATATAGATCACTCTGCAAGCATGATAATAATCAGTTTACTGCTTTCCTTAGTATAAACTACTAGTCTTAGTTCAATATGAGTTTCTGCTGTTATGGAGTACCCCTGGGATCATTCTGGACCTGTCCCAGAACCCAGAAATGTGTAAACCAAGCACTGGTCTGGTTGCGCCAGGGCGCAACATCGCGCGCCAGACTGGCTCCATCGCGCGACAGAGAGCCAGGGCGCACCCTTGCGCGCCAGAATGGCTCTATCGCGCGATAGTCTGCCTTTGACCAGTGAGTGGCCTTGCACGGGTAGCTTGGCCTTAGGCCATTATTTTGTCCCCACACTGTTTATGGGGTGTTTTATTAATTTGTAAGGCTTTACAGCCTTTAAATTGTATATTATGCTGCCTATAAACTGCGTGATTTGTCCTGGGTGTGCACTGGTCCTTCCAGAGCCCAGAGGGTTTAAGAATAAGAGCTGTGGGTTTGAGCTCACCGGGGCGCGTGTCTTGGAGTTGTGCGCGCAGGAGTGAACAGCATGCAGTGACTTGTTCAGTGCATACTGGTTTCTTCCTGCGCACATCACTCCAAAACAGGGGCCTCCCAGTTTGTTTAAACTCCCATCGGAGTCTGTTTTCATCCTATACTAACTGTTCATTCATGCTATCTATCACATCCTGCAAACTGTTACAGTTTTAATCCCCGATTAACTGTTCCCCTGCCCTAATTGGCTAAAGAATTGATTAATGAAACAAAATCGCAAAACAAACATTTTTCGCAAATGCTTAAGTAGAGACCGATCTCCGGATTGGGCGAGAGGGGTGCCTTAAAACCCTTCCCCTCTCGAACCCAGATATGGCTATGACGAACTGGTTCCTTAACTTTTTCAAATCAAACAGCGCGGCAAGTGCTTCAAAATACGGTTCCTTGGGTGTCGGACCTTCAAACCCGAGTGGCGATTCTGTATTTTTCGCGAGCGCTTGTCGTCCAACTAAAAGCGCTCCCGCAAACCGGGATTTTCTCTTTATGAAGGGAATGGAATCCTTTCCTGAAAGAAAAGGGCATGCTGCCCACAGTTCACTTGAACAGTGGATATTTGAGATATGGATTTCGAAGCGTGGGTAAATTCTACGGTTCAAAATTTATGTCTACAAATTTCTGGCACGCCGAGTGGGACCTATTTCTCCTCCCATCTTTTGAAGAATAAAACAAACTATAAAACTCATTATTCTAACAGTGTCCCTTGCTTCAACAGATTTGAATGTGGAAGTTGCAATTATGAAGGCCAACAATGGACTCGATGTGAAGACACCAATGAATCCTACGACGGGGATTCAAAAATTTTGGAGGGATGTGTTAGTCTCTCCCGCACCTGCTTACTGGAAGGCTCCAGAGTGAAAGCTCTTAGCTGTCTCACCAGAAGTTTCTCCTTACTGGAAGGCTCCAGAGCGCAAGCTCTTGGTTGTCTTACCAGAAGTGCCTGCTCATCGGGAGGCTCCAGAGCTAAAGCTCCTGGATGTCTTACCGCGAGCTCAAACAAACAATAGCACTTCGCTACTCCAAAAAGCTAAGAGCCTCAAAGGGGTAGCCAAAGATCTGTTGAAGGCTACCAAACAATATATGGCAGTAAGAGCAACAAGGTGCTCGTGGGACTTCCTTGGAAAAGTGAAGGATGCTAAGGAAGCAATAGCAGTCGCTGTTATCTTGGCCAAGGCCCGTGCAACTCCAAGTACACTGGGTCTTTTGATTACACAGGTGGAGCACTCCATTATGATTGCAGAAAAAGCTCAAAAGAGGGCATTTGTGGAAAACTGTTCCATCATCAAGAATATTGGCAAAGAGATGATCAACCAAACCCCAAATCATGCTAATTCATTAGCCCAACCAAAAGTGGTGGATTCGTTGACTCAACGAAAGATTGGGAAAGAGATGATCAACCAAACCCGAAAATCATGCTAATTCGTTAGCCCAACCGTAATTTGTTAGCCCAACCGAAAGTGGTGAATTTGTTGGCTCAACGAAAGATTGGCAAAGAGATGATCAGCCAAACCCAAAATCATGCTAATTCGTTAGTCCAACCGAAAGTGGTGGATTCGTTGGCTCAACGAAAGACCAACAATTTGACGGCCTTGCCGAATCGTCGACTCATGAATCCAATTGTGAGAAACGCCGCGTCAATCCTAAAAATCCAAGAGACACAAGTTTTCTCTTCCATGCCTATAGGGGTTCGGCCAAAAACCCCACTAAAGCCTCAAACCCAAAGAGACAGAGGCAGAGGAGGAACAAAACCCTCAAAAAGGGAGAACAGAAGTCTATAGCAGCCAACGTTATGAGAGCAATTGAAAAGGTTCTTGGTAGTTATAATGACGAGCTTGAGTATTCCATAGAATCAAGTGAGTCAAAGTTGAACTCTTCTAATGTGAAAGGGATTCTGTTTCCACCACTACGAAGGAACAATTTGCCGAATTGGTCGAACAAGCAAAGAGAACTGCTACCTTGATGCCTATGCCAGGGACAGTAACAAGGTTTATGGTCAAGCAAGAACAACCAAAGGGATTAAATATAAGCAAAGGGGATGACTCTGTCTCAGTGTATTCGTCATCCCCCGCAAGCAGTAAATCATGATCCTCCACAAGAAGCCCAGAAGTGTTACAAAAGCCGTTTCGGTGATGGTGACGGAAGTGGGTGATGAAGAAAGTTCAAACCCTCAGCTATTAGAGGAGAAGATAGCTTCGTTGCAAGAATAGCTAGCAAAAAGGGACCAACTCACTTGGTGGAACAGATCAAAAGTTTGCAAGCCCAAGTAACAGAAGGCAAACAGAAAGCATCTGCCTTTGAGGAGGGATCATTCGAAGTCCCGAAAACAAAGTTTACTGGGGGCAACGGACATTTCTTCGTTGATCTGATGAGCAGTAATGTGAACCCAATGCTGCTCATGGCCCTGATCGATGACATGGTGAAGAAGCAAGTAAAGAAGGCTAAAGAAAAGGATGATGAAGGCTTTCGAATGATTACAAAGCCCTATCCAGCATGGGTGGATACCGTTCCATTCCCACCTGGCTTTTCCCAACCTGAATTCAAAATGTTTGGAGGAACGGGAGATCCTAGACAACATATTGCCCATTTCCTCTCACGATGCGGGCCAATAGCACAGAATGAAGCCTTGTGTTTACAACTCTTTGTGCAATCTCTTGAAAGTTCTGCATTTACCTAGTATTCAAATCTCCCTGAGTTATCAATCCAAGGTTGGGATTTCATGGTTAAAGAATTCCTCAAACAGTTCTGCAATACCCAAAGACGTGTTGGGGTACCAGAACTCATTGAGACCAAACAACGAGATAACGAACCAGTCACCGACTTCATTGCAAGATGGCAGGCTTTGATGTTTGCATGCCCCCAAAAGTTCACGCAGTTGGAACTCATTCGTATGTGTCTCAACATATTTTGACATGAGCTTTCTACAGCAGTCATGGCTCAGACCTTTGAAGGGTTCAATGACTTATGTACTTAAACACATGACATGGAACTACACTTGGGCAAACGAAGAAGGCCGAGGGTTGTAGATAGGCTTGAAACCTCAGCGGCTATAATAGTTGAAACCAAGAAAAGAGTTCCAGTTGTGATTGGGGCGCAAAGACCGAAGGGAACTAAAAAGGTCACCATGAAAGAAAGATTGGAAAAGAAGTATTCCTTTACAGATGACTTGGTAGAAGACATGTTCGAAGACCTCTTGGAGCAGAAGTTGATTACGCTCCCCGATGTGAAAAGGCCGCATGAAGAAGGCAAGAAAATGATCCAAAGTATTGCCCATTTCATTGCCTTATCAGTCATTCGTTAAAAGATTGCTTTGTCTTGAAAGACAAGATTCAATAACTTTTTGAGTCAAGGGTTATTGAGCTTCCCCCTCCTGAGAAAGTGACAGCAAACCCAATTACGGCCGATGACGATGAAGAAGGTGAATGGGTTATATATCAATCAAAAGGAATGAAGAAAAGACGACGTTCCTCATCTAAAGCCAAGGTGCCCCTTGTTCCGAAAAGAACGCGAAAGCCAAAAACGTCCAAAAAGGTAAAAAAAGGACCAAAGTGAGTAAAAGCGCGAGTAATAAGAAGAAGAGCCAAAAGAAAGCAAAGCAAGTGAAGCTTGTCCCCGATGAGCCTTTGAAACAATCCCCTTGCATTACCATCACATTTGAAGAATTTTTCCCTGAAGAATTTCAATCTCCAGAGCTAAAAGCTTATTTTTTTTTTTTGGATAAAACAGCATGAAATAGAAAAAAAAGGCTAACCGAATATACAGCCTACAAGGGGCATACCCCAGGAGGACAAAAGAAAGAAAAGAAAGAAGAAAAGAAAAAAGAAATGAAAATTGAGGATGCCTATGCCAAGTGGCTACATAGACTAGTGAAAAAAGAACCAAGTGTTTCTTGCTCATCTATGTAGAGGAAGAGAAAACAACATGAGTTGAGTATAATGAGTTCAGTACACCATACAGCTCCAACAATGGTAAACCATATTAAGAAGAAGATAGATGAGGCAATAACCCAAGTCCCATGCCTTAACATCATTGTTAAAAGTGATGATGAGGAAGAAGAAGAAAGCAGTGCTTCAAGTCCAATTCACATACCGGATTCCCCCATTGTGATAAGTGAAGAAAGCAGTGCTTCAAGTCCAATTCACATACCGGATTCCCCCATTGTGATAAGTGACGATGAAGAAGAAGGAAGCAATGCTTCATGTCCGATTCATATAGCTGATTTTCCTACATCACTAAATCTCGCGGTGGGAGAGTTCGTGGTAACCCCTAAGGCTAGAGTGACTCCTGAAAGGACAATGGCTTCACCAAAGTACTCCCATGTACCTCCTATGCTTTATATGAACACTCCAGAGTATGTAGTAAGTCCATCTCAAAGAAACATGGGATACGGGACTCGTGAGAACTTCTCGAAAGCGGCTCCGTTTTGAAGATAAGAAGTTGAGCCTATCAGATGACGAGATGTGGAAACATTCTACTCAATCCCCACATATCCTCGAGTCATCCGTAGACTCAGACTTCACTCCCAGGTACCCTTCGCCAGCGAGAACATACGATGGAGAAAGTGTGTCTAGTGACCATTTTGATTTTTCATGCAATGTAATTTCGGTGGATGTGAATTTTCAAGATGCGGATATACAAATCAGAAGTTGTCCAGAGGATGATGAAAAAGCAAGAGTTTTTGCTCGAAAGGATGGAACAAATCAAGTGAAGGAAATTATAGCTTTGAAAGAGGAAAAGTCCAGAATTCCCCAAAACTATGCGATTGGTGGCGAACACATTTTAAATCATCCATATCCTGAATGGATTGAAATGGTCTTATTCCCAAGAGGGTACTCCATACCACATTTTCCCTTGTATAATGGAGTTGGATGTCCAAGGCGCCATTTAGTGCATTTCCTAGCACTATGTGGAAACACAATACGAAGTCAAGCACTACTTCTGCGGCAATTTGTACTCTCGTTAGCAGGATGGGCAGCTGATTGGTGTTTCAGCCTTCCTCCCATTTCAATCCTTGATTGGGACACATTGGCAGAACGGTTTTATAAGAGGTTCTACACACCATGGCCAATGGAACTTGAAATGTGGGAGCCATTACAAGATGAAAGTGTTTTTCAAACATATGAGTTGCTAGAACCGTGGAACAGAAGCTTGAATCCGCGTTGGACCAAAGAGACATGGGAAGTATGAGACCTAGAGATTTGCTCCCTCTATGGGTTTAGCAAATACCGTTTCCTGTAGGATACGAGCTCCCAAATTTCTCTATCTATGAAGGGTATGGTGATCCTGAAAAGCATATAAAGCTCTTTTTGAGACAATGTGGGGAAACTGCTCAAAATCAAGCGTTGTGCCTACGACAATTTCCTCTTTCTCTAGATGGGATTGCATTTGATTGGTATTGTTCTCTTGCTGGGTTTATTGTACCTATTTGGGAGGTCATGAAAAGTGCCAAGCACTCTTGGGAGAACAATCTGACAATGGGGTATAATTATAGAACTCGTCAGTTTCATCCTCACTCTCATCATCCTCATCCTTCATCTCTCCTTGCGAGTCCTGCTTTGATTCCCCTCGTGAATGATTAGATGCCGAAGCTAAATATTCTGAAGATGAAGATAAAGGAAGGCTAGGGGCCTTTATGCTTGCTTTAACTCTCCCCTAGACAAGCAATTCACGTCCCTTCTCAAATATGTTTAAGATAGCTGGTACATCTTTTCCTTCTAAAATGGAATCTTTGCCCTCAAAGAGAGAATCAATGTAAGCTCTTAAATAGTCCAAAGAGGAAACAAACTATTGTGAGGAATGATCAAAGTTCTCAGGAAACATAATCTCCAATGGGCAAATCACGGGCTCAGGATTCTCAAACTCAAAATGAACGGGTGTACCACAGAAATGGCGACACTTGGACTCCAAAATCTTAAGAGGATATCTTCTTGAAGAAGGTCTCGCTGCTTTATCAGGACCAAGTAACATACCAGAAGACTTTGAGGATCTACCAGAAGAAGAACGTCTCGGAGTTAAAATATCTGGTTGAGACGAGGAAGGAGTATCAAGAATGATCGGAACAACAATCTTCTTTATTCTCTTCTTTGAAGTCTTAGGCTGGTTACTTTGTTTTTCGTTTCAATTTTGGGGAAAATTGAAGAGCAACAAAGGAAGAAGCTATCCACCAACGAGCATAAGGCTCTGTTACAAATGCGAGATGTCGAGTTGACGGAACATTCGTACCTTTACGCAACATTTCGCACCAATAATAGAAAAATGTGGCAGGATTGGATTGTCCATGGCAAAATGTATCTAAACTTCTCGGGCAAGCTTGACAAAATCCGAACTGACGGGCATATCGACTTGGGGCATAAGGCTCACTAAGAAAGAAGAGCCCACCTTGAATGTTAAGATTCCCGGACGGAGACATATTAGATAGCTAAGGAGAGAAGAAGAAATGTCTTTATCATCATGAATCCTTCCCTTAGGCTCGTCATCATGAGTGAGAGCCCTGAAAAAATAGTTATCCTGGGAAGCTAAAAATTGTTGCGCATAGGGCTCTTTATTTAAATAGAAATCACCAGTAGCCTGAATGCCTATAAACCCAAGATATGGAATGAGCCAGTCAATGACCTTACCATTTGAAGGATTGCCATGAGAATAAGTCTTTGGAAAGTAAATAGACATCCATCCAAAGAAATATTGAAAGGGCCCATAAACAGATTTCTTTCCTGGAATAGAAGAGTTAGCCACTCTATTAAAACAGTGATAGAGGTATGCAAGGACGGGTATAGCCAAGCTACATAACAAACCCCTTGCCATTTTGCTTGCCATTACGAATGTGGACGAACGCACTTCGTTAGAAGAGTGCGGGAGCACAAAACTGCTAAGCCAACTGGCAAGAAAACCAGCATGGTACACTTCGTCAGAAATATTTTGCCTTTGCTGAAAGAAATCCGTGTGAGACTCTACGAAGTAGGAGGACCAAAGACTTAAGTTTTTGGATTTTTCCTTGTTGGCATATATATCAAATAAAGCACGGCATGTAGAACGAGTCCGATCAGAATAGAGGACATCATTCGTTGGAGTACACTCTTCATAAAGTCCTCCTAAGATGGGTAGGCCACTAATGCGATGAAGATCCCATAAAGAAAAGCCCCCATATGTTGCATGAAAAGTGTTGGTATCCGGTGACCAGCGTTCGAGAAAAGTCTTGAACACATTTATATTTCTTATATATGAAAATTGGGAAATATAAATAGCGGAATAAATGCCAGCCTTTCTAAGATAGGAGCAAAGGAAGAAAGTACGTCCCTTAACCAGAAAAGCCATATGGGCTCTTGAAGATGCGAGGAAGTGCCACGAATGTTAAAAGAAGAATCCCACTCGACACCTTCGTTCTTCATCTTCTTAAGAAGAAGAAGAAAATAGAGCCGGAAACTGAATCATCTACTTTGCTCCTAGAAAAGGGACGGAGCAACGAAATATGAGATGAGCCTCGATCTTTAAAAAATCCTCTTCTATCTATCTCGGAGCATTTTCGCATCCCACTATAGATCAAGTCGTCAATGCTGTCAGGAGGAATATATGGACATCTTTTTGTTGAGGTCAAACTATCATGAATAGACTGGTGTCTGGCAACTTTGGGGCCAGATTTATCTAGAACATCTTCATGATTACAACGAAGGTATTCGAAGTAAAATCCATAATATTGAAGAAAAAAAGAGAGGGGGAAATCAATTCAATCTGCATAATATCTTCCAACAAGGACGAAAGCCCTCGAAAGCCCTAAATGTAATTAGATCTCAACAAAAGCCCTCGTGAGAAAGTGTCAAGTATAGCTTCAAACCCATAGAAATGGGATCAACACAAGCCTTTGGGAGCCGGAGCCAAAAGGAAGCTCCTTTGAGAGCCTCTAAAGACAAATAAAGAATGTTCTCTCCAATAGAATCTTGGCAATGCAAAGATAAAGCCATTCAGCAAAGCCTTCTTCAAGACAGATGTTGAACCCTTTCACAGGAATTTTCTGCAAAACCTTTGAAGGAGAACAAGCCAGGAGAATCCTCAAATTCAATAAAATGACCAAACCTCTCAAAGTCCTTAACAAAGACGAATGAGAGGAGAATCTTTTAGAAAATTCAAGGACCAGTTGACAATATCCTCAACAACAAGGGGATCAGAGAAGAGTCCACATGGGTTTGGAGATGAACCTGACACAAGCCTCTTACAAGAGACTAAAGCCAAAAGTGACAAAAATTCCCCGAAAGGAATTAGAGTCCATGATAAGGAGCATAAGTACATAAATTGAACCGAGTAACAACAAATTTGTTACCTTACAAGCGGCGGCAAATAGAGCTGCACAAATAGGTCCTGAAAATCAAGACAAAAGCGAAAAAGAGTGGCATTAAAAAGAGTCTTATGGCAGTAAAAAAAAAAACTGTGAAAGACTTGGCCTTTTCTTTTGGAGAAAATATATTCCAGTACAGTACACCATGCATGCTGTGGGAAATTATTCTTCAAACAAGGGAAAGTTCAGTTCTGACATTATAAAAGGAGGAACTTGATGGAACCTTGAAAGAAAGATGGTTTTGGTGTTAACCAAAGAAAGAAAGGTGTGAGTCTGGAAAAGTTGTTTTAACATGTCAACAAAGTAGTTTTTTTCATAAAAAAAAAAAAAGGACTTGTATAGCTACAAAGTCAGAGAAAAAGATTTGCCGAAAAGAGAAAATTGAAGCAAATAAATGAAAACTACTGTAGCAAAAAAAAAAACAAAGAAGAAAAGAAAAAGCCAATTTACTTGAGCAAGGAATCTGTAAAAGCGAGAAAGGGAAAGACCTGGTATTTGCTTGATGAAATAAAAGAAAAAGGAAAAGCATCAGCAAAGGAAAAAGTGTTGTGAAAAGAAAAGAAACTGAAGTTTGAGGAAAGAAGAAAAAAATTCCTTATCGCAAAAGATGAAATCTGTAGATGTGCAGAATTTTTTTTTACAAAGGTAGCTCTATATATAAGAGGCCAATACAACTTCTAAATGAGTTAGGTCTCTCAAGAAGCCTTAATAAAAGTCAAAGACTCCTATAAGGGAAAAGTCGAAGCTTTTATTGGAGTTGTTGGAGCTTTCATATTAAAAAAATCTTGGCATTAATCTGATAGGCCAAGATAAGAGTCCAAGAATGGGACAAGACAAAAGAAACAAGTGTCCTTTTCAAACTCTGTTGGAAACAAGAGTATGCAGATTTTGGAATCCTATTGTGATATGGATTTATACATAAAAGAACCAGTAGAAAGAAAGAAGTTGCTGGATAATTTATAAAGTCCTACTTCAAATATATTCGCAAAGAAGGAAAACTGAGAAGAAGTCCTACTCAGACTTGGATTCTTAGCAAAAACAAAAAAACACACACACACACAAAAAAAAAAAAGAAGAAGAAAAAGCTGGAGTGAAATATTGGGCTTGGTTCACACCAAAATACCAAAAAAAAAAAAGGAGTGGCTTGTAGATATAATGCTCTCAAAGAAGAAATCATACAAAAAGAAAGGCCTAGGGAAAAGGCTTACAAAAAAAATCTACACACAATATATACGGTATATAGAAATACTACCTGAAAAAGGATAGCCCATGCAAAACCCCAAAAAGGAGACGCCATATAAAAGCTTATGAAAAAAAAAAGAGAAGTCAATACAAAAAAAATAAATAAAGTGCTAAAAAAAATGGCCGTTAACAAAAAAGAAAAAAGAAAAAAAGCTGCATGCCTTGCAAAGTCAAAAGATCAGGCCACTGAAAGCTCAAGTTCAAGTAAACAAGGACTCAAAAAAATGAAGCTTATTCAAGATATGGAGACCATTTTACTACAAGAAGTGCCAAGAGATCGTGACTCGTACAATCAAAACTTGCTTGCACGATTCACGAGGGGCATTTGTTGGCACATAAATTTCAACCAAAATTTGATGAATATCATCAATGTATCATATGTTGGGCTTGCGGACTAAAAGGCATATCAAGAGCCTAAAAGCATGTTGACCCAGCGAGCCCGTGAATCAACAAACATGTGTTGGCCCGACAAGCCTAACGAACATATAAACCTGCGGAAGAAGTAGCAGGGCTACAAATCATGATTGACCCAGCGAGCCCACGAATCAACAAATACGTGTTGGCCCGACAAGCCTAACGAATGTATGAGCCTGCGGAAGAAGTGGCAGAACCATGTTATGTAGGCCTGCATTTCACAGGGCTACAAATCAAATATTGGTTTAAACCATGTAGGCCCACATTTCGCAGGGCCTACAAACCAAATATGGGTTAACGTCTCAAATCAAATAAAACGTAGAGCCTAAGAAAATACTTCTGTGCAAGCAGAAGAATAACAAGATGGATGTCATCTGATACAACCAAAATTCAAAATTTGAAGAGGCTGAGAAGATATGATATCATCCTATCCTCTGGCAACAACTATTCAAATTCAAAGGAATTATTTGGCGGCCAAGCATCTGATGATGAAGGAAGCTCCTATAAATATGAGGTCTGTCATCAAAGGAAGGGGACCTCAATCTCAGATCAGACCTAACATCTCTCATCTATCTCTCATCGACCCCAAGATCTCAGACCTCAGATCTCATACTTCAACTCTTCACCATCAAACTTCTTTTCCCTCAACGTAGAAAATATACAGAGAGAGAGAGAGAGATAGAAAATATACCCCATTCAAGCAAAACCACTACAATCTATAACCACTAAGCAACCTACTTGCTCACTATCACCTGCAATCTTCAGCAAATTTCGAAGATCAATAAGCATAAGCATATCAAGTGATAGGTAAAGGGTTCCAATCCCTCTAAATGTAATGTATCAAATATTCTCTGTTTTGATGTAAACAAGGGTTTTAAACCCCAACCATCAATAAAATTAAATTATTCCAGTCTATTTCCTTTTCTTTATTCTTCATTAATCGGAGGTTTTACTTTTGTAGTATATAATTAACGATTTGAAATCCAAATCGGAAATAGGAGCCTGCATATAAAAAAATCAACACCGTTCACTTGAATAATGGATATTTGAGATATGGATTTCGAAGTGTGGGTAAATTCTACGGTTCAAAATTTATGTCTACAACCATAAATACGATAAAATAGTTTTCATTTAGGAGAAGGACGCCAGCAAAATAATTTTCAATAGAAGTCCTTCAACTTTTTGAGTTGTTGAGCTATAAGACCAAAACATGTTTTCAAGAACAAAACTACCCTAAGGAGGTGGGGTAGGATATACCTTAGGGTTTAGACACTTTCATAAGGTTTTAGGATGTACTTTCATATTATATGGTTTTAGTGGTTGAGGAGCGTTCATAGAATTAAGGATTGTAAGCACTTACATAAGGTACCTTAGGGTTTTAGGCACTTTAGTACCCTAGGGTTTTAGGCACTTTCATTAACTTTCAGGTCTTAGTAACCTTTCATTAGTTTGCAGAAAATGGTATTTTAGTAATCATGCAGCACACTTGTCCTCATGTTGATTGTAAAAGGCGCATGTCTTTGAGCTCAAAAATATAAATATGTGGCCAGTAAAATTATTGTTAATTTTTATCAATTTTTTTTTTTTTTGTGGTTCTGTGAGAGGCGATTGGTCATAGGTGTACGTATGGATTAAATAGGAAACTTTTGCCTTGTTCTTAGGTTTCATAGTATTAAGGAGATAGTCCTACAAGTAGACTAGTGCAATTAAAGGGAGAGAAATATTTTGAGGGCCATGAGTGATTTTATGTGATCAGGTTAATGGGGGAGGTGTAGGGGTTCGATTTGTCGGGATCTTAACCGAGGTTCAGGTTAGGTTCCTTCCTTTGCTGCTCCGCGCTCCTGTTGCTGGACCTGCAACAAGTCACTAGGGCTGGAGTAACCCAGTGACCCTCCGACGATCAAGTTAGATCTCAGGAGAAGAATGTAGGCCTAGGGTTAAGGAAGAATGACATACCTCTTCAGGTGAGTATCCCTTTGTATTTGTAGACCTAGGTTTACTTGACTTCCAAGCTAGCACGTGGAAGATACGCTCGGATAACCGCCCGGGGTGATATCAAATGTGACGAGAGGGGCAAAGCGGTTACGGAACACATGGCCAGATCTGATCCCAATGATTACGCCTGCCGCACAATCCTTGTGGGCCCCATCTAGCGTAACTACTTCTCTTAGGGGGCTTCGGGAACACCGGAACAGATACACTCCGTACTGTTGATAATTACCGAAGCATAAACAAAAGTCTTGTCACTGAGCGATAAACCGAACAGCATGTTGGAACCATTAGCTTTTACCAAGTTGTGGGTCAGACCCTCACGGGGTATCGATTCGAAACATTTTGGCCATGTTACTGAGACAAGAACCGATGCCACCACAGTGGGCGCAAATGATGCTCCCTAAAAACGGGGCGTTGGTGGTAGCCATTCCTTTACTTAGGGTAGCTTTGGATTAAGAAATCAGTTGACTAATTTTTTTGTCTTTTTTTATTTATTTTTTTGTATTTGTTTGTTTTGCGTTAAATTTTTGTGACTTATTGATTCATCTCGTCGAAAGGAATCGAAAAAGTAAAAAAGTATGATCAAAACTCATTTTTTTGAATAAAGATAAAAATAAGTCAAAAAGACTTAATTTACTTATTTTTGTCTTTTTTAAAAGGGAAAATTTCATGTAGGCACCCGACCTTTGACACAAATCACACATAAGCACCTGATCTTTTTTAAATTTCATATAAACACCTAAACTTTCTAAAAATTCATCAATTCAACACCTGACCTTTATTAAATTTCATATAAACACCTGAATTTTCTAAAAACTCATCAATTTAACATCTGACCTTTATTAAATTTCATATAAACACCTGAGCTTTCTAAAAACTCATCAATTCAACATCTACCATCACCATTTCGTCTAAAACCAAACAGGAAAAAAGTTAAGTGCTCCAATTTTTTATTTGTTTGAACCAGTGCGAAAATCTTATTTTTCTGATCATTTTATTTAAAGAATCATAATTAATTTTTTACTCTAAAGCTCTTATTAGTCTGCTTTATGAAAGTCATAGAATCAAATATCTCCTAGGGCTAACTAACGAAAGCCTTAGAGTCAAAAATTAATTATGATTTTTTAGGATAAAATGATCAGAGAAATAAGATTTTTGCACCGGTTTAAACGGATTGAAAATTAGAGCAATTAATTTTTTAACCATATTTTTTAATATATAAACGATCTATATATGGTTGAAAAATTAATTACTCTAATTTTCAATTCGTTTGAACCGATATGAAGATCTTATTTCTTTGATCATTTTATTTGGCTCTCATTAGATGACCCTAAGAAATATTTGATTCTACGACTTTCTTAGGGCTGACTAACGAGAGTTTTAGAGTCAAAAATTAATTATGATTTTTTAATATAAAATAATCAGAAAAATAAGATCTTCACACCGGTTTAAACAGATTGAAAATTGGAGCACTTAATTTTTTTAACCATATATTTTTAATATATAAATGATCTATACATGGTTGAAAAATTAATTACTCCAATTTTCAATCTGTTTAAACCAGTGTGAAGATCTTATTTTTCTGATCATTTTATTCTAAGGAATCATAATTAATTTTTATTCTAAGGCTTTTGTTAGTTAGCCCTAAGAGATATTTGATTATACGTCTTTCTTAATGCTAACTAATGAGAGCTTTAGAGTCAAAAATTAATTATGATTCTTTAGGATAAAATAATCAAAAAAATAAGATCTTAGCATTGTTTCAAACAAATAAAAAATCGAAGCACTTAATTTTTTTTTTCCGTTTGGTTTTAGACGAAATGGTGATGGCAGATGTTGAATTGATGAGTTTTTAGAAAGCTCAGGTGTTTATATAAAATTTAATAAAGGTCAGGTGTTAAATTGATGAGTTTTTAGAAAGTTCAGGTGTTTATATGAAATTTAATAAAGGTCAGGTGTTGAATTGATGAGTTTTTAGAAAGTTCAGGTGTTTATATGAAATTTAAGAAAGGTCAGGTGTTTATGTGTGATTTGTGTGAAAGGTCGGGTGCCTACGTGAAATTTTCCCTTTTTAAAAATTTATGAGTTTTGATTAAAATTTTATGTTTTTTCAATTTCTCTCACCGAGACGAATCAATAAGTCACAAAAGTTTGACGCAAAACTAACAAATGCGATTTTTTTGAATAAAAACAAAAATTTGACTTTTAAAGCCAAATCTACCTTTAGCCTAATGCCAACACTTAGCCACCACTTTTGTCGTCAATCACAATCAAGAACCTTAACCCAAGTTTACTTCCAATAAAATGCTTAACATCATTGGATTCCGCAAACGTCCGAAGTGATCTCCCAATTACCTTACGTACCATGATCCAACGTCAATCATGTTCACAATATGTGTATGCTTTTACCTTATCAAGTTTAATCATTAACAATTGGACGAGATAAATTTAGTTGTCAATTAACTATTTCAAGGTTCGAAATTGCATATGTTAAAGAGATCTTGATAATTTGGCTACAATAATTGCATTTTACCATTGATCGATCATCTTTGAAATTACTTAGTGTCACGACCCAAATCTAAAGGATTTGAATATCGTGACCGGCCAGTGAGTCTGTCTCACCAAGGGCCTCTATTGACCCTCTTTTCCCTTTTTCCTTTTTTTTCAAAAAGAAATAACCATAACATTTATGGAAGCCTTCTCTAATAATCAACAACCACTATTTATTCATTATGCTAAGATCAACATAGGCTACATTCTTCTCTTATTCATTACATAACCATAACATAAGCTTAATAACATTGATACTTGGCCTGCCCTTCTAATCCTGATTACTTGAAAAAGGAAAGATTTCAACAACATAAGCCACTGCTTGTGTGAGATTATGAATTACTAGAGTTACATGAGCTACCATGGAATTCTTTCTATCAGAGAAAAACAAGAACCATAAATTCAATTTTTCATGGCTTAAACTGTAACCAAAACCATAACTTCAGTTTTTCATGGCTTAAACTGTAACCAAAATCATAACTTCAGTTTTTCATGGCTTCAACTGTAACCAACATCATAGGCAAAACCATATATACGATATACCATCCAACGATTACCGCCAGTAATGAGGGAGCGACCCCCAACATAACATGATGAATTGATCAATTCAGTTGGACACCTGGCTGTGCCCCTTTTCCTTTCCGTCCTTATCACGCCATTCCCACTAGTATCTTTAATGTCCCCTAGATTTAGGGACATCGTTCGGATGTATCGATAATACCTTTTCCAATAAACAATTCAAAACATTATTGTAAAGACCCGATATTTTTCATAAAAAAAAAATATTATTATTATCAAAACAAAAATATTATTTTTGCTCATTAGTTTATTTAATGTAAAAAAAAAATTATTTATATCGTCACACCAATTTTATTTCTATAATCGATTGTGCGTGCGCGTATCCGGCGAGAAATTTTCCTAGTGTGTGCATGTGTTGCACCAGATCATTTTTCCAACCCAAACCCATTTCTCCTCCTTTTCCATTTCATACTTTCGGCTGAAACCACTAAAAAAAAAAAACAATGATAATTTCCTCATCCTCCAATCAAAATTCGACAACACAACTTTGTTTTTGGGTTATTATCCCCCATGCAAAACCAACCCATTCCATTTTATTTTCCCCAGCCGGCAGAGAGAGAGAGAGAGAGAAAGAGAGAGAGAGAGAGAGAAGCCACTGCCGTGAGCAAATCGAGCCACCTCACCATTGAACTTCTTCTCCACTCCATTTCCTTCATCACCACCGTAACTCTTCTTCCTCACCCCACCGCCGGAGCTACCATCTTCATCCATCATTCCACCATTCAAACACCCATTAACCACCACCGAACCAGTCATAAAACCAGCCCCGTTTCAGTCCAGAAACTAGCTCCGAAGCAGCCCCATAGCCACCTTGGATCGGCTCCGAAACGGCCCGGAAAATTTACTCCCAAAGCCAGTCCCAAACAGCCCCAAAAATAGCCCGTTTCCGCCCCGAAACCTCCAACACTGCAGCCATCACCACCGTGTACCTCCATCGCCACCGATTTCCGAGCTCACCACGGTACACCTCCATAACCACCGGGTACCACCACCAGCTGGCCATCACCACCACTGGAGCCATCTCCACTGCCGTGCTCACCCGAGCTCCACCGCCGCTCCGACCCGCCACCGAATCTCTCTGAACTCTTTCGCCAGGCGAGAGGTAGTCCGAACTCACCTCCCTAAATATATATATATATATATATATATATTATATTCCGTATTGATTGTTTGTGTTTTGATATGAAAATAATCATACTCGATGTCGCCGGTCGAGGTCCGGCCGAAACCCCGTTTGTTTTTCCGGAATATAACGGCCCTGGAATTTGAAATGGAAATGTAATAATTGCAGTTTAGTCCTTCAAGTTATATTAGCTTATAGATCAAACCCATGAGTATTAAAAACTAATATTATAAGCCCCAAAGTTAATTAGTTTCGATTAAATCCTAGTTTTATTGCGATCATGAATAATTTTGGTACTGACAATACACCCGAGATGATTAAAAGTAAATGTAGATTTTAGTTTTGAAAAGGAAAAGAGAAAAAGAAGAAGAAGAAGTACTTGGTTTGTTTTATCGCATGATTTCTTTTATCACATGATTAAATGTTGTTAGCATGATAATTATGTTTATTTAAAATGTTGGATTGCATGATACTTTACTGTACCTGTAGAATGGACAAATAGGTTCCTGGGGTGATATACAATTAGAGGATCACATAGACGTTGATAAGTAAAGGATAAATGGGAAAGTGATTAAGTCATGGTTTTAAGATGGGTGCTAACAGAGACCCAAGTCGTTTAAGAAACGAAGCCCTAGGTAGGGCACAGTGGTGATTGGCGGCGAGAACAGATTTGGTTCCTTCCTTGTGTGGTTGCGTCGACTGTAGATCCGAGTAAATAACTTGGTAGCTATCAGCGGGACACAACAAGGAGCTGTCTGAATCACACTGGGTTGTTTAAGAAACGTAACCCTAGGTAGGGCACAGTGGTGATTGACTGCGAGATCAGATTTGGTTCCTTCCTTGTGTGGTTGCGTCGACTGTAGATCTGAGTAAATAACTTGGTAGCTATCAGCGGGACACAACAAGGAGCTGTCTGAATCACATTGGGTTGCCTTACGCTGGAGGTTAAGGGTAGGAACGGTTCTGTGGATAAGATCCGAGATATCACTTAGGTTGAAGAATAGTAATAAAATGATTGATTGTTCTCGTTTATGTTATGTCAATGCATTTCAATTATATTATATTGCTTGTAAGTTATGGGTTCGGGTGGATTTTGGCTACTGAGCGTCATCGCTCACGGTACTACGTTGCCCTGGTGACTCGAACGCCAGGTACCGAAGATGGAACAGAAGTGTCGTATGATTCGATCAAGTTCAATCCTATTGAGGAAGAAGCTGAAAACCTTGGTTTCCATGCGCATAGTTGCTCTGATTAATTTAAGTTGACTTTATTTTGGAAGCTTCTAAGTTTACTTGAAAAATGTAATATTTTGACTTATTCAAAATAGTTGTAACATAATGACATATGCTTTTGAAATTGTGATGTAGTAAATTTATGAATTTCTTTTGTGAAAATTATCTTTTTAAATATTTTATTTATATCTCCAAATTTTCGGGGCGTTACAATTATAATTCCACGGTATGTTTGCTACAAAAGAACTTTATTGTTAAATAACCATCAGTTTAAAACATAAACTTTATAAAATTCATGTAACAAGGATAATTCATAACTCATATTTTGTTCCGCCCGACTTGGCTTATGATCAACTACTTCGAATGACTCGAACCTATTTCTTTTCCTCCTCTCCTTTCTTTTCTCTCTTTCTTTTCTTTATTTACTTGGTGGAGTGTGTGTTGTGAGGTGGTGAGGTGATATGACTGTGGTATTTATAGTAGAAAAGTTAAGAGAATAATCCAAGTATATTCCTTTCTTAATTAACCTTATATGGAATAATTCCAAGGATATTCTTTTATACCCAAGCATATTCCTTTCTTAATTAACTTGATATGGAATAATTCCAAGGATATTCTTTTATACCCAAGCATATTCCTTTCTTAATTAACTTGATATGGAATAATTCCAAGGATATTCTTTTATGCCCTAAGCATATTCCTTGAATAATAAAAATCTATGGGTTTGATGCCGAGAATATTCTTTTGATATTTAGGATAAAATCTAGGGATACCTAGAATATTCTTTCTCCGGATTATTCTTTATAAACCTCACAACGTTCCGTCTCGCGATCGACTCGTGCCTCAAATTTGACACCGCGATGCGCCATTTGGGAGAATATCTAAAAATCTTTTTAAGAAAACATACATAGGAAATAAAAATTAATAAGCTTCAAGTCAAATATATTTTCTAAATCCTAACGGTAAAAAAGTTCGCTAAATGTTAGCTTCTTATTATTTTATTTTTACCCTTTTTGTCATCTTGTGTGTGTGTGTGTGTGTGTGTGTATATATATATATATATATATATTTTTTTTTTGTTTTAAAAGTCGGGGTGTTACATCCTCCCCACCTTAAGAAGTTTGGTCCTCCAAACTTGGTGAAACTTAAGAGTTAAACGTAGTGCGATCATACCTTAATCAAAAAACTCTGGGTATCGTGTTCTCATGTCATCCTCTTTTTCCCACGTGGCTTCTCCACCAGAATGGTTATCCCACCAGAATTTAACAAGTGGAATTATTTTATTTCTTAGTTGTTTTTCTTGACGATCCATGATCCTAATTGGTCGCTCTTCATAAGTGAGGTCCTGCTTTAGTTCTATTGGTGGCAAGGCTAATACGTGCGTTGGGTCTGACACATAGGGCTTTAGCATCGATACGTGGAAAACGTCATGGATGTTGGCGAGCTTTGGGAGTCAAGGCTAATCGGTAAGCCACCGGTCCTATCCTTTCTATGATCTCAAATGGTCCAACGTAGCGGGGGTATAATTTCCCTTTCTTTCCGAAATGCAATACCCCTTTCATTGGTGAAATTTTTAGAAATACCCAATCTCTTTCTTGAAATTCCACTTCTCGTTTCCTCGCATCCGCGTAATTTTTTCTGACGGCTTTGAGCAGCTTCTAATTTTTCTCGAATGAGCTTGATCTTTTCTGCAATCTCCTGAACGATATCAGGTCCAGGTAACTGTGTCTCTCCTACCTCTGTCCAACAAGCTGGGGACCTACACTGCTTGCCGTACAAAGCTTCAAAAGGGGCCATACCAATGCTTGCTTGATAACTATTGTTGTAGGTGAACTCCGCTTGTGGTAAATATTCCTCCCAACTTCCTTGGTAATCCATCACGCAAGCACGCAATAGATCTTCTAAAGTTTGAATTGTTCGTTCTGATTGCCCGTCAGTCTGCGGGTGGAAAGCTGTACTGAATCGTAACTTTGTGCCTAAGGCCTTTTGGAAGCTTTTACAAAATCTGGATACAAATCTTGAGTCTCGGTTTGAAATTATAGTGACTGGTACCCCATGCAATCGAACGATCTCTCGAACATAAAGAGAAGCCAACTGATCCATTGTATGAGTTGTACATACTGGTAGGAAGTGTGCCGTCTTAGTAAGTCGATCCACGATCACCCATATCGAATTATTACCCTTCTGTGAGCGCGGCAAACCAACAACAAAATCCATTGTAAGATTCTCCCATTTCCATTCTGGTACAGGCAGAGGTTACAACAATCGTGCAGGCTTTTGACGTACAACCTTAATCTGTTGACACAAAAGGCACCGACTTACGAAGTCAGCAACGTCTCTCGTCATGCCCATCCACCAAAAGACTTTCTTTAAATCCTGATACATCTTCATGCCTCCTGGATGGATGGAAAGCTTGGAGTTATGACTTTCTTCCAAAATTCGTTGCTTGATATCTGAAACATTAGGAACACAGATTTAACTTCGAAATTTTAGCATATTATCTATTATCTGGAAGTCCGGATGCGATGCTGCTTCAAGTTGTTCACGAATTTTCTGCAACTTTGGATCGTTTTTCGGCTTTAATTTTATTTCCTCCAATATTGCTGGTTGGGCAATGATAGCCGTACAAATGGCATTAGATCCTTGAATTACCCTTTCAAGACCCATTCGATCCATTTCTTCCAATAAAAGTGGTTGCCCCGTGATAATGTGGTTTAAAGCTCCTGTTGTCTTACGGCTCAAGGCATGTGCAACAACGTTGGCTTTTCCTGGATGGTACTGGACTGCAACATCGTAGTCTTTAAGCAATTCCAACCAGCGGCGCTGTCTCAAATTCAGGTCTTTCTGCGTAAAGATGTACTTCAAACTCTTATGATCTGTATAAACTTCTCATGATACCCCATACAAGTAATGCTGCCAAATCTTCAAGGCAAAAATTATTGCAGCTAACTCCAGATCGTGTAGGTAGTTCTTTTCATGAGGCTTTAATTGTCGAGAAGCGTAGGCTATGACCTTTTCGTGTTGCATTAATACGCATCCCAACCCTTGCTGGGATGCATCGCTGTAAATTGCAAATCCTTCGGTTCCTTCTGGCAGTGTAAGAACGGGTGCTGTTGTTAGTCTCTGCTTCAGCTCTTGGAAACTATGTTCACTCTTTTCTGACCACACGAAAGGCTCCCTTTTCCGAGTAAGCTCTGTTAACGGAACGACAATTTTAGAAAAATCTTTAACAAATCTTCGATAATATCCGGCCAAGCCCAAGAAACTACGAATTTCTGTTACTGTAGTTGGTTTTGGCCAATTTACGATTGCTTCCACCTTCTGAGGATCCACTGCAATTCCGCCACCGCTAATGACGTGTCCAAGAAAGACCACCTTGTTCATCCAAAATTCACATTTCTTGAATTTGGCATACAACATTTGGTCTTTCAGCATACGCAGAACAATTCGTAAGTGTTCTGCGTTTTCTTATTCATTTTTGGAGTAGATGAGGATATCATCGATAAAGACTATTACAAATTCATCCAGGTATTGCTTAAATTCCCGGTTCATCAGGTCCATAAAAGCTGTTGGTGCGTTAGATACCCCAAAGGGCATGACTAGAAACTCGTAATGTCCATATCAAGTTCGGAATGCCGTCTTCCCTATATCGTCTGCTTTCACTTTTAGCTGATGGTACCCCGAACGTAAATCAATCTTCGAGAACACGCGAGCTCCTTGTAACTGATCAAATAGATCATCTATCCTTGGTAAGGGATATTTGTTCTTAAGTGTTACCTTATTTAGCTCCCTATAGTCGATACATAGCCTCAATGTGCCATCCTTCTTTTTAACGAAGAGCACAGGTGCTCCCCATGGCGATGTACTTGGCCTAATAAACCCCTTGTCCAACAGTTCCTGCAGTAGGGTTTTTAACTCCTTAAGCTCAGCTGGAGCCATTCGATATGGGGCCTTCGATATTGGCTGGGTGCCTGGTATGACCTCTATCTTGAACTCGATCTCCCGGTCTATTGGAGTCCCTAGTAAGTCATCCGGAAAAACTTCCGAAAACTCTCGGACTACTGGAATATCTGCAACCTCCTGGCTTGTTGGGGTTAATATGATGCTATAGAAGAATCCCCGGCATCCTTTCCTTAGCAGTCGTCGAGCATGAGTTGCGGATACTAGGTATGGAGGCGAGGATACTCCGACTCCTATAAATCGGATCTTCTCTCGTTTTGGACTATGGAGCTCGACACATTTGTTAGTACAGTCGATTGTGGCGTGGTTGGCAACGAGCCAATCCATACCAAAAATTGCATCAAAATGATTCATCTCAAGCGGTATCAGATTAGCATGCAAACATATATCGTCAAAACGCACATCGCAATTCCTATAAATTGTCGTGCAAACTACTCCTTTACTCATTGGTTGTGAGACTAACAAGTTGTAACCGAGAGGTTCTGCTATCTTGAACATTTTTGTGGTAAATCGTGGTGAGATAAATGAGTGCGTTGAACCAGAGTCAATTAAAGCATAGGCGGGTATCGAACAAATTGATACATTACCTGCCACAACTTCTTCGATGTTTCGTGGGTCTCCTGGCATAAGAGCGAATGCCTTCCCTTGCCTTTGCCTGCCATCATTCTGCTGCCTTGGAACTGTTTGTCCTTGCCTTTGCCCTATTGTATGTCTCGAGTTTTGCACATTGAACATTGCCATCCTGGGATTAAGGCAGTCTTTTCTTAGATGTCCTACTTTACCACAATTGAAACATCCACCTGTTGCCCTCATACAAATGCTTGAGTGGGGTTTCCCGCATGTTGCACATAATGGTAGGTTATTGGTTGGTTTTCCAACTTCAACTCCCGTATTTTGCTTTTTGAAGCTTCCTTCTCCAGATTTCTTTCCACTATTGAACTTTTGGCGCTTTCGATTCTCAAAGAACCTTTTGGACTCCTCATTCTGTTGCTCAACCAACAAGGCCCAATCAACAACATCGGCATATGTGGGAAGCCTCATCGGGCGTACCACCTTCCGAATTTCAGGCTTCAAGCCATCCTCGAATTTACGGGCTTTCTGGTTCTCCGTTGCCACCATGTGAGGAGCATACTCGGCCAAATTAGTAAATTCGGCTTCATATTCTGACACACAGTTGTCAGGACCTTCTGTTTGAGTTGCTGGAACTCGGTGCATTTAGCATCTTGTAGCGACTGCGGAACATACTTTTCTTGAAACACCACTAAAAATCGAGTCCATACCATTCTCGGTTCCGCTTCCTCTTTCATTGCTCACCAACGGTGTGCTTCGCCCTCCAATTCATAACTGGCTAAACCCACTTTTTGAGTTTCGCTACAACGCATCACTTTGAAAATCCTTTTGATGGACTCTATCGAAGCGTTGGCTCGAGTAGGGTCCATACCAACGGCGAATGTTGGCGGCTTCAATTTTAAGAATTCTCTTACATTTAGCTCCTCCACGGGTGGAACTAGGATGAATCCATTTTGCTGATTGTGATTCGGATTCTTTGCCGACTGTTCTTCGGGTGATTGGCGTGAAACTCCTCCTACTGATTGATTTAGCGGAGGTGGAGGGGTTTGTTGTTGTCGCTGATTCTGTAGTACCTCAATGATCAATCGCTCGAGGCGATCTAAACGGGTATTTTCTGTCTCGGGTTGCTCAACGTCTGCCATGGCTAACTCTACAATTTATTATAAAAGTTTAGTCCTCGTGATTAGTGATAAACTAAATCAATGCAACTTATAGCCTTTCCCAAGTGTTGCCACCGACAACTATTTTCCTTTTAAAGGAAACAGCAAGAGAACAAACATATATGAGTTAACACTAAAGTTAATCCAACAATTAAGAGTATGTAAGGTAATATTTTCTAGAATTGCAAGCAGTCATTTATTTTTATTCCAAGAAACCCTAAGTCAGGAATCTAGTCTATCGCTATAAAGCTAAAAATTGTATTTTCCCATTTCTATCTTTATTCCTCACCTATTATAAATTAACCATTGCTCTGATACCAACTCTGTCACGACCCAAATCTAACGGATTTGAATATCGTGACCGGCCAGTGAGTCTGTCTCACCAAAGGCCTCTATTAACCCTCTTTTCCCTTTTCCCTTTTTTTTCAAAAAGAAATAACCATAACATTTATGGAAGCCTTCTCTAATAATCAACAACCACTATTTATTCATTATGCTAAGATCAACATAGGCTACATTCTTCTCTTATTCATTACATAACCATAACATAAGCTTAATAACATTGATACTCGGCCTGCCCTTCTAATCCTGATTACCTGAAAAAGGAAAGATTTCAACAACATAAGCCACTGCTCGTGTGAGATTATGAATTACCAGAGTTACATGAGCTACCATGGAATTCTTTCTATCAGAGAAAAACAGGAACCATAAATTCAGTTTTTCATGGCTTAAACTGTAACCAAAACCATAACTTCAGTTTTTCATGGCTTAAACTGTAACCAAAATCATAACTTCAGTTTTTCATGGCTTCAACTGTAATAAACATCATAAGCAAAACCATATATACGATATACCATCCAACGATTACCGCCAGTAATGAGGGAGCGACCCCCAACATAACATGATGAATTGATCAATTCAGTTGGACACCTGGCTGTGCCCCTTTTCCTTTCCGTCCTTATCACGCCATTCCCACTAGTATCTTTAACGTCCCCTAGATTTAGGGACATCGTTTGGATGTATCGATAATACCTTTTCCAATAAACTATTCAAAACATTATAATTCCACGGTATGTTTGCTACAAAAGAACTTTATTGTTAAATAACCATCAGTTTAAAACATAAACTTTATAAAATTCATGTAACAAGGATAATTCATAACTCACCTTTCGTTTTGCCCGACTTGGCTTATGATGAACTACTTCGAATGACTCAGACCTATTTCTTTTCCTCCTCTTTTCTTCCTCTCCTTTCTTTTCTCTATTTCTTTTCTTTATTTACTTGGTGGAGTGTGTGTTGTGTGTGTTGTGAGGTGGTGAGGTGATATGAGTGTGGTATTTATAGTAGAAGAGTTAAGAGAATAATCCAAGTATATTCCTTTCTTAATTAACCTTATATGGAATAATTCTAAGGACATTCTTTTATACCTAAGCATATTCCTTTCTTAATTAACTTGATATGGAGCATATTCCTTTCTTAATTAACTTGATATGGAATAATTCCAAGGATATTCTTTTATACCCAAGCATATTCCTTTCTTAATTAACTTGATATGGAATAATTCCAAGGATATTCTTTTATACCCAAGCACATTCTTTTCTTAATTAACTTGATATGGAATAATTCCAAGGATATTCTTTTATGCCCTCAGCATATTTCTTGAATAATAAAAATCTATGGGTTTGATGCCTAGAATATTCTTTTGATATTTAGGATAAAATCTAGGGATACCTAGAATATTCTTTCTCCGGATTATTCTTTTTAAACCTCACAACGTTCCGTCTCGCGATCGACTCGTGCCTCAAATTTGACACCGCGATGCGCCATTTGGGACAATATCTAAAAATCTTTTTAAGAAAACATACATAGGAAATAAAAATTAATAAGCTTCAAGTCAAATATATTTTCTAAATCCTAACGGTAAACAGTTCGCTAAATGTTAGCTTCTTATTATTTTATTTTTACCCTTTTTGTCATCTTGTGTGTGTGTGTGTGTGTATTAAAAGTCGGGGCGTTACACTTAGGTTCTAATCGAAGTCATTACTCAAGACTTGCTCGATAACCAAACGAGCCTAAAAGTATGGCTCGTCATTTAATAAGTGAATTAAGCTCGAAAGAGCTAACCTTGAGCTAGTGAGGGCAAAATGATTTGGCTGCATCTCTAGAAAGCGATAATTCAATATATGTCTCGAACCAACACATAATTTTACTCTCGATCACAAAATAATCATGGTTGGCCAGAAGTGGAACTTGGAACCCTAACAGGTTCGTACCACTCTCCTGATAACAAGTTGGGACTCTTGATCTGGATATTCTTGTATGCGCACAGCAGCTTACTTTTCGTGGACAGTCTGTTTGGGCTAAATTAGCTCAATCAAATGGCAAATGATTGTGTGCGGGCGTGCTAGAAAAGAATTAACTCCAAAAAAGAAATTATTCTTTTCAAATTGATTTGAAACAACTAATTTAAATCAGGCAACTGTGTTATCTGTTCGTTACCTCAACTAAGAGGATTTTTCCTTAAGGTATCAACCAAATAAAAGATTGACGCTCTTCAAATCAAAAAAGATGATTGAACACAAACAAACCTAAATCTATTCAAAGGCAAGTTTGTATGCAAACACTCTTGAGATTTTATCAAGAATAATGCAGAAATATAAGTGCACTGAATCTAATCAAAAGTGAACTTACAAACGACTATTCTGTGGTAAGAAAAAGCTTAAAGAAAAATAAGAGAACTTGAATTTAATCAAAAGTGGTCTTACATGCAAATAAGCCTTCAACTTACAAAAGATCCTATTCTAAACTAATCTAAGCACTTATCTACGATAAATCTCTGAGCAATCATTTTGTATGAATTGTTAGATGATACGAATTTTTGTCGGGGGTTCTCTCTTCACTTGCTTCTTTTATTTATAGACGATGGGTTTGCCTTCGATCTCCATTTCCCACGTTAATCCCCACGTTCTGCTCGAACTGCCCATTTCCCCCTCAAATCGGTTAAGAGGGGCCTTCGAACAATTACTTTGATACTCTCAAAATTCTTCTCTCTCTTCATGCTTGATAATGGTGTTCGTGGCTGCTTCCTGGATCGTGGTACTCCTGTTTTTATGCAACGTGGGTTAGTGTCACACGACTGGCCCAAATGATTCCCTGCAATCGTGTCGAACTTCCGTTATAAATCAAGGCAGTAGTGTCACCGTTCGATGATCCTAAGGATTAATCAACGGTTAAACTCAACCATTTCTACAATCATCCCTCTTTGGTAACCAAACGTCGTCGGTTCCAATCAAAACGATACCGTTTAGTACTAAAATAACATCATCATTAAACCTCGCAATCTTCTGCATCCCGGGTCTAATTTAGACATGTTCTGATTGGTCAACGCGTTATTTGGTGTCACGTGTAATTTTCTCATTGGGTGGCATATTTTAGGATGTAAACACACACCCCGCATTAACATCTTATTTAAGATAAATAAATGTTAATGGCACATGTATTCTGCCCATGTCCCTTCAAATACGGATGCATGGTGCTTAAGAGAGATTTGTTTCATGCACGTCTATTGAGCTTCCCAAAGATAGCTGCAATTATTTCCCTATAAATGGTAATCAATGTTAGCGTTTTAAATGAATCATATCGCTTCCTAAAAACCCTTCGAAATCAAGCTTTCTTTGCTAAACAACCCTTCGATTATGGACTCTCTCCCAGAAATCAATCTAGTCCTAGAAAACCTCGATCATCAATCCCACTTACTTCAAACTTCTCCTCCAAATTCTTCTCGAATGTTAGCAGGGAAAATCCTTTCAGACCGAACATACTACACTCCTAACCCGTCGCCCACGGGTTGGGACTCTTCTTTGACCCGTTCGAATTCGATAGATCGGTTTGACTGGAGTACATGGGAGGAAAAATCTGCCAACATCAATACTGATACTATCCTGGTTAAATTTGATCAGCCTGACCCTACTCCCAACAAATTTCACCACTTTTGAACCCTTTTCGCGAGTCAATTCCTGCCCCTATCTGGCAATGATACTATTCACATGGGAATGCTAGAGTCAATTTATTCTTCTCTCAAATTTACTCCTTTCCTGAAACAAGAGGAAAACTATCTTGGGCCTGCCCCTTATTGTGACTTCAAACGCCTGGCCCAAACCCAGAGATCCCTCTGGCTCACAGAGGTACAAACCCCACGCTATCCAGCCGACTTCGAAGAGACAAACAAACTAACTCCTCTCCCAGAAGAACCTGACTGGTTTGGTGAGGTGACCAACCTTGCTGTTAACCCTCCCCACTTTCAATGGCACTATGGTTACTCCGTCTTCCCTTCTGATAAGGGCAAAGCTTTGCAACTTCTTGCAGCCTTTTCCTTCCTGGATGTTTCTATCTTGGAAGACCAAGTTCCATTAACCAACTTCAAATGGGCTTGTGAGACACTTGTGCTATGCACCATTCCTTCCATAGTCTCTTACCAAATCCACTGCTTTCTGGATTTTCTGCCAGTAATCAGATCATGGCTCGAAACCAACACTGCAGTGTATTGCTTTGATCAAAATCTTCAAGACTATGCTCTAGTCAAAGAAAGGATCGAGAAACTAAATGATCAAATCCAAAACTTCAAAGCTGAGTCATTCGAAGTGGTGCCTGGCCATGCTGACAAGAAACTTCGAAGGTGCTTCAAAAGGAAACAGATGAAGCGCCCAACAAGGGAAGCTTGACTTCAAAAGAAAGCCAAAGCTTTGGTGCTCCGCTTCAGGCCTCTTTTGGAGAAAAAGCTGGAGTTAGATGCTAAATAAGATATAAGGAAAACGGAGCTGAAATTCCTCCAATTTGTCTGGAACAAGTTTCACAACCTTGTCACTTGGTCTTTGCCTCATTAATTTGAAAATAAGAGAGCCACCTCTCAGCATTCGGGCCCTTCGAAGGCCTGATTTGTTCTTGTTCCTTGCTGCTAGTAGGAATTAGCATTTTGCTTTTGTTTTGTTTCTCTTTCTTTTGTAAATACGCAAATTTCATTTCTGTAACCTAGCAGTTTTGAATGAAATTTCTCTCTGCAACAATGTATATTTGACTCGGAATTATTTCTAGTTTATGTGTTAAAAGTAATAACTACTTTAATAACACAACCCCCCCCCCCCCCCCCCCCCCCCTCCCCCCGAGAATTAACGAAACATTCTAGCGGACCCCAAAAATGTGGGCTTATTAGGGGCCTGGCCCACCTATGGAGGTATAAAAGCAAAAATGATTCAAAATCACCCCTTACGCTCTGCACATTCAAATTTTCCCAAGAACTAAACCTCCTCTTCCCTCCTAGAAAACGTTGAACCTGACCCAAATCTATGGCTTCTTCTAGTCAACCAATCGTGGAACACCCCACTCCTTCTCTGGCATTAAGGCGGTTCGTATCAGGGAAAACCCAGGGATCAACAGGAGATTCCTACCTCGACACCCGAGTTTTCATTCCAAACCCTAGAGAAAGAGGTACTTTCATTTTGGGTCCTCAATTCATAGGAGAAATACCTGCCTCCCTCTTTCTCTATTACCCTCGATTGGGAAATGCTGACATTCGAGCATGTTTGGCCCTTGACTGGCAAAATTTCCCAAGAAAATATTTCCCCTATTGGCCTACCTTAGATAGGGATTGGAAAATTTGGACCACTCGAATGTTGGCCGAGAAATCAGATGACCTCGAAAAGGTGGGGTTGAAGAACATCATCACTCTCCTTCGAAGGGGAATTCCCCAGAATCCACCCTTAATTCAGGCCACCTTGGCCTTTTGGGACCTATCTTTCAATTTCTTTAGGTTCAACTGTGGCATGATGGCGCCCACAGTTTTGGATGTTACCCAAATGCTGGGGCTCATTCCGTATGGCTCCCAATTCGACCCTACCAAGGAATACACTCCCCCTGAGGGTTTTACCCGTTTAAATGCTACAAATGGGGCCTTTTCCCATTTCTATGCTAGGGAAAAGAAATTATCAGGAGAGGTGTCCGATACAGAATTTTTTGCTTACATACTCTACACCCTCTGCAAACACATTCTTTGCCATTCTGGGAAACGAGTAATGAGTGAATTCATACCGTTGGCATTGGCCTTATCTAGAGGTGAAGAGTTTGATTTTGCCTCTTACTTTCTTGGTCATGTGTACAAAGTTGGTTCTGATTTCCATCAGAAGGGCTTAAACTATTCCCAAGGAGGACCCCAATGGTTTGTACAACTATGGCTTCATGCATACTTCCCTGAGCTAGGCGCTTTCAAAACACCCATGTCGTCTGCTGGTACCTCCGAAGCACCCAATGTCCATGGTGATAACTATATTCAACCAGTGGCCAGTGCAACTCCTACCTTGGTTTACTACCTTTGCTTCTTCTCCGGCCTTGCTTCAGACAGAGAATGGCCCAACCCTTTCCCAACTCCAATTGGACCATCATGGCTCTTTGACATTTTGACAGATAGACAAGGAAAATCCTCTCAAGGGGCCCTAGTTCTGATCGTATTGCGGGGATGGGCCATTCAATGGCTCGTTCATAAATTGTGTTGACATTCCAACTTGGAATTGTTTTGGAAATTGTAGCAGACGACATTGTATGGTTTACCATTGTTGGAGCTGTATGGTGTACTGAACTCATTATACTCAACTCATGTTGTTTTCTCTTCCTCTACATAGATGAGCAGGAAACACTTGGTTCTTTTTTCACTAGTCTATGTAGCCACTTGGCATAGGCATCCTCAATTTTCATTTCTTTTTTCTTTTCTTCTTTCTTTTCTTTCTTTTGTCCTCCTGGGGTATGCCCCTTGTAGGCTGTATATTCGGTTAGCCTTTTTTTCTATTTCAAGCTGTTTTATCCAAAAAAAAAATCCTCTCAAGCCCTCCAAGCATGGAGCAACATACTTACAAGCAGAGAAATTTTCATATCCTCATCTAATCCTTCCAAGTCCTTGGCACATGCAGAGGTATACTGTCCTGCCCAGTTTGTTAGACAACTTGACTTTGTTCAAGGCATACCTATCCCTTTTTGTGGCTCTGCCAACATCTCCATGTCTGAACGTTCGTGCATCTCCATCGAGCACTTTCAAACATGGTTTGCCCAATCCAGACATTTGCTGAGAAAGACTGTTGTTCAAGAATTCAAGGAACCAGAAGTGCGTACTACTCCTGAATTCGACGGTTGGTGGCACACCAATTGCTCCTTCCTTTTGGGATGCGCTCCCTTCAAGAAGTTCCTTGAATACATTGGGTTTGAGAGATCTGAATTTGGACATAGGAGACATAACGACTCATCCTCCTTTTCTTCAGATGATGGGTTTGGAATAGCTGGAGGTATTGAGGACACTTCTGAAGGTGAAATTGACCAGAAAATGATCCCCATCGAAGCCTCTCCTATAACAATGATTATTCCTCCTTCCCCCCAAAGAAGACAATCTTTGAGGGTTTCACAAAAAAGAGGTATTAGTTTCTGAATGCTGCTTTTCTTCCAGAAAACAAATTTAATCATATAGAAAATTGAATTGTAGGTGCTACTTCCCCTTCAGGAAGTGTTTCGAAGAGGAGTAAAACTACTTCTCAACCAAAAGAGAGGTCATTCTTACCAAACACTACCTCGAGCCTTCAGCTGAACTCCCAGGTTTGTTTTTCTGTTCTCCGTAATTGTCTCTTCTAGTGATGAGGAAACTGAAACGGACACAGAGAGCTTAATCCCTAGGGGTACTTCTCTTTTTCATTTTATGATAAGGGCCTTCTTAATAAAATTCTTTGCAATCCTGACTCATAAGTTTGACCAGGTAGAACAAAAGAAGTGGCCAAAGATACTCTTTTCTATGAAAGAAAAGAAGTACCCAAAAAATCAAAATCCCTTAAGGAACTCCCCTCTTCTGACAAGGTAGACCAGGCATGCTCTAAATATACATATACTCATGTGTCCCATATGCATGTAACTCAATGTTGATTTTATCGTAGGCTCAGATTGCACTTCCTGATGAGGCACTGGATCTGTCTATCACTCCTTGCTTTTACCAAGAAGTGGTAGAATCTCCCCCTATTCAATCTCCCTTCCTAAAGAAAGACATTGTTGTAAAGAAATTCGACATGCAAGCTCTGCTATCACTCTTCACCAAGCCCATCTCACCTATTCCTTTTCAGGTAATATGTAGAACCTTCATGTTGCTTCACATTTTGTCTTGCCCTTTGGTTCTAACTTCTACTAACTTGGTGCAGGAGTTTCCTCTATCAATAGAGCTACCTGCTTTTGCCAAAGTGGTGTCCAATTTAGCTCGTTCGAAGGTCATGGAGCCACTTCAAATCTCAAAGAAAGACCTCCTTCTCCATCCCTTACCAGTTTTAGAGCAGGGTTCTTTGTTGACTGACTCTACTCTTGCTTCGACTGCCTTACGTACAAGCAATTTTGGGGAACAAGATTTAGATATGATCCCCTTCTTCATCAGCTCAGGTAACTTTTGCTATCCAAACACACTCTTACACTCTTGTTAACTATTCTTTTTAATCTTTAATTTTGTTTCTATGCAGGTAATCACAATTGCTCATATCCCTGGACATGATTTTGACACAAATCAGTTATCTGAGCCTGGTGAATCCTCTTCTTCTCCAATTGATCTGCCTCTGGTGGCTTTTGAAATATCTTTCTTCAAAAGCCAATTGGAGAAATTTTGTAGTCAAATTGCTGATACTATTCCTCTCATTTCTTCTAACCCCTTAGAAAGCCTTGAACAGCTCTTAAACCCATCATTGCCCTCAGATTTTCCCTCATTCAGAATCAAGCATGTTCTTTCAGAGGAGGAAGTTCAGATATTAAAAAGTCATCTAAGGGCTTTAAATCATCTAGGACTTCCTGCTTTGCTTGAACATAATTTAACCTACCATTTTGAGGTATGTTATCAAGCTTTGTCCCTCTCTCAAGGGCTTCCTCCTTCCATCAATTCCACTCTTCAAGAACACCTTAAACAATTCAGTGAATTGATTGCTCTTAACCACTTCTTATCTGAGAGCATTGGCACAACTATTGGGAAAGTCGAAAAGCTGGAGGCCAAAGCACTCAAGACTGCTTCTCGTCTTTCTCTTTACCAAGCTCGAAGAGATAAACTTACAGAACTTGATAAGAGGATGAAGTGGTTGCAAGAAGAAATGCAAAAGGTCAAGAACGAGATCACTGAAGTCTTGATCGATTTTCCAGAGCTCGAAAGCGAAGCCTTGAGGGATCAATCAATGCTTCCACAACTTATTCCTTCCCTTCGAGAGGAACAGAAGAGAAAAGCTGCTCACACTTCACTTTTGGATATTAACTCTTGTTCTCTCCGAGAACTATTGTCCACCATTTGTGATGTGATTGGCCCTTTTCTATAACTTTTACTGTGTGTACCTTATTTTAATCAACTTCGGGTAGATATGGCTATATTTAATTTTGAGCACTGTTTTCACCTTCAAAAAAGATTTGATGTTTTGACGTCTCAACTACCTACTTCAGGGCCATAAATGACTGCTCACAAATTTATTGGTATAAATAGGGGTCCTTGAGAAAAGAAAACTTACAACCCATCTTCTTCTTTAGCTTTGCTTTCTTTCAGTAACACCTAGTTCCCATTCTTTGGTAGGGCTTGGTGGTTCACGTAATAAGGATCACATATCATGAAGCCTCCTTCAGAACCTTTGAAGAAAAACTTCAAAACATAGTCATATCGGCCCTCATGATGTTCTCCTCTAATGCTAAAGCTCCTAGGTATAGACACATCAGCCCTCATGATGTGTCTACGCTGGGCTGTTTCTTCAAAGACCAACGAATCAAACGTGAATGGTCTTCGAAGCCGGTCTACCTACCAATGGAGCTTAGCTCAAGTCTTTGTATCTCGGTTGTTCGATCTTGAAAGATCATTCTCCGTGATATACTTAGACCTTACGTAGGTTTTCTCCTTTTATTCCAATTGTAACTTTCTCTATGAATGTGATGAATAAAAATATATCATTTGTATATCCATCTTGTCATAGTGGTTTTGACCAATACTGGTGATTTAACCAATCTTTGTTATTTCATCTTTATAGTTTAGAAGCTAAACGTATGATTGAAGATTTGATATGCATGAAGAAGACTACCAATATATATATATATATATATATATAAAATTCCTTATAGGCATCCTTTCTGTTACTGTGTTCTTATTGGCGTTTACTTCATATTTATTCGTTACTTCGAAGTCCTTGATAAAATAACAGACAGCATTTTGAAGTGTATTGATATTTCGAAAATTAACCAAACGTGGCTTTAAATAACTCAACCAACTCATTTACTTCCGGTGGCTTCTCAGCCGTCTCATCGAAAGCTGCAAACGATCATTTAATTATGACGCATGATGCCTAACGCTCCCAGACCCTTCGTATCCCAGGCCTTATGCGTCTCCCCTCAATTAATGACTGCAATAACTGAAGCGGATCTCTCGTACGCCTTTGGGTTATAAATACACATAGATGTCAATATTCGTTGTATCTCTTCTCTTCCCTATTTCAACTAAAAAACCATGGCTGAGAACCAACCAATTCCTCCTGCTGATCTTAAGAGTGAGTTGGCCAACATGGCCAACATGATTGCAGAGCTGAGACGGGACATTCAAATAGAGTTCCAGGCCCTTCGAAGTGAGATCAATCAACTTCGAAACCAGTTAGTGTGTGTGGAAACGGTTTCACGCCTCTGCCTGGCTAGGACCTGGGATGATCTTACGACCGTCCTCTCGGCTCATGAGGCAAAAAGTTCCCCGGAGGGAGGATCTTCTTAAAGATTCTCCTTTGGAACTGTGAGGATCAGCAATGATCTTCATTTTTGTTTCTGGACCTGAGTAGGTCCTTTTTTTCTTTTTCTCTTTTTTTTTTATATGAAGATCTTAGTAGATCTTTTTCTTTTTGTTCAGACCCACTTGGGTCTTTTATTTTTTATTTTTATATAAATGAAATAAAGTCTTGCTTGGCCAATCTCAATTTTTTGTGGCTTCGAACACTAGTATGGTAAATTGGTTGAACATGATTGTGTTAAAGAACCCCAAAGAAAAGAAAAAGTCCCTGAACACCGGACCAGTCAAAACCACACCATCATATAGTTAAAGTCAACAACTCAAATTCAAATTCAGCTTTTGAGTATATTCCAAAAAATGAATAAATTTCTAACCAAACAACTAATAAATCCCAACTAAAGGATGCATTGGTTATCAGAAACAACAAAATTCATCCTTCACAAACTACCTTTTCTGGAAAGATTCCCATATGGAAGGAATGTAAGCTTTAAGATGTCTCCCATTTATCTTTCTTCGATGGACATAACCATTCAAATTTCTCAAATGATATGCACCCCCTTTTAAAACTCTATGGATTTGAAAAGGCCCATTCCATGTTGGTGCCCATTTTCCTAATCCATCTGTTTTAACTCTCCTATCTCTGATAGGGAGGATAACTTTCCATACAAGATCTCCTTCATCGAAGCTTCGAAAAACAACTCTTTTGTTATAACTCCTAGCTATCCTTGCCTTTTGTAGCATAATTTGGTTTAAGGCCTTTACTCTAGCTTCATCAATATCTTCCAATTCCATGTGCATGGCCTGATGATAAGACCCTATATCTAAATCATTCTGAAATACTACTCTTTGAGATCTAACAGTGATCTCCATAGGCAGCACAGCATCATGTCCATAAGTTAATGCGAATGGAGTAGTACCCGTACTAGTCCTTTTTGTATTTCTATATGCCCATAACGTATCGAGCAACAGGTCATGCCAAACTTCTGGGTTTTGATCCACCATTCTTTGGATCCCCTTTTTGATAATCTTGTTAGTTGATTCAGCTTGACCATTTGACTGAGCATAATAAGTACTAGTATATATTAATGAAATCCCATGGTTAGTAGCAAAATCCTTCACCAACTTTCCTTCGAATATGGAGCCATTATCCACTATTATCGTTTGAGGGCTTCCAAATTTGTACATGATCCATTTTATGAAAATCGATGACATGGGTTTGTTTGACCTCCTGATAAGCTTGGGCTTCCACCCATTTCGTTAAATAATCAGTAGCCACAAAAATGAATTTGTGCTTCTCCAATGAAGGAGGATAAATCATCCCAATCATGTCCATAGCCCATCCTCTAAAAGGCCATGGTTTTATTACGTATTGCAAATCCGTGACTGACAAATGTTTGAGTGGGCCTGTTTTTTGACAAGCTTGACATCCCTTTGCATAATCTATGCAATTTTTCAAGATGGTAGGCCAGTAATACCCATACCTCCTTATCAACCACCTCATTTTTATACCAGCTTGGTGTGCTCCACAGATTCCTTCATGGACTTCAGCCATTACTTTGCATGCATTTACCTTGCTTAAATATTTTAAAAGAAGGCCATCCATCCCTCTTTTAAATAGCTCATTGTTGTACATAATGTAGTTTATTGCTCTCAATCTGGTTGCTTTGTCTGTAACACCATCTGGCTTGGTTAAATAATCGATCAATGCTTGCCTCCAATCGACATTTTGACTAGTAGGAACATCAATTTCTAATACTTCGAAGCCAGCCAATCTATCATTTAACATAGGCAAGGATTTTCTCAAAGTTAATTGACAAAACTCCTTTTCATTTTCTGACAAAACCCTATAACCAGATGCTCTTTGAGCTATTTCGTCAGCTTCTTCATTGAAGAATCTAGGGATATAAGTTAAGGTAAGCATAAAGAATTCCTCCATCAGCTTCTTAGCATATTGATAATAAATTGTTAGTGCTGGACTGGTGCATTTAAACTGCCCATTTAGTTGGTTAATCACCAACTGAGAGTCTCCAAAGATTTCAGCAACACTAACTCTTAATTTAAGTAAAATTTCTAATCCTATGATCAACGCTTCATATTCTGCCTGGTTGTAGGAGCACAGTCCCTCACTGAGTCGAAAACCATATTTGGTTTTCAAACCTTGGGGGGATTCCAGAATTATGCCCATTCCAGCCATCTGAACAGTTCTTGATCTATCGAACCGTAGCTTCCATGGCTTGATTTCAACCATATTGGCCTCCAATGCTCTTGGTGCCTCATACTCATTGGGATGATCAGCTAAAAAGTTGGCCAATGCTTGGCCTTATATTGATTTTTGAGGTACATATCTAAGACAAAACTCAATTAAAGACACAATCCATTTCCCAATCTTTCCACTAGGCACTGGTTTCGAAAGCATGTGCTTAATTACATCAGTTTGAGAAATAACATAAGTTACTCTAGGCAACATATAATGCCTGAGTTTCTTGGAAGCATAAAATAAAGCTAAACATAATTTCTCTACTGTAGCATACTTGCATTCACAGGAGTTTAAAAACCTACTAAGATAATAAACTGCTCTTTCCTTGCCATCTGCATTGTCTTGAGCCAACAGTACTCCTATTGAGTCTTGTGTTGCAGGTAGGTACAACTTCATTGGCTTTCCTTTAATGGGAGGTGCCAACACGGGAGGGTTGGCTAAATATCTCTTGATGGCTTCGAAGGCTTCATCGTGCTCCTTGGACCACTTGAATTCCTCCCCTTCCTTCAGTTTTAACAAAGAAGAGAAAATTTTAGTTTTTCCTGCAGTATTAGATATAAATCTTCGAAGGAAATTTAATTGACCAAGAAACCTTTGCAATTCCTTCTTGGTAGAAGGCGGTTTGGCCTCAATAATGGCCTTAGCTTTGTTCTTGTCAACTTGTATTCCTTTGTTGTGGAGTAGATACCCCAGAAATTTCCCAGCTGATACTCCAAAAGCACACTTTTCTGGATTTAACTTCAGCTGATAGTGCTTCATTTGTTGAAATGCTTTTTCTAAGTGTTGTAGATGATCCTCATCAGAATTTGACTTCACAATGATATCATCTATGTAACACTCCAGAAAACTTCCCACCATATTATGAAAAATAGTATTCACAGCTTTCTGATATGTGGCCCCAGCATTTTTTAGCCCGAATGGCATTTTGACCCATTCAAAGATACCAATGTTACCAGGGCAAGCAAATGCTGTCTTATGCACATCCTCCTCTGCTATGCAGATTTGATTGTACCCTAAATGCCCATCTAAAATGGACAATATCTTGTGCCCAGCTGAACTATCCACAAGTGTGTCCACATTAGGCATTGGATATTCATCCTTAGGCGTTGCAGTGTTTAGGTTTCGAAAGTCAACACAGATTCTAATATTTCCATTCTTTTTAGGGACTGGAACCACATTAGATAGCCATTCGACATACCTGGCTGTTCTAATAAAACCTGCTTCTAGAAGCCTCTGCATCTCCTTCTTGACACCTGCAATGGTCTCTGGACTCATCTTCCTGGTTGGTTGTTTCACAGGTTTGAATTGTGGCTTTATAGGTAACCTATGCTCCACCAATTCCCTGTCCAATCCAGGCAGTTCCTTGTAACTCCATGCAAAACACTTCTTATTTGCTTTCAGCAGTGCTATTAATCCAGCTTTCATATCTGGTTCAAGCTGTTTATTAATAAACACTGGATTGGGGTTATGTTCATCTCCCAATCGTACTTCCTCCAATAGGTCTTGAGCTTCGATCTGTTCTTGTGATGTTAGCTGGATTTCCTCCTTATGAGGCTTATTATCTTGCATAATGTCTTCTCATATGTTGTCCTCTTGAATCTTCTATTCGATCCCCAAAGCGACATATCTCACTAAAGCCAATGAGTTGGCCTCTTCTTCAACCTCTTCTTTGGATTTACATCCAAGCAGTATCGTCTTTTGGGGTGTCTGATTCATAATCAACAGTTTGTTTCAGCTTTGATTTTAGCTCTGCCAATTCTCCCATTTCCAGTTCGTTGGTTGGGTAGGCGGCTGCCTGGAATAGTTTGCTCAAAGGAACTACATCTGATTTGTACATTTCTGCTTCAGCAAAATTTGTAGTGGCACTAAATGGATGAGGATCAGCTTTGACTCCTTCAACCCCCACTTCTTTGCCTTAGTGTCAGTTTCTATTCCTCCCACTGCCAATCTTATGGAGATTATACCCCTGGCATGCTGGCTTTCCCCAGTAAATCCTGCAATTGATGTGCTAGTTGGAATCAATTTTGCCTTTCCTTTTCCTAATTTTTTTAAGGTTTGGAAAGGCAAAATGTTCACTGCATCCCCATTATCCACCAAGATTTTGTGAAGTGGGATTCCATCAAAATATGCAGTAATATATACCGGACACAAATGTTGTCTCATAGCATTAGTTGGCAATTTAAATGGATATGAAATTTCCACATAATTTAAATATATTACCAAAGGATATTCGATGTCGGACATCGAATCTGGTACAAAATAAGCACTTTCTTTTGAGCTTACCTCCAAACTCTCATGATTCTGCTCAATTTCACATACCAGGCTTTCGTCCATCTCAATTTGGGCTACTTCCTCCAGATCACAATCATTACATATAATATGTAATTCCTCATCACTACGTGCTTCTTCAGAACTCTCTGGCTTGCCCAAATTCCAAGCATCATCTTGGCCTTTGGATATCTGGCCATTTTTGAAGAAATCCATAGAGCATGGGTAGACCATATTAACTTGTACTTCTGGTTGGCCCCCAAATTGAATTGTTGCTATTTCCTTAACTGACTTGACTGCTTCAGTTTCCCTTGCATCTTTAGCTTCAACTTCTTGTGTTGATACTTCCATAGGAGAAGAGCATCCTTCTATCCCTCCTTGTTCCACCAACATGGCTTCGAACAAGCCAGATTGGTAACTAACCAATGAATTGGGAGAAGGTGGGTCAAGGTCTTCTTCAAGCATGGCAGAGGCTACTTTTTTCAAAGCTTCTCTCTCCCGATACTGGATTCGAAACTCTTCTGGGTCCCTTTGAGCCCTGTCAAACCTCGGATTAGGCCTTGCTCCCCTTCCTGATTCTTCCCCAGTTGAAGATTCTCTTGACTGTAAAAGTGTATACTTTCTCTGGAGCTTTCTTTTCTGTGTTCTTGAGAGCAGTGGAACCATCTGTGGTATTTTGGACTTGGGATCCCTGATCAATACCTAGTTTCCAGAGTTCGAACTTGGAGGCTTGAAAGTTTTATTCTCACTCCTGTTTGAATTTTTGTATCCTTGGAACAAATCAGGCTTGACTTGTTTCAGAAACCAGTCAGGAACTCCTTTCACCAAAGTGAATTCCTCTTGTTTGGCTTCTTCTTGTGCCTCTGATGTCTGGCCAATGTTGGCTTTCTTCGAAGGTGGCAGCTCTCTTCTCTGAATGGGTGGGCCAGGGCTGGTAGGCACATCTCTCTTCGATGCTAACCAAGGCTTGCTGTCACTTGGCTTTGCTTGTGCTGGAGCCATTCTTTTTATTCCCATCTCTTTAGGGAAAAAACTCACGCCCTTTCTGTCTAAGTCCTTAAAAACCAAATAGTTGGCTCTGCATCCCACGCATAAGCACTCCAAAAAATGAGGCTTCTAACATGGGTAAATGGTTATTACCTGAGAACCTCTATGGAGGCAAACCAACATTGGCTTGCCTATAGTGATTTTGCCTTATCCCCATGCCTCGAGGGTGGCCAGCATATGGCTTACCTCTTCCATACTGAATGGTATTCATGTTCACTGGAGCCTCCTTATCTTGCCAATACTTCTTGACAGTTCGAGCCAGTGAAGTGGGCACGTTGGTGTTAACTTCTTCAACTTTTGGGAAAGGCACTGCATCTATCCCCATAGCCTTTTCAGGGAATTGGATTCTTCCTTTCTTGATCTGCTCCTGAATCCTGTCACGAAAAACATTACAAGATTTAGTCGAATGAGACCAAGAGTCATGCCATTTGCAATAGGTCTTTCCATTCCTTTCTTCTACTGTGGGCAGTTTCACATTCGAAGGTAGCTTAATGATTTTCTTTCTTAACAAAAAGTCAAAGATCTCATCAGCTTTAGATATATCGAAAGAGTATTACTTTAGTGGTTTCTTTCTGCTTGAACTTCTGCCCTAGGGAAACATTCTTTTGAATCAAGGGCTCACAAACACAAGGATCGTGTTCTATAATTTCTGCAGCATCTAATTGGGGTCTCTATAATATGTTGGGTAAGAAGAATTATGTCTGTCTATATCCTCCTCTAGCAGTGATTCATATCTAACAACTTTATAGGTTAAATCTGCAAAGTCTCTAAACTTCGTAGAGTCAAACCTCTTTCAAAGTTCCCTTTCTAAACCATCCTATGCTAATCTTACAAATTCTGCCTCTAGCAGATGGAGTTTGCACTTGGTTTTTGCCCTCTTGAACCTAGATATGAAGTCTGCTACTTTTTCATCTGGTTTCTGCCTTAGCCTAGCCAAATCTGCCATAGAGACTTCAGGCTCAGCATTAAAGAACTGTGCATGGAACGCCTCTTCCATTTGAAACCAATTAGTTATCGGTCCTGGTGGTAAATTGGTGTACCATGCAAAAGCTGGCCCAGATAAGGAATTTGGAAATAGCTTCAACTTCATGAAGCCATTTTGAGCCAAGTTCTTACATTGGGCAGAAAACCTAGCAATATGTTCTATAGAAGATTGTCTCCCATCCCCGTAGAACAGAGTAAAATCTGGGATTTTAAATTCTCTAGGGATCTGAAATGTGGTGTCTACCCATTCTGGATATGGTTTTCTATAGATCTGAGGTTGTACCCCCCGAGTTCGAGGTCCACGAACTTCTTGTATGAGACCCATAACCTGGTCTCTTAGTATTGGGTTGCCTACGAGGAAATTTTGTTCTTGATTTTCAATGGGTGGCTCTGGTTCTACAAAATCATCTTCGTAAACTCCCTTTATCGTGTTAAAATCCCCTTGGTTATAAAAGTTTGACCGTTGACCAGCACAGTGTTGTTGAGACCTGAGTGCATAGGTCACCTACCCGCTCGTGCCGATCAAACCCCCCTCCCATCACCTTTTGCCAGCCAGATTTTGCCATGATCAGGGGTCTATTACACCCCATAGGGCCTTCTTATTCTTCTGAGCAGCAGTATACGGGCAGGGGATGTCCCCCCTCTCCCATCCTCTCCCGTCAACCTTTCCCCTCTCCTTTATGAGAGGGAGGACTTGGTGGCCAAGCCAACCAGCCATTACTTGCTTGGTTACACCTCTCTCACTCCATTGCCCTATATATACCCCTCTCACACACACAAGTGAAGGGTTCAAACTTTGTCTCCACTTTGGTTACCACTTGGAATTCTTGGCAAGCCCCTTTGTTCGAGCAATACAACACTTATTCTTCATCCACCAGCATATAATCCTCCATCAAGCATCATCCAATCAACCTTTCAAACTCAAGCTCAATCACTCTTTCAAGCTCAACCTTCTTCTTCCTGTTCTGATCCCTAAGGGGGGCTGGTAGGGTCAATGCTGGTAATCTATACCAAGTCATGGCCTTAAAGCTAGCAAAGTTTCAAAAACATAGTGCCAAGGACCAGCGAGCACCGGTCATCAGTACGCACGCACCACTCTGTGGCTGAGCGCACAAATCTTGCGTGGGGCTTGGGGTCTTGTTATTTTATACTCTCCTTTACATCACTACAAGCATGCTAAAAAACTAGTTTACTATTTTCCTTCGTTAAAACTGCTAGTTTTTAGTTCAATATTCATACTTGCTACTATGGAATACCCATGGGGTTTTTCTGGACATGTCCCAGAACCTAGAAACATGCAAAATCAAGCATTGGTTGGAAGGCTCAAACCTGCGTGCGACAGTAAGTGACCGTGTGCGCCGGTCCATCTCAGACTAGTGGCTGGCCTTTACATGGATAACTAGGCCTTGGCGTCAGTTTTATATCCCCATACTATTTATGGGGTGCTTATTCTTTTGGTGGCCTCTGAGCCCATTCAAAATGTCTATAACTGTATATTAATTGTCATTAAACTGCATACTTTGTCTTGGGTGTGCACTGGTCATTTCCAGTGCCTAGAGAATTGAAAAAAAGAGCTATGGGTTTGAACCTATTTACGCGCGCGGGTCTTGGTTTAGCGCGCGCAGGTTAGATCAGCATGCTAGTTTCTTCCTGCGCATGACACCCCAAAACAATGTTTTTCAGTCTGTTTAAACTCCCACAGGAGGCTGTTTTCATCCTATACTAACTGTTTCAATAAGCGAGCATGCCATTTATCACATCTTTCAAACTTGTTACAGTTTTAATCTCTTTAAACTATTCCCCCGCCCTAACTGGCTTAAAAATTGATTAATGAGAAAGAATCGCAAATGTTTTACAAATGCCCGAGTAGAGACCGATCTCCGGATTGGGCGAGAAGGGTGCCTTAAAACCATTCCCCTCACGTAACCTGGCTCCTGAACCTAAGATATCAAGGTGACGATGGGCCAGTCTAAAAGCCTTTTTCAAATCAAACAACGTAGCAAACATGTGATGCTTTATCTAAAAAGAGCCCTTCGAGGGGGCTCTGCCTTCTCTCTAGAATTTGTAGAGAGAGAAAGTGGTTATTCCTCTAGAGAGAGATTCACACTACTACGCAGATCTTCCCTCAAACAATCTGTTTGAAGGGATTGATTAATACTTGATATTATCATTTTACAGCAGATTCCTCGGGTTCTGCACTATAGCTTGTCATTTTAGGCGATGGTTGGAACAAGCTCCAGTCGATTATCTTTAAGCCACTAAATCTGGGTTCTTATGGCGTTGATTCTACTGAAGGCCTTAGGGGCTATCCAAAAAGGGCGTTCAAAGGGCTTTTGGCCAGATTGATCTATCTATTCAATATCCGAATACTTTGCAAGAAATATCTGACTACATCTTCACGTTTGAAACCAGCCTTAAGGTAATGGAACTATGGATCTTCTATTTGATGCTCGTTTCTTGTTCCTTCCATGTTTTATGAGTAGATTAGAAGGTTTCAATCAGTTTATGCGTGGTATTGATTTCAATGGAGTTTTGGTGACTAATGGTTTTGAACAATAACTGGTTTGTGGTTTTCAAAACCGTGAGCTAGAAATCTGGTTGGGAAGAAGTGAGGCCACTCACTTGGGTGCATTTAGGCAATTCCAAATCAATTGGGAAATTTTGGGGGCCACCAAGATTGGGCCGGATTCTATTGATGGTCAAAAGGTGTGTATGACTCTGGCATCCCTCAAGATGCCTTTGTCTCTCATATAATAGAAGGTTCTAATTGGGTGTTCCCCATTACCCAAACATTTGAACTGAATGAGGTGAGAAACGCTTTGCCATCTTTGATTCAGTCCAGGTTGAATGGGGCAGATCAAACAAAGTGGACTCTTACTTCCAATGGTCAGTTCACAATTGCATCCCTATGGAACAAATTGAGAACTCCCTTTCCTAGGGCCTATGGCATAAGGTAGTGTGGTTCTCTGCGCACGTACCTAAATGCAGCTTTGCCACATGGCTTGCCATTCAGAATAGGCTAGCCACTGCTGATAGACTCGTGTCATTTGGGTTGAATGTTCCTCCACAATGTGGTTTGTGTCATGGGAATGAAAGTCACGACCACCTCTTATTTAATTGCCCATTTACCAACCAGGTGTGGAATACCATACAGGCCAAACTCCATGTTACATGGCCTGTAAGATCTTGGGCAGCCTGGGTAACTTTGTTATCAAATTTTAAGGGCAAAACTCTAAAAAGTGTAATCACTAGATTGGGATTTACAATAAATGTTTATCACATTTGGATTGAGAGAAACTTGAGGAAATTCCAAAATCAATCCTGTACTTTGGAGATAGTTGTTCAAAAAATTTGCAACATGGAACGAGGAAGGCTTTTGTCACTTTCTAATCTTCCTCATTCACAAGCAGAGTTAATTGTAAATGAGTGAAACAATATTGCGACCTAAATTACTTTGCTAGTTGTTGTTTCTAATTGGCAATGTGATTCAATTGGGCAGATTGTGCACAGTTTTGGTTTCCTTGCAAGTGGCTACCAAGTCCTGAAGAGTCGTTGAGGGCTCAAATAGTCTCCCTCTCTTAGGGTGGACCTCCTCAGAGGATTCAGTAAATTGTGGAGTTAAAGGATCAACTTGGAACTCCTCCTCTAGCAAGGTAGATGTAGCTGCTATTACTTCTACACTTACAGGTAGTTATCTTACTTACTCACTGGTATCCTACTAGTTATTGGTAGTAGATTACTACTTTGTGAGTGACCACTACATTCTATTTGATCCCTGCGAGAGTGTGCTTGAGCCTCATCTTATCTTTGAGAGTGGAGGTAATATTTAGTGGGGGCATCATGTGAGGCTTAGTAGAGGGAGTCGGGTGGTTCCTTGACCTTGGTATTTGGAAAGAAGTGAGGGAGAAGTGAGTATTCCGAGGGAGTTGTTGGACAGGACCATAAATACCTAGGAAGTTAGTTCTATGTGTCCTCTTTTGTGCCTTGTTCTCTGTGGCCATGTCATGTGCTTCATTCTGTCCAGCTCTTTTGCTGTGCTTCTGAATTCTTCAATTACATATACTGGTCACTGGATACCCATAACAGTATTTGATTTTAGTTCTGTTGGCTTTTGACATATTGAGAAGCATGGGTTGGCATTGGGCTATTATTTTGCACTTGTACTGTAACTTGACTGTCTGCTGTTTAGCTGTTTATTCATTACCCTGTTTAGCTGTTTATAATAGCTTTTCACTTTATATTAACTTATCCTTGGGGAGTTGTCCTTGGAGTGTTATGCTTTTCTATGGGGCATGTCCCTAGCTCTCTTTCGAATCCCTATTTTGGTGCTAGTTGCTGCTACTGCTCTATTAGATAGCTACTTGTTATGACTGCTCCTATGGTACATCTTGCTGCTGCTGCTTCTGCTACGCATTAAGTCTAGTAGCTGCACAATTCTGTGGCTGCTGATGACTACACAAAGTAGTGACAGCATTGAGTCCTCTCTGTAGCTGAGTTCTTGGTGACTATTAGTTGTGATGAGCAACTAGACGTTCAGTATTATTCTGTCTAATGTAATAGCTATTCAAGTCAAGTGTAGCAGCTAGTTGCTTTGGTATTCTCGTTGATCACCTCCTTTAATTGACCTATCCTTGGGGGGTTGTCCCTTGGAATGTTTAGGCCTTGCTAGGGGGCATGTCCCTAGGTTTACTGAACATCTTTACGTTGCAATTTTGGTGAGAATGTCTGTTGTCATGGCATGATTTTACCACTGTTCGGAGCTGCTACATCTATTTTGGTGCTACTTTTGCTGTAATGGAAACAGGGCAGTAGTTAGTTGCTGCACTGTATTGTTATGTTGCTGCCATATTACCATTTTCTAGCCGCTGAATTGAAATGATGTACTAAATCGTACTACCTGTTGCTGCCGTACTACCTGTAACGTTTACTTCTTAAGGCTACTGCCATATAGCTGCCGTTTTGCTATTCCCAGCAGCGTGACAGATCTCTTGGTGTTATTTTGGTGGTGTTGGTTCATACTTGGAGTAGCTGGTCTTTTGATAGCTATGGGTTGGTAGTGGATCATTCCAAGGTGATGCAGCTACCTGGGCTTGTAATTACACAAGATAACTTCTGCCAACTCAATGGTGGCAGCTGCTAAACCTTCCTCGGTTTTGGCCAGCTATCACAGAGGCTTGTCCTATCATGGGTGAATCAGATTCCTCTCAGAAATGGTAGGAAACAAATGTGTATCATTTTTTGACACTACTTGTTTTGTCTCCATCCAAGTAGTTTTATCACCATCTAATTGTAGCCACTTGGCGTAGCTTTCCAATTTTCTCAATCTTGTCGTATGTTTTCCCTCCCTCTAGAAAGATGGATTGAAAACATCGTGTTTCATTAACCATATGTAGCCAATTGACACAGGCTATTTCCTTGTAATTTTCATTTGTTTTTTCTTTTTCTTTTCCTCTTGGGGTATGCCCCTTGTAGGCTGTAAAGCCCCAGGACCATGAAGGAGGTCCAAAGGCTAACTGGAATGGCCGCGGCCCTCAACTGATTTATCAGCCGGTCAAGTGACAAGCGTAAGCCTTTCTTTCTATTGCTAAAGAAGAGGGAAGGATATGAATGGGGAGCAGAATGCGAACAGGCATTCCAAGACCGAAAGAAGTACTTGAAAGCAGCCCCACTCTTGTCCTTTACTGATCCGGGTGAGTCTTTAATTTTATATTTAGCAGTTTCTAAGCATGATGTAAGTGTAGTATTATTGAGGAACAAAGGGTCTAAGCAAATACCTGTGTATTACGTGAGCAAGACACTGCTGGACGCAAAGACGAAATATCTGCCCCTCGAAAAACTGGTCCTGGCACTAAGGACAATGGCAAGTAAGTTGCCACATAATTTTTAGAGCCACAAGATTGTGGTTTACAACTGAATTTTCATTGAAGTCATTGCTACGAAAGACAGATTTCTCAGGACGAATCTCAACTTGGTCGATGGATCTAAGTCAGTACGATATTGACTACCAGCCACGCACCTCTATCAAAGGACAAGTATTGGCAGACTTTGTAGCAGAATTTTCGCCTTCAGTAGCTCCCAAGCCTCCTACAAGAAAGGAGCAGGCACTTGGGCCACCGGCCAAAAAGGGTAAGGCACCAGTTGAATTAGATCCCTTGGAGTGGAAATTGTTCGTTGACTATTCAGCATGTAATACAGGTTCCAGGATTGGAGTTATGCTCTTTCCTCCTGAGGGAGTAATGTTAGAGCTATTTGTTCGGTTGGGTTTCAGTACATCGAGCAACGTGGCGGAGTATGAGGCACTCCTAACAGGCCTAAGGAGTGCAAAGACTCTAAAAGTGAGAAGGATAATGGAATCCTGTGATTCACAGCTCGTGGTGAACTAGTTGTCCAGGGAATACGAGGCCCGGGATGAAAAGATGGCAGCTTACGTGGAGGCTTCCAAGGACTTACTTGATACTTTTGAGAAGGTTTATATCGAGCAAATAAGTTCTAGGCAGAATTCCCATGCGGACTCACTGGCTTGGTTAGTAGCGGCTGTCCGAACCGAACTCAAACGAAGGGTGGCAGTAGATTATCTTGGTGAGCCTTGTATTGGAAGAAGTGTGGAATTTGTTTTAGAAGTGAACTACGAACCAAGTTGGATGGATACAATTGTGGAGTTCTTGCGAGATGGGACACTCCCCACTGACGAAAAAGAGGCTCATAAGATCAAAACAAAATCCCCACGATTTTGGCTGTCCCCTGAAGGAAAGTTATACAGAAAGTCCTTCACAGGTACATACTTTGTGTGCACCCCGAGATGGTGTAGAAGTTCCTCCACGAGATTCATGAAGGAACATGTGGAAGCCATGCTGGGGTAGGTTCATTGCCCATCAAGCAATAACCCAAGGATATTGGTGGCCGCATATGCAAGAAGATGCAAAGGTTTATGTGAAAATCTATGAGAAATGTCAAAAATTTTCACCAATGATCCGAACACCAGCCGAAGACTTGGTGCCATTGACAAGCCCTTGGCCATTTGCAAAATGGGGGACGACATTGTGGGTCCACTCCACAAAGCAACTAGAAATCAAAATTCCTGTTGGTAGCAACAGATTATTTCACGAAGTGGATTGAGGCAGAACCTTTGACCAAAATAACAAAGCCTATGATAGAAAGGTTCATTTGGAAGAGTATTATTACTCGGATTGTGGTCCCACTACTCAATGATTACGGATAATGGGGCACAATTCCAGAAGCAATTCAAAGCTTTTTGTCCCCAGTACTGGATAAGAAACTATTATTCCACCCCAGCTTACCTGCAGAGTAATGGGTAGGCAGAAACATCTAACAAAACCATCCTTTATGGGATCAAGAAGAGATTAGATAAGGCAAAAGGGAAGTGGCTCGATGAGCAACCACTAGTCCTATGGGTGCACCGAACAACGCCTAGAAGGTCTACGAGAGATACCCCGGTATTCGTTGGCATGTGGGATGGAGGCCGTTATACCACTGGAGGTGGGTCTGCAGACCAATAGGACTGCTTTGGTCGAGAGTGGGGGCAATGATAGAGCCCTAGAGATTGAGTTGGATCTTGTCGAGGAACGGAAAAAGAGGGCTCTGGTGCATTTGGCCTATTATTAGGAGCAGCTTATGAAGAGCTATAACAAACATGTTCACCCACGAGAATTTGGTATTGGAGACCTTGTGCTACAAAAGGTACTTGGCAATACCAAGGTGGCGAATGAAGGTAAGTTGGGGGGCAACTAGGAAGGCCCATATCGAGTAACTTAGATTGTAGGCATAGGGGCTTATATATTGGCAGACCTGGACGAGAACCCGGTGCCAAGGCCTTGGAATGTCCACAATTTGAGGAAGTTCTTTGTTTGAAAGACTTCAGTTATTTTCATTTTATTTTAGGATGCATATGTGATAGTGTGGGAGATATGAATAAAATTCCCTTGTTTTTTATTTGTTAGTTGCAAAAGGGCTTGAGTCTCGGATTATGAATAAAATTATCCTTTTGGAGAACATTCTGTTTTAGCCATTTTTTGTTGTAATTCTCTGAATGCGAAGTCAGACACAAGTACTTTCTTTTCTCCCTTCGAATTGGGGAGTACAGATTGGGTATGTTTACCCTAGTGCGTACGAATATACGCACAGATTGGCTAAGTATAAACAAACTTGAGGTGCATACGTGAGCATGCAATTTTATCCAAGTACGAAACACTTGAGCGTATGTCTACAGTACGAATATACTTAGGCATTTATCCAAGTCTGAGAATACTTGGGTTGCATACATGAACATGCAAAACTATCCAAGTACGAACACTTTAGCGTACGTCTACAGTAGGAATATACTTAGGCATTTATCCAAGTTTGAGAATACTTGGGTTGCATACGTAAACATGCAAAACTGTCTAAGTACGAAACACTTAGGATTACGTCTAAAGTATGAATACACTTAGAGGCATATGAGTACATATTTTCTAAGTACGATAAATGCATATGAATACGTGCACAAAGTCACTAACTACGACTCTGGCTTGACTGGAGCAACAAACAATGCTCAATAAAAGTAACAAGGAACTTATACGAATTAAGGGCCACCAACCAAGTTAAGACCACAAAGGGTTGAGCAAAAACAACATAGTGCCAAAAGCTTAAAAGTAGTGTTATGCCAAAAGCTTAAAAGCTTAGAAGTAGTGTTAAAAGTAGTGCCAAAAACAACCAAGTTACTTGTGCCACACAGGACCTGCAAACTGTCTTAGGAAATGAAATTGTCTTAGGGAAATGGCATCATAATTTTTTTTTTCTGGGTAAAATAGCTTGAAATAGAAAAGGAGGCTAAGCGAATGTACAGTTTACAAGGGGCATACCCTAGGAGGAAAAGAAGAAGAAAAATTGAGAAAAATGAACTAAGCCAAGTGGCTACAAACACTTGATTGGAGTCAGAGGCTATAAAGAAAGCTATTGTGAAAAGGGATCCACATGTTTCCATTCCTTCTAAGAGATGAAAGAGAAACATATGCCAAAAGATGAGATCTGCTTGACAGAATTAAAACCATCATGCTAAATCATCCAACCCCAGTATAGAAAGCAGCTAATAGCAGTCAGATGGGTATGATAACAACCTCAAAACAACTGCAGAACAGTAGCATCAAACCACTTGACAGCAGTAGTATATGTAACAGCAGCAGGGAATATCTTGACTATAACTGCAGCAACAAACACTTGATTGGAGTCAGCTACTTCAAAACAAATCTAAAGCTTAGCTTCAACACAAATTCAGCAACGATCATGAAAGCATCATTAACATCCAGCAAAACCGAACAGAATAGCATATAATAGCAGCCGAAGGACTTCACAAAAAAGTAGCAATGTAGCATAATAGCAGTCTTAACAGCACAGCAGCCATAACAGAACTTAGCAGTAATTGACAGCAAGCTTTGGAGCTATGGATGAGAGTGTATTAGACTGGATGAAATCGAGTGGTGTGTAGGGTTGGACCTCCTATTGGATGCCATCATCTCCGGATCGATCCTCTTCTCGATACCTAGTTACTCTGTAGTTACTGTTCAACTTTCCCTCGATGCCAAGTGGCTTTGTAATGGCAATTATTCATTGATGGTTCAACATCGCCTCCTTATTCAACAATGGTTATTTATGTAATTTCCTAGTCTGGCGGGATGTGCCAGGATATTGTTAGTTTTCTTGTCATTTCTTTTGGCTTCTTTGAGCTTCATTGTATATCATACCTCGTTGTACTATCTTTCCTTACAGATGGATAGTACAATGGGGTATGATATCAAATCACATTGCATGACTGTTGCATTTCTTACTTTATCCTACTCTCCATGTGGGTTGTGCATGGGTTATTGCACTTTTTTCACTCTTCTTATTTTCTTTTTCTTTTCCTCCTGGGGTATGCCCCTTGTAGGCTGTACATTCAGTTAACCTTTTTTAATTTCAAGCTAAATTACCCAAAAAAAAAAAAACTTAATTGCCAGCAAACAAGCAATGGACCATTTGAAGGCAGATAGCAGGAGCAAATAGCTAGGGACATGCCCCTTAGGAAAGCCTATATGTTCCAAGGGACAGCCCCCCAAGGATAAGCTAAAGCAAGATAGAAATCTGGTAATTACAAGGAATAATAGCACTACCAAATCTAATATGCTTCCGGAACAATACAAGTACATCAAATGCCCATCAGAAAAGCTTTAGCAATCATATTCAATTTACAAATATCCTGAGCACAAAAACCTCAGATATGGTTAAATGAAATGAGATTAGACATGGTCTAGCAGGTCTGGCATTAGATGTGGTCCAACAAGTATAGTGCAGCAACTCTTCTTGAACAATTGCAGCAACGTAAGTGCAGCCAAAAAAGGTGAACAAACTGTGGCAATAGAACACGGTTTCCCAAGCTTAATATGACGTCTCACTAGCTTATATCACCCTTGAAAACTGACCTCCCACTCATCCTTTTTCTCACAAGCATAGGGAATACAGGGCTCCACCAACTCCCTCACTAGGATAACACACAATATAAAGGGCTCCACCAACTCCCTCACAATTGTGTGTTATCCTAGTGAGGGATTTCTACTCAGATGTGAGTCTAAATCACCTGGTGATGGAAGTTGGAGGATCAAGGGGAAAGCTGCGAGGCTTAACCCCCTTGAATAGTGACCTGCAAATGAAATGATATGAGTAGAAATCCAATCTACCAAGTAAGTTTAGATTAATGATGAATGTTCCACATAAAAAGTAAATGAAGAGGTTCCTTGAGCGCAAAAGACAACCTGTTTCTAACCTCACTTGAAATTTTGTTAGCATCCACTCCAGGGGGGCAACTAAGATTATGAAACTTTCTAAAATTCCTTTCAAGCCATATTTGGTGCACATAGACTATAAATCTTGCTTGGCAACTATGACTGCAGAGGATTTACCCTTCATAGTGGAGAAATTACTTACCCACTGCTGCCAAGAGGTCAATCCTACCATATGAGGTCTTAGGGGACAGAATACCTCTAATCTGGTGTAGCTATGGGACACTCAAAGAATAGGTGATCATGGGATTCTACACCCATTCAAAAACTACAGATGGAGGAGGATTTCATTCCGAACAAAACTAGTCTATCTTCAGTAGATAATCTATTCTGAATGGCCAACCATGAAATCACACTACACCTAGGAATGTGCCCTGAAAACCATACCACTTTAACCCAGGTGATGGTAGGGAAATTGATAGTAAATTTCCCAGAGGTACTGAGAGTCTAAATGCACCTGTCTCCTAAGGTATCATTGATGGGGACTAATTGTAGGTCAGATCTCACTTTATTAAGATCAGGAGATTGAGTCATAGGGAATGCCCATTGATTATCCTTAATGATAGCCTTCACAGTGACATCCTTGGGAAGCCCTGAATCATAGACAATCCTAGGTCCAAATCTTGGTAAAAGGGGACCTAGGGGATGCCAGTTGTCATACCACAAAGAGGTTAATTGGCCGTCCCCAATTTTATACTTAATATCAGGCTGGACATGAGGTCTAAGGTTGAGGATTTTCCTCCAAAACCCAAGATGGATCACTTGGAGTTTTTACACTCCAAAAACTCTTACCCTTAAGTAAGTAGGACTTAACCCATTGACACCACATAGATTGTTCCCCCTCAGAAACAAGGAACCAAATATGTTTGGTAACAAGGACGTGCCAAAGAGGTACAACAAGTAAGCCCTCGCCATCTGTGCCTCGTTCTCCTCGGTCTTCAGTGTCTTCTTCAGGTACTCCTTGAACTGGTCGTACTTCACCATCTCCTCATCTCGGTCAGGCACCCTACCCAAGAACCACCTCAAGGCCGCCTTGTCAGCGTGAATTCTCGAGTCAAACAGGGTCGGCTCTCCTCCAACTCTCAGGCCCGTGACGGCCGCAAAGTCTAATGGGGTCACAGTCATCTCCCCCACTGGAAAGTGGAAGGTGCTGGTCGTGTCGTGCAACCTCTCCATAAGAGCAACCAAGACGGCATGGTCGTTCTTTACTTGCGTCTGTGTCTGGATAAACTGACCAAACCCAGCCTCGTTGACCAACAACCTGACCCTCTCGGGCAGCCTTCTATATAGTGCGAGCGAGTTTGCCGCTCCTCTATGTCCACGCGTGTTTGTCTCCTCCTTTGTTTATGACAACAACAAACAAAAGGGGATGCATCAGTACATGGGCAATACAACTTCAATAATCAATACAATCAATGGAAAAAGGTTCTAAGTTCAAGTTGCTTGGTGGTTCAAGTTACATATGATACAAGTTTGGTCAGTTCAATTCAAGTCTACTCAAATGCAACAGTTCAAATGGAAGCTAAAGCAAGTGTTGAAATTATACCTCTGTCCAAGTAGTCAAAAGGTGCACCGCAGGGTCTCTCAACACTAGCTCGCAGTCATAGTCATCCCACTGTGGCACGTAGTGCACAAAACCCAACGGAACAAACACGTGCGGCTCCGGTGGTGTGTAAGTCTCCGCTACAAACTCCATACGCTTCTCCTGAGCCCTCGCCTTGGCCATTGCAACGGTCGTCTGCTGCGCCCATGCAGCATTAAACTGGGCCCCATCCTCCGCCTCAACCTCGCTTGCAAACTCCTGCTCATAGGTCCTTGCCCTCAGCCCTCAACTACTCCTCCTCTTGGGCCAGTGCTATTGCCCCCTACCTCTCCCCCCTAGCAGTCAAAACCGCCTGAACTACCATCGGGTTATCCCGGAGCAATTGTTCAAGCACCGTATTGTTGATAAACTCCGTAAAGTCACCCCATGTAATGGGCTTATGCCCCAAGGACCTAGCGACTGGCAGAACCTAAACCTGCTCCATCGGAACTTCCCAGGACGCCTCCACCGCGGTTGTCACATCCTTGCTTTTTGTGGATCCCTTGGCGGCGGATCCTCTCAGCTGCCACTTCCGTTGCTGCTACCAAAACCACCAATTAAAATGTTTGCTATTCTCTCTCATTAATCATTTTTTTAGCTAGTTAGGGCAGGGGAACAATTTAAGGGGATTTGAAACTGTGACATGTTTGCAGGATGTGATAGATGGCATGCTTGCTTATTGAAACAGTTAGTATATGATGAAAACAGTCTCATGTGGGAGTTTAAACAGACTGGAAGGCCACTGTTTTGGAGTGTCATGCACAGGAAAAAAACTGCATGCACTGATCAAATCACATGAGCGCCACACCAAGACTTGTGCCCGCCAGTAGGTTTAAACCCGCAGCTCTTATTTTCAACCCTCTGGGTTATGGAAGGACCAGTGCACACCCAGGACAAACCAAGCAGTTCATGTGGTAGTTAATATACAGTTACAAATAGTTTGAATGGGCTACAAAGCCATAGAATGAATAAAACACCCCATAAACAGTGTGGGAATAAAAAAATAGAGGCCAAAGCCTAGTTACCCATGCAAAGGCCAGCCACTGGTCGAGATTGAACCTGCGCGTGCGGGTAGACCACTGTTGTGTGCAGGTTTGAGTCAACAAACCAGTACTTGGTTCTACATGTTTTTGGGACATGTCTAGTAATGCCCCAGCGGTATTCCATAGTAGCAGGTAAGAGAATTAACTAAAAACTAGCAGTTTTAACTAAGGAAACCAGTAAAGTGGTTTTTAACATGCTTTCAGTGATGTATATACAAAGGAGAACACGAAACAACAAGGTTCCAGTCCCCGCGTAAGTTCTACGCCCGCAGCCACTGAGTGGCGCGCGCGAGCTATGGATTGAAGCGTGCTGGTCACCTGCAACACAGTTTTTAAAACCTTACTAGCTTTAGGGCCAGGACTTGGTATTGATTACTAGCCTTGACCCTGCCAGCCCCCCTCAGGGATCAGAAAAAAATCAAAACAAAGGTGTTATACCTTTGATTTTAGGGTCTGAATGCCATGATTGAGCTTGAAGGGTTGTTTGATGGATGTATGTGTGTTGCTAGTGAGAATGGAGCTTGTTAATGGCTTTCTTTTGCAAGAAAGTGATGAACAAGAAGCTTTGGTAGAGTGTGACTTGGTAACTGGTGAACCCTTGGTATGGGTGAGATAAGGGAATATATATAGGGCAATGGGATGAGAGAAAGGAGTTCAGCCAGCCAAAGAGCTTGCTTGCTTCCCTCCAAAGGCTTCTCTCTCATTGGATGAGAGGAAAAAGGTGAAATAAGGGGCTGTAAGGGCTGTCCCATGGTGAAGATTGCTCTTTGGGCCAAACAGAGCCGTCCTCTGGCCCCAAAAGTCCTTTTGATCATGGCTGAATAAAGGTGATGGGACAGGATTTGACCAGCACGCATGGGTCTCAAACTAGCGCGCACGAGTCAAACCAACACGTGCGTCGGTCAATAGTCAAAGCTGATCGATGATCAACATGTGTCCATTTAACCCTCGCACATGGGTTTTAGACCAACGCGTGCAGGTGGGTTTTCTGGCTTTTGAATTGGCTTGGGCTAGGTTAGGTTTAAAAGGGAGTCAAACACTCAAAGCTCAATCACACTATCATTCTAGGGGGTGTTCTCGATCTGTTTCATTATCGAGGAATCAAAAACTGAAAGTAAACTAATCTGAAATGTCCAGATTGGGGTATCTACAGTAACCCCTCTTTGACGGAACTTGGAGCACTAGGTAATGTCAAAGATTTCAAGACGCACCCACAAGGCTATCCAAAATAAAGCAAGCTAGAAAATTAGACATGTAAAATAGAATACTGATCGACGAACAGACAAGGACGAGCAGACCATCATTGGGATGGAATGAGAGATTCCCATCACCTCTCAAGCTATTGAAGATAACCTTGCAAGTGTCAGGGATGTTGTCAGACCAACTGGGGGAAAAAGCAGCAAAACCAAGGAGATTACCACCGCCTCCTTGGGCCAAACAAATTGAAGTTAGGGAGATTTTTATTGCCTCCGCTAACATAGATAACAACTCCGCAGAAGATTTTCATCGCCTCCTCGAAAGTTAGGGAGATTTCTATCGCCTCCACTAACACAGGTAACAACTCTGTAGAAGATTCTCATCGCCTCCTTTGGAAGATAAGGAGATTTCCATTGCCTCTGCTACCAAAGATAATAATAACTCCGCAGAAGATTTTCTTCGCCTCCTTTGGAAGTTAGGGTGATTTCCATTGCCTCTGCTAACATAGATAATAAAATACATAGAAGATTCTCATCACCTCCGTTGGAATGCCTTGAATCAACTTGCCAATGGCTCAACATTGAAAGTAGAATGCGTCAACGTTGATTTGATTTGACAATGCCTCAACACTGACGGTAGAACGCCTCAACGCTGATTTGATTTGCCAATGCCTCAATACTGACGGTAGAATGCGTCAACGTTGATTTGATTTTGAACTAACTTGATGCACTTTCCTGCTTTTTGACATTTTTTTTGGGTAAATTAGCTTGAAATTAAAAAAAGGTTAACCGAATGTACAGCCTACAAGGGGCATACCCCAGGAGGAAAAGAAAAGGGAAAAAAAGAAGATTGAAGAAAGTGCGATAACCCATGCACAACCCGCATGGAGAGTATGGTAGAGTAAGAAAATTACAAAAGTGCCAAGTGCATAGTGATCATACCCCCGTTGCACTATCCATCTAGACGGAAGGATAATACAATGGGGTATGTTACGTAGAGTTATGAATAGTAAAACATGAAAGCGAACTATTGCATGGCACAACACGCCAGGCTAGGCTATAAGATAAATAGATGCGATCATAAATGACCAAATGATTACCATCACTGAGAACTAGCAGCAACAAAGCAAATCGGCAATAAGAGGCTGAACAGCTACTACAAAGGAACAAGGCACCAAGAAGAGGTTCGAATCAGAGATGACGACATCCGACAGGGGACCCCACCCTGCACACCACGCCCATTCCATCCGGCCTAATACTCCCTCATCTAAGCCTAAGGCTCGCCAAATCAAACCACTCACAGCCAACTACCAACGACCATAGACTCCAAAGATAGGATAAGCAAACCAAGACACTAATACTCCAAGCAAACCCAAAAAAACTAGCATAAAACCCACTTCGAAGGAACAACTACTACAGAGGGACAGGCACCGAGAAGAGGCTCGAACTGGAGATGATGACATCCGACAAGGTTACCCTCCCAAGTACCCTGCACACCACGCCCATTCCATCCAGACTACTACACCCTCAACCTAATCCCCTAGGCTTGCTAAAACAAGAAGCGGGACAGCTCAAGAACCAAAAAGGCCACTCGAACCGCAAGTGAGACCAAGATGCCCCTTTCAATCAGAGCAACACCCCAATCTAATCAAAGACAACTCGCCAAGCTGCCCCTTTCATTCAAAGCATTACCCAATCTAATCAAGACAATCACGAAAGCTATCCCTTTCAATCAGAGCCCAACCACAGATCTATTCAAAGATAGCCACAGAAGCTATCCCTTTCAATCAGAGCTAGACCCAATCTAATCAACGATAACTGCGGCCATAACCATAATATGCAAGAGAACCAAGCTAATGAAGCAAAGATACTAGGCATGTAAAGCAGCTCGACAAAGAGCATGAACTAGGAACTAATTCTATCCAACTAAGGAACTAACTGTGGAACTCAGTTGCGAAGATACTGCCAAACAAATTATCCCGATCTCAGTCCAATCAGATAACTATCCATCGAGTTTCATAATATGCAACTACCAAATACAATCGGAGCTGAGAAATCGTCGATGTATGCTCTTACCGTGAAAAGGACCCATGAGCGTGAAGCTCTGGGTCTTCTCTATGACCTGAGACCGCCGGTAACTGAGACCGCCGGCTAAGGTTAAAGCAGTCCGTGTTCGGACTTTGAGATCTGTGAGTTTAAGAACCCCCTTTTGCCTGTAGCTGGGTTCATCAATAACCCAAGTAGATAACTTTTGAGCAGATTAGAGCACCATTTGAAAAGCAAAAGACTCACCCGTTGTGTACTGATCTACCCCAAAATACTAAGGATGCTTTTCGCCAATACTTCCCCGGCAACTCCGCCTCCTTACTTTGACTGAGGGGAGCTCAGTTGGGTAGCCTATCCTTTTGAATGAGCTTGATGGAATTGATATAATTGGGTGGAATCCAAACCATCTCTTGGAGACGATTGGACATCGATTTTGAGGTATGGCGGCATTGATCCAATGAAGCGTGGAGCTTTGAAGTGATGGAACTGAGGTGTGGAGCCGGTTGTAGTCATAAGGCAAGAGCTTGAGAGTCGGAGTTTTAAGCTTGAAGTGATAAAATCAAGTCATGGAGCTGATTGTATGCAGGATTGACCTGTTTCATAAGAGAGAGAGAGAGAGAGAGAGAGAGAGAGAGAGAGAGAGAGAGAGAGAGAGAGAGAGAGAGGCAAAGCATAGTATGTGTATGAACAGAAGATAACAATGATGGTGATGCATACTCGATGATGGCAATGGTGATGCAATTAGTGCTTATGTGCGCGGGCCCGTGCGTGTTGTTTTTAAGCATAGAGCTTCTTTCAAGTTCTGGACTTGAGCATTCAGAGCATGGAGCTTGAGCATTCAGAGGGTAGAGTCTGAGCATTCAAACTAAGGCTTTGAGCATCCAGTAGATGGTGGTTGGGCATTCAGAGCGTAGAGCATGAGCATTTAAAGTATAAACTTTAAGCCTTTGAACATAGAGTTTGAGCATCAAGTACGCAGTGGTTGGGCATTCAAGTGTAGAACTTTGAGTATTCAAGTGTGGAACTTGAGCATCCAATACACAGTGGTTGAGCATTCAAGCATAGAGCTTGAGAATAGATGATATCTTGTTGAATATTACGGCATGGAGCCGGTTGAGAATGATAGCATGGAGCTGCTAAGATGGTGGGCATAGAGCTATTGAGTAGTGAGCTTGTGGGCGTAGAGCCGCTGAGTAGCTTGGAGGTAGTAAGCGTGGAATCGCTGAACATGAGCATAGAGCTGCTTGACGATATGATTGTGATAGCTTTTGTATTTCCGGAGCATAGCAAGTGGGGCGTGGAGCCTGAGCCTAAGTTACCAAGGATCCTTTGGTTTTGGGAGCGAAAGCTCATAGTTGACAATCCTCAAAAGTAGGGCGCAAGGCCGTTGTAAACTTTTCAGTTTTAAAGGACTATAAAAGAACCCAAAGTGGGTCCAACATCAGTTTTTAGATTCTATATGCTCGGGGATGCCCCCAAGGCTTGTTTTAACCATCCTCCATTTTTGTTTCTATTGATCATGGACCCAGAACTTCATATTTGCTTGATTGATGCACTGAGCAAAACCCACTGGGGCTGTGAGAAATGGATTTGATGCCCAACAAATCAATTCAGCTACTGAGTAATCGATGTATCGGCTGAAGTATCGAAGACTCGGTAGTGAGAACTCCAAAAGTCAGAAAATTGATTTTAAGTTAGGTTTAATCAATTCGATGGCTCATTACATCTTCTCTTTTTCTCCTTCATCTCTCTCATCCGAAACCTCTCAATCCCCTGTTTCTCTGACCACCGTCGTTGTCGACGTTCTCATCCACCGCCCTCTTTTCCTTTCTCTCCAACTGTAATGGCTTCTTTCAAGGCTACCACCTTACCAACATCTACCTCTACCAATGTTCCACCATCCATTGCGAGCTCCTCCTCACTTCCTCCATGTGGATGCGATCATCCTTCTTCAGACGAGGAAGCGATTGAGGAGCTTGGTCGGTTTGACGCTGTTACCTACGTTCTTCCTTCGCGTAGGTTGGGTCTTGGCGTGTTCCTACAGTACCACCCTCCTGTTGGTGGCCGAAAGGCCGAGGTGGTTCGTAGGTAGCCCGAGCAACACCTGAGGGTTCTCAATGTTTCGGTAAGCTTTCAGAAGTCCCTGAAAAACAAAAAGTTTACTCCTTTTAGTTTATAGTTTGATTTGCGTATTTGAAATGAATTCTTAGTCACGGGATGGAGTCCCTTTAACTAGGGGCAGTAATGGGAAGGACCTATGGTGGGGTCAAAATTGTTTTGCTTAAAGAGATTAAATTAACTCTACCCCCTATTTAGGCGATACATGCTTTTTAGATGTCAACTTGCTGCCCCTAGCTTTTCATTCATTTATGCAATCATGAGATCAACTCCCTTTTTGTTTTTGGTGGAACTTTGTAGAGACACAGGAGACTGGAAGCTCGTGGTGGAAGCAAGGTTTGGAAAAAATTTTGTAGTCATCCCTCTAGTTTTATAGTTGTCTCAATTTCGTCCCTCTAGTTTCAATTGCTACCAAATAAACCTTGTAGTTTGTTTTTCGTTCCAAATTGGTAAAATTGCTGACACTGTTAATGAAACTAATAGAAAAATATGATTAAAAAACTAAGTGCTCCAATTTTTAATCCGGTTCAACCAGTGTGAAAATCTTATTTTTTTGATCATTTTATCCTAAATGATCATAATGAATTTTTGGCTCTAAGGCCTTTCAATGAGTACCCGAAGACTCCTAATTTAGTTTCAGTGCTCTCTTAGAGTGTTCATTAAAAGGCCTTAGAGCCAAAAATCCATTATGACCATTTAAAATAAAATGATCAGAAAAAGAAGATATTCGCACCGATTCAAATGAAATAAAAATTGGAACACTTATTTTTTTACACCGTTTGAGTGCACATGTGGTTTTTGGCATTGGCAGAGCAAGCTCGGGAACTGGTACGTGCTGCTGGCTTTGAAGCATTCACTTTGGGCCTCAATCTTCCATAGATCGATTGGTCCTTGATGACCTTATTGGTGGAGAGATGGTGGGATACAACCAACACATTCCACTTTCCCTCTACCGGTGAGATGACGATCACTCCGAGCGACTTCTCTCTTTTGACTGGCTTGCGGGTAGGTGGAGTTCCCCTTTGGATTGACCCTCAACTTTGGTAGCGAGAGAGAGCCTTGGAGTGATTCTTGGGCAAGGTGCCTCCTCTTCACTCATGGGGTCACCTTGATATTTCATGGCTAAGTAAGAACTTCATGCAGGCTGATATTCTTGATCAGGTGAGTGTTAAGCAGTTGACACGAGCCTTCCTTATTTACCTCCTTGGGTAGACATTGTATGCCAACAAGGAGAATTTAGTGCACACACTCAGTTTCTGGCTTCCTTACAGCATTTGGAGGTCGTTAGGGAGTTTGATTGGGAGGCATCTACTTTGGCCAACTTATATGGTCACCTTGGAGTTTGCTCACGGGACAAGAGTCACATCCTTAGCGGCCACTACCGAGTGCTTGAGGTATATGCTTCCTCCTTTTTCTTATTTTGATTTCCTCCTATACTGAATCATATATGTTTGTTAACTCGTCTTTCAGGTCTAGGCTTTCGAGCATCTCCTTCAATTTCCTACTGGCACCAAGCATGAGGATGGAAGCTGTGTTCCTCGCTATGAGCAAAGGTTGGTGGGCCAACGGAAGCCGTGATCACCTGTTTTGACCCTTCCTGAGTGGCGGCGGGTCTTGGACCGATTGACAGTCAATCAAGTATCTCTTTTTCTTTTTTTTTTTTTTGCATTCCCCATCTTTTGACTTTCATGCATTGTAGCTGATTTAAACCTGTTTGCAGGTACGATTTGACCTTGGAGTGATGTACCAGAGGACGCCCCTTCTGCGCGTTCTAGAGTTCTAGACCGTACTCGTAGCTTGCTTGAGGCCCCTTTCTGCCGAGCCTGGTACTTAGGTGATAGGGTGGCGAGTCAGTGGCGTCCACGTGCTGAAGCTCTTCAGTTTATTCGTCCTCCACCTCCGACGTTGATGAGATCTACTTCCTCATTGTCCAAGGCAGACCTGAAGTGAGCCATTGTTTTACCCAAAAAAAAAAAAGGAACCCTGAAGAATGCTCGGATTAGAGATTGGGTTGGCTTCACTACAAGAAAAATTGCATTAGGTGATGAATGAAAATTGTCACAAATTGTATGTTTTTCGTCACAACTAGTATGCGTGATGGGAAAAAAAAAATTGACCAAAGGTTGTCGAGGACTCCTACCTTGTGACGAAATTTGTTTTTCGTCACCAATAGTGTCTTTTGATTACGAAAAATTTCATCACAGAAAAATCACTTGGTGACGAAAATTTCTTCGTCACCTATTATGCTTTTTGATGATGAAACATTTCATCACCATTCTAATAATTATTTCTCAACCATTTTCAATTTCGTCAATAATTGTGGCAGGCAATTGATCAAGGTAAGTGCAAAGGTGAAAAATAAGTTTCATCGCTAAAGGAATTAATTAAAAATAATAATGGTGACAAAATAATTTGTTGCCTAACATTTCAAATTAAAGCCAATCAGTTGTCACTAACACTCTTCTTACAAGACAATATTATCCTATTCATTTTAGAATTCAATACTCATCCAAACAAATGAATTATACATTACACCATATTAGCCAACACATCTTCATAAACCAATATAATCATGAACCAAACTAGACATCCATTAACCACAAGAACTGGGTATTCTACACCAAATGTGTCTACACCAAATGAATTTTTATTTTTAATTTCAAGCTAATTCACCCAAAAAAAAAATATGTGTCCATTCAACCATAGGATCTAAAGCATCAATGTTCCCATGACAAAAACATGAAAGGTAGACAATATGTACCATATACGTTCATTATAGTTTGGTACCATCATTAAAATGAAAAAAGAAGACTCGGAACTTCAACCAAAAAAAGAGTCTTCATAGAAGCATGTATCCAGAAAAGAAAACTCGGAACTTCATCCAAAAAAGGAGTCTTCATAGAAGCATATATCCAAAAAAGAAGACTCGGACCTTCATCCAAAAGAGGAGTTTTCATAGAAACATATATCCAAACAAAAAATCTTCATCGAAGAGCGTATATATACCATCTTCCCGCTACCAACCTTATGCATATTCAATCTGCACACATAAAAAGTAGGATAAAGTATTTTCGTTATGATTTCAATAGAACACAAAACATTTATGGAAACTTAACAATATATAAATGACACAAGTGAGGAGACCTAACTCAAAATACAACACCAGTACCACAAGGCCTAATAGAAGCAACCAAAAGCAAGAACCAACTCCACCTTAATCGCAAGAGATGCCATAGGACTTCACTACCAATAATTAAGAGCAAACCTCACCTAAAAAACATCAGCAAAGATCAGCCAAGCGATCTAGAAAATTAAGAGCAGCAACAACAGAAATGAGTAACCAAAAACTACAATCACACCACTAGATGCAACAGCTGAAAGATAGCAAACAGAGCAGCAGCCCCCCAACAACATAAAACCAGCAACAAAAACAAAGAAACGCAAACCAAACATCACACAAAGCAACCACAGGACCCATATTAGAAAAGCCGGAAAACACACTCCTCTCACCCTGCCACAGAAGTCTATCCAGCTAGAATCAAAATCCTCAAGCTAACTCATTCACATCCAACTCCACACCCCACATCCCTCTGAAACCACTCACAACACAATCAATGAAAACGAAAAAATTCAGCACATGGGATGATTAATGCACAGTTCCAAACTTTTAAAGAGAGAAAAAGCCTCATACTCTTGTATAACTTGGTCATCGATTTATCTGTGAAGTGTATAGCCATGTTTGATTGATCCAATGGAATAGTGAGATTCTAAGCATAGTTGTGCTATTATTGGCAATATTTGTTGAAGCTGTACCCATGCCCATTTGGAAAATTAAGGCCCATACTTATAGTCCTACTGTACATTACAGCAGAATGTAGAATAATAAAAGGGTTGTTATGTTAAGCTACAAGGTTTTATACACCAAAGGAGCTGTGTCCCAATATATGTTGTGTCCCCCACGTGTCCATGTTGTGTCCCCGCCGTAAAGAGGTAGAAACCCCTTTATTTCGGGACACGAAAGCCGTTTTGGTACGCATGTACATAGAAGACAAATCAAAAGCAATTGGAGAGAGAGAGAGAGAGAGAGAGAGAGAGAGAGAGAGAGAGAGAGAGAGAGAGAGAGAGAGAGAGAGAGAGAGAGAGAGAGAGAGAGAGAGAGAGAGAGAGAGAGAGAGAGAGAGAGAGAGAGACGACGTGGAAGTTGAACCTGCAACCTGCAAGTGCAGCCGGCAAACCTCTGTTTGGGTGTCCATTACTATTAGACTCAAGACAGCGTTGTGTAACTAGACTATTTTAGGGTAACTTGTTTCAGCCATATAAGATATAGAGATCAATTAATCAAGAACTTTTATAATATCAAATGAGAGCATATAAAAAGTTTTATAATATCTATAAATAGAAAACATATGCTCAAAAAGGGCAAAAAAAAAAAGGGGCAGAAAACCAAACCAATAAAAATATACAGCCCACTCTCAGTTTTCTCGTTATGAGTATAAATAGGGAAACCATGACGTTCTAACCAGCACGTCGTTAACCAGTGAATCCTTGGTGTTTAAGAAACGCCATAACACTAGCCAAAGTGCTCTCCTGTTCCTCTTTTGCCTCTACTAGCTCATCTATCTTATTGTTTGCTACTTCAATTTCCTCCGCTGGCTCTTGAATTTTCTCAGCTTGCTCTTGCACCTTTCCCTCGAGGTGTGTTACATACTCCGTTTACAGATATACCACTAGTCCTAGTAGAGGAGGAAGGCCTAATGCCAATTCCCTTCAAATTGAGGGTAACTACCATTACATTGGCTTTCACAATCACTATCCACCAGATTTTGAAGGAGAGGAATTTAAGGAAGTTTCAAAATGTTAACTGCCCTGCTGTTATTGTGACTCATAAAATCTGTTCAGAGGTTAGGTTTAGGCTCATGTCTCGAGCTAAAGGTGATCAAGCTAGCTGGTTTGTAAATGAGTGGAACTTGACTACCTAACAGATTGTTACTTGGTTGTCTCACCTTTTGCATCCTACTGGTTTCGTTAGCTTTAAAATGTCATTGCTATATGCTTTTAATGCAATCTGTTGCCATTGATATTGCGTCTATTGCGTCTTTTACAATCTGCATTTCACGTCCATTTCTTGGCAATTATGGTGTGAACATATTAAGCACAAATGGTTCAGCAAGCAGATTCGATGTGTGCTCATCCCTTGGCTGGCATATCAATTCCTTGCAAGCAACAAATCACAAGAGATTGTGCAACTAGCTGGTACAGTATTCAAGTGGTGCAAATGGCTCAAGTGGTGCAAGTATCAATTATGGAGCATGTGGTGGGACTTAAGAGGAGTGAGCCACCATGTTGCTCATTACTCATAGACATGCTCAAGTGGTGCAGGTACATGAGAAGTCTGAATCACTCGGTTCATATCTACTATTACTTCTATTATCGATGGTAACTATGCTAATCCTTTGATGGTATCTTTCCAAAGCCATCAGTAGGCAAGCTCATATATAGTCCATTTGGACTTCTTGGTTTGAGAGAGATCTACCACAATGTGTGTTTCTCGGTGAGCTGCGAGTTTGAGCCTCATCCTTTCTTGGAGAGGAGGTAATAAACAACAATAGGAGCCAAGGGCAGAAAAGAAGGATGAGGTAAGTTAGAAGCCTAAACTTAAGAGGCACTACAAAGAGCTCCCAGAATCAACAACATTAGGCACAAGGGCAGAAAAGAAAGCAAAAAGGCAGCAGCAAAAGCAGCATTAGAAAATGGAAGAAAATCTAACCTGTTACCAGTTTTTTTTTTTTCCGATCGCTCCTACAAGACTAAATTCCAAAGCTGATCCCAATTCAACTAAGTCACCATGAGTAGTACTCCGGCCATAACATAATCGATAGATCCAAGATATAGCAGCACTCCATTCAAATGATTCAAGTACTTGATATGTTTCATCAATCTCTTGAGCATCACCAGACCTGCATGCACACAAGAAAACGCATGAGGCAAACCGATCTGTAAATGTTCCCAAATTATGTCTCAAATTCCACACAAACAATCATATCATTACAAAGAAACTTTCAGATAAGCAAGCTAAGAACACATCAAATTAGCTACCAATTAATCATATAGGAAGCATGGTAGAAAAAATAGAAAGGGAAAATAAAAATTGCAATAAAATGTTAATAAATCCAGGTTACTATGTCCATTGACGTTCAAGGTCCTTCAAATGTGAAAGATGCATACATAGGTGCATAGGATTGCCATGAAAACCTCATGCTTGGTCCAAGTTAACTAGGTAAGAGAACATAACAGAGTCAATTTAATTAGCTACAATGGTTACCTTATAGAAGAAAGTTGACCCAACTGTCCCACATGATATCGAGTTCGGTGTCCATGCTTGTTTTTCTCACTGCAACAAAAGCCCTAACAAGTCTTGGCGTCTTGTAATATTTTGACCAAAAGGCAAAAGCCCTAATTTGAAGCTTCAATACAGTGATAATGGTGATTAGGATACAATATGGTGATTACGGTCTATAATCTGAGACAGACAGAGAGAGATGCATGGTGGTTTATAGTTCACGGTGTACAAACTACAAATAAAACGTAATGAAGAAGATGATGATCAAATCAACAGATTAAGTCTTGAAGAAGAGAAAGACTGAGAGAGAGGGAGGGAGGGAGAAAAAGAGAGACTCACCCTTGGTCTCAGGCAAATTGCGAAATCGCCATGGAGGAGCAGTATGAAGTCGGCGACTTGTACAAATGAGGAGATAGGGTTTGAGACTTGGGTGAGAAAGGGAAATATTAGGTGAAACAGATTAGTGACAAATTCCATCTTTAATTTTTTTTAATCGTCTAAATTCCCTCTTTAAAATGGAAGACAAAAAAAGAATTCGTCACCCAAAGTATTTCCTTTTGTGAGGAATTATTTCGTCACGTAATGGTTAACTCAATTTGGACATTGTATGCATACTGCTTGACAAAAGCATTGGCAATTTCTGGCCAAGTATGATAATCCATGAACTCCAAAGTGAGAAACCAATCGAGTGCACTTCCAATGAGAGTCTATAGGAATAATTGAGCAATGAGCTCATCACTCAAGCCCATCAGCTTTAGGATGTTGATAACATGGCGGACATGGCTGGTAGGGTTGCCGGTTCCATTGAACTTCTCGATGTTTGGCATCTTGAATTTCTCAGGCAATTAGTCCCCCTGTGAATGGGCCAGAGCATGTTTGATCTCCTTGACTTGCTTGGCCAGTTCAGGATTTTTTGTTGTTACCACTTTTAGAGGGTTCTCATCTTCTTACTCGTTTTCTTTGTCCTTAGCATCTCTTGCTGCTTTCTCGGCCAGCAAAGCAGTAATTTGAGCTTGGAGATCAGCAATGACGGCATCGTGGTCTGACATTTTTGAAATGGGAGTGGGAGGAAAGTTTTGTGAAGCTTGGGGATTAGCAGATGATCGGGTTTGCTGAGAAGTTGATCGCGAAGACCCAAGAAGGGATTGGGACCATTGTGATGAAGGTGTTTTGATAGGTGAGAATGACAGACGGGATGGTTGCAAAGACTTCTATTTGGCGTGGCTTTGGGTGTTGTAAGAGTATAAAATTTGCTGTGGTTACTTCTTTTACCTACCTATCATGCCTGGTTTAAAAATAGAATATCTGTGAGTTAGTACTTAGCTGTATAGGGTTAGGATTTGGGCTGAAAATCTCAACCCTTCTGCATAGAAAGAGATGTTACAACAGCAATTTATACAGGTTGTGAGGAAGAACTTCAAAACAAAATGCAAAAAAATTCCTTAACCTGCAGGTTCCAGTCTTTTTTTTTTGTGGGTAAATCAACTTGAAAATAAAAAAGGCTAACCGAATATACAGCCTGCAATGGGCATACCCCAGGAGGAAAAAAAACAAAACAAAACAAAGATTGAGAAAATTGAAAAACTATGCCAAGTGGCTACATGGAGTGGATAATATTAGAATGTAGCGAACTAAAGAGATGGAAACAAAACAAATAGCATTGGGATACGCCCCGAGATACATTTGTTTCCTACCCATCTACAAAAGGGATATAGCACTATTCCTTCCAAAAGGAGCAGACTGGAGTATTGATCAGCAGCCATAGTCTGTGATACACATGAGCAAACATGTATGACAAATCCATCGCAGACCTACAAACACATGTAAGGTTTGGGTAGTCTCAAGGGTGCTTCGTTGGCAAAGAGAGCCAGCCTTTCACCAGCCCATCATAGGCGGCGATTGGGTGATTCCCTCTTTGATATACCACTAGGTATAGGTGAATGTGGAGTTTGCTGGAACCCCTAACATAGCCCGTGACATGCCGGGATATTAGGTGAACTCAACGAGGTTGTCCGCTCAATGCATATGATACAAGAATTAAATGAAGCAAGTATCTTATGTCAAACTTTCTGGTTATAGCTCTCAAGTTCCCTAGCAGAGTCACCAAAAACTGTAGACACCTCCCGAACGAGGCATCGCCATACAAATTGATCATGTCGGTTTGATTCCACTTCATAAACCAAGATCATGGACATTCCCATGGTTAGGAACATCTCCACACGATAGCGGTTATCGTCAAAATAGAGTCGCCACCTAGTTTATAAAAACTAGGACAAACAGATAGAGATTTGGGGTACGGGAAGCAAAAGTATACCAAGGGGAAGGTGTTAGGCTCCCCTCTTTGCCCAACCATGAGACTGGCCTATAGTTGTTCAACATATGATTAATACTTGCTTTATTTAATTTTAAACACATAATCTTGATTATTAGCCTTTAACAGTTGATAAGGTGGGCCAGAACAGTAACAAAAGCACACATGAAAAATAAGAACAAACAAGCTGTCCCAAAGAATGGATCACTCGGCCGGTGAATAGATGTCACGGCCGAGGAATCCTTCTGGATTGATGTATCGGTCGTAGGAATGATATCCCAGGTAATGTTCTTCCTCACGCTAGATTAAATCAGAAAATCAGAATGCAACAATTAATGTACAAAACTAAAAGTAAATCAAAAAATAAGCCCCTGGGCCTCGCCACCATGATCTCTCAGTTGCTTGATTGCCTCAGATTGGGGGTGATTTATTGATTTGCTTCTCAAAAACCCTAGGGTTAGGGTTTGTACTTCGAGGGTTTGATTGTCGGATTGCGGCTGCCTTCGTGGTGTTAAGGCTTTTGTAGAGGGAGTATAAGGAAGAGTTTCTGCAGAGGTTTCGTGGCTAGAGAAGGTTGATTGTGTATCTAATTTCGGAACCCTAAGGGTCGTTTATATAGGCACTGGATGACATCACTCCAACTAATCATAATACACGAATTAATAGGAAGTATATTAGCACAAGATCTCGTCTCAGAATCTCCTTTCATAGCCCGAAAGAATCGAGATTTGGCTGCTAGGGTTTTGAGAATCGGATCAAATGATTGACTGAACATTCCAGAATCCGGAAAAAGGACGATCTGGCAGCCGAGTAATGGTTCTTGTGGGCGAGGAATTGATCTCTCAGGGAGATTTTCAAACAACATGTTTCACGTGTGAAAGAATGAATTGGAGGCCTTGAGATCAATCTTGTGGCCGACAGATGTATTTTTCTAGGATGATGTTTTTCTATCTAAAGGCTATTTGGCTCTGAATTGTGTCCTCTAAGTGGCTAAAAGTACTCATGAAAAGTCCATGGATTTACGAGAAGGTGGCGAAATCCTTGTTTAGCTCATGCTTGGTCATCTCTAGATCACGACTGGTTTGCTCAATCTGGACATTGTACGCATATTGCTTAGTGAAAGTATTGGCGATTTCTTGCTACATTTGGTAGTGAACAAATTCCAGAGTGAGAAACCAGTTGAGAGCACTGCCAGTGAGGGTTCATTGGAAAAGTTGAGCGATGAGCTTATCACTTAGACCTATGGGCTTCAAGGTGTTGATAACATGGAAGACATGACTGATCGGGTTACCAGTTCCATTGAACATCTCTATGTTAGGCATTTCAAACCTTTCTGGCAGCTGGGCGTCTGGAAAGAGGCAGAGTCCTTCAAAGTCAAGGATCATGGTCTCCTTGTGAGCGAGCCAAAGCATGTTTGATTTCCTTAACTTGCTTGGCAAGCTCAGGATTTTCCACCATTACAACTTATTTTGAGGAGTTTCATCTTCTTCTTCTTCTTCAGCATCCCTTGCCACTTTCTCAGCTTATAAGGTAGTAATTTTGGCCTTGAGCTCAGCGATGACAGTTTTAGTATCAGACATCTTGGAAATTGGAGTGGGGTAAGCACTAGGTGAAACTCGAGGATTAGAAGACAATCAGGTTTGCAAGTAAGATGCCCGTGAAGATCATAGAAGCGACTTGGATCATTGCGGCAAGGGTGTTTTGATGGGTGAAAATGGCAGGCGAGGTGCTTGCAAAGATTTTTGTATGGCGTAGCTTTAGGTGTTGTAAGAGTATGAAACTGGCTGTGGTTGCTTCTTTGACTTACCTATGGTGCCTGCTTGAAACAAAATGTTGCATGTCAATATATGGCTGTATAGGGTTTGGATTTGGGCTGAAAATCCCAACCCTTCTGCACAGAAAGAGATGTTACAGGTTCCTATCCTAATTTGATATGTTCTATGAATTTCTAATCACATGTGAGGTTTGGGTGGTCTCAGAGGTGATCTGCTGTCAAAGAGTGCCAACCTTCTTGCTACCCCATCATAGGCAGCAGTTGGGCAGTTCTCTTTTTGATGTACCACAGAGGTACTAGTGACTATGGAGTTTGCTAGAACCCCTAACATAGCACATGACATGGCGGGATATTTGGCGAACTCAACGAGATTGCCCACTCGAAGCACGTGAAAAAGAATTAAATAAAGCAAATATTAATTCTATGTGAGTACTTTTTTTTACAATCCGTTTTCTCTCGACTTGTAGAATTCTTCGATCCCTTTGGTATATGTTCTACGAGTCGAAGAATTAATATTTGCTTTATTTAATTCTACGAGTCGAGAGAAAACGGATTGCAACACTACTCATACAGAGGTAAACTTTCACTCTCACCTAACTTTTACTACCTTTACTCATGAATATGATGCAAATATTATATGAATGTTATGCTTTTGCCGGCTAGAGAAAGGACCTCTTGGGGACAGCACCGGAAGTCTGTTCGCATGTCTGTGTCGCAGGCTTTCGTTGTTAGCTCTTGGGAGGAGCGTCCCGAGAAAAGACAAAGGATGTCATCCCCTGCTGAGGAGGAATCTAGCACCGACTCGGACGAGACTGAGGAGCCAGAGGATATCGATCCGGATATTACCTCAGAGAGCTCGGAGCATAGAGCTGTGCATGTCCAGGAGGTGGCTAGCTCTGAGATGGAGGAGGAGGTTTCTAAGGAGGATGAGGATGAGGAAGGGAGCGAGGATTATGAGGATTGAGTCTCCTCTTTTTGCTTTTTTCTATTTTGATGGAGCCTACGTGCTTCTTCTTTTTAGGGCATCTGTTTGCCCCTTACGGATAGGGCTTTGACATAGGGCTTGCATGCCCCAATTTTGTGATATACTTCGACTCATGGATGCCACTTGGCTTATATATATAAGAATTGCTTCATTGTTCTTCTTGTCATTCAATTTTCTTTACTATTGCTATACAAAGGTAATTGAATAACCAAAATGCGCACCAAAACACATGACTAGCCATGAAACATAAAAACGAGTCTGTTGCATAACTTAAAGTAAGAAACATATTGATGAGGGAATAGAAATCAAAGAAGTATTTGAACAAAAAATGAAAAATTGACGCCATATCTGAGGATTTACAAACAACCTAGTTAAAAAGCTTGAATACGATCACGTACGTTCAATAATGACTTTCGTGACTCGAGAGATGACCCAAAAGTTGACCCCATGCCTTGAACGCGCTTGATGATGAGGAAAGATTGACCTTTGAATACCATAACTTCAAAATTTGACCAACGACTCAAATTAGAGCTTCGACTAGGTCACGTTCGACCATTACGACTTACATGACTCAAAAGAATGGCTTGAATTGACTCCAAATGGAATTTGATACCCCAACTCGACTTAAGAATACGATTTTATCGACTTTTCGTACCACAACTTTGAATTTTGGGAGTTGTTTGGAGGCGAGACGTCCCCGAAGTCCCAAATACTCATTGAAATCTGTTTTGGCAATTGATAGCACCCCTAGAGGCCTCAAATCCATTTTGCCCCTCTGCTGTCAAAAACATGCAGAAATGCAAACTATGAAATGCCATGCGTGGTTATGGAACACCGTGCGTGATTTTTTTTTTTTGGGTAAAATAGCATGAAATAAAAAGAGGGAAAACGAATATACAGTCTACGAGGGGCATACCCCAGGAGGAAAAGAAAAAGAAATACAAAGAGTAAAGAAAAGTATTTATGCCAAAAGGCTACATGGGTAAATGAAATGCGTTGTTTCCAATCCATCTAACAAGAGGGAAGGAAAACAACACCAAAATGATATTGGCAAATAGGATAGCTGAACAAAACAGCACTACTTTGATCTTCGGACTTGACAGAGCAATAGTTATTTCAATTTCCCCATGACAGCAACAGAGAACTCTTGTTTGCAGCAGCAGCAGCACGGTAGAAGAGATCCATGGAGGCATGACTCTCAATTGGTTGTACTGACCTCTTGCTTTTGGCTCCACAACTACGGGAACATCCCGCAGTAGCATGAGCAGCAGATCAGCAGCTATCCGCTGCCATTGGAGCAGCAAGCTGCAACAAACAGCAGCGAACAGCAGCAGTAGGTTACAGCACTGACTGCCTGTTTTTGGTTCCACAATTAAGGGAACCACCAGCAGCAACACATGCAGCATATCATCATCCATCAGCTACCATTAGAGCAGCATCCAGCAAACAAGCAAACAACAAACAGCAACAGCAGTTTACAACATAAAATGATAGAGCAGTAGCAGAACAGCATCCGTTAATCAGAACAGCAGCAGGTAGACTACATTTTGAACGTGGCAGCACAGCAACAACAAAACTATTCGGTTGCTGGACTGAATAGAATAGAGCAGTAGTAGAAAACAGTAGTAGATTACAGCATAATCTTGATACTCCAGATGAAAACAGTACCCATTACAGAACTGGGACCATAGGAACAGTAGTGGCAAAATAATCACGATAAATAAACACTATGCAGAGGAAGTCCCCCTCTGCGAAGGGAGATCCCATAGGACTGTGCGTGATTTTGTAAAACACTGTGGATCTTTAATACGCCGTGCGCGGTACTGATGAAACACTGTGCTAATAATACAAAGTTTTAAAATGCCATGCGTTGTTATAGTACACCGCACGGTATTAATTTTCTAATTGTCTGCAGTTTGCTGCTTCCTAAAATAGATTGCATGATAGTTGAAGTTTGACCCCTGCAATGGCATTTCTGAGCTAATGCAAGTCTGCATCGTGCTCCTATGCTATCACCAAGTTTTTTCTTACGGAAGACTCATGGAAAATTTGCACTTTTTGAAACCCAAGGCTCTTAGAAAATTGAAGTTGCTCCCTCCTTTCCTCCTAAAAATTCAGGCCTCAATCTTCAAATTTTCTTCACCCCAAACATACTTCATCCCTCAAAGACTCTCTTCTTTCAAATGGCTCTTTCTCTCACCAGTTCACTCCGCCCTTGGTTGGTTGCAATGGACGACGTCGATTAGCTCAACTTTCGAGCCCATGGCCTCTACTCCATGAGGCACCTTCATAACATTGGCCTTTGCCTGGAGCTTTTGAAGGCAGCGGTGCGTTTCTGGGACCCGGAGGTCCATGTGTTTTGCTTCAGTGAGCAAAAACATTGCCCAACCGTGGAAGAGTTCGGTGCATACCTTGGCGGCCTTAGCTCAGAAGAGGTCATCACCCCTCCTGTGCATGTGAGCATTTTCAAGGTCCTAGCTGCGGTTCTTGGATTGAGTGGTGGAGCCGCACGCTACTTGGTCCGCGATCGTCATCTCAACACCATGCTACTTATTGAGATGTTTTCTCCTCCTGGTGACCTTACGGACATGACTTACTAGTCCCGACGCATTACGGCTCTTTGCATGTGCTTGTTGGTGGCTTATCTCTTGGTTCCTTTCGCTAGCCGTGCTAGCTGGACATTGGTGAGCATTGCTGTCCAGATTGAGGCTACGAAGGACGTGATTCTAATGGTTTTGGCTGAGACGTTGATTGGTTTGAACAAAGTTCATTCTGGAGAGACCGAGACTTTTGGGGGTACCCCTCTCCTCCTACATGTAGCCTTCTCACTCAGCCCTCCTATTTTGGGTTTTTCTCACATTCTCGTTTTACCTCAACACTCAGCTTGGCTTTCTATAGTTTTTTTACTTGTTTTTCTCTCTCTTTTGCAGATTTGGCATTGTGATAAGGTGAAAGTGCTGACCGTCCCCCCGGGCCACTGGACATACGAGGCTAGATTGCTCTCCCGTCGGTGCTTAGAGTTTGCAGACAGACGCGTTTCTAAATGGGTCAGCTTCTTCAAGTGCTTGGGAGCTGAGATCATTTCTTGGAGGTGCCCCTGGCTGTACCTTTCACCCATGACAGTGCATTTCATGGGGCCTCAATGGGTGTCTCTTGCTGGTTTGGAGGCCTTTTCCTTCTACATTCCCCACCGGATTCAGCGTCAGCTCAGTTTGGGGCAAGAGGCATCTGTGGAGGTTCTGGTAGATGTTGTCTTGCCTTTCTTTTGCCCTTCTGTCCTTTACTACTACCAGGAATTCGAGGGGAGCCATGAGGTTACTGATGCGAGCTCTATCCGTCTGTGCTGCCACGCAGAAGCTATCAGAAGTGGCTGAGGAGAGACATTGTTGCGAGGGCAAGGGCCCGAAGAAACTGACTCACCCCTACTACTTTGATCATGAAATAAATTGTGGACCCGCTTTATCTATCAAGTCATACTTTTAGTTTTTCTTTTTTTTTTTTTGGGTAAATTAGCTTGAAATTAAAAGAGGTTAACCGAATGTACAGCCTACAAGGGGCATACCCCAGGAGGAAAAGAAAGGCAAAAAAGAATAAAAAGATTGAAAAAAGTGCGATAACTCATGCACAACCTGCATGGAGAGTAAGGTAGAATAAATAACATAACAAAAGTGTCATGTGTAATGAGATCATACCCCCGTTGCACTGTCCATCTACGCAGAAGGATATTACAACGGGGTATGATATGATGTGATACTATGAGTAATAACATGATGATGAAATAGTACTACCTGACACATCCCGCCAAGCTTGGAAATCAGATAAGTGGTAATGGCCAGAGATGACCTGAAGTTAACCAACACTGAGAACTAGCAGCAACATAGCAATAAGGCATCAAGGGGAGCTGAACAGCTACTACAGAGAAACATGGCACCCAGAGAGGCTCAAACCAGAGACGACGGCATCCGACATGGGGCCCCACCCTGCACACCACACCCATTCCATCTGGCCTAATACTCCCCTCATCCAAGCCTAAGGCTCGCCAGAATCAACCCACTCTCTGCCCACTACCAATCACCAATAACTCCAGAACTGGCATAAGCAAACCAAGCTACTAATACTCCGAACCACCCAAAGAGCAAGCATAATACCACTTCTAAGGGAACAGCTACTACAGAGGGACAAAGAACCGAGAAGAGGCTCAAACTGGAGATGACGGCATCCGACAAGGCTACCCTCCCAAGTACCCTGCACACCACGCCCATTCCATCCAGACTGCACCACCCTCAACCTAAACCCCTAGGCTTGCTATTCTCTAAAAGAGGGACAAAAAGAGAAGCCACGAAATGTGGCCACTCAAACCGCAGGGGAACCAGACTGCCCCTTTCAATCAGCGCATTACCACCAATCTATTCAACGACAGCCCCAGAAACTACCTTTTTCAATTAGAACCCATCCACTGATCTAGTCACTGGCAGCCGCGAAGCTACCCCTTTCAATCAGCTCAAGACCCCAATCTAATCAATGATAGCCACGGTCACAACCATACTACACACGACCACCGGGCTAATGAAGCAAAGAAACTAGGGATTTAAAGAAGCTCAGCAAAGAACTTGTACAATGGAACCAATTATAATGCCACAAAACTAACAGTACATTGGCCCAACAGTCCTGCAACAACTTGAACATTAAACATGTAAACTAAATAGTTAACGGGTTAGCAAAACCACACCCAGTTAATTTAGACTGAGATTAGTAATTCGGTCATCGATGACCTTCTTACCCATTTTTCGAGATCTGGAAATTCTGGCCGTCGGGATATTTATCCGGCAACCATGTAGGTGTTCCCACGGTTGGGATAGGTGTGGACTTTCCACTGATGGGTTGCCCACAAGAACTGGAAAACAAACCACGAGATCTAGAAATTGCAGGACCCAAACTGATTTTGGGTTTCTGATTCAGGCGAGCTCTTTGAGAAGCAAACCGACAGTACCTCCAGTACAGCTTGTGATTAATACACCTCTGATCGATTCCTTGAAGATGCAGAAGCTGGTGAAGAACACCCGTGCTGGCCGAACCAAAGCGAGGGGCAGAATCCGCCCATGGACGAAAACCACCTCCGACCCTTCGTCGCGAGACCCACCTCTGGTGTTGATGGGTAACAAAACCCAGCGATTGAAACATGCAGAAGCTGGAAGACTTGTAAATCTTCGGAGCTGTGAATGATGAACTGACCCTGTGAGGGATGGACTGACCCTGAGTAGCTCCAACCTGGGAACTAGGGCCAGCCCAAATAGAACACCCCATATCCAGCAAGCAACCTGAGATCGCCGTCGCCGGAGAGAAAACTGAACCTAAACACCAACGAAAAGGAGATCTCCATCAGCTTGGACATTGCTTCACCCGTGCCGAACCAACGTGAGGAGCATAAATCCTCTCTTGGACGTACCCCCACCGCCGTGCCACAGTCGCATCTTAGCGAGAATGGAGTGAAATCGGTCGTTGAGATGTACAGAAGCTTTAATACCCATGGTTGACGAACCGTTTGGGCTTCGAACTCCAATGGTGGTTTTGGAGTTGAATCGAACGACGACCCACCTCCTAGTCGACAACCCAGAATGGGTAGTTTGATGATGGGTAACGAAGCCCCATATTGAAGTTTAACAAAACCCAGAAGGGTAGTTTGATAAAACCGAAGTCGGAAGTTTAATCCCACTTCGTGAGTACAGTAAATGGATGGAAATCCGATCAGAGCTTGGAGATTACCTCTAAATCAGATTTGTGACCGATTTTTGGTAAGGGGAACCTAGAGAGAGAAGCTCTCAACCCCCACCTAGCTTTGCATACTCCATATTTTTAGTTTTTGAAAGTTATGCTCAGCCTTTTGTATTAGAAGTAGTAATTTAAATAAAAGCGAGTTATGAAGGGTTTTTTTTTTTGGATAAATCAGCTTGAAATTAAAAAGAGGCTAACCGAATATACAGCCTACAAGGGGCATACCCCAGGAGGACAAAGGAAAAGAAAAGAAAGAAAAGAAAGATAAAAGAAAAGACAAAGAGCCTATGCCAAATGGCTACATAGGACTAATGGTAAATGAAACACCTGTTTCCTACCCATCTGATAGAGGGATACAAAACAGATAGCAAAAGGATTACACATTGTGCATCCTTGCAATAAAGCCAGGACAAAGAAGAATAAAATTGCAAACAACCTTGCAATAGAACGATATTTACAAAAGTGTATAATATTTAGACATCAACTTGAAGTAGTTCGGACATTCAACTCATGGCAAACCAGTAGCAGCCACCATCCAATTCTTCTGCAGACCAAAATATAAAACCGAAGGGGCAGCTGTGTGGTAAAGCAGAGCTACAGAGCAGCTGGTCACTGCTGCTCATTGCTGCAGCAGGCAGCAGCGGCTTAACAGCAACATACAGCAGCAGCACCAAACTACAAACAGCAGCGGCTAGGCAGCAGGTATAACAGAATAGGGAAGCTAGACAATAGCTATCAATGCCTCTCAAGGTTTGCAGAAACTAAAGCAGAGCACATGAATCTGTAACAGAACAGCAGCCAAATTAAGGCCGTAGCAAAACAGAGGCAGCTGATCAGCAGCTACAGCAACGCATGACAGATAGCAGCAGATACAGAAGTGCAGCACCACACGTAATTGGCAGCAAGGTGTGCCAGCCTCAGAACTTAACAGAGAGAATGAGTGCAAGCATCAACATCCATTCAAATCCACAGTAGACAACATCGGCTCAAGAGCATACAATACATAACCGATAGTATTATATCCTACAATGTAGAAAATAGTCCTAAATGCATGACAACAAAGCATTAAGGTAATAGAACAGTAGCTCAAACGGCCACAGCAGAGCAGCAACCCAACAGAAAAGTCAAAATGCAGAGGACTTACCCCTTTGCGAATGGAGATCCCAACGACAGCCCCTGATGGTTAGGCATAAAATAAAGTTGAAAAACTCAGAAGAGAAAACATTCTTGCTGAGATAAAGAAGAACTGTAACAATATACAACTTGGAAGCTACAACAAACCAGGTATAGCAAAGATGAATATGGAAAGGAACCTTTAAAGCCCGTATTGAATACTCAGTAGACAATATAGAACCCATGAAAGTAACATAAGACCAATAAAAGACAAGAGGTCAAAGCCACACACCATGTACAAATAGGTTGCAGAAACAAGGAATTACGAGTTATGTAGCCTTAAACTGCTCACTTAAACTGCTCACTCCACCACTCCTTCGAAGCCTAGACCGCCAGCAAACTACAGCAAATAGGGGGCTCGAACTCCCTCGACTCTCCCTCACAATATGACTCCCACTAAAAAATTACCTCCACTCAAAAAGATTTGGGGCTCAATCACACACCTCATAGGATCACACATATGCTGGAACACACAAAGTAACAAATTACCAATAATGCTAGCATTGAGAATAAGATAAGAACCTTGTATATAGAAGTATTAGAGACGTTCTCAAATCAAACTCATAATGTACCCTCCAAGCACAACCTGTCAGCTAGCCACATGAGAAGATAGAATTTGGAAAACTAATGCAAATCATAATCATGTACCCGCAACATTCCACTCATTTACTATCCATGCTTCTTGTGAATGAGGCATTCTAGGAAGTGATGAAACTCTATTCCTAACCATGGAGCAAATTTTGTAAACAACTGTCTCCCAAGTACAGGAGAGGTTTTGGAATTTCCGTAACGATCCAAATATGATATATGGTCACTGCAAAAACAAGTTTTGTAATGATAGCCCTAAGAGATTTACCCTTGACACCTGAAAGAAATGTGACCCAATCATCCCAAGACCTACTGTGCCAAGAGACATGAAGCTTGGTCTGGATGGCACCCCATACCAATCGGGAGTAAGGGCAATTAAAGAAAAGATGGTCATGACTTTCCAACCCCTGACACATACTACAATGGGGAGAAAGGTTGAGACCAAAAAGCACAAGTCTATCAGCCGTGGATAACCTATTCTGAATAGCCATCCAGGTGACAAAACTGCACTTTGGAATATGTCCTGAGAACCATACCAACTTATACCACAGGACTTGAGGAAAGGGGGTTCTCAATTTGTCCCATAAAGAGGCAATTGAGAACTGACCATTGGGTGTGAGGGTCCATTTAAATTGGTCAGCGCTGCTCAGCCTAGACTGAACCAGAGAAGGCAAAGAATTCCTAATCTCGTTAAGCTCAAAGGTTTGGGTTATGGGGAAAGCCCAGTTTGAGTTAAGTATTATGTGAGACACAGTTGCCTCCTTCGGAATACCAGAATCATAAGAGATTCTAGTGCCAAATCTGCTTATCAATGGACCAAGAGGATGCCAGTTATCAAACCACAGGGAGGTCGATTGACCATTACCTAAAACACTAAGAATGAATGGTTGCACCACAGGTCTGAGAGTTAGAAGTTTCCTCCAAACCCAGGTGCAATCACCAGGAATTTTCAAGCTCCAAAAATTCCTCCCTTTTATTAAGTAAGATTTGACCCATTGACACCACATTGACTGTTCCCGCCCTGAAATTAGAAACCAAATGTGTTTGGCAATGGCTGATTTGTTCCAAACTTGCATAGATTTAAAACCAAGACCACCCTCCTGCTTAGGAGAACACAAGTGTTCCCAAGAGACCTTGGCACCGGTTTTTCTTAGATCAGGGCCAGAGCAAAGAAATGCCCTAAGAATTGATTAAACTTCCTTAATCACCTTTTTAGGTATGATGAACAAAGAAGACCAAAAGGTTTGGATGGAAAAAAGGACATTTGAGATTAATTGAACCCTACCAGCATAGGTGAGATCTCTGTTAGTCCATGTCTTAGTTCTAGCAACAATGCTCTCCACTAACCTTTGACAATCGGCAGCCTTGAGTTTAGTGGAGAGAAGTGGGACACCTAAATACCTGACTGGAAGGATACCCTCTTGAAACCCTAAGACAGCCAAAATGGCCAGTCTAGTGCTTGGGATGACCGCAGAGAAGAAAATGCTACTCTTCCTCGGGCTAGGAGAAAGACCCGACATATGCTGAAATTCATTGAGAGCATCCTGAATGTGATTGACAGAGGTTAGGTCACCCTTGCAAAATAGCATCAAATCATCAGCAAAACAGAGATTAATTAATTTGGTACGTCCACAACGCCAATGAAAATGGAAACCAGGAAGAGCGGAATTTTTTTTTTGGGTAAAAAGAGCGTATTTTTCCTTAAGAAGACAAGTGAGAACCTCCATAACTATTACAAATAGATATGAAGATAAGGGATCACCTTGTCTAAGTCCTTTTTGACCCAAAATGTACCCAGTGACCTCACCATTGATACTAAGGGAATAATTAGTTGTAGTAACACAAGCTTGAAGCCACTTGATCATTAAGGTATGGAAATTCATGGAAGTCAGAACATCCCTGAGGAAATCCCATCGGACATTATCATATGCTTTCATAATGTCTACTTTCAGTGCACATCTGGGAGACGAAGAGAATTTATGATATCCTCTCACAAGCTCCTGAGTAAGGAAAATGTTATCAGCTATCAGCCTTCCTTTAACAAAACCTGATTGTACAGGATCTATTAAGAGAGGGAGGACAGTCTGCAGTCTTGTAACAAGTATTCTAGAGATGCATTTGTAAATAGTGTTGCAACAGGAAATAGGTCTGTAATCCCCTACCTTAGATGGATTAGAGACCTCGGGAATAAGAGTGACCAACGTTGAGTTTGCCTTTTTAAGCAGCTGACCAGACCTAAAAAAGGCTTTTACAGCTGCAATGACTTCATGGCCAATGATAGGCCAAGCTCGCTTGAAGAAACCAGCATTGTAGCCATCCGGGCCAGGGGCTTTATTAGGGTGAAGAGACCGAAAAATGTCCCTAATTTCAAGGTCAATAACCTCTGCAATCATGGACAGCTTTTGGCTATCAGATAACCTCCTACAAAGAACCTGTTGGATTCTTGAAAGACCATGATAAGGAGTAGAGTGAGCTGTACCTCGCAGATTGGTGTAGTAACTAACAAAGCTTCATTTGATAACTCCAAGGTCATGAGTGAGAGACCCATCATCCAACACCAGACTAGTAATCTTACTTCTATTTCTGGTATTACTCACAGATTTAAAAAACTATGAAGTGCATTGGTCTCCAAGCTTTAACCATTGAATTCGTGACTTTTGGTTAGCTAAACTTTCCTCAGCTCTAAGCAACGTGAGGAACTGTTTATGGACCACCCTTTCCTGATTAATAATAGAGAGATTAGAAGGTTGACTACTTAAGTCTTTCTGTAGGGACTCAAGAATTTGCCTAGTGTCCGCTACCCTCTTAGAGACATCGCTAAAATCTCTATTTTTTTTTTGGGTAAAATAGCATGAAATAAAAAGAGGGAAAACGAATATACAGCCTACAAGGGGCATATCCCAGGAGGAAAAGAAAAAGAAATACAAAGAGTAAAGAAAAGTATTTACGCCAAAAGGCTACATGGGTAAATGAAATGCGTTGTTTCCAATCCATCTAACAAGAGGGAAGGAAAACAACACCAAAATGATATTAGCAAATAGGATAGCTGAACAAAACAGCACTACTTCGATCTTCGGACTTGACAGAGTAGTAGTTATTTCAGTTTCCCCATGACAGCAACAGAGAACTCTTGTTTGCAGCAGCAGCAGCACGGTAGAAGAGATCCATGGAGGCATGACTCTCAATTGGTTGTACTGACCTCTTGCTTTTGGCTCCACAACTACGGGAACATCCCGCAGTAGCATGAGCAGCAGATCAGCAGCTATCCGCTGCCATTGGAGCAGCAAGCTGCAACAAACAGCAGCGAACAGCAGCAGTAGGTTACAGCACTGATTGCCTGTTTTTGGCTCCACAATTAAGGGAACCACCAGCAGCAACACATGCAGCATATCATCATCCATCAGCTACCATTAGAGCAGCATCCAGCAAACAAGCAAACAACAAACAGCAACAGCAGTTTACAACATAAAATGATAGAGCAGTAGCAGAACAGCATCCGTTAATCAGAACAGCAGCAGGTAGACTACATTTTGAACGTGGCAGCACAGCAACAACAAAACTATTCGGTTGCTGGACTGAACAGGATAGAGCAGTAGTAGAAAACAGTAGTAGATTACAGCATAATCATGATACTCCAGATGAAAACAGTACCCATTACAGAACTGGGACCATAGGAACAGTAGTAGCAAAATAATCACGATAAATAAACACTATGCAGAGGAAGTCCCCCTCTTCGAAGGGAGATCCCATCGACAGCCCCTAATGGTTAGGCATAAATCCCAAGACCCACTGACTTCAAATAGTAGAAGTCATCTCTACAAAAGCACTATTAATAGTAACAAAGCAGTTGCATAATAATGTATCAAACAGGTAGATACAATTAGCTTAAGAAATTATTTTGGACTGCCCTTGGGAATGGACAGGAGCAATAGCTGCAAACTTAAGTGAGCCACTTGAATATGTGCCTGGGACTTACCACTTCAAATGCACTGAAGTATGCTACACGTCTGCAGCAAAACAGCCCCAAAAGGTGGAAAAGAGCATCCAGAAGTAGACTCAAGACGTTCCCGGAAATTTGTGGTCTGTGCCAACCTCTCTCTCGAAAAACTCACTCCTCCCTCTCTATTTTTCCTAAACTAAGGGCTATAGTTCCTCCCAACTCCCTCCACTGATCCTCACATAATGCCCCCACTAGTTATTACCTCCACTCGCAAAAAATAGATGAGGCTCAATCACACTCTCACAGGAAAATAGATGAATGTAGTAAATGTTTACAATGAGACACTCATTACCAGTGATTCCTCAAGATCAAATGTAGTACCCACCCGAGGATAAGATAACTATCTGTGTAAGTAGAAGTACTAGCAGATTTGGTATGCCGTATGATTGTGATGACCACCAAGTGAGAATTGATGTAGCGAGGGGAAGCCTTGGGAGCATGCCCCTTCTGCCATGACCTGCAAATAAAAGTTGATGAGAAGTAGTGTCCCTCAATTTAATAAGTACATCCAAGTCAAACATGAATGTTCCACTTAGAGAGTAAATGGGAAGGCCTCTTGAAGGAAAGGGACAACAACCTACACCTAACCTCATTCGAGATTTTGTTAGCAACCACTCCAGGAGGGCAGTTAAGATTCTGAAACTTCCTATGATTTCCCTCAAGCCACAATTGGTGCACATACACTGTGAAAATTAACTTGGCAATTGAGGGTACCAAAGATTTACCCTTTAATGTGGATAATTTACTAACCCACTGAGACCAAGTAGCCATTCCTGCCATATAAGGGGTCTTGGGGGACAACATTCCCCTAATCGGAGTAGCCATAGGGCATTCAAAAAATAGATGATCGTGTGATTCTACCCCCAAACACAAACTACAAACAGAGGAAGATTTCATGCCGAACATGACTAATCTATCCTCAGTAGATAACTTATTCAGTATGGCCATCCAAGAGATCACACTGCACCTAGGGATGTGTCCTGAAAACCATACCACTTTGTGCCAAGTGATGACAGGAAATTAGGTTCTCAACTGATCCAAAGAGAGGAAATGGTAAACTTTCCAGAAGCGTTGAGAGTCCAAGAACATCTATCTCTAGTGGCATAATTAATGGGAATACCATGGAGATCAGTTCTTACATCATTAAGATCAGGAGATTGAGTAATTGGGAAAGCCCACTGGTTGTTTCTAATAATAGTCTGCACAGTGGCATCCTTGGGAAATCCTGAGTCATTCATAATTCTAGGACCAAACCGAGGCAGGAGGGGTCCAAAAGGATGCCAATTGTCATGCCATAACGAAGTTAATTGGCCATCTCCAATTTTGTATATGATATGAGGTTGGATGAGTGGTCTGAGATTAAGGAGTTTCCTCCAAACCCAAGAGGGGTCATTTGGGATCTTTACACTCCAAAAACTCCTACCCTTGAGTAAGTAAGACTTGACCCATTGACACCACATAGATTGTTCACCCCCTGAAACAAGGAACCAAATGTGTTTGGCCACAGCTGCCTTATTCCAGATTGCCATAGATTTAAAACCCAACCCACCTTCCTTAACAGGGGAACATAGATGTCCCCAAGATACTTTGGCACCAATCCTCTTAAGTTCAGGACCAGACCAGAAAAATGCTCTAAGGATTGATTCAATCTCCTTTATTACCTTCTTGGGAATAATAAAGAGAGATGACCAATAGGTTTGCATTGAAAAAAGTATTGACTTTATCAATTGTATCCTTCCAGCATAAGACAGATACCTATGGGTCCATGCTTTGGTTTTGGTTACAATTCTATCTACAATACCTTACAGTCAGTGTGTTTAAGCTTGGTGGATAGAAGAGGTACTCCCAAGTACCTAACAGGTAAAGACCCTTCCCGAAAACCCAAAATATTGAGTATGGCAGATTTGATGGTAAGATTAACACCAGAGAAGAAGATGTCACTTTTAGCAGGGCTTGGAGAAAGCCCAGACAAGGCCTCAAACTCAGTCAAGGATTGTTTGATGTAGTTAACAGAGCTGACTTCACCTCTTCAGAAGATCATGAGATCATCCGCAAAGCAAAGATTGACAAGTTTGGTGGAACTACATTTCCAATGGAACTTAAAATCCGGGAGAAGAGACTTCTCCCTAAGAATGCAGGTCAAGACCTCCATTACAATTACAAATAGATAGGAAGATAAGGGATCCCCTTGTCTTAGACCTTTCTGTCCAGGAATGTACCCTATTGCTTCACCATTGAAGCACAAGGAGTAATTTGCTGTGGAAACGCAAGCTTTTAACCATTGTATCATCTTGGAATGGAAATTCATGGAGGCTAGAACATCCCAGAGGAAATCCCATCTGACATTGTCATAAGCTTTCATAATATCCACCTTCATGGCACACCTAGGGGATGGGGATTGTTTATGGTAGCCTCTCATTAATTCCTGAGTAAGGAATATGTTATTAGCAATCCTCCTACCCTGAACAAAACCAGATTGGGCAGGATCTATAAGGAATGGTAAGACTGGTTTGATTTTATTGGCCAGGATTTTAGCAATACACTTATATACTATATTGCAACATGAGATTGGTCTGTAGTCCCCTACCTTGGAGGGGTTGGGGACTTTGGGCACTAAAGCTACAGAAGTAGCATTAGCTTTCTTCATAAGCTGACCAGATCTGAAGAAGAGTTTAACAGCTGAGGTCACTTCGTGACCAATCACAGGCCACGCCTTTTGGAAGAAGGCTGCATTGTATCCATCTGGGCCAGGAGCTTTTTGAGGATTAAGAGACCAGAAAGTATCTTTGATCTCTTTATCTGTCACCTCATTCACCATATCCAAGCTTTGAGAAGGTGAGAGCCTCCTAGCAATAAGTTGGTCTACCCTGGCAGACCCAGAGTAATCGGTCGTATGTTTGGTACCTAACAAGTTAGTGTAGTAGTTAATGAAGGTTTGCTTCACCAACTCTATGTCTTGTGTAACAGAGCCATCCTCCAACACTAAGCTAGAAATTTTGTTCCTATTCTTGGAATTACTAATGGTTTTGAAAAAAAAGGAGGTACATTGATCCCCCAATTTTAGCCACTGAATTCTTGACTTTTGCTTAGCAAAACTTTCTTCCGCTCTAGCAAAAGTAAGGTACTGTTTACACAGATCACGTTGCACCACGTTTGGAAAACTTTCTTCCGCTCTAGCAAAACTTTCTTCTGCTCTATTATTAATAAGCTTAAACTCACTTTGCAACAATTTGAGCTTCTCATAGGCACAAAACATTGGATTACCAATAATCACTTTCCTCCAGACTCGTTGCACCACGTTTAGAAACTGAGGGTGATCAGACAGGAAATTGAAGAACTTGAAAGGTTTAATGGGCCTACTAGGAGCAGGAGTGATGCACACAATACCTGGAGAATGATCTGAAATCCCTGGAGTGGGAAAATGAGCTGAAGAGCAACTAAAGACTTTCATCCACTGCTCATTAACGAGAGCACGATCCAATTTGGTGGTAACAAATTGACTAGAGTCCTGTTTATTAGCCCAGGTGAAAAAACAACCAGTATATCTTAAATCATCCAACTCTAAAGCGTACAGACACTGATTGAACTCATCCATATGAGAGGGCCAACAAGAAGTGCCCCCATATTTGTCATTGGGGAATCTTATAGCATTAAAATCTCCAAGAACTATCCAAGGAAGTGAAGTGCCGATACGTTGAAGACTAGACCAAAGTGCCCGTCTACTTATGTAACTATTAGCCCCATAAACAAAGGTTGTCAGAAAAGGGACCCCTCCACCCTTAGGATGCACCTCACAATGGATAAATTGATCAGATTGATCCAAAACCTGGACTTGCATGAGACCAGAATCCCAACACACAAAAATTCTACCACTAGGTGCATGAGAGTAGTTGTTCACAAAATCCCATTGAGGACAGACAAATTTAATTACTCTAGAAGTAACATCCTCCTTAATTTTATGTTCTAACAACCCCAAAAGTGAAAGATTATTTCTATTTACAAAAAGATTTAACCTCATTTTGCTTAATAGTAACATTGAGACCCCGAGTGCTCCAAAATCCAAGGTTAATGGGTTGTATAGCCATAAAATAAAACAAGCAGTAAGACAAGTAAACAGCAGAAATTGGAAGTATAGAGATGCTGCCGTAACAAAAGGATATAGGTGATTTAATTCCTTCCACTGCTTAAGGCAGAAAAGGATGCCTCCTTAGCTTGCTTCCGCAGACGCCTTTTGGTAGACTTGGAAAGATGCTTATTAAAACCAGTGTCTCCGTTGGAATACAGGATAACAGATTCACCCTTGACCCCTGGGTCCAAAAGATCAGGTGGCTCAGGGGTTGGGAAAGTCTCGAGCTCTGAATGAGGTTAAACCAAGGACATTGCTGCCTTAGGTTGACTCAGTGCCTCCACCTCCTGCTTGCTGCTGACCACTCCTTCTAGGACCTCTAGTAACTCATCCTCAGAATCACTGAGCTCTTCCCCAATTGAGTGCTCAATAGAATTGGGGATGCTGACTTGTTGGGGTTGATCACACTCAGCCTTTAATTTCCCATTTTCAACTTGAGCTACAATATGCACGGCTGCCTTTTGTTTCCCATTTTGCCCAGGGATCACCTGTTGCTTCTCATTCTCCACTTGAATTACTCGTTGAGAAGCAAGCTGGGATGGTAGTGAGGATGTGGAGGATTTGTTAGCACATTTATTCGTGTGATGGCCAAAGACATGGCATATGTCACACATGGGGGGGAGAACTTGATACTCAACCGATACAACAACTGATTCCCCTGCAACGATAACTGTAATTTCATCAGGAAGAACTTGTTCAGCACCCACTTCAATACATATTCTAGCCTTAGTGGACTTGGTGTGTAATAATCCCGGTTGCTTAGCAGTTTTAGCTGTAGCCTGATTTACATGCAGAGGCTTTCCAATTGTACTAGCCACTCTACCTAGACACTCCTGATTCCAAAGTTCGAACGGTAAATCATGTTGCTTGACCCAAGCCGGGATTTTGGAGGGCTGGGCCTGAGCTGGCTTCATCATCCTGTGCCATTCTTTGAGGACAAGATACTTCTGAGAGAAGAAATAGGGACCCCCTTCGAGAACCTGCAATTTAGCTTGTTCATCCTTGAACTCAAACAGGTAGAACCCAGCTACATTAGATTTAACAGCGACAAATAGTTCTTTCCATTGGTTATGAGCAGTGGCGGCCAGCAAAGGATAAGGCATTGGTCCATCGAGGAAATGACCAATCAAATACTTGTTCCATTTCCCCACCTCAGTTAATTCTATATCTATTTCAACCATGGCTTCTTTTCCCTTCTGCAGATCAGGAAAATACTCCAACTTCATGTCCAGAGAAGGGGTTTGAGACTGTAAAAGAGAGGCCCAATTCTTAGGTTTAGGTTTAGCAGGACCAGCACTTTGTTTGCAATTGGATGGATGAGGTTGGACAGGGCGAGCCTGGTTACGGAATGAGGTTTGGTGATGTTGGTTGGACAGAGAGATGTCTTGAACTCGGGAATGGTGTGAAGCAGCAGCTAAGTTTTGTGTAGAAGTGGAAGGAGCAGAATTCGTAACTAAGTGGTGTGAACCAGAATCACGATTCCCAGTCCTAGGTCGAGTTTCATCTACAGTATAACCCATATTGGGATCGCCTTCCACATAAGGATTTCCTCTGGCGTTGTACAAAATCTTAGGGTTAGAGGTAGATAGTTGTACCTGCTTTTGGTGACTCACGGACTGAGAGGCATCGCCCTGTAGCTGGATTGCTCGTTCTTCTGCTTCCCGGATTAGGGCTTGCTCAAAGACTTGCTGCAGCTTCCGAGATGGACTAGACGTTTTACCCGATTTAGGACTGAACTCCCCAAACTCCCCTGTAATGTTGAGTTTTAGGGTTTCCTGGTCCGACGAACTCAGATGCACCCCACTCGCCCTGTAAGAACCAGTCTCTACTTTACATTTTCAAAGGGGAAAACTTTAAATGTCTTTTGGAAGATGAAACTCTTAAAGCAAATAAGGGAAAGGGACATGGGATTAAATATATCACGTTGACGTGCTTGTGGTGCTTACTATACACTGGATGATAAATGGATGATGTGCAAGAATAGAATGACAGGATAACAACAAACTATTTTGATCACAAACCATACCGCACGGTGTTCCAGGCGATCACACACGGTTTGTTGATAAACCATACGATATACAAACTCATTGTCAGTACACTATTGTTGCTCAAAAGCTTGCATGGTTTATTAGATACAACGTACGGTGGTTGTTAAAACATCGTACGGTGTGGCTCACTACTCATTTCAGGATGCCTTTATATTTTCAGGTCGAAACAAACCATGAACCCATGTATCTTTCTTACTGTTTTTGTTAAAGCGGTTTTCAAAATCCATTTTGATGCATTTGATCATCATGGATGATCATAAAAATCCATTTTAATACGCCAAAGGAATGGTTTTTGGATAAAACCGCATTCTGAAATGTATCAGTAATGATCTTTAAGCAATATTAGTGTGATCAACAGTAGATGAATGTGATCAGAACAGACAAGACAGATAAAGAATGGATATTAAAACGCCGTACATTGGAGTACACTACATCGTGCGGTGTATCATAACACCGCACGGTGCATTGTTTCCAGTACAGGTACTGGTTTTGTTTTTGAAAATAATTTTTAAGTCGACACTTAACAAAACAGGTCAAGTGTGACTGCAGAAAGTCCCATCTCGGCCAAGGCTAAGCTTGGCCCAAGGAAACTTGCTTTTAGCTTTGGTTTTGAACTTGAACGTGGATGGATGAGTGTGGATGAGTGCGGATGATTGAAGAACTTAGAGTTTTGGAGTGGGGGAGTTCCAAAGCTAGTTGTGCACTAACTTTTTGAAGTGAGGGAGGATGTAATGTTTTTAGACTAGGAATGTGAGATGTAAGGATGGGATTTCAAGAATCAAGAGCCAAGGATTATGGGGTAGTGGAGTGTGTAGTCCTTTTCTCTTAAGAGGAGGGGTGTATTTATAGCAAAAGGCCAAGGATTATCAATGCAAATGGGGGAGGTGACTTCTAGGCCGGGTAGAAGTGTATTTACTGCCAAGCCGTTTTTGAGCTGTGGCTCAAATGAGCGTGGTCAACAGCTTTCTTAGCCAGTCAGAACTTTTCCTAAAATGCCGTCCGGGGTACCCCATAACCTTGTGCGGTGTAGAGGTGTACCGTACGTTATTCAAGGTCCAATTCTGGGCTCTGGCTGGCTTTTGGGCTCCTTGGGCTTTTTCTACGCTTTTAGGTTTTGTTGGGTTTATGGGAGTCCATATTCAAGCTCTTGAAGGTTTTGTTTTCTTTATTTCATCATCGGGCATTTAAAGAACCTTAGAGGCCCGGATTGGGGTGTCTACAGTTCCGCCTTCTTAGGCTTCACAATCTTTGAAAATAGTTACAGACATCAAGTGAAGAGTCATGCCCCCTGTGGATACATGGTAAAAAATCATTTGATCCTTTGCGAAGTTGATGCCCAGGGGAGATTAAATTTAACTAAATTCTTGACTCATTGTCTTCTTCTCTTTTTTTGGGTAAATTAGCTTGAAATTAAAAGAGCTTAACCGAATATACAGCCCACAAGGGGCATACCCCAGGAGGAAAAGAAAGGCAAAAAAAAAAAAAAGATTGAAAAAAGTGCGATAATCCATGCACGACCCGCATGGAGAGTAAGGTAGAATAAATAACATAACAAAAGTGTCATGTGGTTCGATAACTGGCATTTCTTTGGTCTGGCTCTGATTTAAGAAAAACAGGTGCCAAGGTCTCTTGGGAACACTTGTGTTCTCCTAAGCAGGAGGGTGGTCTTGGTTTTAAATCTATGCAAGTTTGGAACAAATCAGCCATTGCCAAACACATTTGGTTTCTAATTTCAGGGGGGGAACAGTCAATGTGGTGTCAGTGGGTCAAATCTTACTTAATAAAAGGGAGGAATTTTTGGAGCTTGAAAATTCCTGGTGATTGCACTTGGGTTTGGAGGAAACTCTTAACTCTCAGACCTGTGGTGCAACCATTCATTCTTAGTGTGTTAGGTAATGGTCAATCCACCTCCCTGTGGTTCGATAACTGGCATCCTCTTGGTCCATTGATAAGCAGATTTGGCACTAGAATCTCTTATGATTCTGGTATTCCGAAGGAGGCAACTGTGTCTCACATAATACTTAACTGAAACTGGGCTTTCCCCATAACCCAAACCTTTCAACTCAACGAGATTAGGAATTCTTTGCCTTCTCTGGTTCAATCTAGGCTGAACAGAGCTGATCAATTTAAATGGACCCTCACACCCAATGGTCAGTTCTCAATTGCCTCTTTATGGGACAAATTGAGAACCCCCTTTCCTCAAGTCCTGTGGCATAAGTTGGTATGGTTCTTAGGACACATTCCAAAGTGCAGTTTTGTCATTTGGATGGCTATTCAAAATAGGTTATCCACGGCTGATAGACTTGTGCTTTTTGGTCTCAAACTTTCTCCCCAATGTAGTCTGTGTCAGGGGTTGGAAAGTCATGACCATCTTTTCTTTAACTGCCCTTACTCTCTATTGGTATGGGGTGCCATCCAGACCAAGCTTCATGTCTCTTGGCACAGTAGGTCGTGGGCTGATTGGGTCACATTCCTATCAGGTGTCAAAGGGTAAATCTCTTAGGGCTGTCATTACTAAACTTGTTTTTGCAGTGACCATATATCATTTTGGATCCAAAGGAATGTACGGAAATTCCAACACCTCTCTGTACTTTGGAGACAGTTGTTCACAAAATTTGCTCCATGGTTAGGAATAGACTATCATCACTCCCTAGAATGCCTCATTCACAAGAAGCATGGATAGTAAATGAATGGAATGTTACGGGTACATGATTATGATTTGCATTAGTTTTCCAAATCCTATCTTCTCATGTGGCTAGCTGACAGGTTGTGCATGGAGGGTTCCCTATGAGTTTGATTTGAGATCGTCTCTAATACTTCTATGTACGAGGTATTTATCTTAATCTCAATGCTAGCATTATTGGTAATTTGTTACTTTGTGTGTTCCAGCATATGTGTGATCCTATGAGGTGTGTGATTGAGCCCCAAATCTTTTTGAGTGGAGGTAATATTTAGTGGGAGTCATATTGTGAGGGAGAGTCGAGGGAGTTCGAGCCCCCTATTTGCTGTAGTTTGCTGGAGGTCTAGGCTTCGAGGGAGTAGCAGAGTGAGCAGTTCTTTAAAGCTACATAACTTTTAATTCCTTGTTCCTGCATCCTATTTGTAGATGGTGTGTGGCTTTGACCACTTGTCTTTTATTGGTCTTATTTTACTTTCATGGGTTCTATATTGTCTACTGAGCATTCAGTATGGAATATGAGGGTTCTTTTCCATTTTCATCTTTGCTATACCTGGTTTGTTGTAGCTTCCAAGTTGTATGCTGTTACAGTTTCTCATTATCTCAGTAAGAATGTTTACTCTTCTAAGTTTCTCAACTTTATTTTATGCCTAACCATCAGGGGCTGTCGTTGGGATCTCCCTTCGCAGAGGGGGAAGTCCTCTGCATTTTGACTTTTCTGTTGGGTTGTTGCTCTGTTGTGGCTGTTTGAGCTACTGTTTTACTACCCTAATGCTCTGATGTTATGCATTTAGGACTGTTTTCTGCATTGTAAGATATAATTTCATCGGTTATGTATTGTATGCTCTTGAGCCGATGTCCTCTACTGTGGATTTGAATGGCTGTTGGTGCTTGATATCGTTCTCTTTGTTAAGTTCTGAGGCTGGCATACCTTGTTGCCAATTACTTTGGTGCTGCTGCACTTCTGATACCTGCTGCCATCTGTGATGCGGTGCTGTAGCTGCTGATCAGCTGCCTTTGTTTTGCTACGGCCTTAATTTGGCCGCTGCTCTATTAAAGCTCCATGTGCTCTGCATTAGTTTCTGCTACTTCTGCTACAACTGCATACTGCTACATAGCTATTGTCCAGCTACCCTATTCTGTTATACCTGCTGCCTAGCCGCTGCTATTTGTAGTTTGGTGCTGCTGTTTGCTGCTGCTGCTGTATGTTGCTGTTAACTTCTGCCGCTGTTGCTTGTTGCTACAAAGAGCAGCAGTGACCAGCTGCTCTGCTGATCCACTTTACCACACAGCTGCTTCTTCTGTTTTCTATTTTGGTCTGCAGAAGCATTGGATGGTGGCTGCTACTGGTTTTCCACGAGTTGAATGTCCGGACTGATTCAAGTTGATGTCTAAATATTATACACTTTTGTAAATATCGTTCTTTTGCAAGGTTGTTCGCAATTTTATTCTTCTTTTGTCATGGCTTTATTGCAAGGTTGCACAATGTGTAATCCTTTTGCTATCTGTTTTGTATCCCTTTATTAGATGGGTAGGAAACAGGTGTTTCATTTACCATTAGTCTTATGTAGCCATTTGGCATAGGCTCTCTGTCTTTTCTTTTATCTTTTTTTTCTTTCTTTCTTTTCTTTTCCTTTGTCCTCCTGGGGTATGCCCCTTGTAGGCTGTATATTCGGTTAGCCTCTTTTTAATTTCAAGTTGATTTACCCAAAAAAAAAAAAGTGTCATGTGTAATGAGATCATACCCCGTCGCACTATCCATCTACGCAGAAGGATAGTACAACGGGGTATGATATGATGTGATACTATGAGTAATAACATGAAGATGAAATAGTACTACCTGGCACATCCCGCCAGGCTAGGAAATCAAATAAATGGTAATGGCCAGAGATGGCCAAAGTTAACCAACACAGAGAACTAGTAGCAACATAGCAATAGGGCATCAAGGGAAGCTGAACAGCTACTACAGAGAAACATAGCACCAAGAGAGGCTCAAACCAGAGATGACGGCATTCGACTGGGGGCCCCACCTTGCACACTACACACATTCCATCCGGCCTAAAACTCTTCTCATCCAAGCATAAGGCTGGCTAGAAACAACCCACTCTCCGCCCACTACCAATCACCAATAACTCCAGAGCTGGCATAAGCAAACCAGCTACTAATACTCCGAACCACCCCGAGACCAAGCATGATACCACTTCTAAAGGAACAGCTACTACAGAGGGACAAGGAACCGAGAAGAGGCTCAAGTTGGAGATGACGGCATCCGACAAGGCTACCCTCCCAAGTACCCTGCACACCACGCCCATTCCATCCAAACTGCACCACCCTCAACCTAAACCCCTAGGCTCGCTATTCTCTAAAAGAGGGACAGAAAGAGGAGCCACGAAATGTGGCCACTCAAACCGCAGGTGAACCAGACTGCCTCTTTCAATCAGTGCATTACCACCAATTTAATCAATGACAGCCAACGAAGCTACCCCTGTCAATCTATGCATGACCACCAATCTAATCAACGACAGCCCCGGAAGCTACCTTTTTCAATTAGAACCCATCCACTGACCTAGTCATTGGCAGCCGTGAAGCTACCCCTTTCAATCAGCGCAAGACCCCAATCTAATCAATGATAGCCACGGTCACAACCATACTACACACGACCACCGGGCTAATGAAGCAAAGAAACAAGGGATTTAAAGAAGCTCAACAAAGAGCTTGTACAATGGAAACAATTATGATGCCACAAAACTAACAGTACACTGGCCCAATAGTCCAGCAACAACTTGAACATTAAACATATAAACATATAAACTAACTAGTTAACGGGTTAGCAAAAACCACAACCAGTTAATTTGGATAGTGATTAGTAATTCAGTCATTGATGACCTCCTTACCCATTGTTCGGGATCTGAAAATTCTGGCTGTCTGGATACTTATCCGGCAGCCATGTAGCTGTTCCCACGGTTGGGATAGATGTGGACTTCCACTGATGGGCCGGGCCAAATAGAACCATGGCTGGCAACAGCGGATGCGCAGCTACGGAGCTCAGCATGAGTCACAATACAATCATGAACAAACAGAACTTGACTGAAATGATTGAGAACCGAGATTTACCATTGTAAACCCAAAGTTATGTTCCAATAAATCTGACCATCACCCAGCTGATTACGTCAGAACTGGGATAAGATTTCCAAAGATTCCTTTTGCCGTGAAAGGACCCACGAGCAAGGACTCTGGGTCATCGCCAAGGACCCACGAGCTGGAATACCTCCGTCAGAAAAGAACAGCAATAGCTGGTAGGATAGCCGCGACGCCGTCCGTTCGCAACACCTCCGGTTGAGTATGGATGTTCGGAGAAATCGGCTTATGTGGGTTGATGTTGGCCGATTCACCACGGAGGAAGTGAATATCGGCCTGAGTGTGTGAAGTCGTGAGATCCCCTTTCTTTTGGAAATCAATCTCCAGCTGGGAATCGGTTTGCGGCTGGATTGAGGATAAAAATAAAATAAAAAACATAGATTCAAGAGTGAATCCGTTTGGACCACTAGAGAATCGGTTGATTGGAACAAAATCTGGTGTTTCACGGCTGTGCTACCATCATCTCTGGCGAGATTAGCCAACACAGTACAATAGCAGGTGAAAACATGGTAGTGGATCAAGCCCTTTTAGCCAACACAGCGCTGATTGGAGCTTGGATTACCTCTGCATCGGAAGCTATGGTGGATTGTGATTGATTTTGTTTCATCTGGATTAATTTTTCTTAATATTGACTCATTGTCCTGTATCTAGTATTTTAAAGAGTGACGTGTCATTTGGTGTTTAGTTTCATTTTGGCTATAAAGCAATGTGCCGCTCCCGCCATTTTAATCATAATGCCACATCTTTCTCACTTTGTCATTCTAAAAACCAAGATAGAAGGCAATGAACGCGGTTTGATTGGACATCTCTCGGGATATCACCAAAATAAGGAATGCATTGCTAAAAAAAAAATTCGGTCAATGAAGGAGACTGTAAATCCATGGAGTTTGTGATACCTTCGGTGTTTGTCGTGCCCGAATGGCTCCCCTGATTTAGATGTAGCCTTAAGTGTGTGCGTATCTAGATTCTGGTAATCATTTTGCTCTGTCTCGGATGGTCAAGTTAAGGAGATGGGCTCTGATTCCCTACGGGCGAAATTTAACTTGCCTGACAATACCTACCCGGATTATCAAAAATCTTCAGTGCAAATGCCTTAAGTGAGGTTTGGATCATGGTAGGTCCTTAGGCTAGCTTCTAAGAGCCATGTAGATGATAGGGCGATATTCCATGATGATTAGGCTAGCTTCTGGAGGCATGTAGACGATCGGGCGATATTCCATGATGAGCTTTTGAGTTGCTCCTTTTCGCTTTGCTGCCAGTTTAGAAAAATTGATCCACCGCGAGAAGAATCTGTTCCAATTGGTTCCGTCCGATTCGAAGATTGGTTCGCATAGACAGCATGGAAGAAACGCAGTTATTCGAAGTGGAAGTGCTGCAAGAGGGACAATCACAATAATAGGAGCAAAGATACTACAAGAGGGATAGCCATCGATACCAAGAGTGGAAGTATTGCCACAAGATCCTTTACCAATGGCCAGGCAAGAAAATGAGATTACCGAAATTAGGCAAAACATGGCAAATTTGAACACCCAACTCAAGCAGTCCTTTTGCAAATGTCGATGCTCAACTCAAGGCCTTCGTCACCGCGATGCAAAAGGACATGGTCATGATGATGGAAAGCATGCAAGAAATCAGTGATAAGTTGCAAGCCAAGCCTTCTCCACGATCTAAACATCCTCATGAAAAAACACCAGTCACGGATCCTAATTTGGCTGCTCTAATAGTAAGATCAGTAAGCTTGAAGAATCTGCCCAGAAAATTGAAAGGCTAGGGAAGGGTGAGATAGACATGAACAGGCTATGTTTGTTCCCAAAAGCCAAGCTTCTTGAAAAGTTTAAGGGTATGGACTTTGCAAAGTTCGATTGTAGACCCCAAGCCGCATCTCCAAGGATATGTTGGATCTCTGTCAATGCAAGGGATCGAAAAGGAAGCCATGGCTCAACTGTTCCATGAATCTCTGACCGGTCCAACACTGCAGTGGTTTCTTACTTTGGAACCATCTAAGAAGAAGACTTGGGAAGATATCGGAACGGCCTCTGTGCTCAATATGACTTCAACGTGGACCTAAAAATGACCACAAGGGAACTGGAAAATACTAAGATGGGTGACAAAGAAAGCTTCACTGACTATGTGAAACGGTGGAGGGCCAAGGCTGCTCAGATGCAAAACAAGCCAACTCTAAAGGAACAAATTCAAATCATCATGAAGAATTTGCCAATCGCCTTTGCACCATATATGGTCTGTCTCAAGCATCTCTTGACTTCGAAACATTTTATGATTCTGGGCTGGTTATGGAAGAAGCTCTGAGGGATGGCACCTTGGAGAAGAAGGAAACAGTCTCAAAATCCAAAAGGCAGTATTCTGGGAACACCAACACCTACCAAGCCGGAACCTCCTCTTTTGCTAAACCAGCAGAAGTAAACCAAATCACCGAAAAACCAAACTACCCTAAACCTCCAACCCTAACCTTCTCTCAATTCATCACTCCCATATCCGCCCTGCTAAGAAACTTGTTGAGTTCGAGGTTGTCAAAGTATTTACACCACCCCAACCTCAACCGCAACGTCCACTGTGAGTATCACCAAATGCCTAGTCATACCACAGATAACTGCATTCGCCTGCGTCACAAGATTTAGAACCTCATTGACGACAAGGTCATCGAAGCCCCTCCACCAGACAAGCCAAACACCGTCTCAAACCCCTTGCCACCACATAACAAAACCTTTCGTATCAACCAAATCACTCTCGCCAATGACCTAGCGCCTCAGAACTTTAATCATACCCTTTTCATCAATCCTGATACTGAACCAAAACCTATCATTGCAATCCTTAAGAATTCACCATCTGTTTCCTCCAAGAATGGGAAGGTAAATGGGAAGACTTGATTTTCGATTGGGGAGAATTTGAAACTGCCAACTTCTAGAATATGGCTGACCCGCTATTTGAGCCTAAATGGATGGGTTGATTGGGAAAATGCTTGGGCTGATCCTCTTGATAGACACTCTTTGTACATGATGTTCGAGTACCAGAATGAAAACAATGAAATCCTTCAAGAGGTTCCTGAATGGGAATGGGATCTGATCCCAGATGCATACCAACTCCTGGCTAGGGATGATCCTTTGGACACATTCTCTTTACCCATGATGTTCGCTGAGGAACGTCAGCTAGAAGGAACCATTTTGATTGGTCGGAACTTGCTCCACTTCGCCTTGATTTCACGCATTTCAGCAACTCTGTCGTTGATAACTTGTATAGCAATTTGAACTTCAACCCGTGGTACTGGGATTCGGAGCCTAAAGGGAAGGTAGCAAGTAATGAGTTTAACCCACTAGACTACATCATCGATGAATCTGAACCAAAACCAATGGTTACTTTCCCTAATGAGACAAATGTCTCCATGCTGCAATTTGGATCCCTCATGAACTTATGGGAAAATTGGCAACAGCCAATCTTGTGGGAAGATGAAGCAAGACCAAATCTGTGGGTAGACTCAGAAGTCGTCAATATGCGGATTGGAAATGAGGAATGGACCGTGAGCTGGGCAGTAATGGAAGCAGAACAATGGAATCCTGAAGATCTCTGGGAGAACTTGGTTATTGCTGATTCAGCTGAAAATTTCCAAGGGACTACCATCGGATGCAAGCGCAAAGCTCTTACTGATCTGTGGAGCGAGGAGCAACAGTTTCATCAAGTGGACCACTTGACAAGGAGTGGTCGCATTTACCTACCCCCTAACTTCCAAACTAGAGAATCTTCTCACCCTGTAGCTCCATCGAACACAGAACCCTTCCACCCCTTTACTCCACCAACCAAAGAACCTTTTTGCCTTGAGAAAAATCCCGTTGCCCCTGAAGAAATGCTGAAACGACAGCTCGAACAGACCCAGGCCAAAATGTCTGTTTGGAATGTACTTGTTCAATCCACCCGTCACTGTGAAAGACTTATCCAGACCCTTTCCCACCTAAAAGCCCCTCTGACATAACCCCGAATGAGATGGTAGCACTCATCAAGCCAATTCCAATCAAGCATGCTATCACTTTCACTGATCGATGCCAGTCGAAGTGTCTGACCACAACAAGCCTCTTCATGTCACTCTGAAATGTCAAGGCAAATGGGTTCCAATGGTTCTGATCATCAATGGCTCTGCAATTAATGTCTGCCCGCTTCATGTTACTTATTGTCTAGGATCAAGAACAAGGACTTCTCTCCGTCTGATGTCAAGTTCCAGGCATTTGATAACACCCGTTGAGATGTGGTTAGTACTCTCATGCTCCCCATAACATTTGGGTCCTATCAAACTGAGGTGGAGTTTCATGTACTCGATATCCCTGCCTCTTTCAACCTGCTGCTCGGAAGACCTTGGATCCATCATCCTAACATCATGGTTATACCTTCCACCCTTAACCAGAAATTCCACCTGGGACTTGAGACAAGAATGCTGACTATCCACAGAGACTCTTGGATCCGTTAGCCTACTAAAGACAATGCTACACTACTAGCAATTCAACATGGAGAAGAGGACATCTCTCTGGGTAGCTTTTCGTCGGACACTACTAACTCTGTCTTTTCGGTTAGGGTGGACGAAGATTTTGTCATTAGCAATGTTGCACTAAAAATGATTAAAAAAATGTCTTACATGCCGGGACTTGGTCTAGGTAAGAATCTGCAAGGACCACCAAAGTTCAACATCACTGGAACCCTGATGCGCAAAACTAGCTCAGGGTACAAGCCCTCTAAAGATGAAGTTGTGAAGAAGGGAGACAGGCTAGAAGACTATTTCGTGAAGGAAAAGGCCAAGCGAATCTATCAAGGTCAACTGGAATCATTCTGGGACAAAGAAACCAAAGCTCATCTGTCGGGATTTGAGATATTGGCCAATGATATTTGGCCAAAAGTTGAAGAAGAGGTTAAGGCTGTGGTTGTGAAAGAAGAACCAGTTGACTGAGTTAAAGTGTTTGACATGGGTTGTATGGCAATCTTATTTAAAGAGGACAAACCAATGGGTACAGTTGCAGAAGCTGAGGTGATGATGTTGGGGCAGGAGGCCCCCAAAGACTTCACTCATTGTGGATGCTGCTAGAGACTATAAGAACTGGACTTTCATACCAAGTGTGACATGCCATGGGTCTGACTCTGAGTCAGAGTCCGAGTTCGAGTCATCTGAGTTTGTTTGTCCTTCGAGTCTGAGTCGGAGCCTCTTGGCCCAACTTCTCATGGCCTGTACTTTCAATTCGAGTCCACTCGTGTATTTGGCACCATTGGGGCCTTTGTTGCTAATGAAATAAACGAAGATGATTTCGTTTACTTCTCTGATTTTGAAATAAATTGTGTCGACCCTGATGACGAAGGGATAAATTTCGATGGGGACATCCCTAAAGAAATTCGGTCTCTAATTGAAAGGGAAGATGAAAGGCATGCTCAGATTGTAAAAGCAGAAATAATTTCAATAAACTTGAGAGATGAGATGAACCTCCGGATGGTTCAGATCGATTACGCGCTGTCTTCAAAAGAGCGCCAAACACACATAGATTTGGTCAAAGAATTTGAAGATGTTTTTGCGTGGTCACACGCTGACATGCCGGAATCAATCCTGAAATTGTGGAACACCGGATTCCCCTCTATCCCGACGCAAAACCTGTAAAACAAAAGCTAAGGCGAATGAGACTCGACTGGTGCTTAAAATAAAAGAAGAAGTCACTAGACAAATTAATGATGGATTCCTAATGGTAGCAGCATACCCTTAATGGGTCACAACATTGTGCCTGTCCCTAAAAAGGATGGCAAGATTAGGGTCTGCGTTGATTTTAGAGACTTAAACAAATCTAGTCCAGAAGATGATTTTCCATTGCCGCATATCGATGTACTTGTTGACAATATTGCTGGACACAGGGATGGAGCCAAGGGGCCAGTAAGGGCGGTTGCCCCTGCAAGAAAAAAAAATACTACTATTATATGTAAAAAAAAATATTCCTATGAAAGTATATAGGCTCGCCTCTGTGTAGAAATTTGAAAAAATATATATAATAGTAACCTTTAAAATACGAGGATACCAACAATTATTACTAAAGTCTAAGGGTTAAAATATAACAAAACATAAATTAGAGGGTTAACATTGTGAATATTCAAGTAATAAACTTCTACGTTTCGTTAGATGGGTTTAGTGTTTTACAGCTTTATTTCTTTTTTTTTGGGGTAAATTATTACAGTTTTATTTCTCTTTACCCTAAATCTCAATGGCACACACACCCCCTCCCTCTCTCTTTCTCTTTGCACAAAAATTCCCAATTGTTGAAGACTGCAAAGGCAATTTTGAGAAAATAGCAACGGAGGAGAAGAGATTTTGGAGACCCTAAGTAATTTTGGTGAAATACAAGTTGTAGGTATGTCTTTAATTGTTGTTCTAGAGTTCTAATTCTTTGTTTTTTGACTGGTAAAATCAAGTAAAACATGAAAGCCCGTAAACTAAATTTGTCCAGTTGTGATGAATGGAAAAAAAGAAGACGAACAATAAAGAAAAACAAGATACATGATCGATCGATCCCATTAGTTAAACTGATTTATATATTTTTTAAAAGAATAACGTATAACAGTGCTGGCCTTTACCCTTTTAATTGGTTTCTTTCTTGTCTTTCATATTAGGGAGACAATTGGATTGAATATTTATATTCTATTGCATATTCTATTGACAGGTAATGATGGAAAAAAAAACAATTGATTTGTTCTTTAGGAAGACAGGTTCTCAAAACGTCGAAGATTGTGCAAACTCAGAACCTTCAACACATATTGGTGAAACTTCAACAGTTAAACCCGAATATCACCCTATTAAAAGTCCTATAGTACTTGAAGTGCAAGAATTTGATAAATCTACGTTGATAAGGGATCCAGCGTTACGAGAAAATATTGAAGCTTCCAACATCGAGGCGTGATGAGGTTATTCGGGCTTATCTTGAAGTTGGGCCATATCAACCTGAACTTCCGAGTGATCAATTTCTTAAAGATAAGAATGGTTGTCGCTTTCTAACTTCTTGGTATAAGTTGTTCCCAAATTGGTTGGAATATCCTCCAACAAAACATTGCGCCTTCTGCCTTCCATGCTATCTTCTTCTTCTTTTTTTTGGGTAAATCAGCTTGAAATTAAAAAGAGGCTAACCGAATATACAGCCTACAAGGGGCATACCCCAGGAGGAAAAAAGAAAGAAAATAAAATAAAAGTCAGAGAGAGCCTATGCCAAACGGCTACATAGGACTAGGGGAAAATGAAAAATTTGTTTCCTACCCATCTAATAGAGGGATACAAAACAGATGGCAAAAGGATTACACATTGCGCCTTCTGCCTTCCATGCTATCTTTTTTCTCCAGAAAAGAATCGTGGATCTAATGCTTTCACTGTTCATGGATTTTCAGCCTGGAAGAAAGTGAATGATGGCAAGAAATTTGCTTCTTTTTCTTTTTTATAGGCAAGAAATTTGCTTTTCTAGCTCATGTGGGAAAAGATCTTAATTCCTCTCATAGACGTGCTATTAGCCAGCGTAGAGATTTATTGAATCAAAACATACATTTGGAGAAATTTGTTGAGCAACAAACTTCTGTTCAAGTTGCAAGAAATCAATTGCGTTTGAAAACCACAACAGATTCAGTTAAATGGCTGACATTGCACAATTGTGCTCTATGAGGACGTGATGAAAGCTCGACTTCTTCCAATAGAGGAAATTGCATTGATATGATAGAGTTCTTGGCTTCTTATAATCCAGACGTGCATGCAGTTGTTCTTCACAATGCTCCTCAAAATGCTTCATATCATTCAGGTCAGACCCAAACAGAGATTCTTAGTATTTTTCGTGATAAAATACAAATATTCATTTGTGAGGAGATCAATGGAGGCAAATTTTGCATTCTTGTTGATGAATCTCAAGATGAGTCAAATAGAGAGCAAATGGCTATTGTTTTGAGGTTTGTTGATAAAGATGGGATTGTACAATAGCGTTTCTTTGACATAGTTCATATATTTAACACTGCTTCAGTGACTTTGAAAATGGAGATATGTAGTGTTCTTGCTCGTCATAACCTCAGTGTTCAAAATATTCATGGTCAAGGATACGATGGTGCTAGTAACATGCGTGGAAGATGGAACGGATTGCAGGCTTTATTTTTGAAAGAGTGTCTGTTCGCATATTATATTCATTGTTTTGCTCATCGGCTCTAGTTAGCATTGGTAGCAGCATCTAGAGAGGTTATACCAGTGGGTTAGTTCTTTTCTTATTTGACTCTTACGGTTAATATTATTGATTTCTCTCCTAAAAAGCATGACAAATGTAGAGGTATTCAGGCAGCAGAACATGCTGAAAGGCTAGCTATTGACAATGATGATGATGATGAGTTTGAGACTGGTAAAGGAAAAAATCAAAGTTGCACTTTGAAACGAGCAGGAGACACGAGATGGGGTTCTCATTTTAGTTGTCTTTCTAGTTTGATGGATTTGTTCAATGCCACTTGTTTAGTGTTAAAAGACATGATTAGTGATCCAGAATCTACCCTTAATCAACATTCTAAAGCTGATGGAGTTTATGATGCTATTACCTCGTTTGAATTTGCGTTAATCTTACATCTAATGCCGGAGACCATGGAGTATGGAGTACACTAATGATCATTGCCAAGCATTTTACTCCAAAAAAAAAAAAAAAAACTTTGCCAAGCTCTACAACGTCAAAAAATTTAGAGAAGATAGATGGGTTCCTCTCTTAGAGAACGTTACCCAATTTTGTGAAAAACATGAGACAAGTGTTCCTGATATGACTGCTCCTTATAAAGCTGGTCGAGGTCGTGTTCGAAAAGATAATATCAACTTTGGGCATCATTTCATACGGTCTACTGCTGCTGCTGCTATGGTTCTGCTACGGTGTACTAATGTTACGCTGTCTGATACGGTTCTGCTCCTCTGTTTCATGAAGGGCAGGTCCCGCTTATGGCTACTGAGATCACTTATGCTGGTCAACAATCTGGAAAGTCCAAGAAAAATAGCTTCTAACTACCTATGGTGCTACAGCATCTACTCTCTGAAATGTGTTTGATGCTACTTTGACTGTTATGCAAAAGCTTAATAGATACAATGCTGTTAGGGTGGAAGTTGTTTTCCTGATCAATTCATCAGTAGCCTTTTGGCATTACTTTAGATCCTTGTAGGCTGGATTAGCCTTTTTTTTCAATTTCAAGCTGTATTACTTTAGGTTGATCATTTCCCAATGGAATGAATTGAACAACGGGTTTAAAGAAGATACAATGAAGTTGATCATTCTCAGTACATCTTTAGATCCTCTGGATGGCTTTAGATCTTTCAAAATTAAAGAGGCTTGCAAGCTCGCAGAGAAGTATTATCCTATGGATTTCACAGAGCATGAAAAGCAACATTTGAAATATTAGTTGCAAAATTATAAGCTTGACGTTCCTAATTGAAAAATCAGGGTTCCCTATTAATCCTTAAAAAAACCTAAAAGTATGAATGCGAATCACTAAGTTACTCTACCAGCAAAAACCACGCAAGCAAACAATCTCACGACGCAGAGATATACGTGGAAAACTCCTGAATGGGTAAAAACCACTGGAAGGAATCAAATCACTATAACCATTGTGCAGTTACAGATATACCTATCCAAACGACGTAAATCCTCACAACGTTCTAAGTACTACTACCGAGTCACACGTACACCGCACCCAGTGATCTTGATTGCCAACGGCCTTGAGTCCACAAGCCTTCCGAAAACTAAACGAAAATCTCCTTTGGAATAGCAAACAAAACGTTGCTTCAAAGTCATCACCTCCAGCAGCCGCATAGATATAACCTTGTATATAGTCTCCAGTTCCATCTATTTTTCTTGCCGTTCCTTTTCTTTTATAAGGCTGCAGTTGTAGTCCAAAACCTAGGAGGTCAAATAAGGCAACTAATTGTATTAGTTGTAATGTGTGCACAAGCCCACCAATACGCCTCAGTAGTCAGTAGTATTCGATGGATATCTGATTGATATTCCGATCAATCTGTTACGATTTAGCCCCTTTCAATTCGCGAAGTCATTCTGTCTTTAGACGTTCGATTCACTCTCACTCAATTGCAAATAAATAGATTCCTTCCACTCTAATCCTATACAGACTCACTAGCCTATAAAACATAATTAATAAAATTACAACTTGATAAAAATTATGTGTTTTGTCAACCGAAATCGCCATTACACAAAGACTCCGGAATTTGGTCCTTGCAATCTCCCCCTTTGGCAATTCCATGAGAAAACAGAATACAATGAAAATCTAATGATTAACATCAAGTTGTAGAGAAGCTGCAAACAAAACTCAACATCCAAACACGTTAGAATAATAAGCAACCTACTCCCCCTTTCATCAGTCTCCCCCTTTTTGACATGGAATGACAAAGGGTGAATAGGATAAACAATAAAACAATAAATGCGAATGGAAGAGAATTACGCAATTAGTGACCAATAGAACCAGCCAGATAAGAAATTTAATCGAAGTGCAAATAACAGCATAAATAACATGGCAGCTAAATTCAAGCATAATAAAGAACTAACATACACTCAAAATCCAACAAAATAAAAATAAGCTAAATGCTAAAAGAGAATGAGAAATGTGAAGATACGAGTATGAGATAGTTTTAGTGCAAGTATTCTATCATGAGATGAGATGAAAAAGACATCCAAATTTTAGGGCACCACTTAATGATGTAACACCATGCAAGGTAGAAGGAATGCAACACACCATGATCATCGACATGAGAGGCAAGTGTGTGTGTGCATCCATAACCAAAAAATTCAGCAACTCAAAACAAAACCAAGATAGTTTATCTAGTGACTCCCCCTCAACAAGATACACCTCTCTAGGTTTGGCAAACAAGTCACAGATAATTAATCACAAGCTCCCCCTCAACAACAGGCAGTTGTTTAATAAGTAATCATTAGAAATTCGTAACCGTATTTTTACTTTTACCCTACCGCTGTTTGACGCGAATATTGAGAGTAAGAATACCTTATAGCCAATGCCCAGTTACTAAGCAAATGGTCCAACAAGGGCGCCTTCACAAGGTCTATCCATTTTTTTGACGCGAACGCTCAGAGAGAGAATACCTCACCCTAATTGTCCGGTTACTCGATGGACGCCTAGATAAGCAAAAGCCAAGATATATATTATCCTTTTTCTTATCTTTTCTTTTTTTTTTTTGGAATAAGTGAGGGCTCTATCAACGGAAACCAAATAAAGGTGGTCACGACTTAGGGAAGACACAAGATAAAATGAAGCATATGAGAAGAGTGATCCCTATTTGAGAACCTGACCAATAGCCATGGATGAGTGTACATAATGTTGATATCGGACATCCGTTCTCACTCTGAAAGGGGCATCACCCTATTCCTTGGTGTACGTTATGGAGGCCATGCTCCCCATTGAGCTAAAAGTGCCATCTCTCCAAACCATGGTCGAATGCGAGGTTGAGGAGGTGGAATGGTTCAGCAATAGATTCGAGGAGCTCATGTTGTTTGATGAACAAAGATTGAGAGCACTTTACCACATTCAAGGGTATCAACGGAGAATTGCGCGTGCATTCAACAAAAAGGTGAAGTCTAAGAACTTGGTAGAAGGGGACATGGTTTTGTAAGAAATTCGGGCACCAGTCTTCGATCCGTGGAAAAAGTTTCCTCCAAAGTGGTCAGGACCGTACATCATCAAAACTATCCTGTCGGGAGGAGCATCATAGCTTATCGATCTGACGGCAATGAATTCACAACCCTGGTCAACTTGTATCAGCTCAAACTTTATTACCCGTGAGAGAAGCTTGTTGGGCTGAAAACCGCAAGGGCGGGCAAACCCAAGCAAAAGTTAGAGCAAAAGCCTACTAGGTGGAAAACCCGCGAGAGCAACCTAGGCAAAAGTTAAGGCATGTAACAAAGGAGCTCGCTAGACCGAAAACCCGAATGGGCGGTACTAGGCAAAATTTAGAGAGAAAAATGAGAGTATTAAAACTAGAGCGAACCCTACCCTGAACTACGTTATGACCTGATTCCTTTGCAAAAAGGATACGTAGGAACCCTTGCTTTAAGGCTCGGTCACAATCCATCAAAATCAAAAATTCAGGTTGCCAATCAAGATCCGAAGAGAATTCGAAACACGGAATCAAGAAGGGGGAAACCCTTCATAACTCATTTTTATTCAATAACTTCTTATAGTACATGAGTTGAGCATTACTTTCAAAATAAAAAGTACGACATAGTAGATAAAGTGGGTCCACAATTTATTTCATGATCAAAGTGGTAGAGTTGAGTCAGTTTCCTTGAGCTCCCACCCTTGCAGCAATATCTCTCCTCAGCTATTTTCGGTAACTTCCGCATGGAAGCACAGATGATAGGGACTTGCATTAGTAACCTCACGAGTTCCCCAGAAGCGCTGGTAGTTGCAAAGGACAAAATGAGAAAAAAAAAAGAGGCAAGACAACATCCACCAGAACCTCCACAGGGGCCTTTTGTCTCAAACCAAGTTAGCGCTAAATCCGATGAGGGATGTAGAAAGTAAAGGCCTCCAAACTAGCAAGCACAACCCATTGGGGGCCCATGTAGTGCATCGTCATGGGTGGCAAATCCAGCAAGGGGCACCCCCAAGAAATAGTTTCAGCCCCCAAGAAATAGTTTCAGCCATTCAGACACCCGTCGGACAGCAAAGTCAAAGCATCTCTGTGATACGAGCAGGGCCTCATATGCCCAATTGCCCAGGGGAATTGTCAACATGTTCACTTTGTCACAAAGCCAAATCTCCAAAAGAGAGAAAAACAAGTGAGAAGCTTACCTGTAGGAGAAGTGGGCTGCCCCCAAACACTTTAGTCTCCCCAAAGCGAACCTTGTCTAAGCCCATCAAAGTCTCTATCAAAACCTGATGAACCACATCCTTCCGAGCCTCAATCAGGATAGCAATGCTAACCAACGTCAAGCTAGCATGACCAGCAGAAGGAACCAAGAGATAAGCTGCAAGTAAGCACATGCAAAGGGCTGTCAAGTTTGGTACACCATGTTTGTGAGATTGCTGGGATGAGAAAACATCTCAATAAATCGCATTGCGTTGAGATGGCCATTGTTAACCAAGTATCGGGCGAAACCTCCATTCGCCCCAAGGATGGCCTCCAAGACCTTGTATATGTTTTCACGAACGGGAGGGATGATGACCTCTCCCGAATCGAAACTACTTCCACAGTTGGGCATAGCTCTTGATCCCCAAAGCAGAACACATGAACTGCCGAATCTCAAAAGTTTACCACTGCCCTCAAGAGCTCAGGATAGAGGTGAATGTTGTGGAGGTACCGCATGGCGAATAGGCCATGAGCTCTGAAATTGAGCCAATCAATGCCATCCATGGCAACTAACCAAGGGTGAAGATAACCAGTGAGAGCAATGGCCATTTGAAGGGGGAGAGCTTTCAAGAGATGGAGGATATTTGGGATAAGAACAATTTGTGAATGAAGGCCTGAATTTATAGGAAGGTTGGAGGAAACAACTTCAACTTTCCATGAGTCTCGGTTTCCAAAATGTAAATTTTCCATGGGTCTTGCATAAAAAAAGATTGGTCATAACATAGAAACTCTGTGCAGACATGTAGTGGCTCAGAAGTATCATTGCATGGGTCAAACCGTCAAACTTCAATCATCATGCAATCTATCTTGGGAAGGAGCGAACTGCAGACTGTCAAGAACATAATACCGCATGGTGTAGTATAACAATGTGCAGTGTAATAAAATCTCAAAATTTTAACATGGTGTTCCCTTTGTACACTGCACGGTGTTGTGCAAAATCACGGTGTTTTGAAAAACCCCGCACAGCGTTTTAGAGTCTACATTTCTTCAGTTTTTGACAGCGGATGATTGAATTGGATTTCAGGTCTCTGAAAATGCTTTTAACTACCAAAACACAGTCCAGTGAGCATTTAAGACTTCAGGGATGCTTTGTTTCAAGTCAACTCTCAAAAGTCAAAGTCATGATACCAAAAGTCGATAAAAACCTATTCTTGAGTTGCGTTTTTTTTTTGGGTAAATTAGCTTGAAATTAAAAAAAGGTTAACCGAATGTACAACCTACAAACGGCATACCCCAGGAGGAAAAGAAAAAGAAAAATGAAAAAAGTGTGATAACCCATGAACAACCCGCATAGAGAGTATGGTAGAGTAAATAAGATGACAAAAGTGCCATATGTGTTAAGATCATACCGCCGTTGCACTATCTATCTAAGCGGAAGAATAGTATAACGGGGTATGATATGTAGTAATAATCATGAAAGCGAACTACCACCTGGTACATCCCGCCAGGCTAGGAAATAAAATAAATAGATAGTCACTGTCAGAAGTGACCAAATGATAACCATCACAGAGGATTAGCAGCAACAAAGCAAATCGGCATCAAGGGAGGCTGAACAGCTACTACAGAGGAACAAGGCACCAAGAAGAGGCTCGAACCAGAGATGACAGCCTCCGGTAGGGGCCCTACCCTGCACACCACACCCAATCCATCCGACCTAATACTCCCTCATCCAAGCCTAAGGCTCGCCAGAAACAACTCGCACTTAGCCAAAACCCATAGCCACTAGTCTCAAGAGATGGGATAAGCAGACCAAGATTCCAAAAGTCCAACCTAGCACAGAAGTATCAAGCATAGAACCCATTTCTAAGGAATAGTTACTGCAGAGGACCGGGCTCCGAGAAGAGGTTCGATCCGGAGATGAAGACATCCGACAAGGCTACCTCCCCAAGTACCTTATACACCACGTCCAATCCAACCGGACTAAAACTCCCTCGACCTAGTACACAAGGCTCACTATAACCTAAAAGGGGGACAGCTGGGCCTCGAATCAGACCGCCATCAATAGAGTATTACGACCGAGTCATTTGCAGCCCATCAATAGTACAAAACTACTGCATCATCTGGTCACAGACTGAGGCACACAAACCTGCAGGAGGAAACATAAACAAACCCTATCAATCAGCGCATTACCACCAATCTAGTAAGGCAAGTCACGGTCACAGCCAAACTACACAAGAACAACAACCCAGAGAAGCAAGGAAACATGGATTGTGAACAAGCCTAGCATAGATGCTAAGACCTTAGCCCCAGAATTAGACAACAAACCACAAAGGATTTACAAAATGTCTCAATTGAAATAACTAAATTCAGGTGATGGCCCACTATTGCCGCCCTTAGGATTAAGAAAGCACGTGTTCTTCCTTGTAGACACAAGAGAGCCCACGGTTTTCTAAAACCACAAACTAGGTCGCAAACCATAAACCACCAAAACTCCATTGCAGACAAGAACAAGAGCCTTGTTGTAAAGATAAATTTGAAGACCTTTACCTATTATGTGGGTGACAAAGCGTGAAAATTTGCAGCCATGGGTTCTGCAACAGATTTCCGAGGTAGAACGCACAACTCACCTTTTGATTCCACACCAAATTTCGTGAATACTCTTAGTTCCGACTGGGCCCAACTTTTGTTACGAGCAGCACCCGTCCCCCGAGATGGAACATTGCTATCTCTTAGGAATAAAACCACTCCACTACGAAAAGATGAACCGTTCCAGATTTAGCTTTAAATGGAACCAGTTGTTGAAAGATGTAGAAGCTTCAAGACCCATGGTTAACTAAACCATTTGTGCCTAGAACTCCGGTGCTGATTTTGGTATAACCAAAGTGGTTGAATAAGATAATCGCCCAGTAAAGGCCGACACCCAAATTGGGTAGTATGATAATGGGTAATGAAACCCCATGTGGAAGATCAGAAATCAGTGCCACTTGAAGACAACACCGAGGTCGAAGATGCAGTCCCACTTCTGGAGTATGATCAATGGAAGGAAAACAAAATGTATCGTTCCATTATTGAACAAATAACAAGTAGTATTCTGATCAGAGCTTTAAAATTACCTCTAGATCAGATTTATGGGTAGCAATTTGCAGGGGAGTGCATTCTCTCTCTATGGTGTAGAGAGAGATGCTCTCAACCTCCATTGGTTATGCGTAAGGTATTGTTGGGCCATGCTTTTGAAGCAGCGCCTTGTCACCATCTCTACTGTCTTCGCATTTCTCCAAGCATTCCTTCCCTGTTATCATTCTTGAGTTGCGTTGGAACAACCAAACTCATTTTTAGGTTGTTTCAAATCATTTTTCGAGTCATTATAGTCATATGTGACTTAGTCCAAGTTCCAGTTCGAGTCATTAGTCAAAATACGAAGTCAAGGCACTAAATAGTCAATATTTCCTTACTTTCAAGTGAAATCAAAGCATAAAGTCTACTTTTAAGTTGTTTTCTCAAGTCATAAAGATCATTATTATTGTGCATGTATCGGATGGTTCCTACACAAATCCGTGTCACTCTATCCATGTCTGTAGCTTTACTCTCGAATAATAGGAATTATTGCTTCTTCTTCCTTTTGGCTAAGAGAAAGGGCAGAGCATGGAACGATCACACATAATAGTACGTCATTCTATGGGTGTGATCATAGGAACTTCAAATCTGCTTCAGCCCCTAGAAGGAACTAATTAAGAACCATAAATTTGTGGAGGCGTTAATCGGACGACTCACACCTTGAACCTTTTGACAACCCAAATTACTCGGGAGTGGACCATGAACCACTAGCCTCAACAAAGGACAAGGAAAAGTAAAGCAAAAAAAAAAAAAGAGAGGATCAAACCAAAACCTCGAGCAAATGCATGCAATATATGAAATAAATAAATAATAATGTTTTACAAGGAGTATCTCAAAATTAAACTGACTGACATGTTGTACACCAATTTAATGAGGGCTACGTATCCATTCTACCCCTAATTAATCAGCACTCAACAACTCATTGTCAATCAATTCGATTAACACTTCTCTATGTAAAATCCCTAAACAAAATACAACCAAAAGACCTTCTAGATGGATTGGAAACAATGCACACCGTACAGACCTTGTAGCCTTTTGGCAATAGTAATTTTTCTTCTTTTGTTTTCTTTCTTTCCCTCCTGGGGTATGCCCCTTGTAGGCTGTATATTCGGTTAGCCTTTTTTCAATTTAAAGCTGGTTTACCCAAAAAAAAAAAAAACACAATCAACTAACAAAAATAAGCAACATAACATACAATAATATATTCATTCGAACCGGTGCGGTACGTGCCTAAAATGGATATGTATATTGTCAAAATTATGTTTAATTTTTAGAATTCCTTTTGAAGAAATATTTTCTATCTGCAGATATATATATTGACCATTTCGAGTAGGGGTGTTCAAGGAAACCGCTCGAATCAAAAAACCGGTCTGATCCAGACCGAACCGTCCTATTTGGTCTAGTTCTATGGTTCTGCGGTCAGGTTATGGTTTCAAAAAAATAAGAACTGTTAATTTTAGTTCAGTTACTAGTTCTCAATTAAAGAACCGTGGTTAGAACCGGACCGGACCGGACCGTTTAAAACTAATATATATATAATTATATAAAAATAAATATATGTGTGTAATTTGGTAGGTTAATCTCTTTCTTGCAAAACTTACTTTATTTAGAGATGAAATTTCATTTGTTAGGAAAGTTTTTATTTTCTTCATTCTTTTTCTATTCAAATAAATTACCTTCCTATTCTTTCAATTCTCATACATCGGTGATAGGTTGGATGCTAATCGGATAGAACCAGAACCGAACCAAAATCGGACCGATTTTGTAGTTTGGTTCTGGTTAGGTTCCACTCATATATTGGTTAGGTTTTGGTTCCCAATTTCTTAGAACCGTTTGAAATGATCCGGTTACTGGTTTTCTAGAGAACTGGACCAATCCAGACTGTGTACACTCCTAATTTCGAGGTCAATTTTTCCCATCTACCACAAGTTTGGTGAGGGCCAAGGCATTGCTACAAAGCTGCATTACCACATTGTTCATGCTCATCACGGGCGAGGTGTACCCCGGGATGTCCTTGAAGTAATCCTCACACGTCTGCGGGTCCACCATCGCGGCCGCCACACCATACCCTTTTGTGTCGAACGCCCCGTAGGACTCCTCGAGGTTGGCTACCGCGTCGTCGTAAGTGGCGTCACAGTCCATGAGGCACTGCTGTATGTAGGGCAAGGACGCGGTGTCAAGCTTCTTCATCTAGTCCTGGGCCTCCGTGGCATTTATCCACACGATCTTGACCGCAATTCGGGCCACGTTGTGGAGGTCGGATCCGAGGCTCTCGTCGTCATCCTTGATGGACGAAATGCATAGGTCCTTGTAGGGCATTTTTCCGCAAGCTTCAGTCAGTATGTCGGTGTGGTTGTTTTTATTTCCGCCATGAGTTAGGATTCGACGAGGCCAGATCGCGAGGATTAGTACGAGGAAGAAGAGGCATGAAACCGATTTCATTTTTTTGTGTTTTAGTTTGGGAGTGGGGTGAATTTTTTTTTTTTTGAGTAGTTTCTTGTTTTTGTTATGGTTGTGTTTGATCAAGTGTTTATGTATGTTGTGTGGTTGCTAATTTGAGAAGGATTATTTGAATAGGAATGAGCATAGCCTATGGAAAGTAGTGTTCACACGAATTTGTAGCAAGGATAAAAGGGTAATCGCGCCCCCTTGCAGAATGTCCTCGAAAGTCCTCTCTCTATTTGGGGCATAAAATTATTTTAGCAATGCTAGCTAGATACCCAAAAAATTTATCTGAAAAGTAAGTAGAATTATTGAAATTATTTATAGATTTTTGATGCACATCAGTTATTACTAGTAGAACCGGAAACAAGTGATATGCCCCACATGAATGTCTAATATATATGAATAGAATTTCATAACTAATGAAATTGCACGAAATTGACTTATGTACGAAAAAATGAGCCTTGGCTTCATTCTTGTAAACTTATTTTTGTTTTTTGTTTTGTGTGTTTTATTATTCTTTTATTCTAAATTTTTGTTAGATTCGCATGATATTTTTTGGATTAATTATCCGCCTTGATAAGAAGAGTCTAAAAAGTACAATATTATGATTGGAAGTAAAAAAAAAGTTCACTAAAAACGAAAAAAATATCAAACAGTTGTCTTATTCTTATTTGAATTTTTTCAACATCAATCTATATTTTTATATTTTTCGATTCGTCTCATGAAGAAGGAACCTCAAAAATTACGACGAAAAACTAAACAAACAATATTATTAGGATTCACAAATGCCTTGAGTCACCACTGGACAAAGGGTACCGATACTGGCACAAAAGGGATATCAGTACCGATTTGGAATTTTTCTAATTTTTCCAATTTTCAATGAATTAAACCCCCGACCACTACCAACACACCCACAACACCCCCAATTACACCCTCACAATGACAAAACACATATTTCAACTATTTACGAAACTTTTGATGCACAACGGAACATGTATATCCATACCACCACATTAATAAACACATAACTTACCAAACTTTTGATGCACAACGGAACATGTATATCCATACCACCACATTAATAAACACATAACTTAATCCGAAATATAAAATACGATTCTCCACATATTAAATTATTAAAGAAAAATAGAAATAATCTACGGGTCTTTACATTTTGTTTCTTTTTTTTCCCCTAACTTACTTTTCTTCATAGATGCATTAGCCTTATTCTTAGTTGTTTGTGTTCCAATTGAATGGGCTTGGTTCATTTGTAAGGTTGTTGGCTTTGTAAGGGTTGTTTGTGTTCCATTCCATGCATTGCATGCAACAAGAAAACTGAATAAATAATTGAAATGTGTTTGTTCATGTGCAATCACTCTTGCATCATTTCTATGTTTAAATATTTTTTTTAAAAGTATAGTATCCAATTGTCCAATTAGTTATGGGTACATAATAACATCATTGACAATAGGCAAGTTGCCTTTGAAAAATTAAGGTGCATGGTGCATGTTGTGGTTTGGTTGGGAAAGAGAATTTTGATGCATATATTATTTGAGCAGAGTATATGTGTGAGATTCAAAAAAGTAAAAAAATTATGATCGAAACTCATAATTTTTTTAAATAAAGACGAAAAATAAGCAAAAAAAGAGAGATTTATTGTCTTATTTTTGTCTTTATTCAAAAAAATTATATTTTCTATCATAATTTTTTACTTTTTCGATTTCTCTCATTGAGACGAGTCAATAATCCCGCAAAACTAACAGATACGAAAAATATTGAACGAAGACAAAAAAAAAAAAAAAGTGACCTTGACTTATTTTGCTAAAGGAGGCCTAAGAAAGTATATTATGCGCGACCATATTAGTCGCAGAGGCCACTTTTAGTGTTGGAGTATTGTGCGTTGCAAAATTATTTTTTTTGGCATCACGTGGCAAATAGAAATTTTTTCTTTTTGATGATCCTCTAATAGTAGGGGAGCAAATCATACCAACAATGTTCGTTTTGGGTCTCTAGACCCAATTTTTTTTCTCTGCGCACGGTTTTTGATAAAATTTTCCTCCAATATTACTTGCATTTTTCTATTTATCTTCCGCTAAGAATTTTTAAAAAATAAGTACTTATTTGTAAATTTTTAAACTTAAAAATAATGTATTTATAAAAATAATATTTTGACATTTGTTCGCCGTTCTCAAGAGATCTATTAAACTACATCTATATTGCATACAAAATTATTTCGATAAGGTTTTTATTTTTAAACTTAAAAATTGTAATTAAATACGTATCTTTTAAGAATATTTAGCAGAACATTTTCACTCCAAATTTTTTTCTCAGGTCTCAAAACCAATATGGTGGCCATGATTTTCTTTCCCCATACCGCTAACCCTAACTACAGTTATCAATCAAGAGTCGGCAAATAAATAGCCTCAAGGCCCTCAACACTTGTAAACATTTTTAAACGAATAAAATTTCCCCCTTCCCTCCCCAGCCCACAACTCACACGCTAGAAACATATTCTCCCTCTTCTGTCGGTTCCAAGTTCCAACGGTCCCCTCTCTCTCTCTCTCTCTCTCTCTCTCTCTCTCTCTCTCTCTCTCTCTCTCTGTTCCAGTCCAGCGTCCCATCTAGGGTTTCAGTCATCATGCCCTCTCATAAATCCCTGTAATAGGCTATTGATTTCCGATTGGGTGAGGTTTCCTAGCGTGTTAGGGTTTCCCCATCCCTGGTTTGATTTTGAATAGGGTTTCCATCATCGTTCGTCGATTTACTCCATTCCTCTGATCGTCCTTCCTGAAAATAAAAAATCGCTCTGGTGAATTTCACGATGTAGGGTTTCAGTCATCAATCCCTCTTAAGATTTCACTTTAAAGTCTAGGTGTTCAACGAGTCAGGTTTCCTAGCGTGTTAGGGTTTCCCTTTTCCTCTGTTGTTTTGTTTCGGCACTAAAATAGGGTTTTAGTCATTAGTACCTCTAGGACTCGCTCTTCTCTGACCCCTTCCTCTAGCGCCGGCGACTCTTGTCCACGAGATCTCGCAAAACAGATCGTCAACGATGAACCAAGGGCAATAGCTCCAAACTCCAGGCCGTTTAGGACAGTGGCTGCGATGTTGAGAACTCTTTGGAACCGACCAGAGGGACACCGGACCTGGACCGCGGTGAACGCCGTGGTGACTCCGGTTGCAGTGGAGACTCTACTGCTGAAGAGGAAACGAACGGTGCTGACGGACGAGGTCGTTGAAGCAATCGACGGCCTAGATCTCGACACAAACGGCGGCGGTGAGTTGGTTTTGTTTGTTTTCAAACGCAGTCAAGCCGTCGCACATAAGCCTTTCATTCTGCTTGTTTTCAATCTAGAATATTCATCAAATCAAAGTTAGTGGATTTAGTGAAATTCATGAGCTCAAAGCTAAATGATATTCACGAGCTACACTGTTTTGATGTGTTTTGAAACCCAGTAAAATTCATGAGCTACAAGGTAATGAAATTCAAGAGCTGTAGGTGGTTCTAATCTGTTCTGAAATCTAGTGAAATGAATTTCACGAGCTTCGTGCTACATTGTTCTCAAACCCCTAATGTTTTGGAAATTCAATAAAATTCACGAGGTCTAAGATCGTGTTTTGGCCAATAGACATTAGTCAAGCTACAAGCTCATGAATGAATCTAGTTTCGGTGTGAAATTGACGAGCACAATGCTAGTTTAATTCACTGGGTTTCTGTGTGAAATCTAGTGAAATTCATGAGTTCCAAGCTAATGTAATTCACTTGGTGGGTGTTGTGTTTTGAAACCTAGTGAAATTCACGAGCATGAAGCCAAATAGTGAAAATAGTGAAATTTCAGAATTAGTGAATTTCACTAACTTTTGGTGAAAATTAGTGAAATTTCGCCAGCCGGAAGTGGTTGCTGGGTGGAAGTGAAAAATACTAAAGTTTGAAATTGTATTTATTGAAGGGTAAAAGGGTAATCTGAGGTATTCTTCAGAGGTTAATTAAAACTGAGTTCATCCTTAATGGGAATTAATATGCAATTCTTTTATCCTTAGAGGTAATTTGATGTCAAGAATATACATATTTGGCATGCTTTTCCACTTGGATTCTCATGTTTCATAGAGATCTTGATATTGGAAGATGGATGCTATGAGTATCCCGTATCTGTAGAACTAAATGGACTGAATTACTTTTATTTTGTGCAGTTTTTTCAAGTAGAATATACACCAAGCCTCATCTTTTCATGGTGGTTTGATAAAATGTATGAGAGAGAGGAGGTGCGTGGAATCAATGGCCGTTGTGTACGCACAAAGTGTGTGTTGCAATGAGTCTTGATGTTTTATGAAGATTTTAGGATATTGATAATAGGTTTATTGAGTTCAGATTTGTTGGTGTTTTGGCCGTTTGTGTGAAGAATTGGTGAGAACTTTTTCCCTTTTTGGCTCAATTTTTCCAATTGGGTCCTCTAATTAGTTCTCCTCCCGGTTTGTGTTCGGGAGTAATTTCGTCATTTTGTCACGTTTGGCATAATTACCTTTATGCCTTCCGAGACTTGTCACAATTTCCATCTGTCCTGTAACTTCTGTTGGCTAGTGTTTTCCCGTCTTCTTTCCTCTTCTTCTATGCCGTTGTTTTCGTAAAACCGAGGGGGACAACTGTAGTTGTAATCATTTCACTCTAGGAGATTTCTGCAGAGAGAGTAGGAATCGGAATCGCATTGATGATATTGCGTGTAAGTCTCTCTCTCTCTCTCTCAATGCGATGATAAGTGCATCTTATGGATGATTAATTTATATGATTTTCTTTTGCTAAGACTAAATTTACCACCATCCAATCAAATGAAATCGAAATGTTTATGAGGAGTTGTAAATTAAGCATATGTGGCCCCATTCAATTATACATTTGACTAGTTTGTAAGGGAGCAATTCTTTCTCTGTTTTCCTGCTTTAATTTGTATGTTTGTTTTATGGTTATAATAGGATACTAGGATGACTTGTTATCTCACCTATGAGATGCTTTCTAGCATGCATATGATCGAATACAGTATGAATCTCATTCTAGTACTTGGAAGAGACTATTCAAATACTTCAAATAATTTATGAGTTCCACTGATGCAGATGCATAAGCTGGATGAGCAGGAATTTCTCGGCGAGGGCACTTGCACATTGTCTATGGTATAGAATACCTGATTTTCACTCTTTGAACATTAATTCTTCAAACTACTCTAGTACAAGCACAAATGCATGTGTGTGCAGCGCATCCATAATAGACATTAGATAGGAATGTTAAGGTCCTGAAGTCATTGGACGACTTGTATGAGCTATTGATTTCTAGTTTTTATTTTTGTCTAAGAATTATTGAACAGCTACAGTGTTCAAGAGTATGGCTGAAACTTGCAAATATTTGCCCTCTCTGTTGGATCTAATAGTTGTAAATGACAATCTTTATCCTTTTGTGGTTGTGATAGGGGAGGGTTTGAGGTATTCATGGCGGATCCAATCTGGGATCCCGGATTTTGTGTAAAATGCGGACCATGTCCTCAACCGTTGGATTTTGTTTTGAATGGTCCGAATTCGTAGACGATCTATTCACATTTTACACAAAATCCGGGATCCTAGACTGGATTCGGACTATTGATGTATGATAGCACTCACCATCTTGGATATTCCAGCAAAGTTCAGCCTGTACAATAGTGTCATATTTGTTCACCTTTTTCTCATATGACTAGCATCTGGCTATCAGTTCTGCTTTATCCATGAAATGTAACGATCTGGATCCTCAAGCACCTCTATTAACAAAGTGACAATAATCTTGTCATTTATTCGAAGACTTAACAAAAAATATTGCATGTTTACATTATAAAACAACCACCTGAGCTTAAACTCCAAATCTCAGTCCCATGACGCCACCCTCGCATCCGCCACCCACCTGCAACATATATCCCCATGAAGTATACAATACTACGAGAATGGATATGCTCAACAATAAATGAGACCAACCAATAAGAGACCGACTCAAACAAGAATTCACATACATAATATGACCTCATATGAGGCCCTCCTCAGTATATGACCAGCGACCGGCCTAACCTGCTTCACCAAGTCTACACTGTGGCTTCTCAAGCTAATGGCACAGCTAATAGCAGATTCACTTGGTCACATACTATCAGTTCCACGGCACCCAGCCCCATATAGATAACATAACAATACTCCAACAAAGAATTGACAGATATCAATAATTAGCATAACAATCAAGCGGAACACAAAGACATGACAAAGGAATACTCCGGAGAATTAGAGCATATTATGTATTTCCTGGCTTGGGTACCTTAATTTAAATACTGTCACCGTAGGGAGTCCTCATGCTATAATTATGTTCCTCACGGCTCTCTCTAAAGCCCTTTGGTTGTCTTTTGTTTTGCTTCTCATTAACCCGTCTGATCTATATACGATTAGACCAGGTGTGCAAGCTTATGACTCCTCTCTACTGAAACTTGACACATGCTCTAAAAAGATGACTAATCAACACATGCGCACGTCCACTTCCTATCATTTTGTTTTATTCTGGAAGTCTATTTACCAAATAATTCACCACATAGATTCATTCCTCACATGCACGAGTACTACATCTAGGAAAAAGTGCTTTGTCCATATAGTAAGAAATAAGAATTATTATAACAAATACGACATAGCTAAAGTACTTGAAAAATGCATGGCGGGGTATTACAATGACAGATTCTAATCCCTTTTTTATCTGTGTTGAATCACATGGCCTGTTAATCCAACATAGTCAGAACTTGGGAAAACTAGAACGTACGATGAAAGGGCTTTCACCATTGGCATGAAGTGTCGGCAGAGTTGCGGGATAGCTATTGATATGTCCATATTGCATTTTGAAGACCTTGTTACGTAGATGGTATCATGTTAGTTTTATGAATGTTATTGATGTTCTAGTTTATCTAAATCAACATAGAAAATATGCAGTATATCAATTTATTTATGCTCAAGTTCAAATTGTATGAAATCCTTTTGCCAATACTTCATTCCTTTACTTTCTCCTTTTTTGTACAGAGTACAGACCTCTAATTGTAGAGATTATCTTTCTATTCATTTCAAAACGTCCATGATCTCTTCCCTTACCAAACAGTCGCAAGGGGGATTTAAATTTGTCCTCACAAAGTTCTCATTTCTTCTGCGTAGGTAGTCACCAAAACATACAGGTCATTGACCTTAGATTTTGTACATGAAGATGAATCTAATGGATCCAACCATTCCAGAAATTTTGGCACTCATTGTTCATGATCTCCATCAGGATTTTTGAAAAATCAGAATAAACACTCTTCTCATCATGTTTGTGGTTTTTTGTGGATTAAGAAAATGGCTCTCATATGTGTTTTTTTAGTGTCAGGAGAAAGGCCTAAAGAGTTCTGGATTTCTGGTTGAGGAGTGGGACCATAGCAAATTAATCGGCTGACATCGACTTTGAGAAAACAACTCCAGTGAGGTAGCCTCACACTTCCACGACCGGCGATTTCAGAGGATTAAGATCGGGCTTCGGTGTCTTGTCGCTCTAGCATGACTCAATCGAGATTGAGATGAAACTTGAATTGGGATTCATAGTTCTGAAGGATCTCAACCTGAATTGGGATTCATAGTTCTGAAGGTGATAACCAATTCATTGAAATTCCAATTCAAATGCGATTTAATTTTAGTCCTAGCCGTGTTATTCTTTACACTTGCTGAGTTTTAATTACTCATTTAAATATATGCAGTTTGAAAGTTGAGTCAAAGCAGAGGGTTACAAAAACTGAGATCTCCAAGCTCATCAATAGCAGGTTCTGGTTAATTTTAATTTCAATTCACGTATCACCTCTATATATATCTTCGTAGTTAAGTTATTTCCAATTTGATGAAATCGAAACGCTACTAAACATTGAATGGATTATCTGCTTAGGCATTAGTTTCGTGACTTTTCATGTTCCCTGTGTATTTAAAGTTTATGCGAATCTCCTATTTCGTGCGCCGTTTGTGTTGTGTAGTTTCCATATTCAATGCCCCTATACAAATGGTTTAATTTCTTTTTCCCCCTTTGCTGAACGTTAGTTATTTATCACACTATTGGGTTTATCCTTGAGTTAATCTACACTACTAGGTTTCATTCGTTTCTTCGAGTTCGATTTATCATATACCCTATTTTGTACTAATTATTTTGCTTGTGAACTACTCAATGTTCTAAATGGCGCTTGGCGGTAGTTGGGTGGAGACCCACCTCCAAGCGCCAAGCCGCCTAGGCGGCGCTAATCAATTCGGCGGATTTTTTTTTTTAACAAACCATTATCCAATCAAACTATATTCCATGTATCCATAATGCTAGTTCAAACTTGAAAGTACAAACCCAAATGAAATTAAGTAGTAGCAACTAGCAAATAAATTGAATAAGACAATAAGTAGCAGAGATTCGCTCACCTCCCTCGTATTATTTTTTATATTTTTTTAGGCCGCCAAAGGCCTCCAAAGATGCTGACGCCGCCGCCAAGGCGGCCGTCAAACACCGCAAAACCTCCCTGGGCGCCAAATCAAATGCCCAGGGCTATTGGCGTGGCGGCAGGGCACCTCCAAGCGCCTAGGCCGCCTAGGCGGCCTCCATTTAGAACATTGGAACTACTACCCTTCTTTGCAAGTACTTATTATTTTGTTTTAGAGCTGACAAGGTGAGGTTTTTGTGGAATTTTTTTTAGTTGGTAAGTGAAAGATTTTATAGAACAAACTTGATCATACAAGAGCTAATAGATCACTTGAAAAAAAAAACAAGAAAATGAACAAGCAAAGCATCAAAAACATTAGCCTTGAAATACAAGGGCATGACTGCAGAACAAGAAACTAAGTTTGCACTGTGTGGGAAGAGACTCTGTCACTAATCGACCACTTGGAGCAGATGAGCCCATTAGCAACAGTCTCCTTGACAGCCCTCCAAGTGCTAAGCAAGTTGAGTCCCAATAGAGCTAGCCCGTTGGTAAATACGAGCATTTCTATCCCTCCAAATGTGATACATGTTGCCAAAGACAATTTACAGACAAAATCTTGCAGGCATTTCCCCTGTTATAACTCATTGCCCATCTCACTTCATTTGAAGTGTACCTTGGTTCTTCCTATGTCATTCTACTATTTGTTTTTTTAGGTTTTTATTAGTTTTATTCCTCTTTTGAATCGCCTTGCATAGATGAATAGTTAAAATAAAATAAAATAAGATGAGTGATTGGCAATTTTGGGCTTTTAATCATGTTTGTTCATTCAGTAGATCCATTTTGGGAGTAGAGGAAACTACGTACTAGAATTATATTTATTTCCATCTACAATTCTAATGAAATGATCTCTGGTTAGTGCAGTACTTCTCGTTATCTTACAACTTTGCGGTGGATAGATTGGAGGAAATGGAAAAAGTACTTGGAAATGCTGTTGCAAGTGTGGATCTTGAGCTTTTAGATGCTTATCTACCTTGATTGTTGGCAAGTTTCCATGTCCTTTGCTTTGTTCTTTTGTTTGAAAATATTTCTTTACTTTGATTGTGGTTGTTTAGCTGTCTTATTCTATCGTTGCAGGGATGGGGATAGACCAAAATGATGTTCCCTTGCACTATAATAGTTAAGTTTCTTGATGTGCTGAAGACTTTGAATTCTTATTGTCTTCATTGGGAGAGCCATTTTCGACTGTTGGCACCTCCTTACGTTAACTCATTCGTGCATGCGTAAATAAGAATATTTAGGCTATCAATGGTTTTGAAGTAGCAAGATTGGACAGAAGAGTCAACTATGCAATTATAAAAGAACCATTCATTAGCATATGGCCATACGCCCTCCATCCTGTCATGGAGAGATTGATCCTATTTACTAGCACGGTACAATCTTGGTCTCTTTTTAATTATATTGAGGGATTTTGAGGAGAAGTGGGAGGTTTAGAAGTGATTTTTTTTTTTTGTTTGAATTGCAATCACTTTAACCATATGACTTCACCTCCAAGAGTGGGAGGAAACAGAAGGGAAGCATAGTGATATTAGTGTTAGTATTTGGAATAAATAATGCTGTTATAGATATGGTACATTTACCATGCAAATAAAATAATATAATAGTTTATTACTTCCTGCAAGTACAAGAGGATAACTCTCCAGCAATTTTTATTTATTTTTGATAAATATAACTCTTTAGCATATAAAATAGAAAGGAAGTTGAGTAAGAAAGTTTTGGTCAAGGTTGTGTTGGTAGGAGGGTAGGACCAGATGCACTTGAGGTATTCCAACTGTTCATAACTCAATGTGGGATTTCATTTCAAAACGATCCATTGTGTGGTATTTATATGTTTTTAGGTTGCCGAGAAGTTTGAGCATCGGTATAGCAAGGGCTGCGTTATGGGGCTCCTTACGAGTGGTGAGTTATTTCAAGCGTCTTAAATGCATTTTTAATAGTTGAACTTCTTAATAGCACGAGACTCCTTGCATGTAGAATTTAATTCACCTACTTACATTCTACCGCAAAGCGGCACCACAAAAAATAAAAAACAAAAATAGAATAGAAAAAAGGCCACAAGTGCGTATTATTGCTGCTCCAAATTGCAAAATCTGGAACAATATTCCAAGAATACACTCTTTGTATAATTACCGCTTCGTATTTCAGGGGCAAAACATGTTCCAACTGTATTAGGTCTAGCTGATGGAGAATTTTGTGATGGAGTTTGGTACGTTACTGTTTTTTTTTTTTGATTGGCAATTTTTTTTATTAATGTCCACAAAATTACAAAGATTAAAAGGACAAGGGCATAAAGGAAATTAAAATTACTTAATCTCCTACACAATCTGAGAGCCAAGCACTGGTCCAAGACCAACAAAAACCCTAAACACCCAAAAATTGAAACACCCCCATTGCCCAAACCGCCCATTTCAAAACAAAAAAAATGGCACAATTTAGTTAGTCATTTGGCTGCAACAATGATGTGGTGATGTTGGTTGGTGTCTGCTAAAAAAGAAAGCTATGATGGCATAATGGGATGGTGTTTTGGCGTGGTCGAGACAATTGTAGATGCGAATGCAGTGGTATGGAACATAACTTGGTGTTTCAACAAATTCCAAGCCAAGTCTTGAATCCTTTTTGGCCTTCTGCTTTTCCAAGGGCTTGGAATTTACTGAATTAGTATCCTTTCTAATCAAATTTTAGGTCTTCCCCTCCAATGTTTCCGTTAGTAATTGCATGTACTGGTATTCCTCTTATGTGATCAATCACCTAGGTATATTTTCTCTTATCTCTAGTTGGTGTTACCCTGGGTCATGTAATTCAACTGCATAGGGCCATGAGCTGGGAGTTGGCGTGCAAGAACATTTTTTGGCTATAATTCTGCAAAATTTGAGAAGTCGCTTGCCAAAATTTGCAGATTTATTTTAGTGAATTCGGGCATTAACAACAAGCTTCAGTTAACCAATATTCAAATGCTCGTCACCGAATCTGAACAATTATGCATAAATGTGGTCTTCCGGCATGCTAGACAATGCAACCTTCACATTGAGAGGGATTGAATCATGCTAATGGAATTTTAAAAATGCATAACATTTCAACCATGTGATTATCAGGTGACCATTGCCTCCCACACAAGTGAACAAGTAAACTACCAATTCAACTCCTGTTAGACAAGATATATATGGTTATCAACATTAAAAAAGTTACTTTTAATTGAAATCCCAAGTATTTTACTCTGTAGGATTATAAAATTACTTGCCGTAGACTCTCTTGATCTAGCACATTTTGAAAGTTCACGCTTTCGGCTTTCATGCTTCGCTCTCACACCCGCGCTTGCACCATGATTTTGTGGCTTAGCTGTTACCCTACCATTTCATGAGTGTTTCATTAGTTGTATCTCTCTCCTCGTCGTAAAACAAATTCTCCTTAAAATCCTCATTGCACCTATTCTCATTTTATTAATGTCTCTTGGTTGCCCGACATTCCGTTCCGTATACTACCACTAGCCCTTTACTCGTTTTGTGCAATTTTCCTTCCAATTTTGTAGGTATTGCCAACCTAATTGGATTCTAGATATTAAATCTTGTACAAAGCCTTCTAGCCTAAAAACCCAAAAGGTTTATGCCATGGTTATGAAATTTTTACTTATTTGGTATTAGTACTCTTATTGTTGGTCAAAGCTTATCTCCTTTGGTCTAATCCTACTACAATTAGGAATTCACTTGTTCCTGCAGGTGATGTGATTGTATTCCCAACTCCATCATTTATGCCCCTTATCATAGCTATATCATAACTAAATTCTATGGAAGAAACTAAATGTTGAGAAGTTTTTCCTGACTTGGTGTTCTGTTGTGTGCATGCAACCTCCTTTTTAGAGGTTATACTAGGATATCTTTTCTATCAGATAAATACTCGAATAATGAATGAAAGATAATAACGAGGGGTGCAAGGCTTCGTTTGATTAGGGAACTTTGATTATCCATGCCTTCTGGGTTGGGTCAAATAGTTGTTCCCTCGTCGGCTAGCTACTTTCCTAATCAAACTAGAGGTTGTCAAGCATGGAAAAAGTCAAGCATGGGGCACGGGCCATGGAGAATCCCCGAAGAAAAATGGGGGAGGAATCTTTGGACACCCTAGGTTGCACGTGATTCATATACGTAGCTTTCAAAAAAGTCGAGCACGGGGCACGGGCCATGGAGAATCCCCGAAGAAAAATGGGGGAGGAATCTTTAGACACCCTAGGTTGCATGTGATTAATATACGTAGCAACGTAGTTGGCATGATGTGCCATGAATTTAAAAAGACCATTGAGTTCATCATAGTCTTCATCCTTGTCATTCTTAATGTTTTCGTTGGGGATGTAGAGATTGACTCATCTTTCCTATTATGTTGTGCAGGCAAGGATATGCAAAATATTGTCTTTGGCTTTCGCCCACGGACAAAGCAGGTCAATTGTTATCCTTGGAACTTTAATTATTAATTTCGATGCATACGTTATGTCAATTAGATGGCGTAGGCTAATGAGGTTGACTTGGGCCCTTTTTTCAATTAGCATAAATAGTTGTGTTTGTTACAAGGTCTAGGTAGAATTCAGCCCCAAAAGCTAGCTATTGAAATGAGGGTGCCCTCACGCTTGTACATTTCGTATTAGTCTGGACCAGACAATGTGGGACTTCTCTTCACAACCTCCTTCATGCCAAGGGTGCACACTTGGCAACACGTGCCTCCATGACGGTTAGTAGGTTTTTAGACTACTAGTTATGTGACGGAAGAAGAAAAAATATGGAAACACATGACGATTAGTTGGTGTTTGGACAATTAGTCATGTGAAGAGAAAATAGTGGTTCCTAGTAGATGTAAAGACTACTGATCATTAAATGATAAGAACTTTGAAAGTGTAAATTAGAGATAATGAAATCGATTATTGTCGGTTCAAATATGGATTAAATTGTACGTAATAGATTCGAAACCTTCTTGTTGCCTAAAATCGATGTTGCCTAGGTCTATTTCGGATCAAATCTTACATAACAGATCCAATAAGTATTGGTTATCTCGAATTGTTGCCGCTCTAACTACAAGAGTTGGTCAATGTTACAAATCTGGAAAGTTCCGCGTTGCTTCGGTTGAAAATAAAAGGATCTTGTTGGTTGATGAGATAGAGGGAAATTAAGAAGCGCTTGTCACTTCCTTGGAGTGCATAACTACTGACCAAGAGAAAAGCACATGGCGGTTAGCAGGTATTTATACTACAAGTTATGTGAAATAAAAATTGTGAAAAAGTTATGTGAAATAAAAATAGTGAAAAACGTGACGTATAGTAGGTGTTTAGACTACTGGTCATGCGACTGAAGAAAGAAAAATAGTGAAACACATGACAGTTAGTATGTAGTAAGACTACTGGTCTTGTGAAAAGAAAACGGTGAATGACATGACAGTTAGTAGGTGTTTAGACTACTAGTCATGTGACGGAAGAAGAAAAATAGGGGAACACTTGACGGTTAGTTGGTGTTTGGAAAACTAGTCATGCGAAGAGAAAATAGTGATTCCTAGTAGATGTAAAGACTACTGATCATTAAGGGATAAGAACTCTGAAAGTGTAAATTAGAGATAATGAAATCGATTATTGTCGGTTCAAATATGGATTAAATTGTACGTAATAGATTCAAAACGTTCTTGTTGCCTAAAATCGATGTTGCCTAGGTCTATTACGGATCAAATCTTACATACAAGATCCAATAAGTATTGGTTGTCTCGAATCGCTGCCGCTCTAACTACAAGAGTTGGTCGATGTTACAAATCTGGAAAGTTTCGCGTTGCTTCGGTTGAAAATAAAAGGATCTTGTTGGTTGATGAGATAGAGGGAAATTAAGAAGCGCTTGTCACTTCTTAGGGGTGCATAACTACTGACCAAGAGAAAAGCACATGGCGGTTAGTAGGTATTTAGACTACTAGTCATGTGAAATAAAAATAGTGAAAAACATGATGGATGGTAGGTGTTTAGACTACTAGTCATGCGGCCGAAGAAAGAAAAATAGTGAAACACATGACGGTTAGTAGGTGTTAAGACTACTGGTCATGTGACGGAAGAAGAAAGAATAGGGGAAAACATGACGGTTAGTTGGTGTTTGGACAACTAGTCATGTGAAGAGAAAATAGTGATTCTTAGTAGATGTATAGACTACTGATCAATAAGTGATAAGAACTCTGAAAGTGTAATTTAGAGATAATGAAATCGATTATTGTCGGTTCAAATATGGATTAAATTGTACGTAATAGATTCGAAACGTTTTGTTGCCTCAAATCTATGTTGCCTTGGTCTATTACGGATCAAATCTTGCATACAAGATCCAATAAGTATTGGTAGTCTCGAATCGCTGCCGCTCTAACTACATGAGTTGGTCAATAATACAAATCTGGAAAGTTTCATGTTGCTTCAGTAGAAAATAAAAGGATCTTGTTGGTTGATGAGATAGAGGGAAATTAAGAAGCGCTTGTCACTTCCTAGGAGTGCATAACTACTGAGCAAGAGAAAAGCACATAGCAGTTTGTAGGTATTTAGACTACTAGTCATGTGAAATAAAAAAAATGAAAAACGTGACGGATAGTAGGTGTTTAGACTACTAGTCATGCGACCGAAGAAAGAAAAATAGTGAAACACATGATGGTTAGTAGGTGCTAAGACTACTAGTCTCGTGAAGAGAAAACAAAGTAGGACGCGACGGTTAGTAGGTGTTTAGACTACTAGTCATGTGACAAAATAAGAAAAAATAGTGGAACACATGACGGTTAGTTGGTGTTTGGACAACTAGTCATGTGAAGAGAAAATAGTGATTCCTAGTAGATGTAAAGACTACTGATCACTAAGTGTTAAAACTCTGAAAGTGTAAATTAGAAATAATGAAATCGATTATTGTCGGTTCAAATATGGATTAAATTGTACGTAATAGATTCGAAACGTTCTTGTTGCCTAAAATCGATGTTGCCTAGGTCTATTACGGATCAAATCTTACATACACGATCCAATAAGTATTGGTTGTCTCGAATCGCTGCTGCTCTAACTACAAGAGTTGGTCAATGTTACAAATTTGGAAAGTTCCGCGTTGCTTCGGTTGAAAATAAAAGGATCTTGTTGGTTGATGAGATAGAGAGAAATTAAGAATCGCTTGTCAGTTCCGAGGAGTGCATAACTAGTGACCAAGAGAAAAGCACATGGCGGTTAGTAGGTATTTAGACTACTAGTCGTGTGAAATAAAAACAGTGAAAAACGTGATGGATAGTAGGTGTTTAGACTACTAGTTATGCGACCGAAGAAAGACACATGATGGTTAGTAGGTGTTAAGACTACTAGTCTTGAGAAGAGAAAACGGTGAAAGACATGATGGATAGTAGGTGTTGCCTCAAATCGATGTTCTCTTGGTCTATTACGGATCAAATCTTGCATTCAAGATCCAAAAAGTAATGGTTGTCTCGAATCGCTGCCACTCTAACTACATGAGTTGGTCAATGTCACAAATCTGGAAAGTTCCGTGTTGCTTCGGTTTAAAATAAAAGGATCTTGTTGGTTGATGAGATAGAGGGAAATTAAGAGGTGCTTGTCACTTCCTAGGAGTGCATAACTACTGAGCAAGAGAAAAGCACATGGCGGTTTGTAGGTATTTAGACTACTAGTCATGTGAAATAAAAATAGTGAAAAACGTGACGGATAGTAGGTGTTTAGACTACTAGTCATGCGACCGAAGAAAGAAAAATAGTGAAACACATGACGGTTAGTAGGTGCTAAGACTACTAGTCTTGTGAAGAGAAATCGAAGTAGGACGCGACGGTTAGTAGGTGTTTAGACTACTAGTCATGTGACAAAAGAAGAAAAAATAGTGGAACACATGACGGTTAGTTGGTGTTTGGACAACTAGTCATGTGAAGAGAAAATAGTAATTCCTAGTAGATGTAAAGACTACTGATCACTAAGTGTTAAGAACTCTGAAAGTGTAAATTAGAAATAATGAAATCGATCATTGTCGGTTCAAATATGGATTAAATTGTACGTAATAGATTCGAAACGTTCTTGTTGCCTCAAATCGATGTTGCCTAGGTCTATTTTGGAACAAATCTTACATACAAGATCCAATAAGTATTTGTTGCCTCAAATCGCTGCCGCTTTAACTATAAGGGTTGGTCAATGTTACAAATCTGGAAGTTGATTCGGTTGGAAATAAAAGGATCTTGTTGGTTGATGAGATAGAGAGAAATTATGAAGCGCATGTCAGTTCCTAGGATTGCATAACTAGTGACCGAGAGAAAAGCACATGGCGGTTAGTAGGTATTTAGACTACTAGTTATGTGAATTAAATATAGTGAAAAACGTGACGTATAGTAAGTGTTTAGACTACTGGTCATGCGACCGAAGAAAGAAAAATAGTGAAACACATGACGGTTAGTATGTGGTAAGACTACTGGTCTTGTGAAAAGAAAACGGTGAAAGACATGACGGTTAGTAGGTGTTTAGACTACTAGTCATGTGACGGAAGAAGAAAAAATTGGGGAACACATGACGGTTAGTTGGTGTTTGGACAACTAGTCATGTGAGGAGAAAATAGTGATTCCTAGTAGATGTAAAGACTACTGATCACTAAGTGATAAGAACTCTGAAAGTGTAAAATAGCGATAATGAAATCGATTATTGTCGGATGAAATATGGATTAAATTGTACCTAATAGATTTGAAACGTTCTTGTTGCCTAAAATCGATGTTGCCTAGGTCTATTACGGATCAAATCTTACATACAGGATCCAATAATTATTGGTTGTCTCGAATCGCTGCTGCTCTAACTACAAGAGTTGGTCAATGTTACAAATTTGGAAAGTTCCGCGTTGCTTCGGTTGAAAATAAAAGGATCTTGTTGGTTGATGAGATAGAGAGAAATTAACCAACTCATGTAGTTAGAGTGGCAGCGATTCGAGACAACCATTACTTTTTGGATCTTGAATGCAAGATTTGATCCGTAATAGACCAAGAGAACATCGATTTGAGGCAACAAGAACGTTTCGAATCTATTACGTACAATTTAATCCATATTTGAACCGACAATAATTGATTTCATTATCTCTAATTTACACTTTCAGAGTTCTTATCACTTAGTGATCAGTAGCCTTTACATCTACTAGGAATCATTATTTTCTCTTCACATGACTAGTTGTCCAAGCACCAACTAACCGTCATGTGTTCCCCTATTCTTTCTTCTTCCGTCACATGACTAGTAGTCTAAACACCTACTAACCGTCATGTCTTTCACCGTTTTCTCTTCTCAAGACTAGTAGTCTTAACACCTACTAACCATCATGTGTCTTTCTTCGGTCGCATGACTAGTAGTCTAAACACCTACTATCCATCACGTTTTTCACTGTTTTTATTTCACACGACTAGTAGTCTAAATACCTACTAACCGCCATGTGCTTTTCTCTTGGTCACTAGTTATGCACTCCTCGGAACTGACAAGCGATATATGGTTTCATAGAGGTTCTAGGCGATGGGAAGGATTTAGGTTCCCACTTGAAACTTTTGTAGATATTCGTTTGTATCAGATGATATAAGTAGGGAGGGATTAGTTAGTAGGTGGTGGAATTCAACTCAAACTTATCCATTATTCTGGTGTGGTTGAGTTGTTTGGGATTAGTGAAGGTATGTCAACATTGTGATTAGCTCTTGGCTAGCAAAGAAGATTACTCGTACAATACTTGGGTTGGAACCTATCATGTTTTGCGAGTCTTGCCAGCTTGCCAGCTTAACCCGTTCTAAAATTACTGATTTTCAGACAAAAATACCCTTTTTAAAAATGGACAAAAATACCCTCAATGAAACAACATCGTTTTAGTTCATCTTCCTCTCTACTCTTCTTCCCCAACCCACCTCCCACCTACTTGTCCCTTTTTTTTTTTTTTTTTTATCTGCACTTCCCGAACTACTAGTACCACCACCTCACCCGTCCCCTCCTCCTACTCCCCACCACCACCGCCACTGCCGCCGTTACATCCGTCACTGCAGCAACTGCCACCGACTTTGTTGCCAGCTGTCGATTTTCGTATGGAACTCGCATTTCTTCGCCGAAGAATCCAATCCCATCGCGTATTTCCTAAATGCTTTCTACGGAACATGACGCATTCAGAATTTGCGTTTTTTGCATTTTTAACAGTTAGAATCTGCTTTTTTAACGAATAAAAAATACATAATGCATCTTCAAGATGCGTTATAAAGTGTTCAGATTTTAGAATTTGAAATTTGTAAACATTTTCAAGTTTAAAAATCTGAAATTGTTGAAAATTTTCAAAAATGTGTATCTGAATATGTCGGGGAATTTTTTTGAAATTTCGGATGTGGTGGTGGTGTGTACAGCAGAAGAGAAGAGAGAAAGAACTGAGAATGTGTTGTTGGTGGTGGTTGTGGCCGACGAATATGGTGGAGGAAGCGTCTGCTGTTGCTGGTGTTGGTTGTGTTGGCTGGTGTGGTGGTAGTGAACGGACAGAGAAGAGAGAAATGGGGAGAGAGGGAGAAGGGCAAAACGGTGGTGGCAGTGGTGTTGGTGACGTTGACGGTGAGTTGTTGATAAACTCCCATAGTGGTTATGGAGTTTGGTGGTGGTGCAGGGGAGCAAAGAAGAGAGAAATGGGAGAGATAGAAGGGGGGAAGAAGAGGGTAGTTTTGGAAGTTGAGGGATATTTGTTAGGTTTCATTTAGGAAATTGTTATAAGATTTGTGGGTTAGGTTTAGAACATGCTAGGCTTAGAAAATTTGTGGTTGCAAATAGTCGGGCCCAAAATAAACGGTACCGGTGAAGGCTTCTCTAATATGAAACGACACTGTTTCACATTGTCCAAACTCATCCCAATTGTACGCTTCCCCCCATCTACCTCTCCATCAGTTCTCAAGTCTCAAGTCTCAAGTCTGAAGTCTCAAACGACCAAACCCTACACCGCCGCTGCCACACCCTCAACTCCTCTCGCTCCTCCTCTCGCTCCTCTTAATCAAAACCCCCCACCGATGAAAACCCCTCTCTCGTCCGACTAGCCGTGGTAGAGCCTCTCTCTCCCTCTCTCTTTCCTGTGGGGTGGGCGTGGATCGCTTGTGGTTCGATTCATTTTTCAGTTGAAAAAGAAAAGAATCCGTCAAAAAGGTGAACGGAAAGCTTCAACGTCTAAAAGCATCGCCTCTGCATCACCCTCCAGTCCAGTAACTCTCTCTCTCTCTCTCTCTCTCTCTCTCTCTCTCCATATATATATATATATGCTGATCGAAGCCTAGCCTTTTCAAATATATATGTAAGCATTTTCGTACAAGGGTTGCTTGAAATCGTGAGGGGTATCAGCGCTACTGAATTAGGGCTTTTAATCGGTGATAATGTTTGCTTGTTTTCCTTTCTGATTAGGGCTTTTACTCGGTGATAGGTAGGCATAAACATACAAGGATTGCTTGTTTAGTCCCTTTTCCACAACACTAATGGTGTAAATCGAGTAAATGAGATGTTGTCGCAGGTTTAGGGGTATTGTCTATATGCGAGGTACTCTGTGCTTCTTATGCATATATTTGGGATAGATGAGGAATTGTTGGGTTTAAATGATTTGGCAGCTTGAATTAACAGTAGTTACAAGTTCTTTAGTGCAAGTGAAATGGTGATGATAAACAATTAACAGAGAAATTTGTTTTGCTAATTACATTCCCTTAGTTTGTTGGCTTCTTGCAAACTCTGTATATTTTCTTCTTGGGTTTAAGCAATTATAGATGTTGACTCACAGTTGAGAAACATTTGGACAAGGAAACCAAGTTAGTAAGTACAAATATGGCCTTTGCATTAACCAGCTGAACCCAAACTTTGGTGGGGGCTAGCTGTTTGGGGACAAAAGTATAAATGCAGAGCTATATTTTCTGGCACAATGAAAGAAGGTTAAAACGGATCACATGTGACAATATACCATGATTGTCAACTATCTACTTTTTCTTCTTAGGTTTAAAGTGGCATATGATTGTCGACAAGTTTTGATGCCGACTTTGTTTGGGATGCTTTTCTTCTCGTTGTAATGCCATTGTATTTCGATCCCTTTAATCTTTGAAACTATAGATCAAATTTTTATCTTTGCTCTTCTAATTAATGTGTTGGACTGATTTATGTGTTGCTTCTTTTGTTTTTTGGCAGAATCTCCAGTTGAGTTCTTCGTTGAGAACAAGAACATTGTGGGTTTGATAACGTGAGTACTCTTACGTTCATGTGACTTTCAATCTGTTCGTTTTTTAGATCATCATAATAGGGCAGAAAGAGAATCATTTGTTATCTTAACAATATTATCACTAGAGTTGCATGCTTCCAAAACACCAAGTTTCATTGCTCTATCATGAGCATTGACTTTTATAACCTCTTAAGTTATTTGTCGGTCATAAGAAATGACGCTTTTATGATCACATATTAAGTAATTATCCTGGTCGAGTTGGGAGTTCATTGTGAGTCTGTGATTGGAGATGGTTGCATTTTAATGAGTACACAAGTTATAGAGAAATAAAATTGATTTATGGTGTTTTTTTCGCTTAGAGCTTTTGTATGGGATGAGGAAACCTTCAAAATGTATATAATGAAATTGATTTGAAAAGTTAAGGTCCATGCTTACGCAAAACTGCAGGTGTTGATAGACTGATTTTTATGGACACTTGCGGTGGAACTGAAAATATTTATTTGCCCAAATCTTAGTTGGAGTGCATTACTTGTTGATATATAATCTGAAGTTACCTAATGGGGAAGGCCTAAAAAGATACAAATTCAGGGTATATCCATGTTTCATTTTACCAAAGAAGTACATTGGTGGTTGCTAAAGTTGTATCCCTTCAAAAGTGGTAGCTTTGAGGGGGGTTAGGCATGACCTTAATTCTTCCTAGCTCCTGCCATGCGTTTAGGTTGGACTCCATTCTTCTCCTTCGCTGCTGTTGTGAGGCACGTCCCTTCCCCGTGCTCCAAAATGCAATCCAGTAGTGCAAAGGGAGTGGGGTAAATATGTGATTGACTTTTCTCACAACTGAATGCGTAGTCTACCCACATAGTTGACCAATGTTGAGAGGAAGGCAAACTTCATTTTTTAACAGCAGAAATACCAACCTCTTCTTAGTTGCATTGGAATGCATGAAATTCATATCAGAACATGCAATTTGAGCATGAAAGCTTCCTCCTTGTATCATGTGCTACTCTCCAAATTGACTGGTTGGATTTATACCAGATTGGTCACTCATAGCAGACTCCATGAGTGTTCCCCAGTATGGCCTTTGTCCACTCAAAGCTTCGGACTTTGTTTCCTGTTACCTTCACGCTGTATGTTTGATATTATAAAAATTGTTGTTGTCTCTGCTATTTCCTATGTAGCTATAACATGGGGCAATTTTGATTTTTTACCACTGATGTGATGAAGTATGCATTTTATGTTTGCCAAGTGCTGAATATTAGTTAACGCTGAAAATTATATGTACATGTATAATGAATACCGAAACACTCTAGCAATCCCTGCTTGTTATGATTTTGGTTTTCTTAGTTCATACCATGCTGCTCCCACTTTAAGAAATTCGTGATCTCCCTACGATTTTTTTTTAGAAACGGTTGGGGTCTACTAACACTCTTGAAGATGTTACTAGAAATGGGACTTCAGTTGCGCTTTTTGTTGAACCATTACTGGATTACCAATTTTTGGTTACGGCCCAAAACAAATTGTTAGTATAGGCCCCTTCCCTTTAGGCCCAGCAAATATAACCTGCCCAATATTTTTGCCCAGATATTTTGATTTCATGCTATTATCCATTTCCGCCGAATGAACCCTAAGGCTTTGTTTGGAACTTAGGGAAAGTGAAGGAAAAGAAAGGAAAGTTAAAGAATTTTCCCTCAAATTGTTAGGATTGCAGAGAACAAAAAATTCAAGTTTTGATAATAGTGAAATTTTTCTCATTTTCCTCCAATTTTATTGCTTGCTTTTTATCACTTTTCCTAAGTTCCAAACTAAGCATAACTTTTATTTCTTGTTCTCTCTCACACTGGCACAATCTTAGTTCTCCTCTCCATCTCCTCTCCTCATCTCCATCTCACAGAAGCTCCGTCTCTTCGTCCTACCTCTGCCACCATTAGGCCATCTCCCTTGGTTTGCAACCATATGTAACCCCTTGCTTCTCGATTCGTTCTGCGCCTTTCTGGTTCGCTTCTACTCGATTGACAGCCGCCTCAATTTGGTACATCTCTCTCTCTCTCTCTCTCTCTCTCTCTCTCTCTCTTCTTTTCCTCTCGGAAACAATCAACATCTTCTCTGAATCTTTGAGTTTCTCCTTCTCTAAATTTGATTCAGATTAAATCGGTTCTAACTTTTGTTTCCTATTCTCTCTCACTAATGTTCGTGACCTCTCCAGAACCTTCATGGCTGCAGCTCATCTTCTTCCACGACACACCAGGTGAACCCCATCGCTTTTGTTCATTCTTCGATCCATCGTCATCTCTAACACTCAACGTCGACGAACAACACAAAGAATACTATCGACTTAAAGGAGTCAAAGGCCTCCTTTACTCTGGCCTCACCTCCTCCATCCCCCGCGTCTTCCACCACCCACCTAACTCCCCACATCATCCCCGTTGTCGACCTCTCGGGCCCCAAATCGACCTCTCGGGCCCCAAACCCAATCGTATGATAAAATTTGCCTTCCTTAAATGTAAGACGAACGACACTAACCCCGAGGAATGCCTCAACAAATGGCATCAAGTCATTGGCCGCGTTGTTAGCCTTTAAGTGCATACACAGACATTCTAGATATGCAAACATGTAACAATGTTTGCTTTATGTTGATAAAATGTTGGTTGAGGGCCTTCTTTATTTTGAATTATGGAGGAGAAAGATTGGTAGTGAATTGAAGTTCCTTTGAGTTTTGTACATTTGGACAGAACAAGAGAATCTGATTAGATACAGAGTTGAACTTGGTTATTTGATGATTTTGAGTCATAAGATCATTTTGGTACGGTGAAGCATTGCACTTATTGTATCTCTGTATTAATTGACCAAGTATTTGGAATAGCAGTTAAGGATATGAGCTTATGATAAAGTAGGGACCACATGTTTTTGTTCATGTCTTCATGTGTTATAAATGGCGCTAGTCGGGTGGCTACCCACTGCCAAGCCCGCCTAGGTGCCACCAATTTTTTTTAAGGCAATATCCCTGTTACATCATATAGTTAAAAACAAACAAGGCCACCTTCCAACTTTCAAGAACCATGCCTAAAACCATATGTTCAAACTAGTATAACAACAACAAAGGCAATGTTAAAACTTCAATGTTCGATGTTCAAACTTCATGACACTACCACCACATTCCATGAATCATGGAGCAAAGTTCAATATTCCATATTCATTTTTCTAGCATGGCTTAAAAGAGAGAGAAAAAGACAAGTTAGTTCTAGCATGACTTAAAAGCTAGTAGCTCGCTCAAGATAGTCCTTTCACCTATGAGTAGCTTGAACTGCAACTCTGCTATCTATATTACAAGGGAGGGAGGAATAATAAAAGGTCAAGTCTCACAAACTATCCTAATGTCATTTCTGATTTTGATTTTGTGGATTGAGATTTCCAAAAGGCCTGATATGCAACACTGTTAGGGATTCTGTTCATTTTTGGATTGAGATTTCCTAAACTTTTTGCAATTGAAAGAGTGTACTGATGTCTATGTATGAAATGTTTCTAAATCAATTTCTGATGTTTGATTTTTTGTTGCCGCAGGTCATTACCTAAAAGGTTCATCGGAACATTGAGGTACATAGATTTTTTTTGGTTCAGATTTGTTCTTTTATATTGTTTGGGTTTTGCCTATAGTGAATGAGGTTGACAGTAATATTCGTTTTTTCTATTATCATTTTGTCCTTTCCTTCGTGTACCTTTCCATTGAGCTTGGGTGTTCATGAATGTGCTTACTCACAACAAGTCCATTTACTTGGTTGAAATGGTAATAAATATGTTGTAACCAGTTTTCTTTGAAGAACTCACAACACATTTTAGGGGGAGGTTGCATGTGCCACCTTTTAGTATGGTTTAAGACAAGTAAGCAGACAAGAACTTGATAGCAGACATCTTTCACAGGCTTATAGGTTGGCCTATAGGAATGCCCTAGATTTGAAAAGTAAACGATACGGAAACCACAAACGCTTGTGCTAGCAAACTACAACAGGGATTAAATAAACAAATATTAGCTCATAAACTTAAAAAGACTATTTTCTGAAGAAATAATGTCTTACCTTGATCAGTTCAGCTCTTCTATGAGGATCAATCCCTGAGACTCCGAAAATCATCTTATCAGCAGAAACATCCATTTGTATTGGAACCTCAAACCCAGCAAAAGCAACATCTCGCCTCCACTGCAAAAGAAAAGCTTTATTTGTATGCAACTTCAAATTTTGAAACATGGATGTTCTCTACGATTTCATACATTTGCTCCTTCAACATGCTTTACGCCATGTTTGTTACTTGCAGACACGGAATGAAAGAAACTAAGTTTCTTTGGTGTTAGGAGTATGAGAAAAAAATAAACATGGATTTTCCAAAGGCCATTACTTTAAAATGCACCTACTTTCCAAAGGATGAAAGCAGGCATACCTATTTCCCACATACAGAGGAGGTTGTTAAACTAATGAGAGTTAAAATTCCATTGGATCTGCCAGTACTAAACAGTCAAGGTTTACGACATGAAAATACTTAACAGACGCAAAAGGAGAACCTTTAACTCTAACGTCATAACAATTTGGATCCACAAAACAAGACATAGGCATGTGGTTATCCTTGAAAACCCTGAAGTTCCTTATGTGCTATATGTTGTGAACCATAGCACCCCCAGCAATTTATCCAACAATGTTGTGAAAAGACTTTCCCATTAAATTCCCCACCAATCTAGGAGATTGCCTTATCTCACAGAGGCTGAGATCTAGAGATGCAACTGACTCAACAAACGGCTTTCAAATTTCTCTGAGAATAAGTGCATTCAAAAAATAAGTGAGGTAGATTTTAATCACTCGCCGGCAGAGGCATGTAGCAGACTCTACAACCCCCAATCTTTAAGGTTGTCTTTAGTCCAAAGTTTTCTGTTGATGGCAATCCAAACCATGAATAAGTGCCTATAAATGGATGTAGGGAACCAAAGAAGTTAATGCCAAGTCTCAATAGGGAAATGAGGTCTAATAAAATTCCAGTGAGCAGCAGTATTTGAGTGGAAGGTGGGGAAACAACCAGCAGATCAGAACCAGTTCTGGAATATTTAGAATGGAAGGGCACATGAAAGAGGTCCACTACCCATTAGAAAATTACTAAAAGGTCCTCAATAACAACAAAACCTATTTAGTCCCCAATCATTTGGGATATGGGCGGGGTAGGATTGGAGACAGACCTAACCTTTGGCAATATGCACAAAGTGGCTGCTCTCAGAATACCACTGAAACAGTGGCCCCTCTATACCTGTTTTGTTGCGGAACCATACCCCCAAACCAAAGCCAAATGGCATCAGAGAGGACAGGCCTAGAGACCCAAATCAATTTATGTGTCAATGATAAATAATAATAATAATAATCTTTCCCTTGACCAATTCAGATCAAAAGTGACTCTATCTAGTAGGGGAATTGCAATTCATGTTAGGTCTTGTGAACTCCCACATGGAGATAAGAATCGAGGAAAAAACCTCCACCCTTAATTCAAATAACTCGAGCCAAGTCTATGAAATTCCAATTAACAAACACAGATCAACTAGGCATGATCTATATGGATAGATCATAGATCACAAGAATGTAGCCACACCGTTGGATCACATTCATGTTTGGAAAACTAGATGGTATTTTTCAAAACAGGAACTCTACAGTGATTAAATTTTGAGTACCATGTGATAAGTCACAAATGCATGGGTATAGTACATTAATTATCAGATTAACTCAACCAACACATTAACAGCAGTATTTTTTTTTTTTTTTTTGCCAAATCATACAAGTCCTCTAATCTAGTTAAATGCAATCCGATCCTATTGCAATGGGCACTCGATCTGCTCAATTGAATGCTACGAGATGAATAGTTCAGATTCTGGGTCTAAACAAACCCGACAACAGACGGAAAAGTTAATCCAACTCCTTTAATCAATACATTGACAAGTACCAGCTAACTAATCAACCTCCATTTACACAATCATCTTCCTCACATCTCAACTGGGGAAGTCTAGTGACACTTCCATTTTTACAACAAAACATACAACCGATTTACTACATTAGCATATAGGCTCTTCTATCATTTTGATGATCAAAAACATTCACATTTATCATTTTGATGATAGAAAACATTCACAGTATAGAACACATCGAAATTAATAAGAATACGAAATTCATTTTTACAGAATTTCAAATAAATGAATGATCAGAACACAAAACAAACTAACTCACATAGCAGATAAACATGTTCTGGTCATGCATTTATAGAAATCAAATAAATATGAATTTTGACGTGACTAATCTTTTCAGCACGCTCTATCAGGTGAACTTTTCCAATCATCGGAATGATGGAGCATATATGCTAATGTGACAAATCAGTTGTAAGTTTGGTTGTAAAAATGGGGAGGGGGGATTGAATAGACTTTCCCCCGCTCAATTACACTTAATGGAAATGTAGAATTCACATGATAAACGTCCCCGCACGTAATGCAAATGCACAATTCACATGAAATTAACACAAATTTCACACACACAAAACAAACAAACAAACCTCCCCTCCAAGATAGCAGAGATCTCCAGAAGACGTCAAGGCGGTGTCGTGAAAAGCCGATCGCCCCAGCACGCGAACCATGCTGGGCTCCACCATGTGCTTCCCTCCCAGTATCTTCAGTATCGTCGTTTTCCCTAATATTCACGTTCAAACCAAACCAAATCAATCAATCAGCAAACAAACCAAATTTTTGTTTTTCGTTTTCAATTTTCTTGGAAACCAAGGGAGGTTGGTGAGAGTTGTGGACAAGGATCGAACCTGCGCCATTTGATCCGACGAGGAGGCATCGGTCGCCGGAGTGGAGAGTGAGAGAGAACTCGTCGATGAGAGGGGTGGAGCCCGGCGGCGGATGGCCGTCAATTCCGGGGTAGGTGAAGCTGAGGTTGGTGATCACGACCGTTGGATTTGAATTCTTCACTGCCATTATTCCTGCACGTAGAGAGAGAGAGAGAGAGAGAGAGAGAGAGAGAGAGAGAGAGTTTCGATGAAGTGTAGGGGCTTGGGATTCCTTAAAAATGGGGAAATGCTACGTACCCGGAATTGAGACCCATAAATTACCCGAAACTATAACACTTTAGTCCAGAATAATAACACATTAGTCCTTCACCCATAAAAGGTCATGGCCCCACCCCAACTCATTAAAAACAGTACTCCCTCCGTCCCAAAATATTTGGCACTTTCACTATTTCAACCCTATGAAAAAATTAATTACATCTTTTAATTCGTAATGTTTTTTCATAAGCAATATGGATCTTATTTGATAGATTTTGATTTGTTCTATTAAACAAAGTTCGAAAAATCGCTTAAAACATTATGGATTGAAAGATATATGCAATTTAAAAATGGCACGCATTCCTAAAAATGCCAAACATTATGGGGCAAAGGGAGCACTTGATTTCCTTTTTTTCCAGCCTTTGGGCCAAAAGTCATTTGACATCACCCAACCACCTGCTGGACTTACGGTCACCCCAATAACGCTGCGTTCTCTTAGACTTAAACTTAACTTAAATCTGAAAATTTTGTTCTTATTTAAATTTTTTTTTTGCATTTATTAGTTTTGCGTTAAACGTTTATAGGTTATTGATTCGTCTTGACAAGAGAGTGGAAAAAATTTTTTAAAAAAATCTTACTTTTTATCCAAGTATTTTGAAAAATTATCATTTTATTAGCGAAAAAATGACTTTTTGATCTGAAAAGTGGTTATTTCTCCAAGTACTTGGATAAAATTTTTAAAAAATTACCTTTCTAATTTCTCTCGTCGAGACGAATCAATAACCCATAAAAGTTTGATCCAAAACTAACAAATGCGAAAAAAATTTAAATAAGGACAAAATTCTCAAATTTAAGTTGAGTTTAAGTACAGCGTTATTGGGGTGACCGTGGGTCCAGCAGGTGGCTAGGTGACATCGAATGAATTTTGGCCCAGAGGCTGGGAAAAAAAGGAAAAACAAGTGTTGTATTTAATGAGTAGTTGAATAGTCCGAATTTCATAAAAATACAAAAAAATATTCATAAATTCTAAAATAATTTTTTATAGGGTTCCGTAAAAAGTCATGTTCAACAAATATCGGTGAATATTTCTTCAAGATTCGTAGGGTGAAATTGAGCAATTCACCCTTACGAATCCAGAAGAAATACTGACCGATTCTGTTGGAGCTGATTTTTTTATAGGGCCTCATAAAAAATTATTTTAGAATTTATAAAAATATTTATATTTTTTGGAATCCAGAGTGGGCCCCACACGCATTCAGTAGAATTGTTTGATAAGGCTGGGGTGACTAGGGATCAAGCAGGTGGCTGGGTGATAGCCGATACTTTTGGCCCAAAGGCTGGGAAAAAAAAAAAAGGAGAAACAAATATTCAAGATGAGTTTCAATTGAAAAGTTAACTTATTTTTTTGTATTTATTTGAATTTTTTGCATCAAACTTTTGTGACTTATTGATTCGTCTTGATGAGAAAAATCAGAAAAGTAATTTTTTTATCGAAACTCATAATTTTTTGAATAAAAACAAAAATAAATCAATAAGACAACTTTTGTCTTTATTCATAATTTTTTGATTTGATTTTAAAAGGATAACAGTAACTTATTTTGTCTTTATTCAATTTTTTTTTTTTTGCATTTGTTCGGTTTGCGTCAAAATTTTATGACTTATTGATTCGTCTCGGCGAGAAAAATAGAAAAAGCATAAAATTTTGATCGAAATTCATAATTTTTTTAAGAAAGAGGAAAATAAGTACAAAAGTTGTCTTATTGACTTATTTTTGTTTTTATTCAAAAAATTATGAGTTCTGATAATAAAAAAAAATTACTTTTCTGATTTTTCTCATTGAGACGAATCAATAAGTCACAAAGGTCTAATGCAAAAAATTCAAATAAAGACAAAAAAAAATAAATTACTTAATTTTTCAATCCAAACTCATTCTGAATATTTGTTTCTCCATTTTTTTTGCAACCTTTGGGCCAAAAGTATCTGATATCACCTAGCCACCTGCTTGATCTCGAGTCACCCCAGCCTTACCGAACATTTCTACCGAATGCGTGTGGGGCCCACTCTAGATTCCAAAAATATAAATATATTTATAAATTTTAAAATAATTTTTTATGGGGACCTATAAAAAATCAGCTCCAACAGAATCGGTAAGTATTTCTTCTGGATTCGCAACAGCGAACTGCTCAACTACTCAATTTCACCCTACGAATCCTGAAGAAATATTCACCGATATTTGTTGTCACGTCCTCGATTTTTAACAAAATAATAATATATTTTCTACAAACAAAAGTCTTTCCCTCAACTATATGTACCCTTAAATGTCATGCCAAACCAAACAAAGAATCAAAGTCTATTCTTCTTCTTCTCTCTAGATGTTTTTTTTTTTTTTACAGTCTCCCAAACGTCTTTCATTGAAAGGGGCTTCACAATAATCAAGGAAATGAGTTTATACATAAGTTACAACCAAACGGTACAATCTTCAATTGCAAGAAAAGTACACGACATGGTTTAAACTTGATGATAAACAACTCCTTAATGATTCCAATGAAGCTCTCAAAGACGTCTCAAAGTGCACTACATGCAATCCAAGCTAAGAGCCAAGGCAGGTACACTAGCTCGTAGATATATCCGTATCTAAATTATATGCAGATATGAAGGCAGATACCAAAAGAATATTTTTCAAAGACAGATTTGTTTTGTCAAAAAGTGGAACACAAAATACCATCCTCATGTTGGAAAAATATTTAACTTCATTTCTCAAATACTGACACCCAGTTACACACTCACACGCACCCACTTCTATCTTAAATTAACTCAAACTGTCATTACCAAACTCAAAACGTACTCCTACGTTTTCATTCCAGTGACTAAGAGACAACTCCGAGTTCTTTAACCAAGTTTACCATTATAAGTACTTTAAACTACAATACTAACTTAACTCTTTGACAATAGATATTATCACATCTACAGCATCAAATTAACACATCTCCATACCAAATAAATTACCAAACCGATCCTAATTCATCAAGCCATTATAATTTAGGAAGCCTATAAGAAGGAAGAAAGCAAGCATCGACACTTCAAACCATCCAAGATACCAACTCAGGTTAAAAGTTCATAGTTTCTCATGTGAGTGCCTTGTTCTGACTAAATTTCACATTCTAAATCAACATATCAATATTCACAACCTTCTGTATTACCACCCCTTGCGTTACAGTAAACATCACCCAGTGGTTGGGTTTCGGAATTTCCACCCCTTGCGTTGCCGTCTGCATTACCACCCCTTGCGTTGCAGTAAAATATAACCCATTAGTTGGGTTTATGCATTACCACCTCTTGCGTTACAGTACCTCCCCATTACAACCCTTGGACTACAATCGATTAATCTCATCAATCAGATAACATCAACATCAAGTGCTTTTTCCCAATCTCGATGTACTACAAAACACATCGATCAAACCAACTCAAAGATTAACTATGCATAAATAATACCATCTTCACGATTATAACAATAAGAACACCCCAAATCCAACTCTTTCATGTAGTAAATCCACCACATATCTTCATCAATTAAATAACATTAACACCTAGGCATTCGCTTGCATATCGACACATCAATACATGTGACACTTTAATCACACCGGACATCGAAAAGCTCACACACACACATACTCACACACCTTTTACTTAGATTCTAGGCTTACCATTACCAATATCATTTTCTGTATCACGTTTCAATTTTTAAAGACTAGGATACACCTTAGGTTCTTGAACGACCACTTTCTCTTTACCGATTCATTTACTAAAACATACCCTTTTAACAAAATCAACTTTTCACATCTCTTAAATTGAAACCACATACCAAAACACGCATACTAAACCAACCCCATGGATACAACACATAAAGAAGAAAAACTGTTTATTTTTCTCTAAGTATCAAACAACATCAATGTCAATACACCAACAATGCATATCTCTTATACACCACAAGTTCTCTTTAATCCAACACCTAATCATCTAAATCAATCCATTGTATCCCCACATGTCAAATTGGCAAAGTCAATCCTTTACATTAGACTATATCCAATTAAACAATGTGAATTCAAGGATGACACTTAAACCATTGAAAAGTATACTTCTTTTTCTTCGATCCATAGGTCATACATCAAAAACGGAGTTCGGGTGACCTTACTATGGCCTTGCGATTATAGCTTCAGCGTAACAGTGAAACTCGTGCAAGGCAGAATTTGGGTCAACTTTGGATACAAATCTGTTATCGCTCGGACATACCCATGATGCATGGGATGTATCGTTGGAAAGCTCTATGTGTCTAATTTCTAACAAAACAAACGGTGCGTCTTTTCGAGTCCCGAGCTAGGAGTTATGGCCATTTTACCAAAGTCCACCGGTGCTGTCAGATTCTACGCGGAAATAAGTAAAATTGATTGAAAAATCATAGCTCTCTCATCTTAAACCCAAAAATAGTGAAACCAAAGCCAAAAGTTGCACCACGACAAGCCCTACACTCAGTAAAAATACCAGGTTCAGAAACGAGAGGAGATTAACCCAACAATCAAAAGAAAAACAGTTTCGCAACCATTTTCGCACCAGTCAACCAACCCTGCTTTAGAAATTCACCAAAAAATATATACTTAACCAAATTACTTGATTCCAACTCCAATCCCTTCTTAAGTTAAACATCTAGCTCCTGTAAAAGACCCAAAGCCACCCAAGGTGTTCAACATGCCCAGGACGTTAAAAGAAGGCAGCCATGCACAGATTCGCACATCCAGAAAACAGCCGGTATTCAAAAATTCATAACTAATTGTGTGATTATCGGTTTTGGATGATCTTAGTACCAAAATCTTCGTATTGAAACGTACTTTAACAGTTATGAAGACACCAAAAATTGATTCCTAGCAGAAAGGCCCCAGAAAGACAGATTACCAGAACCCATGAAATTTTCAGCATTCACTAGATTTATTCAAGACTCAAAATAGATTATCAAGCTTGATTTTTGTATATCAAACCAACACATAAACGTATAAAGAACGCAAGAGATCCCTACCTCGAAGGTTAGAAGCAAGCCCGAGCATGGAGAAAACCTCAAAGTACTCCGAACATGATTCTTCTTGGATCGATAGGAAGATCTCGTTGCGTAGAACAACTTTAGTACTTGGGATTTTTCCGAAATCTCATTCTAAGGAGATGAAATCGAAGAGAGAAGTTTGGAGGAGAGGTGGAAGAGAGAGAGAGTCGGCCGGGAGAGTAGAGAGAGAGAAAAAAAAGGATTTTACTTCTCTACATACCACCCCCACCTATTTATACTAGCACCAATACCAATCACACTCACACCCCTCCACTAACAACCTTACCACATTGACCCCAAATCTCATATCCACATCATATTTCACATTTCATAGTATAATCTCGCATTAAAATTATTAAAATAAATACGGGTCTCTACATTTGTTGAACATGACTTTTTGTGGAACCCTATAAAAATTTATTTTAGAATTTATGAATATTTTTCTGTATTTTTATGAAATTCGGACTGCTCAACTACTCATTAAATACAATACTTGTTTTTCCTTTTTTTCTCACCCTCTGGGCCAAAAGTCATTTGATATCACCCAGCCACCTGCTGGACCCACGGTCACCCCAATAACGGTGCGTTCTCTTGTACTCTCTCCGTTCCATATTGAGAGTCCATCATGAAAAGTCGTGCCATTTTTCAAATTAAAAAATCAACTTCTTCCGTATATAATTTTTTGAATTTTTCATACCAAATTAAAGTATTAATCGAGATCTTTAATACAGTACGAAAAAATTTTAAAAATTATGCGCGGAAGTAGTTAATTTTTTGATTTGAAAAGAGGTAATTGAGAGAAAGTGGGACTGTCATTGTGGAACGGAGAGAGTACTTCACTTAAACTTAACTTAAATTTGAAAAATTGTCCTTATTTAAATTTTTTTCGCATTTGTTCGTTTTGCATCAAACTTTTATCGGTTATTGATTCGTCTCGATGAGAGAAATCAAAAAGGTAATTTTTTTAATTTTATCCAAGTACTTTGAGAAATAACCACTTTTCATATCAAAAAGTCATTTTTTCGCTAAAAAAATGATAATTTTTTAAAATACTTGGGTAAAAAGCAAGATTTTTTTTTTACTTTTCCACTTCCTCTTGTCAACACGAATCAATAACCTATAAAAGTTTAGCGCAAAACTAATAAATGCAAAAAAAATTTAAATAAGAACAAAATTCTCATATTTAAGTTAAGTTTAAGTCTAAGAGAACGCAGCATTATTGGGGTGACTGTGAGTCCAGCAGATGGCTGGGTGACATCAAATGACTTTTGGCCCAAAGGCTGGAAAAAAAAGAAAAAACAAGTACTATTTTTAATGAGTTGGGTGGGGCCATGACCTTTTATGGATGAAGGACCAATGTGTTATTATTCCGGGGTAATATATGGGTCTCAATTCAGGGTACGTAGCATCTCCCTTAAAAATGGGGACAAGTTCGTTGGAGTGAGGCGTGGCGCAGTTTCGGTCACTACACTACTCAATCGTCGTAGAGGAATAATTTGGTGCGTGGGACGTAGAGAGATGCCGACTAAAGTAAGGTGTGATATCTTGCCACGTCTTCAAATTTGAAGTTAAGCTATCAAGCTTGATTTTATGCCTTCAGGGAGCAAGTACATCAGAGTAACCCCCAAGGTGGTAGCCCAATTGGTGAGGCTCATTACCTCCCTTAACGCAGTGGGAGTTTGAGTTCCAGCAAGTACTCGAACCTCATCTGTGGATTAAAAGAGGGAGAGTTTTCACCAGTTGTGCATTAAAGTAGTGCTGTGATGACGGCCTATCCTCCCGAACGGTAGCTATGGCTCGAACCGGGCATTCTATTGGCGGGTAGGGAGCCTCTATGGTCACGTCCAAAGCGAGTTGTTACGATGGTCGCCCCCTCTCACTCTTTTTGATTATCAAATATATATATATATATATATATATATATATCAGAGTAGGCAAATGTGCATTTTAGGTATTTTAGAGAGTCAAACACATAAAAACGCCCCTACAGCAGGTCTGTATATGCCAAGGTAAAACAAATTTGCTACATTTCTTAGTCAAAAGTGCCGAAGAACTATTCATTAGGTTTTCTATACTTTATTCTTTTTGTGATCCCCATGTACTTTATCCCTCTTCTCTCATTGGTTCCTCTTACTTTATGTACATCCCCTACCAATAACCCAATAATATTATAATCAAGGGATAGGTAAAAAACCTAGGATTGTTGCATCTTGTAATGTAAAGGGAATAGGTTAAACTATTGTTTGAAGATTTTTGATAGCGATTTTATCTATTTATTGATGTACATGCTCTGATGATGTGGGGTACTATTAATACGGACTTAATGGCAGATTAGCCCGGATGGCCGTACCAAAGTTTCAAATTTCTACTAGTATTATAATATTTTTTTTATCTCAAAAACATTAAAAAATCATCTATGTTGTCAGTGTTTTAAAAAACAGCCTAGGCGGTTGATTAATCGGCATCTAGATGCTAGGCGGTACCCCGCCACCTTGCCTAGGCATTTGTCTAGGTGTTGGACCGACTAATCGGCCACTAAGTGGGATTAATGGGCTAGTAGGACGAATAGGCGAGTAGGCGATGTGATTTTAAAAAATGAAGGGCTTTAGTGTCATGGTAGTATAATATAAAGGGCTTCGGCATAGTTTTACTATAATATATACATTTTCAGTCTACCCAATTTTCTTACATGATCTAAAATTTCAGAAGCCGTAAATATCAAAACCCCAGATGCACTTACCCAAATCGACAATTATCAGTCTACCCATTTGGTTTGAACTTTGAACGTTGGAATTGGCAATATTTTCTGAGTTTTCATGTTATTTAATATTTTTTTCCACTTACATTGTTATATTTGCTCTAAAAACTTGGGAGGGGGTAATATTTAAAAATATTAAAAAAATAGAAAATGCGCATAATATCTAGGCGCTGACTAATCACCGATAAATCGGCTGAGGCGCTAGGCGGTGCCCTCTGCCCAACTAGCGCCTTCAGAAATTTTAGAACCTTGATGTTCACCCATCCAACTAAAAGTTTTGAGAAAAATAATTGTGTTTGTAGAAATATTTTGATTGAATACATACAATAATGTTTTTGAGTAGCATGTTTACAAGTTATATAGGCAAAATTAATAGTATTGCATTTTATATGTAAAATTGTGTTAATGTGTGCCCACCCAACCTTGAATTCTTGCGTTCGTCCTTGGTACTATTGGTTGGATATATTGGGAGTCGAGAGGTAGATCCCGTACTGAATGGGAGGAAAACTACTCTAGGCATTATCATAATATCATTTGTATACTCGCAAATTTACAGAATTTTCCAAGTAACTTCTTCTGTTCTTTTTTAAGAGTAATGGTTGTTTGATAAACTAAATTCAACACTTAAAATTGAATGAATTACATAATAATTAATTAAGTAGGTTTAATAATAACATTTTACATTGCTTCAGAAATTAAGTACTTCTTAAAATGTATGCTAAAGGGTTGTTAAAAAAATTTTCCATTCAAAAAAATATTAAAAAAAACTAACTCTTTCACAACCAATATGAATCCAGCTCTTTTTTTTTCAAAATCTAACTCTTCTTTTTTCAAAATCCAACTCTTTTTCAAAATCGCACTCTCCAACGTCTCCAATTATTTGTGTAGTACTCAATATGAATCCGCACATTGTATTTATACATTTTTTGGTCTTCGAAATGTGTACTTGTAATAGGAAAATAGATGATGAACATGTGATAATTTTATTTTAACGCATATAGGCTCCGTTCCAGAACTCGATTTAAGTACTTATTTTTTAAGAAGGTAATTTCAAACTCAAAAATAATGTGTTTAGGCAATTAATTTTCCTAGCAATATGGATCTTGTTTGATAAATTTTATCGAGATCTTTTTATACGGTGCAAAAAAAAAATTTATTTACATTATTTTTGAGTTTAAAAATGTGAAATAAGTACTTATTTTTTAGGAAGGTGTTCTAGAACGGGGCCATAGTCGAAGTGCACAAGTTTGCCCAAATAGTTTGTTATTAAAATACATATATACTTTAAAATTATTGCATTATCATGAATGCTAACTAAAATTATTTGGGTGTGAATGTACTTAACTGTAACTCATATATTACGGCGTTACTAAAAAAATTAGTGCTCCCACTATGTTGAATTCCTGGGTCCGCCACTGTAAGTACTACTACTATTATTACCCTAACAGAAAGGATGCACTAGCACACTTACGACGAAGAGATTGCAACAGATATCCACAACTATTGCTTTTACTCGTCTCTCTCTCTCTCTCTCTCTCTCTCTCTCTCTCTCTCTCTCTCTCAATTGTAAAAGCAGTAGTACTAGTATTGATCAAGAAAATGGAAGGTGATTTGTTGCCATTCTTAGAGCAAGTTTACCAGATGTTAGCTAAAAATGCTCATAAACAGTCCAATTTTTTCATTTTACCTACTCACATCTCTTTCACCACCACACCAATACTATTTATTTTACCTATTCTTTATTAAAATATCATTTTTTTTCTTTTTCTCTTTTCTTTTCTTGTTCTTCTCACTCTTTTTCTTTATCCTTTTGGATCACAGCAAATCTTGAAATCCAAAAACCCCCAAATCTCTCTCTCCGAAACCATCTAAATCCCACAAATCAAGTCCAAAAATTGAACCCACCGATCAAGAATCATCCCCAACTTCTCCTCTCTATCCATTAACTATTTAGTAAATAATATATTTACAGTATATATTTCTATTTACGTTCATATATACTGTACCTATATATACGGAGCAGGGTGAGATCGAGGTCTCCAGACCTCGCGATAGATCGACAACATCACCGGACCTCCGTTGAAGATTGATTCCGGCGAACAGTAGGGGGAGAAACCCAAGCTTCAAGATCGATTCCGACTTCGCCGGACTTTGGTGCAGTCAATTGATTCCAGATCCAAGTCTTTCTAGTCTTTCTTTGTTGGAGAGAGAGAGGAGGAGGAGGAGAGAAACTACTTGTTTAATGGATTGCTCATGAACAGTTGTTCGGCAGAAGAAGCTAACAACTGTAGCCCAAGGGATTCTACCGTGTGGTTTACCTATGCAGCTGCAGGTGAAAATTTCTCTCTTTGGTTAGCTAGAATTGCTTTTTCGGTTCTTTCCCTCAGCTGATAAACTTGCTCTTAACAATGGTGATTGTAGAAGTTGGGTATGCGGGAATGAGTATAATATCGAAGCTTGCAACGGATTCTGGGATGAACCCGTTTGTCCACGTTGCATACCACCAACTCTTTGCAACGACAATCATCGCCCCACTTGCCTTCTTCTTGGAGAGGTACCTATATGTATACACCAAGCTTCCACCTTTCTCTGTGTGTGTGTATATATATACACACACACACACATATACACATATTTAGGATCCAATGAGGGATTCCGCATGGCCTTACCGTATAGGACTCTTTTTTAATCTTATATCTGCGATCATTTTTTTATTATTTTAAGAAAAATATGCATGTGTGCATCTGATTGTTGTTATTGTATATATATGAAAGTTTCAAATGAAGACTTCTTAAAATGCATACTCCTTTTTTTCGATCGAATTTTGATGATCCAAGCCGCTTAATATGTTTTAAATGTGATTTTAAGAGTACCCTCGAGAAATTGACAAAAAAAGACCGAAAGGGGCTTGATTTGAGCAATTTTTTTAACCGCTCAATACAAACTATTCGGATGAAGCCCTTCCCGATCAATTTTTTTTGCTGATTTCACTCTGCTATACTTAAAATCACGTTCTAATCACATTGAGCTGATCGGATCATCGAAATTCGATCGGAAAAAGGGGAGAAATGGGGAGGTCCGTATTTTAACTAAAATGAGGTGGTTCTTAAGAGAGAATGACTAATATAGGGAAAGATTTAAATGAGACCCTCTTAAAATGTAGCTGCCTCTACTTGTTTTTCTCGGCAATGTTTTAAATATCAGACCGGTAAGCTAACAGAAAAAGGGACTGGGTGGATGGGTCACCGGTGCAACAGTGTGTGAACCGGAATTGACCCAGTGATGTCATAGCTATGTAAAAATATATATTAATGATATGTAACTAATTAAAATAAGTGTAGAAAAGAATATTTGTATTAAAAAGTTTGAACATTTACATTTAACTCTTATTATGTCTATTGAATGGAGGAAGAATTGAACTAGAAATGGATTCTGCAACTTTCTTTCAGTCTCACATCGGTCGGGAACAAGACTATAATCTCCACATAGGCTTATAAATGTTTTGACAATGCTTCAAGTCTGAGGGTGGACGCCACGTGCAGGTTTTGAGACGTCCAAGGCATTTGTTCCCTTCCCAATAGCCCATTTTCCCGCATGCGCTTAAAGCAGTGGAAGTACTCCCTCCGTCCCTTTTTAAGTGTCTTGCTTCGTAACTCCAACTTATTAAAAAGACATCATCATTATACCTTTCACATCAACTTTTTCCTCCACTTTCCTTACTTACCCATAATCATTACACTTTTACCCACTAACTTTTCAAAATGGAATCTACTTTTAGGGACAAAATAGACAATTCACTAACTTTTACCCACTAACTTTACAAAATAGACACTTATTAAGGCACAATCCAAAATGGAATACTGGACTCTAAATAAGGGACGGAGGGAGTAATAAACTATTGGGGGAATGACTTCGGTGTCCCCGGTCATTTTGGAGACACCGTAACTTTTGGCATAATAAAACCATTACAAGCATAACCAAAACCAATTACAAGCATAACAAAATCATAACAAAGCATAGCTTTTTTTTTTTTTTTGGTAAATCAGCTTGAAAAATATACTGCCTACAAGGGGCATACCCCAGGAGAAAAACAATACAAAACAAAAGAAAGAGTGAGAAAATTGAAAGTCTAAGCCAAGTGGCTACATGAAGCATAGCTTGTTTGTTATGCCTTAGTTGGATTTTGTTATGCCTTGATTGGTTTTTTGGATATTTCTTGGTTATGCCTTATTTGGGTTTTGTTATGCTTGTAATTGATTTTAGTTATGCTCCTAATGGTAAAATTATGCCAAAAATTACGGTGTCCCCAAAATGACCGGGGACACCATAGCATCATCTAACAAAACCCAAACAAGGCATAGCCAAGGAATATCTAAAAAACCAATCAAGGTGTAACTAAACTCAACCAAGGCATAACTTGCTATGGTTTTGGATATGCCTTATTTTGGTTTTGTTATGCTTGTAATGGGTTTTGGTTATACTCATAATGGTTTTGTTATGCCAAAAGTTACGGTGTCCCCAAAATGACCGGGGACACCAACTCTTATTCCATTTCAAAAGAGGAGGGAAAAAATAAGAGGGGTATATGGAGAGGGGCCCACCCGTTTTCTCCAGTTTGTCATCCCAGTTTCGTCTCCTATTATTTCTTACCCCCTCTTCATTTTCGTTAGTTCTAGGGTTTGTTCGGTCTTAATTTTGAGCTCCTCTTGAGGTTCCCAAAAATAATCTGGCTAGGGTGTTTTGTGGATGAAAATACCCCTTGTTATCCCTTTTCTCCATCGGTAGGCCTCCTCGTTTTACTGTTGCCGCACATTTTTTTGCCCGTGGAAGAGAGGGTTTTGGTGGCGATGGCTTCAATTTGGAAAAGGACTACAACTTTCAAATCATGCTTGCAACTTACAAATTGAGTGAGGCAAATAATCAATATAGGTGTGAGAATAAAATTCATCTAAAAAGAATTATGAAAAATGATGAGGTGAAATATAAACCCATGTTTAGAGAGGAGAGAGAGAGATGAAAACAAAGTGCTCTGTTTTTCAAGTTTTTTGGCAGCCACAGGATCAAGGCCCGGTCAACCGGCCGATTGACCTATATTTCAACCACTACTCCATTCAGATGCACGATGAAAGAGAGAATGCAGCTTGCCAAAAATTGGCCCAAGATTCTTGAATATTATTATTAGGCCCACTATTCAAAAGAGGCCCACTAAAGTAAATTTCCTGTAAACTCGCAAAACCAAAAAACAAGCCCAATCAATATCTATATCTTTTTTGGTAAACCCAATCAATATCTTTATCAAGTCCATATAAATATGCCTAATAACAGTCAAGTTGAAATTAACATTTTATCTCCAAAAGCAAATTAGATTAGCATTAGCATCTTTAACAACATAATGAAAATTCATTCTAACACAATCATCAAAATCCAATTCCTAAAAAAATCACTTTTCAAAAAAAATGTTTTCATTTTTCCGAACAATTAAAATTGCATCTCCCTCAATGAACATTTTCTAGATTAAATGAATTTATAAGACTTTAACATTTTATAGATTAAATGAATTGATTTTATCAAAAAAAAATGATAAATACAAATCAGTAATTAAAAAAGGTTTTTTAATATAAAATTTTAAAATATACATTTATTTTTTTATTTTTTTATACTTCCATTTGTCCAAAATTGATTAAATGTATTGATTTTTGAATTTATATACTTATTTTAATACATAATCAAATTTAACACTGTATATGGGCAAAAAAGTCATTAGACAGTTTTTTCCATCATCCACCCCTTCTTATCCCCCCATTCTATAGACCATCCAAACAAAGTCAAATTTTATCCCCCTTTAATACCTCATCCAAACCACATACTATTTTATCTCTCCTCCATAAACATCAAATCGAAGTGGGTCAACCCATCAAAATTAATACCCCATACTGTCTTATTTCCCTTTCATATTTTTTATCCCCGATTTTTTACCTGCTTCAAAGAAGGCATTTACGGTTGAACCGTTCAACCGTTTTTTTGGAACCGTTTTCGTTATAAAGGTCGGTTCTGATTTAATAGCGGTTTCTTGACTGGTTCTGATTTGATAGTGGTTTCCAAACTTGCCCGGACCGGAACAATGGCCGACTGGTCGAATCGGCCGGTCCGATCCGGTTTTTAAAACATTGCTCCTCTAGCTCTATCCTTAATTAGTTGGAACACTGGCGTAATGGTATCGTATATATGTCCATCTCAAAATCAATTGGTAATAAGTGGACATGTCCCAAATATTATTAAGTAATCATCCATTCCATTCTCAAGTAATGTGAAACTCTATTTACTTAACATGCCTCACGTGACGTACAACTGCGTTTGAGGTCTGTCATATGTGGCCACTTTTTGGATCCTACCATTGTGCAGCCTTTTTGCTAGTCTGTCATCATAGAGTGTGGATTATGATTTTTTTTAAAATGTAGGGTGAAATGAGCCTTGCTCTACTACTTTGTTATATGGTAAGGAAGAAATTCGTTTTGAGGATGGGTCGAATTCTCTAGTTAATAATGAGTATCGTTTAAGAGATAAGCAGACCCATCAGGACACATTCAATCAGGGTTTGGTTGTAGGGAATAAGACTCGGCCCCAATTGTAACGACCCTAACCCACTCTAGTAGGTTCGTCGTAACAAAGCGCCGGTGAAACCATCACCAAGGCCATATTAACCCTACTACATCTCATAATCATAAAATTAACAGGAACAAGAGTGTGTAATCAACGGAGGCATGACCTGTGCAACCTAGTATAATGAGAACTTACATTTACAAGAGACTATAAACCCCAATACACACCTCAGAGCTGTGCTTAGACATAAAGTTTAGCAAGTAACTTACAAGTAATTACATAATTCAAAGGAATACATTTCATAACCGCAAACTTTTCCCCACGTTACGATTCCACAAACAAGTGCCACGACGTCTTACTTCTTATTTCCTGAAAGGTGGAACATTTACATAAGCTGAAGCTCGTATGAATGATTAATACGCAATTCACATGCTTTCCATGGACAATGTTAAAACCATTTAAAAAACGAATCACATTTCATAGCAACATAGCATAGTAATGCACATCCTCTATTCATTTCATGTCTACCAGGCGTCCCCGGTAGTGGATAAGTTAAGACGTCTTTCATTATCCGAATTAATAGCCAAGCCTTGCTAGCCTTTTAGCACGTGTCCCCTAGCAAGCTGGGACGTGGGAGGATGCCATTAATAGATTAAAACATGTCCACCTTTCATTGATATTCCATGGAGTTCATATCAAAGTATAAGACATCATTGAAGCGAAAAGCTTATAACAAACCATGTGTTTTGGGTATTAATCACTCACCTCGGTCCGAGCTTCTAAACCACGTTCCCTACATAAACATATAAGGTAATTATAATTCAGATTCAATGAAACACATTTAGACATCTAAATACTTCCATTAGATCTCCCTAGTAGCTCACAAAGGTCTAAGGTTAAGGTCCCCATCTAAGTAAACGCAAAACCTAACAAAACTGCAAAAATCGGTATGGAGTCCAAAAACCAGTCTCTGTCTTTTGGCTATAGAATTTGATAGGATTGGAATTAGATGCTGGGACCACTTCCATTGGAAAGTAGACTTTCGGGGCATCAATCTCGATATAAAATTTGCCCTAATCGGAGTCCGGATGTCAAAGTTATGCTTATCTGAAGTTGGGGCTGTAATCTGTCTTGTTCTGCGATTTTTCCTAAAATCCGAATCTTAAACTCTTCAAAACTTTTAATATCAATCCCAGCTTCACCAATTAATCTCCAAAGGTAAGAATAACAACCTAGACTCATGATTCAACTAAATTATGGAACATTGGAAGGGTAACAAGCATCGGGTTCTTCAAGAATTCCATGAAAGAGTAACAAGAACTCATCTCTAAACCTCAAAACAAGGGTTTCTATGATTCCTACCAATCATACCCTGAAATTGAACTATTTAAAGCTTGAATCTAACAACTAAAACATAGAATTGAACTTACAGACATAAGGTTTACCAAATTGAAGTTCAACTTGATCAAACAAGACTCCTTGTTGTTCCCCTCTTTCTCCCACCTTCTTCTTCTTCTACTTCGACTCTCTCTCTCTCTCTCTCTCTCTCTCTCTCTCTCTCTGGCGGTGGTAAGAACAGGAGGAAAGAAGGCATAGAACCCCCCTTTCCAACGTTAAAGATAGAAATAAGGGAGAGAGTAACACGTAGAATTCTTTTTGTTTTTATCAGGTCATGGAAAAATTATCCAGTGTGTGTGTGTCTTCCTAGCCCAAACACCACATATAAAACCAACTAGTGGTACAAAGTCTCAAACACACAATTAGTCAAGCTAATTAATCCGATAACTCACACAATTATCCAAAACCTCACACGTACACCAAGTATAGAATAATTAAGGGCCCGGGATATTACACCAATCTAGTAAAGTTCCCTCTTTTGCGAATACAACGGGTATTGCAAAAGACGAATGTGCTTACTATCACAACAAAGGTCATTGGAAAAGGGATTGTCCTGTCTTAAGGAGTAAGAAGGACGCCAATTCCAATTATGCTTCTGAAGAAGATGATGGTTTGAAAGCTTTGGTGAGTCTTATGCCTGTTAGCCACTCGAGGGAGTCGAAGTGGATTTTGGATTCTGGTTGTGGATGTCATGTGTGTCCCAATAGGGATTGGTTTTCTAGCTTGAAGGAGTTAGATGTCGGTGATGTTCTTGTGGGTAATGGCCATGCTTGCAAGACTTTAGGGATAGGTACAATCAGCTTGGTTATGCATGATGGATTCATTTGGACATTGGATAACGCTTGGTATGTACCGAGCGTAAAATATAATCTCATCTCTCTGGGTGCCTTAGAGTCCGTAGATTTGGTGATCACTTTGAAGAGTGGAGCTTTAAAGGTTTCATTTGGCAATCTGGTTGTGATGGAGGGCGTTAGGCGCAATAATTTGTATTTTCTTGAAGGGAGTACAGTGTTGGGTGGAGCAGCCACTAGCGCTTTGGATATTGGGGAATCTGTTCTGGATACTACTGCTTTGGTGCTCGAATGCTTTGAAGATTTAGGGAAGCAATCTGGGGTTCATTTTGGAGAGCATTGTGCTTTGGAGAAGCAACTTGGAGTCAAGTTCGGCATGGCAGTCGACCGCTTCATTGGAGCACTTGACTTTGTTTGGGGGTCTGTTTTGGTGAATGTTGATTCTCTTGAAGGTACGTATCAATCTGGTTTGTCAGTCGATTTTCATTCTCGCTGCTATTGAATCTATACTTCGGATTTTGGTTTTGGGAATTTGTTTGGGTATTTTCTGCTGGTGGAGATAGATCATCTGAAGACTAACTTGGGTGTCAACGGCAAGTTGAAATATTGGTATTTGGTATTTAGGACTGCAGATTTGAAGACTTTGGTTTATGGGGTTAAGTTCAAACATGGTTTGGACTTAATCCTTCTTCCACTCGTTTGAGCGCCCTTCGGGGTGCACGCGCCATAGGGCGAGGGTTTGAGGCAACCTTGAAGACGGTTTGGTTCTTTTGAGTCTTGGAGTTGGCTCTTGATTTGGTCAGGTTCTTTAGTTTGGTTATGGATTTGGATTTGGCTATCGGAACTTGGAATTTGGAGTTGTTGCAACTTTGTTTTTGGTTCTGAAGATTGCTCGATGCTTCAGAAATTGGTTTGAGGTTGTTTCAATGCTTGTTTTTGTTTTGGGTTCATCTGCAGTTTGGTGATTGATTTGGTTTGATTCGTTCAGGACTTGGTTGCTTCCTTAGTTTGATTCGTCCTCTCTTCGACTCTCTTTTGGTTCGAGCTTTTAGAGACAGTTTGGTTTGTGACAGTTTGATTTGATTTTGGTTTTGGCTTCACTTGGTATTTGGGTTTAGATATCTCGCCGAGGTGGAGATTTGTTGAATTTCGGCTCGATATTGGAGTTCGCAGCTTGATTAGTCTGGACCAAGGCCTTGGTGGTCTGAAGCAGTGCTTGTTACGCGTTTCTGGAGCAATCTGTTATTTTGGCCCGCGGTCTAGTCTGGACGAACCTCGGCACCTCAGGGCGTCTGGACAAAACTTCGGCCGATTGTTCCAGATTTGATCGTCGCTCTCTGATATTTTGGTCCGGACCACCATACAATTGGTCCAGACTAGCGGGCACGCAGAACAATGCGTTTGACTTCATTTTTAGGGTTTTTTGGGGGCTCCAAAGCTTAATATGGTTAGGACTTGTTAGGCAACTTGTCCTTGGGTATAAATACACTTGTTATACCTCTTTATTGGTGTGAGAGCAAATATTAGGCATTTGATTAGGGTTTGTGAGAGTTGCCTCCTTGTTTTGGCTTTTGGTAGGAGAGTTCTGCAGACTTCTTCTTTGTAGCTCTTTGAGCATTCGTATTTGATTAGTGAAGCCATTGATCGACTACCCATGGACTGGGCTTACATCCCAAAGTAAGACCGAACCACATATATTTATGTGTCTCTCTCTCCTTTTGTTTGATTTCTCTCTCATTCTCCCACGTTTGGTTTGATTAGTTTGGTTTGCTTCACACATCTATTTTTTCTTCGATTCAATATTCATAATCACCGTCTGTTTGTTCGGCTTCCGCAGAATAGTCCGAACAGGAAAAATAGCTTACATGCATTTTTTGCATTTGTAGCCATTCTGATATTAGTTTTGATCCTGACACTCTATTTGATATTATTTATGAAGACGATAGCCCTTCGGATATTAATTAAATCTTATGATATTATCATTCTAACACATGACTGACATGATATTATTTTTCTAACTCTGTAATATCAATTCGATATAAAATGTAACAGTATATCACTGCAATTTTTCCTGTTAAATTAAGTGAAGAAATCATTAGTTTTGTACAAAAATAAATTATATTGTACTCAAATTTGTTCCTACTATATTCTAATGATCTTTAGCATTGGTGATTGTAATATATATATATATATATATATATATATATATTTGTGTGTCTGTGTGTGTTATTTAATTAATAACATGGTTCGTTTCCTAAATCTTGAGAAGAAAAACTAGTAAATAAAAATAAATCAATATATGAGTATTATAAAAGGATAAAGTAGTATATTTTTATGAATGATATAAAAGTGAATGGATTTGTAAACTCATGAAGAAAATATTTCTACTAATTTATAAGTAATAGAAGGAAAAAATATAATAAGTTAATAACAACTTATAAGTTATTTTAGAAAATTTAAAAATTTAGAAACTAAGAATTAAGTTTGAGAATATAATAAGAAAATAGAAAAGAAAAGAAAATGAAGATATTTTCTATTTATGTTAAGTAAAGGAATAATATTTAAAATATATATAAAAAACAGAAAAGAAAATAAACTTCTAAAAATAGAATTCACCCATGTTGGATAGAATTCACAAGCTCTAAAAACATAATGTACCCCCTCTATTTAACAGAATTCACATGCCGTAAAAACAGAATTCACCTTTTGTTGGTCAGAATTCACACGCCCTAAGGCTTCACCTTAGCTACTAAGTTCTTGTGACATTAACTTAAACTTAAATTAAATTTTAGAATTTTGTCCTTATTTGAATTTTTTTTCGTATTTTTTAATTTTGTGTCAAATTTTTGTAAAATATTGATTTGTCTCAATGAGAGGAATGGGAAAAGTAAATTTTTTTTACTTTTACCCAAGTATTTTGAGAAAACTGACTTTTTTGGCAAAAAAGTGGTTATTTCTCAAAATATTTGGGTAAAAGTAAAAAAAAAAATTACTTTTCCGATTTCTCTCGTCAAGATGAATCAATATCTCACAAACCTGGTAGGTTTAAAGTCCTATAATTCACAACTCGGTGACTGCTTTATCTGTTTTTTCAAAATCAAAACCGTCTATATTTTGCGTAAGAAAGATTAGATAATTCCTGTCAAAAATGAAGTAAATTGCTTATCGTTATAAACTTTATCGGACATAAGTTATCATTCTTATGTTGAATTTTTGTACCAATCAAAGAGCTTCATGAACCGGATAGAGCACAAAATTTCCAAAAATAATCGCAAAACACGTTTACATTTTAAAATTTTCCCCAATTTTTCCACTTAACCACAGTTAAACATTTTCAAATAAATGCGAACAAAGTTTGGCACGAAACTTATAAATGTGAAAAAAATTCAAATAAGGACAAAATTTGAATTTAATTTAAGTCACAAGAACACAGTAGCTAAGGTGAAGTCTTATTTCGTGTGGTAGATCAAAAGAGGGAGGGAAAAAAAAGGGAGGCACGGAAGGGCCAGGAATTGAACTTGGTCCACCCAATATTTGAACAACTTACATGACCACTACACCAAGTCCATCATCTGTTCTGGTATGAGAAGCTTTTAATATATAATTTTTGATTGATAATATATAAGTTTCGGTGTGCACATAGAACAATAGCGTTTTTTTCCCTGATCTTCGTATTGGTTCAAATGCTCGATCTAAACCAATGAAATTCAACATATTGTTGATTTAATCATTGTCACCAAATTCGGTGATAATCAGATGTCAGCAACCACATAATCAGAACACATTTTGTGCTTCCAGAAGCGTTAAAGTCCCATACTATACCAATCTTCGGCAGCCTCGGCTATTTTTTTTCGAATCGGGACCATCTATGTTTTACGTAACAACGATTTGAATTCTTCTGCCAAAAATGAATTAAATCTCTTATCAATACATACTTGATCAAATGTAAAATGTCATTTTAATAATGAATCTACATCCCAATAAAAGGGCATTATAAACCTGGTAGAGCCAAAAAATTTAGGTGAACAATTAAAACACCAAGCAAAACAAAATGGACGATATCGATCATCGTGATTGTATTGCGATCGTATGAGTATTGTACATTAGACAAAAGCACAAGACCTTAATTTATAAACAATAAGGTTCAACATATAGATTTTAAAGGAAGTTGTTCCATAATTTTTTTCTGATCACCGATCTAAACCATTAAGATTGCACATCTTATCGATTCTATATATGTCACCAACTTCTATGATAATCGAATGTCAGCAACCACATGATTGGAACACATTAGATGCTTACATAGGTATTAAAGTCCTATAGTTCCCAATTCGATGACTGCTTTACCTATTTCTATCAAATGCGTAACATAGATTAGATTATTCCTGCCAAAAATAAAGTAAATTTCTCATCGTTACAAGCTTTATTGGACGTAAGTTATCATTCTTATGTTGAATTTTTGTACAAATCAAAGAGTTTCATAAATCAAAATAAACTGGATGGAGCCCAAAATTTTCAATAACAACCAAATCAACAGCCTTGATTATTAAAATAAAGGGAATGATCAGGACCTGATTTCCACTTTCATTGGAGATGTGGTAATACCAAGATTATCAATCTCTGCTTTGCTGATGATCTGATGATTTTTTGTAAAGGAGATTTGTCTTCAGTCATCCACATTCGTGATGCTCTAACTGAGTTTCAGGAAATGTCAGGCCTATCCCCTAGTCCTGGAAAGAGTAGCATCTTCTTCTCTGGAGTCAATGCCACCTCTAGGCTAGCCATTCTGAATGTCTTAGAGTTTAAAGAAGGTACACTACCTGTTAGATATCTTGGTGTACCTCTTATCTCCACTAAACTCAAAGCCTCTGACTGTTAATGCTTAGTGGATAGTATTACTGCTAAAACTAAGTGTTGGACAAATAGAGATTTAACATATGTTGGTAGAGTGCAGTTGATCAAAAATGTCCTGTTTTCCATGCAAACCTATTGGTCCTCCTTATTTATCATCCCTAAAAAAGTGATAAAAGAGGTGGAGGCTATCCTAAGAGCATTTCTTTGGTCAGGTCCTGATCTTAGGAGAACTGGTGCTAAGGTCTCCTGGGAACATTGTGCTCTCCTAAGCAGGAGGGAGGTCTTGGATTTAAATCCATGCAAACATGGAATAAGGCGGCCATTGCCAAACATATTTGGTTCCTCATTTCTGGGGGGGAACAGTCCATGTTGTGTCAATGGGTCAAATCCTACTTAATAAAAGGGAGGAATTTTTCGAATCTGAAAATTCCTGGGCAATGTACGTGGGTTTGGAGGAAATTACTGAATCTCAGACCATTGGTGCAACCGTTTATTATTAGTGTGCTAGGTGATGGCCACTCCACTTCCTTGTGGTATGATAATTGGCATCCAATTGGCCCCTTGATAGCGAACTTTGGTACCAGGATTGCCTTAGATTCTGGTATACCTCGGGATGCTACTGTATCCCACATTATCCACAATTCGAATTGGGCTTTTCCCATTACACAAACTATTGAACTCAATGAGATTAGAAGTTCTTTGCCACCTCTTCTCTCATCCAGGCTGGACGAGTCAGATTACATTCGATGGTCTCTTAATGCAAATGGTCAGTTCTCAATTGCATCGTTATGGGATAAATTGAGAACTTCCTTCCCTAAAGTTGGGTGGCACAAGTTGGTTTGGTTCTCGGGCCACATACCAAAGTGTAGCTTCATAACTTGGCTGGCTATACAGCAAAGACTATCTACTTCTGATAGACTTATGCTGTTTGGTGTTACCAACTCCACTCAGTGTAGCTTTTGTCAGGGAAGTGAAAGTCATGACCACCTCTTTTTTAATTGTCCATTCTCTCAACAGGTGTGGGAAAATATGCTTACCAAACTTCATGTATCTTGGCACTCTCGTCCATGGTTTGATGGGTCACTTTTCTCTCAAACAAAAAGGGTAAATCTTTGAGGGTTGTAATTACCAAACTGGTATTTACAGCTACAGTTTATCATGTGTGGATTGAGAGGAATATAAGGAAATTTCAAGGCACATCTTGTTCTGGAGAGGTAGTTGCTCATAAAATCTATTCGATGGTGAGGGCGAGACTTCTATCATTACAAGCGCTGCCACCGTCTCAAGCTGACTGGGTGGTAAATGAATGGAATCTTAGTAGCTAACATTATATTGGTGTGAATGGAAATTAATTCTTCTTGAGTATTTCATTTGTTTTCCTACCCTTATCTCCTTAGCAAGTAATTTACCCTGGGGAAATGCCAGATGCAGCCATTGTGGAGGGACTGAATTTTGAATACTTTTACTTCTATGTACAAGGTAAATACTGTACTCTCAAGTAGCTGATTCTGCCTCTGTTTGTGTGCTGATAAATTTTGGTCTAATATGTGGATAACGTTGAAGGCTATCTACTCCATTTGGGGGTAACTGTTATCACTTTCCTTCGGTTCTAATATTTGTGTGTTGACCATGAGTAGTGTGATTGCTTCCCCATTTCTTTGAGAGGTGATAATATATAGTAGGGTAATTATGTGAGTTCAAATGGAGGGAGAAGGTGGAGCCATTCTTCTTTGTCCTGTGTGAAAAGTAGAGAGGGAGGTAAGTATGTTGAGGGTGTCATTGGTTGGTGAGCACCTATAAGGACAAGGGAATCTCTTATGCTTTAATCTTTGGTAACATCGGAGTAACCATTTTGAAGTGTGTACCTACTAATAGCTTGGGTAACTCTTTTGTGTTCCCTTTACACCGCTGCAAGTATTCACACCATTGTAGCTTCTGCTATGAGTTATCTGATATGGCTTTAAAGTTGAGAGGATGTGTATGATAATCCTTGGATTTTGTGGCTTCATCTATGTTCTCTCAATTGTATACCTGGTGTTCCAATGAAGACTTCCTTTTGCTGCTAATTGTCGTTCCCTCTATTGATGGTATCTTGTTGGGTCACATGCTGCTTTTGTGGCTCCATCTATGTTGTTGTAGTGGTAGCAGCTAGCTGCAGTTTTGTTGACTATTTTGAATTCAATCCGACAGTGGTTGGCCTTAATATCATAGCTTAGATTGTTGTTAAGCTACTTGTTGATGTATTTTCTTTGCTTTTCTGGTTATAGTAGCTTTCTAAGGGGGTTGTCCCTAGGAAGCTTACTAGTAGCTTTTAAGTTGTTTGGCCTATCCTTGGGGGGTTGTCCCTTGGATTGATATGCTTTTCTAGGGGGCTGTCCCTAGCTTCATTTTGCATCATTTTCTTCTGCCCTGCTGCTCTGTTGTGCATCATTTTCAAGTAGCACTACTGGTTTCAATTAGTTCATATGCTGGTTCTGTTTCGTTTGCTACTGGTCTGCTACTGTTTTGCTGTCTGTTGCCGCTGCTGCTGCTGTTCTGTTTTCAGCTGCTGTCCAGCCTTTGAGCAGCTTGTTGCTGCTTCCGTTTGCTAGTCAAAGATGGTTTACCCTTGTCCTTGAGGTGCAGAGCCAGGCCATGTGGCTGCTGTCCAATAATAGGCTGCCTAGTTGGTTGTTATGCTGTGAAGACAGAACTGGAAGCACTTGATAATGTTTTGTTAGTTATTGCTGCTCTGGTGTGGATTTTATGGTCCCAACATGGGACTTTAATGTGGATGACGTGCAGAACCTCAATTTTGAAAGTTGTTTGGTGGCTGTTTAGTATCGTACCAATGTATAGTGTGTCTTGTGCATGCATCTGTTTTGCGCCATGTGTAATCATTTGTCATTTGTTTCGTTTCCCTCTATTAGATGGATAGGAAACAGATGCGTTATTTACTTCTAATCCTATGTAGCCGTCTGGCGTAGGCTTTCTCTTTGTCTTATTTTCTTTTCTTTTCTTTTCTTTTCCTCCTGGGGTATGCCCCTTGTAGGCTGTATATTCAGTTAGCCCTTTTTTAATTTCAAGCTGTTTTATCCAAAAAAAAGAAAACAAAAAGGGAATGACTTTGGTGTCCCCGGTCATTTTGGGGACACCGTAACTTTTGGCATAGCAAACTCATTATGAGCATAACCAAAACCCATTACAAGCATAACCAAACCATAACCAGGCATAACTTATTTGTTATGCTTTGGTTGAGTTTGGTTATGCCTTGGTTGGTTTTTTGGATATTCCTTGGTTATGCTTATTTGGGTTTTGTTATGTTTGTAATCGGTTTTAGTTATCCTCATAATGGTGAAGTTATGCCAAAAATTACGGTGTCCCCAAAATGACCAGAGACACCATAGCATCATCCTAAAATAAATGATTTACTGAGATCCATTATATTTTATTGGTCAACATAATCGCAAAACACGTTTACATTTTAAAAATTTTCCCCATTTTTTCCACGGCTAAACATTTTAAAATAACAAAATTAATTACAAAAAGTAGTCAGTCGAGAGACAAGTGGGACCAAGGGCAGGTGTCGTCAGGGGTCGTACTGTTATACTTCTATGAGGTTATGGTAATGCCTTTTAGGAGTTATTGTTATGCTCTCTTGTGGTATTGTTATGTTATGCCAACCGTTGTTATTGGTTATGCTTTTCAATGGTTTCTGGTATGCCCATGTTGGCATAACTCTTTAGTTATGCCATTTAATGTTTAATTATGAGTATTGGGGTTTATGTTATACCCGTTTACGAAATATTATACCCTATGTTATCAATAAATCTAAGGACACATACATTTTTACACATATCTTGCACATACACTTTTATGGGGCCCACCTCGGATCCCACCAATATGATCCGAACCACTCATTACTTTTAAAATAACGTTTTAAGAGTTTCTGTAAAAAATCAACTCTATAGGTGGGATTTTTGAAAAAAAATCATCACCCTGCGATTTCTGAAAAAGTTCTTATCTATATCCTATCGAGTTGATTTTTTACAGAAACTCTTAAAACATTATTTTAAAAGTAATGAGCGGTTCGGATCATATTGGTGGGATTCGAGGTGGGCCCCATAAAAGTGTATGTGCAAGATATGTGTAAAAATGTATGTGCAAGTAGCATGACTGTTATGTTATGCCGTTCAATTCATGTGTTATGCTTTCTTGGGTTTCTGTTATGCCATTTAATGGTTTTCGTTATACCTCAACTTTTGACCTGTTGGGGTTACCGCTTTGACCGGTCAGTTTTGGTCAAACTTGTGGCGTGACAAAATCTCATCCGTCCTTTGGGTTATGCTAGTTACTGGTTTGGTTATGCCTTGTTATGGTTCTATTATACCCATAAAGGGTTTTGATTATGCTCATAACAATTTTGTTATGGGTTATGCTAGTTACTGGTTTGGTTATGCCTTGTTATGGTTCTATTATACCCATAAAGGGTTTTGATTATGCTCATAACAATTTTGTTATGCCAGAATTACGGTGTCCCCAAAATGAGGAGAGACACCGAAGTCATTAGCTTATGTTAAAATAGCGGATGATGCTATAGTGTCCCCAGTGAATTCGGGGACACCGTAATAATTGGCATGACTTAACCATTGGGAGCATAACCATAACCATTTGGTGGCATAAAGGTATAACAAATTCTCCTAATTTTTCCGAATACTTAAACAACCGGTAAAAATTTAAAAAAAAACCCTGGTTGTCCCTTTAACCATGTTTAAGGATTTTTATCCCCTACATCACCTACATCTATCATCCTCTGCACCTTTTCCCTCATTTATTCCCTCCTTTAACCAGGGGAAAAGGGGGAATTACCGGACAGTGAGAAGTGGGGCAAATAAGTCCCAACACATGGACAAGTTTTCATAGAATTGCTCTACAAATGAAACGGAAAATAGTAAATAAGAATACATGGAAAGGGCAAGCAAAATGTCTAATATACCCCTAGGAAAAGCATCTGTAAAACTCCTGCCATCTCTCCCTCCTCCCCCTCTTCACTCTCCCTCCTCTTCGCCACTTCTCAGTTCTCTCTCTCTCTCTCTCTCTCTCTCTCTCTACCAGAAATGGTGACAGTGCCGCCACCACCACCAAATGGGCCCAAGCCTGAATCCCTCTCCCACATCGACATAACCAAACTCTCCCAATCCGAGCTCCACGCCCTCTCCCTATGCTCCGACTTCGCCCTCGACCTCCGCCGCCCAAATGACGCCATCACCCCCCAAATCAACCCCTCCATTTTCAACGAGAGTGCCAGCAGCCGCCGCCAGACCTACTCTTGCTCTTAGATCTCTCTTTCTCCTTCTATACTCTCTCTAGAAAAATTCTCTATGGCAGAGGTTGAGGACAAATGCTTCGTCGGAGGCCTCGCTGGGCCACTGACGACTGGTCCCACAAGCGGGCTACGGTGACGTCATCGAATTGAAGGTCCGTTACCGCTAGATCTTACATCGCGGAGATCAGTCCATCACCGTCCTTTATGGAGGAGGCGACGACGGTGATTACGGTAGCAGGAGTGGTGGAGGCGGCAGTGGTGTTTACACGTCCTTTGTTGTTTTCTTCATCGCTTTGTTGGGATATTGATCCTTGACCAACTGGGTCAGTTTTGTGTTAATCAGAAATCGTTTTGGTTTTCTTATGTGGGTTTGCTTTAATTCAAGATTTCTGCTAATGGGTTTTGATTATTTTCCCCTCAGTCCAATTTCAGCTGGAGGGCTGTTTTTCCTCACTTAATTGGTTTTGTAGTTAAGCGATTTGTTTAGGTTTCTGGGTTTGTGAAATCTGAGCTTTGCTGCAATTGGTTTTGATTTTGGACGTCTTTTTCTATAAAATTTAAAGTTAAGGGTATTTTTGTCTGAGTAAATTATGAATACCATGAGCTGGGCATTATTTTTCCTCTTTCCATGAGTTTTTAATTCCCAAAAAGTGTCCCATGAGTTGGGACTTATTTGCCCCACTCCCCATTGAACCGTAATTCCAAATCCCTCTGGCCTCTGCCATTTACCCTGTTCAATCGTTCATCTCCTCATCTCCCACGAATTCAGAAAGAAAACCCTCGTCTAGCAACTCTTCTCTCTCTCCCTGTTTTCTTCTCTTCCTCCATCCTCTCCTCCCCACCTTGCATACACCCAGTGGACGTCGCCGTCGCCCCCACCACGAACAGCAATGGCGTCAGCTGCCATCGGATGACCCGGATTCCAATCTAGATCCAAAACCCACCTTCGACGAGAACAAGACCGCCCACGTCCAACCCAACATTTGTGTTTGGGTATAATCTAATTCCCTATTTTAGTTTTTGAACAAATTTTGTTTACGGCCCATATTTGTTGGAATTTGGTATTTTGTGAAGCTTGTAGTCTTTGTAATCATAACCCATTATACGAGTTGTACAGCGAAGTAGAAGAGATGTTGAAACCTTGTCCACATTGAGTTAGGAAGTTAGGTTTTTGTTATTGTGGTATTGATATATGGGGTTGTTAAGTGGGTTTGTTGTATATTGAATTGGTTTCATGAGATTGACAATGGCTGATGTTGAATTGCTTGATTCTAAAACGAAGCGTCCTGCAATTCTTATAAAAGAAGTGTTATCCTCGTTCTTTTAATTAATATCCATGTACTATTTTCATTTAAGTCGAATGTGTAAGGATTCCAAGGAAGTGGAAAAGTTCATGTAATTTGTTCTTCTGTGAATGGAACAGATTACATACCAGACTAACAAAGCCTCTCTCGTTGAGAAAATCGTTGAGCTTGTGGAAAATACGGTACTCTAAATATTGTATGGCTTCGGAATTTAAACATTTTATTCATGTTCTGCAAAATCAATCTGCAATTGATACTTTTTCGCGGTCACAACCTCCACTTTGGTTTTATTTGTACTGATATGCCATTTCTTTTTTGATTAGGTTCCAGTGATGGCTTGCTGGTTAACTAGCATACATGAAAATTGGAGGATAACTTGATTCCTGGTGTTATTCTTTTGTTTTGGTTGTTTTCTTTAGTTGCCCATTTGGTGGTCCAAACTCTTTGAAAGAATGACTTAGGAAAATAAGATGTTGGGTACTTTATAATCATTGCCCTAGTTGTCTATGCGGTTGAAGTGCTTCATTAATCTGCATGGTTGGAAATGAAAAATAAGTTGACTATAAAATGGAAAAATTGTCTGGTGAATTTGTTGAAGTTAGAATTTTTTTTCAGACATGCATGAGCGTAAAGCTAAAATGGCTAGGGAGGGTGATGCTTTTATTGCTCTTCCGGGTAATTAAATAGACAGCTTTGTTCTTTCATAGAGGAAGTATGGTTGCATGCATTTTCTTCCATGTCATACTAACGCATGACATAAATGTTTGAATATATTGAGATAATCACATTAATTGAAACATGACACAATATTTCCCATTTTACATGATTTTGTTTCTGGATGTGTAGCAGATACTTATTTGCTGAATTTAACTAAAACCGCACAGGGGAGATTACTTAGACATAGTCATTTTTGGAGGAATTTTCAACCATTCTACTTTGATGCTATGGTTATTGAAAATGTTGAATCTTATTTTTGTTCTAGGGCTTGCCTCGAGATTGGCTAGTCTTAATTGGTTAAAGATAGAAGAAGATATTTTATGGAGCTCATTAATCTTTTATTCGTATTTGTCTTACGAGAGAACGTGGTTGAGATATATGGTAGAAGCTACGGCTGGGCATAATGATTCAGGCTCATCTGAGAAGTTCACAAATGATTTCTCAACCTTCAATGCTGAGAATTTGCAGAACAATATGAAAGCTGTCTATTATAGGTCCTGTTTGTAACCTCCCTTCAATTTCTCTCTTCTTTTCAAAATGAAGCCATCAACCATTGTAGTTCTACTTTAGGAGTTTGTGTTATGATAGTAAATGGGACCTTCAGCAAATTTCTATGGGATTAGATTTGCCATATCTGCAACTATTAGCCCCATATATAATTTCAATGAGATGCTGTTTGTTTCATCCACAACCAACAGGAACAACTCTTGCTGAAAAAAGTTCATGAGTGAGAGAATTGAACAGCTCGTAAAAGTCCATATTTCCATATGCTTATGACCAAAAAAATCCATGTACAGGACCTAATCGATTGTTGTACCAATGGTGTACTATTTGATATTCTCAGTCAACAAAATTTTAAGTTAATTGAGTGATTGATCTATTAAAGATGCTCCTCGCCCAAAAATACTCCTAGCAACATTTTTGAAAAAAAAAAACACCATCCGTTCCTTTTGAATTGTCCACTACGATTTTGCGTATATTTTCAACGACATATATCTCTCGACGTATATAATATTTTATGTTTTTGAAATCACTGTCTTTTAGAACAAATTGAGAAGTATCAAACATAATTCAAATTGCATATTTTTAGTAATATACGTCGAGAGATATAAACCATTGAAAATGCACGTAAAACCGTAAAACTGTTTTTCCCAAAACTATATTTTTTGCAAAAAAAAGTTTATTTCAAAACAGTTTTTTTATTCGAACTTTTTTTTTCCAAAAACTTTTTTTTATTCAAAAACTATTTTTTTAACTTTTTCCTGAAAATAGTTTTTTTTAAATCAAAGTTTTTAAAAAACTATTTTCTCTTTTTCTATAATGGTTTGTTTTATTAGTTTGAAAACTATTTTAAAAAAATTATTTTTTATGTCACAATTTCTAGATTTTTATAAGTTGAAAAGGTAATGTGGTAAGTTTTGGTTGATCAATTTTGATTGTACCATTATGGATCTTTACACTGCTAATCTTAGCAACCCCTTAAATGAATAATCAAAAGATGATGTGATAACTTTTGATTATTCCACTGTGGCTTCAGATCAACTAGTAGCCGACTCACTAAAAGGGTAACTTGTTACTCCAAATCTATGAGGATGCAATGTAATCTATCTATCTATACTATATATATATTTTTAAGTGAATGATCTTCTAGTGAGGAGGACTCTTATTGTGACAAGTGACAATGTTTGATTGGGTGTAAGATAATTAATCTATACTATATATTGAAGTAAATGATCTTCTAGTGAGGAGGACTCTTATTGCGACAAGTGACAATGTTTGATTGGGTGTAAGATAATTAATGTTAAACAGATAATTTTTTTTTACTACATTAGAATAAATAAATCTGTACTAATAAAGTATTAGGTCTTGTCCTGTAGTGAGGAGGACTCTCATGGTGACAAGTGAAAGCGTTTGATTGGGTGTAGAATAATTAATGTTAAACAATTGATTTTCACTACATTAGGTAAAAGGAAAAGAAAGGGGAAGTGGGAACATGGTAACGATCAAACTTCATCAAGAATTTATATATGACTTGCTATTCTAGAAATATTTTAATGATAACACAATATTTTGAGTGATTAGTATTGCTATTTTTATTTCTCATCCATTCTAAAAAGATTGATTTTTTTAATGATTTCATTTGAATGTTAACAAATGCGAAAAAAATTAAATGATACAAAAAATAAGTCACTTGACTTATTTAGCCAAAATAGACATTAATTTTCCTTTTGTGTGTGTGTTGAATTATAGAAGGATCTGGAAACTACTAGAGCGAGCTGTTTGAATCACGGATTTCCCTCCTGAGTTTTTTTTTTCTTTTTATCCCCTAAACTATGCATCTTTTCTATACTTAGTCCCTAAACTATTAATTTGATGATTTCATCCCCTGAACTATCATACCGTTACCTATTTAGTCCAATAGATAACGGAAATTAAAAATGTGGATGGAAAATGTCACGTAAGACCCTATTTGGGACCTTGTAAAGTACACACTTGATTATGAGAGCCTTATAGATAAAAATTAATTATGATGTTTTAGGATAAAATAATCAGAAAAATAAGACATTCGCATTGGTTCAAACAGATTAAAAATTAGAGCATTTAATTTTTTACAAGGTTCATATATTAGAATCTTACGTGGCATTTTATAGAAACTAACACATACATATATATTTTTTAACAAGACTAAGTTCTTTATATAGAATTTAAACTATTTATATATTAAACATATGGTTAAAAATTAAGCGCTCTAATTTTCAATCCGTGTGAACCGGTGTGAAGATCTTATTATTTTGATCATTTTATGTTAAAAGGTTATAATTAATTTTTCTTTCTAGAGCTCTCATAATCCAGTATCTGCTTTAAAGGGTCCTAAATAAAAAATAGATATTTAATTATGATAGCCCTATAGATAAAAATTAATCATGACTCTTTAGAATAAGATTTTTGCACCGTTCCAAACAGATTGAAAATTCGAGCACTTAATTTTTTTTAAAGGTTTATATACTAAAAAATATGGTTACAAAATGAAGTATTCCAATTTTTAATCTGTTGAAACCGGTGTGAAGATCTTATTTTTCTAATCATTTTATCCTAAAGGTTATAATTAATTTTTATCTCTAAGGCTCTCATAATCAAATATCTGCTCTACAGAGTCCCAAACAGGCCTTACATGGCATTTTCTGTCCAAATTCCTAACTTCCGTTATCTATTGGATTAAGTAGGTAATGGTATGATAGTGGAGGGGATAAAATCGTCAAATTGATAGTTTAGGAACTAAGTAGAGAAAATGTGCATAGTTTGAGAGATGAAAGGAAAAAAAACTCTTTCCCTCCTATCCACCGCCTTTCTTGAAACCCCTCTACTTTCTCCTGAATTCCGGATTAGTCCTCACCTCCCTTCCCTCCCCGAGAGTCGGCAATCTCCTCCTATATATTTCCACCGCCTTCGCCTCCTTCCTTCCTTCACATTCAAATTCTCACCGACAATCCCTTGAAGATTTCTCTCTGCCTCTCCTTATTTTTCTCTCTCTTCTTTCAACTCGAAATCAACCGCCTCTTTTCTATTCTTCAAAGGTAAACCCGCCTTCTCGGTTATATTTTCTTTCCAATCTATTTTTTTTTGTTTTGTTTTCCTAGAATTTTTGATCAATTTGTGATTAATTCATTATCCTCGTCACGGTGTTATTTGTTTCTATTCTGCGTGCGATCGAATCTTTTTTGGGGGCTAATATTTGGATCTGTTATTGTGATTGTTATTATCAACAGATGCAGATCTTCGTGAAAACCCTCACCGGCAAGACCATAACACTCGAGGTCGAAAGCTCCAACACGATCGACAACGTCAAAGCGAAGATCTAGGACAAGGAAGGAATACCTCCGGATCAGCAACGTTTGATCTTCGCCGGGAAACAGCTCGAGGACGGACGTACATTAGCCGACTACAACATCCAGAAGGAGTCCACGCTCCACCTCGTTCTCCGTCTCCGTGGCGGCATGCAAATTTTAGTCAAAACCCTGACCAGCAAGACGATCACGCTCAAGGTCGAAAGCTCCAACACAATCGACAATGTGAAAGTGAAAATCCAAGACAAGGAAGGAATCCCTCCGGATCAGTAGCGTTTGATCTTCGCAGGAAAGCAGTTGGAAGATGGACGTACCCTAGCTGACTACAATATCCAGAAGGAATCGACTCTCCACCTCGTCCTCCGTCTCCGTGGTGGCATGCAAATCTTTGTCAAAACCCTAATCGGCAAAACAATCACCTTGGAAGTCGAGAGCTCCGATACGATAGACAACGTCAAGGCGAAAATCCAGGACAAGGAAGGGATTCCGCCGGACCAGCAGCGTTTGATCTTTGCCGGGAAGCAGTTGGAGGATGGTCGGACTTTAGTGGATTATAACATCCAGAAAGAGTCGATGTTGCACCTGGTGCTGAGGCTGAGGGGTGGGATGCAGATATTTGTCAAGACTTTGACTGTGAAGACTATTACTCTGGAGGTGGAGAGTTCTGATACCATTGACAATGTCAAGGCTAAGATTCAGGATAAGGAGGGTATTCCGCCGAATCAGCAGAGGTGGATTTTTGCTGGGAAGCAGTTGGAAGATTGGCGAACCCTAGCCTTTTTGTGGGTACTCCTATTATGGTTTGGTACTTGATAGTTCTGACTTGTGGTTTTTATTGGTTGATATGACATTCTGTGAAAACTTTTAAATCTATCTTTTGCTCTTCTGCCTTGTTTCTACTTTGGGAGTGTAATAATTTTGGAGCTAGGGTTTGAGTATTCTTGTTTCTCGATTTTTTAGTCTATATATATATATACCTGGGTTATCCTGCATGCTTTATTGTCTTGAATGGAGTGATGGGGATATAGTATATATATGTGGGCTTTTGGTTTGAAATAGAGATGCTGGCTACTTGATTCAGATGGATATGGTTTCATAGAGGTTCTAGGCGATGGGAAGGATTTAGGTTCCCACTTGAAACTTTTGTAGATATTCATTTGTATCAGATGATATAAGTAGGGAGGGATTAGTTAGTAGGTGGTGGAATTCAACTCAAGCTTATCCATTATTCTGGTGTGGTTGAGTTGTTTGGGATTATTGAAGGTATGTCAACATTGTGATTAGCTCTTGGCTAGCAAAGAAGATTACTCGTACAATACTTGGGCTGGAACCTATCATGTTTTGTGAGTCTTGCCAGCTTGCCAGCCTAACCTGTTCTAAAATTACTGATTTTCGGGAAAAAAATACCCTTTTAAAAAGTGGACAAAAATACCCTCAATGAAACGACGTCGTTTTAGGTCATCTTCCTCTCTACTCTTCTTCCCCAACCCACCTCCCACATAACCCGTCCTTTTTTTTTATCTGCACTTCCCAACTACTAGTACCACCACCTCACCCGTCCCCTCCTCCTACTCCCCACTACCACTGCTGCCGTTACATCCGTCACAGCAGCAACTGCCACCGACTTTGTTGCCAGCCGTCGATTTTTGTATGGAACTCGCATTTCTTCGCCGAAGAATCCAATCCCATCGCGTATTTCGTGAATGCTTTCTATGGAACATGCATTCGGAATTTGCGTTTTTTGCATTTTTAACAGTTAGAATCTGCTTTTTTAACAAATAAAAATACATAACGCATCTTCAAGATGCGTTATAAAGTGTTCAGATTTTAGAATCTGAAATTTGTAAACATTTTCAAGTTTTAAAATCTGAAATTGTCGAAAATTTTCAAAAATGTGTATCTGAATATGTCGGGGATTTTTTTTGAAATTTCGGATGTGGTGGTGATGTGTACAGCAGAAGAGAAGAGAGAAAGAACTGAGAATGTGTTGTTGGTCGTGGTTGTGGCCGACGAATGTGGTGGAGGAAGCGTCTGCTGCTGCTGGTGTTGGTTGTGTCGGCTGATGTGGTGGTAGTGAACGGACAGAAAAGAGAGAAACGGGGAGAGAGGGAGAAGGGCAAAACGGTGGTGGCAGTGGTGTTGGTGACGTTGACGGTGAGTTGTTGATAAACTCCCACGGTGGTTATGGAGTTTGGTGGTGGTGCAGGGGAGCAAAGAAGAGATAAATGGGAGAGATAGAAGGGGGGAAGTAAAGGGTAGTTTTGGAAGTTGAGGGATATTTGTTAGGTTTCATTTAGGAAATTGTTATAAAATTTGTAGGTTAGGTTTAGAACAGGCTAGACTTAGGAAATTTGTGGTTGCAAATAGCCGGGCCCAAAATAAACTGTACTGGTGAAAGGTTTCTCTAGTATGAAACGACATTGTTTCACATTGTCCGAACTCATCCCAATTATACGCTTCCCCCCCTCTGCCTCTCCATCAGTTCTCAAGTCTCAAGTCAAGTCTCAAGTCTCAAGTCTCAAACGACCAAACCCTACACAGCCGCTGCCACACCCTCAACTCCTCTCGCTCCTCTTAATCAAAACCCCCCACCGATGAAAACCCCTCTCTCGTCCGACTCGCCGTGGTAGAGCCTCTCTCTCCCTCTGTCTTTCCTGTGGGGTGGGCGTGGATCGCTTGTGGTTCGATTCATTTTTCAGTTGAAAAAGAAAAGAATCCATCAAAAAGGTGAACGGAAAGCTTCAACGTCTAAAAGCATCGCCTCTGCATCACCCTCCAGTCCAGTAACTCTCTCTCTCTCTCTCTCTCTCTCTCTCTTTCTCTCTCCATATATATATATACACACACATATGCTGATCTAAGCCCTAGCCTCTTCAAATATATATGTAAGCATTTTCGTACACGGGTTGCTTGAAATCGTGAGGGGTATCAGCGCTACTGAATCAGGGCTTTTAATCGGTGATAATGTTTGCTTTTTTTCCTTTCTGATTAGGGCTTTTACTCGGTGATAGGTAGGCATAAACATACAAGGATTGCTTGTTTAGTCCCTTTTCCACAACACTAATGGCGTAAATCGAGTAAATGAGACGTTGTCACAAGTTTAGGGGTATTGTCTATATGCGAGGTACTCTGTGCTTCTTATGCATATATTTGGGATAGATGAGGAATTGTTGGGTTTAAATGATTTGGCAGCTTGAATTAACAGTAGTTACAAGTTCTTTAGTGCAAGTGAAATGGTGATGATAAGCAATTAACAGAGAAATTTGTTTTGCTAATTACATTCCCTTAGCTTGTTGGCTTCTTGCAAACTCTGTATATTTTCTTCTTGGGTTTAAGCAATTATAGATGTTGACTCACAGTTGAGAAACATTTGGACAAGGAAACCAAGTTAGTAAGTACAAATATGGCCTTTGCATTAACCAGCTGAAGCCAAACTTTGGTGGGGGCTAGCTGTTTGGGGACAAAAGTATAAATGCAGAGCTATATTTTGTGGCACAATGAAAGAAGGTTAAAACGGATCACATGTGACAATATACCGTGATTGTCAACTATCTACTTTTTCTTCTTAGGTTTAAAGTGGCGTATGATTGTCGACAAGTTTTGATACCGACTTTGTTTGGGATGCTTTTCTTCTCGTTGTAATGCCATTGTATCTCGATCCCTTTAATCTTTGAAACTATAGATCAAATTTTTATCTTTGCTCTTCTAATTAATGTGTTGGACTGATTTATGTGTTGCTTCTTTTTTTTTTTTTTGGCAGAATCTCCAGTTGAGTTCTTCGTTGAGAACAAGAACATTGTTGGGTTTGATAACGTGAGTACTCTTTCGTTCATGTGACTTTCAATCTGTTCGTTTTTTAGATCATCATAATAGGGCAGAAAAGAATCATTTGTTATCTTAACAATATTATCACTAGAGTTGCATGCTTCCAAAACACCAAGTTTCATTGCTCTATCATGAGCACTGACTTTTATAACCTCTTAAGTTATTTGTCGGTCATAAGAAATGACGCTTTTATGATCACATATTAAGTAATCATCCTGGTCGAGTTGGGAGTTCATTGTGAGTCTGTGATTGGAGATGGTTGCATTTTAATGACTACACAAGTTATAGAGAAATAAAATTGATTTATGGTGTATTTTTTGCTTAGAGCTTTTGTATGGGATGAGGAGACCTTCAAAATGTATATAATGAAATTGATTTGAAAAGTTAAGGTCCATGCTTACGCAAAACTGCAGGTGTTGATAGACTGATTTTTATGGACACTTGAGGTGGAACTGAAAATATTTATTTGCCCAAATCTTAGTTGGAGTGCATTACTTGTTGATTTATAATCTGAAGTTACCTAATAGGGAAGGCCTAAAAAGATACAAATTCAGGGTATATCCATGTTTCATTTTACCAAAGAAGTACATTGGTGATTGCTAAAGTTGGATCACTTCAAAAGTGGTAGCTTTGAGGGGGGTTAGGCATGACCTTAATTCTTCCTAGCTCCTGCCATGCGTTTCGGTTGGACTCCATTCTTCTCCTTCTTCGCTGCTGTTGTGAGGCACGTCCCTTCCCAGTGCTCCAAAATGCAATCCAGTACTGCAACGAGAGTGGGGAAAATATGTGATTGACTTTTCTCACAACTGAATGTGTAGTCTACCCACATAGTTGACCAATGTTGAGAGGAAGGCAAACTTCATTTTTTAACAGGAGAAATACCAACCTGTTCTTAGTTGCATTGGAATGCATGAAATTCATATCAGAACATGCAATTTGAGCATGAAAGCTTCCTCCTTGTATCATGTGCTACTCTCCAAATTGACTGGTTGGATTTATACCAGATTGGTCACTCATAGCAGACTCCATGAGTGTTCCCCAGTATGGCCTTTGTCCACTCAAAGCTTCGGACTTTGTTTCCTGTTACCTTCACTCTGTATGTTTGATATTATAAAAATTGTTGTTGTCTCTGCTATTTCCTATGTAGCTATAACATGGGGCAATTTTGATTTTTTACCACTGATGTGATGAAGTATGCATTTTATGTTTGCCAAGTGCTGAATATTAGTTAACGCTGAAAATTATATGTACATATATAATGAATACGGAAACACTCTAGCAATCCCTGCTTGTTATGATTTTGGTTTTCTTAGTTCATACCATGCTGCTCCCACTTTAAGAAATTCGTGATCTCCCTACGATTTTTTTTATAGAAACGGTTGGGGTCTACTAACACTCTTGAAGATGTTACTAGAAATGGGACTTCAGTGGCGCTTTTTGTTGAACCATTACTGGATTACCAATTTTTGGTAACGGCCCAAATCAAATTGTTAGTATAGGCCCCTTCCCTTTAGGCCCAGCAAATATAACCTGCCCAATATTTTTGCCCAAATATTTTGATGTCATGCTATTATCCATTTCCACCGAGTGAACCCTAAGGCTTTGTTTGGAACTTAGGGAAAGTGAAGGAAAAGAAAGGAAAGTTAAAAAATTTTCCCTCAAATTGTTAGGATTGCAGAGAATAAAAAATTCAAGTTTTGAGAATAGTGAAATTTTTCTCATTTTCCTCCAATTTTATTTTCTCGCTTTTATCACTTTTCCGAAGTTCCAAACTAAGCATAACTTTTATTTCTTGTTCTCTCTCACACTGGCACAATCTTAGTTCTCCTCTCCCCATCTCCATCTCACAGAAGCTCCGTCTCTTCGTCCTACCTCCGCCACCATTAGGCCATCTCCCTTGGTTTGCAACCATATGCGACCCCTTGCTTCTCGGTTCGTCCTGCGCCTTTCTGGTTCGCTTTTACTCGATTGACAGCCGCCTCAATTTGGTACATCTCTCTCCTCTCTCTCTCTCTCTCTCTCTCTCTCTCTCTCTCTCTTCTTTTCCTCTCGGAAACAATCAACATCTTCTCTGAATCTTTGAGTTTCTCCTTCTCTAAATTTGATTCAGATTAAATCGGTTCTAACTTTTGTTTCCTATTCTCTCTCACTAATGTTCGTGACCTCTCCAGAACCTTCATGGCTGCAGCTCATCTTCTTCCACGACACACCAGGTGAACCCCATCGCTTTTGTTCATTCTTCGATCCATCGTCATCTCTAACACTCAACGTCGACGAACAACATAGAGAATACTATCGACTTAAAGGAGTCAAAGGCCTCCTTTACTCCGGCCTCACCTCCTCCATCCCCCGCTTCTTCCACCACCCACCTAACTCCCCACATCATCCCCGTCGTCGACCTCTCGGGCCCCAAACCCAATCGTATGATAAAATTTGCCTTCCTTAAATGTAAGACGAACGACACTAACCCCGAGGAATGCCTCAACAAATGGCGTCAAGTCACTGGCTGCATTGTTAGCCTTTAAGTGCATACACAGACATTCTATTTTATTGGTATGTAAACATGTAACAATGTTTGCTTTATGTTGATAAAATGTTGGTTTAGGGCCTTCTTTATTTTGAATTATGAAGGAGAAAGATTGGTAGTGAATTGAAGTTCCTTTGAGTTTTGTACATTTGGACAGAACAAGAGAATCTGATTAGATACAAAGTTGAACTTGGTTATTTGATGATTTTGAGTCATAAGATCATTTTGGTATGGTGAAGCATTGCACTTATTGTATCTCTGTATTGATTGACCAAGTATTTGGAATAGCAGTTAAGGATATGAGCTTATGATAAAGTAGGGACCACATGTTTTTGTTCATGTCTTCATGTGTTATAAATGGCGCTTGGCGCTAGTCGGGTGGCTACCCATTGCCAAGCCCGCCTAGGTGCCACCAATTTTTTTTAAGGCAATATCCCTATTACATCATGTAGTTAAAAACAAACAAGGCCACCTTCCAACTTTCAAGAACCATGCCTAAAACCATATGTTCAAACTAGTATAACAACAACAAAGGCAATGTTCAAACTTCAATGTTCGATGTTCAAACTTCATGACACTACCACCACATTCCATGAATCATGGAGCAAAGTTCAATATTCCATATTCATTTTTCTAGCATGACATAAAAGAGAGAGAAAAAGACAAGTTAGTTCTAGCATGACTTAAAAGCCAGTAGCTCGCTCAAGATAGTCCTTTCACCTATGAGTAGCTTGAGCTGCAACTCTGCTATCTATATAACAAGGGAGGGAGGAATAATAAAAGGTCAAGTCTCACAAACTATCCTAATGTCATTTCTGATTTTGATTTTGTGGATTGAGATTTCTAAAAGGCCTGATATGCAACACTGTTAGGGATTCTGTTCATTTTTGGATTGAGATTTCCTGAACTTTTTGCAATTGAAAGAGTGTATTGATGTCTATGTATGAAATGTTTCTAAATCAATTTCTGATGTTTGATTTTTTGTTGCCGCAGGTCATTACCTAAAAGGTTCATCCAAACATTGAGGTACATAGATTTTTTTTGGTTCAGATTTGTTCTTTTATATTGTTTGGGTTTTGCCTATAGTGAATGAGGTTGACAGTAATATTGGATTTTTCTATTATCATTTTGTCCTTTCTTCGTGTACTCCATTGAGCATGGTTGTTCATGAATGTGTTTACTCACAACAAGTCCATTTACTTTTGAATGGTACTAAATAGGTCGTAACTAGTTCTTTGAGAACTCACAACACATTTAGGGGGAGGTGGCACGTGCCACCTTTAGGATGGTTAAGAAAAATAAATAAAAAGCTCTGGCTATGTTCGTTTGTAAGTTTTGCTTTGTTTTTGTTTTGTTTTCCAATCATTATCCTACTTTTCCCAATCATTACCTTATTTCTCCAATTATTACTTTCTCATCTCTCTTTATCTCTTTCCAATCATTATCCCTATTTCCAATCATTACCCTATTTCTCTCTTTACCCACTACCAAAACTAAACTAAACTAAACTCTCAACCAAACAAAGCCCCTATTCCTCTTATTCGAAGTTTCCAAAGCTTAAAACGCTGAAGCCCTTCTCAGACTACTGTCGCAGCTCAAACTCGCCATTGTCTACGCCGTCGTCGTTCGAACTTACCGTTCTTTATGCCGTCACCGGAGGCCATCCCAATTGCCATGGCTAGTCGTAGAAAGTAGAAACTTAAAATTGTGTATACACTACTGTTTGATTTTCAGTCTGATTCGTATGATTCTCTAAAACTTTGATTTCTGTGTTGAACACTATTGTCCGATTCTCATCAACTAAGACTCTTAACTCCAAACTTGTCTCACTCTTAGGTGTAATGTTAATGTAGGCTACGTAATATACAGCTTGGGAACTCGAAACCCACACAATCTGGGTCACTTGCAATGAAGCATGGATACTCCGAAACTAGTCACGTACATGTATCGGATACTTCCTGGATACGGATACGCGCCCGATATGCCCCGATACGTATCAGATACGGCAAATAAGTATCCTGTAATTAAATTAAATGCTTTTATTTTCGGATACATTTGGGATACGCGAGCGATACACGAGGGATACGGCCAGATACGTTTCTGGATACAGCGGGGTCAAAAATGAATTTTTTTTAAAGATTTAAGTAGAAAAAATAGAACTATAAGGATAAAAGTGTAATAAAATTATAAATTAGAAGGAAGAAAGTCTAATAGAACTCTAAGGAGTATAAAATACTTACGTCTTTTACCAGACGACATACTCGACAATCGACATCCAAGCCCTAGAACTCGATCGATTCCTTCTCTCGCTCTCGAATCCTTCTCCATGCCCAAGATCGATTGAAGGCAGGTACACTCTCTCTCTCTTTCTCCCTCCCTCCTAAGTCCTGATCGTACTCTCTCTCTCTGTCCGTCTCTCTCTCTCTCTCCTGATCGTATCATAGTTCTCTCTCTCTCTTCCTCCCCCTCTCTCGATTAGTCTGGAATCTGGATACTCCCTCTTTCTTACTCTCTGAATGTGTAGATAAGTTGCTGAATTTGTTTATTTTTTGTACAAAATTGTCATTTTAGGATGAGCAGTTTTGGAACCGGAAGTTTAGGTTCTACAGGCGGTAGTAGCAATCCCACGAACACGAATGAAGAAGCTCCTCTTTGGGCTTATGTTACTAGGGTAGAAAAATTGGGAGGTGGAGGTGGAGGTGGAAACACCATTTTTAAATGCCACTTTTGTCTAAATGAATACAGGGGGTCATACTTTAGGGTCAAGGCACATCTCTTGAAAATTACTGGTAATGGGATCAGAGTATGTCCCAAGGTGACTCCTCAACACCTTGCTGAAATGAGGAAAAAAATTGATGATGCCGAGAAGAAGGAGAAGATGAACATGCCTAAAAAAGTTCCTTTGCCACCTTCGTCTTGCCAATCTAATTCTATTGGTGGAATGAGTTTTGAAACTAGAGGATTTAGGTTGGAAGGGTATGAAACAAGAAAAAGAAAGGCAAGTGGAGCTACTGCTATTGAGAAGGCATTCAATTCTGGTGCTTGAGAACAGTTGCATTCTGAGATTGCTCGCATGTTCTACTCAGGTGGGTTGCCATTCCATCTATCTAGAAACCCGTATTATGTGAGTGCTTTTCAATATGCTGCAAACAACTTGATTAGTGGTTATGTCCCGCCGGGTTATAACTTGTTGAGAACGACTCTGTTACAAAAGGAAAGGGCAAATGTGGAGAGGTTGTTGGAGCCTACTAGAAAGTCATGGAATGAAAAGGGATTGAGTGTTGTTACCGATGGATGGATTGATTCTCAAAGAAGGCCCCTTATTAATTTTATAGCAGCATCAGAAGCTGGAGCAATGTTCTTGAAAGCTGTTAATTGTGAAGGAGAGCACAAAGATAAGTTTTTCATTTCCGAGTTGATGACTCGAGCTATTGAAGATGTTGGGCCTCAAAATGTGGTTCAAGTGATTACGGACAATGCTCCTGTTTGTTCTGCTGCTGGTGCACTAATTGAAGGCAAGTATCCCAAATTTTTTTGGACTCCTTGTGTATTGCACACCTTGAATCTTGCTCTTAAAAATATTTGTGCCCCAAAGCAAACTGGAGGTACTGCTTTTGCTTATAATGACTGCAAATGGATTACTAGTATTGTTGATGATGTGGCTGATATTAAGAACTTCATAATGAATCATTCAATGAGGTTAGCAATTTTCAATGAGTTCGTGCCCTTGAAGTTACTTGCTGTAGCAGATACGCGGTTTGCATTTACTTTTTGACTTCTTGTGCCTAGTATGAGACTAATAATTATGAAAATATATAATTTGCACAGCCGTATCCCTGACGTATCCGTATCCTTGTTTTTTAGGTTTTGCGGTATCGCCTTATCCATATCGTGTCGTATCCGTATCCCGTATTCGTATCCGTATCCGGTTTGCTATAATATCATTAATTCCTACTTTTTAGAGCATCCCCAATGGGGATGTAAAACTGGGTTGTATACTTATAATAGCACCTGGAGGCAAAAAAAACCCCTCCAATGGGGATGTAAAATAGCAAAAATCGGGATGTAAAATAGCATAGATGGAAAGGGAGATGTATATTTCCATCCCCTTTTGACTACAGCTATAAATTACAGGTCATCAAACATCATCAATTCCAACTGCAATACCAGAAAAATGGACGGCCAGAATTACCTGTATTCGCCGGATAGTTGGTTCCTCATCGCCGGTTTCTGCAAATTTGCACAGCCGAGTGAGAGAGAGAGAGAGAGAGAGAGAGAGAGAGAGGTGAGAGAGGGATCTCCCCGACGTATCCATAGGGGAGTTAGGGTTTCATCTCGGTTTCAGCGGGAACAGTCGGTGAGAGAGAGATATGAACGAGAGAGAGAGAGAGAGAGAGAGAGAGAGAGAGAAAGGAGGCAAGAGGGTTTCATCTCTGGTTCGGAGAGAGAGAGGGGGAGTTGGTTTCCACCAGTCCACCGACTGGTTTTTGTTCTTCGTAGAAAGAGAGAGAGAGAGAGAGCGGTTTGCGGTCGTGTCGTTTGAGCCGACCGTTGATCAATCAGCCAACGGCTCTTTTGGCCGTTGATCAATGGATCAAATCAGCAACGGGCTTTTTTTTCCTTTACCTATAAATGGATGTTTTTAACATGATCAATTGCGCCATTGCAATCTCATCATCGGAGGAGGAAGATCCGTCAAATTCTCCCAGTAATATTCTTTGGGTTAGACTACTCATGATGATTTTTTGTGAAAGAGGAAACTGTATATAGATTTGAGTGTGAGAATGAATAATGGAGAGGATAGTATTTGAGTGTGAGAATGAATAATGGAGAGGATAGTATATATAGATGGTAATTAAATGGTGTAGTTGAAAGTAGATGAGAATAAATGACTGCAGTCAATTATGTAGTTGAGAGTAAATAATGTAGGTGAGAGTAGATGAGAGTAAATAATATAGTTGAGAGTGGATGAGAGTAAATACTGAAATAAATGATGTAGTTGAGAGTGGGGAGTAAAAGTAAATGATGTGGTTGAGAATTAATGGGAGTATCTGGTGTAATTGTAGTTGGATGTAAAACAAAAAAAAAGGGATGCTCTTATATTTTAAATCTTCGATTACCGGATACCAAAATTATTTATCAACGGAAGTAATACTTGAATTAGGGTTAACAAAGTTGAGGAAAATTAAGGAGGAGAGAAAATTAGTTAATTATCCATCCTTTTTTTACATCTCACCATTGGATAGGAGGAGGTTCTATTTTACATCTAACTAACTTTTAACCACTTTTTACATCTAAAATAACTATCCAACCTCATCTAAAATACATCCCCATTGGGGATGCTCTTAGTATTGTTTATTCTCTTCCATCGAACCAACAATGTGACGAAATTCTAAACAATATGTGAAGTACCAACAATCTTGTTTTGTTTATTCAGTAGAAGCATAACTTGTATTGATGACCCACCATTGATGACTCCTATCCTATAGTTGATTTCGATAATCATTGTTTATTTTGGATTTAGTGGTGCTACTCTGATCCCGATCTTTTCTACATCGCTTTGAGTCTTTGTTTATAGTTGATAACAAATTTGTATTGTTTATTCGCAGATTGATTCATGCTGATTTTGGGAATTGTTCCTTTTGCTCATTCTCGCCGGTCACTGCGGTAATACTCAATCTTTTTTATACTCTCTAGGGAGAAAGTGGGATACCCTTGCATTCCTCCTTGACATCAAATGTGTGAAATTTGTTTTGTTGTGGTGCTTGTCAAGGAAGAAAGTTCGATGCAATGGGTCCCCCCCTTTTAATTACTTCGTAATGCTTATCTTCTTAATAATTAGTACTTTTTTATACTCGCTAAAGGAGAAAATGGGATATCCTTACATCCCTCCTTAACATTAAGTGTGTGAAACTTGTTTTGTTGTGGTGCTTGTTAAGGGAGAAAGTGTGATGCAATAGCTCCCCCTTATATATACTTTGTAATGGTTAGTTTTTTATTTTTATTTTTATTATACTCGCTAAGGGAGAAAGTGGGATACCACTGCATCCCTCCTTGACATCAAATGTGTGAAATTTGTCTTGTTGCGGCGCTTGTCATGGGAGAAAGTGTGATGCAATTGCTTCCCCCCTTTTAATTACTTCAGATTGGCTCCCCCTTTATACAAGAAAAACACATTACACGGTTTGTAGGTGTTAAAACTACTAGTAGTGTGAAAAAAATAGTGAAACACGTGACGGTTAGTAGGTGTTTAGACTAATAGTCATGTCAAGAAAAAATAGTGAAACACATGACGGTTAGTAGGTGTTTAGCGTACTAGTCATGTGAAAAGAGAATATTGAATGCTAGTAAATATACAAACTACTGATCACTAAGTGATAAGAACTCTGAAAGTGTGCATTTCAGATAACCAAATTGGAAAAACAGTGGTTTGAGTCGGTTTGCTATGGATTAAATTGTATGTAATAGATCAAAACATGCTCATTGTCCCAAATCGATGTTGCCTGGGTCTACTATGGATAAAATCTTATGTACTCTAGATCGAATAAATATTTGTTGCCTCGCATCAATGTCGCTCTCCCTACAAGAGTTGATCAATTTTATAAATCTAGAAACTCGTGTGTTGAGGTTGAAAAAAAAATCATGTTTGCTTGATGAGATTAAAATGAAGAAGTGGTTCGTTCATACTGTTGGTGTATGATTGCTGACAACGAGAAAACACATGACGGTTACTAGGTGTTTAGACTACTAGTCATGGGAAAAAAAAATAGTGAAACAAATGACGGTTAGTAGTTTTAGACTACCTAGTCATGTGAAGAAAAAATGGTGAAATACATGACGGTAAGTAGGTGTTTAGACTACTAGTATGTGAAAGAGAATAATGATTCCTAATAGATGTAAAGACTACTGATCACTAAGTGATAAGAACTCTGAAAGTATCCATTTGAGATAACGAAATCAAAAAAACAATGGTTTTAGTCGAATTAAAGTGTATGTTATAGATCAAAACGTGCTTGTTGTCTCGAATCGATGTTACTTGGGTCTACTATGGATCAACTCTTGCGTACTAGATTCAATAAATATTTGGTGTCTCAAATAAATGTCGCACTCACTACAAGAGTTGGTCAATTTTATAAATCTGGATACTCGCGTGTTGCTTCGATTGGAAATGAAATCATCATGTTTGCTTGATAAGACGTAAATAAACAAGTGGTTCCTGCATCCTGTTAGTGTATGACTGCTGACCATGAGAAAAAAAAATGACGGTTAGTAGGTTATTAGACTACTAGTCATGTGAAAAAAAGATGGTGAAACACATGACGGTTAGTAGGTTTTTAAATTACTAGTCATGTGAAGAAAATGTGGTGAAACACATGACGGTTAGTAGGTGTTTAGACTACTAATCACATGAAAAGAAATAGTGATACCTAGTTGATGTTGCCCATGTCTACTATGGATCAAATCTTACGTACTAGATCCAATAAATATTTGTTACCACGAATCAATGTCGCTCTCACTACAAGTGTTCAATTTTATAAACCTTGATACACTCGTGTTGCTTCGGATGGAAATACAATTATCATTTTTGATTGATAAGATGGAAATAAACAAGTGGTTCATGCGTCCTGTTATTGCTTGACTGCCGACCATGTGAATAACACATGACGGTTAGTAGGTTATTAGACTATTAGTCATGTGAAGAAAAGATGGTGCAACACATGACGGTTAATATATTTTTAGACTACTAGTCATGTGAAGGAAGGTGGTGAAACACATGACGGTTAGTAGGTTTTTAGACTACTAGTCATGGAAAGAAAAAGGTGGTGAAACATATGACGGTTAGTACGTGTTTAGACTACTAGTCATGTGGAAAGAAATAGTGATACCTTGTTGATGTAAAGACTACTGATCACTAAGTGATAAGAACTCTGAAAGTGTGCATTTAGGATAATGAAATCGAAAAAATAGTGGTTTCAGTGGGTGTTATTTGGATTAAGGTCTACGCAAAAGGAATAAATGTGTTTGTTGGCTCGAATCGAAGTTGCCTGTGTACTATGGATCAAATCTTGCGTATCAGATCCAATAAATATTTGTTGCTACGAATCAATGTTGCCCTCATTACGAGTGTCCAATTTTATAAACCTAGATACTCTCGTGTTGCTTCGGTTGGAAGTGAAATTATCATATGTTTGATTGAAAAGATGGAAATAAAAAAGTGGTTCCTGCATGCGGTTACTGTTTGACTGCTGATCATGTGCAAAACACATGACGGTTAATAGGTTATCAGACTACTAGTCATGTGAAGAAAAAACGGTGAAATACATGACGGTTAGTAGGTTTTTTGACTACTAGTCATGTGAAGAAAAAATGGTGAAACACATGACGGCTAGTAGGTGTTTAGACTACTAGTCATGTGAAAAGAAACAGTGATACGTAGTCGATGTTGCCCGTGTCTACTATTGTTCAAATTTTCCGTACTAGATCCAATAAATATTTGTTACGACGAATCAATGTCGCTCTCACTATAAGTGTTCAATTTTATAAACCTTGATACTCGTGTTGCTTCGGTTGGAAGTAAAATTATCATTTTTGATTGATAAGATGGAAATAAACTAGTTGTTCATGCAACCTGTTATTGTATGACTGCAAAGCATGTGAAAAACACATGACGGTTAGTAGGTTATTAGACTACTAGTCATGTGAAGAAAAGATGGTGCAACACATGATGGTTAGTAGGTTTTTAGACTATTAGTTATGTGAAGAAATGTGGTAAAACACATGACGGATAGTAGGTTTTTAGAGTACTAGTAATCGAAAGAAAAGGTGGTGAAACACATGACGGTTAGTACGTGTTTAGACTACTAGTCATATGAAAAGAAATACTGATACCTAGTTGATAAAAAGACTACTTATCACTAAGTGATAAGAACTCTGAAAGGGTGCATTTGGGATAACGAAATCGAAAAAATAGTGTTTTTAGTGGGTGTTATTCGGATTAAGGTCTACGCAAAAGGACAAAACGTGTTTGTTGGTTCGAATCGATGTTGCCTGTGTACTATGGATCAAATCTTGCATATTAGATCAAATAAATATTTGTTGCCACGAATCAATATTGCTCTCACTACAAGTGTCCAATTTTATAAACCTAGATACTCTTGTGTTGCTTCGGTTGGAAGGGAAATTATCATGTTTGATTGATAAGATGGAAATAATAAAGTTGTTCCTGCATTCGGTTATTGATTGACTGCTGGCCATGTGCAAAATACATGATGGTTAATAGTTTATCAGACTACTAGTCATGAAAAGAAAAAATGGTGAAATACATGACGGTAAGTAGGTTTTTAGACTACTAATCATGTGAAGAAAAGGTGGTGAAACACATGACGGCTAGTAGGTGTTTGGACTACTAGTCATGTGAAAAGAAATAGTGATACCTAGTCGCAGTTGCCCGTGTCTACTGTGTTTCAAATTTTATGCACTAGATCAAATAAATATTTGTTACCATGAATCAATGTCGCTCTCACTACAAGTGTTCAATTTTATAAACCTTGATACTCTCGTGTTGCTTCGGTTGGAAATAAAATTATCATTTTTTGTTGATAAGATGGATATGGACAAGTGGTTCATGCGTCCTATTATTGTATGACTACTTAGCATATGAAAAACAGATGACGGTTTGTAGGTTGTTAGACTACTAGTCATGTGAAGAAAATATGGTGGAACACATGACGGTTAGTAGATTATTAGAGTACTAGTCATGGGAAGAAAAGGTGGTGGAACACATGAGGGATAGTAGGTTTTTAGAGTACTAGTCATGGGAAGAAAAGGTGGTGAAACACATGGCGGTTTGTATGTGTTTAGACTACTAGTCATGTGAAAAGAAATAGTGATACCTTGTTGATGTAAAGACTACTGATCACTAAGTGAGAAGAACTCTGAAAGTGTGCTTTTAGGATAACGAAATTGGAAAAATAGTGGTTTCAGTGGGTGTCATTCGGATTAAGGTCTACGCAAAAGGACAAAACGTGTTTGTTGGCTCGAATCGATGTTGCCTGTGTACTATGGATCAAATCTTGCGTATTAGATCCAATAAATATTTGTTGCCACGAATCAATGTTGCTCTCACTACAAGTGTTCAATTTTATAAACCTAGATACTCGTGTTGCATTGGTTGGAATTGAAATTATCATGTTTGATTGATAAGATGGAAATAAAAAAGCGGTTCATGCATCTGTTTATTGTTTGACTACTTACCATGTGCAAAACACATGACGGTTAGTAGGTTATTAGACTATTAATCATGTGAAGAAAAGATGGTGCAACACATGACGGTTTTAGACTACGCATGACGGTTAGTAGGTGTTTGGACTACAAGTCATGTGAAGAAAAGGTGGTGAAACAAATGACGGCTAGTAGGTGTTTAGACTACTAGTCATGGGACGAGATGGTGGTGAAACACATGGCAATTAGTACATGTTTAGACTATTAGTCATGTGAAAAGAAATAGTGGTACCTTGTTGATGTAAAAACTACTGATCGCTAAGTGATAAGAACTCTGAAAGTGTGCATTTGGGATAACGAAATCGGAAAAATAGTGGTTTCAGTGGGTGTCATTCGGATTAAGGTCTACGCAAAAGGACAAAACGTGTTTGCTGGCTCGAATCGATGTTGCCTGTCTATTATGGATCAAATCTTGCGTATTAGATCCAATATAAATATTTGTTGCCACGAATCAATGTTGCTCTCTCTACAAGTGTTCAATTTTATAAACCTAGATACTCGTGTTGGTTCGGTTGGAACTGAAATAATCATGTTTGATTCATAAGTTGGAAATAAAAAAGTGGTTTTGTATCCGGTTATTGTTTGACTGCTGACCATGTGCAAAACACGTGACGGTTAGTAGGTTATCAGATTATTAGTCATGTGAAGAAAATATGGTGAAATACATGACGGTTTGTAGGTTTTTAGACTAATAGTCATATGAAAAGAAATAGTGACACCTGGTCGATCTTGCCCGTGTCTACTATGGTTCAAATTTTAAGTACTAGATCCAATAAATATTTGTAACACAAATCAATGTCGCTCTCACTACAAGTGTTCAAGTTTATAAACCTTGACACTCTCGTGTTGTTTCGGTTGGAAGTAAAATTATCATTTTTTATTGATAAGATGGAAATAAACAAGTGGTTCATGAATCCTCTTGTTGTATGACTGCTGAGCATGAGAAAAACACATGACGAATAGTAGGTTATTAGACTATTAGTCATGTGAAGAAAAGATGGTGCAACACATGACGGTTAGTAGGTTTTAGACTACTAGTCATGTGAAGTAAGGTGGTGAAAAACATGACGGTTAGTAGATTTTTAGACTACTAGTCATGGGAAGAAAAGGTGGTGAAACACATGGCGGTTAGTACGTGTTTAAACTACTAGTCATGTGAAAAGAAATAGTGATACCTTGTTGATGTAAAGACTACTGCTCATTAATTGATAAGAACTCTAAAAGTGTGCATTTGAGATAACGAAATCGGAAAAATAGTGGTTTCAATGGGTGTCATTCGGATTAAGGTCTACGCAAAAGGACAAAACGTGTTTGTTGGTTCATATCGATGTTGCCTGTGTACTATGGATCAAATCTTGCGTATTAGATCCAATAAAAATTTGTTGCCACGAATCAATGTTGCTCTCATTACAAGTGTTCAATTTTATAAACCTAGATACTCTTGTGTTGCTTCGGTTGGAACTGAAATTATCATGTTTGATTGATAAGTTGGAAATAAAAAAGTTGTTCCTGCATCCGGTTATTATTAGACTGCTGACCATGAGCAAAACACATGACGGTTAGTAGGTTATTAGACTACTAGTCATGTGAAGAAAAGATGGTGAAATACATGACGGTTAGTAGATTTTTAGACTACTAATCATGCAAAGAAAAGGTGATGAAACATATGACGGCTAGTAGGTGTTTAGACTACTAGTCATGTGAAAAGAAATATTGATACCTAGTCGTTGTTGCCCGTGTCTACTATAATTCAAATTTTACGTACTAGATCCAATAAATATTTGTTACCACGAATCAATGTCGTTCTCACCACAAGTGTTCAATTTTATAAACCTTGATACTCTCGTGTTGCTTAGGTTTGAAATAAATATATTATTTTTGATTGATAAGATGGAAATGAACAAGTGGCTCATGCATCCTGTTATTGTATGACTGCTTAGCATGTGAATAACACATGACGGTTAGTAGGTTATTAGACTACTAGTCATGTGAAGAAAGGATGGTACAACACATGACGGTTAATAGGTTTTAGATTACTCGTCAGGAAGTAAGGTGGTGAAAAACATGATGGTTAGTAGATATTTAGACTACAAGTCATGGGAAGAAAAGGTGGTGAAACACATGGCGTTTAGTACATGTTTAGACTACAAGTCATGTGACAAGAAAAAGTGATACTTTCTTGTTGTAAAAACTACTGATCACTAAGTGATAAGAACTCTAAAAGTGTGCATTTGGGATAACGAAATCGGAAAAATAGCGGTTTCAGTGGGTGTCATTCGGATTAAGGTCTACGCAAAAGGACAAAACGTGTTAGTTGGCTAGAATCGATGTTGCCTGTGTACTATGGATCAGATCTTGCGTATTAGATCCAAAAAATATTTGATGGCACGAATCAATGTTGCTCTCAATACAAGTGTTCAATTTTATAAACCTAGATACTCTCGTGTTGCTTCGGTTGGAACTGAAATTATAATGTTTGATTGAAAAGTTGGAAATAAAAAAGTTGTTCCTGCATCCGGTTATTATTTGACTGCTGACCATGTGCAAAACACATGACGGTTAGTAGGTTATCAGACTACTAGTCATGTGAAGAAAAGATGGTGAAATACATGACGGTTAGTGGTTTTTAGACTACTAGTCATGTGAAAAAAAATAGTGATACCTAGTTGATGTTACCCGTGTCTGCTTTGGTTCAAATTTTACGTATTAGATCCAATAAATATTTGTTACCATGAATCAATGTCGCTCTCACTACAAGTGTTCGATTTTATAAACCTTGAAACTCTCGTGTTGTTTCGGTTGGAAGTAAAATTATTATTTTGATTGATAAGATGGAAATAAACAAGTGGGTCATGCATCCTGTTGTTTGGCTGTTGAGTATGAGAAAAACACATGACGGTTAGTAGGTTATTAGACTACTAGTCATGTGAAGAAAAGATGGTGCAACACATGACGGTTAGTAGGTTCAATGTCACAAATCTGGAAAGTTCCATGTTGCTTCGGTTGAAAATAAAAGGATCTTGTTGGTTGATGAGATAGAGGGAAATTAAGAGGCGCTTGTCACTTCCTAGGAGTGCATAACTACTGAGCAAGAGAAAAGCACATGGCGGTTTGTAGGTATTTAGACTACTAGTCATGTGAAATAAAAATAGTGAAAAACGTGACGGATAGTAGGTGTTTAGACTACTAGTCATGCGACCGAAGAAAGAAATATAGTGAAACACATGACGGTTAGTAGGTGCTAAGACTACTAGTCTTGTGAAGAGAAATCGAAGTAGGACGCGACGGTTAGTAGGTGTTTAGACTACTAGTCATGTGACAAAAGAAGAAAAAATAGTGGAACACATGACGGTTAGTTGGTGTTTGGACAACTAGTCATGTGAAGAGAAAATAGTGATTCCTAGTAGATGTAAAGACTACTGATCACTAAGTGATAAGAACTCTGAAAGTGTAAATTAGAGATAATGAAATCAATTATTGTCGGTTCAAATATGGATTAAATTGTGCGTAATAGATTCGAAACGTTCTTTTTGCTTCAAATCGATGTTCTCTTGGTCTATTACAGATCAAATCTTGCATTCAAGATCCAAAAAGTAATGGTTGTCTCGAATCGCTGCCACTCTAACTACATGAGTTGGTCAATGTCACAAATCTGGAAAGTTCCGTGTTGCTGCGGTTGAAAATAAAAGGATCTTGTTGGTTGATGATATAGATGGTAATTAAGAGGCGCTTGTCACTTCCTAGGAGTGCATAACTACTGAGCAAGAGAAAAGCACATGGCGGTTTGTAGGTATTTAGACTACTAGTCATGTGAAATAAAAATAGTGAAAAACATGACGGATAGTAGGTGTTTAGACTACTAGTGATGCGACCGAAGAAAGAAAAATAGTGAAAGACATGACGGTTAGTAGGTGCTAAGACTACTAGTCTTGTGAAGAGAAAACGAAGTAGGACGCGACGGTTAGTAGGTGTTTAGACTACTAGTCATGTGACAAAAGAAGAAAAAATAGTGGAACACATGACGGTTAGTTGGTGTTTGGACAACTAGTCATGTGAAGGGAAAATAGTGATTCCTTGCAGATGTAAAGACCACTGATCACTAAGTGTTAAGAACTCTGAAAGTGTAAATTAGAAATAATGAAATCGATTATTGTCGGTTCAAATATGGATTAAATTGTACGTAATAGATTGGAAACGTTCTTGTTGCCTCAAATCGATGTTGCCTAGGTCTATTTTGGAACAAATCTTACATACAAGATCGAATAAGTATTTGTTGCCTCAAATCGCTGCCGCTTTAACTACAAGGGTTGGTCAATGTTACAATTCTGGAAGTTGATTCGGTTGGAAATAAAAGGATCTTGTTGGTTGATGAGATAGAGGGAAATTATGAAGCGCATGTCAGTTCCTAGGATTGCATAACTAGTGACCGAGAGAAAAGCACATGGCGGTTAGTAGGTATTTAGACTACTAGTTATGTGAATTAAATATAGTGAAAAACGTGACGTATAATAGGTGTTTAGACTACCAGTCATGCGAGCGAAGAAAGAAAAATAGTGAAACACATGACGGTTAGTATTTGGTAAGACTACTGGTCTTGTGAAAAGAAAACGGTGAAAGACATGACGGTTAGTAGGTGTTTAGACTACTAGTCATGTGACGGAAGGAGAAAAAATTGGGGAACACATGACGGTTAGTTGGTGTTTGGACAACTAGTCATGTGAGGAGAAAATAGTGATTCCTAGTAGATGTAAAGACTACTGATCACTAAGTGATAAGAACTCTGAAAGTGTAAATTAGCGATAATGAAATCGATTATTGTCGGTTGAAATATGGATTAAATTGTACCTAATAGATTCGAAACGTTATTGTTGCCTAAAATCGATGTTGCCTAGGTCTATTACGGATCAAATCTTACATACAGGATCCAATAAGTATTGGTTGTCTCGAATCGCTGCCACTCTAACTACAAGAGTTGGTCAATGTAACAAATTTGGAAAGTTCCGCGTTGCTTCGGTTGAAAATAAAAGGATCTTGTTGGTTGATGAGATAGAGAGAAATTAAGAATCGCTTGTCAGTTTCGAGGAGTGCATAACTAGTGACCAAGAGAAAAGCACATGGCGGTTAGTAGGTATTTAGACTACTAGTCGTGTGAAATAAAAACACTGAAAAATGTGATGGATAGTAAGTGTTTAGACTACTAGTCATGCGACCGAAGAAAGACACTTGATGGTTAGTAGGTGTTAAGACTATTAGTCTTGAGAAGAGAAAACGGTGAAAGACATGACGGTTAGTAGGTGTTTAGACTACTAGTCATGTGACGGAAGAAGAAAGAATAGGGGAACACATGACGGTTAGTTGGTGGTTGGACAACTAGTCATGTGAAGAGAAAATAGTGATTCCTAGTAGATGTAAAGACTACTGATCACTAAGTGATAAGAACTCTGAAAGTGTAAATTAGAGATAATGAAACCAATTATTGTTGGTTCAAATATGGATTAAATTGAACGTAATAGATTCGAAACGTTCTTGTTGCCTCAAATCGATGTTCTCTTGGTCTATTACGGATCAAATCTTGCATTCAATATCCAAAAAGTAATGGTTGTCTCGAATCGCTGCCACTCTAACTACATGAGTTGGTCAATGTCACAAATCTGGAAAGTTCCGTGTTGCTTCGGTTGAAAATAAAAGGATCTTGTTGGTTGATGAGATAGATGGTAATTAAGAGGCGCTTGTCACTTCCTAGGAGTGCATAACTACTGAGCAAGAGAAAAGCACATGGCGGTTTGTAGGTATTTAGACTACTAGTCATGTGAAATAAAAATAGTGAAAAACGTGACGGATAGTAGGTGTTTAGACTACTAGTGATGCGACCGAAGAAAAAGAAAAATAGTGAAACACATGACGGTTAGTAGGTGCTAAGACTACTAGTCTTGTGAAGAGAAAACGAAGTAGGACGCGACGGTTAGTAGGTGTTTAGACTACTAGTCATGTGACAAAAGAAGAAAAAATTGTGGAACACATGAAGGTTAGTTGGTGTTTGGACAACTAGTCATGTGAAGAGAAAATAGTGATTCCTTGTCGATGTAAAGACCACTGATCACTAAGTGTTAAGAACTCTGAAAGTGTAAATTAGAAATAATGAAATCGATTATTGTCGGTTCAAATATGGATTAAATTGTACGTAATAGATTGGAAACGTTCTTGTTGCCTAAAATCGATGTTGCCTAGGTCTATTTCGGAACAAATCTTACATACAAGATCCAATAAGTATTTGTTGCCTCAAATCGCTGCCGCTTTAACTACAAGGGTTGGTCAATGTTACAAATCTGGAAGTTGATTCGGTTGGAAATAAAAGGATCTTGTTGGTTGATGAGATAGAGGAAAATTATGAAGCGCATGTCAGTTCCTAGGATTGCATAACTAGTGACCGAGAGAAAAGCACATGGCGGTTAGTAGGTATTTAGACTACTAGTTATGTGAATTAAATATAGTGAAAAACGTGACGTATAATAGGTGTTTAGACTACCAGTCATGCGATCGAAGAAAGAAAAATAGTGAAACACATGACGGTTAGTATGTGGTAAGACTGCTGGTCTTGTGAAAAGAAAACGGTGAAAGACATGACGGTTAGTAGGTGTTTAGACTACTAGTCATGTGACGGAAGAAGAAAAAATTGGGGAACACATGACGGTTAGTTGGTGTTTGGATAACTAGTCATGTGAGGAGAAAGTAGTGATTCCTAGTAGATGTAAAGACTACTGATCACTAAGTGATAAGAACTCTGAAAGTGTAAATTAGCGATAATGAAATCGATTATTGTTGGTTGAAATATGGATTAAATTGTACCTAATAGATTCGAAACGTTCTTGTTGCCTAAAATCGATGTTGCCTAAGTCTATTACGGATCAAATCTTACATACAGGATCCAATAAGTATTGGTTGTCTCGAATCGCTGCTGCTCCAACTACAAGAGTTGGTCAATGTTACAAATTTGGAAAGTTCGGCGTTGCTTCGGTTGAAAATAAAAGGATCTTGTTTGTTGATGAGATAGAGAGAAATTAAGAATCGCGTGTCAGTTCCGAGGAGTGCATAACTAGTGACCAAGAGAAAAGCACATTGCGGTTAGTAGGTATTTAGACTACTAGTCGTGTGAAATAAAAACAGTGAAAAACGTGATGGATAGTAGGTGTTTAGACTACTAGTCATGCGACCGAAGAAAGACACATGATGGTTAGTAGGTGTTAAGACTACTAATCTTGAGAAGAGATAACGGTGAAAGACATGACGGTTAGTAGGTGTTTAGACTACTAGTCATGTGACGAAAGAATAAAGAACAGGGGAACACATGACTGTTAGTTGGTGCTTGGACAACTAGTCATGTGAAGAGAAAATAGTGATTCCTAGTAGATGTAAAGACTTCTGATCACTAAGTGATAAGAACTCTGAAAGTGTAAATTAGAGATAATGAAATCAATTATTGTCGGTTCAAATATGGATTAAATTGTACGTAATAGATTCGAAACGTTCTTGTTGCCTCAAATCGATGTTCTCTTGGTCTATTACGGATCAAACCTTGCATTCAAGATCCAAAAAGTAATGGTTGTCTCGAATCGCTGCCACTCTAACTACATGAGTTGGTCAATGTCACAAATATGGAAAGTTCCGTGTTGCTTCGGTTGAAAATAAAAGGATCTTGTTGGTTGACGAGATAGAGGGAAATTAAGAGGCGCTTGTCATTTCCTAGGAGTGCATAACTAATGAGCAAGAGATAAGCACATGGCAGTTTGTAGGTATTTAGACTAGTAGTCATGTGAAATAAAAATAGTGAAAAACGTGACGGATAGTAGGTGTTTAGACTACTAGTCATGCGACCGAAGAAAGAAAAATAGTGAAACACATGACGGTTAGTGGGTGCTAAGACTACTAGTCTTGTGAAGAGAAAACGAAGTAGGACGCGACGGTTAGTAGGTGTTTAGACTACTACTCATGTGACAAAAGAAGAAAAAAAAATAGTGGAACACATGACGGATAGTTGGTGTTTGGACAACTAGTCATGTGAAGAGAAAATTGTGATTCCTCGTAGATATAAGGACTACTGATCACTAAGTGTTAAGAACTCTGAAAGTGTAAATTATAAATAGTGAAATCGATTATTGTCTGTTCAAATATGGATTAAATTGTATGTAATAGATTCGAAACGTTCTTGTTGCCTCAAATTGATGTTGCCTAGGTCTATTATGGAACAAATCTTACATACAAGATCTAATAAGTATTTGTTGCCTCACATCGCTGCCGCTTTAACTACAAGGGTTGGTCAATGTTACAAATCTTGAAGTTGATTCGGTTGGAAATGAAAGGATCTTGTTGGTTGATGAGATAGAGGGAAATTATGAAGCGCATGTCAGTTCCTAGGATTGCATATCTAGTGACCGAGAGAAAAGCACATGGCGGTTAGTAGGTATTTAGACTAGTAGTTATGTGAAATAAATATAGTGAAAAACGTGACGTATAGTAGTGTTTAGACTACTAGTCATGCGACCGAAGAAAGAAAAATACTGAAACACATGACGGTTAGTATGTGGTAAGACTACTGGTCTTGTGAAAAGAAAACGGTGAAAGACATGACGGTTAGTAGGTGTTTAGACTGCTAGTCATGTGACGGAAGAAGAAAAAATTGGGGAACACATGACGGTTAGTTGGTGTTTGGACAACTAGTCATGTGAGGAGAAAATAGTGATTCCTAGTAGATGTAAATACTACTGATCACTAAGTGATAAGAACTCTGAAAGTGTAAATTAGCGATAATGAAATCGATTATTGTCGGTTGAAATATGGATTAAATTGTACCTAATAGATTCGAAACGTTCTTGTTGCCTAAAATCGATGTTGCCTAGGTCTATTACGGATCAAATCTTACATACAGGATCCAATAAGTTTTGGTTGTCTCGAATCGCTGCTGCTCTAACTACAAGAGTTGGTCAATGTTACTAATTTGGAAAGTTCCGCGTTGCTTCGGTTGAAAATAAAAGGATCTTGTTGGTTGATGAGATAGAGAGAAATTAAGAATCGCTTGTCAGTTCCGAGGAGTGCATAACTAGTGACCAAGAGAAAAGCACATGGCGGTTAGTAGGTATTTAGACTACTAGTCGTGTGAAATAAAATCAGTGAAAAACGTGATGGATAGTAGGTGTTTAGACTACTAGTCATGCGACCGAAGAAAGACACATGATGGTTAGTAGGTGTTAAGACTACTAGTCTTGAGAAGAGAAAACGGTGAAAGACATGACGGTTAGTAGGATTTTAGACTACTAGTCATGTGACGGAAGAAGAAAGAACAGTGGAACACATGACGGTTAGTTGGTGCTTGAACAACTAGTCATGTGAAGAGAAAATAGTGATTCTTAGTAGATGTAAAGACTACTGATCACTAAGTGATAAGAACTCTGAAAGTGTAAATTAGAGATAATGAAATCAATTATTGTCGGTTCAAATATGGATTAAATTGTGCGTAATAGATTCGAAACGTTCTTATTGCCTCAAATCGATGTTGTCTTGGTCTATTACGGATCAAATCTTGCATTCAAGATCCAAAAAGTAATGGTTGTCTCGAATCGCTGCCACTCTAACTACAAGAGTTGGTCAATGTTACAAATCTAGAAAGTTCCGTGTTGCTTCGGTTGAAAATAAAAGGATCTTGTTGGTTGATGCGTTAGAGGGAAATTAAGAGGCGCTTGTCACTTCCTAGGAGTGCATAGCTACTGAGCAAGAGAAAAGCACATGGCGGTTTGTAGGTATTTAGACTACTAGTCATGTGAAATAAAAATAGTGAAAAACGTGACGGATAGTAGGTGTTTAGACTACTAGTCATGCGACCGAAGAAAGAAAAATAGTGAAACACATGACGGTTAGTAGGTGCTAAGACTACTAGTCTTGTGAAGAGAAAACGAAGTAGGACGCGACGGTTAGTAGGTGTTTAGACTACTAGTCATGTGACAAAAGAAGAAAAAATAGTGGAACACATGACGGTTAGTTGGTGTTTGGACAACTAGTCATGTGAAGAGAAAATAGTGATTCCTAGTAGATGTAAAGACTACTGATCACTAAGTGTTAAGAACTCTGAAAGTGTAAATTAGAAATAATGAAATCGATTATTGTCGGTTCAAATATGGATTAAATTGTACGTAATAGATTCGAAACGTTCTTGTTGCCTCAAATCGATGTTGCCTAGGTCTATTTTGGAACAAATCTTACATACAAGATCCAATAAGTATTTGTTGCCTCAAATCGCTGCCGCTTTAACTACAAGGGTTGGTCAATGTTACAAATCTGGAAGTTGATTCGGTTGGAAATAAAAGGATCTTGTTGGTTGATGAGATAGAGGGAAATTATGAAGCGCATGTCAGTTCCTAGGATTGCATAACTAGTGACCGAGAGAAAAGCACATGGCGGTTAGTAGGTATTTAGACTACTAGATATGTGAAATAAATATAGTGAAAAACGTGACGTATAGTAGGTGTTTAGACTACTAGTCATGCGACCGAAGAAAGAAAAATAGTGAAACACATGACGGTTAGTATGTGGTAAGACTACTGGTCTTGTGAAAAGAAAACGGTGAAAGACATGACGGTTAGTAGGTGTTTAGACTACTAGTCATGTGACGGAAGAAGAAAAAATTGGGGAACACATGACGGTTAGTTGGTGTTTGGACAACTAGTCATGTGAGGAGAAAATAGTGATTCCTAGTAGATGTAAAGACTACTGATCACTAAGTGATAAGAACTCTGAAAGTGTAAATTAGCGATAATGAAATCGATTGTTGTCGGTTGAAATATGGATTAAATTGTACCTAATAGATTCGAAACGTTCTTGTTGCCTAAAATCGATGTTGCCTAGGTCTATTACGGATCAAATCTTACATACAGGATCCAATAAGTATTGGTTGTCTCGAATCGCTGCTGCTCTAACTATAAGAGTTGGTCAATGTTACAAATCTGGAAAGTTTCGCGTTGCTTTGGTTGAAAATAAAAGGATCTTGTTGGTTGATGAGATAGAGAGAAATTAAGAATCGCTTGTCAGTTCCGAGGAGTGCATAACTAGTGACCAAGAGAAAAGCACATGGCGGTTAGTAGGTATTTAGACTACTAGTCGTGTGAAATAAAAACAGTGAAAAACGTGATGAATAGTAGGTGTTTAGACTACTAGTCATGCGACCGAAGAAAGACACATGATGGTTAGTAGGTGTTAAGACTACTAGTCTTGAGAAGAGAAAACGGTGAAAGACATGACGGTTAGTAGGTGTTTAGACTACTAGTCATGTGACGGAAGAAGAAAGAACAGGGGAACACATGACGGTTAGTTGGTGCTTGGACAACTAGTCATGTGAAAAGAAAATAGTGATTCCTAGTAGATGTAAAGACTACTGATCACTAAGTGATAAGAACTCTGAAAGTGTAAATTAGAGATAATGAAATCAATTATTGTCGGTTCAAATATGGATTAAATTGTACGTAATAGATTCGAAACGTTCTTATTGCCTCAAATCGATGTTCTCTTGGTCTATTACGGATCAAATCTTGCATTCAAGATCCAAAAAGTAATGGTTGTCTCGAATCGCTGCCACTCTAGCTACATGAGTTGGTCAATGTCACAAATCTGGAAAGTTCCGTGTTGCTTCGGTTGAAAATAAAAGGATCTTGTTGGTTGATGAGATAGAGGGAAATTAAGAGGCGCTTGTCACTTCCTAGGAGTGCATAACTACTGAGCAAGAGAAAAGCACATGGCGGTTTGTAGGTATTTAGACTACTAGTCATGTGAAATAAAAATAGTGAAAAACGTGACGGATAGTAGGTGTTTAGACTACTAGTGATGCGACCGAAGAAAGAAAAATAGTGAAACACATGACGGTTAGTAGGTGCTAAGACTACTAGTCTTGTGAAGAGAAAACGAAGTAGGACGCGACGGTTAGTAGGTGTTTAGACTACTAGTCATGTGACAAAAGAAGAAAAAATAGTGGAACACATGACGGTTAGTTGGTGTTTGGACAACTAGTCATGTGAAGAGAAAATAGTGATTCCTAGTAGATGTCAAGACTACTGATCACTAAGTGATAAGAACTCTGAAAGTGTAAATTAGCGATAATGAAATCGATTGTTGTCGGTTGAAATATGGATTAAATTGTACCTAATAGATTCGAAACGTTCTTGTTGCCTAAAATTGTTGTTGCCTAGGTCTATTACGGATCAAATCTTACATACAGGATCCAATAAGTATTGGTTGTCTCGAATCGCTGTTGCTCTAACTACAAGAGTTGGTTAATGTTACAAATTTGGAAAGTTCCGCGTTGCTTCGGTTGAAAATAAAAGGATCTTGTTGGTTGATGAGATAGAGAGAAATTAAGAATCGCTTGTCAGTTTCGAGGAGTGCATAACTAGTGACCAAGAGAAAAGCACATGACGGTTAGTAGGTATTTAGACTACTAGATATGTGAAATAAATATAGTGAAAAACGTGACGTATAGTAGGTGTTTAGACTATTAGTCATGCGACCGAAGAAAGAAAAATAGTGAAACACATGACGGTTAGTATGTGGTAAGACTACTGGTCTTGTGAAAAGAAAACGGTGAATGACATGACGGTTAGTAGGTGTTTAGACTACTAGTCATGTGACGGAAGAAGAAAAAATTGGGGAACACATGACGGTTAGTTGGTGTTTGGACAACTAGTCATGTGAGGAGAAAATAGTGATTCCTAGTAGATGTAAAGACTACTGATCACTAAGTGATAAGAACTCTGAAAGTGTAAATTAGCGATAATGAAATCGATTATTGTCGGTTGAAATATGGATTAAATTGTACCTAATAGATTCGAAACGTTCTTGTTGCCTAAAATCGATGTTGCGTAGGTCTATTACGGATCAAATCTTACATACAGGATCCAATAAGTATTGGTTGTCTCGAATCGCTGCTGCTCTAACTACAAGAGTTGGTCAATGTTACAAATTTGGAAAGTTCCGCGTTGCTTCGGTTGAAAATAAAAGGATCTTGTTGGTTGATGAGATAGAGAGAAATTAAGAATCGCTTGTCAGTTCCGAGGAGTGCATAACTAGTGACCAAGAGAAAAGCACATGGCGGTTAGTAGGTATTTAGACTACTAGTCGTGTGAAATAAAAACAGTGAAAAACGTGATGGATAGTAGGTGTTTAGACTATTAGTCATGTGACCGAAGAAAGACACATGATGGTTAGTAGGTGTTAAGACTACTAGTCTTGAGAAGAGAAAACGGTGAAAGACATGACGGATAGTAGGTGTTTAGACTACTAATCATGTGACGGAAGAAGAAATAATAGGGGAACCCATGACGGTTAGTTGGTGTTTAGACAACTAGTCATGTGAAGAGAAAATAGTAATTCTTAGTAGATGTAAAGACTACTGATCACTAAGTGATAAGAACTCTGAAAGTGTAAATTAGAGATAATGAAATCGATTATTGTCTGATCAAATATGGTTTAAATTGTACGTAATAGATTCGAAACGTTCTTGTTGCCTCATATCGACTTTGCCTAGGTCTATTATGGATCAACTCTTACGTAAAAGATCCAATAGGTATTTGTTGTCTTGATTCGCTTCCGCTCTAACTACAAGAGTTGGTCAATGTTACAAATCTAGAAAGTTCCGTGTTGCTTCGGTTGAAAATAAAAGGATCTTGTTGGTTGATGAGATAGAGGGAAATTAAGAAGCGCTTGTCAGTTCCTAGGAGTGTATAACTAGTGACCAAGAGAAAAGCATATGGCGGTTAGTAGGTATTTAGACTATTAGTCATGTGAAATAAAAATAGTGAAAAACGTGATGGATAGTAGGTGTTTAGACTATTAATCATGTGACCGAAGAAAGACACATGACGGTTAGTAGGTGTTAAGACTACTAGTCTTGTGAAGAGAAAACGGTGAAAGACATGACGGTTAGTAGGTGTTTAGACTACTAGTCATGTGACGGAAGAAGAAAAAATAGTGGAACACATGACGGTTAGTTGGTGTTTGGACAACTAGTCATGTGAAGAGAAAATAGTGATTCCTAGTAGATGTAAAGACTACTGATCACTAAGTGATAAGAACTCTGAAAGTGTAAATTAGAGATAATGAAATCGATTATTGTCGGTTCAAATATGGATTAAAGTGTACGTAATAGATTCGAAACGTTCTTGTTGCCTCAAATCGATGTTGCCTAGGTCTATTATGGATCAAATCTTACATACAAGATCCAATAAGTATTTGTTGCCTCGAATCGCTGCCGCTCTAACTACAAGAGTTGGTCAATGTTACAAATCTGGAAGTTGATTCGGTTGGAAATAAAAGGATCTTGTTGGTTGATGAGATAGAGGGAAATTAAGAAGCGCTTGTCACTTCCTAGAAATGCATAACTAGTGACCAAGAGAAAAGCACATGGCGGTTAGTAGGTATTTAGACTACTAGTCATGTGAAATAAAAATAGTGAAAAACGTGACGGATAGTAGGTGTTTAGACTACTAGTCATGCGACCGAAGAAAGAAAGATAGTGAAACACATGACGGTTAGTAGGTGTTAAGACTACTAGTCTTGTGAAGAGAAAATAGTGAAATACATGACGGTTAGTAGGTATTTAGACTACTAGTCATGTGACGGAAGAAGGTAAAATAGTGGAACACATGACGGTTAGTTGGTGTTTGGACAACTAGTCATGTGAAGAGTAAATAGTGATTCCTAGTAGATGTATAGACTACTGATCACTAAGCGATAAGAACTCCGAAAGAGAAAATTAGAGATAACGAAATCGATTATTGTCGGTTCAAATATGGATTAAAGTGTACGTAATTGTATCGAAACGTTCTTGTTGCCTCAAATCGATGTTGCCTAGGTCTGTTATGGATCAGATCTTACATACAAGATCCAATATGTATTTGTTGCCTCGAATCACTGCCGCCCTAACTTCAAGAGTCGGTCAATGTTACAAATCAGAAAAGTGTCATATTGCTTCGGTTGGAAATAAAAGGATATTGTTGGTTGATGAGATAGATGGAAATTGAAAAGCGCTTGCCACTTCCTATGAGTGCATAACTAGTGACCAAGAGAAAACACATGGCGGTTAGTAGGTATTTAGACTACTAGTCATGTGAAATAAAAATAGTGAAAAACGTGACGGATAGTAGGTGTTTAGACTACTAGTCATGCGACCGAAGAAAGAAAGATAGTGAAACACATGACGGTTAGTAGGTGTTAAGACTACTAGTCTTGTGAGGAGAAAATAGTGAAATACATGACGGTTAGTAGGTATTTAGACTACTAGTCATGTGACGGAAGAAGGTAAAATAGTGGAACACATGACGGTTAGTTGGTGTTTGGACAACTAGTCATGTGAAGAGAAAATAGTGATTCCTAGTAGATGTAAAGACTACTGATCACTAAGCGATAAGAACTCCGAAAGTGAAAATTAGAGATAATGAAATCGATTATTGTCGGTTCAAATATGGATTAAAGTGTACGTAATAGTATCGAAACGTTCTTGTTGCCTCAAATCGATGTTGCCTAGGTCTGTTATGGATCAAATCTTACATACAAGATCCAATATGTATTTGTTGCCTCGAATCACTGCCGCCCTAACTTCAAGAGTCGGTCAATGTTACAAATCTGAAAAGTTTCGTGTTGCTTCGGTTGGAAATAAAAGGATATTGTTGGTTGATGAGATAGATGGAAATTGAAAAGCGCTTGCCACTTCCTATGAGTGCATAACTAGTGACCAAGAGAAAACACATGGCGGTTAGTAGGTATTTAGACTACTAGTCATGTGAAATAAAAATAGTGAAAAACGTGACGGATAGTAGGTGTTTAGACTACTAGTCATGCGACCGAAGAAAGAAAGATAGTGAAACACATGACGGTTAGTAGGTGTTAAGACTACTAGTCTTGTGAAGAGAAAATAGTGAAATACATGACGGTTAGTAGGTATTTAGACTACTAGTCATGTGACGGAAGAAAAAAAAAATAGTGGAACATAGGTGTTTGGACTACTAGTCATGTGGAAAGAAAATAGTGATTCCTTGTAGATGTAAAGACTACTGATCACTATGTGATAAGAACTCCAAAAGTGTAAATTAGAGATAATGAAATCGATTGTTGTCGGTATATGGATTATAGTGTACGTAATAGATATGAAACGTTCTTGTTGCCTCAAATCGAAGTTGGCTAGGTCTATTATGCATCAAATCTTACATACAACATCCAGTAAGTATTTGTTGCCTTGAATCACTGCCGCTTTAACTACAAAAGTTGGTCAATGTTACAAATCTCGAAAGTTTCAATTTGCTTCGGTTGAAAATAAAGGATCTTGTTGGTTAATGAGATAGATGAAAATTAAAAAGCGCTTGCCACTTCCTAGGAGTGTATAACTAGTGACCAAGAGATAAACTCGTAGCGGTTAGTATGTATTTAGACTACAAGTCATTTGAAATAAAAATACTGAAAAACGTGACGGATAGTAGGTGTTTAGACTACTAGTCATGCGACCGAAGAAATATTTGTGAAACACATGACGGTTAGTAGTTGTTAAGACAACTAGTTTTATGAAGAGAAAATAGTGAAACACATGACGGATAGTAGGTGTTTAAACTACTAGTCATGCGACCAAGGAAAGAAAAAATAGTGAAACACATGACGGTTACTAGATGTTTAGACTACTAGGCATGTGATGGAAGAAGGAAAAATAGTTGAACACATGACGGTTAGTGGGTGTTTGGAGTATTAGTCATGTGAAGAGAAAATAGTGATTCTTAGTAGATGTAAAGACTACTGATCAATAAAGGATAAGAACTCCGACAGTGTGCATTAGGGATATTGATATCAATTTTGTCAGTTCAAATATGGATTAAAGTGTACGTAATTGATCCGGAATGTACTTTTTGCCTTAAATCGATGTTGCCAAGGTCTATTATGGATCAAATCTTACATACGAGATCCAATAAGTATTTGTTGCCTCTAATCATTGCCGTTTTAACTACAAGAGTTGGTCTATGTTATAAATCTGGAAAGTTTCGTGTTGCTTCGGTTGAAAATAAAAGGATCTTGTTGGTTGATGAGAGGGAAATAAAGAAACGCATGCCACTTTCTAGAAGTGCATGAGTAGTTACCAAGAGAAAAACACATGGCAGTAACTAGGTATTTAGACTGCTAGTCATGTGGAAAAAAATAGTGAAAAATGTGACGGATAGCAGAAGTTTTGACTACTAGTCATGCGACCGAAGAAAGAAAAAAAGTGAAACACATGACGGCTAGTAGCTGTTAAGACTACTAGTCTTGTGAAGAGAAAATAGTGAAACACATGACAGTTAGTAGATGTTTAGACTACTAGTCATGTTATGGAAGAAGGAAAAATAGTTGAACAAATGACGGTTAGTAGGCATTTGGACTACTAGTCATGTGAAGAGAAAATTATGATTCTTAGTAGAAGTAAAAACTACCGATCACAAAAGGATATAAACTTCGAAAGTGTGAATTAGAGATATTGAAATCGATTATTGTAAGTTGAAATATGGATTAGAGTGTACGTAATTGATCCACAACGTACTTGTTGCCTTAAATCGATGTTGCCAAGGTCTATTATGGATCAAATCTTACATACAAGATCCAATAAGTATTTGTTGCCTCGAATCACTGTCGCTCTAACTACCAGAGTTGGTAAATGTTACAAATCTTGAAAGTTTCGTGTTGATTCAGTTGGAAATAAAAGGATCTTGTTGGTTCATGAGATAGATGAAACTTAAGAAGCGCTGGCCACTTCCTAGGAGTGCATAACTAGTGACCTACAGAAAAACACAAAGCGGCTAATAGGTATTTAGACTGCTAGTCATCTGAAATAAAAATAGTGAAAAACGTGACGAATAGTGGGTGTTTAGACAAGTAGTCATGCGACCGAAGAATGAAAAATAGTGAAACACATGATGGTTAATAGGCATTAAGACTACTAGTCTTGTGCAGAGAAAATAGTGAAATACATGATGGTTAGTAGGTGTTTAGTTTACTAGTCATGTGACGGAAGAAGGAAAAATAGTGAAACACATGGCGGTTAGTTGGTGATTGGATAACTAGTCATGTGAAGAGAAAATAGTCGTTCCTAGTAGAAGTAAAGACTACTGATCACTAAGTGATAAGAACTCCGAAAGTGTAAGTTGGAGGTAAGAAAATCGATTATTGTCCTTTCAAATATGGATTAAAGTGTACAAAATAGATTCGAAACATTGTTGCCTCAAATCGATGTTGGCAGTGTCTATTATGGTTAACCTTTTTTTTATTTCAAGCTAATTTACCGGAAAAAAAAAGTATTTGTTGCCACAAATCACTGCCGCTCTAACTACAAGAGTTGGTCAATGTTAAAAATCTGGAAAGTTTCGTGTTGCTTTGGTTGCAAAATAAAAGGATATTGTTGGTTGATGAGATTGATGGAAATTAAGAAGCGCTTGTCAATTCCTAGGACTGCATAACTAGTGACAATGAGAAAAGCACATGGCGGTTAGTAGGTATTTAGACTACTAGTCTTCTGAAATAAAAATAGTGAAAAACGTGACTGATAGTAGGTGTTTAGACTATTATTCATGCAACCGAAAAAATAAAATAGTGAAAAACATGATGGTTAGTAGTTGTTAAGACTACTAGTACTGTGAAGATAAAATAGTGAAACGCATGACGGTTATTAGGTGTTTAGACTACTAGTCATGTGATGGAAGAAGAAAAAATAGTTGAAAGCATGACGGTTAGTAGGTGTTTGGACTACTAGTCATGTGAAGAGAAAGTAGTGATTCTTAGAAGATGTATAGACTACTGATCACTAAAGGATAAGATCTCCGAAAGTGTGCATTAGAGATATTAAAATCGATTATTGTCAGTTCAAATATGTATTAAAAGTGTACGTAATTGATCCACAACGTACTTATTGCCTCAAATCGATGTTGCCAAGGTCTATTATAGATCAAATCTTTCATACAAGATCCAATAAGTATTTGCTGCCTCTAATCATTGCTGCTTTAACTACAAAAGTGGGTCAATGTTCTAAATCTGGAAAGTTTAGTGTGGCTTCGAATGAAAATAAAAGGATCTTGTTGGTTGATGAGATGGAAATAAAGAAGCGCTTGCCATTTCCTAGGAGTGCATGACTAGTGACCTAGAGAAAAACACATGGTGGTTAGTACGTATTTAGACTACTAGTCAAGTGAAATAAAAAGAGGGAAAAACCTGACGGATAGTAGAAGTTTAGACTACTAGTCATGCGACCGAAGAAAGAAAAATAATGAAACACATGACAGTTAGTATGTGTTAAGACTACTTGTCTTGTGCAAAGAAAATAGTGCAATACATGACGGTTAGTACGTTTTTAGACTTCTAGTCATGTGACGAAAGAAGGAAAAATAGTGGAACACATGACGGTTAGTTGGTGTTTGGACAACTAGTCCTGTGAAAAGAAAATAGTGGTTCCTAGTAGATGTAAAGACCACTGATCACTAAGTGAAAAGAACTCCAAAAGTGTAAATTAGAGATAATGAAATCGATTATTGTCGGTTCAAATATGGATTAAAGTGTACGTAATAAATTCGAAACGTTCTTGTTGCCTCAAATCAATGTTGCCTAGGTCTATTATGGATCAAATCTTATATACAAGATCCAATAAGTATTTGTTGCCTCGAATCACTGCCGCTGTAACTACAAGAGTTGGTCAGTGTTACAAATCTGGAAAGTTTCGTGGTGCTTCGGTTGGAAATAAAAGGATCTTGTTGGTTGAAGTGATAGATGGAAATTAAGAAGCGCTTGCCATTCTTAAGAGTGCATAACTAGTAACAATGAGAAAAGCACATGGTGCTTAGTAGGTATTTAAATTACTAGTCATTTGAAATAAAAATAGTGAAAAATGTGACGGATAGTAGGATTTTAGACTACTACTCATGCGACCGAAAAAAGAAAAGTAGTGAAACACATGACGGTTAGTAGGTATTAAGACTTTTTAGTCTTGTGAAGAGAAAATAGTGAAACACGTGACGGTTAGTAGGTGTTTAAACTACTAGTCAAGTGATGGAAGAAGGAAAAATAGTTGAACACATGACGATTTGTAAGTGTTTGGACTACTAGTCAAGTGAAGAGAAAATAGTGACTCTTAGTAGATGTAAAGACTACTGATCAGTAAAGGATAAGAACTACGAAAGTGTGCATTACATATATTGAAATCGATTATTGTCAGTTCAAATATGGATTAAAGTGTTCGTAATTTATCCACAACGTACTTGTTGCCTAGAATCGATGTTGCCAAGGTCTTTTATAGATCAAATCTTGCATACAAGAACCAATAAGTATTTGTTGCCTCGAACCACTGTCGGTCTAACTACAGGAGTTGGTAAATGTTACAAATCTTGAAAGTTTCGTGTTGCTTCGATTGGAAATAAAAGGATCTTGTTGGTTGATGAGATAGATGAAACTTAAAAAGCGCTTGCCACTTCCTAGGAGTGCATAACTAGTGACAAAGAGAAAAACACAGCGGTTTGTAGGTATTTAGACTACTAGTCATGTGAAATAAAAATAATGAAAAACGTGACGGATAGTAGATGTTTAGACAACTACTCATGCGACTGAAGAAAGAAAATTATTGAAACACCTGACGGTTAGTAGGTGTTAAGACTACTAGTCTTATGAAGAGAAAATAGTGAAATACATGATTGTTAGTAGGTGTTTAGTTTACTAGTCATGTGATGGAAGAAGGAAAAATAGTGGAACACATGACGGTTAGTTGGTGTTTGGGTAAATAGTCATGTGAAGAGAAAATAGTGATTCCTAGTAAATGTAAAGACTACTGATCACTAAGTGAAAAGAACTCCGAATGTGTAAATTAGAGAAAATCGATTATTGTCGGTTCAAATATGGATTAAAGTGTACGTAACAGAATCGAAACGTTCTTGTTGCCTTAAATCCATGTTGGCAAAGTCTATTATGGATTAAATCATACATACAAGATCCAATATTTATTTGTTGCCTGTAATCATTGCCGCTCTAACTACAAGAGTTGGTCAAGGTCTTAAATCTGAAAAGTTATGTGTTGCTTCGGTTCGAAATAAAAGGATCTTGGTTGTTGATGAGATGGAAATAAAGAAACGCTTGCCACTTCCCAGGAGTGCCTGACTAGTGACCAAGAGATAAACACATTGCGGTTAGTAGGTATTTAGACTACTAGTCATGTGAAATAACCATAGTGAAAAACGTTACGGATACTTGAAGATTAGATAACTAGTCATGTGACCGAAGAAAGAAAAATAGTGAAACCCAAGACGGTTAGTAGGTGTTAAGACTACTAGTCTTGTGAAGAGAAAATGGTGAAATACATTACGGTTTGTAGGTGTTTAGACTCTTTGTCATGTGACGCAAGAAGGAAAATTAGTGGAACACATGATGGTTAGTTGGTGTTTGAACAACTACTCTAGTGAAGAGAAAATAGTAATTCCTAGTCAATATAAAGACTACTGATCAGAACTCCAAAAATGTGCATTAGAGATAGTGAAATCGATTATTGTCGGTTCAAATATGGATTAAAGTGTACGTAATAGATTCGAAACGTTCTTGTTGCTTCAAATCAATGTTGCCTAGGTCTATTTTGGATCAAATCTTACATACAACATCCAATAAGTTATTGTTGCCTCGAATCACTACCGCTCTAACTACAAGAGTTGGTCAATGTTACAAATACAGAGTGTTTCGTGTTGCTTCGGTTGCAAAATAAAAGGATCTTGTTGGTTGACGAGATAGATGGAAATTAAGAAGCGCTAGCCACTTCCTAAGAATGCATAACTAGTGACCAAGAGAAAAGCACATGGCAGATAGTAGGTATTTAGACTACTAGTCATGTGAAAAAAAAAATTGTGAAAAACGTGACGAATAGTTGGTGTTTGGACTACTAGTCATGCGACCGAAGAAAAAAAAAATAGTGAAACACATGACGGTTAGTAGGAGTTTAGACTACTAGTCATGTGATGGAAGAAGGAAAAATAGTTGAACACATGACGGTTAGTAAGTGTTTGGACTACTAATCATGTGAAGAGAAAATAGTGATTCTTAGTAGATGTAAAGAATACTGATCACTAAAGGATAAGAACTCCGAAAGTGTGCATCAGAAATATGGAAATCGATTATTCTCAGTTCAAATATGGATTAAAGTGTGCATAATTGATCCACAGTGTACTTGTTGCCTCAAATCGATGTTGCCAAGGTCTATTATCGATCAAATCTTACATGCAAGATCCAATAAGTATATGTTGCCTCTAATTATTGCCGCTTTAACTACAAGATTTGGTCAATGTTATAAATCTGGAAAGTTTCGTGTTGCTAAGAATGAAAATAAAAGGATCTTGTTGGTTGATGAGATGGAAATAAAGAAGCGCTTGCCATTTCCTAGGAGTGCAAGACTAGTGACCAAGAGAGATGCACATGGCGGTTAGTAGGTATTTAGACTACTAGTCATGTGAAATAAAAATAGTGAAAAACGTGACAAATAGTAGAAGTTTAGACTACTAGTCATGCTACCGACGAAAGAAAAATAGTGAAACACATGACAGTTAGTAGGTGTTAAGACTGCTAGTCTTGTGAAGAGAAAATAGAGAAATACATGACGATTAAAAGGTGTTTAGACTACAAGTCATGTGACGGAAGAAGGAAAAATAATGGAACACATGACGGTTAGTTGGTGTTTGGACAACTAGTCATGTGAAGAGAAAATAGTGATTTCTAGTGCATGTAAAGACTACTGATCACTAAGTGTTAAGAACTCCGAAAGTGTAAACTAAAGATGTTGAAATCGATTATTGTCGGTTCAAATATGGATTAAAGTGTACGTAATAGATTTGAAACGTTCTTGTTGCCTCAAATCGATGTTGGCTAGGTCTATTATGTATGAAAACATACATACAAGATCCAATAAGTATTTGTTGCCTTGAATCACTGCTGCTCTAACTACAAGAGTTGGTCAATGTAACAAATCTGGAAAGTTTCTTGTTGCTTCTGTTGGAAATAAAAGATCTTATTTGTTGATGAGATTGATGGAAATTAATAAGCGCTTGCCACTTCCAAGGAGTGCATAACTAGTGACCAAGAGCGGTTAGTAGGTATTTAGACTACTAGTCATGTGAAATAAAAATTATGAAAAACGTGACAGATAGTATTTGTTTTGACTACTAGTCATGCAACCGAATAAAGAAAAATAGTGAAACACATGACAGTTAGTAGGTGTTAAGACTACTAGTCTTGTGAAGAGAAAATAGTGAAATACATGACGATTAAAAGGTGTTTAAACTACAAGACATGTGACGGAAGCAGGAAAAATAATGGAACACATGACGGTTAGTTGGTGTTTGGACAACTAGTCTTGTGAAGAGAAAATAGTGATTTCTAGTGCATGTAAAGACTACTGAACACTAAGTGATAAGAACTCCGAATGTGTAAATTAGAGATGTTGAAATCGATTATTTTCGGTTCAAATATCGATTAAAGTGTACGTAATTGATCCACAACGTACTTGTTGCCTCAAATCGATGTTTCCAAGATCTATTATGGATCAAATCTTACATAGAAGATCGAATAAGTATTTATTGCCGCGAATCACTGTCGCTCTAACTACAAGAGTTGGTCAATGTTACAAATCTGAAAAGTTTCGTGTTGCTTCGGTTTGAAATAAAAGGATCTTGTTGGTTGATGAGATAGATGAAACGTAAGAAGCACTTGCCACTTCCTAGGAGTGCATAACTAGTGACCAAGGGAAAAACACATAGCGGTTAGTAGGTATTTAGACTACTAGTCATGTGAAATAGAAATAGTGAAAAACTTGACGGATAGTAGGTGTTTAGACTACTAGTCATGCAACCGAAGAAAGAAAAATAGTGAAACACATGACGGTTAGTAAGTGTTAAGACTACTAGTCTTTTTTGGGTAAATTAGCTTGAAATTAAAAAAAGTTAACCGAATGTACAGCCTACAAGGGGCATACCCCAGGAGAAAAAGAAAAGGAAAAAAAAAAGATTGAAAAAATTGCGATAACCCATGCACAACCTGCATGGAGAGTGGGGTAAAATAAATAAAATTACAAAAGTGCCATGTGTGTAGTGATCATACCCCCGTTGCACTATCCATCTAAACGGAACGATAGTACAACAGTATATAATATGAAGTGATATGAACAGAAATAACATGAAATTGAACTACTACCTGGCACATCCCGCCAGGCTAGGAAATAAAATAAATAGTCACGGCCAGAGATGACCAAAAAGATAACGAACACTGAGGACTAGTAGCAACATAGCAAATGGCATCAAGGTAAGCTGAACAGTTACTACAGAGGAACAAGGCACCAAGAAGAGGCCCGAACCAGAGATGTCGGCATCTGACAGGGGGCCCCACCCTGCACACCACGCCCATTCCATCTGGCCTAATACTCTCTCATCCAAGCCTTAGGCTCCCCGGAAACAACCTGCTCTCAGCCAACTACCAATCACCACTGTCTCCAGAGAAGGGATAAGCTAACCAAGATACTACTACTCCAATCAAACCCAGAGAACACGCATAATACCCACTTCTAAAAGAACAGCTACTACAGAGGGACTAGAAACCAAGAAGAGACTCAAACTGGAGATGACGACATTCGACAAGGCTACCCTCCCAAGTACCTAGCACACCACGCCCATTCCATCCAGACTACTCCACCCTCAACCTAATCCCCTAGGCTCGCTACAAACTAAAAGAGGAACAAAAAGAGGAACTACAAAATGTGGCCACTCGAACCGCAGGCGGACCAAGCTGCCCCTTTCGATCCGTGAACTACCACCAATCTAATCAATGACAGCCCGCGAAGCTATCCCTTTCAATCAGTGCACGACCACTAATCTAATCGAAGACAACCCCGGAAGCTACCTATTTCAATCAGAGCCCAACTACCGATCTAGTCAATGGTAGCCGTAAAGCTATCCCTTTCAATCAGTGCAAAACTCCAATCTAATCCATGATAGCCACGAACACAACCATACTTCGCATAAACACCAGGCTAATGAAGCAAAGAACCTAGGGATTTAGAGAAGCTCAACAAAGAGCTTGATAATAACCCATGGGCCCCAAATGGGCAAACACAGAGAATGGCCAACTCCACGGGTTAGGGTAAAATAGTTTAGGTTCTTGTTACAGAAATCCTAATTGATTTTGAAGGAACTGAATTCATGCTCACAATATAGCCGAAATGCAGCTGCCACTTTACTGAATGAATACTTTACCAAATCAGATCCGAAAACCTAGGTCAAGATTAACCCGATCTCAGTCCAAGCAGGTGACTGTCCATCAGGGATCTCGAAATGGATTTACAAGACTAAGGATTGATACCTGCCTTTAGAAGGTCCGACGATTTCCGATCAGAAATGAACTACCCATCAGACTTGAAACCCTCCGGCAAGAGTCCAAATCAGAACCCATGACAGCCCGAGAGCTTGAACAATGAAAACCCTTGCAAATTCAGAATCCACTGCTCGAGCAGGTCAGAAACACTCGGGAGATACAATTTCAGAAAATGGATGAGCTTGGGATGACACCCAACCCATCCAGCTTCGATTAGATAACAGGTTTCTCTACCGATGAAACCCATGGTTGATTGGAGCAGGGCAACGCCATACCTCGAGGTGCCGTCACCTTCCGACTGTGGTTTGTTGTAGGCCGATTCACCATGGGAAAGTGAAGAACAACGTAAGCAAATGGTGGGATGGATTGGAGATCCCCTATCGATGGTAACTCACTGGATATTGTGGAATCAGTCCACAGAGTGAATTGAGAAAATAGGATGATTCCAAGGTGAATCCATTAGTAGTTTGGTGGGTTTGATCGGGACATATGGATCATCCCTTTTCAAAATCTCTAGAGAGAAGGCAGAGCCCCTCGAGGGCGCCACCACTTCTTTATCTCCGACTACTAGTCTTGCGAAGAGAAAATAGTGAAATACATGATGGTTAGTAGGTGTTTAGTTTACTAGTCATGTGACGGAAGAATGAAAAATAGTGGAACACATGGCGATTAGTTGGTGTTTGGATAACTAGTCATGTGAAGAGAAAATAGAGATTCCTAGTAGATGTTAAAACTACTGATCACAAAGTGATAAGAACTCTCAAAGTGTAAATTAGAGATAATGAAATCGATTATTGTTGGCTTAACTTCGTCGTTTGTTATACTTCATGTTCGTTTGAAGGAAGAACGATGCTAGTTGTCATTTTGATTCCATAGAGTTTTGTGACGCTTATGTGTGGCACAGTTATCTTCTGTTCATAACATTTGATAGTGAAATTATGGACTTGCTAATTTATTTGACGAACCAATTTCGCATTCTGATGACATGCATGTCATGCAATCCCAATACCTCTTAGCAAAGTTTTGATTTGGTTTATTGAGCAATTCAGAAACAGCCGCAATGTTTTTTTTTGGGTAAATTAGCTTGAAATTAAAACAAGGTTAACCGAATATATAACCTACAAGGGGCATACCCCAGGAGGAAAAGAATAGAAAAAAAAGAAAATTGAAAAAAGTGCGATAACCCATGCACAACCCGCATGGAGAGTAGGGTAGAGTAAATAACATAACAAAAGTGCCTTGTGTGATGAGATCATATTCCCGTTGCACTATCCATTTAATCGGAAGGATAGTACAACGGGGTATGATATGAAGTAATACAATTAGGAATAACATGAAATGAACATGAAACTGAACTACTACTACCTGGCACATCCCGCCAGGCTAGGAAATCAAATAAATAGTAACGGCCAGAGATGACCAAATGAAAACCAACGCTGAGGACAAGTAGCAACATAGCAATATGGCATCAAGGGAAGCTGAACAGTTACTACAGGAACATGGCACCAAGAGAGGCTCGAACCAGAGATGTCGACATCCGACAGGGGGCCCCACCCTGCACACCACGCCCATTCCATCCGGCCTAATACTCCCTCATCCAAGTCTAAGGCTCGCAAGAAAACAACCTGCTCTCAGCCCACTACCAATCACTACAGCCCCCAGAGATGGGATAAGCAAACCAAGATACTAATACTCCAACCAACCCAGAGAACAAGCATAATACCCACTTCTAAAACAACAGCTACTACAGAGGGATAAGGAACCGAGAAGAGGCTCGAACTGGAGATGTCGACATCCGACAAGACTACCCTCCCAAGTACCTTGCACACCACGTCCATTCCATCCAGACTGCTCTACCCTCAACCTAATCCCCTAGGCTCGCTCAAATCTAAAAGAGGGACAGAAAGAAGAGCCACAAAACGTGACGACTCAAACCACAGGTGAACCAAGCTACCCCTTTCAATCAGTGCACTACCACCAATTTAATCAATGACAGCCAGCGAAGCTACCCCTTTCAATCAGTGCACAACCACCAATCTAATCAATGACAGCCCTGGACGCTACCTTTTTCAATCAGAGCCCAACCACCGATCTAGTCAATGGCAGCCGCAAAGCTACCCCTTTCAATCAGCGCAAGACCCCAATCTAATCAACAATAGCCTCGGTCACAACCATACTACGCACGACCACTGGGCTAAAAAAGCAAAGGATCTAGGGATTTAAAGAAGCTCAACAGAGAGCTTGAACAGCGAAACCAAAAATGGTTCCACAAATGTTGGTGTTTGCAGCACCTAGGTTGAAACCTCAAATACTAATAGTACACTGACCCAATAGTCCAGCAACAATTTGACATTAAAAGAGATAATCTAACTAGCTCATGGCCGGGTTCGCAAAAACCATAACCAGTTAATGTTCAATACCACTAAGCACAAACTTTCCTAATCATTGATTGAGATCTCGTATGGAATACAAGATCCAAATTGCATTACCTTCAGCCGCTATCGCCGATTCTGTAACTGAGACTGCTGCAGAACGGAACAATTGCCGACAGCTCTTTGGGGTGGAATATCCGGCAGCACTTTGCCGACCATAATTACTGCGGTAGGTAGTGAAAACTCCGAAACCCACAACCTATACCTGAAAATCCCTCCTTTGCCGTAACTAGTCAAGGCCGAAATAGTAGCAGTCACCACCATTTCCGGCTAGTTTAGACATAGTAGCTTCGGCATCATCCGCCATCAACCGAAGGACGGACCCTGAGCGCCTGTGGTAGCTAACAGATCTGAACCCATGAACGCCGACAGCTCAGAAGGCAAATGGAGTTCGAGAGCAGATCGAAATTGTGAACAATGACCACGTTGATACACAATCTTGAATTCCCATCTCTGTGATTTATCAATTGTATATAGGTTCTTCGATCGTCGGCCGGAAAAGACCCATGAAAACCCACTTTAGTCTCTAACTTGGCTGGATTTATGACCGGCGAGCTTCCGCCTTCTGCCATGAACCACCGAGCAGCTCTGGCTCAGATCTGTTGGGTAAAGGTACCTACCGCCGGCGGCGATGGTTACCAGAGAGCACTTCGGTGCTAGTTCTTGAGAGGACCCAACCGGAAAGTGGCTCACCGATCTGGAATGGAATCCCCCGTTGATGGATTTAAGGCTGATTTGAACCATGAATTGGTAACTAGATTACAAAGAGCTCAGATTATAAAGCCCTGGATGCCCGTGAGATGAGCCGACTAAAGCTATTCCAAACGAATCCCACACCAACGAGCTGAGAGAAAATCTTCGAGTTTGTAATCACCGTACAGTGGCGTATGGTGGGTTTGATCTGGGAAAACCCCTTTCTCTCTCTAACTCTAGAGAGAAGGCAGAGCCCCCTCGAGGGGTTGCCGTTTCTCACAGCCGCAATGTTACAAAAGTCATTCTCTATGATTACCATTGAACGAGCATGACATTTGTGTTGTGCATGAAGGATTTCACCTAGACTATAGTAAAAAATAACTGACTACACAGCAAGCTAAAATACGTATGCTGCAGATGGTACATCTAAACAAATCAGCAAGATCTTTTTCTTCATTTTTTTCCCTGGAAAGTAAATTTTGTTTGAACGGTGAAAAAGAATTTTATTTATCTTTGAACAAGATACAAAGACTAACAAGACTAGGAGAACAACATCATATCCCTAAGAACAATCATATGCCCTTGTCCGAGATCCAATCCGTTGATTGGCAAGATGCCAACCAAAGAAAACCCATGGGTTCTTCCAAGCCAGCCCCGTTTTGTCTCCATGTACCCATCCAGCCCCACCTAATGTCAAACTCTACCCATCTAAGCCCTGTTTTATGTAAGATACCTAAAATACCTCCAAATCCTCGCGCTCACCTGCGAACACGATGGGCGAGAGAGTAGGTGAGTACAACGAAGCAGCCCTAGAAAGAGCGCCATGACTGTATTCGCCACCTCGGCATGTGACAAATCGACGTGGACAAGGCGGTGGAGGTCAACAACGAGGGAGCAGTCGACGAATTGGTTGGCAGAGCTGAGGCAAAGGACAAGCTGCCACGGGTGAAGGCGGTGCTGGGCGGTGAGCGATGTGATGGAGGAAGGAGAGGGAGTAGAGGATGATGGTGGGGGCCAACTCAAGCTTGGACTCGGCGAGGCAGGACAGGGGCATGTGCTCGGCACCAATGGTGCTGGCCAGGCAGTCTTGCTCGAAGGCGGTGTCTTCGATGTAGTTTATGGTTACGACTGGGGGAGTGGCGGAGGTGCAGCGGCACTGTGGTGGGACTTGGAGGAGATTATTTTTTTCTTTTTTCCCTGTAGAGGTCTAGAAGTCCTGACGATCGAGGACCTCTCTAGGACTTCCATTGCGGTTTGTTTGATTGTTTTTATCATTGTAGCTGTTTGAATTTTATTCGTTGTGATTGGAAAATCACTGAGAGATATTCCAATCTTCTTCTTCATCTAGAATTGCGGTAATCCTTCATTTAACTTTTGAGAGAGAGAGAGAGAGAGAGAATTCACAACTAAAATCCACTTAAATTTGTAATAAAATGAGCTAAATTGTTTGTTTTCATATAATTTGTAATAAAATGAGCTAGAAATAGAATTCCTCCCCTCCTCGCATTGGAAAGATTCACACGCCCTAAAAACAGAACTCACCCCTCCGTTGAAAAGAATTCACATGCCCTAATAAACGTAATTCACCACTGTTGGATAGAATTCATACGCCCTAAAAACAGAATTTACCCCCTCTATTTGACAAAATTCACACACCGAAAAAATAAAATTCACACGCCAAAAAAATAAAATTCACCCCCTTTTTGGTCAGATTTCACACGCCCTAAAAGAATTCACTCTCTATTTGACAAAATTGGCACGCCCTAAAAATAGTTAATTCACACACTTTATTTGATAGAATTCACCCCCTGTTGGTCAGAGTCACACGCCCAGAGTTCACCCCACTGTACAAATATATGAAATGAAAAATAAGAAAATAAGAAAGAATTCATACCCCACTATACAAATATATCAAATAAAAAATAAGAAAATAATAAATGACAAGCCCCAAAACATAATTCACCCCTTCTAGTTGATAGAATTCACCTCTTCAAAACAATTCACACCCTCCGAAATGCAGAATTCGCACCCCTCAAAATGCAAAATTCACACATCACAACTCACTCCCCAAAATACACAATTCACAAACCAAAATGAAAATATTCACATCTCTCAAATACAGAATTGACCCGCTCTAAAATGAAAGAATTCACACCTCTTCTGAACAACTCACACCACCCAAAATAAAAGAATTCACAACCCCCAAATGCAGAATTTACACAGACTCTACACAATTCACATCCAAAAAATACACAATTCACTCTCAAAAACAAAAAATTGCACATAATTTTCTATTCAATATGGGTCTTGTTTTGTAGATCTCTTTGAGTAGATTCTAAAAATATAAATTTTACCAAAAAAAACTAATATATCGCAAAAAAAAGACCAAGAAGTGCTTATTTTGAGCAGTTTTTAATTGAACCATTCATTAAATCTAAGCTAAAAACTGCTCAGATCAAAGCCCTTTCCAGTTTTTTTTTTGCTAATTTCTCACAGGTACCCTTAAAATCCCGTTCTGATCACATTAAGCGGCTTGAATCATCAAAATTTGATCGGGAGCTATGAGGTGTTGTTTTAGGTATTTTTTTGGGTGTCCCTTGAACCGCCCCGTATATATATACTAGTGTTTGCCCGTGCCTAAAGGCACGATGCAACGTCAGATCTAATTAATGGCAATTGTGCAATTAATGTTGTTTGAGAGGAAGAGGAAGAGCCATAGGATTTATGAAGCAAATCAGTCGTTAGGATTTATAAAAAGATAAGATTTAAAAACCGTTCTCCCTTTTTATGTAGACTAGTGTAGACACCCTAATCTAGGCTTCCGAACAATCTTTAAGTTCCCCGATGATGAAATAAGGAAAATATACCTTCAAGGCTTGGATTGTTGCTCCTTTGCTACTCCTTCTCTAAACCTCAAGAAAACCCCTACCCAAACATGTAGGGTGACCTCCGGTTCAATTGCAAAGAGAAAAACGTGTTTGCTTGGTCAAAATTAACTTTTTTTCATGACACATTGATAGTAAAGTGGTCACATATTTTAATATATAAAACGGCTTTGAGTGAAACCAATTGGGTTAGAAAGAGGATTCATTGAGCTTTCCAACGCCTTGAAAAACGCCCAAATCCGAGTTCGGGAGTGTCCGGGGCGCCCCCGCGAAGTTTGGTGTGCTGTGTTGACACAAAATATCGCGCAGCTTTTCAAAGCATCGCACAGCATTTTAGAAACACAGCACGGAATTTTAAAAAAATTCAAGAAATCAATTCGCCGCATGAGATTTCAATACACCGCTCGGCGTTTTGAAATTTGAAACACTATGAAACACTATCAGGAGGAGCGTCTGAAAGATTTCCATGCAGATTGTTTTGAGCACATTTTTCTCCTTTAGGTGCACTCCAAGCATATTTTTGCCCATAAATACACCCCTACTCTTAGAGAAAAAGGACCCTTCTTGATTCTCTCTCTAGAACCTTTTACACCCATTATAATATACATCTCTTTCTCTCTCTACATCAACTCACAAGTTGGGCTATTACAAAATCAATCTCAAATTGAATTCTCTCTCTCTACACTCATTTGCTCACAAGTCTCCCAAAACTCAATCCAAATCAACCTCACATCCTTCAATTCTCATTCAAGCATTTCAAGTTCAAATCAACTTTCATTCCTCCATCTTCAAGCACATCTAATCTTCGATTAAAAGGCATAAACGAATTTCTTGGGCGAAACCACGTTTAGCTTTGAGGGGAGCCGATCGAGACCCTTCTTAGTCTTTCTATATTGAGTTTGGGTCTCAAACGAGCTTTATATTCAAAAAGCACAAAAAAACAATTTCTGCACTGGAATACCCTACATCGTGCGGCGTTTTAAAACACCGCACGACGGAGTGTATTACACCGTGCTTCATTTTATTTCTTGTACATACTCCTTATATTATTTTGTTTAGTTTGTTTATTACTTTTTTGTGCAGGTACATTCCAGAATCAAGTTTTTTTTTTTGGGTAAATTAGCTTGAAAATAAAAAGAGGCTAACCGAATATACAGCATACAAGAGGCATACCCCAGGAGGAGAAAAAGAAAAGAAAATAAAAGACAGAGAGCCTATGCCAAATGGCTACATAGGAGTAGTAGGAAATGAAAGATTTGTTTCCTATCCATCTAAAAGAGGGAAACAAAACAGAGAGCAAAAGGATTACACATTGTGCAACCTTATAACAAAGCCATGACAAGAGAAGAGTAAAATTGCGAATGATATTTGCAAAAGCGTATTCTATTTATACATCAACTTGAAGCATCCCGGACAGCCAGCTAGTAGCAGACCATTCGCAGCCACCACACAATCCATCTACAGACCAAAGTAGAGAACAGAAGAAGCAGCTGTGTGGTAAAGTAGAGCTGTTGAGCAGCTGGTCACTGCTACTCATTACAGCAACAAACAGCAGCAGCAGTAGTCTACAGCAACCATTACATACTAATGAACAACAGCCATAACAGAATAGGGTAGGTGAGCAACAGCTATGCAGCAGCATGCACTCGTAGCAGAAACAAATAGTAGGTCTAACGCAGAGATCCGAGAAGCTATAACAGAACAGCGGCCAAGTTAAAAGCAGTAACAAAACAGGCGCAGTAGATTCAGCAACACATCACAGATGGCAGCAGCTATCACAAGTGCAGCAGCACCATAAGTACTTGGCAGCAAGGCGTGTTAGCCTCAGAACTTAACAAAAGCAGAACTGAGCAGCCACACAAAACAGAAGCAGCACAGAACAGAACAGAACAGAACAGAAGCAGAACTGAGCAGTAGAGAGGATCTAAGGAAGGCCCCTTAGGAAAGCATTGACATTCCTAGGGACAACCCCCCAAGGATAGGTAAAACAAGTTGATGGCTACAAAACATGCAAACCAATTGAAAATGTCCACTTCTTAACCATTCAGTCCGTAGATACAACAAGAGACTAGCAGCAGAGAATATGAACCTGATATAATGCTAAACCAGCAACCAATCAGATTTTCCTTATTGCAGTCGAGGACAGACCCAAAACAGAAGTGGTTGGTCCATAATAGAGGTATAACAACCACCAATATCAGGATACTATAAAAGTAACATGCACAAAAGTAATAGGTGCATGATAGTAAAGCATGACAGCCTAACATATTTACACACATAGTTTTTTTTTGGTAAATTAGCTTGAAATTAAAAAAGGTTAACCGAATGTACAGCCTACAAGGGGCATACCCCAGGAGGAAAAGAAAAGGGAAAAAAGAAGATTGAAGAAAGTGCGATAATCCATGCATAACCCGCATAGAGAGTATGGTAGAGTAAGAAAATTACAAAAGTGCCAAGTGCATAGTGATCATACCCCCGTTGCACTATCCATCTAGACGGAAGGATAATACAATGGGGTATGATACGTAGAGTTACGAATAGTAAAACATGAAAGCGAACTATTGCATGGCACAACCCGCCAGGCTAGGCTATAAGATAAATAGACGCGATCGTAAATGACCAAATGGTTACCATCACTGAGAACTAGCAGCAACAAAGCAAATCGGCAATAAGAGGCTAAGCAGCTACTACAAAGGAACAAGGCATCAAGAAGAGGTTTGAATCAGAGATGACGACATCCGACAGGGGACCCCACCCTGCACACCATGCTCATTCCATCCGACCTAATACTCCCTCATCCAAGCCTAAGGCTTGCCAAATCAAACCACTCACAGCCAACTACCAACGACCACAGACTCCAAAGATGGGATAAGCAAACCAAGACAATAATACTCTAAGCAAACCCAAAAAACTAGCATAAAACCCACTTCTAAGGAACAACTACTACAGACGGACAGGCACCGAGAAGAGGCTCGAATTGGAGATGACGACATCCAACAAGGTTACCCTCCCAAGCACCCTGCACACCACGCCCATTCCATCCAGACTACTACACCCTCAACCTAATCCCCTAGGCTCGCTAAAACAAGAAGCGGGACAGCTCAAGAACCAAAAAGGCCACTCGAACCGCAAGTGAGACCAAGATGCCCCTTTCAATCAGAGCAACACCCCAATCTAATCAAAGACAACTCGCCAAGCTGCCCCTTTCAATCAAAGCATTATCCCAATCTAATCAAGACAATCACGAAAGCTATCCCTTTCAATTAGAGCCCAACCACAGATCTAGTCAAAGACAGCCATAGAAGCTATCCCTTTCAATCAGAGCTAGACCCAATCTAATCAACGATAACTGCGGCCACAACCATAATATGCAAGAGAACTAGGCTAATGAGCATAGATACTAGGCATGTAGAGCAGCTCGACAAAGAGCATGAACGAGGAACTAATTCTATCCAACTATGGAACTTAGTTGCAAAGATACTGCCAAACAAATTATCCCGATCTCAGTCCAATCAGATAACTATCCATCGAGTTTCATAATATGCAACTACAGTTTAAGGAATGGAAACCCTTTTACCCTTTGAACATCCAGCTCACAGTTTGGATCAAACTACACTTGTTGGTACAAGAGAATCAAGGATCGAAATCAAACTCAACCCAAGTCCCTAGAGTTTTCACCGCAAAAGTACAGCAAACTTTTCAAAGGATGAGAATACTTTACCTCTAATGGAGTTCCGAATAGAACCCTCAGTGAGGTGAAGTTCCGATTAGAAAGTTGTTCTCTCAAATCAGAATAAACCATTGCTGTTTGGAGTAAAACACCACCACAACGCAAGAACCCATCGCCCGTAATGACGAGTTGTAGTGCAGAACCCAAGGAATCTGCCGTAAATGATAATATCAAGTATCAATCAGGCCCTTAAACAGATTATTTAAGGGAAGATCTGCGTAGTAGAGTGAATCTCTCAAAGCCCCCTCAAAAAGTAGAGCCCACGAGTCCCAGTTGTTGAAAGATGCAAACGAAATAGAGAAAACAAATCTCGGAATCGGATTCAGAAATGAATCGGTGAGTTTTGTTCAGAATCAGATTTGTTCAAGAACCCACTTTGTTTGTGTTCAAGAACCCTTTGAGAACCCACTTCTAGCTGGTGATTTGTGGGAGCTGAGGTGTGAGAAACGGCGGCAGTCCCATATGCTCAAACCCAAACCCCAAAGCTAGGGGAACACACTTCCAGGTTTTGGCAGCTCTCAACCCATGAACAGTTGGGAGACTACAAACCGGTAAGAGGTTTGTGAGTGTTGAAATAGCTGAACAGAGCTTAAAATTACCTCCGGATCTGGCTGAATTTGAGAAATCTGATATGGGGAGGGCATTCTCTCTCTAGAATGGAGAGAGAAGCTCTCAACCCTCAATAGGGATGTCACTGCTGGAAAGTACAGTTGCCATTTACGCACAGTTGTTCCAATCTAACAACAATGGACTCAACTAAGCGTCATAGAATACAGCCACCATAGCAGCATGAGGCCTTGATATAAAATGCAGCTTTGAATTAACCAGATCAGAATTAAGCAGTAGGCATAGAATGTAGCTTTCATGTTTGTGAGCAAATCCAGAATCAAATTTCAAATAAAAAGTCATCTTTTTGATTTTATTAAATCTTTTAGCACTTTAAAAACTTTTAACATTGCTTTACATGATGAGATTATCAAAATGGTTCTGTAAATTATTTTTTTAGAGATTCGAGAAATATAAAAGACTATTTTGCTGAACTATGGTTTGTTTTGTCATGTAAAAGCGAACTGATTCTGGAATGCGTAGACAGGTACAGCACACGGTGTTTTGGTGACACTGTGCGATGTATCCGGTCTGTCACGCGGTGTTTCACTTGATATTGGTAGACTGCTGTAATGCTGTTATTTCATTTTCTGTACATTGCACATCCATTTCATACTGTACAGTTTGCACCACAAACAGGCCAATGTGTTATATTAAACTATATGTCCCTTTCCCGTACATGTTTTAATCAAGATTAAGTTTTTTAAATGATATTAAATCCCCCATTTAAAATGCGAAGTAGAGACCGGTTTTACCGGGCGAGCGGGGTGCTTTTCCAACAAAACCTTCCCCGTTCGTAACGTGGCTCCCAAACCCAAAAACTCAACATTTTCGCTAGACCAAAAGCCTTTCTTTTCAAATTCAGTTCTTGATTTCTCGGATCATCCATCTCAAAAATCCGGATGCGCGACTCTTCGAGCGCGCGTCGGGTGGGGAGCCCACAGTGGTGACTCTGCTGGGGACTTTGCATTAATCAAAATTTTGAAAATTAATATATAAATGAACAATCTTTCAAAAGTCTGTCAAAACAGTACTGGAACAATCTTACATCCGACCAATCCGAACTGGGACTTTTGCTATTGTTCGCTTGTGTAGTTTTCTCCAAAGTATTGATTAATAACTTAGAGAGCCAAGCTTGATAGGCATTTTTCGTGGGGGATTTAAAATCATTTGAAAATTTTAATTTTTGTTTTTTTACACTTTGCACCGCACAAGCCTCGCCAGTGTGTTTCGGCAATCTTGCCCGGTTTACCGCTGACAAGCTCTCCCGAGATGCCTTGCAACCCTCGACAATGATGAGCCATCGTGCTGTTCAACCATTGTCTTACAATACACTTGACCTGGGGAGTACATCTTGGCTCTAGTCCGAGGAATCCTTTTGAGACCAAAACCGGCCTTTACACTTGTACATAACCATAGAACCTTCCCAATTAGGACAGGAACCTATGGCTAGGACTTATGTGATATATCCTGCTTATGTGCATTTCTTTTCTGTACATGCATATTATTTATACATCATTGCACTCAACAGGTTAGAAGATAGGACTCCCTTCGAATTCTTTACCCAGTCGGTCTAGGAGGCCTTAAATCCATGGAGTTTGCGATACCTCTGATGTTCGCCGTGCCCGAACGGCCCCTCTGATCTGGATCTAGCCTTAGGATGTGCTTGTATCTAGGTTTCGGCAACCTTATTGCTTTGTCTCGGATTGTCAAGATAAGGAGATTGGCTCTGGTTCCGAAGCATTCGGAATTTAACCTACCTGACACGACCTACCCGGATTGTCGAAAGTCATCTGTGCCACATCTTAAGTGAGATTTGAACCACGGTAGGTCTTTAGGACGGTCTAGGAGACCTTAAATCCATGGAGTTTGAGATACCTCCGCTGTTCGCCGTGCCCAAACGGCCCCTCTGGTCTGGATCTAGCCTTAGGATGTGCTTGTATCTAGGTTTCGGCAACCTTATTGCTTTGTCTCGGATTGTCAAAATAAAGAGATTGGCTTTGGTTCCGAAGCATTCAGAATTTAACCTGTCTGACACGACTTACCCGTGGCTGCTGAAACCCTTGGTACAGTCATATCCTAAGTGAGATTTGAAGCTGAGGTAGGTCTAAAAACATAGACGACGCCGACGACATTGCATGGAGATGATTCTCGGGCAGAATTTGAGCCTCTTTTTTCCTTTACTGTCAGCTCTGAAACATTTGAAGGACTTCACCCAATTGGAACCGTCCGTCTCAAAGGTGGGTTCACAAAGAGAAGCTCAGTCACCGGTGGTGGGTCAAATGAATGAAATAGGGGAAATCAGGCAGGCAATGGTTGACCTAGAAGATCAACTCAGACAGTCAATTACGAACATAGATACTCAACTCAAGTCAGTCGTCGCCGATGTCCAAAAGAACATGATCATGATGTTCAAGTCAATGCAAAAAATCAGTGACCGCCAACCAGCCAAAACTACTCAGAATCCAGAATCATCGCTGGGTGGGGATGGGCCTGTCACTGACCCCCTAGTGGCAGAATTGATCGCTAAAATCAGCAAACTCGAGAAATCTATCCTCAAACAGAAAGAACGGGGAGGAGTCAAATAGACATGGATGGTTTAAGTCTATTTCCCAATGCAAAACTGTCTAAGAAGTTCATAGGGATGGACTTTGCCAAATTTGATGGGATTACTGATCCAAAGGCCCACCTACTAGGGTATGTTAGGTTCCTTTCCATGCGAGGGGTCGAAAAGGACGCCATGGCTCTACTATTCCATGAGTCACTTACTAGCTCGGCTCTACAATGGTTCCTTTCCTTCGCACCCTCGAAGAAAAAGACATGGGAGGACATTGGAATGGCATTTGTGTCCCAATACGACTTCAATGTTGAACAGAAAATGACTACCGAGAACACCAAAATGGGCTAAATTGAGAGTTTCGCTGACTATGTAAAAAGGTGGAGAGCCAAAGCTGCCCAAATGCACAATAAGCCAGACCTAAAAGAGCATAAACGTATCATCACTAAAAACCTGCCCAGTGCCTCTGCCCGCCTCTACATGGTTTTGTCGCAGTCATCTCCCGATTTTGAGACCTTCTACGATTCTAGATTAGCTGTTGAAGAAGAACTTAGGGATGGTACCCTCGAGCAGAAAGAACCCGCCTTAAAAGGCAAGGGACTCCATCTCGGTGATGGCAAAGTCTTTTTCGAAAACAGCAATACCTCCCACATCGGGAACTCCACAAATGCCAAACCCCTCGAAATAAACCAGATAGCTGATAAACCAACTCGCACCTTCACTCAACTCAGCACACCCCTATCCACACTCTATGAACAGCTCCTTAAAGCCGGTCTCATCAAGCCACTCCTTCCAACTGCCTTCTGCGTCTTTCACCAAATGCCTGGCCATGTTACCGATAAGTGTTACCGTCTCCGTTACAAAATTCAAGACCTTATCGATAGCGAAACCATCCTTTCGGCACCAAAGAAATCAAGCACCTTGTCAAACCACCATATTAACCACATCAACTCCAGATCCACTATATTTGACCCCACTCACTATATCATCCCTGCTCACCTACCCAAACCAATTGTACAGTCCCAATGAATCCAGTAATTCAGTATTGGAATTTGAACCAACAATGGAGCAAACAAAACTTAAAGAGTTGAGGAAAGTTGTGGAGGAAATAGGCCAAAAAATGGATACGCAAATGATCCAAATAAGGCCTTTAACACAAAAGATGGATAGTCTCCTCGCCTTATAGTCTCGGGTCCAAAGCAAAATGCTAAGGAAGATATGGATGAAGGGCATTCACCCCTAAAGATGAAGCTTTCCGAAATGTTCAAAGGCCTAGCCGAAGCAAGCGAGGCCTGCAATACAAGCAAAGATTCTGGTGCCACAATAAACCCTCAACTCAGTTGCAGAACCAAATCAAGGGCCTTTTTCCATTTCTCTGAACCACAATCCCTGGTTTATGAAAAGCTCCTCAAAGCTGGCCCTATCAAACCGCTCCCTCCTGCTCTTCTACCTTAAAAGCTCTCAGCATCCCATAACCTAGGCACCTTCTACATCTTTCATCAAATGTCCGGCCATAACACAAACAACTGCATCCGCCTTCACCATGCTATCCAAGATCTCATTGACAACAAGGTCATTAAAGGACCTCCTCAACCAAAGCCAGACCCTGTGCCCAAGCGCAATCCTTGCATCAGCACTGCCTTCTTCAACAAAGAAGAGTAAAATGTCAAGAGCCATGCAACTATCCGACTTTCCACGATTTTTGAAAATCTTTGGAGTTTCGAGTCAAGTTTTCATCCTTGTTGTGTCAGTATGCACTTCGAGTCTTTCATGCTTTCGCTTTCCCGTCTGTATGTTGTCAAATAAAAAAAAATCAAATTAGAGAGTCAGTTTTGTTATCTTGAACTACGTTATGACCTGATTCATTTACGGGCTACGTAGGCAGCCTCACCCTGAGGCCCGGTCACGAGCATTCGAGTCAGTCCCAAGATTCGGTCATAGTCTTTTGAGTCAACCCCTGCTGGTTCAGCTGCTGTCTTTCGAGTGTCGCGTATTTTTGTCAAAATCATCATAATAAACTCAGGTTTTTGTGATTATCCTCTGCCCAATTCGGAAATGTTTTCCGCCATCATTTGAGAATCATACTAATCACTTCAAAATACGAGATGATTTTTTATTGAACCGTCCCCCCATGCAAGAATAATTTCAAGGGACCACTCCCCGACGCCATTCTAATGAATAATGCCTTAACTCTGAAGGAAAAAAAAAAAAAGAGAAAAGAAGAAAAGCTCGCTCGGTCAAAATCTCAAAATCTGACCTAGGCAAAAGTTAGAGCATGCAAACAAAAGCCTCTCAATGAGTATCTAGGATTCAGTTGTTAGGTTGTGCAATCCAAAATGAAGAAAGGCCATCGTTTCTTTCATCCTACGCATAAAGATATATCTTTTGATAGCCTCTTTGAGCCACAATCAAATTCTTTGACAAAAAAAACCCAGCTAGCCAGTTATCCTCCGCATTGGGGTGAGATGAAAAATAAAAGTGCCAAACATATCGAGATTCAAAGCATCAAAAGGGTGAAAGTGCCAAACAATCAAGATTCAAAACATCAACATGATGAAAGTGTCAAACACACTGAAAGGCATTGAAAGCATAACAAAGCAAATGAAAAATGAAAAGAAGGCACATACAATTCAAAGATAGCTGCTAGCTTTGAAAATCCAAAAGAAAGTGAAATTTTTGAGTCTAACATCCTTCCTTTGTCAAGCCCAAACCATGGCCCACATTACAACCCAAAAAAAAAAGTCCTTTCGGATTGGGAAGCACAACTTGATAGCAAGAGTCCTAGGTGTTATGTTAATGGGCATCAATATATCGAGACATTGTGCGAAGCCCACATCAATCAAGGCAAAAATCCAAACGGGGACATGGGTCATCATTAGCAACTTGGTTCATGATAAAAACTCTTGTGTTTTGATCAATTGATGGAGTAAAACAAATTTCGAAGGAAAAAATCACAAAAACCTGGTTTGTCGTAAATTATGAGACATGAATCCTGTTTTCTTCAAAGAGTCAAACTTTCTGCCCAATCAGAGGCACTATTCGAAAGTCGCTTCATTTATAAACAGACTTTCCCTCCTTCATATATTGGAGTCAACATAGTCCTATTAAAATCCACTCCCTTTGCTAAAAGGTCGAACCAGTTGTCTTAGTCTTGTCAATCCTAAACTCGTGAAAGTCACCCTTGAGAAAGGCTCGTTAGGTTGGACTGCTCTTGGTCAACTGTTTGTCAAAACCATTACGACTGAGAGCCGTTACTCACTGGGGTACATCAGCTCAATGCTGTCTACCAGGGAAAGAAAATTCAAGACTCAAACCCTGGGCAAAGGCGTTTCCCTGCTCAGATCTGGTACGGAATCCAACCCAAATTTGAAGTTCTTGAGAATGCCGGTCCACTAGCCAAAGACAGTAAAGCAAATAGGATGCTCAGACACGTCCCCTTTTTTTCAAAGAATATCATCATCGTTGTCGTTCGGTGTCATAGGCGAATCTCGAATGATCGTCAATTCCAAGATCAATCCATGATCTTTTAAGCCTGTAGTTTCTCTCAAGCTATGGCATAACCGACTTAGAAGCCTTTTAGTCTCTCAAGCTGTGATTCGTCCTCTAGGATTGCACTTTGTCTCGCACTTTATCTTCTGGGACTTCACTCTGTCTAACACTTCGTCCTCTGGGACTGCACTCTATCTACACTTCTTCCTCTGGGAATACCCTTTGTCTCGCACTTTGTCCTCCGGGACTCGCACTTTATCTACACTTCATTCTCTGGGACTCACTTTTGTCATACTTGCATTGATTTTACATGCTCACATGACATGACACATCAACTTGCATCATCATTCATGTATTGTCTAAATTCAAACTATTTAATTTCAAGCCTCTTTTAAAATTTCAAGTTCTTTAAAATTCAAACTATTCAATTACAAGTCTCTTCCAAAATTCAAGTTTTTCAAAATTCAAAATCTTCAAGCTATTCAAATTCAAGTCTATTTCAAAATTCAAGTATCCTTCAAAATTCAAACTATTCAAATTCAAGCCCTGAGCTATTCAAATTCAAGTTTCTCTTAAAATTCAAGTCTCTTTCAAAATTCAAGCTATTCAAATTCAAATCTTTTCCAAAATTCAAGCTTTTCAATTCAAGTGTCTTTCAAAATTCAAGTTTTTCAAGTTCAAGCCACTTTCAAAAATTCAAGCTCTTCAAAATTCAAGCTATTCAAATTCAAATCTTTTTCAAAATTCAAGCTATTCAAATTCAAGCCTCGAGCTATTCAAATTCAAGTTTCTCTTAACATTCAAGTTATTCAAATTTAAGTCTCTTTCAAAATTCCAGCTATTCAATTCCAGTCTCTTTCAAAATTTAAGCTATTCAAATTCAAATCTTTTCCAAAATTCAAGCTTTTCATTTCAAGTGTCTTTCAAAATTCAAGTTCTTCAAGTTCAAGCCACTTTCAAAAATTCAAGCTCTTTAAAATTCAAGCTATTCAAATTCAAATCTTTTCCAAAATTCAAGTCTCTTTCAAAATTCAAATTCAAATTTTTTCCAAAATTCAAATCTCTTTCAAAATTCAAGCTATTCAAATTCAAGCTAAAGCTATTTCCAAAATTCAAGTCAAATTCAAGAAAATTCAAGCTTTTCAAAATTCAAGTCTCTTCGCCATCTAAGCATTAAAATCTGTCAAAATGACCATGACTTGGTCAAAAGGCACTTTTTCGTCCTCTGGGACTCATTGCATGTCTCCCGAGAACTCATCTCAATTTTAGTCCCCCGGGACTTGTCTCAAATTTTAAGTCCCCCGAGGAGTAGCCTCAGTTTTAGTCCCCCGAGGACTCGTCTAGATTTTAGTCCCCCACGGACTCGTATCAAGAAGTTTCATAGCACTCAAGCACTCAATCTTCTCAAGTTTACTATTTAATTTGTCATTTGGGACTTGTTTTGCTTGTATTGTCCTGATTGAGCTACGTTGGTCTGATCCCTACAATGGGGTACATAGGCAGCTCCATGAGCGCGACCGCATTTAATGCATTCTTGCATTTAACTTAAAGACTTTGGAGCGATGGATTGGGATGTCTAATCTTTAACGTCACTTATACCAAGCAATGGTACCTAAGTTCCGTTAAAGAGGGACTACTGCAAACACCCCAATCTGGGCCTCCGAACAATTTTTAAGTTCCCCGATGATGAAATAAGGAAAAATATACCTTCCAGGCTTGGATTGTTGCTCCTTTGCTACTCCTTCTCTAAACCTCAAGAAAACCCCTTCCCAAACATGTAGGGTGACCTCCATTTCAATTGCAAAGAGAAAAACTTGTTTGGTTGGTCAAAAATAACTTTTTTTCATAACACACTGATGGTAAAATGGTCACATATTTCAATATATAAAACGGCTTTGAGGCTTTCCAACGCTTCGAAAAACGCCCAAATCCGAGTTCGGGAGTGTCCGGGGCGCCCCCGCGAAGTTTGGTGTGCTGTGCTGACACACAATACCGCGCGGCGTTTCAAAGCGTCGTGCGGCATTTTAGAAATGCAACACGGCATTACAAAAAATTCAAGAAATCACTTTGCTGCACGGGATTTTAATACACCGCTCGGCCTTCTGAAATTTGAAACACTGTTAGGAGGAGCGTCTGACAGATTCCCTTGCAGATTGTTTTGAGCACGTTTTTCACATTTTTCGCCTTTGGGTGCACTCCAAGCATATTTTTGCCTATAAATACACCCCTCCTCTTAGAGAAAAAAGACCCCTCTTGATTATCTTTCTACAACCACTTACACCCATTACAATATACATCTCTTTCTCTCTCTACATCAACCCACAAGTTGGGCTATTACAAAATCAATCTCAAATTGATTTCTATCTCTCTACACTCATTTGCTCACAAGTCTTCCAAAACTCAATCCAAATCAACCTCACATCCTTCAATACCCATTCAAGCATTTCAAGTCCAAATCAACTTCCATTCCTCCATCTCCAAGCACATCCAAGTTTCGATCAAAAGGTATAAACAAATTTCTTGGGCTAAACCACGTTTAGCTTTGAGGGGAGCCGATCGAGGCCCTTCTCGGTCTTTCTATATTGAGTTTGGGTCTCAAACGAGCTTTATATTCAAAAAGCACAAAAAAACAATTTCTGCACTGGAATACGCTACACCGTGCGGCGTTTTAAAACACCGCACGGCGTAGTGTATAACACCGTGCTTCATTTTATTTCTTGTACATACTCCTTCTTATATTATTTGTTTAATCTGTTTATTACTTTTCTGTACGGGTACATTCCAGAATCAAGTTCCATGTTAAAAGTTATCTTTTTGACTTTATTAAATCTTTTAACACTTCAAAAAGCTTTTAACATTGCTTTACATGATGAGATGAACAAAATGGTTCCATAAATCATTTTTTTAGAGATTCGAGAAATATAAAAAACTGTTTTGCAGACCTATGGTTTGTTTTGTCATGTAAAAGCGAACTGATTCTGGAAGGTGTAGACATGTACACCGCACGGTGTTTTGGTGACACCGTGCGATGTATCCGGTCTGTCGCGCAGTGTTTCACTCGATATTGACGGACTGCCGTAATGCTGTTATTTCATTTTCTGTACATTGCTCATCCATTTCATAATGTACAGTTTTCCCTTTGGTTGTCCAAGTTCAGGTTCTGTGTCAGTCCAGTCAGTATATCCATTGGAAGGTGACCACTTGTGATGGCCAATACTCTTTTGATGCCACATTTATTTATGGGGCTAATTGCTATATAGAAAGACAACAGCTTTGGGCAGCCTTACAACTACTCTGTGTAGTTACCCCTTGGGTGGTATTGGGAGATTTCAATGCCATAAAATCGCCCACTGAAAAAGTTGGTGGAGATAGGACTTGGATGCCTTGGATGGAGGAATTCAACTCTTGCCTTCATTTAACAGAATTAGCAGACTTAAGGTATTCGGGTTGTCACTACACTTGGTCAAATAAACAACTGGGAGATGCCCACATTAGCACAAAGATTGATAGGGTTTTAGTCAATGAAAGTTGGATCACAGGTTTCTATTGGTCCAGTTCTCATTTTCTCAATCCTGGAATATCTGATCACTCATCTGCTGTTGTGTATTTGGCAGCTATTGCTACCCCTAAGAAAAGGCCTTTTCGGTTCTTTAATTTCCTGGCTGAGCATCCTAAGTTCTTAGAAACTGTCCAGCAGGTTTGGAGGAAGGTAATATTGGGTAATCCAATGTACTGTGTCTGTGAGAAACTGAAACAGCTACAAGGAAGCTTAAAACAATTGAACATTAATGAGTTTAGTGATTTGTCAACAAGGGTGGCTTCTCTTAAACAACAATTGGAAGCCATCCAACGAGAACTTGGTTCTCACCCTACTGACCCCTTCAAGCTGGCCATTGAACGAGATCTGTGTAAACAGTACCTTATTTTTGCTAGAGCGGAAGAAAGTTTTGCTAAGCAAAAGTCAAGAATTCAGTGGTTAAAGTTGGGGGATCAATGTACCTCTTTTTTCTTCAAAACCATTAGTAATTCCAGGAATAGGAACATAATTTCTAGCTTAGTGCTGGAGGATGGCTCTGTTACACAAGACATAAAGTTGGTGAAGCAAACCTTCATTAACTACTACACTAATTTGTTAGGTTCCAAACATCTGACCGATTACTCTGGGTCTGCCAGGGTAGACCAACTTATTGCTAGGAGACTCTCACCTTCTCAAAGCTTGGATATGGTGATTGAGGTGACAGATAAAAAGATCAAGGATATTTTCTGGTCTCTTAATCCTCAAAAAGCTCCTGGCCCAGATGGATACAATGCAGCCTTCTTCCAAAAGGCGTGGCCAGTGATTGGTCATGAGGTGACCTCAGCTGTTAAACTCTTCTTCAAATCTGGTCAGCTTCTGAAGGATGCTAATGCTACTTCTATAGCTTTAGTGCCCAAAGTCCCCAACCCCTCCAAGGTAGGGGACTACAGACCAATCTCATGTTGCAATGTAGTATATAAGTGTATTGCTAAAATTCTGGCCAGTAAAATCAAACCAGCCTTACCATTCCTTATAGATCCTACCCAATCGGGCTTTGTTCAGGGTAGGAGGATTGCTGATAACATAGTCCTTACTCAGGAATTAATGAGAGGCTACCATAAACAATCCCCATCCCCTAGGTGTGCCATGAAGGTGGATATTATGAAAGCTTATGACAATGTCAGATGGGATTTCCTCTGGGATGTTCTAGCCTCCATGAATTTCCATCCCAAGATGATACAATGGTTAAAAGCTTGCATTTCCACAGCAAATTACTCCTTGTGCTTCAATGGTGAAGCAATAGGGTACATTCCTGGACAGAAAGGTCTAAGACAAGGGGATCCCTTGTCTTCCTATCTATTTGTAATTGTAATGGAGGTCTTGACCTGCATTCTTAGGGAGAAGTCTCTTCTACCTGATTTTAAGTTCCATTGGAAATGTAGCTCCACCAAACTTGTCAAACTTTGCTTTGCGGATGATCTTATGATCTTCTGCAGAGGTGAAGTCAGCTTTGTTAACTACATTAAACAATCCTTGACTGAGTTTGAGGCCTTGTCTGGCCTTTCTCCAAGCCCTGCTAAGAGTGACATCTTCTTTTCTGGTGTTAATCTTACCATAAAATCTTCCATACTCAATATTTTGGGTTTTCGGGAAGGGTCTTTACCTGTTAGGTACTTGGGAGTACCTCTTATATCCACCAAGCTTAAACACACTGACTGTAAAGGTATTGTAGATAGGATTGTAACCAAAACCAAAGCATGGACCCATAGGTATCTGTCTTATGCTGGAAGGATACAATTGATAAAGTCAATACTTTTGTCAATGCAAACCTATTGGTCATCTCTCTTTATTATCCCCAAGAAGGTAATAAAGGAGATTGAATCAATCTTAGAGCTTTTTTCTGGTCTGGTCCTGAGCTTAAGAGGACTGGTGCCAAAGTATCTTGGGAACACCTATGTTCCCCTGTTAATGAAGGTGGGTTGGGTTTTAAATCTATGGAGATCTAGAATAAGGCAGCTGTGGCCAAACACATTTGGTTCCTTGTTTCGGGGGGGTGGGGGGTGGGGGGGTGTGGGAACAATCTATGTGGTGTCAATGGGTCAAGTCTTACTTACTCAAGGGTAGGAGTTTTTGGAGTGTAAAGATCCCAAATGACCCCTCGTGGGTTTGGAGGAAACTCCTTAATCTCAGACCACTCATCCAACCTCATATAAAGTACAACATTGGAGATGGCCATTTAACTTCTTTATGGTATGACAATTGGCACCCTTTTGGACCCCTTCTGCCTAGGTTTGGTCCTAGAATTATATATGACTCAGGATTTCCCAAGGATGCCACTGTGCAGACTATTATTAGAAACAACCAGTGGGCTTTCCCAGTGACTCAATCTCCTGATCTTAATGATGTAAGAACTGATCTCCAGGGTATCCCCATTAACTATGCCATTGGAGATAGGTGTTTTTGGACTCTCAACGCTTTTGGGAAGTTTACCATTTCCTCTCTTTGGAATCAGTTGAGAACACACTTTCCTGCTATCACTTGGCACAAAGTTGTATGGTTTTTAGGACACATCCCTAGGTGCAGTGTGATCTCTTGGATGGCCATTCTGAATAAGTTATCTACTGAGGATAGATTAGTCATGTTCGGCATGAAATCCTCCTCTGTTTGTAGTTTGTGTATGGGTGTAGAATCACACGATCATCTATTTTTTGAATGCCCTATGGCTACTCAGATTAGGGGAATGTTGTCCCCTAAGACCCCTTATATGGTAGGGATGGCTACTTGGTTCGATTGCCAAGTTAGTATTCACAGTGTATGTACACCAATTGTGGCTTGAGAGAAATCATAGGAAGTTTCAGAATCTTAGCTGCCCTCCTGGAGTGGTTGCTAACAAAATCTCAAATGAGGTTAGGTGTAGGTTGTTGTCCCTTTCCTTCAAGAGATCTTCTCATTTGAACATTCATGTTTGACTTGGATGTACTTATTAGATTGAGGGACACTACTTCTCATCTGCTTTTATTTGCAGGTCATGGCAGAAGGGGAATGCTCTCAAAGCTTCCCCTAGCTACATCGATTCTCACTTGGTGGTCATCACAATCATACGGCATAGTAAATCTGCTATTACTTCTACTTACACAGGTAGTTATCTTATCCTCTGGTGGGTTCTACATTTGATCTTGAGGAATCACTTGTAATGAGTGTATCGTCGTAAACAATTACTACATTCAGTGTCTACCTGTGAGAGTGTGATTGGGCCTCATCTATTTTTTTGCGAGTGGAGGTAATAACTAGTGGGGGCATTATGTGAGGATCAGTGGAGGGAGTAGGGAGGAATTATAGCCCTTAGTTTAGGAAAAAAGTAGAGGGGGAGGAGTGAGTTTTTTTGAGAGAGTGGTTGACAAGGACCACAAATTTCCTGGAATGTCTTGAGTCAATTTCTGGATGCTCTTTTTCACCTTTTGTGGCTGTTTTTGTTGTAGACGTGTAGCATACTTCAGTGCATTGAAGTGGTAAGTCCCAAGCACATATACAAGTGGCTCATTTCAGTTTGCATCTATTGCTCCTGTCCATTCTACCCAAGGGCAGCCCAAAAGAATTTCTTAAGTAGATTATATCTACCTGTTTTGCTGCATTATTATGCAACTGTTTTGTTTCTATTAACATAGTGTTATGTCAAGTTGTTAAAGTTGTTGACTGCTCATACTGCTACTGCTATTGTAAAGATGACTCCTACTATTTTGTAGTCAGTGGGATTTGGGTTTTATGCCTAACCATTAGGGGCTGTCGATGGGATCTCCCTTCGCAGAGGGGGACATCCTCTGCATAGTGTTTGTTTATCGTGTTTATTTTGCTACTACTGTTCCTACGGTTCCAGTTCTGAAATGGGTACTGTTTTCATATGGAGTATCATGATTACGCTGTAATCTACTACTGTTTTCTGCCACTGCTCTATTCTGTTCAGTCCAGCAACCGAATAGTTTTGTTGTTGCTGTGCTGCTGCGTTCAAAATGTCGTCCAACTGCTGCTGTTCTGATCAATGGTTGCTGTCTTATGCTGCTGTTTTCCAATTGCAACTGCAACTCCTCTATCATTTTATGCTGTAAACTGCTGTTGCTGTTTGCTTGTTTGCTGGCTGCTGCTTTAATGGCAGCCGATGGATGATGATATGCTGCATGTGTTGCTGCTGGTGGTTCCCTTATTTGTGGAGCCAAAAGCAGGAAGTCAGTGCTGTAATCTGCTGCTGCTGTTAGTTGCTGTTTGCTGCTCCAATGGCAGCGGATCAGCAGGTTGTTCCCGGTTGGGGAGCCCAAAGCAAGAGGTTAGTGCAACCAACTGAGAGTCATGCCACCATAGATCTCTTCTACCAAGCTGCTGCTGCTGCAAACAAGAGTTCTCTGTTGCTGCTCATGTCCTGGGGAAACCGATGTAATTGCTGCTCTGTCAAGTCTGAAGTCCGAAGTAGTGCCGTTTTGTTCAGTTATCCTATTTTGCTAATATCATTTTGGCATTGTTTTCCTTCCCTCTTGTTAGATGGATTGGAAACAACGCATTTCAATTACCCATTTAGCCTTTTGGCGTAAATAATTTTATTTACTCTTTTATTTTCTTTTTTCTTTTCCTCCTGGGGTATGCCCCTTGTAGGCTGTATATCCGTTTATCCTCTTTTTATTTCAAGCTATTTTACCAAAAAAAAAAAAAAGGTCATACTAAAAAGTACTGAGCATTGTTCAAGAAACAAGTTATTTGGTGGAAAACTCTTTGTGCTTGGTGGAGATTTTAGACAAATACTGCCCGTTGTTATCAAAGGTAGACAAATACTGCCCTGTTGGGATCATTGTTGTGTTTTGCATCTTACTTATGCGTCTTACAGCACAAGATATCCCTGTCAAACACGTGAAGAGTTACGTGATTTTGCACAGTGGATAAAATTAATCGGTGAAGGAAAAACACAAGGAACCTCACTTTCTAAAGGTCAAGAGCCTAATTGGATTCAAATTCCGGAAAGATTCCTCATAAGAAATGGTGAAAGAAGCTTACACATGTTAATTGGAAGCACCTACCTTGATTTCACTAATAAATATTAGGATATAGGGTCCTTACAAGAACGCGTCATTTTAGCCCCTAAGCATGATGATGTTGATGAAATCAATAATATTATGCTCTCAATGCTTCCGGGAGAAACGAGGATTTACAATAGTGTTGATAAGTTGTGTCCTACAGAGCATGATAGTAATGAACAAGACATGCATCCTCCTGAACTTTTGCATTCTTTGAACTTCCCCGACCCAAACCATTGCTTGAAATTGAAGGTTGGCACACCAATTATACTCCTCAGAAATGTCAACCTATCCTTGGGGTTATGTAATGGCACTCGCCTTATTGTTGTTAAGATGGGAAATCAGGTAATTGAAGCCAAAGTTATTACATGTTCCAGAGCTGTAGAAATAGTCCATCTTCACCGTGCTGTCTTATATCACCTTCTTCAACTCATTCACTGTTCACAATGAAAAGATGACAATTTCCTATCAAGTTGGCATTTTCTATGACAATAAATAAGAGTCAAGGGTAGACTTTGAAGAATGTTGGGCTTTTATCTTCCAAATTCATGTTTCTCTCATGGTCAGTTGTATGTAGCTCTGTCACGTGTCACCTCTCCATGGGGCTTGAAGATATTGATTGTTAATAAACCCGGTATGTCAAATGATGTCACCCAAAATATTGTGTACAACAAAATTTATAATAGGATACCCCAACCCCAGTAAACGCATCTACCACTTGCTTTTAGTTTTTTTTTGGGTAAAACAGTTGCTTTTTGTTGCAAGGACATTATCTATCAACTTTATCATTTCATGCATGATTGTTACCAGAAATTGTGTTTAATGTACACATGCTACCATTATATTTTTTCATAAATTAGCATTCAACTCGTTCTATGCACCGGCAAAACAAACATGCATGTGTTAATTGTGTACATTTTCCATACGATTAACCCATTCTAGCGTTGTGCTCGTACAATGCACAAAAATGGAAAAAACACATCGTGGACCTTTTTTTTTGCCCCGTGCATTGAATGGGCACAACACTAGAACAGATTAATCGTATGGATAATGTCCACGATTAACACATGCATGTTAGTCTTGCCTGAGCATAGAACGGGTTGAACTCTAATGGGACATACACTAATGTTTGAAATCTATCTAGAAAGAGAAATAGGAAACAAATGGCAAAATCGCCAAGTGGCTACATGGGACTAAAATAGGCCAAATGTTGAGTCCATATGACACGGAGAGCACTTGGTCAACCTGTGGGATCATTACAAAATGTTGCAACATGAACTCCTGCTACCAATCTAGACTACATACTTCAGCCACGGTATAGCCACCACAATGGATACTACATCCAAAACCAACGAGTTCACCTCAACATGTGGTTACCTTCACCATTTCACCATCACAGTGAATTGCATACTTGATTCAATCTTAAACTTCCTAAACGCCCGAACAAATTTGATGTCTGGCCAACCAGATTGCTTCGAATAATTGCACACTCAAGTTTAAGCACGAATTGCCGGGGCCAACCAGATTGCTTCGAATAATTGCACACTCAAGTTTAAGCACGAATTGCAGGGCTTGGAATAATAACAATACAACACCATGATGTGAAAAAATAGAACTGATGAAAATTCCAAGCGACATCCCCCCAAAATAGGATAATAGAGGATTGAGTCCAATATGATAAAATGAAAGCAAAACACCATCTGTACCATTGGAACACTACCAGATAGAGTGGTTGGAAAGAGAGAAAGCTCCTGAGGTACTTTGCTCTCCCCTCCAAACCTCATGACAAGAAGTGTAGAAGACAACCAGCCACATAAATATAGTAAACGCTAGCCAATTAATTAGTAGAGAACAAGAGCCCCTTTTGCGTTTTAGTTGCTGACCCCACAACTCCCTTGAAAACTCACAGCTCCCACTCTTCCTTATGTACATAATACATGAAACAAAATGCCCAACTAGGAACCAAACGCATACCATGTCAAATAGGATTATCAACTAAACCAAAATAACTGGACACAGTAATCCATATGCAGCTTTTGTGCTCACACACCAACTCCCTCAAGGCCTCATTACTCCCTCTCATCACATTTTCTCTAATCTGCATAGGCCGGGATCCCTAACTCCCTCGTCTTAAAACTCAAAATTCCCACTCTATATATTATCTCCTCTCCAAGAAACATGGGCTCAAACACTCAACTCACTGGGAAGCACACAGTTTAGTAGGTCCGCTCGCAAACCAAAAGTGCCCATATGGGCTATATAAGATCATGCTCATTGATGGCTTTGGTACAGTATAGTGGATAAGTTATTTACCTTCTTTCAAAATAGGAGTAATAGAGGTCACTACGTGCACCTAGCCAACTCACAACTATAGTACATGGCATGGCAGATTCGCAGTCCATAACACGGCTGAACATAGCCCACAAACAAGGAGTGATTTACCTTGGTAGCCTGCACAGACACACCACCAAATGCCAATCAGTTAGAGATACAATATCATACAAGCTGCCAGGCATGAACTAGATTACCATAGTGAGGCTCTAGGCAGTTTTGATAGTGATAAAAACCTACATCTCACCTCAGAAACGATTTTGTTTGCAATAACATTAGGAGTGCAGGACACATTTTGAAATTTCCTATAGTTTCTTTCTATCCAGATATGATGCACAAAGACTATGAAATCTAACTTAGAATGGTGGTAGCAAGGGATTTACCCTTCAAAGAAGACAGCAACATGATCCAATGAGACCAAGACCGAATGACCCAACCTCTAGGAAGTTTAGGGGAAAGAATACACCTAACCTATGTAGCCACAGGACAATCAAAGAAATTTGTTCATGACTTTCAACTCCCAAACATAGTATGCATGATGAAGATGACTTTATGTCAAAAAGAACAAGTCTATCATCCGTGGAAAGTCTGTTCAGTAAAGCAAGCCAAGTGATAACACTGCATATAGGAAAATGACCTGGGAACCAGACTACATGAGGCCAAGGAATGGCAGGGAAGTGAACTCTAAGACGATCCCAAAGTGATGAAATGGTGAATTGCCCCGTAGGATTGATGTAGAAACCCGTATTGAATCCAATTAATTTTAATGTTTATAAATGGAGAAATATGAAATAATTGTGTTTATGTGATTTTGGGCTAAAGCGTTAGAATTGATTGTGGAAGGATTCAATGTGTAATTAGCATATTTATGAGTATATATAGGAGGGTGGGAGAGTAGAGAATCATTTTCCCTCATCCCCCCTCCCGACTCTTCCTCTCTCTCTCTCGGCTCTCTCTCTCTCTTGCTCTCTCTCCAAATTTCACCAAAATAACTCAAAATCCACTCAATACAACCTTCAATCCTTCACCCTCTACGCGTAAGGTGGTCCGTACCACGTTGGTTTGAGCTCGGAGGAGTCGTATTTCGTTTGAATCAAGGTTTTCGGAAAGCTTGGGCTCGTATTTTCGTGGGTTTCGTTCTTCGGCCTCGAGGTAGGGATTCTACCTCTCAATATATGTGATAGAAGTGTTCTCCTTGCTTAAATCGTGCCTTTGGTTGTTGTTGTTGTTGTTGTTGTTGGAATTGCTGAAATCTGCAGAAAATCTGGACGAACACCCGTTTGTATCGATACTGAATTAGTCAGTATCTAATTCAGTATCGATACACGATTCTCTGGAACTCCCTTAGGTACTGTTGTATCGATACTGATTTAATCAGTATCGATACAATACTCTCTGGACCGTTTTTAGCCCCTGTTGTATAGATACTGAAATTCGCAGTATCCATACAACAGTAGCTTAGCCCAGCTATTGTTCTTTGCTTCAAGCTCCATTGTTTTGGCTCCCGATCATTTCTAACTTGTTCTAGACATCACCAAATCACTCCATAGTATTGTTAATCTTATTCCTTGAGTTCGTTGTGTGTCTTTTGCATCCCTTGTCCTTGTTCGATAAATTTTGATATCGATTAACGCATGAACTTCGCTTGAATTGAATTGAATTGAAATGACACCTTATGTGAGTACGAGATTCTTGGACATTTATCGACACAGCGATGCGCATTCGTGGCCCATCGACGGGTGGATGCCTGGCAGGGGATATCAGGGTCCCATAATTAGCCTGGCAGGAGCTAATGCTCATATTGAATATTCAAGGCCCAACCTTCTACAGGTGGGTGCTTGGCAGGGGATATCGGGGTCCCATAATTAGCCCGGCAGGAGCTTCGGCTCATGACACATGACGCGAAATGACATTGGACACAGGGAAAGTTGAAATGATTGAAGCTTGAGGCGTTTACCAGATTTCGTATCGAGTATATTGGATTGTTAAACCTTGGTTATTGCTTATCGTGTGGTCTATATCCCGTTCTTGCCCGGTGATCGTTCTTGCATTTCTCTTGCATATAATGTTAGCGTAGAATTTCCTACTGGGCTAGTGTAGCTCAAACCTATTATCATTTTCAGGTACCAACACAGGACAATAGCATGCATGCTCAGGGTGCTTGGATGTGATCTTTATTTTGAAAGTTAACATCGAAGAGTTACTTCGGCATCTTTGTAAATTTCTTTTGAAGATGTATTTGTAACTTTAATTGTAGATCTTTTGACTATGGAATATTGTAATTCTTAACCTTTGAATATTCAGTACTTGTGTTAATTTAGGCCTCGGAGCCAAAGGTGTAATATTTTGGGAATTCGACATTATTTTGGTTATCGTAAGGATTATGGCGAGGTTTATTTATGGAAATCATTTATATTTATGTTAGAAAAATCGAGGGCGTGACAATTGAGGGTCCAAAAACAGTTATCTACAAATAGTCTACTAGTGGCATTAAGAGAAGGAAGTGAATTCCTAGTTTCATTGAGTTTCCGAGTTTGAGTCACTAGGAAAGCCCACTGGTGGCGTAGGATAGCACCAACATTAGCATTACTAGGAAGGCCTGAGTTATACATAATTCGATTGCCAAACTTAGACACAAGAGAGCCCAGGGGGTGCTAATTGTCAAACCATAGTGAAGTGTAATGGCCATTTGGCCCATTCCCAATAATGTGCTTGATATGAGGATGGACCAAAGGTCTGAGATTGAGCAACTTCCTCCAAATCCAAGAAGGAACACTAGGGAGTTTAATGTGCCAAAAATTCCTACTTTTAAGGACATAGGACTTGACCCATTGACACCACATGGACTGCTCCCCACCAGAAATGAGGAACCAAAAATGCTTAGCTACTGCAGCTTTATTCCAAATTTCCATAGATTTAAAGCCTAAATCTCCTTCCTTATGAGGTGAACAAAGGTGTTCCCATGAGACTTTAGATCCAGGTTTGTTAAGATTAGATCCAGACCAAAAAATGGATCTAAGGATAAGACTCCACCTCTTTAATAACCTTTCTAGGAATGATGAACAACGAAGACCAGTATGTTTGCATGGAAACCGAACAAACTTTATTAATTGAATCCTACTAGAAGAGGATAGGTACCTTTTGGTCCAGGACTTGATTTTGACAATAATTCGATCCACCATGGTTTTACAGTCAGAGTGTTTGAGTATTGTGGATAGTAAGGGAACCCCTAAATACCTAACAGGCAGAGTGCCTTCCTTAAAACCAAGAATACTTAAAATTGAAGACTTGACTACCTGAGACACTCCGGAGAAAAATATGTTGCTCTTACCAGGGCTAGGTGAAAGACTTGATAAAGTTGGGAATCCCACCAAAGAGCTATGTATATGAGATATAGAGCCAACGTCTCCTTTGCAAAAGATCATGAGGTCATCAGCAAAGCAAAGATTAACGATATTCTTCAACTCACATATCCAAGGGAAATGAAAATCAAGAAGAAGAGTCTTCTCTTTGACTAATCTAATTAACTAAGCCAAGAATATCTCTCGAGATTTGATACTCCATTAATATTTAGGAGTGGAGACAGGGTGAGATTCTTAGGACACAATATTCACCAAGGGAAAATTATTCCTATTGATAGGAGCATAGAGTTTGCTTCTAAATTTCCAGATGAGATTAAAGATAAAACTCAATTGCAAAGATTTCTTGGGAGTCTCAATTATATAGGAGACTACTATAAAGAATTGGCACAGGATTCTGCACCCTTATATGATCGGCTTAAGAAGAATCCTCCCCCTTGGTCTGAACAGCATACTAGAGTTGTTCGAAAAATAAAATTGAAGGCTAAACAATTACCTTGCTTAGCAATAGCTAATCCAGAATGGAAGGAAATAGTGGAGACTGACGCATCCAATATTGGTTATGGTGGCATCTTGAAGCAACATAATGAAAATTCTAATAGAGAAGAATTAGTTAGATTTACTTCTGATTTGTTTAAAAATCCTCAAACCAATTATAGCACAGTGAAGAAAGAAATTCTTTCTATTATCAAATGTGTTAATAAATTTCAAGATGATTTACTCAATCAACATTTTTTACTTAGAGTTGATTGTAGTGCTGCCAAACAAGTTTTGAAACAGGATATTAAAAACCTTGCTTCAAAACAAAATTTTCCTAGATGGCAATCAAAATTATCTGCCTTTGACTTTAATATAGAATATATAAAGGGAGAAGATAATTCTCTTCCTGATTTTCTCACTCGTGAATTTTTGCAGGGATAATATGAACAATAATTTTGCTCAGCAAAGAACAAAATTTGAACAATGGTTGATATTGAGACAAAAAGTTCTCCAAACAAATTCGGAGGTGACAATATTTAGAAGGCCACATAATAGGGCTACTCTAATAAGATGGATAAATGCAAGGGAAGCACTGCTTCAGCATTATCAATATTATGGTTATGATGATGATGAAGACTGGGAAATAGAAATGCTCCAGTTGTCAATACAAAGTCTTCAGAATAAACTGAATATTTTATCTTGTGCATAATTTTGCAGGATGAATCGACCGCCTGATCGTGGTCGAGGAAGAGGAACTTCCTCTCGAGGCAGTGGCAAATCAAGGGTCACTCAGGCCGATGCGGAAGCCTACTTAAAGGCTCACAAACTCCAATATCCATCACTACAGGATGCTGCATCAGCATCAGCATCACTTTCAACGGCGGAAGTGGTACAGACTGAAGAAGTGTTCAAAATGAGTGAACACACAGAAACAATAATGATCCTGGAATCACAGGATGAGTAAAATGAAAATAATTCATGGGAAATGAAGTTTCGCTACATGGATACAATGAGTTATCCAGTCCCAGAAGGGAAATACAGGTACATCTATGAAGCAATGCTTTCAGAATCCAACTCTGTGGAATTTCGCCACACATATGACAGCAAGATGGATCAAAAGAGTCCAATCAGCTATAGCAAGGCCATAATAAAGATGGTCATCCCAATTCACAAGTGGGGAATTCATCCACAACAATCAAAAACTTTGACAATAAAAGGACAAGATGGAATTCCAATCCAATATAATTACTGGGACTACATTGAAGCCTGGTCAAAGACCTTTTATTACCAAAATCAGAAAAGGAAACACTCGTGGTTTCTTAAACTTTGCCCAAAAATGGTGGGAAAAAATGAATTGCCAAATTGGTTTATTAATTGGTGGTCTAAATTTGGACCAAAAGCAGATTTTTTGCCAATTGAAGTCCAGAAGGAACTAGAGTTCTTCGAACAGAATCATCCTCAATTAAGGGGAACTAGTACTTCAGAAGGAAAATCGTTCCTCTTTACTATGATTACATTTGGAATCCCTTGGATCTGGAACTGGGATCTTGCTGTTGGAAGAAATAATTTGGGACTTCCTACCCTTCAAAGAACCTTTCAATACAGATGGTGGAAAGGAATTAATTTGGAGCAGACATTTTCGGAAATCTGAAATGCTACCCAAGAATTGAAGACTCAAATAAAGAGAAAGGATAAAATGACAGTTAAAAATCCTTTCTTGGAAATATCAGCCTAAATAAGGGCCAAACACCCCAATATGACTGACGACGAAGTGGTAATTAAGACCATGAATTTCATGAAGGACCAATTCTTACAGACGGTTCAAGCCACCCCGACTACTGCTGATGATGAATCAATGACATCACAAAAAAGCATTGAAGAAGACAATAATCCATTCACATGCTAAGCAGAGGAATCTCAAGACCCCTACAAAGATGATGGAACAACTCAGGCACCTACTTTGAGTGATTTTTGGGACAGCATGACAGAAATGATGGCAGAACAGCTATCCTCCCGAAAGGGAAACGAAAAGCACCAATAATATGTTCTTTTGACCAAAGTCTCAATAAGGGAGACTTATAAACAAAGATTCGATAGAATACTCAATTATGGAGTATTTTCGAAGGCACTCAATAATGGAGTGTTATTGTTAGGTTTAACAACTTTAGGTGAGTTGTAATAATTTCATTTTCCTGTTCAAGTCCTGTAGAGTCCTCTCTATAAAGGACGCGTCTTTCTTTATTTAGGCAGGTTTTTGGTTTTGCCCTCTCTCTGTGTAAAAACCAAGCATTCCGCCTCCATCTCCCTCTTGTAATATTTGCAGTCTCTTTCTTTCAATAAAAGGTTAGTATTCTTTGTCGATCCTTTGTGCATATATTAGTGCATATATTTGGTATCAGAGCCATTATGGCTTAATATAGTTTGTTAGTACAAGCACAAACCATGGTATCATAAGAAAGCCTTCTACAATAAAAAAAAATTTTAACAAAAATTTAAATGTAAGATAACATTCAAGATAGTGGGACGTCACCCAAGTCGCGTTCGGATTTGTCCGGCCAGGAGGACCCGGGAAGGGTGATTTGGCCTATTGCTCCGGTAAATCGTTGACAGACGTGCTATCAAGAATGTTTCCTCACATTTAAAAAAAAAAAAAAAAGGCTGGATTATGATAGAATGGGTTATGTGAGTACTAACACAATCATCTCAATATGAGAAGATTATTTAGATCTGATAATGATAGAATAAAAAACTCCGAATTAGTGGAATATGCCAATGTGCAAGAACAATTGAATCACTGGACTATTCCTCCAGTACGCCCTTCTACAATATATGGGCGTGGATTATTTGAATTCAGAAGTAGCATGGCAATAAAAACCGTGGAAAGAACAGAGAGCTTAGAGCTCAATGATAAAATAATAAACCTTTTGGATCGTAGAGATCTAATTGCTCATATGAATAATTAGAAATATGTTCATATTGGTTTAGTGCAAATTGCTCTTAAACCTTTAACTTTACTTGGAATGGACACTTGTCTGCAAGTTACTTTACGAGATGGCGGGTGTAATAATTGGAGGTCCTTAATCATAGGGGCTATTGAGACCAGTTTGAGTCATGGTCCTGTTTATTTTAATGCTTATCCTGATTTCTCTCTGTCTCTTACTGATAGAAATATAGGAGAAGCTTTGAATTGTAGAATCCAGACTAGAGGTTATGATTTCTTACCTGGATCTGAAGTAATAGCTGTAATTTATAGAATTTACTATAAAGTTATGAATACTATGAAACCTAGGGTGCGAATTATGCGTCCTGCTGATCAAACTATTTTAATTGAATCCAATATGTTAACATCTAATATAGCAACTAATAGGTTGATTAATTGGGAAGAAATTACCTTTCCTGAAAGTTGGACTATAACTAATGCTGTTCCTCCTAGACCAATTGTCAATAGGATTGAACAAATAGTCCAAGATAATGATGGAACTGTATTCTTAAATTTTAGGAATCCTCAGGATAATAGATTTTCTAGAAGCCTGAGTTCTAGGAATAATCAAGCTCCTTACAGAGTTAGTATTCAAAATACTAGTAGACACTTGACATCGGAAATTCCGGAATCACATCATCCAAGGGAGGATGATAATTTGATTGGAATAAGAATATCTGAAAATCAAATACCACATGGTGTTTATACACATCCTAGTAATGCAGTAGAATCACCTACTGCCAGTGAAATGGCTTTTACTATTAATAATGATAATAGGTCCTGAATTCAGAAAGGAAATTAATAAAGAATTTCAACAAGTCAAATACCAAGAATTCAGAACTTGGTACTTTGCAAAATATGATGCTAATCAATTACAAAAATTCAAAAAGGAATTTTATGATTGGCTTGAATACTCTAAAAAAATTATTCCATTCACCCAATGGTTTTATGGAAGATACTGGACAGAATTTGATAAGTCCATAAATGTGATACAAGATTATCATAGAAATTGGAGGTCTATGTCAGGAAATGTAATAAGAGCTGTCCACCCTCCAACCATACCGTTGTCAATCGAGGGCAACTCTGAGTCTGACTCACTTTTGGAAACTGCTGCTTTTGTAAAACCTACAAGCATAGATCCAAATGGAAAAGTCTATAAGAAGAATAATCACACTAATACTTGTCTTAATACTATTGGTGAATATTGTGTCCTAAGAATCTCACATTAGTTTGAAACAATTTCATCTTAGGAGCTGATACAACAAGACCATTTCTTTTAATCACATCTTTGAAAATTCTAAGATGTTTAACATGCTGATCTATGTTCTCTGAAAATATTAGAACATCATTAATATAGCAAATTGCAAAATCAGCATATGGATAAAAAATATCATTCATAATATTTTGAAATTCTGACGGTGCATTCTTCAGGCCAAAAGGCATTACATTCCATTCGTAATGGCCAAAAGGAATAGTAAAAGCTGTCTTATATCGGTCCGATTCCTGTATTTGAATCTGCCAATATCCAGATTTTAAATCAAATTTAGAAAAAATGACTGCTTTTATTCAGTCGGTCTAGCAAATCTTTCTTATTGGGAATGGGATATCTAATCCACATTAAAACTTCATTTAATGGTTTATAGTTAATAACTAGTCCAGGAATACCTTGCTCCTTTTTAGCATTTTTATTAACATAAAAAGCTGTACAACTCCAAGGAGAGTAGCTTTTCCTTATTAATTGCTTTTTAAGCAAACTGTCAATCTCGTTTTGACACAATTTTAAATATTCTTGTTTCATTTGAGAAGGCGTAGCTTTAGTAGGAATTCTTTTCTCATCAAAACCCTTCTCATAAGGTAAAGAAACAATATATTTTTTCCTATCCCAGAAAGCATTTGGGATATCACTGCAAATTTCTTGTTTGAAGTTTTCTTCAATTTGAGAAATTTTCTCTTTTAAAAAAGGTTTTTGTAAAGCTTCTTCAATATTCATAATTTGAATTTCCTTTTTAAGAAAATTTATTTGTTTATCTTTATGAGAAATTTTTCTCATAATATCATTTATTTCTTTGTATACAGGTGGGGAAACAAATTCAAAGATATTTCGTGACCGTCCACCTGAGCAGTTATACCTGCAGTACTGGTCTTCATTGGTAGTAGCATCGCAAGGAAAGGAGTTCCAAGGATTAGCTCATGTTGAAGATTTCTTATGCAAAGAAAAGTTTTTTCTAAACAAACTCCTTTGTTACAAATGTAGACATTATTGAGTTTGTATTTGATCATCATTTTTGCTCCACTAGCATTAGTGAGGCTTTGAGAAGTCTTCTCAAAATATTGGGTTGGAACAATACCTTCTTGGATACAATTCATGTCCGCACCACTATCAACTAAAGCAATAATATTGTTGATAGTATATTCTTTATGAATTACCAAATTAACTTTTATATGCCATTTTTGGTAAATCACTTTATTAATAGAATTTAAATAGGCCAAATCATCAGTAGTACTTGATTCGCCTTTATTTTCCGAGACAACTAATCTTGTCTTGATATCATAAAACTCTTAAGCAGCTTTATTCTGGAAAGTTTTTAACAACTTAATTTCTGCTTTTAGGGTATTTATTTCTCCTTTCAATTCAGGAATAGTAACAGGTTTAAGATTATCAACCTGTTCCAATCTATCTAGAACAGTTTTTAGACTGTAATTTTCATTAGGAAGTTGGGGTTTTTCTTCCTCTTCTTCTTTCACAGAAGATATGCAAGTTTCTATTATTTTCATTTTTAGTTGAGGATCTTCAATTTGATCGATAATCTCTAAGAGACCTTGTCGTTTCTCAGTAAGAACATATATACTGAGACCATTCATTTCAACTATTGCCTTCCAATAATTATCAGAAGTTGAACATTCAATATCATTACAACTAAAATTATTGGTAATTTCTTCTTCCTCCGAAGTAGAGGAAGTATCTCCATCCTCAGAAAGATCATTTATTTGATATTCTGAGTCAGAATCACTAGAGTCTAGTGGAAGTTTGTAAAGAGTCTGTTTTAGCTCTTCATCTAACTGAAGTTCTTCCAGTTTCTTCTTAGTCTTGCATTTATTAGCATAGTGGCCAATTTTTCCACATTTAAAACATTTTGCAGTGACTTTCTTTTTATTCTTATTATCCTGGTTCTTAGCAGAAATATTTTTTGAACTTGATGGTTCACTTTTATCCTTAACCTTGTGCTTCTTTTTCCCCGATTTTCTTTTAGAGTATTTTCGGGTAGTCTTTTGACTATTCTTATTCTTCTGAGGCTTTGAATATTGAGGTATATCATAACCAAACTGGTCACAAAATTGTCCTAACTCTTGTTTGCCAGTAAGGTTTTGTTTTTTCAATTGATTATGTAATTTTATATCATTACATAAAGTTAATCCCTCTTGTATTATTATGGATATTAATTGACCATAGGTTTATCTATCATAGTCAATAGTTAAACCATTATTTTGGTCTCTCAATTTCTTCCTTATTTTCTCTGCAAAGAAATAAGGTAATCCATCCACAAATTTGGATTTCCAATACTCACTATTAACATCTAATCTCTGCATAACTTTTGCAAGAAACACATCTTTATACCAACGGAAATGAGTAAACGTTGGACATTTTAGGTTTTGAAGTAATTCTCTACTTCTCTCTCGTTGGTTATCCCAATGACCAACAAAATGTAAGATTATAGACTGGACAAGGGTGTAAACGACATCTTGTTTAACACCACCAGTATCAGTAGGCTTAACAGCATTCAATATTTCTTGTCGTTGGCTTTCAGTTAAGACATTATCCCACCAACCTTTGATCATGCCCATGAATCCAACTGTGATCCATCCAGCAATCTCTTTATCTTCATTTTTATTGTTTCTACATATTGTACTATACATCATCATTTGATGTACTACTCCAAAAATTTGATATTCTGTCATACCATCTATGTTCCATTCATAAATGGTTCTACCTCTATAAGACATCTGTTTTTGAAATCCAGATTCTTCATATAACATGTCTTGAGGGGTAGGTCTCGGATAGTAGTACCTATCAGCACCAATGTAAGGAAATTTTTGAGGATATTGAATTTTATTAATAGTCTCAATTTGAGACTGAAGAAAAGAACTTTCTAATTCAGCAACCTCTTGCTGAGACATCTCTTGTTCTTCTGTTACAACATTAAGAGTTAAACCCTTAAATCTTTTTTGTAATTCTTTTATTAGTTCAGTATTCTTACTAGGATCAATAAGATTAAATCCTGTTAATACTATTGGTGACCAGTTGATTCGAATAGAAGAGCAAGTAGCTCAAACCAGAGAAGACATAAGAAATATGTCGTCCAAAGCTGATAAAAAAAGGAGATGAAATTTCAATGTCGAATATGATTCGATGGGTCAAATAGAAGCTTAATCCCCAAATATATCATCTATCCAAAAAAAACAACAAACATTGAGCTTCATAGAATGAGGGGAAGAGAACTAAAGCTTGTTGAGCTACTACCAAAACCAGAAAGCATGAGCAATTACATGTGTAATCATCATTAATCATGTTTAATGGCTAAAGAAATTGTGCCATCACGCTAAATCTTGGAACATGAGGCTCCTATTAAATTGCATGAGAAACAAAATGGTTCTCACTAAGACAGTAAATAGGTCGTAGGAAAATAAATTGATAAACAACAATGAACTAAATGGGCTCTCTTGCTCCGTCTCCTTTAGGGCTTTTTAAGAGAATAGAGAGGCCAGACAATTTCCCCGATTTTGATGCAAGTGGTAGGTTGTTACTATCTACCCGAGGCACCATCCAAACCAAAGATTGACATTCTATGAAAATCAAAATGGCAAAATTAAGAACTAACAAATAGGAACCAAAACCAAGAGTTACTTTAGAGATTATAACTCTCATAGAATATTGTACACACCTCCCAGAAGCGGGGCATCGCCATACAGATTGATCATCGCTATTTGTTTGGTTGTTTGCTTCATAAACCAAGATCGTGGATATTCCCATGGATTGGAACATCGCCACACAATAGCGGCTATAATAAAAACCGAGTCACCACCTAGTTTATAAAAACTAGGAAAAACAGATAGAGATTCTGGGTACAGGAGCCAAAGGTACAATGAGGGGAAGGTGTTAGGCACCACTCTCTGCCCAATTGTGAGAATGGCCCATAATCGTTCGGCACGTGATTAAAACATATTTTGTTTAACTCTAGCACATAAACTGATTAATTAGCCTTTAAACAGTTGATAAGGTGAACTGAGACAATAAATAAAGCATGCATTAGAAAGAAAAATTAAACAAATTGTTCCGGGGAGATGGATCTCACGGCCGGTAAATGCATGTCACAGCCGAGAGATCCTCCTGGTTTGATGTACCGGTCGATGGATAGAAGACCCAGCCGATGTTCTTCCTCACACCAGACTAAACAACTAACAGAGGATTAGTAATGAAAGAAGAAGAGCCTTACCCTCTTCCAAAGGAGCAGCTGTGGTCCACTGACCGTAGCTCCAACACAGCACATAGCTCTGCTCCGCTACCTAGTACAGCGAAGAACCCACACAGAACCAGCACCCACACGGGCAGGAACCCCGTCGCTGCTACCGAGCACTGAATATGAATCTTAAGGACTTCACAGCCGAGTACGTGAGGAGAGGAAGAGAGACCATATCGAAGCACACCCCTGATTTACTGTTTTGAGTTTTATTTGATTTTGAAATCGTTCGAAACCCCAGCTTCTTGCCTTCGCTCTATTTCACCGTCAAGTTGGTTCATCCATGAGATGAGCCGACTGGATCTTGTTCCAAGTGGCTCCACACCGTCGAGATGCAGATCGCCGAGGAGCCTTAGGTTGCTCCCTAGAAGTCCACCCATGGATGAGATTCAGATTGCAGTAGGTTTGGATAACCCACAGCCTCACAAGTGCTTGTATCTCCATCACCGAACCCATCAGTGGTGGGATTGTGGGTAAATAAGTAAAAGGAAAAAACAGATCTATGTCCTGATTAGAGCTTGGTATCTCAGAATCGGATTTATGGTGGATATTTGACAGGGGGAGTGCATTCTCTCTCTAGATTTAGAGAGAGAAGCTCTTCTTTTATTACTAGCCCTCTGCTTGAGATTAGCCTGGAGTGGTTACCGGACATTGTGGCTGTGAATGTGGCTGGTTTCATTTTGTGCAAGCTTTGGGTGGTCTTGTACATGTATTGGAGCCTCTTTGGGATTCACAGTAGACCAATTTGGGATTTACAGTAGACCAGTTCGGGTTATCTGGCCTGGTATTTTATAGTAGAACAGTTTGGGATGCATTATGATCTTTAATTGGATTGTGATGGTTTCATCTGGACAGAATTAATTTCATTACTCATGCTCTTTGTTGAGCTTCCTTACATGCTTAGTAACTTTGCTTCATTAACCTGGCTCTTGTGCGTAGTATGGTTGTGACCGTGGTTATCGTTGATTAGATTGTGTCTTGCTCTGATTGAAAGGGGTAGCTTCTGTGGCTGTCTTGATTATATCGGGGGTTGGGCTTTGATCGAAAGAGGTAGCTATTAGGGCTGTCATTGATTAGATTGGGGCTGTTCGCTGATTGAAAGGGGTAGCTTCTGTGGCTGTCTTTGATTAGATTGGTGGATGTGCGCTGATTGAAAAGGGAAGCTTTGGTTCTCCTGCGGTATCTTGTGTCCTCTTTTTGCCAGATGATTCGGTGGTTTTGCGCTGTTAATGGTTGAGGCTCTTGTCTGTCCTGCTTCTAGTTTTTAGCGAGCCTTAGGAATTAGGTTGAGGGTGTAGTAGTCTGGATGGAATGAGCCTGGTGTGCAGGGTACTTGGGAGGGTAACCTTGTCGGATGTAGTCATCTCCAGTTCGAGCCTCTTCTCGATGCCTAGTTCCTCTGTAGTAGCTGTTCTCTTAGAAGTGGGTATTACGCTTGTTGATCTGGGTTTGGTTGGAGTATTAGTTTCTTGGTTTGCTTAACCCATCTCTGGAGTCTGTGGTGATAGGTAGTTGGTTAAGAGCGGGTTGTTTTCTAGCAAGCCTTAGGTCTTGGTTGAGGGAGTATTAGGCCGGATGGAATGGGCGTGGTGTGCAGGGTGGGGCCTCCTGTCGGATGCCGTCATCTCTGGTTCGAGCCTCCTCTTGATACCTGGGTCCTTTGTTGTAGCTATTCAGCTTCACTTGACGCCAAATTACTTTCTTGCTGCTAGTTCTCAGTGATGATTATCATGTGGTTAATTCTTACCGTGACTATTTATTTCATTTCCTAGCCTGGCGGGATGTGCTAGGTAGTAGTTCGCTTTCATGTGATTAACACTCGTATCACCCAACATCATATCCCATTGTACTATCCCTCCGCTTAGATGGATAGTGCAACGGGGGTATGATCTCAACACACATGGCACTCTTGTTATTTTACTTACTTTACTCTACTCTACTCTCCATGCGGGCTGTGCATGGATTATCGTACTTTATTCAGTCTTCTTTGTTTTTCCTTTTCTTTTCCTCCTGGGGCATGCCCCTTGTAGGGTGTATATTCGGTTAACCTTTTTTATTTTCAAGCTAATTTACCCAAAAAAAAAAAAACTAACAGAGGATCAGAAAGCTATGATTAAACATAAAAACAAAAAATAAATTGAACCAGAGGCCCTTGGGTCTCACCACCTTGATCCCTCAACGGCTTGATTGCTTCGAATTGAATGGGATTGACTGATTGCTTCTCGAAAAACCCTAGGGTTAGGGTTTGGACTTCAGGGTTTGATCATCGGATTAGCGACTGCCTTCGAAGGATTAGGGATTTGAAAGTGTATATTTACAGAGGTTTGTGGCTTGAGAGGGTGTGTTGGTATATGAATTTGTTGTTGCTTTTTTTGGAACCCAAGGGCTCCTTTATATAGGCATAGGGATGACACACCCCTACCAATCACATTGCACGATTAGAATTGGAATTATAGGGCAACACGAACTCCTCATGGTAAACTCCTTTTTTTTTTTTGGGGTAAATCAGCTTTGAAATTAAAAAGAGGATAACCGAATATACAACCTTCAAGGGGCATACCCCAGGAGGAAAAAGAAAGAAAACATGACATAAAAACAAAGAAAGCCTACGCCAAACGGCTACGTAGGACTAGATGAAAATGAAACAACTGTTTCATATCCATCTAATAGAGGGATACAAAACAGATGGCAAAAGGATCACACTTAGTGTAAACCTGACTATATAAGTGAGATACATCTTACATACTAGTGAGATAAAGCAAGGCATTTTGAATGACTCAAACTGAACTTCCGAAGGCCTAAAGAGCAAACTGTTTGAACTACTGAATGCCTCAAACAACAGCAGCAACAGCAGCAAACTTGGACAGCAAACTTGGACGGTAAACTTAAACTACCATCTTGGACAACACATTTGTACCCTCTTTGAGATGCAAACAACAGCAGCAACATAACAATTCAGCGGCTGGACTTCACACAATAGAGATAACAGCATCTGAACGTCAATAGACTGAGGAAACAGCAGTCGAACAGCAATTGAGAGCATGACAAATCTGCATTTGGTTGCAGCAGACAGACAGCAACTGATGACATCTTTAGCCTTCAAAAGCTCCAAAGTATTGACAGCATGTAAAAGTCTGAATAATGCAGCAACAGCTAGGGTCATGCCCCCTAGAAAAGCATAAACGCTCCATGGGACAACCCCCCCAGGAAAGGCTAAAACTAATTGAATTGCTGCTATAAATATGCAAATGAAATAGCTATAGAGAATGAAAGTCAAGTTAGGCCATAATAACAACACCAAACCAGCCAAAACTTCAGTATATGGCTGCCTGATGGTCCAATGCAGCACTCTAGGCTCAATTTCCAGCACATTAGCACAACATAGATCAAAATCAAGTACCCACTAATAAATATCCAAATATAGAACAAGTTAGATGCCCACAAAGCAAAATCATAAAAGAAAACACAGAGAACTGACTTCCTTGGTGTATATGGTCCTGTCCAACAACTCCCTCGACAAACTCACTCCTCCCCCTCTTTCTTTTCAAAACCAAGAGTCAAGGTTCCACCCAACTCCCTCTACTAAGCCTCGCATGATGCCCCCACTACATATTACCTCCACTCTCGCAGATAAGATGAGGCTCAAGCACACTCTCACGGGGATCACACATAATGTAGTATACACTCACAACATATATAATGCACTCCCACAATATGGATACACTCACACCATGTGTAAGAACCAGTAAAGTATACCACTATGAACCACTAGCAGCCAGGAACTCTGCAAAACCCTGGTAGCTCCTGCACTTGGCAATGACCTATCAAATCTGCCCCATGGGATAAAGAACACACTGCTAAGATAGAAGTCAGTCCAGAACCAATTACCAAATACCAAACCAAATATCTCATAGTAACAAACAATATGTATGATGGTTAAGGACCATTAAGATTCCACTCATGTGCAACCCAGTCTGCCCTAGATGGAGGTAATGTGTTGAATGATAAAAGCTTTGTCCTCACCATAGAATAGATTTTGTGAGCAACCACCTCCAAAGTACAAGATTTACCTTGCAATTTCCTCACATTCCTTTCAATCCAAACTTGGTAGACAGTAACCGTGAAGATCAATTTAGTAATGATAGTCTGAAAAGATTTGCCTTTTATATTGGAGAGAAAAATGATCCACTCAGCCCATGTTCTGGAATGCCACGAAACATGGATTTTGGAAAGGATGGTGTTCCATATCTGCTAAGAGAATGGACAGTTAAAGAAAGATGGTCATGGCTTTCACTTCCTGGCAAAAACTACAATGAGTGGAGAGAGTAAGGCCAAATAGCATTAGTCTATCCATAGTGGATAGCCTATTCTAAATAGCTAACCAAGTGATAAAGCTACATTTGGGAATGTGGCCTGAGAACCTCACCAGTTTATGCCACACAACTCTAGGGAAGGGAGTTCTCAATTTATCCCAAAGAGATTAAATTGAGAACTTCCCAAGAGGGGTGAGAGTCCATCTAGTTTGATCAACCCCATTCCGTCGAGTAGGGATAAAAGGAGGTAAATTCCTTCTTATCTCATTCAGCTCAATAGTTTGTGTGATGAGAAATGCCCGGTTTGAGTTGTGTATAATATGAGACACATCAGCATCCTTGGGAATACCAAAATCATAAGCTATTCTGGGACCAAAAGTGGCCATCAAAGGGCCAAGGGGATGCCAATTGTCATACCACAAGGAAGTGGACTAACCATCACCTATCACTTTCAGAATAAAGGGTTGGACCAAGGGTCTGAGGTTCAACAATTTCCTCTAAACCCAGGTGCAATCCCCAGGAATTCTCAAATTCCAGAAGTTCCTCCCTTTTAATAAGTATGACTTGACCCATTGACCCCACATGGACTGTTCCCCACCAGAGTTAAGGAACCAAATGTGCTTGGCAATGCCTGCCTTGTTCTAAACATGCATGGATTTGAAGCCAAGACCCCCTTCCTCTCTGGGGGAGCAGAGGTGCTCCCAAGAAACTTTAGCACCAGATTTCTTAAGGTCGGGGCCAGACCAGAGGAAGGCCCTCAGGATAGACTCAACTTCTTTAATCACTTTCTTTGGAATTGTAAATAAAGAGGGCCAATAAGTTTGGATGGAGAATAGGACATTCCTTATCAACTGCACTCTACCAGCATAAGTGAGGTCCCTGTTAGTCCAAGACTTGGTTTTAGCAACAATGCTATCCACTAGATGCTGGCGGTCAGAAGCTTTAAGTTTGGTGGAGATCAGAGGCACTCCAAGATATCTAACCAGCAGAGTGCCTTCTTGAAACCCTAAGACATTTAGAATGGCCAATCTAGAACTTAAGTTAGTGCTGGAGAAATAAATGCTGCTTTTCCCAGGGCTAGGGGATAAAGCCGACAAGGCCTAGAACTCAGTGAGTGCATCTTGAATGTGATTAACTAAAGTCAGATCTCCCTTGCAGAAAATCATGAGATCATCAGCAAAGCAGAGATTAATAAGCTTGGTAACACCACATCTCCAATGAAAGTGGAAATCAGGAAGAAGGGATTTTTTCCCTAAGGAGACAGGTGAGAACCTCCATCACAATGACAAATAGGTATGATGACAAGGGGTCTCCTTGTCGAATCCCTCTTTTCCCAAGAATAAAACCAGTGACTTCACCGTTAATACTAAGAGAGTAGTTAGCCGTGGTGACACGGGCTTGAAGCAATTTGATCATGGTGGGATGGAAATTCATGGAAGATAATACATCCCACAAGAATTCCCATCTGACATTGTCATAGGCTTTCATGATATCCACCTTCATGGCACACCTGGGAGAAGAGGATGACTTATGGTAGCCTCTCATGAGTTCCTGGGTAAGAAAGATATTGTCCGCAATCCTCCTCCCTTTAACAAAACCTGATTGTACAGGATCAATTAAACTAGGGAGGGCAACCTACAATCTTCTGGCAAGAATTCTAGATATGCACTTGTAGACAGTATTACAACAAGAGATAGGTCTAAAGTTCCCAACCATTGGGGATTTTAGGAACAAGGGCTACAATAGTAGAATTAGCTTTCCGGAGCAGCTGACCAGATCTAAAGAAAGCTTTAATAGCTGCAATGACTTCATGATGATAAGCCAAGCTTTTTTAAAGAAACCAGCATTATAGCCATCAAGACCAGGAGCTTTGGACAGATTAAGAGACCAAATGGTTTCTTTTATATTCAAGTCAGTGACTTCAGCAACCATGTCGATCATTTGACTATTAGATAGTTGCTGTTTAATAACCTGTTGAATCCTAGAGAGCCTTTGATAGGGAAAGGGGTGACCAGTACCTAGCAAATTGGTGTAGAAGTGTACAAAACTTAATTCAATAACCTTAATATCATGCGTCAGAGACCCATCCTTCAATACCAAACTGGTAATCTTACTTCTATTCCTGGTATTACTTACAGATTTAAAGAAGTAAGAAGTGCATTGATCGCCAAGTTTGAGCCATTGAATTCTAGACTTCTGTTTAGCCAGACTTTCCTCAACTCTTAACAAAGTGAGGAATTGCTTATGAACCACCCTCTCTTGGCTTATAAGAGAGGAATCAGGATGAGTACACAAACGATTTTGGAGGGACTTAAGCATTTGTCTATTATCAACCACCCTCTTAGAGATAACACTAAAATCCCTATGATTAAGTTGCTTGAACTCAGTTTGCAATAGCCTGAGTTTCTCAATAACACAGAACATAGGATTCCCAATGACCACACCCCTCCAAAACCTTCTGAACCACAAAAAGGAATTGGGTCAGCAAGGAAGTCAAAGAATTTAAATGGTTTATGAGATTTCTTAGGACTTGGGCAAATGTGCACAATGGCAGGATAGTGATCAGATACTCCAGGAGTGGGAAAATGGGCAGCAGAAGTGCTATACGCTGCCATCCAATGCTCATTGACTAATACTCTCTCCAATTTGGTACTAACAAAATGAGAGGGATCCTGTTTGTTGGCCCACGTGAAGAAACAACAAGAATACCTAAGATCATCTAACTCTAAATTATATAGACAATTATTAAACTCATCCATATGGGGGTGCCAGGAAGTAAGGCCACCAACCTTCTCATTAGGGAATCTAATAGCATTAAAATCCCCAAGAACAATCCAAGGGGAGGAGGATTTAAAATGATGAAGACTAGACCAAAGTGCTTGTCTTTCCAAGTAGCTATTAGCTCCATACACAAAAGTTGCCCAAAAGGGGGCCCCTCCACTCCTAGTCTGCACCTCACAATGAATAAATTGATCAGATTGATCAATAACCTGAAGATTGACTACAGTAGGATCCCAACACACCAAAATTCTCCCAATGGGAGCTTGGGGGTAATTGCTTACAAAATTCCATTGAGGGCAAACGTACTTTATGATTCTAGAAGCCAATACTTCTTTTATTTCATGCTCTAGCAATCCAAAGAGTGAGATATTATTATGATTCACAAAACATTTAGCCTCTTTTTGTTTGATTGGGTCATTAAGGCCCCGGATATTCCAAAATGCTATGTTAAGAGGTTGCATAGACATAAAATAAAATAAAGCAAAGCTGAAAATGCGATGGCAAAAAATGGAAGAATAAGCATACTGCCCTGACAAAAAGGATACAAGAGAGCTAATGCCCTCTTCCGAACAAGGAACCAAGTGACTATTCCTTTACTTGCTTGATCATTCTACTTACGTAGCCCGAACGCATCGGGATTTGGTTGCTATGGTTTTGTGATTGGATCAAACGATTGACAAAGCGTTCCAAAATCTGGAAAATAGACGATCTGGCGGCCGAGCAAAAGATCTGGCGGCTGTAGGAATGATTAAGCGACCGAAGGATAGACCTGGCGGCTAAAAGATCAATCTCTCAGGGAGATTTTCAAGCAACAAGTTTCACAAGTGAAGAAATGATGTTGAGGCCGTGAGATCAATGTTACAGCTGAAAGATGGATTTTCCTGGGATACTGCATTTCTGTCTGAAAGGCTATTTGGCTCTGGATTGGGTCCTCTAAGTGGCTAAAAGTACTAACCATAAGTCCATGGGTTCACGAGAAGTTAATCAGCGATCACTGTATCCATATCATCATCGGGATGGTCCCCAAGGTGGGACTTGAAATAATCGTTAGGCCAAATTGGAGTGTCTACAGATGCCCATCTTTGACTGAACTTAGACGGATCGTGAGACATGTTTAAGTAAGAGTCAAAGCTGTAAAAAACAACTCAATTTGGTCCAACCACTATTCCACGGGGTTTTTTGAAATGGTTGGGCCAGGAGGCTGCCTACGTACTCCACAAGGGAAATTCAGACCAACCGTAGTTCGGAGGCAATAAAGAAACATAAAAAGTTTGGAGGGTTAGAAACAGAAGATGTACCTTCGAGCTTAAAAAGTCGTAGTGCAACGTACCTGGGCAATGCCAAGATTTTGGCAGAGAGTAGCTGAAGGAGCGGGGATGCCGGGGGAATTTCTGCGGAGAGCATCCGTAGTATTTTGGGGTAGATCAATACACAACGGGTGAGTTGTTTGCTTTTCTTGATCATCCTTAATTTGACTGAGGGGAGCTCGGTAAATTAGCTTATCCTTGCGAATGAGCTTGATGGAATTGATGTAATTGGGTGGAATCCAAACCATCTACTGGGGATGAATTGGACACCAATTTTTGAGACATGGGGGGCACGAGGCCAGTAACTGAAGCACGGAGCGTTGAGATTAGGAAACCCAGGCGCGGAGCTGGTTGCAGTCATGAGGCGAGAGCCTGAGGAAACAGAGCTTAGAGCTTGAAGTGATAGGACTAAGGTGTAGAGCCACTTGTATTCTGAAGGTGAGAGCCTGAGGTGTCAGAGCTTAAAGCTTGACATGATTGAATCAAGGCGTAGAGCCGGTTGCATTCTGAAGGTCTGTGCACGGAGCTTTCCCATCATAAATTTTGGCATATAGCCAAAGGATCGTGGCGTTGGACCGATCAATTAAACCGAGGCATAGAGCTGGTTGATTGCAGGATTGACCTGTTTCATGAGAGAGAGAGAGAGAGAGAGAGAGAGAGAGAGAGAGAGAGAGAGAGAGAGAGAGAGAGATATGCAAAATATGTATATGTGATGGTGATGGTTAGATGTAAATAGATATGTTAATGATGATGGTTATGCAGACTCGATGTGATTGATGCAATATGTGCACGGGACCATGCATGTGTGTTTGATTTAAGCATAGAGCTTCTTTCAAGTTCTGAACTTGAGCATTCAAAGGATAGAGCTTAAGCATTCGGACGGTTGAATCCGAGCATTCAAAGTACAGGTTTTGAGCATCCAATAAGCAGTGGTTGGGCATTCAAGCGTAGAGTTGGAGCATTAAGTGTTGGATTTTGAGCATTCAAGCATAGAGCTTGAGAACAGATGATATTGGTTGATTGTGGCGACGTAAAGCTAGTTGAGATAATGGGCGTAGAGCCGCTGAGTAGTCGGCGTAGAGCCGTTGAGATAATGGGCTTGGAGCCGCTGAGTACTGGACATAGAGCCGCTGAGTTGTGGGCGTAGAACTACTGAGATAACGGGCTTGGGGCCGTTGAGTAGTGGGCATAGAGCCGCTGAGTAGTGGGCGTAGAGCCGCTGAGATAACGGGCTTGGAGCCGTTGAGTAGTGGGCTTAGAGCCGCTGGGTGATTTTGGATAATTGGTATGAGATGATGATAGGCATGGAGCCGTTGAGTAGTGGGCTTAGAGCCGCTGGGTGATTTTGGATAATTGGTATGAGATGATGATAGGCATGGAGCTGATGAGTAGTAGTGAATACATGCATGGAGCCATTGAGTTTGCTTGATAGTAATAGGCGTAGAGCCGTGGGGATGACGAGCACGATGCCCCTAAGTAACTTGAAGTATGAGCGCGAAGCTGCTGAGACAACGAGCGTAGAGCTGCTGAGTATTTTGATGGTAGTAAGCATAGAGCCTAAAGTGGTATGTATGGAGTATGGAGCAAGCGTAGAGCTGCGGGGATGGTGAGAGTAGAGTTGCTGAGTGATAGCGGGCATGGAGTCACTGAGTGACTTGGTGATAGTGAGCACGTGACGTTGTTGAGTTGCTGAGATGCTGAAAGAATTGCTGAAATGGCAGGTATGGAGTAAAGCCGTTGGGTAGCTTGATGGCAGCGATTGCAGCTGCAGAGCTTGGCTGATAATGAGCTTCAGAGCTGCTGGGCGAGCTTAGAGCCGCTGTTGGTAATGAAGCTGCTAGATGAGCTCGAGGCTGCTGAGTGAGCTTGCTGATATAGAGAGAAGGCTTCCTTGCGCTTCGGCATGCCCCCAAGGCTAGTTTAATCACTGGTTTTGTTGGTCAAGGACCCAAAACCTCATTCTTGCTTGAATTGGGTGCACCGAGCAGGATCTACTGTTGTTGTAGGAAATAGATTAGGAGGCCAGAAGATTGATCCAGCGGCCGTATAATTGATATCGCATCCGAAGGATCGAAGCCTCGGCCGTGTAATCTCTTCATTTCCAGAGCTCTATAAAAGCCGAGCCTTCGCCGTTTTATTTCACTTTCTCTCCCTTCTCTTTCTTCTCTTCGTTCTCTCTTCCTCTGAGAAATTCTCCGAGGATCTCTCCCCCTCTTTCTCTGCTTCATTCCCGTCGAGTCCGGGTGATGGGCGACGTGCGGCCAGCGATCACGGAGGGAATCCGTGATGTTTTTGGTCTTGTCTTGATGCTTGATTAGGGACCCTCGCATGGTGTGCTTGCTTCTGTGACGCGGCACTCCAGGGGTGGCGCTTGTACACGGTATGGTGGTTTTTCTATGCCACGTGGTGTTCTTCTGCGCCGCAGTGCTTCTTTGGTATACGTTGTCCCGGGGGTGTCCTCTTCTTTTTTGCAGCTGGTCTTTGGTGTTCGGACCACCAGAAGATTTGGCATCCTCTTCTCCTTCATTTCTTTTGTTTTTCTTCCTGCATAGGTTAGTCTGACAGGAAACTGATGTATAGTTTGTTTAGGAAATGTGGGATGATCCACCTTGTAAAAAGCTTTTGCTTAGTGAAACAAAGTCTTTTGCTCTATTATGTGATTGTGTATGCTATATTTGCACCGTTTGTGTATGATAAAATTGTTAATCTAATGAAAATCCAGTGAAATGAACAGAACCATGGAAGTGCTCTGTAAAACAGTCGTTCTGGCGGCCGAGCCATCGATTTGGCGGCCAAGGGATCGATTCGTTTTCTTGGATTTGACTTTAGGTCAACCCTGATTTTCATGGGCCAATGGATGATCATACGGTCGTCATATTGAAGTGTCGGCCGAGAGACCGACTAGGTTATTGAGGATTTAGAATCCAATTCCGATTTGAACTAAGACTCGACTTAGCCTATAAGTATGCATTCTACGAACTCGATAGCATTGTCAACAACAGTTGCTTTAAACATGGCACAACCAGTCCTTGATCAGTGGTTGAATTCCTTTAACAGCCTCGATCGTTTGCACTTTAAGTCCTTTGGTATGGACTCTCTCTTCTCCTTCGCCAAATTCCTGTGAATTTTGCTTTCCTTAGGGCAGCCGCTAGCTTGTGGGATCTTGCTTTTTACATTTTTCGATTCAAAAGAGAAGAGTTGTGTCCTGCCATTAAGGAGTTTGCAGCTATCATGGGACATTTGGATAGAGAAGGTCTCATTGTTCCTAACCCTTTGTTCAATCGAGGCAATCTTTTGAAGGATTTGCTCCAAGTTCAGAAACAAGAAGTTAGGTTTTTCATGGTGAATGGAAGATAAGAGACCTTACAGCTTGTTCAGCGTTTCGATGCGGCTGAAGCTCATCGTCAAGTCTCTCGACAGGAAGCATGCTTTCTTGCGCTATGTGTCTGTCTTCTTCATTATTACTTGCAGGGACCCTCCTCTAGTCATGTTGATTCTATGCTGCTTGATTTCGCTCAACAGATTGGAAACCGTTTAGGTTTCACTGGTTTGGAGCTGGTAGAGACCTTGATGGGTCTTGATGTGGTGAAAGGTAATCCAACAGCCAAGTTCTCAAGCAGTCCTTTGTTACTACAGGTTTGCTCATCGCTCTTTTGTTTTGACTCACGTGTTCTCACAACTTGCAATCTTCCCTGGTTTTCTACAAGTATGGCTTTATGAGAAGTTGAGGTTATGGGATGTGCCAGAGCGGCTTCCCTACAATTCAGACCACTGCATAGAGCGTCGTATGACTAGACAGTTTCCAAATGAGGCTGCTTGGAGGGCATGGATGGAGACTCGCAAGGGCGATCGGATCCAATGGGTTTGCCGCTGGTATGGTGTTGAAAGCATGACTGCAAGTACCATGAACCATTTTGGTGTAACAGTTATTGGTATTACTCAAGTTACCTTCTACTTTCCTGCTTGCTTTCAAAGGCAGTTCGGGGCTGAACAAGCTGCAGTCTTGGGTGACCCTGAGTCTGCTGTTTCCAAGGTTCATGATGCCAACTTTCGTCGCAATGTGCTTCGTTTCTGGCCGAATCGAGTGATGCAGGAGATAGGTGAGAACTCTGCTGACAAGCTATCGAGTTCGTATAAGCGCTGGTTGGAGAAAAACCTTTTGAAGGAAAAAAGTGCGAAAAGAAGACCTAGAGATTAACAAATTGCTTATGTTTTTCAAAAGATTTTCTTCGTTTGATTCTAGCTTTCATAGGTAGAGAATTGTTTAAGCTTGCTTTTCCTTTTTTCTTGAAAATAATAAAACATTTGGATTGCTTTATTGAAAATGCTTTTGCCATGGTTTGGTAGCGAACATGCTTAAGACGGACCTAGAAATTTGGAAGCAATAATGATAGCAGTGGCCGAATCTCAATCTAGAGATTGCCTACGTATCCCATGGAGGGAATCAGGCCTTAAACGTAGTTCCTAACAAGATTTGTTTGTTATTGTTTTTGGTTAGGGTTCGCTCGAGTATTTTCCTCTCCTTTTGTGCTCTTGATTTTGCCTAAACCACCCTTGCGGGTTTTAAGTCTAGCAGGGGTTCACTTATGTTCACTCTTACCATGAAGGGTTCACTTGGGAGAACTCCACGCCAAACCTGGCTGCTGATTGCTGTGTACGGAGCTGCCTGCTTTACTTCATGTCCCAAATGCCATGGTTTAGTCTGCTGCTGTTCTGAATGGTTTCTGAAGCTGCTGCTCAGTTTTTGACCTGTTACGTGGCTGTCTGTTAAGGCTGTAACTGCTGTTTGCTGTGGTTGCTGCTAGTATTCTCCTTGGTTATTGCAGTACTTCTGATTTTCAACTGTACAGTTGCTGTTCTGCTGTGGCCTTCATACGGTCTACTGCTGCTGCTGCTAAGGTTCTGCTACGGTGTACTAATGTTACGCTGTCTGATACGGTTCTGCTCCTCTGTTTCATGAAGGGCAGGTCCCGCTTATGGCTACTGAGATCACTTATGCTGGTCAACAATCTGGAAAGTCCAAGGAAAATAGCTTCTAACTACCTATGGTGCTACAGCATCTACTCTCTGAAATGTGTTTGATGCTACTTTGACTGTTATGCTATTGTTGTGTGCTCCTGTTTGATTAAAAGCTTAATAGATTGACAATGCTGTTAGGGTGGACCACCAAAATCAGGGCGTTGTTTTCCTTCCCTCTTCTAGATGGATTGGAAACAATGCACATCATATAGATCATGTAGCCTTTTGGCATTACCAATTTTCTTTACTCTTTTTTGTTTTGTCTTTCTTTTCCTCCTGGGGTATGCCCCTTGTAGGCTGTATATTCGATTAGCCTTTTTTTTTCAATTTCAAGCTGTTTTACCCAAAAAAAAAGTCTAGCAGGCGCTTTTATTTATGCCTTAGTTTTTGCCGAAGCCGCCCTTGCGAGTTTTCAACCTAGCAGGCTGCTCCAATTTTTGTTTGGGTTTGCCCACTCTTGTGGTTTTTGTCCCAACGAGCATCTCTCAGGGGTAGTACTTTCTCAGCGTGTCAATATTGACTAGTGTTGAAAATTCCATTCCATCCAAGTCTGCAATGTAGCTACTCCTCTAGATTGTATGCGTTTGATAAGGTAGGGGCCTCCCCAGTTTGGTCTAAACTTGCCTCTTGGATCTGAAATGTTGCGACAGACACCTTTGAGCTCCATATACCCTACTTTGATGTCTCGTGGCTTCACCTTTTTGTTGAATGCTAGTGCAATGCGGCATTGATACCCTTGCACATGGTATAACACTCTCAGCTTTCTTTCATCTAGCAATGCTAACTCATCGTAGCGGTTTTGAACCCAATCTTCTTCGATCATTCCAGTTTCATCCAGAACCCTTAGAGAGGGTAGCTCTAGTTCAATTGGCAGGACAGCTTCCATCCCATAGATTAGGGAATGAGGAGTAGCTTCGGTTGAAGTCCATTCAGTGGTTCGATAACCCCACAGTGCTAGTGGTAGCATTTCTGGCCAGTCTGTGTAGGTGTTAGTAGTCTTCCACAGAATTCTCTTGATGTTGTTGTTTGCAGCCTCAACTGCTCCATTGGTTTGAGGTTGATAAGTAAATGACCGATGATTCTGTATCCCAAATTCAGCAAAAAGCTTCTTTGTTGCTCCCTTGAAATGCGACCCATTGTCACAGATGAACTCGTGAGGTACAAAGATGAACTCGTGAGGTACACCATACCGATAAATGACATTAATGCGGATGAACTTGGCCACATGAGTGGTTTTGAGGGTAGCATAAGAAGCTGCTTCTACCCATTTGGTGAAGTAGTCGATGGCTACTAGAATGAACTGATGCTTGTATTTTCCCTTTGGAATTATACTCCCAATGACGTCTATCCCCCAGGTGGAGAATGGCCAAGGGGATGTCATGCTATATAATTCCGTAAGGGGAATACGCATGCGATCAGCGTGGGTTTGGCATTTGTAGCATCGACGGACATAGTTAGCACAGTCGGCTTCCATTGTAGTCCAGTAGTATCCTCGACGCAGGATTTTCTTTGCCATTGTTGCCCCATTCATGTGCGGCCCACAAATTCCTTCTTGTATTTTCTCCATTACCTTATGGCTTTCTTCCATGGTGTCACAAAGTTGATTGGGGCCTAGGTGTGCTCTTCGATACAATGCTCCTCCGCAGACTACAAATCGGGCGGCAAACTTTTGCAGAGCCATCTTGTCCTTTGAGGTGGCTTCAAAGGGATACTCTCCTTCTTCTAGAAATTTCCACACGTCTTCATACCATGGTTTCCCATCATCCTCACCTTCTTCAGTGAAGGTGCACTCGCATGCCGGTTTGACCATCTGTTCAATCATGAGAGGCCGCATTGTGAATCCCAGAGGTATTTCAACCATAGAGGCTAGTGTTGCCAGTGCATCTGCAAACCTATTGCTCACTCGTGGAGTGTGCGTGAAGATGACAGAGTCAAATTGTGGAATTAGATCTTCCAGCACAAAGTGGTATAGCTTCAGCGTATCTTCCTTGACCTTTCAGTCTCCTCTCGCTTGGGACACCACCAGGTTTGAATCTTCAATGACTTCCACCTTTTTTGCCCCTAGTTCAGGGCGGCCTCCATTCCAGCAATGCAGGCTTCGTACTCAGCTTGATTGTTGGTGACTTCAAACCTCAATTTATATGATAGAGGGATATGAGAGTCGTTTGGGGAAACTAGCAATAACCCTATGCCATATCCACGTTGGTTCGATACTCCATCAAAGTAAAGCTGCCAGGTGTCATCCAAGAGACATAAAATGTCCTCGTCGGGGAACATGAAGTCTTTTACCTCAACTTCTGTCACGGGGTGATCTGCCAAGAATTCTGCCACAGCCCTTCCTTTTACTGATTTCCTTGTCATGTATTTGAGGTCGAATTCTGCTAACAGCAATAACCACCTAGCTAGCTTTCCGATAAGTGCTGTCTTCTCGAAAAGATATTTGATTGGGTCTAAACAAGAAACTAGCACTACCGGATGTGCTAGTAGGTAGTGCCTTAGTTTTTTTGTGGGCCATAATAGCCCCCAGCAGGTTTTCTCCAAGGGAGTGTACCTTGTTTCATAGTCTATCATTTTCTTGCTGAGATAGTATATGGCGTACTATACTTTGGCGTCGTTTTCTTATGCTAGCATACATCCCATGGATGTGTCCGTCACTGAGAGATACAAATCAGTGGTTTCCCAGGGATGGGTGGTGATAATACAGGTGGATTTTGAAGATACTCTTTGATTGCCTCGAATGCTTGTCGACAGTCCTGGGTCCATTCAAAATTAGTGCCTTTCTTCAAAAGCTTGAAGAGAGGTTCATAGGTGGCTGTGAGCTTTGAAATGAACTTGCTGATGAACAGTACTTTTCCCAGAAAACTCCTTACTTCCTTCTCTATCTTTGGTGATGATATTTCCATGATAGCCTGTATCTTGGAAGGGTCCACTTCGATTCCTCTTTGAGTGATAAGAAATCCTAGCATTTTACCAGCCGTTACCCCAAAAGTGCATTTTTGAGGATTAAGACGTAGTTTGTATTGCCTAATCCTCTCAAAGAACTTTTGAAGTGCTCCATAATGTCCTTCCCTTTCCTTTGATTTGACTATCATATCATCGAAATATATCTTGACTTCTTTGTGCATCATGTCGTGCAGCAGTGTTGTCACCATCCTTTGATAAGTGGCCCTAGCGTTCTTCAACCTGAATGGCATCACTCGGTAGCAGTAGGTTCCCCACGGCGTGGTGAAGGTGATTTTCTCTCTATCTTTAGGAGACATAACAATCTGATTATACCTAGAAAACCCATCCATGAAAGATTGTAGTGCATGCCCTGCGGTGTTGTCCACAAGTTCGTCTATGTGTGGCAATTGAAAGTCATCCTTTGGACTGGCCTTGTTGAGATCTCGAAAATCTACACAGACCCTGATTCCCCCAGTTTTCTTTGGTACTCGAACGATGTTGGCAATCCACTGGGGATATTCGGTGACTATGAGAAAACCGGCGTTGATTTGCTTAATGACTTCTTCTTTTATCTTTAAGACCCAATCAGGGCGCATACGTCTTAATTTTTGTTTAACAGGTTTTGCATCAAGATGGAGGGGGATTTTGTGCTGAACAATTTCGGGGTCTATACCAGGCATGTCCTCGTAAGACCAGGCAAAAACATCTTTGTATTCTTTTAGCAAAAAGATTAGTTTTTCACTCTCTTAAGAAGATAGTGTTGCACCAATTTTTACCAATTTGGGCTCGTTTTCAGAGCCTATGTTTACTGAGATTATTTCCTCAGAAAAAGGTTTGGCGTGCCTCTCTTCTTCTCTCTTGATGAATTCTAGAATTTCTTTTGGAATTTCTTCCTCAAAATTTGGATTGCCAGAATCCACACAGTTAATCATAGGCAAGGTGAAATACTCTAAATCTTCCTTCTCATTGCTAAAATTGTCAAAAGACATTTTGGAGTCGCATTCAAAATAAATGTCCTGCCTTGGTGTTTTGACTATGTTTTCCTCGCTAGACTCAGTAGTTTGAAAAGATGAAAAGCTAGACTCGGATTGAGTTGACTCAGAGTCGGAATTGGAACTCAGATCGGAATCAACATTTTTCATTTTGTATTTTAGAGAGTGTTCCACGGTCCAGTTAGGGTAAGCCCCTTTTCTAGCATCAACAATCAGCTCAGAGCAGTCTTTTTCCTCACCAAGGTTGATCATCAAAACTTCATTGTCACCTTGATTCACACTTTCATCACTGCACCCTACAAGTCTTGAAGGGCCATTTGATTTGCTATTGCTGTTATTTCCTCCAGTTGAGCTTCAATCTCTGCTTCGTCGCTGTCTTCCACTCTTTGTGCGCAAACAAATCCCCACCAATTACCAAAGCTATCCGTGATGGGGTGGATTACCCTTATTTCATTGTCGGTGACCCCCTCATCAAAGAGTAGGTTCAATGATATCTCGTCTAGTGGATCATTGTCAACAGACTCTTCTTCCTTTACGTCTTTGGCTTCAAAGTTGTCGGCCTCATCTATTGGCCAATAGTCGTTGGTGGGTGCATAAGGGTCGTAGAAATAGATTGGGACCCTGCGAAACCCTTCTTCTTCGATTATGCCTTCTATCTCTTCATCATCGACTGTTGTTGCGAACATGACAGGATTGACTTCAGTGATAATTACCATAGGCTTTGGTTGATCCACCGGAGTGATATGTTTGGATGGGTCGAAGATCTTGGCAGCAGGATGTAATGGCCTATAGACAGCTTGGTGACAGCTTGAAAATGCGAATCAAACATGAACAGTGATGCAGCCATTTTTCCTGAAAATTTTTGCTTAGTTAGATTGGTTTAGCTTGCCCACTTTCATTCGATCTTAAGAGCCCCTAAGGTTTAACCTGTAAAAGAAAACTTTACAACATACATATATACAATGGGTGTGAGGAAGAACTTTTACAAACAAATGCAAGTAGGTTCCTAGCCTGTAGGTTACTGTCTTAGTTTGATATGTTCTATGGCTTTCTATCACATGTAAGGTTTGGATAGTCTCAAGGGTACTCCGTTGTCAAAGGGAACCAGTCCTCTCATTAGCCCATCATAGGCGACAGTTGGACGGTTGCCTTTTTGATTTTGTAGAGTTCACTGGAACCCTAACATAGCCCGTGACATGCCAGGGTATTAGGTGAACTCAACGAGGTTGCCCACTTGATGCATATGATAAATAAATTAAATAAAGCATGTGTTAGTCCTATGTTGAACTTTCTGGTTATGGCTCTCAGTCCCCAACAGAGTCGCCAAAAACTGTAGACTCCTCCTAGAAGAGGGCATCGCCATACAGATTGATCATCGCTGTTTGTTTGGTTGTTTGCTTCATATACCAAGATCGTATTTACCCAAAAAAAAAAAAAAACCAAGATCGTGGATATTCCCATGGCTAGGAACATCGCCACACGATAGCAGCTATCATCAAAACAGAGTCGCCACCTAGTTTATAAAAACTAGGAAAAATAGATAGAGATTCAGGATACGGGAGCCAAAGGTACAATGAGGGGAAGGTGTTAGGCACCCCTCTCTACCCAGTCGTGAGACTGGCCCATAATCATTCAACATATGATAAACACATATTTTGTTTAACTCTAGTACAAAAACTGATTAATTAGCCTTTAAACAGTTGATAAGGTGAACCGAGACAATATATAAAGCATGCATCAAAAAGCAGAATAAAACAAACTATCCCAGGAAGATGGATCTCGCGGCCGGTGAATGGATGTCACGACCGAGAGATCCTTCTGGTTTGATGTACCGACCGATGTAACGAAGACCCAGCCGATGTTCTTTCTCACACCTTGGAGTGTCTACAAATATCCAAAAAAAGAATGTACAAAATTACCAAAAAAAGGTAGCATACAGCTCTCACACTACGCTACACAATAAATCAAAATGGTTCACCTCTATAAAACCATGAAATGTGGACTAAATGTTTATCAACACAATAAAGTAGTTGAAGGTCCTAGTTTTTTATTTTATTTTGTTGAACAGCAAGTTATTGAAAATTTGAAGGTCCGAGAAGTAATCTACTTGGAATTTAGAGCACAGTTAAATCAAGAAATTAGGAAGAACAGAAAAAATTAAAGGCAAAGTTAAGAAAGTAAAGCGCCAATTACCCCACGTACAAAAATATATTACCTCATTAGCCAACGACACTCTAGCCAATTCCTCGTCCTTCCACCCAACAACTGATTTTTCCAATTCAATTCATTAACTTCCTACGAAGAACAGAGAATTTTCATGAGAAGTCATAGGACTCAAATATATGAAGGTTAATCTATGTTACTGGGGAAAAAATCAAGTTGCATAACTCAACCAAAAGAAATTAAGAGTGCCTTGACAAACAGAATAAGCAGACAAATCATCCAAAGCCAAGTTAAGAATTTGCACATTGAAAATAATAACGCAACTCTTTTTTGGTAGTGGATTTGGCCTACCAATTATAACATAACAATCAAAATCATCAAAAAAAAAATTAAAATTGGATTGAAACCACTCAAAGGGATTTATAAGAAGTTTAACATATCTCACTTAAACCATAGAAAAAACAAAAGAAGAGAAATCTCGTTTACCTCATCAAAAATCTAAGACCATAAAGTCACTACTGTGGAAAAGCGAATATACCATAGCACCAGGGAGAAAGCCAAAAAGAAAAACTAATGAGCTTCAGTCCAGTAAAGTCACTACATCTAGGTCCTCAAATAGAAATACAAAAAATGGATTCATACCTCCATTGAATCACCAAACCATACCTGGACACTACAAAAAAAAAAAATGCAACTTTAATGTACTTGCAAAATAGAGCAGCAATGCTCTATACCTGGAGTGGAACCAACAAATATTAACAAATGTCAAATGCAAAAATGTAGAAGAACAACAAATAGTACTGCCTGAAGTCTATTTGTGTCATGCTAGTGTGGATTCCAGTTGAAACATCAAAAATATGGATTCACCACAAGAAAATAAATAAATCAAAGCTCAAAGAGAGTTAGGTAACTGTGAGAGGTGGATGACAAAGAGGTTAGGCTTTCAAACAATTGAATCACAGCAAAAATTTAAATCGCACCTGCAAAGTAAATCGAAGAGAGCTAAAAAATGGAAATCCTAATTGAGAACCAAAAGCTGCCATGAATCCATGATCATGAAACCTCAGTGGACAAAAAATAGGGAGATTTGGTGATAGGTCCGTTATAGAGATTTCATAAGCCCACAAGTCCACCTATTAATATTGTAAACCTCTTAACTAAAGCAAAATAATAATCACCTAGAGGGCATTCTGTCAAACACCTAGTAGGCATTTCCATATCCTTGTTTCACCTCATTTGCTCACATATATTGTACCTGTAGCAAACGGTATGTCGTCCAACAAAAAAGGGACTTCAAAAATACTGTAAAAAACATGTGATGCAGTAAACTAAACACTCCTTTTTTCCCCGTAAACTAAATATTCCAAACACCTCACATTTTTGTAAAAAAAGGGAAAAAAGAAACAAAAACAATAAAAGAGAGCAATGAAAAATAGAATCTTACGTCACAAGGGATATATAGACCTCCATACAATCACCAAATTATACCTGCAAAGGGAAAAGGCCAAAATTAGTTGGCCATACTATTTCTCAATAAGTGGTTTTTGATCAAACGGAGATATGACCATGGATTCGCCAAAGCGCTAAATTTTTTAAGAAAAGCCCCAATTTTCAAGAAACCCTATTTTCAGATTTTGGGATTTTAGAAAATTAGGGAAAACTGAAACAAATATCAGGAAGAAACAAAAAAAGAAAAAGAAGGAAGATTAGGGAAAACTTGGGGATTTACCAGTTTCAGAGGTAGGGAGGAAGAAGAGGAGGTCGCAGAGTGAAAAGGATGGCTTCAACAGTGAGTGGTGGGACTGGTGGTCGGTAACTTTGGTGGGTTGGAGTGGCTCACGATGGAGGTTGCTGGCGGAGAGAGAAGTTCAGGAGCGAGATGTGATGGCTGTTAATGGTGTTTTGAGTTGGGTGTGGGTGAGTATCTAGGAGAGAGAGAGAGAGAGAGAGAGAGAGAGAATGCGACTGTGTTGCTGAAGAGCAGGAAGACAGGTTTGAAATTGAAAGCGCGCGGGAGAGCAAGAGAAGCCAAATGCATGAGAATAGAGTTGAGTGGCCCCGTTCCTGAACGTCTTCTTAAAAGTAAGTACTTATTTCACATTTTCAAATTAAAAACAAATTTTTTGATTTTTTTGCATTGTTTAAAATATCTCAATGAGATCTATCAAACAAGATCCATATTGCTAAAAAAATTATTTGTGTAAACACATTTTTTTTGAGTTTGAAATTACCTTCTTAAAAAATAATATTTAATTTAGGTTCTGGAACGGGGCTTGCGAGAGAGAGAGAGGGGAAGCTGTTAGGAAAGTTACACAAGATGAACCCTTGTTAATCTCAGCCCTCCATTCTCATATTCAAAATGTGTGTAAATCTAACGGTGCAAAATGTAGGAAATTCAAAAACACTAAGCTGTATTTTTATATAGACTAGGATTTGCCCGTGCCCGCTTGGACGATCAACAAACAATTTAGTGTCATCCTCCTAACCTCTTAGGTCCAACCTTTGAAGGCTACTTTTAATTTTCGATCAAAATTATTTTCCCTCGGACACTAAATAATATAAGCGTATTGTTTGACAATCAGCAAATTGGCTACATATGATGTGAGCTCAGATAGAAGCTATTATGTTGGACCTAAGTTCCCTTTCAATTAGATTTAAGAGTTGCACACCGTAACCCCTTAGTCAATGGCCCGCGCCTCCTGCACTCCGGATAAAACTATCCGGGCAATTCATTTGTTGATGCTAAAGTCTTCCCAAAAATCAATCTTACAGCATGGGTATTGACTTTATGATAAATCCAAAGGAAGCACATGAAACAAAAATAAAAGGTTCTGGTAACCTTTGTACTCAGGACACATGAGTTTTTCCACTCTATATTCAGATCACCAATTGAATATAAAAATTAAAAAGAAGAAGAGGCAACTTTGTTCAACACAATACATGTCCATTGCATTAGGAAATTAGACCTTCATAGATAATGCACACATACGCACACATAGATTCGTACAGTACCTCTTAAGAAAACAGTACACTAATTCTTTAAAAAAAAGTACAATTGACAAATTGTACCGTCAGAAATTTTAAGCCCGATAGCACCAATAATAAAAGTTGGAACCCTTATATGTTGTCCTATGTATTCTTGATAACCAATAATACTTAAAGGCACGGCGCAATGCATTCAAACGCAGTCTAAACGAAGTATCACATTCCACCTTCCCTTTCTCCCAAACGAAGTACTATACCACTCCTTTTCCTTCTCCTAAACAATTTCTACCTGTCCAAAAAATTTGGTTTGCCGAACATGGTCCATCTCATTAATTGCAACAAATGAATTCGAAAAAGTTAACCGGTCTCAAACAATTGGAATTGAATATTCTAGTGATTACGGTCTACACCGTATTCAAAGAGAAACACTATAACAATCGTGTATGATAGAAAATGAAAGAGAGATGGCGGACACAAAAAATATATACACCACACTGAAGTAATACCCTAATCATGTTTCTCGCTAGGACTCGTCACCTGCTGGGAGAGAGAGAGTCGTCATCTGGTGAGGGAGGAGACAAAAAGTTTGTGAGCCAAACAAACTTATACGGGCAAAAAATGTAACAAGGAAACCCATAAATCTGAACCACAAAGTCTATCCAAAATCAATCAAAACAAAAATAATTAAGAGAGCTATGAAATTTGCTCCTAAAAATGGATCATAAAGAATTAACTCATTCCCCCCGTTAAAAAAAAAAAAATTAACTCATTCCCCACAATTTTCACTCTCTAAAACGTGCATTTTAACAAACACGAAGTGGGCATCTTAGAAAGACCCACATGTCAATTGGGACAAAGAATATAAAGAGCACAAATACAAATAACAAAGTTTATGGAAGCTAGGTTTGAACGATGGGTAGACACCCAAAGGGATTTGTAGCCACCAAAACTTCAAACCAACTTGGGTGATCGAATGAAAGAGAGAAAAACCAACAATACATGTTGGATCATAACACTCTCAGTCTCAGAATAACATTTCATTGGTAAGCAAGCTATAGAGAAATAAGATGAAGATGAAAGGGTAAAGAAAGCCTTGAATACAAACCACATGCATAAAAGTAAACACCATCAAAGGCTCGTAAGCTATGGCAATCCATATCAAAATGGGTAACATTTAACCACAAAGAAACTATAGAAGTAGAGACTTTTACGTATTTCCCCTTTGCATAACAACGTAAAAGAAACTCAGAGAAGATAAACTTTATATTCATATGAAAGTGGCAATAATTTAACTCCAATACTCCCATGAAAGGGCAACAAGGCCCACTCAACAAATGGGTATTAAAGTTAATCCACGTGTACCTCCTAACGGCAAGGTCGCTGAGGAGCTTGTAACGCAGGGACTCAGCTTGGGCAAATAAGTCCACGTTGTTCACTAAATAAGTCCCCTGTAGTTCACCTTCTCGGCGTACAACTCCATGTTGCCTTGAGCTCCCTGATCCTCTTCCCTTTCTCATCTAATCACACCAAAGAACAATTGAAACAGAAAATAATTCTGTGCGTACAGATGTCAGTAGTAAAACAATGAAAGACCCGATCTCATCTAGCTTTCTGTATAAGGAGTCGGTTCGATACACAAAATTGAAATGAGAACACGGACGCCTACCGTGCTTTAAATTAAAATAGGAAGCTTTGAAATTTCTAAACCACATTCCAAAACATATTATTCTAATCAAATTTCAAAACATGAGAAAAAAGAAGTGGAGTAACATACTTCTCTCATGACTTTGCACACACCAAAATTGACGAAACAGGAATTGAACTGTACCTACCTAACCATATAAATCAATAGAAACATATTACCTGCAACCCTAAAAACAACTATTAGCTTATGCCCGTGCAATATGATTTCTAAAAGATTTTTTCAATTCACTCCAACTCCCAATTAGAACCCAAAAGTAAATTGAAATAAGAACAAAGAGAACTAAAAAAAATGGAGGCTTGCTTGTGAGTAATAAGTTATTCACCGACAGATGGGCGATTTGGGCGATTCCTTCAGCGATTCTTGTCTTAGCAAAGCTAACTCCAGTATTGTAGCTCTTGTCCCTAAGATACCTAATCCTTCAAAGTTAGGTCACTTTAGGCCCATATCATGCTGCAATACCATTTACAAATGCATCTTTAGGATTTTAGCCAAGAGATTGCAATCGGTTCTCTCTATGCTCATAGATCCTATCCAATCAAGTTTTGTGAAGGGTAGGAGAATAGCAGATAACATATTCCTCACCCAAGAACTAATAAGAGATTATCATAAGTCATCTCCTTTTCCTAGGTGTGCCATGAAAGTTGATATAATGAAAGCTTACGATAATGTTAGGTGGGAGTTTCTATGGGATGTTCTTTATAAAACGAACTTTCATCCTACCATGATCAAGTGGCTACAAGCTTGTGTAACCACTGCAAATTACTCTCTCTGTATTAATGAGGAAGTGATGGGTTACATTAAAGGTAGGAAGGGTTTGAGGCAGGGAGATCCTTTGTCATCATACCTCTAATGGAAGTTTTTACAAGCCTACTTAAAGAGAAATCTCAGCTCCCGAACTTTTAATTCCACTGGAGGTGTAAAACCAATCAGTTAAATAATTTTTGCTTTGCAGATGATCTAATGATATTATGCAAAGGAGAGCTTCCAACTGTCAATCACATCCAGGATGCATTGTTAGAGTTTGAGGCTCTTTCTGGTCTCTCTCTTAGCCCTGAGAAGAGTAGCATATTCTTTTCTAGAGTTAGTGTGGGAATTAAGGAAGCTATTTTACAAGAGCTTGGATTCCAGGAGCGCTCCCTACCTGTGAGATATTTAGGAGTCCGATTACTATGTACTAAACTCAAGGTTGTTGATTGTCAGAGATTAGTAGATAGTCACTGCCAAAACTAAAAGTTGGACTAATAGGGACCTCACCTATGCTGGGAGAGTCCAGCTTATCAAGAACATTTTTGTCCTCAATGCAAACATATTGGTCCTCCCTGATCATCTTACCAAAGAAGGTCATCAAGGAAGTTTTTTTTTGGGGTAAATTAGCTTGAAATTAAAAGAGGTTAACCGAATGTACAGCCTACAAGGGGCATACCCCGGGAGGAAAAGAAAAAAGAAAAGAAGAACAGTGAAAAAAGTGTGATAAACCATGCACAACCCGCATGGAGAGTAAGGTAGATTAAAGTAAATAACAAAATGCATTGAGATTTGTTATCATACTCCGTTGTACCATTCATCAGGAAGAAAGAACAACGGAGTATGATACAAAAGTGATACAATAAGTAATGATGACATGAATGCTAACAACTGCCTGGCACAGCCCGCCAAGCTAAGCTATAAGATAAAGTAGATGTGATCGAATAATGTCCATCTGATGTACCATCACTGAGGATTTGCAGCAACATATCAACTTGGCATAGAGGAAGTTTGAACAGCTACTACAGAGAAACTAGGTACAGATAAGAGGCTCAATTCGGGGATGATGGCATCCCACAGGGGGCCCAAACCTGCACACCACGCCCAATCCAACCAATCTACTACTCCCTCAACCCAATTCCCAAGGCTCGCCAGAAAATAACCCGCCCTCAGCCAAATATCAATCACCACAGGCGCCAGAGATGGGATATGAAGACCAAGATTCTAATACTCCAATCTAACCTAGTGAGTCGAACGCAATACCCTCCTCTAAGAGAACAGCTACTACAGAGGAACTAGGCTCCGAGAAGAGGCTCAAACTAGAGATGTCTGCGTCCGACAAGGCTACCCCCTTAAGTACCCTGCACACCACGCCCAATCCTTCCAGTCTACAACTCCCTCAACCTAATCCCCTAGGCTCGCCATAAACTAAAAGAGAGACAGCACAAAAGCCTCAAATCTGATCACCATTAACAGTGTACACCACCGAATCATTTGGCTCAACCATTAACAGTGCATAGCCACTGAATCATTTGGCACGAAAAGAGGACACAAAATACCGCAGGAGAACCAAAGCCGCCCTTTTCAATCAGAGCTTAGGTCAATCTAATCAATGACAGCCCGGAAGTTACCCCTTTCAATCGCCCACACCACCAATTAGATAAAGACAGCTCCGAAGGCTACCCCTTTCAATCAGAGACCAAGCACCAAACTAATCAGTGACAACCACGAAGGCTGCCCCTTTCACCTAGTGTAAGCCCCGATCTAATCAAAGATAGCCACATCCATACTACACACAACCTTTGGGCTAATGAAGCAAAGAAACTAGGAATTTAACGATGCTCAACAAAGAGCTAACAACCAAACGAAAAACTCGATCTCAGTCCAGCAGATGACTGCCCATCTAGATTCTCAATCTGAATCTAAAAATTAGTACAAGTAAGGAACATTAATCAAGTAAAACTACTAGATCCATATCCGATATAGCAACGCGGATGGATCCTTCCATCTTGTACGTAGCCCACAAGCTGAAGGCTCTGGGCAGTTCTGTGACTTTTGTGAAGTTTGTAAACCTAAATGACCTGCCGTAGTCGCCGCCGGAGCTGGCGGGAACGGTCACACATAGCAGGTTCGATCTAGATCTATGAAAGATGAAACTCACGGCTGGAATTTATAATGATCCTAGCGCGCTCTTGTACTACAACCTAGACTGGGAGGTCTGGTAAAGGGTACCGAAATCCCCGTTGGAAGAGATAGCGAAACCCCTTTGATCTGGATGAAACCGAGTGACCCAGAGCTACGGAGAACAGATCGCCACATAGATCGGGTGACACGGTGTTGATTTCTTGCTCTGAAATCAACCAGATTACCAACAGCTATGAATTCCGGTGCTGGTTTTGGAGTAACCGAAGTGGCCATAGAACTGACCCACCTCAGTTTCGGCCATGGTTGATCCTTTTGATTAGATGAATCCACTGCAGTGGCGACTTGGCCGTGAAGATGAACCCACGGCTGTGAAGATGTACCCATGGCTGAGATGAAACCCACACCTGGAATGAGTACTTGAGAACTGAATAAAGTAGAAATTGCCTCTAAATCGGAATGATATGGCTGATTAAATACCTCTAATCTGGTAATCGGAAGGATAAGGTGGGTTTGATTGGGGAAAACCCCTTTCTCTCTCTAGAAACTCTAGAGAGAAGGCAGAGCCCCCTCGAGGGGTTGCCCTCCCAATCTCACTGTCATCAAGGAAGTTGAATCTATTCTTCGAGCCTTTTTATGGTCTGGCCCTGACCTTAAAAGAACAGGGGCTAAGGTGGCTTGGGAGCATCTCTGTGCTCCTAAGGATGAGGGAAGTCTTGGTTTCAAATCTATGGAGGTTTGGAATAAGGGTGCCGTTGCCAAGCATATTTAGTTCTTGATATCAAGGGGTGAACAATCAATGTGGTGTTAATGGGTTAAATCCTATTTATTAAAAGGAAGGGACTTTTGGAGTCTTAAAATGCCTAGTAATCCGTCATGGGTTTGGAGAAAGTTACTTAATCTTAGAACTCTAGTCCAACCATTCATCCTCCATATCATAGGCAATGGAGAGAACACATCCCTATGGCATGATCATTGGCATCCTTTAGGCCCATTGTTGAGTAAGTTTGGTTCCAAAATAGTTTATGATTCTGATCTTCCCTTCAATGCCAAAGTTTCCCAAATAATTCTTAGTTCTGTATGGCCTTTTCCAATCACACAAACTTGGAAGTTGAACGAAGTTTGACAACAGCTTCCCCCATTAAGAGGTACAAGGGACCAAGTTAGATGGACTCTTAACCCTAATGGCCAATTTAGCATTGCCTCTCTATGGGAGGAATTGAGAGAACCATTTCCTAAAGTCTCTTGGCATAAGGCTGCTTAGTTTTCTAGCCATATCCCAAAATGCAGCTTCATTGCATGGATTGCCATTCAGGGTAGGCTTTCCACTGAGGATAGATTAGTTCTTTTTGGGATCAAATCTAATTCTCAATGTAGTTTATGACATGGTTGGGAAAGTCATGATCATTTATTCTTTAACTGTGTTTTCCACACAGGTTTGGAATGCTATGCTGGCTAAGATTGATGAAAGGTGGTCCCCCCAGTCTTGGGCAGCTTGGATTACTCACTTCTCTACTTTTAGGGGGAAATTCCTTAAGAATGTTGTTACTAAACTGGTATTCAGAGTTACAGTGTATCACCTTTGGCTTGAGAGAAACATGAGGAAGTTTCAAGCTAAAACTAGCACTTGGGAAGTAGTAGTGCACAAAATCTACAACATTGTTAAGGGTAGACTACCGTCATTGCCCAAATTGCCCAATGGATCACATTTATCCTAGGTTTGTTAGAGAATGGGGCATAAATATGGAATAATAATATTTGCTACTTGGATTATAATGTGCATGTGCGACAATTACTTCAATTGCTACAATTGTTTTCCAAATCCTATCTTGCACCAAGCTTGGATCGTAGGGTGTTCATGGCAGATTCATTATGAGCATAGTTTGAGGAGGCTTTTATTACTTCTACCCACAATGTTTCTAGTGCTGTACCCTTCTGATGTTTGGAAGCCAGGAGGCTAGCTGGTTTCGAAGGATTATACTTTTTTTTTTGTTTTGTTTTTTGGATAAACCAGCTTGAAATAGAAAAAAGGGCTAACCGAATATACAGCCTACAAGGGGCATACCCCAGGAGGAAAAAGAAAATAAAGGATGCCTATGCCAAGTGGCTACATAGACTAGAGGAAAATGAACCAAGTGTTTTTTGCTCATCTAAGTAGAGGAAGAGAAAACACATGAGGTGAGTAGAATGACCACCTACCATACCGGTTCAAGACACCATACAGCTCCACAAAGTACACCAAAAATACACCATACCAAACCAAACCAATTTGTAAGGTAATACTCCATATTCGAAGGAATATACTTAACTGCTAATACTCCTATTTATAAGGTATATACCTTAATCTCTTATCTTAGGGGGTGTTTGGATGCTTCATTTTCACCTTTTCCATTTCTCCTTTTTGATTTTAGGTGTTTGGCTATTTGTCCTCAAAACCCATTCCTTGAAGATGGAGTGCAAAAGCCAAAAAGTGCTCCGGAGGCCTTTTCCACTTCTCCTTTTCCACTTCTGATGAGCTAAGAAGAGAAAAGACCAAATTATCCTCTATATTTGGTTCTAGGACTCTCTTAGGGTGCTTATTGAAAGATTTTAGAGCCAAAAATTTATTATGACCATTTAGGATAAAATAATCAAAAAAATAAAATCTTCACATCTGTTCAAACGGATTGAACATTTGAGCAATTAATTTTTTAATCATATTTTTAATATATAAAGGGTGTAAAAGGTTTTTTTTTAAGGAGAAAGGTGTAAAAAGTTGTGTGTGTGCTGATAAAATAAAAACAAAAAAATTTTAAAAAATTGATTAAACCATTATTTATACACAATAAATCTCATAATAAACAAACAAGGGCAATATGGTAAAAAAATCAGGTCATAATTCATTTTCATCACATATCTCCCAAACACTATCAAGTTGCAAAATGCATTCTACACATATCATCCAAACACTCTACCAGATTAAAACTACATTCTGACCAACAAGCCAAAAAGTTGAAAATGAAAAGCAAAAAAGTAGGCTTCCAAACACCCCCTTAGTTTGTTTCCGCAGTTCTGTGGGTCTTTGGAATCCACATTTCTCTGTCTGCTCCCATTAGTTTGTGTGTGCCAGCATATGCGTGAGCCTGTGAGCTGTGTGCTTGAGCCTCAAATTTCGTGAGATTGGAGGTAAAAGTTAGTGGGAGTCTCTTTGTAAGGGAGAGTTGAGGGTGCTCTGGTTCTTCCTTTTGCTTTTAGAATTTTGGTGGGATAGGCTTCGAAGGGGTAAGTAGGGGAGCAGATAGATCTGGTCGTTGTCACCATCATCCCAAGTCGCTTCAATCTGTCAAAAGGACATAAAGAAGAAGAAGAGTAGCAGGGCAACTATTCTGAGTGATTGACATCGTCTAATTCCTCTACTATTGTCTGTTCTGTTGCTGTTCAGTTCTTTTGCTGCAGTTACCTCTGAATGCAGTGTGTGTAGCTACTTGCTGCTATCAGTCCTTTGACAGATTCTGTTATGTTGTTGACCGATATGGCTTCCAAGCCATGAGGATGTGATCTTCGTTTGTGAAATGTTTTGCTATTTGATTATTGCAAGTTGATGTACTTGATGTTTGAGAATACAACTGTGATCCCTCATTTGTGTAGCTACAGTAGCTATTGTGTAGCTACTGTTGATCACTTCTACCTGTCATAGTTGCATCTACTTTGCTACTACTGCTACTACGTACTGTTGATCTATTCTGGCCAATTTGGTTCTTGCTCAGTTTTTAGCTGTTGAAGTCATGTGCATAGTACCTCCTGTAATGGCTACTTGCTTGTATCATTATCTGATTTGTTGTGCATTTGAGTTGGAACAGTAGCTCTCCATTTGTTTTGACCTATCCTTGAGGATTTGTCCCTTGGATTGTTTACGCTTTTCTAGGGGGCATGTCCCTAGTTTATTTGGAATCGCTTTTATTCCTAGTTGATGGGTGGTTGCTGTTAATCGAAGTTGTGCCCTGCCATGACTTCTTGTTGCTGCTACTGCTATCAACTGTTGATTGCTTCTACATAGCTGGCTCTATACTTCATTGGCAAGGTTGCTACTGTTCAATATTGTGGCTGCTGTTTTGCTACTGCTTTTGTAGCTGCTACTGCTGCAGTCTTCTTGAAAAGATGCAGATTCTGTTTTTCATTTATGGCTACTGCTGTATCCTTTGTTGTATTGGCTGCTGCAGTTTGTTTGCTTCCCCAAGTAGAGTTCAACTCATGTATGGAGCTATGCTTCGTTGGTTAAAATCTCACATAGGGTTGGTCAATCACGATCCGGCTCTATTTGCAGCTTTTATTAAGGAGAATGTACTATTTGAATGAGAAGGAGCTTCAAGGAAAATCTAGGGCCTTTTTACAGCTATGGCTTTATATGCTCTCGGTTTCATCATGAAATTTTGGGCCATTTTGTTGTTTGTACTCTCTTCAAAATTGTTTTCTCTTCCTCTGTTAAATGAGCAAGAAACAATTGGATCATTCACCTCCAGTCTATGTAACCAGTTGGCGTAGGCTCCTTCTATTTACTTTATTCTTCTTTTCTTTTTCTTTGTTTTGTTCCTCCTTGAGTATGTTCCTTGTAGGCTGCATATTCGGTTAACCTTTTTTTCTATTTCAAGCTGTTTTACCCCCCCAAAAAAAAAAAAAGAGAATTCATTGTGAATAGAGAACAAAGAACTAATTCTCTCTAAACAACTAATTTTTCGATTCATAGCCGTCACAGCCTTTAAAAAAAAAAAAGAGAACAAAGAGCCATACCTGTGGAGAGAGAACTGGAGAGAGCAATATGGTTTCTGAAATAATTTTTTGATTCACTCCAACTCCCACTAAGAACCTAGAAGTAAATTGAAATGAGAATAAAGAGAACTAGAAAAAGAGAGAGAGAGAGAGAGAGAGAGAGAGAGAGAGAGAATTCATTGTGGGTAGAGAATAAAGAACTAATTTTCTAAACAACTAATTTTTTGATTCATAGTTGTCACAGTCGTTTAAAAAAAGAGAGAACAAAGAGCCATACCTGTGGAGAGTAAACTGAACAGAAGGCAAAGAGAGGGCGAGAGTCAGGAAGACGAAAAAGAGAACTGGAAAGAAAACGTTTAGGGGAGATCGAGAGAGAAATCATTACCAAAAACTGAAAATTCGGAATAAGAAACAAACATTAATGAAAATTCAACCTAACCAAAAATTCGTTTATTACCAAAAATTCATTTAGCATGCCTTTCAATTGTATTCTCTTTCAACGGCAATCCGAGTGGATAAATCATTACCAAAAATTCGTTCGCCAATCATTACCAAAAATTCGTTCGCCAATCATTACCAAAAATTCAACGCCAATTATAATAGTAAAGGAAATTTGTGGAGTTATTATTGGAATTATCCAGTCCACCAATTGTTCAGAAAATTGTGGAGTTATTATTGGAGTTTCAATAGTAAGAGCATCCGCAATGGGAATAATCAAAATCAATAACCAAAATATGCCACGTCAGCATTTGATTATCCATTTAGTTCATAATCAAACTTAACAACATCTGCCTCCACATTGGTTATTTTTGCAGCCTTAACCAAAAAAAAATCCCACAACACACAATGCACCTATGTTCAATAGCAAATGAATTCCAATCACGCACCCGATCACACCAAATTATTCGTCTCGATGAGACGATTCCAATGTGGGGTGTTTTTGAGTTATTGAGTTTTAAGTTTGGTTATTGAGTTTTGGTTATTGGTAAAAATTGTTAAGTATGGTTATTGAATGGGTGAAATTTGATTATTTGCTAAAAGACTTGTAATTTTACTTATTACAATGTGAGGTGTTTTTTGAGCATTGTTGTTAAATTTGTTTATCTACACCCATTTGCTTATTACAATGGAGATGCTCTAAAGGAGAATTCACGTCAGTTTATAGATTGCCCCCTGTGTTCAAAATTCACGTCAGTTTATTCGTCCATTACCAAAACAACAATAAAATTCACGTGAATTTATAGCATGTCATTAAAATTCGTTCATTAATCACCAAAACTGAAAAAATCGTTGCTCAACAATTTAGCAACTCTCAACCATCGGATGAAATCAATCTGAGCCAAGGATTGAATAAAGGGTGAAAATCCCGTTTTCAACTTTGCCTTACCATATAGGAATAGGAATAACAATTATTGCCATGGGCAGGGGCGGAGCTAGGAATTTTGGTTAGTGGGGTCAAAAATTAGATTCATATGCACTTAAAACAAGTTGGGGCAGTTTAGAGATTTTTTGTGGGGTCAAAATAGCTAAATTACACCAATTCCTATGAAAATTTGGGGTCAAATTAGTAAAACTGGGGTAAAAATTATACTTATCCCAAGAGAAATTTGGTAGCCATGGGGATCAGCCGCCCTCCCATGTACCCATGTGCCTCCGCCCCTGGCAGTGGGAGCGGATTAATTATTGGGGTTTTAGAATGGAAATGAATAAATGGTGGTGATTTATGCAGAAAATGTGTTACAAATCCAGCCGTGGAGGGAATTTATGTGGGCCACCACACCATCGCAATTTGTATTATAGATATAGATTCTATATATGACCTCACTTAAAGTCCTCACAAGAAAGGCTTGATTTGAGCAGTTTTTTTGAACCGTTAAATAAAAAACTATTCGATGAAGCCCTTCTTGGTCTTTTTTTATGTTGAGTTCTCGCGAGTACCTTCAAAATCATGTTCTGATCAAATTGAATGGCTCGGATTATCGAAATTCAATCGGAAAATGGGAGAAATGGAGAGGTCCACATTTTAACTAAAATGAGGACCACCTCATTTGAAACGGTGTACATATATATATATATATATATATATATATATAGGTGGCCTTATTTAGCAAAATGCGGACCTCCCCTTTCCCGATCAAATTTTGATGATCCGAGCCGTTCAATGTGATCAGAACGTAATTTAAGGGTCCCCATGAGAAATTAGCAAACAATATGACCAAGGAGTGCTTCATCCGAACAGTTTTTTATTGAACAGTTCAAAAAAAACTGCTCAAATCAAGCCCTTCCCCGTCATATTTTTTGTGAATTTCTCGCAAAGACCCTTAAAATCATGTTTTGAACACATTGTATGATTCAGATCATTAAAATTTGATCGGGAAGGGGAAGGTCCGCATTTTAACAAGTTAAGGGCGCCCTTATGTGAAGGCTGGTGTGTGTGTGTATATATATAAATATATCAGTCTCCTTAATGTAAGGGAGTCCTTACTTACCTTAAGTAAGGACTTCACATTTTCCGATCAAATTTCGATGATCTGAACCATTGAATGTGTTCAGAAAGTAATTTTAAGGGTTCCCGTGAGAAATCAGCTAAAATATGACCGGGAAGTGCTTTGATCCAAATAGTTTTTCATAAATATATATATATATATATATAGCCCGACTTTTGAAGCATCTTTCCCACAGTCAGAAAGGCAATTTCATCCTATTATGGATACATAGTTCGATCCTTTGGTGAAAGCAATTGTCTCATCTCTTGAAGCGATTCAGTACTTAAACCTTCAAAAATGCATTTTTCCTCTTTCTTGCTCATTTTATTTTATATAAAATCCTCCTAAAAATCCTTCTAAGGGTATTAATTAATAAAAGGAGATAAATTAATCTCCTCTTGTTCTTTTGTATGTGTGTGTGTGTATATATATATCAAATGATGTTTTAATTTATTTGTAAATGTGAAAGAATGTCAATTATTCTTTATTTTATTTTTTCCAAAGAAAATTCTACTCTATACTATTCTAGGGAAAAAAGGGAGTGGAGGTGGGATTGAACTCTCACCAAATGAAGTGTCTATTACCTGCTTTACCAACCTTGGTGGGGCTTACCGCACCAAGGTCGTAGGGTCAATTTCCTCAATAGCAATTTTTTCATGAGCCCACCTCACATCACACAAATGTATGGAAAGAATTGTGGGATGGGCTGAAAAGATAAAAATCAAGATTTTCTTATGTAATGATATGTTATGTTATGTGATTCTTTAGATAACGTAAAATGAGATGTATCATTGTCTATAATTCGATCCGTTAATTTCACAAGTGTTGGCGTCAGTGGTGGAGCCACTTGGGAACGAGTGGGGGCACACAGCCCCACTGAGTGGTTCTCTTTTTTTTCAAATTTTTTATTTTGCTTATTTTGATTTCTTAAATTGTTCTTTGTTTAATCATTTCAATACATTTTGTATATCATTTTATTATTTTAAATATTACAACCATTCCATTACACTGGCGAAGTGAGATGTCTAATGCAGAAAATACCCACCATTCACCATTTGAAACTCTCCAATGAATAATATCCAAATTCATAAGTGGCTAAATCATGAGTTATATACATTAATCTTTATTAATAATTATTTACAATTCTGAATGTAGTATTATATTTGTTGATAGAACCCACGACATCAAGACAAAGTTTTTTTTAAATTTTAATTTTATTTATTATATTTTTAAGGACAAAATTTCGTAAGAAAAATGTTTTTTTTTTCTAATTGGATCAAGATTGTTAAATTTTGTCATTTTAGTTGTTGTGTACTTAACTGCTCTAAGACTTGATCTGTTGGGACAATTCAAACAGTTGATTTGTTTTGATTGTTTATTAAATTACTATCTTTCTTAGTAAATGTATTAGCCTTTTCTATTATTTTTAGAACAACCGTTCTTTCATTATTTTGGCATTGCTTAATAGTACAATTTTTTTGTTGTTGAAGTGTATTTAAAAGATAACCCCACTACTATTATCAATTCAGCTACGCCACTAATTGGTGTGCAGATCACCACTAGTGGCAGATCACCCGTACAAAAATAGTCTCTATGATCCGACCAAATCTTTCATGATATACGATCATTTGTTTTTCTTACGATTTTTACTCATGAATCTACCGGATAAACAATGAGACAAACGAAGGATCCTTTATCAGTGAAACACTAGCATTTTTCTTTCTTTTTTTCCCCGACGAACAATGCAATTATGCAAACACAATTTATATTGACAAAATTATATACAAATTGCACAATTCAAAGGCCTAAAAAAACAACAAAACAATATACAACTAAAGAAAACAAAATACAATCAATCAAAACAAGAAAAGTCGAATGACGCCAACTTCGGCACACGACCCATTATTCTGCTCAAGAAGGTGGGTGGGGAGGATCACGATGTGCACTGTTGGATTAACTACTGTAAACCAAGAACGGATTACCTCGAAATTCTGCTATTAAAATACAGAATACCAAATTGTAGAACGACGCCTGGGTTGAATCGCGGACTAAGTCGCTTTTCTTTAAGACGTTTCACGGCTCTGCCCAGTTTGTGCAAGCAGTTCGTCAATGCCCCGCCATCCCCAGGATAAATTAGCCTAGAATTCACCACCTCTGCTCGACTTTCTCTTGACGAAAGAAACCGAAAACGAAACAGACAATCGACCTATTGCTCGAACTCAGAAAACGTTTTTGGGGTGGAAGAGAGAGTTGTTTTTTCTGTGTAGAAATCAATTCTGAAACTCTGAATTTATAGGTGCAGGCTGGGCTTGATTTTTTGGAAACAAAAATCAAATCAAATCAAATTGCTTTGATTTAGCACACGTTTTTCTTAATCAGCAAAAATCAAATCAAATCACATTGCTTTGATTTAGCACACGTTTTTTTTACACGTTCTAAATCAGTATGAATTTTCAATTTTCCATTTTGAAAAAGATTTGATTGACTGAAAATTCTGTAATCAAAAAAACGTGTTTCAGAATTTTAGCAAAAACGTGGGCTTAACTAGTACGTGCACGAGGCTCAAATCCCGGATTTGCACCCTCCTGCGCCGAATAACCCATGACGCGCACGCCGTTAACTAGTTTCCGAATCAGTTTTCCAAATTTCCGCCCATTTTTCTGAGCGCGGGAGACCTCTCCTTGGGTCCTCATTCACAAACCCATTTGTGTGCAAAGTCATTTAAAGTAGATAGAAGTTTTGTGACTTGGCAATGTGGGACTAGAGAAAACACAATGTTTTACAAACACACGCCAAAGTTCCAACAATCCCCCACTTGTATTTTAAAACAAAATATTCGAGCAAAGGTATAGAGATGTGCATAAGTGAAGGTGTCTATTGACTTGAACCATTACGTAGTGATAATGCTTCAGATAGTAACTAGAGTGACTTGTGATCTTGAACTCTAAGTTTGAGAGCACTGCACACACAAATCTACTAATGTGAAATGTTTAAAGCCAGCACTTTACGGCCATGTGCTTATATCCCAGTTTTATGAATGACCTAGAGAATTTGCCCAAATTCTCCGAAGAAGCGGCCACACTTCAACATTTATATAGTGAGTCTATCAAGAGTACTCCTGTAGTCTAGGTACTCCACTCCACATAGAGCTATAGAACTCATTAAGTGTTAAAATAACACGTCTTTCGCTACAGGATGTCTTGCTTCTTAGGGATGGACTCGGAGTGTAACTTGTTACAGCATGATTCTTACCATATCACCATGTGACTCGTTTTTCCCTTTGAACCTATTTCTTGGGATCTCCAGTCTATAGGTTGGGTGTCCATCACAAGTGACTCATTTCTCAATGGGCTTTAGCCCCATCCCTTTCGAGGTGTCCCAAACCTTCTCTCGAGCTAATCCTTTCGTCAAAGGATCAGCCAGGTTCTCAGCTGACTGAACATAATCCACTCTAATAGCCCCATTAGAAAGCAAATCTCTAACTGTGCTGTGTTTACGACGTATTTGTCGTTTCTTACCGTTGAAAAAACGATTCTGAACTTTTGCAATAGCCGCGGTACTATCGCAATGGATTAGTATGGCCGGTATCGGTTTTTCCCATAAGGGAATCTCTGACAGGAGGTTTCTCAACCAAGCTGCCTCCTTACTAGCCACAGCTAGCGCTATCATCTCAGACTCCATAGTGGATTGCGCTAAAATTGTTTGTTTCTTAGACTTCCAAGAGATTGCACCTCCTGAACACATACCCACTAGTTGCTTTGGAGTCATCCGAAAGGGTGTTCCAATCGGCATCACTGTATCCCTCTAGAACAGCGGGAAACTTCTGATAGTGTAATCCAAGGTTCATGGTTCTTTTCAGATACCACATGAGTCTCTCAACCGCAAACCAATGCTTCATTCCTGACCTGCTAGTAAACCTGCATAATACCCCCACTGCATAAGCACTATCTGGTCTCGTACAATCACAAGCATAACGAAGACTACCAATAATGCTAGCATACTCAAATTGTCTAACACTGTGTCCAGTGTTCTTAAACAGTTTAATACTAGGATCAAAAGGGGTGCAAGCAGGTTTACAGTCAAAATAATTGTATTTCTTCATGATCTTTTCAATATAATGTGACTGATCAAGAGAAATTTCATTTGCAGATTTAGTAACATTTACTTCGAGGATTACACTAGCCTCACCCAAATCCTTCATGTCAAAATTTTGGCTAAGCAATAATTTGGTTTCATTCACGACAGATATGCTTGAGCCAAATATCAAAAGGTCATCTACATACAAGCAGATTATAGTGCACGCATGACTATCAGACTTGTAATATATGCATTTATCACTCTCATTGACTTTGAAACCATTTGAAACAACTAGACTGTCAAACTTTTCATGCCACTGCTTTGGAGCTTGTTTAAGGCCATAAAGAGATTTAACTAATCTACACACCTTGTGTTCTTGACCATGGACAACAAATCCCTCGGGCTGATCCATATAAATCTCTTCTTCTAAGTCCCCATTTAAAAAAGCAGTTTTAATGTCCATTTGATGTACAACTAAGTTATGAACAGCAGCTATAGCAATCAAGACTCGGATAAAAGTAATCCTTGTCACAGGAGAGTAGGTATCGAAAAAATCTATGTTCTCCCTTTGCCTATATCCCTTAGCTACGAGTCTAGCTTTATATTTATCCATAAAACCATCAGGTTTCAATTTCATTTTAAGCACCCATTTACAACCTATTGCTTTGCAGCCCTGTGGTAGATCTACTAATTTCCAAGTTCTATTGGACTCCAATGAGTCCATTTCATCATTTATGGCTTCTTGCCAAAAATCAGCATCTGGGGAAGTTAAGGCCTCATTAATAGTAGTGGGGTCCTCTTCTAAAGAAAATGCAAATTCAGGACCAAAGTCCTTAGCAATTCGAGCTCTCTTGCTTCTCCTCGGTTCAATCTCAGTGTCCCCAGAGTTCTCGTTTCCAGATTCTTCTAATCTAGGCATACTACTACTGGATTCAACGCCCCCACTATTTTCTGGATTTAAAAGGGAACTTTTCTTCATAAAAATCAGCATCTATAGATTCTATGATCACCTTGTTTTTAATATCGAAGAATTTATATGCTTTACTATTCATAACATAACCAGTAAAAATGCATTCATAAGCTCTACTCGCAAGTTTTCACCTTTTCGAGTCAGGAATACGAACATATGCTAAACAGCCCCAGACTTTAAAATATGACACATTGGGCTCCTTGTTTTTCCACAGTTCATAAGGTGAAATCAAAGACTTAGAATTAGGATTTCTATTCAGCACATAACATACAGTCAATAATCGCAACTACAAGTTCACACAAAGTTCGATTCTTGCGTTCAACCTTTCCATTCATTTCGGGTGAATATGGAGCAGTTTTCTCATGAATAATACCAGTAGAGTTATAAAATGCAATGAACTCATTTGAATCATACTCGGTGCCTCTATCACTATGGAGTCTTTTAATCTTTCTTTGGAACTGATTTTCGACCTCATTAAGAAAGATTTTAAACATATCAAATGCTTCACTCTTATGCTTCATCAAATACATAGAGGTGTAATTCGAATGATTGTCGATAAATGTGATAAAATATCGATGTCCATTTCTAGTGAGAACTCCATCTAATTCACACATATCAGAATGGATCAAATCTAACAATTCGGTCTTCTTAAAAGTTGATTTATGAGGCTTCTTTGTAATCTTAGCCTTGCTAAATGATTCATATTTTTCAAAAACATTTAAGGAGATATTAGGAATAAAACCTAAATTGCTCATATTCTTAATAAGTTTCTTGTTAACCTGACAAAGTCTAGCATGCCATATATTAACAGAACAAACAATGTAAGAAGAGTTTTATTCATATCAATAGTAAGCTTAAACATGCCATCAGATGCATAACCCTTTCCAACAAACATGCCATCTTTAGTAAGAGGATACTGATCTGCTCCTATAGTCTAGGTAAATCCGGCCTTATTATGGAGGTAGCTGGATACAAGATTCTTCCTCATTTCTGGAGTGTGCAGGACTTCCTTCAGAGTGACAGTCCTTCCAGAAGTGAACTTGAGATCAACCTCACCAGTACCAAGAACCTTAGTGGTGTGGGAGTCGCCCAACAACACTTTCTTATCATCAGCCTCATAATACTTTTTGAACAAGGAGCGATCATAACAGATATGGCAAGAGGCGCCAGTGTCTATTCACCACCCTTATGAACCACTTATCAGATTAACCTCTGATATCATAGCCACTAGTGGTTCTCCATCCCCCAGGTTTACCTGTGGAGCGCGACGCCTGGGGTTCTTGCAATTTCTTGCCATATGGCCAGGCTTGTTACAATTGTAACGCACAAATTGGACAGAGTCCGCGTTTCGAGCCTGGCCTCCAGAAGGGGGTAACTTCTTGTTCTGATTCAGTCTTCCATTTCGGTTTTGGTTCTGATTTGGCTTCCCGATTCCTCCTTTCGGTTTGAGCACAGCCGAACTGTGGTTCCTTTTGTTTGCAACAAAGAGAACCTCATCCTTTTGATCTTGTTTCCGAGCCTTCTCCCCAATACGGAGCCGAACAATCAAGCTTTCCATAGAAAAATCTTTTGACTTGTGATGGAGATCCTTTTTAAAGTCTTTCCAACTAGGAGGCAGTTTATCAATAAGAACAGCAACCTGAAATTGTTCACAAATAGACATGCCCTCAGAAACTATTTCATGTGCTATTTTCTGTACATCGTGTGCCCCCGGGAAACAATGGATTTTTCATCAGCCATAGAAAACTTCAAGTAACGACTAACAGCATATTTTTTAGTCCCAGCCTCTTCGGTATCATACTTTTTCTGGAGGGCATCCCAAAGTTCTTTAGCAGCGTCAAAATTGGAATAATAATCATAAGGTCATCAGTCAAAGCATTCAGAATGAAGTTCTTGCACAAAAAATCATCATTGGTCCATTTTTCTATCGCCTTAGTGTTTTCAGCAGTAGGAGGATTAGCAGCAACAGGTTTCAAGGAATCACAACAACCAGCAAGTTTTTGAGTAGTTAGAAAGAAAAACATCTTTTGCTTCCAACGTTTAAAATGCAGCCCCTCAAAGTAAAAAGGTTTGTTGATATCGGAGGTGGTAATAGAGATCTTGTTTTCAGAGTCCATGGCAGATTGATTCGTCTTAAAATTGTTGGATTAACTGTTGTAAAACAAGAACAGATTACCTCGAAATTCTACTATTGAAATACAGAATACCAAATTCTAGAGCGACATCTGGGTTGAGTCGCAGACTAGGTCGCTTTCTTTAAGACGTTTCGAGACTTTGCCCAATTTGTGCAAGCAGTTCGTCAATACCCCGCCGTCCCCAGGATAAATCAGCCCAGAATTCACCACCTCTGCTCGGCTTTCTATGCACGGAAGAAAACTAAAAACAAAACAGACAATCGATCTATTGCTCGAACTCAGAAAACGTTTTTGGGGTGGAAGAGAGAGTTGTTTTTTCTGTGTAGCAATCAATTTTGAAACTCTGAAATTATAGGTGCAGGCTAGGCTTTATTTTTTGAAAACAAAAATCAAATCAAATCAAATCAAATCGCTTTGATTTAGCACACGTTTTTCTTAATCAGCAAAAATCAAATCAAATCACATTGCTTTGATTTAGCACACGTTTTTTTTACACGTTCTAAATCAGTACGAATTTTCAATTTTCCATTTTGAAAAAGATTTGATTGACTGAAAATTCTGTAATCAAAAAAACGTGTTTCAGAATTTTAGCAAAAACGTGGGCTTAACTAGTACGTGTGCGAGGCTCAAATCCCGGATTTGCACCCCCCCTGCGCGCGAATAACCCGTGACGCGCACGCCGTTAACTGGTTTCCGAATCAGTTTTCCAAATTTCCGCCCATTTTCCTGAGCGCGCGAGACCTCTCCTTGGGTCTTCATTCACAAACCCATTTGTGTGCAAAGGCATTTAAAGTAGATAGAAGTTTTGTGACTTGGCAATGTGGGACTAGAGAAAACAAAATGTTTTACAAATACACACCAAAGTTCCAACAATTATGCGCCGCACATGCCCAGCCACGTCACAGGTTGGAGGTCAAAGCCGAAACAACGTCGAATCTGCTACAAACGCTGCACCATCGCCGTCGACGAGCTCCTAAACCATCGTCTAAACCAATCGGTTGCAAGAGCAAAAAACCATATCTGGTCTTGTTAGCATGAGTTTATTCAAATAGGGTCCCGTGCAGGTCAACAAGTGATCTGATTCGTTCATTTTGTTTGATTGATTGGATTTTCTGTGATAATATAAACATTTTAATCGAACATTGAGAGCGACATGAACAAACAACGTTTATTTTGAATTTTTTTGACAATTAGTATGAATGTGAAATGAAACTTCAAAACAAAAGGTTCTCAATCACACCGCAACTAGAGTTTTAACACAAACAAAAGCAGTTTCGACAAAAACCAATTTATGTTAAAATGCTGAATAGAAAAGTCATAAGTGCTCGTTCCAGAATAACTTCTTAAAAAATAAGTACTTATTTCACATTTTCAAACTCAAAAATAATGTAAATAAAAATTAATTTTTTGATTTTTTTTTGCGGCGTTTGAAAACGGGCCTTTTGAGGAGTATTACTAGTAATAATACTGTAAAATAAAAGAAAAAAAGAGAGCTAAAATGATGAATAGAAAAGTCAAACAGCCACCACTTTTATGTGTTGTGTCACTTGTGTGTTTTTTTGAACTGTGCCCACCACTTTATGTTGTGCTCTTGCTTTGCACCCGGGTTTCGGTCTTATGTAGTAGCCAGTGGGTAATAAGTAGCGTGGTCGATAATACGGTCGAAAAGACCAGCGAGCGAGTATTATACTAGTATATACCCCGTTACAGTTTCCTTCACACTATCCGCCCCTTTTCTTCCCTTCCTGTGTGGGTCGTTGAACTAGAATTTATTGTTTGGTTGGAGTCCGATGAGAAAATACAGAGGAAAGAGAGAGAAAGAAGGCGTTTCCTGATCCCTCTCTCTCTCTCTCTCTCTCTCTCTCTATTTGTTGTAATGGTTGAATTTCTCAGGTTTTTTCTCTGAATTTACAGATACCCAGATGCATATCCATACAGATATGGATTCACCCAGATTTCTTTTGGACCTGAGGTAAAGATCTCCGATCTCATTTTCTCAACCTTTAAAGCATATATTATATGTTTGTTTATGTCTGTGTATTAACTATTTTACATGTATGTGGAGCTGAAGTTAAACTGTGATCCACCAACAGTTCTTTATTTCCATTTTCTGTTTGATTTCCTTTGTGTCTGGTAGCTCCAAATAAATTGTGTAAATTAACTTGTCTCCTTCCTCTCTGTCTATCTCTAATTAGGTCTTGCTCATGGTGATTTTTCCTGGTTTTTAGAGTTGAATTTTGATGACATCTTGTTTTTCCACTTTTCAGATTCCTGTACTCAGTTTGTGATATTTTTGGTCTAATAATTAAATTGTTGTTGCATATCTTTGTAGAACCTATGGAGGTTTGATCACCTTGTACCTTATTTGACACTAGATATCTGGGCAGGTTAGTTTTCTCCAGTTTCTTTGCTTTAGATTCTTAAAATAGGTATGCTTGGGTATTTTGTTTGGTTGAAACATGTGTTGCAGTGAATTTGTGTTTCAGATTAGCATAATCTTTGGACTGATCAATCAAACTCCAAGGGGAAAAAGAAATCCTTGGGGAAAATTGGGTGAAGTAAAGAAGTGGCAGAACCATATTTGAAGTTGGACCAGATGCCGTGTGTGAGGGTAATTTGCACCTTAGTGGGGCTGTGGTGATGGTCTGCTCCCTCTGGGATAGGCGCTACCTTGCAAAAGAGCACCTCCCAGCCGAACATTCCATAGCGGTTAGGAACCCCAAAATGGTAACCCCTAAGGGGGTACTACGCTGGTCACCCCTTCCTAACCTTTAGTTGAGCCATTAAGAAAAGACCCATATTTGGAGTTCCGAGCTGTCCTTATAATTGCTGCCATGGCTTTTTATCCAGGACTACTTGAATCAACTTGCATACTGGAATAATGACGTCTGGACCGACTTGTCTTTATGTATTTGTCTTGATTCATTTTCCATATAACTATCGTAAAGGATTAGTACACAATTTGAAAAGTTTACAGTTGGGTTTGCGTAGGGAATGCTTGCAAATAAGTTTTGGGATATAGATTTGATGTAGGAAATATTTTCCTTTGTAGTGTGGTGCTGAGCATCTGACCTTTTTGCTTTAGTTGTGCCACCAGTGGTTAAGCCAAAGCATAAAAAAATTTCATGTAGCACAATCAAATATGAGGGGATTTTTAATGTAGTTTTGTGGGTTCTTTGTCGGTCCTACTCCTATGTCTTTTGCTTGGATTCTGCTCAGTGATGTTTGCACCTATTTCGATATAGAGGGAAATCTAAATTGTATGCCAAGGTTTGTAGTTTGATATCGATCGAGTGTCAGGTTCTCAATTAATAAAGCCTTCTGCAATAATTCTTGTAGTATAGCTAACATTTAGGCCCATGTGAAACTGCCCTTCTAGTCATCTCTTTCTTTTCTTTTCCTATATTTTTGTGAATTTTTTTCCTCTGGGTGCCTTTACTCTTTTTACCTTCTCTTTTGTTCTTGCCTTTATCTTTGTGGAAGAAGCCTAATCTGCCTTATGTTCTTTTTGCAGTCATATGATCATATCCACATGATTTGTGGAATCTTATTTACTGGGAGTCATTGGATGAAAAAGAGAACCCTATTCTTCTGTTTTGCATTTCCACATATTGGTTAAAAACTAAATGTCGTTCCGCAGCATAGTTCGTGATGTGAGAGATGGTTTTGGGAGCTTATCCATGAGGGGTTTTGACATCAGGATGCATCACAGGGGAAAGTCGCACGGTTCGCTTCAAGAATTGCATGACCAACCTCTGGTAATTCAAAGCAGTCGCTGGGCTAACCTCCCTCTGGAGCTTCTTTGCGATGTAATTAAAAGATTGGAAGAGAGTGAGAGTACTTGGCCTGCTAGAAAACATGTTGTTGCTTGTGCCGCTGTTTGCAGTTCATGGAGGAGTATGTGCAAAGAAATTGTTAAAAGTCCAGAGTTTTGTGGGAAGCTTACTTTTCCAGTTTCACTGAAGCAGGTAGCATGTTCTTATTTCAATTATGCAACTCTTAGTTTGGAGACCAAGTACCTTCGACATGCAAATCATATTAATTATTTTCAGAATGGAAATGAAAAACAAAAGATATTTCCCCAATATTGACAATTGGAAGTTTCAAAAAGAAGGCCAGACTTCAGGTTATTGAAATATAGTGGCCTTGAGACATTGGAACATAAATTTCCATCGAAGAGAAGCAAATGAAAGGCTTTGACAAAAATTATCTTTCGGTCAGAAATGAAGTTCAGTGGATATCCAAATTGGGCTCTATTTCGATGTTGACTCATTACTGCATAAACTTGGTCTTGTTTTTCCATAGAGATTATACACAATGTTGGTCAGAAATTTTTTAATTCTTGTCATTTTGCTTTCCAGCCAGGGCCTCGTGATGGAACTATTCAGTGTTTCATCAAAAGGGACAAGTGTAATTTGATGTACCACCTTTTCCTATGTCTTAGCCCTGGTAGTGGTAAGCATTTTGTTCATGTTAGATATTCTGTCTACTTGTGTGCTACTATGATTCTAAAATGATTAAGATCAAGATAGTTACAAAAAAAAATTATACTGACATTGGAAACCGATGAAATATTGAAAGGCTAGCTTTCGACTATTTGTCCTTGAGATAGATTCATCTCAGCTACGGTGCTTGTGGAATCTTAACCAAGCCTTAAGTCCCAATCAATTTGGGTCACCACACGGACACAACTCCGTAAAATAACTAGTCCATCCTAAAATAATGAAGTCCAAAGAGAGATTAATTGCCTTTCTTCAATCAATGTTAATTGAGAATCATTGGAGTCAATTTCTCATTCTCTCCTTAATGGTTAAAAACAAGCCAAATATATATCAAGCCCTATAATATGATGAAGTATGCAGTTCATGACCTTTAACAGTTCAAGCCCTTTAATATGCTAATGTATGCTGAAGTTTGCCTTATCTGTCTAAATACCTCTCCTCATCTGCCTCTTTCCACTGATAAGTTAAGGGACTAGGAGTACCCACCAATATAGTACATTCTCTCTCCAACTATTAGTCCACTTCTCCTGATGTCTGCCCGTGGTTGACACATTTTTAGTTTAGCTGTTAGTATTTTCAAACTGAACAAATGGATAAAAATTTCCTGTGCTCTGCATGGTTTTGTGTTCTTAACCAATTGTTGGTGTAGCCTTAAAAATTTCTGATTGACTCTAAATTTTCTATCCCTAATGCTACTATTTGGTTTCCTCCTCTGTTTACATCCTTCTATTCAGTGCGGCTATTAGATTACTAAATTCAGTGAAAATCATGGTTCATTATTTGGAATCTTGTTTCTACTTTTTTTTTTTTGGTCAAACAGAAACTTTTATTTCTACTTATTGCTATTGCTGATTTTCATGTTCTGGTTGAACATTTTACAGCTTTGCTAGTGGAAAATGGTAAATTCCTTCTTTCTGCAAAGAGAACTCGACGAACTACTTGCACAGAGTACATTATATCAATGGATGCAGATAACATTTCAAGATCTAGCAGCACATTTATTGGAAAGCTGAGGTAACTTGGAGTGATTCCATTTTCTTTGTACTTCACTTTGAGGAAAACTCAACTCGTCACATAACACTAGGGAAATAGATGTTTTACGGCAAGTAAAAATAAAATGGCTTGCATTCCTCTCGGAGGGACTTTAAAAGAAGGAATTGGGGATACACCAATCTATTTTCCCTGAGAAAGCATGTCCAAGGAATCAAAAGCGGTACTTAGTCGTTTGTAATCTTCATTTGGGAAGAACGTATAATTCGACGACCTATGCAATGCTAGAACTCATCAGTCATCTTTCGATGGGATTTTGTGCATTGATCTTTTCTAAATGATATATTTGTGTTTCTTTATCTGCCATCAACCCTAGTATTTTCTCTCTCCCAGAATTTTTTGATAGAGTGCTTCTCATCCATTTTATCAAGGCTGTTCAATGGCTTTTGTTTTGAAAAATATGCTGGTATACTTGTCGCCAATGATTTTTATAACTGAACTCCGTATACTGGTTCCAGGTCAAATTTCCTCGGCACAAAATTCATCATATACGATACGCAACCCCCATGCACTGGTGCTCACATTCCCCAACCAGGACGAACAAGCCGTAGATTCTACTCTAAAAGAGTATCTCCAAAAGTCCCAACTGGGAGCTATAACATATCCCAAATCTCATACGAGCTCAATGTTCTAGGGACGCGGGGTCCACGAAGGATGCACTGCATCATGCACTCGATCCCCGCTACATCCCTTGATGCAGGCAGCACGGTACCCTCCCAACCCAACGACCTTCTTCGCCGCTCCCTCCTCGACGACTCTTTTCGGAGCATTTCCTTCTCGAAAACTGAATTCGCCAGCTCTCGGTTTTCCGAAATCAACGCTGATGTGGACGGAAAGGGGAAACCCTTGGTACTTAAGAACAAGTCGCCAAGGTGGCACGAACAGCTGCAGTGTTGGTGTTTGAATTTTCGAGGGAGGGTGACCGTTGCATCCGTCAAGAACTTCCAGTTGATTGCTGCCACACAGCCGCCAGCTTCAAATGGTGCACCTTCGGGTTCTCAGCCAAATCAACCGGAACATGACAAAGTGATCCTGCAGTTTGGAAAGATTGGGAAAGACATGTTTACGATGGATTACCGGTATCCTTTATCTGCATTTCAGGCTTTTGCCATCTGCTTGAGCAGCTTTGATACCAAGCTGGCTTGTGAATAGAACATAACAAAAGAATAGAAATAAACAGTAGTAGCTTATCAGAAAGGCATATGAAGAGAGCATTGATAGTGCCTTGTCTCAGAAATTGTATTTCCTTTTTGGGTATGTTCATCTCCTTTTCATGTCATTTGGAATAGGAGATTATTTACTATTGTCGTTCTGATGATGTGAAACTCAATATAATCTTCTCCTTCTTGTGCCTTTTGTTGGGACTTTTTGTTTTTTTGGTTTTTTTGGGGATCCTCTTTTGTTGGAACTTGAAGAAGGGGAAAAAAAAAGGAAGGAAAAAAAGGAAACCTTAGGAAAATATCTACTTATTTGCTATGTACTTATGCTATACCTGGTTTTTTTTTTTCTTGCAGTTAAGACCCCTAACAAAAGTTAGGTCAGTTATTTATTTTTAAATTGAAATATTTGTCTTCAATGGTGTAAGGTTATGGGGCCCACAGTATTAACCCTTGTGGGTAGGGTGTAATTTGCCCGGCTTTGTCGGGCTTGAGCTGGCCCAGCCCAACCCATCGGGCTCCCAAAAAATATGGCCAGGCCTGTCCCACCCAATGTTAAAATATTTAGGGCCAGTCCAGCCTGCAGCCCATATATCCGGGTTTGGGTTGGGTGGCGAGGCTTTCCTTTTTAGAACTTCAAGGTGAAATTAAATTTTGATCGTTATTACTCCCACAGTCCCCTTTTAAGTATCCTGCTTCGTAATTTCAATTTATTAAAAAGACATCATCATTATACCTTTCATATCAACTTTTTCCTCCACTTTCTCTACTTATCCATCATCATTACACTTTTACTCACTAACTTTTCAAAATAGAATTTACTTTTAGGGACAAAATAGACAATACACCAACTTTTATCCACTGACTTTATAAAATGGACACTTATTAAGGGACATTCCAAAATGAAATACCGGACTATAAAAAAGAGATGGAGGGAGTATTATTTTGATTACTTGAAAATGAAGCATATAATAATTAGATGAATCAGATAAAGTATTTTATTGAGTGCATTAATTGAATAACATGAATCAGATAAAGTATTTTATTGAGTGCATTAATTGAATAATGTAGGTAAAAAACATTTATTAAAAATACTTCTGTTAAGCTAACCATGAATAGATAAATTGCATGCCGATACATCCCAACTACTACATTCTTGTTCTTCATCAATATTAGTAAAACGATTCAATATTTGCATTAAGAAAAAAAAATCTACTTCTAGTAACTAACTAGTTAATAAAGAAAATAAAAAATGTAACGAAAAGGCAATGTGAAAAACAAAAGTTGGCCCTTGCACTATTGCACTTTGCTACTGTGAGAGAAACTTCTAGTAACTAAACCATCACTCAGCAGCTCATGCTCGAATCAATCAACAGCACTGTTCGATGCCTCAACGGCTCCGTATTCACTCCTTCAGCAGCAGCTCCAAACTCACCATCACTCAGCAGCCCCAAGCTCACCATCTCAGCAGCTTCGTTCACCCAACAGTTCTACAGCTCTACACTCAGTAGCTTCATACTCATACCATACATCCAGCGGCTGTACGCCCCTACTCATTATTTCGGCTGCTCTACGCCTATAACCATCTCATACCTACTCACTATCAAATCACCCAGCGGCTCTACGCCCATCATCTCCACCATACTCAAAAGCTTCATACTTACTATCACTTAGCGGCTCTAAGCTCACCATCTCAGCAACTCTAAGCTCATTCCGCAGCTCTAAGCTTGCCTAACAACCCCGAGTTCATCATCTTAGCAGCTTCAATCACTCAACGGCTCTACGCCCACTGCTCAATGGCTCTACGCCCGTATTCACCACTTCAGTGGCTCCAAGCCCACTACTCAGCGACTCCAAGCCCATTATCCTAGCGGCTCTACGCCTACTACTCAACGGCTCTACGCCCACTATCTTAGCGGCTCTAAGCCCACTGTTCAGCGGCTCTACGCCTGCTATCTTAACCGGCTTTATGCTGTACCACCCAACAAGATATCATCTATTCTCAAGCTCTACGCTTGAATGCTCAAAATCCAACATTTTGAATGCTCGAAGCTCTTCGAATGCCCAACCACTATGTACTGGATACTCAAGTTCTACACTTGAATGCTCAAGCTCTACGTTTGAATGCCCAACCATTGCATACTGGATGCTCAAAGCCTAAACTTTTAATGCTCAGATTCTACAGTTTGAATGCTCGAACTCTACAATCAGAATGCTCAAGTTCAGAACTTGAAAGAAGCTCTATGCTTAAATCAAACACACACGCACGGGCCCGGGCACATATTGCATCACCATTATCACATCAAGTCTGCATAACCATCATCATTAGCATATCTATTCACATCTAACCATTATCATCATCACACATACTATGCTTTACAGCTCTCTCTCACTCAAGAAGCAGGTCAATCTTGCAATCAACCGGCTCTACGCCTCGGTTTTATTGATCAGTGCAGTGCCTCGATCCTTTGGCTCTATGTCAAAATTTATGATGGGAAAGCTCCGTGCATAGACCTTCAGACTGCAACCGGCTTTACGCCTCGGTTTTATCAAGCTCCAAGCTCCAACAACCTAGGCTCTCGCCTTATGATTGCAACCGACTCTATGCCTCAGTTCTCTCATCTCAAACTCCGCGCTCCAATTACTGGCCTCGTGCCCCCAAATCTCAAAATCGGCGTCCAATCGTCTCAAAAGATAGTTTGGATTCCACCTAATTACATCAATTCCATCCAACTCATTCGCAAGGATAGGCTACTCTACCGAGCTACCCTCAGTCAAAGTAAGGATGATCATGAAAAGCAATCGACTCACCCGCTGTGTGTCAAAGTAAGGATGATCATGAAAAGCAATCGACTCACCCGCTGTGTATGTATCTACCCAAAAATACTAAAAAAGCCCTCCGTAAAAAATTCCCCGGGCAGCCCTGCGCTCCTTCAACTACTCTCTGCCAAAATCCTGGCACAGCCTAGATACGTTGCACTACAGCTTTTAAAAACCCGAAGGTACGTCTTCTATTCTCAACCCTCTAAAACTTTTTATTATTTTTTATTGTCTCGAACTACGGTTGTCTGAATTTCCCTCGAGGAATAAGTACGTAGCCTTCCGACCCAATTTAACCTTTTAAAAAAAACCTTGGAACAGTGGTTCGACCAAATTGAAGTTGTTTTACAGCTTTGACTCTTACTTAAGCATGTCCGATCCGTCTAAGTTCAGTCAAAGAAAGGCATCGTAGACACCCCAATTTAGCCTAACGATTATTTCAAGTCCCACCTTGGGACTATCCCAATGATGAATGGATACAGTGATTGCTGATTGACTTCTCGTGAATCCATGGAGTTATGGTGAGTGCTTTTAGCCACTTAGAGGACCCAATTCAGAGCCATATAGCCTTTCAGACAAAAATACAGAATCCTAGGAAAATCTATCTTTCGGCCATAACATTGATCTCACGACCTCAATATCATTCTTTCACCCGTGAAACATGTTGCTTGAAATCTCCCTGAGAGATTGATTCCTCGGTAGCCAGATCGATTCTTCGACCGCCAGATCTTTTAACCGGCCGCCAAATCGTTTATTTTCCAGATTCTGGAATGTTCTGTCATACGTTTGATCTGTTCACAAAACCCTAACAGCCTTTTTCTGATGCGTTCAAGCTACGAAAGCAGATTCATCTTGAGATCTTATTGCCCTATAATTCCTTATTGATTCAAACCATTTGATTGGTCGAAGTGAGTCACCAATTGCCTATATAAAAAGGCCTTTAGGGTTCGAAATTAACACAAATAATCACCCTCTCTAGCCACGAAAATTCTGCACAAGTACTCTCTCATACTCCCTCTACAAAAGCCCTAACCTTCCAAAGGCAGCCACAATCCAACGATCAAACCACAAAGTACAAACCCTAACCCTAGGATTTTTGTGAAGCAAATCAGTCAATCCTCTCTAATTCGAAGCAATCAAGCGATTGATGGATCAAGGTGGTGAGGCCCATGGGCCTATGGTTTGGTTTATTTCCTGTCTTTGTACTTTAATCATAGCGTTTTGATTTTCTGTTAATCATTTAGTCTGGTGTGAGGAAGAACATCGATTGGGTCTTCAATCCATCGGCCGCTACATTGAACCAGGAGGATCTCTCGGCTGTGACATCCATTCACTGGCCCCGAGATCCATTTCCCTAGAATATCTTGTTTTATTCTATCTTTCTGATGCATGTTTCAATTGTCATCTCGGCTCATCATTAACTGTGTAAAGGCTCATCATTATCCTCTCTTTTGGCATGTGTTTCTCTCCCATCTTTTAGATGGCCTTGAAACATGTGGATCTCATGTTTGTTTAAATTTGCTTATATGACAGTTCATTGTAATCCTTAACTATAGTCATTGTAGCCACTTGGCTTAGGTCAATCTTCTCAATCTTTGATTTTCTTTTTCTTTTTTTTCCTCCTGGGGTATGCCCCTTGTAGGCTGTATATTCTTTTAGCCTCTTTTTCTATTTCAAGCTATTTTACCCCCCAAAAAAGCATGAATTAATCTTATGTCGAACAATTATGGGCCAGTCTCACGATTGGGCAAAGAGGGGTGCCTAACACATTCCCTTCATTGTACTTTTGGCTCCTGCACCCGAAATCTCTACTTGTTTTTCCTAGTTTTTATAAACTGAGTGGCGACTCTATTTTGATGATAAACGCTATTGTGTGGCGATTTTCCTAACCATGGGAATATCCACGATCTTGATTTTTGAAGCAGACAACCCAATGATGATCAATCTGTATGGCGATGCCCGCTTTGGGAGGTGTCTACAATTATACTTTGTTAACACAATTCCAATTTCTTTTCATGCTACCTTAATTGCTCCTGTTAGTCCAGAAGTAATCAAGGTGGCTCTCTTTGCTATTGATGGTGACAAATCCCCAGGACTAGATGGATACAACTCAACCTTTTATCATAAGAACTCATCAGCGGAGGGTCAGGAGGTAACTACTGCAATTTTGCATTTCTATCAAACTGGTATCTTATTGAGAGATGTCAAATGCTACTGCACTTTCTCTCATTCCTAAAATTAGCTACCCTCAGTCTATGAAAGATTATAGGCATGTTGTAATGTCATCTACAAAGTGATAACTAAGGTGTTAGCTAACAAATTACAGCCTGTTCTACCTTGCATTATCAATAAAGCTGAAGCTGCCTTTATAAAAGGTAGGTCTATATCAGACAATATCTTATTGATGCCAGAACTGGTAAGAAACTATCAAAGGGATTTTGGTATTGCTAGGTGTGCTATCAAAATAACAAAACATGCATGTGTCACTCCCTCAGCAGCATGTGTGGTGGGCTGATTGAGATCGGCCTGACTGAGCAATAGGGTTCAAACCCAATGGGCCAAGGATAGTTGGGATTAAAGGCTATCGTTGTGCCTGACTGATGTGACACGCTCGGCCACATGGCAGATAGCTGGTTTGCCTGGTCGGGCCATGTGGATGAACAGATGGTAATATGGAACAGCTCGGCCACATGGCAAATGCTGACCTATTGGTTTGGCCAATCATGCATGGCATCCTTCTGAAAAATGGTCACAAATAACATCACAGGGCACAAGTCAGCAGCACTTGCTTGGAGGCCAAGTATTGCTTTTTCTATATAGAGTACACCCAAAAATCCTACAAGAGGTATGATATACTTACTCTCTTTTGCGCCTATTATTTGGTACTTTTCTGGAGAGAGCCTGACTTTGCCATCGAAATGCCCTTCAACTACTTCCCGACTGGTTGGCACTAACGATTTGCTCATCTTGCAGTCAATTTTGATGGAGAAGGTATAGGATTGGAGCGCCTACACCATACGATCTTAGATAGAAGAACGAACTACGACACCATCGTACAGACATCCATGAGCATAATGACTATGAATGGACCTAGGAAAGCATAATTGTTTTTTAGTACAAGTTTACATGGGATTAATCTTTTGCTCTCCACAGGTTTTCTCTTCATGTGGGAGAATTCTTTGTGCAATTTCTGTTCAACAACATTTTGAAAATATCTTGAGTTGCGGTTAAGACCAACATAAATGTGTTGCTCCAATTCACATTCCCAGTCTTTTCACCACCATGCCATGCACAAAAACATAAGCTAGTCAGCCATTTCCCTCCAGCTATCTACTCAAGGGTGGGACTCATGGAACTCTCATTTGAGAAGTAAGTAAGCTGGTCTTTGTTTGGTCATAAGGATAATCTTATTAGGTTAGGGGCGACTAGACCGGGGGTTACCCGCTATTGGTAATGGCACAACCTAAAAAGGGATAGGGGAGACAAGGTTATTCAAAAACATAAGCTTCGGCATGTGTAACTAAGCAAGCACATAACACTTCTAGGTCAAATTTCACATTCATAAAACGCAAGGAACTGCCCTGACAAAAAGGATACCATTAAGTGAATTCCCTTATCTGTTCAAGGAACAAGAAGATTGCTCCAGGAGAGAGAGAGAGAGAGAGAGAGAGAGAGAGAGAGAGAGAGAGAGAGAGAGAGAGAGAGAGAGAGAGAGATAGATAAGAATGGCAATTTCTGATAAGCCTGAGTCGATCTTCGCTGTTCAGTGATCATTCACCATGGCCGACGGCACTATCTCCTTCGTGGAGGGTTTGGGCATCAAAGCTCTTGACTCAAACGAAATTCGGAGGAAGCACAGAGAACTGGGTGCTCCATTAATCTCAGATTCAATAGTGTTTCTACCAAGTCTGGGCTCCGAACCAGAAAACCCTAATTTCAAAAGGCCGATGTCTGATTTTTCAGCTAGCTCTCAACCACAGTCTTCATTACCAGGGACTTCCAATCTCTCTCCTACTGGGGTTGGAAGTCGTAGCCCTAAATCGGGTACAACAAGGAAAATACAGCAAGCCCTATTTGAGGAAGGTCTGTTAATGGAAGCAGAGGAAAGAGCTTGACATGAACAACAACAATAGGAAAATCCCAATCTCTCTCAGCAAATCCAACATCAAGAGGTACCATTCTCAAACCCTAAACCCAGCCCTTGGTTTTGAGAAAATAAGAGTGGGAGTTGTGAGATTTCAAGGGGGTAGAAGTGTGCGCACCATACTTACCAAGGGTCTTGCTATCTTGCTATTTTGTTAGATGATATTTGCTACCAGGTATTAGCTATTTGCTCTTTGCTTTTGCTCTAGGCATATCTTCAGAGTTACGATCATAGCCATGCTGTGAAGTTAGCTATATGCTAGTTGCTTTTGCTTTGTTCCTTATTGTTATAGTTCCTATCTTTGTGGGAATGATGCATTTATTTTTCTACTCTGTTGTGATTGTTAGCTACTTGTGTGCTTCCCACTTTTTTTTTTTTTGGGTAAACCAGCTTGAAATTGAAAAAAAGGCTAACCGAATATACAGCCTACAAGGGGCATACCCCGGAGGAAAAGAAAGAAAAAAAAAACAAAAAGTAAGGAAAATTACTATTGCCAAAAGGCTACATGGTCTATAAGGTGTGCATTGTTTCCAATCCATCGAGAAGAGGGAAGGAAAACAACGCCCTGAATTTGGGTACACGGACCACCCTAATAGCATTATCAATCCAATTAGCTTCAGCATCTAACAAGAGCACACTACAGACGTATAGCAGTCAACCAGTCAAGGTAGGAGCGAACACCATATCATGTTGATGGAAGTGCCAGATTGCTATCGTGCAGCAGCAACATTGGTAGTTAGAAGCTATCGTGCTTGGAAGTGCCAGGTTGTAGTCCAGCATACTTGAGTTCTCAACAGCCGTATACTGGACCTGCACTTCACAGAACAAGGCTGAACAGCAACAGTAAACCGTAGCAGCAGCAGTAAACCGAATGAAAGCCAAAGCAGAAACATCAGCTGTATAGCGGTAAAATAAAAGTACCGCAGGAGCCGAGTGAAATAGTAGCAGCAACCACAGCAAACAGCATCTACAGCCTTAACAGGCAGCCACTTAATGAGTCAAAAACTGAACAACAGCTTTAGAAACAATTCAGAACAGCAGCAGAACTAAAGCAGGGAATTTGGGACATGAAGTATTGAACATAGCATCACAGTGAGAGATAAAGATGGCAGCTGCTGGAGGAAAACCGAAGCATGTAATTGAAGCAAGACAGCAGCAGCAGTCATTACAGCATTGACAACCGTGGCTAGCGGCAAAATAGGAAAAACAGCTAGGGATAACCCCCTAGAAAAGCTTAAACATTCCTAGGGACAACCCCCCAAGGATAGGTCAAAAGAAACCCATTAATACTTCAAACCAGCATCAAACAATTCATTATAGCTGTAACTAACAAACATAACCGATTGCATACATAAGATACAGCCATAACAATTCAGCACTACAACTATACCAGAACAGCAGCATCCATTACAGCAGAAAATCTCTAATCATTTACAGTCCATTAAACCGAACAATAACAGAAAACAGAAAACAGCGAGTAGCCACTTAGCAAGCTAACTCACTAAATAGGAACTACAAAAGATGCCAAAGACCAGCAACTAAGAATACTGATGAAGAATGCCTTAAGAACAAGGACACTCACATAGAGAACCAATCTGAATCACCAAAAGGTAACCATATCTGCTCGCCTTCTATTCCCTCGAAGCCTAACTCATCATTAAAAGCAAAAGGGGAAACTGCAACTCCCTCCAGTCTCCCTCACAAAATGACTCCCACTAAATATTACCTCCTCTCACAAGTAAGGAAGGAGCTCAAACACTCAACGTACGGGTACACACATATGGTGGGACACTCATCCAACCAAAGCTGAAAACCAGGTTCCAATTCAGAGAACAAAATAGATGTACCATCAGAGTGGCACCAGATATCTGCTATTCACCTCCTGCTCAAGCATAGGTTTTGGAAAACAAATTCAAGTCCAAATCAACTTTAAACAAGCAACATGAGAGATTATTCCATACTTATACCCCATTCTCTAATAAATCTGGAATCATGAGAGCCTATGGGCAATTTGGGCAGAGACAGGAGTCTACTCTTTACCATGTTATAGATTTTGTGAACTATTACGTCCCAAGTGCTAGCGGAACTTTGAAACTTCCTCATATTCCTCTCAATCCATATGTGATACACTGTAACAGTGAATATCAATTTGATGACAACACTCTTAAGAGATTTTCCTTTAAAATCGGATAGGTGAGTGATCCAATCTGCCCAAGACCTGGGAAACCACCTCTCATCTATTCTTGCTAAAATAGCATTCCAAACTTGTGTGGAGAATATACAATTAAAGAACAAATGATCATGGCTTTCACTGCCCGAGCAGAAGCTGCACTGAGAAGAGGATTTAAGCCCAAAAAGAACAAAACGATCCTCTGTGGAAAGCCTACCTTGGATGGCAATCCAAGCAATGAAGCTGCATTTTGGGATATGACCAGAGAACCAAACAGTTTTATGCCAGGTCACTTTGGGAAATGGCTGCCTCAGTTCCTCCCAAAGAGATGCAATGCTAAATTGTCCATTTGGGTTAAGAGTCCATCTAATTTGGTCCCTTTCATCCTTCAAAGGGGGAAGCTGACCTCTGACTTCGTTCAATTCCCAAGATTGTGTGACCGGGAATGCCCAAGCTGAATCGAGGATTATTTGGGACACGTTGGCGTTCATTGGGAGGCCAGAATCATACACAATTCTGGGACCAAGCTTGTTCAACAATGAACCTAGAGGGTGCCAATTATCATGCCACAAGGATGTGATATCCCCAGTGCCTATAATATGACATATGAAGGGTTGAACGGTGTTTCTTAAGTTAAGTAACTTCCTCCAAACCCAGGAGGTATTACTTGGCATCCTAAGACTCCAAAAGTTCCTTCCCTTTAAGAAATAGGATTTAACCCATTGACACCACATTGATTGCTCGCCCCCTGAAATCAAGAACCATATATGCTTAGCAACCGCAGCCTTATTCCAAATCGCCATAGATTTGAAACCAAGGCCCCCCTCTTCCTTGGGAGCACAAAGGTGTTCCCAAGCAACCTTAGCCGCTGTTTTTTTAAGGTCAGGGCCGGACCATAAAAAGGCCCAAGGATAGACTCAACTTCCTTAATTACCTTTTTAGGTAAGATGAACAGGGAAGACCAAAAGGTTTGCATTGAAAACAAAATGTTCTTTATAAGTTGCACTCTCCCAGCATAGGTAAGATCCCTATTAGTCCAACATCTAGTTTTGGCAGTGATACTATCTACCAATCTCTGACAATCGACAGCCTTGAGTTTAGTAGATAGTAATGGGACCCCCAGATACCTCACAGGGAGGGAACCTTCCTGGAATCCAAGATCTTGCAAAATAGATCCCTTAACCCTCCCATTAACACCAGAAAAGAATATGCTACTCTTCCCTGGGCTAGCGGAGAGACCAGAAAGAGCCTCAAACTCAGCCAAAGCATTCCGGATGTGTTTGATGGATGGAATCTCCCCTTTGCAAAATATCATCAGATCATCTGCAAAGCAAAGATTAATCAACTGATTATCTTTACATCTCCAATGGAATTGAAATCAGGGAGCTGAGATTTCTCCTTAAGCAAGTTTGTTAATACTTCCATCACAATAACAATGAGATATGAGGACAGAGGATCCCCTTGCCTCAATCCCTTCCTGCCTTTAATGTGACCTGTCACTTCTCCATTTATACAAAGCGAGTAATTTGCAGAGGTTACACATGCTCGAAGCCATAGAATTTTAAGGGTATCCTAAAACCTTAGGGTACATTAGGGTTTTAGGATACCATAGAATTTTAGGGTGCCCTAGGGTTTTAGGGTTTAGGATACCCTAGGGTTTAAGATTATGCGCTTTCATAGAGCCCTAGGGTTTAGGTTTAGGCACTTTCATAGGGGTTTTAGGGTGCACTTCCTATCATAGGTTACCCTAGAGTTTAGGCATTTTCATAGGGTTTCATAGGGTATCCTATGATTTAGGCACTTTTATATTGTACCATAGGATTTAGGCACTTTCATAGGATACCCTAGGATTTAGGCACTTTCAGAGTTTAGGATTTTAAGCACTTTCATAAGGTTTAAGTGTTTCATTAATTGGAGGTAACTTGATGGGAATTACTTTTTATTTTCTGTACCTAATGGTAAAAAATGTAACATCCGTTAATTTTAGTAATTATAGCCCTTTTTGCCATTTGGAACAAAATGGAAAAAAGAAAATAGATGGTCCCAAATTACCATGTCTTGGACGTGTGACTGGAGAGGAGCTGACTAAGTAAAATTGCCTTGGCTTCATTTTGACTCCTAATATTCACTATTGACACATCAAGCTTTAGGAAGCCAATATAACCCAAGTAGCAAGAGTCTTCTTGTTCTATTTTGCTGTGTTGTACCGAGAAAATCGAAAGAGATGTTAGTAAATATATTCATCTAATTGGTGTGAGAGGTGGAAGAAAATAGTGGAATCTTAGAGTTGGAAAATTAAAAAGTTCTGATCATTTGGGCTCCATAAGGATCTGATGGCAAGGTGATTTGAGAGTGAGTGTGAGAGTGAGATACATGTTTCTTGTACAATATTAATGTTGCGTTCTTATTGGTTGTGTTATGTGCGATGACTGTATGTCGTGGAACTGTTTGGTATGTGACAGGGTAGCTAGGCTAATAAGCTATGCCAAAAGACAAGTTGGCCAACGGGCTGTGGTGAGGCTAGTGAGCTGGTACGTCACCCGTCATATACCGAGGAGGACCGGATATGTGGTTCCTTTTATGTGAAACGTGTTATATTCGTGGTTGGTGTTTATATGTGGTCGTTAATGTTGTGCAATTATCTTACTCTTGATATTGTACACGTTATTATGTCTCACACAATCCTGGGGTCCTTCGAACTCCAGCCTGCAGGTTGGTTATCGGGCCAGGTGCCGGCGGTGCGAGCTTGTCTGAGTTGCTGCGAGGGAGGGATGTTGTTAATTTACTTTAGTAATAGTTGTAAATTATAAAGTTTTTGAAATAACAGGCAGATTGTGGTCTTTTTAATATCGTGGTGCTTGAAGATCCTGGTTGTTATAAAAAATGTGTAATGATAATGTCTCTACTAATCATTGCATTAACATCCAATAAATAGATGCTCTCTCTCTCTCTCTCTCTCTCTCTCTCTCTCTCTCTCTCTCTAGGCGAGTCCTAGCCTAGGGCTTCTCATCCTATGCCGCCGCCTGCCCGGGGGGGGGGGGGGGGGGGGGGGGGGTGGGGTTGTGGAGGTATCCTCCTACCCTCCTTCCCCTGGGCCCGACCTCCTCTTTCATTCCATTCTATCCCATCTCCTACTCCAGATCGTGCCCCTCTCCTATCGATTTTGATGAGGTTCCGCCCTCCTAGGCGTGGGAGGGTGAGGCGTTTCGTCTCTGTCCGGTGGTTCCTTAGCTCCGCCGGTTTGTCTAGCGGCATGGGTGTGTCATCTGTCATGGGCTGTCTGGTTTGGTGGCGCTGTTTGGATCTAGTCTCTGTAGGTGGTGGGCGGTGGTGCGGTGTTGGAGTGGTGTTCTTGTAGGTGTTTTTCTGACCTTTGTTTTGCAGGTTTATCTTTTATTTCAAAAAATGATCAGTAAAGATGGCGGTGTTGATCGGCTGTGGCTCAATCCGGTGGTGGTCAGGAGGTTGTGGCCCCCATGGCTGGGATGCTCAAGTCATTTTGTGTGTTGAAGTCCAATTGGCGGCCACTCCGAACTCTCATTCTGGCGCGGGGCCAGCAGTTCGTCATTTTGGTTTGCTGTTGTTGCTGGTTTTCTTCGAGCAGTTGGGGTTGCTTGGGGCAAACTGTTGATTGGTGGTGGTGGTTTGCTCCTCCTTGCCTTGATTGTTTTGATTTTCATTGTCATAGGCCGGGTTCCACCGCCGTCTCTACATTTGGGAGAGGTCGGCTCGACTTAACGGCGAGGCTGGTTTTTGGCGGTTTGTGCGGCGGTGGTGATTGAAATGGTTAAGTTTTTGGGGGCTGGTTTGGGTGGGCCGGTCCTCGACCGGGTTAGGGTGTTTTTGGGCTTTATTCTGTATTATTTGGGTGCTGGGTCGAGCTTTATTGTTTTATTAGTCTTGGGCCCTTGTAGACCTTTGGGTGTCATGGGTTGTGTCCTTGAGATGTTTCATCCAACTTTTTGTTGGATCCCCTTCCCCTTTCCTCCGTTTTTAATAAAATTTCATCTTTTGCCGATAAAAAAAATGATAATGTCTCTATGATGGGCAATTATGAAACGTTAATATTCTAAAATGTAATGACGATGTCTTCGTAAAAAATTTGGTCCACGAAGTTGGATAATTAAAATGATTCGAAGAGAGTAATTATTTGGACCATCCAATTGGAACTAACGCTTAATGGTTGGCCTGGTGCACACAGATTTTTTCGACAACTCAAGCGTAAATTGGAATAAAGTCGTACGTGCAAAGTTCAGGGGAGAAACTCAAAAAAGTTCTTTTTATTCTTCTAACTGAATCAATCTGAATTTTGCATAACATCTCAAGAAGAAAACAATGTAACAGAACAAGATCCAATTGATTCAGTATATCAACAGGATCTCACATATCACACTAATATATCCCAACGAATCCAGATAATTACTATAACAATTTAATCATCCTCAAAATCCAACTAGTTTTTTTTTTTGGTGAATTAGCTTGAAATTAAAAAAGGTTAACCGAATGTACAGCCTACAAGGGGCATACCCCAGGAGGAAAAGAAAAGGGAAAAAAAGAAGATTGAAGAAAGTGCGATAACCCATGCACAACCCGCATGGAGAGTATGGTAGAGTAAGAAAATTACAAAAGTGCCAAGTGCATAGTGATCATACCCCCGTTGCACTATCCATCTAGACGGAAGGATAATACAATGGGGTATGATACGTAGAGTTACGAATAGTAAAACATGAAAGCGAACTATTGCATGGCACAACCCGCCAGGCTAGGCTATAAGATAAATAGACGCGATCATAAATGACCAAATGATTACCATCACTGAGAACTAGCAGCAACAAAGCAAATCGGCAATAAGAGGCTGAACAGCTACTACAAAGGAACAAGGCACCAAGAAGAGGTTCGAATCAGAGATGACGACATCCGACAGGGGACCCCACCCCGTACACCACGCCCATTCCATCCGGCCTAATACTCCCTCATCCAAGCCTAAGGCTCGCCAAATCAAACCACTCACAGCCAACTACCAACGACCACAAACTCCAGAGATAGGATAAGCAAACCAAGACACTAATACTCCAAGCAAACCCAACTAGTTAAATTCATCCCTTTCTTCTAAGTGTTTTGTGACGCCTCTTCAAATCAAATGCATGGCATGTTGAAGAGAATTGATATTGTGAATGATTATTCTCAAACATCTATGAGCATTTATGCAATTAGTGTAAAAACAGTGACCAAAAAATCAAGTGATGGAAACAAGTTTTTTGAATACGTTAACAAAGCAAAAATGCTAATAGCGATGATCTCACCCCTTGAATGAATGTTTAAAAAGTTAGTCTAAAAATATCTACATGGCTAATTTTTAATTTTTTTTTGGTTCATTGGCTACATTTCGATTACGGATTTAAGTAAAATGTATTGAGAGATCGAATAAGTCTGTCTAGGACGATCAGACCCATCGGTTAACCATTTCTCCACCAATTTTTTTTTAAATAAAAACAAGTCCTATATATGTACTCAAAAGTTCAGAGTTATGGATCATTTGTTTTTTTGGCTTTTAGTGTATTATTAGTACTACGTGCATTGCGACGTGCCAAGCACGTCTGTCATACTCATTGTGGAGATCGATTCTGATTGTTTCTGAAAGTATAAATGGGGATGAGCATAGCAAAAATTGTATGCTTAGTTTGATCAAGGGTTTTATTATACATAAGTAGCTGCGATTTATAACTAACTGCACAACTTTGGCTACAGGTTTATCTATACAATGGCAAAAGGGCTAGCATGAAAGTAGAGTTTGTGCAAGTTAGACAAATTGGATTGCAAGTTCTTCATGCCAAAAGGTTGGGAAGGTTTGAGCTGATGGAAGAAGCTCACTATTTGTTGTCGTTGGGTCTGTCGAAAGTTTCTTCAATTGGAGAGTTTTTTGTTGGGCTGCTGTCCATTGGTGTATCCATTGTCAGGCAGGAGTTTGAGGAGCTTGGGTTGTAGCCTCACTTTTTGCTTTCTTATTTGGAGAGTTTGGAGGTGGAGCAAAAAAGTTTGCCGTTTCAAAGGTCCATTTCTATGATGTCTTCCCCAAAGATGGAATGAATGTCGAAGGATTGTTTCTAGGGACTCCTCATCGCCAAGGCTATGCACTCGCGAAAACCTCGTCTTGTTTAAAATCTCCTCCCCCTCCTTCAGTCCGGATGTCAAATGACTACGCACAAAGCAAAAGCTCGTTTCATGTAACAACATGCTGACTGAAATGGATCCCTGCAAAACAAACCATGAACTCCTTCATTTCCTTAGCTTTCTATTTGGAAACTTTATTTTACAGCTTAAAGCAAAAATCAATCCAAAAAGATATATACCCACGACGGTTGGGAAGTAGTATGAACTCACCAGGCACATATTTAACCCATGCATATGGACCTGCATTCCCATGGCAAGATTAACAGCATTAGATTTCAATACTACCATTGGAGAATTACAAAAGACCTAAGAATATTAGGCTACGTAAGTAAAGTGTTGGGTAGTCATTCACCTGCAATCAAAATAATCATCATATACACTTTCTCAGCATGATAATGCAACAATTACATAAGCCAATATAGTGTCTGCTCAATTTTAAAGTTGGAAAATCCACATTGCTTAGGGCAAAGGCTCTGCTATTTTATGACCCCTTCCGCATTTCTTTCTTTCATCTTATGTTTTCTTTTCTTCAGATCTTATGTTAGGTGACCTAATATTAGTCTTGATTTCAGTCCATAATAGCTCACTTTTGGAAATAGCTACAGGTACTCTCTCTCTCACGCATGCTTGCTCGAAGACTTCTGTCATCACATAAACCTATTGTGATAGGGAGTTCTGACACAACTGAGTGAGCCTGTGTATTTATGGATTTTTTGGGGGCAATAGTGATAGGCTAAACAACATGAATGAATCCAAATCACACCAAAAAGCTTTGCCATCTAAGCTAGCTGACATCGTATACGCTTCGTAGTTTTAATCCAAACTTTGTCAGATCTAAGTTATGACCATTTGCCGACTGCCGTAACCTACTAAAACAAAGGTATCCCAATAATGCCTTGAACATAATCTAGAGGCTATGTAATCATACTGAACAACAAGAAATTAGGCTATTGTCATCAGCAAGAAATGCAATCAAGACCTTACCCAATGAAAAGGCGAAAAGTGTCTAGTAGGAAATTAAAATATATGGTATACAGTAGCAACCTCTGCTAATATATGGTGTTCAATATCTTCCGGGTTTGCAGATGTGACACCCAAGCTGCTTAGCAAAACTCTATCCTCCTCTTCTTCTTTCATTTATTGTCACATCCTTAGTCAAGAAATCATTTGTGCAATACTTACAAATCAAAACTTTAGCCATATAAACTTCTAACCATGACTTTAGCAGCTCAACATATATACTTATAATGTTCCACTAAAACCAGTAAACTGTCCCAATTTAAGCACTGGCTACCACTGACAAGCCACACAAGTAACAAGCATAATGCAATGTCATCTAAAGAACCCAAATTAGTTGTGACGAAATAGTAGTCTGAAATTTAGCGATTCGTAGGCTACATGCTCCACACGTTTAAAACGTGCCCATTGTTGGAAGGATATGGAATAATTTACATAATTTACATTAATGTACACAAAGCATGGGAGCATCAATTGAACAAAGTTGAAACTGAAATTGTGTTTTGCTAGGCTACATTAAACTGAAAAGTTTCTTAGGAAAACAGATTTGTGGTATAGAACATAGACCAGCAAATTTTCAAAAAGGATTGACCAGAGGAAGTAGAATAGCTGCATGCTAAATCAACTCATAGAGCATCAGAGTTGCTTAGTCAGTCAGTTTTCTTGGTGTCGCTCCTTGTTTCTGTTTCTTCCTTGAAAATTATAACTCACAACAAAAGCATAAAAATTATAACTCACACTCTTCATTCATGTTTTAAAAAAAAAAATCGAGATCAAAAATAAAATTTTTCATACTTGATCTGAGAAGCACAACCGTCTTTGTACTTGAATAGCCTTTCATAAAAAAACGAACCATCACTGAACATAGACTTTGTAAATATGGAATCCCTAAAACAAAAGTAGTAAACTGATGAGAATTGAGAAACCTAACTCTAATTTTCGCTGTTCTACTTGAAATTGCACCCTTTTTTTTTTTTTGAAGGAAGGCCAGTTTAACCTAATACCAGAACAGAATGCCAAAAAAAAAAAAAAAGGAACTCAAACACCATAAAGACATATCAAAAAGAAAAACCAAGTGAAGACATGCAGAAGCTACTAAAAACTACAAACACTGAAATTAACACAGCGCCTTCGTAAAAAATAAGCCCTAAACATGAGAAGCCCTGATTTATTTGAGTGGATGACCTAGCCGCCAATCACAACGTAACGATCTACAAGAAGCCAAGAACTCAGAAATTCATTGCACCTCTGGTCCTCCAATAAAGAAACCTTATCTACATGAGGAGAGACGTATGACGTGAATCTGGACCTTTGAGTAAAACTCCAAAACTGTACCCATCATTCCATCATTTCCCATATCTGGCAGGGATATTTTCTCCCATTCGTCCTCCCTACCTCTGCAATTGCAGACTACTAAAACAACCAATAGCTGAAAATAATTAAAAAACTGAACCACAACCGCAAAATAACACCCAAAAGAAAGCAGTTAAATCTAAAAATATACATTTTTATTTCACCACTAATCAATTAAGCCTTGAACAATTTTAATTTCTTTTAATGTAGAGTCAACATGCACTAAGTCAGATATGGAGTAGAGTTTACCAAGCTATTGGCAGGATTCAATGAATGACCCCTTCCTTGAAAGAGTACAGGAGCCTGCCGAAATTTGGCAGAAATCAATTACACTGGAGAGATGTGCTTAACACAAACATGCCTACTGATGAACATATCACGATTCAAAGGCCATAAGCAGAAGAATGTTAGCATGCATGTTCTAATCGTGTTTATAAACTTTCCATAGCTGCTTCGATTTATTTGATTTGGAGGGAACGTAATCGAAGACAGTTTCAAGGGGTTAGTGTGCCTGCTCAAACTTTGGGGAACCAGATTATTGAGGAAGTCCAAGGCCGCTTATGCTCATGGAGAAACATTAAGCATAGCAATACTAATCAGTTTCTTGTTACATCCCGGAACCGTAGTTCTAGGATTTTTTGTCATCTGTAATTGCTCTATTTTTCTGGATTTACTTTTCCTAGTTGGATAGGTAGGCTCTGACTGTACTGAGGTTTTGACCTCTTGTTGGTCTTGGTTGGTTGCTTTATAAAAGTTTTAACTTACCCCAAAAAAATAATCGATTGAAAACAAAAGAATTAGATCAAGAGATCCAATAAAAACTCAACAAAAAGCCCTAATTATTGAAAAATAACCGTGATTTACCAACTTAGGGAATTATTTTTAGAACCGAAGTGAAGTTGCCACCGGTTGGAGGAGTGGAAGAAGATAACGACAAATGGCCGATGATTTCGAAGTGTCTGTACCGGCAACGCCTCCTCTAACCGGATTTTTGTTGGCTACCTCCAAAACTGCCTGAAACTCCGTTGGCTCCAATTCAAGGAGCACTGGCGTTGAGGATTTCGTTCCAGAGAGAGAGAGAGAGCAATGGCATGTAATTCTGTGGGAGAGAGTCTCTCTCAATGCTCCTCGTCCTAGTAACCCCACACCACAATAAAGCCACGTACACCACGGTAAAGCCACGTACGCAAGACAAAGGAAACGCAGAATTACTAAAACACCCAATTGATTAACACTACATGCCTTTCAATTGAGGGGCAAATTGGGCAAAATGTGGCTAGCGAAAATTTGGACCAAAGAGATTCTATAGAGGAGAGGATACTTCATATATTTCCTAACAAAATCCAAAATTTACCATTCAATACCAATTGATAAAATGGAACTTTTTTACCAGAGTTCACACTAAAAAAGAATTCCGAAAAAGAAAACGAGAAAAGAGATTTAAGAGACCCAAGGCCAAGGGACCTCAATTCAAAAACACATGGGTAGATGAAAAGAGAGAGCTGTCAAGACTGGGAGTAGATGACCCTTTTCTCCTTGAAAACAACTTTCACACAAGAGGAAAAATAGGCTACTTCTTCTTCTTCACCACCTTCTCCCCTCCCCTTTCCTTCTTTCTCTCTCCAAACAACCTTTTCCCCTCTTCACCACCACCCAAAATCTGAGCCAGAGTTGGTAAGTACTCCTCTTCCATCCTCCTCTCCCTCTCTTTTATACTTTCTGTCCTCACAACCACCACCGGTTTTGCTGCTGCAACTGCCTCTGCTTCGGCTATCTTTGACATGTTCTTGTGGAGCTCCGCGTTGAGGGAAGCCACCTCCGTGTCCTCCTCTCTCTCCTTCAGTAACTTTAGCTCTATCTTTGTTGCTTCCAGCTCGGCTTTGAGTCTCTTCACAACACATACGAGGGTGTAGACACCCCAATCTGGGCTTCCAGATTAGTTTACTTACGGGTTTTGATTGCCCGATGATGAAACGGATCAAGAACACCCCTGGAATGTTAAGTGGTTGAGCTTTGAGTGTTTCAAAAACCCTTCAACCAATCCTAAGCCACTTCTAGAGGCCAAAAACCCTACTGTCACGCGACGGTCAACCTGCCAGGTGGTGGTCAACAGTCAAACTTTGACTGTTGACCATCGCGCAACAGAGTGACTCCATCGCGCGATGGTCCAACCTACCACCAATGCAACTTCAGCCAGGCCTCGTGGATTGGCTGAACTCCTCTGTTTCCAACCAGATTCACCTCCATCTCCTCCTATATGTATCCCCATTTGTTTCTCTTTCAAAGGGTTACAAAATTCAAAGGGTTAAAACATCCCACAACCATTTTCACACCCCAATCAAGCACAATCACTTTGTTCTTCAATTATCAAGCATTCAACTTCTCAATCAAGCCTCAAACATCAAAGCTCAAAGCGCTTTCAAACTCAATTTAGGTATAGCTACCTACTATTTTTTGTTCTGATCCCTGAGGGGGGTTGGCAGGACCAAGGCTGGTAATCAATACCAGTTCTGGTCCTAAAGCTAGCAAGGTTTCAAAAACCGTTGTGGTAGGACCAGCGCATGTCGGTCCCACTCTCGCGCGCGACACTTCGTTGCTATGCGCGATGGACCGTGTGGGGATTGGTTTCCTTCTGTTTTATGTATTTTTCTTTCATATAGATCACTATTGAGCATGCTAAAGACCGATTTACCGCTTTCCTTAGTATAAACTGTTAGCTGTAGTTAATTTGCATTTCTGCTATTATGGAGTACCCCTGGGATCGTTCTGGACCTATTCCAGAACCCAGAAATCTGTAAACCAAACACTGGTTAAAAGACTCAGACCATCGCGCAACAGACTGACTCCATCACGCGATAGTTTGCCTTTGACCAGTAAGTGGCCTTGCACGGGTAACTTGGATTTAGGCTGTTATTTTGTCCCCACACTGTTTATGGGGTGCTTTATTCATTTGTAGGGCTTTTCAGCCTTTAAAATATATATTATGCTGCTTATAACTGCGTGGTTTGTCCTGGATGTGCACTAGTCCTTCCAGAACCCAGAGAGTTTGAGAATAAGAGCTGTGGGTTTGAGCTCACCGGCGTGCGCGTGTCTTGGAGTTGTGCGCGCAGGAGTGAACAGCATGCAGTGACTTGTTCAGTGCATACTGGTTTCTTCCTGCGCACATCACTCCAAAACAGGGGCCTCCAGTTTGTTTAAACTCCCATAGCATTCTGTTCTCATCCTATACTATCTGTTTATCCATGCCATCATTCACATCCTGCAAACATGTTATAGTTTTAAATCCCTATTAACTGTTCCCCCCTCCCTAAATGGCTAAAAATTGATTATCAAACAGAATTGCAAACAAACATCTTTCGCAAATGCCTAAGTAGAGACCGATCTCCGAATTGGGTGAGAGGGGTGCCATAAAACCCTTCCCCTCTCGTAACCTGGCTCCCGAACCCAGATATGGTTATGACAGACTGGTTCCTTAACTTTTTCAAATCAAACAGCGTGGCAAGTGCTTCGAAATACGGTTCCTTGGGTGTCGGACCTTCAAACCCGAGTGGCGACTCTGTATTTTCGCGAGCGCTTGTTGTCCAGCTTAAGTGCTCCCGCGAACCGGCATTTTCTCTTTGGGAAGGGAACGGAATTCTTTCCTAAAAGAAAAGGGCACGCTGCCCACAGAGGGTATTTTGGTAATTTCTGTCATTGGGTTCGTTTTTCCTGTTGGGATTAATTTTTGGTGAGAATTTCCACATTGGCGATTTCTGATGGTTATTTGGTGAGGAGGAGTGGAAAATTTCTTGAGCTAGGAGTTTTTGGCTGAAAACAGCAACGGTTTCTTTGACAGAGGAGAAAGGACGGGAAGTATTGACGGTGGAAGAGAGGAAAATGGTGGGAGGCGGAGGGAGTACGGGAGGGGATTGGGGTTCTTCTTCCATTGTGGCGGTGAGAAATCGTAGGCTTCGTTCTTTTGGACTTGACTAAAATTTGAAAATTTTGTCCTTATTTGAAATTTTTTTTGCATTTGTTAGTTTTGCGTCAAATTTTTGGTCATTTTTGCGCTAAAAAGTAGTTATTTCTCAAAATACTTGTGTAAAAGTGCCAAAATTTTATTTTTCTGATTTCTCTAGTCGAGACGAATTGATAACCCAAAAAGTTTGACTCAAAACTAAAAAATGCGAAAAAAATTCAAATGAAGACAAAATTTTCGTATTTAAATTAAGTTTAAGTTAAGACCAAAAGAACGCAGCCTTCATGGCATTATACATGATGTCCTTGGAGAGAGAGAGGTTAGTATTTAATGATGGTGTTAAGTTTTCTTTGCTTCTACTGCGCTAGTTTTGTGGGGTGAAAAGAAATGGACCACCCAACCCTTGGGACATTGAGAAGGATAGAATAGCCCAACACTAGCAAGGGGATCCCAGATAAAAACGCAATTAGCCCCTCAAATTCGTATACATTTCTGACATTTTTGGTGTGATCTACTATTTTTCACGCAATAATTCTACGTACCTCGAAAAGGTACACCGAAAAGAAAAAAAAACTACGAATGTGAATCTGAACTGCTAATTTCTTTTTTGGGGGTACCTTTTCGGAGTATGTAGCTTTGCCGTTGAACAAAAAATCTTTATACCCAGCATAGTAGTCCAAAAAGAAAAATTAGGACTCCTTCCAAATTCGCTATAGGCTTAGTGGTGGTTGTGGAGGCAAGGATGTGCAGAAGGACAAATGACCCCAAACAATAGCTTACCAAAGTTTCAAAATATATATCTTGACTTTTTTTTTTTAATATCCAAAGCCTTGCCCACAGGGCTAATACAAAAGGCAAATATCACTATCAAACAGAAGCAACACAATCGGGGGGAGAAGCCACCCAGTTACTAGGAAGAAAACTCCTTAGTGCCTTGGATGCAACTACATGAGCCAACCGATTAGCTTCCCTTCTAACCCATGCCAACGATTGCCCACACTCCTGCTTCATCTGCCTAATATCTAAAACCAAAGCCCCAACCTCCCAAGGAGGAACAAGTGTAGGGGGATGAAAACAATTGGTGCTTAGAACAGTACCAGATCGCAATGGCCTATTCATGCCTCTTCACCGGAACCCTAGTTTGTCGCCGGAACCCTAATCTGCAAAATAGATAAGGGGTGAGCGCACTTTTGCTCCTCATAGCAAAGGCCCTTCCGATGCCAAGGTTAGTATCACATACTAGCAATAAACCCTAATTAACAGTAGGAGAACAATATGTGTGCAATGTCTTGCGTACCTTTTCCTCTAGGTTTACCTCCTATTTATAGATTCATAGATGCTTACTGCCCAAGCATCCCTATTGCCCTAGGATTCCTATCCCGTATAGGAACCCTAGGATATCTTGGATTTTCGTTCCCTTATCAGTTTATTACCTTAGTTCTTTTAGGACTCTTTTCCATAACTAGACGAACATCCCATTCTCGTTGGGTATCTTTCCCAGATTCTATATTCTCGGGATCTCATAGTTCTGGAACTTTCCAGAGTATTCCCTCTGCTCCAGCTCTTGATTGGAGTTCTTTCCTTGTTCGGCTGCCTTGTTACCGAACAGACTGTCTGGACCAGTTACCTCACATGTAACTGGTGTTTTATTAACTACTTGGACTAATGTCGTCTCATATCTTTATTTGCCGAACAGACAGTTTGGACCAATGACTTTTCATGCCATTGGTCCATATCTCCGATCATCGTATCGCACGGTGATTCATGTTATCGTATTTATTCCGTGATCCCACGTACCACGTGTTCAACCTTTAGTTGTACCTGTTCGGGAATACCTCCCTACAATAGCTCCCCAGTTTTGCTCGTTCATACTGTTCGAGATCAACTGGTAAAGCTACAATTTTTAGTTTTCAAGCCGAACTTCCTTAGGCCTCATACAGACATGATGTTTATAACCATTGATGGTTTTTGGCGCTTTAACCTTTACACCTTTTCGAGAAAATGTCTCCACGTGGCGTATCTCATAAGCTTAACATTTAATGTGATCTGGCGTTCCAAATGAACGGCGTCAGAATGAAATCTACTTTTCGTTACTTTATCTCGTAATGGCGTGAGACCTGTCGTTTCGTCTCCGTCTCACTCCCTTATAATCTTTTCAGAGACGCTTCTTAGGGCTTTCACCCATTTCGAAGTCCACACGAAGAACCTCCCATTCCCCCGCCATCGCCGCCGTCTGCAAGCTGTTCGTGTATCAGGAAATTGCTTTATCGATCTCGTAAGCATTTCACTTCTTATTCTAAATCCATTTCAGTTTCTGAGATTTCGATCTCAGTTTCCCTCTCTCGAAATTTTGTCCATTCCTCATTCTTAGATTTCTCTTTTATTTCTGAGTTCTCACAGCCATCCATTGCAGATGAAAACGAAAATGCTCCTAAACCCAATAAATTTAGGAAACTTTGCGAAACTCCTGCAGCCATGGCAGCTTTTAGGACAGAATATAGCGTCCCTGAGAACGTAGGGCTCAAACTTGCCCCATCAGGAGCAGATAGGGATGTTGGTTCACGGGATAGGATGTGTATCCCTATCGTGGCTATTGTCGAGGGTGGAGTTCGCTTCCCCCTTCACCCATTACTTCGCCACGTTCTGAATTGGTACCGACTCACACCCATGCAAGTTTCCACCAACTTCTTTAGACTAGTAATGGGTGTGGTGGCTTTAAATAGGATTCTTGATACTCATTTTGGAATTTGGGATATCCAATGGTGGTAGAGCATCGTGTTAAACCCCAAATACAATACCTACTACTTCAAAGTAAGGCAAGCAGAAAAGCGACTCGTGCTTAACTTGCCAGATTCCGCTCGCGATCATGAAATAGATTTCCTCTATGTTATTGGAGCCTTTGAGCCAATGGGGGAAGATGGCCAGGTGGTGGGCTTCCATTGCCCCCACATATGGGGCTACCCACGTATGCTTCTAATTTACTTCGTAATTCTCGTTTACTGTTTTCCCATGGCTTCTATATGTTTCTGACTCATGCTTCGTGTTTTAAATCTGTAGCGGACAACGCTAACAGGCGTCCAAGACGCGAGCCCAGCTACGTCCGAACAACTGAAATCAACAGGATTCTTAAATACGCAAAAAAGCCTGGAACATTAACAGCTCGTTGAGGTCGTGACGTGAGCATTCTGTTGGGCTATGACCCTGCCTACAAAGTTTTTATTGACAAAAGACTAGCCAACTCAAGTACCAGTTCTGCTTCTACCTCGACTACTCCCCAGACAAGGAACATAAGATCGAATGCTGGAGTGACAATTGCTGGATAGCCAGGTGAAGTTCCCATTTCAGAGGGCATCCCACTACCTCGCGTGATCCTAAGAAGATCTTCACAACGACAGGCTCCCTCTCTCTGTCAACCTGAACAACCAGCTTCCAACTAAGACACTAGCCAGTTATCTTCTTCCGGTTACTTTCCATCTCCTCCAAACTCAGGTATTATGACTCGTCGACCCCTAAACTTGAGCTCCCTTCTTACTGTATCCTCCTGAGGATGTGGTTCCGGCCGGGTGGCATCGACCGGGCATCCTCCCCCTGCACCTCGTCATAAAAGAGGGGGCTCTGCTCGTTCCTCCTCGTCTCCTCGGGGAGGAGACACTGCCCTTGATGCCATCGACACCCATCGAGACAAACGTCCCAGACCCGAAGACCCAACTGATGCCGCTGGGCAGATGGGATCATCCGGCCAACCACCCGTTTCTCTAGGTCCCCAAGTTGTTCCTCAGACCTGGGCCCCTCAGCTCATTAGAGGTGACCGACCTATCAATATCGGGGATAGTGCGAGCTCTTCAGAGACCGCACTGGCCCTTGCTCAAGGCCTTCTGCTACTAGTTGACATGCAAAAAGAAACAGCAGCCACTCCTGATCAGCTCGTTTCCACTGGTCTGGTCAATGGTATTAAGGTAATGTGAATGTCCCCTTGCGTCAATTTCGAATCCTTGCATATATTTCCGCACTATAACCTTCTATTCATTTCGTATGTCTACATTCTTTATTAACTGTTCGGTATCTTCCAGTTTATCCAAAAGATTGTAGCTTTGGGTCAAAAGATGCAGGAAATCAAACTTGAATGCAGCAGACTACTGAGGAATAACACCAGGCAGTTGCAAACAATTACTAAGCTGGAAAGGGAAAGAGGCAAGGCTAAGCTTGACGTCAATGCTATGAAGGTGAAACTGGAGGCTGCTGAGGATAGTCTCAGCCAGACGTTGTCCGAGATGGATAGCTCCAAAAAGGCTGCCTATGATGAAGGGTATCAGAAGGGCTTCGATGCCACGATTGCCAACTACATTGAGCAGATGCCAGCCATCCAAGATCAAATATGGGTTGCGTGCTAGGAGGCGTGCTTGAAAAAGGTGGGGATTACTGAGAATTCTCCTCTCTGGGAGGACAATGATCTGCTGAGCACCCGTGCTCAAAGCGTTTCTGAACCAATGGAGCATCCGGAGGATGATTTTGAGCAACAGGTTGAAGATTTTGCTGATGCGGATGAGAACACCCCAGCCGAATCTCAAGAAGTCATTGCTGGCGGTTCACCTGCTCAGGAGAGAGTCAACGGGCCCATCATCTTGGAAGAGAATGCTGCTGGTGGCAGTGCCAATATTGAGGTAAGTGCAGAAATTTCTACTTAGCATCCTCCTAAGATTGAAAATCTCGATTGATCCTTTTGATAAGTACTCTGTGTCTTTCAAACTCTTGATGAATTTTGCAGGTCCTGCGTGACCATGGTATTTGGCCCTGCATGGCATCAGTATATCCGTACTCTTTTTTTTTTATAATACAGGTATGCGGCCCCTTGTGGCATATGTTTTGGTGGCCGTGCATGGCCTAACTCGTTGCTTAAGCCTCCGTGGCTTTTCTTAGGATCAAGTTTTAAACACTCTCCTTAAAGTTTTTAGCATTTTCTCATATGCATTATTGCCGTTCAGTTCAATCTAATGAGTATGTACGTATTCAAATGTATACAAGTATCCAAGCGTTTCATACTTTAGAAAAACTCGTCACGTGTACACCCTAGTGTTTCATACTTTGGCAATCACTTAAGTATCTCATACTTTGCTCAATCTACGTATTGACTGGGTATCTCATACTTGTTTAAGCTTCTCATACTTAAACAAAAGCTAAGTATTTTCGTACTTCTTTTTATTTTTTTAGACATAACTCGTTATGTTTGAGCCCAAGTGTTTCGTACTTGAAGTTTCTAATACTTAGTCTAGCATTCATTCGTACGCCGTTTTCAAGTTGTTCACTTTGTAATACATATCTCGTTATGTGTGTATTCAAGTGACAAGTTTTAATATGTGCAAAGTTAAGTGTTTTTTTACTTGTGTAGTTCAAAACTTCACATATCTAGGTAGTGGATACGTGTATTCGTATGTGGCATTTGTGCCTATTCCTTGCTCCCCAATACGAATAGAGAAAACCAAGTTTGTAATTCGTATTTAGAGAAAACAAAAACTCTCAAAAATTTGATATAACTGAAAAAGTGATTTTAATCATAATCTTTGAAACTCAAGGGGGCGCTACTCGTACCCCTTGCAACTAATAAATAATAGAAAATAAAGGAGCTTTATTCGTAGCTCCCACACAGTCACGTAGTGTACCCTAAAACAAAATAAAACTAAACTCTTTTAAACAAAGAATCTTCTCAGATTATGAACGTTCCAAGGCCTTGGCACTAGATTGCCGTCCAGATCGGCCAATCTATAGGCCCCTATACCCACAATTTCGGTTACTAGATACGGGCCTTCCCAATTGGCTCCCAGCTTGCCCTCGTTTGCCAGCTTCGTGTTACCGACCACTTTACGAAGCACAAGGTCTCCATCACCAAACTCTCGTGGGTGAACATGTTTGTTGTAACCTGTCATTCGTTGTTCCTAGTAGGATGCTAAATGCACCAGGGCCCTTTCTCTCCTTTCCTCGGCAAGGTCAAGCTCAATCTTTTTGCCCTGTTATTTCCCCCACTCTCAACCAATCCTGTTCTATTGGTTGGCAGACCAATCTTCAAAGGTTACTGCCTCTGTTCCATATGCCAAGGAATAGGGGGTCTCTCCCGTAGACCTCCTAGGCATTGTTCGATGAGCCCACAGTACTAGTGGAATTTCGTCAGGCCACTTCCCCTTTGCTTTGTCCAACCTTTTCTTGATCCCGTCAAGGATGGTTTTGTTAGACGCTTATGCTTGCCCATTGCTCTGAGGGTAAGCTGGGGTTGAGTAATAATTTTGTATCCCATACTGGACACAAAATGCTTTGAACTTCTTCTGAAACTGGGACCCATTATCAGTAATCAACGAATGAAGGACCCCAAATCGAGTAATAATACTCTTCCACATGAACCTTTCTATCATAGGTTCAGTGATTTTAGCCAACGGCTCTGCCTCAATCCACTTAGTGAAATAATTCGTCGCTACCAACAGAAACTTCTTGTTGCCAGTCGCTTTGTGGAGTGGACCCACGATGTCCATTCCCCATTGTGCAAACGGCCAAGGACTCGTTAATGGCACCAAATCTTCTGCTGGTGTTCGAATCATTGGTGAGAATTTTTGACACTTCTCACAAACTTTTACATACACTTTTGCGTCTTCCTGCATATGTGGCCACCAATACCTTGGGTAATTGCTCGATGGGCAATGGACCTGTCTCCAGCATGACTCCCACATGTCCCCTCGTGGATCTCGTGGAGGAATTTCTGCACTATCTGCTGGTGCACGCAAAGAAAATATGGACCTATGAAGGATTTTCTGTATAGCTTACCTTCTGGTGACAGCCAAAATTGTGCAGATTTGGTTTTTATCTTGTGAGCCTCCTTTTTATTAGTGGGGAGTATTTCATCTCGTAAAAACCCCACTATTGGATCCATCCAACTTGGCCCTTGGTTCACGTCCAAGACCAATTCTACACTCCTGCCAATGCTTAGCTCGGTTAGATACTCGACTATTACCTTTCGTCTGAATTCAGTTGGAACAGCCGCAGCCAACCAAGCCAAAGAATCGAAGTGAGCATTTTGTCCAGAGCTTATCTGTTCGATATAAACCTTTTCAAAGGTATCAAGTAGATCTTTGGCCGCTTCCACATAAGACACCATCTTCTCGTTCCGAGCTTCATATTCTCTGGACAGTTGATTTACCACTAGCTGCGAATCACAATATACCCTGATTCGTTTCACTTTCAAAATTTTCGCGCTCCTTAGGCTAGCTAAAAGCGCCTCGTACTCTGCCACATTGTTTGATGCGCTAAAACCAAGCCGAACAGATAGCTCAATCATTACTCCATCAGGAGGAAAAAGCACAACCCCAACTCCTGACCCAGTATTACATGTTGATCCGACAACAAACAACTTCCATTCCACGGGATCCTGTTCTGCTGGGATTTTGTTCTTCATAGCTGGTGGCCCAGTCTCCTGCTCCTTTCTCGTAGGAGGCAGGGGTGCTATTGCAAGTGAGAATTTTGCCAAAAAATTAGCCAACACTTGGCCCTTGATTGCTGTGCGCGGCTGATTGTCAATGTCGTATTGGCTTAACTCGACAGACCAGGTTGAAATTCTTCCCGAGAAGTCTGCTTTTCATAACAGTGATTTCAATGGGAACTTAGTATAAACCACAATCTTGTGGCTTTAGAAATAATGTGGCAACTTCCTTGTGGCTGTCCTTAATGCTAGGACAAGTTTTTCTAGGGGCAGATATCTCGTTTCTATGTCCAGCAATGTTTTGCTTACATAGTAGATAGGGATTTGCTCGGACTCCTTATCCCTTAACAGGACTGCACTCACAGCATGTTCAGATACAGCCAAATACAAAACTAAAGGCTCACCTGGCTCTGGAGTTGACAATAGTGGGGTCTCAGCCAAATACTTCTTCAGATCCTCGAAGGCTTGCTCGCATTCTGCTCCCCATTCAAATGCTTCCCTCTTTTTTAACAACTGAAAGAAGGTTCTGCACTTATCACTTGACCTATTGATAAATCTGCTGAGTGCTGCAGCCATTCTAGTCAACCTCTAGACTTCCTTTGTGGTTTTGGGATTTTGTAGCCTTTGCGAGGCTATGATTTGATCAGGATTGGCTTCAATTCCTCTTATGGTCACTAGGTGGCCTAGGAACTTCCCAAACCCAACTCCAAACGCACACTTCGAGGCGTTGAGCTTCAGCTTGTATTTCCTCAAGATTCCAAAAGCCTCTTTCAAATCCGCTATGTGTCCCTGTCTAATTTTACTTTTCACCACCATATCGTCGATATAAACCTCCATGGTTTTGCCTAGGAGTTTTTTGAAAATGATGGTTGCGAGTCTTTGATACGTTGCCCCTGCATTCCTTAGCCCAAAGGGCATGACACTGTAACAATACAACCCTCGTGGTGTAATGAAGTAAGTCTTCTCCTGATCAGGTCCAAACATGGCAATCTAATGATATCCTCGATATGCGTCGAGAAAAGTCATTCGTTAGTATTCAGCAGTGGCGTCTACCAACTGGTCTATCCTTGGAAGAGAGAAACTATCTTTTGGACATGCTTTGTTTAAATCAATGAAATCTACACAGACACGCCACTTTCCATTCTTCTTTTTTACAACCACAGTGTTGAACAACCACTCTTGGTAGTAAACTTCCCGTATTGCTTCGGCTTCCAACAGATGATCTACCTCCTCTATGATAGCATCAACATGCGCACAGCTGCCTTTCTCTTCTTCTAAACGACTGGCTTATGCTGAGGATCAACGTTTAAATGGTGACAGATCACATTTGCATCTACTCTGGGCATCTCCTCTGGTACCCATATAAATACATCAACATGTTCTTTTAAGAAGCTCACCAACTCGGCCTTTTCGTCTGCTGGCAACGTTTTCCCAATTAAAAAATACCTTTCAAGATCAGTCTCGTTGATCTGTATTTTCTTCAGGCCTTCAACCACCTTCTCTGTTGGGCTTCTTCCGACATCCTCAATAGTCGGTTGATCCGGTACTTCTATAGTGTGTACCTGGTGGGCCCTTTGGATTTTCTTGACAATGGAGATCAAGCATTGTTGAGCCACCTTCTGGTTACCCCTAATCTTTTCAATCCCATTGGATCTAGGAAACTTCACCATTTGGTGATAGGTTGAGGAAACAGCCCTCATTTTATGCAACCAAGTTCTCCCTATAATCGCATTATAGGAGGATGGAACATCTACAACCAGAAAGTCGGTCTTTAGTACCATTGACCCCTCCCGAACAGGCAATGTCACTTTTCCAAGTGGCCAAACTGCTCCCGCACCAAACCCAACCAAGGGTATCATTGATTGCTCTAGATCCGTCTGGCAGCCCTAACTTCTTGAACGCATCGTAGTACAACACCTCTGTACAACTCCCTGAGTCTACCAAGATTCTCTCAATGTCATATTCCCCAACTCGTAGGGTTATGACCAAAGCATCATTATGGGGCACCTGAACTTCTCCCATATCTTTATCTGTAAAAACTATGCCCTTATTGCATATGTCACTGTCTCGCCCTCTTTTGTTTCCCAACTGCACAACATGTTGGTCGTGTTTGGCTTGCCTTTGGAGCAACCTACCCTCATTCCTCGTATAAGGTGCAACCAACCCATGTATCATATGGATTATCCCTTCAGGATTTTGATCGTAATCCACCTCCATGGCTTTCCCTTTATCCTTGGGGTCTTTCTGGATGAATTCCTTGAGATAGCCCCGAGAGGCCAAATCATCAAGGTGCCTCTTGTATATCTCACAATCTTCGGTCATGTGGCCCCAATCCTTATGGTAGCTACAGTGCTGATTCGTAGCACGTTTTGCATCTTTATCTCCGCCTAGATTAGGGGGCCATTTGAAGTATAGTTGATTCTTTATTCGATAAAGAATCCTATAGATGGACTCCTTCCAAACCGTGGTAATAGAAAAGAAATACTTGGGTCAGGAGCTTGTTTATCTTTGTACGGCTCTTTCTTTGTCTGCCCGTATTCTTTCCTCTCTCTGTAAGTCTTGGGTTCTGGCTTATCCATCTTTTTAACGGGCACCTTCGGCTGTTCAGCTCCGATCTTGCCATCCTCTCGGAGTATGTCATCCTCCATCCTGACGTGTCGCTCTATTTGTTTCATCAGTTTAGCCAACGTTGCTACCGGATGCATATTCAATGAAAGGCATAGCTCTTGTAGAGGCCGGTATTTTCAAAATTTGTTTAAAGGGTTATTAATAATAGAAATTGAGGAATTTATTAGATTTAGTTGATTTGGGGTCAATGTAGTAGAATTGAAAGTGGAGGGAGTGTAAGCGTAATTTAGGCTTGTGCTAGTATATATATATGTGTGTGTGAGTGTAGGAGATTAAAATCCCAAGTCCTCTCTCTCTCTCATCTCTCGGTGTCTCTCTCTCTCTCTCTCTCGGCCTTCTTTCTCTCTCTTGCTCTCCCACCGAAATCGCCGCCAAAAACTCAAAACCCAAAGAACCCAACCCTCCATCTTCCTCATGTGCCATTGTGTTCGTAGCTTGTCCGGTTTGGCTCGAAGAGGAGTATTTTGGGCGTAGTTCAAAGTTTGAGTCCAAAGGTTCGCGTGGCCCGATCTCCTTGCGTGTTTGCTCTCCAACTTCGAGGTAGGGATTTCTTACTCATTTGATGTGTTTATGTGTGATTTTGTGCTTTGATCGTGCTTGGATCATTGTGTTTCGTTGTTGGGTTTGCCTCGAAAATCTACTGAAATCACTACCCGAAGCCTCGTGGCATCGATATAGCTTTAGCGTTGTATCAATACCATAAGCTTATCTTTTTGGACAGTTAATATTGTATCGATACGGCTTTTGTGCGTATCGATACCAGGAGCTTAACTCCAGTTTTGCTCCTGTTGCTCCTCCGTCGATTGTTTTAAACCCCTGATCACTTCTAAACCTTTTTGGACACCTCCAAACCCATTTCAAGTATGCTTAATTGAATTCCTTTGGTTTACTTGAGTTATCCTCTTTCCGTTGGCTTTCCGTTGTTAGAGAAAAAGTAGTGTCCTGCTAGATAAAGATTTAATCGAAATGCATTTATGGCACTTGAGAGTTATTGTGGCATGCGGTGATGTACATTGTACGCTAGAGGTATGTTAGGTGTTATGACTTGACGTGGCGAACGATAGGACAAAAGAGCGTATTCCGGCAAGGTTATCAAGCATTGTAGAACGTAAGGTATGACGTGGGGCGCATGGTTGGTCAATAGGGATTTGCCTAGTGATTCGAAAAAGAATAGGATAACCCGTACCTCCGTGCTTTGTCTCGATTGATCATCCTAAGTTCCTTTGGCACTCGTTCTATAGATTCTAGTTTAGAACTAGGGGTGCAAACGATCTGAGCCGCTCGCGAGCGGCTCGAGGCTCGGCTCGACAATGGCTCGACTCGGCTCGGTTCGAGACATAAACGAACGAGCTCGAGCTCGAATGTTGGGCTCGTTTCATAAACGAGCCGAGCTCGAGCTAGTCAAAACTCGGCTCGACTTGGCTCGCGAGCCCAACTATATTATATATATATATATATATATTATTTTACTTACATATTTATATTTATTTATATTTATACACACACATATATATAAATAAATAAATATATTTATATTTGTTTCATAAACGAGCCGAACGAGCCGAGCTCGAGCTCTGTAAATACTTCTCGAGCCGAGCTCGAGCTCGAGTCCTGCAGCTCGTCACGAGCTCGAGCCGAGCTCGAGCCAACTATATTTTTGGCGAGCCGAGCTCGAGCACACTAAAACTCGGCTCGGCTCGGCTCGTTTGCAGCCCTATTTAGAACCTAGCCGGCGGTGTGTCGTGGAGTTGTTATGGGTTCGGTACGTGATGTAGGGCATTGTGATAGACTTTGAGCAATAACGTGAACTTAAGGTACTTATTAATGTGCGATAGGACATGGGTATGAGCTTGTAATGCATTGAATGAAAGATTGTGATCTTGGAAAGTGTTGTCATTTTGTATTCAGATTGATAATGCATATGTGTTGTGTGAGTGATGAATGTTGAACCGAAGGTCCTGCAACGCAGCAAAAACCCAGGTGAAGAGAATTCACTGTAACGCAAGGGGTGGTAATACAGTTGAATGTCTCGCATGATGAAGTTATGATTGACTCTAGAAGTTCATGTTGTCGTTGGGATGTTTCTTGCTTGAGATTGTAAGTGTTGAAAAAGGGAAAAAAAAACGATTGAATTTATCGAAGTTTTTGAAAAGGAAGGAACTTGATTTTGGAAAAAGAATTTTTATGAAAATCCTCCTGCTATTCCTGAACGAATCAACGATTCCGGTATTTGGGCACAAATCAGCGGATTCCGGTATTCAAGCGAATTAACAGAGTTTGACCCGTAAAGGTCAAGAGTTTTGTCAAAACTACTTTGGCAATAAAAAAGGAATGTTTTCTTTTACAAAAGAGGTTCAATGGTAATTGGTAAGAAATGAGGAAGTTAATGGTGACATTCATTTGAGGAGGCTAATAATGGTTTGAGAAGCTGTGGTGGGTTATTTAGACCTATGTGTATTTAACGCTACCCATAGTTTGATGTATGAATGTTTAGGAATGTTCTTTAAGTGTTGAATTCCGTAGTCGTAGTCCATCGATTCATTGTGGTGTCCCTTTTGTATCCTTGTTTGCTTCGTAGAAATCATTCACTCTCATAGCATGTTTCATTACATTTACATACAGCTTGAGTAAAGATTTTCCTACTGGGCTAGTGTAGCTCAACAAAATCTTTCTTTTCAGGTCCTAATGCCAGGCAGTAGCTTGCATTGCATCGTATGCTCAGTGTGGATTGTGGAAGACAAATTTTGGAAGCTAATTAAGTCTTGTTATTTAGTCATCTTTGTAAATCACCAACTTTTGTTAAAGAGATGATTTTGTAACTAATTCATCGTGATTTCTTTTGACCAACCATTTGTAATTTAATAACTTGTTCGTAGCTGTATTTAAGTTAATTTGGGCCATGGTGCCAAGGATGTACTTCACTAAATTTGGGGACTTCGTTTGTAAATTAAACAGGTGGGAACTCCCTTTTGATCATTATATATATCTTATGTGAGGATCTTTTCTCAAAATGGTTTATTTAATTATGTTAAAAATTGAGGGTGTGACAGCTCTCCCCAAACAGGCAAGCCAGTCTTGAAGGTAGCAATCGCATATTCCTCACAGCAACTTTCAATCTCGTTGAAAGTCTCCCAGCACTTCTTTGCGTAATCCCTGATCAGCTCACTTTCTGCCTGCTTCATGGTGGAAAGACTTTCAAACGTCTTTGGGCCTCTCCTGTTTGTCAAGAACCGAGCAGTGAATTCTTCGGCCAACTGCCTCCATCCTCGGATGGAGCGCGGGCCCAGTTTGTGGAACCAAGATAGAGCCACATTCCCCAAACTTGAAGGGAACATCTTACACATAATGGCATCATCTCCATCGTGCTTGAACATGGCCTGCTAATAGTGCTGTATGTGAGCTACGGGGTCTGCGTTTGTCTCATAAAGTATGAACGTACCATGCTTCACTCTGCTCGGCAACCTAGCCTCTTGTAGCCTCCTTGCAAATGGGGAAGCTGCTATATTACTTAGGGCCTTTCGTGCTTCTTCTCATGCAGTCATTGTTCCGTTCTCATGTTCATTGGTTTTGTGGGCAGCATTCTTGGCCCAATCGGTATCAGGTCTCTCGTACCTGTCCCTATGGTGTTTCCTGGTCCTTTCTCCCTTGGGGGTGGAGCTTTGGCTTCTGCTCCTTCCTTTTCGCAAAGTAGCCTTCCGCCTGATTGGACTTTGGTCTGAACTTTTGCTTTTCCTTTTTTGTGAAAAAGCTCTCCTCCGTCTTGAAGTTGGACTCCCCTGCTTCTGCTTCTTCTTCTTCTTGAAGGAGCCTTCTCATAGTCCACCATGGCATACCTGTCTCCCTTTGAATCTCTTCGTGAAAGACCAGAGTCCTCAGGATGCTCTCGAATTTGTTCTATCTCGCGGATTTCGTGCTCTCGTCTTTTGATTAATCGAGCAAACTCCTCGATTTCCTTCATCTTTTTATCAAGGACATCTTCACTGTTATGCATACTCCATGAATATGCAACTGATTCCTCTCTTCGATGGGACTTGCTCCTTTTGTGGAGCCTGTGGCCATCTTGCCTCCTCTATCCTTGGAGTTATCTGGGAGTGTCAGAGGGTTATCTCTGCATGCTGTTTTCTTGCCATGTCTACCGGCGGGCTTTTTCGAAGCACCTAGTGGGGATTTATCTCCTAACCCACCTAACTGGTTGTTCGGATTAAATGGGGTGATTGGATCTTCTTCCACCATGGTCATTTTTCAATGGGGAATTCTTTCGTTTCCCATAGACGGCGCCAATTGTAGGGGGATGAAAACAATTGGTGCTTAGAACAGCACCGGATCGCAACGGCCTATTCGTGCCTCTTCACTGGATCCCTAGTTTGTCGCCGAAACCCTAATCTGCAAAACAGATAAAGGGTGAGCGCACCTTTGCTCCTCGTAGTAAAGGCCCTTCCGATGCCAAAGTTAGTATCCCATACTAGCAATAAATCCTAATTAACATTAGGAGAACAATATGAGTGCAATGTCTTGCGTACCTTTTCCTCTAAGTTTACCTTGTGTTTTATAGTTTCATAGATGCTTGCTGCCCAAGCATCCTTGTTGCCCTAGGATTCCTACCATTCAGGCCTCACCCTGGACTTGCACGGATGATCTAAGCATTCAATAATTTTTTTAAAAATTAAGTGGGCTTGTGAGAAAAATCCGTTCAATTCGATATGTATATGTGCTTGATCCAATCTTCTATTTTTTCATTCAAATTTCGGATCCGTGAAATAATAAAAGTTGGATCAAACACCTACACATATCAGATTGAGTTGATTTTTTAAAATGGCCCACTCTTTCTTTTTTTTTTTTGAAATTATTGAATGGCTTAGATCATCCGCGTGAGGCCTAAAGTGGGCTCTGTGGCCGTTGATTCACACCATCGATTTTCTGTTTTTAGAATTTTTGGATGGCTCGGATTGGCCTTCCAGTGGCCGGAGACGGCCCGGTGAGGCCGGTCGGTACGATTTCCCTACAAATCCTTCGGTATACATAGCAGTTCTCATATATATATATATATATATATATATATATATTTCAAATTTCGATGATTTGAGCCACTCAATGTGTTCAGAACATAATTTTAAGACTACTCGGGAGGAATCAGCAAAAAAAATGACCAGGAAGAGCTTCGTCCAAGCATTTTTTATTTTGACCGTTCGATAAAAAATAAACAAAACTGCTTGGATGAAGCCTTTCCGGTCATTTTTTTTTGTTGATTTATTGCGGTACCCTTAAAATCATGTTCTGAACGCATTGAGCGGCTTGGATCATCGAAATTCTATCGGGAAAGGAAGGTCCTTATTTTATTAAGTTAAGGTGGTCCTTAGGAGAAAGGGACTACTATATATATATATATATGTATATATATATATATTATCGGGAAGGTTCTGGGGACCCCTAAAAAAACGTCTAAAAAAATTTCCCAAAGTTTCCGATCGAATTTCAATGATCCGAGCCGCTCAATGTAATCAGAACATGATTTTAACGGTACCGGCGAGAAATCTGCAAAAAAAAAATAGAATTGACTAGGAAGGATTTCATCCAAACAGTTTTTTATTGAACTTTATTGAACGGTTCAGTAAAAAACTGCTCAAATCAAGCCCTTTTCGGTTATTTTTTTGTCAATTTCTTGCGGGTACCATTAAAATCACGTTCTAAACACATTGAGTGGTTCGGATTATCAAATTTTGATCGGAAACTATGGGATTAAGATTGGGGGGGGGGGGGGGGGGGGGGGGTTGGGGTTTAGAGATTTTTTTAGGGGTCTCCAGAACCGCCCCGTATATATAACCCCACTCAATCACTCAAAAACTCACACGATCAACCGCAATTCCACCTTGCAATCACGTTCTTGAGCTTGGGTTTTGTTGGTTTGAGCTCGGAGGAAAGATCTTGGTTGATTTTGGAGTTCTTGGAGTTAGGGCTTGATTGAATCGCGGGGATTTCAGTTTTCGCTTCGAGGTAGGGATTCCTTCTCCTCCCCTATATGTATATGTGATGGTTTGGTGTAAAAGTTGGTTCTTGATCATCGTTTTTTGCCTTGTTGAAATTTGTCGAAAATATGCAAATCGTGTGCTAATAACAACCTAGGTACCGATAACCAGCTCTTTGTATCGTCACTAACTGGTTTGGTACCGATACCAAAGTTGTGGAGGTTTTGGTATCCAGACTTTAGAATAGATTGTGTTGAACCCCGAGCCCTTCTAGCACCTCTTCGACACCTCCGAACCTTTTTTAAGCATGGTTAATTGAATTCCTTTTATTAATCTAAGCCATTCTCATTCTGTTGGACTCTCACTATTAAGGAAAGGTTAGAAGGTTACTTGATTAAAACTATATCGAAATGTCTCTTATGTGCTTGATCGTATGTGCGTGGATAATTGTGACACATTTTGCAATGTTAGCATGATGTAGTGAGATGACTTGAAAATAATGGAATGTGTGTACTATGGATATTGAATTGGTTTTGCATGTATGTGTATGGAAATGGAGTTGAGGGGTCCCGTAACGCAAGGGATGGTAATACGGAGACTCGAGTGGGTCTCGTGATTGAGTTCATTGTAACGCAAGGTGTGGAAATACAGATGAAGGTGATGGGTGATAGGTTGTTGTGTAGTGGATGTTGGTATTACTTGTTGTTTCATGAACTATAAGCTATATGAGATTGTGATGCACCATAGATTGAAACGTGATGAATGTTGAGCTATTTGTTGCATCTTAAACTCTATATCAACTTGTCTTCTTGGGAGTTGCTTGACTTTGTTGAACGTACCATCCGTGTTATTGTAAAAGGAGTTATGAGTTGGTTGCGTTACTTTTGACTGAATTGTATTCACCATACCTTTCATGCCATTACACTTATCTTCATGTTTGCATATAGAATTGGTAGAAGATTTTTTCTACTGGGCTAATATAGCTCAACCCTTCATCATTTTTAGGTGCAAACGCCGGGCAATAGCTGCATGCATTGTGTGCTTGGAAGTGAAAGATCGCCTTTTGAAAGCTAACTCCGAGAGTTACTTAATCATCTTTATGATGACTTCTCTTTTGCGGAGATGTGTTTATAACTTAAATTTCATAATCTCCTTTTGACTAAAATGTTTGTAAACCCTTAACTCCTTTGTATTTTGTACTTAAGTAATTATGGTGTCACCACCTCGATTCTAGGAACTTTGTTGAGTTATCGTGACCGGCCGATGAGTCCTAACGCTCATCCAGGCGTCTTTTTCATAATTAAATTTGGAGACAAAAACATGACTGTTTTATTTAAAAAAAACACTTCTTACAAAACCCAAGTCTTCTAAAAAGATAACATTTTTACAACACCTACACAAAAGTACATCAATCATGTCTTAGGGCAATAGCAACTCCATCTCTATTCTTCATTATCTGTAAGAAAAATTATTAATTTTCATAAGCCGAATGCTCGTGTGAGATACAAATACCAAAGTTGCACGTTTCATACCATGGAAAGCAAATTTTAACATAAATGCTTGCATGATCTAAACAAATAATCTTATGATGTACATCTAACAGCTTAATTTTTTTGTTGGGGAGCGACCCCTCTTGCTGTGTGAAATGATCAAGTCACTTTAAGCGTCCCCCAAACTCGGGACAACTGTCTGGATGCATCAATAGGTCATCTCCTTTGTCTGACCGCTTTCATTTTCTAGCTTAAACTTTACAGCGTCATCACCTTTGTCTGACGTGCTTCTAATCTTTAACATGAAAAATTTATCATATCTTTTTCCATGGCATATCTTAAATAAAATTGTAATCTTTACTCAACATAAAATCATGCTACTTTTATAGAGAATTATCATGTAACTAAAGTACAAGTATCTCACCTTGAACCTTTTGTAGGCTTGGAGGAGACTTAACTCGTATTCTTGCTAATTTCCCAATAGTGCGCGATAACTCGGCAGTATGGCTGTGGTACATGACTTTGGACAGGGGCACTATTACCTCCCTTCTCTTTATTTCTTTTGGTCCCTAACACTATTATTATACTAACTTGGCCTTTCCCTCTTTCTTTCATTATTTGCTTTTCTTCTTCTTCTTTTTTTCGTACAAGTAGTTTAGTACTAGTGGATACTATTTTTGGTCATGTACTAAGAGTAGGACTCCTATTTATAGTGTTCCTAATTTGATTTAAATTTGACACCTAATATCCTAAGTGTCATGCAGGTACACTTGCCATTCTTTTAGCCTTGATGTAAGCCAAGCTACTAGTGATTAGGCTAGGCTATATTTTAGGGTAGTGATGTGGCAAGATTATAGCATGCATGCTGTCATTCCTTTTTCTTTCTTTCTTTTTTTTTTTTCTTCTTTTTATCTTCAAGTTTGTACGTACATATACATACATGTCCAAGTTATGATATTGAATTATTTATTGTGTGTACATTATATAAAAGAAATATTTTTAATTTTTGTTCCAGACTAAAACTAAATAATTTTACATGCCAGTCTCAACATTGCCTTCATTTTAAATCGAACCACGTACGAATTTTGGACATAGCTTGGCTACATTTTTCTGTAACAGAGGCCTATGATCATACTAGCCAGCTCGTATCACTGCTTTGAACTCCTAGTTTCCTTAGAATAACAGAAACCAATTGTGTAGGTAGTTTTCTACCTTTTGAATGCTTGATCGAGACTTTGAGACTTATTTTGAATGGTTTATGGAGTAGTTTTAGCTGGAGAACGGTGGGGGAATATTTTCAAGATGGAAGAATGAGGATTTTTGGAGTTGAAATCGAATTTTTCTTTTCTTTTTTTTTTTTGGGTAAATCAGCTTGAAATAGAAAAAAGGTTAACCGAATATACAACCTACAAGGGGCATACCCCAGGAGGAACAAAAAGAAAGAAAAAAAGAAAAGAAAATTGAGGATGCCTATGCCAAGTGGCTACATAGACTAGAGGAAAATGAACCAAGTGTTTCCTGCTCATCTAAGTAGAGGAAGAGAAAACAACATGAGGTGAGTATAATGAGTTCAGTGCACCATACAGCTCCCACAATAGTACACCATACAAATGCCATCTGTTGCAATTTCCAAAAACAATTCCAAGTTGGTAATGACAACACAAGATATGAACGAGCCATAGAATGGCCCATCCAAAATGCAAGATATTTTTAGAATTTTTCTTCAAATATATGAGAAAAATTCCAACATATGTGTTGCAAGGATTCTTGAGAGAGGTTGAAGGTGTATAGATGGCTTTGAGCACTTGTATTTATTGAGGGAAATGGAGGAAGAACGTCTATGCTAGCCTAATTTCTGATGAGAGTCGGTTGCATGCTTAATAGGGTCATGATGAGATTCTTGTAGCAATCAGAACTGTCAGAAAAAGGGAAAATGATGTCCAGCGCAGGGGTGGAAACTGGTTATGGTTTAAATATGGTTCAGGCTTGGGATGTTCAAAGTCATCGATCAAGCTTCCAAATTCATGGTTCTGTTTTTTGATCATCATTGGAGATCTAAGGTGATTCGGGAAGGTCCAAATTGGGGTGTCTGCAAATGTTAAGTTGTTTTCACCAACCAATAAGTTGTAGGTGGCTATGTGAGTGAAAATTTGTTCAAAAATGTCAAGTTGTTTCCACTAACCAATAAATTATTACAAAATGTCAAGTTATTTACACTAACCAATTACTTGTTGATTAGTGTGAATAACTTGGTAAAATGCCATAAGTTATTGTCAAAAATTGTTAGTGAAAACATTGCCTTATTAATTCGATTTTCGTGTAATATTCCGTAATTTTTTAATAAAATAAAAATTCAGTAATATTAGTTTTTATTTAATTCCGATTTATTAGTTAAGGATCGCTTAAAATCAAATCGAGTTTTTGAAAATTCACAAAAATATTTTCAATAATCATCGAGTTTACTTTTTCTCTAAGAAAGACCGTGGTAAGCGTCAAAATGATTTTGTGACGTTACGATTAAATTCATAAAATTTTCAAAATCGAAAATCAGGCGATCGAACACCCTGCGAGGCTTGTTTCCGCGTATATCCGTACCAATTCCTACACTCGTCCGCACTAGAACATTTTCCCTCCCAAATAACTCTCTTTCCCTCTCCCTCCCCTGCTCCTGCCACAACCAGCTGGAAACAGCTATCTCCAGCTGCAACCAGCTCACCCACAGCCGGCTCCTACCTCTTCGTCCTCCAAACCGGTTAACACCACCCTCACCTCTCCCTCCAAATTTCAATAAATACCACTGTATGGAAGGTCAATAGGCGTGATAGTTGACCGTTTGACTAGCCGATGGGCATGCGACACCTGTACTCGTCCTCGCGGGGTTAAAGATTTGACCGACAAACCCTAGCTCGCCACGAGGCGCCTCATTCGCACGACACGTGCCCCTTGCGTGAGGGAGCCTCGCGCTACCCATTGCTTTGCAGCATCCATGTAAAGGTCGCGAGCCCAGATTCCTCCCTTAATGAGAGAACTACATTTATTCAGGTGGATGCTTGGCGCGGTCCCAATCTAATGGAGACGATGACGTGGTTTAACCAAGATACACAAGCAAATTGCCCACTCTTATGTCTGCTCCGGCCTTTAGCCAGGACCTGAGGGGCCCCTTGAGGCTTGACAGCGGTACTGGCGCGACCGAGTAGGTCACGACCTTGCCCTACGGGAATGAAGGGGATCTAGTGGTTTGGTGGCTCTAAAAGAAGAAGAGGTTCTCTGTGAATAAGAGGATACGTTTACCGTCATACTCGCAGTCATCGCGAGGGTAGCAACACCTCGGCGGTCGGGGGGTACAGAAGGGACACATGTCATTTTATCAGCGCGCCACTTGGGGCCTCAGCATTAGCTCGCGTGGTGTATAAATATGAACGTCTCTTCATTGAATCCCAGATATAGAGCTTTGTGAACATTCCCTAGAGAGAGAAAGTTGGTGAGCATTGATTTCAGAGGAGGTCTTATCCTCTTTCAGGGGCTCTATTGTCTTTCCTCTTGGGGATTTCTAGGTTTGGGTCTCCACTGCCTACCCTCTCTATTCACCCTTGCTCTCCTCTTCACCCTTCTAGATCACTCATCTCATTCCTTTCCATAGCTATTACAATCTCTCCTACACATCTATTCTCTAAAGGTATTTGTCCACTCAAAAATCAAACCTATCCTACACCACCCTTCCCCTCTCCATCCGAACCACAGCTCCACACACCTCTCTCACCCTCTGTGTGCTCAGAAATCAGTAGAGAAGAAGGAAATAAAGCCGAGCTCCGGCCATGGCCGTTTAGAGAGAGAAACCGTAGAGAGAAAAGTGGGTTTCCACCTTGCACCACCATAAACTCCGAATTAACTCTTCCATACCCACCATAAGCTTCCCAAAACAACCACCAATTGCCTTGAACCAAGCACGAACAGCCGTACTCCAATCATTTTCTCCGACGAACCGAAAAACTCAAAAACTCGTTTAAAGCTTGTTTTGATAAAAACCGAACATATGTACTTCTTCTCCCACTCTCCCTAAGTATAATAGAGTGGTTTTGATGAGTTATAAGGGCTTGAAATGAGCCCGAACGGAAAATATAGGTAACTATGCGTTTTCTGCCAAATTTACCTTTTTGGTATTATTTCTGAGCCTGACTATCTATTTGATATTATTTACTGACAGTATAATACCAGTTTAGTATAAAACGTAATAGTTATATCAGTTTAATTTATCTGGTAGATTAAGTGGATAATTGGAAATATATTTTTCTAACCTTGTAATAAAAGAACGTTAAAAGAGTTGGAACTTTTGGTCCAATTTTTCCAATTAAGCCCCCGAAGTGGAAAGATTGTAGGTTAGCCTTCAGGGGTATTTTTGTCAAAGTTCACAGATGAATGTTGTTCAGATCTGAGCCGTAGATTTTTCGCCGTTGGTCAGATGAACCCAGTCTTTTCGTTCCAATTCTCTTTCTGGTCTCTCCCACGCGCACACAAAGCCACAGAGGAAGAGGGAGAGAGGGTTTAACAGTTCAATCGAGAATGGCAACTGCTCGCATCTCCTCTGCCGCTCCTCTTCGTTGCTGACCTCCACTGTCTCTCTCCAGAGACCCGTCCACAGCTACACGACCAATATCAAGGTCAAGGCTTAGGTCTCTTTCCTGTCTCCCTCTCTCTCTTTGTGTACGTTTGTATGTATTGCTTGCTCAACATAGAATTATGGGTCCTTTTACCTCTATATGGTTTCTCTATTCTTTTGATAGAGTAAAGCACACATTAATTCCTAATTTTTGGGTCCTTGATTTTTGGCGCATGTGCTTAATTTTTGTAGTTTTTCGCTCAATCCCTAAAATATACATGTGTGGGGTTTTCAATTACTTTGCAGTGCAATTGGTTTTTAATGGGATGCTAAGAGCATCTCCAGCCTTGACCCATTTTAAGACTCAAATTTAAAAATGGGGCAAAAATCATAAAAATCTCTCTTCAATCTTTGACCCAAACCCTTCCCCATTTTGGATTTTACCCTTTTTCTTTTTTTTTTTCCAAATTTGAGACAACTTTTGCCTTGACCCATTTCTCCAACGGCTAGTTAGAGAGAGGGAGAAAGGGAGGAGGAGGAGGGAGAGAGAACCTCGTCGGCAGTGGCGGCAGGCCGAGGCCGGCGGTCTGAGCGGTGATGCAAAAAGTGGCAATGGCTTTGTGACCTCTAAGTCGTCTTGGGTCCCCCAGAGTTGTCGTTGTCTTCTGGCCTCTGATGATGATGATGAACGAGTTTCAGAGTCGTCTTTTGTCGTTGTGTCCAGTCCTGAGTTTTGTGTGAAAATTTTTTTGTGTTTGATTCTTGGGGAGAGAGACGGAGATGGAGAGAGAAAAATACCAGGTCTCCTCATTTTGGATTTGATTGTTTTACCTTATTTATCAATATGCCATTAAGAATAAAATGTATATATATTTGGGTAAAATTTGAATTTAATGGTTGGAGATGTGTCTACAAAAAATGATTTTTTACCCAAATTTTGACTCAAATTTGAGGAAAAATATAGGTGAAGGCTGGAGATGATCTAAGGGGGGCTTTTGGGGGTTGTGGCGAGCAGATATTTTTTCATCTAATATTTTTATGTCTCTGATTGCTTCGTTTTGTTGCTTTGTTCTTTGCTTAGATCGACGGCTCTTGCATCTCCTTCTAAGGTTTGGCTTGATTTTTGTGATTTTTTCAATTTATTTTCTTCGCTGTGATTTGTGGGTTGTTTCGTTTCACCATTGCACTTGCAAAATGGTGTTTCCTGCGGTTTATTGGTGAACACTCACAAAGGTTTCGGTGGTTGTGGGGTAATTATTTGAGTCATGAGCACTCAAAGGTTTCGGTGGTTATGGGGTAATTATTTGAGTCATGAGCATATCTTTTCGGGTGCTTATTTTTGTGTATGAGGAAAGTTACATGTGCAGTGGCGGAGCCACTTGAGGATGAGCGGGGGCACGCGCCCCCACTGAATAATCTTTTATTTTATTTTATTTTAGATTTTGTATTTTTTTTTTGTAATTGGCTTCTTAAATTGTTCTTTGTTTAATCACTTTAATACATTTTGTATATATTTCATTCTCAACTTTTTGTTTCCAATATTACAACAATTCCACTACACTTGCGAAGTGAGATGTTTAATAAATAAAAAGAGAGTCACCACTCGCCATTTGAAACTCCTCAATACATAATGTCCAAATTTGTAAGTGGCTAAACCATGGGTTGTATGCATTATACTTCATCAATTATTCACAATTTTAAAAATAATCTTGTCTTTGTCAATAGACCTCACAACACGTGACGAAATAGAGGTTAAGCATAAAATTTGAAAAGAAAAGCACATTTTTTCTGATTGGATCAAGATTACTGAATATTAACATTTTAGTTATTGTGTATCTAACTGCTATTAGACTTGGTCCATTGAGACAATTCAAACAATTGATTTGTTTTGATAGTTTATGAAATTACCACCTTCCTTAGTAAATGTGTTAGCTTTTTTTTAAAATTATTTTTACCACAAGCATTCTTTTATTATTTTGGTGTTGCTAATTATGATTTTTTTTTTTGTTTGAAGTGTGTTTAAAAAGTGCCCCCACTATCCTTAATTCCTGGCTACGCCACTGCATGTGCTAGCTTCATTTTGTTGGTTATGTCAGTGTGGCTGAACTTTTATTTATGATTCGAGGCCGAGGCACATGCGATGCAGGTGTAAAAAAATATTTGACAGAATTTGCCCAAATGCTTCCCACTTATTGTTTGATCGAATTTTTACAAATTTTGTCAAAATTCGATCAAAATTTGACTTGCACGCGCAACACGAACAGTTTAGCCTAAATCTCTACCTACTTTTCCTTATTTTTGCTATGAGATAAAGTGAAAACAATCTTTCAGAGTGACTTTAGGAGTACATGTTTCAATTGCGATGGTAAACTACATCTTTGAGATTGACCTTTTGTTTTAATTTCTCGTTTTTGTTCTTATGTGTGGGCTCTGCAATTTGTACAAAAATAGAGGGACTGTTTTTACTTCACATTTAGAAATAGTGGGATGAATAACAAATATGGACTTTCTATGGAAGTGGAATGCTGATATTTTAGAGTATATATTCAAGAGATGGTTAATATCAGTGCATCACATGATGACATGAGATTTTTGTATGAATTTGATTTTGACTCTTCTGTTACTTGTAGAAAGGGAAAAATAATTCTCATAACTCTTAAAAATCCAAGTCTTCGACGTGAATTAGGATTGCAAGGCTTATAAGTTATAACTTATAGAAAATAAAAAAAAGATAAATCAAAGTATTTTTAAAATGGGGAGTGAATTTCGCTCGCAGTCCCCAAATTATTTACCGGAGTACGAAAATCACTCCCCAAAAATTACTAAAATTCATCTCAGAAAACACAACACAATCTTAGTTTTTTTGCAGTTTGATAGAGATGAGAGGGATTAAGAGAGAGGGAGAGAGAAATTCGTTCTTACTACTTTCATTAAAATTGGTAGAAGAGAGCAAAATACTCCCTAGAAGAGTGTAGAAGAACAATAGCTATAAACACATTATGATGATGCCTACTGGCCTACATAGACAGGATGATGAATGCCTATAAATGGTACTAAAGTAATTAAAAGCACTACTAATTGAATGAAAAACGTGAATGGGAACAAAGGATTTTGGGGTAATAGATCGTCTCTTGGATTTTTTTTTGCGACTGGATGTACAAAATTTTTGGCAGCCATGAATTTGTGTGGTTTGCGCTCTACAAGACAGAAATCTGATTGGAGCAGTGTAACTGCACGGCATGTATACATGGGGCATTGTGTCCTGCTATTACCTTTTTGGCCTTACAGTTACTTAGGCGGAGTGTGTGGAGATTCGGAGAAGTTGACTAACAATTATTTATGGGTGGCAATTTAGGAAGATGAAAGTGTGAGCTAGCCTCAAGGGGAGTCCTCACCAAAAGGGGCTCTCCATTTATTTACTAGAATAGATTTGGCGCTTCACAATTGAAATTTTTGTGCTATATTTGTGTGTTTTTCGAGTAATATTCATGCAAGTGTACTTTTGTTTGGCCTGCTTTGGCCGGTTGTGTTTTGCGTATGTTTGGTATAGACATTTTACTCTATATTCTAGAAATAGTTCACTTCTTCAACTTGCTTGGTGATGTTGTGGTTGCGCCTTTTGCATGTGTGCTGTTGGCTGTGGATTCCGAGCTACATTTTCATGTCACTTTCGTGTATTTCCGCAAATATTGGTTTCTTGTTATGTGGCTGAAAGTGTACATTGTTTCTCATGGGCTTTTTCTATCTCTGAGGAAGATTTGGGTTTTCTTCTTTAGGATTTTGTGTGTTTTGGGGTCATGGGTTTGATATGTTGTAATGGTGCATCCAGCTGCATTTTTACGGTTGCTTGATCATTGTTATTGTCAGCTCCATGCATTGAGTATGTTTATGGGATATACAATTTATGGATACAGTTTCTGCCCAAACGCCCAAAAGCGTCAAGGTTGGTCGATTGTTATGCAAATTAGTAAGGTTTGCTGGATTATTGATTTGTGTTTTTGTTTTGAGCACCATGCTGATTCGTATTCTATTCGTCCGTTGGATTTAGGAAAGGCATCCCTCTCATGCTGGTGCAAATGGATGGGTTTTACTATGCCATTAGCAGATTCCCTGTAGTAAAGTTAGTCATAATCACTGCCAAAGGCCAAAGGACAATTGCTTGTGTATCAAAGCATTGAGGGAATAACCACCTGACTTATAAATTAAAGCTTATAGGAGTAATAATTTTGAGCATGACTACAAGGATATATTGGGTCTTGATGACAATTTAAGGAAGACTTTAAAGAGCGACCTCGTGACTTGGCTGGATAGTTCATAAGTTCAAAAGGCACAGCTTTGTATGGTCTGATATCTCTTTTGTGTAAGATTGTTGGGTCCTTGAGAATTTCCAAAGTCATGCATGGCTTTGTATAGCTTTGGATTTTTAGAACTGTTTAATTTTATCTTATATCTTGCAGTCTCACAATATAGTCTTAATCTTAATTGTGAAGTATTATGACAATTGATGTTCCTTTTATTCATTGGACTCATACGAAATATCGGTCCCGTCCAAATGGATATCAGGATTATTATTATTTGATCATTACTAAAGATGAAGTAGTTGCTACCTTGATAGAACATGAAGGGGGAGGGGATTTAATTTATGCAATTTATGATAAATTTGTGGAGGAATACAAAAGAAGTACACGGGCATGAAATTATCGTGCGAGCACGACAGCACACACCTAGTTTTAAATAAAGTTTAGATTATATGTTTTGCTCAATTTCTCTTACTATTTGATACCTTGAGATCGAAAAAATAAGGTTTTTAAATTAATAATACTTCTATTTAGTAATTTTAGAAAGGAAATTAGTGGATAAAAGGTATTTATAATATTAGCTTAATATTACAACAAGTAATAACTATCCTTGTGATAATCCTCTTTTAAAAAAAATATAATAATAAATAAATCTATTTTAAACTATTTAGTAATATGTGGGCTATTTTATAAAATCGTAAAAATTACTAATTTGTCATTATAGTTAATAAATTAGTTATATCACCTATAATTAATAAATTAGTATTAAAAGACAATAACAAAAGGACGACTTAAAGATACTAAATTGTGAAAACGTATTTCATGAATTTAGATAAGTTGTTATTGCCTTATTGTTGCTAGGTGAACGTAGAAATTGGACAATAGGTACCCTGGGTGGTATTCTTACGTTGGAATAAATTGATTAGACGTTAAATTTCTAGGGAAAGTGAAATTATTGTTTATGGTTACAGTTGTGACGTCACGGTCAGGAGATAACCAGAGTGGCTGAGGACCATGGATTTCCTGAAAGAATGGTCGTTGGTATCAGCACTTGTGGTTTAAGATCGGTGGATCATCATCTTGCAAACCCTAAACATGACACTATTGGATTTATCTTCTGGATTTTCGGGGGTGGATTTATTGGATGAAACCAGAGTATGGGTATCATTTCTCGCGGTACGTTGGTTATCATTCGCTCATTGTGATGGTACAGCCGAGTTCGACCCGATATGTAGTTTGGTGTTATTCGTCTGGGACACGTTATTTTTAAATTTTTATTAGGTGGGTCTATCTTTTTTTGAAAGATGGAGCATAGGAAAAAAAAAACATATAGATAATTTTAGGAAAGGCGTGAGGGAACAGAAGGGAAGAAATTAAACCGACAGAAGTTACTACTACGATTTTAATCCATACGAACCGAACAAACCCGACTCGGATGCAACCCGACTCGGATGCAACTATCGGTCTAGAACACATTAAAAAGGTGCACCGAACAATTTAACCCTTAATTGGCCGCTTCAGTTCTAAATTTTCAGACAAATAAACTACTCCAGATAATGCAGAACAAAAAAATTGTATCCGGATGAGTTTCTGAGTTCCCTATTATATTCTGCATATATATTATCATTCTTTTCTTTTTCTTTTTCTTTTTCTTTTTCTTTTTCTTTTTCTTTTTCTCTACAGATTTCGATAAGTCAAAAATCTGGAGTATTTCATAACTTGAAAAGTACGTAATTTTTACTCTGAAACACCCCTAAGAAAAAATGGATTCGGTCTTCCAACTTAATCAAAAGCACACAGAAACAAAAGCCACTTTCCCAATATTCTCTCCGTCCCAAAATAATTTATGTTATATTTCTTTTGGTCTTTGGTATTTTTTGACTAAAACTTACTTTTTTTAATTTTAGTGTAGCCTTTCGTCGTAATTTTTGGGAATAGTTCGTCTCATAGGGAGGAGCCGGAAAAATATAAAAATGTGAACCGAAATGAAAATAAATTCATATAAGATGACACTGTGGACAAAAAATACCAGCTCTTTGGTATTTTTCGTCTTTCGTGATTTTTTTTTTCGTTTTTGTCATATGTTTTTATATTTTAAACTCCTCTCGCCGAAACAAATGAATAATTCAAAAAAATTAAAATATCAATTCAACAAAAATTCAGAAAAGACTAACAAAAATATCGAAATAAAAAATAGCAAAAATATAACGTAGATAATTGTCCCAGTTGGACTATTCACTCTTTTCAATTTCTCCAATATTTTACTACATGTTTTATAACTTAAAATCTTAGCTTAGTGAAGTCTATCTACAACATTCATATTGGATGTAAAAGTATTCTAAACTAAGAAATGTAAGTATTTTTTAAGAGGTTAAAATTAATAGTGCAATTGGGAATATCATATTCGAACGAATGGATTTTAAAAAAACCCTGAGAAAACTAGAAAACACGTACCACTATATTTTTTTTTTGAAAAGAAAGAAAAAACGTATGCTAATTACTGCTAACTGCAGTATTAAATGCTACTGTAGTATTATGACGAGAAACTGAATGAGACATCACGAAAGTTAAAATATTTTGTCGTTAGCAAACTTTTATAAACTTTTAGTAAAAGAATTACCTTTCGAAATAATTACCAGCCAAATAATTGTTTAACAATAAGTCTGTCCACACAGACATTCGGTGCACAGATTTTGTTATGGAGCCTACTACAAGTCTCACACAAACGATCCAAGATGTTCGTTCAATGTAGAACTTTTTTTCAAAAGTCACGAAAAATCAGCTCGATACGTTATCTATAGGTGCTCAATCCGACCATCTAACTTTTCATTATCTGAAAATTTTAATAAAATTTTAGATGATTGGATCGAGCATCTATAGGTATCAGATTGAGCTAATTTTTCACGGAGACCCATGAATTTTTTTTTCACATTTAGTGAATGGCTCGAATCGTTTGGTTGGGACCCATAGTGGACCCCACAAAAAAATCTGTGCACAATTGTCTATGTGGTTAACAGTACTGATTTTTTAATGGCAAAAGTAGTCTCATTCCTAATGTTTTGCAAAGACCTACCAACCCTAGCAGGGAAGCAGAGAAGTCAATGTTGAAGAAACCGAACAAACCAAAATGGAGGTCACTATTTGTACTCCTTCTGTACCCTTTTTTTTTTCCTCGTCCTATTTCAATTAGATAAAAAAAATTAATTATAACTTTTAATTAGTAATATTATTTGTTGGGGAAACTAACGATCGAATCAAGAACACAAACACAGAGACAAAGAGATTTACGTGGTTCCCCAAAATCGGGTACGTCCACGGGAGAGGGCCGACGAATTTCTATTATAGAGGAGGAGGAGGAGGAGGATTACAAAATCACTCAAACTCACACTCACTCACAGACTGATACAAATGCATCTTTATGCTACTCTCAAACGCTCTCTGATTTTCAAATGCTCTATCATTCTCTTTTTGACAGAGCCTCATAAGAGGAGCTTGGCTCCCTCCCGAAGGAGGAGCCCTCACACTGCTCTACTCTCTCTACACCTCTCTGGTCTCTCACTCAAGAGAGATAATTCTTACAGAAAACTAGTGCCTTCATTTATAGGCACAATTCAGTGCACTGTTCACAAGCATGGGAGAATCAGCTGCAAATAATGCAAACCCACGCTTGAGATTTTCCATGCCAGACAAAGCCATTACTCCATGGCTGTCAAAAATCTCGGCTGAGATCCAAAGAGAGATTTTGGGCTGGCTTCTTCCGGATGAGCCAAAACTCATTTACTTCTTTGTCTGGCTGAAGAAGACTAAAAAACAAGGAGTGGTTGGCAGTCCACCCATATCCAATCTTTGACCAAGGAAAGAATTGGCGCCACACTTCAGCAGCCCGTGTGCTGATTTCAACAATCTCCACCTTGGCGACAATTCTCCAATCAACGTCACCACAGATCTCAATACGGACAACAGAACATACAGAACTCTCCAGAAGCTCGAACCGATGAGAATTAAGAGAGCCAAATCCAAGGAAGCAAAACGACGAACTCTCTTCAAACGGACAAAATAGAACTGCAGATAGATATCCATGCTCTTAAATGGAATTCAAGAAACTCAGGTTACCGGAATGATCCAAACAGAAGAGCCAAATTTCTGAAGTCTCGAGCAAACTTCATAACCAAATTCGGACAAGTCGCGACAACTCCAAATACCAGATTCCGATAACAAATCCAAAGTACCAACACAATGGCATTGAAACAAATGACACCTGAGACGCGTCACCATCTCCAAGGCTGTCACCAATCACCATAAGGCGCAAGCACCCAATGATGCTTCAACAAGTTTCAACAGATCTGCAGCAAGTGTCAATCCAAAACGACTGATAACCAGGTTAGTCGTCCAATGATCTATCTCCACCAACGCCAATGCCAAAATGCAACTGACTGCATTCAAATTCAGAGAAATAGACCCAAATGCTGCGGAACACACATCGACTAACAAACTAGATTGATATATACCACCAAGAGAAGCAACAACAACATTGGCCAAGTCAATCTTGGCTCCAGATTGCCTCCCACAAGCACCATGCCAAAAGCTACTTCCCAAAATAATCCAAATGCATGTGCTCCAAAATAGTAGTATCTAGAAAATATGGAACTCCCCACCTTGGTGAGAATCCTCGAATCGACACTGCTCCACCTGCACCACTCACCTAGGGCGCTAGCATCACCCTCGTTAGATGGAGCCATTTTTAACAATATCTCCACCTTGGCGAGAATCCAATAACATGATTCGAGCCAACTTCATCTTGGGGAGAAATCACACAAACCAATCCGCACAAACCAAAAAAACTGAATGCTTGAGACATATCAAACCAAAATCAACGGCCAATGGCTGAGACATATCGAGCCAATGGCCAACCAAAACAATCACTCTAGCAAGCGCCTGTGTCACTACTAGCCATCAGTAGTCTCACCACCCCTACACCGGAGGTGTATATACTAACTGACCGAGTGTCTCCTTGCTCAACTAGTTCTTCTGTGACTGATTGTAGATAACAAATGCTCTTCAAACAGAATATGGGTCGCTGGATACAGATGAACGGAAGAGCCAAGTTTCTGAAGTTAACTTCTAGAAACAAATTCCAAGTGAGTACATCTTGCTAACAACCATTGCGAAATTCCCAGGACAGAATGGTGGGGACACAGCCGCCTTAAAAACCATTCTCCTTCAACCCTTGGGTTGTTTTGACAAAATTTTCAATGTTGCAAGATTACTATATTCCAAACAAGTTCCGATAGCAGACAAAATAACAGATGCCACCTAAGACCACCATAGTCTCGAATGGCAATGACGAGATTGAACTAGTCCGGTCCATATTGAACATAGATGGCTCCATCTTGAATTACGAATGAACTCCACCTATCGCCAAGTCTCGTAGATGTGATCAGCATCTACAAGCACCAGATGCGCTTGATCAAAATGACATATTTGATAGGAGAATCCCAAAGTACCACTCCACAGAATGGCTAACAAATGATGAACACCAACAGACAAAATCAGAATCTTCGTCTTTAGAAAACCGCAAACAAACGGTTTAACACAAACTGCTATCGAACAAACAATCCATGGCTAAGCAACCATGGCACAGAACCAGCGATAACAAACAAATGCCAAACGCTCCAGGAGGTCGAACCAATGCCTTGCTCACACCAAGACCTCCAAAATACCTCCACCGAGCTTCACAACGGCATCAAACAGGTTCCCCTTCCAAAGCCGCAGCTAATAGAGGATACACCATCCTTCAACTTCAAACCAAGAGAATCGACCAACCAAGCATCCCGAACAAGTTCTCGATGCCCGAAAACGCCGTAAACGGCCGTTTCAAGGCTCCAAAAGAACAATATAGAAACAATGGGTCGGGATCTTGCAAAACAAACATCACGGCTGTGTCCAGAATGGCTAATTTAGACAGAAACAAATCCATACTTGTTGAAATCAGCTTGACAGGTGCCAAAAAATACAGGGAAACATATTTTTCACACAAAAGCGATTAGAATAGCAACCTTTGGAGTCGAATCTTGAAAAACGAGGTGTGGGGTTGGATCCAAAACGTCGAGATAGTCAAAATCGACTACTCACGGGTGAAAAACGGAGTCCGAACGGCTCTGGAATCGAGAAAACAAATTTTGGAATATTCCTTTCAACCAAGGGAATATTCTGCTGACTATGCACGTTGACTGTGCATGCTGAGTCAGTCCATCAGCTGACATGGCAGCCACGTGGCTCCTCAAATGGGTCCAGATAGATGACATGGCAGGTGATTGGGCAGGTGACGTGGCAGGTGACAGAGCACCATGTGGCACTGACGGAGCGATAACGTGTCGCTGACTGGATGATGACATCTTGCTGATGTCATCGTCTTCAACCCGTAGCTACGCGTGGAAACATATCAGAAGCGCGTCAGATCCATTTCCCGATTTGACCGCTTACACGAAACTTTGACCGGGAAGGTGTCGATCAACCCGACATCGGATGAAGGCTTATTATACCTTCTCGAAATCGTGTCAACGAGACGAACAAGATGGACAGAACAGATCACGATTTCGAGTAGTTTTGAAAAACGTGATTTCAAACAGAGAGCCGAAAAAACAGATGGTGTTCGTGGCTATGGCACCCGAAAAAACAGATTGTTGCGGAAACTAACGATCGAACCCAGAACACAAATACAGAGACAGAGATTTACGTGGTTCCCCAAAATCGGGTACGTCCACGGGAGAGGGCCGACGAATTTCTATTATAGAGGAGGAGGAGGATTACAAAATCACTCAAACTCACACTCACTCACAGACTGATACAAATGCATCCTTATGCTACTCTCAAACGCTCTCTGATTTTCAAATGCTCTATCATTCTCTTTTTGACAGAGCCTCATAAGAGGAGCTCGGCTCCCTCCCGAAGGAGGAGCCCTCACACTGCTCTACTCTCTCTACACCTCTCTGGTCTCTCACTCAAGAGAGATAATTCTTACAGAAAACTAGTGCCTTCATTTATAGGCACAATTCAGTGCACTGTTCACAAGCATGGGAGAATCAGCTGCAATTAATGCAAACCCACGCCTGAGATTTTCCATGCCAGACAAAGCCATTACTTCATGGCTGTCAAAAATCTCGGCTGAGATCCAAAGATAGATTTTGGGCTGGCTTCTTCCGGATGAGCCAAAACTCATTTACTTCTTTGGCTGGCTGAAGAAGACTAAAAAACAAGGAGTGGTTGGCAGTCCACCCCTATCCAATCTTTGACCAAGGAAAGAATTGGAGCCACACTTCAGCAGCCTGTGTGCTGATTTCAACTAAGCCTCATCATTTAGCCCGACGGCCCGCGGCCCGCCCGGCCCATTGGGCTTTTATCCTGCTCGAGCCCGAGAAACAGGCGGGCTAGCCCGGCCCGTAATTTGTAATGGGCGGGCTCGGGCCTATGAATTTTTACTCGGCCCGCCCGTAGGCCCGCCCCGTGAGCCCGCTCGGCATACCCATCCAAAAGCCCGCCAACGGGCCCGCCCATTAGCCCAAAATCCAAAAAAATCCTTTCTTTTTTCCCTTGGTTTAGTTTTACCCAAGGAAATTTAAGCCGGCCCGCCCCGCCGGCCCGCCAATTGGGCTAGCCCGTGGGCCGGGCTTGGGCTTCAATTTATGGTAGGTGGCCTGGCCTGCCCGGCCCGCCAAAAAGAAAAAGCCTGGTCGGCCCGGCCCGTGGGCCCGCCCCGCCGGCCCGCCAAAAAGAAAAAGCCTGGTCGGCCCGGCCCGTGGGCGGGCTTGGGCCGCGACTTGGCGGGCTGGCCAGCCCGGCCTGGCCCGATGATGACCCTTAATTTCAACATTATTAATATGCAATATAAATTTTGTTTGATAGATCTCAATGAGCTCTTTTAAATAATGTTTTCAAAATTACCTAAAAAATTATAGATTATGAGATATAATCAATTGAAAAGTGGCATGGACTCCTAAAAGGGACTAAAGAATGGGAACAAAAGGAGTAATTCAAGAGAACTACTACCCACACAAACAAGTCATGCACAGATTGTGCACAAATTTTGTTATGGGGCCACTCCTGGTCCCATATAAACGATCTAAACTGTTTATTAAAAGGAAAATATTTTTTTGAGGGTCCCCACGAAAAATCAGCTCAATCTAATACTTTTAACTGCTCGATCCAATCATCTAACTTTTCTTGATCCAACCAGGATAATGAAAAGTTCAATGAATTGGATCGATCACCTATAGGTATCAAATTGAGCTGTTTTTTGTGTGAAAATCTTTCCAAAAAATTTACATTTAATGAATGGTTTGGATCATTTGTGTGGAACCCATGGTGGGCTCCACAATAAAGTATGTGTGGACAGACTTTCTAGTAATTTCATATCCAAATTAACTGAACAACCCGAAACGAGGATTGGCTTTCAACCCATCAAGGCCGACACAAAAGCCACTTAAAAGGTAGTAACCGATTTTCATTTCATTAAACAAAAGGCTGGGCACATGCGATCCATGTGCAAGTCAAAGTTCGCATATTTTGTCACAATTCAATCAAACAATAAGTGGGAGCTAATGTGCATACTTTGTGAAATTCCGATGTGTGTGCCCTGGACCCTTGGTCTTTAGCAGGTGTGGTAGATGGTTTCTGCTCGACCTTCTCGAATCCTCTCTCCGTGCTCCTTTGCACAACCTGCAACGAGACGTAGGGCGGTTGGTCGCCTTACGTCTCTTCGACAAGCAAGTCAGTACAATCTCAAGGAGAAGAGTGAGTTGTTGCAATTAGCAATGGCATACATCTCTCTGGTTCTCTCCTTTAGTATTTATAAACTGAGTGTATTTGCTCTCCAAGTTAGGCATGCAGGACACATACCCATAATGTCATAATGACACCTGGCCAGGCATCAACTCTAGATTGTTCTACCAGCTCCTAGAACCACCTAGAGGGATGGTTTGAGTCGGGCCGACTTGTGATGTTGATCGACCTGTGGGCTTGGCCGCTCGATAAGCGAACTGTTTAGTACGGCCCACCACTGCTCGGTCCATCACTGCTTGGTCCTCGGCCATCACCGCTCAAACCATCACCGATTGGCCTCGGCCGGCCACCACTGCTCGGCCTTCAGCCATCAACGCTTGGACCATCACCGCTTAGCCTTCAACCATCAACGCTCAGCCTTCAGCCATCTATGGGCTACCATAGCCCCTGGTGGATCTGGGCAGCCCGAAAAATATATGCTTTGAGTTTGAAAATTTGAATTGAAAGAGAATTGAAGAGTCGCCACCCGGATTAATGGTTTGCCACCCGAGAAACCATTTTATTGAAAATAATAGATTTGAATCGAAAAACCAGAGATCATTTGAGGGTTCGGAAGCCATATTACAAGGGGGGAAGGGTTTTACAGCACCCCCCTCGCTCGATTTAAAATCGGTCTCTACTAAACATTTGTGGGACTTTTGAAAAAATAATAAAAATATATTTTGTTGCATTGTCTATCTTTCATCGAGCAGTTAACGCACACTGAAAATTAAAACAGAGTGTACATGTGCTTGTGTACAATGCGTGCCAATGAAATAATGTGAGATGCAAGGTGATGCATGAAACTAAGACCCAGCTTCTGGAATCACTCTCGAGCGCTCAGGACTGCACTCTTGAGCACTCAGCAGTACTGCTTCACAGTCCTGCAAATTCTGGTTAGACAATCAACAACATGTAGAGTATATTATCAAGGAATGCTCAGAAAAAAAAAAAAGGGCTTACATGTCCTGGAACTGGTCCAAGCCACTTAAACCTTGCTTCCTTGCATTTATGATATTAAAATACTGGACAAAAATTTCTGGAAATACTAAAATAGATTGTGGAGGACGAGTTTCCAGGAAAATGTGTTTTTTTCATTTTATTATACTGCTTTCAACAGATCACACCCTTTTTGTCTTCTGAAAACAGAAAATCTCCCTTAATCTTTGAGAATCTGAAATTCCAACATTGAAATTTGAAAACAGCAGGTACCAGATCCATTAAAATCTTCATTTTCCTTGAATACTCCCATAAAAAAAATTGAGAAATGTGGATTAAACCTCTCTTGAGCGCTCAGAAGCACTCCTGAGCGCTCGGGAGTGCTACGGAGTGTGTTTGAAAAATCTTGCTTGTGATCATTTGGCTTTTACTTTGTTTTAAGGCCATTCAGCCATGCATCTAGTATGAAAAACTGGAGTGGGCTGAATGGTCTCCCTCAGAAGGATAATAGCTTGTTTGATTAAAAGGAGAAAGGGATTTCTACCTTTTCAAATGAACTTGCTCCTTGAATGGATTTTAAAGATGGAAAAAAATGAGAAAGCATCAAGAGGCCAAGATTGAAGGTGATGCTCAGGCTTTCAGAATTTTCCTAGAAGCAATTGAACCCATTTTGATTTTTTTGACAAGACTAGAGATGATGATTTTCTTTGCAAAGTGAATTTTTCTTTGAGAATGAGTATGAGAGTACAGAATTTCATGGTAACCTCAGCCCCCCTCCCCAAATGCAGCATGAGAGCCACTATTTATAGACTTAACGAAATTAAATTTGAAATTAAATTATAAAATAATATAAAAATAATTTTTAAGGGAGATGATTTGATCTCTCTAAATAATTCAGGTCAATACTACTGTAGCAATGACCAACGTGGTAGAAAACATGGCCATGTGATGGCTGAAAAAAGCTGGAAAAATTTAAAATTCGATGAAAAAGCATTTGATCTGAGCGCTCGGTAGTGGATCCGAGCGCTCGAGAGTAAAACTCCTGAGCGCTCAGGAGTGAGCCAAATTTGGGTTTTTGGGAATTGAGTTCTGAGCGCTTGGATACGGTCCTGAGCGCTTGGGACCCAAGTTTTGAATTGAAATTGATTTTTTTGACCATTCAAGGAGTAAGGTCTCACCGCAAGCGAGGCATGTATCGTTCCAAATTCGTCATCGGGAAACCACAAAGCAGCGAATCGAGGAATTTTGATCGGTTCAAATTGGGGTGTCTACACCATCAATGCTTGACCCTCGGCCATCACCGCTCAAACCATCACCACTCGGCCTTCGACTCTCCACAATAGCCCCTCAACTCCTAGCTCGGCTCGCACTAGGCGAGAGGAGTTGAACGACCACTAAGAAACTTGTTGAAATGGGCCAAAATCTGACGATCGGTCTTCCCACTGAGAAACTTGTTGAAACGGGGGCGAAACGTGATGCTCGGCCTTCCTAGAGGTGTCAAACAGGTTGGGTTGGCACGGGCACGTTTAAATGTGGCACGACACAGGCATGACATGTTTAAATGTGACACGAGCAATGTTTTAGATGGGCACAACACGTTTAAATGTGGCATGACATGGCTCGTGCACGATTTTAGACAAGCATGGCACGAAAGTGGAATAGACAGCGCGACACGGTTCTAGACGAGCACGACTAGACATGGCACACCAAATACTAATTTTAATTCCAAAAAAAGAGTAATTTTTTATTTATACTGTAACATATCATTTACATTTTTGTGTTGATAAATCTTTTACATTTTTCGGATTTTTTTTTTCGACGAAACTCGGCTGAAGATGTGACGACATGCTCATGGCATGACACGATAAAATAAATAGGCACGGCACGACACAACATGATACGATTAAAAAATGGCACGGCACTACATGACATAATAAAATAAAATAGGCCGACATGGCACGAAGTACTATTGACACGAAGCCGCGACTCTCGACTTTTCCACTGAGAAATTTGTATGCTCGGCCTTACCACCGAGAAACTTGTTGAAACGGAACGAATCCCCGACGCTTGGTCTTCCCACCGAGAAACTTGGACGCTCAGCCTTACAACTGAGAAACTAGTTGAAACGAGGCAAAGCCCCAACGCTTGGTCTTCCCACCGAGAAACTTGGACGCTCGGTCTTACCACTGAAAAACTTGTTGAAACAGGGTGAATCCCCGACACTTGGTTATAGGGGTACATGAAAGTTGCTTTTAATATAGGCGTTCAATTGTAGGCAGAGGAAATTTCAGGGAGGCTGATCGATCATATCCCGGCTTCTTAGTCCTTGACTAGATTCGCCAGTGGCCTGCTCTATCGTATCTTCGCCCTGTGTTGATCACATTTTGAAATTCCAAACTAAACTTGAGAAACTCAAGGGGCAGACTCTCATTCACATTCGATTTGTATGACTTGCTCAATTGACGATTATTAAGATACTTGTCACTTTAGTATGGGCTGTCACTTTGAACGGCTATGCTGCCATCATCAACAAAAAAAAACTTTACATTTCTGTTAGTTCTAACAGAATAACTTAAAATCCCACATTTGTTGATAGCATATGGGTATAAGTGTTTAGAAATATAGTTGCGGGGGTGTTTTTGAAATTCCCTCAAAGTACAATGAGTGTAAGTAAAAATTCCCCTAGATTTTTTCCAGAATAAAGAAGTTCCATGATAGGAATTTAGACTTAGGAATTGTTTGGTGGGGTTGGAATAAACCTCGCTCAAAACTGATTTAGCCCCAAAAACCACCTCAATGATTGGTAGGCAACGTTAAAATATCCAAGAGATGGTCCTTCCTGGATTGCTAAACAGAGGTCGGTAGGCTAGACGTAAAAGAGAAGTGCAACAGCTCTGGAAACATGGCATGTTAATATCACTGATAGCCATAGGAATACGCGTAGGAAGCCAAAAGGGCAACAACAACGCGGCTATAGTATAGGTACCAACAGCCATGCGGGGCTCATTATGGATTTCACACAGAAAATTCGAGCTGTTCAATAATTTTAAAATAAAAAACCGAATGGACATCGTCAAAAATTAGCTCAATTCAATATGTGTAGGCGCTCGATCTAATCTTTTTATTTTTGCCGATTTTTCAAAAATGGAAAGTTGGATTAGGCACCTATACTGACATATGGGATTGAGCTAATTTTCGCATAGCCCACTCGTTTTTTTTAAAATTATTGAATAGCTCGAATTTATCGTGCGGGTCCCATAGTGGACCTTGCGTGGCCGTCAGTATAGGTGTCGTCGGTCCCTTTAGCTTTTTTGGCCGAGAGGTATATGAGTTGGAATATGTAATCAACTCAACTATGCATAGGGACAAATACAAAAATTTGTGTTAGTGGGAACACAAAGGGAAATTAGAAATGATAATGCCAAAACTATTTTGTTAATGCCAAAACTCAATTGCACAAAAAGCTTGTACCATGCGCAATGTACAAGACTTTTATGCACTTGAGTTTTGGCACCAACAAAAATAGTTTTGACATTATCACTACCTTTTGATTATCCAAATTTGATAAGTTGTTAAAAGGTTGTTAAATTGGTTATGCCACTATGAGTACTTTTTTCAGAAAATATTGCTAACTTTAGCAACTCTTCCACAGTGAATGCTCTAAGTTTCAATCATAAGAACATCCACAGTGGTATAATCAAAACAAAAATGTTTATAAGGTTAGCAACATTTGCTAAAAAAGAGCTCACATTGGAATAATCAAACTTAGAAACATTTTAGCAATTGATCAAATTTTGGCCTTAGGATAATCAAAACTACCAACCTTTTGCCAATAATCAAATTTAATTGTCTTCATATTTCCTCAATCAAGTACACCTTCATTACACAAAAACCTTCTTTTTTCCATTTTCAACATGTTTATAACAAAAATACTTTTAAAAACAGTTTTTATTTTTATTTTTTGCAAAAACAGTTTATTTATTAAAACTATTTTTCCCAATTTTTTTTTAAAATTTTTATTTCAAAACAGTTTTTTTTTATTAAATTTTTTTTTCCAAAAACTGTTCTTTTGAAAAAAAAAATTCTATTCAAAAACTAATTTTTAAAACTTTTTCCCGAAAACTGTTTTTTGTTTTAATCAAAGTTTTCACAAAACTATTTTCACTTTTTCTAATAACCTATTTTTATTAGTTTGAAAACTATTTAAAAAAAAATTATTTTCTATGTCACAATTTCTAGATTTTTATAAGTTAAAAAAGGTGATGTGGCAAGTTTGGTTATTCAATTTATTGTACCATTGTGGACCTATACATTGTTAACCTTAACAACCCCTTAAATGGATAACTAAAAAATGATATCACAACTTTTAATTATCTACTTTTAATTATTCCACTGTGGATGCTCTAAGTTCTTCAGGACTTCCTAGTTTTCTAAATTATTCAAACAACCCCAAAATCTAAATTCTTCTCTCTCTCTCTCTCTCTCTCTCTCTCTCTCTCTCTCTCTCTCTCTCTGTATGACTTTTCATTATTAACATTCATACAATAGACTAATTCCATTTCCAGCTGATAAATTAAAGATTAAGCCGTTCCGAATAATATAATTTGTGAGTTGAATTTACTAATCACATACTACTAAAATACGTGTTTCTTAGATGGGATTTTATTGCTAGTAATCAAATTGAGTTGTTAAGGTTAATGCAAAACTTTTTTTGCTTTGAGTCGAACAATCGAATGTTATATTAAAAATTACGCACGATGAGCTAGAGCCCCTCCTCCTTTGTTGAATCCTAGAGATTAGGGGTCCGCGAAAGCTGCATATATGGTCTCACCCAATTTTCCTTTTAATAATAAGTTAGTGTTATTATAAAATTTTCATCACTGTTAAATATGAATAATTTGCACTTTTGAGTACCTACACTAAATTACACAGAATGATATGCGGGATAATGATCGATATCATGTTTTATTCGGTGAGATGATAACAATAATCTTTTCCAATCTATCAACTTGCAGTCTATTATGATGACATATTCATATCGGGACCACGAAATTGTTCGGTGTCTTAATACTTTTCTTCACCATATATTTTGTATACTTTTCTCCACCATATATTTATGTGAACCGTAGAATATGTGGTGGAGAAAAGTATTACCGATGTGGTTGTGGCTCCGGAGCACCCAATTAATAATTTTTCCAATAATAATACAAGGGGGCCGCAGAAAAGACGCCACTAACTAGGCACATGTCATGGTTTGGGCGTCACACAGTAGCGCATACAATACGTTATTGTCAGAATATGCCCAATTACGAAGACTCCTTCCAGCTCCAGGGACACCGACGACTTGGGAACTGATTGTGCCGGCATGTGCCGGCACGTGGGGCTCACTCCAGCTCTCGTACGAATAATTTGAGTTGTTGAATAATTTTAAAATAATTTTTTTAGTGGCTGTATGCCAAATTAGCTTGACCAGATAAGTGCAAGTATTTGATCCAATATTTTAATTTTTCATTCAAATTACAGAATCACCCGGAGTGAGCCACACGTGCCGGTCTCTGCACAATCGATTTCCAGTTGAAGGCTCCACCTAAAACGAGTACCGCGAAAAATTATTTGGGTCCATATGGTATGTTTTCACTTAAATCAAAGCATCCATGACCATTACTTTTTGTTCACAAAAACTTCATTAAACACTCTAATCTGATAGTGTTTTCTAATTTCTGTAATAAGTTTTTTTCCTTATCCTATATGGAAATGCCTTCACTCTATTGCTCTCTCTAATTAGAGTGACTTTTTGAAGTTGACCTAACCCAATCATAGTATTTTTCTCTTGTTACAAGGGTGAGATCATTACTCTCCCTTTCCACTTCGGTGTGTTTTACATAATAGCATGGAGGGAGAAAGTAGGAAGAGGAAGATGGAGAAAGATCATCAGGACGAGGATGAAGAAGAAGAGAAGATACAGAAGTTCTTTGCATTGGTTAGAAGCACACGAGAGGTGCGCGAACTTAAGGGTAAGAGTGCAAACCAATTGCAGGAGGAAGAAGAGAAGAAGAAGAAGAAGAAAGGTGATCAGGAAGACAAGTCGATGGCGGTTTTGAACCCGTCATTTCAACTGGAAGACTTCATCGAGGGTGGCGGTGGTAAGTCTAAATTTCCTCAGGCAAGCCCAGAAGCAGGTCCTTCTAAGAAACAAGATGAGACTGAAAAAGAAGAAGATAAAGAAGGGGGAGGCGGTGATCATCATGGCTTAGACCTCAAACTTTCTTTGTAGTAGCAAACGCAACACCTGTACAGAACTGGCATAATTAATTAAGGACATAATCAGAAGAGAAAGAAAGAGAGGAAACTGTACTGATTATGTCTGCAAATTATTTTTTTTTCGTATTCTCCAATGTTTGAATCTTGATTTTATTCATATATTGGAAGAACTTTAAGACGAAAGATGCATGTATCTTGCAACTAAACAAGAGGTGATTTTTGTTAAACCTATCTACTTCCCCTCCCCCATCTAATATCCAAGGAAACAAGAGTACTTTCCATCTGCAAATCAAAACTCCAAACACAGTGCAAAAGGATTAGAAGGACCGGCCTACATGGGATTTTTGATTGAGCTGGAAACTATCGTACGTCTTGGATAAGTAATAGTGTAATACACAAGGTGAAGGCATGATGCTTGTTTATTTTCATGTTTGATTTGGGTGCACATGCAACAGTAGTCCCGCTTACATATGTACAGTTTATCGAGTGGAAAATTCTCATTCTTATAAGAGAAATGTTATGTTGACCATCTTTAGTGACTTTATTTTAGATACCATGTAACGGATAATGGCGACTCCAAGATTTTAGAAATATGGGGTCATGCATAAGGATAAATTCTCTTACCAATTATAAATAAAAAGAATGACAATCAATAATCTAGTTTGACAAAAATAAGTACTTATTATTTTAGTTAGTGAAATACACCCAAACAGTAATTCACAAGAAACTGACAATTATTGGGCGCATATTTGTGAATTCAACAAGAAGTGCTTCAATGATGCGGTAGCAAATTGTTTGTACGGAAATCAAATTGTTGTATGGAAATCACATTTGTGGGGTCTGAAAATTCATCCAAAAATCGAATTGTTTGTATGGAAGTGCTTCAATGATGTGGTAGCAACGAATTCGGCTCTGGTTTCAAGGAAAATAAGAATTGATCCAACTTGTACTCTTTGCGGCAAGGGGGAGGAATCCGTTATCCATCTTCTTTTTAGATTGGTGTGAGTCTGATATTAAAGTTTGGATTTTTTCACCTTTCTGTTTAAGGCCGGAAGAACTCATGAAATTTCGGTATTTAACTAACTAGAGGAGTTGCATCCAGGACCGCGTTTCCCAAGGACATGCAACTCCCCCCGTCTTCTATCTTTTGGCTTGGGTTTGGTTTATCTGTGGTGGATTTGGAGGGCGAGAAATGATTTTGTTTTTAACAGAATCAAATGGGCAACGGAGGTGGTAAACAAGAAAGCACTAGGAGATTATCATGAGTTTTTGGAGGCTAATGTGAAACCACCTTCCTCTTCTCTGTGCTCTGATGTTCCAAATCAATGAAGAACTTGGGTATGACCGAACTTTAACATCGTGAAGATAAACGTAGATGCAGCAGTGTCCAAAGTGTCAAATGAAATCGGTACAGGTGCTGTAGCGCGGGGAGGAGATGTGTGAATTGAAAAACTGTTTTGCTATGCCTTTGTGACTTCATTTGATGCTTTGAAAAACATCAGTGTTTTTTCAATTCACACAGAGACATAGCAAACAATTGTAGCCGTGTGAATTTCTGAATTGAGCACAAATTCATAGCCGTCCAATAAACGGGGTGTAATAAATGAGAGGTTGAAGAGAGAGATAAATAGTTGCAATTTAATTAAATTCTTAATTAATGATAATGAGACTTTTATGCATTTATAAGATGAAAAGATAACTCATGATAATATCACTGACTAAAACATAAATAGGAGTTAGATTTAGGATGCCTATTTAATTTTTGCATTAAATTGTAGGCTGTGGTAGTAATTTATCGCATGGTGCGAGTATAATTACATTTGTGTATAGTATAGATTGATTAAGGAAATTGATTTTAGCACTTCAAAAATTGATGGAAGGGCTCCAAAACGACATCGTTTTGTGTATCAACATAGTTCAATTTTGGAGCCCCTCCATCAATTTTTGGAGTGCCAAAATCACAATCCTTGATTAATTGTATTACTCCTTAATTAATGGCAATAATAAGGATGTGATTTTCTAGACTGGGCCGTAAAAACCCCTTATAATTGCACAGACAGATATAACACAATAGCGTTGGGCCTCGATCCACTTCCTCATTTAGGTTTGAAAAAAGCTGGCCCAAAATTAGCCCAAAAACTACTGACGCCCGTACCTGGTGAAAAGTAATGACACGGGCTGAGGATTGGGCTTCTAATTAATCTTCTTTTTAAGGGCTCGTTTGGATGCAGGATTAGGTTTGGAGGTGTTATGTAAGAAGGGGGGATTAGATAGTAGGGGGTATTGGTTAATAAGGGATGGCCCACATTGATGTGATGTTTATGGAGGGGGTATTAAATAGCACTTAGTTTGGATGAGGTATTAGAAACGGGGTATAAGAAAGGGTGGATGATGTAAAAAGTTGTCAAATGACCTTTTTACCCTTGTACAGTCCCAAACTTAATTATGTATTACATTATATATATAATTACAAATATAAGTAATCTTTCACACTTTAAGCTTTAATATCTAATTTTACTTATAAATGTACTAATTTAATAATATTACAAAATAAAAAAGTCAGTTTTAATTTGATAAAATTCGTTTTTTTTTAATATATAAATTGTAGATTGAAAAAATCAGTTTTGTAGATTAAATTTGTTTTTGTAACACTTAATTTTTCAACCTACAATTATATATTAAAAAATATGGTTAACAAATTAAGTGTTCCAAATTTCAATCCGTTTAAATGGGTGGGAAGATTTTATTTCTCTGATCATTTAATTCTAAAGGGTCATAATTAAATTTTGACTCTAGGGCTCTCGTTGGTTAGTCCTAAGATATTTGGTTGTACTACTTTCTTATGGCTAATCAACGAGAGTTTTAGAGTCAAAATTTAATTATGACAATTTAGGATAAAATGATCAAAAAACTAAAATCTTTTTACCGGTTCAAACGGATTGAAATTTGGAACACTTAATTTTTTTTGCTTTTGCTCAAAAAATAGGTACTGGGGGTTGAAAAGGGGGGATTAGGAGGGGTAGATTTGTCCGAAAAAAGAGGGATTTGGGGGTATTCCATAACAACAGGTTGGAGGCAGCCCATCTCCAACACCCCCTCAGGGGGTATTAGCTGTGTTATGCAATCCGGAGGTTACCTAATACCCCCTCCCTTTTGGGTTCCCAAACGGGGTATTAGGGTGGGACCCTGGTGTTAAAAGGGGGTATTACTTAACACCCATTTGCAATACCCCATCCAAACGCACCCTAAGGGAAAATGACGGCAAAAGACCTGTTTTAATAATTAATATCCGCCAAGAACATTTTCAATATTAACAAATGTTCTCAGCATGTCCTTGGCTGTTATTAATTATCAAAACACGTCATAAGCCGTCATTTTCCCTCTTTTTAATTATCAAAATGAAAGTATAAGTATATGTAGTACCCCGCCATCTCTGTCAAGAACACATTTCCCTATCTTATATCACCATCTTTAGAGGAAACTACCGCAACTACTTCGGGACCAAAGGTAAGGTCCATTACTTGTAAGTAGCGTTAGGAGAATGGTTAGTCCCAATAAAAAGCTACGATGTACCATCACATTGAACACATTTAAAAAAGCCCGATCCATGCATATAAGCCCATCCAATTTTCTTTTGATTGTTTTCATTTTAGGTCTAGTACTCCTCTCCACGTAATTTGCAATAAGGACAGACGCTTTTAAATTTAGGACACAAATGTATATGAAATTGAAAACTTGTAACAATCATGCTTAATTTTTATTTTTTTGCAATGTTAAAGAACCCAACAAGTTCTTTAAATTGGTGCAAACTTTTTTAACAAATCATTCACAGAAATATTTTGGTCATTTATTTAAATATGGCACGACTTTTCGCAAAGGTCACTTAAAAATAACGAACACTTAGTTAGATAAACAATAAAAAGGCTCTGGTCCTTTGAGATTTCACGTAAGATGCAGAAGACCATTGATAAATTTGGTCACGGTGAGGACCGTGTTGAGACTACAAATAATAAATTGGTCGTCATTTAATAATTAAGTTAAACCTTCCACGGCTCGCTTAGCAATGGGATATAGAGCTAGGGCGGACATGTTACATACATGGATGGATTCACACGGGGCACGCGGGGACACATGCCCCCATTCGAAATTAATATATATTTTTAAAAATATTTATGCATAAATTAGCATAATTATGAAATTGTGCTAATATATAAACATACACACTTATATATATCCTGAAAAAACACATGTAGAATTAGTTTTATGCCTGAATGTCATCATATGATGCATTTATACTTGTTACTTTATGAGTTGTTTCTCTATTTGGAGTTATTCTTTCTCGATCCTCTTTATTTTTAACTATATAGGAGAAATATTTTAAAATAAAGGCATTAACAAAACTAGCTCGATCATTTTGAAATTTGTTGATGTTCATTTAAAACGTACTTTAAATATTTTGTCTGAGATTTGTACTCATTTTTACCTAATTTAACTTAAAGTATGCGTTATAAGCTTTTGTAATTAGTAATGCATGTTTAATTTTGTATGATCTCACAATGGTTGATTAAAAAATAATTTTTTGCCATTATGATTAACAGGTGCCCCTACTAGAGTATATTCCTAGATTCGTTCCTAGTTATATATCACCCCGAATAGTATATTCAAACTATTTATATTTGGAATTTTTCACTCGACTGTAGATATGGTGGATATAATATTCAAATTGCATAACCTCCTAGAGCTGGATATAATAACTTCACCTGGCCTCTTTCTATCCTTATTATGTCGACATTCATATCATTCTTTTTAATTACGAAAATTTTAGACATCTTTTTAAATTTATGTCTGCCTACTCATATTCATCCCTAAACAAATCAAGCAGATATATAGCCTATGATCTTTGTATTATTGGAACAAATCATCGACAACATATTCCCCACATATATGTATACGCATCCTTTTATCATATCTTCTATGAGACTATATCCACCCAATATTAATCCAGTCGGCAAACAATCCGTTAATTAAATAAGTTGGTGAATAACACCAGTTAATTAATACCCATCCTAACAAAATCAACCATTTGTTAATTTATACGAAAAATAGGAGTTTATAAGTTTTCTCCTTTGAGATCAGCCAACAAATTAAGGTACGTAGGATGGGCACTCTCATCATCACTAACTAACAATTAAAGATCGTATACCAGCAGAGAAGATAAAGCCAACGGGACTTTAAAATAAAAAGTGTAGCAAATATTCTTACGTAATTCCATAAGTTGCCAGCTTTATATGTCTTGTTGTGGACAACTCACGACTTACATGTGACACTATGGTGTTTTTTGGTTTTTGCACACTTCGTTAGGCCACTTTACACACCCAGAGAGAGAGAGAGAGAGAGAGAGAGAGATTTGTTTGGTTTTGCCATCATTAACAGTACAAATTAAAAGAGCATAGCGTGAAATTGACAATATGCCAAAATATGCCAATGCATCGAATACTATCGTAAGATCTGAACACCAAATTTATTTTTTCGCGCGCCATTCAAAAAAAAAAAAAGAGAAGAAGATCTGGAGACCAATATGGTGTGACATGCATTATATAATTTTGTAAAAGTACGTAGATGTAGATCAACAAAGTACGCTAACGAGTTTTAATTGTGCCAGTTCAACTTTAATTTTCGCAGCCAAATATACATTTGGAGTGCTATTTAGTAGCTAGATAGTCTCATGATTATTAGTTCACAGAATTACACACTTTAAGCATAAAATAACGTATCTCTTCAAATATTAGTCTCACAGACACCAACCATACATGACCTAATCCCCCCAGTTTTCGGTGCAAATTAAGGTCGCTTTCATCTCTCGGAGTCGTCTATGAATATAAAATTTGTCATCTTGAAAGTTAAGCTATAACGGTATTTCAAATTTTTTTCGATCAAAGAAAACAAGAAGAATGCAAGTCAACTTTCTTTTACAGAAAGACTACTGGTATAGCAATACTCGTAAAGATAGTGCATACAATGTGTTTTTTGGCCCGTCTTGGGTCCAACAAAGATAATCGAAGCCGCTCATTTTGTTCAATATATTTTGTTTAAGGTCTTCGTAAAAAATTAGCTCCGTCTGACATCGATAAAGGCATTTACGAAACTTCCAAAATCACTTTAGAAGTTAGGCTAAATTCTGAAGCAATTTTGGACGTATCGTAAACGTCTTTATTGATGTTGGATAGAGCTGATTTTTTACGAGGACTTTAAACAAAATATATTGAATAAAATGAGCGGCTTCGATTATCTTTGTTGGACCCAAGACAGGCCAAAAAGCATGTTGTATGCGCTGTATGTGCACGTACTGTTGTACCAGTACCAGCTCTCTTTGTTTTCTATGTTAAATCTCAACAATATAAACGCACAGACATATAGGTTGCACAACCATTTAAACTTCTTCTAATAGTCTACAAAGCAATTTCTTGACAATCCTGAGGAATAAGACAAGGATTGAGGTGCTGTTTCGCTTCTTTTAAAATTTTTTTTTAAAAAGAATATAATTCCAAGCTTAAATATAAAGAAAATGGAAAATATTTTTTTATTTTTTTTCCACAGTTTAAAAGATCTCAATGAGATCTATCAAATAAGATCCGGATTGAGCTTGAAATTACTTTCATTTTCTAAAAGTTCTTTTTTTAAGAAACCGGAATGGAGACTGAAAGGAATTGTCATATGTACCTAGGGAAGCTAAATGCAGTAATAATCATAATCTATTAATTGATAGCCACTATAAATTAAATCCTACCTCAAAATGGGACTATCTTGAGGATTAAAATGGAAATCATATAAGTAAGTTATTCAATTAAGTGGTGTTTTGTACGTTGAAGTTAACATTGTTTTTGTTCACACGTGAAGATTATTGAGCTAAGTTCCGCTAAAATTTTGGCTTTATTTTTTTTCTTCTTATTTTGTCCTTATTCTAATTTTTTTTCCATGTTTTGTTAGCTTTATGCCTAACTTTTGTGGATTATTGATTCGTCATCAAGACGAATCGGAAAAGTAAATAAATTGTGACTTTTACCCAATATTTTTTAGAAATATTCAAGATAAAGCTCAAAAAAACATTATTAATTCATCTCGTCAAAACGAATCAAAAAATTAAAAAATTATAACTTATATCTAAATATATTTAAAAATATCCAAGATAAAGCTCAAAAAAGCCCTTATGTGCAAAATTAACAAATGCGATTTTTTTTTTGAATAAGGATAAAACAAGAAAAAACCCAAAAATTCTAAAAAAATACTTAGCGGAACTTAGCCTGAACCCTTGGTAAAAGGAAAAGCCTTTTATAACATGGTATAGTCCCTCACTTTGGGGTCGTTTGGCATTTTAATTAAGCCAAAAAGCTTTTTTCGTTATTATTCAGAAAAAATTCACATTTGTTAGTTTTTCGTCGATTTTTTGAGGATGGATTATTGCTTCTTCATGACTAGAGAAATCAAAAAAGTACAGTAAAAAATTACGATCAAAATCTATTTTTTAATAAAGACGAAAAAATTGGTTAATTGGCATATTTTTGTCTTTATTAAAAAATTAGATTTTAATTGTAATTTTTTACTTTTCGGATTCATCTCGTTGTTAATAAGCAATAATCCTAAAAAAATCGACAAAAAATAAACAAATACAATTTTTTTAATAAGGACAAAAAAAGCTTCCTTGCTTAATTAAAATGCCAAACAATCCCTTTGTCTCCGGGCATAGGGTGGGTTTTCTGATTTTTGTTGTGGAAGTTATTTGGTTGCAAGTCTTGGAGTAACAGTTTCAAGAGACACTAAGAAATTAATGAAGATAGTTAACTATTGATCTTCCTATTAAAAGTCAAACATGACAACTTTGAAGACAGGGGCAGTTCCACTAGGCTTTCGGGTTCAAGCGAACCTCCTGGTAAAGTGGGACTTCAGACTGTGCTTGTTTCTCTCTCCCTCCAAAGATTCACATCTCAACTTTTCTTTTTCTTTGTTCTTCGGTTCAAAAAAAAAAAACCCCTTTCTATCTTCCGGTAAGCGGTAAACATCGGCCCTTCCTGAAAACTCGTCAAACTCGAATGGAGGAACTTGAGAAGCCGTATGACCTGAGTGTTATCTCCTTGGAAGATGTCTTACCATCGGCGGCATTGGAGAGGAGGCGGCGGTGGTTCAGCCTCCTTCCGAGTGTTATCTCCTAGGAAGATGTCTTACCGTCGGCGGCATTGAAGAGGAGGCGGCGGTGGTTCAGCCTCGTTGAGATTGGACGTTCATTATTCGGTAGTGGTGGGACTGCCGAACGGAAGAGAAATCTTTGATGAGGACGTTACTGCTCTGAATTGATGTTCATGTTGTTGCTCTGTTCTTTGTATTGATGTACATCTAGACATATTTATATATACATGCATGGGTGCAGAAAATCTATGAGAGAGCCATTGAGTAATTCCTTCGTTTGTGTTAATTCTGGAATTCAGTTTTTAATTGTGAAGAAAGAAAGTATCACTATTCACTATCAGTGGGTGGGGTTGGATTGGAGGCGGAGCCTCCTACGCGGCCATGGATGGAAAATGAAGAGAGAAGCAAGTTTTCTTCGAGAAAGAAAATTGAGGGTAAAAAAGGCAAATGGGATAAATGCTTGTGGTACTAGACAATTGTATCGTGGAATTAGGGCCGTCCTAAAAAAAATACAGTAACATTTTATATATTTTCTTGCATGTAATAATTTAATTTTTCTTTCATGTTGTATGCATTTATTAATTGGATTAGTTGTACAAGTCAAAAGGTAAATGAAAATTCACTTCAATTTCTAAATAGATCAAGTACCTCAATAAAACAAAATAGATTATGCTCAATAAGTTTTCAACCAAAATAAGTATATATATAAAAAAATTATACTCCATCTGTCTCTTTTTAATTGTCCAACATCGTAACTCCAATTTATTATGAAGACATCATCATTACACCTTTCACATCAACTTTTACCTTCACTTTCCATACTTACTCTTTATGGAGATATCATCATTATATTTTTACTCACAACTTTTCAAATGGAACATATTTTTAGAGGTAAAATGGAAAATACACCAATTTTTACCTATTAACTTTACAAAATAGACACTTATTAAGGGACAATCCAAAATAAAAATAAAATACTGGACTCTAAAAAAGAGACAGAGGGAGTTAGTGGCGGCTCCAGGAATTTGTAATAAGATATTCGGAAATTACCTTAACTCTACTAGCTAATCTATTAATCAATAATATATGTTCAAAATCTCATATATATAGTTGTATAAATAGTACGGTCAAAAAAGATAACCTTTATTTAAAAAAAAATAACTACGAGGCAAAATGAGAACTTAAAAATACATACAATACTATTTTATTTTAAAAATTAAAATTTTTGAATGTTGTCGTATTGCATAGTTGACAGTGTTTCGAGAATGGAGGGGGTAAAATTTTACGGTTATCCTAGATGAGTTCTCGTAATTTGTGTCAATGTTTAACCGGTGTATCAATTTACTGAATCCCTATTGAAAGAAATTGGAATGAGTATGTTGGGGCTGACCTTCTCAAAAATATGTTATTCTTTAGGATGACGTGAGGAGATTTTCTATGGTAGTCTCAAATTCGAAGGAATATTGTTCAAGTTAATAGGGTTTGCAATGTAGTTAAATTTTTTTAAAAGCTTTGTCCATAATTCTATAAGCTAACTAGACAAAAATAAATAAATAAATAATAATAATCTATTATTGTCATGAATGCGAAATTAGCACATTTAGACCATCGACAATAAAAATGGAAAAAGAACACAGATTATAATGCTTACACTAAACAGAATGATATGTATACTGTAACGACCCTGATTTTTGGTAAATAAAAATTTTGTTGAATATTTGAATTTTATTTAAATTACTTGGTTTGCTTTTAAAATTCCTTTTTAACTTTAATAATCTATTATAATTAGATTTAGTCTTAAAAATTATATTTCTTGGCTAGAGATCCTACTTGGCCAATGTAGTTAGCTTCTAACCGATTAGTTGGAGGAAACCAAGCTACCAATTCACCTAGTTACAATTCCCTAACCCTAGATGAACTTTTACCTATTGGATAATAAAAGTTAGGGAAACTTTTATCTATTGGACAATAGGAAACCTAGATTTTCTATCAAAGATATCTTGTACTAGATTCGATAAATATATATATATATATATATATATATATATATATATATTTCCTTAAACCTTTTATCCTTTGGTCAATAACTATTAGGGAAAATATTATTCTTTGGATAATAGAGTCAATCTACCAACTAGTACTAAGATTTATTTAAATAATCACTTCCTAGATTTTCTCATGTGTTCATATGCATTAAAAATATGGGTATATATAACTTCCTATATTTCTAAGTACACTAATAAATATATAAGTACTAGTACTTCTTGAATTATTTTAATAGGAAAAATCTTGGCAATATATTTTATTTGATATTTGGAAATCTTGATAAATTATATGGTACCTAATAGTACCTACTTATATATTTGAATACTTGGACATATGTATTTATACCATATAATATAAATACCCTAGAATTCTCTAAGTACATAATTTAGTAGTTTAATAGAAACATGTGCCAAATTGGAATACTTTAATAGGAATTTTTGATTTGAAAATCTAGTTAAAGATCACCTAGTACCTTGTACCTTTATAATTGGTCAATATATATATATATATATATATTACCTTATTTCTCTTATCCATTGGTCAATACATGCTAGGGTAAACTTTACCCCTTGGATAATAAAGTTAGTCTACCAATAAGTACTAGAATTTTATTAAATAGTCATTTCCTAAATTTTCCATGTGAGTTTATTTTATAGAAAAATATGTATATGTACCTTGTAAATCTATTACCCTAGATTTTATGAAGATTTTGTTATATAAAAATATGTGTACTAAAGTACTCTAATATAATAATATAATAGGAACATGTGCTTATTAGATTAATTTATTAGGATATATATATATATATATATATTTGAATACTTGAAAATCTTAAAAGATTATATAGTACCTTATAAAGTATTTTACTAGATTTTCTGCGGACACAAATATATTTATTTATGGATACATGTACCATTTGGTCTATTATTTTTCTAGAAAAATCTTTACCCATTGGATAATAATTACTAGGGAAAATTTTATTTATTGGGTAATAACCAAGACTTTTGCTACAAATAACACCTCATTCTTGTCATTTAACTCACACATTCCACCTTTCAACTTCTCTAGAAATCCTTGTATTGTTCTTTGTTCTTACCTTGTTCTAAGTGTTCTTGAGTTTCCTCTTGAGTTCTTCAAGAAACGCATCCTAGACCGCTGTTAAACCACCACTCAACCACACCCTCGATCCAAAAAGTTTAGTAGTGTAGTCAAGAACTAGTTTCGAGAGAAAACCTTTCTCTTTCGAAGCTACCGGAAGCTTACCGTAGGAAGTCACTCAGTCCGATAGCCGACTTACTTTTCTGTAGCCGACTTACCGCCAAGAAGAACGGTATAATCATCTTATCCCCTATCTCTAAGTATATGTAGAATGTCCTTACTCTTTAATTCTAAGTATAATATAGAATACTTCTAACCACTCTGTCTAAGTATAAAGTTCGTATACGTAGATCCCCCGTACTCTAGAAGAATATATTCACGTTTTGTGTTTAAAAATGCATGTAAACTTGAAAGGTATTTTCCCTAAAATTTGAAAAGGATGGAGAGTATGTTAAACATATATTCTTTTGAACTTTCCAAAAAGAAAGAAAGAACGGTTTTGAAAGATAAAAATTTAGCGCTTAATTGTAAGAATTTATATTTTGATCTTTAGAATGGTTATGAGAATGTATACACGTTGCTGTGATTACTTGCATTACTTGTGATTGTGTAAATAAAGCATAAGTGGTCTCCACTCCAAGGGCGTCGGTACATGTGATGCTATGCTTTAAGTTGTGATTTGAGCATACTAAATAACATAGAGTTGGATGATCTTGCTAGTTTAGTTTCAAGATTACAATGAATGATTTATGTATACGTGAAAGTCCTACCGCGGAGTCCATACATGTGACGAGACACAAAAATCAAGGAAGATAGAAACATGACACCTAGGGAGTGTTAATGACAAGGTGTGTTTTGAAATCGCAATGTGGCCGGACTTGCCCATTGTGGGAATGTGTGTGTGTGTTCCAATGGGAATCTGGAATAGCGAAACCATTGTGAGGTTTGTGTGTGTTCCAATGGGAATCCGGATCAGTGGAACCATTGTGAGGTTGTGTGCATTCCCATGGGAACCCGGAGCGACGGAACCATGGTGAGAAATGGCTTGGTTATTCGCAGAGAGGAGCCAATGCAATTATGTGCCAATGGGAACCCGATGCAGTAGAACCATTGTGAGGATACTCGGGAGACCAAAACGACAGAACCGAGGTTGGATGTGTTAAAAATGATTTTGGAAATGTTGATTTGGTATATGAAAATGATGACACAGTCTACAATGAGTCGCGTAGGAGAAATACAGAAAATCATGGACACAAACGTTAGTTTGGATAGTGAATATGGATGTGTTATTGTTAGCTGTTTTGTTAAATATGCATGTGTTATATGAAAATCGTTAATTATATGATCTATTATTTGCAAGTTAAGGGTTAGTGGGTATATATTATTTTATTGAGCTTCTGTAGCTCATGATTTTATCTTTGGTGACCCTGACATATTATATCGGTGGCAACATTGGTATAATGTGTCAGACTTTGTAGATAATCAGGGTAAGCTGTACACCTTGGAGGCTTTCGGAGCCGAAGAGCTGGCAAGGATGGAGGAGCAGGCGGAGCTGTAGTTAGGAACCTTAATTTCCCTCCCTTGTGTAATAAAAGTACTCTTGTGAGAGTTATGATGTAATAACGAGCCAGACTCTATTTAGTTTTTCAATAAAATTGCCTAATTAACGTTCCCAAAATTAAGAGCGTTACATATACTAGACTAGAGATGGTAATATAGTACGCTATATGCATAATGCATGTATGTCTACACAAGGGGTTTGTTCTCCTTATTTTATTGATGGGCTGTAATTGGGTTTTGATTAGGTTCAATTGATTTTGGGTTGGTCTTCAATTCTTTTGGCTTACGTGTTCAAGACTATTAGAATTGAGTGTTTATTGATATATGAGTTGGGTAGTCAAAAAAATGCTGGCCATAATTTTTATCATCGCTGGCTAGCTACTTGAGTTAGCCCATGTAGTTGCTTAGGGTGAGTCCCCCGGCCCAGACATTTATATAGTGGTAATACAAAACCTTATCTGCACGTACGTGATCCTAACAAACGATAAATGATTAATTAATAAAACGGGAGGCCAAGCATGTAAAATTTTAGTAGTTATAATAAAAATGTTCTTGGTAATTACTGAAATTTTCAAAGGGGAGCCAAGTGCTAGCTAGCTAGTTCCGTCTTTAATTGATTCTAGTATATATTGTTGTACATTTACGGAATTTCGTATGAATGAAATCGGGGCTACCGGAGGGTCTCCCGAGGCAACAATGCATGTTCTGAGTTCGTTGTATCTAGACGCACCGCAATCAATAGACGTATTGATGTGTGGATTTTGTAACTAAAATAAACCCTCCCTATGATGGTGTATTCACTCTCATAAACCTCCCTCCTTGATGGCAGAAATCAATTCCTGAATTCATTGTGCATAATTCATTGTGGGAGTTATCAGCAATGGTCTTTTGCTATATATATATATATATATATATATATATATATATATATATATATATATATATATATATATATATAGGTGCATTCCGTTCTTGTTCAAGCACAGACAAATTCACAACATTCCATTCATACAATATTGAGATTCGTTCTTGAGAGAGAGAGAGAGGGGCAAGCGGTAATCAGCTCGCCAAGGCGGTCGACAGTATCCGACGGCTTGCAATTTATCCGAGTCAATCCTGGGAGAAAGTCGCCGACGCAACCTACAACACTCACGGTAGGCGGCCAATATTTCTTAAGGAGACTGTGGTATCCCATAGGACTCGGTTCTTGATTCAGAAATCTGTTTGTATCTTGTTCTTACACTTTGTCTATTGGTTTTGTATTCTATAATTTGATTCAATCTTATAATTGTATCGTTGTTAATGAAATTGTTCTCTCGAATATTATGCGATTGCCGATTTTTTTCCAACATATATCGTTAGCAAACATGGATAAATAACTCAACAATCATATATATGCACATTTCTTCACAATAGTTTCTTGTACGGACTTCCAATGTGGCAATTAAGCACATCCCCACGTACGTTATTAATTACTTAATAGGGTACACAAATGAATTCATTTAGATCAGACGTCCGATCGAGCAGGATATATTATATCACCTGATCTTATGATAAAGAAGATTCATATGCAAAATAATGGGTAATTCGCCATATTAAGTAATTAATTTGTTAATTTCCTGTTTATTTTCTTATCCATCAAGCGATGTTAATTAGATTTTTTTTTTTTTTTTACACGGGGCTAATACCTTTCAATTCACACTTTCTGCGTAACAAATTCTTGGACGCCCTAGTCTTTTGCCACTCTTGTACGGTCTCTAGCGAGCGGTTTAATATTGTCGCAGACAAGAATATTGGATATTAGTAGCTAGCTCGATCTCCTGTATAGTTCCCCGTATGGTTTATTTCTTGGACCACCTTTGTGTAGTGAGCTTAATTTAATTGTTACAAATTAAACCTCAAATGACATGATATAGTACTGTTCCGTTATTAATTGTATCAGCTCTTTCGTTGTAACTCTCCCATTACGTGATATTGCATTGAAAAATAAAATCCTTGACGCCCCAATAATATTTTAATTAGCTTATTATAAGTTGCACTCAAATTAAGAAAAAGTACTATATTATTATTAGTAAAAAAAATTCGAAAAATATAGAGAGAGCACAGTTTAGATTTAAAACCGGAGTAAAGCTCTACTATCTCCATATGAAGTGAACCCAAATTATCTACAGCACTCAATAGATTTGAACTTGAAATCAAGAGGCAAAACCTCACCCACATGTCTCGACAAAGCTCTTGGTAATTTTTGAATATAGCTGACTTAGGGATTGCTTCCTTCTAAGGAGTCAAGTTCAAAACCTCTTATAGGTACTATCAGTTTCTTTGGGATCCATACAGAACTTTCTTCTGAATTTAATTGGGAACCCCACAAGTGATAGTAATTGAAACGGTTAGCCATTTTTGTTTACAAACCACTACCTAGGGGTCTATGCATGGTCCGGATTGGTCTGGTTCCATAAAAATCCAGTAACTATGCAAACCATTTCTAACGGTTTCAAAAAAATGAGAACCGAAACCTAACCATAACCAAACTGTCATACCGGTCCGGTTTCTGTTTGACCCAATTAACATCCAAATATTTCCATAAAATTTGTATTGAAAAATATAATTGCAAAATTGTTCATAAAATAGCCCGCAACTTCACTAGCACTACAAGTCTTAGAGCCAAAATTAGTACAAAATAGTTCATACACTATCTCACCATTAAACGGCTCACCAAAAGAGATGGCATAAACTAACCAAATAGGTTAAGTAGGTACAGATATAGCATGATACGTATATATGCATATATTACTAGTAAATCGGTTCGGTTTGGTTTCAAACCACGGTATTTTAAAAAAAACCAGTAACCAAACCAAATTTACTTGCTTTTAATTGTTTAGGACTAAAACTTGACCATTAAATCGTAGAACCAATCCAAAAGGCACGGTTCGATCCGGTTTGGTTCAGTTCGGTTTACCGGTTCTCGAATTTTTTGGACAGTAGTCCTACCACCGGCAAGAGGTGCGGACCCCACGGGAAATTTGTCCAGAATTAAAGGGCGTGGTAGCAATGGGAATTTGGTTTCGACAAGTATATGAATAGGGCCAAAGCTGGCAAACACCGAAGTAGCAGCATTACTAACTGAAAGGCAAGCACTTTAATGCAGTTGGATTCATCAGCTCTCCTCTCCTCTCGTGTGATTTAATTAGGAAGAGAGTTAGTACAAGAAATCTCCCACACATACTTCTGTTTTTCGCACACCTTTTTCCCATTTTGTTTTATTCACTCTCCTGTTCTTCCGTGTCTCTCTCTCTCTCTCTCTCTCTCTCTCTCTCCCTCTTCTTTTCTCTCTCTCTCTCTCTATATATATATATATATGTATATATACATCTCTCTATCTCTCGCCCTTGTCAAGCTCTCAGAAATTAGTAGCAGTACGTAGTAGAATTAAGATAGATATATCTACGTAGTCGGGAGCTAGATTGAAGAAAATGGAAGGAGATTTCTTGCCATTCTTGACAATGGTGATTGTACAAGTTGGGTATGCCGGAATGAATATACTCTCGAAGCTTGCCATGGATTCAGGAATGAACCCATTTGTCCACGTGGCGTACCGGCAAATCTTTGCCACCGTTGTTATTGCCCCCTTCGCCTACTTCTTGGAGAGGTATACATATTGATATTCTTCTACTATTTCTTCTCTTATTTTGTGCAAGTAGTAACATGGAGTATATCATGGGGCCAGGGGGCTGGTAGGTAGGGGCGGTCGCCCCCTACGGTTTAAAAAAGTACTACTATTACATTGGAAATAAAATTTATTATCAAAATATATAGCCTTGCTCTCGATCCAAAAATATAGCTTGCCCCTGTACGAAAATCCTGACTCCGTCTATATTTATACTTATATGAATGTGTGCATATACAAATAAGAGTATATGTATCTTTAATGATAAAAAAGAAGAGTGTGATAATCAATCATATCTTCTTCTTCTTTCAGCAAGTGTAAGCATATATAGTCCAGCTTATTACAATGGGTCTTTAGTGTCTTTTTTTTTTTTTTTTTGGTTTTTGAAAAACAGACGTTTTTTTCAATGTCTTCACTTTCTTGCATGTAAATTGTAAGGTTACATTTACATGGATCAACTCGAATTCGAAAACTAGGGCTATTTTGACATGCCGAGTTTCTTGAATGAAGAGGCAAATGCAAATGAGAAAACAACCTAGAGCTAGCTAGCTATTTACGTATATTAATTAGGTTTGTTAAAATTAATTGCTTGAGATCGGCTTCCGATACAATTAACCAAAAAGACAGCTACCAACGGCGAGACGGCAGGAATACTAGGTTTCCAGTAATTTTGTCCCATTTTTAACAATAATGGTACATACACAAAGATTTAATTTACATATACAAAGATATACCACAATCAAACATAAGTATTGCTGACTTAGCACACTTAAAAGCCATGCTAGTCGACTCAGTACCACTACAAAAAAATTGAGCGACAGTTACAAAAAAGTTGTCACTGAGCTATCACTAAAAGTGTGTTACTAAAAACTTTTAGTCACAACTTTTCCCCTATAGTAACAAACAGTTGTCACTATAGGTGAGAAGTTGTCACTAAAATTTTTTATCAACACACTTTTAGTGACAACTCAGTGACAATTGTTTTGTCAATATTGCTCTTTTTTTTTTGTAGTGACGTAGTTGTGGTAAATCTTTACATATGTAGCATTATTGGTTGCGCCACAGTGGTCTAATCACTGTCTAATTATATGTGTAAAAGAGTTGTAGCTGAAGAATTTTTTTGTTTCGGAGATAAAATAAAACGAGGATCATTTTATATTGGTAAAGAGAAAGGGAAAAAAAGATTGCATCTATATTAAAGAGCATCTCCACTTTCTTAGCAAATTCCCTTCCATTTTCACTATCAAGAAATGAGCAAAAGTGCAGTACCAAATTTTGCCAAAAGGATTAATTTCTTTTGCGCTTGCTAAAATTTGGCACAAATGAAGCCTTTGGTCTCCATTACTTTTGATTCGACGGTAAAAAAGTACTCCATCCCTTCCCTTTTTAAAGTTCAGTATTTCATTTTGGATTGTCCCTTAATAAGTATCCATTTTATAAAGTTAGCGGGTAAAAGTTGGTACATTTTTCATTTACCTCTAAACGTATATTCTATTTTAAAAAGTTAGTGAGTAAAAGTGTAATGATGATACCTTTATAGAGGGTAAATAGGAAAAATAGAGGTAAAAGTTGATGTGAAAGGTGTAATGATGATATTTTTTATAAGATGGAGTTACAAAGTGGAACACTTAAAATGAGACAGAAGGAGTGCAGAATTTGAAGAAAATAATCAAGTAACAATTTTATAAGTTAACTTTTGACAATCCACAATGACGTCATAAATAAATATTTTGAAGAAAACGAGTATTTTTGGCGGCTAGTGAACCTTTTGTTTTTATAGTTTTTGTCAAAATATTTGGGAAGGTTTTCTTCTGGATGTGAGGATTCATAAATATCTAAAATACATAGACCTAATAGTAAGTTGAAAAAACTCCTAGAGAGAGAGAGAGAGAGAGAGGAGGAGGAGAAGAAGAAGAAGAAAAAGTTACGAATCGTATTGTTAAAAAGTTACGAATCGTATAAAGGTTACGAGATACATCAAAATGTTATAAATTATAATAAAAATGTTACGAATCATACTGCTGAAAGGTTATGAAATCTAGAACAAAAATTACGAAACACACTAAAATGTTATGAATGAACCATAAAATAAGTGCATATGATACATTCTTTTAAGGAGTATGTATTGTAGACTTTTCCATAAGACAAAGAACCTCTAACCGATATGTTCACCACATCGTGTAATTGAAAGAGTGTTGAAACTTCAGAGATGTTACCCGCATAGGCATTATGTGCACAAATCGTTCACAGACGACTTTGTCGGACCACTATGGGGTCCCCACAATCGATCCAAGTTTTTCATTAGTATTTAGAAAAAAATCTGCTCAATCCAATACATCAAAATACTTTATCCAATCTTTCAAATTTTCTTTTAGAATTTAGGATCTTGAAATCTGAAGAAACATTTAAACGAACGGATTAAGTACTTTAGATGGAACTGATTTCTTAAAGAGTGACTTAAAAATTGAATTTATAGCTAATAAACAGTTTAGATCGTTTGTGAAGACCTCATAATAGATCCCACAGGATCATCTGTGTACAATCTGTTTACAGAATGCTTGGATGGGTAGTGTTTCTGTTGAACTTTCCCCCAATGTCCATGGGCATCATGGTTTACGTGCGTATTTTTGTTACATTCTTATCACGTGCTATGTGATGCACGATCATTCTTTGACGTACGTTTTTGGTTGTATCACGTGACCAAACTCGCGTGCTTTGGTCCCTTTACTTTTATTATTATTATTATTATTATTATTAGGCCGACGATAATGCCACGAGCAGTTTTGTTAGGGCCACGATGCTTTTAATCTGACTGACCACTCTACCCTTCCACACCAAACAAGTCAAAATCTAAATGAATTTTTCCATCAGATCCAGAGCAACCCAATTTCCCCCGGCCCCAAACCCCCCCCCCCCCCCCCCCCCCCCCCCCCCCCCCCCCCCCCTCTCTCTCTCTCTCTCTCTCTCTCTCTCTCTCTCTCTCTTCTTGCAATCAATCATCATATCCATTAACAAGAAGAAGAAAAAACCGTGCCTCTCAGATCCATCTCCTTTCTCTCCCTCTTCCAACCCCACCAAATCTCATGCGACTCTTCTATCAGTGATAACCCATGTAGAAAATTTCCTCTCTGAACTAACAATAATTCATGCAAACACATCAAAGACTTTTAATGACTGAAGAAACTGAAAACCACGACCCATTCTCTCCCAATCTCTCTCTATATGTGTATGTATATATATATATATATATATATAAATGACGTTGACAAATTGCAAATCTTTCCCTTCATTTGTTTAGATCATGATAGAAATTACGTGGTCGTGAAGGATATGATGGCATCGATAAAATTGAAAGATGAACGACTATTAAAACGTCATCATCAACGAAAGAAAAAGGGTGCCGACCTAGTTGTGTGCAAACCGGCGGTATGACAAGGTTTCAATATGAGAACTCTAGTATCGTTCTCCTCGATGATGTCCAGGGATGGGGCAAATTTAAGTGAGAATAAAAATGTGGAGCAAATGAGAGGAGAGTGAACTGGGTTTGGAGAGTGAAAAATATATGCTGAGAAGTTGAACGGTTGAAGCGGGGAAGAGAGAGAGAAAGGGTATAATCGGGAGACGGCCAAAAAGGTTCGTGGTATTAAAATTTATAGTTGTGGCATTATCAGCATTATCGCTTGCCTATTATTTTTACTATTATTATTCCATTCGTAGAATTCTAGTAACGTCTTGTATGGACCGTTCAAAGCACAAGTGATGAAGTCATGCAAGAGTCCGGCTCCTCTCCAATTATTGGAGAGAACACTCTCTCCAATCTCGATCCATAAAAAAATTTTACGATCTTATGTCAAAGATCAAAATAGTTCATTTTATTTTGCTCGTTAAGAACATGAAGTATGCCAAAAATTAAGTTTATTAAACATCATTAGATATGATTTTGAAACACATTAGGAACACATTATCTTGCAAAATACGGAGTATAAGATTGCAATACTAGAACAAAACCCCTTTTTGATTTTTTTCAATATAAATCTGTTTCGAAATCATATCAAACGATAATTGATCAAAATGATTTTTGGCATGCTTGATGCTTTCAGTGCATTAAAAATTATGAACAGTTCCGATCATTGAAGTGTGATTTAAAATTTTTTTACCTAACCGGAATTAGAGTGTTTTCTCCAATCCATTTAAAGGGATTGGAGAAGAGTTGGGCTCGTCATTGCAAGGTGTTATTTCGTGGAGGATAATACTCTCAGGACTTGACCATGTTGTTGGGCCATTTATGAGCTCCTTTTTAGTTCACTTTTATTCATTTTCTAGATTCTTTTAAATAAAGAACATCAATTTTGTCAAAAATTGAAGTCTGACAGACTTTGATCATTACAATTTTAGAACACTTAAATTTTCTTTTAAAAGATAAAGCAAATCATTTTTTCCAAACAAATGTGTTTTGATCATGTACTTACCGAGACCGAATCAATATGATTTTCTATTAAGTAGAATTGTTGAACGAGAAGATATCTAAAAGATGAACGATATTCCGATAATTAAAATGAGCTCCAGATCGAAGGGCCCACGAAAGATCACGATAGCACATCCTTATTTTATTGTAATGACCGGAGAAGAGTTGGTTCCTTAAGTTACCAGCATGGACCATGTGTGTGTGTGTGTTTTTTATTTGAAAATGGACAAATCCCATCAGTACTGTACCGTTATGGTTACTTAGAAGCTTTTGTTTTTTTCAATTGAAAACCTTTTTCCAACAAAAAACAAATTTTGCAGCTATAATCGTGTAGTTAGCAAGTAGATTGGCTTGATATTTCAAGTAGTTAGCAAATTTTGCCCTTACCATATTACGGTAAGGACGTCTCTATTCCGACCAATTTGCGATGATCCGACCTGCTCAATATGTTCAGAACGTGATTTTAAAAGTACCCGCTAGAGATCAGCAAAAAAAAAAGGCCGAAAAGGGCTTGATCCGAGCAGTTTTTGTTTGTATTTTATCAAACGTTTTAAATAAAAACTGCTTAAATCAAGCCCTTTCCGGTCTTTTTTTTTTTTGTTGATTTCTCCTTGGTACCCTTAAAATCACGTTTTGAACACATTGAGCGGTTCGGATCATCAAAATTTGATCGGAAAAGGGGAGAAAAGGGAAAGCCCTTACCGTATTACGGAAAAGGGGAGAAAAGGGCGCAAAAACTGTCTTTTTGCCTGCTTGCTAAATCACTAAAAATTTCAACTTATATATTTTGCAGAAAAACAAGGCCTAAGATGACAAGGGTTATCTTCTTCCAGATATTCTTATCTTCAATTTTTGGGTAAGTCCAGGACATTGAATATCATCTACTGAATCTTTGATTGTAATTACTAACAACATATTTGCTTTGATCAATTGATCACGTTTTAATTAAAAATCAAAGGCCAACCCCCTCCGGCCGTTGTCTCACTCGTTTTCAAAACAAATTAGCCAGGTTTCATCATTTTTGTCTTGTTCGTTTGGGGTCTCAAAACCACGGCACATGGTCCTTAATAAATTTTCTGTATCTATCGATCTCTCTTCACTCATTACTCTTACAAACCTCTCTCAAAATCCAAAACAAACAAGGTCTTTATGTTTGCTGAAAATATGTCTGCATCTCAAAACCGTATCAAAACAATTGGTTTCTACTGTTTGAAATGCAAAAAAAGGAAAAGTAATTAATTTTGGTTCAATATATTTGGTATTGTTATGGATTTTTGTTTACTATTCTCATCGTTATAAGGAAATTTATTTGGTAAAACAGATTTCAAAAGCAATTTTCGGGAGGACTTTTTCTACAACTCTTCAAGGGAAAACCTAAAATAACTCTATAAATCTGAGAAAACTAGGCTATTTTCGGCTATTGATCCGAAACGAACACGCTCAGCAAAATCGCGCGGTTTTGACAATGAATTACTAAAACAAAACAGGAATATTACCAAATGTGAGTTTACGAATTTAATTCGCATTGGACGTTGAAATTTGCAGGGCAACCATGAACCAGGTTCTTTACTTTGTCGGGCTGCATAACTCTACCCCAACAATTGCATGTGCTTTGTCGAATTTGCTGCCAGCACTCACTTTCATCCTAGCCGTCCCTTTCAGGTAATTGCTTCGTTTACATACGTTCTTTCACCATATAATTTAAGTGTCACATTTTAATGAAACCGTACGTCGCTATTTAATTTTTGTATGTACGTACGTGTAAATTCACATGAAAAACAAAGTCAAATATACTCGTGCGCATGATTTCACTACATTTATTTTAACTAACCAACACATGTATAAATGTTAAATGTTAAAAGTTTTTACTCTTACCCAAATAGTCTTGAAAATATTCAAGATAAAATCCAAAAAATTGGTTTTCGAGGCTTAATATTATCTTCTGATATTTCCAAAAAATTATTTAGGTAAACATACGTAAAAGGTTTTGGGTTTTCTAATTTTCCTCTCGTCCAAACAAAAAAATTTTCAGTGCTGGGTGGGCACGGGCCACGTGGTGCTGAGCACGCATCTCGACCGTCCAAACGTATTTTGGACGGCTCAGATCTATTTGGGTAATTTTTTAGTGTTAAATTACCAAAATATTCCCTCAATCCCGAATAGATTTGGGCCGTCCAAAACACATTTGGACGTCTAAGATCATGCTCGGCACCACGTGGCCCGTGTCCACCCAGCAGTGAAAAACTTCTCCATCTAGACAAATAAATAAGAGTAAATTACACTAAGCCCCCCTCAACTAACCCACATTTTCACTTAACCCCCTCAGACTACAAAACCCGACATTGCGCACCCTCTAACTATCCAGAGTTGACACTTAACACCCTTTAGTTAGGTCTCCGTAGGAAAAATGTACCGACGGCCGTCTCCGGCCACCGGACGGCCAATCCGAGCCTTCCAAAAATTTTAAAAAAAATCGAGTGGGCTAATGTGGGAATCAACGGTATCCGACGTGCGTAGGTGCTCAATCCAAACACCCCAAGAATTTAAATGGGGTGTTTGAATCGAGCACCTACGCACGTCGGATGCCGTTGATTCCCGCGGTAGCCCACTCGGTTTTTTTTTTAAAAATTTTTTGGACGGCTCGGATCGGCCGTCCGGTGGCCGGAGACCGCCGTCGGTGCATTTTTTCTACGGAGACCTAACAAAAGGGTGTTAAGTGTCAACTCTGGATAGTTAGAGAGTGCACAATGTCGGATTTTGTAGTCTGAGGGGGTTAAGTGAAAATGCGGGTTAGTTGAGAGGGGCTTAGTATAATTTACTCAATAAATAATCGACAAAATCTTTGATGCAAAACTAACAAATACGAAAAAATATGAATAAAGACAAAACATAAAAAAGCCCAAATGTCATCAAAGCCTTCAGGATATATAACAAGGCCTATATGTACGCATAAACAAAGATCAAATGCATAACGTCCGTTTCTATTTTGGTTTGGTAGGCTGGAAAGTGTAGGAATGAGGCGGAAAGAAGGGCAAGCCAAGGTTGTGGGGACAGTGGTATGCGTGGGTGGAGCAATGTTGCTGTCATTTTACCATGGAAGAAGCGTGATAGGAGGATCCAGCATCCATTGGAAGTACGCTGATGATATGGGAAATGGAAATAGTACTACTTCTCAAACCCATGGAAACAACTTCATGTCTGGACCCTTTCTAATCATTGCTAGTACCATGGCCTGGGCAATATGGTTCATTATCCAAGTAAGCACTCATTAATTTAGCCATATGATTACCCAATGAGAAAAACTTTTTCACCAAGCTTTTCTTTTTTTCTAAGCAAAAAGAATTTATTAATTTTTATAAAGGATTATAAAAATTAAAAGGATCAAGTGCACACCAGGCAAAAAGCCACCTAAGACTTGAAAGATGGCAAGACGCCAACTGAACACCATAACAAAGACACGTAAACTCAACCTAAAACATCCAAAAAAAAACACAAACAATCCTCATACCCTATGCAAAACCCCATCATCAATCACCTGACCTGAAAAGCCAAAAAGCCAAGTAGACACATAACAAATCCACGGATCTTTTCTTGAATAGTTGTTTACGGAGGTAAATCCCGAGCGTCTAAAGTATTTTGGAAAGTCCGAATTCTAATGAAACTTTTTTGGGAAAGAAGACAAAAGTGATCCAAAACAAGCTGATTTTTGGATTATTTTCGTGTTTTTGATTATTTACATCTTTATTTGAAAAAAAATAGTTTTGAACACAATTCTCTAGTACTTTTTCAATTTTTCTCGTCGAGATTTATCTATAATATCCAAACAACTAACTTAAAACTAAAAAATGTGAATTTTTTTGAATAGTGATACAGGATAATCCTGGAGAATAATTAAAGCCAAAACAGGCCTAAATCGGGTGGGCTTAACACAATGGACGTAGAAAGGACTTACGTGGCTATACATATGGCCGGGTTGGTAATATCAACTACCAAAAAACAGCATCTTTAAATTGGATTCACTTAAAACAGTGGACCTAGGAAAAAGTTCCAATTACCAGAGAGGCACATTTTATTTGATATCCTGAAGTAATCTAGTAGTACTATAGTAGAAGATAGACAGATTAACGCTTCGATTAAACTTTGTTTAAGAGTTTTGAAGTGTGTTTTTTTTTTTTTTGGTCATCTCAGGCGAGAATGGGTGAGAGTTATTCAGCTCCTTATACAAGTTCGGCATTAATATGTTTGATGTCCAGTGTCGAATGTGGGATTATTGGCTTCATTGCAGAACATAACCTATCGGCATGGTCGCTGAGCCCTACTATCAGGGTTGTTTCAAGTCTTTATGCGGTACAAATTTTTGCTCGTTTTTTTATTTTACTTCAGATATTAATTACTTGACCTTAAAATGTTTTTCTTTTGTATTGGGATATGATACACCAACAATCATTCCAATTTAGGTTTGTGTCGTTTTTGCTATCCTTGAAACAAAACCTGGTTGCTGAAGTAAAATCCATCATTTTTACATTGCCAATGTATATTTATTTTATTTAGGAGAATTTAAAATAAATGAACTTAAGAAAGACAAATTGTTGTTTCAGGGTGCTATTGGTAGTGCACTAGCATTTTGCCTCATGTCATGGTGTATCCAGAGGAAAGGTCCTCTCTACGTCTCTGTGTTCAGTCCACTCCTTCTTGTCATCGTGGCCGTTCTCAGTTGGGCGCTTCTTGAAGAGAAATTATACGTTGGAACGTGCGTATAACTATTTTACTTTTTAAGTTTATTTTGTTTCTGAATTTGATCTACATTTGGAATTATTCTACTACGTGATTAATCTTAAACACTCATATATACTTAGTGGGGATTTTTTGCAATCAGTGTTGGAGGGTCGGCCTTGATTGTTTTAGGACTCTATGCTGTTCTCTGGGGAAAGAACAGAGAGTCGAATGCAATGAGCAACGCCGGAGATGAGGGAGAAGAGAAGCCGGAAGATAAGGGCGACGTGGAAATGCAGTTCCCCAAGCTTTCGAACGGCAATTTTCAGATGAAAATCCAAGGAAACAAATGGGTTGGGAATTGATTTGTGTTTCTTGAGGAAAAATGGATGGCCTTGCAAGCGAAAGAGTTAGATGGCTAGTCATTCTCTTGTTTCACGCATCTAGTCTTCAAGAGTCCAACTGTTGGCTTAAAAAATGCTAACTGATGGGGAAATCTTCTGCAAAAAAATCTTCTGCTAATTTCTTGCTGTTTTAAGCACATTGATGGAGAATTACGGATGGAGCAGAGTAATAAGTACAACTTGTCTTTTATTATATCACATAGAAAATTTGATGTGTTAATATTGGATGATTAATTAGGAGGAAACTCACATGGATATTTGCATTTTATTTCTTAATGAGAATTTACACCCTAAAAAAAAAAAAAAAACCGATTTTATTGTTCTCATTCCTCCCTAGCCTGATACAAGGTTGAGATGCCAAAAAATGGAGAAGACCTTTATCCCAGAATAGGGACACAGATGTTCACACAAAACCCTCTGTTCAAAAAAGATGTCCACATGTTTACACCATTTATTAACACTAATCCAATGATAACACGTGACAAGATTAGTGGTTAATTTGGTTTTATTTTGAGATGTAGCGGTTTAGCCTTCTTTCAAAGGCTACAGATGAGTTTAATTAAATGGACTAGATTAACAAGTCGAGTGTACGCTTAACCGTTTTTTACACATGGAGGTCGACTATGAAATACGTTTCGATTACAAGAAGATGCAGAGCAGTTGAGTTAACTGCCCAATCCGGAATTTGAAGAGGGGAACTGCCCAAATTCAAATCAAAAGAGGGAATTGCTCAAATTCAAATTTAAGATGAGAAGATGGCCTATATAAATAGAAGAATATTGAAGAAGTTAACAAGGACACCCAATCGCTCAACGGCTCATCTTTTTATCTTTTTTAGGAGTAATTATAACTTGTAATCGTTCATTCGACAGCCTTAGTCGATTGTACTTCTACTTTGAAGATTAATAAAGTCCATTTATTATTCTTCTTCCATTTTTCATTCACTTCATTTATTTTGTTTCTAGAGAAATCCTGAAAATGGCAATGAACCAGACTCCACCTTTCCATATCGACATTCCAGCATTCGTTTCAATCATGTCTGTTGATGTCGATCAATCGAGAAATTTGGTAAACACCACAAAACCCATAGGATCCACTTGAACTTAAATTCCAAGCATAATCATACAATATTGTCTATGCTGATAAAAGAGTCGAATAGTGGATTGCATGAACTTGGTTTTAAAATTTAACGAGCATAAAAAATAAATTCAAATTTGTCTTGTTTATAACGCAAATCGATCTCAAACATACTTCGATCGAGCTTGATCAAGAATTGATATTGAGTAGCTTTATTTTTTTGAACATACTAAGCTTATCGAGCTGAGTTGAAGCTTATTCAAAAAAATGTTGAAGTTTATGCAACAAACCGATCTCCAAGCATAAATTAATCCTCTTTCAATAGTGTCCCCAGCAAAGTCGCCAGCTGTAGCGCCCCAAATTTTCCCCCACAAGTGGAAGAGAATTCTTGACTTATGTTGCGACGAAAAATGCCCTGATCGTTTGTGTTTGTTCAAACTCGGACAGGTGGGACTTGCTTTTTAAAGATTTAGAGTCGCCACTTAACATAAAATCAGGTGTGTTAAGTCACCTCTAAATACAAAAAGAACGTATTTAGCAGGGGTTTTGCTCTTTTAAAAATTGTTTGCTTTGCCATGTCAGAAAGTGACTCTTTTTGTTTTTGGCTTGTGAAAATAAAGATTGAGTTGAAGAATTTACTGTTACGTGTAAGGAAGCTATAAAAGTGAGGATTTTTTATAACACCTTACCGCACCCTTTCAGTACTAACTTCTCAATTTTAACCTTTTTAAGAAAATAAATTGTCCTTGGCCTTGTTGGAAAATAAAAGACAAGGAAACGAGCTAACAAATACGGGTAATGCAATGAGATATGTTAGAAATTAAATAAAACGCTTCAATAATTCGATAAAGCTAGAATTTTGATAGCAGGCAAGAGGGAGCCTATCTTAAAGACACTACGTCCCCAATTTGTGTCACTGAATCGAAATATACTAGGCTCAGCTTTATTGAATTACTAAAGATAACAAAATTGGCATTTTGAGGCACCAGATAAAGGGGAGTCGATGATCTCTCAAACCGTACCCAAGTCCAATACCCCGTTTGCTTCAAAATGCTAATTAAGCTATTTAACGTATTGCATCCTAAAAGCAAGACATCGAGAAGGCCGACTTAGCAGCTTACTTACCTAACCTCGATACTTGTGATCTTTTTGTGGATGCTAACGTTGTTATAATAACCCCGGGTGTTTTGATGGCAGGCTAAATAGGCCGAGGCTGACATGACAAAAGGAGGCCGAATTTAATCGGGGGTTGTCTTCGACAGCCCTAACTTGCAAAGCCTACCGCCAAAAGCCTAACGTTGTTACCGAATTTTAAAAAGGTTTTTTGAAAAATGAAAAAAAAAGAAGGAGGAGAAGAAAGAGAATGCTGAATGCTGCTTTTATTGCTTGGCCGGGCAGAACCCCGGCTATAATTGCTACATTTTGCTACTTTCGTGCAGATATTACAACGGCTTAGGAAAGCTGCTAGTGGGGCTGCCTAAACTAAAATATATGGAGCTAGGGGTATATGCTAGGAAGTGAGTGAGGTGTTTAGAGTGCTGGTATGAGAGCAGGGTGTGGACGGAGAGTATTGCTTTTGTTTCTGGAGTTCGATCTGAAAGCGTATCATCTCGAGAGCGTTGTTCCCAAAACGTATCCAAAACAAGGGAGTGCTATGCGACCTAGCACTTTGTGTGGACAACAAGTTCTTGCCTCCTCCCCTGGCCAATCAGGCTTAGCTTCGCCAATTTTCTGACCAATCAGATTTCGCCAATCTTTCAACCAATCATATTCCGCTAACCTTTCAGCCAGTCAGAAGCTTTCTTAGGGGTTAAGACAGAAAGGAGAGCTGCTGCACGTACATCAAGGCAAAGCCCAGACGGTTGCCGGTGGCCAATTGAGGTCTAATTAATGTCAATTTTCTCGTATCGACGTGAGGATCGTAATGGTGATGTTCGTATCACTTGATTGCTGTAAGATAAAAAGGCGAATGGTGGCGCCGCCGCTTTAGCTATGTGATGATGCTAACAAAGTGTTCCGAGTGTTGCGAGACGTGCTTATACCGATGCTGATGCTGTTATGCTTTGATTATGATGTGGTGCTAATGCTCATGCCATCGTCAGTTGCTGTACTCCGGATTGCTATTTAGATGTTGTTACTGCTATGCTCAGGTTGTTGCCAATTGTCGATGCCATCGTTTATTATTAATGCCGTGTCTTTGTTTGAATGCTAGTGCTATACGGATGCCGAAATGTCAATGTCGTACCGCTAAATATTGCCATGCCACTTGAAATATTCTTGAGGCTTGCCGGGGCCTTTTGAATATTGCCGTGCCGTTAAAGTATTTTCAAGGCTTGCTGTGGCGCTCGAATATTGTCATGCCGTTGAATTATTTTCGAGGCTTTCTGGGGCACTTCGAATATTGCCTTGCTAATGATTTCGATCATTTGCCTATGCCGGGGTCCTTCGGATTTGTAATTGCTCGCTGGAATACTTGATAGAGCGTTTTTTGTCATGTGAGGGCTTTTTGCTATTTGTTGTTGACCTGCAGCGAAGCTAAATATATTCTCAAGGGGTGGGGCAAAATGGGGTGTCAACAGAAATAAAAAGAAATTGGGCTCTACGTACTAGCATTTGTTAATTCGTAAATTAAAGATATTATATATTACTATGAAAGAATGAAGTTTAAACTTTAGCCGAAGTATAAACTTTATGATTCCTGAATACAGAAAGTTGGTATTCAAAACTTTACGTCGTCAACCAATAAAATATTGGTGTTCAAAGCTTCCTCAATAATTAATTGATATACATGGAATATTAAACTTATGTGAAAAAGAAAGATAGTCCAAAAATACAAGAAGATAAATATGAATTTGGGGCTAGGCTGCAAGAGGGATTTCTTGTGAATTCCCTAGCCCCATGCAGTGTGGATGGCCTACGCTCGATCCGACCAGGGAGAAGAATAATCAAGGAGTACATTTAAGTTGGCCCGGACGCGTTTAAGCCTTTAGACATGGATATGCACTAGTTAATTGATAGTAGATGATAATTAACATATACTGTATAAAAATACTTTTTAAACAAAACATTGATGATAATAAGTAGATAAATATGAACTTGATAAGGATATATCTATAGTATTGCAGGCGGACTTTTAGTGAGAAGCCCCTTGTGCTAGCCACGGGTCACCAATTCGCTATTTTCTTCTAACTTTGTAGACATTTACTAAGAGTATCCACAGTAGAATAAGTAGAACAAAAAATTGTTAAAGTTAGCAACGTTGGATTAAAAGAGTGCTCACATTGGAATAACCAAACATAGCAACCTCTTAACAAATCATCAAATTTTGGCTCTTCAACAATCAAAGCTAGCAATATTTTGTCAATAACCAAATTTTATCTCTCAATCAAGTACACCAACATTACACAAAAACCTTCTCCCTCTTCCATTCTCTCTCTCTCTCAACAATGTTTTCAAAAAATAATTTTAAAAAATTGTAACTTTCAAATTTTTTTCTGTTTTTTTCAGAAATTTTTTTTTACAAAAAACAATTTTTTTCAAAAATTTTAAAAACTGTAAGTAAATAAAGTGTGTAAATCAAAAAACTATTTTTGAAATTTCAAAACTCTTTTATAGAAAACTATTTTTTTATACAAAATCTGTTTTTAAAAAAATGTATTTATAGTTTTTAAAATTTTAAAACTATTTGTGTAAATGTAATTCTTTCAAATTTGTATTTACAATTTTTAAGTGAACAAAGTGTGGTTTTTGAAAAATTATTTTTGTTTCGAAAAACTATTTTTTTTGAACTATTTCTAACATAAACTGTTGTTTTCCTTCAAAAACCGCTTTTTCAAAAAATATGCGTGAAATGAAAAGAAAAAGTTTGGAGGGCCCATTGGTTTTGATTATGGCCTTCAAAAACCGCTTTTTCAAAAAATATGCGTGAAATTAAAAGAAAAAGTTTGGAGGGCCCATTGGTTTTGATTATGGGCAAAAAATAACCGATGTGGGATTTGATATTGTTAACTTTATAAACCTCAAAATGAATAATCAAAATCTGATGTGACATGTTTTTTGATTATTCACATTTGCTTATTCCACTGCTGATGCTCTAATATTACAATTTTTTAACCTTTTAGATAATCAGGGACATTGTTCAAAAGGAAGGTAGTATCTGTAACAACCCGGATTTTTGACCCTATTTTTTTTTAAATTTATAATAGAGTTAATATTATTAATAGCATTAATAATATCTTAAAAAAAAGTATTATTCCCAATAATAAAAATTATTTCCCTAATGGATATATACAAATATATTATCTTATATTAATTATCTTACTTTATTATTATGATTTTTTTTTTAAAAATTACATGCATGCATGCAATGCAAACTCTTGCCTCTCACTCTCCTACTTAATTTCTACTTCTTTCCCCTGTGTATCTCGTCCCAAATTCGTCCATTACGAAGCCCTTTAGAAAACAACTTCTTTAAATTCAATTTTAATCAAAACTCTTCAAAATTCTCCTATATATACCCTAGTACGTCGACCCTAGGACACACCACGAAATTCCTCACGCCCCACCAGACCAGAAAATAGAGAAAAACAGGAGGAAACGAGACTCCAATCCACGGAGTTTTAGAGAGAGAAAGAAAGAGAGAGAAAAGTGGGTTTGTGATCAAGAACCAACCAAAACCCGAATTGATCATTCTAATCCCTTCATACAACTCCTAGCATCACCAAACGTCGACCAATTTAATCCCAAGGTTCCCCGATCGAAAAATCCAAAGTTGTCTTCTCCAAATTTCAAGTTTCGATTAAAAATCAATTCGATCCGATTCGAGGTAGTATAATCTCTCCCAAACACTTCTCTAAGTATATTTAATGTTTTTATGCTTAACCCTATGCCCTAAATGGACCCATGCATCAAAACCGTGACGAAAAACGAAGAAAATCGAATATGGACGCAACCTTGCGGCCGCAAGGTGCGGGCTGCAAGAACCAGACGCAAGGTTGCTGCTGGACTACTCCACCGCAAGGTCAACCGGTCAGACCTTGCGGTTTGGACTGTTTTGGTTCGAAATTGTTTTGCGACCTTCTAAACTCGATTTTCGACCCCCGAACTATTTTTCCTAGACTTTTCACATCTCAAAGATCATAAATTGTTAAGGTCATATTTTTTTTATTTAATTATCTATTTATTAAATTATTTATTAGTTATCGTTCAAAGTTTACAAACGAAAATTTGTTACGACCTTTCAACCAACGTTTTAACACTCAATTTTCTAGACTCCTTGAATCTCAAATACAGTAACTTGTTAAATTAAATATTTTTTTTATTTAATTCACTATTTATTATTATTTTTAAAGTAATTCCAATCAAAATTACCTTACGACTCTATAAACATTATTATTAATACCCGAGTAATTTTATTTAGACTCCTTACTGTCCAAAATTGAAATTATTTCAGTCCCAACATTTATTTTTATAATCAATTATTTATTGCCTATTTACTTCACTTTCGGTCACTTTAATTAACGTTTTCATGTAAATTAATTCTTCGACCCTCCGAACCCAACTTTTGGCATTCAAACATGTTGCATAGGATCTTTAAGACTCTTATTAAGGTCATGATAATTATTCTAATATTTTTACCTAATTTAATTAGTTTTTAATCAATCTAAATTCTTAAATAAAATTTATACAAGCCTAGATTTATTCTTCTTATAAAAACTTTTATTAGATAAAAGTTTCTTGCATTATTATTAACTTATTGGCCATACAAGATTAAGGGCAACGGCTCATTCATAAAAAGTTACGTGATTTCTACGCTTATTATTTATTTCAATTATCATTGTGATTATTTGTATACTGCTCCGATTTGTGATTGATATGTTAGATTGGAACTTAGAGACATGGGGTGGTATACAAATAGAGTTCACTTAGACGGTGCTAAGCAATGGATAAATTGAAAAGTTTATTTTTAGATCTGCCTACAGGCAGGATATTGAGATGTGATGAGTTGGATGTGATGAGTTGAAACTGGCAAAGTAAGCCCAGTAATGAATTGAAACTGGCGGGAGTCCAGTAATGATATAAAACCTGGCAAAGTAAGCCCAGTGATATTTTGATAAAACCTGGCAAAGTAAGCCCAATGATGTTTTGATAAAACCTGGCGGGTAGTCCAGTGATGTTTTGATAAAACCTGGCGGGTAGTCCAGAGATGTTTTGTAATGATAAAACCTGCCGAATAGGGCCAGAGATATTTTTCGATGATAAAACCTGGCAGAGGTCCAACGATATTTTGTGACAGTAAAACCTGGCAGGTGGTCCAGCGATATTTCATGATGATAAAACCTGACGGTTGGTCAGTGACGTTTTGTGATGATAAAACCTGACGGTTGGTCAGTGATGCTTTGCGATGATAAAACCTGACGGTTGGTCAGTGACGTTTTGCGATGATAAAACCTGATGGTTGGTCAGTAATGTTTTCTGATGATAAAACCTGGCAAAGTAAGCCCAGTGATGTTTTGATAAAACTTGGCAGATGGTCCAGCAATGTTTTGTGATGATAGAACTGGTGGGAGTTCCGTGGTGATTTTGATATGGTGATTAAGACAGGCAAACCCAAGTTATGGTCTGGGCAGGAATAGATTTTCCTCATTGTTAAGCTATCGATCGATAATGAATAGATTTATGAGTGTTGTATTTTTATGCATTGATGATATATCGTTACCTGCTAGCTGTAATGTAAGGAGGGGTGATTGGGTTGGATTATATTACGAGGTGAACTTTTTCACTCAGGCACGGATTGTCTGGCATCCGTGTCAGATTTTGCAGAAAATCAGGGGGAGACTCAGGACCATGAAGGAGGGCGATACTACTTAGAGATGAATCCGGAGATGGAGACTGAGCCAGTATACGCTTGGGATCCGTATCGATCCTAGAAGACGGCTCTGTTATTTTGTCTAGATTATTACCACGAAGACTATTTTCAGTATTTCCACAATAGTTTGTAATAGATGAATCTTTAGGATGAATTATCCGTTTGGGATTTTGAATTTAATTTAATAAATTTCCAAAAATTAATATTTAATGCTTCCGATTTTATTTCCGAAAATCGGGGCGTTGCAGTATCTATCTATCCTATACATAACAAGATTCAATACTAACAAAGAGGATTGAAAAAAAAAATCTCAAACGGAAATCTAAGCAGACTTTGAAGCTTTTCGAAATCTAATCCTGTAACGCCCCGATTTTCGGACACGTTAATTAAATCATTTTTAATTAATTTAATAATTCATAAAACTGATTTAAGAAATGAAATTTTATTTAAACAGAGTTTGGCAGCGGAAATCTCAAATACTAAATTCAAAACTACCTTATGTCTTACAACCCAACGAAATAAAACAGAGTTTGACAAAAGTGATAACACTTTTTGAAATTTAAATGACAGTACATCAACTTAACAGAGCTTCTAAGGGTAAGGCAACCAAGACTCGACAAACTCCCCTTCCTTAGCTGGGAGGTCCTCACCCTGGTATTGATCATCATGTAAAGAATTCTGTTCTTCGATCTCCTGATTACCTGGCATGAAACGCCAGCCCAACAGCACTATAATGAGTTTTGAAATTCAGTAGATAAATCTTACCCATTAACCCTTACTTTACAAGCAATCTACATAATAAGGGAGAACAGTTTTTGAATCTTATCTTTCTATAAATCATAACCATTGATTTGCTTCATAAATCTTACGGCTCTTCCTTTCTCGCTCAAACAATATTAATTGCATAATTGTCACTAATTAGATCAAACTTCGCGCCGTGCCTTCAGGTACGGGCAAACCTTAGTCACATTTATAATAAAAGAAGGTAAGAATCGAAGAGCACAAAACTTATTTCATTATATAACCATCAACTTAAGTAAATTCCAGAATCTCAACTTCTATCATCATTCCAATACCGCAGTATTCACCACGTTCCAAACTCAGAATTTCACTAGACATACTTTACAAGTCCTGCTAGGCTACTCTCAACATCTCAAGGTCCTAGTAGGCTACTCTCACAATTCTAGGTCCATCAGGCTGCCCTCAAGGTTCTGCTAGGCTACCCTCAATACCTAAGGTCTCGCCAGGCAACCCTTAAGGTCCTGCTTGATCACCTCCACAATTCTAGGTCCATCAGGCTGCCCTCAAGGTCCTGCTAGGCTACCCTCAATACCTGAGGTCCTGTCAGGCTACCCCTGAGGTCCTACTTGGCCACCCTAGCTACACCAGCTCTTTCAGACTACCCTCAAGGTCCTACCAAGCTACCCCCGATAACACGAGGTCCTGTCAGGCCACCCCCGAGGTCCTGCTAAGCCCACAACCTTTCATCTGTTTCCTCTTTCCGTTAACCAGAACAACATCTACAAAATTTCTCTAAGTCCACAATCCATCCAAAGTCCCTAATATCCTTTCTATGTTCCTGGTTCAATCGGCAAAACAATCATTTCAAATGACGAGCAAACAGATCATAATATAACCACAGACACAAGATAACTGAATCCACCGTACACCCACCTCCAGTGAGCTTAAGTCCAAACTAACCTTTTCACATTTCCAATATGTTTTCATAGCATAATACTTGCATACGAATCAATGAAGCATTAATCAACAGTTCAAAGGGCACAAGAAGTACACAAAGTATTTGGATTTGTCCATGTGACTTTTGGGTTCCATTATGTTTTAGCACATAGGTTCTTTTTAATAACTTCTAATGTTTTAGGATCAAAAAGTCATTTCGTAAACCGAAGGGTTACTTTAATAGTAACTGCTAAGTTTACGTTTCTTTTTTGAAACTTCACTAAACTTGGTTTTTTTCTTCTATACACTGTAAGAGAAGTTTATTAGATTTTTTTGTTCTTCTACTTACTAAATACATCGTTTACTCATTACGTTAATTCAGATAAAATTTCTATTCTTTCTCTTAGTTAGGAACTTTAGATTTTTTTTTCTTTTAAAAAAAATACTATTTTTAACTAGTGTTTATTTTAAATCGTCTTACTAGTTTTTCTTTTAATTGTTTTGACACATAGGAAACGTTAGGGTTCAAACAAAACACAGGGTTTCTTTTTAAGTGATAAACTTCATTACTAAAATGATTTCCCATGTAGTTTTCTTTAATGAAATGTAAGCTTCATTATTTTTATTAACTCCATAGTTATCATTAGTGGTTTCTTTTTTTTTCTTTTTTTATTACCTTGTTTCAGTGAAAGCTACTAGACTTTTTCAGATTTGGGTGTTTTACATTATCTTTTAAATCTCTTATATTTCTAATACCACCAAGTATATAAATCTGGTGCTTAGTACAAAACAATTATCCTCTTACGTGTATATTAGATTATAATGCTTTACCAATTAAAGCTTATTAACATCACGTCATGGATTAAAAAAACCTTAGTGCTAGATTAATAAGGATTAACAAATAACAGGTTAACAAATGTAATTGAATAAAAGATATAATAAACTATGAGTATTCAAGACATGAAATCAAGCACTGTGTTAGAAATTAACTAGATTCAGTCCAAAAGAGTTCTTGCGGCCATAAGGCTCAGAGTCACTAGCGCGAGGTGCTCGGCTCGTTCGAACCATTTTTTGTTAGTTTCGGCTTTTCTCTTTGCACGGGCTTGATTCAAGCCATGATAATACTTAATAATACATTCAATATACTTAGAGTTAAAGGGTAATAAGATATCTACCTTGGTCCTCCGAGTTCTAGCTACGATGGATGAAACCGGTGGTTTCAAAAGCGGAACTTGTTGGCGGCAAATGAAGGAATTCCAGTGGTGGTATTCTTCCTCCTCTTCTTCTTTCTTTTGGTTTCTTCTTCTTTCTTTCTTTTTTTTTTTCTCGGCAGAAAAGAAATGAAAGAGAAAGGAATTTTACTCTCTCTCTGTGGAAAGAAAAAGGGGAATATGAAAATTTAGGGGGGAGAAATACAGGAAAGGGAGGAGTAATTATTTTCCTCTCTCCACTATCTCAGCCGAAAAATATGAGAGAGTGGAGAGGCAGTTAGTTTTGTAGAGGAGTGGTGGGGAATGAAGTGTGGGAACGTGGGAAGTATGGGTTTTATTTGGATAAATTTTAGTTAGAGTTTTAGGGTGTAGTTAGGAAGGATAAGGGATGAGTATGGATCCATGTATATTTGAAGCATAATATATATCCTATACGAGTTTGTAAGCAATATCAATTATGCACATGATAATGTATTTTAGTTATTCAATCTAATTAATTATTGAATCAGTATTTCACATGTCAAATTTGTATTAAAAAAAATATAGGGCAAAAATCCGGGTCGTTACAAATCCCAGGTTCAATTTTATTTTATTTTTATAGGCAACATAAGTTTTATTAACAACACTTGACAAATGATATATCAATCAAGTGGGGGATAGGGGAGGAGAATCCAACCAAGGATTGAATAGAAAATAAAATAAAATAAAATAAAAAAAGATGGGTCAAAGCCCATCAACACCCATAGGGCCAGGACCAAAAAATAAAATCCTAAAAGCCCATGGCTTGGTCCATGCAAATCAAGAACCAAAACAAACCCTAAGCCCAAACAGATCCAACCAGTACCGATAACAATCACAACACCGTTGCCGCCGCAACACAACCTCCTCCACCATCCATGCTGTAACCACCCACCAATACACCAACACAAACCGCAACCCACCCACCCCACCAGCCCAAACCGCCACGACCACAACCACCTCAGCACCACTACCGCAACCTACAACAGCCTTCTTCAACCAAACTGCCACCATAGATGGCCAGCACGTAATCCCACACCGATGCGAACCCCATGAGTAACTGGATCCCAAGATAACCGTCGAGGAGCCGACGATTCGGTCCTCACAAAACGGTTTGGAAACCCAGATACTAAGCACTTCCATACGCCAACATCAAACCACCGCCGATGAAGCAGAACAATAAAAGCAACCGCACCCAGCTTCCACGGCTAACCTCCAGCCGAATAGACCCACTTAGCCATTAGGCTCAAAACCCCTTCCGTCCAGCAACGAAACAAGGTGAGATCTATTCTATCTCATCAAACTCTGGCTGTCGTCGGATCCAAGCCGTTAGGACCCAACCACCCCCAAATGTGGTGATCGACAGAAAACCGGAGTGTCGACTAGAGACACAAAATAGGGAAGATAAACGGCGGCAAGGAAAACATGGTGAGAGAAGTAGTAAACGCCTAGGTTTTGGGGGAAAAAATTTGCTCCTTATCCTTTTAATCTTTGTACGCTCTCTTCAAAGATTAATGAAAAACTTCTCCTTGCTGTTAAAAAAAAAATTTATGCTCATGTCTGACCTTCCTACTAATTATATCCTTTTGCTTAATATCCAAAAAAATAATAATCTAACCTTTTTTAGTATTGACCTTCCGATTTTTTACAATTGCTTGAACCTTTTAACGTTTCTACTATTAGACTCAAACAAACCTCAAAATAAGTAAAGATATTTTGTTGAACCGTTTTCCCACCATCTCTCCTAAAATAAATTGGGGTTGAGTAGAGGTGTCAAACGGGTCATGTAATGCCGGCCCGGCGCGTTTAGTTCTGTGCCAATCGTGCTTCGTGCTAACTAGTTTACTTAATCGTGTCATGCCATGCCTATGTTGGCACATCTCCAATCGAGTTTTGTCGAAAAGAAAAAAAAAAGCTCCGAAAAATGTAAAATATTTAGCAACACAAAAGTGTAAAATGTTTTTTTTTTTTAGGTAATTGAACCATTAATGACCCAAAAAAAATATTTTACACTTTTTGTGTTGATAAATAAAAATTTTAATATTTTAATATTTTATAAAATAAAAAATGTTATGTTACGTTGTAGAATAAAAAATTACAGTAATTAATTTTTGGTATTAAACTTAGTATTTGATGTGTCATGCCCTTTCGTGCCCATCTAAAACCTTGTCGTGTTGTTTAAGACCTTGTCATGCCATGCATGGCCTACTTCTGTGTGGTGTCATGCCACATTAATTTAAACATGTCGTGTCGTGCTGTGTCAGACCAGCCTGCTTGACACCTCTACTATTGAGTAGCATTGTGTAAACTAAATCCATGGGCACTCTGGGTCCAACATTTTTTATGTTAAATTTACTTTTGGAGTTCCAAATTCAATCTATTAAAGAGCAGTAGTAGAATTTATTATCAAATTATGCACATACATTGCATGTGCCAGATTTTAAGTACTATTGCTATTACGGTAGCATTACCCTAGCTAACAGAAAGGTAGCACTAGCACACTTACGACGAAGAGAATGATCTCCACAACTTTTGCTTTCACCCATCTCTCTCTCTAAATTGTAAAAGCACTAGTACTAGTATTGAATCATCGATCAAGAAAATGGAAGGTGATTTGTTGCCATTCTTAACAATGGTGATTGTAGAAGTTGGGTGTGCCGGAATGAATATTATATCGAAGCTTGCAATGGATTCTGGGACGAACCCGTTTGTCCACGTCGCATACCGCCAACTCCTTGCGACGGCAATCATCGCCCCACTCGCCTTCTTCTTGGAGAGGTACTTATATCTATATAATAAAAGAACTCAGTTTTTGAATCTTATGTCCTACATAAATCCAACGGTCCAGCTTTATCCCATCTACATAAATCTTTACATTTTATTATATATTCCTTTTAAGTTTTACACGTTTTTCTGATATGGGAGACGACTAAACATATCAAAGAAATTCTGTTACCTAAGAAATGCACTAATTATGAGAAATAAAAGTCTAACCCTGTTTCATGTCCAGCCACACTACAAAGTGTATAAATCAACTTCGTAGGCTGGGGTGGTCAATAGTTTCGTAATTCATTTTAATTGTGTTCAAAACGCGTTGCGTCGTGCCTTCAGGTACGGACAAACCCTAGTATATACATATAATCGTCTACTACATGGGGAAAAAATATACTACGATATTTTAATATCTATCATATCAGCCACAATACATAGAAACTGTTGGAACCGGGATTCGTTTATCACTGGAAATTCACTACACACAAAAAAGAAACAATATTAGAAAACTTACTGGACCAATTTCAGGCGTTCGGAAATTGGCAATCGAGGCTAGTATTTTTATGGGGAATACTATATCCTTAAAGCAAATTCGCTCCCCACACCGGTGCTCTTGGGTCTCTTGAACGTTTGCCTCCCAGGATTACCCGATTTCCGAAGAACGGAAGTAGCACTACAATCTGATCAACGGGCGAACCAGGAAACTGTGCAGAACTCTCTCAGAATATGTATGTTATGAGTGCAGGAATTTTCGATACTAAAATGGGAGGAGATGGGTCCTATTTATAGAGAAGTAGGCACCCCAACGAAGAGGAACGGCGACTGTTCGAAATGGTGTTAGGAAAAGACGCAACTGTTTGAAATGGTCTCAGCCGAAGAGACACAACTGTCCGAAATAGCCTACGCCAAACAACACTTCAGTTTGGCCGAACCAACACAACATGTTCATTTTTCAAGGCACACGTAGCCAGCCAAGGTAAATGAAGCATTGCATTGATTGGTTTAGTTTGCCACATGTTGATTTATAAATCAACTCTAAAATCAATTCAAAAGCTTTAAAAATGAAGTAACTAATTAAATTAATCACTACAAGTTTCCACCAACTTTAAGCCTAAGAATTTTATGAAACCCACTGCCACGCTTGGCTCGGTTCAGCGGCAAACTAAATAATTCCAAGTACTCCAAATATATTTATTTATCCACCATAGGACAAATTAATTACAACCAACTTGAATGTTTTATTTTGGAGTCAATTTCCAATTCACTTATTTCCAACAGAAACATCTTTAATCATATAACTGCGATCATTTTTTTATTATTTTAAGAAAATATGTATGTGTGCATCTGATTGTTGTTACTATATATATAGGGAAAGTTTCAAATGGGGACCTCTGAAAATACAGACTTCTCTTTTTCGATCGAATTATAATGATTCGAGCCCTTCAATATGTTCAGAACGTGATTTTAAGGGTACCTATAGTAAATCGGCCAAAAAAATGACCCGAAAGGGCTTGATTTGAGCAGTTTTTTTTAACATTTCAATAAAAACTGTTCGGATGAAGCCCTTTCTGGTCATTTTTTTTTCTGATTTCTCGCTAGTATCTTTAAAATCACGTTCGAATCACATTAAGCGGCTTGAATTATCGAAATTCGATCGGAAATGGGAAGGTCCGCATTTTAACTAAAATGGGGAGGTCCTTATGAGAGAAGAACTGATACAGGGAAAGTTTTAAATAAAGACCTCTTAAAATGTGTCCGCCTCTATTTGTTCTCCTCTGCAATGTTTTAAAAATCGGACTAGTAAGCGAACCGGAAAAGAGACCGAGCGGATGGGTCACCAATTCAACCGCGGTTGAACCAGAATTGACCCAGTGGTGTCATAATTATGTAAAAATATATATTAATAATATGTAACTAATTAAAATAAGTGTAGAAAAGAATATTTGTATAAAAAAGTTTGAACATTTACATTTAACTCTTATTATGTCAAGTGAAAGGAGGAAGAATTGAACTAAAAATGGGTCCTGCAACTTTCTTTCAATCCCACATCGGTGGGAAACAAGACTCCAACCTCCACATAGGCTTATAAATGTTTTGACAATGCTTAAAGTTTGAGGGTGGACGCCACTCGCAGGGTTTTGAGCCATCCAAGGCATTTATTCCCTTTCCAATAGCCCATTTCCACGCATGCGCTTAAAGCAATGCGGTGGAAGTTCTCCTTTCATCTCAATTTAATTGTTTTTTTTCCATTCTAATCGGATAAAAAATTAGTTATATCTTTAAATCAGTAATTAATTTCATATCGAATATGAATATTTTTTTTTCCATGCATGCGCTTAAAGCAGTGCGGTGGAAGTACTCCCTCAGTCTCAATTTTATTGTTCCTCGTTTCATTCTAATCGGTTAAAAAATTAGCTATATCTTTAAATCCGTAATGAATTTCATATCGAATATGAATCTTATTTGATAGATCTCGATTAATTTTATAATACAATATTTTTGAAATCACATAAAACATTATAAATTACAAGATATAGTCAATTAAAAAATGGCACGAACTCTCAAAAAGAACTATTAAATTGGGACAGAAGGAGCAATAAATTCTTATTCCAGTTCAAAATTTTCACTCCAATTCAATCAACCCAGTCCCAGTTCTTACGATTGACTGGTTCAACCGTTCTTTTCAAAACAGTTTTCGTCATAGAGGCTGGTTCTGATTTGATAGCAGTTTCCAGACTTGTCCGTACCAAAACAATGGCCAGTTGACGGGTCAACCGGTCAAACTGGCCGATTCGGTCTGGTTTTTAAAACATTGCTCCTCTGGCTCTATCCTTAATTAGTTGGAACACTGGCATAATGGTACCATATATATGTCCATCTCAAAATCAATTGGCAATGAATGGACATGTCCCAAATATTATTAAGTGATCATCCATTCCACTCCCAAGCAATGTGAGACTCTATTTACTTAACATACCTCACTTGACGTGCAACCGCGTTTGAGGTCTGTCATATGTGGCCACTTTTTGGGTCTTATCATCGTGCAGTCTTTTTGCTAGTCTGTTATCGTGGAGTATGGATTGTGAATTTTTTTAAAAATGTGCGGTGAAATGGGCCTTGCTCTGATACCATGTGAAAATTTTATGTCCATCTCATAACCAATTGGTAATGAGTGGAGAGGTCTCCTATGTTGATCATCCATTCCACTCCAAAGCAATGTAGAATTACATTTCTTTAACATCTCCCCTCATGTGCAACCGTGTTTGAGATCTGTCATATGTGACCACTTTTTGGGTTCTATCATCCTGCAGCTTTTTTGTTGGTCTGTCATTTGATGTGTGGATTGTGATAATTTTTTAAAAATGTGGGGTGGAATAATGAGCCCCGCTCTGATACCATGTGAAAACTTTGTGTCCATCTCATAACTAATTGATAATGAGTGAAGAGGTCTCATATGTTATTAAATGCTCACACATTCCACTCTCAAACAATCACACAATGAAACAGGCGAAAAACCCGTCGGCAAAGAAGCACAAAGGTTTTCATAATAGAGGAGATTGGACCCCCTAAAAATTGTGTGAAGTTAATGATGTGAGGAGGAGAGTCTCACAGTGTGGGTGGAGGGCAGAAACTGGAAGAAGAGAATGTGGGGCACTCTCAAGTAGTGGGTTGTGGTTGGCACGAATGGAATTTGTTCGAAATTTTAAACTGTTCAAAAGTTTATACTCCCTCCGTCTCTTTTTAAGTGTCATACTTCGTAACTCCAACTTATTAAAAACACATCATCATTATACCTTTCACATCAACTTTTTCCTCCACTTTCTCTACTTACTCATCATCATTACACTTTTACTCACTTACTTTTCAAAATAGAATCTACTTTTAGGGACAAAATAGACAATGCACCAACTTTTACCCACTAACTTTACAAAATGGACACTTATTAAGGGACAGCCCAAAATGAAATACTGGGCTCTAAATAAGGGACGGAGGGAGTAGTTATTTGTGGATGAGAGAACCACTAGTTATGTGCAACCTAATAATTCTATGTATTAATAATTGGAAAACACAGAAAATTAGGATTGAGAGTTTGAAGAGTTGAGAGGCACAAACACATTTATATTGAGTATAAATAAATAAATTGATGTATGTAGAGGAAAGGGGGGCAGGGGAGGTTGGAGCTAACATATGTGCATGTCTATTCTTAGTGCTTAACTTATGTTTAGTCTTTTCTTGGTAAGAGGTTCAACTCGGGCATTTTGATGGTTTCTCATTTTTGATGGGTCAAGGCAGATAAACCTGATCTCTAATCAGGGTGGGTAAGGGAGAATCCATGCATTACCCGATCGGAGTTCAGGGCGAGATTGGGGCCATGCATGTGGTACATTTTGTTATGGGTCAGGGTATAACAAAATCCATACCGCCTTGTTGCCATCCCTAGACAACATCATTATGGATCCCACATAAGTTACACAACACTCGGGATTAGTATAGGAGTATTATATTAGTTGGTATTTGAAAGTGACGCAAAAGTATTACAATCGTTACATTTTTTTCTTTCAAATAAAAATCTTCAATGCAGTATTTACCTGATACTTATTGCTTCATCTCAACCTAACCTCTTAGAAAGGTTCACACCCCAAGCGTAGGGTTAGGTCGTTGAAAGCATAATAACCGGTAAGACCGGAATCATTCCCACAGAGAAATCTTCTTTAGCGAATTCAGATTAGATGTTGTGTAGAGAGTTGCGGCGTTCAAGCGGCCAACTTTGATATTCGAATTGAATGATGATATTTAAACTTGGAATTTAAACTAGTTGATAAATGGTCGAGTCATAGGGATTGATTTACCCAAGAGTTAGCCGTCAAATGATTCCTTCATCTAACTCATGAGTGAACCGAAACCGTCCGGATTTCACTTGAAGAATTAAAAGCTGAAGACTACTTATAATTTAATTCAAAGCTCTGATTCAAATTGAACTCATTTAACGCAAGTGAGAGACGAAAAAGAATCGTTTTCATGCGTAGGATTATCAAGCTCGTAGCACAAGGTGATAAACTTCATTGATCAAAGAAGCCACCAACCCCATGATCAAAAATAGACATCATGAGTTTAATTCATTCAAAACCTTGAACTTAAGCCAAAGATAAAAGAAACCATTTGAACCACTAAATCATAGAGTAAACATCATCCCATGACCAAACCTATATACTACTTAACCATAGCAAAAAGACTAGAAGAAGAGTTATGCATAGAAAACATGATTCATCGATAAAAACGAAAATAAACTAGATTTATAAGAAGATCTAACAAGTAGCTACAACATTAATACATGAGAAAACATCAAAACACTTAAACTTACTTGAGTTGTTGAGGAATTAAAGACAAAAGCTTGAAGCAAAGCTATGGAGTTCCTAGGAAAGAAAGAAAGAAACTTAGGCCTAAAACTAACTAATGGCTCTATCTCTTCCATAAATGGCATACAAGCCTATTTATAGAGCTTATAAAATCAGTCTTACAATGGAAAAAAAGGCCCCCAAAATATCCCCAAGACATACTAGAAGTAGAAACTTTCCATAAATGGAAGGTTGAAACATTCAGCAAAAAGTGCTAGTCGAAGGGCATTGGTACCAGTACCACAAAAATAAGATATTGGTACCAACTCAACTGTCTTCTATTTCAGCAACATGGTACCAGTACCTCAAAATTGAGGTATTGGTACCTCTGTGTGAAAACTGCAGAACAGGGTCAGCTTGGAACTTCAAACCTTGTGGTGTCCCGACGGCCTTTCAATGCTTGATTTCTTGATCAATGGGACTTGACGGAGGTGTGTCATAAGGCCTTGGTCCCGCGGATGTCCTCGGAACCATCCTTGATGCGTTTGCCTTGCTTCATGAGCTTTGGCTCACTCCATGTCATCTTGACCACCGAATGTCCTCCAAGGCTCCTTTTGATGCCGTTAGGATCTGGTGACAATGAAATGTGTACCACCGGGCACTTGAACTCTTGGTTACATCCCAGAACGTCCCTTGGTGTTCAAAATTGTCTTATTAACACGTTTTACCTGAAATACACACAAAAATACCTTACATGCATTATGGGATAAAAAACGACTGCTTAAATGCATAAAAGTTACAAATTAGAGGATTTAAGCCCCAAGATTATACAATCTTGGGTGCCAATCACTTATCCTTTGTATGCACATATATGGAGTACATGCTAAGTTAATAGTAAATAATTTCAACTTAATGCAGACAAACGAGGCCTATGATGACTCGGGCCATTTTCTTCCAGATATTCTTATGTTCAATTTTTGCGTAAGTCCTGACATTCATATTTGTATTCATTCTGTAATTACACCATTTTCAATTCAATAATTCATTTTTAAAAAATAAAGTTCAATAGGCCCTCTGGTCACTGTCCCACTCTTCATTAAAACAAGTTCTCTTTTGTTCTTTTTTTAAAAATGTATGCGACTAATTACGTTTTATGTTTTGATACTGTGGTTTGTATAAATAGGAAAAAGAAATCTAATTTGGTTCGGTTCGGTTTAGTTGTAGATTTTTGTATAATAACTGAAACTTATTTTAAGAAGAACCTTGTTATTGAATTTTTTGAAAGAAAACCTAAAATGGGTATTTTGGATTTGTGTGAGCTATTTTCGCTCCAAAATGGATATTGTACGAAAACAATGGTGTTTTGAAAAACTCCTTTTGACGATGATAACAAAACAGGATTACCAATTGTGACCTTATGTATTTTGGGCTGAACGAAATTTGCAAGGCAACTCTATACCAGGTTCTATATTTTGTTGAGCTAGATCACTCTACCCCAACCATTGCATGTGCTTTGTCAAATTTGGAGCCTGTTCTCACTTTCCTTCTAGCCATCCCTTTCGGGTAATTTTGCTTCGCCATGCATCTCATAATTCGGTCTCTCTTATCGTACGTCCCAATATGTAGAACATTCAATTAAAAAACTGCAATAGTTGTATATGATTTCTCTAAATCAACTTAACAGAAAATTTACATGAATAGCATAATCCGAAATATATGGTAACCAAAATATCATAGGTAACTTTCTTCATCCTAAAAGTACAATATTTAAATATCTTTGAAATCACGTGTGTCCAATATTTGGTGGGTCCAAAACTGGTACAAACCGATATATATATTCATTTTGTACGCAACAACCGATTTAATATGCTCACTTTTTTTCATTTGATACGTAGTGAAAACTTGTGTGAGGAGAGGATGTACCTAATTACACAAGGGGAGAACCATGTAAAAATTTCTCGGTCATTTCTTTGTGTTCTTGCTTGATTTATTCTTCGTGTGAAATTGCATGTTGGATCAAATCCGCAACATGTATGCTATTTCTATCACTGTAATTGGCAGGCTGGAAAGTGTGGGAATCAGGAAGAAAGTAGGGCAAGCCAAGGTTTTAGGGACAGTGGTGTGTGTGGGTGAAGCAATGTTGTTGTCATTTTACCATGGAAGTGTAGTCATGAGAAGATCAAGCATTCATTGGAAGTATGCTAATAATATGGGAAAGGGGAATTCCACCAATGACAAGAAGTTCATGTTGGGGCCTTTTCTCCTCATAGCAAGCAACTTTTCTTGGGGAGCATGGCTCATTATCCAAGTAATTGAGCAATAATTATTGCTCACCTAACGAACATCATGATTGTGAAATTTGGCCTAGTTTAGACTAGGAAAAAGCATTGGACCCAGATACCCTGACACATATGCGTCGGCAACCATTGATGAGTGTGTGAACCAAGTGCATTGCGTGTGGTGGCCACATACATGGTGTCTGGTGCCGAAGTGCACATATCTCTGTCGGGTATATGTCCGAACATTTGTGACGATAAATTTGATGTTTAGACTTTTGTTGATCACCCTATTGTTGTAGGAACTCTTCTACTTGTTGTACATCAAATCCTTTACCTACACATATGAAGATTATAGTCAATATCCTGAAGTCCTTTAGTAGTATAGGGCTAACATATACAGAGTAGATTTTGATTAATTAGCTTAGTGTAAGTTTTGTATTTTTTCTTCTTAATGATCTCAGGCGAAAATAGGTCTGAACTATTCAGCTCCTTATACAACCTCAGCATTGATATGTTTGATGGCCAGCATCGAGTCTGGGATTATTGGCATCAGTGTGGTACATGATCTATCTGCATGGTCGTTGAGCCCCATCATCAGGGTCGTTTCAACTCTATATGCGGTACAAAATATTGTTCCTTATATATATATCCAACCTTGAATTTGTATTTTCATTAGAAAGCTAGTAGAACTTGACTAGGGTGAGCTGTAAGCCTGTAACTAGCAAAGATGCTTTGGGCTCTTGAACTTAGTATGAAGCTCTTGGTTTTGCTGATTAAGTAGCACTTGCACTGCCCCGGCCATTCATCTTTTTTCTAGGATGAATTCACCTCTGAATATAGGGGATGAAGTCTGGCATAGAAGTGGAGAGGCAGAAGAGAAGGAAAGAGTGATCCATACTCTAGTAGTTGAGACCATGACTTTTGAATAGCGCAATAGCACCACATTTGATTTCGCTAATGAATGAGTTGCATGCTAAGAAAAGACTTTTTTCCTCTGGCTTATTGCACTATATGCAGTGGTTCATCTTCTGCTTATTCCCATGGATTGCCCATAAATCTGAGTAACCAAGTCAGGTTCCTTGAAGCGTGATTGAAGTTGATTTTGGCTTAAATTTCCTAACACAGTAATGTTTCAACCGAGGGAAAGGCAAATTTAGTACTTTTGTTGTTGTGCTAACACAGAATAAACAAAATAATTTCAGGCAACAGTGTGTACTGCACTAGCATTTTGCCTCATCGCATGGTGTGTCAAGAGAAAAGGTCCTCTGTATATGTCAGTGTTCAGTCCACTCTTGCTCATTGTTGTGGCGATTCTCAGTGGGATGCTTCTACAAGAGAAATTATATGTTGGAACGTGCGTATACAAAAATTTATTTCAGTTTTTCCCCCTGGAATCTTATCAATAGGTTTCTACATGTTGCTTTGTTGTTAACTATAGTGTTTTTTTAGGTCAACGTTGTAGGGTCAGTCTTGATTGTCATGGGACTATATACTGTTATCTGGGGAAAGAAAAGAGAGACGAAAGTGATGAGCAATGGCGGGGATGAGAGAGAAGAGAATCCAGAAGTGAAGGGCGACCAGGAAATGCAGTGTTCCGAGCTTCCAAAAGGAAGTCTTCAGACAAAATGCCGCAAAGAAGTGGTATTGCAAATTAGTGTTGCTTGAAAAAATTGGATGCCTTGCGAGGGGAAAGAAATAATACTCCCTCTATCCCTTATTTATAGTCTAGTATTCCATTTTGGACTGTCCCTTAATAAGTGTTCATTTTGTAAAGTTAGTTGGTAAAAGTTGGTGCATTGTCTATTTTGTCCCTAAAAGTAGATTTCATTTTGAAAAGTCAGTGAGTGAAAGTGTAATAATAATGGTTAAGTAGGGAAAGTAGAGGAAAAAGTTGATTTGAAAGGTTCAATGATGATGTGCTTTTAATAAGTTAAAGTTACGAAATAAAACACTTAAAAATGGACGAAAGGAGTAGTAGCTAGCTAGTCCCTCTCTTTATACGGAAAAAATTCTAAGAACTATTTTTTCTTAAATAGTCCTATCTGTTTTCTTACAAATTGCGAATTCCAGGGGAGAAGTTTAATCCCAAAGAGACTGCTTATTTCTTCTTGTTTTCTGCAACATTGATGGACACAGAGGAATAAATAGTTTCTATTATAGAGAAGAATCGACATGTTATCGTCTTTCATTTTTTTTCGTTAATCCTGAGACAAAGATTAGTTATTCAAAAATTGAGGTCTGACTCCAGAACACAATCCCCAACAGCACCCCACGAACATATGTGAATATCAAAGATTCTGATGTTCAGTAGATTAAAAAAGTTGAAAGTTTAAATGTAAATCCAGAAGCAACTCAAACTAACAGAATTTTGAACACTTACTGATGTCACAAAAAATGCTGTAGTAAAGATTGGCCAACTTTTGACAAAGTAACTAAAAATCAAGAAAATGAGCTATGGAATATCAAATCTCATTCGATCTTTTGATTGTGAACTTTTCGCAATCAAACAAAATCAGCAATCACTTTCATCACAACATAAACAATACAATTTAGCATTCATGCCAGAAGGTACAAACAGTACAAACTCGAACGAATTACACATCCGCTAACTATTTGCACCTCTCCACAAACTATAATTAAAGAATGCAGCCGTCATGCTATTTTGGACCGAAAAACTCACACAAGACATTACCAACTTTGCTATGACAAAAGCATTCTAAGCTTGGGAGGATTATTTTGGGTTGAAATAAATTCAATCATTGTCTCAGAACTCTGTTCGAGCTCAACACAAAATTCTCTTCACCAGCAATGGTGGAGTGCAGCCTCCCTGCAGCCCAACCATTGTTCGTTGCGCGTACAGCAGCAATGGCCGGACCCCCAGCCATGCGACTTCCATCAACTTGCTTCTCAAATTCTGGAAGACCATTTGCCTTTCTATCTTTCCTTCTCTTCCTCTCCTCATCTCTCTCTTTTCTCAGCCATTGCTCCACGGTTCTCTATAAACCAAAGCCCCAGAAGACAACAATATCAACATCCTCAAAAGTATAAAAACAACTTCAACAAACGCACAATATGCCCACAACATACATTAAAGACAGAATTGTGATGCAAAAGGGGGAGAGGATTTGTATTTGAAACCGTAGAGCGCAGAGTATTCGTAGCTCAAAACTCGAACTATGTTTGGCTGCTATTTTTAGAAGTTTTGCAGAACATTACTGTAGTGGCCCGGAATAACTGGCTCGGACGACTGAGCCTTGCGGCTCAGTCAGGTTCGTTCGAACCCGTTTGGTATCAGATTGCCTAGCTGTATGTCGGGCGCAATCGGCTCGGATCCAACTGGCTCTACCTGCAAGCATCTTGCTCACATGCACCCAACCACCTGGCTACATGTGTCATTGTGACGTAGGCCGAGGAGGTTACAGCATGTGGCGAACGTTACCATTACGGCCAACTAAGACCATGTGCACCATAACTGCCTTATCCGGTGCATCATATGTGATGTTACCCGAGGCGGATACCAAGTGTGCCATGTACGCGCTTACCTCACCAGCAAGTCAAAGTGAGTTCTATATAAAGGGAGGATTGAAACCCTAATGTGGTATGCCGTTCCCACCAAATAGTAATTCTCACTTCTCCTTCCTAGACTAACTTGACCTTTGGAGGGTCACTGGGCTGGACCCAGCCCAATTGACTTGGTGCAAGTCGTGAGGAGGAGGAACAATGGAGCGAGCAGAAGTGAACTAGAGAGCCAAAGCCAGCCCACTGATCATAACCAAAACCCCCACAATTACTGCTGAATCTTGTTTGGTTAACAGTCACCAAGATTTGTTTCTCGAAATATTTTGAGAGAATCCATTTTATGAGAAAACATTAAACAAACATATTTCAAATCCTCGAGAACCGATTTCACTTAAAAATGAACAAGATTTGAAAATGATGAGTAATTTGTTTTCAAAAGAAATTCCGAAAAAGACCAGTAAATTTTTGATACTAAAAGTAACAGCCAGCCAAACATTGCACAAATTTCCAATCCTTATATAGGGTAGATACATAGAGTCAAACCACATTAAATAAGCACCCTATCTAACAGCATTCATGAAAAGTTGAATGGCTGCTGCAAGATTAGAATTCTGTTGTTCTAAGAGTGAAAAAAAACTGACCATTAGTGACATGTTGCTGATCTCCTTAACTTTATCCATCGGCATTGCTAGTTGCAGATTCCCATGAGCCACATAAACCTAAATACAGACAAACAATTCTGATTTCAAACTAGCAAATAAAAACTCATTGGGTGTTTAGATATCATGAACAACGTATGTATAGAACAAGAAGAAAGAACATACGATATGTGATGGCCAACTCTCAAGACCATCAAATATATGGGTGGCATATATAATTGTTGCACCTCTCTCTTTACATTCCTTTCTAAGAAACTTCAGCAGGTCAGCCCTCGCAAGCACGTCTAGATCAACTGTTATCTCATCAAGAAGAAGTACCTGTATAAACAAGGAGAGTAGCTTTAGGTTCTATTTGTTTTGATGTAAAATGTTTTTATAGAAAACAAATTTCAAACTTCTATTTTCTAGTGTTTGGTTGGCACTTGAAAAATATTTTCAGCAATCAACAAACTAGTGTACAGAGAGGGGGGGGGGGGGGGGGGGGGGGGGCGGCTTAAACAGTAGAAAGATTTGAGAATATTGGAATTGAACGTGGATCAAGACTGACAATCGAGGAAACTGAGCAATGAGAATTGTAGTAGAAGGCAAAGGGTTCATTTCGGAAAATAACTTATGGAAGATTTAAGGGTACGTCATTTTCATCTAAGTAATGAAAAATGTTTTACATGTAAAATATTTTCCTAATTTTTACACAACCAAACATTGAAAAATAGGTAAAATATTTTACTGGAAAACATTTTACGCCTAAACAAACGGAGCCTTAATGAGCAAAGATTTCCAAAATAAAATCACCAGAGAAAGAGAAGTGGTCAAAAAGCAAAAAGCTTAAATGTCAAGCAACATTAAGATACCATATCAAAAAAAAGAAGCAACGTTAAGATACCTTGAATGGCTTTAACAGACCCATACAGATCTGCACACATCTTCTTTGACCATCAGATACTTTATGCATTCTCCATGATAGATCGATATCTAACACCTAAGAGACCAAGTAAGCAGACAAGAACTTGATAGCAGACGTCTTTCACAAGCTTACAGGTTGGCCTATAAGAATGCCCTAGATTTGAAAAGTAAACGATAAGGAAACCACAAACGCTTGTGCTAGCAAACTACAACAGGGATTAAATAAACAAATATTAGCTCATAAACTTAAAAAGACTATTTTCTGAAGAAATAATGGCTTAGCTTGATCAGTTCAGCACTTCTATGAGGATCAATCCCTGAGACTCCAAAAATCATCTTATCAGCAGAAACATCCATTTGTATTGGAACCTCAAACCCAGTAAAAGCAACATCTCGCCCCCACTGCAAAAGAAAAGCTTTTATTCGTATGCAACTTCAAATTTTGAAACATGGATGTTTTCTACGATTTCATACATTTGCTCCTTCAACATGCTTTACGCCATGTTTGTTACTTGCAGACACGGAATGAAAGAAACTAAGGCTATGTTCGTTTAGAAGTTTTGGAAGTTTTTATTTTGTTTTTCCAATCATTACTCTACTTCTTTTTCCAATCATTACCCTATTTCTTCAATTATTACTTTCTCATCTCTCTCTATCTCTCTCCAATCATTACCTCTATTTTCAATCATTACCCTATTTCTCTCTCCATCCATTACCAAAACTAAACTAAACTAAACTCTCAACCAAACAAAGCCTAAGTTTCTTTGGTGTTAGGAGTTTGAGAAGAAAATAAACATGGATTTTCCAAAGGCCATTACTTTAAAATGCACCTACTTTCCAAAGGATGAAGGCAGGCATACCTATTTCGCACGTACAGAGGAGGTTGTTAGACTAATGAGAGTTAAAACTCCATTGGATCTGCAAGTACTAAATAGTCAAGGTTTACGACATGAAAATACTTAACAGACGCAAAAGGAGAACCTTTAACTCTAATGTCATAACAATTTGGATCCACCAAACAAGACATAGGCATGTGGTTATCCTTGAAAACCCTGTAGTTCCTTATGTGCTATATGTTGTGGACCATAGCACCCCCCAGCAATTTATCCAACAATGTGGTGAAAAGACTTTCCCATTAAATTCCCCTCCAATCTAGGAGATTTCCTTATCTCACAAAGGCTAAGATCTAGAGATGCAACTGTAGACACCCCATTCTGGACTGTCCAGACTAATAGTCCTTTTACTTTCTTTATTGACCCCGATGATGATGAACGGTCGAGAACATTTCAAAATCGATAGAAGGTCATGAGCTTTGAGCGTTGGAACCTTCCCTTTTCAAACCCATTTCGAAACTCTTCAAGTCCAGAGCCAAACAAACCTCAGCAAAACCAAACCTTGCTTACGCCAGCTACTTCTTGGCGTGCGCCAGGTACTTGACACGTGTCGATCATCGACCGTTGACCTAGTTTGACCTGGCGCACGGCATGTTGTATGTGGCGTACGGAGGGTCAAGGCCGGTCAAATCACCGCTTTTCTGTCACGTGCTCGAGACTTTGTAACCACCCCAGTACAGTACAGAGCCTCCTGATCATTGCTTTCTGCAGGGTCGTCCCCCTCTCTCTCCTACACAACCCATCAACCTAGTCCCATGCATTTAATGCATGGGAGACTCTTCTCCTAACCCAACCTTGGCCTAACCCCAGTTGAGCAGCCCTGATCCCAGCCTCTCTCCTCCATAAATACCCCCCTTGCATTCATTTGCAAGGGGTTAGCAATATTAACTCTCCAAGCCTCCTTCCCTCTCCTTTACCCTTGCTTCCCCATTGCAAGAGTAAGAGATAGAGAGGTACCTCACACCCCTCTCCACTGTCCAGTCACTACATAGTCTCCATCCTCCATCTCAAAGCTCACTCCCATTCTTCCATCTCTTGCATCAAAGGTATACCACCTTTGCACTGCTCTCTGTTTTCAACCCCTGAGGGGAACCAGAAGGGTTCTGGCTAGTAACTGATACTAGTCCAGACCCCTCTCTGGTAAAATAAATCAGTCGTAAAGGACAGACCATGGCGCACGCCAGCCATATCAAGCCGTACGCCACCTTTGGCAGTATGTGCACTGCTGGCGTGGGGATCATGATGTGTCCATTTACTGCTTACTTCCTTTCTGTCATCACCTTTTAGCATGCTAATAACCAGTTTACTGCTTTCTGTGTATTAGAGGTGTTTAAGTGTATCTTTCAATACCTGTACCTTTCTTGTTTTTTTAAGGCCTCTGGGGTATTTCTGGTCATGTTCCAGAGCCCAGATCATGTAAAGCCAAACACTGGACAAAAGAGAAACCTGGCGTACGGCCTCTGAAAAGTGGCGTACGGCACGTTTATCAAAGGCCAGTGCCTGGCCCTTACATCCCTTTACAAACCTGGCCTCTTGTTCCTCCCCACTCTGTTTATGGGGCCTGTCTTGCTGTTTTCCTGGCTACTGGCCATTCTTTACGTCTTTACATGCGTGTAATCTATGTTATAAACTGCGTGGTTTGTCCTGGGTGTGCACTGGTCCCTTCCAGAGCCCAGGGAATTGGGAATAGGAGCTGTAAGAAATCGATGTGTTAGTGTACGCCAGCCTTGAGGTGGCGTGCGCAGGGTGTACTGGCGTGCCGTGGCTAGGCCATGGCGTGCCAGTATGTCGCCTGCTCACGCACCCGACGGGCAGCGTACATCATCCCGTTGAGCTTCTGGCAGCGCTTGTTCTCGATCTATGTTCTTACATTTAAATCAATTCAAGCAAGCGAATCATCATCCATAAACATTTTGTCATATAAATTGCAACGTGTCACAGTTTTAATCCCTATTAACTGTTCCCCCGCCCTAATTGGCTAAAATTGGTTGAATGAGAGAAAAATGCAAATGTTTTGATAAAATGCCTGAGTAGAGACCGATCTCCGGATTGGGCGAGAGGGGTGCCATAAAACCCTTCCCCTCTCGTAACCTGGCTCCCGAACCTCAGATATCGAAGGTGACGACGGACCAGTCTACGCCTTTTTCAAATCGAATCAAACACTTTTTCAAAGTCAAAGTAAAACGTAGCAAACGTTCTCGAGTTCGGTTCCTTGGGTATTCTTCCGCTAAAACCCGAGTGGCGACTCTGAATCGAAGCGTTTCGCCGCGCTATTTTCCAAATGGGCCGCCCCCCGAACAATATCCATCCCAAACCAAAATCGGGCGATTTTTCGGGGCGTGTGTCCACAGTGGCGACTCTGCTGGGGATCATTGCATTGATCAATATCTAGGCATTAATACATAAATGAACAATCTTCGAAAGCCTGGCAAAACAGTACGCTCCGCGCTGCTGCAGAACGGAATGGTAACGTAACAGGATCTCAGCATCCGACCAATCTGAACTGGGGCTTTGTTATTGTTCACTTGTGTAGTTTTGTCTAAATATTGATCAATAAAAGTGAGCCAAGCTTCAAAAGGCACTTTCAAAATTTCGCATTTCTCTCTCGTTTAGTCGAACTTTGGCATTCTTCATTTGCATCGATGTTGGATAAGCCCCGTTGAGGTGTTTTGGGTAACCGGCACAGTTTACTGGAGCCCGGGGTCCTCGAATGCCCAACAACCTTGGACGATGATGAGTCGTAATACCGTTCGACCATTGCTTTGCTGCACGCATTGCAGTGGGAGGTATACCGCGGCTCTAGTCAGAGGAACCCCCTTCAGCCAAAACCAGCCTCGTCATGCGTACAAAGCACTAGAACCTTTCAACCTAAGACAGGAACCTACAGGGTAGGATTACTTGCATCTAACCCCCATAAACTGTCTATGTGTTACTGCTTTCCTTATCGCATGCCTGTACATACATACATCCCGTTCCGCGTAGGAGCATGCTAGGGCGGCTTTTAGGTCTGTCTCGAGTTCATCTCGTGGTTGTTAGGACCCTGCCATGGACCGATGAAGAGTCGCGCATCTCCATGTCGCGTGTTATCAATTTCCAAAATCCTTGAGTCAAGCGAGACTTTGGGAAATCAGGACTATTTAAGTCTATTGTCTAAACCTAGTCGAAGTTTCAAACAGAAAATCAGGAACAACGGAAAGCATATCGTGATACCCACACCATCCAGGTTAAAAGTGCTAATCACTTACACCATCAAGGCTCCGGCACAGTGCTGCTTACGCCACTTCAGGTTATGGTATCACGCCATCTGCGTCGAGTTGTTCCGACCTCCAAAGTTGAAACTTTGATAAAGGAGCGGTCAAAAGGCTTAGGAAGTTTTGACATCCTTTAGTATCCATTGATCCAAATGAGGATACGCCGTCGAAAAAGAAATCCGAGGATTCTATGGCAGCGTCCTAACAGCATGAGTTGGACTCCCTCTAGTGTTAGAGTCTAGGAGGACACCGACGACGTTGGCATGCTCATTTTCTTTCAATTCCTTTCAAAATAAACTGCTGCAGGCTGTCATTGAGCCCATCTATTTTGCTGTTTAGCTGAGCCATGGGGAGCATCGAAATCAAGAGCCAAACCTGCTTGGGAACGTCCGTTGGGTCTGTTTGAGGGTCTGTTTGGGGATTTGCTTTTCTGCTCGTCACAACGGAAGCTCAGCTCTGCGTTCTGTCTAAGGAGGATTCGCCGCCAACCACTCCGCACGAATCTCCTCCGTCCTCTCCATCTCCACCCGTATCTCCGAAACCGATCAAGACAGAAACCCTAGACATGGCAGATATTCCTCCACCGAATCTCGCCACTCTCTTAGCCGATCTTCAGCACAACCTCGCCATCATGCAACAAAGAGCTGACCAGGCCGATACCGCCATGGCTAATCTGCAGGCTCTTATCAATGAAAGAGTCCCAGTCGCAAGGATAGAAGGCGACCGGGAAGGGCGCGAGAACCCAGCTGGGGAGGACATCCCAGCCGAACAGCCTGCTGAAAATCCCGAAATGGCTGCCCTGATCGCCAAAATGGCTAAGCTGGAAGAGTCAGTTGCCAAGTCCGAAAGAATCAGCGCCGGAGGGTTGGACATGGACCGTCTCTGCCCCTTTCCAAATGCACGGCTCCCGGAGAGGTTCAAAATGCCCGACTTTACAAAGTTCGACGGGACAGGCGATCCGAAGACACACCTGCTGGCTTATCACGGTGCAATGAAACTGCATGGGGTCGAAGAGGAGGCAATGGCCCAATTGTTCCCTCAAACTCTGGCTGGCCCAGCTTTCCAATGGTTCTTGTCTCTCGACGTTTCCAAGCGCAAAACGTGGGAAGATATTGGTGCGGCCTTCTTCGCCCAGTATAGCTACAACTCCCAACTCAAAATGACCACCCGAGAGTTGGAATCCACCAAGATGAATCCGAAAGAGTCCTTTGCGGATTTTATCAAACGTTGGAGGACCAAGGCTGCAGTTATGACCGATCGGCCGAGTGAGAAGGATCAGATCCGTATCATCTCCCGTAATCTGCTGCCTGACTTTGCTAAGAATCTGGTCCTCGTCCAAGGGGCCGATTGGGATACTTTCTTCGAATCCGGCCTTGCCATCGAAGAAGCTCTCCAAACTGGGGTTCTGCCGCGCAGCGACCCTCCTTCCTCCTCCTCGGGATCCAAAGCCAAAAATCGCGCCTACTCAGGGAGCAGCGCTGCTCTATTCGGCAATAACAGTTATGCCAATGCCGCGACTGCCGGAAACAGTAATACTCAAGACTCCAACCACATTGCCGATGTCAACCAGGTCCAAGCCCCTCCAAAGCACCGAAACCGTAACCAGCCCCGGAACTTCACCAAATTTGAAGCTCCGCTCTCTCAAGTGCTAGAAAGGTTGGCCAAATCCGGTCACCTCAAACCGATGGATCCAACTCCACTGCCCCAAAATCTATCCCCCAGCCATAATCCGAATGTTTTCTGCGCCTATCACCAGATGCCTGGCCATCACACCGATTCCTGCTATCGCCTCCGCCATGCGATTCAGGATTTGGTGGACAACGGCACTCTCCCAACCCCTCCTAAGCCTAACGTCATCACCAACTCCATGCCGCAGCACAACGGCCACCCTCAAATCAACCAGATCAGCCTTACCTCCACTATAATCCAGCCTAGCTCCACTATATTCAACCCCACTGACCATATAGCCCCAGAGCATCACCCGAAACCCGTTGTGACCGTCCCGGCAGAATTCAGTGTCAACATGCTGGCAGTTGGCTGGGATATGGAGGACAAAGCAAGGGACTGGGCAGAACTTGCCAACGACTGGAACGAGCAGTACTTCTTGGGATTCCCCCAGGCACCAGTTGTCGATCAAGCTCAGTTGGACCAATGGGAGGAGGATTGGAACGCGGCAAGGACGGATCCGCTCGACGGCCTGTCACTATTTATGCTTTTCTACCAGCCTGAGCCTGCTGCAGCCGAAACTGAGGAGGAATACGTGTGGGACCCGGAGCCCGTTGCTGCTCAATTGGCCTGGAATCAGAACTTCCACATGGAAAAGGGAGACGACGATCAGAATTTAGGCGAACAGTTCTTGGATTGCTACAGCCAAGAAGAAATCATCCCTGATGTGCGCCGACAACTGGGGGAAGCATGGCCATTATTCGACTCCATCTCCAACGCCGTGCATGCAGGCGACCCGACCGTCGACATTGTGCCTGCCGGAATGCCGCGTCCGTTAGTGCATCCTAGGGATGATTGCTCCATTATGGTATTGAATGCACCGCCCGATAACTTGTGGGATGTTGATGAGATTGTCGACCTTAGCCCACTGCCTGCTGATTTCTGGGACGTCAATGAAGTGGTCGACGTTCAGGTCGGGAATGAAATCTGGACCGTCGATACTGCTTTGGTGGATGGAGGCCTTTGGGATGTACCATTCGTCACTAATCCGGGGATACCATTTGAGGAAGCTGCCGCACAGGATCCGGCCCCGTGGGAAGGACAAGTCATGAATGATCTGGAATGGGTCATGGCTTCGGAGCAGGTTGCATCGATCGACAAGGGGAAACGCAAGCTAGAGGAAGTGCCTGCTGACTTCTGGGATTTTGTGGACACCTCGCCTTGGTGGGAGGTCGCTAACGTCACTCGGAGCGGCCGAGTCTTCCAACCACCCAATCTTTCGGCTGGAAGCTCGTCCAATCCCGTTAGCGATCAAAGACCCACAGCACCCTCTGTGCCAAAGAACACTCCGGCCATTCCTAGCGGGGTACCCGAGGAGGACGCTATCTTGAAACAGCTGGAAAGGATTCCCGCCGCCGTCTCTGTCTGGGGTCTGATATCGTCATCAAAGGAGCATCGAGAAAGGCTGTCTGCAGCGCTGGCTCGTCTTACTGTACCAACGGATATCACCGCTGAGGCCCTGGTTGCCCTGGTCTTGCCTCTGCTTTCCAAGCATGCCGTCACTTTCACCGAAAAAGATCTGCCTGTCGATGGGACTGCTCACAACCGCCCATTGCACATTACTCTCAAGTGCAGGGGACATTGGGTTCCAACCGTGTTAATCGATAACGGATCTGCAATCAACGTCTGCCCAATGAGGGTTGCTTACCGTCTGGGGCTCACGAAGGCTGACCTCACGCCTTCCAATCTGGCAGTCAAGGCCTATGACAACACGCGACGCGTAGTCGAGGGGACTCTCATGCTGAAAGCTGGATGCCGAGGGTTTCGAAATGGACGTAGAATTCCATGTGATTGACATCCCTGCCACCTTCAACCTGCTATTGGGGAGGCCGTGGCTGCACAGAGCGGACATCATGGCTGTACCGTCGACTCTCCATCAGAAGGTCATGCTGGGGCTTCCTACTGGGACTCTAACCATCTGCGGAGACTCTGGGATCCGCCCGCTCAAGGACGATGGGACTCCTGTTTTGGGGATCATGCACGGAGAAGAGGACTCAGACTTTGGAGGATTTGCTTTCGACACCTCTGGCTCAGTCCTGTCCATTGTCATGGACGACGACTTCATAATCAGCTCTACTGCCCTCGAAATCATGAGGAAGATGTCGTTCATGCCTGGCTTAGGGCTCGGGATCAACCAGCAGGGGATCGCTGAGTTCCCTGTCTTTCCCTTTACTGAAGGCCGCTTTGGCCTGGGATACACTCCCCCTACCAAAAAGGCCAAATTAGGGAAAGACACGGGAAAACCTCGGACCCTTTATGGTAACCCCGACAGCTATTTCGTCCGCGAAGGAGGAGGCGTTGCTTATCTGGGGCAGCCAGAACCGTTTTGGGATCAAGTGACTAGGACTTGGCTTCCGGGTTTCGAGATCTTCGCTGCCGACACCTGGTCTGATGACGAAGAGGAACTTGCAAAGGAAGAGCTGGCTGCAAAGGAGTTCAAGAAGCAGTTGGTCGCAATCAAGGAAAGGGCAGACTGGCTGGTTGCTTTTGATCAAGGGGGTCTAGAGGAGCTGTTCTCCCAAGTGGGTTTGGTTGGCAACAAAGATGAGGCTGAAGTGCTGATGCTTGGGCCCGACTCTCCAGATCTTCTCAGCGATCCAACCTCCCTCATCGTCGAAGCAAAGGGTAGTCTCAATAACTGCATTTTCACTCCCCGTCTAACTTGCATTGATGATGTATCTGAATCTGACACAGAGTCTGTCGAGTCTAAGTCTAGCTCAGAGTCGGAGTTTGTGCCTCTCGGCCCTCCACGTCATAGCTTTTACTTTGAGTTCGAGTCGACTGTACTTGGCAACCCCTCTGGGTTTTGTGAAATGAACGATCCTGCTTCCGATTACTTTGCTGACTTTTACATAAACTGTGTCGACCCTGACGATGAAGGAATCGATTTTGACGGGAACATCCCGGCCGAGTTGCGTTCCCTCATCGAAAGGGAAGACGAAAGGCATGCTCAGCCTCTAAAAGAAGAAGTAATTTCAATAAATTTGAAAGATGAGGATGACCCCCGCATGATACAAATCGGTTCAAACTTATCCCCGGAAAATCACGCTGGTACCATCGAGGCGCTCAAAGAATACTTCGAAGTTTTCGCCTGGTCTCACGCCGACATGCCTGGCATCGATCCCGAAATAGTACAGCACCGCATTCCGTTAATGCCAGGGGCAGTTCCTGTCAAGCAGAAGCTCCGCAGAATGAGGCCGGATTGGGTTCAGAAGATCAAAGAAGAGGTCACCAAGCAGATTGACGCAGGATTCCTGAGGGTTGTTGAGTACCCCCAATGGGTTGCCAACATCGTACCTGTACCCAAGAAGGATGGAAGGATCCGGGTTTGTGTCGATTTTAGGGATTTGAACAAGGCAAGCCCCAAAGATAGTTTTCCCTTGCCTCACATCGATGTGCTCGTGGATAACACGGCGGGGCATGCCTTGCTCTCCTTTGTCGACGGGTTCGCAGGATACAATCAGATCTTCATGGCTCCAGAGGATCAGGAGAAGACAACGTTCGTCACAGAATGGGGAACCTACTGTTACGTGAAAATGCCTTTCGGACTCAAGAATGCCGGGTGCACCTTCCAAAGGGCCCAAACAACCCTGTTCCATGACTTCATCCACAAGACAGTCGAGGTGTACGTCGACGACATGATCGTAAAGGCAAAAGAGGAAAAGGACTACCTCCCTTCGCTCAGGCAGTTTCTCGAAAGGCTCCGGAAGTACAATGTACGTCTCAACCCACAGAAGTGCACATTCGGGGTTACAGCAGGCAAAATGTTGGGATTTCTAATCACCAAGAGAGGAATCGAAGTCGACCCATCTAAGATCAAAGCAATTCTCGAAATGGAGCCCCCGCAATCTGAAAAGGGAGTACGGAGTTTTCTGGGAAAGGTTCAGTTTATCAGCCGGTTCATCGCTAAACTGACTCCGACTTGCGAACCGTTGTTCCGTCTACTCAAGAAGAATGTCCCGTTCGAGTGGACAGACAGGTGCCAGGCTGCTTTTGAGTCAATTCAGAGATATCTGCAGAACCCTCCGGTCTTAATGCCGCCTACGCCTGGACAACCGTTGATTTTGTACTTGTCTGTAACTCCGACAGCAATGGGGTGTCTGCTAGCACAGGAAGGGGAAAACAGAGTCGAAAAGGCCATCTACTATCTGAGCAAGAAAATGGTGGGCAGTGAGGAACGATATACCCCTTTGGAGAAGACATGCTGGGCGCTAGTTTGGGCTACCAAAAAGCTTAGACACTACATGCTAGCCTATTCGGTGAAGCTGATTTCTCGAATGGACCCCATCAAATACCTGTTCGAGAAGCCAGCGCTCACCCATAAGCTAGCACGTTGGTTGCTTCTGCTGGCTGAGTTCGATCTCCAGCATGTCACGAGGAAGTCAGTGAAAGGCCGCGCCGTGGCAGAATTCTTGGCAGATCACCCAGTTGACGGGCCAGAGGATGTGAATTTCAACTTCCCAGACGAGGATGTGCTGACCGTAACTGAAGAAGTATGGACGCTGTATTTCGACGGGGCTGCTAATCAGAAAGGGTTCGGAATCGGGGTGCTGCTGATCACGCCCGCCGGTGCTCATATTCCGCTCGCATTCAAACTGAATTTCGATGTTACTAACAATCAAGCTGAGTATGAGGCCTGCATCGTCGGAATGGAGGCAGCAATTGCATTGGGAGTTGAGAAGCTCGAGGTTATCGGAGATTCGAACTTGGTGGTGTCCCAAGCCAACGGAGAGTGGAAGGTTCGCGAGGAAAAGCTGAAGCCTTATCACCAAGACTTGGAGGAACTGATTCCTCGCTTCAATAAGGTGACTTTCACACATGTCCCTCGCTTGAGGAATCAGTTCGCCGATGCCTTGGCGACTTTGGCTTCAATGATCGAACTTCCGACAGGGGTCAAAATGCGGCCAATTGTGATCGAACAAAGGGACTTGCCCGCTTATGAATACATCAACGCCGTCGATGATGCCGATGATGGCCTACCCTGGTACCATGACATCTGGAATTTTGTGGAGCGCGGGGAGTTTCCCGCTGGGGCTACAAGGAAAGATCGGATCGCCTTGCAACGTTTGGCTGCTCAGTACATTATCTGTGGGGGAAAATTGTATCGAAGGTCTCACTGTGGGATGCACAAGCTGTGTGTGAATGGTGTCGAAGCAACACGGATAATGGAGGAGATTCACGAAGGAGTCTGCGGTCCTCACATGAGCGGCGTCATGCTCGCAAGAAAAATCCTCAGGCAGGGTTATTATTGGTCTACCATGGAATCTCAATGCATTGACTATGTGCGACGCTGCTATAAGTGTCAAATCCATGCTAACCTGCAGCATGTCCCACCAACTGAACTTTTTGGTATGACCTCGCCTTGGCCTTTCTCAGTATGGGGAGTCGATGTTATCGGAATGATCAACCCCTCTGCTTCAAACGGCCACAAGTTTATATTAGTAGCCATCGACTACTTCACCAAATGGGTCGAGGCTGAATCTTACAAGACCCTGACAACCGTTCAAGTTGCACATTTCATTCGGAAGAACATCATCTACCGGTACGGCGTACCTCAGGCCTTTGTATCAGACAATGGAAGCCACTTCAAGGGTAGGGTTTTGGAGCTATTCGAGGAATTCGGGATCAAGATCCATCATTCAACGGCCTACCGGCCGCAGACGAACGGGGCCGTCGAGGCTGCAAATAAGAACATCGAGATGATCATCAAGAAGACTGCCGAGTCTGCAAGGGATTGGCACGAGCTGCTACCGTTGGCCCTCTGGGGGTACCGCACTTCGATTCGTACTTCCACGGGCGCAACTCCGTTCTCTTTAGTCTACGGAATGGAAGCTGTACTCCCCATCGAGCTTGAGATTCCATCTCTGAGAGTCATGGCTGAAAGTGGGCTCGAGGAAGCTGAATGGTTGAGTGGAAGGTTTGTCGAGCTCATGTTGTTCGATGAGAGGAGGCTCCGAGCTCTGTATCATGTTCAAGGGTATCAGCGTCGAATCGCCCGGGCATTCAATAAGAAAGTGAAGTCGAGAGGTCTGGTCGAAGGGGATATGGTTACGAAGGAGATCCGGGCTCCAGTGTTCGATCCTCGTGGGAAATTCCGGCCAAAGCGTTCTGGGCCGTACATCATCAAGACCATCCTATCTGGGGGTGCTGCCAAGCTCATCGACCTCGACGGCAATGAATTCAGTACCCTGGTCAACCTGGATCAGCTCAAGCGCTACTATCCCTGAGAGATGCTCGTTGGATCGAAAACCACAAGGGTGGGCGATTCCAAGCAAAAGTTAGAGCAGCCTGCTAGACCGAAAACCTAAGGAGGCGGTCTAGGCAAAAATAAATAGGCAAAATCAAAAAGCTCGCTAGACCGAAAACCTGTTAAGGCGGTTCTAGGCAAAAGTTAGAGCGTAAAAGGAGAGGTAAAATACACGAGCGAACCTTTGCCTGAACTACGTTCTGACCTGATTCCCTGCAAAGGGATACGTAGGCAGTCTCACAATGAGACCCGGTCATATCCTATCGAGCTGATCCACGGTCTGTCATTCTGGGTTTGTACCGAGGCGGAAATAGTTCAAAGACTCAAAAGGCGGGCTGGAATTCAAAAGGGGGAAACCCTTCATCTTTCATCTTTATTTCGCAAAATTACTATTTCTAATACACAAGCTGAGCATAAAAGCCTTAAAAGAAATGAAGCATGAAAAACAGAACAAAATGCTTGAGAAGCCTAACGGCTCACAGCTTATTCTAAGTACAGCAAAGTAGTCTGGAGTCAGCCCATGTTTGTTCTTGCATGCACATCTGCTCTCAGCCACTGTCTGTAGCGATTCTTTAGCCGAGGGTTGAAATCTGGCATCTCCGCCTGGAGAATCCTCAGGCCCCAGCGCCTCTGATAACCGCCCAGCGTCTGAGCATTGAAGTTGGGAAGACGGAAGCCCCCGGTACTGATTCGGGTATTCTCCTGTGAAGCGCCCAGTTGGCGAAGGATCCGTCCAGGGATGTAGAACGTGAAGCTGGTCAGCCCCGCAATGACCACCCTGTCAAAGCCGTCAGAATGGAGGGTCATATCTGCAAGGTCTAGCCACGGACACCTCCAAGCAATTTCATCGGGTTGCATTTCCAGCATGAACTCGTACCAGCCCTCCACGTCCAAGTCGGGGTACCGCATTTCCCTCTGATGAACCCGTTTCGGAAACAGGTTCCAGCCCGCTGCCGGTGGATGCAAAAGGCTCAGTTTGTCTGACAACCACAGCTGCATGAGTGATAAAACAAGTAAGGAGCCAGATAAAGCCTGAGCGAAAAGACAAGTAAGGAACTAGGAAGCAGCCTAAGCCGAGAGTCGAGGTAAAACGAGAATGTGCGAAAAACCAGAAAAAGGTGAGCTGAGTGAGTTTACCTGAAGCAAAAGTGGACTCCCGCTGAAAACAGCCGATTGACCCGTACTCACTAGATCCAGACCCAGGAGTGTCTCAGCCAGGACCATGGGAATCACATTCTTCCGGTCCCCCATTTGAGCGGCCACGCTCACCAAGGAAGAGCTGACCCGCCCGTCAGCCGGAACGAACAGATAAGCCGCAAGCAGGCAGATAACCAGGGCAAAGCGCCGACGTGCTTGAGCTTCGTCGCTATTTGGGCTGTTCAAGTCAATATCCGGGCTGTACATTTCAACCAGCCGGATAATGTTCACCTGGCCACCTTCCAGAATTGTGTTCGCCAAACCTCGGGAAATGCCAAGCGAGCTGGCCAACAGCTTTGGCATGCTCACTTGATAGGGAGGAACAACGAGCGTCGGGGACGCATAAGTCCGGAGATACGCCTGAAATTCCTCCACGGTCGGGCATATCTCGTCATCACCAAAACGGAAGACATGGACGTCTGGGTCCCAGAACCTCAGGGCGGCCCACAGCAGCGCCGGGCGGATCGGCACATGTCGAAGAAAGCGAATAGAAGAAAGCCCGTGGTATTGGAAGTTGAGCCAATCAATGCCCAAAAAGGACACTAGCCAAGGCTTGAGCAGTGTTGGGAGGGGATTATCCATGGATACAAGCAAATGCTAGAAGAGAAAAGGGGAGTATTTAGTGCTGAGCATGCCTTGAAGGGGGCATCCCAGCTTTATAGGCTATCAAAGTTGCCGTTGTAATTCACCTGAGCTTGAAGCCAATCAACTAGCCTCCAAAGTGACCTCCTATCAAGTACTCTGCCTCCCCTGAGCCCTCAGAAACCGTGTGAAAGCCGTGTGAGCATAAAAACAAACTCCCCCTGCAAAAGGACAATTGGTCAGTCAAGTGGATCTGACTCTCAGGAACTCGGCGTACGCCAACCCAAAGCTGGCGTACACACGGTTCTTTCTACCATGGCGTACGGGGCCATAACCTTGGCGTACGCCAGGTTGGTTAGACCAGAACACAGGTTCAGCAGCTACTGCCGTCACATGGTCGTTTTTAGTACGAAGGCTTGCTTTGGCTATTTCTTGACTCCTACGAGTTTCAAACATCATTTGGGACTGCAGCAAAGCATCGGATCCTAAAAGCCGCGCCCGTCGAAGATTTTGGACCCCCGGAGGCCCGTGTCGAGCCAAAATCAAGGATACGGAGGGTCAAATCTCGTTTTGTGAGGGTTTGCCGAGTTTTGTTATACCGTACACGTCACATAGGACTTATGCGACTGTATGGGGGTGTCGGTTTCAGTCCAGGACCATATCGAGTCGTCTTTGGCGTCTTATGTCCATTTTTGCGACATTTTTAGCCTTTTTATGGTATTTTCCTTATAACGGAGCGTTTCCTCCGGTTTCAATGGTTTGTACAGGTCCTTGTACATCTCTATAGTCTATTCAAAGTGTCAGTTCCTTTTGTTTTGGAGAAATGTAGAATTTGGTATATTAATGCCAATTTTCCCGTATCCTCCGCGTGTCTGGGGTATATCTCGTATCCTGGGGTTTTTTTCCGTACCTTTTTCTTCGAGCTAGACCCGTTTTTGCACATATGCAAGTGTCTGTGTCGATTCAGAACTATCATCAGTGCATGTTAGGTGTTAGGGGATGGTTTGTTCGTCCCTTGAAGCACAAAATCAAATAACTAAAGGAAACGACGAACAGAAAATGCAGATATTATTTCTACCATATATACTACGTCAAAAGTCCTAAAAAGTAAAAGGTGGGAATGTATTAAGCGGCACAACGGCCCGAGCAAACTCAAAATGTATCAAGGCACACTCGCCCAGAAGTCAAAAGGCACGCAGGCCTTATATATTCAAAAGTGTCAAAGTATCAAAGCATCAATGTATCAAAGTCAAACAGCAAAATAGACTAAGGCTCAGTGATAACCCTCAGTCGTCGAACAAGTCCTCGTCGTCCTCCTCCTCCTCGCTCTCTGCGATCTCTCGTGGGTCCATCCGGTATTTGGGGTCGTCCACGGAGTCAGAGTCGCTGCTGAGGGATGTGCTCTCCTCCTCTTCCTCTGCCTCCTCTTCTTCTCTCCTCTTCTTCTGCATAGGCCCCTCAGCAGGCCTCTTCTCTGCAGACCTCTTCCTCAGCTCCCGGCGAAATGGGAGATCCTCGCTAGCAGACGCAATGTGTACTCCTCTCTGAGTGCTCGCTGCTGGTCGGGATGAGCTCGGTGCTATTTTCTTCTGAGGCGGTGGCCTCACGCTCTTCCTCCTAGGAGCCGCCCTAGCCTGCCCCTGCATTGCATTTACCTTGATTAACGTTTATGAACATATTGCATATATATATGTTGGAATGTGAAAGCAGGACATTGTTCTATCAAAGTTTCAAAGTTATACCTGAGGCCGCACAGTAGGAACTGGAGCTGGAGGTGGGTAGTGCAGCCGCAACTGGGCGCCGCTAGCAATCCTGTGGAACTCCTTCTCCATGGCCTTCATCAGGCGCACCGCCTCTCGCACCCACTCCATCGGGGCCTGTGTTACAACAAGTGAACAAATCAGTTTGCAAGGACAAATATACATATGCAAATCAGGGTAAACGAGGGAAATACAAGGGATGCTATAGTATCGTACCGGTCCTGTGATCTCCTCGGGCTCTCTCCTAGCAGGCTCGAACTGAACAGTAGCCTCCTCTCCCTGAGCATCCCGCACAGCCAGCGTCCAAGAAAGCCGAGGAAGGCCCGTCGCCCTAGCAGGCTCACTCCTCTCCCTCGAGCGGGCAGTCCTGCCTTGCCCGCGCCTCTCCTCTCCAGCGGCTCTAGCCTCAGCCTCTACAGCTCCGTGCTCAACAACCCCAAGTGGTCCCGCCAAGTACTGCCTCTGATAGACAGCATAGTCACGCTCGGGCCTCAAGAAAGCACTAAGGCCTGCCGGGACGGTGAAGCGCTGCAGCTCAGCCAGCGTGTACTGGTCCGTGTGTGAAGCACGAGGCGGAAGTGGACCCGGCACCATGAACTCTGAAGCCTCAAGTGACTGCCGTGTCACTCGATCCCCCAAGTACCACTGCCACCCGAAGATCGACTCCAGCAGTACGCGGCTCGCGGCCACCACCCTGCTCCGGGAAAGGTACTCCGGCTCAGCCTCTGAGGTCCTCCAAGGGTCCCACTCCACCTGCAAGCATTCAACAGCCAAGCAACAAACAGTCGATCAGCGACAGCATTGAAGCAATTCAAAGGCGAAAGTAGGCAATAAAAGTTTGAGTTCTACCTGGGCGCTCGACAGCTCGTCAAGATACGCCCGAAAGGCCTGGAGGCTACCTCTTGCCGCCTTCTTCCCTCGGTACTGTGGCCCCCATATCAGAGCACGGGGAGCATCTTCAAATCGTGCAGGAGTTCTCCGGAGGGTACATCTTCAGCACCTCGTATGCCCATAGCTGCAAGTTCAAACAATCAAAGCATCAGTACAGCAGTTGAATTTCAAAAAGAAAGGAAAGTACTCAGAAAATCCAAGGATACAAGTCAGTTTTCTTACCTCCCACACCCTCCCACAGGCCGGCAATCGCCTTCTTCCGCCGAGAGAACTCTCCCATGAAACCGTAGCATGTCCCCAGAGCAGCACCTCCCCAATCATATCTGGCCGCCGTGCGCAAGTCAAACAAGGCCGGCAAGTAAGCCAAGTGCACTGTGGACCTCTTGTTGGGAACAGCGATGCCCCGAACAAGTACAACAAGTAGGCCCTCGCCATCTGCTCCTCCTCCTGCTCTGAGCGTGGTACCCTGTCCTTCAAGCGCCAATGGAACTGGTCGTGGGTGAATGTCTCTGAGATGCCCACGGGCACAAAGCCCAAGAACCACTGCAGCGCCTCCGGGTCTCTGTGGATCCCCGTGTCAAATGGGATAGGCTCTCCTCCTACTCTCAAGCCTGTCAAAGCAGCAAAGTCCGCCGGAGTCACAGTCATCTCCCGATCGGAAGGTGGAAAGTGTTGGAGGCATCCCACCACCTCTCCGCCAGCGCCGTGAGCAAGGCATGATCACTGAGTGTGGCCGTCTGTGTAAGGATGAACGGCCTGAACCCTGTGGCATCAACTAAGGACCTAACCCGCTCGGGCAGCCCTCTGTACAGCTCAAGGGAACTAGCAGGACCACCGTGTCCCCGTGTACCGCCTCTCGTCCTCTGCACACCATAAAAGCAAAAGAACAAGGGCCTCCGTTAGCATACATACTATAACAAGCAGTCGAATCAAAGTTCAGTTCAAAAGGGCATTCAACATTCTATGGTCAATTCAAGGTCCGTGTCTACTATGAAGTCGAAGCAGGATATTTCAAAAGCATGATATTCCATATACGCAAGGCATTCTACTCAGTCGAATCAAAGGCATGCAGTATCCAATTTCAGTCGATCCTCTTCTCAAAAGAGAAAGTATGTAGTCGAATCAAAGGCATTGGCATTCATCAGTCCGAGTTCAAGTTCAGAATATTAACAAGTCGATGGCAGCTACAGTCATTCAAGTTCGTTTACACACAGTTTCTATCAAAATCCTACGGTCGAGTTCAATTATTTTCTACCGTTTTCTATCTACCGAGGGTTAGTAGGTTTTTAGACTACTAGTCATGTGAAGAAAGGTGGTGAAACACATGACGGTTAGTAGGTTTTTGGACTACTAGTCATGGAAGATGAAGGTGGTGAAACACATGGCGGTTAGTACGTTTTTAGGCTACTAGTCATGTGAAAAGAATAGTGATACTTGTTGATGTAAAACTACTGATCACTATGTGATAAGAACTCTGAAAGTGTGCATTTGGTATAACTAATCGGAAAATAGTGGTTTCAGTGGGTGTCATTCAGATTAAGGTCTATGAAAACGACAAAACGTGTTTATTGGTCGAATCGATGTTGCCTGTGTACTATGGATCAAATCTTGCGTATTAGATCTAATAAATATTTGATGCCACGAATGAATGTTGCTCTCACTACATGTGTTCAATTTTAAAAAACATAGATACTCTCGTGTTGCTTTGGTTGGAAGTGAAATTGTCATGTTTGATTGAAAGATGGAATAAAAAAGCGGTTCATGCATCCGGTTATTGTTTGGCTGCTTACGATGTGCAAACACATACGGTTAGTAGGTTTATGAGACTACTAGTCATTAAGAAAAGATGGTGACACTGAACGGTTATGGTTTTTAGACTACTAGTTATGTGAAGAAAGGTAGTTTGCAACACATGACGGTTTTAGTAGTTGTTTAACTACTAGTTATGTGAGAAAGGTTGTGCAACACATGACGGTTAATAGGTTTTTAGACTACTTGTCATGTGAAGAATGGTGGTGAAACACATGGCGGTTAGTAGGGTTTTGGACTACTAGTCATGGGAAGAGATGGTGGTGAAACACATGGCGGTTAGTACGTGTTTAGACTATTAGTCATGTGAAAATAATAGTGATACCTTGTTGATGTAAAGGCTACTGATAATTAAGTGATAAGAAGTCTGAAAGTGTGCATTTGGCATTACGATATCAAAAAAATAGTGGTTTCAGTGGGTGTCATTCGTATTAAGGTCTATGCAAAAGGAAAAAAACGTGTTTATTGGCTCGAATCGATATTGCCTGTGTACTATGGATCAAATCTTGCATATTAGATCCAATAAATATTTGATGCCACGAATCGATGTTGCTCTCACTACAAGTGATCAATTTTGAAAACATAGATACTCGTGTTGCATTGGTTGGAATTGAAATTATCATGTTTGATTGATAAGATGGAAATAAAAAAGCGGTTCATGCATCTGTTTATTGTTTGACTGCTTACCATGTGCAAAACACATGACGGTGGTTATCAGACTACTAGTCATGTGAAGAAAAGATGGTAAAATACATGACGGTTAGTAGGTTTTTATACTACTAGTCATGTGAAGAAAATGTGGTGAAACACATGACGGCTAGTAGGTGTTTAGACTACTAGTCATGTGAAAAGAAATAAAAGAAATAGTGATACCTATTCGATGTTGTCTGTCTCTACTATGGTTCAAATTTTACGTACTAGATCCAATAAATATTTGTTACCTCAAATCAATGTCGCCCTCACTTCAAGTGTTCAATTTTATAAACCTTGATACTCTCGTGTTGTTTCGGTTGGAAGTAAAATTATCATTTTGGATTGATAAGATGGAAATAAACAAGTTGTTCATGCATCCTGTTATTGTATGACTGCTGAGCATAAGAAAAAAAAATGACGGTTAGTAGGTTATTAGACTACTAGCCATGTGAAGAAAAGATGGTGCAACACATGACGGTTAGTAGGTTTTAGACTACTAGTCATGTGAAGAAAGGTGGTGAAACACATGACGGTTAGTAGGTTTTTAGACTACTAGTCATGGGAAGAGATGGGGGTTAAACACATGGCGGTTAGTACGTGTTTAGGTTACTAGTCATGTGAAAAGAATGATGATACCTTGCTGATGTAAAGACTACTGATCACTAAATGATAAGAACTCTAAAAGTATGCATTTGGTATAACGAAATCGGAAAAATAGTGGTTTCAGTGGGTGTCATTCAGATTAAGGTCTATGAAACGACAAAACGTGTTTATTGGCTCGAATCGATGTTGCCCGTGTACTATGAATCAAATCTTGCGTATTAGATCCAATAAATATTTGATGCCACGAATCAATGTTGCTCTCACTACAAGTGTTCAATTTTAAAAACATAGATACTCTAGTGTTGCTTTGGTTGGAAGTGAAATTATCATGTTTGATTGAAAAGATGGAAATAAAAAAGCGGTTCATGCATCCGGTTATTGTTTGATTGCTTACCATGTGCAAAACACATGACGGTTAGTAGGTTATTAGACTACTGGTCTTGTGAAGAAAAGATGGTGCAACCCATGACGGTTAGTAGGGTTTTTAGACTACTAGCCATGTGAAGAAAGGTGGTGAAACACATGACGGTTAGTATGTTTTTAGACTACTAGTCTTGGGAAGAGATGGTGGTGAAACACATGGCGGATAGTACGTGTTTAGACTTCTAGTCTTGTGAAAAGAATAGTGATACCTTTTGATGTAAAGACTACTGATCACTAAATGATAAGAACTCTGAAAGTATGCATTTTGGATAACGAAATCAGAAAAATAGTGGTTTCAGTGGGCGTCATTTAGATTAAGGTATATGAAAAAGGACAAAACGTGTTAATTGGCTCGAATCGATGTTGCCTGTGTACTATGGATCAAATCTTGCGTAATAGATCCAATTAATATTTGTTGCCACGAATCAATGTTGCTCTCACTACAAGTGTTCAATTATAAAAACATAGATATTCTCGTGTTGCTTCGGTTGGAAGTGAAATTATCATGTTTGATTGATAAGATGGAAATAAAAAAGCGGTTCATGCATCCGGTTTTGTTTGACTGCTTACCTTGTGCAAAACACATGACCGTTACTAGGTTATCGGACTACTAGTCATGTGAATAATAGATGGTGAAATACATGACAGTTAGTAGGTTTTTGGACTACTAGTCATGTGAAGAAAAGATGGTGCAACACATGCCGGCTAGTAGGTTTTTAGCCTACTAGTCATGTCAAGAAAGGTGGTGAAACACATGACGGTTTGTAGGTTTTTAGACTACTAGTCATGTGAAGAAAGGTGGTGAAACAGATGACGGTTAGTAGGTTTCTGGACTACTAATAATGGGAAGAGATGGTGCTGAAACATATGGCGGTTAGTACGTGTTTAGACTACTAGGCATGTGAAAAGAAATTGTGATACCTTGTTGATGTAAAGACTACTGATCACTAAGTGATAAGAATTCTGAAAATGTGCATTTGGGATAACGAAAACGGAAAAATAGTGGTTTCAGTGGGTGTCATTCGGATTAAAGTCTACGCAAAAGGACAAAACGTGTTTGTTGGTTCGAATCGATGTTGCCTGTGTACTATGGATCAATTCTTGCGTATTAGATCTAATAAATATTTGTTGCAACGAATGAATGTCGCTCTCACTACAATTTTTCAATTTTATAAACTTAGATACTCTCGTGTTGCTTCGGTTGGAAGTGAACTTATCATGTTTGATTGATAAGATGGAAATAAAAAAGTGGTTCATGCATCCGGTTATTGTTTGACTACCGACCATGTGCAAAACACATGACGGTTAGTAGGTTATCAGACTACTAGTCATGTGAAGAAAAGATGGTGAAATACATGACGGTTAGTAGGTTTTTAGACTACTAGTCATGTGAAGATAATGTGGTGAAACACATGACGGCTAGTAGGTGTTTAGAGTACTAGTCATGTGAAAAGAAATAAAAGAAATAGTGATACCTATTCGATGTTGTCTGTCTCTACTATGGTTCAAATTTTACGTACTAGATCCAATAAATATTTGTTACCTCAAATCAATGTCGCTCTCACTACAAGTGTTCAATTTTATAAACCTTGATACTCTCGTGTTGTTTCGGTTGGAAGTAAAATTATCATTTTGGATTGATAAGATGGAAATAAACAAGTTGTTCATGCATCCTGTTATTGTATGACTGCTGAGCATAAGAAAAAAACATGACGGTTAGTAGGTTATTAGACTACTAGTCATGTGAAGAAATGATGGTGCAACACATGACGGTTAATAGGTTTTTAGACTACTTGTCATGTGAAGAATGGTGGTGAAACACATGGCGGTTAGTAGGGTTTTGGACTACTAGTCATGGGAAGAGATGGTGGTGAAACACATGGCGGTTAGTACGTGTTTAGGCTACTAGTCATGTGAAAATAATAATGATACCTTGTTGATGTAAAGACTACTGATCACTAAGTGATAAAAACTCTGAAAGTACGCATTTGGTATAACGAAATCGGAAAAATAGTGGTTTCAGTGGGTGTCATTCAGATTAAGGTCTATGCACAAGAAAAAGTGTTTGTTGGCGACAAATGGATCAAATTTTTCCTATTAGATCCAATAAATATTTGTTGCCACAATTCAATGTTGCTCTCGCTACCAGTGTTCCATTTTATTAGCCAAGATACCCTCGTCTTGCCTGGAAGTGAAATTATCATGTTTGATTGACAATGGATAAAAATGTGGTTCTTGCATCCGTATTGTTTGTTTGCTGGACCATGTGTAAAACACGACAGTTAGTCGGTTATCAATAGTCATGTGAAGAAAGATGGTGATTGACGGTTAGATGGTGAAACTCATGACGGCTAGTAGGTGTTTAGACTACTAGTTATGTGAAAAGAAATATTGATACCTAGTCGATGTTGCCCGTGTCTACTATGGTTCAAATTTTTGCGTACTAGATCAAACAAATATTTTTTACCACGAATCAACGTCGCTCTAACTGCAAGTGTTCAATTTTATAAACCATAGATACTCTCGTGTTGCTTCGGTTGGAAGTGAAATTATCATGTTTGATTGATAAGATGGAAATAAAAAGTGGTTCATGCATCCGGTTTTGTTTGACTGCTTACGATGTGCAAAACACATGACAGCTTAGCAGTTAGTAGGTTATTAGACTACTAGTCATGTGAAGAAAATATGGTGGAACACATGACGGTTAGTAGGTTTTTAGACTACTAGTCATGGGAAGAAATGTGGTGAAACACATGACGGATAGTAGGTTTTTAGACTACTAGTCATGGAAAATAAAGGTGGTGAAACACATGGGTTAAGGTTTTTGGACGATGAAGGTGGTGAAACACATGGCGGTTAGTACGTGTTTAGACTACTAGTCATGTGAAAAGAAATAGTGATACCTTGTTGATGTAAAGACTACTGATCACTAAGTGATAAGAACTCTGAAAGTGTGCATTTGGGATAACGAAATCGGAAAAATAGTGGTTTCAGTGGGTGTCATTCGGATTAAGGTCTACGCAAAAGGACAAAACGTGTTTGTTGGCTCGAATCGATGTTGCCTGTGTACTATGGATCAAATCTTGCGTATTAGATCCAATAAATATTTGTTGCCACGAATCAATGTTGCTCTCACTACAAGTGTTCAATTTTATAAACCTAGATACTCTCGTGTTGCTTCGGTTGGAAGTGAAATTATCATGTTTGATTGATAAGATGGAAATAAAAAAGTGGTTCCTGCATCCGGTTATTGTTTGACTGCTGACCATGTGCAAAACACATGACGGTTAGTAGGTTATCAGACTACTAGTCATGTGAAGAAAAGATGGTGAAATACATGACGGTTAGTAGGTTTTTAGACTACTAGTCATGTGAAGAAAAGGTGGTGAAACACATGACGGCTAGTAGGTGTTTAGACTACTAGTCATGTGAAAAGAAATAGTGATACCTAGTCGATGTTGCCCGTGTCTACTATGGTTCAAATTTTACGTACTAGATCCAATAAATATTTGTTACCACGAATCAATGTCGCTCTCACTACAAGTGTTCAATTTTATAAACCTTGATACTCTCGTGTTGCTTCGGTTGGAAGTAAAATTATCATTTTTGATTGATAAGATGGAAATAAACAAGTGGTTCATGCATCCTGTTATTGTATGACTGCTGAGCATGAGAAAAACACATGACGGTTAGTAGGTTATTAGACTACTAGTCATGTGAAGAAAAGATGGTGCAACACATGACGGTTAGTAGGTTTTTAGACTACTAGTCATGTGAAGAAAGGTGGTGAAACACATGACGGTTAGTAGGTTTTTAGACTACTAGTCATGGGAAGAAAAGGTGGTGAAACACATGGCGGTTAGTACGTGTTTAGACTACTAGTCATGTGAAAAGAAATAGTGATACCTTGTTGATGTAAAGACTACTGATCACTAAGTGATAAGAACTCTGAAAGTGTGCATTTGGGATAACGAAATCGGAAAAATAGTGGTTTCAGTGGGTGTCATTCGGATTAAGGTCTACGCAAAAGGACAAAACGTGTTTGTTGGCTCGAATCGATGTTGCCTGTGTACTATGGATCAAATCTTGCGTATTAGATCCAATAAATATTTGTTGCCACGAATCAATGTTGCTCTCACTACAAGTGTTCAATTTTAAGCAAGTTCATACTGAAGGGTTCTCGTGGCTTGCTTTCGGTTGGAAGTGAAATTATCATGTTTGATTGATAGATGGAAATAAAAAAGCGGTTCATCTCATTATACTCAACACATGCATCCGGTTATTGTTTGACTGCTGACCCCTTGTATGTGGTTAGCCTTTTTTCTAAAGCTGTTTTACACATCCGACGGTGCAAAACACGACAGTAGTCGGTTATCGGACAACTTTTGAGAAAAGATGGTGATAGACTACTAGTCATGTGAAGAAAAAGTAGTGAAACTCCTGACGGCTAGTAGGTGTTTAGACTACTAGTTATGTGAAAAGAAATATTGATACCTAGTCGATGTTGCCCGTGTCTACTATGGTTCAAATTTTACGTACTAGATCAAACAAATATTTTTTACCACGAATCAATGTCGCTCTAACTGCAACGTTTCAATTTCCATGACACTAAGGATCATTTTTGATTGATAAGATGGAAATAAACAGTGGTTCATGCAAATGACAGCATGAGAAAAATACATGACGGTTAATAGGTTATTAAACTGCTAGTCATGTAAAGAAAATATGGCGAAGACATGACGATTAGTAGGTTTTAGATTTCTAGTCATGTGAAGTAAGGTGGTGAAAAACATGACGGTTAGTAGATTTTTAGACTACTAGTCATGGGAAGAAAAGGTGGTGAAACACATGGCGGTTAGTACGTGTTTAAACTACTAGTCATGTGAAAAGAAATAGTGATACCTTGTTGATGTAAAGACTATTGATCACTAAGTGATAAGAACTCTGAAAGTGTGCATTTGGGATAACGAAATCGGAAAATTACTGGTTTCAGTGGGTGTCATTCGGATTAAGGTCTACGCAAAAAGGACTAAACGTGTTTGTTGGCTCGCATCGATGTTGCCTATGTACTATGGATCAAATCTTGCGTATTATCTCCAATAAATATTTGTTGCCTCGAATCAATGTTGCTCTCACTACAAGTGTGCAATTTTATAAACCTAGATACTCTCGTGTTGCTTCGGTTGGAACTGAAATTATCATGTTTGATTGATAAGATGGAAATAAAAAAGCGGTTCATGCATCCGGTTATTGTTTGACTGCTTACCATGTGCAAAACACATGACGGTTAGTAGGTTATCAGACTACTAGTCATGTGAATAAAAGATGGTGAAATACATGACGGTTAGTAGGTTTTAAACTACTAGTCATGTGAAGAAAAGGTGGTGAAATACATGACGGCTAGTAGGTGTTTAGACTACTTGTCATGTGAAAAGAAATGTTGATACCTAGTCGATGTTTTCCGTGTCGAGATTCCAAGAATATTTGTTACCACAAATCAGTGTCGCTCTTACTATAAGTGTTCAAATTTATAAATCTTGATACTCTCGTGTTGCTTCGGTTGGAAGTAAAATTATCATTTTTGATTGATAAGATGGAAATAAACAAGTGGTTTATGCATCCTGTTATTGTATGACTGCTCAGCATGAGAAAAACACATAACGGTTAGTAGGTTATTAGACTACTAGTCATGTGAGGAAAAGATGGTGCAACGCATGACGGTTAGTAGGTTTTAGACTACTAGTCATGTGAAGAAAGGTGGTGAAACACATGACGGTTAGTAGGTTATTAGACTACTACTCATGTGAAGAAAATATGAGGCAACACATGACGGTTAGCAGGTTTTTGGACTATTAGTCATGGGAAGAGAGGTTGGGGAAAAACATGTCAGTTAGTACGTGTTTAGACTACTGGTCATGTGAATAGAAATAGTTATACATTGTTGATGTAAGGACCACTGATCACTAAATGATAAGAACTCTGAAAGTGTGCATTTGGGATAACGAAATCGGAAAAATAGTGGGTTCAGTGCGTGTCTTTCGTATTAAGGTCTACGCAAAAGGACAAAACGTGTATGTTGGCTCGAATCGATGTTGCTTGTGTACTATGGATCAAATCTTGTGTATTAGATCCAATAAATATTTGTTGCCACGAATCAATGTTGCTCTCACTACAAGTGTTCAATTTTATAAATCTAGGTACTCTCGTGTTGCTTCGATTGGAAGTGAAATTATCATGTTTGATTGATGAGATGGAGAAAAAAAAAGTGGTTCCTGCATCCGGTTATTGTTTGATTGCTAAGCATGTGCAAAACACATGACGGTTAGTAGGTTATCAGACTACTAGTCATGTGAAGAAAAGATGGCGAAATACATGACGGTTAGTAGGTTTTTAGACTACTAGTCATGTGAAAAAATAAAGTGATAACTAGTTGATGTTGCACGTGTCTACTATGGTTCAACTTTTCCGTATTAGATCTAATAAATATTTGTTACCACAAATCAATGTCGCTCTCACTACAAGTGTGCAATTTTACAAACCTTGATAGTCTCGTGGTGATTCGGTTGGAAGTAAAATAATCATTTTGCATTGATAAGATGGAAATCAACAAGTGGTTCATGCATCCTATTATTGTATGACTGCTGAGAATGAGAAAAACACATGACGGTTAGTAGGTTATTAGACTACTAGTCATGTGAAGAAAAGATGGTGCAACACATGAGGGTTAGTAGGTTTTTAGACTACTAGTCATGGGAAGAGAAGGTGGTGAAACACATGGCGGTTAGTACGTGTTTAGACTACTGGTCATGTGAAAAGAAATAGTGATACATTGTTGATGTAAAGACCACTGATCTCTAAGTGATAAGAACTCTGAAAGTGTGCATTTGGGATAACGAAATCGGAAAAATAGTGGTTTCAGTGGGTGTCATTCGGATTAAGGTCTACGCAAATGGACAAAACTTGTTTGTTGGCTCGATTCGATATTTCCTGTGTACTATAGTACAAATCTTGCATATTAGATCCAATAAATATTTGTTGCCACGAATGAATGTTGCTTTCACTACAAGTGTTCAATTTTAGAAAGCCTTGATACTCTCGTGTTGGTGTAGTTGGAAGTGAAATTATCATGTTTGATTTATAAGATGGAAATGAAAAAGTGGTTCCTGCATCCTGTTATTGTTTGACTGCTGACCATGTGCAAAACACACGACGGTTAATAGGTTATCAGACTACTAGTCATGTGAAGAAAAGAGGGTCAAATACATGACGGTTAGTAGGTTTTTAGACTACTAGTCATGTGAAGGAAAGGTGGTGAAACACATGACGGCTAGTAGGTGTTTAGACTACTACTCACGTGAAAAAAATAGTGATACCTCGTCTGTGTTGCCCATGTCTACTGTGGTTCAAATTTTATGTACTAGATCCAATAAATATTTGTAACCACGAATCAAAGTCGCTCTCACTACAAGTGTTCAATTTTATGAACCTTGATACCCGTGTTGCTTCGGTTGGAAGTAAAAAATTATCATTTTTGATTGATAAGATAGAACTAAAAAAGTGGTTCCTGCATCCGCTTATTGTTTGATTGCTAACCATGTGCAAAACACATGACATTTAGTAGGTTATCAGACTACTAGTCATGTGAAGAAAAGATGGTGAAATACATGACGGTTAGTAGGTTTTTAGACTACTAGTCATGTGAAAAAAAGTAGTGATAACTAGTTGATGTTGCCCGTGTCTACTATGGTTCAAATTTTACGTATTAGATCCAATAAATATTTGTTACCACAAATCAATGTCGCCCTCACTACATGTGTTCAATTTTATAAACCTTGATACTCGTGTTGCTTCGGTTGGAAGTAAAATTATCATTTTGGATTGGTAAGATGGAAATAAACAAGTGGTTCTTGCATCCTGTTATTGTGTGACTGCTGACCTTGAGAAAAACACATGACGGTTAGTAGGTTATTAGACTACTAGTCATGTGAAGAAAAGATGGTGCAACACATGACGGTTAGTAGGTTTTTAGACTACTAGTCATGGGAAAAGAAGGTGGTGAAACACATGGCGGTTAGTACGTGTTTAGACTACTGGTCATGTGAAAAGAAATAGTGATACATTGTTGATGTAAGGACCACTGATCACTAAGTGATAAGAACTCTGAAAGTGTGCATTTGGAATAGCGAAATCGGAAAAATTGTGGTTTCAGTGGGTGTCATTCGGATTAAGGTCTACGAAAATGGACAAAACGTGTTTGTTGGGTCGAATCAATGTTTCATGTGTACTATGGTTCAAATCTTGCGTATTAGATCCAATGAATATTTGTTGCCACGAATGAATGTTGCTCTCACTACAAGTGTTCAATTTTAAAAACCTTGATACTCTCGTGTTGCTTCGGTTGAAAGTGAAATTATCATGTTTGATTTATTATAGGGAAATGAAAAAGTGGTTACTGCATCCGGTTATTGTTTGACTGCTGACCATGTGCAATACACATGACTGCTAGTAGGTTATCAGACTACTAGTCATGTGAAGAAAAGAGGGTAAAATTCATGACGGTTAGTAGATTTTTGGACTACTAGTCATGTGAAGAAAAGGTGGTGAAACACATGACGGCTAGTAGGTGTTTAGACTACTAGTCACGTGAAAAAAATAGTGATACCTAGTCGATGTTGCCCGTGTCTACTGTGGTTCAAATTTTACGTACTAGATCCAATAAATATTTGTAAACCTTGATACTCTCATGTTGCTTCGGTTGGAAGTAAAAAATTATTATTTTTGATTGATAAGATGGAAATAAACAAGTGGTTCATGCATCCTGTTATTGTATGACTGCTAAGCATGAGAAAAACACATCACGGTTAGTAGGTTATTAAACTACTAGTCATGTGAAGAAAAGATGGTGCAACACATGACGGTTAGTAAGTTTTTAGACTACTAGTCATGGGAAGAGAAGGTGGGAGACACATGGCGGTTATTACGTGTTTGGATTACTGGTCATGTGAAAAGAAATAGTGATACCTTGTTGAGGTAAATACTACTGATCACTAAGTCAAAAGAACTCTGAAAGTGTGCATTTGGGATAACGAAATCGGAAAAATAGTGGTTTCAGGGGGTGTCATTCGGATTAAGGTCTACGCAAACGGACAAAACGTGATTGTTGGCTCGAATCGATGTTGCCTGTGTCCTATGGATCAAATCTTGTGTATTAGATCTAATAAATATTTGTTGCCACGAATGAATGTTGCTCTCTCTACAATTGTTCAATTTTATAAACCTAGATACTCTTGTGTTGCTTCGGTTGGAAGTGAAATTATCATGTTTGATTGATAAGATGGAAATAAAAAAGTGGTTCGTGCATCCGGTTATTGTTTGACTGTTGACCATGTGCAAAACACATCATGGTTTGTGGTTTATCAGACTACTAGTCATGTGAAGAAAAGAGGGTGATATACATGACGGTTAGTAGGTTTTAGACTACTAGTCATGTGAAGAAAAGGAAGTGAAACACATGACAGTTAGTGGGTGTTTAGACTACTAGTCACGTGAAAAAAAATAGTGATACCTAGTCGATGTTGCCCGTGTCTACTATGGTTCAAATTTTACGTACTAGATCCAATAAATATTTGTAACCACGAATCAATGTCGCTCTCACTACAAGTGTTCAATTTTATAAACCTTGATACTCTCGTGTTGCTTCCGTTGAAAGTAAAATTATCAATTTTGATTGATAAGATGGAAATAAACAAGTGGTTCATGCATCATGTTATTGTAAGACTGCTCAGCATGAGAAAAACACATGACGGTTAGTAGGTTATTAGACTAATAGTCATGTGAAAAAAAGATGTTGCAACACATGACGGTTAGTATGTTTTTAGACTACTAATCATGTGGAGAAAGGTGGTGAAACACATAACGGTTAGTAGGTTTGCAGACTACTAGTCATGGGAAGAGAAGGTGGTGAACACATGGCGGTTAGTACGTGTTTATACTACTGGTCATGTGAAAAGAAATAGTGATACCTTGTTCATGTAAGGACTACTAATCACTAAGTGATAAGAACTCTGAAAGTGTGCATTTGGGATAACGAAATTGGAAAAATAGTGGTGTTAGTGGGTGTCATTCGGATTATGGTCTACGCAAAAGTATAAAACGTGTTTGTTGGCTCGAAACAATGTTGTCTGTGTACTATGTATCAAATCTTGTGTATTAGATCCAATGAATATTTGTTGCCACGAATCAATGTTGCTCTCACTACAAGTGTTCAGTTTTATAAACCTAGATACTCTCGTGTTGCATCGGTTAGAAGTGAAATTATCATGTTTGATTGACAAGATGGAAATAAAAAAGTGGTTCGTGCATCCTGTTATTGTTTGACGGCTGACCATGTGCAAAACATATGACGGTTAGTAAGTTAACAGACTATTAGTCATGTGAAGAAAAGATGGTGAAATACATGACGGTTAGTAGGTTTTTAGACTACTAGTCATGTGAAGAAAAGGTGGAGAAACACATGACGGTTAGTAGGTGTTTAGAATATTAGTCACGTGAAAAGAAATAGTGATACCTAGTTGATGTAAGAACTACTGATCACTAAGTGATAAGAACTCTGAAAGTGTGCATTTGGAATAACGAAATCGAAAAAATAGTGGTTTCACTGGGTGTTATACGGATTAAAGTGTACTTAATAGGACACTTCCATTATATGCTAATAGCTCTCATCTTTCATACTTCGGGATTGCCACTACGCGCAAACACTACAACCATCATGATTTCAGATCTACCCCGTCCTACATCATGTATAGAAGACATCTTACCACATAAGATTAAAAAAAATAAGACTGCTAATAGCATAAAAAACAACAGCAACCATCGCACCCCAACCACTACAGTAAGACCAAACTTCCATTCTTCCAAAACATGGGTCACCAACGTTCCACATATCCATATAGACAGATGCAATTGTCACATAAGCCATATAATGTCAATTCACACAAACACATCTATGACATGCAAGAAGGCATGACATTTTGAACCCATGAGACTAAAATTCTCCCAACGGTCTCAAAGTATTCTAACCTAGATGCTTTGATACCAATTTGTCACGCCCTCGATTTTCAACATAATTAAATAATACATTTTAATAAAAGAGCCTCACATTTCATACATATTACCCAAAAGAGTTCCAGCCTGATTAATTTATAAATCAAGTCCCCTCAAGTTCAAGGATTTACAACATTGGCACACCGGTCCCAAAATAAGCTTAAGTACAAATATGAACAAGTTATTAAGTTACAAACAGTTTAATTAAAAGAATTCTAAAGAGATTAGTTACAGATACATCTTTATCAAAAGAAAGTCATCACAATGATGTTAAAGTAACTAAACGAGGAAAGCTCCCCAAAAATCTTCACATCTCAACACATGAAGAATGCACTCTATTGTCCGGCATTTGAACCTGAAAAGAAAGATAGGTTGAGCTACACTAACCCAATAGTAAAATCTTTTACGAATTCTATGTGCGAATATGATGATATGTGCAGAAGGAAGAAGACATGAAAATATAGCTCAACCAATGGATAGCACTCGACTCATAGGGATGCCAATCATTCGCAATAATCATTATAAAATATGCCGCTATCACAATTTAGCCACATTATTCAAGAAACTCATGCAACTTTACAATTTTGACACGACTCTCTATCACCAAACTCCACCGTATGTATTTCCACCCCTTGCGTTACAGCATGATACCACGAGAGTTACCGTATTACCACCCCTTACGTTACGAAAAACCCTAACCACTTGGATCACTGTATTACCACCCCTTGCGTTACAAGACTCTCTTTCATTACTTCCGACCCAAACAACAGTTTTCTTATTCAATATGCAAGTAAAGACTTTCTCGTGATTACATTCATGCAAGGGACATCATACATTATGCCAACAATACTACCACTATGCCACAACACTCTCAAGTAATCAATCAATCAATCAACAAGTAACATTTCAACACGGTTTTAATCAAATGAGTTCCTATTCATTTCTTACTAGCGGAATGCCAACGGACCAAGGATAATTTCAATGAATCAAAGGAAGTCAATTGGACATGCTTGGAATAGATGTGGAGGTATCCAAAAAGGTTTAGAAGTAATCGGGGAGTCAAAACGGTCAATCGGAGCAACATGGGCAAAACTGCCCAGAAAGCCAAGGAGTATCGATACCAAAATAACCGTATCGATACGGCGGAGTTTGGAGTATCGATACGCAAATAATTGTATCAATACGGGAACAGTATGACAGATTTCAAAAGCTACTGGAATGTAGATCCATTCAGCGTATCGACACGGGGACGTTACAAACGGCGATTTTGTGCAGAAAACTCACAAGCAAATACAACAAAACAACTAACGATCCAATGCACTACTTCTACACTTAATCAACATATAAACACATAAAAGAGGCAAAGAAATCCCTACCTCGAGACGATAACCAAGATCTACGAGTTTTGAATAAGCCCAAGCTTCCTTGAACTTAAAATCTTCGATTCGAGCTCGATCCAAGGATTTCCAAGCTTAAGGATGCAAATGGAGGGTTGAAAGAAGATTGATTCTTGAAGGTTTTGAGGGATTTGAGTGAGGTTTTGTGTGAGGAGGGAGAGAGAGAGAGAGAGAGAGAGAGATAGGCCGGTGGAAGGGGGAGAGAGAGACGGATGAGAGAGAGTGGAGGGGAGAAAATAATCTCTTACACTATACACCTACTATATATACTCATATATTCTTAAATCACACACTCCCTCCCTCAATTCTCTATTCTTTCACTTCAATCCCCAAATCAAAAAATCACCCAATAAACCACTTTTTCTCATTTAGACCTTTATTAATCATTTTCAATAATTAAAGAAAATATGGTTATCTACATGACGGTTAGTAGGTTATTAGACTACTAGTCATGTGAAGAAAAGATGGCGAAACACATAACGGTTAGTAGGTTTTTAGACTACGAGTCATGTGAAGAAAAGGTGGAGAAACACATGACGGTTAGTAAGTGTTTAGAATGCTAGTCACGTGAAAAGAAATAGTGATACCTAGTTGATGTAAGAACTACTGATCACTAAGTGATAAGAACTCTGAAAGTGTGCATTTGGAATAACGAAATCGAAAAAATAGTGGTTTCACTGGGTGTTATACGGATTAAAGTGTACTTAATAGGACAAAAAGTGTTTGTTGGCTCAAATCGATGCTGCCCGTGTCTACTATGGACCAAATCTTAAGTACTAGACCATATAAATATTTGTTGCTTCTAATAAATGTCGCTCTCACTACAAGTGTTCAATTTTATAAGTCTAGATACTCTCGTGTTGCTTCAGTTGGAAATGAAATTATCATGTTTGATTGATAAGATGGAAATAAACAAGTGGTTCCTGCATCCTGTTATTGTATGACTACTAACCATGAGAAAAAACGCATGACGGTTTGTAGGTTATTAGACTACTAGTCATGTGAAGAAAAGATGGTGAAACACATGACGGTTTGTAGTTTATTAGACTACTAGTCATGTGAAGAAAAGATGGTGAAACACATGACGGTTAGTAGGTTATTAGACTACTAGTCATGTGAAGAAAAGGTGGTGAACACATGAGGGTTAGTAGATGTTTAGACTACTAGTCATGTGAAAAGAGAATAGTGATACCTAATTGATGTAAAGACTACTGGTCACTAAGTAATAAGAACTCTGAAAGTGAGCATTTGAGATAACGAAATCAAAAAAATGGTGGTTTTAGTGGGTGTCATATGGATTAAAGTGTACTTAATAGGACAGAATGTGTTTGTTGGCTAGAATCGATGTTGTCTGTGTCTACTATGGATCAAATCTTACGAACTAGATCCAATAAATATTTGTTGACTCGAATAAATGTCGCTCTCACTACAAGTGTTCAATTTTATAAATCTAGATACTCTCGTGTTGCTTTGGTTTGAAATGAAATTATCATGTTTCATTGATAAGATGGAAATAAACAAGTGGTTCCTGCATCCGTTATTGTATGACTACTGACCATGAGAAAAACACGTGACAGTTAGTAGGTTATTAGACTACTAGTCATGTGAAGAAAAGATGGTGAAACACATGACGGTTAGTAGGTTTTTTGAGTACTTGTCATGTGAAGAAAAGGTGGTGAAACACATGACGGTTAGTAGGTGTTTAGACTACTAGTCATGTGAAAAGAGAATAGTGATACCGAGTTGATGTAAAGACTACTAATCACTAAGTGATAAGAACTCTGAAAGTGTGCATTTGAGATAACGAAATTGAAAAAATAGTGGTTTCAGTGGGTGTCATACGGATTAAAGTGTACTTAATAGGACAAAACGTGTTTGTTGGGTCGAATCGATGTTGCCTGAGTCTAGTACGGATCAAATCTTGGGTACTTGATCCAATAAATATTTGTTGTCTCGAATCAATGTCGTTCTCACTACAAGTGTTCGATTTTATAAATCTAGATACTCTTGTGTTGCTTCGGTTTGAAATGAAATTATCATGTTTGATTGATAAGATAGAAATATACAAATGGTTCCTGCATCTAGTTATTGCATGACAGCGACTATGAGAAAATCACATGATGGTTAGTAGGTTATTAAAGCACTAGTCATGTTAAGAAAAGATGGTGAAACACATGACGATTAGTAGGTTTCTAGACTACTAGTCATGTGAAGAAAAGGTGGTGAAGCACATGACGGTTAGTAGGTTTTTAGACTACTAGACTACTAGTCATGTGGAAAGAGAATAGTGATACCTAGTTGATGTAATGACTTCTGATCACTAAGTGATAAGAACTCTTAAAGTGTGCATTTGAGATAACAATATCGAAAAAATAGTGGTTTTAGTCGGTTTGGTACAGATTAAGTGTACGTAATATATCAAAACGTGCTAGATGGCTCGAATCAATGTTGTTTGTGTCTATTATGGATCAAATCTTACGTACAAGATCCAATAAATATTTGTTACCTCAAATCAATGTCGCTGTCACTACAAGAGTTCTCAATTTTATAAGTCTAGATACTCTCGTGTTGCTCCTATTGAAAATCAAATCACCATGTTTGGTTGATGCTTCGTTTACTTCCGTGTAGAAGGATATTACCCTAAGCGTAGGGTTTGAATATCGATGAAGCAAAATAATCCGGAGAAGTCCGGGATCGTACCCAAGGGAATTAGTTCATGGCTTGCCTCGGATTTGTAGATGCAAGTAAGGTTTTCGACTTTTAGCCAGTCAACTTGGTTTTACTTTGAACGGTGGAATTAAAATGGCTACATTAAGAACGAATTAACTAGGAAAAGATAGGTTAGATCTAGGAATCCTAGCACTCATGACTTGGGCTAAATCACATTTTTTTCACCAATTCACGCGATTTAAAGTACACAATTGTAGGTACCTAAACCGGGAAATAGGAATGGTTTGAAAATCAAGCTAGCTCTAGAACTCATTTGGTAAACACCTCGAGCGACAGAGCTCTAAGCATCACGTGTGGTGAGTAGTCGAAGCTCCCACCTACACGTGATCAAAGAGGTTAACACCTCGGTAATTTACCAAACAAATCCGAACCCCACATCAATTTTCAAATCCAAAGATTAAAACTTTATTGGTGAAAAATGCAATTTTTACCCAAGTCATGGGATGCTAATCATCCCATGACCTAACCTTTGAAACTACTCACACATATCTAGAGAGATAAGAGCAAGCAAAAATCTACTTAGCATAATTGAAATGCAAGACTAAAAGAAAATTAGCTTAAAAGATAGATCGGGAGATAAACTACAACTTTAATTAAGACAAGAGTAGCAAAAGACAATTAATAAAGGCTGAGAATTAAAAAATAAAGTGCTGGAAATGAAGAACACAACAAGAACAATTCAAAAAGCAAATTGAATCTAAGCTAGATCTAAAAATGTACCCCAAAAACGTTCTATTCTAATTGTTTCGGATCCCTTTTTACATCATCCTTGGAATATTCCCTGAATATGCCCCTATAATGCCCTCGGCATCGCTGGCAACGGTCATAAGCTAGGCCACTAAGGGGCTCGGCATCGATGCCAAGTGAAACATCCCATCGCTGCCGAGGGCCATAAGAATCTGGGCTGCAAAGCAGCTCGGCATCGATGTCAAATTTGGCATCCCATCGATGCCGAGCTCAATAGTGGAGCTGTGCCTTGATTTTGCCTTGGCCATGCTCGAGCGTCGCCTGTCTTGCCTTGGCGTCGGCTGCTTCTGCCTTGGCAATGGCTTCTTCTGCCCGGGCTGAATGTCTCGCTTTGGCTCTGCCTTGGCGTTGCTCAGCCGTCGGTCACGCCTTAGCCTTGGCCTCGCCTTGCTCAGCCTTCGTCGGGTAACTTTTGCCTGAGATGCACCTTGGCCGTCGGGCAACTTTAGGCCATGACATGCCTTAAGCCTTTAATAGCTCTTTATTAAGCGATTCTCCTACAAAACAAAACAAACAAACTCTACGAGACAACTAAGTTAAAAACAACTAATTAATGAGTAAATTAAACTAAACCTAGACACTAGCGCACCCTTTCATTACATTTCTGGGTGCTTATCAGTTGATAAGACAGAAATATACAAGGGGTTCCTATATCCTGTTTGTGTATGAAGACCACGAGAAAAATACATGACGGTTAGTAGGTATTTAGACTACTAGTCATGCGAAGAAAATTCGCGAAACACATGACGGTTAGTAGGTTCTTAGACTACTAGTCATGTCAAGAAAAAGAAGGTGGAAAACATGACGGTTGGTAGGTTTTAGACTACTAGTCTTGTGATCAAAAGATGGTGAAACACATGACGGTTAGTAGGTGTTTAGACTACTAGTCATAAAAAAAAAATAGTGATACGTAGTGATGTAAAAACTACTGATCACTAAGTTATAAGAACTCTGAAAGTGTGCATTTGGGATAACGAAATCGAAAAAATAGTAATTTTAGTGGGTGTCATACATATTAATGTGTACGTAATAGGACAAAACGTGTTTGTTGGCTCTAATCAATTATGCCTGTGTCTACTATGGGTCAAATTTTACGTACTAAATTCAATAAATATTTGTTGCCTGGAATCAATGTTGCTCTCACTACAAGTGTTCAATTTTATAAATCTAGATACTCTCGTGTTGCTTCGGTTGAAATTGAAATTATCATGTGTGATTGATAAGATGGAAATAAACAAGTGGTTTCTGCATCCCGTTATTGTATGACTGCTGACCATGAGAAAACACATGTTGCATAGTAGGTTATTAGACTACTAGTCATGTGTAGAAAAGATGGTGAAACACATGACGATTAGTAGGTTTTTAGACTACTAGTTGTAGAGACCAGTATTTAATTTATTTAATTTCAATGTTTAAAATTGAGGAAAATGGAAAATTGGTTGGAGGGTTTGTTCTGGAAGAAGTTGGAAATCGTGGGTGTTAGAGTAATTTGCATAATTTTGAGTATATATAGGGAGGAGTGTGAGAAACACACTCACACCCTTCACTCCCTCTCTCGCGTCCATCTCTCTGTCTCTCGGTCTCTCCCTCTCTTTCTCACTCTCACCCATTTTCCACCAAACCACCTCAAAACTCACACAAAACATCCTTAAATCCATCATTCCTTCGCGTGGTGGAGTTCGTTTTTCGTTGGTTCGAGCTCGATGGAAGTGAATCCCGTTCAATTCCAATATTTGAGGCTAGGGCTCGGAGGATCCTTTGATTCCGTTCTTTAATCTTGAGGTATGGAGTTGTAACTTTCGATATATGTTTATGGTTTGTTTCTTGGTGCTTGATTCTTGCCATTGTTCACTGTTGTTGTTGTTGTTGAAGTTGTTGTTGCTGTAAAACCCATGAAAATCTGTTAAAAATCTGCTCGAGCATTGTGGTCATCATTAGATGTTATCCCCTTTCAATGCTTTGGCCATCCCAAGTAAGCCTTCAAACATCTTAAGAAGGAAATTTTTATTCTTCTTTTTTTGTTTATTTGAGTAATTTTCTGATTCTTGGTGTTGAGATTAATTATGTTTTGTATCAGGGGAGCTCAAAATGTTCTCCACTATGCAAATGACACAAAAAAGATACACATGGTCAAGGCTTCACAACTTCGAACATCTTTTTTTTTTTGGTACGTCGAAAATTAACTTCGAACATCATTAGCTGAACCATGATAATCACCTGCGTGCATCCAAAGTTCCTGGTATATTTTGGACCGAGACAATTGCACTTTCACAGTAATGTTTGGATTTCGTTTTGGTTGTTACTATACCAACTTGTCATTTTATTCCTTGCAGTGACTGCAAAGTAAATTCGAGCAGGATAAAAAAGAGGCCATGGCAGTTAAGAGTTGCAAGAAAGTTCCGGCCTTACTTAGTTTCATGAAGTTATGAAGAGAGATCAGCGCCATTGTACTGAGTTAACTCCTCTCTTGGCTTGATAAAGCTTAAGAATGATGTTGCCAAAGTAGGCATTTACATACGTACTATTGAAATTTGTTATGACTGATTTACCCAAAAAAAGAAATTTGTTATGACTTACGTAATATTGAATTTTGTCTTCTTCCCCACGAGGTTAGGTGTTGTGGATACCATCCAAATGGCTCTCTCTGTGTTATAAGCAGTTCGTTTCAATTGCTCTCAAGGAATAACAGTGTCACTTACAATTTGGTCAATTTCTATATCCAATTGTGGTGCTTGGTTGACAATCGTGGTGGTTTTTTCATTCTGAATTGTCAACCTCATTGCTTTAAGGGCTGCACTTGTATGTGCGTATGTTGGTGATTTCTAAATGATCCAATTCCGTTAGTCAAGTTTGGCAACTTGATGAGACTTTTCTCCAATTTATTCCCAGACAAGGCAAAACGTCCCAAACAGAGTTTCCCTGTTGCAGAAATTTCTTTTGGTAACAGCAGGAAGAATCACTCAATTTTTTTGGGTAACAGTAGGAAGAATCACTCAACTTCTGTTGATGACATTGGAATCAACATTGGAAGGTCAGTTACGCTATCGCTGTAAGTTTTTTTATGGATGAATGAATGAGATGTTTTGTTTTCTAGAGAAAAATAAAATAACGCAAAAGCACAAGGAAATGGTGGTTACTCCCTTCGTCCCTATTTAATTGTTCATTTCACTGGAACTTAGTTCATGCGGACAACTCTAGGCGTTCTCCGTCTCACTCTTAGGGGATTAAAATGATGCACTCTCATTTTCACCCTCTATTTTCCTGGATAAAGGAAAAGAAAAATAAACCAAATAAGTACAAATTACTTAAGAACCAATTAGGACCCTAAGAACATACTTTTTTGTTTAAAAAAATAATCACACTAGTTGTCTTTTGGTGCCAAGCTCATTTTCGTCAAACTCAAATCCTCATAATTCAATCTCTTGAGAGCTCCAATAAGATTTATTATCCTATATTTATCCTAAAATTAGATTTTACCATAATCGATTGACCATACGGTTGGACCACTGAAAGCAAACAAAATGTATATACATATTCCATAGTTCAAAATTCCAATCTCCAACTTCCAGCATCTAAATAGTTGACCACTAAAAAATAACTTCTATGGCCCTAAAGGAAAACCCCAATTCAGCACTCACTCCAGACTATGTATGGCCATGGAATATGAATCAGATCAATCTAACAGAAACATGTTAGATCAATAAGTCATGACTTGTTAGATCAATCTAATAGAAACTTGTTAGAATAACTTCTTCAAATGTAGCTTTAGTGATCCGGGCACCTACGGTCGAGAGCAGCTATTCATTTCTTAATCTCTCTGCACATAACTGGAGGAATGAGAACATATAAGACCACTCGGTGAAGACAATGGAAAGCTAATACAACCAGCTATTCATTTAGAAAAAGTCCTGCTTTTCTCCAAAACAACACAATTGATCGCCATTAGAGAGCATGGAAGCAAACAAAGTTAACACGCGATTCCGAAATTCAGTAAAACAATAGGATATAGATAACTCGTAAAATACACTACGGCTGTGTTTGGATGGCAGGTATTTTAGAGGGGAATGAGAATGTGATTCCGGAACTCCAACTTTTCTATGTTTTGTGAAGAGTGGGAATGAGATTACTAATCTCCCAATTCAGGAGGAATCACATTCCTGAATACAAGAGGAATCTGATCTCTCCCACCCCCCATGAGGACACGACACGTTGGCGAACATGTTTTGCATTCAAACAATTTTTCGGTGAGTGTCTTGTGTCCTTTGATGAAGTGATCGTGCATGGGTACATGACCTCTGATGAAGTGAATTAAGACTGTTGCTATTGGCATAACCAAACCTAGACTATGTATAGCGTTTCAAGTAAGCAGTTAGTCAGGTGATATAAGGGGGAGATTCTTTTTTTTTTTTTTTGGGTAATTTAGTTTGAAATTAAAAAAGGTTAACCGAATGTACAGCCTACAAGGGGCATACCCTAGGAGGAAAAGAAAAAGAAAAGAAGAAGACTGAAAAAATTGCAGTAACCCATGCACAACTCGCATGGAGAGTAAGGTAAAGTAATTGGAATAACAAAATTTTCATATGTTTTGGAATCTTACCCCCGTTGCACTATCCATTGATGAGGATAGATAGTACAACAGGTGAATCCTATGAAGTGAAATGGGTAGTAATGATTACATGAACCTTAACTATTACTTGGCACATCCCGCCAAGCTAGGAAATGAAATGAAGAGTCACGATCACAAACGACCATGTGATAGACCATCACACAGAACTAGCAGCATGGCAATTCGGCCAAGGTGAAGCTGATCTGCTACTGCAGCGGAACAAGGCACCAAGAAGAGGCTCAACCAGAGATGGCAGCATCTGACAAGGGGCCCAACCCTGCACACCACGCCCATTCAACCAATCTAATACTCCCTCATCCGAATTCCAAGCCTTACCAAAACAACCCGCCCTAGCCAAACCGAACACAACTAATCTCCAGAGATGGGATAAACAAGCCAAGATTCAAAACCTCTTGCTAACCTATAAAGACCTCAACGCGGCACTCTCCTTCAGAGAAACAGCTACTACAGAGGACCACAAGCCTGAGGAGGCAGACGGAGATAAAGCATCCAAACATGGGTACCCCTAACCCCGCTCAAAAGTCTAATCCACACAATCTACACAACCTCCGCCGATTACCAAAGACTCGCCGCCCACCACAAGAGAGACAGTAAAGGAGCCTCTAATCTACCACCAGTAAAAGAACTCGCACATTTCGAGGCCACACAACACTGCAGGGAACTAATATCTGCTCCGCTCATTCAGTGAATAACCACTCAACTAATAAGAGCAGACTCAATCACACACTTGTCACGCTAAGAAATAAACGGGCTAAAAGAAGCAACGCTCTTGGGTTTTGAATATGCAGCGCGAAAGGAGCACAGCAAAGAGCCCTCAATGGCTTGAATGCCTAGTAACTAAACAGGGCTAGATGAGTCCAGTAACTAAACTGGACGATTTGAGCCCCAGTTGGGGCAATATGAGCCCTGTAATTGAACTGGGCATGAGTTACAATGTCCAACTATACTACATCTAACGATGAAGATAGTAGCAACTAAATTGAAAACTAACAGTACACTGGCCCAAAGTCCAGCAACAAACCCAGCAATTGACATTAATAAGCGTAAAGCAACTAAACTGAGCATAGCAGTTATACTGAATTCCGAAAACCATTTGGGTACCATAGAAACTATTCCGGAAGCCGAGGGTTATGTTGTCACGACCCTAGCCCGCCCCTAAAGGCTCTAGTCACAACAAAGCGCCAATGATCACATCACGAAGGCCATATTAAAGTTAAACACCTCATTAGCAAATGACTGAAGGGACTCAATTAACGACAAGCGGAAGCAAATTCCATTTTATTACATATGCCAAAACCAAAAGTCTTCACAAGGATCTCTACATTGCAAACCACCCAGAGCTGTGCAAATTTACATGTCAAAAAGTGGTTACCAAGAGCAACTCCCTATCTACAAGTCCATATCTACATAGCACATCCAATAGAAAGCTATATGCCACCACTCTACGTCCCGTTGCCTGAAAGGTGGAGAAATTCATAAGCCAAAGCTCGTATGAATGATTAATACGCAATTCACATGCTTTCCATGGACAATGTTAAAACCATTTAAAAACGAATCACATTTCATAGCAACATAGCATAGTAATGCACATCCTCTATTCATTTCATGTCTACCAGGCGTCCCCGGTAGTCGATAAGTTAAGACGTCTTTCGTTATCCGAGACAATAACCATGCCTTGCTAGCCTTTTAGCACGTGTCCCCTAGCAAGCTGGGACGTAGGAGGATGCCATTAATATATATAAAACATGCCCACCTTTCATTGATATTCCATGGAGTTCATATCAAATTATAAAACATTATTGAAGCGTAAAGCTTATAACAAACCATGTGTTTTGGGTATTAATCACTCACCTTGTATCCACGTGTCACTCGAACCTCCTAAAATAATTAGGCAACAAAACATGATTAGATGATGTCAAACAAGCCTATTTTAAATGAACATAAGGTCCTATGGTAAGAATATGAAATTAGATAGCTAGCCTTAAGAGATTAGTCATGAAATCTGCAATTTCATAACCTTTAACCTAGAATCTGATTTTGCACAAGAACAACTAAGACACGATCTTCATGCATTTTTTTAGGTCTATGAGTCTAGTTTCAAAATCAGAAATCGGATCGCAATTTCATCGTCCGAGCTCAAAATTATGGCCGTTTCCGTAAAGTGCAACGATGCTGTCAGCACTGCAGAAACCACAACAGCAGGTCGGGAAGATGGTGAGAAAAATTCCTCAAGAACAAGGCAGATTCAATTCTGTTGGAGCTCGAAATAGCCTACCCACAAGCTATACGAATTTCTGAGGTAAAACCCTAAAATTCACATCAAAGCTCATACAGAAACTTCACAAAAACATGAGCAAACCAGAGCATACTAATGGGCTGCCTTAAATATACCAAATTCATGAATTACACCAACTTTAAACATGTCAATTTCTGGGAATTTAGGCAAGGTTCATGGGTTTCCAACACAAACTTCAATCTCTACCCTAAACCCACTTAGATTCAGCACTTCTAGCAAAAATTGAACATCAAGAACAAGAAATTTTACTCCTCTAGGTATCTACTTACCAAATTAGGCTTCAATCCAAGGCTAGGAAGAAATCTCCAAGATTTTCTTCTTCTTCTTCTTCTTTTTCCTTCTCACCGAATGGTTCTCTCCTCTCTCTCTCTCTCTCTCTCTCTCTCTCTCTCTCTCTCTCTCTCTCTATGTGTGATGAAGATGGGGGAAATGTTACACGTTTCTTTCATTTTAACAGGTTACAAGAAAAATTATCATGTGTAGGTGTGACCTATAACCACTTATGTTCCATTTCCTAATAACTAGTAAAACAAAGCCAAAATCACATAATTAACATCAAGTTCAACACATACTTAAATTCTAAACACAATTAAAAGATTAGGGGGCTAGACCACCACCAATTTCACATCACCCAAAATTGAATCTACTCCGAGGACCTGTAGCTGATCACCGAAGAATCTGGATACTAACTATAAGTACCAGATCCGACCAACACACCATCATCTTTGACGAAGCTGTCCTCCGCCGTGCGCAGCTCAGAACTAGAACGGAAGAACTAAGTCGAAACTTAGGATTACTGGGAAACCCAGTCGGAACTTTGGGGGCAGAACTCCACTCCTTCGAGCTATTCTCCCTATCGCCTTGATTTACCAACTGATTATGGGTTTTCGGATCTACTGCCGAAAGACCAGCTCATGACCCGTGAAAACCCCTGTACTCTCAAAACCGGATCTGGGAATCCGACTATGGTATGATGACAGCCCTTCCGACTAGCCGAAAGTAAGTCCGGCGAGCCACCATCTACGGCCATGACCACCAACGAGCGGCGCTGTAGAGATAGAATTAGGTCACATGAACTTGTGAGAAATCAAGCTCGCCATTCAAGTAAACTCTGATGGCGGTGGGGCTGTGGATGGTGGAGATAGAGTTAGGTTATAAGAACTTGGGCAAAATCAGGCTCGTCGTTCAAGTAAACTCTAATGGGGGGGCATCTATAGTTGTTTGGATGGTCATGGCGATTAGGGCTGGCTGTGGATGGTGATGGCGGTGGCCGGTGGGTGGTGTGGATCGATGGTGATGGTAGTCGGGGGTGTGTAACGTTAAGAGTGAGAGAGATAGAGTTGCGGAAAATTTTTGGTGGCCGCTATTTGCAGCATACTTCTTGCTACTCACAACCGATTAAAACTTTTATCAATTACAGACAAAAATGCCCTCATGCAGTTTGACCATTATACCCATAAAACCTCATGTTATTTGACCATTTTACCCTTTAAGAATATTACATAACTCATTACATACAACCACAAAAAATAATCTCCCTGATTTCCCTCCCTCCCTCCCAAAATGTCTCCTCCCTCCCCCATTCAAACTCCTCCATTTTCATCCCTACCCAGCTGCCAACACCCACCACCAGGCCCCTCCCACCAGCAGTCAAGTCTGCCTATCCTCCTCCTCTCCTCTTCCTCTTACATTGTCAATGGAAACCCCGAATGCTTCCTCTCCCTCCATTGATAAACAAGAAATAGTTGACCCATCAATACACCACGATTTGGAGTCGGAAGATCACCCAATGGATGTTGAGAAACATGTCACAGATGTTGTAGTGACGGAGCAAAAATCGCAGCAAGAGGTAAGCCCGCCCTACATTTTCAATTTCAGAAGCCCTCCATTTTCAATTTCAGTTCTGGCCCGACACAGTTGGACACGCAGTGCCAAAACTTTACTAACTTTTTGGACTCTAATATCTGAATTATGTACAACTATTCGGATATTAATATCTAAATATTGTCAATATTGTTGGACTCTTATATCGGAATTTAGTGCCAGTTTTCAGATATTAATATCTAAATGAAACTGCAGAGAATCTTGCACTTACAGTTGGATAGACAGTGCCAAAACTTAACTAACTTTTCGGACTCTAATGTCTGAATTATATACAACTATGTGGATATTAATATCCGAATATTGTCAACATTGTTAGACTTTTATATCCGAATTTAGTGCCAGTTTTCAAATATTAATATTTGAATAAAACTGCAGAGAATCCTACACTCACTTGGTTTGTCTTTGGGTGTTACAGGGTGACACTTCAACACTTGGTAGTTATGTAGGGCCATCAACTATACCTACTTCGACTTGTCCTTCATATGATTATACAGAGCATTTTACAACGGACACAGTGAGTTTGTTTTTGATAGAGTATTTATCTTGTGCAATCTTATATTATGGGCTATAATTTTTTTGTTATGTGTGTGTAGGTTTTTCCATCCAATGAAGCATTGGTAGATTGGATAAGATACGCTGGTAAACAACACGGGTTTATCATTGTGATTAAGGGTTCTGAGAAATGTATTAAGAATCGCACACCTAGGATGAGATTTTCATGTGAAAGGAGTGGTAAGTATAGGCCGTTTGTGAAGAAAGTTGATGGGAAGGAGGTAGCTGTGAAGAAGAGAGTGTGGTCCACGGGCACCAGAAAATGTGAATGCCCATTTGAATTGAAAGTTGAAAAGGGCAATGATGGTTGGACTGTCTCTGTCCACAATGGCACCCACAACCATCCTCCAGCGGTGTACTTGGAGGGCCATTCGTATGCTGGGAGGTTGTCGGCAGAGCAGACTAGCACGGTGGTTGATTTGTCAGTCGCACGGTACATTTGCGACCAAATTCCCCCATCCCACCTATTGCAACGAATTGGTATACACATCACTACTCATTTGTGGATGGATGGGGTACACAATATTCAAACAAGATCGAAGAGTTTAAAAACATAGTGGGGAACGATGTGGCAACGATGGACATAATCGAACTAGACTAGGTTGGTTCGAAGGACTTTTATGTAAAATTTTAATTCATAGAATCTTATTGTAAAATATAAAATTTATGCAAACCTTTTTTTTTTTGGGTAGTGTTCTATGTTTGTCTAGAGCATTGTCCTTTCGTACGGCACTCCTCATTTAAATCTAAATTTTCACATACGAGTATTGTCTAGCGAATTATTTGTACCTAGGAAAGTATCAAGAATGATTCAAACCATAAAATTTACGTTTTGGTGCCCTACTTAGCATTCATATTTTCACAGTACCCAATTATCACAAATATGCTAATAGTTATCCGCAATAAAACAAAAGTCATTCCACCACGGAAAGTAGTCCATAAACCATTGCTATAAAGTGTCCAAAATAAATACAATGCCATAAAGTCCATCAAAATAAGTCATGGAAAAGACAAGTCTCAAGTATGGTCACAGCGCCGACACCTAGTGTAACGACTTGAGTAACTATCCGAACTAGAGCTTGCTATGCTCGCTTTAGTAGCCTCCGGTCCCCTCAAAGTCCTCCGCACTTCAACAAGTGCTTGTCGTAGATCATATGGGCAAGTTGAAGTCGTAGCCCTTGTCCCACCCAAAACACTGTCCAAAACGGCCAAAGCTACTGCATTGCGCTCTTCCGCACTCTTGCCTATGTACTCGTCCTCGTATTTTGCCTCGTTTACTTTCCAAAGTTAAAGCTTGCTCAGCATTCCTCTTCCTTGCAGAAACGGTAGAAGGAACTCGTTTCATTTCTTGTACATAAACAATACGTTAGAATCGTAGTTGTCAAAATCATACGATTCATGCAAAATGATACGAATCTATACATGAATCAAGGTTTATCACATTGTTGCATTTGACTAATATGAAACCACATGAATGAGATAATAATTCAATTTTTACAATTGGGAAAAAGGTCAATCCGATTCTCGATTCGATTCATGATTTGACAACTATGGTTACAACACACGAATTAAAGATAAAAGAATTGGATACTAATTTATGAATAAAGATAAGTGAATTGGATTCTAATAACCGAAATAGAGGAGACTAATTGGACTATAATGTCCGAATGGGATATTAAAATTTGGATATTAAAATCTGAATGAGGCAGTAAATTTGGAATATTAAATTCTAAATGAGCTAACAATTCAACTTTCATAATATTAGAATAGCATGTCTACAACCCAATCGAAACTTAATATTTAACCATTTTGAATAACCAAATATAGACAATATGTGTATCCTCAAGTTCTAACACACTTATAACTTATCAAGCAACAAACCACCATAAGCATTACAGAAAGGGTACTAATTGGACTGTAATGTCCGAATGGGGTTTAAACTTTTAGATATTAAAGTCCAAATGAGGCAATCCATTTTGGATGATAAATTCTGAATGAGCTAACAATCGGAAATTAAAATCCGAATGATACAATCAATTTCAGATATAAAAATCCGAATATGGGGCAAACAATCAGACTTTAGTATCCGAAACTGTAGAAAACAATCGGACTCTAATGTTCGATTAAATCTGAAACATACGAAATAGCAGTACGTACTTACTGTGGGTTTCTCAAAAAAATTCAAACAAAAACCGAACAAAAAAAAAACTGCGTAATAACAAAATTTAAAATTTTACTGATGTTCAACTTCGAAATAGTTGATGATGCCGGCGTGTTGTGCTATTGTGGTGTGGTGAGAGTGGTGTTTTGGTGGTGACTGATGGAGGAGGAGAAGAAGAAATGGGGCAAGAGAAGAATAAGAAACGGGTGAGAGAGAGAGAGAGACAGGAGGTGGCGCTGTGGGGTGGGGGTTGGTGGTGGCGGTAACGGTGGGTAGGTGGGTGGGGGAGGTAATGGTACCCATGGGTGGTGGAGCTGTGGACTGGAAGGAACTGACTGGAGAAAGAAAACTTAGGTTAGAGAAAAGGGAACGAACAGACTGAAAACCTATAGTTGGCTTTTTTTTTTTTTTTGGCCGATGGAGTTTGCTTGCTGGGTTGTATGTTTTGTTGTGAGAGAAAGAAGGAAAAGTGTATAGGGTGTTAACTAACCCTAACACAAGTGAGCTTTATTTATATTATGTGGCTACTAGTTACATAACATAAGCAACCAATGTGGGACTAAGTCTAACTATATTCTAACATGTTTATTGTATAGAAGGGCAAAAAGGGGAGTTTAGGGATAATTTATTGGTTGTAAGTAGCAGATTCTTATAAGGTGGTGGTTTGTAGGTAGCAATCGACTCAAGAACTGGGCTGCGAATAGCGGTGCACAAATTTTTAAGGGTTAAGTTTTGGACGTCTAAATTTTTGGGGCTGTCAAACCTCCACGTTTAAAAGAAAAGGGCAGATTTCAAATTTTGGGGGATTATTGTATGGGCTCAATTGCACCAACATTATGTACAAAATATAAACTTCATCGCTACACATGTTTATTTTTTGGTCGATCAAGACCGTTAGGATTTCACATCTTACGAATTCTGCCATCATTCCCGAAAAATAGAGATCATCAGATATAAACGATCATCAAATCAGAACGCATTATATGCATCTGGAGGAATTAAGTCTTATAGTGCACCGCCTGAGTCTCGCATGTCATTTTTTATGGCAATCAAAATCTTCTATCTCTTACATATGAGGAATTAGATCATTACTGCCAATAATGATGTCTATTACATATCGATAAACACTTGATCGGATATAAAATAACATTCTAATAGTGGAACCGCTTCTCAATCGAAGGGTTTCTTAAATCCAATGGATCCAAAAAATTACAGGAATGATTACAACAACGACAAAAAATTGAATGGTTTCGATCGTTGTGATCGTGGTCCGGTCATTTGACTACCATACATTACACTAAAGCACAATACCTTAGTTTATAAACAATAAAGTTGAATGTATAGATTTTAAAGGAAGATGCCGAATAACTTTTTCTGATGATTGATCTAAACCGTTAAGATTGCACATTTTATCAATTCTATATTTGTCGCGAACTTTAGTGATAATCAGATGTTGTGAACCTCATGATCGGAACGCATTCTATACTTACGTAGCTATTTAAGTCCTATAGTTCACCACCCGATGACTGTTTTAGCAATGCTTTCAAAATCCAAACCTTCTATCTTTTACGTAAGAGAGATTAGATAATTCCTGCCAAGAATAAAGTAAATTGGTTATCGTTACAAACTTTATCGGGAATAAGTTATCATTCCTATTGTGAATTATGGCACCGATCAAAAAGCTTCATAAACCGGATGGAGACCAAATTTTATCGGATGGAGCCCAAATTTTCCAAATTTAACTAAATCAACATTAACAACCAAATCAACGTTCTCGGTTATCAAAATTAATTTTTTATTGTGCTCCGTTACATTTTACTCTTGAACATAATTGAATAACACATATACATTTTAATATTTTCGCCACTTAACCACGGTTAAACATTTCAAAATAAATAAAGAAAACAAAATAAGACAGGTTGGGTATCGTTATTCTTTTTGAGGTTATGTTTTGCCTTATACAGGTTATTGTTATGCTTGTATGTGGTCATATTATGCTTCTTTAATTTTTTTGCTTTTTGTTATGCTTCTTCAACTTTTTGTTATGCCTAAATTGATTTTTGTTATGCTCCTCAATGGTTTCCCCATTATGCCATTTAGTAGTTTTGTTATGCCTATTTTGGATGACTGTTATACTTTTTTAGGTCATGTTATACTCATGTTATGCTGTTCAATTAAAGTGTTATACCTTTTTCGTATAACGTGTTATGCCATTAGTGGTTTTGTTATACCGAATCTTGTTACCTGTTGGAATGACTGGTTTGACCGGTCATCTTTGGTCAAAGTTGCATTGGTGACCTATTTTTTACCGTTGGATGCAAGTTATCGTGTCCCCGATTTGCAGGTGGACACCATAGATTTTCCCTAAAATAGCTGTTCGATTACTACTACGAGTGCGAGAGCCAACCTTTCTACAACAGTGCCACTTGCACATATTTTTGTGCACATATCATGTAGATATATTTTTGTGGAGCTCATGTCGGGGTCCCACAAAATGATTGCTCATCTTTTTTAAAATATTTTTTGAAGGGTTTCTGTAAAAAATCATCTCCAATGGATATCAGTAAGAGTTTTCTCAGAAATCGTAGGGCAAAACAGGATGATTCGCTCTACGATTTCTGAGAAAGCCCTTACCGATATATGTTGGAGTTGATTTTTTACTGGAACCCTCCAAAAAATATTTTAAGAAAGTTGAGCGATTTGGATCATTTTGAGAGACTCCGATATGAATCTCAAAAAAATGTAAGTGCATAATATGTGCAGAAAAATATGTGTGGAAATCATTACTGAACTTTCTATTCATATGAGTCAAACCCAGAGATCCAAACTTCATACTAAAATCCGTTTTTGGGGTTTTCAGCGGAGCATGTTAAGTGAAAAATGGGCTTTATTTTGGGTACTCCCTTCAGGCTGCAACTCCACTGCTGCAGCCAGAACTGAGAACAGCGATCAATGATCGATCAAAATAGGTTCCAGCTGGACTCCGGAAATGGCCGCTATATGCTTCATCAACAAATCAAGGACGGAAATAACTTCCACAAGGTAAAATTTCCAATCTCTCTCTTCTACTCTCAAAAACCAAATAGCGAGTTTATGTTTATGGAAGTGAATTGGGAAAGATATCAGGATTATGAATCTGCGGTACGAATGAACACGAACAGCAGCTTGAGAATAGCCGATTCTTTCGATCTCCATTCTCCACTGGAATTTTCCCAATTCACGCTTCCAATCGCTTGCTGGTATGTATATATATTTGGAATTTTCAATGTTGTTTGTTTAGGGAAAACCTATTTGTGTAGTTTATGTTAGATTAGAGGGTGCGCGCACATGCATTGTGTGTGATGCTTGATTCAATATAATGCCATTAATCAATTAAAGGCCACGGAGAAGATCATTAACTACGGAGAGTGAAATAGGAGTGAACATGCTTAGATGAGCGTGGAGTTCTAATGCTATGTGATCACATTTTGGTGACCATGTGATGTTGCCGTTGCCTTGGTAGAATGTGGTTCATTACATGATAAATGGGGACATTCTATCAATACATTAGTGACACTGCATTGGTGACAGTTACATATCACATGGTACCCAGAGTGTTAACCTCTCCGATTAGGGTCGGGCGTGACTTTCCAGGGGTCTAAAATGAAAATCAAAATTGAGGCCATTTATGAATTTTTACGATAAAATATAAAGTACATAAAGTTCCTTTCCCAAAAAAGATACAAGTATTTAATATTTATCAATGAGAAATAATCTGAGACGGACAATACAAAATATCAAAAGTGTTATTAGACTCTTTAAATAAAAATAACAAATGTTCAACTGATTCAGCCTTACCTTAGGCTGAGGGGGAAGTTGCCAACATGTATTCCAAATCCCATGAAATTAGATTTGCTTGAACTTGATGCCCCCTTTTCCCTATAGGTGGATTGTAGGTGTAGTGATAAGGATGGGTAGAGACCAATTCGTTTATTTTTACTATTCTGAAGTGATAAGTATGTGTAATTACCTATTTATTTATTTATTCATGTTTACTACTCTGAGGTACACACAATCTTAAAAAAGGTTACTGACGGTTTTCTAAGAATAGATTTCATATAGGTTTCAACTTTGGAGAAATAGTTTGTTTGTTTGCTTGCGAATGAAGCACAAGAAAGAAAGAAATACAAAAGAAACGAAAATGGATGAATGAACAATAGGTTAACTTTTGCGGTTGCGGTACTAAATATAATTTTCTTTGGTGGAATGTTGTTAGGGTGTCAAACATTCCAGTTGTTTAGGATTGATTTTGAAGCTTAATATCAAGTCTATATTCTAGAAAATAATGCACTGCTCTTGTAGGTTTTTGTAAAAAAATGTAGTTTGACACATAAATGGGTAGACGAAGTTTCTGAATTTTTTTGAACTAAAAATACGCGAATGGTATGAGAGGAGAAGAAGACAAAGAGGGAGAAGAGACTGTTGTGGTCCAAGAATACATACATGCACATCCAAACACAGAGCAGCAACGAAACGTACGTGGTTCGGCAATTGTTTACGTCCACGAGAGACAAATCTATATTACGGAGAAATTAAAATCACTCAAACTCTAATACTAGTGTACATCCATGTCACCAATCTTTCAAATAGTTTTTACAATAACAGAAAATACATGTACTTAAAGGTAATGGAAAAGGAGACTAGTGCTCAAAGCATATGCTTGAGCCAATTGCATCACGTGTAGTTTCTTCAAGTCAAGAAAGGTGGCTGCCATGAATTCAAGCAATCTTCAGAGGATTTGGATTTGATCTTACTCAATCATCTCCTTTTGAGACATGTTTATGTGAAGGATTGAGCCAACAATTTTGAACCAGATCTCCACAACAATCTCCACTTAGGCAATATTGCTGAAGCATGTAATTTTGCTGCACGGAAACTCGCTGCACGTAAACTCTTGATAATTGCCGAAGCACGTCAATTTTGTTGTTTCTATATATTTGGCGCGTGCGTGTGTGTTTTTGGTGCACAAACAAATGCTATTAGAGCCAGGGGAACAAAACTAAATATGTTCTTTTTGCTTTTGTCACAACCCAAGTGATTGAAATCAACTTCCGTGAACACCATTGGATTCTTCTCATGAAAAGAGGTCCAATAAGCTAAAGGACGCAATCAGCCGAGATTCCACGCGATCTAACGTGCCTATAAAATTTGATACATGTAAAATCATGTGCATGCTGTCTTCTTCCGCGCCATTTGACCAACCTGAGACCTGACTAAAGACCAGCCCAGATCAGAATCTGTCCTTTTTGGCATTTGCGAAATTTGGGAGGAAAATGGGTTTATGGGTGTGGCACCCATTTTGCCAAATTTTGTTCCATTTATGGCATTGGTGTGGAATTCTGCCATTTCAACTCCTGGTGCCGTTGCTCTAAGGATATGGTGGATTTAGTCCATCTAGGAATGCACGAGGGTCCAACACATCTTAACTTTGGGTATGTTGTGGCCTATTCTTATTTGATCTTTGGAAATCTGGGACATGTTTTTGTTATGAGTTGGTGAATTTATTTTTCAAAATGACATTTTTATGTTCATGCTTCAAGGTTCTTTCTTTATCAGAAGACCCAAAAATAGGTTATACTTAGTTATCAGTTGAGATTGAATTAAGGGTTTATGTGAATTAAAGGCCTCCGTGTGTTAATGTCTTAATTTATTTATACGCTCTTGTTTGTAAAGTGTTTATAGTTTCATTGTCATACTGTGTTTCTCTTGCCTTGATGTCTTGTGAGGGACTAATTGATTGTTTCTCAATGTTTCTTACATTTTCAGGCGAGCAAGGAATGGTTGATGAAGCACAAAAAGCATTAGAAGAGGTTGAAGCACTGAGGAAGGTTTTCCTTTTTAACTTAAAGAATTTATCTTGGCAAAGAACATTTTGGAATCGAGGTTTTCTAATATTGCTTTGTGATGATTAGAATTACAATCTGCTGCAGTATGTGTATTTATGTACTGTATACCAAAGAACCAGATACAAGAATCTAGAATGAATTATTCACTGGTTCAACTGAAGCTGGTGGTTTAGTGGTAGGGGTGCTTGTGATGAGGGATGAAAGGGTGGTGGTTCTGGTGGAGAGGCAGGAGAATATAGTTGGATTTTATTTTGTGTCTTGTCTTGTCTTGTGTGGTTATCTAGCTGAATAACGACTTGAGGAAGGAAATTTTAGCCATTGAATTTAGATGGATGTTTCATGGTGCATTAGGGTGAGATTTATGTGGTTTTATTTCTGCCTGAAGCTTTGGGTGAGTGCTATGAATTGATCTATGATGGATTTCTTACTCTCTATTTTTGTGAATTTACCCTTATTAGGGTGAACTTTTGTATAATTTCATTTGGATGCACAATCACAATCCATATTTTGCATGGATCATTCTCTTGTGAGAATAGGAGGAATGCTTTTCAGAGATGGCAGAGTATTCTTGTGAAGAAATTGAACAGTCTGGAAAAGAGGACTAGCGAGAGGATGATAGGTATTTCCGAAGGCAGGCAAATAGAGAACTTGTTCTTCCGTTACACGACTAATTCCCGGTGTTTTAATAACTATTATAACAAGAATTTGGATGGGTTTCCAGTGCTGGTAGGGGAGATGAGATTGCGATAAAGGGTTATACTCTACTCTGGGGAGAGGGACTTGAGGTTAGACTGGATGGACTTTGCCACCATCACTGCGGAGGCAAAAGGATTACTAAAGAGGAGGTGCTTGCTGTCATAAGACTCATAACAGCTCTTCATTGGGACAAAGACCCTAGGTCCTGATGCATTAACTTTGGCATTTTTTTTTTCTGACTGGGTCAATAAGTGATTGGTGTGGACTGGGTTTTGGGGGTAAGGTGGGGTGTTAGTACGGCGAATATTTGACACACTCTTATAGTCTTTTTGTCCAAGGTGGGAAGGAAAATTGTAGAATACGTCGGTGGGATTGGCTTGGAGACTCAAAATGCCTTTATGGAAAGAAAAATGATTTCAGTATATGCGAACAAGATGGCGAGTCCTTAGAAATGACAAAACGTGCCGAGCTAATTGTCCTTGGTTATTTCTATTCCCTTTGAATCACAAAAGGATAAAAGGTGGTGAACTTCTTTATTCACTGTTAAGGGGCAGGAGAGCCTTAAATTCCATTTTATCTTCAGTTGGGGTAGAGTTGGTGTTTTCCTTTTGATGCAGAAGATCTTCTTTGTAGTGGGCGGTCAAAGTGGGGAAGTAACAATATGTTACTTCTGATTCCATCATGTCTTATGTGGAGCATCTGGAGTGGGAGGGAAACACGTTGGTATAGTTTGAGAGCACATTCTTGAATAAGATGTGCCCGCTATTGACAGATTCTTGGACCTTTCAGTGCTTTTTCTGTACAAATTACAAGGTTGGACGCTTTAGACTGGATTGGAAGTGGCTTTTTAACTGCTTTTGTAGGTTATTTTTCGTTGTTTTGGATCAGACACTAGTTTTTATGAGCGTATTTGAAGTTTCTTTTGGCATGACTTTTTTTGTATTTTTGTTATTCTTCATTTTTTGTTATTGTCTATAGGCAAAGAATGATACGTGGTAAGAATTCCATAAGCTGCATAAAAAGCTGATTCAAACGAAAGCTAAAATCATGTGAAAGAAAGAGAACCAAATGGGGTAATGAATCATGGATTCATATTATGAGTTGTATGGTTTCTGAATTGTATAGTTTTGAGAAATACAGCTACCGTATGATAAGAATGGCTAGGTTTGGTGGGCATTAACTTTTGCAAGTTGAGATTTTAAGAATCTTGAATGTAGAGAATTGGAGTGTTACAACCTTTTGGCATTTTCTAATCCTACCTTTTTGTTTTTGGCCAAAATTAATGATATTGGAAGTTTGAAGTGCCCAGGCACTTCATCTATTTGATTTGGGTATCTTTATTTGATCCTTATAGCATATTGGAGTGATCAGTTTATTTTTCTGTAGATCTCTTAAAAAATCTCTGCTACATGCCGTTTTATTCCTACATGTGCTTATAAGAAATATATGTAGTCTGCTTTTACTTTAGTTGATATGATCGCGTATCTACTTTGGTTCAATATTGTCAGTATTTATCAATAACAACCATATTTGTTTCTGGAATTTTTTTCCCAATATAAATGTATTGGCAGTATCGAGATACTTTGTTCCTTGGTGTGATTTCCTGGACAATTTTTTATATTATATTTTTATTACCATATGATCATTACGCTTCAACCGGGTTATTCTATACTACCTATTAGAAAGCTAAATTCATTATCGTTGATGTGTTGCTAACATATTTGTAATATCCAGCTGGCTCCCAGAACGGAACCTGTTACTGATTCCTCTAAGCATACTGCTGCTGATAGGGATGGCAAGTGTACCCGCCCCGCCCCGAACGGGGTGGGTTTTTCACTCCATTTTCGGGGGTCGGGTCGGGTCGGGGTAAAATTTTCAAAACCCGCCCCGAAATACCCGACCCCGACCCGTTGTGTGTATATATACTTATATACATGTCCTTTAATTTTTTTAGCATTAATCCAAAAAACAATGTCTCTTTACTGTCAAGTAGTCTAATCAAATTTAAAAAAGAAATAAAAATTGATATTTATTGGTGTTTAGTGGATTTTTTAAAAAGTTTTCTTCAAATATTTATAATAAATCCTACACATAAAGAAATGGAATGAAGTATCTAAAATACTAATTGCAATTAAAAGTTTAGCTAAAACTGCGATACCAAAATTAAGACACAAAAATAATTTCAAAACTTTTATTTTTTTAGATAATTTTTATTCTTATTTTGCATTTTTTAAATTTTTTACTTATAGTTTGATTTTTTTTAATTTTTACGGGGCGGGACGGGGCGGGGCGGGACGGGTAAACCCGTTCCCCGATGGGGGCGGGGACGGGGGTACCCCAAAAAAATCCGGTCGGGGTCGGGGCGGGGGCGGGGGAGGGTAATGATTTTCGGGTCGGGGTATGAAAAACCCGCCCCGTTGCCATTCCTAGCTGCTGAGTCCTTTTCCTTGTGTTTTTATTTTCTCTTTTTGCAATTTATGGAGGACATTAACCTATGTTCTTATGTATAGTTTCCATATTAATCTTTGTTTCAGTTTTAACCCATTATCGCATTTCGGATCGTCAATTATTTAGCTGTTTGCAAAAAACATTATAAGTGAACTGTTTTTTTTTTTTTAACAGAAAAGAAGGTTATATTTTATTAATAATAAAATATTACAAGAGCGGGAAAATAGATAAGACAACCTACAGTGAACTGTTCATGGCATTGTTTTGAACGATGTGTTTTAAAAGTGTAAAAACATCTGGCTGAAGACCTGGAAGTTTCCTCTCTCTTTTTTTCACTAGATTAAATTACGTTGCTTGGAACAAAACTTGTTTGAGCTCAAGGAATCAAAGTGTTTGGAATGAATCAAATCAATTGTAATGAATCAATCAACAATAGTTCTTATTTTGAAATTCTGATGTTCTACAGACTGATCAGAAGCTGCGTGTTTGTGACTTTTGTGGAGCATTTTTGAGGGTTTATGATATGTAAATTCTGTACCTTGTTCAGCAGAATTGCGAATATGCTTAATGTCTCTTTAAAGAAGAAAAGAAGTAGTTCTGGGGTTTTTAGTACTTCAGCTTTCTTGACCTGGCGATTATACCTGTCATTAGGAGGCTTTTGGGCCCAGTTTTTGGAGGATAAACTTTTGCTGCTAAAGAATGTGCGTTGTTTCCTGTTTTATGCTTCTAGATCATGCTATTATTATATAGAAACCTGTGGGGCAACTGTATCATTTTCTTATCCTTCCAATGATCTGAATACTTTTAATGGTATTATAATGTTTTACGTGGTTCAGTGACCGTTGTTTAGCAGATCATTTTGGTGGAAAACTCCACTTGGGCTATATGCATATATGTGAGAGGTTAGCTGAGCTCCTGGTAAGATGATTCTTTTTCGCATTTATTGAGTTGAGTTCTTGTGTTATTGTCTTTCCATTTATTAGAAAAGGGCTTTCAAGCTGGAATGAGAAACAAGGGTTTTAAAGCTTTTACAGTTTTTTCTTTTTGTTTGGCATCTTGCTGGGCTTTTGCGATTTTATCCTTAACATATACGTCACGTTTCTTGCACGATGGGTTGTCAAAAGTAGATTTTGAAAGTGTATCTTGGTGGGAAGGGTCAAGTTTGTTTTTCCTGCTGTGTATGCCTAAATACTTAAGTTGGTACTCTGGATGTCTTGATTCAGGTGCTGGTATAAATGTTTCACTTTCTTCTGTTGAGATTCTCAGTTAATCTGCATCTGTGAGTTTTTCTTAACTTGGGAAAGGAAGGTTTTCATATTTACTTACCATTTTATGGATCATAATTGGGCTTCACCTTAAAAGAGAAAGCTTGAGTTGTGTATTTGTCTGTTAGTTGACTTTCAACTGCCTAAACAATAATGAAAGGTTTCAAAAGAACTTGTAATTTGGCAGAACCTGTAACTCATACTGGAGCTATCTGGAATTGAAAAAATCTGTTTCTGGCTTGTGTTTAATTCAAGTGTTTACAAAGTTTGGCCACTTGCCTTTTGGAGTGAACTTGTTTACCTGTGGAATAGCTCGTACTTGTTCTGGCTTGGTTCTTTTATTGGTCGTAGCTTGGAGAGGGAAGCTATGGAGCTTGAGCCATCAGCTGCTCAGCTTTGTGGTCTTAGCCTCTCTTGCGCAAACATAGCTTTAATTATTAGGCTTATTAGCTTACGACTTGCTGTCATTCAACTACTTTTATTTAATCCACAAGAAAATGAGTTGATCAAATGTTTAATATGTAATACCTGTATTTTAGAAAAGTATTAATTTTTGCATGGAAGCCATAGGTGGCGCTTTTGTGATGTGTTGTGTGTGCACGTGGATCTCAAGGAAGAGTAGTGTGTGGCATGAGGTTGCATGTGGGGAGCAAGTGAGCTGATAAACAATGAGAGTATGGACATGTGTCATGGTAAAATAAATCTAGTTAGCTAAGTCAATGTTTCCTTTATAAGGAAGAGAACACGCACAGTTGGGTTGGGGTTGTGGTGTTTAGCTACTGTGCGAGTGTTTTGAGACTGAAACAATAGTGTTTCTCCAATCTTGGTGTTGCCTAACGTAACAGATTTATTGGAGATATGTAAAATTATGTAAATATTTGAGAAAGTGGGGAGTGACAACTTAATATTTGTCTGTTGTTGGTGGCGTGACTTCTTTCCGTTGTGTCGTGGTCGTGGTGTTTGTGGTTTTGGGGTGTTACAGTTGGTATCAGAGCATAGGTTTCATGATGATTTTAGGACGACGTCAGATGGGTAAGTGATGCTAAATAACTAGTATGAGCTCTTGGTAATTAAGTTAATTTGCTACTGGCTTTCCTTATTTGAAAATCAAAAACAACTCGTGGCTGTGGGAGTAGTATTTAATTTAATTTTAGTATGTGTATCGGAAGAACCATTTCTTGGATGGATACTGGAGTGCCTTTGAAACTAGTCTACGTGGATGGGTATGGGAAATTAGTCCTTGGATATGGGTGTGTTCCCTAAATTTTGGTCGTGTGTTACTTATGGAAGTGTTATTACAATGGGCTTAACTAGTTTAATTTGTTCTTAATCTTGATGCAGTTTGAGTAAATTCTGTCAGGTTGAGGATTCAATGTGGTGTATCATAATAAATTTTGGATTAGAAGGTATGTGTTTGTGATGCCCTGTATTTAGCTAGGAGGACTAGCTTAGTTATGTGTCTGTCCGTAACTGTGGGTTTGGCGGTCCATATTACTTTGACTTTTATTTTTGCTGAAGGGATAAAGATGGACGAAAATGGATTGATCTTCGTGTGGTGTTCTGAGTAATGTGGGTGAATTTGGGATTTCGTCATTTTGTAAGCATGGGTACAGTCATAGCTAAGCATGTGGCACATGGCATTTAGTCGTCTAGGTGATTAAGGAGGGTTGTCTTTAATTGCGGAGGATTATGATATTGTGTGCAGGTTGTGGCTAGCTGAAATATTCGAGCTTGTCTTGGAATCGATTGTCTATAAAATCTTAGTGACGATGTGAGGTTTGCCTTATTGGCGTGATGAATGTCATGGCCTTAGTGGCGTGGTAAATAATAGTATAGCCTTAGTGGCGTTGCTTGTGTGGCAATATATTTATGCCTTAGTGGCGATATATTTATCCCTATCTGGCGATAATATTTATGCCTTAGTGGCGTTGCTTGTGTGGCAATATATTTATGCCTTAGTAGCGTTGCCTGTGTGGCATTATATTTATGGTTTAGTGGTGATATTCTTATGCCTTAGTGGCATGGCTGGTGTGATACTATTTTTATGCCTTAAAGGCGTAGCCTTTGTAGCGGAGAATTTTGTGTATTAGTAACGTTGCTTTTATAACGTGGATTAACGCGAGTATAACTTTTGTGGCGAGAATTTTGTGTGTATGGAGGTGGCTGTTAGACTTGTCCCACATCGCTCACCTAAGCCACCCAAGCTTGGTTAATAAATTCTAGAGGCTACTCCACCTATTGCCAATTGGTTTTAGGTTGGAACCCTCCAAGAAAATCTAACATGGTATCAGAGCTAGGTCTTGGGTGGCCTCACCTCTCGTGGGAAAGCCTATGTCATCTCTATCGCCCGAGTCAGTCAGTCAGCTCCTGGTCAATTACCTCCACGTGCATCCGGGCTGCACGCGAGGGGAAGTGTTAGACTTGTCCCACATCGCTCATCTAAGCCACCCAAGCTTGGTTAATAAATTCTAGAGGCTACTCCACCTATTGCCAATTGGTTTTAGGTTGAAACCCTCCAAGAAAATCTAACGGTGGCCTGCAGTGAGCACGTGGGAAGAAAAAAAAAAAAAGAAGAAAAAAACATTATTGCCAAAGTTGGCCGAGTTATTTATGTTTGTTGACACTTGTGACATTCATATATGCACTAGAAGTGGGAGGATGGATGTTCAATGAAGTTGGAAGATGCAATCAGAGTGGCGCAGCGGAAGCGAGGAATTTAATTACTTATCTCTGAAGTTGGAAGATGCAATCAGAGGGACGAAATTTCCAAAGGAGAGGATATTGTAATATCCGTAAAGGTGATTGTGGTTCACTTGAACTATGTACTTACTTTGGAAGCATGTGACAGAGCTCAGGTAGCACCTTATTTTCTATGAGCAAGCTTGAACAACAAAATAATCGCGTTGACTTTGGCTTATTTACACCCTTATTCAGGAGTCTTGTTAGATTTTCAATGAAAAATGGTGTTGATATTCTTTTAATTTTAATTTGATACTTCTTCACAATTCAAAAAAACACTCGAATCTGATAATATTGCTTGCTGACTTATGCTGGTAGTGCCATGTTATTTTCAATGGGGAAAATAAGAAACAAATGTATCTGGCTGCTGAAAATTTTACTTTATTTTAGCTGGAGAACTCCCGAATGAGTCATGTGGAACTTGCTTGAGCATACAACTTTAGAAGTTTCTTAATGAAGTAAGATTTCTTTGGTAAAAGAAGTGCTATTGAGTACTTGTATGTAGCCAATGTCATGAGGTATATAGCTTTATTCTTGGAGTCAGTTTGCTTGCTTCATTCTTGGTCTATCTTAGTGCTTAAATGATACTGTGGGTTTCGTGTTGAGTTGGTGCTCAAAGCAGTGTTTTTCCCCAAATTTTTGGCCTTCTGGGGAACGTGATCTCATGCCATTTTCGGTGGACCAATCTCTATCATTGGATGTAAGGGATTGTAGACGCATGCATCACACATGTTCCTTTCTTAGTGAAGTGGTACATAATGACACAATTGACACTAGTTCTGGTATTTTGCCTAATTAATATTCCAGCCTCAGAACTGTTGCGTGATGCATGAATTGCAATTATTTTGCCTGTGGGGGTGCACTTTAGCATTAGGCTTATGCCCGTTCAGCTAAATCTAATTTAAAGATTGTTTGTATTGTAGCCTTGGAGTTGCTAATAGATTGATTCCTGGTGGTGTAACTTGGGCATAAGTATATATGCGTTCAGATCACCCAGTTGAACACCGTTGGTTTTTGGTGCGGGGAAATCATTGCTGCACTTACATGCCGACATAGTTCTGTCACTATTGGCATCATGATCTTGGTTTGCATTTTTGACATAAGAAGATGCCCTTTTGTGAATAGAATGTATCCATATTTACATGTGTGTTTATCAAATGTATCTTTTTGTCACTGACTCACTGGTTCTTGAGTGGGAGTTGAAACTTGAAAATAAAGTTGCTTATGCTTGAGTACATAAAAATCAAAGGAGCTGGCAAGTAGGTTAGTTTTGCTGCTTAGTATCCATACTGAATGAAGTAAGTCGAATAGCAACTCATTCAATTAATCTTTCAGGATGAGAGAGAAAAAAGACGGCATACGAAGATGAGAGAAGGTAATCTTTGCGTTCTTTCCTTATTCATTTTTTGTATTTTTTTTTTGTTTTCTGGGATTTAATGTCTAGATACAGTGGGTTCCGAAACACTTGACTGGCGTTGTGGGGGAAGGGTAGTTATTACTGTCTTAATGCGTGCTTGCACGAATGAAATTGTATGAGTCAAGTCTGAGCACATCTTTTCCTAGCATAGATCAAAAAAGCGAAGTCGAGAGCGGGACAAGGGAGCAAGCAAGGATCGTGATCAGAGAGAGAGCCGTGAACGGGGAAGGGATTGCGATCGTAGGAGCAAAGATCGTGATAGGCATTATGATTGTGATCAACGGTATGTTAGAGAGCATGAGAGAGGGAGAGATGGGTTACACACCTATGATCCAAGGAGCCACCGGAGGTCACGCTCATGGTCAAGGGAACGACCCAGGGACTATGTTTGCCACAGGTATGCCTTGTTCTATGCATATATATCAATTTCTATTGGTGCACGAACATCATCACTATTGTTTCTATATGCCTCTCTGTGTTTGCAAGTTATGAAGAGCTGGGTTCTAAATGAGAAGCCTTAGTTATACAGACTTCTACATTTTGGCATGATCATACTGTGACTGTTTTGCATTTGGACGTGCTTGATCAACTTATCAATACATTTATGTAACTTATCCTTGAGATGGGGCCCTCCTATTTATGAGACTAATTCTTGAATTTTATGAGAGAGATAAAATGGTTAATTCAGATGGTTCTAATTTGCCCGATTGTCTTAATTTTTGTTACACATAGTAGGTACTCTAGGTACTCTTAATGTTTAGTTCCTTACATTTGCTTGCCGAAGGGTGTACCTCTACCATTGAGGCTTGTGCTTTTCATCTTTGTCCTTATTTCTTCTTCTTTAATTCTTGGTAGCCTTTTGTAGTCATTTTGGAAGCAAAAAAAATTAGAACTAAAAGAACAGGATCTGCAATTTTGGTGGTATGTAATGTTTTTTTTTTTTGGTTGGGATACTTCCATGCTCTTGGACTTAGCAAACATTATGCTGTTCAAAAAAAGACTTGGCAAAACATTATTCTGCTTTCAAAAAGTAGTGACAAAGAAACTTCTTGAGAAATGCAACTAAGTGTGGGTATCCAGAAGAGGCTTGCCATGTGGCACTTACCGGAGGACCCAATATCCCGCGGGTAAGGCAAGCAAGCTCCTCTAGATTCACGACTCCTCGTACCATGCAAGCACTCTTGAGTTCATGGACCTTCATATTGGGAACTCCTCCGCGGAGTCTCCAAAATACGACACTATGAGGCTTATTGACATGCTCCGCTATGTCCGCTCTCCACACAACAAATAAGGCTGTCATGAGTCTGGCGACTCTCAAAGAATCCTTGTGATACCCAAGTCGAAAGCAGGGCATGGGGTACCCGGTACCCTGCTCGGGACCTAAGGAGGTATGTGGCTTGGAGGCTAGAGCGAGGGGACTGTCAAGACTCATCTCCATGAGGCGAGTTCCACCTTGACCGACCATAGAGAGAGAGAGAGGGGTGCCGCCTACATCACCCAATGTTTGCCTCAACTACCATCATCATTACCACAACCATTGTCATTATAACCACAACCATGCCTATATCAACCACCCCTGACACCGGCAGATGGCAGATGATCAGCATAGCTGCCTCTCCATGGCCTACCCATCTCTCTGAGCTCTCTATCCTCTGGCAAGCCTATCCCTCTGAAGTGCCATCTGTGAGGCCTCCATATAAGGATGGTTGATATTTCACCAAGAGATAGATGACATCCAATACAACACATACAATACATACAGAAACAGAGTCCTAACTCTTTGGATGACCAATCTCTCCACTGTCATCCTCTCTCCACGGCCGCCCTAAGCTCTCTCTTCCACCTTCGGTGGTCCCGAGCACTGTTGTAACGACTGCCATATACCCGGAGGGCGACCTCAAGTACTCTTTCCACCATTATGTACTCTTTCCACCATTATGTACTCTTCCCACCACTATGTACTGTTGTAGCGGCCGCCATATACCCGGAGGGCAACCTCAAGTACTCTTCCCACCATTATACTCTACTGGAGAAAAGTGGTGCTCACTGTAATGCCTCCAAAGAAAGTAGAAGTTCAAGGACAAACTGGTGTAGAAGTGACAAAAGCTTCATTTGGGCCTATCTTAGAGGAGATACAACCCATTCCACAGACCGCCATCATCGAGCAGCTACGTTCGGCAACGGAAACTCTCGCCATGATGCAACAAATGCAAACTCTCTTAATGGAGACCTTGCTCACGCTACAGAAGAAGGTCTTCGATCCGTCGGCACCTTAGGTGGACGCAAAGGGATCTCATCCCGTTGGTTAACAAATTGAAATCCTCGAAAAACAAGTTGTACAACATCTCTTGGCAAAAGAGAAACCCCCTTCCTCCTCCTATTGACACATAGCACCAAACACCTTCTGCCATGGAGTTTGGCTAGCTAAAGGGTCCCTCCCTCCAAAATACGACGAGCCCGACCCCTATCACTTTGGAGTTGGTGCGAGAACTCATCCAATCAGAAAAGACCCCCTTCCCTTCCGCTCCAAACATTGGCGCTAGTCCTCTGTATCCTTTGGTGGTTGCGAGTATGCCTTACCCGGCTAGGTATACGGTCCCTAAGTTCATCCATTTTGACGGAAGGAAGGGAAACGCAAAAGAGCACATCATTCGTTTTGTGGACAGCCTTGGCATCCATAGTGGTGATCATAATTTGAGATTACGAGAGTTCTCCAAGTCCTTGATTGATAAAGTGTACTCATGGTATGCCAACCTTGCTCCTAACTCGGTCCTCTCTTGGGATGATATGGTCAAAAAATTCTATTCCAAATTCTTCTACATGGACGATTGCCTTATAACCCTCCAATTGATTTTAGTGACTCATAGGCCTTCCGAGGACCTCAATGCCTTTGTCCGCCGCTTCCGTGAACTATCTGTGGACAAATAACAGAAGATCGCTTGGCCAAGATTTGTGTTGGTGGAATGCAACCAACCTTCAAGCCCCATCTGGTCACTCACCACTTTCCAGATTTCTCTGCATTATATGAGGCGACCCGAAACTTAAGTGAAACAATGGAAACACCACCTCGTCCACCTCGTTACCAATCCTCCTCCCGAAGTGGGCATATGAGTTCCAGCCATACAGTCTACGCAGCCTCAAGACCTTCCAATCGGAGTCGCGGAAAACAACACTTGCATTTTAAACAACACTTTTTTTCATACATGGTAACTTACATTTTAAAGAGACTAGTAGAAAACCCTACCTCAATAGAAGAAAACCCCAATTTGCTAAGAATCCCGAATTTGTGCATTTGAGATTTTGCTCGGATCAAAACGTAGTCCTGCTCGCGTAGATCAACCTTCCTTCTTGCACTATTTTAAGAATCTCATGTCTTGGTCTTCAATTTTGGGGAAGAAGATTAAGGGTTTGTAGAGTTTAGAAAGAGAGAGAGTACACTAGAAGACAAAAAGAAGAAAGAAGGGGATCGGCTTCTCTCTGTCCAATATGGGCTTTAAAGAGTAGGAATTACACTCTCTTCCCTCAAGTTTCAAGATACTACATCACTTATTTGCATGTTATAAGTCCTTGCACAAAGAACCCCCCAAAACTAACAAATAGATAAAGAATTAACTCTAACTGTTTCTAACACCCATTACACGACACATGCCGGTCTCACAACACTTGGTCAATGCGTAATGAACTCGGGCACAGCTGATCAAATACCTGTACATGTGTATATGCGCACATACGTACAAAAGGAAAAAAAATTGTTTGGCTCATAAAATTAAGTCGAGCATATATAATTTCCACATAATCGCAGTATTAACCTATTTAATATAAAAATTAACACAGGTCTGTACAAATCCCTTCCCAGTTCATAGAGATAATGGGAAAGCCGTTATGATGGCAACAATCTCCCATCATGAGGAGAATGAGGAACCAATGGCGTGCAAGGTAGCTGACACCGAGGAACTGGAATGCCCTAGTTTTGAGGAGAGGCGGGCTACCTCTCTCTAAAATTCCACAAAATTTAAATGGTTGTTGGATCAGTTCAGCTTTTCCCAAGCAACAGAGGCTATCCTCTGCGCGGCGGAAAACAATGGAGAGCAATGCATGGGCCTGTCAGGCTCAGTAAAATAGATACTCCGTGAACCATCTTTCCATCACATTCAAGGAAGCGTACCAGCAACTCTCTTTCCCCCACAATAGGCCTTTGTATGTCCCGGTCACCATAAATGGAGTGGAGTTTCAAAGAGGTTTTATGGATGGCAGAGCTTCCCTCAACATTATACCTTACTCCACTTTCAATGTGGCAGGCATTCCCAATAGCCATATGGTCGAGCAACCCATCAATCTGTGGTTTTGGAAACCATAGTCAACAAAGGCATTTGTACATGTGGACTTAATTGTGGGTCGATACGCTCTGCCACCAAGTTCCACGTAATTGACTTAAAGACAACCTACTAGGCCCAGGGCCTTGGCAGGACTTGGATGCACGTGCACCAATATGTTGTCGTCCCCTCCACATACCACCGATGTATGAAGGGGATATACAAAAAGGGCCTTGTCACCATTGTTGGCTCCCAGAAGCCTTTTACGCTAGACGAATCCCACATGGCCGACGCCATATTCTACAATGATGTAAACGAGGAGCACCTCCCAAAGGCATCTGAGATTTCAAAGGAAGACCTCTCATCTACGAGCAATGCCAACAACAAGAAACGAGCCTGAGATGCTTCCTCAGCCAAGGCGCAAGCTCCTCAGGAAGACTATATCGGCCCCAAAGTGGTAAAGTACACAAGGCTAGATGATAAGGAGGTTTACTGCTTGTGAAGGTGCGGGGAGCTAGCCTCCTTGCCTGGGGAAGCCGACGCCCTAATAGAATGTAATGAAGTTCACGAAGATGGGGAGGATCTTGGAGAGCTCTTCACTCAATGTTGCGCCTTATCAAATTTGGCGCAAAAACAGCCGAGCAACTCAAGAAAGAAGAAGAAAAATAAGAATCAAGGAACTCCCACAACCCAACAGACAACAACACCAGGGCAAGAAGTTGAACCAATAGCCCTCCAAGAAGTTAAGGTGGCTCCAGAGTGTTTGAAAGACGGGCCTCGCTCTCAGAAACAAGAGCTACTCGAAGTCAACTTATCTCCAAAAGACAAGCCTTCGAAGCCGATCTTTATTTGTAAAGACCTCCCCAAGGACAAAAAGAGTGCTAGCGACAAAAGCACCGTCAAGCCTTTATGATTGTAATTTAATTTAGGTAATTTTTTCTTCTTTTGCAATTTCTTCTATCATATTTGGTTTTAATGGTGTAGGATGAAATTAGTTTTGTTCACTCATGAAGGGAACTGAAGCAGCCCTCTTTGTTCTCTGTGTTGCTAATTTGAATTCATAGTTTCCCATCTTGGCTCTTTGATTGTGTTTTGTCACTCATTTTTTTCCTTTGTGCCATGATAATATATTGGAGCTTTGCCAAAGTTTGTTGGTTTTTAGGATTCTTTGTCTCTCTTTGCTTGTTGTGGAATGTGTTTTTCTTTCTCACTTTTGCCGGGAAATGGAGATGAGTTTGCTTGTTAGAATATTTCCAATGACAGTGGCAGCAGTAACATCCCAAGTGGAAACCCAACAAGTTGAATTTATGTACAACTTTTAGGCCATTAAAGTTGTGTGATAACACCTGATTTTTATTTATTTGATTTTCCATAGTCTGCATGCTCTGAAACTTTCAGACCAGGGACACTCCATGATGGATTTCTGAGCATTCATGTATATGTTCTGGAATTTAATTGTCTGCATGCTCTTGTTGTTTACTTTATTTCTGATCTGTTAGTTCAATGGGGAAAGAAGAGAACTCATTTGGTAGATAATGGATTGGCTGAATAAAGGGTTTTCAGGCAGAAAATGTGAGAAGATGAGCTCAAGAAGAAAAGGATACTTCATTTGTGGGTAGAAACTCACTGATACAAGTAGAAACACACACACACACACACACTCTCTCTCTCTCTCACACACACACACACAAATCATATACATGTCTGGATCGGCATACAACCAGCGATTCGAGAAAACTAAATCCTCTGTTTTCTATGCAGATTTATGATAATATCAATAGGTTGAGCAATCAAAGGAGTTTAGTTGATGATTAATGTACCTCGAGTTTACATCATGATTTTGGAGGAGATTGAATGTGGAAACTTGAAATGATGTTCGTGCGTTAGATGAGCAGTCTCTGCTCTAAAATACTTCATTCATTGATACCTTTCTATTTTGATCGTAGGAAATCCTGGATGGTCTTGAGTTTGCTAAGGGTGCCCCTGACTCAGCCATGGGGTTCTGTTCAAGCTGCAATGGGACACCCTGAACCCTTTAACTTGAGATATGTTGCTGTTGGGAACGAAGACTGTGGGAAGAAGAATTACTGTGGTATGCATTTAATCTTGTCAATTATTTTTGTCTTGTAACATATATTAGTTGTCAAATACCATCCAGTAATTATAGGAATTATAGGGCATAAATGACTTTTCAAACTGAAGATATGTATTTTAGGTAGTTACTGCACTTATTCTATTGTTGGTATATCAGCTGCTCACCCCTTTTAGGCTTTTACGTAGTTTTACATAGTGGGCTTTGTTACTATTATTGCAGTAGCATGGTTCATAAACTACCCTAACGGTGAAAACATTGTTAGTTCTCGTCAACTTAGCCCTTCACAAGATAGATATCAAATAGTGTAAAGATATAGAATGTTTATAAATCATAACTTGCTTTTGTTTGGGCACATGGCAGGAAATTACCTCAAGTTTTATGATGCTATTAGACATGTCTATCCAGACATCAAATTTATCTCCAACTGTGATGGCTCTACTCGACAATTGGATCACCCAGCCCATTTCTATGATTATCATGTAACATATGAATTGTCTCACTTTGCAGCATGTACAATTGAAATTTCTATTGTTCTCCAGGTAAAATTTTGGTTTTCGGTTCGTGGTTCAGCTGTGTGGCAACATACTGTCTTATTCTTTGATTTGGTGGTTAGAATTACAGTGATGCAAAAATGGTGTTTTCTTTGGCTCATAAATTTGATAACACATCACGCAGTGGTCCAAAGGTTTGTTAATCTTCCTTTTGATAAAAATCAAACTGCTTTTGACAAATATATTTGGAAAAAGAATTGAAAAAGGGGGTCTGAAGAACGCTTCGCTATGGATTGATTTTTAGGCTTTTGTGAGTGAGTATGCTGTGACTGGAAATGAAGCTGGTACAGGAAGTCTTTTACCGGCACTGGCTGAGGCTGGTTTCCTTATTGGCTTAGAAAGGAACAGGTCCATTGTACTCTTCCAAGACTCCGTGCTCTTTACTATAACTTGAGGTGCATCTTTTTTGGCTTTAACTGTGCACATTCACCACTTCTTTTCTTCATTTTCTTGGCTGTAAATATCATGCTTGTATTACTTTCTGGCATTTTCATTATAAAACAACAGATTGTATGGCACACACTTGTGTTTTTTTGCTATCAGTAAATATGCTTTCAAACAATACTCTAAAGTGACTTGTTTTTTTGGATAGTATTCTATACTCCTTATAATAATAATACTCCTTATAAAAAGAGTCAGGTGTTTGTCGACATTTATATGGCCTAAAATACCCTTCGTAGTCCTTCAAATTGCAGCCCCCTAGCCCCGAAACCACGCATCCTTCCTCACCCCAAACGACGTTTCCATCGTCCACTCCAAATTGATGATCACTTCAACCATTGTCAAACCTTGGACTCTCTCTCTCTCACACACACACACACACAAGGTATTCTTCTTGTGATGATTTTTGTTTTCTTTTCCTTTCAATGAATCTTTTCCTCAACCGTTGAATGGAGTTACGAAGTGCTTTCCCGTAAAATTGGTAGTAGATACATGCAATGAAAAGCCTCTACTATCCACCGAACTAACTTTGGAAGTGCGGCAAGTAATCAAGATTGCTAGATTTCGTTGTAAAATTCATTCTTAGTTTTCCTTTTACCCTTTCCAGTTTGACATTTTTACTTTTTAAAATTTTATTGGCTTCCAGTTTGAAAAAAATACAAAAGTTTATACACACATATATATATAAAAGAATGCATCACAGATTCAAATTGATGCTAAGTCAAACAAATTTCAAGTCAAATTAAAACTCAAGCTGGTGCTAATAAGTCAAATCGATAATGATCCGAACTGGTAATACCAAAAGGAGTCGCCGATCTACGTCTCAGGCGTCGCCTTCGTCTATGGCGGCGGATGTATGGCTCCGGTGGCGGCAGCGAGCGAGGGAGTACTGGAGGAGGTTGCCGGCTAGAGCAATTGATGTTGGACGTGGAAACAACGGGGAGAGAGAGAGAGAGAGAGAGAGAGAGAGAGAGAGAGAGAGAGAGAGAAACCAGTGATGACGGAGTTCTCGATGGAGACAGCGGCGAGTTCAATAGTCCCGAGATGAGTTATGTCGTTGGAATCGGTGATGACGGACAAAAAGAAAGAAGTGCTGGGCTAGAGGATTTGCTGGTAGCTGTCTGAAGCATGGCTGTCCTCACTTAGGGAGAGAAGTGGCTGTGCATTGTGATTCTCCATCGCCCGCCGCCAACAGAGAAATTTAGAGAGAGAGCGGGGGGGGGGGGGGGGGGGGGGGGGGGGGGGGGGGGGGAGTGGGGTGAGGCAGTCTTCTATTGAGACCTGGGACAACAGGGGTTTTATTTTGCTTGTTTACATCTGGGGCAAAAAAGTCAATCACGCAACATAACCGAGCCATCTAGCTTCGGTAAAATATATTAGGGTTGGGATCAAACCGAACCTAGAAAGAAGGACCGGCCTCTAATTTTCTAATTATATAGTCACAATATGATTTCTGAACAACAATAGTTTTTCTTTTTTTCTTTTTTTTGGCATTAACTAATCTTAATCTACACCATCCTATGGGACTTTGGGGAGAGGGAGGGGTTTACAGGGATTGAACTCTGCCTATGTGCATGAGAGTATGTAAGCGAGGCCAACTCCACTCTACTCCACTTGCCAATAATAGCTATTCATAAGAGTAGATGATGAGTAGAAAATTCTTATCAAAAAAAGAGAGAGCAGAAAATGAGAACATGTTTAATGACACAGCAATCACAATACAGGAAGACAAAATACATGGCACGTAAAATGTTTGGATTCGTAACGGTGACTTTTGGGTTTTTTTTTTAAGAGATTTATAAAAACACCTGAATTATGTTTTCGTAGACCTTAGGGTTATTAGATAATTTAGTAACTTTTTATGGTTCAAAGTGTATATGAAAGAAATGATTAGCCTAGAGTTAGTAGAATGGAAGGAGTTGTAGTGCACCCGCCACACTACACCGTGTAGTGCGGCCGATCCGACCGTCCATCTCGGTGCGGACGACTTGGATTTAATCTGAGCTCTTAGAAATCCTAGCCATCCATTGTTCGAATGAAAATCTGAGCCGTCCATTGCCAAGATGGACGACCGGATTGACCGCGCTACACGTGTAGCAACCAAGAGGTTTGTTTATTATTGACTAACAAGTTTCAGTAAGTTTGTTTACACAGTCTTTTTCAACAGAGATTGTGCACAGATCGTCGTGTGGGGTCCACTTTGGGTCCCACATAAGCGATCCAATCCGTTCTGTTAATGTAAACATTTTTTTGAAGGCTCCCGCCAAAAAAAAGCTCAATCCAACACCTGTAAGTGCTTGATCCAATAATCTAAATTTGCATTTTCCTGAAATCTGAATGAAAAGTTAGATGATTGGATCGAGTATATTTAGGTATCGGATTGAGATGATTTTTTCGCGGAGGCCCTTGAAAAAATATTTTACATTTAATGAACGGATCAGATTGTTTGTGTGGGACCCAGAGTAAGCCCTACACAATGATCTGTGCGGATCTGAGTGAAAAAATCTGTGTGGATAGCACAGTTGAACAAGTTTTAACTTCTTACTATCAACTTTTAGGAGTAAAATTTATTAAACTAATTAGTGCACATAATTGTAAAACAAGTCGGAGAACCAGTAGTTATTTATTCTAGGCTTCTTGCATGTTGTGTACAGTATCTCTTGCTACATCACAGGACAAAACACAGGTAATCAATGAGAAATTCAAAGCCCGGAGATTCAATGGCCAACATTTATTTTAGACTTTGCCACTCCACTAGTATAACGTCAATTCATAAACCAATTCCTTAAACCAAGTTCATAAGCTGATGTAGCACCACTTTACGTATAGAAAAGCATATATTTTGATCTTCACGTACAGTTAAACCAAGGTCTAAAAGAAACAAAAACGTTAACACAACCAATCAAATACACTCAACAATACAAACTCTATGCAAATATAGTTAGGGAGATAGAATTTAACTACCTTAGTCCAATAGTTCTAGCATGTTACGGAGTGGGAACGGAGTTGGGCTGGTGGATCAAATGCACGACAACGGACTGTTAGGCAGCTGGAACGGGGCTGTTTTTTAGCTAGTTTATATTGTTGGGTTCATACAAAGATAATTTCTAAACACTCTAATACAAAATCCTGGAGCCACCACTACTAGGATGGGAGGATTTTAGGGAGAAATTAAAGGAGGGGCTAGGGAGGTGTAGGAGTAGATCCAGGTGGTGGTGAAGGAGCAATGCTACATACTCCGAAAAGGTGTCTCGGAAAGAGAAATCAATGGTTCAAATTCACATTTTTGAATCATTGATTTCTCTTTCGGGGTACTTAGAATTATTGGATGGGGAAGGTATGGGGAGTATGGGTAGGCATCGAGGAGATGTGGGATGTTGGTGGAGATGGTGTGTAGGAGCGGTATTCCAGTTACAATTGGTTTTGTTAATGTGTTTAAGTCCAAATTCAACATATAGACACACTACAAAAATCTAATATAAAGTCCCTAATAGGAATTAGTCACACACGATATGTTTAAATATATAATCACACGATTAGATGCTAAGTTATATTACAATGGTGGTTAAAGTGTAAGCATATTTATTAAAAACAAAATTATGCGTCTTTAAATGTAAAAATATTTTTTCCCAAGTTTTAAAATTTGGGGTCGCTATAGAAAGTGGAGGATAATTTTGAAATTAAAGTGGAGGTAAAAGTTGATGCATGTGAAAGGTGTAATGATGATATATCCGTAAATTTAATAAATTAAAATTTGGACAGTTAAAAAGAAACGGAGGAAGTATTTAGGATCTTCTCTCTAGAACGTTCTAGAACACTCTCGCGCTGCTTCTTCACTTAGGCTCCGTTCAGTTGCCAGGAATGTTATATAGAAAAGTTATTCTCAGGAAAAGTTAAGTAAAGTGAAATAAAGGAAAAAGAAATCTATTTTCCTGTGAGTGTTCATTTGACAATTTTTTTTGCAGGAAAACTAAAGTTTAGTGGTTCATTTGTCAGGAAAAGACACTTATGAGAAACTTCTTTATTTTTATTCCCGTGGCTAATTTTAAATAAAAGTAACTTTGAGAGCTAAATAACAGACTATCATATTTCAAAAATTAACACATACAGAAAATGAATTTATCGAATGCAAAACCTTAACATGAAATAAGAAACTAGCTTGCAATTCTCTATTCAATTTTCTATATTCTAAATAGTTATGCAAATCCCCTATTTAAATTGACATTCTCTTATAATCAACCGTACAAATGAAGTTTAAAAAATAAATAGATGATAACTAAATAAATAAATATTAAACAACCATGCTTAATTATTTGCCGATGCAAAAACTCACTAAAAATTAGTTAGTACAAAACAAAATTGAAGACTAATGACAAGATAAATAAATAATTCCAAAAAAAAATGAACTATCAATCTTTTTCCACAATAATTATCTTAGAAAGCACCATAGTAGTCGAAATTGTTGTTGCTCACGTAAATCTCAAGTGTCTTTCTAAGAACCTAATTCGTATTTTTTTGGTATTGGCGTCATTCACTTTTTTTCTTACCCGCCAATTATTTTGACCCCACAATGAAGAAAACTTTTCCCGTGACGCAAAATCTTATGCTTTTGGCTAGATCACATTTGCAAGAAAGTGAATCTTGCAGGAAAACTTAAAAACATGTTTCCCACTACTTTCCTGCAAATTGAACACTATAAAAATTATGAGAAAGTTGATTTTTCCGTTCTTTCCTGTACTTTTCTGGCAACTAAACGGGGCCTTAGGGTGGTTCTGCCAGGGTTTGCCTGCCGCACGCCATGGTGCTCGACATAATGGTGTAACTGCACCTTGTTTTGGCAGTACCTCGGGCACCTTCTTGTGGTACCGTTGATCATGAGTATGACCGGCCCAACCGTGCACTCTCACATGGTGCTCCATTCACACACGTGCTTTGGGCTTGCCCTTTCTCCCCATTATAGTACTCCCTTCGTCCCAAATTCTTTGTACGGTTCGCAAAACGGGTGTTAAAAATAATACAATTTTTTCAAGAAAAAATTTAAACTTTTTTCACAAATTAAAAATACTCATTGATATCTAGTAAGTTGTTGAAAAACTTTTGATTTTTTTTTTTGCAAAAGTTGCATTATTTTTAACACTCCGTTTTGCGGACCGGACAAAGAATTTGGGACGGAGGGAGTACATTTATTAATTAATTATTGATTTATTAGTGGAGGAGAAATTAAGGTTAAGATTGGATATGAAATCACTCAGCACGGCTGACGGCACCTTTAGGCCTCGTTTGATTCGCTGATTGAAAATGATGGGATTAACAGTCCTGGGATTAATAGTCCCTGGATTATTTGTCCTAGATTAATTTCATCCCTAATTTTACCCAATCCCATGTTTGATTCTCGTGGGATTAATTATGGGATAAGAATAGTCAAATACATTTTTTGAAAAAAAAACTTTTGAAAAATAACCATTTTAAAACAAATAATTTTGTGAAACATTTTTATTACAAAACAATTTGGGAAAAAAAAATTTGAACATTTTGGAAAAAAAATTTCTGAAAAAAGTTGAAAATCAATTTTCTGAAAAGAAAAAAAAAACTAGTTTTTGAAACTTTTTTTGAAGAAAAAGGTTTTTTGAAAAAAAATTTCAAACAAAATAGTTTTTGAAATCATTTTTTGAGAAAAGAAAGTTTTAAAAAACATTTTTCGTATTTTTTAACAAAAATAATTTCTGAAAACATGAAAGTTTTGAAAATAGTTTTTTTTTTCTAAAAGTTTTTGTAAAATTTTTTTAAAAAATAAGAAACTTTTGAAAAAATATATTTTTTAAAAAGTTTTTTCAAAACAATTTCTGAAATTAATATTTTTTAAAACATTTTCTGAAATTAATATTAAAGAAAGTAATTCTGAAAATACTTTTTGAAATCAATCTCAATATCATCGAAATATTTTTATAAACAATTCCTTATTTGTTAATCCTACGTAATCCCACCTCCCCCTCTAGGATTATTTAGTACCCCCCATATAGGGATAAAATTAATCCTTGGATTAATAATCCCGACAATCATTTCGGGAACCAAACATGGGATAACTCAGAATTATGTACATTTAATCCTATCCCAGGCAGTTAATCCACAAATGAAACGAGGACTTAGTGAACTACTTTGCGATATTAAAGGCAAAGTGTTTTGTTATTATCGCCAATTTTAGCTAACTAGTAAAGTGGTACCAACCTATGATGCTAGCAATGTATGTAAGCCACCACCAATCGGAGTTAGGACAAGATGAGTAACTTCAGCACAATGTAGTTAGTTGAAGGCAAATTCTTAAGGGTGCACTAGGGCACACTCTTGGGCGCAAGTTTAAGTACATTAATTACATTTTGTTATGTACATTTCAAGATCTATTTTAATAACCACATTGATAATATAAATCATTCCATCAAAAAAAGTTCAAAAGTATTTTGATTTACAAAAATGACCATAACTCTTTATCTTCCTCTATCTTTAAAAAAAAAAAATGAGGGAAATAGGGAAAATGGAACCTGCCACTTTTCTTCTCTAAGACTTCAACAAAACATATAATCAAGGTTCAACCAAGCACTTCATACCTTATTTAGAGTTGCTCGGAAAGATTTTTACCTCCACCAAGCAAACTAAGGTATGAAACTTTTCTTCTACATTTCCATACCTTTTTTGTGTGAAGTATTAGAAACTGAAGTTTTGGTCCAACTTCATTTTTGCTATCTCACATTTTGTACAATTGTTACTGTAATTTTTTCCCCTCTTATAGACTTTGAAAGTTGAGACTTATGAATTAATATAATTGTTTGTGACAGTACTATCAAATTGTTTGATTTACGTATATTAGAAATAAATTTTTCTGTTTCTTTTTCTTTTTTTTTTTCGACACACTGAATTATACTCTACTAGACATAGTGATTGCCCACTTGAATTGAATTTTCATGTTTCCATCGAAAAAAAACTTTCAAGCACTAGAAGTCTATATGTGCAGATACTGAAATCCATTTCACTATGATCTCATCTAAATTAATGAGGGTAAGATTGTCATTGAAAAAAGTATTACAAACATTTTGGACTAGTTCATAAAATAGTGATGAAAAGTAATGATTTGTGAGGAAAGCAGGGCTTTGCTGCCTCAGAAGGACAGTAGCCCCAACCCACACTCAAAACTACACAGTTTTGAGGCTCCAACTACTGATCCCCTTTTTGCTCTCATTTGTTCTCTTTAAAGAGATAAACAACACAGTTTATCTATATTAAAAAATATATGGTTAAAAATTTAAGTGCTCCAATTTTTAATCTGTCTAAATCGGTGCGAAAATCATATTTTTATGATCATATTATTCTAAAGGGTCTTAATTAATTTGTATCTCTAATGCTCTCATAATTAAATATCTACTCTTTATTTGGGATCCTGTAGAGCAGAAACTTGATTATGAGAGTCCTGAAGACAAAAGTTAATAATAACCTTGTAGGATAAAATAATCACAAAAATAAGATCTTCACAATCGGTTCAAGCGGATTTAAAATTGGAGTACTTAGTTTTTTAACCATATTTTAAATATATAAACAACCTAAAAAATTAATTGCTTCAATTTTTAATCCTTTTGAACCGATACGAAGATCTTATGTTTCTGATCATTTTATCCTAAAGGATTATAATTATTTTTTGTTTCTACGGCTTTCATAATCAAGTTTCTACTCTACAAGATCTCAAATAAAGAACAGATACTTAATTATGAGAACCCTAAAGACACAAATTAATTATGACCCTTTAAATAATATGATCATAAAAATAAGATCTTTGCATTGGTTACGGATTAAAAATTAGAATCACTTATATTTTTAACCATAATTTTTTTAATATATATCAATTGTGTCGTTTATATAGTGTAGCAAAGAGGACAAAGGAGAGAAAAAAGGGGGACCAGTAGCTGCCTCAAAACTGTGTCGTTTTGAGTGTGGGTAGTAGGGGGTGTGCAAAAAACCTGTGGCCCGACGAACCTGACCCGAAGGGTTTCGGGCGGGTCCGAACTTGTGGTTCGGCCGGGTATGGGTTCATTTTTTGAAAAAAAAAAATCAATTTTTCGGTTCGGGGTGCTGTTTTTCATACCCGACCCGACCAAACCCAACCAAAACGGAACACTTCATATAGATTACTTCGGTTTTGGTCGGACCCGACCCGACCCGACCAAAAAAATCGGGCACGCGGACGGTTATTCCCACTCGTTCTGTTTGGGGCCAAAAAAATCGATACCCGACCTGTCGGGTTCGGGTTTGGGTTCGAGGCCGAACCCGACCCGTCCGACCCGTGCACACCCCTAGTGGGTAGGGGTTGCTATCCTTTTGAGGCAGCAGAGCCCCCGCTTCCGTTCGGGAGTACCCATAAACCGCTTTCACCTAGGCACCCGACCTTTCACACAAATCACACATAAACACCTGACCTTTCTTAAATTTTATATAAACACCTGAACTTTCTAAAAACTCATCAATTCAACACCTGACCTTTATTAAATTTCATATAAACACCTGAACTTTCTAAAAACTTATCAATTTAACACCTGACCTTTATTAAATTTCATATAAACACCTGAACTTTCTAAAAACTCATCAATTCAACATCTACCATCACCATTTCGTCTAAAACCAAACAGGAAAAAAGTTAAGTGCTCCAATTTTTTATTTGTTTGAACTAGTGCGAAGATCTTATTTTTCTGATCATTTTATTTAAAGAATCATAATTAATTTTTTACTCTAAAGCTCTTGTTAGTCTGCCTTAAGAAAGTCATAGAATCAAATATCTCTTAGGGCTAACTAACGAAAGCCTTAGAATCAAAAATTAATTATGATTTTTTAGAATAAAATGATCAGAGAAATAAGATTTTTGCACCGGTTTAAACGGATTGAAAATTAGAGCAATTAATTTTTTAACCATATTTTTTAATATATAAGCGATCTATACATGGTTGAAAAATTAATTACTCTAATTTTCAATTCGTTTGAACCGATATGAAGATCTTATTTCTTTGATCATTTTATTTGGCTCTCGTTAGTTGACCCTAAGAAATATTTGATTCTACGACTTTCTTAGGGCTGACTAACGAGAGTTTAAGAGTCAAAAATTAATTATGATTTTTTAAGATAAAATAATCAGAAAAATAAGATCTTCACACCGGTTTAAACAGATTGAAAATTGGAACACTGAATTTTTTTAACCATATATTTTTAATATATAAATGATCTATACATGGTTGAAAAATTAATTACTCCAATTTTCAATCCATTTAAACCAGTCCGAAGATCTTATTTTTCTGATCATTTTATTCTAAAGAATCATAATTAATTTTTGATTCTAAGGCTTTCGTTAGTTAGCCCTTAGAGATATTTGATTATACGTCTTTCTTAATGCTAACTAATGAGAGCTTTAGAGTCAAAAATTAATTATGATTCTTTAGGATAAAATAATCAGAAAAATAAGATCTTAGTACTGTTTCAAACAAATAAAAAATTGAAGCACTTAATTTTTTTTCCGTTTGGTTTTAGACGAAATGGTGATGGCAGATGTTGAATTGATGAGTTTTTAGAAAGCTCAGGTGTTTATATGAAATTTAATAAAGGTCAGGTGTTAAATTGATGAGTTTTTAGAAAGTTCAGGTGTTTATATGAAATTTAATAAAGGCCAGGTGTTGAATTGATGAGTTTTTAGAAAGTTCAGATGTTTATATGAAATTTAAGAAAGGTCAGGTGTTTATGTGTGATTATTGTGAAAGGTCGGGTGCCTAGGTGAAATTTTCCCTTTATTGCATCTAAACTATTGCCCCAATGGCACCTATTAGCAAGACCGTTAATTGAAAGCGTTGACGATCATAATATAAATAATGTAACGTTTAAAGATAAACAAAAAGTATAGATTGACCGAAAAACAAAAAGTATAGAGTTTTCAATAAAATCACAATTAAGGATACCTAAGTAAAACATGCGACAATTATAGGACCAATAATATGCCTTGTTCGTTTTGATAATTTATTTTGTTTTAATTTTGTTTTTCAATTATTACCCTGTATCTTTTTCCAATCATTAACTTATTTTTTCAATTATTAATTGCATTTCTCTCTCTATCTATCTCCACTCATTACCCCTCTCTAATTATTATCCTATTTTTCTCTCCACCCAATACCAAAACTAAAATACCCAAAATTACCAAACGAACAAGGCTTGTTTCTTTCCCCTCTCATTTTTTTTGAATAAATTGGGGTTTCTCCTGGCTAAAAGAAACACTTGGTTGTTTTGACAAATTAACCGTAATAGGGATCGAACGGTACTCTCTCTCTCTCTCTCTCTCTCTCTCTCTCTCTCTCTCTCAATTCAACAAAACCCAGCCAAGTGACTAATTACAGTACTTGGGATAGATACAACTGGTAGTTCAACCATTGGCGTAGCCGTGAATTTATCTCGGTAGGGGTACCATTAATTGACATAGTTTCATAATTTTTTATCTTTCATAGTAAACAACCGTAATATAAAATAAATGAACTTAAAACGTAAAATTCACTACAATATACAAATATATATGGGTCTTTATGAAAAGCAAGTGCGTACAAGAAACTTTTTTAGAACTTGACAAAGATACTAGATGATGTAAGTATCATAAGAGAAAAAATGTGTATACTTTTTGACTTTTTGAATACAAATTGTTGCGGACTTTATAATTTGGAAATAAAACTGTTATTATTGGAAATTGTACTGGGGCCGTGCTCCCACTGCTAACATACTATCTCCGCCACAGGGTCCAACAATCTCCCTCTCTCTCTCTCTCTTTATTTAGGGGGAAAAAAAACTCTCTCTAGTGGTTGTGTGTTTAATAATGCGAGCATAACTCGTATTTCCACAATTGCAGCATTTGCTTTTGAATTTTGGCTCTTTAAAGGTGAAGAACTGTTATGTTATTAATTACCCAAAAAAAAAAACTGTTATGTTATAAAGAGCAAGTTTATCGGTGCATGGTAAAAAATTTGATGAACAGTACACATTTTCATTTTACTTATCCATTTTTACCTTCCACGCCATAGCAGCATCTGTATAATTTTCTCTCTATTTTTCAAAAATAATAATGCTACGTCTGTTTTTCTCCCCCACCGCACCAGCAGCGGCCACCACGGCACCACTCGGCCGCGAAGACGCAGCAGGAGCAGCAGATTCGCCAGGGACGGTGACAACGACGTCCACCCGAACGACAAAACTCTCGAAACAATAGCATGGCCAGAACACAAAGAGGGGTATAAACCCAAAATCAGTCTTGCACTCGAAAAACCGTACAATCTGCCGAAGATTCCTCGTCCTCATCCATGGGAGATTCTTGGTTTTCCTCGTTGAAGGGTTTGTCTTTGTCCCAATCGAAAACAATAGCAATAGAGGGGGTCTCTGAGATTTGGGTTTCTGGGTCTTGACCGAGAGTGCTAAAATGGGTATCTTCCATTGGTACGAAAGATTTGGGTGTTTGGGTACTGAGAAAATCTTGAACTGATCCGGTGGCCCTCATTGTCCTGGATCTTCTTCGTTGATCGTCGGTGGGATACTTCATTGCAGAGAGGAAAGGACGAGAGAGAGAGAGAGAGGGGGGGAGTGGTAAGGAGTAGAGACGGTCTTTCTGTCTACCTGCCCTTACTCTTTTGATCATAACTTTTTGTGTGCTTTGAATCGTGATGTGATTTTGGTGTCATTAGAAAGCTGACTTCAAGACCTCGAAATCGATATATAATTTTCATATTTTCGATTTTGGACGAAGAAGTTATGACCGTTTGAAGTTATGACCGTTTGAATTTCCGTTAGTTTGAGGGGGTTAAATGCCAAAAAAAAAGTTAGAGGGGGGTAAGTGTACGCGAGGCATAGTTAGAGGGGGGTAACTATAATTTGCCCATATTTTAATGGATCTATTGTGAACAGTTCTTCGGTAGATTAAGCGAACTACTGTTCATGGAGGAAAAATACCTCCCTGTCCATCGAACCTGGTGCAGCCTTGTTATGGTGTATTCATTAGGTAAAGTAGCTAGAAAGATCCATTTTGCTACTCTGATGTACTTGCTCTAATGTCTGTTTGGCCAACTACGGAAGTAGTACCAATTTATGTGCGTCAAGCCGTGTTTGGGCAATAGTAATTTCAGCACGCTATTGTTAAAAGCGTCAGACGATTATAATAAAAATAATTATGTTCAAAGATAAACAAAAGTACATAGTTTTTAATGAGTTTTTTTTGAAAACATCCCTCAAACTATTCACCAGATTTTTACTTAGTCCTCAAACTATCAAAATGGTTTACTTAGTCCTCCAACTATTAGCTTGCATTCTATGTTCTCCTTCTTGAGAACTTCTGTTAAGTTCCAAACGGAAAAAAGCTCACGTGGGCCGCACATGACCTAATCCACACAACTGAAGGGGCAAAAATGCCATTTTCAACCACCAATTTACAATTCTATGTAGTAGAAACGTGATTATGAGAGTCTTAGAGACAAAATTTGATTATGTCTCTTTAGAATAATATGATCAGAATAATAAGATCTTCACACCCATTCAAACGGATTAAAATTTGAGCACTTAATTTTTTAACTATATTTTTTAATATATAAACCGTCTCAAAAAATTAAGTGCCCAAATTTTAATCTGTTTGAATGGGTGTGAAGATCTTATTATTCTGATCATATTATTCTGGAGAGACATAATCAAATTTTGTCTCTAAGGCTCTCATAATCACGTTTCTACTCCATAGGATTGCAAATTGATGGTTGGAAATTTTTTTTCAAACAAAACGTTGCCGTTTTGCCCCCTCGGTAGGCGCTACTGTGCCCGTGGGGCAGCAGAGCCCCCGGGTCCCAAAACCCCATCGCTGTCTTTTTCTCTCTCTCTCTCTCTCTCTCTCTCTCTCTCTCTCTCTCTCTCATACACTCTGATTCCACGCACAAGGAATGGAGGTAAGTTCACTGGTGGTGTACTCTGTTTTTTCCTTGAATGTATGTATCTATATTTAAGGCAAAAAGGAGGGAACCCAGATTAGAGTTTGGCGCCAGCTTGGTGGCACTACAAGAAAATGCGGTTTTGGTAACACAACGAATTACATCGGCAAAAGTGTATATGGGTTGGCAAAGGTTTTCGCCAATGAAAAATTTTGTATCGGCAAGATGTCGGCGTTGATATGTCGGGAAAGGGTTTCGCCGATGTGAATTGTCCTTCATCGGCAAAAGTATAGTTACAGCGACGCGGGTTTGCATCGGCAATTCCTGTCGTCAAATGATATTGCGTCGGTAAAAAGGGGTATTAAAATCAAAGAGAAAAACACTTTTGCCGATGAGATTTTTGCATCGCCGAAAGTCAATTTAAAAAAAAAACATGCTACTTCTGTTATTTTTCCGCCTGTCCCGTGTTTCCGCCTGCCTCGTGTTTCAAACTGTTGACCTCAAGTCTCCGTGTCATGGATCTATCTACCAACTGCACCAACATACTCTTCATTACTAATTTTGCAATATCTATTATATATCACTTACATACGCAGTACATATACAATTTTACACTAGATATAGTATAACATACTCTTATATATAGTGTTACTAGTGCTTTATCTGTGCCTACGGCACTACACATCCCGGTAGTGCCGCAGGCACGAGCATTTTTGTAATATATTTTTATTTTTTTATACCAACGCCAGAAGCCGAGCAGAGGGTAAAAAGAACTGATTGCATTTTTGTAATATATTTGTAAGAGTGTAGGTGTTTTATTAAGAGAGTTGGAGAGCACACATCAACCCTTGGATCAAATGAATCTCAGCCCTTCTTTCAACTTGTGTTTGTGTGGTCTCCACACTCTTGTGTTTTATTAGGTAAATATAATTACTTTATATATGTTTATAAAAATATATTGTATATACATACAAATAACACAAACACATATACAGAGACGAAACTACTATGGGGCTTATGGGGGCCAAGGCCCCCAATTGGCTCAGGATTTTTTATTTCCAAATTTCAATATTAATATTAGTTATTTTTTGATTTGCTTAGAACACTTGGATATTGTATTTTTTATTGGATGTTATTTGACATTTAGATGAATGTTATTAAACACTTGGATATTAATATTAGTTGTTTTTTTTGTATTGGATGTTATTAGACATTTCGTATTGTATATACTCTCTCTGTCCCACAAAGTTTTTTTTGTCCACGAACTTAGAACCTAAAAAAATAATTCAAACTCTTTTTTCGTATTGTATATACTCTCTCTGTCCCACAAAGTTTTTTTTGTCCACAAACTTAGAACCTAAAAAAATATTTCAAACTCTCTTTTCGTATTGTATATACTCTCTCTTTCCCACAAAGTTTTTTTTTGTCCACAAACTTAGAACCTAAAAAAATAATTCAAACTCTCCTTTTGCAAATTACTAGAAATCCATGTGTTCTTTAAATTTTTGCTAAAAGTGAAAATTTAACTTTTGCCGACACAAAAAATGTCATCGCCGAAAGATTTAGCTTTTGACGATGCACATTCTATCGCCAAAAGTTCCCCTTAGGATAATCACCGACACAAAAATGTCGTCACCAAAACGCTAAACTTTTGCCGATGCACATTTCGTCGCTAGAAAACAAATTTTGTCTGGAAACGTTTCACGGGAGAATATTTCCCGCCAACCTTACTTTTGCCAACAACATTGCCGATGCACTTACTTTCATGGCCAAAACATCTACATTTACCAACACGAACTAGTTTTGCATCGGCAAAAGCTTACTTTTGCCTACAAAAAATCCATTGCGTCGGCAATCTGGTCGTCTTTGGTGCATTTTCTTGTAGTGTGGATTGGTGTGGAATGGCATTTCTGCCCTTTGAGGTGTAGAATGTGCTGTCCACATGTTTTTTTTCCGTTTGTTAACAGAAGTTGTGCGGATCAAAAAAAAAAAAAAACTTAACAGAAGTTGTCAAGAAGAACAACATAAAATGCAAGCCAATAGTTGGAGGACTAAGTAAACCATTTTGATAGTTTAAGGACTAAGTAAAAACCTAGTGGATAGTTTGAGGGATGTTTCCAAAAAAAAAACTCGTTTTTAATTAAATTAATAAAATCACAATTGCGATACCAAAGTAAAACTTGCGAAAACTATAGGACCCAAAAATATTGTTTCCCCTTCTTCTCATTTGCATGTGTGTAAGTTGGGGTTTCCTCACTTGAAGATGCACTTCGTTTTTTTTTTTTTGACAAAGCACAATAGGAATCTGTCTCTCTCTCTCTCTCTCTCTCTCTCTCTCTCTCTCTCTCTCTCTTATTTGATCTTTCCCATATCCAAAACCCAACAGCAATTCAACAAAATCCAGACAAGTGCCTAACTACGCTTGGGAGAAACTACAGGTAGTTCAACTCTCTCTCTCTCTCTCTCTCTCTCTCTGCTCCCCTGTAGTGCAGTCATGCTCAAAATTCCACAATTGCAGCATTTCCTTCTGATTTTTGGCAGTTTAAAGACCAAGTGTTATGCTATTAATTAAGGCCAACTAGGGAAGTGGTACCAATCTATGTATTTATGTCAAACGACTCAAACCAATCTTAACCATTTTGTCAATATGAACGACTCGGATCACGCACTACTCGCTTATAGGGCAGAGGTGACCCATTTCCGTCAACCAACTACCAATAGGAATTCGGAGTCTTGGGACTGTAGTTATTTCAGCATGCCATACTGTCGGCTGCTCTCATTTTCTATTAGCCGGAACAAACTTAAATGAATAATTGAAAGAAGTTAGTTGGTTGAGGAACCGGGGCATATAATGACATATTGATTCAGTACTTATGCTTTGAGAGCGTTGCGGAGCTATTGACAACATCAAAATAATACTAGTAAATAGAATATAATGTGGAGACTAAAGGTGGCAGAAAGCGGGGGTCCTTATGAAGCTTACCTATACAGCACAAATAACTTTGATGGGCGTCAAGTGCGGGAATTTGATCCGAGTTACGGTAGCCCTGAGGAGCGCGCACAAGTTGAAAAGGCTCGCCAACTCTTCACTCTAAACCGCTCCAAAGTCAAGCCATGTGCAAATCTTCTTCTTCAATTTGAGGTTTGAATCATCTCTCTCTCTCTACCCATTTCTCTGCTATCTTTCTGATGCTTGATGATCACCCGCATATTGTCACTATGATTGATCAATTAATCTAACTAGAAAATTTTACACTTTGTGTGAAACTTTTGGAAACAAAAGAAAATAAAAAGTCTTTTTAATTATTTGTTGGAAAATGCTAGGGACACATCAATGTGTCACACCTCAACCACACTTCTCTCACATGCATGTGTGGGATTTCACAATATATGCTAGGGACCAGCTAGGGATCCACATGCATGTGAAAAATTGGTCCCTAGCGTTTATTGTGAAATCCCACACATGCATGTGAGAGGGGTGTGGTTGAAGTGTGACAAATTAATGTGCCCCTAACATCTCCCTTTATTTGTTTTGTGGAGAAAAAGATTAAAAAAACTTCAAAATACTATATTGAGCACACTTGATTTTTTTTCATATCCATTTTTTTTTCAACAAAAGATCGAAATCTTGAATACAGAAAGAGTAAATTATAGTAAATCCCCCTCAACTAACTCAAATTTTCACTTAACCCCCTCCGACTACAAAACCCAATAGTGTGCACCCTCTAACTATCCAGAATTGACACTTAACCCCCTTTTGTTAGGTCTCCGTAGGAAAAATGCACCGACGGCCGTCTCCGGCCACCGGGCGGCCGATCCGAGCCGTCCAAAAGTTTTAAAAAAAAAAACCGAGTGGGCTAGCACGGGAATCAACGGCATCCGACGTGCGTAGGTGCTCGATCTAAACACCCCATTTTAATTCTTGGGATGTTTGGATCGAGCACCTACGTACGTCGGATGCCGTTGATTCCCGCGAAAACCCACTCGGTTTTTTTTTTTAAAATTTTTGGACGGCTCGGATCGGCCGCCCGGTGGCCGGAGACGGCCGTCGGTGCATTTTTCCTACAGAGACCTAACAAAAGGGGGTTAAGTGTCAATTCTGGATAGTTAGAGGGTGCACACTGTTGGGTTTTGTAGTCGGAGGGGGTTAAGTGAAAATTTAAGTTAGTTGAGGGGGGTTTACTGTAATTTACTCATACAGAAATACAAATACTAAGAGGACTAAAGGTATGACGGCATCCAAGACCTGAGAAATAATTAACGAAGGCAAGGCGCCAACCGAAAACAAAAGATCCAAAAGAAAACCACAACTCTGCATACAAGAAACTAAAAACTCGCTGAAACCCAAACCAAAAACCCTGGCTGAAATGAAAAACCAAACCCAAAAATCATACAATATATAAGCTTAGATTACCCTCGCGAGACCTCGGACAAAACCAAACCAAAACTCAAACTCCGGAGACAAAGATGATTAAAAACACCAAAGAGAGTGTGAGTCACAATGCTCCATTTCAGCAATTTTCTACGCGCTTTCTTCCTTAAAACAGAGTTTCTGTTTTGTATGTTACATTCTTAATTTACATGTTACTAATTTATAATTAGTTTCCCCTTTATTCTTTTTCTTTCCCTGACAAACACATAACAAAAATGTTTGCTATATATGCTTTAATTTGGAGGAGTAGATGCTGGGGAAGACAGTAATTGATCAATTTAAAGAGAGGAAAACGTTAATTCCAAAAACAAAGAAAAAGATGAAGTAATATTGATGATTTAAAACTCAGGGCCGACCTTACGGCCCGTTTGGATGAAGGATTTGATTTTGGATGGATATAGAAGAAGGGTGGATTTGAGGGTGGATATATAATAAGGGTGAATATGCAAGAAGGGTGGACCCACCTCCTAAGAAGGGTGGATTTATAATCCGGTGTTTGGATGAATTTTTAAAAAGGGGGATTTGGAGGGTGGATATTAGGGGTGAGCAAAAAATCCGTCAATCCGCGAATTCAGTCCAAACCAATCCAAACTGGAGGGTTTGGTTTGGATTTTTAGTAGTATGGTTTGGTCATGGTTTAAAAAAATTAGAAATCGCGTTATATGATTTGGTTTATGGATTCACGTTTACGGTTATGATTTCAAACCGATCCGAACCGTATAATACATACATACACACATATATATAAATTAATTATAATTCACCCAATAAATATGGGAGCTTTTAGTCAACTACTTTATTAATTTATTGATTCCATTAAATTCACTACAATATTTAATTTTCCTTTACTGCCAAAATAATGATATGAACCTTGATGTAGAGTGATATCACAAGTTAGTTTCTACCATGCTGCTACTATTGCCCTTTTGCTACCTCATTTCAATTAAATAGTTTTAGAAATTATTTTTAGCCTTTATTTGGTTAAACTATCTTAAGATATTTAGTAGTTGGTATTTTTAGTTGGTTCATTTAAGTGACTTACCAACATTTTATTTTCTTAGTTTAAGACTTGAGGCAATTTTTGGTTTCCTGCTCTTAATTAGTTGGTTAATATTAGTGTGTTTCAATAATTTGAATGGAATTGGTTTAAATATATGTATTTTTTTAAATTTATCTTCATAATGTTAAGTACTTTAAATATTTTTTGAAGACAATAACTTAGTTCAAAGCAAACCGTGGTTTAAAACCAAAACCGAACCGTATTTAAATGGTTTGGATTGGTTCGGTTTTATGTCTTTTGTGGGTTGGTTTGGTTCTCCAAATTCATAATCCGTAAGTATTGGTTTGGTTCTTGGTTTAATATGAAACCGAACCAATCCGGACCATGCTCACCCCTAGTGGATATAATAGGATAAGATGTCAAATGACTTAACTGCCCTTGTATATAAATTTAATGTTTATATTACAATAATTGCAATATAATTATATGATTAGGCATTAAATTAAAATTGTGTTTATAAAAGTACTTATTTTCATAGTACTTTTGAACTTTTAATACATAATAATAATAATTTATTTTTTAAATATAATTAATTCAACTTATTTGAAAACTTTACCCTTTCATTACAAATTGTAAGGAGTTTTTTTTCTTTCTCAATATGGATTTTTTTTGTTGCCTTTAGATTAATTCCAATCATTCTAGACCGTTGGATTGGGACATTGTTTTTTAAGAACCAAATCGCTAGATTATTTCTTCCCCACCTTGGAAATAACGGGGAAGAGATAAAAATCTGGTTCAAATCTCTGGTTCAGATAAAAAAAAAAAAAAAAATCTCTGGTTCGTCTCTCTCTCTCTCTCTCTCATACTACCCATAGCCACAAATTCAAATCCCCAATCTCTCTCTCTCTCTCTCTCTCTCTCTCTCTCTCATACTACCACCGGTCCCTCAGCAGTTCTCTCATCTTTGGTTCTGAATCGTACGGCGGCCTCCTCCACCACCACCACCACCACCTCCTCCTCCTCCTCCTCCTCCTCCTCCTCCTCCTCCTCTCTCTCTCTCTCTCTCTCTCTCTCTCTCTCTCTGATCACAGAAGGAGCAAGGGCAGGCTCGTCATTCACATATCCGGCTTAGGGTGGATTTGCCAACAACGGGGTACCCCCTATCGTTGGTAATCCGGGCCGCAGGTGGATATACAATCCAGGAGAGCCAAATCCACCTGCATTTTTTTCTTCCCAAACACCTAATTTACATGGGGTCAAGGCTCCAAATCAGTCATCCAAACAGGCTGTTAGCCTTTTGGGGCCCTAGGCAGACTCAATATATGGAGACCTTTATAATTTTTTAGGTTTTCTGCTAAAGACATAATTACAAAAATTTTGACACTGTACAATTTTCATTTCAATTCATTAAAAAAATTCGAAACCTATGATAGGTCGATAATTTTATTTTAAAAAATAAAATTGTTGTGGTGGATGAAAGTAAACCATTTGGAGAATTACCTTTATGTGTTTTTAACTATCAAATTACTTTTTAAAGTTGAAATCATGCTTATCTAGGAGTATCTCAAATGCTATGCCATCGTATAAAAAATATAAAAAATAAATAAAGTTATGCACTTAATTTCTCTTGTAATCAAGCTTGTCTAGTTTCTCATATGCTATGCTATCAAATGAAAAAATAATAATTTAAGCACTTAATTTCTCTTGTAATTTTTTTTCAAATAACGGAATGAGTGTAGTCCATGTCACCCATTCCATTAGTTCCTAAATCAAAAATGATACTCACACAATAATCCAAACACAACAACTTACACAACCTCTCACATGCATGTGGGCCTCACACACACTACTATGTGTGGGCCCCACATGTATGTGAGAGGTTGTGTAAGTTGTTGTGTTTGGATCGTTGTGTGAGTAGCATTATCCCCACTAGGAATGCGAAAAGTCACGCGACTAGAAAGTATAAAAGAGTTTGATTTTTTACTTGTTTCATCCGCCGAAGACTTTGATTGTGTTGGTGGGTTTAGAGGCTCTCTATAGCTCTGATCCCAAATCCATCTCTCCTAGGGTTCGAACTCAGACCTTCTCCTTAATACAAGAGAAAGTATATTAGGTGACGAAAAAGTGGCGATAATATTTAATTTTGTTCCTAAATGAGTATATTTGGCGATGAAAAAGTAAATTCATCACTATTTTGACAACTTCTGCGACAAAATTATTTAATCTCCTCTCTGTGCATATATACAAGTTTGTGTATGTATTCATTGGATAATTGGTTGCTTTAATTCTTATTAGTATAGGTGTTTTTTAGTTAAAGGTATGATTAATTAATTGTGTTGTTACCGTAAGCATCTATCTATTTGTAAATGTGTTTTATCTTTAAAATCATCCAAATCCACAATCCTAATTTTCTAGATTTTTAAATTTCTTTTTTTTTTTTATAGAGAGAGAGAGAGGGAGAAACATAGGAGGGAGAGAGAAGCGGGGAGGGGACATGTTATGGAGGAAAATTTATTCTTCATTCATAGAGTACCGTCATGTGGTACCTTAAATTCATTTTCCACCATACATATACTATTTTTCAGTACATAAAAGGGGAACACTACTAGCGTGCATCCAACGTGACTGGATAAAAAATAATACATATCTTTTTTATCAACTAGTGTTATGCCTGCACGATTAAAAAAATACTAATGTGAATTTTTTTGTTTTGTGTATCAAACGGATACAAACGTTATATCACATGTGACATTGGTATTCGTGAGTGAAAAGGCTTTGATTAGATATCATGACAAGTGGTGAAACTGTAACCTTCTATGAATAATGGAATACCCATGGAGACGCCTGGCTAGGGCGGGTAAATGAACGAGCAACTCGCGAGCTTGGCTCGTTTAGTAAAAGAGCCAAGTTTTTAAAACGAGCCGAGTTCTGCTTGTTCGACAAAAACTCGGCTCGTTAAGGAAGACTCGATTCGATTAAAGAGACTCGTTTAGTAAATGACTAAGCTCGACTCATTAAGGACTCGGCTCGTTAAAACTCGAGCTCGAGTTTTTGACTCGTTTATTAGTAAACGAGCCGAGCTCGCCGAAGCTCAGTTTGACTAGGCTCATTTACACCCTGGCTCCTGACATGGAGTGAGGATATGTGTTATCTCCTTCGAAATTGATTCAGATCGCACATGAATTTTTAGATTTCTTATTCTCTAGTGAACGATTTAAGAAATCTGGGTTCATCGTAAGGGTTGGAGGTGTCTGCCAAAGGTGGCGATGTTAAAGAAAGGGTTAAATATCTAGTTGCCCCTTCAACTATTCATTTTTTATTTAGGCTCCATTTGTTTCGATATAAAATGTTTTATAATGTAAAATATTTTTCATGTAAAATATTTTTTAGAAAATAAATTTCAAACTTTTATTTTTCGGTGTTTGGTTGGCACTTGAAAATATTTTCAGAAATCAACAAAATAGTGTAGAAAAGGGGGGGAGGGGCGGGGGGAGAGCTTAAACGGTGGAGAGATATGAGATTATTGGAATTGAACGTGAATAGACTGACGATCGATGAAACTGAGCAGTGTGAATTGCAGTAGAAGGTAGCGAGTTCATTTCGAAAAATAACTTATAGAAGATTTAAGGGTAAGTCATTTTCATCCAATTGATGAAAAATGTTTTACATGTAAAATATTTTTCTCATTTTTTACACAACCAAACACCGAAAAATAGGTAAAACATTTACCGAAAAATATTTTACATCCAAACAAATGGAGCCTTACTTCATCCTCCAATTACCAATTGAACCTTCCTCCCCCTTTAACTACCAAACCGTTAGTCATTCCATCCAATTACCCACTTCCGTCCATGGACGGCAAAAATGAAGGGATGTAAATCCTACAAACCCAATGAAAAAATAAAGAATTGTTGTAAGGTCCATTATAGAATTTTATAATATGTCCAATCCACCTCATTTTTTCAAAACATTTCTAGTCCAGCCTATTACTTTTTTTAAAGTCTCAGGTCCACTTCATTTTTTGACAGGACAAAATTGTCCCTTCATTAAACTTTACACAACCACCACTACCGCCGCCGCCACCGCACCACCACCACCACCACAGCCGCAAACACGTCCCCACGACCACCTCAACCATCACGCTGCCGCCACCACAATGCCCCAACCTCCACCACAATTACCACCACCACGCTGCCACCACAACCATAACCACCACTACCACCACAACGCAACCACCACCACCACCACCACCACCACCACCACGCCCCCACCACCACCTCAACCAATACGTCACCGCCGCCGCCGCCACCACGTACCACCACTATAACAATGCCGCAACCTCCATCACAATTACCACCACCACGCCACCACCGCCACCACCACTTCCACCACGATGCCACCACCTCCACCACAACCAACACGCCACCACCACCACAATGCCGCCCTAACCACCATCTACACAACCACCACCGCTCCACCACCGCCACACCCCAACCACCACCACCACCACCTCCACCACCGCCACTCCGCCACCGCCACCGCCACCACTACCATCACCTCAACCACCACAACCACATTGCCGCAACCTCCACTATAATTACCACCACCACTCCACCACCACCACTTCCACCACAACCCCGCCCCCATCACCACCCCCACGACGATGCCACCACCACCCCCACCACCCCCCCCCCCCCCCCCCCCCCCGGCCCAACCACCACCACCACCACCACCACGACGCTGCCACCACCACCACAACGGCGTCACCAACTCCACCGCCTCTACCACCACCACCACTCCACCACCGCCACGCCCCCACCACCATCTCCACCACCACCACGGCTCCACCACTCCCACCACCTCTATCACCATCACACCCCCACCACCACCTCAACCATCACGTCGCCGCCACTACCACCACAATGGCACAACCTTCACCACAATTACCACCACCACAACAACCACCACCGCCACCACCACAATGACCGAATGCACTATACATACTTTTCGTTATATATTTAGACTGTAAATGTACACTTTTAGACTGCAAATTATTAAATGAACACTTATGCCCATGACAATTTAGACTTCAAATTTGCACTTTCAGACTTCAAATTTGTTAATTAAACACCAACGCCAGAGAAAATTTAGACTATAAATTTGCACTTTTAGACTGCAAATAAAGGCACTTTCGTAAACTTTGCAGTCTAAAAGTGTAAATTTACAGTCTACACAAAAATTTAGACTGCAAATTATTAAATGAAAACTAAAGCCAATGAGAATTTAGACTGCAAATTTTCACTTTTAGACTGCAAATTTGTTAAATGAACACCAACCCCAGAAAAAATTTAGATTGCAAATAAAAGCACTTTAGTAAACTTTGCAGTCTAAAAATGCAAATTTGCAGTCTACACAAAAATTTAGACTGCAAATTATTAAAAGAACACTAACGCTAATGGCACAAAAATTTAGACTGCAAATTATTAAATGAGCACTAACGCTAATGAGAATTTAGAATGTAAATTTGCACTTTTAGATTGCAAATTTGTTGATTGAACACCAATCCCAGAAAAAATTTAGACTATAAATTTATACTTTTAGACTGCAAATAAAGGCACTTTCATAAACTTTGCAGTCTAAAAGTGCAAATTTGCAGTCTACACATAAATTTAGACTACAAATTATTAAAATGAGCACTAACGCCAATGAGATTTTAGACTGCAAAGAGAAAATTTAGACTACAAGTTTGCACTTTAAGAATACAAATAAAGGCACTTTCTTAACTTTGTAGTCTAAAAGTGTAAATTTGCAATCTACACAAAAATTTAGACTGTAAATTATTAGATGAACGTAACGCTAATGAGAATTTAGACTGCAAATTTATACTTTTAGACTGCTAATTTGTTAAATGAACACCAATGCCAGAAAAATGAACACCTTCTTTTAGGTCTCGGGTGGCTTTTGCCGGTGTGCCCTTAATCCTTTTATCTTTGTAATCCTTTACAAAGTTTAATAAATTCTTTTTGCTTAGCAAAAAAAATGAACACCAATGCCAGAAAAAATTTAAACTGCAAATAAAGGCATTTTCGTAAACTTTGCAATCTAAAAGTGCAAATTTGCAGTCTAGACAAAAATTTAGACTGCAAATTATTAAATGAACACTAACGCCAATGAAAATTTAGATTGCAAATTTGCACTTTTAGACCGCAAATTTGTTAATTGAACACCAATGCCTGAGAAAATTTAGACTGCAAATTTATAGTACTTTTAGACTGCAAATAAATACACTTTCGTAAACTTTGCATTCTGAAAGTGCAAATTTGTAGTCTACACACAAATTTAGACGGTAAATTATTAAATAAACACTAACACCAATGAAGATTTAAACTGCAAATTTGCACTTTTAGACTGTAAATTATTTTCTCAAAACACTAACGCAATGAGACATCAGAAAAAGCAAGTGTGACCCAGAAGGAAGGTGAATTACCAAAGAAGAAGTGGTGGTGGTGGAGTGATGGCGGTGGCGTGGTGTTAGTGACGGTGGAGTAGTGGTGGTAGTTGTGGTAGCGGTAGTGGTGGTGACGGTGGTGGTGGTGGTGGCGGCGGCATGGTGGTGGTCATTGTGCTAGTGGTGGCAGCGGCGTGGTGGTTGTCATTTTGGTGGTGGTGGTTGTGGTGGCGGCGTGGTGGTTGTCATTTCGGTGGTGGTGGAGGAGTGATGGCGGTGGCGACGGCAGTGGTTGTGATGGAGTGGTAGTGGTGGTAATTGTGGTGGAGGTGGCGGCGTTATGGTACTGGTGGTGGTTGTGGTGGCGTGGTGGTGGAGTGATAGCGGTGGTGGTGGTAATGGCAGCTTGGTGGTTGTGGTAATTGTGGTAGAGGTGGCGGCGTTGTGGTGGTGGTTGTGGCGGCGTGGTGGTGGAGTGATAGCGGTGGCGATGGTGGTGGTGGAGTGGAGGTGGTGGTGGTGGTGGCGGCTTGGTGGTGGTGGTAATTGTGGTGGAGGTGGCGGCGTTGTGGTGGTGGTCGCGGCGGCAGCATGGTGGTGATGGTGGTAGTGGCAGCGGTGGCGGATTGGTGGTGGAGATGGTGGTGGGGGCGTAGTGGTGGTGGAGGTGTCGGTGGTGGGTGTTAGTGGCGGTGATGGTGATGGAGTGGTGGTGGTGGTAGTGGTGATGGAGGTGGTGGTGGGGCGTGGTGGTGGTCATTATGGTGGTGGTGGTTATGTGGTTGTAATAAGATCGAAAAAAATGAAAAATGCATTTTTTATATTAGCCAAACAAGGCCCTTATTTCTTTTATATAGATTACTAGTGCTAGCCCGTGCCTACGGCACTACACATCTATGTTGGATGGGGATGCCAGTTGTGTGATTTAGGTGAAAACTATGGGCACTTAACCGGAAAGTGGGAGGATGTACTACAGCCTTTGGATCAAATGAATCTAAGTCGTTCCAACAACTTGTCCCCACACCCTTCTGTTTTATAATAGAGATTTTTGTCATTGAAATTTTTAGTGGACTAGAGGTGTTAGAAACTTTAGAAGTGGATTGGGTGGGTTAGAAATATGCTATAATGGACTTATCAAAAATTCTCCCATGAAAAAAACTTGGGCTGTCCAAGAAAACCGATAACCGTGAAACCGATCCGGACTGAACCGATCCGTGCCTTTTGGATTTTGTCCGTGGATTAATGATCCGGACACGGGTTCGAAAATTAAAGAACCGTGAGATACGGATTAGGATTGGATTTTCATTTTAAAACCGTGGATTAACCGAATCGGACCGTGAGATATTTACAAAATTAAAATAAAATAATATACATGTGTATGTGTAATATTTATTAATAATTTTAACTTTACTAATTGTTATGATTTTTTTTAACAATTTTACATTAATGTGATGATATATATAACTTGAGGGATAATAAGTGTAATGCTATGGAATATCATAACTAATAAGTGTTTACACTTTGCATTTTTAGTTGGCAGTAGCATCATTTTATTTTTATGAAAGGAAATCCGTGGCTAAAACTGGGACCAAACCGGGACTCACGGTTCGGATTGGAACCGAACCGTGAGATTTTTGGATTAGGATTGAATTGCATTTTCAAAAAACCGTGAGATACGGATTAGGATTGGATTGGAATCCGATCCAATCCAGACCGTGGACAGGCCTAAAAAAAACCTATAAATCCAGAATCCCCTCTCTCTCTCTCTCTCTCTCCTCTTAAGGAATTGCCTTCCCTTTGATTTGCTCTCACACAAGAAAGACATACATGACAAAGAGCTCCAAGGACACCAATGGTTACCAATGAAGAAGAACAAGCAGCTCCAAATCTGATAAAGCCCTCGAAGAAAACTGCAGAAGACACAAAGGAAGAGAAGGCTCATAAAAAGGAGCCAAATTCAGAAGGACTAGAACCATTTGTTTCATCATCATCACAAAGAAGGAATCTGCAAGCCATAGCAATTCCAAGGTCCGATCGGTCCTCGCCACTGCATTCCGACACTCCTCACCGCTCGGTCTGGGCCAGAAAGTCGGTACTCTTTTCGGCCACCGGCGAGGCCACTTGAAGGTGTTCCAAACGGACCCTACATCGGAGTCATCGTTCTTGATCGAGTTGGCGACCCGAATTAGCGATGATACAGGTTGTGGGTTTTGAAATTAGATGGTGTTGAAGTTTCTACGGACTCAATTTTAGGGTTTCAGGTGGAATGTTCAGATTACCCCTCTTTTGGCTCCAAAACCACGTTTTGGGGTTAGGGGTTGTGTTTGCCGTCCATGAATTGGACGGAAGTGAGTAATTGGATGAAGTGGCTAACGATTTTGGTTGTTAAAGGGGAAGAAGGTTCAATTGGTAGTTGGAGGATGAAGTAAAAAAAAAAGAAATAGTTAAAGGGGCAAGGAGATACTCCGTATTTAGCCTATCTCCCCCTTGCAGGCGACTTTTAGGCCTCGTCGGCAACTAGGATGTGTGTCGAACTGTGTGTTGCGCTGTCGGAATCCCAACCGTTTTTCCATTGTTGGATGGAAACGCGTATGCTTAACAGCGATTGGGGGTTGCGGCGGCATTACGGTGGTGGATTTTCCATAGCTGGTGGTTTCGTCGGCTCGGGTTTGGATCTCGTTTGCTTCCGTTGTCGGTTCCTTGAGCCCATCTGTTTTCCGGGAAAAGTTTTTCTTGCAGGTACAGTTGGTGGCTTCTGTGGATTCGAATTGGAGTTCGGTGGCTGTTGGCCGTGGCGATGGGATTTAACGGTGGGGGCGTTTGGGGCGGCTAGCTCTGGATGATGGCGGCATCGCTCTTTTTCTCCGCCGTCCTTGGTGCTTCTGCTCGTCGTGTTTGGTTTCCTGGCGGAAGGGAGTGGTGGGGTTGGCGTGTTGATGCGGCTGTCATCGGTTGGCTGTGGAAGTGGCTCGGCTCCAGTGGTTCGGCGGCAGTCGTCGGAATAGGGATAGGTTTTTTTGATTTTACATGGGTTTGGGCTTGGCCCATATAGGTGTTCGGGCTTCGGCCCTTAGATGTTGTCTTTGGTTGGTTACTTACCAATCGACGGATTGGGTCACAGACTGGGCAAATGATTATCGTTAGTTAGGAATAAGATGTCGTTCTTCTTGTCCTATTAGTCTTTTATCTCTTTCAAAGATTAATGAAATTTTCATTTTGTTGCTAGATGGGAAATGGAGAACCAGGGTTGGTGGAGGGGTTGATTGTGGGTGAGCAAAGAAACTTGATTGCCAAAATTTCACTTGAGGGCCGACCAAACTTGAGAGATGAAATTATATTTGTTTAGGCTCTGTTTGGAACTTAGAGAAAAGAAAGGAAAATTAAAAATTTTTCCCTCCTATTATTTGGTTGAAAGGAAAAGAGTGAAGAAAATAAAGATTTTAAGTTTAATGAATAGTAAATTTTTCCTCCTATTTTCCTCTCATTTTCCTTCCTTTTTATTTTCTTTTCCTTTCTATAAGTTCCAAACAGAGCCTAGGCAGTTGTTAGAGTTTTGGAAATAAAAATTGAATTATTGAATCATAAAATAATTTTTTCATGAAACTGTAGGCAATTCCATTTTTAATTCATAATTTGACCAACTCAGTCGATCAACTCATCATATGGTTTTGCTTCACACAAATAGAGTATAAGCGTGGTTTGTTCACATATTTGGCTAATTCTTCTTCTAAATTGCAGCTATTGAAGGGGAATAATTTCCAACAAACTATTCCAGCAGTTAAAGTCGGTGAAGATGAAGATGTAACCTATGAGGCTGCCACTACCTCCTTAAAGAGGGCATTACGCTTCTCCTGTGCCATGCAGGCCAAAGATGGCCACTGGCCTGCTGAGATTACTGGTCCCTTATACTTTCTACCTCCCTTGGTAATTGTTTCTGATCCTTATTTTCTTGTCACCTATGAAACCATGCTTTACTTTCAAGTATATATGACACTTCATAAAAATAAGTGCAGCCCATTGCACGAAAATTCGGTAAATCTTGGAGTGGGAGGAAATACTCGTAAGAGTGCGCATTGTCGTCTACAAATTATTCTAGTGAGTTTTGCTAAAATAATGTGCTAAATGCAGGTCATGTGTCTGTACATTACTGGGCATCTGGATGAAACATTTTCACCAGAACATAAGAAGGAGATTCTTCGATACATACAACCATCAAGTAAGCCTGAAATTTTTTTCTTAGTGTTTCTTCATTCAAAGAAACAAAAAACATATTTTTGGAAGTAAAGCTAGCTTTAGCATACTATAGTAGCCAATGCGAAAAGGATACTGACTTTTGCCAAGACAAATAGTGGCTTAAAAGTTAAGTCAAAGTGCTACTTACCAGAAATATTTACTATGGGTGCTGCTTGGTTTGACAATTACAGTGGTGGTAGTTAAAACTTAAAAGGCTCAGCTTTTCAACCAACTTTAATTTTGTCTATCCAACGAGGATTTGATTGTTATTGTGATTGTGATAGAATGAAGATGGAGGTTGGGGATTTCGCATAGAGGGCCACAGCATCATGTTCTGTACAGTACTTAGCTACATTTGCATGGGTCTTATGGGTGAGGGTCCATTTGGCGGCCAGAACAATGCTGTAGAAAGAGGTCGAATGTGGATCCATGATCATGGAGGTGTAGTTGCAATACCCTCTTGGGGAAAGACATGGCTTTCGGTATATATGATGCTTAGATTTTTGTATTCTAATATAGTTTCATTTGGAGTAGTATAGCATTTTTGTTTGAAGTTAAGGTTATGAATCACAATTAACCACATCGATTTGCACACTGAGTTATGTTTAAGGCATTCTTTTTGAACACTATTTTTGTTCATACTTGTTTATTTTCGTTTATCTACTGATTGATCTGCTTATCCTTGTGTAGATATTTGGTCTGTTTGATTGGTCGGGCTGCAACCCCATGCCACCAGAGTTTTGGGTCCTTCCTTCTTATTTACCTATACATCCAGGTAGATTCTAATGGTTAGCACAAATGTTCGATAAAATTGAAATACGAAACTAATGAAATGGTAAAATGGTGAATTCCATAATTTTTTTTTACAATGATTGAGCTTATTTGATAATGACGTAAGCATTCCTAATTGGAATTTGTTCTTTTGTAAGAATGAAATACTGAATTGAGCTGGAAAAGCACTAGATAAAGACGACTTTATTCGTGCCTATGTAGTCGCCAAGGAAGGTGTCAAATTATTCTTGTTTTCCTTAATTTCACGTAGCACGAATCTATAATTTTTTTGGGAACATGACAGAGATATCATACATGCAGCTAGATGGGGGAAAGATTTGAACCTCCAACCTCTTATGTGACAGTATTGATTTCATGGCATTTAGCCTCCTGGCCATTGACAATAGATCTAGAATTGGGTCTTGGAGAAAAGAAAGAGGTGTACAAATGTTGACCCAAACTCTTGTCCAAAACTAGTGTGTCGATATGAGAGACATCTAGGAAATTAATTCAGCAATGAAAGATCCATGATAAGCTATGATTCATACCAATTTGATGTAAGAGCCACTTTCATTTTTACGTTTCAATAGACTGGCAAATCTCAGTACTCTTATATTAATCAATATACAATTGTGCACTCTCAAAAATTCTTCTCGAGGGACTCATCGAACAAATTTCATTAAAAATTGGATTAGAAAAGGATTGTGCTTGCACCATAAGCCTGACATTTCATTTTAAATCAAAATTTTGCTTCCCTTGTTCGACTACGGTATGTACATGGTGCAAGCACCTCGGCAATTGCTTGCCAAAAGGACATTGTTTAGAGCTGTTCGACATTTGGACAAACATGCTCCCCAATTGATAATCACCTATGATGCACGAACACGTGAATTCAAAAAAAATGGGGACACGGACATGGCAGAGACACACCACATGTATGTTTATTTATTTATATTTTTTTTCAATTTTTTTTTCAAGTTTAAATGGCAAAAACGAAAAGTCCATAGTTCCAATACCATTTCAAACAAAACAAGACATCCATAAGTTCAATACAACCCTTTTAGAAAATTACAATTTGACCCCCCCAAATTTTAAAAATTACACTTTGACCCCTGTTTTTTTTAAAATTACACTTTGACCCATGCCATGTCCCTCTAAAAAAATTAAATTAAATTATGAGACACGCCGTGTGTCCCATATGTGTCTCCGCTGTGACCCTTTATCTGACACCGCAATACGATGACCTCTAGAGGTGTCAGTGCTTCATAGATTATCGCCAATTTTTTAGGATGGATTTGTCGGGGAATATCTTAACATGGAAGCTTGGAAAACATAGTTTGGTTTTCAACTACACTAAGGATGTGTGGTTGCATATAACTGTTAAAAAAAAGTGCTCAAAAAGAGAAAGAAAGAGTTTGATGCGCTTAAACATGTGATTTCTACAAGATTTTAATAACAGAAGGACAATTACTTACTTCAATACACTTTTTTATGCAGCAAAAATGTGGTGCTACTGTCGGATGGTTTATGTGTGGGCTCCGGTTATCACATCGGTAACCGAGCCGTGCGCACCAGCCAATATCTCCTCGAGCCCGGCCGCTTGGCCGAGGAGTGTTGTTATCTTCCAGTCTTGGTTCGGTATCATGCCCGGGGATACGTTTCGGCTTCAGAACTATCCAGGGAGGTAGAGCCATGCGGTTACAACGGATGGGCCCCACGTTAAGTCCATTAATGCAGCCATCGATTCGATCAGGTCATGTGCTCCGTAACCGTTTCGTCCCTTACGTCGTGAATGACGTCACCCGAAACGGTTACCTGAGCGTGACTTCCACGCTCTGGCTTGAAGGCCAAGCAAACCTAGGTCTATAAATATGAAGGGATACTCATTGTGTGAGGTATGCGACTCTTCCCTAAACCTAGACCTAAGCTTTTCCCCTGAAATCTAACTTGATCGTCGGAGGGTCACTGGGCTATCCAAGCCCTAGTGACTTGATTGCAGGTCCGCCGGAAGGGACGAAGGAGGAAGGAGCTCGATCTTACCCCGTCTAGGTCCTGATAAATCGAACCCCCACAATTGGCGACTCTGCTGGGGACCTAGCCATCCACCCAACATCCGTTTCATCCTTCAGCTCCATTCCTCGCTCCGGAAGCTCAAGCATGGTGGAGGTCGACGACCAACAACACGGCGGTTCCGCCCACGGGCTTGGCTCCCTCGTGGACCACAGCCTGGCCTCTGGCGGAGCCATCGCCCTGGGGAAGGCCCATATGTCCGTCGGAGTTGGCGCCGGGATCTCAGCCCCAGATGCAGGCCCGTCCTCCGAGCTCCATTCCTACATCCGCCACCTCGAGCGGAAAATCGACGATCTAACAACAGTGGTGAAGCGCGATCAGAACGTCCGAGACGAACTCGCGGAGATCAAAAACCTCCTGATCTCCCCATCTCACTCCTCTGGGGGTCAAAGCGGAAGGAGGAGTCGCCACACTCCTCCGCACAGCAACACCGTCGGCCACCCCCACGACCACAGATCTCGCCCCTCCGTCAAAGATCGTCTCGAGCCACCACGGGCGTCGGGCGCCATAGCCGCGAGAACCACGTCGCGCAGGGACCGCTCCCGCTCCCCGGTCCATCTCCGAAGAAAACCATCGGCCTTCGAGAGGCTCGGTACAGGGAGTGTCTCCGCCTCTTCCACCCACTCGGTCCGAACTGGCAAGGCGGGCCGAGAATCTACCCCTAGCCTCACAAGGGTACCCAGGGGAGATGACGGCCTTCTAGAGTTCCAGACCAGAGGGTATCGTGAACGCCAGAGGGGCTCCAGAGCCAAGAGTCCTATCGTCTCGCACCCCGCAGGCGTACACAGCAGAAGTCCGGTAACCGAGCGCCTTGAGCCTTCGGCTCGAGATAGCTACCGAGAGCGCCGTCAAGCGCGTTCTCCACCAAAGTCGGTCAGTACCACACCCAAGAGAAAGGAATTCGACAGGTTAGATAAGCTTGTTCCACCAAAGCGTACGGCGGCAGAGCGTCCAGACGGTTTCGACCGTTCGATCCGACCTCACCGCGACGCACGGCTTACCCGGCTCACAACCTCCCCCTTCACAAGGGAAATTGACTCGGTCACGCCCCCCAAAGGATTCACCCAGCCAAAATTTGCCAAGTACGATGGCAAAACCGAGGCCTACACTCACCTGGTCCAGTACAAGCTCGTTATGTCGTTGTTTCTACGGAACGAGCCCTCGGACGACGCCTCCTCTGTAAGGTATTTCCCGCAAGCCTCGGAAACCTAGGCCTCACCTGGTTCAATCAGCTCCCGGCTCGGTCGATTTCCTCCTTCGATTCCCTCTGTGATGCTTTCATGGCCCGATTCGTGACAAGTAATAAGCACGAGAAGGAGATCGACTCTCTTCTGGCTCTCCGCAAAAGAACCGACGAGACGCTTCGGCAGTACGCCGGACGCTACTGGGAATTATTTAATGAGATAGAGGGTTGCGACGGTGTCATCTCCGCCCGAGGGTTCAAGCTCGGACTCACCTCCCAGGACGAGCAGGTCTACGACGATCTTGCTCGCCATAAGCCCAACTCCATGAAGGATCTCATGACTCGAATAGAGGGATGGTGCCAGCTCATCGAGTCCAAGGAGGAGAGAGGCATCGGAAAGCCAACAAGCTCGAAGACGGTAAACACTTCGGCTTCAACACCGATCTCGGCATCCACACCGACGCCGAAGAAACAGGTCAATAACATAAAGCAGTCTCAGAAGAGGGGACCGAAGCCGAGCGATTTCAATGCCGAGAAGACCGTCTTCACCATTCCAATCTACCGAATCATCGATCAAGTGAAGGACCAGCCCTTCTTCTCCTTCCCAAACCAGAAGTTAGGGACTGAGAACGGGAAAATTAAGAATCCCATTGTCCGCTGCAGTTTTCACAACGAGCAGGGCCATTTTACCACAGCCTGCAAGCCTTTCAAGGCCTATTTGGAACAGCTCGTTGCAGCAGGACATCTCGGCAACTTCATTGATCAGGAGAAAACGAAGTCCCGGGCTCAGCGCGCCGAACACAACACCGAGGAGGAAGTTCAGACGATTCACGTTATCCACGGGCCCCTCAACTCCGAGGCAGCCCGTATCATCCATGACGAATTGAACGCGGTCTCCTCCTCCTCCAAACAGGTAATGCTCGTCGGCCCTGAACCAAAACGCCCAAGAACCGACGACGGCTCTAGGTGGACGATAACATTCACCGAAAAAGATCTCGACCGTGTCCAGCTTCCGCACAATGACGCCCTTGTGGTCACGCTACGTATCGGCACATACAACGTCCGACGCGTCCTCGTGGACCAGGGCAGCTCGGCCGAAGTCATGTACTACTCTCTATTCAGAGACCTCAAGATTCCAGACACCGAGCTCCGCCCGTCCGAAGTGCCACTCATCGGCTTTAACGGGGCTCCGGTCTGGCCAATCGGCACGGTAACACTTCCAGTGCGCGCCGGTTCGGTCGTCCTGGATATGGAATTTGTGGTAGTCGACGTCCCTAGCCCTTACAATGCCATCGTCGGACGAACCTGGCTCCATAGGCTCAAGGCCATTGCCTCGACCTATCACCAAGTGGTCCGCTTCATCGGCGCCAACGGACGACAGGAGGACCTGTTCGGCGACCAAACCACGTCAAAAAATTGTTATGTCAACGCTGTCCGAAGCAGCAGGCGGACGTCTCGGGTCAATCTTATCGAGGTCCCCGAGGCTCCAGTTTTGGAAGACGTCGGTAGGCCGGCCGACGATAAGGCAGTGGAAGAACTTGTTACGGTCCCAATCACCGAGGACGGAAGCCGTTTCTTCCTTGTCGGTTCCTCACTCAGTGACACCGAGCAGAACGAAATGGTCGACTTTCTCAAGAACAATATCGAAGTATTCGCCTGGACTCCGTACGAAATGCCTGGGGTCAACCCCTCCTTCATTTGCCACGAACTCAATATCGACAAGGCTAAACGCCCGGTAGTACAGAAAGCACGAAGGTCCTCCCCCATCCATTCCGAAGCCGTCATCGAGGAGGTTAACCGGCTCCTCAATGCGAAGGCAATCCGTGAAGTACAGTATCCTCGGTGGCTCGCCAACACCGTCGTGGTTAAGAAGAAGAACGGCAAGTGGCGCGTCTGCGTCGATTATTCCAACCTTAACGACGCCTGCCCCAAAGACTTCTTCCCTCTCCCTCGGATCGACCAACTCGTTGACGCCACGGCCGGCCATGAGCGACTCAGTTTCATGGACGCCTACCGAGGCTACCACCAGATTGCAATGAGTGAGAACGATGTCGAGAATACGGCTTTCATCACCCCTCACGGCATCTTCGGCTACCTCGTTATGCCTTTCGGTCTGAAGAACGCCGGTGCCACGTTCCAGCGGATGATAACCAAGATGTTCGAGCGCTTGTTAGGCGACACAATGATGGCTTACATTGACGATATGGTTATCAAGAGCATGCGCGCCGGCGATCATCTCCGACATCTCGCCGAGGCCTTCGCGATCCTGAAGACGCACAAGCTACGCCTCAACGCCGAGAAATGTGCCTTCGGAGTTAGCTCCGGGAAATTCCTCGGTCACCTCGTCTCACGACGCGGTATCGAGGCTGACCCTGCTCAACTCCACGCCATCGAAAAGCTTACAGCCCCCCGCAACAAAAAGGACGTGCAGCGGTTAACGGGCATGGCCGCCGCCCTGAATCGGTTCATAAGCCGCTCTTCGGACAAATGCCAGCCCTTCTTCGAGCTTTTGAAAGGCAGCCGACGCAGCTTCGCTTGGACAGAGAGCTGTGACCGAGCTCTTCAGCAGTTGAAAGGTTACCTCTGCGAGGCTCCACTCCTCGTAACTCCCAGGGACCAGGAAGATCTGCTCCTCTACCTAGCGGTCTCCGCGCATGCTATAAGTTCGGTACTCGTTCGACAGGAGGGCAGGGAGCATCAGCCTATCTACTACTCTAGCAAGACTATGACTCCGGCCGAGACGCGTTACCTCCCTTTGGAAAAACTTGCGCTCGCCCTTGTCTCTGCCTCTCGAAAACTTGCCCCATACTTCCAGTCGCATCGCATTGTTGTCTTAACCGAGTACCCCCTCAAGTCTCTCCTACGGAAGGCCGACCTTTCTAACAGAATCTCCCAATGGGCTGTTGAGCTCGCTAACTTTGAAATCCACTTTCAGCCTCGGACAGCCATTAAAGCTCAGGTACTCGCCGACTTTATTGCCGAGCTTACTCCAACCGACGCACTCGCTTCGGTTCCTGCCCCGCGTCCCGAAGAGCACGACCAGTCAACCCCAAGCTCTGCCTGGAAACTCTTCCACGGCGATATATGGAAGATGTACGTCGATGGCGCGTCCAACAGCCGAGGCGCCGGAGCTGGGGTCGTACTCCTCTCCCCCTCTGGCGTCATGCACGAAAGCTCCATTTCAATCAATTTCCCTGCCTCTAACAACGAGGCCGAATATGAAGCACTCATCTCAGGACTCAGAACCGCTCAAGCACTCGGTATTGAAGAATTGGTGGTTTACAGCGACTCCCAACTTGTCGTTAACCAGCTGTCGGAGGAGTATGAAGCTCGGGACGACCGAATGCGGACCTACCTCAGTTCTGCTGTTCAGCTCCTAAAGACTTTCAAGGCCATTCGCGTCGAGCATATTGCCCGAGAACAGAATGCACACGCCGACGCTCTCGCTGGACTAGCCTCGGCTTGCTCCTCTTCGGAACATCGCTCCATCTCCTTCAATTCCATCGACAAGCCCAGTTTCGAGCTTGAAGCCTTATCCCACGAGGTCCTCAATATTGACCTCGGTCCAAGTTGGATGGATGAAATCGTCGGCTACCTACGCGATGACATCCTCCCTCCCGATAAGAAAGAAGCCCACCGCCTCCGGAATAGAGCTGCCCTCTTCTGGCTCAACCCCAATGGCAAACTTTACCGAAGATCGTTCACCGGACCTTACTTGCTCGTGGCACACCCACACCAAGTTCAGGGCATCATCGAAGAGCTTCACGCGGGCGATAGCGGCTGCCACTCCGGTGGACGGTCCCTCGCCCACCGAGCCATTACTCAAGGGTACTGGTGGCCAACGATGAAGAAAGATTCTGAAGAATTTGTCAAGTGTTGCAAGAAGTGTCAGATGTTCGCTCCCATCATCCACCAGCCGGCACGGGATCTTAGCCCCCTCACCAGTCCCTGGCCTTTCTCCCAGTGGGGCATGGATATTGTTGGAAAGCTGCCAGTTGCTCCGGGCGGATTCAAGTTTTTCTTCCTAACTGCAACCGACTATTTCTCAAAGTGGGTCGAGGCGGAGCCTCTGGTCACCATCGAAGAAACGGACGTCATCCGCTTCGTATGGCGAAACATCATTTCACGCTTCGGCGTGCCCTTCGCCATCATAATGGATAACGGGAGGCAGTTCACGGGTCAGAAATACCGAGCTCTGTTGGATGAGTACGGCATCAAATGGGACACGTCTACCCCGGCCTACCCACAAGGCAATGGACAGGCCGAAGCAGCAAACAAGGCGATCTCATCCGGACTTAAGCGCCGACTCGAATCTCGACGGGGCAAATGGGCCGAGGAGCTACCCAAGGTACTCTGGGGCTACCGAACAACGCCTCGCCGGTCCACTGGCCGTACTCCTTTTTCCTTGGCATTCGGCATGGAGGCTGTCATCCCCATCCAAGTCGGGCTCCCCACCATCCGCACGGAGAATTTTGAGGAATCAGTCAACAACGCCAACATCGCTGCAGACCTCGACCTGGCCGAAGAGGAACGTGAGAATGCAAGGATAAAGCTTGCCTCGTACCAACAGGAAATCGCAAAGGGCTACAACCGAAGCGTTCGCCTTCGTTCTTTCAAGCCAGATGATCTTGTGTGGAAGAAGGTTGTGGAAAAGTCCAAGAAGAGAAAGTTGATGCCCAACTGGGAGGGCCCCTACCGAGTCCTTAAGCACCTCGGCTCAGGAAACTACAAGCTGGAAAAGTTGGATGGCTCACCCATCGCTAAGACATGGAATGCCAATAACCTTAAAAAATTCTACGGTTGAGCACTCGGTTACTGGACCTTGTTTTCCCTCCTCACTTGTATTTCTTTTCCTTTAAAGTACTATGAGCAGTACGCTTATGTAATGGCAGCATCCGTTTCAGTTTAAATGTGAATTTCCCATTGTCTGAATTTTACTCATACTCTCTGTTTACGCTGTCTTAACTATTGGCACTCGGTTCCTCTTCACCGGACCGTTTTATACCGACTTCTGAGATATTGTCCTCCTATAGGCGATGCCCTTGGACAAAATTCTCACCAAGTCACCCCGGCCCTTTCGGCCGTCTAGACTTTTGGTCCTTCGCATTAAGGACACTCGGCTTCCCACCGAGCCCCTTATTGCGACCCTCCGAAGTCTCTCACCGCTCGGACTTCCTGCGTCCCGAACCTTTGGCCGAGGCCACACTCCTTCGCGACGCAGACCAAGCTCCTTAGTGGTACCTCCATTTCGCGAGAATTTCTCACTCACGATCACTCACATTGGCAATGTTTGGGGCTGCCCTAGTCCGACGCAGGGGCATGAACGACCTCAAATCGCTCTCTCCTTACTTCGGACCAGGCCACCTGTCTATCCCTCATTTTGCTAATCTGGGGCTTTGGTTTTCGCTCACTCCTTTTCTACTCCAATTTGCTTCGGATCATGCTTCCGAAATCTCTTCGGTATAACATTGCTTCAGAAGCACAACCGAAGCAGGGGCATTAATATATCCAAATAAGCAATCAAAGCACATATAAGTCAGGAAGAGGGCATCCATTCAACGAAAACCAAAAGTTAACAAGCTATTAAAAAGTTAAAACTCAAACAAGCTGTTACATACTCTGGAACGGCAAACTCCATATGTCCGGAGCCGTCCAGCCAAGGAGAAACAAGTCAAGTTGCAGAAACATAAAAAAAAAAAGGGGGGGAGGAAGGCGGAAAAAGCAATCCTAAGACTCTTCGGTATGAGCGGCGGTGTCATGCCCGGTTTGATTCCCAGGGGCACGTTGTTCCTCAGGATTCTGCACCACTATGTCTTCCTCTTCTGGCAAAACGAGTTCCTCAGGAGGTGGCTGTGGCAGAGCTCGGAGCTCGGAGTCGGCAGGAAGGTCGAGCTTGCTCAACAAGGCTTCGTGTCCGTACCGAAGCCCGTCCAAGAATCGATCCTTGTGCAGCTCGGCCTCTATCTCCCGGACTTGCTTCTTGTACTCCACGCCGGCCGCGTCCCAGCCCTCGTCATAGCCCTTGTTCTTGGCCGCCTCCACCTCCCGAGCCCGGGTGACCCTAAGCGTTTGTACATTTTCTTCAGCCTTGGCAGCTCGGGCCTCGGCAAGCACTCGCTCGCCGTCGCATCTTCGGAAGTCGGCCAGATAAAGATCACAAGACTCCCTGGCCACCTTCAGGTCGTCTTCCCTTCGACCAAGAGCCTCCTTAAGCTCCTCAATCTCCTTCTCCTGCGCCTTGCAGCGGTCATTGACCACCATTACCCGAGCGCCGGCCTACAAGCAAGAACCGAGGAGCATACGAGCTCTGAATGTTTAGGCTGAAAGAAGCGAAGTGCAATAAGAAGTAATAAGCGGTAGCAACTTACATGGAAAAGGGATTGTGCAATCTCAGCAGTGATGTCCTCGGTCAGGCCTGTCACTGCCCGGGCATCCCGAGGTAGGATGCTCCCCCTGAGCATACCGAACGCCACCCCGAGGTTTTTTACGGTGTCAGCGTGATGAATCGGACGACCTGCGAAATGGCGGAATTCCGGAGCCCAGGGAAGCTCCCTCGGGTTGACCCACTCGCCGTCCTCATTACCCACATCCTCCCGACGCTCATCCTCGGCGAGATCGATGGTCTCTTGGCCCCCGCCCTCAGCATCCCTCCTTTCCTCCAACCGAGCCCTCTTCTCCGGCGGCTCTTGTGGAGAGGCGGACACCCCCGAGGTCCCAGCGCCCGGCGTTGAAAAAGTCTGGCCTCGACCGCTGCCCCTCGGCCTCTGGCGCCTCAGGTTTAGCACCTCTCTTGTCCCCGGCCCAGACATCTCGGCGCTTAGCCCGGTCCTCTCTGGTGTTTCTCGGTCAATCTCCTCCCGGACGACTCCCAGAGGTTCGGAGGTGTTGCCCTCTGTTTCGTTCGCTCCACCCCCTCGTCCTGCCCCTCTTCCGGCCCTTCCTCCTCGGCCTCGTCCCCTGCCTCCTCTCGGGACGCCCTGTTGCCTTGGCTTCTTCTTCAGAAAACCGGTATACGACGCGACGTAGCCGAGCAAGTCAGGGGCAAACCGGCTCGTAAGGGGGATGGCGAAGGCGGCAGTGATCCTGGAACGAACGGCCCTTTCCCGAAGCGCGCAGCAACAACGCCCTGTTCTGCAAAAACAGAATACCGAAGAAGAGGATATCAGTACAGCATGCTAAATGCAGCTAAGTTAAATAAATGTACCGAAAGGGAAGATTTAACCAACCAGGCGTTCCGTTTTCAAACTGCACTGTGGTGGTCGTGTCTGCCCTCTCCCCGGGACCGAACATGAAGTTCCCGGTGACCGACACATAAAGGCTGGCCCACTCCTCGGAGTCGGGCAAGTGGTCGATCAGAAATGAGTCGTAACCGGAGCGGCAAGACAGGTAATACCGCTGGTGCTCGCGGTTAACTCCAAGGAGGTAAACCCCGAAGAGCTCCTCCATACCGAAGGTCAGATTATACTGCCTTCTCAGCTCTATGACGCTCGTAATAATTCTATACGAGTTCACCGTGAGCTGGGAGGAGGTAAGGCTGAGGGTTCGGAGAATGCTTCTGACAAATCGGTGGAGGGGGAATCGGATCCCCCCTTCGGTTATGGCCATCAGCGGGAAGATTAGTGCCCCTTCTCGGTGGGGCAAGTCCCTTGGGTCGGTGTTTGGAAGCAGCCGTACCTCAACATCGTGAGGTATGCTGTAGACTCGCTTGAATTCCGCATAGGCGGCCGGCGTCCCGTCAAAGTATTGATTTCTGTAAGGGCAGGGCCTCATCGGCCTTCTGCGCCCCTGAACCTCTTCCGGGGCGTCGGCGAATGGCCCGGGCGCGTGGTCCGAGGTGCTCGGTTCCGTCATCCTAGGGTCAAATGCTGTCTTCTGCCGAGGAGTTGTCAGGGGATTGCAAGGCTCGATCGAGTCGATTGGGATTCGGTGGAGGGCTCGGGACTGTATTTCCGCAAATATCTCTTCAAGGTCAACCGAACTACTGGAGCTGCCCGAAGAAACCTCAATGACCATTCGCCCCAACCTAACAAAGAAAGAGGTGCAAAAACCCGTTAGCTATGTGCTCTGGGAAAGTAAGAAAACCTAAACGCTCGGGACAGAATGGTCATCGATTCCTCGGAGTTTATTGGCTTCGGTTAAATTTAGGGTACCCTCTTCGGGAGGTGTCCCCTTCTTTGGACCGATCAATCCTGAAGTCTAGGGTTGAAGATAGGGCTCGGGAAGGATGTAGGCCTCGGGAAGAATTTTAGCCTCGGTCGCAGCAAGAACAACGCTGGAAACTCCCAGCGCCGCCGCGACCCAGAGGCGGCGCGCGGTGGTGCGATTCTAAACCACACCAAAAACGACTGGAACTACGAGAGAAGTGATCAAGAAATGAAGATTGAGGCGGGGGATCAACGTACCTCAAATCCGTGCGATGACCCGCGGCCAAAACGATTGCAATCGTGGTTGAATGGCGGAGGCAGACGACGGCGTCGGTTCGACTTCAGAGCAAGAGGGAGAGTGGCTCGTTTCTCCTTCTCGCCATCATTTATACTCGGGTTGGCGGAGCGTTGCGCGGGAAACGAAGCGTCGTGCATCGGCTCTCTCGATCTTTGACACGTGTCTCCATCAAACGGCCACCTTCTGTCAGGTTCTGCACCGAGGCGAGGGCTCCGTATGGCCAAACCATTGGCTTTACGACATGTGTCATCGAAGCGACGCTTCGTACTAATCAGCTGACACGGCACGTGCCGAGGCAGCTTTTTCCTTCCATTATCTCGGCGGCATCGACACGTGGATTTCTCTGACAAACAGCTGAAGCATGGGCTACCGAGGAATCTTTACCCTTCAGTAACCCTCCTTCGGGGAGGTCGAAAGCGTGCTGATCCACAGGAGTCAAGACCCTGAAGCAGAGGTGTGAAGCTCCAGGGACTTGAGGGGCTATTGTGTGGGCTCCGGTTATCACATCGGTAACCGAGCCGTGCGCACCAGCCAATATCTCCTCGAGCCCGGCCGCTTGGCCGAGGAGTGTTGTTATCTTCCAGTCTTGGTTCGGTATCATGCCCGGGGATACGTTTCGGCTTCAGAACTATCCAGGGAGGTAGAGCCATGCGGTTACAACGGATGGGCCCCACGTTAAGTCCATTAATGCAGCCATCGATTCGATCAGGTCATGTGCTCCGTAACCGTTTCGTCCCTTACGTCGTGAATGACGTCACCCGAAACGGTTACCTGAGCGTGACTTCCACGCTCTGGCTTGAAGGCCAAGCAAACCTAGGTCTATAAATATGAAGGGATACTCATTGTGTGAGGTATGCGACTCTTCCCTAAACCTAGACCTAAGCTTTTCCCCTGAAATCTAACTTGATCGTCGGAGGGTCACTGGGCTATCCAAGCCCTAGTGACTTGATTGCAGGTCCGCCGGAAGGGACGAAGGAGGAAGGAGCTCGATCTCACCCCGTCTAGGTCCTGATAAATCGAACCCCCACAGTTTACATGCCGATGTCATACCTATATGGGAAGCGGTTTGTTGGACCCATCACAGATCTTGTTTTGCAACTAAGGAAAGAGCTTCATTCTCAACCTTATGATGAAATTGATTGGAAGAAATACCGGCATGTTTGTGCAAAGGTACATACGTAACTTGTTCTCATAAGCGTGCTTTTTGCTTACGTTGCACAGAAGGGATTCTTAGTTCGTTCTTTTGTTCAACTTGATTCAAGGTTAAGGTCCTATGCAACCAAATATAGGAAACAAAGTCAAGTGATCATAGAGAATGTATTTTGTACTCGATTGATGCAGGAAGATGTGTATTACCCACACCCTATGATTCAAGATTTTTTATGGGATACTCTTTACATGTTAACTGAGCCATTACTGACACGATGGCCCTTCAACAAGTTGGTGAGAGAAAAAGCAATCCAAGTGACGATGGAACACATTCATTACGAAGATGAAAATAGTCGATACATCACCATCGGATGTGTTGAGAAGGTTCTTTGCATGCTTTCTTGTTGGGTAGAAGATCCTAATGGTGATTCTTTTAAGAAACATCTTGCTAGGATCCTAGATTACATGTGGATTGCTGAAGATGGAATGAAGATGCAGGTACCTACTCTTATATCATTATTCCTTCCTACAAACCAATTGATCTGTATTAGTTTTCTTAGCGTTTTATTATTTGAACAAGAAACAGTAAGACAATGAAAATATTCAGAATAGGGAGCAAGAAACTTATGAATTGCACTTCATTAAAATCTAAATTATTACAGAGTTTCGGTAGTCAGCAATGGGACACAGGTTTTGCAGTTCAGGCAGTTTTGGCTTGTAATCTACTAGAAGAGTCAGGGGAAACTCTCAGAAAAGGGCATGATTTTATAAAAAACTCACAGGTATATTTACTTGATCATTATTCTACATAAAATATATAGGATTTTTTTAATGTTCACAATTTGATTTCGTATTGATCTTTTGTATCCCTTGGATTTCAAAGGTCAAGGACAACCCATCTGGTGACTTCAAAAAAATGTTCAGGCATATTACTGAAGGATCTTGGACTTTCTCTGATCAAGACCATGGTTGGCAAGTATTGGACTGCACTGCAGAGGGGCTTAAGGTTTTTTTTTTTTTTTTCCTTTCCTTTTCTCATCCTTTATGACTGTAATGATTTCTTCTTCCACACCAGTGTTGTCTCATGCTATCACAACTACCACCAGAAACCGTGGGTCCGAAACATGAAGCAGAAAAATTGTATGATGCCGTGAATGTCATCTTGTCTTTACAAGTAGGGTGCTTTTCAAATTTGCACAAAACACCAAGTAGCATATTCCAATCTTGTTATGCAGATATAGTACAACATAATACAAAGGATGAAAAACCATTTATGTTTCTTAAAATTTTCAGAGTAAAAATGGAGGTTTACCAGCGTGGGAGCCTGTAAAAGGAGCAGATTGGCTAGAGGTAAGATGTCTAGATCTGTTTTCAGTGACTTTGAACATAAATGAGGGGAATATTTTTTTCTTTAGCTGATTTTCTTTTTGGTATCCTGTTGGACTCTTTTTCCAGCTTCTTAATCCAACAGAGTTTTTTGCGGACATTGTAGTAGAACGTGAGTACGTAGAATGCACTGCGGCAGCAATCCAGGCTTTCGTGCTATTCAGGAAATTATATCCTGGACACCGCCAAAAGGAGATTGATGCTTTCATCTTAAATGCAGTTCATTTTCTTGAAGATACGCAACTGGCAGATGGCTCATGGTATTATATCATTTGACTTTTGAAAGAATTATTTTATTATCCTACAGTTATATGTGTGCGAGCGCGTGTGTGTGTTTGTGTGTCCATCTTATGGAATATATGTGAATGCGTAGGTATGGTGTTTGGGGTGTTTGTTTCACTTATGGAACTTGGTATGCACTAGGAGGTTTAGCAGCGGCAGGGAAAACTTACTCCAATTGCGCAGCTATGCGTGTAAAGGTGTCCGATTTTTGTTATCTTCGCAACGCCATGATGGAGGCTGGGGAGAGAGCTACCTCTCTAGTCCCTTCAAGGTTTTTAATTTTTAGCTAAATTCCTTCATTTGATTTAGTGTTTATTCTATTCTCAGTGACTCAAAAGCATCTAACGTCTTTTGTTTTTTCAATTCTTTATCAAAATAGAAATATGTACCGCTGGAAAACGACCAATCCAATGTGGTGCATACTTCATGGGCCATGATGGGTCTAATTTATTCTGGTCAGGTAAAAACTTCAACTATTACTTGTTCTTGTGTTTCACGCTTTTTTGGATATGCTAAAGAAACAAAAGATCTATGGAGAAAATTTGTATGTAACATTCTGTACATTGTAACTAGGCTGAGAGAGACTCAAGACCTCTACACTGTGCTGCCAAGTTGCTAATCAATTCACAAATGGAAACTGGAGAATTCCCTCAACAGGTACTTGATTCACTTCATATATCCAACGGGGAAGGCTTGATTGAAATTAGAAGTGTAGGGGAAAATAACAAGTTGGAAGCTTCAAGCCTTTCTTCCATTATCGGTTTTTACTGAGTTTCTCCTCTGACTTGATCATTACATTTAATTCCACAGGAAATTACCGGAGTATTCAATAAGAACTGTATGCTACACTATGCAGCCTGCAGGAAGATATATCCGTTGTGGGCGCTTGCAGAGTACCGAAATAAAGTTAAATTACCTGCTTAATTGATCAAAGATCAGGTTCAAGTCTCTCAGCTCATTGCTCGTACTCTCCATAAACAGAATGCATGTACCATTTTGGAAGGTTTAGGTTGTTCTTCGGTGATATAGTATGTAAATAATGTAATGGAGCACCAGCTAACGATCAGGAAGTTAAATGTACTCATAAAGCTGATTCTGAGGTCACGGAATGATATGTTTTTCTTCCATGGCCATGGCTTACAAATATACGTGGACAAAATTGTATTATTCAGTACATACCTACTTTTGTGTTCAATTTTCCATAATTTATTTCCAAAATCTAAATACAGTAATACTCCAAATAGTAGCATGCAGATCCCCTTCTTGTGCAGCTAGGGATAGCAATGGGTTGACTGGGGCGGGTCCTTTGAGGTACCCGACCTCAACCCTAAAAGTCTTGAATGCCCCCCGACATCACCTCAAATCCCGATCGGGTAACAAAAATCTGCCCCATTCCCGCCCACTGCCCGTCCTATCACCTTTTTTATCAATTCTCACGAAGGTAGAAAAATATAACTTATTAACAACTGATCTTGCAACAAGTCCTGTTAAAAAAAAAACACACTAGATCTTGCAGCAATTTCATCCCAAGTTGTCTGAGCATAAATTCATAATAACAGACAACATCTCAAGTACTCCTACTCAACAAGTGATTTTGCAACGAGTTCATCACGAACTAGCGTAAGACTACTCCAAAATATCATGGTCCCGAGTGTCCAACTCAGAACACAACTATGAAACTAAAATAACTCCTCAAAACAACTCAAAGACAATTTTTTCAACTTTCGCCCAAGCAAGGAGTGACAATTATGGAAGCAAGCCTAAAACAAAGAACCAAAAAATAAAAAAGTGGACTATTTAAATCCCCAAAAGTGCTATTTTATTTTATTAGTTTCATCAATAATAAAAACAAATCTTTAATAATTAAATTTATCGGATCAGTCCTTAACTAGTACTAAAACACATGACTAATAGCCATCAACATCCATGTCATCAACAACTGGTGCAAAATCATTTTGAATTATTACCTTAACAAGAAATAAAATAAACCACGTGTTCTTTCGAATATATCTATCAAAATTCAATTAGACAAAAAAAACTAGAAAAGTAATCGGAATTTTGATTTACCCTCGGATTCTAGATGAATAACCAACTATAAGCACACATCAATCCCTTGATTTCTTGGGATGGAGCCTACTACGGTGTGGGTCACAACCCTACCACTAGTGTTGAAAGCAGACCCGAACGCAACAGTAGAAGCAAGTATTGATGACACATCTCTAGATCCCCTTGAAATAGTATTCTACCCAACTTCATCTTGAACCTAGGATCTAACACTGTCGCAACACCCAAAATCCCATGAATTCTTGTCCAGTACCTCTCATGGTTCAGCCAGTCGTTCGGTTGGAACTGGTAGAATGAAGAGATGAGTTCAACATGCCCATCAAGCGACCTGCCTCGACTGAACCACCTTATTCGGCTCACTACACCCTGTTTGGGTTATGTCTGCCGGCCACCTTAGACCCTTTCGTATGATCGTACGCCAATTTCCATAGTTTAGGACATGCCCTGTCAAGGTCATGTTCGTATATTGTGGGACATTTTCGGAGGGGACATTTAAAGTGGGATGGTGGGAGTAGAATTTTGGTCTAAATTATCTTGGCGAGGAAGAAAAATTAAATATGACGGTGGATTTAATAGGATCAATAAATTAGAAAAGTAGTAAACTAAGGTTCCCATATTTATTTGGTGAATCATAATTAAATTATATATATGTATGTATTATACGGTTCAGATCAGTGTGGAACTATAACCGTGAATGTAAATCCACAAGTCAAACCATATAATGGGGTTTCTAATTTTTTTAAGCCATGACCAAACCATACTACTAAAAAACCGAACAAACCTTTCGGTTTGGACAGGATTATTCGCGGTTTGACGGATTTTTTGCTTAACCCTAGTTTTTCTTATAGTGATTGTCTCTCACTCTCTTTTATTGAGGGTGGAAAGTCGTCTTATTAAAACTTGTAATTCCTCTCCCTTCTACAGGTGACAAACAGTACCAGATATGCAGCTTGTATGTCTATATATATATATATAGTTAAGAAAAAACACTTTCTTCAATTGTTGGATGGCCCATCCCAGCTCATTAGATGAAGGGGTTCTTACGTGTCGGTCCTATGTGGGTGAATCATGTTCCATTAGGTCCTTACGCACAAATGTACTCAAGTATTTTTTTCATTATTTTTTTCATGGGATCATCCCCCCCCCCCCCCCCCCCCCCCCCCCCCCCCCCCGGTTGTCTCTCCTCTCCCTTCCATTACTTTTACTCTCTCTTCTGTCTCTCACCCTTTTATTTTAAAGCTTAAAATCTTACGATGTTTATAACTTTTTTCATACATATTTATTTATTGTAAAATTTATTTTTTTCAAATCTATTCATATAGATCTAACTAATGAGATCAATATTAAATAAAAAAATTTGAAAAATAAAAATTGCAAAGTCTTTTTTATTTTTTCTAAATTTCCAATTAACAGTGTTCATTTAACAAATAAAAGTGTTAAAATTAACAATCAAAAGTGTTAATTTTTTTATAAATTTAAAATTGACATTGTTAAATAAAAATACTGTAAATTTATATTTAACAATGTTAATTTTTTTTCTAATTTTAAACTTAATTGCATTAAATTTAAAATTGATAGTGTTAAATAAAATTTAATACTGTAAATTTATATTTAACAATGTTAATTTTTTTCTAATTTTACACTTAATTGCATTAAATTAACAATTAACAGTGTTAAATTAGTAATATTTTGAAGTACCAAAAAATAGTATTAAGTTAGTAATTCAAAAAAGAAAATTCACAATTAATAGTGTTTAGCTAACAAATCACAATGTAAATTCACAACTAATGATGCAAATTCACAATTAACATTGTTAAATTGATAATTAATAGTATTTATTTATTTTCCTAGATTTACAATTAAAAGTGTTAAATTCACAAATAAGAGTGTTAAATTAACAATAAGCAGTGTTAAATTTTATCTAAATTCAAAATTGACATTGTTTAATAAACAATTATTGGTGTAAATTCACATTCAATAGTGTTTAATTAACAATTCAAGGTGTAAAAAAAAAAAACAGACTATACCTAAAAAATCTTTGTTTTTCTACACATAATTTCATATCTAATATTAGTAATTGTTTAATACATGTTGCCAAGTAGATTTCAAAAATATAAATTTTATAAAACATTAATATTTAAAAAAAAATTATAAGTCTTACAAAATTTTAAATATAAAAGTAGGAGAGAGGGAGAGAGATGAGCGGGGGGGGGGGGGGGGGGGGGGGGGGGGGGGGCTGTTTGTTGAGAGAAGAAAGAGACACAGAAGAGAAGAGGAAAGGGAAAATGACAGCCAATGACGTATTTTAATAATTAATACCCGCAAATGACATTTTCAGTATTAATAAATGTTCTCAGCATGTCCTTGGTGGATATTAATTATCAAAACACGTCTTTGGGCCGTCATTTCCCCAAAAGAAAAATATGATGGGCGCATGTGGGATTGTTTTCTAGAAGACCTAGTGGGCTATTGACTTATTTGGAAAGGATTCCAAGGGCTATGATATTGAAAATTGGAACCGCCCTAGCATTTTCTCTTAGACAAAAGAAGGGGGGGCCTTCCAATACTAAATTAATCTTTCCAAAATCTAGGACAAAAATTACCGAGAGGAGCAACCAAAAAAAGTGTTCATGATTCTTAAACCAGACTACATTCAATCAAGGAACTTTGTATTTAGAAGATCTAGCCGATTATCCAATAATTTCATTAATCTTTGAAATTGTTACAAAGACTAAGGGTCCGTTTGATTAGAAAGAAATTTGTATTGGAAAATGAAAATGAGAGAAAGTAAAGTAAAAGAAAAGAAAGTGGAACAAAATTTATTTTCTTACACGTGTTTGGTTAAAATGAAAAAGTTTGTAAGAATTTTAAAAGAAAAAATACATTTACTAGCTTAACCATTTTACATATATTATGGATCATGATAGAAAAAGAAAAGTAGTTATGGACATAATGGAAAGTGTCATAAAATGTATGTGGTAACATTTTTACAAGAAAATAAAATTTCCTTGTTTCTTAGTAAAAAGTAGAAGCTATGTAATTATGCTTTAATGAGTTGTACAAGAAAATTCATTTTCTGATACTTTCTTGGATTTTCATGCTAATTAAATACTAGAAAAGTGTTTTATTTTTTCTTTCTTACATTTTCTATCACTTTCACATTATTCAAACGGACCCTAAAGGAACAAGGACTTGAACGTCATCATATCCCTAAAGTAAGAACAATCATATGCCCAAAAATTCGAGACCCAAATCCGAGATTGGGAAGAAGCCAACCAAAAAAATACTCATTGTGACAATCCCACACCTTCAGGGTCAAGCCCAGAACACCTATTAAGCTAAGCTCAGAACCTAAAAAAAGTACCTTAACCTTAACCCTAACCTTAATTGTCCAATAATTTTAACTGTGAAAAAGACCACCTCAATTAGGCTTCAAGGTGGGGTAAGTGTTGCTCATAACGTGCGTAGTTGCGTACGTGGTAGCCATATTCCTTTATCCAGGTCATCTCCACTCATCATTTCGAATAATTGAAGACCCTCTAGCAAACTATCTTCCTGTGCAATATTTTTACCAAAAAAAAACACTTGCTACAGAGGACCAATTGTAGCTGATCAATTGTTGCCCTAGCTAGCTCAAACGACTTTTTTTTATAATCAGGTGTTTAGACCAATTTACGCACATCTCAACTAATTTTGAGAGACCATAAACTCGCCATCCACTAACGGGAGCCTCACTTGAAGCCGGAGAAAATGCTCCCTCTGGACTGGCCCAAATAAGACTGTCCAGGAAAGATCATTAGACAACCCCATTTGCCATAAACAATTATGTGCTTGTTCAATGCAAAAAATCTTTATATATTCCAGACATTCACACACCAAACATAATATTACAATTCAAACCAAGATTAACAAAAAAAATAAAAAGAAAAAATCCCAGCTCCCCAAACTTCAACACAAACTTCCACTTCTAGGAAAGGTAAACTTCAAAACAAATAACCACCTCCTTTAATTTTCGTAACTTCGTAAGCCTATGCTCAATCGGGAAAAGTAACCTAACACAAGCACAAACACAAAAAATAAAATAAAAAACTAGGCGGCAGACGGGGCGGTAACGAAATGAGCAACTCCGTCCTCCAACAATACCGCCACAAATTTGTCAATTTCACCATCTATAGCTGCGTTATAGTCCAAGGATTCGTCATTGTAAATGTCCCTCCACTTCTTCACCAGCGTCTTAATATCTTTCCAATCCATATGCTCTTCTTTCCCGGTGTACCTCCATGGCTTTGATCCCTGATCAAAAAATGAAAAATTAATTCGCCCCTTAAGCATTTTCATCATAGATCTATTAAGCTGAGGAGAAATTAAGGTTTCGAGGAGTGGTAACGAGATCACTCATCGCAGCACAATAGTGAACAACTTTTACTTTGTTGAGCTTGATGTTTTCCGGGGTGGCGCCACATCATGGCCAAAACAAGGTTGTAGATTGGCGGGATAGGCACGTATATATCCCTAAAGAACATGTTCAAAAAGTCCTGCCACCACAATTAATGATTCAAGCCCAAGAACAAATTAGTGCTAGAACAATTAAGGTCGAAGGAAGATGATTTAGAGAAATCATATGTCCATAAGGAATGATACAAATGATCTTCACAATGACAATTATTTCACAGATTTATTCTAGATTGAAATTAAAAGACCACAAGAGCGATACGTTACTCAAAAAAAACTTTTGCCCGCAAATCTCTGTTTATACAGATTTCATCTTGCACGACCATATAATAGAAAATAAAGTCACATAGGGAATTTCCAATAAAATCTTTATGCAGAAATAATTGCTATATCTCTTCTTTTTTTTGTAACTAATTGCTAGTATATCTTAAATATCTTACACAAATTCAAAATGACAAAAATATCCTCAGACTACATTTTCAAAGAAAGCTTCTCTAAAGAAGGGAGATGATATTGGCACTCTAAAAATTGATGCAGACACTCCAAAAAACAAAGGAAAGTAGCTTTGGAGTTACACTGATTTTGGAGTGCCTGCATCAATTTTTGGAGTGCCAATATTATTTTCCCTAAAGAAACTCTACAATATACATGACTTTTACACCATCCGGAAATGCGCGCCAAAAATGAACACAAATTAAAAACCACAGTTTCAAACCTTTGACAAATTTTAATAAAGTAAGGGAGCAATAACCTCTTGTTCTATAAAACTTCTAAGAGGGTGTTGCTCCTTTCCTTTATTACCCTTTTTGTATTACGACTCTAGTAATCTTGTATTTACATCTTTTAATGTATATTTATTTTAAATTTATATACCTTTGACAAATTATATTGTACTCCAATATATGGGGGAGATCTAGCGATCCACTCTTATTGATGGTTTGAAATGAAACTACGTCACCAAAAAATGCGTATAGATTCTATTCAAAGTCTCAAACCTTTTTCTAGAGATTAATTTATGCGCATCTAGTTTCGTCTGCAAATCCTTGAAATGGGAAAAAATAGGGTCGAAGTGGGAGAGGAATTACGATTACTTGATCGGCAAAGGGGGTAGAGGAGGGGTAATCTTGAGGGTGGTCAAGAGGTCATCGTAGACGGAGAGACTGGGCTCGTAGACGAACATGCCAGCATTGAAGTAGAGTGCGGGCCTGGGGCCCAACTCAGTGGGCCAGTGGACCTTATCGGGGCACTGCTGGCAGTACCCGATCTTGTACTGCGGGGTGTGGGACCACGTCTTCTCACAGAAGCAGTCCATCACGGCGTGGAAGTAGCCGTCCGGCAAGTCAAAGAGATGGTCGATGTTGTCGTACACCTGGATGTCTCTGTCCAAGTATATCCACTCTGTTTCGTTCACGTTTTTGGATTGAAAATTTTGAGTTAAAATGTAAAAATATGTGATTGGATGAGTTATTTTGAAAATGAGTGGGACCCCTAACTAAGACCGTACCCAGAAAAGAAAAAAGGAAAAAAGGGACGGTTAAAGACTTGGCAAGTTGGACACTTCTCATTACCCCCAACCACTCATCTCTCTCTGCAAAAGTCATCCCCTCCATGAACAGTTTCTCGTTTCTAGCTGGGGATACAGAGAAGAATCTCTGCATTTCCTTTGTCCCAACCATCTCTCTCTCTCTCTCTCTCTCTCTCTCTCTCTCTCCAATTACGTCTTCCCAACCCATCCAACGTTAATTCATCCCAACCTCCACAAGCCTATTTTGTAAAGTCTACAGAGAACGAATCTCACGCGTACGCCTCTTCCCAGGTCTCGAAGCTGCGAATCTGTACCTATAAAATTGAAGACCCATCTTCTCAAACCAGCTGGAAGACCTAATTTGAAGGGTTTGGTTGTATAAATGTGGAGGTGGACTGCATTCCAAGGGGAGCCCAAACCAACACCAAATCCAGCCACCACGGAAGACCCGACGAATTCCTCCTTGAGATGTGGCAAATGGCTTCTCCGGTCAACAAAGATTCGAAGATCTAGAGGTAAATACACCAGAAAATCGAACGGTTTTTCCAATTTTGGTTGTTTCGATTGGGTCAAAAACCCTAGGTTAGGGTTTCCAATCGGCTGTTTTCGTCCCAAAATCAGAAATTTTTGAATCGGTTTACGGCAGAAATTTGTCAATCGGTTTACAGCAGAAATATTTGAATCGGGTTACACCAGAAATTCTTTAATCGACTGTTTTCCAATCGGTTTACACGAGTTATTTTTTTTGTAAAGTCCCAAAATCATTTGGCAGAAATTTATCTTTCCTCACTCCCACTTTCTTCCCTGTAGATCCCCTGCTCCTCAAAACACTTTTTTCCCCGTAGGCTGTTGCGTTGTGAAAAAAATGTTTATATGCAGGCCAGCCACCGCACTACTATGTGGGAGGGTTCAAGTGAAGCACCGGAACAAAAAAGTTCAAAAACACGCAGAAATTTTCTGTTTTACATATTTATTTTTTCTGTAGTATTGTCGATACTCGTACAGAGCTGAAGTAAATGGAACTCCAATGCAATGTGCGATTAACTAAAAAGTTTTCTATAGGTTTACACCAGAAATTTTTCAATAGGCTGTTTTCCAATAGGTTTGCACCAGAATTTTTTTTTTAAAGTCCCAAATTCATGTGAAAGATCTCCTACGGCCTTCGCCCAAATGCAGAATCTTGGGGTTTCAAAAATCCCCTTCGGCTGTTATTACACCAGAAATTTTTCAATAGGCTGTTTTTTTTTTCAATTCTTATTTTTCTTATTAACTTTGTTGTAAATTGGTTGGATGAGGTATCCAATTTTGATTGATTTAATGTTGGTGTTTCATTTGTTCATTTTAGGGGACAAGCCCTTTGAAGGTCAACCACCTGGGAGCCAACCATTGAAGAGGAAGCGAAGTTCCCCCTCTCCTACTTCTTCAACCAACTCTTGTGCTGGCGAGAACAACGTTCAATTGGTAAAAGATTTACAAATCTCTGTCCCCTGTGTGTATGGCCCTAGGTAGCATATTTTGTTCTCGTAATATATGTTTTGCAGTTGCTTACGTTGCAAATCATTTGTCCCACCTGTTAGGCCACCATGAACCGCACAAAAATTGATGTAGACATGTGGAGTTATGCCAATGAGGAGATATTTCTCAAAATTCTCCTTGACGAATCAAGCAAAGAACAAAGTGTGAACACACGTTATGGGAAATGTTTAATGCCATCAATTGTGTGTTATGTGGCGACATGTTATGGGAAATGTTTGTTAGTATATCGGGGCAAAAGGGGATTTATCTAATATTAGTAACCATTAAATAAAACACTTCGGTTTTGATACCTTAATTATTTCATCCCATACTCCATCAGGAGCTGTGACAGTTTGAAGCTCTGCATCCCAACCCAATCCGGTATGAACTCTTTTTAACTGACAGAATAACCTGTAAGGTGCTGTCACGTCCTCGATTTTCAACATAAATAAATATTACATTTTTAATAAAGGAACCTCACGAATCGTACATATTACCCAAAAGGATTTCCCACCTGTTTAATTTACAACCAAGTCCCCTTGTTCAAAGAAATACAACATCGGCACTTCGGCCCAAATTAACTGAGATATAGATACAACACGTTCAGAATACTACAAACTTTAGTCAAAAGATAATTCAAGAGTTAATTAGTTACAAAACCATCTTTGGCCAAAAGAAAATCTATTACAAAGATGAATGAGTAACTAAATATAATTTAGTTTCCAAAAGTCTTCATGTACAAGCAAACCGTCTCATGCAGCCTACTGTCCAACATTCGAACCTAAAAAAGAAGGATTTTGTTGAGCTACACTAGCCCAGTGGGAATATCTTTACCAAACTTATATACAAATACGATGATAGGTGCAAACAAGAGAGAATATGGACTTACAGCTAGGTAGACAATATCAATCAACTTGTAAATGAGCCCTTATTGAAATTGAATGCACAAACTATATGACACAATCCCCTTAAATAATCTCAACTCGACTCGCTAACCCAAACTTCACCATCGGTATTTCCACCACTTGCGTTACCGGATAACACCATAAGGATTACCGTGTGATCCCTAACGACTCGGGTTACCATATTGCCACCACTTGCGTTACGAAACCCTCTAAGTCTCCGTATTACCACCACTTGCGTTACGGGACTTCCTAAACCAACCTTCGACCCAAAATCAACTATTTCTCATACAACACGCAAACTAAGACTCCCCCATGAACACAATCTTAGGTAGAACATTCTACGCTATACCAACGTCGTCACAAATGCACCACAAACAATCAAAAATACCAACAATATATATAGAATGCACATTGACAACGTTTAACTAAGTCAAATCTTATTCGAGTCTTACTAACGGAAGTTCAACGGATCTAGAAATACATCGAGCCATCATAGGAAGTCAATTAGACGATCTTGAGATAGTTTAGGAGGTGTCCAAAAGGGTTTAGAAGTGATTGGAGGTCCAAACAGTCAACGGAGAAGCAAAAGGTGCAAAACTAGAGTTAAGCTCACTGTATCGATACGCGCTTAATTCGTATCGATACACAATTAACTGTCCAAAAAGATAAGCTCACTGTATCGATACGCGCTTAATCCGTATCGATACCATGGGGCTTCGGGTAGCGATTTCAGCAGATTTTCAGACATGCTCAACAACCAAAATGCGACAATCAAGGGCACGATTCTACACCAAATCAACGTATAAACATATAAAAGAGGTAAAGAAATCCCTACCTTGCAATAATGGTCGAGATTCAAGCGATTGGAACGAGCCCTAGCTTTTTGAACTCCGAAACTTTGATTTAAACTTGACCCGAGGATCTCCGAGCTCAAGAACGCGAATGGAAGGCTTGAGGGAGGTTGATTCTTGAAGATTTTGGGAGATGGAGTAGAGTTTTGGGTGAGAAGAGAGGAGAGAGAAAGATAGCTGGTGGAGAGAGGGAGAGAACGGATGAGAGAGAGTTGGGAGATGAGAATTTTAATCTCCTACACCTAAACACTCACCCTTATGTACCCACATAACTTTAAATCACACACACACCCCTTCAACTCTCTATTCTTTCACTCTAGCCCTCAATCCAAAATATCCACCAATTAATCCATATTTTCTCAATTATGCATTTAATAGACATTTCAAAAATCAAAATTATTTGGGTCTCTACAGGTGCTTTGAGGCGTTCAAACTTTTGTTGCATTTTGGTGATGCTATACCCGACCCGAGGAACATGGCGTGTGAATTCTTTGTGGATAGAAGTCCATTGGTGTTGATTGAATGTTTTTGTCTTACGTGTGTTCACACTTTGTTCTTTGCTTGATTCGTCAAGGAGTATTTTGAGAAATATCTCCTCATTGGCATAACTACACATGTCTACATCAATTTTTGTGCGGTCCATGGTGGCCTAACAGGTGGGACAAATGATTTGCAACGTAAACAACTGCAAAATATATATTATGGGAACAAAATATGCTACCTAGGGTCATACACACAGGGGACAGAGATTTGTAAATCCTTTACCAATTGAACGTTGTTCTCGCCGGCACAAGAGTTGGCTGAAGAAGTAGGGGAGGGGGAACTTCGCTTCCTCTTCAATGGTTGGCTCCCAGGTGGTTTACCTTTAGAGGGCTTGTCCCCTAAAATGAACAAATGAAACACCAACATTAAATCAATCAAAATTGGATACCTCATCCAACCAATTTACAACAAAGTTAATAAGAAAAATAAGAACTGCAAAAAAAAAACAGCCTATTGAAAAATTTCTGGTGTAATAACAGCCGAAGGGGATTTTTGAAACCCCAAGATTCTGCATTTGGGCGAAGGCCGTAGGAGATCTTTCACATGATTTTGGGACTTTAAAAAAAATTTCTGGTGCAAACCGATTGGAAAACAGCCTATTGAAAAATTTCTGGTGTAAACCGATTGAAAACTTTTTAGTTAATCGCACATTCTAATGGAGTTCCATTTACTTCAGCTCTGTACGAGTATCGACAATACTACAGAAAAAATAAATATGTACAATAGAAAATTTCTGCGTGTTATTGAACTTTTTTGTTCCGGTGCTTCACTTGAACCCTCCCACATAGTAGTGCGGCGGCCGGCCTACATATAAACATTTTTTTCACAACGCAATAGCCTACGGGGAAGAAAGTGTTTTGAGGAGCAGGGGATCTACATGGAAGAAAGTGGGAGTGAGGAAAGATAAATTTCTGCCAAATGATTTTGGGACTTTACAAAAAAAATAACTCACGTAAACCAATTGGAAAACAACCGATTGAAGAATTTCTGGTGTAAACCGATTCAAATATTGCTGCAGTAAACTGATTGACAAATTTCTGCCGTAAACCGATTCAAAAATTTCTGATTTTGGGACGAAAACAGCCGATCGGAAACCCTAACCTAGGGTTTTTGACCCAATCGAAACAACCAAAATTGGAAAAACCGTTCGATTTTTTGGTGTATTTACCTCTAGATCTTCGAATCTTTGTTGACCGGAGAAGCCATTTGCCACATCTCAAGGAGGAATTCGTCGGGTCTTCCGTGGTGGCTGGATTTGGTGTTGGTTTGGGCTCCCTTTGGAATGCAATCCACCTCCTCATTTATACAACCAAACCCTTCAAATTAGGTCTTCCAGCTGGTTTGAGAAGATGGGTCTTCAATTTTACAGGTACAGATTCGCAGCTTCGAGACCTGGGAAGAGGCGTACGCGTGAGATTCGTTCTCTGTAGACTTTACAAAATAGGCTTGTGGAGGTTGGGATGAATTAACATTGGATGGGTTGGGAAGACGTAATTAGAGAGAGAGAGAGAGAGAGAGAGAGAGAGAGAGAGTGAGTGAGTGAGAGAGAGAGAGAGAGAGAGAGAGAGATGGTTGGGACAGAGGAAATGCAGAGATTCTTCTCTGTATTCCCAGCTAGAAACGAGAAACTGTACATGGAGGGGATGACTTTTGCGAAGAGAGATGAGTGGTTGGGAGTAATGAGAAGTGTCCAACTTGCCAAGTCTTTAACCGTCCCTTTTTTCTTTTTTTCTTTTCTGGCTACAGTCTTAGTTAGGGGTCCCACTCATTTTCAAAATAACACATCCAATCACATATTTTTACATTTTAACTCAAAATTTTCAATCGAAAAACGTGAACCAAACAGAGTGAAAAACATTTAATCAACACCAATGGACTTCTATCCACAAAGAATTCACACGCTAGGTTCCTCGGGTCGGGTATAGCATCACCAAAATGCACAAAAGTTTAAACGTCTCAAAGCACCTTACAGGTTATTCTGTCAGTTAAAAAAAGTTCATACCAGATTGGGTTGGGATGCAGAGCTTCAAACTGTCACAGCTCCTGATGGAGTATGGGATGAAATAATTAAGGTATCAAAACCTACGTGTTTTATTTAATGGTTACTAATATTAGATAAATCCCCTTTTGCCCCGATATACTAACAAACATTTCTCATTACCTATATTCCATGTAGGCCAACAGTAAGTATGAGAAACTTCGCAATAAAGGCATTGACCATTTTGAGTTGTTGGATGAGCTTCTCCACAACTCTATGGCGACCTGTGCCTTCGCACAACCCGGTACCCGTGGTGTAGCGACTTTCGATGAAGAGCGAGCCATGTTTGGCCCGCCAAAGTCCATTCTCGGGGGGGGGGGGGTGATAGCATGTATACTGACTCGCGAAAGCAAAAATCTGACGGGAGTGGTGGGAGTGTTATGAAACAAGTTAGGGGTGGGCAAATACATGCTTATGAGAGCGTGGCACTTGCTAATGAAAGAAAGGCAGGGTACTACGAGGCTTTAACTATCAACCATCAACAATCTGTAATCCCACAATTCACCATAAAAGAAACCATTGCTGCCCTGGATGACATTCAGGGGATTGTTGGGGATACACAATACTGGAAGGCATATGCCCTTATGATGGGTCCTGAAGGACATTCTTGGAGGGAAGGGTTCATGAATCACCAGCCACATAACAGGATTGGTTTGGTCTCACAGCTGGATTGACCAATTAGGAAGGCTAGACAATTAGATGGTTGTGTAAGAAGGCCATTAGTGGCCATTGTTTTTTTTGTTTTTTTTTTTTTTGATGAACTTCTAATTTCATGTTATGCGACACTTTAATTTGTTGATTTTTGCGAATGTTGAGTCATGATCATATGCTTCGTGCTTCATATGCTTTGTGTTTCCTGCTATTTCAAACTCCATTTGCTTGTGTAGTAGCTTAAAGTTCATTGATAAGTAGTTGAGACATTTGGAATGCACGTGGCAGCTCGAATCTCATCACTCCTTTCTGGTAAAAGGCACCTTTTGTAGGTGCTTCATATGCTTCATATGCTTTGTCTTTCCTGTTACTTCAAAATAAAAACTTTTGGTTTTCTATGTTAAGAGCAGAGTACATATAATGTGAGGATTCAACGTACCAAAGATAAAGGCCATGCTATGTATGTACTAATGGCATGTCCAACAGTCTTGAGACCTGTTGAGAAAAAAAAAATCTTGAGACGTCCTTAAGGTCTCATCAAATGCTCATCCTATTGTATAGGGACTAGAACAAGAATCTAACACCAATTAAATATGAGATCTACTCCACCTACTAACAGATGATCCATACAAGTATGCCACCTTTTCACCTTTTGGCTGCCCCGAGACTCGACACATTAAAGTGGTCCCTGTACTCTCATTTGTTTCTTTGAAGTTTCAACTACCTAAATTTTTGGTACAATTGATTGAAATTAACATAATGGAAAGCATAGGAAGCATAAATAATAAAGCTATAAAGGGAAAACACATTGGCTGCCCATTAGTCGAATTACTCATGGCATGGCAAATACGAACTAGGCTAAACATAAACTCTCATATTAGCAGGTCTCAAATTTGAGATATCTATGGATTAGAAATATATGTAGGTGTAATTCTCATATTAGCTTTTAGGTGTAAGTGTTGCAGCCTTTGCGGTCGTGAAGGATATTGGAAAATTTTTTTGATTTTTTGCTATGTATTTATCTACCTTTGTATTTGGAATATAGAATTGGGATTCTGATACAATAAAAAATAATTTTGAACTTATATAGCTTAGAATTAAAATTTTAAAGCATCCCATTCTATTTGCACTTTCATAGGAGTAGATAACAGCAAGTTGTACCTATACCTTGTAAGGTGTAAGTGCTCCAATCTTCAATTCTCAAATTCATTATAACAGTTTCCAGTTTGTCCTCGTCACACTTTAGGATATGAAGTTTTAGGTGTATGATTGTCTCCAATACAGATGTTACCATGTTCTAGCCTCGTACAATACGATTTATGTTTCTTTGTGGCACAAAAGAGACCTTTGTGTCCTGAACATTATTTACCTCTTCATGTTGAGGACAGTTCTTGTTTGATATGGTAACCTTTCTTTTTTTGCATTCGGGGGATTCAGTTTCTGTCAGCATGTACTGTCTAAAATGTTGAGTCAACATAAACTGGTAATTGATAACTTATGTCTGTGTAGTAGCTTGAGGTTCATTTATAAGTAGTTGAGATATTTGTAATGCACGTGGCAGCTTGAATTCCACACCTTTCTGGTAATATCTCTTGCGATACTTCTGGGTGAGATGTTAGGATTTTGTTTTTTGAACAGTCACCAGTAGTTTCCTTTTCCTTGTGAACAAGTTGGAGTGCATCTAACTTTATATATGATAGCCATTTTTTTTTTGTAAATTCTAATTTTTGTGTTATGGAACACTTTAGTTTGTTGAATTCTTATTCCATGCCCTCAGCTTTAGAATTGCATTTATCTAACTGTTGTACACATCCAGCCTACACCCATGTCATCCAGCACTCATCCATGGCATAATGAGGATGAAGCTGTTAGTAGCGATGACAACGACTTATTTGATCTCGAATTTTTGGACTTTATGGAAGAAGAAAAAAAAATGCCACAACGAACCTGTGAATCAACCGGTCAAGCGTACACAAATTTTTTGTTAGAAAGACACCCTCAAACCATAAAAGACGTCCTCCTTGTCGATGCTTATACATTTAGAGGATTGGTGGCTGAACTTGTTGCTAGAGGCCAACTACAATGGGATCATAAGCGTGTTTGCCTAGAGGAGTCGTTGGCTATTTTCTTATACATATGTAGCCATTCCCAACGCCATCGAGTGGCTGCTGATCGGTTCCAACGATCCACGTCGACCATTAGCGACCACTTCAAGTGGATGCGTTGTGCTCTTTGCAACTTGGCACCACACATCATTCAACCACCTAACCTCGATGTCACGCTGCCCGAAATATTAAATGACGGTAGATATTACCCGTGGTTCCAGGTTAGTTAAACAAATATACTTCAATTACTTCCTTCGCCAACAATTCCTGTGACCAAATTAGGCCTTATTTTGTATTTGGAATTTTGTTAAGGATTGTGTTGGAGCTATAGATGGAACCCACATAGAAGCTTGGGTACCCCGTCATAGACAAGTTGCGTATCGAGGGAGGAAGTCCACAATAACACAGAAGTTCACTTTTGTGTTGCCTGGTTGGGAAGGAAGCGCCCATGATGGACGTGTATTACAATCAGCAGTAACGACCCCGGGCTATAACTTTTCGCATCCTCCACTCAGTACGTAACAATAATTAGCTTTTCAATTGTAATCAATCAATATCGCACCCTATTAAATCTAACCTGTACCATTTTAGATAAGTACTATTTGGTGGATGCTAGATATACAAACATGCCAGGGTATTTAGCTCCTTATTGAGAAAGACGTTATCACAAAGAGGAATTTAATGGGCATAATACGGAGTTCCACACGCCCATGGAGTTGTTCAATTACAAGCATTCATCGTTGAGGAATCTGATAGAGCGATGCTTTGGAGTCCTGAAAGCAAGGTTCCCCATCCTTAAGCACATGTCAAGTTATAATGAAGCCCGTCAACCTGGAATTGTAACAGCATGTTGTGTTATTCACAATTGGATAATAATGAACAGGGGGATGGATAAATTTTTTGATGACTTTGAGGACGACGGACAATGGGAGGGTGGAGAGAACGAGGAAGGGAGTGTGGCAAATGTGGGTCCGGTTGAGCCCTTTAACATGTCGCCACATAACACACAATTGATGCCTCAAAGGCGGACTGAATTGGCTCAATGGATGTGGGAGTCTTATGATGATTGATCTTAATTAAACTAGTTTTACTATGAAACAATTTTATTTCCAATTTATGTGAGGTGATTAGATTCATTGTGAATCTGCTGGTTTTTTAGTGTACTATGGTTGAAAAACTGCGTTATATTTGTGTTTATGTTGGAACGGTTACCAAAATTAAATCTATGTTGGTTTGTTTTATTGTGTATTTGGGAAACCTATTAAGCTATTGCAGTTGTGGAACTTGAACAATGAAACCTATTAAGCTACACTGGTGCAGGGGTTTGTTTTCCAAAGTTGAATGCAAATCTAGTGCAAGTTATGGCCAGCTCTACTTCTGTATATACCCAGTTCTACTTCGGTGGTTTTGGACGCTTGCATAATGTACTCTGTTGCTTCATTTTGTTTGACACACTTGATGCATACTGAGTCCATGTTATGACGCACAAAACCCAACACTTTTGTTCAACATAAACATTCATTTGTTGTTCTAATCTGGGCTTCAAATCTGCAGTTTTTAGTGCACTTGTAGTGCACTTTCGTTGACACACTGTACTCATATTCATATTTATCGTCATAATGATATAGGAATGAAAGGGAAAAAATTCTATGTTGTGTTCGTGGGGAGGAATCCAGGCATCTACGATTCTTGGGTAGCTTATAGTGATCAAGTTATTCGGTTCCCAGGTGCTGTGCATAACAAATTTGCCTCATGGGATGAGGCATACAATGCTTGGTTGGCTTACACCGGCCAAGTAGAGCAGATCGTCTCACCTCCTGTTCTCCCGTCCTTAGATGATGCGGCTGGGTCATCATCGGAATACACTCCTCCGGGCAAAGTTTCCTTTTCGTTGTGGCTTATTCTTGCTATGACGTTCTGTTTCATTGTGGTTGTTGCTACTGTTATCTTTTACCTATTTTGATACTTGGCCAAATGTGGTTTGTTATGTACTCTGTGGTTGTCTGTTGGAACTTTAATTTATTAATGGTTGATGTGTTGAGATGTACGCTTATGGAATTTGAGACAAGTTCTACTATTGGGATCAAAATTACTTTTACAAAGTATCAATTTCAATTTTCACTTGTATTGGGGCCTCGTTGGGCATACGAAAATGTGGTGTTTCAATCGAGCACCTTACCCCCATCAGTACCAATAGTGCGACTTCTCTCCCTCTCTTAAGAATCGAACTGCGGGATTCAAAAATATCTGTTCTGAACAAACTTATTTTTCCCTTTTCACATATGTCTGTTCTATCGGAGTAGGAGGGTGGGAAGGCAAGCTTGAAATTGAGATTGCATTTTTTTTAATTGAATCCATTTTTTGAAATTGAATTTTCAAATGGCAATTTTTATTAGACTAAGATTTTTTTCAACGTTTTCGAGTAACAGGTGAAAACCTGGCCAGGAAAATCTGGGGAAATCCAATTTCTAGTTTTATTCGGAAACCTCAAAACAGTTTTACTTTTTGAAGGAGTAAAAGCGTCCCAATTCAATATGAGGAGGGTGGGAGTGGTGGGGCCCATGTTACTGTACACCACTAGGTTCAACAGTCAGATTTTAAAGTCAAACAAGTACGTCCTTGCCGGCCTTGGAAAGCTCTTCTGGCCCCACACTTTTTTAGCATTCAAAAACAACTTCCTGAAATAAAATCTCAAAATGGGTTCCCGAACACACTGAATTATCTTGTGGCACTCCACAAACTGCACTTGTAAAAACACAACCAAGGGTTACAAATTTAGTACAATGGCTCACACTTTGATTTTGATTCTAGGAATTTTAGATTTAGCAAGCAAAAGTGGAAAAAGGTTGGCAGGAATATGAATTTGGGAAAAAATTCACAAATCGTTTCTCTTATTTAGAACGGGAAATGAGAAGAAAAAAATCAAAATTAAAATATCATATAATATTGGTACCACTGGCACAAATCAGTCTATCCAAGATTGCGATCCATCAGAGGTCATAGCACCCTTAAATTAGCGTGTAATAGATCATTCTTTCACTTATATAATAATATGAAAGGTATAAGGATTTAACATTTTCACTCCTTAAAATGAATTTTTCATTATAAGCCTTCCAAACTCAAAGTAATTAATTATATCTGGATATTTGTACCGTAGCTAGCCTCTTAGAAATTAATTCTTTTTTACTGTAATCTTTCCGCCCTCCAATAATTAATTTTATATTTTTCAGTATAGCTTATACCTCTTGTCTTCGAAGGAAAATATTGCAAGGGCTTAATTAATTTTCAAAAAAGTTTTGGGAAAAATTAAATGCCTATGCCACGTGGAACAAGAAATTAAACAAATTAATAGCAACACATACACGTGTACCATAAATCTTACTGTACCTCCCAAATACAAAGCTTGGAATAGTTGATAACGTAGTAGGCCATAGCAAACTGGGTCTGGTTTTCGGGCGGGTAAACCGGTTCGATCTCCCGAACTATACAGCCCTGAGCCACCAGCATACAGCGGTGCTCCTCCGGCACGTCAGGCAACACCGCCACCACGAGCGGGTATGCCGTCTTCGCTTTCCTCAAGCCCTTGCAATGCCGGCTCATATATTTTGGAGACCCGAAGCGAATTTCCTATATTTAGCCCCTTACATATTCATAAACTTCTTTAAAAAATGATAAAAGTACCAAAAAATAACAAAAAAATTAAACTGAAAGGATACAATTATGACTATAAATGTAAAAAGATATGATTGAAATTATGGATGTGCATGGGAGTCGAACCACACACTCCCAATAGCATGACATTATTATGTGATCACCAAACCAAGTATCTGGTTTGTGTTTTTATTTGGAAACATTCTAATATTAATATGTAAGTTACATTACAGTGGGGCCTCAATTTTGGACCAAAATTCGGGGACTGAAAGCGGTTGCTTCCCTCGAATACCCCATAAGCCGGCCCTGAGCCCTTGGCAAGCCCTACCACACCCTTCACGTAGTCGCCGTCCCCCTCCAAGAACGTCACGTAGGCATGGCTACTCAGACTTGCCGCCTTGGTTAGGGTCCCCGTGGCGTTGGTTGCACCAATGATCATATCAGGAGCCATTCCCAGACAGTTGGTTGGTTTCTATAGAGAGATCAAGAGAGATGTGCAGAGAGAGAGAGAGAAGGAGATGCTTGAAAGTATATTGACGAGAACGTATGAGTGAGATTGTTTTGGTGAGTTTCGGGGGATAAGGGCGCTGGGGTTTATATAGGCGTTGGTGGTGATTTAGGAAAGTAGTAGTAGTAAAATTTGTATGGGGAAATCTAGTGGGGGCCGGCCATGGTGTTGGGATTTGATTTGGAACAGGTTTACTGGCGTTGAACGGCGTGGTTTTAGACAAGTTTAGGGAGAAGACGGTGTCGTTTTATGATTCTTTTTTTTTTTTTTTTTTTTTTTGGGTAAAAACGTTTTATGATTCTTGGCAGTGGCATTGATCAAGGAAAAGGGAAACTTCGCGTGGAAGGAATATCAGGGCTGTACACGTGTTAGTACTCCGTTACGTTGATATGATCTGATAGGTCACTGGGCGGTGAAGTGTAACGGGTGAATTGAAAGCTTTGGATATGGTAGGCGGAAGTCAAAGGAAAAAGAAAAAGAAAAAGAATTCATTAATTCGTTGAATGGTCCACTCTTTGATGGCTAGAAAGTTGGCCCCAAAATTGACCAACACTTTAACATTTGCTAAATTTAGCTCATATATTAACATGGCAAATGCTAATTGGTGCCCTTGGGATAGTGTTTTGGTTATAGTTAATGAGGAGAGTTTTATAAGTCCCAATGTAGTCAATAAATTACCATCAATTACGTTCAACTATAGGTATTCATTATGGGAACACTTCAAATTCATTCCTCTTCTACCCCTATTTAACAGTTTATATCAAACACGGGGACTTTACTTAAATGGTTGTTTTTGTTTTAATAACTGGATGTTTGGACCAACTTGCCTTGCACCTCAACTAATTTTGAGATCCTGGAGGTAACGACCGGGCATAACCCCCCGTGGCTTCAATGTTTGGGATGTTGGCCTTGTTTTGGCTTAATAACTAAACCAAATATTTCGTTCTTCATTTAATTTTTTTTCACTTTTTTTTTAAATTTTTGCGCCAATTTTTTGTGGAGTACTATTGGTTAGTCTCGACAAGTGGAATCTAAAAATAAAAAATTAGTAGTAACGAAACTTGGTAATTCTTCGATTAATAAGTTAAGCACAATAACTTTTTTTTGTCTTTGTTAATTTTTTTTGCATTTGTTTGTTTTGTGTCAAAGTTTTGTGACTTATTGATTCATCTCGTCGGGAAGAATCAGAAAAGTAAAAAAAAATGATCGAAATTCATAATTTTTTGAATAAAGACAAAAATAAGTCAAAAAGACTATTTTTTTTTTACTTATTTTTGTCTTTATTCAAAAAATTATGAGTTTCAGTCATAACTTTTTTACTTTTTCGATTTTTCTCGACCAGACAAATCAATAAGTTATAAAAGTTTGACGCAAATTAACAAATAAAAAAAACTTTGAATAAAGACAAAAAAAGTCATTTTGATTTATTAAGCCAAAATCACCCTTAATTTCTTTTTGAATTCAAAATTTAAAGTTTAATTGTTGAGTGACTTGACAACATAAAACTGTGATTACATTTTCTACTACAAAGTAACATAAAACGTACACCACCTTTTTCTTATTACAGTATAAAAAAAAAAAAAAAAAGACTAAGGGCATAACATAACTACAAGGGTAATGTTGGAAATTATTGAAACATTTCCAATGATGTATTTAATGTCACCACTTCACCCTGAAAACCAATTACGGCTAATGAGAAAATAATTAATACGAAGTGGAAACACCTCATTTATTGCTATTGAATTAATGCCCTAAACTTATGTCCCAGAGGCACTTGTTAGCAGGACCGTATTAACATATCCAATCATGCTAAAAATGACAAAATACCAGCTAAAAATTTGACATTTCTCACCAATTAATCTAAACTTGCTAGTTAACCTACCCACAATGGATACTCTACTATCGAGATAAGACCAAGGGACATTTCTCTGTTTTCTTTTTCTTTTTTTTGGGAACTGGAAGTACCATACATTCTCTGGTAGAAGAGAAAATTGGGGATAATGTGCGACAGCCGACATGTTCAATTTTCCACTTTCCACCACCCAATGGGATGGAGAAATTTAATTTTGGATGCGTACTGCACACATGATACCTGTCAACGATTCAGACCGTTCAAACGTATTATATATGGTTAGGATTTGAGAGAGAGAGAAAGAAGAGAGAGTGTGGTGCAGTGAGGGGAGAGATGGAGAATAAGTCTGACTGTCCAAAACACGTTGGACGGTCCGAATCGTCGACGGATATCGCCACGTGATACCGCTCGGCATCCAAAAACTTGTCTATGGGATGGACCGCCCTCAACTCCAACCATCACCGACAGCAGCGAACACCAACTGAAAATGCTAACGTGTGATCTCATGACTTGGAAGTTTTCGGGTGTGGAGCCACGGATGCATTTTTACCCATACGTGGCTCTCTCCCCAGGCGTCAGTTAGTTTTATTACTATTTTATTATAGACATTTTTCATCGCTAAAGTTGAAAGGATTCAACTCCCACATATTCAGGTCTGGAAAAAAATCCGGTCAACCGTGAAATCGGTCCAAATCAAATTGATCCGTACCTTTTGAATTTTATTCGTGAATTAATGGTCCAGACATACACACGGATTGAAAAATTAAAAACCCATAAGATATAAATTAGGATTGGATTTTCACTTCAAAACCGTGAATCAACCAAATCAGACCGTGAGATATTTTAAAAAAATAAAAAATATACTCCTATAACATTTGTTAGTATTTATTAGTAATATCAAATATGGCTTAGTTTTGATACCTGGAACAAACAGTTTTATGGAACCTGGAATAGTATTTGTTGGAACCTGGATTAGTATTTGTTAATAACCTTAGTTTTGATACTTGGAACTAACAGGTTGCTGGAAAACCTGGAATACTATTTTGCTAAATCTCTTCTCGCACCCCCTTGACTCACCCCGGACCGCACCCACCTCTTTTTGAAAATACCCCGCAGAAAATACCCCAACCTCAGTTTCTTTTATTTCTCTTTCTTTACTTAATAATCTTTATATCTTTTTTCACTTTTATTTATTTAATATTATTTAAGTGTTCTGATTTTTAATCCTGTTGAATCAGTGCAAAGATCTTATTTTTTTTATCATTTTATTTTCAATGGTCATAATGAATTTTTGACTCTAAGGCCATTCAACGAGCACCCTAAGGCTCTTTATTTAGTTTCAGGTCTTTCTTAGGGTGCTCATTGAAAGGTCTTAGAGCCAAAAATTCATTAGGACCATTCAGGATGAAATGATAAGAAAAATAAGATTTTCGCACCAGTTCAAACTAATTGAAAATTGAAACACTTATTTTTTTTTACATAAATTTTTTATTTAATTTCTTAATCCATTTACGTTATTTAATTAATTATTCATTTATCTATACGATAAGCTATACCCAAGAAGGGGTTGGGCAGACCATCTAATACAGTCTTTTAGATTGTTTATATATTAAAAATATAATTAAAAATTTAAATGCTTTAATTTTCAATCCGTTTGAATCAGTATGGAGATCATTTTTTTTATCATTTTATTCTTAAGGGTTATAATTAATTTTTGTCTCTAGGGCTCGCATAATCAAGTATCTACTCTACAGGTTCCTAAATAAAGAGCAGATACTTAATTATGTGAGTCCAGAGACACAAATTAATTATGACTTCAGAAAAATAAGATCTTCATACCGGTTCAAATGGATTAAAAGGTGGAGCACTTAATTTTTTAGACTCTTTAGTAAATATAAGAGAAATCAGGAGAGAAAAGTGAAGTCAGGAGCATTTAAAAGGGATTGCTGATGAACATTCGTTCGATATATATACCGAAGTATTGTAGTAAAATGTATTTTACCTAAGCTTTTACCTACATGTGGGTTTTCTTGGCTTTAGGTAGCTATAATAGCTAATATTCCCTTTTTGCTACTCTGCTGTACATGCCTAATGGAACAACAAAGCAAAAAGAGGAAAAAAAAACTCTTTTATGGTTCTTCAAACTCTTTTGTACTTTTTTTGCTTTTGAACATTTATATATTTATGTACGAGATTGCCTCTTTTTGGTTCATATATATAAATTTCGGTCAGCCCAGGACGGAAAAGATTCTTGGTTCCGCCCTTGTTTACAAGCTCCTATAAATTAGCAGTTTTGATCATTAAAGTAGGCTTAAAAATATATACAAACAGTCTTAGCTAAATGGTAATGTCTATTTAGAGACTATTTGGGAGACAATTATTTGCCAATTGAATTATGATGAGAATTTTACTTTTATAATAATGTGCAGAATTTATTTTGCAGAAGATTGATGCAAACATCTGCCCTGAGAATCCAAAAAGCTCAAGTTGTCACTTTCGAATAACAGAAAGTCTAGGAAGCAGGACAACCTGCCCACGACACAAAAACATGACAAGCTAGAAAAGATTGTGTGTTAACGAAACCATTGATTGTAAAACAGTAATAGAATTACAGTCCAGACCATAACTTTCAATAGTTTTAGGACAAATTACAGTACCCTTTATATATTTCGCCAGAATTTCCAAATATTTCCAGTTTAGACCCTCTCTTCATTCCTTTACATTTTGTGCTTATATTTCCGCATTCTTATTTTAAGACCCCCGACAAAAAATTGGTATCAGAGCCTTCAGTACTATTTGTTAATTCAAGTAGCCAGTATAAAGATCTTTGTTATTAGTCTTGTTTATTGTTGTCTAGTTTTGTTATGATTGATGATTTCATAAGAGCAATTAGTCCTAGTTTAAGTGAAATTAGATCTCTACAGACAAAACAGAGTTTCCATATTAAAACAGGTTTTCAGTTAGTAGAACAACTCAGTAATAGTTTAGATAAAAGATTTAGTTCAGAAATTAAGAATAACATAATTACCAGAACTCAGTTTGAAGAATTTTCAAGAAAATCTCTTGAGCAAACTACCCAAATCTTAGAACAGATTAACAGATCTAGATCCAGTAGACAGTTAGAAAATTTAGATTATTTTAAAAACTTACATTCAGAAATCTTAAGAAGAATTAGTAAACTAGAAGAAAAACAGTTAGTAATATCAGATAACTTACCCTGCAAACAGGATATAATAAATCTGATTAGTAAATTAGATACTACCCAGCCAAAAGACATAGAAACAGAAACCAGAAATTTAGTGGAAAGCCTTAAACTTGAAGTTGATAGAATTAAGCAGAACTCAGTTCAGGTTAAAATAGAATTAGACAGTAAACTTTAGAAAATAGAAATTCTTTTAGAAGAAGTTAAGAAGTTAGCTAATGGAGAATGAATAGTACTGATAACCTCTTTTATAAACTAGCATTAGAAAATTCTGGAAAGATTCAACCAGACCCTATAGGATTGTCCAGCTTTAAACCAACAGGAAAAACGGACGAGACTGTTATCAAGCAAAATAACACCATTATTGAGCTTTTGATAAGTCTTAGCAATAGGTTAGCAGAAACATCTGAAAGGTTAGATCAGTTATCTATCAAAGTAGATAAACTCCAAGAAGGAAAAGCTTTAGAAACTTTAACTTCTAAAATAAACCAAATTAGTCTTTCGGCTTCTACAGGACATCTAGAACCCAAAAGATCCAATAGATCTTTACAAAATCATACTTTCTATTATAACATATTTGGTACTCCAGATCCCAATAAAGGAAAGAAACCAGAAGTTCCTCAATCCTCAAGAACCCAATAATGGCATCCAGTAGTAAGACCAAGGTTAGTGGAATTCCTTTATTAAACAAAGTATTTGGAAAACAACCAGTAGAAGAAAACAGAATAGAAGGGATTATAGATCCAGATGTTCAGTTAGATAGATTCAGAAATCACAGTTTAGAATTATTAGACCCAACAGTATTATATAGATCTCAGAATTTTTTCAACAGAGGAGTTGGAACTTATAATAGTTATCATGAAAAACCAGTAAGCGTTATAACAGAAGACCAGTTGGAAATTCTAGAGATGATTACTCAGAAAAGCTTCAGTGAGCTTAAACAGTTAAGGTTAGGCCTTATACACCTAGGTTTAATTACCATAGGAGTAAAAGGATTAGCCAGACAAGATTTAGGAACTAAAGTATTAGTTATGATATTTGACAATAGGTTTACAAATCAAGAACAAGCTTTAATAGGAAGCATAGAATTAGATATGAACAGCAATTGCCAGATTGTCTATTGCATACCAGATTTTCAGATGAGACTTGATGAATTTTACCAGCACATAAAAATAGGTATTAAGACCAGGGGATATCACATGATCCCTGATGTTCACAATCTTTTAGTTTGTGTAAACTTCATAGGAAAATTAAGTAATCACAGCAGTACTAGATATAAGCTCAGAACAGACCAAGCTTTAAAAGCTTTAGGAACCAGAGGTATTCAAGTCATAGAAGCTAAGAAAAGAGATTCAGAAATGTTATCAGGACTTGAATGGAAAGTCACAAATTTAGTACCCAAGCAACAACTTAGACCCAGTAATAATAGTTTCTATACCAACAGTATAGGAGAAGTCAATCTTAGGTTCAGTAATTACATTTCAGCAGGTAGACATTCAGATGTAGGTAGTTCAATCCACACAGAATTTGCCAGAAATTCAGATGTAGAAACAGAACATATTTATATGGCATATGAACAACCTCAGTTTACCCTAGACCAATTAGTTAAATTTAGTGAATCTGACATAATCAGATTAAAAGAACTTTTAGAACCAGTTTACAGACCAGACTTAGATTACTATGATTACCAGATATTAGAAGGATACTATACCCAAAAACTTGAATATGAGCATCCAGAGTTAGATGACAGTTCTAAATTCCAAAGGCAGTATTTATTACAAAATAATATATTTGTTCTCGAAGAAAAATTTATGGAATACGATCCCAGTAGAAAAAACAATCTTTCAGTAGAAGATATGTTTTGTCACTCAGATCCCAGATCTAAATATTATCAACCATCTGTTGAAAATATAGAAAATCATATGGTAGAAGTCAAAATGGAGACATATGATAGTACTCCCCCAGTTATCCCTAACCAAGAATACGAAATGGGAAACATCCCAATTAGTAAATCCAGAGTAGAACCATCAGCCCAAGAATTAGAATACAGAACTTATGGAAAAAGATTACCAGTAGACAGAAACGTGTCTCTTATGGCACAAGCAGGAACAGGATTAATGCTTGATATTGCATTATTTGACCCCCAGTTTCATAAAACAGTTATAGAAAGATGGGAACAAGCCCTAGTCAGAAAACTTCTAGAAATGACCAATTGGCAATCTTCAGCAGAGATGTGGTCATATTGTGAATCATTTTTAGGAGAGACAGCGAAAGGAATTATAGAAGCTTATAAGAGAGATTTTGAATTACAGTATGCAGCTTTAATAGCCCAAGGACCAAATGTATATAATTTTACCAGTTTAGTCAAAACATTGATTTTAGGAGCAGATCCTAATAGAGGAAATACCACTTACCAGAACGTAGCCATGAGACAGTTAGAACAGCTTAAGTTACATAAATGGAAATATATAGTCAGTTTTTGTAATGATTTCATAGCTCTAGCATCTCAAACAGGAAGAGCATTAGACCTAGAAATTAGTAATAAATTTTTTAGAAAACTTCCAGGACCATTAGGAGAAGAGATATGGGAAAAATGGAAAGTTACTAATGGAGATGAAAACCAGCATCTAGGGATAGGCCCTAGAATTCAGTTTGTTTTTGCAGTACTTAGAGACAAGTGCACCACACTTGAAATTCAAAAAGGAATAAAGAAAAACAAATTAAACTTTTGTAGCCAAGTCATATATACTCCACAACAGTATGGATATGGCAAAGAAAAGAAGAAGAAAAAGAAAAATAAATTCTACAAATACCAGAAAAAGGCCAGTAAATACCATAAGAAAATAGCAGCTCAGACAGGAAGATATAATTATGGCTATCAGAAACATGGTTATTACCCTAGAAAAGGATATAGGAAGAGTCAAACTTACAGGCAAGCCCCCAGCAAACAACAGTTTAGGCCAAAACCTAAAAAGCATTTTAGGAGAAGAGTTCAACCAACTCAGAACCGTAAATGTAAGTGCTTTATGTGTGATTCAGAAGATCACCTAGCAAACAGATGCCCTAATAAAGGGAAAAACCAGAAAAATACAGAAAAAGCAAATCTCATAGCAGAATTAGAAGATTTTGATAATATTGAGTTTATAGAAATAAAATTAGAAGAAAGTGATACTGAATCAGTATATAGTCTAATCAGTACAGAACCAGAAGAAATAAATTTCTTAGAAGAATTAGATAGCAGTAGTAGTTCAGAAGATGAACTTCCCAGCTATATACCAGAATATACATTTATGATTAAAAGCTCCAGTATAGAATGTATACACCAGTGGCACCATAATGTTGGTCAAGATAGTGAACCTTGCTCGGAATGCAATGGTTACCCTTTTAGATTATTTAGAAGTATATGTAATAACTGTAAGAAAAATGTTTGTAAGTTTTGTCTTAAAAAGAATCACCAGATAGATAGAGATTTGATAGATCTTAGTGGCAGCATACAGCAACCAGTATTAAACCAATCTTCAAAGTTAGCACTCCAAGAAGCCAAGTTAGAAGCAGCCACAGTAAGGTTAGATTTAGATCGAACCAAATTCCAGTTTGAAAAACAGGTAAGCGAATTAGAAAAGAAGATAGAAATCTTATCTATAGAAATAGAAACATACAAAATTGAAAACAGTAGATTAAGAAATCAGTTGCGTGAAAAGAACCAACCTTTAAAAGAATCAGAACTTATAGAGGATCACTGCAACATTGTAGAATCAGTTAATAGAATAGGAGAAAACAGTCTTATCGAAATAAATTGTGAAATTTTGTTACCAGCTCAAGGTAAAAATCCAGGAAAAACCATAGAACTTAAGGCCATGATTGATACAGGAGCCAGTAAGAGTCACATTAGCCGTGATCTTATACCAGTTGAATATTACACCAAACCAGGTTATATAGCGAGAGCAGATCTCATGAATAATACCAGTATTATTTATGATACATGCCTTATGAATAGCAGTATTAGATTTACTAACAGACTTCAACAGCAACACACTTATCCATTACCTATGGTATGGATAGGAGAAATCAACCACAGCTATAAGTTTATCTTAGGATTAAACTTTATAGACAGTATGAACGGCAGCATAACTTTTAATAAACACTTTGTGACATTCCACAAGCGAAGTTTACAAGTAGAAACCCTACATGCTCAAAACTTAGAATCAGAGTTGTCAGCTAAGCGTGGTGGAACCATAACCGACGTAGAAAAACAAAACAAAATGGCAGAAGAAAATAAGATAGTAAAGGATAAGATACATGAAATATTGAAAGATCCCCCAGATACACATTTAGATTCCTATGAAGAAACCATAGACGATAATTTCGAAATAGAATGGTTAATGGAATAAGAAGAACAGTTAATCCAACTAGACTATGACCTAGTAAATTTTAAGGAGATAGAATATTCTTTATCAATTTTTGATCAAAAAAAGAAGAAAACAGATAAAGAACAGTTAGAAGGATTAATTAGGTTAGCAGAAGAAACTCAAATTCTAGGAGAAAATCCAATCAAACATTGGAATAAAAACAAAACACTAGCTCATCTAGAAATTATTAACCCAGATTTTAAGATCGATACCCAGAAAATTGTATACAGCCCATTAGATATAGAAGAATTTGAAAAACAAATCAAAGAACTGTTAGATCTAGGAGTTATTAAAGAAAGCACCAGTTCACACAGAAGTGCAGCCTTTATGGTAAGAAACCATGCAGAAATCAAGAGAGGAAAAGCGCGAATGGTCATCAACTATAAGCGTCTTAATGATAATATTCAGCTAGATAGTTATGACATACCTAGTAAAGAACAGCTTATTAATAATATTCAGAATGCAACAATCTTTAGTAAGTTTGATTGCAAATCAGGATTTTGGCAAATTATGTTAGATCAGTCCAGTAGACCATGGACAGCATTCACATGTCCCCAAGGATGTTATGAATGGATTGTCATGCCATTTGGCTTAAAAATTGCACCCAGTATTTTCCAGAGAAAAATGGATAATATATTCAAGGAATACCATTCTTTTATTCTTATTTATATTGATGATATTCTTGTTTTCAGTAAAACACAGGAAGAACATTACAAACACCTTAGGACAACATTTCAATTATTCATAAACAACGGTTTGATTATTAGCAAAAAGAAAATGGAATTGTGTAAAGAATACATAGAATATTTGGGAGTAAGAATAGGAAAAGGAAAAATCCAGCTACAACCGCACATTGCTCAGAAGATTTTAGAATTTCCAGATAAGATAGAAGATAAGAAGAAGCTCCAGTCATTTTTAGGAACTTTAAATTATGCTAGACCATACATAAAGGACCTTAGTAAAATCATAGGACCCTTGTACAGTAAAACGACCCCAACAGGGCAAAAATATTTTAACCAGCAAGATATAAATCTTGTTAGAAAAATTAAAGAGATTTGTAAAAATTTACCAGAATTAGATTTACCCCTAGAATCAGACTATATAGTAATAGAGGTAGACGCCAGTGAAAAAGGATGGGGAGCAATACTTCTTAGCAAACCTAATAAGTACTCAGCAAAATCCACAGAAAAGATTTGTAGATATTCTAGTGGAAAATACAGAGAAAAAGGAAATTTAGCCAGTATAGATTGTGAGATTCTAGGAGTTATTAACGCCATTAATAGCTTCAAGTTATGGTTATTCAAACCTTTTACAGTCAGAACAGATTGTGAAGCAATAGTTAAATTCCATAAGCTTCTCAATGAGAAAAAGATCAGTAACCGTAGATGGCTTAATTTTGTTGATACAATAACAGGCAACGGATATACAGTAGAATTTGAACATATTAAAGGAAAAGAAAATACATTAGCAGATTATTTATCCAGAGAAATAAGTGCTAATATTTTCAATTTTTCAGATGGCATCATCAAGCAGTACAACCAGAACAGATCAGAGGTTTTTGACCTTTGGGAGCATAACTCTCAAAGTATTTCCTGAACAATCCAGATCTAAATTCAGGTACCTTATTCAAAATATCAGTGAGGAACAGAAGTGTCTTTTAGATAATCTTTGGGACTCTCACAAAGATGTTCCTAGATTTCTAGCCTGTTTAAATGCTTTAAATATTTTCTTTAATCAGCAAAATGGGTCAAATCCAACAAAAAGATTTTCATTTTATTGTGTTTTAATAGGTCGTGTTCCAGGAATTTATTCCTATTGGCCAGAAGTTTTAAAACAAATTGATGGAATCCCTTCCTCAACATGGAAAGGTTTTCATACATTTGCAGAAGCAAACCAATGGGCTAATCGTGCCATTGGAAATAATTTTTATATCTCAGAATCCACCAGAAAATTAAACACTCAAGTAGCCCTCGAGACTGCAGGTTTTGAAAACAACCAGAGTTTTAACCAACCATTTTCTCAACAAATAAGGTTTTGTGGTCATTGCGAAACAATGACTAGAAGTTTTAGACTTTTAAATAAAAGAAATCAAGATCTAGAACAAGCCAATCAACAGTTGATCAATAACCAGAAAAGGCTTGAAGAAGAAATAACAACTCTCAAAATGAAGTTGTTAAAATCAGAGAAGGAGCTCAAGAAGATTAGAGACCCTTTTACCCCACTGGTAAAAGCGAGAAGGCAGTCTTCCCCACTGGAAGATGAAGAAAATGAGTGGAGTGAGGAATTCAAACCAAAAGAACTTTGGCAATCAAAAGCTACCACTCTCATTTCCAAATTTCCTCCAGACGTTATTCACCACATTCAACATCTAGCCAGAGAAGACCGAGTTCATTTCCAAGAATTCTTGTTTTCAGAATTAATCAAGATCAACCAGAATGAAGGAAGTATTCCAGGACTCACCATTTCTTGGAAAACCCTTTATTTACAGGATAAAGATATTATCCCATGTCCAAAAACTAAACCTACTTGCATTCAGACGCCTTTAGAGCGAATAACCTGTACATGCCAACTCATATACAGCATTCCAAAGGCTAACATTGATATGAAGACTTTCAAACCCTTTTATCTTAATTTTAAGGATAAACAGGTCGAGATCACAGAAGTCACTCTTTTAGATTATGGATATGTTCAACAAATTATATTCCATGATCCAGAAGATACTAACAGATTTGGAAGAAAGATTGCAGCATGTGTTCTCAATTCTATGGCAGATCAAGGTACAGCAGTCGAAGCAGTTGTTGAATCCAAACTTCCAGAATGGACATCCACAGGACAACTCATTCCTGCTTACCATAATATTCATATCAACACAAATCCAGCAAATACCATTCTCAGAAGGATTTATCATTGTGACAATGAGAATCCTTGGATTTGCGAAACAAATTCAATTAGGAAACAGATCAGACATTCTATTGCTTTCACCATAGCTGAAGGATTTCATTATGAAAGTTTATATGATTATGGGAAGGCATCCTTAATATGTGAAGACCTATTTCAAAAAATTAGGTCTAATGATCATCTCCCAGAATTAAAATTTCAGTTCGAAACAGGATGTAATAATCTAGTCAATTATTACATCAACCAGATAAAACATGAAAGGAAAATGAAGCTTGAAAGCGATTCATCTGATCCATCTCAACATGAAGAAGAAGACTATGACTTTGATGACGAGGCAGTCCAGAATCTCAATAATGCTATGGAAGGATAAACATCAAGACAAAGTATCCCACCATGACAGACAGCAATATTGTAGTCACATGGGTCGATACTTTATCAGTAAAGTAGTTTGGAAGCATTTACCGAAAGCAAAAGCAATCAAACCACTCCAACCACCTTTCACCAGCCTCACCAGTCAGAGAAATAATATCTCAACCACTTCAGAACAACTTCCATTATTATCTGCAAAGAGTCAATAATAGTGGTTCTCTTTTTCAAAGACGGTTGAAAGATGTGTCGATGCGGACCCCTGATCACGCGGCATCCACTGTTCCCTTTGAAAACTGGATCACTTTTCCTCAATAAGTTACCAGTCATTTATGTCTATAAATAGAGTCAAGTTCTTCAGTTGTATACACGACTCTCCTAGCATTTGAACACTTGCTCTCTGTAAGCATTTTGTTGCAATTGTAATCTGGTCGAGTCAATCTTCAGCAATTGAGCCTTTGTAATCAGCAGTTTGCAGTAATAATATAGTAAGTTTCTCTTCAGTTCTTTATTGTTCTTTAGGGACTCCCGAAAGGGAACACCCTTATGATTATAAATAGTATAGATATTGTATGAATTATATATCTGTATTACCCAAAGAGTTTTAATCCAGTTTTACATCACCAAAACCTTTTAAAATTTAAATTTTAAAAGAAGAAAGGACTTCAGGCCTTTGAACCATAAAGCCTTCTTGAGTCTTTAACCCGTTTTGCCAAAGAGTGGCATTGAGGGAATGGTATTCGGAGGTAGGTTGAGAAGGAAAATAAGAAATTTCTTTAGATAAGAATTTGACACATGAAAGGTAAGTGATAACAAAAGAAAGATTAATCAATGGGTAATAAGATGTATAATTTGTATACAATATTTAAATTATTTTAAACAGTTTATCTGGATCATATGGTGGTAAGTACCGAGTAGGATTCACAAATAATTGATTACAAGCCTTTATCTTTTGCATGCATGAACAAAGAAGAACATATTTTGATCTATATTCGCAGATTAGAAGAAGAAATATTTATTAAGAACCTTTTGATAAATAGACTTTTAAATACAACTTTATATACAAACAGGCCTCAATCTAGTACCGTCCTTACTAGATTTATAGGAAAAGAGCAGGATAAGCTTAGAGAATTAGAGCAACAGTTAGCTGAAGCACAACTTCAGTATCATAGAGCAAAACCATTTCAGAATTAGGACTGAATTGTAATCATAAAAGGTAGCAGGGAAAAAGAGTAATTAATACATACAGGTGCACCACATATAAACAAATTACATCACACAGGATAATAACTTGAACCAATCAGAATGATCATGGGTTGGAGCATGGGCTGGTATCCTGGTCTGTAGCATCACTCTTCGAATAATGCATGATGGAAAATCATACCCTACCTCCCTTTTTGGGCAAGTTAAACTCTACCTCCTTATAATGGACGCGAAAACAATATAGGTGAGTTTATCATCAAACGATATTTTTGATATTTAACCTTAAAAATATACACTGTTCAAGACAACTCATTTTTGTAATTTTTTTTTTTGTCTAAATGGCATTTTTGATATTTTTAATGTAAACAAGTAGTATTTTGGAGTTACCTAAAGACAAAAAAATATAATGTTAACTCAGCCTAGGTAGCATGTTGCACCTCCGGATCGGATCAGATTTCTATAAATTCAATCCTAATATGCGAGTCAAGGTTTTTGAAAATGAAATCCGTGTCCGGACCAAAAGTCTCACGATTAGGTTCCAATCCAAACCGTGAGTCATGGTTTGTTCCCGGTTTTGTCCACGAATTATATAGACCAAATGCTTCATCCCAAACAAATAATTTTTATCCCAATGACATCATTTGCAAAGACTACTGTATTTTAATTAGAGCTAGAAAGGTTATAATTATAAAAGGACATCTACAAACTCACAGATCACAACTAAAACCTCCTAGGTAGTTTCCAAGTAAAGCCAAAAAATATATTTACTATATGTTATATATATATATATATACACACACACACACTCCGGATCCCTGAGGGATCCCGGAGGACTAGTTGGTGCGGTACGCATTTAGCAACCATTGGATTTAATCCAATGGCCAGGAAAACAGAAGCCAGTAAAAATGCAAAAATTACACTTTTCCCCTTAACCACTCACACTTCGCCCCTTCGTTCACAGTTCACGCGGACCACAGAGAGGGAGAGAGAGAGAGAGAGAGAGAGGGAGAAGAAACTTGGACGAACGAAGAACGAAGACAAATGAAGAACACAAGAACGAGGAACATCAGAATCGAACGGCTGAAGTTGAAGGTCTATCTCTGGTTCGATTCTCTAATCTCTCTCTCTCTCGAAAAATCTGGTTAGGGCTTTGTTTGCCGATTCTGGTTCAGCAAAAATTAGGGCTTTTTTTGCCGATTGGAACCTAGCTCTCTCGATCGATCGATCTCTGCAAGAGGTTGGAAGCAAGGCGACAGAGGAGGATATGGACATTGTGTTACTTTCATGTCGTGATAACATTTAGCTCGTTGTGGAAGTTTTCACCATTAGGTTGTATTTTATCATGGACAAGCCAAGTTTATCGTTGTAGGCTCGAATGGAGACATGATCATTAAAGGGATGTAAAGTTTCTTATTTGTTGGTGATAAGATTTTGTGAAGCAAGCCTTGTCAAGTCAACATGGATGAGGTCGCAAGTCTTTGTTTAACCTTCCGGTCTACTTTTTGAGTCATTTTTGTTAATTTCCAGGAACATGTAAAACTTCGTACACTTTAACATAGAATTTGCAATCGAATCGTATTTCTATAATTTCTGTTCTTCAGAACTTTTTTTAAAGATCATAGATCTCAAGTCCAGTCTGGCTGTCTTTATACAATCTTGCGGGTGGATGGCAGTGGTGTTGTGGAGGAAAATTAGCCTTTGTCATAGTCCTGTGATAATGGTAAAATGAAGAGTTGCAGGCCTTTCTTGTTCCTGTTCTATTTTTTGAAGACCTCGACTCTTTAGCGCCTTTTATAGTGGTTTAAATTGATACTTTGGTGCAGGTGGAAATACAGGGAAGTCCATGGGTTTGGATGAGGATGATATAAGTGACACCAAAAAATCTGTGGGTGAAGGGAATCCTGCTGCTTACAATGAGCATCTGACCACAGCAGAGAGACTGATGCAGGGAGGCGTGTTGGAATAGAAGAACGCGCAACAAGGACAATCACGAACAAGTATGAACTAGAGGTACTCCCTCTACGAATACACAATAATGAGATAAATCTCATTTTTCATTAATCAAATCATAAAACAACTGAGTTGCCCTAAGGCATACATCCTTATTTATAATAGTAAAACTCCTAAACCTTGTCAACATTCCTAATATACCAAAAAGGAAAATAAGACATAAGAAAATAAAATTAACCCTAATTCTTCTTGATCAAGCATCCTACAAAATAGGAATGCTAGTTCAAGATAAACTAGGAAACCAAATATTTCTTAGAACACTCATTCCTAAAATTGAAACTCCCTAACAAAATTACTAAAATCAAAATAAAGAAAACTAGAGAATGCTATTTATTAAATTATTTCACTTTTCATTCTGCATCAGAGACGGTATATGGAACAGAAGGAGAGAATCGATGTTCATAGGCTGGCCAAGATAGCGAACAAATCGCATCGTGACCGTATTCAGGATTTCAACCAGTATCTCGCTAACATGAGTGAGCATTACGGCATTCCTAAAGTTGGTCCTGGCTTATTCCCCTGCAGCATTACCAGCCCCGAAGGACAGACAGAAAATTCACTTCACTTTGCAATTGACATCTTTAAGCTGTGTTCAAAAATCCATTGCTTGTCTCAAAATCAATTTACTTTCTTGTGTTTGGTTGGCTTATTGGTCTATCCAAAGATGATGACGCCTTGGTTTTACCCAACTCTACTTTGATGATTCTTATCTGGATGTGATAAGTTCTGATAGTTCCTCTGTTTAAAGAACAAAAGGAAACCATTTTCTCCCACTGTGCCAGATGAAATTATCCTTGCGAAGTAAACATGGAATGACGTAGAAATATCCGAGATGGCCTTTAAAAACTACCATTCTTCATGGCTACAACTGTGGAACCAAGAGCTGAGAATTGAGCTTCTGTCGCTCAAGTCAATTAAAGTGGATGCAGAACAAGACTATCTCGACAATGGCCCAATGCAATCAAGCAAATCAATTTCATGGAAGTGGATGCTGCCATTTCAATGCATTTAACCACAGCTTCCCATTTTGGGACAGCTACTAACTGATTATGATACAAGTCAACCATATACTTATTGGATCCATGTGCAAATAAAATATCACAAGCAAAAGCAAAGGTCAAACACTAGAGTGCGCGACAAGGACCTAATAATCTTATTTGGTGAATCTCACGACATTTTACAGTCAATCATCGAGTTTCATCCTCAAGATTACGGAAACCTGCTGTCAAATCATCATATAGTTTCTTGGACTTTTTGCCACAAGGGCTGTCTCTCCTTCAGCAAGATCCTCAAATTTTTAAAACCTGCAGATTAAATAGATTAGCATAGAAAACCTCTAGCATTTTTGAAAGCAAATAACATAAGAAGAAAATAGGGAGAGAGATTCAGTAGAAAATTGTCACATCCCCGACTTCAATTTTACTTACACCAAGCGGTAGAATAGATCTCCTAGCCAGAAAGTATGCACACAGAAGTTATGTTAGTGCACACAGAAGTTATGTTAGTAATATTACATGATGACTTACTTTTCACATTGCTGAAGTATACATGCCCACACAATACAACTTGGGTAAGGGTAAGGAATATGCATATGATCCATCATTTTTTCTTTTTCTTTTTTTGTTGGTGATTGAACTCTATTGGTTTAAATATTATGCTCTGCGTTCTCTCTCCATCTCTATAATTGATGCTCTAAATGTGTTATTTTCACATCTCTATTTACTAATATATGAGATTTTGCACATATATTATTGATTAATATATACTTCATTTAGTAGAGTTAAAATAATTTCTGAACACCCTAATTCAAATTCCTGGAGCCGCCATTGGGAATATTGCATATTTTTCCCAGCCAAATATACGTGGTATTTGGTATTTTTCGCAAATATATATGTCTTCGGACGGACTACTTGAAGATCTTACTACAATTGATCATCAAAAAAATACAATGGCTTGTAAAATCAGTTCACAAGCAACACTAATGAACTAATGACTACGACCAAAGATCATGCTTTGGCAAAGCCACAAAACCTAAACTTATGATCGGTCATAAATTTGACAAATAAGAAGCATAAGAGCAAGAGATGTCTAATTTGCACACAACACGACTACAATGAACTAGAGAAGTATATCAAATATGGGATAAAGAAGCCAAATAATCTTTTTTTTGGTTCGAGTTCCAAAAACCCTAAAACCCGTTCTGGTTTTTGTAGAAAATGCAGAGAGAGAGCTAGGTTCCAATCGGCAAAAAAAGCCCTAATTTTTGCTGAACCAGAATCGGCAAAAAAAGCCCTAACCAGATTTTTTGAGAGAGAGAGAGATTAGAGAATCGAACTAGAGAGAGAGAGACCTTCAGCTTCAGCCGTTCGATTCTGATGTTCGTCGTTCTTGTGTTCTTCGTTCGTCTTCGTTCTTCGTTCGTCCGAGTTTCTTCTCCCTCTCTCTCTATCTCTCTCTCTCTCTCTCTCTGTGATCCGTGTGAACTGTGAATGAACGGGGGAAGTGTGAGTGGTTAGGGGGAAAAGTGTAATTTTTGCATTTTTACTGGCTTCTCTTTTCTTGTCCGTTGCATTAAATCCAACGGCTGCTAAACGCATCCCGCACCAACCAGCCCTCCGGGATCCCTCAAGAGATCCGGAGTGTGTGTGTGAGTGTGTGTGTGTGTGTGTATATATATATATATATATAACTATTTAGACCCCGTTCCGGAAACCTTCTTAAAAAATAAATACTTATTTTGCTACTTCTCATTCAAAAATAAGAAGGGCCATTCCACAAAATTCAAACAAAAAGTTCCTTTCACATTTCAAACTCAAAAATAATGTAAATGAAAAAAAATATTCAATTTTTTTTGCACCGTATTAAAGATCTCAATGAGATCTATCAAATAAGATCCATAGTGATAGGAAAATTATTTGCGTAAACACATGATTTTTGAGTTTGAAGTTGCCTTATACAAAAAATAAGACTATTGCTATGATAATGGGCGCCGACGGAGGGAAATCGTACCAGCGGCCGCGCCGAGCCTTCTCCGGCCACCGGACGGCCGATTACACGGAAAAGGGGTGCTCGGATCAAGCACCCTACACACCTCGGATGCCGTGGATTCCGGCGTTAGACCCCTCGGCTTTTTTTTTTAGAATTTTTGGACGGCTCGGATCGGCCGTCCGGTGGCCGGAGACGGCCCGGCGCGGCCGCCGGTACGATTTTCCTCTCCGGCGCCCATTGGTACCTATATAAATTCTGAAAAATAAGCACCTCCTTCTTATTTTTTGGGGAACAAGTCTTCTTATTCAACAAAAAATAAGTTCTTATTTGGTTTCTGAAACATAGCCGTACTATGTGTTACACTTATGTAGAAAAATAATGGAGCTACAAGAATCGATGGTTTTTTTTTTTTGGGGCAAATTTCACTCAGACCCCCTGAGGTATCTGACAATGACAGAAGGAGTAAACCTCCTCTATTTCACAGTTTGGGTTTCATTCCGATAGTTCCGTTAGTGAAATGAACGGAAAATGTACGAAAATATACGGAAAATGAAATCTTCAATTTTATTTAGTTCTACAGCTATCTTAGTGCTCTCATTGAAAATCCTATAGCCAAAAATTAATTATGATCATTTATGATAAAATGATTAAAAAAATAAAATCTTCGCACCGATTCAAACGGATTAAAATTTGGAGCATTTAAAATTTTGCTCTTCATTTGGTTTTAAGGCTTTCAATAAAGAGCAAATACTTAAATGCTCCAATTTTCAATCTATTTGAATCGGTGCGAAGATCTTATTTTTCTGATTATTTTATTCTAAAGTGCAATAATTAATTTTTGGTTCTAAGATTTTCAATGAGAGCCCTAAGATAGCCGTAAAACTAAACAAAGAGGAGATACTTAAGTGCTCAAATTTTCAATCCGTTTGCATTGGTACGCAAATCTTATTTTTCTGATTATTTTATCCTAAAGGGTCATAATTAATTTTTCGCTCTAGGGCTTTCAATTAGAGCTCTAAGAAAACCATAAAGCCAAATAAAGAGCAGACACTTAAGTGCTCCAATTTTTAATTCGTTTGAATCGATGCAAGATTTTTTTTGTCACGCCCTCGATTTTCAACATAAATAATAATCACTTTTAGATAATTAAAATCCTCGCAATAATACAAATAATACCCCAAAGGACAGTACAGTTCCCAGAGTCAGTAAACCTGTTCAACAGTTACAATGTTTCTAAATAAACAAATACAATGCAGTACATTTTTTTTTTTTTACAAAGATACGGGGATAACTTCTGAAAATAGCTTTAAACAACGATATCAGCATGCACTCCAAGCACTCCATGACTGTGACCTGCAATGTACCTGAAAATGATAGGTTGAGCTACACTAGCCCAGTAGGAAAATCTATACGCAAGCTATATGAAAATGCGATGAATCATGCACCTAGAGTGAGTGAATACAACTAGATACCACAAAGAAACGTGAGTCTTCCACCACAAACGAGCATACTACAATAGGGGGATCATGACTTTATAAAGGTATTCCTAACAACTCATACGTCAGACTAGAAGCATAAACCAACTCGAATTATCCTAATTAGACCACAACTTATCCTCAACCGTCACTTGTCCGTCACTATGTAAATACTCCATTCTGCCTCGATTTATACGTATATGTGACGATCACGCATCAATAGTAATAAGTGAGCAACAATTTAAATGTACAACGAACCCCAAGATGCCAATGACAACGAGTATATCTCTCAGCAGAACAAAACGAACATATCACTGAATTTCCTTTTAGAACATAATCAATTTGTCTTGTATTTCTCAAGTATTTCATTCAATTCCGAGCATTTGGGACCCCATGTGTCCCATAAAATCCTTTCATTCAATGCCGGGCATTTGGGACCCCGTTCGTCCAATAAAATTCTTTCATTCAATTCCGGGCATTTGGGACACCGTTCGTCCAATAAAATTCTTTCATTCAATTCCGGGCATTTGGGACCCCGTTCATCCAATAAAATTCTTTCATTCAATTCCGGGCATTTGGAACCCCGTTCATCCAATAAATTCTTTCATTCTATTTCGGGCATTTGGGACCCCGTTTGTCCCATTTCCGGCATCACACGTTACGGTGGATCCGTGGCTTTCTTCGTGTTCGTTCTATCGTCTCAATTTTATTTTATTTCTTTTTTTGTTTTACCTCACATTACTTAATAACCTCATACTCAACATATAATAAATTTATAACATTCATCACAACATGCCACAATGCCCACATAATCACCCGAATACCTAGACAACGAACGGGTACCGTAATCATCTAAAATCGACACATGAGCATATCCTGATTTCCAACAAAGCAGTCTGTATTCGAATATTCATTAAAAATCGCATCCTTAATATATTTCAATGATTCTAGCGCCAAAAGTTCACCAACTTACCAATCTTTAAAACCCATAAGGACCCATAATCAATAATGTCATTTAACCATAGCAAACGATGAAATACACAGCTCTGTACGCTGCCCAGACTTTCAGATTACAGGGCAATCTTCTAAAAATCATAATAAATCGAGTTCTTAATATTTTTGAACGATTCCAGTCCCAAAAGTTGCGCGAGTGAATGAAGCTCAAAAGGTATGAAGGAACCCTAGTCAAATCTGCACTCCAAAAATGGTTAAACAGGCATTTACCGAAGCGATATGAATCTGCGTAACAGATTGACACACCTCCACTCAAATGAACATAACTTTCGGTGTACTAAGAATTTTAAGGCGATTCTAGTGGAAAATGAAAGCTAACTTCAAGACCTTCGAAACGATAGAAGATTCGCATAAAACGGACATCGGACGAGAAAGTTATGGCCGTTCGAAGTGGGCTGAAACCCAGAAAACGAGACAGATTACAGACCAGTTTTCTAAAAATCACCATAAATTCAATTCTCAACGGTTTCGAGTGATTTCAGCGGCATTAGAACGGGCTCTAAGTCTACTCTATTTCATATGAAGGAACCAAAATTCAATCATGAGTTTAAGAAGGCATAAAACCCCAAAAATAGAGGCCCTGTTCTGCAGATTTTCGGAAATGGAATAGACAACCTCAAACAACGAAACAAAGCACGATCTAGGGACATAAACACCGTATAAACGCATAACAAGAGTAAGAAATCCATACCTCATGGGTTTTGAACAAAACCCGGCCCTTTGACCAAATCAACCGAAGCTCCACGAGGTCCGATCATGATCTTTCTTGGATATTCGGAAAGCCCGTGCGCCGAATAAGAACTTTAATACTCGGGCCTTGTCCGGAATCTTGCTATAAGAAGATGAAATTTAGGAGAGAAGTTGATGGAGAGGTGAGAGGCGAGAGAGCCGGATGAGAGTAGAGAGAGATGATTTGTGTGTGTGTGGGTGTGTGTGTCGGCTGACATAGAAAAAGGAAAGGGGAACATGTATTCCATGCTACCCACCCACACTTATATACATGCACACACACTAATAACACTTGTTCCCTCTGACAAATAATAATATCACATTAACCCCAATCAAATAACCATGCCATTATTCAAATTTCCACAATTTACGCCATTACTCGATAATTTTAATATTTCTAAAAAAAATACAGCCCTAAAATACGGGTCTCTACATTTATTTTTTTATCATTTTATTTTAAATGGTTATAGTTAATTTTTGGCCCCAAAACTTTCAATGAGAGCCCTGAGAGAGCCATAAAACCAAATGAAGAGAAGATACTTGAGTGCTCCAATTTTTAATCCGTTTGAATCGGTGCGAAAATTTTATTTTTTAATCATTTTATCACAAAAGGTCATAATTAATTTTTTGATCTAGGACTTTCAATAAGAGCTCTAAGATAGCTGTAGAACTAAATAAAATTGAAGATTTCATTTTCCGTCCATTTCACTTAACGGAACTAACGGAATGAAACCCAAATTGTGAAATAGGGGAGGTTTCTGTCATTTTTAAAAACTGAGGGGTACCTTCTGTCATTGTCAGATACCTAAGGGGGTCTGAGTGAAATTTGCCCCCCCCCCCCTTTTAATCTTGTCTTTTATTTCCTAGTCAAAGTATCTATCCACACAATTTTTAAGTCTCTTTTTGAGCAGATCGAAGAGTTTTCTTAAGTTTCAAGAGTCAAACACATCTTTTAATTAGTATATTGTCAAGTCTTTTTTTAATTTGTGTCTTGAAAATATAAGTTTATTTTTCTTATATTGGAGGGATGTTCCAACAAATCCTATTTATATCCTTTCCTATGAATGAAATCATTAGAGTGTGTTTAAGAGCATCTCTGTTCTAATAAACAAATGAGTGTGAATAAATAAATTTAAGAACAATGCTAAAAAAAACCACTCATTGTAATAAGCAAAATTACAAGTTTTTTAGCAAATAACCAAATTTCACCAATTCTATAATCAAACTTAACAATTTTTACTTTTAAACAAAACTCAATAACCAAACTCAAAACTCAAAAACACCCCGCATTGAAATTGTTTCATCAAGATGAATAATTTGGTGTGGTCGTGTGCGTGATTGAAACTCGTTTGTGATTGGACAAATGTGCATTGTGTATTGTGGGGGTTTTTTTTCTGGTTATTAGAGATGCAAAAATAACTAATGTGGAGTTTAGAAGTTGTTAAGTTTGATTATGAACTAAATGAATAATCAAATACTGATATGACACATTTTAGTTGTTGATTTTGACCATTACCATAATATAGCGCATTTCGCCAGTGAGAAGTGCAAATTTTTTATAACCTAGCCGTAGCAAGTACAAGGAGTGAACAAATTTCAAATTGCTCTTAAATATGAGTACTCCCGTAGAAACTGGAAACTAGAGAATCATCACCGCCTCTCTGGATCCATCAAAACCCACAACGGTCGAAACCCCCTTTTCTTCTCTCTCAAGTCTCGACGATCTCCTCAAACCCCTTTTATCTCCATCGTTCTCTTCTCCCACCCTCCCCATTCGAACAAACGATCTCCTACAGTCCTTCGCAGAACACGACATGGACGACGACGATGACTACCACCTCTAGCAACCAGACAATTAGTCAATACCAAACCCTAGTTCCACCGCCTCCTCTCCACTCCGCACCCTCCCTTCCAACTCCGCCGCCCCCAAAGTCCCTCACAACCGCCGCCGGCGCCGCCAACCGAGCCCTAACCAAGCCCCTCGAGCCCACCCAACACCTCGTCAAACCCCTTATCTCCATCGTTCCTTTCTGTGAATACAACGACACGAAGATTGAGCCGGCGCAGTGCCGCCGTTGTTTCGGATTTGAATTCGTCTCCACTAACCGAAGATGTTTTCTAGGGTTTTGTCGCCAAGCACCATCGTGGGGAAGTGCACCGCGCGCCACCGCCCTCCTTCCCAAGCAACGCACACCACCACCGCCGAACCTAACGAGGAGTATTCGATCGCTTCTACTACGAACGACGAGTTCGGGTCAGACCAAGTTTTTTTTTCCCCCCTTAAAGAATTTCTGTGTATTGTTGAACATCTTCTTCTTGAAGAGCTTTCCGAATTTGAATTGAACCTAAAAGAAGAAGAAGACCTTTCGGAACGCCGTCGTGTCGGCTCTCTTTCTCTTTTGAATTAGGGTTTCAGGGAATATAAGTATTTAGGGCTTCTAATTATATTGTTGATGTTTGTATTTGAGTTACAGACTTAGGGTTTCTGATTATTAACTATTATAATTATTTCAGGAATATTGATTGTTGATTTGATTCAGCCAAGCTTGGCTCCCGATGATGTTCTCTTTATCACTGTGGGCATGCAACAACTTCAAATGAGTTTTGATTTAATGCCGCCCATGCATGGATTCTCATGCTATAAATCTGTATGTATCTATTTATGTGTTGTGTTTGAATTTCGTTCACATTGGTGGGATTTTTGTGCGGGAGATCTAATTTCTAACATATGTTCATGTAAGATTGTTCTGTATGAAACACCACTTCTTAAAGCTTTGCTAAGAGACTTTTTCAGTCCTGGAAAGCAAGTAGCTGTAGCTTCCTCTTCGGCTTCAATGAAATAGCGTGAAATAGAACATAAAAGTTAAAGTTTGTTACTAGACCAAAGTTTAGGGACTTTTATGCAAGCAAAGGACACACACTTCAGTTGAAAAATAAAAGTCAGGAAGCTTTTTACGGGATTCTAGGGAAAAAAGTCATAATGCACTGGTCTTGAACTCAAAAAAGTTGCAAAGGAGGGTTTGAACGTCAATGTGTTCTTTTTTAATTTGAACCTTTCATAAGAACACTTCAGTTTGATTTTTGAGAATTTTCTTTTCCCACGAGCAAACATACCTCCGACGGCCTAAACAAGGGATAAACAACCACTTCTCAGTCCCCACCACCCCCCCCCCCCCCCCCCCCCCCCCCCGCGCCCCTTCTCTTGTACTTTTTGCTTCTTTAAGAGGTCTTGTCATCTTTTAAGTAGAGTTTTGGTTTCTTTTATTCTTAGCTAATGATAGTTAAGTTGTTTTCAGAGTAACCCTTTGATTCTATCTCTACATTGTACACGTAATAGCGATAGTAAGATAAGCTCATGCGACCACACCAACCAGAGAATATATTGTTATCAGAAATGGATTGGCCTGTTGGAGTTGTGGTGAAATTTTTGCATTTTTTGCTTAGCTTGAGTAATTAACTACTTTATCATTTGATGATTGGCTTTAGAAAGATATGACTGGTGTCTTCATGGGAAAACATGCATGAATATGACTTCAGTTTATTATTATTCTAATGTTTTTGGGTAACTAGCTTCACATTGATTCTTGAAACGCTCCTAAATATGAACAAAGCAAGCTGGTTATGATGATATACTTCTTTTCCCCCATGTAGTCTTAAAGATCAAGTTTGCATATCTGTTGAGATAATGGTGCTTTCCTCAATCAACATCTTGGTTTCATTCTCCTCTCAGGGGGTTTATTAAATTTGTTTAATGTTTTTTTAGCATGACTATGAAACTATCTAACTTGTTTTTTCCTCAAAGTAGCCAAAATGTGGGTTTCTTCCATTTTCAAGAGAAATGTCGTTAAAAAGAGAATAGCCCGCTTCAGAATGCACCAGTCATTGAAATTGCATGAAAGAGAGGTACATTTTGTTTTTCCACTTTTTCTCACAGTGTAAGTTGAGAATGAGAAAGCTCTTATCCAAATGTGAAATTCAAGTATTTGATATAATTCCACCTTGCTTTCTTATAGATCTGATGCGGTCATTTATTTGATAGTCATTTTAGGTTATTGTCTCAACAGGGTCATTTTTCTCTGCAGGTATCAGAGATAAGTGAATATGATGTTCGATATGTTCTTTGTATCCAAGGACAGATTACATAAAGCAATTAAGGCTCTCTTTGTTACTCCTCAGAGCAACTTCCGTGTTTTCTTGAACGGTTCCGTAATATATGGAGGCTTGGGTGGTGGGAGTGATAGCATTAGTCATATGATTGGGAAAGAAGACGTTCTCAGGTCTGTGATTCGGATAGATGATGGCCTACGCACGACAAATTTCCTACACCTTGTTGCTGAAACTGTTTTCAGATCAGGATTACTAGATTGGCTTCTCAAACTTCAGAAACTTGATGTTTGACTCAGGTGCAATTCATGCCTATTACAACTTTATTTCTCAGCCTTGGCCAAGGAAAGAGAAGGATATAGAATTTTCATTTAGTAGTGTATTTCTAAAGTCAACCAACCAGATATTCGATTACAAGGTATGCAGCAACGCCAGACATCATTTAAAAACTCGGCATTTAAAAAAGCAGCATGTGTGACTGACTGGTGTCAAGTTGTCAACTAAAGTTAGGGATGATTGTGCATCATATGGTTTTCAGAAACCCTGAAGTATGGGTTCTTACATAGGATTGAATGGTAGTTTGGTGCATTATCATTTTTGTTTATTGTTTGTTGTTTTTGCTTGCTGTTTTCATGATCATAAAACATGGAGTGTTCACAAACTGTACCTGTTTTCATGGAATTTGTTGACAACTTGTTCGTTTATAAATCACGAAAAAGATTTTTATTCGTTCCCGAAATTGTCGCTGCTCAAACATTTGAAAGTGAAAGGTGTTTTTGTTTTCAAAGAGAGCGTCTGAAAGTGTTGAATAGCAACCGAGCATTAACCATTGCCATTTTTCACATTAAAAATGGATGACACCTTATGACTGGAATCTCTGTTTTAAAGAAAAAAAGTTGGCAAATTTTTGAAATACCCTGTTAATCAAAAAAAAGTTGGCAAATTTTTGAAACACCCTGTTAATCAGGGGCAATGTTCTAAATGGCACTTGGCGCTCATAGGGCGGAGACCCACCTCTAAGCGCCAAGCCGCCTAGGCGGCGCCAAGCAATTCGGCGGATTTTTTTTTTTTAACAAACCATTATCCAATCAAACTATATTCCATGTATCCATAATGCAAGTTCAAACTTCAAAGTATAAACCCAAATGAAATTAAGTACTAGCAACTAGCAAATAAGTTAAATAAGACAATAAGTAGTAGGGTTTCGCTCACCTCTCTTGTATTATTTTTATATATATATTTTTTAGGCCGCCAAAGGCCTCCAAAGATGCCGCCGCTGCCAAGTCCGCCAAGGCGGCCGCCAAACACCGCCGAACCTCCATGGGCGCCAAATCAAACGCCAAGGGCTATTGGTGTGGCGGCAGGGCACCTCCAAGCGCCTAGGCGGCCGCCATTTAGAACATAGATCAGGGGTAACTTTTTAAATATGGCACAAAACCCAAAGCCAAATTTTTAGGATTCTGTGTACTAAACCAAGGGCCCATTTGGTTTGCTAGCTTATTTAATGCAAAATATGCTAATTTTATTTTTTGGGCTACAATTAGATTATTAGCTTTAATTCTTGTGGGAGAATGAGGGAATAAGACACAACTTGAGCGAAAAGCAAATAAGATGGTGAAACTAAAGAGCCCTGATTGATCTCATATTTGCATGTGTTATGAATCTATGGTTATCTTGATGTATCGCTAGTGTTTATTACATTTCCTCCATATGATAAGTTGTGATTTTATCTCCTGATGCTTTCATTTATTACTGCTGTGGTACATCATACAGTGGCTAAATTTCAAATCATCAAGTTTCTAATGCATAAGTAATTTTTTTTTCCAGTGAATAGTGTCTTTTCCTGCCATATGTATAACTTACAGAAGTTGCTATTTTCTAGGCATCTTTTATTGACCTCGATATGAAGCCTTTGAATAAGATGGAACACTATTTTGAATTAAACCATTAGATAGTCAGCTGCAACGCTCACATTATGAATGGAGAGCATCAAGCGGGTAACTCTGTGTCCATTGAGGCTTATAGAACTTCATATTCGGATCAATTCAACACGTGGAAGATGTTTCTCATGCTGGAGATCCTGCTGGTAACATCTTTGTTTAATAACTCTTTTTCTGTATTTCCATCTTCAGTTGTATTGCTGTATGTATTGGATATATAGTCGATCTTCTCCTTTCTTATGCATCCCCTTCTTTTCAGCCCTCTTTCCCCTTCATTTGTCCGTCCTTGAATAAATGAGAGCATGGAAGTTTGAAGTCTGGCTGAGTTTTGCGCTGGAACTTAAATTTTCCCAGATATTGGTTATTTACATTTCTCTCCTCTCTAATTTTGCGTGAGCCGCATGGCATATAATTCTTATTTCATGCCTGTTTGCCAATATGCTCCCAACTTCTATGTAATATAAACTTGGTACCTACAAACGGTTGTTTGTACATATAGAGCATCTACCACTCATAGTTGTCAAAGGCGCGCCTAGACGCAAGGAGAGGTGAGTTGCACCGCCAGCGCCTTGCTGACCCACAGGCAAGTCAACTTGAAAAAGGCGAGTAAAAAGCGCAAAAAAGCGCCAAGGCTCTAAAAAGCGCGCTTCTTTCAAATCGATCAAAAAAGTGCACACAACACAATTATTTTCAGAAATAAATATTTTTTTGCATAGGTGAGCCTCTCTTCAAAAAGGCGCGCACCTCACCTTGCGCCTCTTGCCTTGCCTTCCCTGAATTCCTTCTTTCTTCGTTCAACCCAGCTTTACAAGTCTTCATTAGATGTTTTTGGGTCATTCCTTATTGGGACTTACATGGTCGGACATTCCTGTCATTTTGTTGTATCATGAGGGGCGATTCATGATCTATAAACATGTTGACAGACTTAAAATTGTTGCTTTTGTTGGCATTGTACTCTTCATAAGAGGGGTATTTAGCGGTTGTTTTGTTAGTAGAGAGTTATGTTTCTATGCAAATGGTTAACCCATTTGGTTAGTTGCTATTTAGGTAGGTAACAGAGTGCTCTGATTTCAGAAAGTTAACCCTAAAGACATGCAAGTGTTAACATCTTCCTAGGTGCTTCACTACAAGAAAAAAAGGGAATACCCGATACTTGGTTTCCGGTGTTTGTGACTTTGTACAAAACCCCACTAAAAGTTCAAAATTACTGTTGCGGAGCGGAGACCTCATCTACCTTAAAGTTACACTATCCCCCTTTTATAAAAAGCCTCCCAATTGCTATCGTGTAGAACAAAAAAAGAAAAGAAAAGGAACAAGCGCTCCTCTCGATCTAGGGTTCCCTACTCTTCGTCTGTTCGCCTCCTCTCGATTTGCGGCTCCCTCATCAGCTCCTCTTGGTACGTTCTTCTCTCTCTGTCTCTCGTATCTGTATTTCTCTTTGGTATCTATGCGGGGGAGTTGGGGTTGCGGGGTTGTAGGCTTCAACTACGGTTGGGTTTAGAGGGAGCGGATCGAGTTAGGGGTGGGGAAGGGGATATGGGTTGAAAAGATAGGGTTGCTGATAAAAAAATAAAAAAAAAATTGGGGATTGTGATTAGAGGTTGGACAAGTTAGGGTTTGTGGTTAGGGATTGGACAGATTTAGGGATTTTTGGTTATATTGTGGTTAAATCTGGGACTTTTGTAGACATTGATTAACGGTTTTACACTGACATTGGAGCTCTTGAATAAGGCCACTAGATTTCCTGTTTGCTTCATGTTCTTATGCTATGGGTTTAGATTGTGCAACTAAGCAGTTTCTTACTCTGTTTTGTTTTTGCCTCTCTTTTCGATTCCACAAGGTTTCTCCCCGCCTTCTTTATGTGTATTCTCAGAGTAACACATGTTTGGATTAAAAGAATGTTTTCAATGGTGCTCAATAATGGGGGAATTGTCTTTGTTGTTGTAATGGTGTTTCTATGAATGTCATAGTTCATAAACATTTAGTTTTTGCAGGAGTGGGAGGAGTATGGGTTTTGCTTCTTGGTGGGCAAACTCAGTGGACTGTGGTCCTTGTTGCAATGTTGATTTCTATTAGCAACATAATTGTAGCTGATACTTATGCTTTTGTTGGTGGCAAGGTACTTGTGCTTGTATAATCGAGCTGTTGGACTTTGTTATCTTTTAATTTTTGTATACCATCTTAGATCCTTGCTAATATATCATATAACTCCTGAATTCTTTTTCTTTTTGTTGCCCAAAACAAATATATACTACGTCAATTTGTGGAATATGTCATTTATGGGAAAGAAGAATGTTCCATTCCATCTTAGGTGTTCTGAAAAGGGGTTTTCAACATCTTTTTTTGTCAGAAAGGCTCTTGTTGATCCCTTCGGTTGGCAATTGCAGCTCCAAAATTTGCGTCTTCTTATTTGGTTTTGTTCAAATGGTTTTTTAATTGATTGGAGGGAGGAAAAACAGATACATTTCATATGACTTCATTGCTTGATTTACCAACTGGGTCGATCGGACATAAGTTTCCCAATTAGGAATTTTGCATACGCTTTGTTAGTGATACTTTATTTGTTTCTTTTTTGATGGCTCTATTAGCATTTTTATGGGTTCTATTTTGGGTTTCCGATGTTTGTAACAGGTTGCCAAATATCTACCATCTCTTGGAAGTCATTATCATCAATGCTATTCCATTTCAAAGCCAACTCTTGAACTTCAAATTATGGTGATTTATGTTCATTACGTTCTGTGACTCTCTTAGAATTCTTTTAGGTTTCTAATTTGTCATTCATTGAGTTCCGCTCTTAATACTTTATTTTCCTTTTATGAGTTGGTGGATTTTCGCAGTTTGTTTGTTTAGATTTTGAACTTCACAGCCAACTCTTGAACTTCAAATTATGGTCATTTATGTTCATTAGGTTCTGTGACTCTCTTAGAATTCTTTTAAGTTTCTAATTTGTCATTCATTGAGTTCCGCTCTTAATGCTTTATTTTCCTTTTATGAGTTGGTGGATTTTCACAGTTTGTTTTTATTTTGAAGGTTGAATCACAAGTGGAGCTTTGAAGTATGGGTGGGGGGATTTTATGTAAGTTTTTTTTTCCATTCATTTTTGTAGTGCATCTTACAATATACCGACCCAGATGGATATCGGTACTTGATCACTACATGTTTGGTAAAAACCTTTAGTGAAAAACCCATTTTGACTGATAATTCTAACTCATCAATTAACCTTAACGAAGGGTTTAAGCATCTAAATCCTTCACTGGATAGTATTTTCATTTCTTTTTTAATGGATACGCAAAAGGGGTGATATGTGTAACTGTAGAAAGATTTCCTTAATCCACAGACTGAGGAATATGTGTGAGAAACTGATTGGCATGGCTGTGCTAATTTTGGTATGATTTTTCCAATTGGGCCCGTCAATGGGAGATGCTCAAGTTATGGGGTCGGGGGCATTTTGGTCATTTTGCGGGTTTTGGGTGGCGCCCACGTGCACCGTTTATTTCCAAATTACTTTAGAGGGTTTTCAGACTTTTGCAATTTTCCTCATGTGTCCTTTTTTGGTTCTTGCGTTTCTTGTTTCTTGTCCGTTTGTGTGGGGTTTTTTTTACGGAATGTTGATTCACAAAATATCTGCCTATGTCAGCAGTCTTGATGTATGTTGCCTTTCTCGCTGCAGCAAAGGGCCATGAGCAGAAGCAAGATGTGCGGGGCTGAGGTCTTTGCGGTCTTCGGATCTCCTAATGCTATTTAAGGTAAAGCCCATCAAATTCCCTCCTTTATATTTGAAGAGATTTCTATCTATTGAATTTTACCCCCTTTTTTTTGATTCATTAATCGTAAGATATTATTGTATTTCTTCTTGTTTGAGATCCATCAGTGCATGATTATTTTTTGTAAACATGTGTCAGTTTGTTTTCTTTTTTCTTCTCTCTCATCCCTCCATTTGGTGAAATCAGTAGGTCGACATTTGGGTCCGTTTTGTCCAATCAAGCCCTTCGATTGGCAAGCCTCAAGTTATGGGCTCGGGGGCTTTCTGGTCTGGTTAACTTATAGAAAACTTTTCAGCCTAGGGTTTCCTTATTCCTTGAGTTTTGATGCACAAAAAGTATGTTAATGTTTTTAGGTAAAATAAAGTTTAGTTGTTTGTTATGTTTGTGCTAATTTTGATTAATAACGATGAATAGGATGATCGTGATTTCTTCTTCAAGACTTGCAGATCATGGTTGGTCCGTACAGTAGAAGATCGTGGAAATCACTGTCCACCGTTTGGATCGTTGCATCCATAAGCTATTTCATGTCATTGAATATCGTAGTTCTTTTCCGTTGGTTTTTTGTTGTTTCCCTCTTAAATCCAAATTTTGAGTTTCTGAAATTTGGGCCTTTTGTATTTTTTGTTTGGAATCGGTTGATTTGGGTAATATGTTGTGTCAATTTGTTACAAATTAGGTTTTTCACTTGTGCTGATTTTTAGAGAATGTAATCGAATATAAATTGTGCACTAGGTCAAGTTTATGAAGCTCACTTTAGGCTCTAAAATCTTGAGAGTTTAACCTAACCCTCATGCTATGACCTTTGCATTGACATTTTACTCTTAGTTTTTCCTTGGCTCTAGAAATTGGATTATCATTAGTCATGGCCTATGTGAAATAATCAACTTGGAATTGAAATGAGTATTAACACACAATGCGTCTTTCAGTTGCATCAACTATGGTGGTTATTAAGTCTTTCGTTTCGTAAGTGTCAGATTTGGGCAAGCAACCTCTCTTGCCCTTACCCTTGCCCTTGCCCAGATCTAGGTATGTGTTCCAACAGCTGAAACTGGACACATAGATGGATATTGTGTCAAATTGAATTCATTTTGCTATTTGTGTTTTCATGTTTGTTAAATGGGGTATAGGTTGCCCGGCCTTAATTTACTAAGTTCATCTATCCTAATATGTTACAGTTGTTGGGATATCTTGGTATTTTGATAGTTTCTATTGTCATACGCTCTTGCTACTATTTATATAATTACTCCTATATGATATCTATATCCAGTTGTATGATGTCTATTCTATGCGATGTTGTTTTCCCTCGAATTATGAACATGTCTGCAAACCAAAAGGCCCTTGAAACCATAGGTTTTTTTGAATGAGTTGTTTCACCAAGAGTTTTGTGTATAAGTACTCATTTCCCAATTTTATCGCATAGTGCATATATATATTTGTTCCAAGGCTGTTGTTTCTGTTCTAGAATTGTGTACGGTGTAGTCTTTTCTTTATCTTCGCTATGCTTTTAACAATTTTTTTACTCGAAAAATCAAATCCAAATTTTAAAAAGAAAGGCATTTTATTTATTGCGGGTTTACTCTAAATGCATAGATAAATTATTATTTGCTCTGCCAGCACAAATAAATGGGCATGATGGTCGTGCTTCAATCCACCTATGTGTGAGAAATCAATTGGCATGGCTGTGCCATTTTGGCAAGATTTTTCCAATTGAATTCCTCAGTTGATTCTCCTCCGGTTATGTGTCTGGGGGTAGTTCGGTCATTTCATAGCATTTGCAAGGATTACCATTATGCCTTTCCGAACTTTTAACATTTTCCTTCCATGTCCTTTTTTAGCAGTTGATTTTGTCGGTTTGAGCTACTTTTAATGAGGGTATGGTTGTAAAATTGGGGTGGTGTTAGTTAGTCAATGCTGGTACAGTGGTTGGGGTGGTAGACGATGGCAGAGCCGTAGAGCTGTGACAGTGATGTTTGCAGCTGTAGGTAAGAAATGCATTCACATCTCCTCCTCTCATTTTCTTCGTCTGGTTAGAGAAAACACACACACACACAGAGTTAGTTCCTACTGATGCTCGTGTTGCCGGTGAAACTCCCCATCTCCAGATCCCCTTGCATCACAATTCCTCCCGTCTCAGTCCACGTCGTTTCTTTAGTCACCTGTTCTCCTCTCCAATATCAAGGTTAGTTAGGTCTTCTTCCATTTCTTTGATTTTGAATCTTCAATTGTACCTGAAATTCAGTAGCTTCTGTTTCAGATTCGAATTGGATGCTCGGATTCTATTTAGGGCATTGTTTGAGTGCTTTCCAAATCACTTCTCCTTTTCCTAATTGTGTTGGAAAGTCGATTGGCGTCGTCGGCTGCCGGTATCATGCCAGTGCCGGCAAGTAAGAGAGACGATTCGCTGGTGCTGCAGCATGATGGGATCCATGGCACATTCTGTCACCGCAAGAGATTGTGTAACTCCACGAGAGGTACATAAATCAATTGCCATTAATTTCTTTTAATTACTTCTGTATGTAAGTTTTGGATATTGGTTGAAAAAAATGAGACACTGCGATGTTTGGAAACCCCCCTTTTCAAGAGCTTTTGTCAATGTGAAAGAGCTGTTTGGGTGGCCTTATTATTATTATTTTTTATTGATTTGGTGGTTAGGGAAACAATGAGTTTCCATGTGGATTTAAATTTTTAGTATCAAGGAAAAGTTTCTGGAGTTTAGATGTTCAAAAGTTCTCTTTGCCTATATTTATTTTTGTTTTTCTTTGGACGTTAAATATTTTGAAAGAGGTGGTGTTCCACACTCCGCAGGTGACACTGTGTGGTGGGAGTGTGGTTTGGTTTCAAAGACGTCGGAGTAGAGAGAGAAGAAAGTGATAGAAGCCATGGGCAGATTGTGCTAGAGGAGGAGCGATTCTCTGATCGTATTACCAATCATCTTTGTTGTAAGTGCTTGTATTTTGTTTGCACACAAAGCTAATTCTTTTGTACTCAATCGTTACGCTTTTCAGAGTTTCATATATTTATTTTTGTGATTGGTTTATCAAATATTATGAATGTCTCACACCGTATGTCACTTGAAGATTTTAAATAACCTCTTTCACTTCTTGTACATAAATCATCAGTCAATTAAAGTGTTTCGCAAATGATGAGTAAAGATTGCTAATACTATATATTGGTTGCGGATTATGGATGTAGGAATTACTCTCTCCGATTCGTTTGGAAGTATTCGTATCTTTGGTTCTAGGTTTCTATATGTATAGAGTTGTCTAAACTTCTAACACCGTGTTTGGTTGCATAGGTTTTCTGTTGGTGATAATGGATGTTCGGTTGCATAGGTTTCTTGTAGGTGATAATGGATGTTTATGGTTTTGGGATTGGAAGAGTGGTCATATTCCAGGCTCACAAGGACACCCCTCTTGGTGAATTTTTTAATGCAAGGTTATTCTCTCTCTCAGTGTGCAAGTTTTCCTTCTGACCTCAATGTTTTTGGGCCTGTAGGTGGAGGTCATTGCTTTATCTAGCTACGAAGAGAAGGAAGAGTAGTTTCAATTATTATAACTTATGATTTTCAATTATCCAGCAGCACTTTGAGCATGTTTCTCTCGGTCATTGATAAATCATCTCTAGATTTGCACTCGATGCATATATTCTTCAATCAATGCCCCTACCTTGTTCAGCTCTGGGATTTGAAAACCTCCAGATTTCAAAATATTTTGATCCCTTTTAAGTGAGTTTGTTTTCCTTATAAAAGAAAATTACTGAGCCCCAATAAAACCACGGCGTCTGTCGAAACACAACATTCTAGCACTTAATAAAAAGTCAGCTCCCTTTTGCTTTTGCTGGCAGAATCATATTGCAGTCTTAGTCTCACATTTTTTTATGTGAATTTAAGTCCTAAAGTTCCTTTGGATTCCCAAACAAATTTGACGTAGGTAGAAGGAGAACGGCCAAATCTGCAATTTAGCATCTATTAGTTATGCCAGTTGAAATTTTAGAGGGTAAATTTGTGAATGTATGTTTAAATTGAGGAAATCTATGTCCAGTAGAAGTTAAAGCCAACCTATGCTGGATATCCAATTACGAAGTGGAGGGTGTCTGTGTGTAGTACTATGGTTGTTACTTCTGATTTTATGGGGGATTAACAGGCTTGCAGCCTTTTGTGTCCTCTTATACAGGTTGCTCAATTGAGGCAGCGTTTTTTCCCTTCTATTGCTCCAGGAGGGCTTGCTGGGGATAGAAGAGGTGTTGTCCCTAGCTCAGGATTTTCTTTCAGTGCTCAGCAGAAATGGAAAGTTATAAAAGAAAATAGGGACCTAGACCTGCTCACAAGGTTATGCATTAATATTGCAGTTTGATTGATAGATAGCATTGGTTTGCACACAACACAGTTCTTACTATTGACTTGTATTATTAATTTCTCAGTTTTGGATAGTTAGGTCATGGTTGCCACTGTCAGGTGTGAAGAGATTGCCAGTGATAAGCTAAGATGCTTGACCTCTGATGAGGTATTTATGCATCTATTTGCTGTTTGGGTTGCTTTCTGTAATAAATTAGAAATCATTCATTATGCATTTCTTATTTCTTTGTTCCGAATTTCGTTGGTTGGCATTGGAGGAAGCCATTCAATCTGGAAGCTCAGTTCAATCTTAGATATGTATCTTTCTAAGTAAGTTTGAAGTCGCAGACGAGTAACTCTGAACTAAGTCAGCTTGAGTTTTTAAAGGCCAATGGAGTGTCATTGAAGCCTATATTCAGCAAGTCTTGTCCATAAATGCTATTTTTATTCATTTGAGCCATGAAAACATACTTGATCTTTAAGAGTTAATAATAGAAATAAGTAACAGCAGCACACTAGCTTATAGGAAACATGGAAAAAAATTGTAGCAATGACTTATCTCTTATTTCTGCACCCTTCCATCAAAGCCATAATGTTCTTTATTTACTCTTTTTTTTTTTCTTATTTTGCAGATATGATAGGGAGGCTTTCTACTTTGATGAACTTGTGAGAAAGGCAAAGAGACAACAATTAGAGTCTAAGCATTGCAGGTAGGAACATATTTTTGTTCATTGATGAGTTAGAATCACATTTTGTCATTTACATGCCTTCATGATGGCTGTTATTTGGGAAAATACATGTGAAACATATATTTTCATGTTTATGCCAAATACATGTGAAACATATATTTTCATGTTTATGCCCTCTTGTTGCAAGGATTCTATTTGAATGCATATTGTTGTTGATATCTAGGATTATGTTTGTATCCTTTTTGTGTGAAACAGGAAATTGACCTGAACATTTATAGCCCTAATAAATCATCAACAGGCACGAAACTTTCGTGCAACAGTACCTTCTGTGGACAAAAAATACGATGTTTGTCAGAAAGTAATACTTGTGCTTATCAAGTTCAATATCTTTTTAATGGTATTTCATCTACTGGGATCTTGGTAGAGAATGTCTTGTACTTAACTACAGAAGACAGTCAATTAAAAGCAGTGGATGCATGGATTACATTTGGGTGGGTAATGTCTTGAATTACTTCATTGTCAAAAACTTCTTGGATATTTCCTATAGGTACTGTAAACCTCTATGTGGTTAATGTCAATATCAGTGACGTTTGATATCATTTTTAGTGAATAATATGGGGTTGCTGTTATTGACATTGATTTTCAAATCAACATTCAGCATACTTCTCTTTTTACTTTCGAAATAGCAATTTTTGGGTGGTAAATGTAAATATGATGAGGTTTATTTCTCTACTATCATCACTACAACAACCATAAACATATATAAATTATCTACTTGATTGCCAATTAAACCAATGAGCATGCGAAAACGTGCGAAGCACGAGCATTACACTAGTTGGAAGAAATGAAAAAAGTACTTGGAAACGGTGCTGCAAGTGTGGGTCTTGAGCTTTTGGAGGCTTATCTACCTTGATTGTTGGCTAGTTCCATGTCCTTTGATTTGTTCTTTTGTTTGAAAATATTTCTTTCCTTTGATTGTGGCTGTTCAGCTGTCTTATTCTACCATTGCAGGGATGCGGATAGACCAAAACGATGATCTCTTCCACTAAGTTTCTTGATGTGCTGAAGACTTTGAATTTCTTATTGGATTTTGTTTGGAGAGCATTTTTGGGCTGTTGGCACCCTAACGTTAACTCATTCTTGCATGCGTGAGTTAGAATATTTAGGCTACCAAACTCGTTGTTTGGTCTTAGGTCGGTATTTTTCTTGTTGATTTCTGGTTTGTGAGAAATGTGTTCCTCAAAGAGGATTTCAATATGATTTACCAAAGCTTCCCATACTAATAGGTTTCTTGTTCTTCTTTGTATTAATTCTAGGGGAGTTCAAAATGAGGATGGGAAAGTACAGATGACTCGGGATCAATTTTGAACAATCTATCAAGTAAGTAAGAGAATTCTCTTATTGGTTAAAACTACTAAACATTAAAACTACTCCTTTAGCTCATTGTACACACACTCGTCATCATTTGGTGTTTTGAAAGAAAAAGAATTGTTTTTATATGTCTCTTGGTCAAGATTTTGTTTGTTGTATTTTTGGTTTTATGTTTTATGCTGATAAGGATTTAAGGATTTCTAACTCGTTGTTTGGTCTTAGGTCGGTATTTTTCTTGTTGATTTCTGGTTTGTGAGACATGTGTTCCTCAAAGTTTTAGGATTTCAATATGATTTACCAAAGCTTCCCATGCTTTGATTGTTTAGGCTTTAGGGTCTTCGCGCGCGCGCGCGTGAGAGAGAGAGAGAGAGAGAGAGAGAGAGAGAGAGAGAGAGAGAGAGAGTTGGCTTACTAAATACTCCCTCCGTCCCAATTTGTTTGTCCAATTGTCGAAATACGTATCTTTCAAAAATATACTTATATCTTACATTTTATTATTATTATTTTTTTTTGAAGATTTGTATAATAAAATTAATTGAGATGTATCAAATAAGATCCATATTGCATATTAAAAACATTACGAATTGAAAATTATAGCCAATTCTTTGAGAGGTCAAACGCTCTCAAAAAGTCAAAAAGGGGACAAACAAACCGGAAAGGAGGGAGAACTAACTAAACTGAACTGTTTTTCGTTTGTTATTAGTGCGTGTTGAAGATTGTAGTTTTATCTATTTTAATATATATATACTATATAAAGGGAGAGCACAATTTGGTGTCTCCGAATTTTGAAGCTCTGTCACATTTTTCATTTCCAAAATTGTCCATAGAAACTAACTTAATTCTGAGTCAAATCAATTCCCTTGCCCCTAACGATTAGGACATGAAAGGAAAAACAAAAAGTAAATAAAACTACCCACACACTCCACGTCTATGATGCACCGACACGGACACCGAAACCGACACCGGGACACGGGAATTCTAAAAAAATGGGGATATGGACACGGCGGGGGACACGCCACGTGTATATATATGTATAAATAAATAAATTATTATTGTTTAGCACCCATAAATTTTAAAAAATTATAATTTGGCCCAAAATTTTTAAAAAAAAATTACAGTTTGACCCCCAATTTTTTCAAAAATTACAGTTTTGCCCCAATTTTTTTTTAAAATTGCAGTTTGGCCCCTGCCGTGTCCCCAGCAGTGTCCCCGCCATGTCCCCAGCGGTGTCCCCGCCATGTCCCCATGAAAAATTCAAATTAAATTATGGGACACGCCACATGGTGTGTCCCGTACGTGTCCCCGAGGTATCCCCGCGGTGTTCCTGTGTCCCCGTGTCCGACACTGCGATACCTCGACCTCTAGAGGTGTCGGTGCTTCATAGCTCCATGTCTTAACTTTCACTTTTCATATTCTAAAATAGCCCCCTGCTTCCAAAGCAGTACACAGAAAAATCCAAGAAACAAAAAGCATAGAAGTCCCTACTAATGGAAATAGCTTTATGGATCTGTAAGCTCTCTCCCTGCATTATTATGTGGATAAGAGTTGATTGTTTTTCATTTCTTGTTGAAAATTCCTGGTTGAATTTTGTCGAGACAGAAGAGAACAACATGCAAGGGGTTACTGCTTTGGTCGCAAAAGGTGAAGTATAGCCATGGTTGAGATCAACAAGGTATAACACTTCTTGTTTATGGTGGTTATTATTTTGATTTCTGTTAGAGTTTAGATTTACATGTGAACAAATTAATATAAAACTTATTGCAACGCATCGCATTCCTTTTTGTCATAGTCTACATTTATACGTGAACAAATTTATATAAAACATTAAAAAAAAAACTAGAGGCCGGGGCACACGCGATGCGTATGCAGTTCAAATTTTGTATATTTTTGTGAAAATATGATCAAACGAACAATCTATCAATATCCTATGCAAATGTGTTTGAGCCGCTAAAGCATCCAAACCCTTAATTCTAATTTTCTACATTTTCTGAATTATTTTGTTGATAGAAATTAAAGAGAGGGAGAGAAACGTGGGGAAGTGGGGAAGAGAGCGAGGGGAGGGGGAAACTTGGGAGAGGGAGGGAGAGAGAATTATTCTATGCCTCTAGGCACCATCATGTGGTACTCCAAATTTTTTTTTCACCACACGTCTTTCAGTTTATAGAATGAGACCAATGCTAATATCCATCGAACACGGGACCAAAAAAAATATTAAACTGTCTTGTTTACTATCAACTAACGTGTGTGCACGTTCAATGCATGGGAGCACCATCACGTGGATAGAATGACTATCAACTAATGTGCTTGCTTGCATCAAACGCGTGACCGTAAAAAATATTTGACTCTTTTTTTTTATGAACTAGTATTGTGACCGTTCAATACACGGGACCGAAAATAAACCACTGTGATTTTTTTGTATCCCATGCATCGAACCGGCACAAACGCTAGTAAGAATACAACTATTGTGCATATTCTATCAAATTCGACTTGCACACGCATAGTGTGTACTGAGAAGTTTGTGATCAGAAAATTAAAGCTCACTTGTTTATTAGGGATCCATAGAGTATGTTGACAGGGACCAAGGGCATTATAGTATCTTTAGGGTTGGTTGCTTGGGCAAGTTTGGATCATTGGATCCTAGATTTCTGTTCATGAGTTTTCCTGCAATACATTAAAATCTTTGCTAAATTTCCGAGTTTGGTTGAAGGGCATTCTTGGAAGAATCAACTTTTAATGTCTTTGGTGCTTGGTCCAGGCGAGAGACTATAGGGGTCTTCTTTTGCTATCAACCGATAGAACAAGGGCATTTTTGTTTACTCAAGTTGAGTTTATTTTTTGAATTACGTAGAAGAATTCTCTAGTGTGTATTTCAATAAATTAGTCGGGAGTGAATCTCTTTTCCGTTGTAGGGCAAAGTTTGGGTTTGGACCTCTAAATCTATCCGCTTAGGTCAGAACTGCATTGTGTTGGGAAGCGTCTTTACCTATTTTTAACGTTCGTTTTTTTTTTCACGTGAAAAATGACCCAACAGAACGAAGAAATCATGTAAAAATCTTGAAATGGCTTGGAATTTTATAGTAAAGGTGTGTATGCCTCTTTGTTGGCTTGTCTAAATTTGTTGATGTCTTTTTGGCAAAAATTTAGCCATGCTGTTTGGACTAAATGTCTAAATCTTTGTTAAAAGGGGTTGACTTTAGCCAATTTTTGTTGACAATATCGCACTTCAGATTCAGATACAAATGGGAAGTTACAATCCCTAAAAATCGATCTGAAAACCCCTACTGTGTTAAAAGTAGGTCAAGATCCTTAATCTGACAAGAAAGGTACGATTGAACCTCGAATCCTTCATAATGCTCGAGGCATCACTTATGTTGAATGGGATCCTAACTTAGGTTACAACAAAGAAGAGAATCACCCTCTCCCTCCCAAACATAATCAGGTTTCAGCTTGTCTCCAAGCTAAAACCAGAAACTGGGCCTCCCTTTCGCTGCTCTAGGCCCATCTAAATCGAGTTGGCGTACTTTCCTAAACTCCAAAATGGGTAGCATGCTGCTGTGGATATTGATGAAACAGATGTTGATGAGGGTAGCTGGAATCATTGTCTTATTGGGCATTTCCTTGATGGCAAGATGAACTTCACGTTATTGAACTCTATGTCTTGGAAAGTTTTGAAGGATAATGTCCTATCAGTCGAACAGGTTGGATTGAGATTCTTGTTCAAATTCAAGGACAAGGCTACTAAGTTGAAAGCATTGGAGGATGGCCCTTATTTCTTTTCACGTAGATTCCTAGTTCTACAAGATTGGCATTGTATGAAGCACCAAGTACCAACCCTTTTAAAAATTCCTGCTTGTATTAAGATTCTTAAACTCCCACTTGAGTTTTGGACAATGGAGTGTTACCAGGCCCGGGCGACTGTTTACCAAAAACACAGGTCTCCGCAAAGTCGTAAGACCATGTACGGGGGCTGATGCCTGCCCAGTGCCGGAAGGTCAAGGAAGTTGGTGACCTGATGACAGGGGAGCCGGCGACCGAAGCCCCGGTGAACGGCGGCTGTAACTATAACGGTCCTAAGGTAGCAAAATCTCTTGTCGGGTAAGTTCCGACCTGCACGAAAGGCGTAACGATCTGGGCACTATCTCGGAGAGAGGCTCGGTGAAATAGACATGTCTGTGAAGATGCGGACTACCTGCACCTGGACAAAGCAAGATAGCAAGTACCATTGGTAAACCCCTTCATGTGGATCAAGCAACAGAGAAACAACATAGGCTTGATTTTGCTCGTATATGTGTAGAAATAGATGTTGGAATCGAGTTGCCAGATGATGTTCAAATTACAGTCAATGGGGAGTGTGTGTGGTGGTGGCACTACAATACCAATGGCTTCCTCCAATTTGTTCAATTTGCAAGGTATTCGGGCACCATCAAGGTTCATGCACCAAACAATCCACCTCAAAACCCATCAAGGAAACATGGCAAGTAGAGTGGAAGGGCAAAGACCAGGTCAATGCTGGTCTTGTTGCTCAGCTAAATGTGAGTGACCCTAACACCTCTACCAGCCAATCTGTCTTAGACCCTACAGTTAATGCATCCCCTCATATTCCTGTTGCTGAGATCAGTCCAATTGAAGAGGTAATTGCTGATTCAGTCGTGGTTGCTCCAATTACAGAAACTGTTTAAGGGTTTTTTCCAGTAATTCCTATTGATCCTGGCCTTGATCCATTCAAAATTGTTGGATTGGAGATATCCAACCACACCAAGTTCAAACCAGATAGTCCCAACAGCCCTAACAACTCTGAATTAGAAGAGGAAGCAGTTCATGGGTGTGGTACACCCATTTCTGGCCCCTCAATTCCAGATGTTAAAGTGGTGTATAGAGGTTCGAAGAAAAATGGCATATCCAGTGGCAACAGGAGCAAATCAAACGGCTCCAACAACCGTAAAAGGAAGTGACTCCTTCCTATTTATTTACCTTTTGTCTCAATAAGCATATTCAGCTCAGCTTACCCTTTTTTGGTGCGGATTTTGTGAACATTAACTCTTAGCTTTAAAAGCTTTGAGCATCTGAATTAATTATTTTCAGTCTAAATACTTCTGCTTTTATGTCTAGTTCTTCACTGCATTTTGGTTCCTGGAATATAAGAGGTCTTAATGACCCCATAAAACAAAAAGCTGTTAACATTTTTGTGAAACACCATAAGCTATCTCTAGTTGCGCTTCTTGAGCATAAGATTAAGGAATCTAGGATAGATAACATTGCTAAATCCATGGTCCCTAATTGAAAAGTTGTGCATAATTACAGATTGGCTCCATTGGGGAGAATTTTAGTGTCTTGGGATCCACTAGTTCTGGCATTACAAGTCCTAGCTCAATCGGACCAATACATCCACTGTGATGTGGAGGCCAAGGATGGTAATTTTCAGTTCTTTGCCTCTTTTGTTTATGGTAGTAATTGCTATATTGATGGACAAAAATTATGGCATGATATTCAGCAGCATCAGTGCACATCTCCTTGGGTTGTTCTAGGAGATTTCAATGCCATTAGATTCCCATGTGAGAAGGTAAGAGGTGCTGCTTCTTGGCCTCCCTATGTGAATGAATTTAGTGACTTCATTAACCAATTAGAACTTGAGGATCTTAGGTATTCAGGCTGCTACTTCACTTGGGCCAACAAACAAGACTCACTTCATTTTATAACTACCAAATGAAGCATGGATTAAAATTTTCACCTGTTCTCATGCCCATTTTCCTACTCCATGGTATCTGATCATTCTCCAGTAGTGGTTTTTCTTACCCCTACTCCCAAACCTACTATCAAACCTTTCAAATTCTTCAATTTTCTAGCTGACCACCCTCAGTTTTTGTGTCTGTTGACTCTCTTGGTTCATAATTTCAAATTGTCATAAAGAGATGATAGTCAAATTTAGTTTTTGAAAAGTACCGGTAGTTATTACTAGAATTTGTCAGTTGTCACAAAGAAAAGGAATGCCTTAAGTCTTATAATTAGATTTCATTTGCAGCTCGCGTAGCAGCAAAGCCATGGTCAAGAGCCATATAAATCGCTCTAAGATGATGCAAGGTCAGTAAGTGTCCACCTCATAATTGCAACTTCTTAGTTTTGTTTAACGCCATCAATATTCTTGCAACTATAGTTGGGACTCGATGCTTTTGTTGCTGCCTGCTTGAGTTATAACAATTACTTCATAGGTTAAAATCTTTTGAATTGTATGTGGTTTTTCCGCTTGTTTTGGTTTCTTATTCTCGGTTTAATTTGCTAGATGTTTGATTCTACTCAATGAGTAGTTATACTTCTTTCTCTAGAAAGTGTAATTGTTTTGGGTAGGTCAAGGATCGAACTTATGATCTATATGATACAGAATTGCAAGGCCTGCACAATATGAGAGGTTATGCTTTAGGTGTGTCTCTTACGTAGGATAGGGTCAGACGCCACTTTTTAGATCTGAGAATATACATACTCTGCGTGCTTTTTCACTTGGGTTCTCATGTTTCATAGAGATCTTCATATTGGAATATGGATACTCGCTACTCAGAGTATCCAGTATTTGAAGAACCAAATGGACTAAGTTAACCTTTATAAATCGCTCTAAGATGATGACAAGGTCAGCAGGTGTCAACCTCATAACTGCAACTTCTTAGTATTGTTTAATGCCATCAATATTGTTGCAACTATAGTCGGTGTTTTTGTTCCTGCCTGAGTTATAAATTATAATTATATCTTCATAGGTTAAAATCTTTTGAAATGCATGTGGTTTTTTCGCTTGTTTTGGTGTCTTATTCTTGTTTTCATTTGCTGGATGTTTGATTCTATTCAATGGATTGTTATTCTTCTTTCTCTAGAAAGCTTATTTGTTTTGGGTAGGTCAAGGATCGTTGATCTTTATGATATACATAATTGCGAGGCTTGCATAATATGATAGGTTTATGATATAATTGCATTTTTTGTTTTGCCTTCAGTAGTGAAAGAATGACTTATGTTTCAGGCCGGTATAATATGGGGACTGTGTGTAGGCCCCTATGATGCTAACAAGCTTGGTATAAGGAATTGAATCCTAATCGCTTATGTATAATTATGTGCGAAGTTTAGTTTTTCCGTAAAAGAATTTGACCAATAATCCATTTTAAGCTATTCCCTGTTCTGTTTTCTTTCTTAATTATAGGCCTCAATCCTCGTGCTTCTTTCATGGTAATTTACCGCTTTTTTCATTGCTTCTGCAAAACTAAACACAAGACCTAGCATGGTCCCCATTTTGACCAGCCTATGGTGCCAATTCATGAGTGGATGTTTTCTTGTAAAAAAAATAAAAATAAAGTATGCTGGTTTCCGTGGAAGCTTTTTTTTTTGAAGGTAGCTGACTGCAATGAGTGTGTGCTATTTTTATTGCTATGGAACTTTGAAATGTATCTAATGAAATCTATGTTTGGAGTTACCTATTGATAACTATAATTTGGTATTTTGGTTGTTTACATGATTTTTGTGAGTAAAAATTTGAGCTGATCTTTGGCTCTTCTTTCCATCAGGATTTTTAAAGAATCGGAATGTGAATCGAAAAAAACACTCTTTCCATCATGTTTGTGGTTTTTTGTGGGTTAAGTAAATGGCTCTACTAGGTGTTATTTCAGTGTCAGGAGAAAGGCCTCAAGAGTTCTGGATTTCTGGTTGTGGGGTGGGACCAAAGCAAATTAACTGGCAGACATCGGCTTTGAGAATTAAGATCGGGCTTTGGTGTCTTGTTGCTCTAGCATGACTCAACCGAGATTGAGATGAAACCTGAATTGGGATTCATAGTTCTGAACGTGATAACCGGTTCATTCAAGTCCTGGTCTAGTTATTCTTTACATTTGCATTTCTTGAGTTTTAATTACTCATTTAAATATATGAAGTTTGTAGGTGAGTCATAAGCAGAGGGTTACAAAACTGAGATCTCCAAGCTCAGCAATAGCAGATTCAGGTTTATTTGAGACTAAATTTCTTTTCCATTGTAGAGCAAAGTTTGGGTTTGGACCTCTAAATCTATCTGCTTGGGTTGGGACTACATTGTGTTGGGAAGCGTCTTTTGTTTTTAACTTTCATTTTTTTGCACTTGAAAAATGACCAAACAGAATAAAGAAATTGAGCAAAAATGCTGAAATGGCTTGGAATTTTATAGTAGATGTGTGTACAACCCCTCTTTAATTTTTGCAAAGTGGGGTTGGCTTGTCTAATTTTGTTGATGTCTTTTTGGCAAAAGTTTAGCCATGCTGTTTGGACTACATGTCTAAATCTTTTTAAAAGGGGTTGACTTTAGCCGATTTTTGTTGACTTTAGTCAAAAAGAAATTTAATAAAAAATTTAGTTTGGCCAAACAGACAAGAATATTTTCGTTTTCATAGATCCATCTTTAGACCGGTTTTGATGTGTTTTAACTCTACTAACCTGTATGCTTTTGTTGGTTAGCTGTGTATAGAAGGATCACGACTCGTGATCTCTTTTTTGGTAGGCAGACTCGTGATTTTTTGATAACAAAATTTTTTCCTAATAAGCTTCCACAATTCTGTTTATTTGTGCTGTAGAGAAAACTACGTACAGCTCGTGTTTAGAATGGACAGAATAACTGCTACGTGAGACACTGTTATGCAGTACTAAAGCAAAGCTGCTTTCTATGCGGCTTGATCATGATTTTGTTCAAATTCTGTTTTATTATTGGCGGTGTTCATAACTACTGTGTCATTTTTGTGAAAATAGACACTTGAAAAGCTTTAGGAAGGTGAACAAATTGACAAGTCTTTAATACAAAAATAAATGAACATCAGATTCGCTGAGCGAAGAAGAAGCGAGAGAGCTGTTGTAACCCCAAGAATTTGAAATTTGAATTTGTGTATGAGGTAAGTAATATGATGAATTGAAAGAGGGCTAATGAAGTTCAACTCTCTGTTTTTTATTATTGTACATGTGATACATTCTTTGTTAGGTTTTGTTTGAGAAGGCTAATGTGGTGGTTGAAAGGGGTGAGACAATGGCTGCAATGGGTGCGGAAAGTGTACTTTGCTTAAACTTATTATGGGTTTAGAGAAGCCCAGAAGAGGTGAAGTTCTGCTTGGAAAACATAATGTTCTTCAAAATATTTTTTAGCAGAATCAGGTATCTTCCTGTGATCAGCTAGATTCTTGTAGTTTTGTTTGGTCCATTATTTCTCTGTACGAGTAATTATTTAATTCTGGCTGAGGCACTTGATTTGGATAAAACAATGCTTGAGACTGTGGTGGAAGTTGCGGATGACTGGCGAATTGATGATTTAAAATGGCTCCTTCAGCGTTGCAATTTCAAACCTGTTATGCTTGATAGAAGGCGCCCCTCTTGAGTGGTGGCGAGAAGGTTAGTGCTTTTCTTCTGTCTTCGTTTTATGGAGCGATTGCACTTTTGTGGCCACAAAAGAATCTATCTTTATGTTTTGAATCTCTTATCAGAAAAAACTATTGCAAGGGTGTGAACGTGTTTGTTAGGGCTTGAAGTATGTGTTCTATATCGCTTAACCTTTTATCTCATTTGCCTGTTGAATTTAGGCAGGTTTCTCCTTTTGCAAGTTCATGGTATAGGTCAAACCCGCCCTTTCTCATCTAAATTGGACCTCGTCCTTCGAGGTCTCTTTTATCTGTCCCTTTGCCCATCACAATTTGGTTGCTTCTCTTTTGGTAATTTTTTTGAGAGATATACGTGTAGCTCCTGTTTTGGACCCTCCCTCTTCCCGCACACTCCAGAAAAAAAAAAACGGAAATACACCGTTAAGGATATTTGGAATACTTTCTCAAAATTGCCCCTATAAAAAGTGTCTAAATCACTAAAACCCTATAATAGAAAAGTGCACCCTAAAATCCTATGAAAGTGCCTAAACCACTGAAACCCTATAATAGGAAAGTGCACCCTAAAACCCTATTAAAGTTCCTAAACCCTACCCAACCCTATGCTACCCTACCCCTACCCTACCCTACCCTATAATAGGAAAGTGCACCCTAAAATTAAATTTGATCTATAAGGGCAAAAAGGTAACTTTTCCTATCTGCTTAGACTTACACGCAAGTACAAGGCATCTCAATCCTTAATGGGAATTAAATGGCCCTTTTCTATACTTATTGGTAATTTGCTGAATCTTTTATGGTGGCTCAGCTCTATATCTTATGGTGTGGTTCTACCTGATGTTCATTTGTTGTCTTTCTTATTTGACAACAAAAACGGTGGAGAGGATGGACGGAGCAAGCCAAGGAAACAATAAATCTGTCCACACAGACAATCTGTGCATAGATTGTGCACAGATTTTGTTGTGGGGCCCACCATGGGTCCAACATAAACGATCCGAGCCGTTCATTAGATGTAAAATATTTTTTCAAGAGTCTTCGCGAAAAATCAGCTCAATCTGTTATCTATAGGTGCTCGATATAATCATCTAACTTTTTATTATCCGGAAATCTGAATAAAAATTTAGATGTTCTATTCCTTAATTCTGAGGGAGTAAAATTAAGGCCAAAACTGGAGAGATCCTATTCCAGTGCCACAAAAGCAGTTTGTTCTGCTGAATTGGAAAGTACTGTTTGCCATGAAGAAGAAACTCTCTTTGGAGACCTTATCTCTGAGGGTGGTCGTTTGGTAGGATCAGCAGATGGGTGTGATCAACCCACTGTTGCTGTCAGTTCTGTCTCCCACTTTTCCAATATGCCAATTCAAGCTGCTACAGAACTGGTTAGCTTTCCTAATATGCGTCTTTTTTTCTCCTGATTGGCATCCTTCTATTTACGAGGATGGTTGCCGAAAGCTAACGGGCACCCATATGGATGTTCTGCTCTCCATACTTTACTGTCAGAGCTGTTGTTATGAAGAGGTGACTTCTGATAAGATTGGGAATATACATGGACTTCGCTTTGAACTTCTGCAACACCTTCTCTTGCACCATGCGTTGTCTTCTTCACTTGAGGAATATCTGGTTGAGCAAATTCTGAAAGTTGAAAATGGTGTTTTTGTTTACAATGAGCAGACCCTGACCTTGCTAGCTCATGCTGTTATCTGTAGGGCAGGTTCGTCTGGTAGCTAGTTGAGAACCATAATCTTCAAGATATATGTTGATTTCGTTGTGGAAAAGGCAAAAACAGTTTTTTCAACCTGTCCTAGCCTTAAGGAACTTGTTGAGACTCTGCCCTCTACTTATCACATTGAGATTCTTCTTATGGCATTCCATTTATCATCTGATGCCGAAAAGTCAACACTGGTGGGCATTCTATTTTCTTCTTTTATTCAAATTGACGATCGTTCCTCTGGTTTTTCACCAATACACAAGTATCATGCTGGACTTTACTGATTTCACGATTGGTTTTAGTGCTTTGCCATATGATATACTACCCGCATGCTTGCCCTTCATCATTGCTTTTGGTATTGAGATCCAAGTTGAGGGATGCCCAACTTACTGGAGTACGTCTTCCAAATACTGGCAATGATCATTTGTCACCCTGGGCATTGCTTGCTGTGGAGAATTTGATGCGTGGATGGATCAGAGATGGTCCCATCAGCAGTAACATGCTTAATCAACTGATTGATATTGCACCGCTTCCTGCTTCAGTGTGTCAAGACGAGATGGTGATTGGCTGCTTATCTTTGAGTTGGGGTGACTTATGTGCGACCTTCTCGCGGATTCTGGGCCATTGGAGAGGCAAAGTAGCTGAAACAGTGGATGATCTTGTCATTGAAAGATATGTATTTGTGCTTTGTTGGGACGTTCCTATAATGGGTTCCACATTTGAACATCTGCTTCACTTCTGGAGTGGCAAACATACTATGGACACCTCAAATGTGGAGCATTTATTCTGTTTTAGCCACTTGCTCTTGGGCCATTGCGGTGTTATTGCAGAGAACGTCAACTTCTCAGAGATGGTTTTTGCTGTGCTTCAGCATTTGCATGCTGTAAACTTGTCTGGGGACAGTGGGGAGTTAGGATTGGATTTTTTGAGGAATGGTTCATGGCCATCTCTAGTACTGTCTTTACTTAATGCTGGCATTTGGAGGTATTGCTCGAAGAATTCAATTACTTTCAGTGGCCCAGTATGGTCAGATCAGACATCCAGGGACAATGAGCTTCTTTCTATTGCTGAAGGCCTGGTTTCCAGGGTCTTTGGTGCAAATCAAGTTGCAGAGTTGTTGAGGATATTCTCTTCTTTGCTAAATAGCTAGTTGTGGGTTTATCAGAAATCCTTCCTTTCTGCCTTCAGTAGTAGCAAGCATTCTACCCAGGAATCTTCACCTTTGTTGCTTTTGAAATATACTGGATTTGGAAAATGCATGCAGGATGAGCTCCTTGAGAAGGAAGGAAGGAATCAATCCAAGTCAGCTGGAGTCTGTTTATGATCTTTTGTCGAAGTTGGACGGTTCCATTGACAAACTTTCTTAAGGAATCCAATCCAGATAGGTCTTTTGGGAATTTGTCTTGCATTGTTTTCCCTGTTATTTTCAAACTCCAAGTGGGAGTCTCGTTTCTTGTGCTCTTGGCATTAGAGGTATGATTTACATTTTAGATGGGCTGCTTAACTGTAGAGATACTATAAGAGTTGGCTCCATGGAGACTGAGGTATTTAGACAGATTCTTGATTCAGTCATGACAATCAATTCTGACAAAGTTTTTGCAGTATTCACCGAAATTGTGAATCAGCTTACCGCAGCTTGATTGAACATTTGGAAGTGCCTGATTATAGCTGTTTATATGAACTGAAGCACATGGAAGAATTTCTAAGGTTGATCAATCTAAAAGAAGTCAGTAACAGCAGTATTCATGAATGGATAGTTAACAAGGCCATTGACTTCATGGATATCCTACGAAAGGACCCCTCAAGAGCTGTTGTTTTCAGATTTTCTCTCTCTGGGGAAGATGTTTCAGCCCAGGTCAAGGATCTTTATGGTTCACAACGTGGTGATTTGTTCGTTCTGATGGATTCATTGATATTGTACCAGGAGATACATGTCCTGGTATCAAACAAAAAATACAGGAGAAATACCACTGGCATGGATTTACTTTTCCTTTCACAATGGTTAGAAAGGCGACTGTTAGGTTCGATGGTGGCAGATTCAGGTGGGATTGCCTGTGTAAAAGTAAGTTCAGTTTCTCTAAGGGAATCAACCATGGATTTTATTGTATGCCTTGTATCGCCATTTTCTGAACAGCGATCAGGAGAACTGCAGAGCCATGTTTTTGAAGCCATGCTGGTTTCTCTGGATAATGCCTTTTTGCTATTTGATGCTCAGACGACAAAATCCTATTTCAGCTTTGTTGCTCAACTGTCAAGAGGTGAGACTTCAATGAAGGCCCTTTTGCAGCGGTGTCTGGTGCTGATGAAGAGGCTGGCTGGTGATGAGCATCAACTTCAAGGTCTGAAGTTTCTCTTTGGTTTTCTTGGTGCCATTTTGAGTGATTGTGGATTGAATAAAAGTACCATTGACAAATCTTTTGGGAAGTCTTTGTCTAGCAATAGTTCTGGTATGGGAATTATGGCCTCACGATCTCCAAGTTCAGGAAAAAATTCCGAGACCTTGGTTCTTTCTGCTGATCAGGAAGGGGGATCCGCATCTCTTGAATGCGATGCAACTTCTGCGGATGAAGATGAGGATGATGGAACATCAGATGGTGAGGTGGGTAGCATGGACAAGGATGAGGAAGATGATTCTGACAGTGATAGGGCTCTTGGTTCCAAAGTTTGCACATTTACATCCAGTGGCAGCAATTTTATGGAACAACACTGGTACTTTTGCTATACATGCAATCTGACTGTGTCAAAAGGCTGCTGTTCTGTAAGTGCCAAAGTTTGTCATCGTGGTCATCATGATGTATACTCCCGCTCAAGTCGCTTCTTTTGTGATTGTGGAGCTGGTGGTGTTAGAGGTAGCAGTTGCCAGTGCTGGAAGCCTCGGAAATTTAATGCTAGTAACAATGCGCCCACTCGTGGCTCTGCCAATTTTCAGTCTTTTCTACCCTTTACTGAGGATGGAGATCAGCTTCCTGATAGTGATTCAGATTTTGATGAAGACGTCCCTATGGACAATGATAACTCTATTAGGTTATCTATTCCAAGAGAGGTTCAAGATACAATGCCGTTGATTCTTAAAGAGCTTGAAGTTGAAAGTCAGGTGCTTGAACTTTGCTCTTCATTTTTGCCTTCTGTAACTTGCAGAAGGGACTCCAACCTTTCAAAAGGTAAGACCATTATACTGGGTGAAGATAAAGTGCTTTCTTACGGAGTCGATCTTTTGCAATTGAGGAAGGCATATAAAAGTGGGTCGTTAGAGCATCTCCAGCCTTCACCCATTCGGCCGCGCCGCCCCCCCCCCCAAATTTGAGTCAAATTTTGGATAAAAACCCATTTTGGGTAGGCACATCTCCGATTATCAAACCCAAAATTTACCCAAATATATATTTTTAATTTTTAATGGCAGAATGGTAAATAGAGTCTATCAAAACAGATCGCGTCTCCACCTTCTTCTTTGTCTGCTCACAATCAAAACCACCACTTTCTCTTTCTACATCTTCTTCGTCTGCACCTCCAGCACTAATCGGTGTCCAACTTCAAGCAACACAAAGCTTTGATGGACAAAGATCTGGCAGCACAAATCTCCAACGAAGACAGCTCTGGCAACGCAAAGATCAGACGACAAATCCAGCGAAGAAAGCTTCAACGGTCGGCAACTCAGTGACTCTGGCAAAGGTCGACTGGCTCCGATGAAATACAGAGGCTCCAGCTAGGTCTCTCTCTCTCTCTATAACTAGCCATTGCAAAAAATGGGTCAAGGCAAAAGTTGTCTTAGATTTGGGAGAAAAAATGGGTAAAACCCTAAATGGGGAAGGGTTTGGAGAGGGATTTTTGTGGTTTTTACCCAAATTTTGAATTTGGGTCTTAAAATGGGTCAAGGCTGGAGATGGTCTTAGAATTCAAGATAAAAGCGGATTATCCTAATGCCAAGGAGCTGAAATCTCATTTTGCTGGTGGATCACTTGTGAAATCGTTGCTTAGTGTTAGCATTCGAGGTCAACTTGCTGTTGGTGAAGGTTACAAAGTGGCCATATTTGATGTTGGGCAGCTGATTGGGCAGGCAACCGTTGCACCTGTGACAGCTGGCAAGGCTAATGTGAAACCCCTCTCTAAGAATGTTGTCCGATTTGAAATTGTTCATCTTGTCTTCAACCCTGTGGTAGAGAATTATCTTGCTGTAGCAGGCTATGAAGATTGCCAGGTCCATACTGTAAGTCATCGTGGAGAGGTAACTGATCGCGTAGCTATTGAACTTGCTTTGCAAGGGTCTTATATCAGGCATGTGGATTGGGTTCCAGGATCGCAGGTTCAGCTAATGGTGGTTACCAACCAGTTTGTCAAGATATATGATCTTTCTCAGCACAACATCAGTCCCATGCAGTACTTCACATTGCCCGATGACATGATTGTGGATGCAACACTTGTTGTGGCAACCCAGGGAAGGATGTTTCTTATTGTTCTCTCAGAGCTTGGATGCTTATTCAGGCTACAATTGTCAATGAAAGGAAATGTTTCAAATTGTAGGTAAAAATGTGCTCGTGAAGGGATCGTCTCTGTACTCTTCACCTACTTATAAGCTACTCTTGTTATCTTACCAAGATGGAAGCACATTGGTTGGCCGGTTAAATCCTGATGGAAGTTTTCTTACTGAGATATCTGCAATATATGAGGATGAGCATGATGGTAAGCTGCGACCAGCTGGATTGCATCGCTGGAGGGAATTGCTTGTTGGGAGTGGATTATTTGTCTGTTTCTCGACTCTGAGGTCCAAGGTTGCCCTTGCTGTTTCCTTGGGGGAGAACGAGATGTTTGCACAGAACCTACGTCATTCAATGGGTTCAACCTTGCCTTTGGTTGGGATAACTGCGTATAAGCCATTATCCAAAGACAAAATCCACTGTCTTGTTTTACATGATGATTGTCGTCTCCAGATATACTCACATGTTCCTGTTGGGGTTGATGCTAGTTCAGCTGCTTTGTCAGAAAAAGTGAAGAGACTAGGATCTGGTATTCTTAGCAATAAAGCTTATGCTGGTTTAAATCCGGAATTCCCACTTGATTTTTTTGAGAAAACAGTATGCATCACGGCAGACGTGAAACTGAGTGGTGATGCCATCAGGAAGGGCGACTCGGACGGAGCTAAGCAAAGCTTAGTATCTGAGGATGGGTTTTTAGAGAGTCCCCCCCTGCAGGATTTAAGGTACTGTTGCTGTCTGGTTTAGCCACCTATTTGTATTGTAACTGCAGCCTTCTATCATTTTGTTGTTGTTTGGTTTCTTGTTGGCATCAGTCATCATCCCCCATGATTTCATTGCATGTGATGGGGTACTTATTTTTTTGGGATGACCATATGCTTAACTGTTATCATGATCATAAGCTTCCTTCAGTAATTTCATTAATAGTTCTAGGTACCACATACTATTTCTTATCGACTATTTAGATTATAGATATTGTTACACTTGTGATTGTCTTGTTAAAAGTAGTTGGACATATGTGGAAACTAGAAATTGTTTAGTAAAGAAAAATATAGTCATCGGCATTGCTAGGTCTTCAACATAGGTTAACTCTTATGCACATTTCTTGTGAATGTCCTGGCTGATATGTCTTTATAGTTTGGTTTAAAGTGTGAGGAAAATCTTGTGAGAAGTTGCATGATTTGTAACAAAGTTTGGGTTTGCTTGCTGAAATTAATACTTAATTATATACAGACGGATAGGTTTGGGTGCGTCCCATATCCTGTATGTGTCAATACCATCCGGAAGACTGGTTATGGTATGTTTTATCAAATTGATTTAGATTGTAGGGCACATTTTCTAAAAGCTTGAGCTTTTTGGACGACTAGTGACTTTAGATGGTTTCCTAGTTTTGGTCTTCTATCGAATGTTTCAAAAAAGAAAAAGAAGAATTTAGTAGGGCTGTTGATGGCTTGGTTTTGGACTACTTTAGAACATGACTTGTGTCATTGATGTTCGTGGTGATTATTAAATCGGCCTAATGGTACATAGTAAACCCTTGGTTTTGTTGGATGTGGAATTGAAGTGACCAGTGTTTAAAAAGCTTGCCTAAGTGTGAAGCAAAGCGAGGCGCAGTTCACATGCATCAATATGCTGAAGCGAGGCGAGGGTGGCAAAGTGTGTAAAGCATGCGCCTCAGGGCTAATTGCAAGGTGCATGAAGAGGGCGCTTCAGTATCCACTTACAATAATCTTTGTGTTCAATCATACTCATCCAATTTTTAAGAGCACGCTTCATCGCTTAGGCTCCAGGGCCTTGGTGCTTTGATTTGCCTCGGGCTTTAAAAGACACTGGAATAATAATCTGATTGTATGCTGAAGAGCAAATAGGATGACAAGAAAGGATCGATGAACTAAACAAGAGAGTGGAGTCAGGTAGCGGTTGGTCAAGCTTGGCTTGAGAAGTTAACGAGCTTCAATCAAGCCAATCACGAGCCGTTCTTGTAGCTTGTTTTACGTCTATTTAATTTGGCTTGCGTTAGAATAGTGTCTATGAAGTTACCAGTTGTACCAAAGCTTGAGCTATTAGGAAAGGGTCTAACAATTTTAGTTGAAGTGTTAAACTAATCAACACCCTCCATCATGTGCAACCTTATCTTGCATGTGGAGATGCAAACATCCATAGATAGAGCGGAACATAATATGAAGGGGAGAAGCAAAATGTGAACGGGGAACAAATGCAAAGGGAGAGACTTGAACCAAGACCTCTCCCAACGTAGACTATGATGCCATGATAAGTTACCAATTGTTCAAAAAGCTTAAGCTATTAGGGGCACAACTAGTGACTACCAACTAATGCAAAATGGACTTCCTGGCGAGTCCACTACTTATCGTGCATTAAGACTACCAGTGTACCATGTTGAAAACGTGTGCCTCCTGGTGTGAGGTGAAGATACGAGATGAGTTAAATTTCTTCTCTCTAATTGCCTTAGGTTTTTGCTGTGTCGTTTGGTTGATGGTATCACAATAAATAAAAGCTCTAAATCATTGGTTGAAAACTATCTCTTTTATGCCTCTTTCTACCCATAATTCTATGAGAAGACCTCTCTTGCGAGTTTCGTCCACTCACTTCTCCATAATCTTTGCTCGCTTTTGAGTTTTACATTTTCCTGGAGTAATTAAGTTGGGCTGTCTAGAGATGTTCCAGTTAACTAGTTCTTTGTAGGCAGATATAAAATGAGGTGAGGGTATGCATAGCGTGTCCACCCTTTTAACATTTGATAACATACTTTTAGGTACATCAAGTTTACAATACTAGAAAAAGAGAAGAATTATATATTGAAATCTTAATAAACGTATGTCTAAGAGAGGGGTATATATACCCAAGAGAATGAAACATAAAAGGAAAGAAAATAAAATCAAGCTAAACCAAACCGAGCCTTACGTCCCAATCACTTGGGGTCGGCTACATGAATCCGTTTCCTCCATTGAGCTCTGTTTAGGGCCACTTGTTCACACAAACCCATTATACTTATATCTTTGCGCACTACAACATCTAATGTCAATTTAGGTCTACCCTTCCCCGTAACATTGCTACCTAGAGTTATCCTATCCGCTCTTTTAACTACTGCCTCTTCTGGTCTACGGTAGTCATATCAATTAGGACTAATATTATGGGATTGCATATCAATCAAATCCCTAAGAATCCGGGTCAATTATCAAGCCGGATATGATGTGATTCCAACACTCCCCCTCAAGCTGGAGCAAAGATATCAATCATACCCAGCTTGCGAAGAGTGGTCTTGAGAAGAGATGGCCCTATTGGTTTGGTAAGAGCATCTGCAGCCTTTTTCAGCGGATGGAACAAATTTCGTAACAATAATTCCCGATCTCACTTTTTCTCTAACGAAATGAATATGAACTTCAATATGCTTTGTTCTTTCATGGAGGACTGAATCAAAGGATAACATAATAGCTGACTTGTTATCACAGTACAGTGTAGAGGGCATACATGCAGGAAACCCCAATTCTGCAAGAATGGAGTGAAGCCACAAGATTTCACAGGATCCCTGGGCCATTGCCCTATATTCTGCCTCAGCACAAGATCAAGAAACCACAGATTGTTATTTATTATTCCAAGAGAGAAGATGGTTCCGATAGAATGAACAAAAACCAGATGTGGACCTCCTATCTGGCATGGACCCAGCATAGTCAGCATTGGTGAAGCATGAGATTTCAGGAGAATTTTCCGAATCATAGAACAGACCAAGACTAGGACATGACTTCAAGTACCGCAGAATATGATAAACATCTAGATGAGAAGTGCGGGGGGAATGCTTAAACTGGCTAACCAAACTCACTGCAAAAGCAGTCTAGTGTGTGCTAGGTAGATGAGCCGTTGATACATTGACGTTTCCGGTAAAAGATCACCAGATTCAGCGGTTAATTTTACGTTTGGGTCCATAGGAGTGGATGCAGGCCTATAGCCTGTCATCCCAATATCTCTCAGGAGATCGAGAGAATATTTCCGTTGTGAAAGTGAATCCCATGCCTAGAGCGAGCAACTTCTCTGCCCAAAAAGTATTTCAAGTCTCCCAAATCCTTAACTTCAAAAACTGAGCTAAGGTTCTTCTTTACTTGTACAATCCCTGACCTGTCATCCCCTGTCAAAATAATATCATCCACATATATAGACAGAATCACACACTGTCCTTGGGAATTCCTTCGGATGAAGCAAGTGTGGTCAGAATGACACCTTGAAAAATTCAGTGCAAGTACTACATCACTAAACCGAGTAAATCAGGCCCGAGGAGATTGCTTCAACCCATACAGAGATTTTCGTAAACGACACACTTTACCAGCATACTCCCCCTCAGCTTGAAAACTCGGAGGGGGGTCCATATAAATGACCTCATCTAAATCCCCATTCAGAAAAGCATTCTTAACATCCATTTGGTGTAAAGGCCACGAATAAGACGCGGCAAGGGAGATAAGCAAGCGAACTGGAGTGAGTTTTGCCACTGGAGCAAAGGTGGCAATGAAGTCCTTCCCTGGAACTTGAGTAAAGCCCTTAGCAACTAGCCGAGCTTTATACCTATCAACAGAACCATTAGCTTTCTGTTTCACAGCAAACACCCATTTGCACCCAACTGTTTTCTCCCCTTTAGGAAGAGCCACTAAATCCTAAGTATGATTTTTCTGTAAGGCACCCATTTCATCTTGCATAGCAGTCACCCAATGGGGACTCAACATAGCCTCCCCGATAGACCGTGGAATGGAAATAGAATAAAGCTTCCCAATGAAAGCATGAAAAGGGACGAACAGTGCACTATACGAAATATGATGCTCAATTGGGTGATTAGTAGATGAAGAAAATGAAAAACGGTCAGGGGGGCGACGGTCCCTAGTGGGGTACTGCTGGGTAGGGGAGGAGAGAATAGGAGGAGGCACGGTACCTTCATTCAAAGGGGATTCTTGCTCAGGGATATGTATACACAAGCTCTGGTGTACCTGTAACAAGAGTATTGACAGTATTGAGAATAGGAACAAGACTCACAGTATCGAGAATAGGAATAGGACTAGGCACATCCTCACTAGGAACCGTAGGGGAGGAGAATTTAACAGAAGTATGATTGACAAAGAAAGGATTATCCTCCCAAAAAGTCACATTGAGAGAATTTAAAATTCTACAAGAAGAAGGATCATAACATCAATATCCTTTAGACATAGAGGAATAACCCACGAATGCACACCTAATGGAATTGTTATCCAATATTGTTCGAGAAGGACTCCTATTCTGAACAAAGCAAACACAACCAAACACCTTAGGAGGGATAGGGGTTTTTCGGATTGAAGAACAGAAAGAGGAGATTTTCCTCCTAAAATCCAACTAGGAACACGATTAATCAAGTAGCAGCAGTAAGAACTGCCACATGCCAGAAGAGTTCGGGAACATACATGACTTGGAGAAGGCATCTCGTGACACCCATAAGATGATGGTTTTTTCATTTAGCAACACCATTTTGTTCCGGGGTATGGGGACATGTGAGTTGTTGAAGAATACCACGTTTATTCAAGTGAGAAACAAGGTCCCTTGTCACATATTCCCCCCATTATCTGACCTCCAACTCTGAACCACAATATTGAACTGAGTTTTAATCATGGAAAGGAATTGGCAAAAAATTTCAAACACTTCGGATTTTTTCTTTAGAAGATAAACCCAAGTGCACCTGGAAAAGTCATCAATAAATGTAACATAATACCGATGACCAGAGAGAGCAGTAACAGGAGAAGGCCCCCATACATCAGAATGAATTAATCAAAAACAGCTGGAGCACGATGCATTCAAGGAATATTAGGCTTACGACAATGTTTGGAAAGCTCACATACTTCACATTTAAACTTAAATTGTTGACAAGCAAGAGGAAAAAAATTGGAAACATTGAGCATAAATACTAAAAATTAACATGCCCCAATCGAGCATGCCACAATGATAAATCTTTAGAAGAAACAGAAATAGGAAAATCAAACACAGCAGAGGTGGTTGCTTGTAACACAGGATCAGGGGGGTCAGCAAAGTAGTATAGTCCATCACGCTCGTATCCCTTGCCAAAAATCCTCTTCGAACTCCGGTCTTGCAAAAGACAACAAATCAGATGAGAAGATGACAACACAATTAAAGAATTTTGCGAGTCGACTGACCGACAAAAGATTGAAGGCTAATTGAGGAACATAAAGGACTGACGATAGAGTAATATCAGAGGAGATTCTAATGTCCCCTTTACTACTTATGGTATTAACTGATCCGTCAGTCAAACACATAAAAGTATGAGTGGAAGCCAAAGGAGTAGAAAATAAGGATAACTCACCTGTCATATGGTCATTAGCACTAGAGTCGAGAACCCATGAGGGAGTTCCAGACCAAGCATGAAATGCAGTGGGAGTGGTCATTAGCACCAGAGTCGAGAACCCATGAGGGAGTTCCAGACCGAGCATGAAATGCAGTGGGACTGTGGGAGTACTTGAGGCCAAAGTGGCAATTGTAATTGCGGAAGGCATAGGAGCCGGAATAGATGTGGGCCTATGAGACATTAACATTGCTACCTAAGCCTGAAGTTTAGCAACAACTGAAGGATGAGAATTAGAGGCGAAGGATGAGAATTAGAGGCCTTGACAGTGCCTGCAACTCAAAATGGGGGTCCAAACTTTTTCTTGAATTGAGCTTTCCACTTTGGGTGAAGTTTCCAGCAGGTGTCTTTAATATGTCCGGGATCTCCGCAATGATGGCAAGTTTTCTTACCCCCAATAGGACGAAAACTCGAAGAAGCGGCAAATGCCATCTGATCAAATACAACCCCAATAGTTGGTGATTGGGTATGAGTAGAAATAAGACGCCTACGCTCATCACCTTCCATAATAGCAAAAGTATCCAAAAGAGATGGCAGTGGTGAAGTATTGAGAATCTGACCACGAAGGTTTTCAAAATCTGTCTTGAGACCCATAAGAAAGAAATAAGTGTGAAGACGATCCATCCTTTTCACGGCGACATCTGCTGTTGCCTCGAAATCACTAACTAGATCATACTGGGCTAACTCATCCCACCGCACCTGCAAGTATCCAAAGAATTCTGACACAGACAAACCCAAACTCTCCTGAGATGCACGGGAGATCTCCTTATGTAACTCAAATATACGAGCTTCGTTATGAGAATGAGCATACATTTTTGTCAAAGCTTTCCAAAGGCTGTCTGCCGTCTCATGATACATAAACATGTTGAAAATAGACGGTTCCATAGAGCTAAAGAACCACCCAAGAATAGTCCAATTATCAATATCCCATTGTTCTACTTTGGGATCACCATTAGTGGGACGAGGCATTTTACCCAAGAACCAGGGCATCTTGCCGCCCCCACCCCGGCCCCCCCCCCCCCACAAAGAGACGAAAAGATTGGGACCAAGCAGCAAAATTTCTGCCATTCAATAACAACTCAGGCACAGGCGGAGACAACTCAGGCTTGATTATAGACGCACCAACTGATGACTCCCCACCACCAGTGGTTTTACTTCCATCAGTCATTGTGAAGGCAGCATGAACAGAAAGACAATAAACCTGGTGGTGATAAAGAAAGCGAGCTACAGACTAATCTGTTAGCCCAAGAAAAGTAGAATAGAAAGGGCACACAAGGCCTTTCTACGACATCAAGAAGTCATACATGTGACCAACAGTGACCTAAACAGATCACAACAATCAAATAGAGAAGAAAACCCTAGGTTGCTGTCAGAAGAGCAACTAGTGGAGAAACTAGGGCAGCAGCGTGGAGAGAGAGAGAGAGAGAGAGAGAGAGAGAGAGAGAGAGAGAGAGAGTGGCTAGGGCTAACGGTTGGAGAGATAGAGAAAGAGAGAGGTTGGCTCTGATACCAACTAGAAACAGAGAAGAATTATATTTTGAAATCTTAATAAACTTATTTACAAGAGAGGGGTATATATACCCAAGAGAATGAAACATAAAAGGAAAGAAAATAAAATCAAATGACTAATATTATGGGATTGCATATCAATCAAATCCCTAATCCGGGTCAACTATCAAGCCGGATATGATGTGATTCCAACAGCAATGTTATCTTTGATATAAACTTCTCTAATTATTACTAGTCATCTTATTTTCGCAGATTACTACGGTGGATAATTTAAACATCTTTTCTTGGTAGTAATTTTTTTTTTTAAAATTTGGTGTTTCTTGTTTAATTCTTCTTTGGTTTTTGTTTTCTCAGATCACTGTTTCAAATTCCAATCCCGACATAGTCATGGTTGGTTTTTGTGTCCATGTGGGAAATACATCAGGAAACGATATCCCTTCTGAGATTACTATTTTCCAGAGAGTGATAAAATTAGACGAGGGCATGCGGTCTTGGTATGACATTCCATTCACAGTGGCTGAATCACTTCTTGCTGATGAAGAATATACAATTTCGGTTGGACCGACCTTCAATGGCTCCACATTACCGAGAATAGACTTGGAAGTTTATGGTCGAGCTAAGGATGAATTTGGCTGGAAGGAGAAGATGGACTCAGTATTGGATATGGAAGCTTGTGCTCTTGGTTGTAATTCCTCAGCTGCAGGATCAAGGAAAAAGTGTCGTATCACGCAATCTGCTCCAGTTCAGGAGCAAGTGGTTGCAGATGGCCTTAAGCTTTTGTCTAGGTTCTATTCACTGTGTAGGTCACAAGGATACTCAAAGTTTGACGATGTAAAGCTGGAGCTGAGCAAGCTAAAGTGCAATCAGTTGTTAGAAACAATATTTGAAAGTGATAAGGAGCCTTTGTTGCAGGCTGCTGCTTGCCGTGTCTTGTAGGCTGTGTTCCCTAAAACGGATATGTATCTCCAAGTAATTACCTGTTTATACTTCTACTTGTTTTATGTTCCCAATCCTTACCTTTCTCTTTTTAGAACATTTACTTTTGTTCCTTCATACATTATCTCTATACTTCTTGCTTAGGTTAAGGACACATTGCGCCTTCTCGGAGTGGTGAAATCCACCATCATTCTGACTTCAAGGCTTGGAGTTGGTTGTACCACAGCAGGGTGGATTATTGAAGAGCTCACCGCCCAAATGCACGCAGTTTCTAGGATTGCATTGAACCGCCGGTCAAACTTGGCCGCCTTTCTGGAAACAAATGGTAATGTTGCACATATCCTAGGTCATAATTTTCATTTGTACTTGTGCTCAACTTTGCTGCTCGACTCAATCTGTTTTTTTCATGTAAGTTAACGTTTTTGTAACCATGATGCTTCATGTCGGAATTTCGATGGTTTGTTGTTCAAGAGGCCCTTCTTTATGTTGTGGTGCTCCTCGTTGTGCATTGGTGGGTTTTGAGGACTCTGTTTCTTCCCTGGCCCCCTTTACCCTCACTTGTTGCTTCCTTGCTGATATTCTTTTATCTTTATGGTTGGGTTGGGGTAAAGGAGAGAGAGAGAGAGAGAGAGAGAGAGAGAGAGAGAGAGAGAGAGAGAGACCTTTTTCTTTTGTGAAGGTGAATTCAAGGTAGTACTACTTATACAAATGCATATTCTGAATCTTTTTTTGAAGGACAGGACTTTGTTCTGCGCCCTGGTCATGACTAGTCTGACCTCACTGGGTGAGTAAGGACTGACAGGTCTTCTCTGATTTTATTTTTGTGTGGTCATTTTAACTGCATCTTGCACGATCCATGTGCTGACTAGGTGCATCCAGCCCTCCCATTTCATGGGAATAGTTACAAGCTGCTGCTTATGGTACATAGTTTCATTTTGATTGACAATGATCACATCCATCCCTCGTCATATATTTGCAACTTTGATGGTAATATTTATCCTTATGTTTTGTCAATGGCAATTATCACTTGTTCAGATGGTATATTGTTCTTAAAGGTTTTAGTAAGCGTACCACAAACCTGTTTGACTTTGTGGTCGGATTTGTGCCACGGCAACATGCCATTCATTGATGAATAGTAGGATGAAGTTTACTCTCTTCTGTAGTATGATACCAGCTATCTATTCTAATATATAAAGGGAGAGCACCACTTTGGTGTCCCCCTTTTTTGAAGCCATGTCATGTATTTTCCTTTTCCATACATGTCTTCTAAAAAAATAAAAACACAATACAAAACAGTTTACTGTGGGGATATATTAGACATTTCAACACCAAGAAACCACCCGAAAACAGTTACCACCCTCTACGTGTCCTCCTACTCCACAAACTGCACACCTTTCCCTTTTCTTCTCCCCAAGTTCTGAAACTCCTTCAATACGGAAACAAACAAAAGACACAAGACACCAACAATTGCTACCAGTTGTCCTGCAATTCTGTGAATTCTTCTTTTACTCAGGTACAATACTAGCCTTTCTGTTTTTACTTTTCGTTCGTTTTTGTATTTACACTATCAGTTTACAAGTGGCTTCCCATTGAACTCACCTGTCACTTTCATCCTTTTGGACTCCTTCTTACTAGTCTTCCACTTTTTCTACTTCTTTTACTTAATCTAATTCATGCTTCCTTTTTTCTTTTCCATTAACAATTGTTTGAGCAATTATGCTACACATAAAATGGTACGGGGGAAGGCAGCGGTAAGGTCAGTTTTTGTATTGGCTTTTTTTTTTTTGCAGTGAATAACAAATTTCCAAATGAGTTAAAAAAGGAGTTAGAAAATTTAGTTTACAGAGAGAGGCTGAGTCTCTTTTTTCCCAGTTATAGTATGATTTTCCGAAGTACTTTAAGTTTGAGGAAGAATAAATTCCGTGTATACGTCATAAAACTAGAGGCCGGGGCACATGCGATGCGTGTGCAAGTCGAATTTTGGAAAATTTTGCCCAATAGCTTCCCACTTAATATTCGTTTGATCAAATTTTGCCAAAATTAGACTTGCCAGCCTCTAGTGTACCTAATGTTGAGTAGTTCTCATAAGGCTTACTTGAGAGATGTCTCATGTTGTGTCCCATTTTGGCAACTCACTGGTTGATAAGGATTAGTTGAGCCTACGTGGAACTGTGTTTTCATTTATAATTAGTCTCGACTGGTTTTCCAACTGTGTCAGCCATGGTTATTCTATTAGGTACCACCATGTTAAGTATCTTGTTCTGTAGCTATGTTACCAAGACACGATGAAAACCTTGCGGAACGTCCTATTGTGGAAGTGATGTGTAATTTGCAAGTGTGAGGACACCTCTCACCTCAATAGCTAGATTTTGCTGTTGAGTTCTACCGAAAAGAATGAAGTTCCTATTCCTTGCCTTGTCATGATTGCTTGTTTCGTGTTTGTGAACTTCATACCAATCTGCCATAGTCATTCCAGAAGCATTATAGTGATAGTCTGTCCAATTGGTGCTTTAGTTCAACCCCTAGAAGTCTGCATGCATGAGTGGCAGTAACAACTAAATTATAGTATATGTGACTGTTGCTTTATGGCAAGTTGGCAACCTGTAATAGTCTGCTTGAATAGGACCCAAGGCCGGCTTAAGGCTGGCACTGCACTCCTTGTCTAAAAGGCCCAAAATGGAGTCCTTGCGAAATGGACAGCCATTAAAAGAAGTATCATTGTCAGAAGGCCCAGGATAAAATAAGTTGGGAAAAGCTCAGCAAAAAGAAGACCTTGTCCTGAAGCCCTGTTTGTGAAGGCTGGGATAACCTTCTTAATTATCCAAAAGGGGAAGAATTTTTTTTGCAATGACTTGAAGTGGAAAGGCTGGAATAGAACCCGCCTTATCCAAACAACAGAAGAACTTTTGTGTTCAAACACTCGCAATAGTAGAGCCTCTAAGTTATGAGGCTTAGTTTGAGTTTGCTCGTTTGGGTTCTTATTATTATTTAAATGCAAAAGGCTCCAATATGAGAAATCGCCTTCGATCCTCATGGCATTTATCTTTTTACTTGTTGGTTGAGCTTCTGGGGTATGCAGACGGCTTTTATGCCATGCTACTTGAATATGGACCACATTTAATCCCAGTCTTTCTTAGAAGATGGTAATATCTTATTACTTGTTGATGTCTTGTAGATGGAATAGGAAGATAGTTGAATGAATTTGTTGATAATTCTTATTCTAAAGACTCTGAACCCTAGTCAGGTCTGGATAATGAATGCATAACCTGCCCCTGCTCCAATTGGCTTTTCCTGAAAGCTGCCGTTGGGGTTGGGAGGGAATAATATGTGGCAATCCAGGTTTGAAATTTGGAATGCTCTATGTCGTCACAATGTTAAAATCAGAAAGGTCAACATTTACTTCTTGTAAAGTTGAGAGATGACAATATCGATTTGTGGAAACCCAAAATTAGGGTTAACTTTCATTAAACTGGGTATATATACAACGCAAGATATAACAATTACAATGAGGTCTTAACTAATTAACTATTTACATACTAAGGATAAATAATGAAACTCCGTCAAACAAACTAATTCATTAATCTAACACTCCCCCTCAAGTTGGTGCGAAGATATCGATCAAGCCCAACTTGAATGCAATAGGGTGGAAACTCTTGCTGCCAAGTCCCTTTGTGAATATATCAGCCAACTGATCTCCAGATCTCACAAAAGGCATACATATCGAACCCTCGCTCAGTTTCTCCTTGATGAAGTGTCTGTCAATCTCAATATGCTTCGTTCTATCATGTTGAACAGGATTATGAGCAATGTTTATAGCAGCCTTATTATCACAGTAGAGTTTCATAGGACCACTGTCAATGAAACCCAAATCACGTAATAAGGTTTGGAGCCACAAGAGCTCGCAAACACCATGAGCCATGGCTCTATACTCTGCCTCTGCGCTAGATCTAGCAACCACTGATTGCTTTTTACTTCGCCAAGTAACCAAATTCCCTCCAATAAAGGTACAATAGCCAGAGGTAGAGCGTCTATCATCCACAGAACCAGCCCAGTCAGCATTAGTAAAAGCCTCCAACCGCAAATGGCCATGATTAGAGAACAGAATTCCTCTTCCTGGAGCTGATTTGAGATACCTCAGAATACGATAAACTGCATCCAGGTGTGTAATACGAGGATCATGCATAAACTGGCTAACTACACCCACTGCATAGGTAATATCCGGCCGGGTGTGAGCTAAATATATCAGTCGCCCAACAAGTCACTGATACCTCTCCTTATTAGTACGTTCGCCCATATCTCCACTCAAATGATGATTTGGCTCAATAGGAGAATCTGCAGGTTTACAACTCAACATGCCTGTTTCTTCCAAAAGATCAAGAATATATTTTCGTTGAGAGATAAAAATACCTCTATCAGATCTTGCCACTTCCATTCCAAGGAAGTATCTCATCGCTCCCAAGTCCTTAATCTCGAATTCTTGGGCAAGTCGAGACTTCAAATTATGAATTTCATTCACATCGTCACCTGTCATTATTATATCATCAACATAAACAATAAGGACAGCAATCTTACCATCACTCCTCTTAATGAATAGAGTATGGTCAGCATGGCTCTGTTTGTAGCCGAAACTCAGCATGGCCTTTGAGAATCTGCCAAACCAAGCCCTAGGTGACTGCTTCAAACCATACAATGCCTTCTTCAATTTGCACACCTTTCCCTCACTTGCAGCGGAAGAAAAACTTGGTGGAATATCCATATACATTTCCTCATCTAGATCACCGTGAAGGAATGCATTTTTTACATCAAACTGTTGAAGTGGCCAATTCAGGTTAGCTGCACAGGAAAGTAGAGCTCGCACAGAATTCATTTTTGCTACTGGAGCAAATATCTCCTCATAGTCAATACCGTAGGTTTGAGTGAACCCTCTGGCGACCAATCTAGCTTTGTATCTGTCAATTGTACCATCTGCATTCTGTTTAACAGTAAATACCCACTTACATCCCACTGATTTCTTTCCTCCAGGAAGTGGTACTAGCTCCCAAGTGCCATTCTTTTTCAAAGCCGTCATCTCCTCTACCATAGCTCTTTTCCATTCGGGTATGACTAACGCATCCTTCCAATTCTGTGGAATAGATACAGAGGAAAGAGACAAAACAAAGGCATAATATGAAGGAGATAAACGATCATAAGACACTAATTGAGAGATGGGATGTAGAGTACACGATCTTTTCTCTTTTCGATTAGCAATAGGACGATCATCAATAACAGGAGGTTCAATAAGATAAGAATCACTACTAAATAAGTCAGCTGAGAGAGGAGAATCATTAACAGGAGGAGAATCATTACCAGATGAGTCAGCTGAGGAGTCTGGAACTGGAGTAGGCAATGGTGATTGACAGAGTGGTATCACATGGGGGGGACTTCCCATCTTTCTGTCTAGCATAGGTCTTTAAGTTGCCTTGCAACCGTGTTGGAAGTCCATCAGTGTCATCGCCCATGCCATGTGTTGCCTCTTCAGCAGATACTGTTTCTTTCTCTCCCTCAACTTGATTATAAAATACTGTTTCTTTCTCTCCATCAACATGATTATAAAATAGGTGCTCCTCCTCACTATGATTATACATAGTAAACATCTCTTCTTTCTGATTAGACTCCCCCTAAAGAGATGACTTGGAGAGGGAATAAAAAGACTCTCTTTCCCAAAAAGTGACATCCATGGAGACTAAAAACTTTCTAGAATGTGAATCATAACACTTGTATCCCTTCTGGGTAGGAGAGTACCCAACAAAAATACATTTATGGCCTTTATGACCCAACTTACCTCCGGAAGGGTGGGGTGCATGGACAAAGCGCACACAACCAAAAACTCTCAGGGGAAGAGTGATAGCATGATAACTGCTAGGAAGACACTCTATGGGAGTCCTGAAGTTGAGAACACTGGATGACATACGATTGATAAGATAAGCGGCAGTTAAAATGGCTTCTCCCCATAAGAATTTTGGAACATTCATGGTAAACAAAAGAGACCGAGCAACCTCAGCCAAATGACGATTCTTGCGTTCAGCAACTCCATTTTGTTGTGGAGTGTCAACACAAGTCGTCTGAAACAGAATACCACGCTCATCAAGAAAAGCTCTAAAACCTTTATCAATATACTCAGTGCCATTATCACTACGGAGAATTTTAATTTTTGTATCAAACTGAGTACTCACCATCGCATGAAAAGATTGAAAACAAGAAAAAACTTCACTCTTTGATTTAAGTAAAAACACCCAAGTAGCACGAGAATAACAGTCGATAAAAGTGACAAACCAATGATACCCCTTAAGAGAAGTAACAGGAGAGGGCCCCAGACATCAGTGTGAATAATCATAAACGGGGACTCACTTCTTTTGTTAATAGGTGCATAAAAAGAACGCTTATGTTTTCCAAGCTCACAGGCTTCACAAAAAAACTGACTCCGATGACAATGTTTAGTTAGATTAGGAAAAAGTTTTTCTAAAATCCCATAAGATGGATGACCCAATCTACGGTGCCACTGATGTAACATAGAGAGACTTGGACTCGTATCTACTTGCAGAGCCAGACCACTTGGCATGGGTGAAGGAGACGGACGAGGAGCAGACTCCAGATAATAAAGGCCATCACATGACTGCCAATCACCTTTCCTGTACCCAGTTCCTGAAAGACACAATGTGTAGGAAAAAGGTCACTGAGCAATTTAAGGATTGTGTAAGATTACTAACAGAGAGAAGGTTGGTAGGAAAATTTGGCACATGAAGAACTGAAGAAAGAGGAAGGGTTGGAGAGCAGCGAATGGAACCTTTCCCTGAAATAACACCAGATAGGGATCCATCTGCCACTCGAACCTTATCCTTACCAGAACATGTAGAGTAGGAATCGAAAAATGAAGAACAGCCTGTCATATAATCTGTGGCACCAGAATCTATGATCCACGGAAAAGAGGATGCATTAGCTGGAATACTTGTAGAGAAAGCTGCAGTAGAGGTAGGAGCTATAGTAGATGGAGTATCAAGCCTGGCCAGTAGGTGCTTGAGAGCTTGTATCTCCTCCCGAGAAAGAGGGGCAGTTGGAACGTGGTTGGGATTACCCTCCATATCAACGGAAGGTAGTGAACAAGTACCAGACACTAACAATTCCCAAAAGCAACTCCAATCAAGGGAATCAACTCAAAATAAGCAATACCCAATCAATTGGGGCCCCAAACTTCAACAATCCACGAACAATCAACTACCAACAACCAGAGATAGTAGTAACAATCTACTAAAAAATACCGTAAGAACAATCCAGGAGCCAAACTCACTAGGCTAAAAAATAACCTCTAAAAAACTGAAAAACCAACCACTGGCAAGCGATATATGCTCTGAATCAACAAAGAAATAGAACCACAAAACACGAATTACAGTGTAACTACACGCCCAAAATGCTACAACCAGCAGCAAATAAGAGAAGACCAACCCATAAGTTGCAGAAAAGGTGCCCAAACTCACTGGTTTAATTCAAACTGACTCGGTCGAACTCAAATAGCAGCAGCGGAAGCTTGAAAGTACCTGACTTGAACGTAAAACGACGTGAAAAACTCCGGCGAGCTCCGGTGAGGGAAGGCGACGCCGGAAAGCAGTGGTCGGAGGTCCGAACAGGGCCAGAAGATTGTCGGTGAACCCTAGGTTTCAAATCTGAGTGGCAAATAGGGCTGAAACTGGTTGATATAGTAGTATGCTACTGTTCATCGGTACTGTTCACAAAACACTATTCACCGAACTGTTCACGTGACACTGTTCACGGGTTACTGTTCACGCGACACTGTTCAAGATTTGGTGAAAGGGAAATCCCACGTTAGGGTTAGGGTTAGGGTTAGGGTTAGGGTCTCTGCTCTGATACCATGTAAAGTTGAGAGATGACAATATCGATTTGTGGAAACCCAAAATTAGGGTTAACTTTCATTAAACTGGGTATATATACAACGCAAGATACAACAATTACAATGAGCTCCTAACTAATTAACTATTTACATACTAAGGATAAATAATGAAACTCCGTCCAACAAACTAATTCATTAATCTAACACTTCTGCATGTTAAGTATATATGTACTAAGTTATCTGCTTTGTGTTGGTAATTTGGTCGCCTAATGCAAGTTCAGAAGTGGTAGATGGGTTAATGCAAGTATTGTGGGGAATATTGGACATAGAGCAACCTGACACACAAACTATGAACATCGTTATATCCTCTGTGGAGTTAATTTATTGTTATGCTGAGTGCCTTGCTTTGCATGGGAAGGATTCAGGAGAGATATCTGTTGCCCCTGCTGTTTCATTATTGGAGAAACTTCTGTTCTCCAATGAGGCCGTTCAGACATCCTGCAGGTATCTATATGTCCTTAACTGCCTGTTTCTTGTCTCTGCTTTCGATTTATTAAATTAATTGCTCTCTCTCTCTCTCTCTCTCTCTCTCTCTCTCCAGCTTGGCTATATCTTCAAGGTTGCTTCAGATGCCATTTCCAAAGCAAACAATGTTAGGTGCAGATGATGCGATGGAGAATGCATCACCTATTCTTTTGCCTGCTGATGTGACAGCCTCAGCTGGTGGAAATACTGAAATCATGGTTGAAGAAGACTCTATTACATCTTCTGTCCAATATTGTTGTGATGGTTGTTCCACTGTTCCTATACTTAGGAGAAGATGGCATTGCACTGTTTGCCCTGATTTTGATTTATGTGAGGCATGTTATGAAGTGCTAGATGCAGACCGTCTTCCTCCACCACACTCAAGGGATCATCCAATATTTGCAATTCCAATTGAAGTGGAAATATTAGGTGGGGAAGGCAATGAGTTTCACTTGACGACAGATGATTTCAGTGACTCAAGCTTGTTGCCAATTGCAGCTGAAGTAAACAATCAAAGTTCTGCCCCATCAATTCATATGCTAGAACCCAATGAATCTGAGGAGTTCTCCACCTCTGTGATAGACCCAGTTACAGTTTCAGCATCAAAAAGGGCCATAAATTCGTTGCTTATTTCTGAACTTCTTGAACAGCTGAAAGGGTGGATGGAAACCTCCTCTGGGTTCGGGCTATTCCTGTTATGCAGCTCTTTTATCGATTATCATTTCCTGTAGGTGGACCTTTTGTTGACAGCTCAAAACCAGAGAGCTTAACTTTGGAGAAATTAGTAAGGTAGTTTTTGGATGAGGTTAATCTGAACAAACCTTTTGCAGCCAAAACTCGTTCTTTTGGAGAGGTCACTATCCTTGTTTTTATGTTCTTTACTTTAATGCTCCGAAATTGGCATCAACCCAACGTAGATGTTTCTGTACCGAAATCTAGTGGAGCAACAGATACAAATGACAAAAGTGTCATCCATGTTCTACCTTTGTCTTCAGTTCCTTCCTCGTCATCGTTGGATGATCAAGAGAAAACTGAATTTGCTGCTCAGCTGCATCGCGCGTGTGGATCCCTTAGGCAGCAAATTTTTGTTAATTATCTAATGGATATCCTGCAGCAGCTGGTGCATGTTTTTAAGTCCCAAACTGATAGCTTTGACAATGGGAATGGTGCAAACCCTGGTTCGGGATGTGGGGCTCTGCTAACAGTCAGAAGAGAGTCACCAGTGGGTAACTTTTCTCCGTTCTTTTCAGATTCATATGCTAAATCACACCGGACGGACATAATTGCTGAGTACCATAGCTATTGTTAGAGAATGCTTTCCGTCTGGTTTACAGTTTGGTTAGACCAGAAAAGCATGACAAGGCTGTGGAGAAAGAGAAGGCATCCAAGATATATTCTGGCAAGGATTTGAAACTAGATGGGTATCAGGATGTTCTCTGCAGTTACATCAACAATCCCCATACAAGTTTTGTGAGAAGGTACTCGAGGCAGCTTTTTTGCATCTATGTGGTAGCAAGACTCACTATTACAGCGTTCGAGACTCTTGGCAGTTCTTGAGTGAAGTTAAGAGGCTTTTCAAATACATAAATAAATCTGGTGGCTTTCGAAGTACAATCCCCTCCGAAAGGAGTGTTAAGATAGTGAAGTGCCTGTACTATAGTCGAAGTAGCTACTGCACGGCCTCGGAACTGGCAAAAGTGTTGTTTGAGGCATGGAGATGTTTGCCCTTTCTGATGGATGGTATATTCTGTTTCGAGGAAGAGTCTGTTATTCATTCTCTTAAACTTTCTGAATTTGGCTTTCTATACTGGAAAGGACATGAACCACGCCTTACAGAACGCCGAAGCTGGGGACACAGGAACAAGTTTGAACAAATCAGGAGTGCAAGCTCTAGTGTCCAAGAAGAAGAAGAAAGGAGAAGACGGTGGTGAATTTGGTTTGGAGAAGTCTTATTTAGACATGGAGGCAGCTGTAGACATCTTCATTGCCAAAGGGGGAGATACCTTGAGGCAATTCATTGATTGCTTTCTGTCTCTGTACGGTCGGAAGCCAAATGTGTTCTCTACGGCGTCTGGCATCATGGAAAGCAGTCATTCAAGGAATCCTTGTTAGCGTCTCTCTTGCATAAAGTGAAATGCCTGCCAATGTATGGCCATAATATCATTGAGTATACAGAACTCGTCACCTGCTTGTCGGGGAAGCCTGATAACATTTCGAAGCAACAGAACACTGAAATTGTGGGCCGATGCTTGACCCCTGATGTGATTAGGTGCATCTTTGAGACACTTCACTCCCAGAATGAGCTTTTGGCTAATCAGCCAAATTCACTTATATACAACACTTTGAGTGGTTTAGTGGAATTTGATGGGTACTATCTTGAGAGTGAGCCTTGTGTTGCTTGTAGCTCTCCTGAGGTGCCCTACAGTAGGATGAAGCTAGAAAGTTTAAAATCAGAAACGAAATTTACAGATAATCGCATCATAGTGAAATGTACTGGGAGCTATACCATCCAGAGTGTGACCATGAATGTTCACGATGCTCATAGGTCCAAATCAGTTAAAGTCTTGAACCTCTACTACAACAATAGGCCCATGGCTGACTTTTCTGAGTTGAAGAATAATTGGTCATTGTTGAAACATGCAAAGAGCTGTCACCTTGCTTTCAATCAGACTGAGCTAAAAGCGGACTTTCCCATTCCAATCACTGCATGTAACTTCATGATTGAGTTGGATTCTTTCTACAAAAATCTTCAAGCTTTATCCCTTGAACCGTTGCAGTCGTCCTGTCACTGCACAGGATTTGTAGTAATTGCCATGAGAATACATATCAATGCAGGTAATGTCGCAATATCAATTATGAGAATCTGGATTCTTTCTTGTGCAATGAACGTGGGTATAGCAAATATGGTCGCTTTGAATTTAATTCATGGCAAAGCCGAGTTTCATTTTTGATAGTATGGAAAATGATGAAGATATGAAGCGGGGACTGGCTGCTATAGAATCTGAATCAGAAAATGTTCACAGGAGATATCAGCAACTGCTGGGCTTTAAGAAACCTTTGCTTAAGATTGTGTTAAGCATTGGTGAGAACGAGATACTCTCAGCAAAAGGATTCTGTGCAGCAAATGATGGTCTCTTTGCCTGAACCTTCATGTAAGATAAACCGTAAAATTGCACTTCTTGGTGTCCTATATGGTGAGAAATGCAAAGCAGCTTTTGATTCTGTTAGCAAAAGTGTGCAGACACTTCAAGGCCTTCGGCAAGTTTTGATGAACTACTTGCATCAGAAAAATTCTGATGGTGCAGTTGCATCATCCAGATTTGTGGTATCCAGATCACTAAACAATTGCTATGGCTGTGCTTCTACATTCGTTACACAGTGTCTGGAAATACTGCAGGTGCTATCAAAGCGCCCAAACTCAGAGAAGCAACTTGTTTCTGCTGGCATTTTATCCTAGTTGTTTGAAAATAATATTCATCAGGGTCCTAAAACTGCTCGTGTCCAAGCCAGGGCAGCTCTTTGTGCTTTCTCAGAAGGTGATATAGATGCGGTGGCCGAGTTGAATAGTTTGATAGAGAAGAAAGTCTTGTACTGCCTTGAACATCATCGTTCAATGGACATCGCCCTGGCTACCCATGAAAAGCTGCTGTTGCTTTCAGAGGTGTGTTCTTTGGCGGATGAATTTTGGGAGTCAAGACTGCGAGTTGTCTTCCAGTTGTTATTTTCTGCAATTAAATTAAGTGCCAAGCATCCTGCTATTTCTGAGCATGTTATTCTTCCTTGCCTGAGGATTATAGCTCAGGCATGTACTCCTCCAAAACCAGATACGACCGACAAGGAGCCAGGAATGGGAAAGCCCGCCTCTTCATCAGATGAAAACAACTTAAATCCTTCTGCACATTCCAGTGCTCTTGTTAGTGGGGGTAAGACTGTGCCTGAATCATTAGAAAAGAGTTGGGATGGTTCTCAAAAGACTCAAGGCATCCAGTTACTGAGCTACTCAGAGTGGGAGAAGGGAGCTTCATAACTTGATTTTGTTAGGTGGCAGTATAAAAAGTTTGCCAGGCTGTGAAGGGAGGTCAGAGGTCTCGGCCACAGATATATGACTACGTGGCTTTGAAATATGCCCTTAGATGGAAGCGCCTTGCTTGTAAGACCAAAAGTGAGTTTACATCATTTGAGCTAGGCTCTTGGGTTACAGAACTTGTATTGAGTGCTTGTTCTCAATCTATTAGGTCTGAGATGTGTATTCTGATTAGCTTACTTTGTGGCCAAAGTTCTTCACAGCGGTACCGGTTGTTGAATTTACTAATGTCATTGTTACCAGCAACGCTTTCTGTTGGTGAAAATGCTGCTGAGTACTTTGAAATGCTCTTTAAAATGATTGATTCTGAAGACGCCCGTCTTTTCTTGACTGTACGTGGAAGCCTAACTACAATTTGTGAGTTAATTAGCCAAGAAGTGGGCAATGTTGAATCCCTGGAGAGGAGCCTGCATATTGACATTTCACAGGGCTTTATTCTTCACAAGCTTATAGACCTCCTCGGAAATTTTTTGGAGGTTTGCACTATCAGATCCAGGTATTAGTAATTTGCATGTTTTGTTTGTAGAGGATTTTGTTCTTCATAGCCATTCTTTAATTTGATCTTGATGCCAGATTCATGCGGGAGAAGTTGCTGTCTCAAGTCCTTGAGGCCTTCATCATTGTCCAAGGCTTGATAGTGCAAAAGACAAAGATGATTAGTGATTGTAATCGTCCTTTAAAGAATCTTCTTGATGGTTTTCTACTAGAGATAACGAAAATAAGCGGCAATTCATATGAGCATGCATTAGTGGTTTGCAAATCCATGGAAAGGAGAGAAAAGGACGGGCTTCTTTGGTATGTTGGATATTCTTTGTGATCTATCTTTAACAGTTTGTTTATTACTCCCTCCGTCCCATTTTAAGTGTCCTCTACGGGGAATTGAGCTTTTTAAGAATTCAAAACTTAATTTCCAAAATTAACCTTAAAAACTGTGAAGGTAATTAGATTAGATGTGTTTAAATTGTTTGTCTTGCAATATGGATCTCAAAAACTATGTAATATCGATTTTGATAGATCTCAATTAGTTTTATTATACAAAGTTCTTAAAATCGTGAAAAATGTTAATAAATTGAATCATATTGTTGATCTAAAAATAACACAAATATCAATAATGGTCAAACCAATTGTGATGAGAAGAGTAGTTTTGAAGGGTAAAATTGGAAGTTTGACATGTTTTGATGGTTATTTTCAGAAAGTGAACACTTATTTGGGACATCCCAAACTAGAAACACGGACACTTAAAGCGGGATGGAGGGAGTAATTTTTTTCTCCTACATTTTTCAGAAACTTAGAACTCCTTATGACAACCAAGTGAAAGTCAATTTGGGAAAACTGTTTGCCATTATAGATAGAATTAATTGTGAAGCTTAGCTTTTGTTGAATTCATAATATGTATCAAGTATGCCTCTTGTCAAAACTGTTCTAGTTAAAGCTTGGGCTAATTTGAGAACATTCTTTACATCTCTATTATAAAACAGAAGGGTGTGGGGACAAGTTGTTGGAACGGCTTATATTCATTTGATCCAAAGGATGTAGTGCATCCTCTCACTTCCCGATTAAGTACCTATGGTTTTCACCTAAATCACACAACTGCCATCCCCTTCCAACAGAGATGCATAGTGCCGTAGGCACGGGCTAGCACTAGTTGTTTGATAAACTACCACTGTTGGATGGCCGTCCAGTGATTCATTATCAGGTTCTATACTATCTCTTCATGCTTTTTGGGAATGCTTTTCTCAACACATTTTGCGCATAAATTAACAAGTAGAATTGATTGATTACCAATGTACAATTAAATTTCAATTGTATTTTCAGTTTATTTTGGAGCAGCTATGCAATCTGATCTACCCTTCAAAAGCGGAGCCTGTATATCTTTTGGTTCTGAATAAGGCACACACCCAAGAAGAATTTATCAGGGGATCAATGACCAAGAATCCTTATTCCAGTGCTCAGATTGGTCCTTTGATGCGTGATGTTAAGAACAAAATCTATCACCAGTTGGATCTATTAGGCCTGATAGAGGACGACTATGGTATGGAGTTGCTAGTAGCTGGAAATATCATCTCTCTTGATTTGAGCATTGCTCAAGTTTACGAACAAGTTTGGAGAAAGTCAAATAGCCTGTCTTCAAACACCACAACTAGTAGCACGTTGCACTCTGCTAATGCTGTCACGTCGGCCCAAGATTGTCCTACAATGACTGTTACTTATCGCCTTCAGGTTATTTACTGCAAATTTTAGTGCCTTTGGCATTGTTCGTTGTTTGTGTTTTAGAGCAATTTGAAGAGGAAAATTTTCTTCGCAAGTTTTGTGTAGATAACTGGCCAATGCATATTTCTTGTACATTTTTTCCTCTGGAATCCGTACCTACGGGTGTTCTCAAGTATGTCAACCCTGCCATTCAATGCTACGTTACTGCCTTTCTTCCCTATTTTGAAGCATATGTAATCCAAGAAGCAGACACTATTAGGACAATAGCATGTTGTCTTGGACAGCTGTGTTGGATTGCTGACACGACATGACACTTATCGACCACTACAAAATATGTGCCTGTCACTTTTTTGAGTTGGACGCTTGGGGGATACTCATCGTAGTCACTTAGATATCGACGACACATATTATCTATCTATTATATTGATAAAGGATAAAGGGGAAGCACTGTGTGGTGTACCCTCTGTGAAATTGTATGGACTTTTAAGTTTCCTAAATTGTCCCTAATCTTTATTATATTTACACTGTAATTGTGTTTTGTAGAATAACTGCTTTGGACAAAATAGTAATTCAATTAGAAAGCACCTCATCACGTGTAACCGTTTGTATTTTCCTTATTTTTCTCCACACACGTAGTGTAACCGTTTGTATTTTCCTTATTTTTCTCCACACACGTATTGTGTGCCCCACTTCTAGCAAGGTTCTAAAAGTAACTCATCGTAGTTGTGCGGGAATGCAATGGTTAGATATGTTGGTGTTTAAGTTAAGAGTCTTAAGACTTGTTTTAATTTCAAATATTGTTATTTCTCATTATCTTTGAGCATAATATGCGAACATATCACCTATTGAAAGTTTTAGAATTCTTGTGTTGAACATGTCTTACATCTTAACGCGTTTGAGAAAGCGCATCCAAGTTAGAAGTGGGGTTAGAGCTACTGATGTCATGAGTCATCATGGCAAGCATGTGGTGTAAAATATTAATTCGGGTGCGGAAGATAGACCTTTGGGGAGCTATCCTCTTCAATATGCATCCAACAGAAGACCTATAACAAAAGAAGAGAAGAAAAAAAGAGTTAAAAATGGCACATGCAGCATCAACACGCGACAGTTTCATAGTAGTAATGCAAGCTTCACGTACATGTATACAGAGCATTCCTCAAGTCGATTCCTTCTGAATGGGCACTTTCCCATTTGCCTCGTAAGGACCTATGTAGGGGGATGAAAACAATTGGTTCTTAGAATAGCACTAGGTTGCAGCAGCTTGCTTGTGCCTCTTCACCGGAACCTTAATTCGTCGTCGGAACCCTAATTTGCAAAACAGATAAGGGGTGAGCGCACCTTTGCTTTTCGTAGCAAAGGCTCTCCGATGTCTAAGTTAGTATCACGTACTAGCCGAAAATCGTAATTATCACTAGGAGAACAATATGAGCGCAACCTATTGCGTATTGCGTACCTTTTACCTCTAGATTCACCTCGTATTTATAGATTCATAGATACTTGCTACCCAAGCATTCCTGTTGCCCTATAATCCCTATCTCGTATAGGAACCTAGGATATCTTGGATTCTCGTTCCCTTATCAGTTCATTACCTTAGTCTTTTTAGGACTATTTTCCATAACTAGCCGAATATCTCATTCCCGTTAGGTATCTTTCCCAGATCCTACATTCTCAGGATCTCATTCCTTAACGAAATATCGCTGTTTCTAGATCCTTCCAGAATGTTCCTTGCACCTGAGGCGGCTTTCCCCAGATTTCTCCTCCTGTTTGGCCTTCTCGTTGCCGAATAGGCTATTTGGACCAGTGACCTCACGTGTCACTAGTTCTTTATCTAACCCTTGGACCAATAACTTCTTATGTTAACTGGTCCAAGGCCCTACACAGACTTCCTGGACCAATAACCTCTCATGTTACTGGTCCATACCGTCGACCACCGTATTGCACGGCAACTGTACCTATACCATGGTCCCTTGTACCATGAGTTCTTTCCTTGTTCGGCCCGAGCAGTCCATCTGGCCCAATGACTTCACATGTCACTAGTCATTTTCAACTACTTGGACCAATAACTTCTCATGTTACTGGTCCTGCATCGCCGTCCACAGCCTTGCACAGCGGTTTATCTTATCTTACTTACACCGTGGTCCCACGTACCATTTGCTCGGGCCCTAATTGGACTTGTTCGGGAATACCTCCCTACACAGCGGTTTCATAGTAGTAATGCGAGCTTCACGTACATGTATACAGAGCATTCCTCTAGTCGATTCCTTCTGAATGGGCACTTTCCCATTTGCCTCGTAAGGACCTAGATGTGACTCTCCATGTTAAAGAGAAAGAGAGCAACACATGGCATGCTAGATATTATTATGGAGTCTGTGTCAATTCTGGTGGAGTTATTGGTGGTGGGAAGGATTTTGCTTTGAAAAAAACCATGGAAGAATTTGATGTATCTGTTCATTATTGCTAGTGGAATACATGACGATATTCATGGATGTTAGTATTAGCCGAGTTGTCGTAGAGGTAAGTACCCTTATGCACATGTCCCGTTCCCCTTCAAAGTCTGGAAGACTCTCAAAATATCCGAGAAAATGAAATTAGAGTTCTAGTGTATCAGTTCTTCTGTTCTTACTTATGTTTTTGGTATTATGGAGGAAAAGTATGGAGTGCTTAAAAAAAATTTGTGGGCATTTTGATGCACACTGAATTACTTTATGAGAATTTTAGAAATACTTTTTAGGAGATACGTATTCGCAATTCCGTTGCTTTAATTCGATTTGTCGTCTTCTCGTTATAATCCATTAATAATTTATTCCTAAATAGTGATATAACAAATAAATTAGTAATTTTAGTATTTGAAAGTATTATCCAATTATTACTAAGTAATTTATGTTACTAAAATAAGTTTTTTTAATTTTATTTCAAAGATAGTTTGTGTGGGTGTGCATATATATATATATATATATATTTATTTATTTATTTATTTATTTATTTATCCACTACTAGCAATTTATTAGTATAATTTATTCTTTATTGATTATTTTAATCTAATTGTTTTATATGCTTTGTTTTTCCATTCTACTGTAAGTAATTCGACTGATTCTTCCATTAACATCAGTTTATACTATATCTCCATGCTCTTTTACAAATGCATTTATGCACAAAATACTAAATTTTTAATAGAGAAATAAAAAAACCTAAGTATTAATTAAAGTTTTATATTCTTGAACTAAGATTTTTATTATTTAAAATTTTGATTTACTTAAATAATGTACCTGTTGTTGTTAAATTTATTATATTTTCTTTTCTTTTAATTTCATAAAAAAATTACTATTGTAGATTTATTGTATTTTAGTTTGTATTGTTAATTTTATTTATTACCGTACATTTATACAAAACAAATAGGACTCGCTGACTTGATTCGGGTCTGCACCTCCCCTTTCCCGATCGAATTTTAATGATCCGAGTCACTCAATGTGTTCAGAACGTGAATTTAAGGGTACACGCGAGAAATTGGCAAAAAAATGATCGGGAAGGGCTTGATTTGAACAGCTTTTTATTCAACAATTCAATAAAAAAACTGTTCAAATTAAGCCCTTTTCGATCATTTTTTTTTGCCGATTTTTAGTGGGTACCCTTAAAATCACGTTCTGATCACATTGAGCGGCTCGGAACATCGAAATTTGATCGGGAAAAGGGAGGTGCGGACCAAAAGAGTTCCGGATCTGATCCGGACTCTGTGTGTGTGTGTGTGTGTGTGTGTATATATATATATACAATTCGATCGGGAAAGGGGAGTCTCGCACAGTAAGTCCGTGCGGGATCCCTCATTGGATATATATATATATATATATATATATTTCACTACTTGTAAACAATTAATATAATTCGTACTTTATTGATTAGTAATTAAACGAAATGTGCAAATTGATTTTTTTTTTTTTTGGTAAATTAGCTTGAAATAGAAAAAAGACTAACCGAATATACACCCTATAAGGGGCATACCCCAGGAGGAAACAAAAGAAAGAAAAGAAGACTAAAGAAAATTGGGACTTGGGCCAAATGGCTACAAAATACTAAAGAAGAGGATACCAATTGTTTCCATACCATCTAAAGAGGGCACGGAAACAACAGAGCAAGATAAGAGTTCGGGTCTATACAAAGACAAATGGTAAAATACAACCACAGCTTTGAATTTGTATTCCAGGCAGCTTTGAAGGCTACTGAAGAGAACAACCATAGCTCTAATTTGTATTCCATGTAGCTTTGAAGGCTACTAAAGAGAACAACCATAGCTAGAGTTAGAGCCACCAGCAAATGTAAATGCAGCACTCAACTCGTCTGAGATCAGAAAGCTCCAGCTAGTGCATGACTGTGATTTCCTTCCAAATGATTCATGAAGGACAGTAGTAGCCACTGTGGGCCGAGTAAAACTATGACAGATTTCAAACGGTACAGCAGCAACTAGGCATGAACAAAGCTTCAGCAGCTACAACAACTTGCCTCATTAAACAGTAGAAGTAGAAGAGCAGATAGATCAACTACTGTAAAGAATCAAACTGGCATCCTTCACTAGCAGTACTCGAATCCAGCACAAAGCGGTAATAGCAGCACATAATAGTAATAGCAGTACTCGAGTTCAGCACAATAATAGCAGCAGGATGGCAACAGCCGTAGGAAACAACATTGGGATATGATTCCAGATTCTTCAAGTACGAAGCATGTGATGCACAGTCAAATGAGCCAGCTAACACAGCTTGAATTCAGCATTAGAGCCACCAACCAAGTGGCTAGCACCAGAGAATGAGTAGACTATCAATCTCATAGAAGCAGCATGAAAGAAATGAGCCAAAACAGTCCTATTGCTTTATCTGCTCCCCTTTTTACTCCCTCAAAGCCTAACTCACCAATATTCTAAAAGCAATAGGGAGGACCATTACGCCCTCAACTCTCCCTCGCCAAAAGACTCCCATTAACTTTTACCTCCACTCTCAAGAAATTTGGGGCTCAAGCACACAACTCACAGGCTCACACATATGGTGGTTCACACAATCCAAAGGAAGGAAGCAAAGAACTTAGAATTCCAGAGCTGGAATCACCAACAGCTTGGAATTTCTCATATTCCTCTCAATCCACACATGATAGATAGAAGTAGTAAATACCAACTTGGTAATGACAGTTTTAATAGCCTGGAGACACCCCAATTTGACCTAACGATTATTTCAAGTCCCACCTTAGGGACCATTCCGATGATGAATGGATACAGTGATTGCTGATTGACTTCTCGTGAACCCATGGACTTATGGTGAGTACTTTTAGCCACTTAGAGGACCCAATCCAGAGCCAAATAGCTTTTCAGACAGAAATACAGTATTCTAGGAAAATCTATCTTTCAGCCGTAACATTGATCTCACGGCCTCAACATCATTCTTTCACCCTTAACATATGTTGCTTGAAAATCTCCCTGAGAGATTGATTCGTCGTCAGCAACCAGATCGGTTCTTCGGCCGCCAGAACTATCCTTCAGCCGCCGGATCCGTTAACCGGCTGCTAGATCGTCTATTTTCCATATTCTGGAATGTTCTGTCATATGTTTGATCCGATCCTCAAAACCTTAGCAGCCTTTCTCCAATGCGTTTGGCTATGAAAGCAGAATCGTCTAGAGATCTTATTGCCCTAGAATTCCTTATTAATTCACGTCATTTGATTGGCCGGAGTGAGTCACCCATTGCTTATATAAAGGGCCCTTGGAGTTCCGAAATTAATATATGTTCATACACCCTCTCTAGCCATGAAACTCTGCAAATATACTCTCTCATATCCTCTCTACAAAATCCCTAACCTCCCGAAGGCAGCCGCAATCGGACGATCAAATCCCGAAGTACAAACCCTAACCCTAGGGTTTTTGAGAAACAAATTAGTCAATCACTCTCAATCCGAAGCAATCAAGCAACTGAGGGATCAAGGTGGTGAGGCCTAGGGGCCTTTGGTTCATTTTAATTATAGTTTATGCATACTAACTGTAACAGCCCTGATTTTTGGTCAGTAAAAAATTTTTGTTAAATATTTGAATTTTATTTTAGTTTGCTTTTAACTTTCTTGTAGTATGTCAAAAATACATTTTTAGCCCCTTGAAATTTATTTCTTGACTTTAGACCCTACTTGGCTAGTATAGTTCACTTCTAACCGACTTGTTGGAAGAACCAAACTAGGAAGCCACCTAGTTACTACAAATGGACCTTTTTGACATCTTTGAACCTTGTGAGCCTTTTTAACCCTAGGATTGAAATTTGTTTAATTATTTTCTTTTATTATTTTGGTTTTATTCTTTGTCCCTTGGATAAATAAAAGTTAGGGGAACTATTATCCGTTGGATAAAAGAAACCCCAATTCTTTATATTAAAGGTATACTTGGTCAAGTACTAAGAGTTATAAAAAAATAGACTTTTTGATTGCTTAAAAGGACTTTTTGGATTATTTTATTATATAAGTACCCTAGTAACTATTGTCCATTGGACAATCAAAGCTAGGAGAATTATTATCCATTGGATAATAAGTTCATCTTCCTCCAAGTACAAGGATTCCTTTAAATAATCCCTCCATGGATTCCCCATGTGCTTTTATGTATTAAATTATGGGGTGTATCTAAATCCTAAGATTCTAAGTACCTCTAAATAATATTATAGTACTAGTACTTTCTAGGATTTTTTAAAGAAGAGAATCCTAGCCTATTAGTTAATTGGGTACTTGGTACCACTTATATATTTTAAATTTTGGCATTTGTACACACATATCTAAACCCTAGATTTGTTTGAGTACAATATCTAATTGTTTAATCCAACATGTGCCAATTAGAAATTAGTTTAATAGGAAAATCTACTTGGTACCTTGGAACTTTTTATTCTTAGTCTTTATTATGTGTGTGTGTGTGTGTGTGTGTGTATATATATATATATATATGTAGTGTACTAGGAGGAGAGAGAGGCCGAGAGGGAGAGAGAGAGAGAGAGAGAGAGAGAGAGAGAAGAAGGAAGAAAGAATGAGATGGGATTGTACCATGCTTGATCTTCCTTGTCCTTTCAAATCCATGGGTGAATCTTCCTTCCTAGCTAAGAAACTACCTCCATTGTCCTCCTTTGTACAATTATCAATTGTTTAAACAAGAATCTTGTACAAACTCTCCTTTCAACCACCAAATCTTCCATAATCCCATCCAAGGTACACAATCTAGCCATGCAAGCCTAGGGTTAGACCTTGATCTTTCAAGATTTCATGCCAGTGTCAAAATTTGAGCTTTGGAGAGAGAGAGGGGGGGGGGGCGGCCTTGAGAGAGGAGAGAGAGCCAAGGTTTTGCCTATAAATTGCAAGCCATTCCAAGCATTCAACTCACACCTTGAAGCCTTTTTACTTCTCTCTCTAGAATTCTTAAGTTTGTTCTTTGTTCTTTGTTCTTCTTGTTCTTGAGTTCTTTTTGAGTTCTTCAAGAAACTCATCCAAGGCCGTCACTAAACCGCCACTCGACCACCCTTTCGATCCAAAAGTAGTAGTAGTAATAACCTAGAATTAGTTTCAAGAGAAACATTTCTCTTTCGAAGCTACCGGGAGCATTCCGTAGGAAGTTACTCCGTCCGACCACCGATTGCCGTCCTTAAGCCGTTACTACCGCCAAGAAGTAAGGTAGGATACTTACCCTATCCCTATGTATATGTAGGATCTTCTTATCTTCCATTCCAAGTAGAAAGTAGGTTATCTTTATTTACTTTCCATCTCAAGTTCTTGTATTTTGATCTTTAAGATGAATTGCTTGTTTTACTTGTGGCGTGATAAAGCATAAGTGATTTTCACTCCAAGGGCGTGTCCAAACATGTGGCGTTATGCTTTAAGCGTTGATTTGAGTGTGATTAGCAATATAGAGTTGGATGATCTTGTTAGTTTACAAGGAATGATTCATGCTTACTTTTGTCCTACCGCGGAGTCTTTGCATGTAAACGAGACACGAGAACCGAGAAAGTAGAAACATGGCACCTAGGGTGTGGTTTATGAAAGGATAAGTTTTTCCGGGAGTGGAATATTTTTGAAACTACGTAATGACCATTTCAGGGGTATTACGTGAGATGTGTGTGTATGTGCCAATGGGAACCCGGCGCGGCGGAACCATTGTAAGGATACTCGTGAGACCGGAGCGGCGGAACCGAGGTTGGGTGTGTAGCTTGGTTATCCGCGGTACGGAGCCAATGCAAATGATTTTGAAAGGTTGATTTGTAAGTGAAAATGTAGACACGGTCTACGATGAGTCACGTGGGAGAAACTTCGAAATCTTGGACACCAACGATAGATGATTAACGAGTTTGGATGTGTGATTGTTAGTATTGTTGTAAATGATTTATTGATGTAAGGTTGGTGGGTAAGAATTTCCTATTGAGCGTTGTAGCTCATGGTGTTACCTTTGGTGACCCTGACATATTATCCTGGTGGCGACGTTGGTATAATGTGTCAAATTTTGTAGATGAACAGAGTAAGCAGTTCACCGTGGAGGCTTTTGGAGCTGAGGAGTTGGCAAGAATGGAGGAGCAGGCGGAGCAGTAGTTAAGAGCCCTAGTTGCTCCCCTGTTGTATGAATGTACCCTTTTGATGTATTTATGAAGTAATAATGAGCCAGACTCTCTTTATTATGTAATAAATGCCTCATTAACGTACCCAAAATTCGGGGCGTTACACTAACATTAGCGTTTTAATTCTCTGTTAATTATTTAGTCTGGTGTGAGGAAGAACATCGGCTAGGGAATCAATCCTTCCGCCGGTACTTTAATCCAGGAGGATCCCTCGGCCGTGATATCTATTCACCGGTCGCGGGATCCATCTCCCTGGGACAACCTGTTTTGTCTTATCTATTTCTGATGCATGTTTCAATTATCGTTCTGGCTCACCATTAACTGTTTAAAGGCTAATAAATAGATTATTTATTTAGAATTAAATAAAGCATGAACGAGTCACATGTCGAATAACTATGGGCCAGTCTTATGGCTGGGCAAAGAGGGGTGCTTAACACTTTCCTCTTTTGTACTTTTCACTCTCGTACCCGGAATATCTATCTATTTTTCCTAGTTTTCAAAAATTAAATGGCAACTCTGTTTTGACGATAACCTTTATCGTGTGGCGATGTTCCTAGCTATGAGAATGTCCACGATTTTGGTTCATGAAGCAAAAACCAAACAAACAGCATGATCAATCTGTGTGTCACGACCCTGACTTGCCCCCTTGAGGTCTTAATTATGACAAATGCCAGTGATTTCTCACTAAGGCCAAATCACAAATCAAATATCATCTTAACAAGTGATAATCAAAAGGGACTAAAATATAACAGCGGAAGCAAAAGTCAACTTTTATCGATAACAAACCAAAGTCTTACATAGATTTTACAAACCAAAAGGCAAACCTCTCAGAGCTGTGCTTACTTACAAACTCAAAAGCTAACAAACCATGTACAAAGCTAAGTGTCTACAAGCATAACTTCCTTTCTACAAGTTTCCAAAAAGAAATATAACACATCCCAAAAGTAAACACCACGCCACCCTACGCATCGCTTCCTGAAAGGTGGAAAAGAAAATACATAAGCCAAAACTCGTGTGAATGATTAATACATAACTCACATGCCTTCCATGAATAATGCAAAATAATTTGATAGAATTTCAAAACAAAGAACTCAAATCCATAAGCCAAATATAATGCACATTCCGCTATTCAAAATTCAAAAGCTACCAGGCGTCCCCGGTAGTGGATAAACCAGACGTCTAAGCATTATCCCAAAACACACACCAACCTCAAACACCCTTGCTAGCCATTAAGTCGTCCCCTAGCAAGACCGGACAATGAGAATGCCATTAAATAGATTCGCAAATATTTCACAAATAGGTCCACCTTCCATTGGTATCCATGGAGTACACAATTTATAAAATATGTTCAAATAAGTTTGATAAGGAAACAAATTCAAAACCATGTGTTTAGGTATTAAATCACTCACCTCGGCTCTACGAACCATCCGAACTTCCTAAAACAATTAGGTAATAAAAACATGATTAGAAGATGCTAAACAAGCCTGTCTTTATGAACATAAGGTCCTGAGGTAAACATATGAAGTTAGATAGCTAGCCTCAAGAAAATAGTCACAGAATCTGCAGTTTCATCCACTTTAACGCAAAAATTGACTTTGCACAAGAATAACTAAGACACAATCTTCATGCATTTTTTTAAGTCTATGAGTCTAGTTTCAAAATCAGAAATCGGATTACAATTTCATCACTCGAGCTAAAAATTACAGCCATTTTCCCAACACGTGTCTGTGCAGTCAGAACAGTCTGAAACTGCACGCTGCAAGGTTACAAATTTCTACAGAATTTAATACTTTGAGTCTGACCCTGAAATTTTTACCATAGACAAAAGACTCATAGAGGAACTCTCAATAAAAATCTCATAATTTTTTGGAGTTTTCGAACTACCTTAACAAAATTCCCCAAAATCAGGTCAGACTTAAAAGTTTCAATTCTGTAGATTTTCCAGAAAAACGCAGCTTGTTCCTCTCTCGATTTCTGACTCCAAAACCTTCCAATACATTTCAAACTCACACCCAAACTTCACTAATCATGCTCAAACTTAGATATATTAAAGCGCTATTTTAAGAACATCAAATCCATGCATCAAAACAAGTTTTAAACATCCAATCTAAGGGATTTCAAGTTAGGTTCTCGAGTTCTTTAAGAGTTCAACCCTAAAACACAAATTCAACTTAAACCAAACATCTAGAGCAGGAATTCATCAAGCAAAGCATGATATTCAAGTCAAGAAATACAAATTCAAGTGTGAAGAACATGATTTACCAAGTTAAGAACTTCAATCTAAGGCAAATAAGGTTTACTCTAATTTTTCCTTCTTGTAGTTCGGTTTTCTCTCTCTCTCTCTCTCTCTCTCTCTCTCTCTCTCTCTCTACGTTGAAGATAGATACAAGGTAGGAACAATGTAGAAGTTTAGAACCTCTCGCCTCTTTTGTTTTATCAGACTTCAAGAAAGGTTATCATGTGTGTGTGGGTGCATGGCCTATCATGTGCCCTAATTCATTTAACAAGTAAAACAGACTCCTAACTCACATAATTGACTCAAAACATAGCACATTATCAAACTCTAATTATAATTAAGATTAGGGGTATTACACTATATGGCGATGCCCCGCTTTGGGAGGTGTCTACAGTTTTTGGCGACTCTGCTAGGGACTTGAGAGCCATAACCAGAAAGTTCGACATAAGACTAATACATGCTTTATTCGATATGTCACGGGCTATGTTAAGGATTCCAGCAAACTCCACAGTCACTTGTACTTAGTGGTATATCAAAAACGGAATCATCTGATTACCGCCTATGATGGGCTGGTGAAAGAACTGGTGCCCTTTTGACAACGAAGCACCCTTGATACCACCCAAACCTTACATGTGTTAGAAAGCCATAGAACTTTTCAAAATAAGACAGGAACCTGCAGGCTAGGAACCTACTTGCATTTGTTTATAAAAGTTCTTCCTCACACCCGTTGTACATGTGTATGTTGTAAAGTTCTCTTTTGTAGGTTAAACCTTAGGGACTTGTAAAGCCAAAAAGAAAAGGGTAAGCTAAACCAATCTAACTAAACGAAAAAATTTCAGGTAAAAATGGTTGCATCACTGTTCATGTTCGATTCGCACTTTCAAATTGTCACCAAGCTGTCTAGCCCATTCCATCCTATTACAAAGATTCTTGACCCTTCCAAGTATATCATCCCGGTAGATCAACCAAAGTCTACGGTGTCTCTAAGGATAACCACATCATGTTCACAAGAACAATCGACGATGAAAAAGTATAGGACATAATTGAAGAAGAAGGGCTTCACAGGGTCCCAATCTACTTCTATGACCCCTATGCACCTACTGACAATTACTGACCAATAAATGAGGTCGACAACCTCGAAATTGAAGGAGTAAAGGAAGGAGAATCTGTTGACAATGATCCACTAGACGAAGTGTCGCTAAACCTACTCTTTGATGAGGGGGTTACTGATGATGAAATAAAGGTGATCCTCCCCATCACAGATAGGTTTGGCAATTGGTGGGGATTTGTTGGCACACGGAAAGCTGATAACAGTGATGATGAAGAGATTGGAGCTCAACTAGAAGAAGCAACAGCAGTGGCAAATCAAATGGCCCTCCAAGACTTGCAGGGTAACAATAATGAAAGTGTGAATCAAGATGACAGTGAAATGTTGGTGATCAACCTTGGTGAAGAAAAAGATTGCTCTGAGCTGATTGTGGATGCCGCTAAAAGGGCTTATGCAAACTGGACCGTAGAACACACTCTAAAATACAAAGTAAAAAACGTTGACTCCGATCTTAGTTCTGATTCTGATTCCGACATCGAGTCAACCCAGTCTGAGTCTAGCTTCTCATCTTTTCAAACTACCAGGTCTAGTGAGGAAAGCCCGGTCAAAGCACCAAGGCATGATATTTATTTTGAACTCGACTCTAAAATGTCTCTTGACAATTTTAGCAATGAGAAGGAAGATTTAGAGTATTTCACTTTGCCTATGATTAACTGTGCGGATTTTGACAATCCAATTTTTGAGGAAGAAATTTCAAAAGAAACTCTAGAATTCATTGAGAGAGAAGAAAAAAGGCAGGCTAAACCTTTTTCTGAGGAAATAATCGCAGCAAACGTAGGCTCTGAAAATGAGTCCAAATTGGTTAAAATTGGTGCAACACTATCTTCTCAAGAAAGTGAAAAACTAATCCTTTTGCTAAAAGAATACAAAGATATTTTTGCCTGATCTTACGAGGACATGCCTAGAATAGACCCCGAAATTGTTCAGCCCAAAATTTCCCTCCATCTTGATGCAAAACCAGTTAAACAAAAGCTAAGATGTATGTGCCCTGATTGGGTCTTAAAGATAAAAGAAAAAGTCACTAAGCAAATCAACGCTAGATTTCTCATAGTCACCGAATATCCTCAGTGGGTAACTAACATCGTTCCAGTACCAAAGAAGACTGGGGGAATCAGGGTCTATGTAGATTTCCGAGATCTCAACAAGGCCAGTCCAAAGGATGACTTTCCATTACCGCACATAAACGAACTAGTGGATAACATCACAGGACATGCATTGCCATCTTTCATGGATGAGTTTTTTGGGTATAATCAGATTCTGATGTCTCCTGAAGATAGAGAGAAGACTAACTTCATCACACCATGGGGAACCTACTGCTACCGAGTAATGCCATCTGGGTTGAACAATGTTGGAGCCACTTACCAATGGATGGCGACAACACTGTTGCATGACATGATGCACAAAGAAGTGGAGGTATATGTTGACGATATGATAATTAAATCAAAGGAAAGGGAATGACATTATGAAGCACTCCAAAAGTTCTTCGAGAGGATTATGCAATACAAGCTACGTCTTAATCCTCAAAAATGCACTTTTGCGGTAACCGCTAGAAAGATGCTAGGATTTCTTATTACTCAAAGAGGAATTGAAGTGGACCCTTCCAAGATACAGTCTATCATGGAGATATCACCACCAAAGCCAGAGAAGGAAGTAAAGAGCTTTTTGGAAAAAGTGCAGTTCATCAGCAGGTTCATTTTCAAACTCACAACCATCTGCGAACCTCTCTTCAAGCTTTTGAAGAAAGATACAGATTTTGAGTGGAGTCAAGACTGCCAACAAGCATTCAAAGCAATAAAGTACCTTCAGAATCCACCTGTGTTATCACCACCCATCCCTGGAAAACCATTAATTCTGTATCTCTCAGTGATAGACACATCCATGGGATGTATGCTAGCGCAAGAAAATGATGCCAAAGTAGAGTGTGCCATATACTACCTTAGCAAAAAGATGATGGACTATGAAACAAGGTATACTCCTTTGGAAAGAACTTGCTGGGGCCTAGTGTGGGCCACGAAGAAACTAAGGCATTACCTGTTAGCACATTCGAGTCCTGGTTTCTCTTTTAGACCCAATTAAATATCTTTTCGAGAAGCTAGCACTTATTGGAAAGCTGGCTAGATGGTTATTGCTGGTAGCAAAGTTTGACCTCAAGTACATGACAAGGAAATCAGTAAAAGGAAGAGTTGTGGCAGAATTCTTAGTAGATCATCCTGTAACAGAGGCCGAGGCAAAAGACTTCATGTTCCCAGACGAAGACATATTATTTCTCTTAGACAACACCAAGCAACTTTACTTCGATGGAGCATCAAACCAATGTGGATATGGCATAGGGGTATTGCTAGTTTCCCCAAACAACTCCCATATCCCTCTGTCATATAAACTGAGGTTTGAAGTCACCAACAACTAAGCTGCCCTTCCTTTTCAAATCTTTAGTAAAATATTTTTCAGGTTCTCATGCATTTCAACATACAAACGACAACTGATATAGTCTAATTATTCTTAGAGTGCACGGATAAACTACGTATACTTAGAGATAATGAGGATGGAAATTTACCGTTCTTCTTGGCGGTAGGGCGGCTACGGAACATAAGTTGACGATCGGGCGGAGTAACTTGCTACGGAAAACTTACGGTAGCTTCAAAAGAGAAAGGTTTCTCTCGAAACTAGTTCTTAACTAAATTACTAAACTTTTTGGATCGAAAGTGGTCGAGTGGCGGTCTTGGATGAGTTTCTTGAAGAACTCAAGAATAAAAGAAGAACTTTAAGAACAAAGTAAGAACACAAGAATTCTAGAGAGAGAAGTTGAAGGATGGAAGGTGTGAGTTGAATGGTAAGAATGATGTGCTATTTATAGCAAAAACCTTGGCTCTCTCTCTCTTTTTACAATGGCCAAAAATCTCTCTCTCTCTCTCTTTCCCATGGATTTGTTCCATGGTCTTATCCAATCAAGCCTTCCAAGCATACCATGACTTGTCTTTTTCATTTTAGGCTTAAGGGAATATAAGGCAAGTAGGATTTTAAGCTTTTTAGGCAAATCCTAGATAATTATAGTCTAGGAATGGGTTGTCATGTGGTAATTAGGCTTAAAGGCTAAAAAAATGTAAGGAAGCATAGCTTTCTAGGATAAAGTAGGCACATGCACACACACACACCTTTTTCTCTCTCTCTTCCTTTTTCCCCATGTGTCTATATATATGTGTGTGTGTATATATATATATATATATATATATATATATATATATATATAGGGAGAATCTAGAAAAGTAACTTTGAAAAAAGTAATTAGGTTCAAGGCTATTAATCCTAGGTTTGCATGCATAAACACCTACAAGGAATCTAGGAAAGTAACTTTGGGAAAAGCAATTAGGTTCAAGGCTATAAATCCTAGGTTGGCACGCATAAATACCTACAAGAAATTTAGGAAAGTAACATTGGGAAAAGTAAGGCTAAGAAATAAATAAAAATGAGATTTTAAAAGTAAAACCAAGTAATAAAATTCAAATATTTAAGAAATTTTTATTTACCAAAAATCAGGATTGTTACATCTACTGTGTTGTTGGCAAAATACAGAGAACAGATTTGGGCAAATAGCCTTATATGTTAATGTTATTGGCATAACATAGAGTCCAAATTTTCAGAGAAAATCATATCTGTCAGTATTGTCACCATTATTTTTATTTTTTATTTTTCAATCAAATATTCACCATCAATAGTTAACATCTTATTCTTAATCGGCCAAATCTCTTCTTCCCCACCGGTCACCATCTCTGATCATCATCTCCGGCGCCGGTGACTGGTAACCAACTCCAGCACCAATGTCGACGATTTTCCTGGCCAACTTTCCAGAGCCAACCAACTTTTCGGTGAATTTTGCGGCACCGGTCATTTTTCAGCAAAACATTCCAGTGCCATCGACTTTTTCCCGCAATGATGTGGTGGGAGGGGTAGATAAATTTTATTTAATGTAAAGATATTTTTGTCTAAGTGAACCTAGTGGGTTTTAAAATAGAAATAATGGACTAGAGAGTAAATCTCCCGTTTCCACTTTTGCGACTAAAGAGTAGATCATACAGTAAGCCACCGACGTCGTCTTTGAACCCTTTGCTGGAGAAGGAATTCATGCTTGCCCTTAGTTTCCCTCAAGCTTCTATTGCTCGGAACAAATACTCTGATGAGTGTGAGCCTGCTATCAACGAACAAATCAAGTGGGTGAATCTTGTATATTTTTTATTTTGGGTGGTGGTGAAAGATGGATGCGAAAGATGCGGTGGGTGGTGGTGGCGCTTTTCTAGTGAGGTTTTCTTTTTTTCCTGGAACAGATCATTCCAAATCTTTTAGGTTCTTGGAATTTAAGGAAAAGAAAGGAAAGTTAAAAAAAATTTCCTTCTATTGTTTGAATAGAAAAGAAAGAGAGAAGAAAATAAAATTTTCAAGTTTAGTAAATACTAGTTTTTCCCTCCTATTTTCCTCTCATTTTTTGCCCATTTTCTTTTCCCTCTTTTCTTTTCCTTAAGTTTCAAACAGAGCCTTATGTACATGTGGCGCCACATAGCAAAAATAAGGTGCCACGTATTTGATTAACGGAGCCGCTAGTCCAATTCAGCACATTTCGTTACCAATTCAATAGATTTAGACGACAAGGCATTAATTGAACAATGCTTCAGTAGTTTAGGTGTTTAATTGAAATTTAACAAAATTTGGATGCCTATTAGACATTGAAGTCAAAGTTTGGAATATTTTGATATTTTTCCGAATTGGTATTAAATAAACTTGACTTATATCAATTACAATTGTCTGAGGAAATATGTTCATGAAGTTAAAGTTGATTAAATCTTACATTTGGTCAACTATAAGTCGTAGGATAGGTTGAATAAATTAGCATGTTATCCATTAAAAAAAGATGTGGTGACTAAAACTTGATTATTAGAGCTTAAATACTACTTTTTTGTGGCTAAAAATGTGAGAAGAGTGATACATTTCAAATTAGTGAAATAATTGTAGAGATTTGTATTTTCGAAAATCGTTTAAAGGATTTATTAATGTTAAAATGTGGAATAAATGAGAGATTTTATTGAATTATTTGATTTGGGTTCAATGTGAGAAGGTTGTTTATAGAGGGGTGCTTGTGCAATTTGTGATTTTGGGAGTATATATATGTGTGGGTGTGTGTGTAGGGAAGAGAATTCCCCAAAATTCTCTCTCTCTAACTCCCGATCTCTCTTCCTCTCTAGGTTCCTCTCCCTCTCTCACTCATTCACCCAAATTTCACCAAAACAACTCAAAGCCCACACGAACCGACCTTCAATCTTTCTTCCATACACGTTTTGGAGCACGGGTTGGGCCGGATTGATCTCAGAGGAGGTGTATTGCTCTCGGTGTCAATTTTGGAAGTTAGGGCTCGATCTCTCGTTGGGGTTCGGCTTTGATACTCGAGGTAGGGATTTCTTACTCACTCTATAGGTTTCTGTGATGATTTTGTGCTTGGTTCATGCCTTAGATTATTGTGTTTGTTGTTGAGTTGAATCCCTGAAAATCTGCAGAAAATCTGCTCGAACTGTCATTGTATCGATACTACTCTGGTTAGTATCGATACCAGATTCTCTGGAACAGTTTAAGGCTCTGTTGTATCGATACTAACTAGTTAGTATCGATACAAATGGGCTTGAGGACTGTTTTGCTGTTTTGTTCCAAACTCCATTGTTTTGACTCCCGGTCACTTTTAGTACCTCTAAAACACCTTTAAACCATCTTTAAGTTTGGTTGTTCGTCCTTTGAGGACTCTTTGATCGTTCCCATTCCCGAGACACTCGTTAAACATAACTTTGGTATCGTTGTAGACGAATGATATATATATCGTAAGGGTGTTTAGGAGTGTCGTAGGTTATGCGAGGCTTTGTGGTGAGTGTGAATGGGTAGATGAGTGCCCGTCTAATGATCCGAAAGGTAAGACCGAAATCCGTGTTCTCATGATCCGTCTTGTTGTTTTCTTCCAACTCCTTTGGTGCTCATTCCATGAGGTCTAGGTGTCGATATTAGCAAGGGGTATACCATAGGGTGGTGATGGGTTGGTACTTTACGTGGGGTATTGTGATATACTTAACGTGTATTAATTTATTAGTTGGAGTCACGATATGGTTAACAGTTTGGGACGTTTTGATATGTAATCAACGTGGTGGATTGGTAGATCGTTTAGGATGCTTGAAGTGTAATCGATGTTGTGATAGAATTGTTTGGGATGATTACATTGTGATTGATTGATCGACACATATGGATATGATGAGATATGACACTATGGGCATCACTTATATGTGATGTGTCCCGGAGTATGTAAATGGGCATCACTTATATGTGATATGTCCCGGAGTATATAAATAGGCATCACTTACATTTGATGTGTCCTAGAGTACGTGAGATACATGCAAACACCTTGATTGATGAGATATGAGATCTTGAGAAAAAGAAAGAAAGATTGATTTTTACTACATTGGATTGATTAAAACAAAAAAAAAAAAAAAAGAAGAGGATTTTCATTAAAAATCCTCCGGTATTCTTGAGCGAATCAACGGATTCCGGTATTCAAGCTCGAATCAACGGAGCTTAACCCGTATTGGTCTTGTTTTTCACAAGTCATTTTTGCAATCAAAAAGGGAAGTTTTATGGAAAAGAGATTGGATAATCGGGAATGTGAAACGGAGATAGATTGTTGTATTCATGCATGGAGTTAATGAAGTGGTGGAGAAGCCGTTGTAGGTTTGTTCAATTTGATGTGGGTTTAGTACGGCTTCTAGTTGACATGTGCTTTTATAAGAATTCCAGAAAGATGCTTAGAACATTGAAGTCGATGTCCGTTTGTCTATTTTGGCAGAACTTCGTTGCTCATGTTTGTTCATTGAAACTCATTCATTTTTGGTGCATATCTCATCACATTTTCATATAGCTTGTGTAAGGATTTCTCTACTGGGCGCGTGTTTGCTCAAACATATTATCATTTCGGGTACAATTTAAAAGAGGTGACATGGCGGACTTAATGTGCATGCATGATCATAGTATTGAAAGGTATTCAAGAGGAGTATTTGGAAGAATGGTTATTGTAAACAATAACGTTAACTTTCTTCGGATAATGGTATTTGACAATTTGGGGTCTCAAGCCAGAATTATAAAATTTGTATTTAATTTGAGAACAGGGAAAAGAAATGTAAGTTGGGTATTACCTGTACTTCTGCGAGGATTTTATTTATTACAAATGGTTATTATTTATGTTGAAAATCGAGAGCGTGATAATAATCATCTAGCTTTTTGTAATTGCTGTATTAAATGCTTTTAGAATTCTCTTTGAAGTAATTTTTAATTTTTTATTCCTTTATGAATTATATTTAAAAGCCCCCATCTAAAAACAGTTGCATCAAGTCCCAAAAACTCAGAGCTAGCCCTAGTTCAATCTATTTCTTAGGATGTAGAGAATCTGTTCTCCTACACATGATCAGTTATTAGAGGGTGTTTTGGCTTAATAATCTTTTTGAATAATTTTTTTTATCTTTATTCAATTTTTTTTGTCTTTTATATGCTTAGATTTGTTAAAAATAATTGATTCCATCGACGAGAGGAATCTTTAAATTAAAATTATAACAAAAATTATTATATTTTGAATTAGACAAAATAATTCAAAAGTCTATAGGTTTTGAATTATTTTTGTCTTTATCGATCTTATTTTTAAGTTTCGATCATAAGCTCTCATCTTTTAAATTTCTTTCATCAAGACCAATTTCATAAAATATTATTAGTAAATGAACAAAATTTTAATAAAAATAAAATAATTAATGGAAAAGAATTATCAAGGCCAAATAGGGGTAGAAATGACAACTGGGCAGGGTCGGGGGCGTGGAAAAGATCCATTTTCCAACACTGAAGAAGCCCCCACATTTCTATTTTTCTCTCACGTCTACTTTCCTCTGACATCATGACCGGTATACCTGGTAGCCCCTCCTATTGGATATCGGGTTTATTCGCCCCACCCCCGCTCATTTTTTTTATTGAGAAAATATGTTCTAGATTCTAAAATAAGTGAACACAAACAATAAAAGTTTATAAAATAACTATTACAATTTAACCAAAATCTATTATCTATAAGTAAAATGAAAGAAATAGTTAATATTTTATGTGGTATTTTAGTTCTAAGGGTAAAAATACAAGAATAAAAGTAGTTCTTTATGCATAAAATGATTTTGGGGCGGATATCCGAACAGGGGGTCAACCCGAACCCGACCGAGTTTCATCGGTTCTCTTGTGAAGTCCGGTATCTAAAAATGTACTTACGAGACTTTAATTAGGTTACTAAACCCAATTTATTGGCTAAAGAAAAATGATCAAGGTTAAAGGGATATTTCTAGTCTACGTTTTTGGGGCACGAGGATAACACGATATAATTTTTGGAGTTCAATACTTCTCTTTAGAAATTGAACGGTACCATAATGATCTACGCATTTTCATTTGTTTATGTCTAATTTTTCATATTTTTCAGAAATCAGAATGCGAACACAATTGATCGAGTCGGAGTGATGTTCATCCAAACTATTACTGTGATACCTCATTGCAGATTAAGGGATGACATGCCAATCCTTTGGGCTATTAAGCTGCCATGTGTGTACACCTGTCAACAAATTAAGGAAGAGGAGGAGGTGTGAGTAATAGGTATAGCAAATAAAAAGGAAAAAAAAAAAAAAAAAAAAGAAGAAGAAAACAAAACTAGGTCGAAAGGTTCCGTACAATAGAAAAAAAAAAGAAAGAAATAAGCAGCAGCTAGAAGAGAAAGAAAATAAAGGAAGGAAAATAGGGAGCAACAATTCGTGCACCCCTTTTGTTCAATTCGACTTCCAACTTCCCTTCGTACGCCGCCGGAAAGATTAGTAGGTAATTTCCTTCTCTTTGCCTATTGTTTTGTTTCTCCTCCCCTCATACACGGCGGCGGTAATGGCTACCAATCATTGTTTCCTCTTCTCTCCTGTAGCGGCACGGTCGCCACCGATGTGCACGCTAATACACATACATGTATACAATAAGGATCAAAGTAGAATTAATTATTTTGTTAAAAAGGAAGAAGTAGTAGTAGTTAAAGCTACTGTGATGTGTGTGGGTGTGCATGAATTTGTCTAGTGTGTGTGGTTGAACCAAAAAGGAAGGAAACAGTAGACATATATGTGTGTAATTGGGTACTACATGTGATGATTACTGTGTACGTATATATTAATAGATGGATACCAGGTTAGATTAGATTATGGGCAACCCCAAGCAATCAAAGTTCTAATAGGTTACTATGCTATGAACAAATATTTACACATGTAAAGAGCTTAGTTTAGTTCTTCGATTAAATTGGTTAGGAATGTCACAGCCATATCGACCCCGAACCAATTCTAAGCCTATATGGGCCAACTCACGATCGAGAAGGCCTATAATATTTCGATTTCATCAAAAGACTGTATTATGACATGAAGTAATTGACAAATAGGTCGGTTCAAGGAGTAAGTACCAGAAAGATCAAGTCTTTAGCTTTGCTCTTGAGAAGTCAAAGGTGAGATACTTTACCTTGGTTATATTGCTTTTCAACCAAATTATGTTATGTGTTTCATATGCCCAAAGTTATAATATGTATACAAGTTATCAAGAAAGCATGATTTGATGACATGATTTATGCCTCTCATTTTATGCCAAGGAAATATGCTATGAACCCTTTATTAAAGACGACGATTTTATGAGAATGGCTATGTTTAAGAAGAGATGATTCTATAAACACCGGCCTTGCTACCTAAAGGTGACGGTGTAATGTTATTATGATTCTATGAACATCTTGTCATCTAAAGGTGAAGATGTTATAACGTTATGAACTCAAAAGAAAGTTGATGTATCCAGACAGCGGTGTCCCGAGTCAGGGGGACGGATTTTAAAGATACCATGACCAATGAAGGGGTTATAAGGGAGGAATGTTATGTGGCACCGGCTGCCAGTGACTTGATCATTTCACACCACGTGGGGTCACTCCCCTATTCATGTTTAGCTGTTGGATGTTCATCACAAGACTATGCAAGGTATACATGATATAAGCTTTTCTTATGAGCTTTATGCTAAAGTTATGTTATGCTATATACAAGAAGTTTATGAATAATATTTCCATGGTAAAACGTACAACTCTGGTATAGTATCTCACACGAGCTGTCGGCTTATGAAAATTAATTGTTTTCCTACAGGTATTGCCAAGTAGGATCAAGAAACGCTACTGCCTGGGGGACATGTAAAGAAGGTGTTTAGTCAATGTTTTGAAAATTTCAAAGATGGGGATTGACCATTCCTTATTTTGTGTAAGGTCACTTTATGTTGTAAAGATTTTAAACCTTTATGGCTCTGACAACGTGTTCTAATATTTAGATTGCTTCCGTAGTTTAAAATATTTTTCTTTATGGTCCTTGCATCTCATAGGACTGAGTAGTGCGGCTTCGGGTGGAGGTTAGATCCACTGGCCGGTCACGATAATCCCTTTTCCTTAATTACTGGGTTAGGGTCGTGACATCTCCCCCAATCCGACCCGACCCCAAAAAATACAACAAAACCCCGCCCTGATCTGGGCGGGGCGGGGCGGGTTAGAAACGGCCGGATTGAATTACCTTCTCTAAACAGGGTCTTCTATTATTTGGACGATGGGTACTCTTAACCCGAGCCACTCGACCCTTTACGTGCTCCGCTCCGCTCCACAACGCTAACAAATTGAAATAACAGAAAAAGAAGAGAGATTTTCAATTTGATTTCTGCAGTACATTTTCTTCCCTTCTATTAATGGATTTGATTCCGGTGAGCTTTAATCACCACCCATACTCTCTCAACTATGTGTACATCCATCTTCAGAGTTTTTGGCCGAAATGGCCATAAAATATAATCATATTGGGAGAATACCCATCTTTCGAAACGTTTTGTAAAAATATGTCTTCGCTCCTTTTCAAAAGGCGTTATAGCGGTTAGGCGCCATGTGGCCGCCACGTAGATAGCTCCTTTTGAAAAGAAGCTATAATTTGAACCCTAATAGCGCCTTTTGAAAAGGAGCTAATTCTGTTAAACCCTTAATAGCTCCTTCTGAAAAGGAGCTATAATTATTATCTCAATTTTTTTAAACGAACGTTAGTTATCATTTTAACCCTAATAGGGTCTTTCGAAAAGGAACTAATCCTGGCACGTAGATAGCTCCTTTTGAAAAGGAGTTATAATTTAAACCCATAAGAGCTATAATTTTAACCTTAAACGAACGTTAGTTAAACACGAGCTATAATTTTAACCTTAAACGAACGTTAGTTAAACACAAAAACACAAAGTGTGAGAATTTGTAGATAGCTACTTTTGAAAAGGAGTGATAATTTAAACCCCACCATATCTCAATTTTTAAAATTAAACACAAAGTGTGAAAAGGAGTGATAATTTAAACCCCACCATATCTCCTCCCGCCATTCTCAAATTTTCGGCGCCTACATTCTCTATCTCTCCTTTATTGCCTTTATGTCGTACAAATCTCCATTTTTTCTCTGTTTTCCCGCAAAATATGTGGTTTTTTGAAAGTACTATTTTTTTTTTTTGCAATGTTCCAAAAGTCGCTATGCGCTAGTCGGGCACTTGGCCACCTTCAAGCGATTAATCGGATTAACCAGCGATTAATGCTATTTGCACAGGCAGGCAGGCAGCACACAGGAAAAATTTAAAACCTTTCTTATACATAAGTGGCGAAATATATCACTCGTAGGAAATGGAGGAGAGGCCCCCCATATATAACACAGATTAATGATCCAAAACATGAATGAGCGAAACCATGGACAACCCAGATATCCATAGCGAGGAATCGTACCTCATATGACCCAATACAACGAAATAACTGAACCAATCGCCAAGCCAACCACCAAAAACGAAAATTTCACAACAGCATTAAGACAAATTGCATCTTGAAATTACCTATTCAGTCGAACCCTAGTATACACATACATATATACATATACACATACATGAGACAAGGAAGATGGAGAGAGAGAGACTTACTGTGAGTGACAACAGAGGCTGGAGAGCACGCCGGAGATGAGAGAGCACGCCGATGAGAGAGCACGCTGGAGGAGGATGGTGGCTGGAGGAGATCACACACCTTCGGAGGTCGCGATCGACGTGGAGTGAGAAAGGGAAAGGGAAATATCAGATTGGAGGAGATAAGGGGATGGTTTGATTATTGTCTGGGTTTTTAACCTATAGCTCCTTTCCAAAAGGAGCTTTAAATCTGACTTGGACTCTTCGCCACGCAGGACACCTATAACGCCTCTTGAAAAGGAGCGATGGCATATTTTTACAAAACGTTTCGAAAGATGGTTATTCTCCCAATATGATTATATTTTATGGCCATTTCGACCAAAAACTCTCCATCTTCACGTATACGCATCATGCACGCATTTGTGTGGCTTCATTTCCTGCAAATTCATTAGATTTTTTTACCTTGATTTTATCCAGTGAATGTGGCTAGGGTTTGACAAAGCTGTGCGATTTTGCAATTTGATTGTTAGAGTCCGTATATGCTAATATGTCGCTGATTTTTATGGTAAGTCTCCTTTGGAAAGGGATTGAGAATCTCCAGCCCTCACCCACTTATTTTTACCCAAATTTGGGTTAAAAATTCCATTTGGGTATGTCTTCTCCAATGCTAAACCCTTACTTTAACCCCAATCTAGAGGTTTTTTTTTTTTATTTGGGTCAAAACGGCACATTTGTAGTAATTACAAAGTGAAAAAGAGGTGTTGAGAAAAAAAGGTGTGGATGTGGGTCCCCCTCATTTGGGTGAAAAAATGGTAAAACTCCAAAAGGGTAGGCAAAAGGGTATGCCATTGAGAGGGTATTTTTTACTCGAATTTTGAGGTTGGGTCGGAAAAAGGGTAAGAATTGGAGATGCTCTAAGTACTTTAAGTCTTTGCTTCTAAACGGTATGACTTTTATGTCATAGATCTGGAGCTCAAATTGCTTCTTCGTCGCTGAATGATAAACACATGTTGACCAGAAATATAGCACCAAACTATAAAATTTGTTCCTATTTAAATGGCGTCAAATATGGAGTTCTTAGTTCAGATAGGATTGGTGTGGCATCTAGTTATTTTCTGCGTGCATTACTGTAGCCAGCTGAGCCACTTGGATCACTTTCTGAAGTCTTTTCCTTACGAAGGATGCCCTACCTTAGTATTTGATTAGTTAGAGAAAAGCATGCCCTTTACTTTAAAGAAATTGAAAAGGTTTTGGAGTTAGCAAATTCGGCTATGCCATCTCCTGTAAGAACATACGAGGGTGTGATGTTAAGAAAACAGGAAAATATTCCATCAAAGTTGATGCTAGCGAATTCGATACTTTCCGTGCTCTTAGCTTGGACAGATTTTGCAAGCAGAGACTGGACAATTTGCATAAAATTTTGAGGGGAGGTGTGATGCCTCCCTTGACAATCCCACATGTCTGTCATTTCTACTAACCATTGGCAGCTCTACGCTAAGCAATGGTATCCAAATGAACACCCCCATTGTCATAAGATACGGATAGATATTTTTATAATTAAGGTTAGCCCATTCTTTAAAACACCCTTTGCAATAAATCTTAACAACCCTGCACGGTTATTTTGAACGTTTAACCTTATTAATCTTGAATATGATAGACAACTGGCTGCCAACACAGAGAATGGGAGTTTTATGCTACACAAGTATTCGTGTTCTTTAGTTCTGAATAATACTACAAACATGCAATTTAAACTATTGGACTAAATGTACACGTGGCACTACTATGTCAATGCATGGTGTTTACTGAACTAATGGCACACACACATTTAGACACTAGTTGATAAACTACATGTTTATGGAGCCTTATTGTTAGTTGTTACTAATGTACATCGAAAAATAATCTCCAATATGTACATAAATTTCATCACTGGAATACAAGTTAAATGGTTTGTTTGCATGTTTTTGTGACAAACGTTAACATCAATGTATTGTTTTTAATCATATATAGGAGTTTTAAACATAAGTAGAATGTCAGTTACTTAATGAATACCCTCAAAAAAACATCCGGAGATGCCATTGGAGCCAACCAGCTCTGACAGTACACTGCACTTGGCCCCTAATCCACAAGTGATGGGTGATCCCAAGAAGCACCGATGAAGAGGTCCCTAGGCCCTTCTCTTGACCTGGGTAGGTTGTATATCGTAGATACTTTGTCATCGATCCAATTCCTATCTCTTAGTCTGTTGTGCCACTGACTCTAATGGCATCCCTTTTGCATGAAATGTTATTGGACTTGGGGAATTCAATGAAATATTATTGAGCTGCATGATGTTGAGGTGGATTGAATATTTGAATGGTAACACAAAGAGTGTAGATGGATGTCTATTAGTGTAGTGCAGTGCCTTGGATTTGTTGTACTCTTTGCCTCGGCTGCCGTGGAGAAGATCAGTTTTGGATTCCTAGTGGTGTGTGATGGGCGAATGTTGTTTCTTTCTTCCTTTTTACTGTTATTTGCATGATAAAAATGCAAATGGTCAAAATTGCTTTACTAGTAGAGTATAGACTTTTTCTGTTCTATATGATGCGTTTGTAAAGTATGGTTGTCGACGTACATCTGAGTAATGTCCTCTTTATAGTTTGTAGTACCAGTCCTCTAAGATCCTTCCTTGTTCTGGTTATCAGTTCTGGACTTCCTTCTTCCATAATATTGGGCTGATTTAAATCATCTGCGAGTGTTTCAAATTCCAGTAGTAGTATTACATATATTAATTGAAGGTCACTAGCACAACAAATGGTACAGTATGGTGCATACTATGATATCTTTTATTGGTTAAGGGATTAAAATGATCTAATCATACTACTACAATAAAAAAGACAGAGAAATGGCTTTGCAAATAGTTGGATGTTGCTGGTTACCTTTTGATATGATGATTGATGATTTGGTGAAGATTGGACCACTTTAATTGCCCACCCTTAAAACACAAAAGGGGGAAAAGATAGGAAATGGAAGGATGATGTTAGAAATGTTGTAGGTGCCAAATGCCAACGCTGATCTTTTTCATTTTTTAGGAAGTAATAACATTGCCTCAAATGAATACTAAAATGGAATGTTGAAATCGGTGTAACTGCTTTATAATTTGAACACGATTCTCATTCTTAATTACTTTTGTGCGCAGCCTACAGGGGAAAGCTATGCCCACCCAAAGCTATGTTTCTTTCATGTGGTGTTCAAGGTATGGTTTAATTTCCTTTATTAGTTTTTCTTCATAGTTCCCTTTTGGCAGGCAGCAGCATTGGCTCTCTACATTCTTTCAGCTCTCTTTTTCAATAGCTTTGTCATCATTTTTGTGACCACTGTTCTTCTTGCTGCTCTTGATTTCTGGGTAGTCAAGAATGTAAGTGGGCGAATCTTGGTTGGTTTGAGGTGGTGGAATGAAACAAACGATGAGGGTGAGAGCGTGTGGAAATTTGAATGCCTTGACCAAGATGTTAGTAGATCATATTTATTGCAGTTCCTAGTATTCATCAATTCCGGTTATCATACCATTACATCTTCCCTGAGAAGTTTTTTGGTAGATATCATGAGCCTTTACCCATGAATATCCAATCAACTGTGTCTAATAGATTGTTTATCCTTGTTTATAATAGTCATTAGCTCGGATGAACAAGAAGGATTCCTGGCTATTTTGGTGGACCCTTTACCTGACAGTAAGTAAATAGTACTGATCCTGCATATTATGACGGACTTAACCAGTCTTGGTCCCACCTTATCCCTTGTATAATATGCATTCATTAATTTAAAGACTTACATGGACAGAATAATGTACAGGTGCTTTTGACAAGTAAGTTAAATACCATGGTGAAATGTTGTTCTGAGTTTCTCTTCACAGTGTCCTTGTTCCGAAGTTGTTAGCAATGAAAACGTATTTTCTCATGTAGTCATGTTCATAATGTCTTGGGTTGTTCTTCCATGTTGCAGGCAGGTGCATGGATTGTGCTTGGAGTATTCTCTCTCATAAGATTTGAAGCTGATTATCTCCTCATTGTAGTAGTTTGCTTGACCCTAAGCATTGCCAATATTGTTGGCTTTACTAGATGTCGCAAAGGTGCGTAAACTTTCTATTCTGACTTTTCCACTTTAATGACCTTCTGACACTTTCTGCATTTGGTTTTTGTTTAGCATGTCGTGTGCTCCCTTATATGCAAGTTCACCTCTCTAAGAAGTCAAATTCCTAATGTTTTTCCTATGCTACTGCATAGTACAATTGTCACATTTTTATAGAGATTTAACTTTATGACGATAAATTGTGGAAATCCAGTACATTTTTTTTTTTTTGAACAGGAAGTTCAGTACTTGGCCTTAGTCGGTTTAAGTAGATTAATCAGCAATAGTTTTTGCTATATCGGACATAATCATGCTGGGGAATGTAATTTTAACAATGCTGTTCGCAACCATTTTGGCATTAAAAAGCTAACATAGAGGTAGACCCAAAATATAGCACTGGAGGTGATCCCATCTGGCCCCTATAGTTCCCATCTAGTCAACTTTCTCCTCCTCATTCCAAATTTCCTTCTTTACGTAATGTAGATAAAAAAGTCCTAGGCTACTGGCTACATTCTGTGTTCTAAAAATTGGAATTAATCGGCAATTAATCGCTGGTAGGGCTTATCCGACTAGATCCGACTAATTGTTATGCGCCGATTAATTTGCCGATTACTTGGCCTCAAAACTCGAAGTTGCCTACCGCCCAGCTAGCACCTAGTGACTCTTAGAACATTGGCTACATTACGCACATGTTCCATCTTACAGATCACTATAATTATTTTTATTTTTATTTTTTTGAGTCGGTAATATCAGTATTTATGAGCTTGAAAAATTATACCACCAGCCCTCAAGGCTAATACGTCTAAAGTCCAACTCTGCATCTCCACATTGTTCTGGGATTAAGGCAGTACTTCTTGAAGAAACTTGATTTGTAAGAAAAATGAAAGGGTACACGGATGTCCACCTTGAGGAAAAATGCCATCGTGCTGAAAGAAAGGACATTGTGAACTCATTTGGACCTGACATCTGAGCCTTTGCCCGTAGTTGGCCCCATTACAATCTTTCAGGAACGTCATGCCCTGCCTCACAACTATCGGAACAACTATTGGTGTGCACATTGTACAACCTTCTGCAGAATCGTTTGTTCTCTCCTCTTCCCAATCTGTCACCAGATTCTCGATGAAATTGTCTAGTTCATCCGAGTTACGAATTTATGATAACTATGTACTTCTACTCCTACTACTTCTTGATTTACCCCCAAAAAAAAAAACTATGTACTTCTATCAAGTTTAGCCATAAACCCCTCCTTCTGTCTCCATTTAACCTTTTCCATAGGCATAGTGTGGCCCAACTCTACCTTTGTTCTTGGCTTCTATTGATTCTTCTTCAGTCAAAGTCAAACCAACCTCGTCTTTCCTATCTCGTTACTTAATAGGCCCAAGGACCATATTCTTCTGATTGGTAAAAACCCAAGTATCCATAATCCTTATTCTACCTTGCATGTCATTTTAATAAATCTCAACTTCTTAGCTGCAATGAATCCAGGTTCTACTTCCACGTGATAGCTCCCCACCATGCTACACTTTACCCCAGAAACCTGATTTTATGCTGCCAAGATGAACTAACCTGCAACCAGCAAATTTCTGAATGAACTGAATGGAATTTGCTACTTTCCAGAAAGGCTTGCTGAAAAATCAAACAAAGAAGGTTCATTTTCTCATGTAGTTTGCCAGGCTAACCAACAATTCTTTTCTGCTGGTTAGACTATGGTTGCAATGATTCTATCAAATGGAATTAAAGAACCGTTGACCGGCTGCATCAAAATCGAGGTTCATATGGGAATCGGAAAAGAAAGCCCTTGCATTTTTTGGTCGGTCCATGAGCTGAGATGCATATCTTTTTCCTGACAGAGAGAGAGAAAAATAGCCCTGCTTTAGCTGCTCAGGGGGTGGAATGAAAGGCGGTTTACATACAACAGAGTCAAGGTGGTTTAACCATTTAAGATTATTTGGAGAGGCCTCGTCTCATTTTGCGCTTCCCAAAAATCTTATGCTATGGGTTAATGGTCTTGGTACAGGAACCTGGGACCTCCTACTTGGAAGATATGAAGAATCCATCAAATTAAAAGGGATGACTCATCACTATAGTTGCATTATGTGTACAGTGTACCTCACTTGAACAAGTTGCAAGTTCGCAAGGGAGGTGGGGTCAAATGACCCCACTAACTGTGTTGAAAGGTCTGTTGTTCGTATAGGTTTTGATTACGCGACCCCACCCAAGTTATTAAATTGACCCAAACACCCTGCAAATGTTAGGAAATACCCCCTACTACCAGTCACCGGGCAAAGATGAAAATTTCCTCATTGCTTTCAAACACACTATGTCTTCGGGATCCTTTACGCCAGTTTCATAGCTTAGCAATGAATAGCGGGAATTCAGACGTATTATGAAAGAGTTCATCTTTTGATCTTCCATGAGTGATACGAGTACTACTTCCATTGAAGATTTTAGTGTTGCTCCTTTTGTTTCTGCCAAAAAAGCATGTGCCTTCTGCTGAGTTTCCATGGGAACATGACACCTTTGTTGTTCTTCTATTTGTGTATGCTATGGTTTTTTCGTTGATTTGCATGCCTGTTTTTATGTTTCATTTTGCATTGTTTTCTCAATCAAGAATTTGATTTTCCTCCGCAGATGCTAAAAAGCAGTTCCAACTTCCAAGCATTTGCGTCTCAGACCATTGCTTCTCGATTCTCATCCACAATACAGTCGGCTTTCAGTGTAGTATGAAGAGAAATATCACGCGAGAGAGACAAGGTGATTGCCAAATATTGTGCCAATTTGTTCGGCCCTAGTGAATTTCTTGCCCTGTAATATCATCAATGTGGTTATTCGGAATTTCGGATAATAGTAGTTGTCACGCATCGGAGATTTAGCATGCAATTAGATCTTTGATGTAAATGACCACAAGCAGTACATGGATCCGGATAACGTGTCATTCCATATATTCTTATACACTTCTGAAATTTATGCATTTCGTTACACTTCGATACATCTTTTGACATATATATATACCAAGATTATTTGCTCTTATTGGGTTGTGGTTAGAATTTACCAACACATTGTGGGATGGTGGTTAAAGAGTGGCAAAAAAAATTAAGATTTCAGCATACATTCTCATACACTCCGTACTGAATTTTGTACATATGTGTTTACATCCTAAAATATACTACCCAATTAGAAAAATACACGTGTCATCAGGAAACATGGTGACCAATCAGAACATGTCTTAATTAGACCCGGGATGCAGAGGATTACGGGGTTTAATGATGACATTATTTTAGTACTGAACGGTATCGTTTTGATTGGAACCGACGACGTTTTGTTATCAAACACAGATGATCTTAAAGCATGATGGAATTTAACCGTTGATTAAAACTTGGAATCATCGAACGGTGCCACTGCTACTTTGGTTTATAACGAAAGTTGGACGTGATTGCAGGGAATCATTTGGGTCAATCGTATGACACTAACCCACGTTGTGTAAGAATAGGAGTATCACGATCCATGAAGGAACCACGAACACCGTTTTCAAGCATGAAGAAAGAGAGACCACGAACACCAGTATCGAAGTGACCGTTCGAAGGCCCCTTTAACCGTTTTGAGGGGGAAATGGGCAGTTCGAGCAGAACGTGGAGATTAACGTGGGAATAGGAGATCGAAGGCATGTCCATCGTCTATAAATAGAAGAAGCAAGTGAAGAGAGAGGCCCCCACAAAAATTCATATCATCTGACAATTCATACAACATGATTGTTCATAGATTTATCGTAGATTAGTGTTTAGATTAGTTTAGAATAAGATCTTTTGTAAGTTGAAGGCTTATTTGCATGTAAGATTACTTTCGATTAAATTCAAGTTCTCTTATTTTCCTTTGAGTCTTTTCTTACCAAAGAATAATCGTTTGTAAGTCCACTTTCGATTAAATTCAGTGTGCTTACATTTCCGCATTATTCTTGATAGAATCTTAAGAGTGTTTGTATACAAACGTACCTTTGATTAAATTCAGGTTTGTTTGTGTTCAATCATCTTTTCTGATTCGAAGCGCGTCAATCTTTTATTTGGTTGATACTTTAAAGAAAAATCCTCTTAGTTGAGGTAATCGAACGGATAACACAGTTGCCTGATTGCAAATTAATTGTTTCAAATCAATTTGAAAAGAGTAGTTTCTTTTCTGAAGTTATTTCTTTTCTGGCACGCCCGCACACAATCATTTGCTTCCATGTTTGTTCCTTCCTCTCTAATCATCTTTTATCTCTTAATTTTTGTTTACTTGATTTATTTCCTCATTATCTTTCTTTCAGCTTCCAAGAGAGCCAGAACCACCAGAAGGCGTGGTTCTCAAGTTTCTTCTAGTGATGAGGAAACTGAGACGGATACAGAGACCCTAACCCCCAGGGGTAAGTTTTCTCTTATGATGAATGTCCTCTTAAAGAACTCCATTGTAATCCTGATTCATGAGTTTGAACCAGGTACGACAAGAGTAGCTGCCAAGGGGACTCTTTTCTATGAGAGAAAAGAAGTTCGTTCCCAAAAATCACCAACCCAAAGGGAAACTTCTTTCCCTGATGAAGTAAGTCATGCATCTTCTGATTATACACACATTTATGTGTCTCATATGCACATAACTCACTATTGTTGATCTGTAGGCTCAAATGACACCTTCTGATGAAGCGCTGGATTTGTCCATTATTCTTTGCCTTCAACAAGAAGTGGTAGAGCCTTCCTCTGTTCAAGAGATGTCAAAAGATGACCCCTACAAGGTATCTTTTGAATATTCTTCTCTTCGAATTGTAAAAGACTTCTTCCTAACTTACCTTTTGTTCTTACAGGCATCACCTATTCAATCTCTTTCCGTAAAGAAAGATATTGTTGGGAAAGATCTTGACATGCAAGCTCTGCTGTCACTCCTCACTGAGCCTACCTTTGCTCAGGTCATGGCCAATTTGGCTCGCTCGAAGATCATGGAGCCAATTCGAATCTTAAAAAGAGACTACCTTCCCAATCCCTTACCAGTTTTGGAGCAGGAGTCCTTGCTGACTGACTCCACTTCTGCTTCGACGAGTCATTTTTGTAGAAGTATTGGGGAACAAGATTTAGATTTGACTCCCTCTTCTTCGAATCAGGTAATCTTGCCATCCAAACATACTTTTAATCTCCTGGTTGCCATTCTTTTTAATCTCAAATTCTGATTCTTATGCAGGTGGCCAAAACTACTCATATTTCTAGAAATGATTTTGCACCCTCGTCTTCTCCAATTGACCTGCCTCTAGTGGCTTTTGACATATCCTTCTTCAAAAGTCAATTAGAAAAATTTTGTAATCAAATTGCTGATCCAACTCCTCTCATTTCTTCTAACTCCTTGGAAAACCTTCAACAGCTTCTATGCCCAACCATACCTTCTGACTTGCCTTCCTTTAGAATCAAACATGTTCTTACAAAGGAGGAAGTTCTGATACTAAAAAGCCTCCTAAGGGCTTTAAATCATTTAGGACTTCCTGCTTTGCTTGAACATAATTTGACCTACCCTTTCGAGGTATGTTTCCAGGCCTTGTCTTTCTCTCAAGGGCTTCCTCCTTCAATCAATTCTGCTCTTCGAGGACACCTTAAACAATTTAGTGAATTGATTGCCCACAACCACTTCTTGTCTGAGAGCATTGGCACGACCATTGAGAAGGCCAAAAAGTTGGAGGTCGAAGCACTCAAGACTGCCTCTTGTCTTTCTCTTTATCAAGCTCGAAGAGATAAACTTGCAGAACTTGACAAGAAGATGCAGTGGTTACAAGAAGAAATGCAGAAGGTCAAGGAGGAGATGGCTGAGGTCTCAATTGGTTTTCCAGAGCTTGAAGGTGAAGCATTAAGGAACGAGTCCATGCTTCCACAGCTTATTCCTTCCCTACAAGAAGAACAGAGAAGAAGGGCTGCCCACACTTCGCTTTTGGATGTTAACTACAATTCTCTTCGAGGACTATTAACCACCATTTGTGATGTAACAAGTCCCTTTTTGTAATTTCACACAGTTTGTACTTTATTCTTTTATTATTGTACTCAATTTTGGGTAAGTACAACCGTAATTAAATCCAACACTGTTTCATCTTCTCGTTTTCAAAAAGGTTTGCTGTGTTAATTCCTCACCTACCGTATCTTAAAGAGTCATAAATGACTACCCCCAACTTTATTGGTATAAATAAGGGTCTTTGAGGAAAGAAAACTTACAAACCATCTTCTTTCTTAGCTTTTTTTTTTATCAGCAGCACCGAGTCCCATTTTCGAATAGGGTTTGGTGGCTCATGTAATCAAGATCACATGAAGCTTCTTCTAAAGCTCTTAAAGAAAAGTTTCGAAACATAGCCACATCGGCTCTCATAATGTTTTCCTTGAATGCTAAAGCTCCTAGGTATAGACACATCGGCTCTCATAATGTGTCTATGCTGGGCTGCCGCTTCAAAGACCAAAGAATCTAACGCGAGTGGTCTTCGAAGCCTATCTACCTACCAATGGAGCTTAGCTCAATTCTCAATGAAGCTTGGTTCAAGTCCCAATGAAGCTTGCTTCAAGTCTTTGTATCTCAGTTGTTCTTTAAAAGATCTTTCTTCGAGACACTTGGGCTTTAGATAGATTTTCCTCTTTTATCTTATTTGTAACTTTCTATGTGAATGTGATGAATAAAAATATATTCATTAGTGTATCTATTTTGTTCTAATGGTTTTTGACCAATAAGCTGGTGTTTTAACCATTTCTTGCTATTCTAGCTTTGTTGATGAGGATATGATAACATGAATAAATTTATGAACAGAAAATTTCCTTACAGGCATTTCAGTGTTATTGTGCCCTTTCTCTTCATGTTTATTTATTATCACCACTTCGAAGTGTATTGATACTTCGAAAACTAACCAAATATGGTTTCAATCGTTCCAACTAACTCATTTAATTCCAGTGGCTTCTTAGCCGTCTCATCGTAAGTTGTAAACGATTATTTAATCATGACGCGTGATGTCTAACGCTCTCAGACCCTTCACCTTCCCGGCCTTGTGCGTCTCCCTTCAATTAATGATTACAATATTTGAAGCGGATTTCTCATACGCCTTTGGGTTATAAATACATGTAGACATCAGTATTCATTGTATCCCTTTCTAACAAACAAACATGGCCGATAACAATCCAGCTTCTCTTGCTGAGATCATGAGCGAGTTGGCCACCATGGCCAAAATGATTGCAGAGCTGAAGAGGGACGTCCACACTGAGTTCCAGGCCCTTCGAAGTGAGGTCACTCAGCTTCAAAGCCAGTTAGTGTGCGTGGAAACAGCTTCACGCCTCTGCTTGGCTAGGACCTGGGATGATCTTTCAACCGTCCTCTCGGCTCATGAAGCAAAAAGTCCCCCGGAGGGAGGATCTTCTTAAAGATTTTCCTTTGGGACTGTGAAGACCAGCAATGACCTTCATTTTTGCTTTTGGACCGGAGCCGGTTCTCTCTTTTTTTTGTTCAGACCTACTTGGATCTTTTTATTTTTATTTTTTTGTTCAGATTTACTTGGGTCTGTTTTTCTTGTTCAGGCCTACTTGGGTCTCCCTTTATAAATGAAATGAAGTTTGGCCCATCTTGATTTTTTGTGACTTCGATCGTTAGTACGGCAATTTGGATGTGGCTTCGAACGCTAGTATGGTAATTTAGTTGAATATGATTGTATTAAAGAACTCCAAAGGAGAAATCTTTAACACCAAACCAATCAAAATCATACCATCATGTAATCCAGCTTTCCAGCAAAGAAAGCGATTCGAGTAGCTCAACTTGTGGGTATATTAAGTTGCTAACCAAATGAACAATAAATCCAAACTAGAGGGTGAATTGGATGTATATAAATGAAAAGACTCACCCTCCACAAACTACCTCCGATGGAAAGATTCCCGTATGGAAGGAATGTAAGCCTTCAGATGTCTTCCATTTATTTTCCTTCGATGAACATAACCGTTCAAATTTCTCAAGTGGTAAGCTCCCCCTCTCAAAACTCTATGAATTTGAAAAGACCCATCCCACGTTGGTGCCCATTTTCCTAATCCATCTGTTCTAATTCTCCTATCTCTGATATGGAGGATAACTTTCCACACAAGATCCCCTTCATCAAAGCTTCGAAGAACAACTCTTTTGTTATAACTCCTAGCTATTCTTGCCTTTTGCAGCATAATTTGATTTAAGGCCTTTATTCTAGCTTCATCAATATCTTCCAATTCCATGTGCATGGCTTGATGATAAGACCCTGTATCTAAATCATTTTGAAATGCTACTCTTTGAGATCTCACAGTGATTTCCATAGGTAGCACGGCATCATGTCCATAAGTTAATGCAAATGGAGTAGTACCCGTGCTAGTCCTTTTCGAATTTCTATATGCCCATAATGTGTCAAGTAACAGATCATGCCAAATTTCTGGGTTTTGATCCACCATTCTTTGGATCCCCTTTTTGATAATCTTGTTAGTTGATTCTGCCTAACCATTAGACTGAGTATAATAAGTACTAGTATATATTAATGAAATTCCATGGTTAGTTGCAAAATTCTTTACTAATTTTCCTTCGAATATAGAACCATTATCCACTATTATCGTTTGAGGGCTTCCAAACCTGTACATGATTCCCTTTATGAAATCGATGACGTGGGTTTGATTAACCTCCTGATAAGCTTGGGCTTCCACCCATTTCGTGAAGTAATCAGTAGCCACTAGGATAAATTTATGCTTTTCCAATGAAGGAGGATAAATCATGCCAATCATGTCCATAGCCCATCCTCTAAAAGGCCATGATTTTATTACGTATTGCAAATCCGTGACTGGCAAATGTTTAAGTGGGCTTGTTTTTTGACAAGCTTGACATCCCTTTGCATAATCTATGCAATCTTTAAGGATGGTAGGCCAATAATACCCATACCTCCTTATTAACCACCTCATTTTTATGCCAGTTTGATGTGCTCCACATATTCCTTCATGGACTTCAGCCATTACTTTGAATGCGCTTACCTTACTTAAACATTTTAAAAGAAGGTCATCCATCCCTCTTTTAAATAGCACGTTGTTGTACATGATGTAATTTATTGCTCTTAATTTGGTTATTTTGTCTGCAATGCCATCTGGCTTAGTCAAATAATCAATCAATAGTCGTCTCCAATCAGTATTTTGATTAGTAGGAACATCAATTGCTAACACTTCGAAACCAATTATCCTATTATTTAACATAGGCAGGGATTTTCTCAAAGTTAATTGACAAAATTCCCTTTCATTTTCTGACAAAACTTTATAACCAGAAGCCCTTTGAGCTATTTCATCAGCTTCTTCGTTGAAGAATCTAGGGATATAAGTCAAAGTAAGCATACAGAATTGTTCCATTAGCTTTTTTGCATGCTGATAATAAATTGCTAATGCTGGACTGGTGCATTTGAACTGGCCATTTAGTTGGTTAATTACCAACTGAGAGTCTCTAAAGATTTCAGCAGCACTAACTCTTAATTTAAGTAAAATTTCTAATCCTATGATCAATGCTTCATATTCTGCTTGGTTGTTGGAGCATTGTCCCTCACTGAGTCGAAAACCATATTTAGTTTTCAAACCTTGGGGGGATTCTAGAATTATGCCTATTCCAGCCATCTGGACAGTTCTTGATCCATCGAACCATAATTTCCATGGCTTGATTTCAACCATACTGGCCTCTAATGCTCTTGATGGCTCATGCTCATTTGGATGATCAGCTAAAAAGTTGGCCAATACTTGGCCTTTTACTGATTTTTGAGGTACATATTCAAGACAAAACTCGATTAAAGACACAATTCATTTCCCAATCTTCCCACTAAGCACTGGCTTCGAAAGCATATGCTTAATTACATCAATTTGAGAAATAACATAGGTTACTCTAGGCAACATATAATGCCTGAGTTTCTTGGAAGCATAAAATAAAGCTAAACATAATTTCTCTACTGCAGTATACTTGCATTCACAAGAGTTTAAAAACCTACTAAGATAATAAACTGCTCTTTCCTTGCCGTCTTCATTGTCTTGAGCCAATAGTACTCCTATTGAGTCTTGTGTTGCAGCTAGATACAACTTCACTGGCTTTCCTTTAATGGGAGGTGCCAATACAGGAGGGTTGGCTAAGTATCTTTTGATGGGCTTCATCGTGCTCCTTGGACCACTTGAATTCTTCCCCTTCCGTTAATTTTAACAAAGAAGAGAAAATTTTAGTCTTTCCTGCAGTATTAGATATAAATCTTCGAAGGAAATTTAATTGACCAAGAAACCTTTGCAACTCCTTCTTGGTAGAAGGTGGTTTGGCCTCAATAATGGCCTTAGTTTTGTTCTTGTCAACTTGTATTCCTTTGCTGTGGACTAAATATCCCAGAAACTTCCCAGCTGATACTCCAAAAGCACACTTTTCTGAATTTAACTTCAACTGATAGTGCTTCATTTATTGAAATGCTCTTTCTAAGTGTTGTAGATGATCCTTATCAGAATTTGACTTCACAATGATATCATCTATGTAACACTCCAGAAAACTTCCCACTATATTATGAAAAATAGTATTCATAGCCCTCTGATATGTGGCCCCAGCATTTTTCAGCTCAAATGGCATTTTGACCCATTCAAAAATGTCAATGTTTCCAGGGCAAGCAAATGCTGTTTTATGCACATCCTCTTCTGCTATACAGATTTGATTGTACCCTGAATGCCCATCTAAAATGGACAATACCTTGTGTCCAGCTGAACTGTCCACAAGTGTGTCCACATTAGGCATTGGATATTCATCCTTAGGGGTTGCAGTATTTAGGTTTCGAAAGTCAACACAGATCCTGATACTCCCATTCTTTTTAGGGACTGGGACTATATTAGATAGCCATTCGACATACCTGGCTGTTCTAATGAAACCTGCGTCTAGAAACCTCTGCATCTCCTTTTTGACACCTGCAATGGTTTCTGGACTCATCTTCCTGGTTGGTTGTTTCACAGGTTTGAACTGTGGCTAGATAGGTAGCCTATGCTCCACCAATTCTCTGTCCAATCCGGGCAGTTCCTTATAACTCCATGCAAAACATTCTTTATTTGCTTTCAATAGTGCTATTAATCCAGCTTTCATATCTGGTTCAAACTGTTTATTAATGAACACATGATTGGGGTTATGTTCATCTCCCAATCTCACTTCCTCCAATAGGTCTTGGGCTTCGATCTGTTCTTGAGACGTTGAGTGGACTTCCTCCTTATGAGGCTTGTTATCCTGCATAACGTCTTCCCATATGTTGTCCTCTTGAATCTTCTGTTCGATCCCCAGAGCGACATACCTTACTAAAGCCAATGAGTTGACCTCTTCTTCTGCCTCTTCCTTGGATTCACATCCAAGCAGCATCGTGTTTTGGGGTGTCTGATTCATAATCAACAGTTTGTTTCAGCTTTGATTTCAGCTCTGCCAATTCTCCCAGTTCCAGCTCGTTGGTTGGGTAAGTGGCGGCTTGGAATAGTTCACTCAAAGGAACTACATCTGATTTGTACATTTCTGCTTCAGCAAAATTCGCCGTGGCACTAAATGGATGAGGATCAGCTTTGACTCCCTCAACACCCACTTCTTTGCCTTTATCATACTTAACAATCATTAATTCCTGATGCATAGAGGAAGGAATACATCCATTAACATGAATCCAATCTCTTCCCAATAAAGCATTATATTTAGCATACGTGTCAACTACAAAGAAAGCAGTGTCCGTTTCTATTCCACCTACTGCCAATCTAATGGAGATGATTCCCCTGGCATGCTGGCTTTCCCCAGTAAATCCTGCAATGGATGTGCTGGTTGGAATCAATTTTGCTTTTCCTTTTCCTAACTTTTTTAAAGTTTGGAAAGGCAAAATGTTCACTGCAGCCCCATTATCCACCAAGATTCTGTTAAGTGGGACTCCATCAAAACATGCAGTAATATATAATGGACGCAAATGTTGTCTCATTGCGTTAGTAGGTAATTTAAATGGATATGAAATTTCCACATAATTCAAATCTATTACCAGGGGGTACTCGATGTCAGACATGGAATTTGGAACGAAACAAGCACTTTCTTTTGAGCTTACCTCCAAACTTTCTTGATTCTACTCAATTTCACATACCAGGCTTTCGTCCATCTCGATCTGAGCCATCTCTTCCAAGTCATCATCATTACATATAATATTTAGTTCCCCATCACTATGCGCTTCTTCAGAATTGTCTGGCCTACCCAAGTTCGACCAAGCATCACCTTGGCCTTTGGATGTCTGGCCATTGAAGAAATCCATAGAACATGGGTATACCATATTAACTTGTACTTCTGGTTGGCCGCCGAATTGGATTGTGGCCACTTCTTTGACTGATTTGACTTCGATTTCCTTGGCATCCTCCCTTTCAACTTCTTGCATCGATACTTCCATAGGGGAAGAGCTTCCTTCTACCCCTTCTTGTTCCACCAACATGGCTTCGAGCAAACTGGATTGATAACTAGCCAGTGAATTGGGAGAAGGTGGGTCAAGGTCTTCTTCGAGCATGGCAGAGGCTACTTTCTTCAAAGTCTCTCTTTCTTGATACTGGATTCGAAGCTCTTCTGGGTCCCTCTTAGCCCTGTCAAACCTTGGATTGGACCTTGCTCCCTTTCCTTATTCTTCCCCAGTCAAGGACTCTCCTGACTGAAAAAGCGTATACTTTCTCTGGAGCTTTCTTTTCTGTGTTCTTAAAAGCAATGGAACTATCTGTGGTATTTTGGACTTGGGATCCCTGATCAACACCCAATTTCCAGAGTTTGAACTTGGCGGCTTAAAAGTTCTGTTCTCACTCCTGTTGAATTTTTGTACCCTTGGAACAAATCAGGCTTGACTTGCTTTAGAAACCAATCAGGAACTCCTTTCACCAAAGTGAACTCCTCTTGTCTGGCGTCTCCTTGGGCCTCTGATGTCTGACCAATATTGGCTTTCTTCGAAGGTGGTAGCTCTCTCCTATGGATGGGTGGGACAGGACTGGTAGGCACATCTCTCTTTGATGCTAACCAGGGCTTGCTGTCACTTGGCTTTGCTTGTGCTGGAGCCATTCTTTTCATTCACATCTCCTTAGGGAAGAAACTCACGCCCTTTCTATCCAAGTCCTTAAAAACCAGATAGTTGGCTCTGCACCCCACACACAAACATTCCAAAAATGAGGCTTCTAACATGGGTAAATGATTATTACCTGAGAACCTCTGTGGAGGTAAACCTGTGTTGGCTTGCCTATAATGATTTTGCCTTATCCCTGTGCCTCGAGGATGGCCAGCATATGGTCTACCTTTTCCATATTGGATGGCATTCATGTTAACTGGCGACTCCTTGTCTTGCCAATACTTCTTGACAGTTCGAGCCAGTGAAGTGGGTACGTTGGTGTTAACTTCTTCCACCTTTGGAAAAGGCACTGCATCTATCCCCGTAGCCTTTTCAGGAAATTTGATTCTTCCTTTCTTGATTTGTTCCTGAATTCTGTCACGAAAAACATTACAAGACTTAGTCGAATGAGACCAAGAGTCATGCCATTTGCAATAAGTCTTTCCATTCTTCTCTTCTGCTGTTGGCAACTTTATATTCGAAGGTAGCTTAATGATTTTCTTTCTTAACAAAAAGTCAAAGATCTCATCAGTTTTAGATATATCGAAAGAGTACACTTTAGTGATTTCTTTCTGCTTGAACTTCTGCCCTAGAGAAACATTCTTTTGGATCAAGGGCTCACAAACACAAGGGTCGTGTTCTATAATTTCTGCTGCATCTATCTCATAATTGGGGTCTCTATAGTATGTTGGATAAGAGGAATTATGCTTGTCCATATCCTCCTCTAGCAATGATTCATATCTGGCAACTTTATAAGTTAAGTCTGCAAAGTCCCTAAACTCTGTAGAATCAAACCTTTTTCGAAACTCCCTTTCTAAACCATCTTGTGCTAGTCTCACAAACTCTACTTCTGGCAGATGGAGCTTGCACTTGGTTTTAGCCCTTTTGAATCTAGATATGAAATCTACTACTTTTTCATCTGGTTTCTGCCTTAGCCTAGCTAAGTCTGCCATAGAGACTTCAGGCTCGGCATTAAAGAACTTTGCATGGAACGCCTCTTCCATTTGATACCAATTAGTTATAGAGCCTGGTGGCAAATTGGTGTACCATGCAAAAGCTGGTCCAGATAAAGAATTTGGAAATAGTTTCAACTTCATAAAACCGTTTTGAGCCAAATTCTTACATTGGACAGAAAACCTAGCAATATGTTCTATAGAAGACTGTCTCCCATCCCCATAGAACAAAGTAAAATCTGGGATTTTAAGTTCTCTAGAGATCTGAAACGTCGTGTCTACCCATTCTGGATATGGTTTTCTATAGATCTGAGGTTGTACCCCCCGAGTTCGAGGTCCACAAACTTCTTGTATGAGACCCATAACTTGGTCTCTTAGTACTGGGTTACCTACGAGGAAATTTTGTTCTTGGTTTTCTATGGGTGGTTCTGGTTCTACAAAATCATCTCCATGAACTTCCCTTATCGTGTTAAGATCCCCTTGGTTTTCTCTGGGAAATTTCTCATACCAAAGCTGTTGCATTTGGTCAACTGCAACATTGACTCGAGCAGGCTTATAGCTTCCATAAGCTGTTGTCATGGGATTTTTGGTAGTTGGAAAATTTTGTCGAGGATGTTGTGGGTTACCTCTCCTTTTCTCAGGTCTATAGCCTCGTTCTAACTCTATGTCATCCTCCCATCCCCCAAGCGTGGGTTCGAAGAGAGGGTTGACACTTTGTCTATCTCTAGCATTTCCTGAAACCCCAATAGTAACACCGTGGGCTTGTTTTGGAGGTTCCCAAACAGGTTTTGTAGGCTTTACTGGCTCATACCAAGATTGTGGTATTTCCTCTGGGTACATCTTTTCCTTACCTGTCCTAGACCTCACCTTTTCTTGACCCATATCCTCTCCAAGCCTTCCTTCGAAGGGACTTTGATGAGTGCTTGAGTTAGCATGATTATCTAGCCCAATATTCCCTGGACTATTTCTCACTGGTTCTGGGTTAGGGAACCTATTTTTTATACTTTTGATCATGGCTCTTTGGGTTTGAGCCATCTCTCTAAAAGCTATCATCATTTCTCTAAACATCTCCTCCTTATCATGGTTTTTTCCACTGGCTTGCCCCTCCTGAAAATTTGGAGGCACTTTACTGGGAGGTACTTCATAAGAAGGCTCTTCATAAAAGGGCTCTTCTATTCCCAAAGCCAATTGAGGAAAAACAGGAATGATAGGTGTACCTGGTTCCACAGCCTGTTCCTCTGGTATTAAGTCACCAATGGGTGTCCCTATTTGTTTTCGAAACCTTGGCATTTTGACACCTTTGTGTCCCACCGGGCGTGGCAAAAATTGTTTGGGCTGAATTAGCTTAATCAAATGGCAAATGATTGTGTGCGGGCGTGCCAGAAAAGAAATAACTTCAGAAAAGAAACTACTCTTTTCAAATTGATTTGAAACAACTAATTTGCAATCAGGCAACTGTGTTATCCGTTCGATTACCTCAACTAAGAGGATTTTTCCTTAAGGTATCAACCAAATAAAAGATTGACGCGCTTCGAATCAGAAAAGATGATTGAACACAAACAAACCTGAATTTAATTAAAGGTACGTTTGTATACAAACACTCTTAAGATTCTATCAAGAATAATGCGGAAATATAAGCACACTGAATTTAATCGAAAGTGGACTTACAAACGATTATTCTTTGGTAAGAAAAGACTCAAAGGAAAATAAGAGAACTTGAATTTAATCGAAAGTAATCTTACATGCAAATAAGCCTTCAACTTACAAAAGATCCTATTCTAAACTAATCTAAACACTAATCTACGATAAATCTCTGAGCAATCATGTTGTATGAATTGTCAGATGATATGAATTTTTGTGGGGGCCTCTCTCTTCACTTGCTTCTTCTATTTATAGACGATGGGCATGCCTTCGATCTCCTCTTCCCACGTTAATCTCCACGTTCTGCTCAAACTGCCCATTTCCCCCTCAAAACGGTTAAAGGGGCCTTCGAACGGTCACTTCGATACTGGTGTTCGTGGTCTCTCTTTCTTCATGCTTGAAAATGGTGTTCGTGGTTCCTTCATGGATCGTGATACTCCTATTCTTACGCAACGTGGGTTAGTGTCATACGATTGACCCAAATGATTCCCTGCAATCACGTCTAACTTTCGTTATAAACCAAAGTAGCAGTGGCACCGTTCGATGATTCCAAGTTTTAATCAACGGTTAAATTCCATCATGCTTTAAGATCATCTGTGTTTGATGACAAAACGTCGTCGGTTCCAATCAAAACGATACCGTTTAGTACTAAAATAATGTCATCATTAAACCCCGTAATCCTCTGCATCCCGAGTCTAATTAAGACATGTTCTGATTGGTCACCACGTTTCCTGATGACACGTGTATTTTTCTAATTGGGTGGTATATTTTAGGATGTAAACAATATGGTTACATTCCTGGTGCATTTTTTTTTTTTTTTTAAGTATATACGGAGATTATTTGTTCTTATTTGGTTGTGGTTAGAATTTCCCTGTTGGTAAATGTACTTGCACAATCTTGGTGATCTCAATTTTACAAATGCAATTTATTTGCTTCAAAACCTTGTGTAGAAATAGAAAAACCCATCAACAGTAACTATGAAAATTTAAAGTGGTGTTTGAGATCATACTATTTGATAGTATATCAAATTATCAGTAAACATGTTTTTTTTTTTTTCCCGCAGGATATAAACATCAAGGTTTTCCTTTTTCGGTTGTTTTATTAGATTGTTTCCGCAATAAAGTGTATTATTTGCAGTTTTTTTTTTCTATGAAAGTGAATTTTTTGATTTACAAATTACACATTGGAACAGAAAATGTCTACTTGAATAGAATATAGGAGTATTTTAATTTTTGAATCTACAGCAACAAAACTTTGATGGCATTGTAATTTTTTTTTTTCCGACGGTTAGGGTGTCCGGGCTATTTTACTTGCACCTTAATTAATTGCCACTCCGGTCAAAAGTAGGTCATCCACGCCAAACTAGGAAACTCATAAGAAAATTCTCTTTGCGGCTTAATCCAAAAAATCAAAAAATCAATTTTATGAAGAGGCAAATCCATCACCCAACCTGACTAATCCTAGAGGCCAGTGGCATTGTAATTTCAACTCCTCATGAGATAGTCGTTGGCAGTTCAAATAAGATGCCACAAACTCTCTCCAATTTTATGTATCGGGTTTCCTAGAGTACGAAAGAGATTGAAACTTTAATTATTATTTTTTTTGGTACAAAAAACTTTAATTAATAGGAGTACTGAAGTAGGAGTATATATGTTCAGCAGATATGATACGCCCACCGCACTATTTGACCACCACACAGAATGGCAGGTCCACTCCGGATTTCGCACGGATGATTCGAGCTGTTCAATAATTTAAAAAAAAAATTCGAGTGAGCTCGTGAAAAATCAGCTCAATCTAATATATGTATATGCGGTGGCCAAATGTGCTGTGGTCGTATATTTTTGTTATATTCAGGTACTATTATTTACGCTCCCAATGGAAAAGAAAAAAATTCGCTTGCCTTTTCTAGCTATAGAGTTTTTTTTGGTAAAACAGGTGGTGTCAAAGCAGTTTGTGCGCATCTCGAACTAATCTTTATAACCCTTCTCACAGCCTTTTCACACACTTGTGGATGGGCATGAGCAATGAGGTGGCCTCAAGAGTTACAAGCAAGGGGAATTGAATCAAATAACTTAGAAAACAGCAAACCTCTAGGTCCCAAACTAATATCACCAAGCCGACTTATCTGGAGGTTTTTAAAACAATAAAATAAGATAATTTGAAAAAAGGAAATGATTTTAACACTTCTTTTTCATTTACTGACTCTTTTTTTTTTTTTTTTTACTTTATTCATGTGAAATTGCTATTTTTTTTTATCCGAATGTGAAATTGCTATTCAAATGGGAAAAATAGCTAATGAGAGAGAGAGAGAAGGATCAAAAAGAGAGAGAGAGAGTCAATAAATAGAAGGGCAAATTTCACTCTGACCCCCTAAGGTATCTAACAATAACAAAAGGTACCCCTCAATTTTCAAAAACGACAGAAACCTCCCTTATTTCACAGTTTGGATTTCATTCCGTTAGTAAAATGGACAGAAAATGTATGGAAAATGAAATCATCAATTTTATTTAGTTCTACAGCTATCTTAGGGCTCTCATTGAAAGTCCTAGAGCCAAAAATTAATTATGATTATTTAGGATAAAATGATTAAAAAAATAAAATCTTCGCACCAATTCAAAAGGATTAAAATTTGGAGCATTTAAAATTTTGCTCTTCATTTGGTTTTAGGGCTTTCAATAGAGAGCAAATACTTAAGTGCTCCAATTTTCAATCCATTTGAATTGATGCGAAGATCTTATTTTTCTGATTATTTTATCCTAAAGTGCAATAATTAATTTTTGGTTCTAAGATCTTCAATGAGAGCCCTAAGATAGCCGTAAAACTAAATGAAGAGGAGATACTTAAGTGCTCAAATTTTCAATCCCTTTGAATCGGTGCGAAATCTTATTTTTTTGATTATTTTATCCTAAAGGGTTATAATTAATTTTTCACTCTAGGGCTTTCAATGAGAGCCCTAAGAAAACCATAGAACCAAATGAAGAACAGATACTTAAGTGCTTCAATTTTTAATTCGTTTGAATTGGTGCAAAGATTTTTATTTTGTTATCATTTTATCCTAAATGGTCATATTTAATTTTTGGCCACAAGGCTTTCAATGAAAGCCTTGAGAGAGCCATAGAATCAAATGAAGAGAAGATACTTAAATGCTCCAATTTTTAATCCATTTGAATAGGTGCGAAAATCTTATTTTCCTGATCATTTTATCTTAAAGGGTCATAATTAATTTTTTGCTCTAGGACTTTCAATAAGAGCCCTAAGATAGCTGTAGAACTAAATAAAATTGAAGATTTCATTTTCTGTACATTTCCGTGCATTTTCCACCCATTTCACTAACGGAATGAAACTCAAACTGTGAAATAGGGGAGGTTTCTGTCATTTTAAAAAATTGAGGGGTATCTTCTGTCATTGTCGGATACCTCAGGGGTCTGAGTGAAATTTATCCTAAATAGAAATAGAAGATGAGAGAGAGAGAGAGAGTCAATAAATAGAAATAGGGGATGAGAGAGAGAGAGAGAGAGAGAGAGAGAGAACTAGAGGATGAAAATCATTCCCTTTGAAAATCTTCTCTTCCAAGACACCTTCATGGCTTCTATAAATAAATAAATACGCGCCCCCCATGAAATTCAACTTTTCTAGGTTCTCCATAAAATATCCAGGTCGACGCGTCTCAAGCAGTTTCCTACGTATTGCCAATACACCAGTTTTCTCACTGCCCAGTCTCCACAAGACGATTTGTTTTGGGATTTATTTCTGTATGTACATACTACACAGAATTCCTCTCTGTTCATTCAATTTGTCTATGTGATTGATTCTAGTTCTTCGTTATGCACACAATCACTTTGATGAACATGAAGCCCTTCTGTAGAACCCTCATCAACCGGTACCGCAATTCGGCTATTTTCGGCTTCCCATCTCTGAATACCCATAATTCATTTACCACTGGTGCGTCAAAATTTAACTTGGGTTTGGAGTTTTTGGACCATAATCGTAGAATTTTAAGCTACACCCCTCGGTTCTTGGGCTTTCCTCGTGTTGTTGATAGAACCCAGAAACCATTTTGTGCCCCAACTTCTAGTTGGGCACAACCCAGGGTTTTCTCTAGAACATGTAATGGTGATGGTGCCTGTAGAGGTGTAAATGTAATTGCTAAGGTTGCATTGAATTGTAGGAGTTATTCGACCTCAGTTGAGACCCGCGTGAATGAAAACAATTTCGAGAGGATATACGTTCAGGGTGGCATGAATGTGAAGCCTTTAGTAGTTGAGAGAATTGATAGAGATGAAAACATAGGGAGAAATGAAGAATCTAGGGTTGAAGAAGGTGTTGAGGATGTAAGTAATGAGAATTTGAAGGGTTTGAAAGAGGTTGAGGTGGTAAAAGCCGGTAAGGAAGAGTCGGATATTGAGAGAGAGGCATGGAGGATATTGCGGAAGGCGGTTGTGACGTATTGTGGGAACCCAGTTGGGACAGTGGCAGCGAATGACCCGGCTGACAAGCTACCACTTAACTATGATCAGGTCTTCATTCGTGATTTTGTTCCGTCTGCCCTTGCTTTCTTGCTCAAGGGGGAAGCAGAGATTGTGAGGAACTTTCTCCTCCATACCTTGCAATTGCAGGTAACCTTTTGCTGAGTGAATTCAATATTTGCTATCCTTGTGGATATTTCGCAGTTCTTGTTAGACTGCCAATCTGACTGTGATATTTCCTTATATAATAACACTCTTGTAACCTCTACTTGTGCTCAGAAATTAGTTTGTTGTCTACAAAAAATTACTATCTGATGTCGATTTTCTCTATCTTCTTTGCTTCTCCTCCAAGCAATGAGAAAATTCAAAATGTTTGTTTCCAACTTAAGAAATTTGTTGTGTAACAAATGTCATTGTTTTCATTCAAATCCATTTTTTACTTCTACTTTCTCATTCAAGTGCCATGCTGCAGCATCATTATGCAATGGTTTTAGTATGCTTAACATATGGCCTTTTTTGTTTTGTCTTACGTGTGCTGGTTCTCATTGGACATTGGATTGTGATGGTGTCTTTTGGTTTAAAAAGTTTGCCTTGATGTTATGTGTCGATGCATTCTTGCCATGTGCCATGTGGATGAAATAATGATCTATATTCATGCAGTTACCGATGAATCTCAAGCACTCTAAATTGAGTACATTTTGCTGTCATAGGTCACTGAAATGTGGGGATAGTCATACTCGGGATTATAGGTGGTGAGAGATGTTTGATTGATAACTATCATTTTCATGAATTCTTTACCATTTCCTTGAGGAAACATGGTACTCCAAGATTATGAAGTATAACAATATATGTTCCATCATATAGGAAGGTTTCTAGTGAGAAAGTTGCGTCTGATGATATTCATTATACTACTTTTGGCATATGGCCATCTCATCATGTTTCATATTTGTGAACCCTTCCAACTGTTTTCCGGTTTTTCCATTAGAGTTGGGAGAAAACAGTGGACTGCTACAGCCCAGGGCAAGGATTGATGCCAGCAAGTTTTAAAGTTAGAACTGTCCCTCTTGATGAAAATAAGTATGAAGAAGTCTTAGACCCAGATTTTGGCGAGTCAGCCATTGGACGTGTTGCACCGGTGGACTCTGGTAATCTTTCTCTTTCTGCAAGCTAGTGAGCTACCAATTAACTTGGAAATGTTGTGAAGTCAAGCTTTTTTCAGTTGAGTAAGGCGCCAAATGAATTTTAACATTTTGTGATATCTTGACTCCTATAATAGGGTTGTGGTGGATTATATTATTGCGTGCTTACGGGAAGGTCACTGGTGATTACACTCTACAAGAAAGGGTGGATGTCCAGACAGGCATAAAACTGATTTTGAACTTGTGTCTGTCTGATGGGTTTGATATGTTTCCTTCGCTGTTGGTCACTGATGGCTCCTGCATGATAGACCGACGAATGGGCATTCATGGTCACCCCCTTGAGATTCAAGTGAGTTGCTCTTTCCTTTGTATTGTATGAATGCCCTGTATGCCTTGTAATCAGATTCATGGCTCTGTATTGTTGTTACATTCTTGTGCAGATCAGATGTAAAAATCGAGTACATCTACAGATAACTGCTGTAATCAATTCAGACCTTTTGCACTAGAAATGGTTAGCTGTTGTTTGACTTGACTCCACAATACATCTAACATGGGCTCTTCTATTTTCTCCTCATTACCATGTATGATGGATATGTTTTCAAAACCGGTACCCAAGTACCCCAATGTAGACACTTTGATCCTCAAAATAAGATCCCAATATCCCATTAGTTGAAAAAGAAACCTTTTTATAGCCTTTTACATGGCCTGGAGATAAAAAATTCCTTTCTTCTTAATATCATTGGATTTAAGTAGGGTTTCAATAACTTATACAAAACTATAGTTTTGTAGTACAAGTACTTGTTCAGGAGTTTCCCTGTACCCGTGCCCAATTTTTTGACATATCCCAACAGCCTAAATCGTTTACGAAGCCCTCACACTTTGCCATATAACTTAGCACATAGGGCTTTTTCCTCTTCTATGTGACAATTTCTTTTGAAAAAGGTCAGTTTCACTTTAGGCATGTGATAGATCTTTATCACCTTGAGTTCTAGCTTGTCCTGCATATCTTATTGTGGTTAGTGTGGTACAAAATATTGGGTTTTCTCAAAGGTTTTTTGAGAGTTCTTTCAAGTTTTTCATGGTGTCTGGTTTGGTAGATATTTAATTGGATAGGCTGTGATTGATAGCAACGTGTAGTGGTATGTTTTGTCATTTATAGTCTTGAAATGGTTTCCTATTAGCCCTATTCACTAAGGATTATATGACCTGTGTTCTCGGTCCTTTTTTAAACTATAGTTGTTTTACCTTCTCTGAGTTTATCTTTATGTGTTCTATTTTGATTTCACAGGCTTTATTCTACTCAGCTTTACGGTGTTCTCGAGAGATGCTCTCTGTAGATGACATATCCAAGAATTTGGTGAGGGCTATAAACAATAGACTGAGTGCATTGTCATTTCACATCAGAGAATATTATTGGGTTGACATGAAAAAGATCAATGAGATATACAGATATAAGACTGAGGAATATTCCACAGATGCCACTAACAAGTTCAATATTTACCCTGACCAAATCCCTCATTGGCTGGTGGATTGGATTCCAGAGAAGGGCGGTTATCTGATTGGCAATCTACAGCCAGCTCACATGGATTTTAGGTTCTTCACGCTTGGAAATCTCTGGTCCATTGTTTCATCTCTGGGTACTCCTAAACAAAATGAGGCTACTTTGAATTTGATTGAAGCCAAATGGGATGATCTTATGGGCCATATGCCTCTTAAGATATGTTACCCTGCTTTGGACTATGAAGAGTGGCGTATAATCACAGGCAGTGACCCAAAGAATACGTGAGTTCTCTTTGATAAACTTTTTTGAGCACTCTGTGTGTGCGGGCGTGTGTGTCCAAAGCAAATGGACTTGTTTCAATTCTTTTTGTATTGAGCATCATTTCATTGACTCTTGCAGGCCTTGGTCTTATCACAATGGAGGATCTTGGCCAACCCTTTTATGGCAGGTAATTTCAGATTTGATGCAAGTCTATTTGTACCGAGGGATGATCATTTATTTATTCTGTTCTATATTGAGTGTTCATAGGGACTATATAGTGCCCTGATAAGTTGATAACGCATGTGCAGTTTTTACTCATTGGGTACAGTAGCCAGAATCATAATCTGTTTTGGCCCTTTAGGGGAAGGCACTATGACACCAACCTCATGATAGAAACAATTCATGTGCGAACTTGTGCTGCCATTGTTGTTAGAGTGTTTTCTTGATTTTGATATAAATGAGAGAGGTCCAATCTGGATTCCAACTTTCTGGCTTTCCAAGTAAAAAAGATGATGTCATGTATTTCTTCTTCTTGTCTTGTTATAAAAAGTTAGGGAGAATGGAAGTGAAGAACGCTTATATGCTCAAATAAACCGTAGTTCTATTTCTATATACTATCTATGAATATTTTTCCACGAATCATTGTAGTTGTATTGTTGAACCATGTGGAATATTTTTCCACGAATCATTGTAGTTGTATTGTTGAACCATATTCCAAATGGTTTAGAAAGAAAAAAATCCAGTTCAAACAAGAATAACATCCACTTTCAACTGGCTTGTTCAATCTAATTTGGTTTTGAATCAAGTGGAATACTGTATATCCTTGGCACTTTTCCATCTGCTAGAAACAGCATTTATGCTATGTAAAAGTTTTTTGTTTTTTGGTTTTAATTTTGAACTTTTACCATAATTCTTGCTGTTATTTGAGTTAGAAATACAGGAATGTACAGAATCTTTATTTTAATCCGTCCCCGCTGTCAAAATTGTTGAAAAGAGTAATGTTAAAACACATTTCTCTGTTTTATATCTCTAGTTTGACAAAGTTAACAGGCCAGCCAATTTGGCAAAGATAAAGTTACCTAAACCAGAATAGTAATTAAATCTAATTTGCTATGTTTGATAACCTGCTTAGTCCAAGACAAGCATGCTTTACGCTAGGTTCTTCAGCCCTTTTAGCTGAGAATTACTTGATTAACTTTTCATTTCCTTTTGCTTTCAATGATCATTTACAGTTCACATTAGCATGCATGAAGATGGGCAGACCTGAACTAGCTAGGAAGGCACTTGATTTGGCTGAAAAGAGGCTTCCGAAGGACCACTGGCCTGAATATTACGACACAAGAAATGGAAAATTCATTGGAAAGCAAGCTCGACTTTACCAAACATGGTCAGTTGCTGGGTTTTTGACTTCTAAAATGCTCTTGGAAAATCCAGAGATGGCTTCCCTCTTATTCTGGGATGAAGACTATGAACTTCTGGAGGTTTGTGTCTGTGGTCTTCGCAAATCTGGCCGAAACAAATGCTCACGAGGCGCTGCAAAGTCTCATATTCTTTTTTAAAAGCCTTCTGTACCTATATAGCTGGTATTTGAGCATAGTGAAATGTAGATTTCCAATACTAAATTTACTGGTAGAAAATGTGACATCAAATTTTGATTTTTTCCCCCATGTTTCTCTGTACAATATTCATTGTTACTGCTGTCAGATGAATTACTTTAGTTGATCGGTGTTGGATGTTTGTATAACGGTTATCTGAGATCCAAAAACAGTACCTTGTCTCCTTGGTCATCTGTAAGTAGAAAATCAGTATAGTACTGTAGATGTACGTTATATTTTCTTGAAATCTGCAACAAAATGTTCTTCAATCACGGATGAATGCATGCATGCTTTATTCTTGAATTTTCTTTTTTCTGTTTAGTCGGAGGTTTCATTGGTGATTGATAGACATGGGAGTAATACTGTATCCTCGGCTCCCCACCTATTCTCAAGTTGATTCCCTGATTGGGATTTAGATTTTTGTTCTCTGTTTAGGATACCCGTTGCATTTCTCCCAACTTCAGGTAGTAGATTTTTGTAAGTGATTCTAAAGTGTGGATTCCGTATTACAGATTTAGACAATCAGAATACAAAAGATGTTTGGGAGATATTTGGAAAATTGATTTATTCAGCAGAGTAGTGTTAAAGTGGGTAATTTGCAAATAACTTTTGAAGTTGAATTAGATCAAAATTTATAATCCATCGGAGAAAATGTGTAAATTTTTTTTTTTATCAGCAAAGAAAGGTTTATCTCATTAATAAAAATAATACAAAACAGAAACACTGTAATGATACATCAGAAAGCATCATGCACATACGGTAGTACCTCACGGTCCTCACCTATCACTGCACCTCATCTCACAGTTTTAAAAAACGGGAAAAAAAAAACCACCCAAAAATTGGTAAGCCACCAACAAATACCCAAACAGAACCCAACCCAAACAAGTGAATTAGGCCTAGACACCCAAACCTAACTGCAAAAGGAAAAAAAACCATAAAGCCTGGCCAACCTAACACCTCCAACCACCACCACCACCATTCACTAGAAAATGGTGCAGCAGTAGTTGGACCATCCACTAGAAGTAAAGAGAGGAGATTGGAGTAAATCTATTTGGTTGTGTTTGGATATTATGTTGGTTGAGGATTTATACAAGATTAGTCGTAAGTGAAGAAGAAAGTGAATAAGACAAATAAAAAAAATTTGGGTAAATCAATGGAAAAATTTCTTGAGCTTCATGATCGAAAAAGAGCCTAGATGTTGGTTGCATAAAACTCTGTCCCTTCCAACTTGAAGGAGTTTTGGAAATAAGCTTTAAAGTTCATATTATTTCAAATAGAGATAAATCGTCATGTATTTTCATTCTCATGTACAGGAATATGAGTTTTCAAGAGATGTCTTTTCAAGTTTTCATCCATATGCTTTGTATTTCAAGAGACGTGACTCCTGTGAAGAGTCACTTGGAATTCTATAAAATAAAAAATAAATAAATAAAAAGCTATCATCCCATAAAGGTTTTAAATATCTTGAGAGTCTAGAATTACTCTCCCTTCTCCTCCTCTTATTTTCCTATATCATGATTCATGATGGCAATTAAAGAAAGACTTGGCACCTCAGTTTTTTCACCGATCATGCATCATGGAGACATATTGTTAGATTTATGGATTATATCTTGGAGTGATATTCAACCGTCACAACCTACACGAAGGGAGGTAATTATGCAAATACAGTCTTAGAACGACGATTTATTGTGCCTTCTATGGATCTCACCTGCTATTTTCCTGACACTTACGGAGTATTATCTAAGTATCTTTGATTGAATGTGTTCATGGTTTTAATGTTTCATGCCGTATCTTTATTGCTTAGTGTTTTGTGATAATTAGGTGATAAATTCCCATGGAGAAGTACTGAAGTTGACCACAACTATTACTTGGAAAGTAGTTGAAAAGGAAAATGGGGACAAGTTTGTCTTTCATAGACAAGGGATTAGCAAAATCAAGAATACGCAGAATCATTTGGCTGCCAATTGCTTATTTACTTATTGCTTATTATCCACCAGTGTTGTGCCCGTTCAATGCATGAATACCGAAAAAATTAGTGAAATTAAACTTCTTTTTTTTTTTTTTTTTATGTCAACCCATGCATCAATGGGTTGCCATGTATGGGGCTTTGGAATTTACAAGACTGCCTTAGTAGCGTAAAAAAAATGATATTATATTTGTACCAACGAGTACAAACTATTTGTGAGCTCGTTTTGGGTCTCAAAAAAATGATCAGAATCGTTCATTTTGTTTAAAATACTTTGTATACGGTCCTTCCAAAATAAGCTTAATCCGGTAATGATGAAGGTGTTTACAAAACATCAAACTTTGCTTTAAAATTTAGCACAAAGTTGGACATTTCGTGGACGCCCTACCCGATCCTGGATTGAGCTTATTTCTTGTAGGGACCGTAAGCAAAGTATTTTAATCAGAATGAGCAGCTCCGATCATTTTTTGGAACAAAAAAAGTTATACCAGTAGCACCTTTGGTAACGTAAATGGTTGAGTGAGGGTAGTGGTCTGGTTTTAGATGTTGCTCTTTGAGCTGGTTGTGTTTGTTCCTGGGGTATGTCCCTGTTCTGCTGTTTTGGCATTTGTTTAATAAAATTTAATTTACCAAGAAAATCATAAATACTAGTAGTAGTTGAAAATTTAATTTCTCAGGTATGGATGAGTGGTTAATTAATTACCCATCAAATGTAGTTGAATGGGCCCTTATAGTGGCCCTACCCTTTAAAATGTGTAATTACGGGATAGAGAAGTGTCGAGGGACACATCAGTTTTCAACCTGACCCTTCTTGCCCCCCAAGGGTAATCTATTTTTCTCAGAGTAGACCTCGTGAGCCATTAACACGTTTCCATTTACTGTCATAAATTGGCTACCCATACAGATAATTATTCTTGAAAATTTGTCGGTGAAGTGAACTACGAAAGAATAATTTAAAAAAATATGAGAAGGTTCAAAAACAGTAATTTAATTTTTTAGAAAACTAACGTAAGACAAAATTATTGCAAAATGTTGTAGTTTTTGCGGGAGAAATTTGTAGGAAAAACTCATTGTAGTGGAAAAGTTAGAAACGTGGGACAGACTTTTTCGTACTTACCTTCTTTACCTACCTGAGCACGTAAAATGCTAAAAATTGGATTAAATTTAATAAACTTTTATTCCTCATGGCGATTTATTTGTGCTATTGCTATATCATTCGGCTGGATCCAATTAAAGTCAAATTTAATTTTCTGCAGTTCAAAAATCAAATCAAATCAAATTTTGAGCCAAAATTGCTATGGATGATCAACGGCCAATCTGTTCTACAAGGACTATGGAGAAAGTGAAGGAAATTTACACACATACAAGTGCCAGTCATATAGGAAACAAACCTACCGTCTTCTCTCTTTCTTTCACTCCCTCCGCAGAAGGTTTCACCACCTAATGCAGCGGAGAGGGGAGGGGAGGAGAGGGTTTGTCCTTGACGAGTGCTTTCTTTTATCCCAAGTTTCTTGCTTTTAAAATTTAATAACTCCTCCTGTCCAATGAGGGTTTTTTTTCTCGATCTCAAATTTGAGAGTTTTTGTGTTTCTTTCTCTCTCATTTTTCCCGGCTTCTCCTTCATCATCGAGGTGACATTTTGAGTTTTGACAAAGGTGGTGGTGATGGTCCTTTAGCAGTGATGATGGTCCGATGACAAATCAGATCGGTTCGATCGTCTTCCCGATCAATTCATTTGGGGAGGGTGTCGTCAGTATCGTATGCTGAGGCCATGACGTGAAAGCCTTACAACTTGCTAAGTTGTTAGGCTTGGATTAATTTACGGTAGAAGGGGACTCCCAGCAATTGGTTTGGATTTTGGGTAGCAAAGGTCTTGCCCTATGGAAGTGAAAGTTGTCATCAAAGATATTTGTCGAGCAGTTGATCGGTTTAGGATTTGTGATTTTCTTTTTCTTCGTAGATCGGCAAATTTTAGTTCACGCACTTTGGCAATTTTGGGTATGCAAGGTTTTTATATTCGTACTTGAAAAGCTAGACCTCCTGATTGATTATTAGATCCTTCATAAAACGATAATCATCCTCTTTGATACCCTTTTTGTATCAATGGAAGTTTCCTACCATGTTGGAAAAAAAAATAAAAAACAAACTGTTCTGTAAAAAAAATGTCCCAAAATACTTAATAAAGCAATATTTGATGATTTCCCAAAGCATAAGCTCTATATTAATCTCTTATTATAAGCAGCACTTAAAAACAGAGGACATCATGACCATTGGACCACAGCCAAATGGGCCCATCTAACCACTTAAACAACTTTCCAATCCTCCTTTTTATGGTTAAACAAGTTCCAACACTCAAAAACAAAGTTTCTAATTAGAAGAGGACCTCTATCTGTTTCTTGATCCAGAATAATGACCTCGATCTGTTTGTTAACGTCAATATTTAGACCTCCTTCACTTCCTGGTGTTCAGCAACCTTGAATAGACCATTAGCTTTCTTCACCACCTCCTTAGATGATGGCTCCTCCACCTCGAATGCCACCACCGGAAAATCCCTCGAAAGCCCCGCCGGAGTCTTGAATGTGATTTTCCCAGTGGGCGGGTTATTGACATAGATGTCACTGAGGGTGAGCCAAACCAACAACTCCTTGGCCTTAACACCTGTCGGGAACAAAGCTAGCTTAATCGCACCTCAATAGCAATTAATGAGATGCAACATACACAAATAACTCAAGAGTGTTGAACCACCTTGGTTGCACCTCGTTTACTGTTTAGAATTATTCCCATCGTCCACTAGACGCCAGACGTCCGTACCCCTTGACCAAAATCCCTCACCAAATTTATTAGTACTTCATCTTAAATGCTTCATACCATTGCCAACCTATGTTAGGATACTCCCCGTCCCAAAATTTAGACATTCACTATGAAATTTGAAAAAACCTAATTTTTTCAGCAACAATTCAAAAAATTGATGAAATCTTTAATTGGTGCAAAGATTTACAAAAGTACTCAATATTTCGTCCAATAATTGCAGACTTTTAAAAGTGGAAAATAATCTCTGCAAACAAAAAGAGTACCTCTGCATTTTTACAATCCTAAAAACAACCAAGCCAGAACCAAAGGAAAAGCCATTAATGAACATGTGAAATAGTATCAAATATACTAAGACTAATGCCATGTAAAATGTCAAAATACACGGAAGAGAAGGATCACTCGAATAATTAATTTGGTGAAAAAAATTGGGAGACTATATTTATCATACAAAAATTTCTCTAGAAACGAAAAAGTTTTTGAAAATAGTCAAAATGGTCAAAAAGTAAAGTCAAAGCTAGTTAGTTTTTTCGTTTTTATTAATTTTTTTTACTTTCCAATCGTGTCTAATCTAAATGCACCAACGGTAAAAAACAAATTTGTTAAAATGCTAGTAAATAAATTGGCTAAAGACGAAAAAATACACGACCATGTACAACTTTTTTTTATTTCATAAACTCATCTCCAAAAAATACAACTAGACATAAGTTAAAGAAAATAAAACCACTCATAAAATTGAGGGAATTTTTTTTTTTAATGAGCAACAAAACTGAGGGATAGAAAAGGAATTCTTGAAAAACTGGTCACCTGTGAGCTTCTTGATCTTGTTAGGCTCCACAACAGCAGTGACCTCGGTTGCATAGGACACCAGCTTCCCAATCTTGTCAAACTTGTGATCCTTCTTCTTCTTCTGCTTCAGCCAAACAAACCCAGTCTCCTTGACATACCCACACTCCAAAATGTCTTCCAACGGAAGGAGCCCATTGGGCAGGCCCACCTCTTTCAGTAGGAACTTTGTTTTCTCCTGACAGATTTCATCTCCATGGTAGATCTCTGCTTTGGCTTTGATCTCTTCTGTCACCAGAGACATTTTCTTTTGCTTTGAATTTGGTCTCAGGATTCTTCCAATGGGGTTGTCGTTAATGAGATGGGGATGGAAGATGGGAAGAGGTGGTGAAAAATATATAGATTAGAATCTATGTATATGCCCCTTCAATTTGGAGGTATCTGCAAAAATGCCATTAGGCTGGCAACCCGGGTCCGGATCCTCTATGAGGATTCTCTCTATGAGAATTGTGTGAGGGTTTTCATCCAGACTTTTCATCTCGACAATCAATAGTTCGGACTGAAAACAAACTTTTCCAAAAAAGATGAGTGGTCTGGATAAAATCCCTTGCATGATTCTCATAGAGCGAATCCAAATTGAGGATCTTGATCCGTTCTGTGCACCCTAAAAAATTTAAACAAATTGTTGCAAGTTTTTTTTTCCACAAATTGAAATAACTCATTAATATCTAACTTGTGGGAAATTTTTTTGAGTTTTTGACGATTGTAAATTTTCCAGGTCCTCATCTTGCGTAAGAAAGAGTTACTTTTGTGAGTTAAGTTTTGATAGCACATTCCCAAAATTGGGTACACTTCGGGGTTGGCGTTGTGCAGCTGCTACACAGTACCGTGTTGCACGGCTTAGATGTCGTTCGTTTGGCAATCCAACGATTCAAATCTCCTCGTACGCTTCCATTGCAAAATGATGAATTTCGTGAACCAAAGCAATGTCTATGTTGTTGCTTATTTCGTTAACATTGGAGAACATAAAGTGTAGAGTTTTTGCAAGACTATTTTGTAAAGAAAGAGGGAACAATGGGCGTGATATGTTTTACATGAATAATTTTCTTTCATGATAATATTCCTATTTTATGCTTGTCTATTGGGATGAGTGCATTAAATCGGTGTATTGTAAATACTGTAATCTATTACATATCTAATATGATGTATTCCACTAAAAAAAATAAGTACTTATTTTTTGAATTAAATGTAATGTACTGTAAGAGAATATATCTTGTAAAATGAAAAATAAGTACTTAAAAAATAAGAACCTTAGCGGAATAAGACCACCACAATTAAGGCATGTAACCACATTTTCCGAATGCACATTCACGGTTTTTTCTTTTGTTTTCCAAAATTAAAGTTCTATTCATAATTGGACTAATGTGGAAAATTTAAACCTTATTGATGCGACATGCATCGACAATTTAAACCTTATTGATGCGATTTATAGTACTCTATATATGCATTTGAAGCTTGTTTATAGTTTAATTTCAAATACCTATTTTTTATTAGTTGTATGGTTTTTCTCATTGAATTTTGAATAACTTCATAATGGTCGATGATGCAATTACTTTCTAGAGCTTTTTGTTAGCTTTTTGTGAGCTTTCTAGGAGTGCTGCCACGTAGTATTCCAGGCCACTTTCCAATCACACATTCTTGTGGGGTCCCTACACTTAGTGGTAAATCTCACAAAAATGTGTGATTATAAAGTGGTCCGGAGTACCACGTGACAGTGCTTTCGGACTATTGTATAATGTCACCTTATGCAGTACTTTTCATGAAGATGGGATTTCAAAATAATGTTCCCTATTTTGCATTTCGTTTACGTATCTACCTATATTTCCTGTAGATGTAGTCAATATTGCTTTTATATACTTGTAGAGATAATAGAAGGTGCAGTGGAGGTACTTTATTATTATTATTTTTTAATAACGGATATTCGGGTCAGCTTGCAACATCTCAACAAATGTTAGGGTCCTGAAGTTAACGACCGGGCAAACTCTTTAGTGACATTAAGGTTTAGAATGTTGAGCCTTCATGAGATTTAAACATGCGACCTCATGAAAAACAAATACATATTACTTTCTTAAGCCCATTTAGCCAAAACTCCTTGGGTTGCAGTGTAGCTACTGTTTGGAATTATTTTAAAATCACAAGAGTTGTGTTCCGCTAAGAGTTCTAAAAAAATAAGTATTTATTTAAAAATTTTAAGCTTAAAAATAATGGTCTTATTGAAATATTTTTTTGTGTAATATGGATCTTGTTTGATAGATCTTAACAGAGTAAAAAAATCAAAAAATACATTATTTTTAATTTTGAAAATTGTAAATAAGTACTTATTTATTAAGAACCCGTAGCGGAACAAGGCTGTGTATACTCACGTTTGGTTGCCGATTATTTTTAAGTTTGAAAATTGTAAATATGTTGAATGTACGGGATAATTAATGGGTTGCATTAAATTACTGATCCTAACTTGTTTCGTTAAAGTGGATAAAAATTATTGAAATAAAAAATGGAGATTATTGTTGACCTGCTAGGTGATGAGGAGGGAGAAAAAGTTTGGAGGGGGGCACTAGCCACTAGCTAAGCTAATGTTTTTTCATTTTTCAATCGATAAAAGAGATCATCAGATAGGAAGAAAGTAGTAAGGAGATTTTTTTTGGCCACTAGCTAAGCTAATTCTGATCTCCCCAATCCCCATTATAGTACTTGTTTATCCCCATCAGGAATACTAAAAGGGTCCGTCGTTTGATTTTGATATCGTATTTGCTTAAAATAGCCTTGAATATGGCATACGGGTGTGTTTGGTTTTTCTTATTTTATATTTTAAAATCTTGTCAAATTCGTCTCCACAAATATCAGGCTATGAACAACGGGAATAAAATGTGGATTCACACGCCTCAATATATAGACTATCGAGATATATATACTATATATAATTACGATTAGGATAGTGATTTTGGCACTCCAAAAATTGATGGAGGGGCTCCAAAACTGCACTGTATTGATACACAAAACGACGTCGTTTTGGAGCCCCTCCATCAATTTTTAGAGTGCTAAAATCAATTTCCTTACGATTAATTCTTTTATTCATTTCAGGGGGCCGGGGAAAGGGGAAAAAGAACTAGTTACTGAAAATTGAAAGCAATATTGTAATTTGAATGAAGAAATGTGGGTAATTTAGTTTAAGTACACGGTTGGGGTATTTAAGGCTGAAATTAAAGGGCAGAAGAGGTGGTTGGAAGGAGTAAACATTAACTACTACTACCCAAGTGTGAGAATTGGTGGGGGGAAGGTGGACCTATTTATTTATGGTACTGCTACTCGTATTTATTGTATTAAGTATTAACAATCCTTTTAATTCTCAACCAAAAAAATAAAATACAGAAGGTAGCTGCTAGCAACCCTTAAATTAGAATCAACTGATCCATTAATTGATGATCGATTTTTGGGTAGTCAAACATTTGCAAGCTAGAAAACCTTCAATATTTTAGTCAATGATGTTTTTGGATTTGTTTATAGTATAGAGATAATAATAAAAGAAAGTATCTTTTTTGTTAGGAACATGTGTGAAACGTTGAGTTTCACATCGGATAAATAGAAAAATTGTTGAACCTTAATATACAATTGAATGACTCACTAGTTACAAGACTTGACATTTTAAATGGATATGAGTCATTCTATGTATATTGGGTTCATGTGATGTGGTGTGGACTCCATAAATACTCCCTAATGAATTGGACCCGCGCACATGGGTAAATCTCAGGAGGATCAGACTCCCAACATTTTTTACACATACCAATGAACTGACGTAGACTCACTTTTTTTTGTCAATAAATGTATAGTATGATTCTAGTAATAAAATTAAAGCCCAATGGCACTTACATAATGAAATTTATTACAAATCTTTTGGACAAAGCAAAATGAATCATCTAACTAGCGTAAAATGAGAAAAACACAAGGCACCTTGCCACCCACAATTCAAAAACAAAAATTTAGAAAACCTTGTTTTTTAGGGGGAGTCTAGTGTGATTTTAATAAATTTTAAGCCAAATTATAACGCTAAATATAATTAGTTAAGAGGATCTACGGCTATTCTTATTTTGGAGTCTTAAAAAAGAGTAGCACATTCCTCCTCCTTGGCATCCACATCTCTCTCTGCTCCCTCTTCTACACTAAACTAGCAAGCCAAGCCCTAAAAACGTGGGTTTACCAGCCTTGCTATCACGCTCTCGATTTTAAACATAAATAGTAATAGCTTTTCATAAATAAAATATAAAAAATTGGTCTTAGGTCCATTATGTGAATTCCATAAGCCCATAAATTCATCTATTAATTTTGTAAGATGTCAAGTTCATTTTAAAAAGTTCATAATATGCCCAGTTCACTCTCTATACCTTAAGGTTTAGAAATTTTCGAATCTGTTTTTTATTATTATTTACATGAGGCAAGCTAGACCATGAACTGTTAGCCTTGTTCGGTTCTGGGTTTGGAAAATTTTTGGGTTTGGTTTTTGAGTAATGAGTGAGGAGAGAAAATAGGGTAATAATTGGGGATAGCCGGATAGGGGTAATAAGTGGAGAAAGATAAAAAGAAAAATGAGATTAATGATTGAATATAAGAGTAATGATTGGAAAGAGAAATGGAAGTAATAATTAAAAATATAGGCAATGAACAAGGGCTTAAGTACTTGTCTCCAATCTGAATGAGCGGTTCAGGGAATAAAAGGAGTTGAGCCACTCAGCCACCCTTTGTTTATCGAAACCTGAATGTGTGCGTTATAAGTTATAACCTCTTATGACCCTGCTATCAGGGCCAGCCTAATCCCAAGGCCCAAGAGGTCTAGGTCTTGGGCATCTCAAAAAGGTCAAATTTTAGGGGGCACTCTACTAATTTTTCTATTTGAGTTTGAGTAGAAGTCTTTTTTGGCCCAATAGAAGGGAAAAAAAGGCTCATTCCAAGTTAAAACTGGTTGTGGCCCACACGGATCCAGTAAGGGCCCAAAAAATGCTTGGTGGCATTTTTGTAAATAAGAGATCTAAATGGTCCTTTCAATTCAAACCCTTCTCTCACAGTCTCACCGTCTCACGTTTTGCCCAAAACAAAAAATAATAATAAACGAAGAACAAACGAACGAACGGACAATTCTCTCACGTTTTGCCATGAAATTGAAGACCTGGTCTGTTGGTGATATCACTTTCACCAAACGAAGGGGGAAGGGCACTGTGTTCGAGACTTTGAGGTTTTTTTTTTTTTTTTTGATCGGAGCTTTAAAGTTTCAACAGTTGGTCTGTTGGTGATTTATATTGCTCATTGAAGTTTATAATTTAATATTGCTTATGAGAAGTGAGACTCTCTAATTAAGTTCAGTTGAGTAGTGATAGTGATAGTGATATTAGGGCTTTTTTTTATTCTCCACTTGATTTGTGTTTAAGCAATTAAGCTTATTGGAAATTGAAATGCAGGACCAACATATACTAGTATAATACACACTACGGAGGCTTCAAATCTGTAAGTATTCTCTTATTATGCAGAGCTCTAGCTGGTCATGCTTAGATTTGTACGGATGTTGTTAAATGCAGAGCCCTGGCTGGTGGTGCTTAGTTTTGTGCTGATTTAGTTAACATTAGTTGGTGTGCTTAAATTTAAAAATATCTGATTACCGGTTAGTGCATCATTAATAATAATGTTATAATGCCTCTTTTTTTAATTCTTACTTAGGTGCATCATGCCTCATAAACGTCAACTATTTGGTCATCAGAAAAGAATAAAAAAACAAAAGATAGAAGTATTAATAAATTCTCAAAAAGGGGCTATTAATAAGTTTTTTTCAAGTAACGAAAATGTACAAAGCTCAGTCAAAGAACATGAAAATTTGGTGATTGATGTCACTGATAACTTGGTGAATGAAGAACAAGTAAAAGAAGAATGTAGGGATTTGGAGGGTGAGGAAGCCTCCCAATGTATCAATGAGAGTATAATGAAAGTTCGAGGGATGTCAATCAAAATGAAGACTTGAATGTTGAATGCGCTCCTGTGAACATTGATGATCCATGTAATTGGGATAACATGGATCAAAAATCAAGGGACTTATTGGTTCAAAGAGGTCCCATAAGAAGAAATGGTGATGCTACATTTTCTAAGGATGACAATGAGCAGAGTAGACATTTCTCTTTTATGCACTATATTCGCCATTTACCCAATAGAGAGAAACATGATAGAAAATGGTAGTATACTCGGAGGCTTTGAATAGAGTATTTTGCTTTTGTTGCAAATTATTCAAGAATGAAGGAAACAAGACACGATTGGCTAATGATGGATTTTCCTCTGTAGTAGCTGTTCTCTTAAAGGTGGGTATTGCGTTCGACTCTCTGGGTTAGATTGGAGTATTAGAATCTTGATCTTCATATCCCATCTCTAGCGACTGTAGTAATTGGTTTTTGGCTGAGGGCGGGTTGTTTCAGGCGAGCCTTGGGAATTGGGTCAAGGGAGTATAGATTGGTTGGATTGGGCATGGTGTTCAAGGTTGGGTCCCCTGTCGAATGCCGTCATCCCCGGATCGAGCATCTTATCTGTACCTAGTTTCTCTGTGGTAGCTGTTCAACCTCCCATCAATGCTACGTTGCTATGTTGCTGCAATTCCTCAGTGATGGTTCATTAGATAGTTGTTATTCGACTGCGACTACTTTATTTTATAGCCTAGACTGGGGGGCTGTGCCAGGCAATACTTAGCTTTCATGTCATCATTACTTTTGTATCATACCCCGTTGTGCTTCGTCCTAATGTACAATGGAGTATGATAACAAATCACATTGCACTTTGTTATTTACTCTACTCTCCATGCGGAGTGTGCATGGTTTATCGCACTTTTTTCACTTTTCTTTTTTCCTTTTATTTTTCTCTTGGGGTATGCCCCTTGTAGGCTGTACATTCGGTTAACCTCTTTTAATTTCAAGCTAATTTACCCAAAAAAAAATACAGGAAAAATATTTGTGATAGGCTTAAAGGTCATGAAACTAATTGGAAGCACCTCACTTGCATGAACAAATGAATTGAGTTGGAGAGGATTTCAGAAGAATCAAACAATTGACAAAAGTGTTTAAGAACGAGTCATTAAAGAAAGGGAACATTGGAGATTTGAAAAGTTAACACCCTGTCTAAATTTCTATCATTTATCTACAGATTTGAAGATTAACAACCTTCAAATATTAAAGAATACATTTTTGTTTCCTTTTCCCTTTACTTTAGAATGTTAGTGTAATTTGACTGTCTATTTATTATATATTTTTATCCTTTTGTTACACTCTATTGCCTGTAAATACTACTCCCCTCCCTATCAAAATATTTTGTCCGGTACGCAAAACGAAAACTAACAAAATATTTTTTCCCCCAAAAAAATTTGAACACTTTTCATAAATTAAAAAAAAAATCATTGATATCTAGTAAATTCGTTGGCAAGAGATAAGGCTAGAAAAACAAGAGGTGACAACAACAAATTGTAGTACGTAAAAAAAGAAAATGAGGTCAATTTGATCTTAAATCAGTAAAGACATAAAATTATTAAACACTAGAATTTTCTGAGTGCACTCTGCTAACTCATCTTTCAAATCATGTAGAAATGTAGGAGAGTACAATTTTGAAGCTAACTTTTTGTAAATTATACTGGGAAAAAACTCTATGACTTTCTTACTAATTTATGGAGTATTTACTTTTACAAAAGCCTTGCACACGAAAAGTGGGATGTTACCTATTCCCCTTGTAATACTTTACCAAGTACTAGAAAACAGAGGGATCTCTTCAAATCTGCAAGGTTAAGGATGGGAGGAGTATATAATGATCTATTCTACGGGGTGATAGATTTACTAAACAATAAAGCTATGGGTACATATGAAATGCACATACTATGTACATATGAGTTTTGTGGGGTCCACCTTGGGTCCCACAAAAATAATTCGAACCGTCCATTAGTTTTAAAATAATTTTTTATGGAGTCCTGTAAAAAATCAGTTCAACCCGATATCGACAAGGATTTTTTCTGAATTTGTGGAAGCGAAACTACTTAACTGCTTAGTTTCATGGTAGATTTACAGCTTCAGCAGCTAAACAATCGCTTGCTTTACAGAAGTTTTAACAGCGGGTGGTGGGGCGTGCTAGAACCCTACTACTAATTCATTTTCTGCTTTTGATAAGCAAATGCTAATTCACCTTGCTAAACTCTATCCATGGGGATTTTTCTGCAAGAGACCTCGGGGCACTTAATAGTCAACTTGAGAATTACATTGTTGATATGCGCTCAAGCAGGCAGTAAGGTGAGCTCAAAGGAAGGAGTTGGTGACCTTGCTAAAGAGGTGGAGGAGAAAGAAAAAAGATGTCACATGCCCAATGGTCGACTTGCGCGTGAAATTGACGACGATTTTACCAGCGGCTACAACAACCATGGAAAGAGCATTTCGATTATAAAAATCATAAAGAACCGGCTAAGGAATTGAATGAGAAAGATCAATTGATGAATGATGGCTTGGTTATTAAATTGAATCCGATATATTTAGTAGCATTGACAATAATGCAAAGAATTCTGAATACGAAAACTCGTTGAGGGCAATTGTAAAAGTTCATGTAATTAGTTTTTGTTTGAACGGTTATTTACTAAAAGTACTCTTTTGCTTAAGATTTGAGAAGTGTAGATTCATTTGTTTATTTAGTAGGTAGATATGTTAATTGTGACTTATACAGAAAATTAAATTAAAATAACAATACTAGTCAATATCCCTGAAGTCGCAACTGCAAGATGACGGTAGCCTTGGATCACCAAATTTTTGCCAAAAGATAGTGCATCCACTTAGGTAGAATACTAAAATCAACTCAGAATGTTGAAGTTATCATTTTAGGCTCAATTTCTTCAATCTGAATGAAATATGATTTTATAATGCCATATTTTAAATCGTCCGCAAAGCTACATAAGCATTTTAACTTATGACTTTGCCTTCGGCATCTAATAATAGTACCATTGCTGAATACAGGAAGAGGATTATTAGTAAATTTAGAAACTGAAAAGTAACACCACCAAATAGATCCAGTTTTGGTAGTTTCGCTTGCACCATTTGATGTCCAAAGACTGGTTATAGTCAGAAATTTGACCTTCTTGAGTGTCACCACGATCGTGTTTCAGCTGAAACTGCATGATTCCTACTTAATCCACTACACATTAGAATAGAAGAAATTGGCTCCAATAAGTACCAGGTAAAATCTTCAGTTCACGTCGGAGTAAATCATCAGATATAACCTTCACAAAACCATAGAATATACAAATCAAGATGAAATCACAAGTTAAACCCTTACACTTGAACGCATTCCATAAACACATTCAGCCTCTGTCAGACCCAAAAAAATACCTGACTTTAGGCGACAAGGAAACCGGACAACAAACTCTCAAAAAACTCATTCAAACATCGTAAGGAATAAGATGACCTGTAAAATAAAACCGCAAAACAGACTCTAAAGCTTTCCCCCTACCCAAATTTGAATCCGCCAGCTGGAAGGTTGGGATGGGCATTTCCAAAATTAAAACCTTGTTGATTTCCATCTATTCCGTCCTGGACATGATGTTCTTCCTCATCTTCCTCAGCCCAGTATCTCTCTAACATCTTCACAGCCTTCTCATAGATCTCATGGTTGTCATGGGTCTGGAGATTCTCGATCTTATCCAACCCTTCACATTCATCAATCATTTGTGCATATAAATTGATGCCACTGTTTAGTCCGACTTCCTTGTCAGCCTCGCCCACTTTCAAGATGTTCTCAAGCCCCTCAAGGCACACAGTCACGATCCGTGGGTCCGGACAGATTAGAAGATCACACAGTGGCTTGATACAACCTTGGCTCGCCAAAAATCTGCACGGAGTGCAATTGCGCACATCATGAGTGCATGCCTTCGCTCAATAAGTTATTTGCCACATATATGTGGACATACAATGAGGACAAGAAAGGGATTGATGAAGATCGATTGAAGACTAAAAATCTATTCTACTTGAGAACCAAGTATTTAGGAAGTCGATAAAGTTAAGGATATTACTTCTTTTTCTTTTTCCTACTTGTCTCCAAATTTGATTTATCATTTACTTGGTTTCACTCCTATAGGCACATATGTAATGGTAGAGATAGATATGATGATTCCGATACTGAGATATTGATTTGGAATCTGTATCCTCTTTTCTTCTTTCATTTGCCTCTCTTCTCATCATTCTTCTTCTTATACTCCAAATTATTCTTCTTGTTCTTCTCAATCTTCACTTTTGGTGCTACATTACGTATGAGTGGAATGACCAACTGAATCGTGTTAATTCAGCAACCTTTATAAGCAAAATAAGGCTAGTGCAATCATCAATTATCACAAGAAATTCAACATACAAGATTAACTTCTTGTTACGTAGAATCGTGTTAATTCAGCAACCTTTATAAGCAAAATAAGGCTAGTGCAATCATCAATTATCACAAGAAATTCAACATACAAGATTAACTTCTTGTTATGTAGTAGGAGTAACATCTATCATTTGTGAAACGTATTTAGGGGATCTTCACTATCTCACATCTTTTGTAGGGATATTTTAGTCTTTGGGATTAATTGGGTCAACTAATGCACAGCAATAGTATTTCTTTCTTTCTGAAACTGTGTACTGTTAACAAGAAAGGGCCTGCTAAGTAGCTATGAGGACTACTGACCAGGAAGGCATTCTCGATTACTTACCTGAGGTATTTTTCTAGCGAAGATGGCAAAACACTACTATAGTTCGCACCAACTGAATATTTTGACCTAAATTTGTTGGGAAATGGAAAAAGAAAAGAGGAAAGCGTCTATCTAAACTAGCAGAATCATGGGACATCACCCACTTTGGGAAGTTGATTGTTGGTTTTCATTCCTCGCCCAATGCCTTTATTTGCCGATTCCTCTTCTACTGATGAGTAAAAAAGGGGCCATTGGGCCAAACCCGTGGCCTGCCCATATATGATGAACATAGCTTAACAGCCAATGGAGCTATACTTTGCTTATATACAGAAATAGACATAGAAGGCACACCGAATCTGCTCGGGAGATCCTCCAGAGGTAGCATTTGAGATAGCCCAGGCAGCCTCCTTCTTGATGTCAAATTCTGCTTGCTGTAGAAGTTGAATCAAAGGTAGGATGATATGGGATTCAATAACAGCCTGTTCCAGAAACAGAAAAGAATGAAACAGAGTATGTGATTTGAAATATAAAAAGGCAAATCCCAAATCAACTCTCCTACTAGCTTAGGCAGAAGTATATGCGCATTGTGCGCTGGGCTTAGTCTAAGTTTCTTTTTCCCAGTTCCCAATGTATCACCATTGCCTATTTCATGGTACTGCTTAACAAAAACTGCTTCCACCATTTCTTGTTATAGTGAAAGCACAAAAATAAATATGGCTACTAATGTGTTGCTAATCCACCATGTCACTTAATAAGGGAACTGGAAATTAACTTGATATTGTCAAGCAAAACAAAATATATAACTTCTCTGGGCAAACATAACAAGAGTTGTTTTGTGCCCCTCTTCTGACAGGCTCTCTAAACTATCTGTGAGTAGTTCCACTCAATTCTGAAATCGCCATTCTGAGATCACTACGAAGACAAAGGCTCTGTTCGATTCATCTCCAGCGCTCCTCTTCTGATAGGCTCTCTAAACTATCTGTGAGTAGATCCACTCAATTCTGAAATCAACATTCTGAGATAACTACGAAGATAAAGGTACCGTTCGATTTGTCTACAGTACTCCTTTTCTTAACATAAAACTAAAATAAGTGCTTGTCTAGGTGGTTTACAATTATACACTGGAAATATTTTCCAATAACAAAAAAAATTCCCATAGAAATAGAACCAAACGAAAGTTGAAAAGTATTTTTAAACATTGTATTCAAAATTGAAACGAGCAAATTCTGAAAAAAATAAATAAATAAATTCATTCAAACTGATTGTGAAAAGAAAATCTAAAAATAATGGTAGAAAGAACGAGCATAAATCGCTCAGGTCACTGAAGACTCATTCACTCACCTTCTCCTTATCTTGCACTCCTTGACTGCAAAATAAATTAAAATTTAAGCAACTGACTAGCTACTCTTTTCCAGTAGCATATCGATCTATAGGACAACAATCTCAAATAAAGACAAAATAAGAAGGGGAAAAGAACCCATGGGTCATAGATAAAGCAAAGGTGCTGATATCAACCCCTCATTACGACCAATGAATCCCTGTGAGTCATGGTTGACCAACATAAATATTTCTGCATAGTGGGTCAAGTATAGTTTGCAGACATAAACATCCATTGGATTATTAGATATGTGAAGAAATCCAATACCTGAATTTGACTTCTATTGCCAGCAGTGATGTTTGAAATCGTCCAGCAAGCTTCTTTCTTGATGCTCTTTTTGTGGTTTGTTGTGAGAAGTTGGAAGAGACCAGGGAGAACATGGTTATCTATTATAAACTGCAAAAGATAAAGGAGCTATTATCTCACTCAGAGAAAAAAGAAAATCAGTTTGAGAGAGACAGAGAGACACACGGGCGCACACGCAAATATCCACATATTTTAGATTCCTTTTGTTTGCGCAAACAAAAAGCATCGTACCCTTCATTCAAGCATCACCCCTTTGAGGCAGTTTTGTATAACTTACAATTCCAAAGCAAAGCGTAAGATTGCCGACAAAATAAAATGAGGTATACTTCTCGTTGCTTGGAAATTGAGAGTTTGGCTTTGTTTACCTTCTCTTTACTTATAACGATTGATTATAAAATGTAAAAGGTAGAAGGTAAGCTGGAGATTTTACATGTGAACACTTGTAACTTGTTTCTATGGTGAACATTGAATTATCCTTCTCAGTTATATGCGCACCTGCATGATGTTGATTACCGCATAATAGAGACATACGAATAGTGCAAGGATAGCAGAAAAGCATTTCCATGCTAGATCAAACATGAGGAAGGTTGTTCAATTTAGGTAGAAGAGTTCGCGTTTGTCAGAGATAGCAAAAATAGGTAGCATTCTAACAATTTTAGTAAATAAGACGGTAGGAATGGCTTTTGCGCTTCAAAGTTTTCATATGGTTTTAAATTGGTTGAATCAGCAAGATGTTGCAGGAATTGGCCAAAGATTTTCATGGTCACTGCTTTTCGGGAGTCTGTTAAACAGAATGTGTAAAAGGACTCTAATGCCCTTATCTTCTCCCTCTCAATCTCTCAAGCCCTCTCTTCTCTTAACAAATTTATTAGTTTGATCTTTTTAAAATATGACCACACACTGGTGTGTGTGTGTGTATGTATATATATATATATATATATATATGAGAGAGAGAGAGAGAGAGAGTGTGTGTGTGTGTGTGGGGGGGGGGGGGGGGGGGGGGGGGCGCACAGGGAACTTTGATGGCTGAATTTCTGATAAAAAAAAACACTTCAGTTCTGCCAAAAACAGAATGGATAAATCAATTTGGTTGAATCAAATCATTGGCTTCTATTCAAATTTGTATTCCTCTATTCAGCAACTGCGACAATTTTATTGTCTAGTTGCCAAATCTTGAATCACTATTCAAGAACATCAAAATCCATGTGCCCGGTTCAGAATCACCTTATCTTGATCTCTACATATATTCTAACCAACCCACCTGTCATAACATACACATACATATATGTAAATAAATAGGGAAGAACTCGATTTTCACTAAGGCACAATTAAAGATGGGGGTTTTCGAATTTCCATTTGACCCGGAAAAAAAAAAAAAAAAATTAAAGACGGGGGTTTTCGATGTGGGTAAGATTTTCAATTGGGATATACAATTTCGGTTCCATTAGCGATTGAGGATGAGAGAGAGAGAGAGAGAGAGAGAGAGAGAGAGAGAGAGAGAAAGAATAAGCTGCAAAGAGAAGACAGAGACAATGATCGGCAATTGTTGTCATGGCCAACATCGACGATAACGATGAGGTTTGATTTTTCATTGGAAGTTTGGATTGGAGTTTAGTGGTTTCGGTTGATCTACATTTGGTTAAAGAAAGAAGTTCTGTTGTGTTAGGAACCCAATACATATATAGCTTTACAACAATATACACACAAAAGCCTATAAGTATATATGCAGCTATACATATATAAATTCGTATTTGTCCATTTAAAATTCTTCTCATGTAGGACCCATTTTGTTGTAGATGAATATTTATTTATTTGTCCATGGGCATGATTCAAGAACAAGAGAGAGAGAGAGAGAGAGAGAGAGAGAGAGAGAGAGAGAGAGAGAGAGAGAGAGAGAGCATGGAGGAACATAGTAGGTTTTCTAATGTAGGAAAAGAGGGAGAAGTGAGGAAGAAGATGGATGGCACATGTGGAATTTTGGAGATAGATTAGGGTATTTTGTATCATAATTGTTGTTGTATTCATATTCACTCTCGACAGAGGTGTGTGAACTACACCTCCAATTAAATTAGATGGAAACTCTAACTGTGCACATTGGTCCAACAACCACAGGGTGGTTATGTGCTGATAATCAAATGTGAGCCCAAACCACATGGGGTCAAACTGAAATTTTTCCCCATCTTATATTTGGAGGCTAAACCTTGACCAAGTGCAATTGAATGTTCCAGACTGAAAGATTGTTCCTCATTGGGGCCTCAGCACGGCACAGCAGAGCAGATGATAAACTCATAAACATTTTGGCGTTCTTGGGATGTTGTTTTCTTGGGTCGATTTAGAGGATGGTCCAATACAGGAAGTGAAGGTGGTGTTGAGTGGTTCAACGGGTGGATATAAAGGATAGTTTTCATCTTTACATTATAACCAGCGAGTTCAGGCATTCCAGAGAGGGAGATGAAGGTGGCACATGAAGAGGCAGCATTGTGGATGCGTGGTGATGTTGTCGTCCAGCTGCACAGAGGTAGGATGTTGTTGTCTCGGATGTTATAATAGCCCAGGAACAACTTTTTGGCGAAATGAAAGAAACGTCTTTTCCCCCAAGTATCAATCACTTGTGTACATCACAAACCCACATTTTCTCTTTGTTAGACAAATGGAATCACAATCCTTTGCTAGAAAGTAGGAAGTGTTTTGCCTCTGCTGAATGTAACTGACTAGATTGCCAAAAACAAATTCACTATCTTGAATAATTTAGGAACGTAATAAACGAGTAGATCTAGTAATTGGTCATGTGAATATTATATTTCTGTATTTGTAACCTGCTAGTAGTGTTGATACAGAAATCAATGAATAACAAGAGAAAAAATATTGCATCAAAATGACAGATAACTGGATACGTGTAGAAATCATCAATACCTGAGTCTGTCCATCATCACCCGTAACGATGTTTCCCACTGTCCTTAGAGCAGGTATAAGTACCGTTGACGATGGATGACTTGCGGAAAACAAGTTCTAGTTAGTATAACTTTAAGATTCAGCAATCACAAAGAAAATAGCATGGAAGAAGTACATCCCTAGAAAAAAGGAAATGTTATTGGTAATTTGCAAAAAGAAGGAATTATTTGTTTTGGACAACTAATTCAATAAAACGAAAGGGGAATCTGAACTAAAAAAATCAACGACGTAGTTTATGTTATTTAGAGAAGAGAAAAAAAAAAAGAACTTACAGAAGAAGCTCCACCAGTCGTGGACAGACACCTGCCTCTATCACAGCTTGAATTTTTTCATTTGGGCCGTCCGAAAGATAAGAGAGTGCCCAGCAAGCATCTGTTAGAACTTCTTCATCATTTAAGTGGATAAGTTGCCGAAGAACTGGCAATGCAGGTTTCACCTGGCAATTAACAAAAAGAAGCAATTACCATAAGCTAACTTTCCACCTGAATGCAGCTAGTCAAAGGGCCAATTATCATCAGCCCCAACATGAGACCCCAAAATGAGACAAAAACAAACCTTTAGGGCAGCGTTTTGCTAACAGGAATGAGGCTGCAATGGTATATTAATCCCTCTAAATATGTATTGTTGCCGTTTGATCCGCAAGAATAACATACTGGCTTGTGCATTACAAGTGGAGTTACCATTCTACAACTTAGGGGAAAGCCCACTCCATTGCAAGAAGCTCCATGATATTGTCACAAGACAAGTCCATACACCTACGTAGTCTTTTGGCTTGTTGGAATAACCACAGTGAGGAACAACCTTGTTTGTTTGAAAGTTTTGAGGGTAATGAGTAGAGAGAGATAGATAGAGAAAATTTATTGGAGACCGTGCCCAGGGTTTTTGAGTCCCCCAAACGAACAAGGACGAAATGTTCAATCCTGAATCACGAGCCAAGATCAGCCCCGATTGACAGGTTGAAATTCAGTGACATGCTATGTTTGCGAAGGCTTTGAAAAAGCTGGACAAGGGCATGAACAAATAGGAAAACCTCTACTACATTACGCACATGTCTATCACAGGTCAAGGATAAAAAGCCACATGATCTTGAAAAAAGGACACAAATCTAATAACGCGTGCCCTCTTTTCACGTTGCGGCATACAATATTCACCTTCCAAGGTCAAATATCAAACTAGAAAGAAAAACAGGCACATTATGTTGAAAGAATTAGATAGTAGTCAAAGGAGGCATATATCTCTGACATAAACAAGACTGATCGTTACTCAGCATGAGCATGTTCAGGCTAGGCTCATTTGTGAAATGAACTTCAAAACCATGCTCGAATAGGGTTATTAATGAATAAACAAGTATGAACAAGTTGATTAAAGAGCTAGCTCAAGCTCTAAATACACAACTCATTCCAGTCGCAGCGTTAGAAATCCTTTCCTTAGATTATATAACCCACAAAATCTGCAAGATTATTTTTAAAAAGACTTTGGGATGACTACAACCTGCTCAAATGGTGTTGGAGGCTTGCCCCGACAGAAGTTGGACAAAGTCCATGTAGCATTTCTCAGCATAGACAATTTTGAGTGTTCATTCAACTGAGCTAGCAAAGGCATAAGCGCACTGTGACTAAGAACAAGGTCTCTACAACTTGGAGAGTCACCAGCGACATTACCCAAAGCCCATATTGCCTGTTTGTAAGACACAAAAGTTGAGATATGCAAATTCATAAGTAGTCACAAGCCTCACAACAAAAATAATACTAATGGACCTGTATTGGGAAACCATTAGGTGCTTGGCGTACTTGGAATTTAAAAAACAGAAAGGTGCCAAAAGATTCTGGAAAGTAGGGTGCCGTTCAGTTGCACAGAAAGGATGGGAAAGGACGGGAAAATCAACTTTCCTATGTTCAGTTACCAGGAAAGTTGTAGGACCAACAGCTTCAACTTTCCCACTTGGGAAACACTTTCTTAAAAAATAGATTTGCCGAAAGGAATGAATTCTTGTTTTCCTGCAAGATTTCTTGTCAAAAGAACACACACTGAAAAATAAATTTCATTTTATTTTACTTCACCTCACTTCACTTTTCCTGGGAACCAATTTCCCACACAACATTCCTGACAACTGAACGGAGCCTAGGGAACTAATAATAAAATTCGGAAAAGGCCAGCGGAAAAGAAAAATAAAAGTATGAAGCAGAATGGTGGCAACATTTCCATTCAGAGGAAAGCTACCAAGAACAATGGAAATTCTAAACATCTAAATTTGTGAAATAGAGAATCCAAGCAAATTCAATCAGAAAAGCGCTTCTGCAGCATCATTAGTAAAGGCCAGTCATATACTTGAGAACAATTTCAACAAGATCTCCAGAAATTTAAGCAAACTAGGTCACATGAACTGAGACACCCAGGGTTGTCAGAGAAATATGCAGTAGTTACCTGCTCACGGACATCATCACTACCAGAGCTCAAAAGTTGCACAAATTTGGGGACAGCGCCATATTCCATAACAACTCGAGTATGCTCTGATGTCCCGGAAGCAACATTGGTCAAAGCCCATGCTGCCTCAAACTGAGTAAAAAAAAAAGGGCTATCAATATGGTGCTAGATTAATTTAATCTATTGGAAGTGGAACTATCAGTTCAGATGAAAACAATTAGAAGTGCAAAAACTCCATACTTGCAGTTGAGGCAGATCATGCCTTCCAAGAAACTCCACAAATCGAGGCACAACACCTGCTTTTATCACTTCATCTATAGGAGGACAGCGCTCTGGGGAACACACCAAACCAAAAAAAAAAATTACTTAAAACAGGTCTATTGAGTATCATAAACATTTCCAGTACTCCACACCTACCAATTGATAATAGCTTTCTGAACTGAGCGGTTGCTTCAACTTGCGCTCCAGGATCCTCAGACCATACTCCTTGCACCATCAAAGGAATACTTTCCAACTGTTACGTTATAGTAAACAACTAAAGGTGAATTTAAAGCAAAATTGAGCATTGGTTGTTTACAACCACACACTCCCAATAATTAGTTCACCAAAATGAATTTATATTAGAACTACATCTAGATGCTCCATTTCTAGCCTCAAAATTAAGAGACAAAAGAAACCGGGTCTGAAAGGCTTTACAAACAATATTAGGAATTGCAAGATTTTACTCACATCAAGTTCAAAACGAAACAAAAACTAAATAGCACTTCAGGCTTCCAGTTAACTTCCAAACTGTGAAGGGTGATCATTAATTTACAAAGATAAAACTTCAACCTATTGACTGAAGTTAACAGGCTATATTCAGAACATTAAGTATACATGAAACAGCAAAATGAAGAAGCAGGATGTAGCAGCAGATCGGCAGCTACTGAAAAAATAACCATAATGATTGGTTGGCATTGAATAGAGGAAAACAAAGTTAATGTGCGATATTTCTTTTCAGTGTCATTTCTGCAAAAAAACACTTCAGAAACCTTTTTTAAGAACAAAAATACTCATCATCTTCATAGCTTATTCATCTTTTAGTTTTTATGACTTGTGACAAGGACAACACATGTTTAAAGTTTTCTCGAAAGGGGATTCTTTTGCAAATTAAGTAGACAGATAAATCGAACACATTTTCCAAAACTCAGTCCAGAAACATCAACCAAACAAACCAAAGAAGCAGTGTTCTAAAAGTCGCTAGGCAGTAGTCGGGCACCGCCTAGCACCTAAGCGATTAATTGGCGCCTAGACATTAGGCGGATTTTCTATTTTTTTTTAAATATTCTCCTACCCCATCCCTAAGTTTTGAGAGCAAATATAACAACATATGTAAAAACAAAACATTACATATGGCACTAAAATAAAAAATTACACCGCCGAGCCGGCCAATTGCCCGCCTAACTCTGCCTAACCGTCTAGCCCAGCCTAATCTGCCTAGCGCCTAGCCCACCTAACCGATTAATCACGCCTAGCGACCGATTAATCGGCCCGGCGTCTAGACAACCACCTAGGACCCTAGGCGCGGCAGTGGGAACCACCTAGGCGCCGATTAATCGGCCGCCTAGTCTTTTAGAACACTGCAAAAAAGTCAGCTAGGGTAGGCTCGTCTAGTTTGGCCCCAATTCTCTCATCAACCAAACCTACACCACATAATGTGCATGAGTGAGCGCGAGCAGGAACCCGAGCGCAAGCGCCAGCACGAAAACGTCTTTCAAAAACATTCCAAACCAACTCAAAATCACGACAGCGTGAGCGGAGGGTCCTACTCGAGGATTATGTGTGTGTGTGTGTGTGTGTATATATATAAGAGCCATACACAATTCAAATTCAATAAAACAAACCCCTCGATCAGGGCAATTGAAATATGAAATTCTCAGCGAGGGCAAAACGGGAATTATCACCCTCTTCTCGATGGCGGCAGGGGTGGACTGAGAAGCATCAGAGAGTTGGAGAGACTGAGGATGATGATTACTCAGACCCTCCCTGCGCTTCTTCAAGAGATTGTCCTCTCGCTTGTTCTTTCTGATCTCCACCAGATTGTCCTCCCTCCGCCGCCGCGCTTCGTCGCCGTCGACACCGAGTTTGTACGACTTCTTCCGGACCTCCGCTCGAGAATTGGGTCGCAGAGACATTGGCGATTGCTGTGTTGCGGGGGGGGGGGGGGGGGGGGGGGGGTGTGGGGGGTTTCGCTCGCTCTGGAGAAGTTCGACGAAATGTCAAGGAGAGAGAAAACTGAAGTGGGAATCGAAGAATAGAAGTTGTAGATCGTGGAGAATACTTATAAAAGGCGGGGTGGGCTGTCTGTCTCTACTCTCTTGTCTCCTGTGGCTGGGTCCCGTGGGCCGTGGGCCGTGGCCAACTTTTTCGCAAAATTTCTATTCTAGTATCCTCTTTTTTAGTATGGTTTACTCCAAATTTTTAGTAGATATAAGTAAAAAATTTAGGTTACATCGTTCGGCTTGACGAATAGAATCGAAAAAATAGGACTATAATAATTAAGCCCAAAATTGAATTTTATTTTACGAAAGATGGCTAAAAGGACACTTAAAAAATACTCTTTTAGAAGAGATGTTTTCATTGTCTTTAATGGCCTGTTGGGATGGGGTATTGTAAAGGGGTGTTAGGTTATACCCCCTTTTAATACCTGGGACCCATCCTAATACCCCGTTTGGAGGTCTATTCTGGAGGGGGTATTCTCTTCTCCCGGTGTTCCATTACACCACCTAATACCGCCTGAGGGGGTGTTGGCGATGGGCTCCCTTCGACCAGCCGCTCTGTAATACCCCCAAACCTCCCTCTTTTTCGGACGAATCTACCCCTCCTAATCCCCCTTTCCCACCCCGAGGTACCATTTTCCTGTCTCAACTCTCGCCGCACTGGTTCTTCGAAGAGACGAGAGGGTTGTGGCGATTTTGGGTGGTTTTCGATTTGAGTTCGATTCGTGAGGTAAGAGTTTGATTTTTTTGTGCCTTTTCAGTTGCTATTCTTCCCACACTCTCTCTGTTGCTATTTCTATTCCTGATCGATTTTGTTTGTTAGGGTTTTGTGGGTTTCGATTTTGTGTATTTTTATTCCATGGCACTCTCTCTGTTGCTATTTCAATTCCATTGCAGTGTTGGGTTTGATTTTGTATGCTAGGGTTTTGTGGGATTCGACTGGTACGCAAGGTTGTTTGATTCCATGGGTTTCAAATTTGTTTATGATTATATTCCCTGGCAGTGTAAGGTTTGTTTTTGTATGCTATGGTTTTGTGGGTTTCGACAGGTATGCATGGGTTGTCGATTCCATGGGTTTCAATTTTGTTTCTGTTTTTTGGGGTGAAGATTATGAAACCCCAATCTGAGATCTTGTTTTATTAGCATAGTTGTTTCTCAGAGATTGATCACCTCCTCAGTTTTGCTGATATATGAAATGGATGATAACCTCATTATGTTTGTAGGACTATCTATTGAACCTGTAAATTCGATGGGTGATTAGAATGTTTAGTTTCACCTATAAATCTTCCACTCTTTGGTGTGCTTTTTGTTGGCTGCTCAATCTTGGCTGCTCAATGAAAGATACCAAAGAACGAGAGAGTGAAAAGAAGGGAACCAAACAGACCGTACCCCAGAGTTTAAGTTTTTGGCATTGCGCAGCATGTTGATGGGTCCTCCATAGTTTCTCCCATGGATTCCTGAAACAATAACAGGAAGAAGAAAATTTTCTAAAATCAGACTCATCCTAAATGGGTATGACACCGAATAACGAAAAACATCTAATTTTTGAAGCGCACCTGTGATTTGGTTAGACTCCGATTTGTTGGAGAGACTCGACCCTTGAAGCACGAAGTCAATAGCTTCCCCATTTATTATGTGATAATGGGCACGTGAATGAGAAGCCACACTTGTTTCAGTCCTTTTTATTCGTTGCTATCATTATCTTGGTGTGCCTGCTGGGAATGAGCATTTGATGTTCATTTGTACTTATAAATTTTCACTACTCATTTATTCACTTGCATTGAGAGATGGAAATGTTAATGTTGGAAGGTTTGGAGTTAGATCCCATGCATATTAAAGTGAAATGTTAATGTTGTAAATAGTATTAATACCTGTTCCTGTTCCATGTCAGCAGCCTCATTGTTATTCTCTTCAAGTTCAGAATCACTTGAATCATCACTACATTCATTTTCACCATCAGTGACCATTTTATCCTCTTTTGGTTGTTTCATTGGTAGTCATGGCATCATTATGACCGATTATGAGATCTGCAGGTAGCTGGCCTGACTGTAATGCCTGCTCATCACAATTTAAGTCAAACTTAGGACATTAGAATGCCAACAAAACTTTGAAAAAGTAGAACATTAGCTACCAAATCAATAAACTTTTCAAAAGCCACCAATGAGCTAGGAGAGAGCAATTAACAAATAGAAATCATTCGGCAATTAGAGATCACCTTCTCAAGCCTTGTTACCTCTTCAAGCGTCTGGGAGTTGACAATAGCAGCCTGCATAGACATTGTTAAACATAATCAAACTGATGTTTGAGTTACAAATAAAGCTCCATGTTAAAATGTCTAGTATTTGATTTTATTTTATTTTTGCTTGTATTGGTGTGGTGGTTGTGGTTCTGTGCAACCATAATTACTATTATTTCCTACTGATTCTGCTTGTTCTGCTGCCATGCTTTAGTTATTTTGAGCTGTTAATCTTACATGGATTCATCCACTTATAGGCCCAAGTACATAGATATGCCCACAACTTTAAGGAAGTTCAAATATACTAATAAAACCCCCACAGGGTTCTGGAAATAGTACAAGTAATCTAGCTGTTATTCATCAATAAATTGTAAGCTACAAGTAATCTATATATCACATTAACCTTGTAAAAGTATTTTTTAGGATGCCAAGATTAAACAGAAAACAAAAAAGGAGAAGAGAAGAGCAAGAGGGGTTCATGGCATTACATGCCATTATGAACGTTGTGATTGGTGTTTTTCGTCTCTATTTGTTTATCACATCCATGTTTCGCCGTCCGGAGCCTCGTCCGAAATTGTCTCCGAATCCGAACTTTTACCAGTCGCAAATAAACCATATCAATAGGCTTGTACGGGGTAATGACCTGGACTGCCACAACCAATTGAGGGTGAATAGGCAAACTTTTTTTAGACTTTGTTGTTAGTCCGAGGTGTGGGGTTAGGGGACTCACACAACGTATGTCTTGAGGAGAGGGTAGCAATATTCTTGTGGGTCCTTTCTCACCATACGAAGCAGAGGCGTACCAAATTTGATTTCTATAGGTCTATTGAAACAATAAGTAGGCATTTCAATGTTGTACTCCAAGCTGTGTTGCGCCTTCACCGAATGCTCCTAGTGACGCCCGAGCCTGTACCTGCTAACTACCAATACACTAGGTGGAATTGGTTTCAGGTATAGTAGTGTTCAATTGTTTCTATTCGTTCCATTGTAAAGCTTTCCTCTTGTTGGCCATATTCACTAACGTTAATAATCTTGTCCAAATTTGTTAGAATTGTCTTGGGACATTGGATGGGACGTACGTCCCAGTAAATCCTCCGGCCGTTGATAGGCCACGATATAGGTCGAGGAAGGGTGAAATTGCTACAAATGTCTTAAGTGTTTATACTCGGGACCTAAAATTTGTCTACGTATTGTCTGGTTGGGAAGGATCGGCCACTGACTCTAGAATCCTTGGGAACGCCATGGAAAGACCCCACGGTCTCAGAGTCCCCCATGGTATGTTCCATATCCTAAGTTGATGTTTCGTTTAACTCTATTACAATTATCCACCCATCAATGTGTTGTCTTCCATTCGTTACAGGACATTATTACCTTGTTGATGCTGGCTACACCAATGGGAACGGTTTTCTAGCACCATACCATGGCCAACGATACCACATTAATATTTGGAGGCAAGGTCATTTGCCAACAAGCAAAGAGGAGTTCTTCAACATAAAACACTCCGCCGCTAGGAATTGCATTGAGAGAAGCTTTGGGGTTCTCAAGAAGCGGTTTGCAATTTTGAGATCTCCCTCCTTTTACCCAATAAGGACTCAATGTCGTATCGTGTCAGCATGTTGTCTTCTTCATAACCTAATTAAGAGAGAGATGCCCAACGATCCAATTGAACACGAGTACACAGCGTGGAACGAGCACATATCAACGATGTCCCTATTGATGATCACATTGGTGTTGTAGACAGTTCCAATGAGTGGACCGCAGGGAGGGATGCTTTAGCTGCGGCCATGTATAATCATTGGTTAGCAAATGGTGGAGGACCAGTGGACGGCATTCTTCCTTGATTGTATTTGATTGTGTTCTTTTTGACATTGTAATTGTATTATTCGTAACTTCTTCAGTTAATTGTTGTTATTGAATAACTTGTAACGTACTATTCTATTTCCCAATGTTTTCTATAACGTAATGGTTTAGGTGCCTACCTTCCCAATAGTTGCATAAATTTAAATGCATTTGCAGAAATGGCTACTAATGAAGTGGAAGTAGTGGAGGTGGAAGGGCCTTCGAAGCAAAAACGTAGGAGTTGGAGGAAAATCGAGGAGGAGGCACTAATGAAGTGCTTGATCAATGATGAAGGGGGAATATGGAAGGCCGATAATGGCTTCAAAACGGGTTACTTCACCCACTTGGAGAAGGAGTTACAAAAAGTGCTCCCGGGGTGCAACCTTAAGGCTAACCCCCACATTGACTCCAAGGTGAAGCATTGGAAATCCATATGGGCTAGAATTGTTGATATCACTGGCCTAAGTGGTTTCGGGTGGGATGCTATCAACAATCGCATCGACGTTGAGCAATCCGTATGGGATGCGTATGAAAAGGTAGCCCTTTATCCAATTTTGAATTCTAATGGTTTAATTCAATAATAAGGCATGAGAATTCTTAATAAAAGTGCAAATATTTGTGTAGGCTTTTCTTAAAGAGGCCAAAGGCTTGTACAGGAAGTCTTTCCCGTACTTTGAGGATTGGCAATGAATATTTGGCAAGGATAGGGCTACCGGGGTGGGTGCGGAAGATTATGATGAAATAGCGCGCCCGAAAGTTGCCAACGAAAGTGTGGAGCAACACAACTCCAATGACTTCTATGAAGCCCTATTCACTGAATACGACACAAATCTCCCCAACAGTCCCACAACTCCCGTAACTCCCACAACTCCCATAACTCCTCAACCGTTCACATCTCATGCATCACTCCCTACGTCCGCTCCCCGTGGCTCATTGCCGGCAGCCAATGCCGGAGCCCAAAAGGGGAGGAAGAGGTCAAGAATTGGTGAAGCGGAGTTGTCCATCTATGCGAGCATGGACAATTTCTTGAAATCTAGCAATATCCATGTGGAGAAATTGGCTAATTCCTTTGGCTATGAGAAGGAGCTCTCCGCCCGACGCACGATGGTCAAAGAGGAGTTGTCAAAGCTCAATATCACATTGGCAGAAAAGTTCAAGCTCAGTGCCATAATCGTGAGCCACGAAGAAAGGGTTAACGACTTCCATGGCACAACGCCCGAGGAGAGGCAAGCTTTGGTGGAGGGCATCCTCGCCGGTGAGGTGTATGGTTCGGTCTAGTGGCAATAGTAGTGCCCTTTTGAAGTGGCTTAAGTACCATTATAAGTAAGATTGGTACTTGACCCACTTTTTTTGAAGTGGCTGCACGTTATCATCGTACAGATTAGGCATTTGTTAATTTGTAATGACTAATTTGAAGAACAATGTATGATGCACTAATTTGTATCCTATCTGGTGATGTAATCGAATGTTGTTATCGTATGTATGTTAATGTCATTATGGTAATGTGGGTCTGCTATTATTAAGATTGTTATGTAATTTATAATATCTTTGCATGACAGGGTTTGGTTGATTGTGTACTACAAATAGGGCGATGATGAATAAATTAAAAATGGTAGTTACCTTGGCGGGGCAACTTGTGGTTGCAGCCATGAGTAACTTCCAATGGTTTTCCATTAATTGCTTGAGCCCACATCGAATACATAACTGCTGGCTATGTTGGTGGCTATGATGATATTTTTCTGAGCCTAATGTTTGAATCACTTAACTGTACTTGCACTCTATTCATGAGCATTAATGGTGGCGATGATGAAATTGTTCTGAGCCAATGGCATCCATTCACATTTCTGGATACTTGGGGCCTGTTTGGATGGGGTATTGTGAAGGGTATTGTGTGTTTGTGTTTCTGTATCAGATGTGTTCTGAATGGTTTCTGCAATTGTGTTCTCTTCTGGTTCTGCAGTTGTGTTCTCTTCTGGTTCTGCAGTTTTGGAAGGGGTGTAGTGTGTGTGTGTACCAGGTGCAGAGAGTGTGCCTGTGTCCATTTTTGTGCTCTATTCAGTTTTTAGCATGCTGTTTCTGATATGTTCAGTTTGCTGTTATGAATTCCAATGGTTCCAAGTGGATCTTGATAGGGCAATGATGAACAAATGACAAAGTAAATGAAGATAGTGCCTTGGCGGGGCAACTTATGGTTGCAGTCATGCGTACCCTCGTGCGTTTCTTACTAATTTCCTGAGCCCGCTATGATTTATGCTTTGTCCAGTTGGGGAGTTGAATGGTAGCTGCAGTTGTGTTCTGTTCTGGTTATGCAGTTGTGTTCTGTTCTGGTATTGTAGTTTTGATCTGTTCTGGTATTGTAGTGTGTGTGTGTGTGTGTGTAGCAGGCTCAGTTTCAAATCTCATTTTTGTTCAGTTTCAGCATTGTGTTTGGTTTGTGGGCTGGTAATTGCAGGATTTTAGTGATGGTTTCAGGGCTGTTCTGGTATTGGTGCTGCTGCTTTGAGTTTTGTGCAGCATAGAGGCATTTTGTTTACTCCAGTACTGCATATATGTACCCTACTCTGTCCAGTTTCCACCATGTTGTTGCTCATCTGTCCAGTAGCCTAACTGTGTCTGTGTAAGGCTATGATGAAAAATTAATTTGTAAACAAGATTGTGCCTTGGCGGGGCAACTTTTGGCTGCAGCCATGCATACCCTCGTGTGTTTCGTAGTACTTTTCTGAGCCCACTAAAATGGTTAGACAGAGATGGTTTGTGCACTTTTCTGGGTTAGGGGTGGCTGTGGGGGATGTGGAGGTGTGTGGGCAGTGTAGTTTTGTGGAGAGTGTGTGTGTGTGTCCAAGCTGTATTGGTGGCTGTTTTCACCAGTTTTGGTGCCTGTTTTCTGCAGTTTTTTGGTGACTTATGTGTAGTATTGGCTGGATGTTCCAAATTTTTTGTTTAGTTTAGTTGTTGTGTGTCGAACTTGCACTAATGCGCTGCTGTGCCGCTACAGTTTCTAGACTGTTTTCGCGTTTTGTAATTGCTGCTGCTGTTTTGTATAGTGGCTATGATGAAATTTTTCTAAGCCAAATGTCATAAATGGTGGTGTTTTAGAATGGTGTGGCTTGTGTTATGGTGGAGTTTTGGCATGGTGTGTTCAAGCTGTGTCCTAACCGTGTCCTAAGTGTGTCCTACTGCTGGTGTGTTTTGGCATGGGTTTGTAGCCTGTTTTGGGCTATTTTTTGTGGAAATGTTGCAGGCTGTTTTGGGCTATTTTTTGGTGGTTTATGGCCATGTTTGGATCCTGTTTTCTGGCCTTCTTTGTGGCATACTTTACGGATGTTTTGTGCCATGTTTTGAGATAGCTTCGCGATAGGTTTTTCGGCTTTTTCTTCTTATACTTAGGCAATGATGATATAAAAGGGGCATTTGAAGGCATGTCACTTTATCTTGGCGAGATAAGTTATGAGGGTCAACGGTTCAATCACCGTTCAGCAACATAACTTGTAGCCGAAGTAGTGTACTATATGCCGGTAAAATATATATGAGCTAAATAGAATTTCTAAGCATACTATTAGTATTGTTTCACATTTTAAATATCCTAATTGTTGTATCCAAATAGATTTTTGATGGGAAGTCAAGATAAAGATAAGTTTTGGGTGGTTTTCGTTGGCCATAAACCGGGAATATATACAAGTTGGGCAGCCGCGGAATTGCAAGTTAATGGATACGCGGGGAACTTGAAGAAAAAGTATAACACATTAGACGAAGCGAAAGAAGCATTGTTAGCATTTCATGAGGAAAGGTACCGGCTCATTCAAGACATGCAGTTGGCTCAAACCCAACATCAATCAAGTGACGGTGCTTCGACATCCACGACTGCTTTGGAAGTTCAACATCAAACTAGTCTAACAATTTACTTTGTTGTAACCTTTTTATTAGGTTTCGTATGTTGTATTTTATTGGCACATTTGTTTTCTAGTTCGGAATGAAGTTGTAAGTTCTATTTCACAAATTCAGACGAATTAGGTTGGGAAAGACTGTGTGTGTTTTAGAATTTCGTAAGTTGTACGTTTTATTTCATAAATCACTTGATTGTATAGTGGTTCGATTATTCGGTTCAAAAGTAACGTATGGCTATGTTGAAATATTTGCTGGTTCGAAAATTCACTTCATTAGAAAACATGATACAATACAGATGAACAACATAAATGCACTCTCACACGCATACATCAAACAAATTAGGAAGCCATGAATAGGCAAATCCATTTATTAGACAACTACAAATTTATTCTTCAAACACATGCCTTCAACTTCGACCTTCTAGTTTCTCGGACTATCAAAAATATGGCAAAATCGATTGAAATTGGGAACTTGCTTGTCCTGATAAAGTCTCGCGTGTGGCCAATCCTACATCAAGTAAGGAAAAACATTTTAGAAAATTTTTTAAACAAGACTTTATATAAAATGAAATTTACTGAAAAAGACTATATAATTATTACTTACTCGGATTAATTCAGTCCAAACTTCATCTTCTGCCACAACTTTGTTTTCATTTGAATCCCACCGAAACCCAGGACGGCTAAGCATTTCGGTTATGTAGGAATAATCCCGTTTCCAATACTTCATCTTCCCCAAGATATCATTTCGTTCAATACCTGCTTGGGGGAAAAAAGCTTGCATTTGATTTTGAAGATATTCCAAATTGTCGGGATGCAACCCAACCGCCTGGCCATGCCAAATTCCTTGATCTACAAGGGTCGTAACGTTTGTGAGTAACGTTTCTTCCTCCGCCTCCGTCCAAATTCGGCGTGCCATCAATATGATCGACTAATGAAAGGATAAACTATTTTTTTGAATGAATATGAGATGTCAAATGAGAAGAGACATGGGAACAATTTATAAGGAAAATAAATTGGCCAAACCTAATTAGTTAGGCACATTTTCACCAGCAAAATATGTTGCCCACATGGGAATTCACCTAACAAATTTGTTGGACTCATTTTCAACTACCAAACATTAGTATTTTTCCCAAAAAAAAAAACCGAATTTTATAAAAAAATAAAAACGATTTTTACCAAATTCAAACTGACTTTTTATTTTTTAATATCATTAAATTAGTACATTTGTTATTAAAGTTAAATATTAAGGCTCAAAAAGTGTGAAAGATTAATTATATTTGTAATTATATATATAACGTAAATATATTTAAGTTTGGGACCGCACAAGAGCAAAATGGTCATTTGACAGCTTTTTACATCATCCACCATTCGTTATACCCCTTATTAATCCTTCATCCAAACAAGGTATTATTTAATCCCCCCTCTTTAATATCTCATCCAAACAATCTACTATTTAATACCCCCTCTATAAACATCACGTCAACGTGGGCCATCCCTTATTAACCAATACCCCCCTACTATCCAATCCCCCCTTCTTACATAATACCTCCAAATCTAATCCCGCATCCAAACGGGCCCTTAGTGTTGCTTTTAGTGAACTTAACATTTTTGAGTTATATTTTTATAATTTTTTTATTCCCTTTGCCAAGACAAACAATATAGAGAAAAAGTAATCTAGTAAAAAAAATTTCAAAAACCAACAAAAAGCCAGCGAAAAGTTAGCCCTTGGGCTCGGCTCTGAGTCAAACTTGCTACTTTGTTTACCTTGGGATTCAAGACCCATAAGTAATAAGGTATTGTGGGTAATGTAAAACCATTGTAATTTGGGAGTTCTATTTCTACTTTTGCGTTGCGTTCTTACATTTTTTCTTTCATTGTAGTTGTTTAGTTGTTTAGAAGTCACATAGTAGACTTTATTATGTCATAATTACTAATTAATCATCAATATGATACAGCCGCAATTTGAAAATCAATTTTGGAGGAACTTTTGAATTCTTATTTTGCATTCTCTAACTATATTCCAACCAAAAATTAATGTACCCCTGACCTTTCATCCAAGGATTACCCATTGCGCATACATTCTAGGAGAGGTCAATATGGTCAGACAGCATATCATAATCTATTGTTCAAATTATACTTCAATCTGTCTCTTGAGCTCATATTCTATTCTGTATGTACCATTAAAATATTTTTAAAGCAAAAGTGAATTGTAACAACCCTGATTTTTGGTAAATAAAAATTTCGTTAAATATTTGAATTTTATTTTAATTACTTAGATTGCTTTTAATGTTTCCTTTTAAATTCCTATAATTTGTCGTAATTACATTTTAGCCCCTTGAAATTCGTTTCTTGACTAAATGCCCTACTTGGCTAGTATAGTTCACTTCTAACCGACTAGTTGGAGGAACCAAATTACCAATTCACCTAGTTACATTTTCCTAACTCTAGATGGACTTTTTTGACCATCCATGAGCCTTATGAATCTTTCCAACCCTAGACTAGAAAATTATTTATTTATATTCTTTTATTATTTTGATTTTCTTCATTATCTATTGGACGATAAAAGTTAGGGAAACTTTTATCCATTAGATAATAGAAACCTTATTCTTTATATTAAAGATATTCATTGGAAGATTTGATTAAGTACTAATATCTATAAAAAAAAAAATAGATTTTTACAAATGCTTTAAAGGACACTTTGGTTATTTTAATATAAAATTTCCGTTATTACTTTTGTCCATTGGTCAATAGATGTTAGGGTAATCTTTGTTCATTGGACAATAGGTCTCCTATTAAAATATGTTGATTAGTACCAATATTATATTACATATATGCACATGAGCAAAGGACACCCATACATTGTTTATTAGATATTCTCCCACCCCCATTATCCATTGGTTATTAACCGCTAGGAAAACTATTACCCATTGGGTCATAGCTTCTATTTTCCAACAAGGTACAAGGCTTTGTTTTTATATTCAAGTATTGATTTCCCATGTACTTTTTTGCATTTAAAATATTTGGGTAAATCAAATCCCTAGATTTCTAAAAGTACTTTATTGATATTTTAATGGGGAGAATCCTAACCTATTATTTAATTAGGGTACTTGGTACCACTTCTATATTTAAAAATGGGGCATTTGTAAAAATGTATCAAAACCCTAGATTTGTTTAGTACAATATCTATTAGTTTAATCAAAATATGTGCCTAATTAGAATTCTTTAATGGGATATTTGATTTGGAAATCTAGTACCTTGTACCTTTTGGCCTATTAGTTTTCTAGGAAAATTTTTACCCATTGGATAATAATTGCTTAGGAAAATTTTATCCTTTGGGTAATAACCAAGACTTTTGTTATAAATAGCACCTCATTCTTGCCATTCAACTCACACCTTCCAACCTAGCAACTTCTCTCTCTAGAAAAAACAAAGATTAGTGTTCTTACTTTGTTTTTCTTGTTCTTGAGCATTCTTGAAGTTCTTCAAGAAACTCATCCTAAAACCCCTTTTCGATCCAAAAAGTTCAAGTAGTTTAGTCAAGATCAAGTTTCGAGAGAAACCTTTCTCTTTCGAAGCTACCGGAAGCATGCCGTAGGAAGTTACTCCTCCCGATTGTCAACTTACTTTCCGTAGTCGCCACTACCGCCAAGAAGTAAAGTAGGAATCCTAGTCCACCAACTCTATGTATTGTATATAATCGTATGTTGGAGAATAGGACGTCATTTAGAAGTAACTTTGATCATTCTTTCTAAAGTAGATAAAGTTATCTTTTGATGTTGGAAATGCATGATTTATATTCGCTCATGATAATTCAAGCATGTTAAGTAGTATGGAGTTGGATGATCTTGTTGGATTAGTTTCAAGATTTTGTTGAATGCTTGTTTGTGTGGAAAGTCCTACCGCGGAAGTCTATGCATGAAAACGAGACACCTAAATCAAGAAAGTTAGAGACATGGCACCTAGGGTGAGGTTAACGAGGAAGACAATATGTTTCCGAGGAAGGAAATATTTTTGAAATTACATAATGACCATTTCGAAGGCATTATGTGAGATGTGTGTGTTTGTGTGTGCCAATGGGAACCTGGAGCGGCGGAACCATTGTGCGGATACCTAGGAACCTGGAGCGGCGGAACCGAGGTAAAATGTGTGGCTTGGTTACCGCGGAGAGGTGCCAATGCAATTGTGTGCCAATGGGAACTCGGAGCGGCGGAACCATTATGCGGATATTCGGGAACCCGAAGCGGCGGAACCGAGGTTGGGTGTGTTAAAAAGAGATTTTGGAAATGTTGATTTGGAAAAAGAAAAGTGGAAAATGGTGACACGGTCTATGATGAGTTGCGTAGGAGAAACTCCGAAATCTTGGACACCAACGTTAGTTTGAATAGCAAATGTGTATGTGATATTGTTAACTGTCTTATCACATTGGCATGTCTTATGTGGGAATCGTTGGTCTATTACTTGTAAGTTAAGGGTTAGTGGGTATGTGTTAATCTATTGAGCCTTTGTAACTCATGGTGTTTTCTTTGGTGACCCTGACATATTATATTGGTGGCGACGCCGGTATAATGTGTCAGATCTTATAGATGAACAGAGTGAACTCTACACCTTGGAAGCCTTTGGAGCCGAAGAGCTAGCCAGGATGGAAGAGGAAGCGGAGCAGTAGATAGGAACCCTAGTTCCCTCCCTTAGTTGAATAAAAGTACTTTTGTAAGGTTTATGATGTAATATTGAGCCAACTCTATTTAAGTTTTCAATAAAATTGTCTATTTAACGTTCCCAAAATTCGGGGCGTTACATGAATAATCAAAACATGCCACATCAGATTTTGATTATCCATTTAGAGGTTGCTAAAGTTAGCAATGTTAAGTCTCACATTGGTTATTTTTTGCACATAATTAAAACCAATAGGACCATTGCTTCCTTCTTTGAGTTTTCTCCAAACTTTTTCCCTCCATTTCACATAATCTTTTGAAAAACTAGTTTATGTTAAAAACAATTTTTATAAAAAAAAATATTTGTTCTTGAAAAAAAACAGTATATTAATCAATTTTTGGAAGAAGAAAAACAGTTTAAGTTAAAAACAATTGGATAAAAAAATAGTTTATGAAACAAAATGTGTAAAAAACAGTTTTGTGTAAATACAATTTTTTTTAAAAATAGTTTTAAAAAAGATTGAAGAAACAATTTTTATAAAAAAAATTCATATAAAGACGGGTTTTTTTTTTAGAAAAAGTTTATGAAAATAACAGTAGTAAGAATAGTTTTTTATAAATATTTTTTGAGGAGAAAAGATTTTTGTGCAACGATAGGTGTATTTGATTGAGAAAATATTGGGATCACTAAATTTGGTTATTGGCAAAAGGTTGCTAGTTTTGATTATTCAAAAACCAAAATTTAATGAGTTGCTAAGAAGTTATTAAGTTTGGTTATTCCAATGTGAGCACTTTTTTGAACAAATATTGCTAACTCTAGCAACCTTTTTTTTTGTTTATTCCACTGTGGATGCTCTAATCCACAATCTGTAATTCACAATAATAATTCAACAGAAAAAAGTAGCTCCCAACCACTTCCTCTATATTTTTGCCATATGCATATATTTTGTATGCTCTCCTTCTTTTGATACATATTAAAGTTTTAATACACTCAATTGATAAATCACGTAAATAATTGTTATGTGTGTTTTGCGTGTTTAGCATGATTATTGTTTGTTCGATTATGTGTCTTGATTTTTGTGTCAAATTCCATAACAATATCATTCAAAAAAAAAAATTATTGTTACTCATAATTTTGAAATATGATCGACTCATTTCACTAGATAAATATAGGTTAAAAATCTATGTTTCTCATTTTCCTTGCTTATTTTTAAAGGGCTGGACATAGAAAATTTTCAATCATTTTTTTCCTTGGAACTTTACTACAACAATAATCAGAACGGTTCACATTTTAGAGCTCGTCAACAACATTGGCCACGCCAAAAATTACGTTGATCGAATATCGTTTAATACGACATCAAAGTGCATTTATCTTCGGATAATTGTGTCAATGAATTACAATCTAGTCGTGTATACTTTTTTTTTCCCAAACTGTTTTTTTGAACGGCTTCCTAAACTTAATGTATTTCGAAATCATATCAAACAATATCCAATCAATGGAATTTTGGCGTGATAATATTCTCAACAAGCTTTAAAAATTAATGCTTTGTTTGGTTTGTATTTTGAAAATTTTTTTGAAAAATAGTAGGGGTAATAAGTGGAGAGAGATAGAGAGAGAAATGTTAAAAATATGGAGAATTTAGGAGATATTTTTTGAAAAATTCTTTTTGAAAATGAAAGAGAACAAGACATGAATGGTTTGAATTATTATTGTGGGCCTGAAAAGGTACACCAATGATCCAAACTAGACCAAAGGGTAAATGACAGGCCAGTCCAATTTTCTAAGCGTTATTCCCTCCTGCTCGGCCCAATCTGTAAAAAGCACACAAAAGGATTTTGCCGATTCCCTTCCCTTCTCTCTTCCCACATCACTCTTTCTCTCTCTTATCTGTCTTCCTTTGGAGAGCTGTTAATCGCCCCCCCTTGTTGGGGGGGGGGGGGGGGGGGGGGGGGGGGGGGGGGGGTCTGACACCATCACACAAGAAATTTTCCGTTTTACCCCCATCCACTTGCTTTCTCTCTCCCCCATTTCTATCTCTTATTTTATTTTTCTATAAATTTGTAAATACTAATAACTTTTTTTTCACCTATTTTTTTATAATAAATTTTAGATTTTTGAAATCTACTCAACGAAACCTATCAAACGAGCCTAATATTGATGGTGATATAATGTAAAACGGAAAAATTATATTTTTGTGGTAGTTTAAACTGTCTAAAAAGGTTAAAAAATTAAACGTTCCAAATTTCAATCCGTTTGAACCCGTTGGAAAGATTTTAGTTTTCTGATCATTTTATCTTAAATGGTCATAATTAAATTTTGATTATAGGGCTCTCGTTGATGAACCCTAAGAAAGTCGTAGAATCAAATATCTCTTAGGGTTAATCAATGAGAGCTCTAGAGTCAAAATTTAATTATGACCATTTAGGATAAAATGATCAGAAAAATAAAATCTTTCCAACTGTTCAAACGGATTGAAATTTGGAACACTTAATTTTTTAACCATATTTTTTAATATATAAACTGTCCGAAGAGGTTAAAATCACATATATTTTTAAATAAATTTTATATATTTAAAATCTATTCAACGAAACCTATCAAACAAGTCTAATATTGAATATGAAATAATGTGTTTAAATTAAATAAATTTTTTGGGCCCAATATATTATCTCTTTCTTTTTATTTTTTTATCCATCATTTTTTTTAAACTTCTATATTTGAGTTTTCAAGGAAATTATGTATGTTGAATCCACTTAAATTTATTTTATATTTCTGTGAACAGTCATAAATGCAAACTGAAATCAAACTTCATTTAATTAAAATTTTACTATATAGAATCAATACATGAACATAAATAAATACACAAATTTAGTCAATATTTCCGCCAAATTGTGGTCGTTGTCCCGGCGGATCTATTTGCATTAATCAAAGGTACGTTGCCTGAATCTGTATTTTATTATCTTTGAACTAATTAATCAACCATTATCACATAGTATATGTTTTAATGTGTCTTGCATTTTTAAACTAGATGGGTCCACTTGTCATGTATGCGTGCTACTTAGTTTGGGGGCTTCCGATCGATGTTTTCTATCGAGATGCATACAAGATTAACAAAAATAAGTAACAAATATGTATAATAACAACAGTAATAACTAACATGGTCAGTCGTAAATTTCACTGTGTAATCACGCCCAACGTAGGTGCTGCTCTCTCCACAAGGAATATTATTCGCAATATCATTCCCAACTGATCAATTATCCGAAAATAAAAAATTGTACTGATCCATAATGTTCTTTTATGAAACTCTCTCTAGACACTTTATCAATCATTAATAATCAAAAACTGTCCAGCTCTAAGGCTTATAACTCCTTAAATAAGATGCAAACCCTAACCCTACCAGGAAAAGGAAAAAAAAACCAATGTCGGAAAGTTCCGAAATTATTACATATTCTGAAAATATAAGAAAAAATAAAATTTCTCCAACAAGAAGGAACGTTATTGGACTTTCCTATCAAAAGTTATAAACAAAAAGATTACTATAACTGAAATGATCATAAATTTTTTTCCCTTTCCACTGGTTCAAACGGATTTAAATTTAAAACACATTTTTTAACCTCGTTACACAGTTTAAACTACGAAAAAATATAAATTTTCCGTTTTACATTATTTCTCTATCAATATTAGGCTCGTTTAATATGTTTCGTTGAGTAGATTTCAAAAATATTTAATTTTTAAAAAAAAAATACGTGAAAAAAAGTTATTAACTTTTAAAATTTAATAAAAAAAATCAAGAAAGAGAGAGTGTGCTGGGGGGAGGGAGAGAGAGAGAGAGCACGTGGGTGGGGGTAAAAGGGTCAGAGATGAGAGGGGGGGGTGAGAGGGGAGGGGGGCGATTAGAGGCTGTTCCACTTTTGAAAAAAGTGGGTTTTTGAAAAGGAAGGTAAATTTCAAGGTCAAAAATCATGTGCTTACACAAATAATTTTCCTAATAATATAGATCTTGTTTGATAGATCTCATTGAGATCTTTTAAACGGTGCAAAAAAAATCAAAAAATTATTTTTCATTTTCATTATATTTGAGTTTGAAATTTGGAAAAAAAAGAACTTTTTTAAAAGGAAGGGAAACTGGAACGGCTTAGTAACCTCCCTTCCTTTCTGCATCTTTCTCTCTCTTCTGTCAGTCTCTCCCACTCTCTCACCCTTTTTCATTTTCAATTTTAAAATCTTCATAACTTTTGTTGCACATATTCGATTTTGAAAAAATATCTATTTCTGAAATCTACTCGACGAGCTCTATCAAATAAGACCAATACTAAATGTTAAATAATGTGTAGATTTTTTTTGAATAATTATACTTTATAATTTTGATTTTATGTTGTTAATTATGAACTTACGTTGTGTTTTCAAATCCAGTGTCCATGGTTATTTATGAAAAAGTTTATTATGTTGTGTTTTGAAATCCAGTGAACTAATGAAATTTATGAGTTTGAAACTAATGAAATTCATGAGGAGATTGCTGTTTTTGAAATCCTATAAAATTCATAAGCTAAAAACTTATAAAATTCACGAGCTCAAAACTAGTAGAAATTCATGAGTTCAGAATTTCAAAATTAGCGAAAGAAAGTGAAATTCACGAGCTCGAAAGCTAGTAAAATTCACGAGCTCAAACTAACAAAATTCATGAGCTCGAAGCTAATGAAAGTCACGAGGTTATTATTGTTTTTTGAAATCTAGTAAAATTCACAAGCTAAAAACTAATAAAATTCACGAGTTCATTAAAGCTGGTAAAATTCATGAGTTCAAAATTTTAGAACTAGTGAAACTCAGTGAAATTCACGAGCTCGAAAGCCAGTAAAATTCATGAGCTTCAAGTTATAGTGAAATTGACGAGTTCAAAAGCTAGTGAAATTCACGAGCTTCAAGTTACTGAATTTTGGGCACATGGGAAAAGGGAGGGAAGGGCTCCTTACACTTAATTAAATGAGCGTGTGATCCTTGACGGGAATTAAAAACTAGTTATCTAGACTAAGATGTAATTTGCTGAATTTTTGAATTAGTGAAAATTCACGAGTTCGAAAAACTAGTGAAATTTAATAGGTAAATCTACACTCGGTGAAATTTGAAATCTAGCAAAAATTTGTGAAATTTGAGAAGTGCAAAATTTCACTAATGTTTTGAAGTAGTGAAATTTTGCCAAAAAAGTCACTGGCCGGAGTGGTTGCTGAAATTAGTGAAATTAAAGAAGTAGGGAATTTCACCAATTTTTTGAAGTAGTGAAATTACATCAGAAAAAGTCACCGGCCGGAGTGGTCGCCGATCTGAAGTGGTTGTGGGGTGGAGGTGGGAGGGGATGATAAAAACTTTGAAAAGATATAAAGTGTGAAATTATATTTAGTTAATGGTAAAAGGGTAATCTTCATATGAGGGTGAAATTGAGTTAATCCTGAAATTCTGTTTGACCAAAAAAAAAAAGAAATTGAGTTAATCCTTAATGAGAATTAAATCTTGATTTTCTAGACGAGAGTTGCTACTCACTTAGACCTTTTTAAAACAGATCATGCACACATCACGATGTGGGCCCACTCCGGGTTCCAAAAAATGATCCGATTCGTTAATTAAATGTAAAACATTATTTCAAGAGTTCCCGCAAAAAAAAGTTCAATCCGATACTTATAGATACTTAATTCAATTGTCTAATTTTCATTCAGATTTCAAGATAATGAAAAGTTAGATGATTTAATTGACTAATCATAGGTATCGGATTAAGCTAAATTTTTGCGGAGACTTTTGAAAAAATATTTTACATTTAATGAATAGATCAGATCATTTGTGTAGAACTCAAAGTATGGAGTTGAGTTTTGTTCATCCTCCACTTAGGAGGGTGAACATTACCCTCCTTGCTATTGGTTGAAATGATGTGAACCCCACCACAAAGTGATGTCATGCTTACCAAAAAGCATGACATCACTTTGTGGTGGGGTCCATACCATTTCAACCAATAATAGAAAGGGTAATGTTTACTCTCTTTTAAGGAGGGTGAACAAAGAGCTCTGGTACGCGCAGAGACAATTCGCAGAGAACCATGCAGAGACAAATGCGTTTGACCCCATATCGGGTCCCGAAAAAATCTAGAAAAATATCCATAAATTTTTGAATATTATTTTATGGAGTCCTGTAAAAAATCAACTTCAGTGGATATCGATAAGTGTTACTTTTGGATTCGTAGGGGCGAATTGAGCAGTTTCGCCTCTACGAATCCAAGAGTAACACTTATCGATATCCACTGGAGTTGATTTTTTACAAGGCTCCATAAAATAATATTCAAAAATTTATGGATATTTTTCTAGATTTTTTCAGGACCCGAAATGGGGTCAAACGCATTTATCTCTGCGTGGATCTCTGCAGATTGTCTCTACTGTTAGTATTTTTGGTGAAGAAAATTGCAAATGCCCCGTGCCGTGATCTGTGCACGATCTATTTTAAAAGGATCTGTGTAAACAGACTTTTTGTGTTTCTACTTTCTAGTCGGGTTGGTAACCCACTGAATAAGGAAGAAGACCCTTGGCTCGATCCTTTACATGCTGGTTAGAGGGCCCAAGATATATGAACTTTTGACTTGAGAGAGAAGCTCCGAGGCGAGAAAGATTTCTCTTCGCGACAGCTTTTTCTCTTCATGTATGTCTGATCATTTTCTTCTTGCTATGGGTTTCGATAAAGATTTTCCTGCGATTGTACGAGTATTGTCTGCTGTTAAGTCTTTCAATTATTCTGTTTCTTCGCGTTTGTCTCATGGAACTCTGACTCTGAGGAGATGAGTTCGCCACTTGATTCTATGAATTTAATTGATCGTTTGGAGCAAATTACTGTTGATTCCACTGAACATCTAATTGTTTCGCCTGATGATTGGCCCCATGGCCTGACAACCTCGGATTGTGTGAAAAAAAATCGAGACTAAAAATTTCCTATAAAACTTGTGTGCGTTCTGTATAAAGTCGGCGCATTTGAGCTCTTTGTAAAATAAAATCTGCCTCCCTGATTCACCAGCTAAAAATGGAAACCAAGGCCATTTTTACGCACTTGGCAAATCTCTTGCAGTTCTGTATAGACAAGAAAGCCACCTTTCAGGCAAAATCCTCCACGGCTACATGCTCCGTAACGGCCTCTCAGCCGACACCTTCCTGTCCAACCGCGATACACCTGCCGCATGCCATCTATTCAATAAAATGCCGATGAGAAACATTTATTCTTGGCACGCAATGTTAGACGGATATTGTAAAGCCAGCAAGTTGGAAGACGCACGTGAACTATTTGCAGCAATGCCCGAAAGAAACACGATGTATTGCAACACTTTGATTAGCGCCTTAGCTTAGTGGGTTAGAGCAAGAAGCCATGGATGTTTATCACATGATGAAATGTTGAAGGTTTTGTGCCTACCCATTTCACATTGGCTAGTGTTTTCAGGGCTTGCGGTGTATTGGTGGATGTAGATTATGGTAGGGAGTGCCATGGGGTTGCTATCAAGATTGGTCTTGACAAAAATTTGTTTGTGGCTAAAGCTTTGTTGTGCATGTATGCAAAATGTAGGTGCATTGAGGATTCAATTCGGGCATTTGGCGACTTACCCATACCTAACGAGGTTTCTTTCACAACAATGATGGGAATTTTAGCAGAGAGTGATCAGGTTGAGGAGGCTTTTAGTATGTTTAGAACAATGCATAGAACAGGAATTCGTGTCGATTCTGTTTCATTGTCGAGTGTTATGGGTGTTTGTGCCAGAGACGAAAGAGGCCAATTCGGTATCACTAGTGACTAGTGAGGCTTATGGTTTTCCAAGAAGTATCCATGAGCACCAAATACATGGCCTCAGTGTTAAGCTTGGTTTTGAGAGAGATCTCCACTTAACTAATTCATTGCTTGATATGTATGCAAAGAACGGAGACATGGCCAGTGCTGAGATTTGACAAATCTATGAGTAAGTATATTTCTGGAAAACTGTGTTGTCATTCCCTTAGGAAGACCCTCTTCTTATACTCTTCATTATTCTATACAATAAATATTTACATCTATCCAATCCCAAAGATTAAGCCATTTACCACTAATTCCCTAATCACAGGCAATCATACAAGTCAAAGATCCTACAACTGATTTGCTGGTCCTAAGCAATCAGACCATTAAAACAAATCATCTATTAATGGTATGAGAATCATTTCCAGAAATTCAGCTTTGACACCTCCCCTCAAATGGATGCGGGTGCATTGACCAGCATCAATTTGTGATAAGCACCCGGAAATGTAATGAAAGGGTGCGCTAGTGTCTAGGTTTCGTTCAATTTATTTGTTAATTAGTTGTTTTTAAATTTGTTTGCTCGTAGAGTTTGTCTGTTTTGTTTTGTAGGCGAATCGCTTAATAAAGGAATTTTAAGGCCTATGACATGGCATGGCCTGAGAGTGAAGCAGCCCAGCAAGGCGCAGCTAAGGCAGAGGTTGCCCGACGGCTGGAGCAGAGCCAAAGCAAGAGGAACAGCCAAGGCAGAAACTACCCAGCCAAGGCAGAAGCAGAATGGCCAAGGCAAGATCAAGCACTGCTCGAGCAGGCCAGCAGACCAAGCAGCAGGCAAGGGCGCTTAACCACGTCGGCATCGATGGGAAGCCAGATAGTGCATCGATGCCGAGCCTCCTAAGCAAGCAAGGCCCTTACACTACTCGGCATCGATGGAGAAGGATTTATTGCATCGATGCCGAGCCCCTTTGCACACCAGTTCACTACAACACTCGGCATCGATGGGTTGTAATATTTGACATCGATGTCGAGCCCCTTAGTGGCCCAGCCTATGCTTGTTGCCATCAATGCCGAGGGCATTAGCAGGGCATCTTCGGAAGCATCGTGGGAATATTCCGAGCGCGGAATAAAAGAGTGATGTAATGAGATCAAAAAAACAAGTAGGGAATATTTTTTAGAGTACTTTTCTAGATCTAGGATTAGATTCAAATTGTTCTTGAGTGTTCTTAAATTTCCAGCTTTGAATATTTCAATTTCTGTCTTTAATTGTTAGTTTTTGATATTGTTGCCTTAATTAAAGTTGTTACTCTTCTTCCGATCTATTGTTTGATCCAATTTATTTCTAGTCTTGTCTTTTCAATTATGCTAAGTAGATTTTTGCTTGCTCTTATCTTCATAGATATGTGTGAGTAGTTTTAAGGGTTGGGTCATGGGATGATTAGCATCCCATGGCTTGGGCAAAAATTGCATTTTTCACCAATAAAGTTTTAATCTTTGGATTTGAAAATTGATGTGGGGTTCGGATTCGTTTGGTAAATTACCGAGGTGTTAACCTCTTTGATCATGTGTAGGTGGGAGCATCGCCTACTCACCACACATGATGCTTAGAGCTCTGTCGCACGAGGTGTTTACCAAGAGAATTCTAGAGCTAGCTTGATTTTCAAACCATCTCTATTTTCGGGTTTAGGAACCTTAATTGCGTATCTTGAACCGCGTGAATTGGTGAAAATGTGATTTAACTCGAGTCATGAGTGCTAGTGATTCCTAGACCTAGCCTATCTTTTTCCTAGTTTATTCGTTTTAATTTAGCCTTTCTTTTCCACCGTTTCAAAGTAAAACTCGGTTGGCTACCTAACAGCCGAAATCCGTACTTGCATCTACAAATCCATCCAAGCCATATAATTATTCCCTTGGGTACGATCCCGGTCTTCCGGATTATTATGCTTCAAATGACGTATTAAGCCCTACGCTTGGGGTAATATTCTTCTATATCGGAAGATTGCGAAGCAATTTGTCAACTAAGAATTGGTGGCAAGTCTTTGCCAATGCTTTTGTGAAAACATCTGCGGTTTGAAATTCTGTGGACACATGGGGCAAAGTAATGATGTGATCAGTACAGGCTTCCCAAATGTAGTGGCAGTCCACCTCAATGTGTTTACTTCGTTCGTGAAGTACCGGATTTTCAGCAATACGTATGGCACTCAGATTATCAACATGCAAAGGCGTGGGATCCACTTGTGGAAAGCCTAATTCATGGAGCAAGTGACGCAGCCAAACAATCTCAGAACACGCAGAAGACATGGCTCGATATTCAGCTTCAGTGGAAGATTTTGAAACCCTTTCTTGCTTCTTACATTTCCAAGAAATAAGAGCATCGCCAAGATACATGCACCACCTAGTTGTAGATCGACGTGAGTCTGGACATCCAGCCCAATCAACATCACTATAAGCTGAAAGCTGGATAGATGAACCAGCTTTGTAGAATAACCCACGCTCCGGAGTTCCCAATAAATAGCGAATGATTCGCTTAACAGTTGCTAGATGAAGATGCCAAGGTTGGTGCATGAATTGACTCATCAAATTGACAGCGTAGGAAATATCCGGTCTGGTCATTGTTAAGTAGATCAAGCTGCCTACTAGCTGTCTATATGCCGTAGGATTGGAGAGTACATTGCCTCCATCTTTCCGATATTTGGCATTAACCTCAAGTGGAGTGTCCATTGGAGTTGAGTTCTCAAGACCAGCCAAAACAATAAGGTCTTTTGCATATTTGGACTGATTAACAAAAATCCCTTGAGTTGACTTATGTACTTCAAGTCCTAGGAAGTAGGTGAGGGTTCCAAGATCCTTCATATGAAAAGAAGAATGTAAAGATTCTCGTAGCTGATGAATACCTTTCATATCTGTGCCCGTGATGATGATGTCGTCGACATATACAAGGAGAATAGTTATACCAGCAACAGAGCGACGAATAAATAGAGAAGGATCAGTAGCACTTTGACTTAAACCAAGTTGATGAAGAGTCTGATGAAACTTTTCAAACCAAGCCCGTGGTGCTTGTTTTAACCCATAAAGAGATCGTCGTAGACGACATACATCTGTAATAGAATTCCTTTGGATACCCGGAGGAAGTTTCATATAGACTTCTTCTTTAAGATCACCATGTAAGAAGGCATTTTTCACATCCATTTGAAATAAAGGCCAAGATTGAGAAGCTGCAATAGAAATCAATGCACGAACGGTTGTCATTTTAGCCACAGGAGCAAAAGTCTCCTCATAATTAATGTCATACTCTTGTTTATTTCCAAGGGCCACCAACCGAGCTTTGTATCGTTCTAAGGAGCCATCAGATTTGAGTTTAACCGAGTAAACCCATTTGCAGCCAATCAATTTATGGGTAACTGGACAAGGGACGATGTCCCAAGTGTGGTTTTTCTCTAGAGCTTCCAATTCTTCCTGCATTGCTTTTTGCCAACATGAATGCTGCATGGCTTGTGAATAAGTGGTTGGAATTGATGTCGGGGACGAAGTGGCTAAAAATGACAAGCGTTCAGGTGGTCTAGATGGGCGAGTGGACCTTCGAAGTTGAGGAGGTTCAAGACTTGGATCAGGAGCCGGGGGGCATTCACGGTTAGGACCGTCTGGTGGAATGGTAGTGTTACCTCTTCGTTGATATACAATCCTAGGTTTAAACCTTGTCAAAGTTGGAGAAATACTATCAAAGTCAGGAAGATAAGAGTATGATGATGGAGGAGTAGAAGCATGATGATTTTGGAAAAAATACTGATTTTCAACAAAGACAACATGACGAGAAATGCGAATGCGACGAACAGAAGGATCATAACACAAAAATCCCTTTTGATTAGGCGCATACCCAAGGAATGCACAACGGGCAGATAGCGCTGTTAATTTGTTCCGATTTGGTGCTGGCAAGTGAACATAACAAAGACAACCAAAAGTATGCAATTGGTTGTAGTTGGGATGAGTTTTGTGCAACCGAAAGTGTGGAGACTGATTTTGCAGATTGGGTGAAGGTAGTTTATTGATAAGATGCATAGCTGTAGATAGAGCTTCGACCCAAAAATGAGTTGGAACAAATGCATCAAGAAGAAGTGTTCTGGTAACATCCAAGAGATGTCGATTTTTTCGTTCAGCGACCCCATTCTGCGAGCAAGTTCGCTGGGAAATTATTCCTTCACTTTGAAGATAATTTTGAAATCCATGATCTATATACTCTCCACCAGAATCAGATCGCAAAACTTTTATAGATGTGGAAAATTGATTTTTGACATAAGCCATGAAGCGTTTGAAGGCATCGGAAACACCAGATTTATGATGCAAGAAATAGACCCATGTGTAGCGACTGTAGTCATCTATGAACGTAACAAAGTACTTGTGGTGAGAATGAGAGGAAACAGGTGCAATCCCCCAAACATCTGAGTGAATCAAGTCAAAGCAATTGGTAGTTATGTCATTGTGAATTGGAAAAGGAAGAGCTTTGCTTTTACCCAATTTGCAACTATCACAATGGAACAAAACATCTTGTAAAGAAATAGGATTTTTATTCAAGAGCAGACCAAATTTCAACATGAACAACAATTTTTTGGCATTAGGATGCCCCAATCTTTTATGCCACATCTGATATGATGGAGTAGAGGTAGAACAAAGTAAGGAAAACAAGGATTTATTCTTGGGATAGCTAGATAAATGAATAGGAAACATCCTTCCACACTTAGGTCCCTTCCCGATCACTTTCCCCGACGCCTGATCCTGCATAATGCAACCAGATTTGGAAAATGAGACATTGCAATTGTCATCAACCAATTGACCAACAGATATAAGATTAGAAGCCAAACGTGGTGTATGGAAAACATTATGCAAGGGCAAAGTATGAGGAATATCACCCATTGCTTTGATTGGCACAACTTCACCATTAGCGGTTTGTATTTGCAAGTTACCCATATATGGCTTTATATTTGCAAGTTGTGCTGAGGAAAAAGTCATGTGATTGGAAGCACCAGAGTCAACATACCAAACAGGAGATGAGGTAGTTTTACCTTTGAGGCAAAAAGCTGAGAATGCAGATTGAATCATTTGTTGAACTACCTCTGGAGTCATAGCACTGGAAGTAGTAGAAGTATGAACAGGAGCAGCATATAAAGCATTAGGAACCATGTACGAACCCTCAGCAGGAGCAGCATAAAAAGCATTCAGAGATCGAATTTGAGGTCGGCGACGGCATTCTGTGATCAAGTGTCCAGGCTTCTTGCAGTAGTTGCAGTACTTCTTTTTGCAATTAATGGCTATATGGCCAAACTCTTTGCAGCTGTAGCATTGTTTTGTGCTCACATCCTTTCCTCTAGCCTGAGTAACAAAAGCTGCATCCAGTGGATTAGAACCAATATCTTTCTGTTCAAGCGCTGCCTGAGTCAAGCATCGTTGTTCGTCTCGGAGAAGTTCACTCAAAGAAGTCTCCAATGATGGAGTGGGTGCCCTACTCATCAGATTTGAACGAACAGGTTCAAATTCGTGTCTCAGTTTCATGAGAAACTGATCTCTTTGAGTGATTTCATGCACTGCTTGAAGAGTCTTTAAACCCTCAATCGAAACATTAGCATAAACAAGCTCCTTATATTCAGCCCAAATAATAATGAACCCAGAATAATATTCTTGAATAGACATAGTCCCTTGGGAGTATTCAGATATGTCTAATTCAAGCTGAAATCTTCTAGCTGGGTTATCTTGATTGTAAATCTTCTTTAGATAAGCCCACATATCTTTAGCACAAGTATAAGAACGCAAATTGAGAACAATTTTGGAATCTACTGAGCTTAAAATCCAAGTGATTACCTTGGCATCATTACTTTCCCACTTTGCTTTTTCAGCATTTTGAGTTGGTTTAGGAATGGACTCATCTATGTGTCCCCATAATTCTTTCCCTTTCACAAACATGCGAAATTGAAACACCCAAGAAAAATAATTTTTCCCATCCATCTTGATGGGCAAGATTTCTGATTTTTCTGACATTCTTAACCACAAAGGAAACTCTAAAAAATGACGGGAAAAAAAAACCTGACGGACTTGAGTACTTGAGAAGGATGATACCTCTAGAACAACTGATGACAGCAACACAAAACCAAGAATGGATTCTAAGATCCTTATACTTCTAAAAACGAGACACCATAGCTAGGGCTCTGATACCATGACAAATCTATGAGTCAGTATATTTCTGGAAAATTGTGTTGTCATTCCCTTAGGAAGACCCTCTTCTTATACTCTTCATTATTCTATACAATAAATATTTACAGCTATCCAATCCCAAAGATTAAGCCATTTACCACTAATTCCCTAATCACAGGCAATCATACAAGTCAAAGATCCTACAACTGATTTGCTGGTCCTAAGCAATCAGACCATTAAAACAAATCATCTATTTTTGGTATGAGAATCATTTCCAGAAATTCAGCTTTGACAAGATTATTTTCAAAAATTTACCAGAAATTAGTGTTGTTTCTTGGAACATAATGATTGGTGGGTATAGGCAGAATCACGTCACTGAGAAGGCCATGGATTATATGCATGGGATGTGGCATCAGGGTTTTGAACCTGATGAGGTCACTCACATCAATATGCTTGTAGCATGCGTCAAGTCTGGAGATATTGAAATTGGGCGTCGAATAATTGATTGGATGGTATGCCCAAGCTTGAGTTCATGGAATGCTATACTCTCAGGGTATTCACAGAATGAAAACCATAATGAGGCAATAAAACTTTTTAGAGAGATGCAGTTTCGAGGGGTCCAGCCTGATTGTACTACTTTGGCCATTATCGTTAGCTCGTGTGCTGGAATGGGACCTTCTGGAGGGAGGAAAACAGGTCCATGCTTACTCACTAAGGGCTTTGTTTCATACTGAAATGTATCTTGCCAGCGGGCTTATTGGCATTTATTCAAAATGCCATAAAATAGAGATAGCAGAATGTATTTTCAATAACATGCTGGAATTGGATAGTGCCTGTTGGAATTCTATGATAGCAGGTTTGTCACTGAATTCACTAGACAAGGAAGCTTTCTCTTTATTTAAGAAAATGCTAGGAAAGGGCTGTTGTCCACCCAATTCTCTTATTCTATCATCTTGAGTTGTTGTGCAAATCTATAATCTTTGTCTCAAGGGAGGCAGATTCATGCCCAGATAGCAAAAGATGGATATATGACTGATGTATATGTGGGGAGTGCTCTGATTAATATGTATTGTAAATGTGGTGATGTAGATGGAGCCAGGGAATATTTTGATGAGATGCCCTTGAAAATACTGTTACTTGGAATGAGATGATCCATGGATATGCTCAAAATGGACGTAATGAAGAGGCTGTTAGTGTATATAAAGACATGATTGTATCAGGTGAGGAACCTAATGGCATTACATTTGTTGTTGTTCTAACTGCGTGTAGCCATTCAGGACTAGTTGATACGGGGATCGAAATATTCAATTCGATGAAGCTTGAACATAGTGTGGACCAACTTTTGGATCACAACACATGCATCATAGATGCTCTGGGACATGCTGGTCGATTCCATGAAGCAGAAGTACTAATAGATAGAATGCCATACAAAGATGATCCTACTGTACGGGAAGTTTTACTTAGTTCTTGTCGGGTTCATGCTAATGTGAGCCTAGCTAGAAGAGCAGCAGAGGAGCTTTTTCGTCTGGAACCTCAAACTCTGCCCTTTTTGTGCTTCTAGCCAATATGTATTCTTCTTTGGGGAGATGGGAAGAAGCAAAGGTTGTTAGGAAAATGATGGGCGATAAGCAGGTATTGAAGAATCCAGGTTATAGCTGGGTTGAATCTAAGAACAGAATGGAAGTCTTTGACGCCGATGATGATATTAGGATGGTGGTTGATAAATTCCAAGCCGCAAATATTTGAATGCCTTACTTTGATGGATGATACACCAACTCAAAGACAAAAGTCCTCGGTTGTAGGCCCTGCTTTTATATATCAAAAGATGACTGATTCTATCGCAGAACCACAATGCGGCCAAATGCCATCTGGGGAGGTACATTAAACAACATTGTTCTTCCCTCTTCTATTTGATGAAAACCTTGACTTTTGCACTAATTAAAGTGAGCTCGAAATCAATGCCTCTAAATTTTGTGTGTTAACGTTCTTCATTGGTGTGATTTACGTGTTATAATCTTCATGCGATACCAAGTACCCCCTTGCAGATAAGAGTGTTACAGGAACAAAGCCTCATAACTGAGTAACACCTAAATCTGTTTCTTTAGGTTCTTGATTTTCATGCCACCATTCTTAGTTATTAAAGTGCAAAGAGAACGTTGTCCCAATAATTGTGCAGGTATTCTACATTTCCAATGCCTTCTAAACAAGCAACATATGTGGCTACTGTCCTCATAGTATCAATTTTGAGGTCTTTCACCAGTCGTCACACAGTCTCTTTCCATCTTTTATTAGCCATGCTTCGAAAAGGGGCACAAGATGCTACATTATGACTCAGATTATGTTAGAGGTTACAAAGGTGAAAAGTGATTCTCAATTACTATTTTTATTCCCTTGTGTATATTTATCTTATTTTATTCCTTCCTTTCTTCCTTTGTCTTTTCGTCGTAGGGGGTGAGGTCTAGGACCAGGTAATTGCTGGCCTTAAGATGCTGATTCTCAAGAACATTTTATTGAGACGCATATAATTAAGTTTTTCTCAGGAATTTGTCTCTGACATGCTTAATTTTTTATTATCATTAAGTTTTTCTCAGGAATTTGTCTCTGACATGCTTAATTTTTTATTATCAATAATATGATTGAACTGCCATTGATTACATTTCTTTTTCTCTTTGGTGACTTGTCTGATCATTTTTAATGCTTCCTTCTCAATCATCTCATTTGAATGTTTGCTTGTTGGTGTTTCATTTTCACTCGTCAGCCAAATCTGGAAATGTTTCCATTGTATGAGGATTTCTTCCTCGTACTTTTTTTTCCTTGTGTGGTTGTGCAGGGCGTCTCGGGCTGCTTGCATGGACTTCGAATTAGGTTAACGGTATTTTATAGCATGGTTAGGTGAATACCTAAGATTATCCCTAGGTTGTTAGGCTAACAGTATTTTACTTATAGCAGTTCTTCGCATATGTGGGCCATGTTCATATCGAGGGTAGTCAGGGCTCATGCCCAAATTATATGTTCTTACAAATCCAGCACATGCCCCACTAACCAAATAGATGCTGCCCAACCAATGTGGCTGGTGGGTCAATTGTGTCTGCATGGTACAATTAATCATCGGTCTCTATATATGTTGTGGTTATTCATCTCTTAGCCCCCCCTCAAGAAGATCACAGCGGTAACAGAAACTTTGGGTTCTTTGGGCACTTCTTCGGACCCAACCAGTTGTTATAGGTTCCATAAGCATTTTAATTTGGATTACAGTAGCAAGAGATGTCTGTCAGTAGATTGCTTTTTACTTTGGGTGCGACGTGTCCGGTCGTGACTTGTCCATGTCGTGTCTTTTACATTCTGACATATATAAACATATCCTATCCTTCAAGGACTCATCTATGTTGATACAAGTTCGTCCTTGTAGATATTTAACTAATGTGTGTGTTGTTCATATCTTCATATCTTTTTCCTTTTTGTTTGATTGCTGCTCTTTGTTTGTTTGAAGTGATTGGGGTCATTAGAAGGATTGGCTGCTGTATACAATGCTGAGTGCCTTGCATACTGTCAAGAACTTTTGGTACTCCAAAGAAAAAGCGCGAAGAGGTTGGGAAAAAATGCCTTCTATTTTAGTTGTGCTTTTCACTTGAAAAATCTTAATCTTCATTGGAAAACTGAAAGTCTCGTACTTTTCCCATGAACTATTTGTGACAATGGATTAGTTCGATAAAAAAGATAATGGGTGTAAGCCAAAAAAAGACTCAGGTAGTTGTTAATGGAGTTGAAGTGACCAAATTTTGAGGATTCAGTATATCAATTTATGCCTAATTGCTCCACATATAGTTTCCTTTTGCGGCTGTACTTCTCAGTTCTTAGTTATCTTGAATTGATGCTGTCTCTACTCTCTTGTGCTTTCAATATGAAATAATCATTCATTCTGTAATTGTGGAATGAATAATGAAGTTGCTTTTTTTTTTTCTTCTTTTTGGCATTGTGCTCTCTTTAGTTTGATGTGGGCCTTGTAAAAAGCACCCTCTGATTCCTACTGTCTCGAGCAGGCTAAACAAAAATGTTTGTCAATAACTTTTTTTTCCTCTCTCTAGAGGTTTATGTTCGATTGTTTGATTTATTTGTCTTTTCTTGTATGGTTGATTTTGTTATGTTAGCTTGTTCAGAATACCCAGAGGACTGTCAAAATGTTAGGACATGTTTAGGATGTTGTTCAGACACATGTGTTTCACTCCTTCTGACACATGTCAAATGGAGCTACACCATCCAGGGGGCTCTGTGCTCCAATAAGTCGCTTGTAGTTAGCTTCCTAGTTTTTTTTTTTTCTGACTTCATTCGTGGGTTTTTTTATCAAGGTTATTAATTTTGTTTGGTCCTTTTTTAGCCTTTCTTTCTTGTATTGAAATGCAATAATAGCTGCTTAATCATAAGTCCTTTTTTTTTTGAAAAGGCGAATTTTTTTTTATTAATCTTTGAGAGATTACAAAGACCGAAGGGAACAAGGAGAAGGCAACAAGTGCCCATCCGAGACCCAATCCCTTGATTGGCAAGATGCCAACCAAAGAAGAACCCCAAGGGCCAAAGCCCAACACCTAAAGGCCACAAGCCCAAATAAAACAATAAAGACCAAATGGGACATAGCCGAAACACACTTAATCATAAGTCCAACATTCGGTTTTGGGTGGAACTTGGATTGTGACTGCTTTAGTGTCTCTCTTTTGGCATGGAATCATGAGATGCTACTTGAACGTTAGTCAATGAGAGCATAATGGATTCATGTAGCTAGACCTAATTTATTGGGGAACGCAAGACTTGGTTCGGAGAGCTTTCGGTAACGATGGTCATTGTAGAGCTTTTCTACGGAATGTAGCATGAGGGAGTATATTGATTGTCAAGAGGTGAATCACAAGTGGCGATGACGTGAGATACCTTGGTCTATCTAGCTTTCTCTCTATGTGTATTTATGTGATTTGGTGCATGTGCACGTGCCAATTTCAAGAGTTGGCATTTGGACAGGGGTAGACAGGTGGTTGCAACTGAGAATTGGATATGCAAAAGAGTGGAACAGGTGGTTGCCAGGTTAATGAAGCGTTGTTCTGTTACTGTATATTGGTCTGTTTTTAGTTAGCTGTTGCGATTCGTTGGCTTAAGTCTATGTAAATTCCCGAGATGTTTGCAATTTGGCATGGTGTGTTAAAACTTAAAAGAGTCTTGGTGAATTACGGTCTATAGGTGTTATACTTTTTCTTCTTTCTTTCCTTTTGCAAACTCCGAGGGCTTGGTTCGGAGTGAAAAGCGCTGTTTTATGCTTATGCAGACCATTTGCAATGAACATAATCGAAATTAGGTGGTCTATTCGCGAATTGAAATGCTTATTCTTGAGTTCTATTGCATGTGTCAGGCTTTTTTTTTCCTACTTTTATCAGTTCTTCATTGATATTTGGGGTTGTCATAGCTTCTTTCTGGTTTCTCTATTATTGCAACTTCTTCCCAAGTGAGGAAAACACAGCATTTGAGGAATTAATGCGTTCTAATTTACTCGTACTATCATATAGGCTAAACTCCACCTCAGCATGTAGCTAACTAGAAATTTGATGGTTGGAGTTATACTAACTTCCGAAGTGAGAAACACTGAAGCAGTTGGATACCATTGGGCTACGAGGCCATAGTGAGCAAATGTGCTTGTTCAATACCTAAAGCTCCTTTTTTTAGACACAGCAGTTCAGAAATAAGTTGAACTGTAGAAAATGCTAGTCAATCAAATAACATAAATTGATCAAAGTGTATCATAACTGTAGAAAAGGGGTGCCTCCAGACGCAGGCCCAGGGGATGTGACTTGAATCAAGCGCAACATAGGCAAGAAAGCTGACAAGGAGAAAATAGGGGTGGTTTGATGTAGTTCAAGTCAAGTGTAGCATTTGTTCTCGGTCTTTTGGCTAAGATCAAGTGTAGTATCACCAATGAAAAAAAAAAATCAAGTGTAATATCTGTTCTCGAGTTTTTTGGCCAAGATCAATTGTAGCATAGCCGATAAAAAAAAAAGAGTAGAATTTTTTCTTGGCCTTTTGGCTAAGCTCAAGTGTACTATCGCCAATCAAAAAAAAAAAAAATCAAGTTATCAAGTGCAGTATCCCTGATTAAAAAAATAGATCTAGTGTAGTATCTGTTTTCTGCCTTTTGGCTAAGATAAAACGCAGTATCACCGTTCAAAAAAAATCAAGTGTAGCATCTATTCTCTACCTTTTTGGCTAAGACAAAGCATAGTATCGCCGTTCCAAAAAAAAAAAAAGAGATGAAGCTTAGCATCTATTCTCGGTGTTTTTGGCTAAGCTCAAGTGTAGTATCGTTGATAAAAAAAAATCAAGTGTAGTATCTGTTCTTGGCCTTTTGACTAAAGATCAAGTGTAGTATCGTTGATAAAAATAAAAATCAAGTGTAGCATATGTTCTCGACCTTTTGGGTAAGATCAAGGGTAGTTTCGCCAATCAAAAAATAGAGAATGTGTAGTATCTATTCTCGGCCTTTTGGCTAAGATAAAGTGTAGTGTCACCGTTAAAAAAAAAGAAAAAGAAATTGTAGCATCTAGTCTCGACCTTTTCGGCTAAGCTCAAGTGTTGTATCATCAATCAAACAAAAGATCAAATGTAGCATTTGTTCTTGGCCGTTTGGTTAAGATCAAGTGTAGCATTGCAGATCATAAAAAGATCAAGTGAAGCGTCTGTTCTCGGCCTTTTGGATAATCAAGTGTAGTATCGCTGATAACAAAAAGATCGAGCGTAGTATCGCCGATAACAAAAAGATCAAGTGTAGTATCGCTAATAACAAAAGATCAAGTGTAGTATCTAATCTTGCCCTTTTGGCTAAGATGCAGTATACCTAATCAAAAAAATAAAAATCAAGTGTAGCATCTATTCTCGCCTTTTGGCTAAGATCTAGTATAATAGTATCACTAATATAAAAAAAATAAAATCATCTGTAGCATCTGCTCTCGGCCTTTTGGCTAAGCTCAAGTGTGGCATATTTTCTCGGCCTTTTGGCTAACATCAAGTGTAATGTCACCAATCAAAAAGAAGATCAAGCGGACCATCTGTTCTCGGCCCTTTGGCTAAGATCAAGTGTAGTATAGCCAATAAAAATAGATAAAGTGTAGCAAACTTTTTTGGCTAAGCTAATCAAGTATCTGTTCTCAGCCTTTTGGCTAATCAAGTATAGTATCGCCGATAAAAAACAAATAAGAGATAAAGTTTAGCAGTTGTTCTCGCCTTTTGGGTAAGATCAAGTGTAGGATCACCAATCAAAAAAAAGATTAAGTGTAGCATCGGTTCTCAGAGTTTTGGCTAAGATCATGCAGTATTGCCGATGAAAAAAAAGATGAAGTATAGCATCTGTTCTCGGCCTTTATCGTAGATTAAAAAAAATCAAGTGTAGCATCTGTTCTTGGTAGTTTGGTATTGCTGATAAAAAAAAAAAACAAGTGGAGCATCTGTTCTCGGCCTTCTTGCTAAGATCAATTGTAGTATCAGCTATAAATAAATAAAAAAAATCAAGTATAGCATCTGTTCTTGGCCTTTTGGCTTAGATCAAGTGTAGTATCGCCAATAAAATAAAAGTTCATCATGAGAACCTAGATTCTAGCGAAGGAGACAAACATGTGATTTTGTGTTCCTTGAACCTTATTGTAAGACCTCCATTGCCAATACTTACTTATCTTACCTTCAGATATCAGATTTAGTCCTGTTTTCCGTACTGGGTTGTTTCCTAATCTAGACACCCTTCTGCCTCCCAGTTCTGAAGCAAGTTTACTGATAGTGGCGTTCCTTTCTACCTCATTTACAACACAAGTCCTCATCTTCTGCCACAACAAGTGCAACATAAGAGTCAAACTAATGATGTTCCAGTGAATCGGGATGTTGCTGATTTGAGTGCTCTAGGAGATATATTGTTTGTCACAGAAACTGTTGCCTATTGAGTAAACACTTGTTAGTTACGACTTAGAAACTTAAGGTCATAATTGCTGCTTTGACCTTGTATTTGAGTCGTATCACTGCCTTTACTCTTTAGGTGAGAGTTCTTCTCAACAGAGAGAATGATGAAGAGTGAAGACGGTAGAGCAACAACTAAAAGTCTAATCCAATTCAAGAATTCCAATTTACACCAGACATTTATCTAACTAGTGTCTTTTGCATTGTGCTTCGCACGTTAGTGTCGCGTTCATGTTGTGCCCATTATATGAAAAACAATTTAGATCAAGCACTTTTTGGTCATATTTTGAGCTGATTTCTCGCGGGTACCCTAAAAAAAGATGTTCTAAACAAGTTGAATGATTTGGATCATCATAATAATATGACCTAGAAGGCTCCAAACTATGAGCTCCAAACTATCAAAGCTTCTAACAATGATGGCTTCATTAGTTAAAACACAGAATAAATGCATCAACAATGCTTAGAAGGTCTCCTCTAAAAGGCACATCTTTACATTACACACGGCATCAAGCACAATCACCAAATAAGAAACTGGCAAATTTGTAGATTATAATTGTAAGGACCCGTAATTTCGGAAATTATTAAAAGGTTTATTCGATATTATAATTGAGGAAAATTTAAAATTTATTGAGTTTAAATGAGTTGGGGTTAATGTGATGAAATTGTTTGTAGGAGGGTGCAAGTGCAATATGTGTTTGTGTTGGTATATATATGGGTGGTGTGTGTGTAGAGGAGTATTTTTACTCCTCACACTCTCTCTCATCTCCCGATCTCTCTCGCCTCTTCCCCCTCTCTCGGCACTCTCTCTCTATCCTCCTCTAACACTCAAAACTTCACTCCTCACTCAAAACCCACGGCAAATAGCTTCTAATTGTTCATTTATTCGCGTTATTGAGTCTTAATTTCATGGGTCAAGCTCGGGGAAGGAGGAATCAGCTGATTTTGAAGTTTGGAGAGCTAGGGCTTGCTCAAATTGCGTGGGTTTCGATCCTTGACTCGAGGTAGGGAAATCTAACTATCTTTATGTGTTTATGAGTTGGTTGTGTGCCAAAATCGTACTTCATTTGGTTGGATTCGAAGTTATGCTCATTCTTGAATTTTCTGCAAAATCGCCTACTGTAATGCAGTGGTACCGATACCACATTTTTGAGGTACCGATACCTACTTTTTGAGGTACCAATACCTTGACTCGGATTGCTTACTGGATTGGTTTGGTACCGATACCTTATTTTTGAGGTATTGGTACCAATGACTCAAAAAACCGTTTTGACCTTTGTTGACCATTTGTTGATTGTGTTGATCCTCCGTCACTTCTAACACCTTCTCAACACCTCCAAACTATTTCTTAACATCGAAATATGTATTCCTTTGCTCACTAGATGTTCATTCGTTCATAGTTTCGTGTTGGGTGAAACTTGGATGTTATAGTACTTTCGGTCGAATATCAACATTGAATGAGATTCGAACTAAATACACTCTTGATCCTTGCTCGGAGATACATTTTTATTGAACTCATATCCTATTGTTTCATTCTATCCTTGTTACTATTTGTATAGACTCTCACATTGTGGTTCCTTCTCTGGAGTTATAACACACGCGTTCATGAATTTGTTGATAATCCTTTTTGTTGGACACCTAGTATTGAAATGGTTGAACATCGACAATCATAGAGTATTAGAACGAGAATCATGATACGTTATGAATGATCCGAGAATGATTGGAACACTTGAACACAGATTATGATATGATGACGATAATGGGCAACGTGAGATGATATGATTAACCAATAAACTAACGTTAAAATGGTGATGTGACGAGTTATTATTGGTATGAGATAGGTCAATGCGAGATGAGATATGATGGAAGTACTGATTGATATGGAGGTGTCTCTCTTATAACGATCATCGTAGGGTTGACTCTATTGTGAAATTGTATCGATATGTTTGCATCGTGACTACATGTTGAATATGGGAATAGACCCGGGTAACGCCGTGGTGACCCAAGTGCCTTGTGAATGCGAGAATAGACTCGGGTAAAGCCGTGGTGACCCTATTACTCTATGAAAGAGGGAATAGACCCGGGTAAAGCCGTGACCCTATTGCTCTGCGGATTTGAGAATAGACTTGGATAAAGCCAAGGTGACTCTCTTCCGATTCGACTCAGGGAAAAGACCCGGGAAAAGCCGTGGTGATCCGACGGGCGAAGTTGGTTGTTTATCGTTCGACGATTTCGTGTGGGGTATTGACTACGCTACTATTACTGTTATTTATCGTTCGACGATTCATTTGATGTAGCATTTGGCAAAGAGACATAATTAACCTACTATAGTGTGGCACATTAAGGGAGACCTAAATGAGCATTCGTACGCTAGTCTATAAACAAGAATCCGCCTGTAGAGACAGGATAGATGATGAGATGTGACATAAAAGTAAGAGGGTTGGTACGAGGGAGTCATCTGAGTTCTTAAACGTCTTAACTAAGTGGTATGTTCATGGTTGGTTCAAATTGTCATTTTCTAACGATGTGATCTTCTTCCTTTACACTTGTCTTCTCATATATACATAAGGTTAGCATAGATTTTCCTACTGGGCTAGTGTAGCTCAACCTATTATTTTCAGGTATATTGCAGGTCACCGTCATGGAGTGCTTGGAGTGCATGTTGTTGTTGTCAATTAAAGCTATTTTGGGAGAATACTTGATGACCTTTGTATAGCAAACCGCATTGTTTTGCTTTTATGTATTTTGGAACTCTGTACTTTATTGGGCAAGTTTGTGGATTTGGGAATTGAACTATTCTTTTGGATTATTAATTGTAACTCCGGTGAGGATTTTAATTATCAAATGTTATTATTATTTATTTTGAAAATTGAGGGCGTGACAATAACCCAATTTTATGAAGAGCTACAATCAATTTCATGAACTTTCCACTAATTAAAAAAAAAATGAACATGACTTGTTCTTTTTGTGTTGCCTTATAAGCTCTTTCAACTTCCACCCCAACACTTCACGACAATCCCCACAATGGATATCAGCAGCTGTGTGCAGACCGGTCATAAGCCACCCATCTTCTTTGGGACCAATAACGATGTTCACCATATCAGAGAAAAAAAAGCTCAACCATTTCTTCCCTGACAACAAGATCATGGAATAAGATAAGAAACGAATTGCATACATCTTTTCTCGACATGAAACTGTATCCAAATTGTCTTTTATACACTAAGCTGGAATCATTTAGTTATGGCATACAACAACCTTTTCAATCCCCTATTTGTAAATGCTTCAACTTTTACTTCCCCTCCATTTTCGCTCCTATGTCTATGTTTAACTGCCTTTGTATCAGTTGTGATCCATTAAGGATTTGAATTTTGAAATTTTCATAGTACACCCTTTCTCGAATCTATTAGAAATAGCCCAATCAAAAGGTGGTCAAACAGAAAAGGAAAAAAAAACATTGCTTCAATAAATTCGGAAATTGGTCAAGACCTACAGAAAAGTATTACTTCAAAATAATTGTTCTCATTCCTTGAGAAACCACTTGCAGGTCATATCATCATGTCCCCAAGTCTTTGATCATCACATTATGACATTAGAAACAAAAAACACATACCGAGAATCGCCAATTTCTTTTGCTACAACCAAACAATTCCAAAATAATCAACTACATGATATTTTACCTAAATTAGTTTGCGACCATCAGTACTATTTACTATTTTGTGACAAATCCATAATATTTACTTTTAGTGATCCTTCGTTTAGTTTTTCATCAAAATTTAGGATAAATCATTAGTCTTAACAAAAGTGATAAAAAAAAGTGAAAATCATGGACCGAAATTAGATAAAATTCAGATAGGAGACACTGCTAAGGTTAGCAATGTAAAATTCATAATGTAAAAATCAAAATTGAATAATCAAAACTTACCACATCACCTTTTCAAATGACAAAATTCTAAAAAATAAAAACTGTGATAATAATTTGAATAGTTTTTTTTTGAAAAATAATAATTTAAAAAAAAAGTTTAGTGAAAAATATTTTTTTTAAAAAAAAATTGTTTTTTCAAAAAGAAAACAATTTTTAAAAAACAGGTTTTTTTTTTAAAACTGTTATTTTTTTAAGTTTCTAAAAAAATAGTTTTTAAACATTATTTTTTGAAAACATTTTAGAGAGAGATGGAAGGTTTTGTTTAATGATGGGTGTACTTGATTGAGAAAATGTGGAAATTAATAAATTTGATTATTGACAAAAGATTGTTAGTTTTGATTATTCAAAGGCCAAAATTTGATGAGTTGTTAAGAGGTTGCTAAGTTTGGTTGTTACAATGTAAGCACTTTTTTGAACAAATATTGTTAACTTTAACAACCTTTTGGTTTTGATTATTACATTGCAGATGCGCTAATATGATTGAAGACGATGTCTATGGGTGACAAATGATTTCAATATGTTGTTTTAGGGTGACTTCTCATGAGGTCAAGGACTTATGCAAGATGCTATCATTGGTTGCTGGATGGGGTTTGATTATGTATTGCATCTCTGAATAAAGGTATTTAAAAAATTAAAATAGCAAAATATCATGCAATGTTCATATGACAACCCTTGTGTCAATGTGGCGCCGCCAATGGGTCACATGTTCCAATCTCACAGAAGCCAAATATTCTAAATTTTGGAGCCACTAAGGGTTTATACGATTCTTAATTTCATGTCTCCGTAATTAGTCAACGTGAACACAAATGCAAGTTGGCCAGAACATTTGTTTAACAAAAGAAAAAACTGATTTAATTTTAATCGTACTCTGTTGTTGAGACTTCAGGGTTAATTTGACCTGAATAGGGGTATTACAATAATTGGAGATTCGTGTTTTTACTCTGTGTCTTGTGTGATTGTTTTCTCATTCTTCTTGATTGTTACTCGTGATTGTGTGTTTGTTTTATTCTCATCATCCCTCCCTCCCACACATGCGAAATTTGTAGTTAAAAAACCATCATTTACTTTGTATAACAATACATCAAAATAGAGCAAAATTCTAGAGAAACAGCCATATGCAGCCATACTCCATAGTTGGACTTGGACCCCCCGAGCCACAATACTCAAATTACAAGACATGAACGAAACAAAAGTCTAAAAACCCTAACCCAGAAAATTGTGAAATAGTGGGCCTCGGTGCTGACGTGTAATTATATTGTAAAATTTTGTTGTAAGCCTATCATTTTTGTAAAAGACACTCTTTGAATTAGTTGGTTGGTTGGTTAGTAACTAAGTCATGTCCTAAGAGTTCCTCAGGAGTTTCTTTAGGCAGTTTCTAAAAAATCAAAATCTTCCAATTCCAGAGCATTTATGAATTGTTGAAACTCTACTGGATGGAGAACACCATTAACAACTGGCACGTTCCAACGAATTCCAGCGACCTTGAATGCTCTCTTCCATTTGATATTCTTCAACAAAATGCATAAGACTTCTGCTGAACACCTATACAAAGAACATAACATAGTGAACACGTGTCATAAACTAACGCGTAATTATGATTGACCGTACATCACCTACAATAGAGATCGAACTTCTAAGAAAACACGTATAACCAAATTGCACAATATTATTTCCATCAGCCAATTGGGAAGGTAAGCACGATGTTACAGCAGCAACTATTAATCATAAATGGTACAGTTAGTTAAATCTAATAAAGTGGCAAATATCGAACCTCTTTCACATAACAAAACTGAACAGGAAAGAAATGATAACTAAAATACATATATTTAGTTTATTACAAACAATTGTAAAATTGAACCAAATACAACGACTACCCGGCCGGGGGGGGGGGGGGGGGAAACAAGTTAGAAAAGCCTTGGGTTGAATTAGTCCATGGATAAACGACTTGGTTGTGGTTATCATCCAAAACAAAGATTTCAAAAATCCACTTCCTTTCAACACCAAACACAATCGTTAAACTGGGTGACCAAGCATGATCGCGAACAAACCTCGACCACCCAATGTCAAAACGATTGTTAACGATAGGAACGGGCCACACGCGGGAACCACTTTTCAACAACACCCAAGTATTGGTGATGTGACATTCAAGGAAATCATGGAACCCAACAGGCATATCCTGAAAACACATTTCAATAGGAAAATGTAAAAAAAATAAGGGCCATGCATATAATCTGTGGTAACAAAGAAACATACAGCGAGCACATTAGGGTTGTCCATAGTTACATGTTTCACCAATCAACAGCGAACAATGCCTGTAAAGATGACATATACACACATAAAGCTACGGTAAAAAAAATATTATAATGTTAACATACCAATCAAATGCATGTATTATAAACGTACTATAGTCATGTGGATCATACCTTCGACGTTATAATGTAAAAACGATTGGAAGTATATAGAGTTGAGCCATACAACCAAATCATTTTTTAGATACCATTCATCTATGCCGTCAACAGGAAGCGAATCTGAATATCAATCTAAAAATATAGGGGATGCTTTATATATGAGTTAACCTGTCCCACAATCAACGGTGTATGCAACAATCTCAATATGATTTTCAACCCTTTTTAAGGAATAAAAACCACCATTAAGGTGCATAGAAGGGGGATACATCTCGTACACACAATAAACAAAAAGACTGCGCAAATCCATCAGCCTGCAAAACAATTAGAACGAGTCATTACTCAATAGAAGAACAATATTAATCATGGACAAACACACAAGCACACAAATACAAAAGCATATATACATATCAAGCTAAAAAAAACCCATCAGAACGGCGAAAATAAATAAGAACACAATGCGACAACATCACTTACCCAACAAATACTACCAACTAAACATAGAAATTACTGAAAACCGATGGTAAAGAAATACATCTCTCCATTGGTATTTATAGAATATATCGCTCACAATGGGGTTGAATTTAAGGCAACACCTCCTCATTATTGTGGTTGTTTGTAGTTGCATTTACCTTGTGGTTGAATATGGTTGCATTAAAATGAAACACCAAAGTCTCCTTCAACTCCAACCCTTCCAAAGATAGTGACATCATACACAAAATCAATAGCACCCTTGTGCTAGAAAACAAAAAAAATAAGATTAGTGAAGTGTGGAGAGGAAATAGAGGGAAAAATAGAAAAGTCTGGAAAGGCATATTATGAATCCAAAACAACGCGTGAATTGACATGGATGCCCAGGGAAATAGGTGACGTGTACCAAATTGAGGGACTTGATTGGAAAAATTGGACAAAGTTGTCCTATGAATTTCATGTACATATATAGCCATCAAGGTGATGGATAGTGTCTCTTCATGGGATTTGGTTTCGTATCTATCTATGATGGGACTATTGGTAAATATGTAGGGTTAAATACATGGACACCCCTCAAAGTTTACCTCTTTGTCTCGCTCACCCCCTCTTAGAATTTTGCCTACGGAGAGACCCCCTCATTAAAGTTTTATTATCCCGTAGAACCGTTACTATTTTCACTTAAGTTCTGTCAAAAGTTGTGTAATGTTCCAATATTACCCTTAATATTTGCCCCACTTTGGCAAAAAAGAAAAAGAAAAAGAAAAGAATCTCTCAATTCAAATCCCAACCACCATCAATGCCACCCGCCTCCACCTTTTCTGCGCCTCTTCCCAATCGCCACCTCCACCACCAAACGTTGTCGTCACCATCTCTTCTAACTCCCATTTCAGTCTTACTCAGTCCATGGATTACAACTCCCTCTAAACTTCTAACAATTGAAACCAAAATAAGAGTATCATGGCAGCTAATCGGTAATAAAAAGGTACCAATCTTCAAGTTCTAGCCCAAAAACATACCATTCCGTCAAAAACCCTCTTCTCAGCCCAATAATTATGTCAATAGAAACCCTAAATCCATAGCTTTCTTGAACTTCATCTCTAACTGTATATACGCCTATTCAACTTACCAAAAAACTATATGTCTATTGTAAATAATCGGAAGAAGACCGAGAGGACTAACCGGGTTGTGAACGAGAATCAATTTTTTTTTTGTGTGAAATGGTGGACGAGAATCAATGATTGCTTTAGATTACCCATTAGTAGGACCTAGATCTACTTTGGTCTTGTTCTTTTCCATTAATATGAAACCTAAGAGGAGTTCTGAGGTCAGATCTGAGCCTGGAGGAGTTCAGAGTTGATTTTCGACTCGGGAATCCATAGTAGATTATGTCGGTTCAGCAGTGGGGAGGGTTCTTCCAACTAAGATCATATCCAGCCGCCATCGCATTACGTCAGAGTTTCTAAGGCATCGGCCGTTGGCTATCATCTTCAAAGTTTTGGGTGGCGCTGATGGTGGGGGGGTTTGAATTGAGAGAGAGAGAGAGAGAGAGAGAGAGAGAGAGAGAGAGATGTGGAATGACTGCTGTGGGTAAATATACATAAGGGCAAAAAGGTCTTTTCATTCATTCCGTCCAATGGAGTTAGGTCTTCCAAATGAAAACTTTAATGAGGGGGTCTGTCCGTAGGCGAAATTCTTAGGGGTGACCGAGACAAAGAGGTATATGTCGAGGGGTGTCCAAGTATTTAACCCTAAATATGTACTGATAACTGTACGGAATCATCAGAGAACCATTAAACACATATCCCCCTTCCCTCCCTCCCCCAATGTTCTTCTATTCTTTCCTTTTCTTCTTTTCTTACCCTTTTCACTTCTCTTCTTCTCCTTCTATAGTACTTCTTTACTCATCTTCCTATCCTCTTATGAATGGTCAAGGCGTTAAGCATACATACTTTTCTTTTTGCATAAAGAAGTGACTTACTTACATAAAGAACAAGAACAAATTGACTTGGAACAAAAAGAAGTCAACTTCTAAGATTGAATGAGAATGGATAAGAGGCTTGTGGGATTGACGTGAGGGGGTAGGGATGGGTTTGTACAGGTACCCTTTTATTGAAAGTCGTTCGAGCTTTTCCTGGGATTATGGCATGGGTTACTTCAGCGCTGTAGCGCTTGGTACTTGAACATTGGCTCGAGGCATTTTTTCTACCCCTTACAGTAATTGGTTATGAGTACTTTTAGAAGAAAGATAAAGATACAATGTTGGATATCCCTTCCAATCTAAACTTGAGTGCGTTAATGCATGTACCCCTTTGATGCGGGAAGGAAAAAGTCATACTGCTGCACCATGGTTTATGTACTGAGAAAAGAACCAACCATTAGAGATTCTAACACAACTAACCTTTGGGTTGGAGGTCACTAGTTCTAATTATGTCCTGTCATTCCAAATGATACAGATGAAGGGCTACTGTAATTGTGTGTTCCATTTTCCTTCTTGTATGCAGGTTTACCATGTAAAGCACCAGCAGGCTCTGACATAAGGATGTCAGTTCCAATGTCAAACAAAAAGTTCCATGAAACTAAAAAAAAACTTTCCGAAAATTGCACTTAACACCCACATACAGATGAGTTGAATCGTGCGGAGCCACCACGTCCAATATAGCGGTCACTACTGCCCCTACAAACACGATTCGAAGTGTTACTAATGCCATGAGACTTATATTCTGTTGTTTCCTTATTCTGAAATTTTAAATAGTAGAGAACTAAAAAATGATAGAAAGGTAGTTTTTAACAAAAGTTTAAAAAAAAGAGGTGATTTTTTAACTGTCTCACACCACATTTGAAGCTCAATAGAGCTTCAATAGTCTTTTGCAGTTTCATAGCGGTGGAAAGCCATAAGTTGGAAAATGATGAAGAAATGTTTTGGAAAAGGGGACTCAACTACCAAACAATAAAAATCAGATATTATTCATTTTCCACATCCACACACCACTTTTCTCTTTTGCTCTTCACCTCTTGGAAATGATCTAGACAATTAAAAACTTCAAATCAGAATTGAGCTTAAGTATCAACAAACCAAACAAGGACAAAACAAAACCTACATTCAGTCTCGGAGTAGAATTGTCAAGAATATGAAAATTTAAGACATGACATTGCATATTATGGAAACAAATGAGGAAATCATAAGGACGAAGCAAAAGCAAGAAAATTTTAGAACAACCTAATAAGCACGAACATGCCTATATGCTCACATGAGAGCACTAGAGAATACAAAGATAATCTCTGTTATTTAGGAGAGTAAAAGTGTATAGGGTATTAACAAACCCTAACACAAGAAAGCTTTATTTGCCTTGGGTAGTTGGTTAGGAAAATGCATTTTGAGGACCAGACTTCAAGAATGACGACCCTGAAGAGGATTGCTGTTGAGGTTTGAGAGGGCTACGAAGGTGGAGTCCGACAATTTGTTGAGAAACATGGGGCTCATAGAGAAACAGAAGCAGAAAATGAGATAACCTCCTCTGCAGCTATTTTTCACTTCTCCTGTCAAAACACCAAAACCGAAAACGCATTCTACTAGAAGTCATTTTGGTGGAACCATCCAAACACATGTAATCAAAAAATGAGAAGTAGAAAAGGAACTTCCCAAACACCCTCTTACTGCAACATAAATTAAGGAACTTGAAGCCATCTTACTTGACTTCTACTATGGTGTAATATCTGATACCTATGATGCACCCACACGCTTAAAGGTCGCTGTATTGGCGTATCCGGACATGGGACTAGAAACATGTCCCACACGCCATGTGGTGTGTCCAATATGTTAATTTAATTTTTTGAGTGGGACACGGATGGGCACACGGCGGGGGTGCATCTCTATTTTTTTTTACACTTTTTTGCGGGAAAATATGTTATTACTTATAGTTGTGGGTTAAGACGTATTTAAACCTATACAAAAACATATATCGATTGATTAAAACCCTAATTGGCTAATCCTCCTCTCTCTCACGATGAAATCTCCTCTCTCACAGACGACTAAGCAGATGCGAGCCAGCTCCTCTCTCTCTCTCTCTCTCTCTCTCTCTCTCTCTCTCTCTCTCTCTCTGTATGTTTTGTTCACATTTTGCAATTTAAACTTGAAAAAAAAATTGAAAAACAAAAAATTAGTTATATAAATTAACAATTAATAAATAAATATACACATGGCGTGTCCCTCGTCATGTCTGTATCCCCATTTTTTAGAATTCCCGTCTCTGTGTCTCCGTATCCGTGCTGCATAGTCTAATACTAATAGTAGGATGTCTGTGTTGCATAGTTTGATACTTATAGCAGGATGTTAACAAAAGGCATAGCCGACTAGCTGTTCATGTTATACTTCTAGTAAAGAATCTGGAGTAGATAAAAAGCGCATAATGAATGATTGTTGTCCCAGTTCAGATAATCTGAGAGAAATTTGGTTTCTGACTTTGACATCCAATACGTATGTTTCTTAGGCTTTCAGAAGTCCTCACTGGGCACCTAGCAAATCTATGAGAAACTGATAACCATATTCAATACCCTGTGAGCAGCCATTGTAGCATGAAAAAGCAAAACCGCTTAAGGCTCTGTTGTATAAAATCAAAAACTGTACAAATTCAGAAAGATCTCTCTCTCTCTCTCTCTCTCTCTCTCTCTCTCTCGCGCGCGCGCGCGCGCGATAAAGGAAGATAATAAATGGTTAAAATGAACATGCATGTGGAAGGTAGAGACGAAAAAAGAAAATAGCCGGTGAAAGGATTATTTAACCAATACTAGTAGAAATTTAATTTGCAGGCCCTCAGTAAACAATGATTTACAAAGTTGCCAAACAGAGCATGGCCGCACGTAGAGAGTACACATGCATATATTACAAATTGCAATAAGAAAAGTTGCTTTTTCTTGTTCCTCGGTACCTTTTCTTCTATATGTTTAGAAACACTTTTTGTGCAATCTGTGGAAGATCCTTTCCTCTCGTCTTCATCAAGCTGCACAACATAAATTGCAGAATTACTCGATTAAGTAGGAGTCACAATGTACCACAAGAGTAGACATGTTTACAGCAAGACAGGCCTTGGTAGCAACGGAGCCAGGATTCCATAGATGACCTCAAAAGACATAAGCTAGGGCCTGTCCCACCACTAGTCAATGGATCATTTTTTAATGTGCTCTTAATAATTATTGAATCACTTAAGGGGAAAAAAAGCGAGATCCAGCACTAGGCTAGGTTACAACTCATAGGAGGAAGACGAGGAAGATCTTTTTGAGAAGATTCTGTAACATGGATTTTGGTCTGCAGTGGTAGAGTGGAAGAGGGACAAAACAAATTTGGTGTTGCATACGGGCAAGAAAGAGAGAACTAAAAGATCTAACAATACGTGTGTGTGTGTGAGAGAGAGAGAGAGAGAGAGAGAGAGAGAAAGAGAGAGAGATTCTGCTTTTTGGCCAAGTTACTATTTTTGTTTCTATTAACTAGTATAATGCTCGTGCTTCGCACATTTTGCGTACTCATTGGTGTTCAATTGGTAGTCAGGAAGTTACATATGTTTTTTGTTCCTGTAGTGATGATAGTAGAGAAAGACCAAGACGAACAATGGGCATATCTACTGTTGCTGCCTCTAGGAATACTGAGACTCATAGATGCCCTCATGGACATTATTGAAACTGCTTGGAGTTGGCAAAAATACGAATACCTAAAAAGTCAAATACATATGAAGTTATAAAATATATAATAAGCAAGAGAGTTTACTAATGTCGAATAGACATTACTTCAAAACATATTTTAGATACTATGGTTTACCAATGTCTATGGAAGAGTAGGCTCTGTGAGTTGTAGTCATCTCCAAAAACATATTTCAGATACCATGGTTTGTCACTGTTGACACTGTGGTTATTGATTTGGTGGACAAACAATAACAGACATGAGCCAAAGCAAAGATGTTTCCACAGCCAAAAGATAGCTATGGGTCCTAAAAAAAAAGAAAAAAAAAGGTAGCTATGCAATATAAGGTTCTACACAACTTGCTTCATCACTTGAGAAAACTAAACTCATTCATAATTAAAGGGAACATGAAACCGCTATTCCATAATATGAGCAGAACTGCCAAGAAGATATCCAGATCTTAAGAGCTAAAGTTACAGAAGCTTTCGGACCATCTCTCTCCACAACTTGCCTATGCAGAAATCTAGTAAGACACAAAGATGCTAGCATGCAAAGATGAATAAACAGAAAATTCTAACTTCTGCCAAGCCACCATATAGACAATGAAATGCAAAAATTTAGTACATATGGCCTGTAATGTGTCACGCCCTTAATTTTCAACATAATAAAGATAACATTTCTAAATGGAAATCCATCGCGAATATACATCATAATATCCCAAAAGCTTTCCCATAATCCACCAAGAGTACGATCAAGTTTTAAAGTTTACAATAGTGGCACTCCGGCCCCAAATTCTTAAATAATAGTCCAAAGAGAGTAAGTTTAGAGATTACATGTTCACAAGTCAAAAGAATATAATTGAAAGTATGATTACATCTTCAAAATGATTTTACAAAAGATGCCATGGTAATTCCTCCGTATTAGCTTTCAAAAGTATGGTCAAATGCATAGCAAGCATTCCATATCAATGCCCTTGAGAGGTACCTGAAAATACTGATAGGTTGAGCTACACAAACCCAGTAGAGAAATCTATACTCAAGCTATATATAAATGAGATGATTAATGCACCAGAAAGAACATAGACAACGATAAGTTTCCCACAAGGACAAGAGCAAAAATGTAAGACCTAGAAACCAACACCGTTCATAAACAAGCAGCTTAACAATCTCTAAAGTTCTCAAATTTTATTATGTCACGTGTTTCGATCTCATTTTTGGGCATTAAGGACCCCGTGCATCCGTATTCATTTCGGCATCACACTTTAAAGTGGATCCGTGGCTTTCTTGTGCACTTCCGGGCATTAGGGACCCCGTGCGTCCCATTTTCGGCATCACACCAAAGATGGATCTGTGCCTTCTTCGTATCATTCTATCATTCTCAATTATGCTATCTGTTTCACGTTTCTTAATAATCTCATGCTCCACATACAACTAGTTCATAACATTCATCTTAACATGCCATAATGTCCGCATAAACGTTTAAATGCAAAGACGATGAATGGACACCACACACACATTGGATTCGACACGTTTCTTTCTTACAATGAGGGCCAAAGGAGATTGAAATGATCAATGAGTCGTTTGAGTACGAGCAATCAAGCTTAGAGGTGGTTTGAAGACGTTTAGAAAGTGTTAGAGGTGATCGGGAATCAAAACAATCGAAGTATGAGCAACGTGGACAAAACTGTCCCATAAGGCCCTGGTATCGATACAACAAAAAATGTTATATCGATACAACCAAATCAGGAATTTTGATGCTACTGGATTCAAAATAAGGAAATGGTATCGATACAACAAAAAGCTTGTATCGATACGGTGACGTTACGAGCAGCGATTTCTATAGATTTTCAAGGATCAACTCAACAACAAAACACAACAATCTAAGGCACGAACCAAGCAAAAAATCATCACAAAAACACAGAATGAGTAAGAAATCCGTACCTCAATTATGAAGCTAAAACTAAGGAGATTGAACAAGCCCTATCTGTTTGAATTCGAAATCCTCCAAGGACACTCTTCTCCGAGCTTGCTCCAACGAAACCCAAGGTCGAGAGCCCACGAGGATGATGATTTAGTGAAGGATCCTGGTGGGTTTGAGCTTGGAGTGGGATTTTTGAGTGAGAGGGTGAGAGAGAGAAGAGAGCCAAAGGGAGAGAGAGGGACGGGAGAGATACAGATAAAAGAGAGGAAATTCTCTCCCCTACACACACCCACACATATATATACTCACACAAACACAAATTGCACATGCACTCCTCTACAAACAACCTTCCCACATTAACCCCATATCAAATAATTCAATACATCCCTCATTTATTCCATATTCTAACATTAATAAAACCTTTAAACCATTTCTGAAAATATGGAGCTCTACATAATGTATCTCAATTGGGAAAGACAAAACAATTAGAACTGAAGATACGTTGTTGCCATATTTTTCCAAACCTTAACAGTTTGAGTTATAGCAATACAAACTATCAATACTTGCCACAGTAATATTCTTTTAGATGAAAACAAACATATAAGGATGGCACCGAGCTTATCATTCCAATATAGCTAAAGGAACAAACTGGTAAATCGTCTAATTCAAGACGTTAGTCCCAATGGCAGTCTACAATTCATGAGCAAACAGAATATGAAATTACTTGTTGCATTAGCTTAGTCAGTCATCTGCACCAACAGAGAGATAGCAGTTATGTCAATGCAAACAATGCTAGGGTAGTTCAATGAGAGTTTTGGTTACAGAAGTGTTGGACACAAGCTTGCTTGTAGAATGTACTAGGTGGTAGCCTTGTGCCAGCACGAGATTTTCATGCCCGTTAAGCAAGATATTAATAGCAGGCTATTAACCTAAAGTATTTTAATTTACACTAATTTATAACTGAATTTACAAATCGTTGGAATTTACATTGTTTTGCAATTTTAAATTCACAAAGTTATGAGTTTTTGGAAGCAAACCGCGCAAACCAAAAGATTTGTTTCCAAACTTTAAGGGCGATATTGCTAGGGAAACGACCTTTCTCCAAAATCACCTTCTCAAATTTTGGGAATCACTAAGTGTTGAAGTCCCCGTAGAAAGCTCAAATCTCACAGTTGGAAACTTTTCTTGTGGTGGAACTGAGATTCAAAGACCATCCAATCCACTAATGTGGAAATTTTCCAGAGCTAAGGGTACTGAGCTTTGTAAAGGCATAATCCATCAATTTTACAATGTCTTCAGGAGCAGAGATATGAGAAGCAGAAGGATCAACAAAGTCAAATTCCACTAAATCATGCACTAAAACTTCTATTATATCACTTATATTGCATGGCTCATGTAGCAACTGATATGTTCTAAAACCATGCCTAGTTCAAGGAATGCAGTGTCCGTTAGGTTTCTGTTGAAATCAATAGAGATACCACCATTTTTGTGCCAAACCTGTACAGTTCATCTTTAATGTAGTATCCCATGTAGATTCAAGGTTGAAAAATATATGGTGTGCTCTTTGTGATGAAAGCCCAATGAAATTTTTATTATCCCTTGCAAGAAGGTAAAGTAAAACCAAGTTAGCAAATGAGAAGTGCACCATGAAGATGAAGAAATCCTGGAAAAGATTAGTGGAAGAACCAAAAAAGAAGAAACTGATACTCAGATCAATTGTGTTTTGGTACAATAATTCCAATAATCTGTTGTACAATAAGTTATATGAAAATAACTGTCCTTTCCATTTTCTACTTCCATATTTTTCCTCAAGCATTAGGACAATAAGCTGAGAAGAAACATCAAAAAGCTTTTGAAAAGTACGTCTACTACTATGTTTCATTTGTACCCCTTCAGCACTCCCAAGGAAATAACCAAGTTTGGATAATGGATTGTCAAGGATATTCTGTTGGTCCCTGTTTTAGTTCGTTGTATGTCCTATCGTCTATTGTACTTATCGCCACAACACATTAAGCTATGTTTTGGCAGAAAATGATGTCCAAGTTTGAAAAAAATCCTTCAGTTGTGATTTTGCCATGAAATTGCACTTCAAAATGAATTACTCCTCATATCAACCCACTAAACTCACCCAAGTAACACTTTGAGTTATAGATGGATACTTGAGAATTGGTTGATGAGAGAAAAGCAATTTGGACAATAAAAATAGGACACAATTAATCTCCATGGACCAATCCCAAGCTCTTTAGTTTCCATCTTGTGAGAGTAGTCAGAGGGGAACAATCAAGTTACTGGGCAAAGTGCGGATCTTGAGATGCATTTGGGGTTACTACAAGAAAAGATGAAATTAAGACCCAAATAAGAGAAAAAAAAATTAAGATATTTGGCAATGAAGACCAAGGACTACAAAAATGATGAAAAGTGGTAGACAAAATGTCTAGGTGCAAAGGAGGACCCAATGTAGAGTGCATTGAGAGAAAAAGTTCAGCCATTAGGATAACAGTGCAACCCAAAGTAGGCTTTTTTAAGGGGCAGAATGACAAAACAGGATGTGCTTAACTACAATGCACAACACCATCATCAACGATATCAACTCCAATTCGTCCTAAATTACTTTTACTTGGAAACGGAGAGTCAAACAATACATAGCATCATCATTAACGGTAACTTCACTACAATACAATATAGTAACACAATCATAGCATTAGATCAATTCTACCACTCAAATGTGAAAATAAATGTTGGATGGGCAGTAAGGACATTACAGTTACTCACCAACCACTTGGGTTCTATCTTAGGCACTCCTCTTCTCCACTAAATCGACAATGGTCCTAAAGAAAAAGATCAATAGCAAGTTTTAAAATTCGCACAAAGGGGCACTTTTTGGGCAAATCTAACATGCAACACCATGAATTTAAAACATACACACAAGGGTTTCTTTCTAATCAAAAGGCATGAACAAAATATTGAGGGAATAGAACGGGGGGGGGGGGGTGTGTGTGTGGTTGGGGGGAACAGAACAATAAACCTTCTGAACAAGGGACCTCTTGAATCTTCCAAATAGTGATAGAAGTTGGAAATCAAACTATAGAACCGAAATCAAATAAGAAAACTTATCTGAAAATTGTAGACTCATAAGTGCATATCTGAAACGAAATCAACTTTGTTGTCTTGGACATTTCATATATAAGCTCTACATAATGCATGCTTTAATTAACAAGTCGATTGACAGGAACAAACCTACATATTGTATTTCTTATTGAAATTTTTTATGGTTTTGCAAAATTTTTTTTCCCTTTTTCTATGGGCTGGTCCAAGACTTCAATCGCATATTTAATTCCCGTAGCCATATCTCAAAATCGTCAATTTGAAGATTTATGTGGGGTGTAAGCTATTACAAACCTGACCAGAAACAAAGAACTTATTCACTCCTAAATCCTAACCAAACAGAATATGTTATACTTTAGGGTTTCAATACCATAATCACTGAAAATTCAAAATACTAACTACAAACAGTTTCCATGAGAACATCCAGGCAAAACCACACGCAAAAGTAAGGCTCACCTATGTCTTTTAGGAGTTCAGAACACCCAAAAGCTTCGAAACTAATGAAAACACAAAACAGAAAGAGTAATGAACTCTCTAACTATGAGAAGAATTCCCTTACTTATTGCCGGAGATCCAACAAGCAAACACGACTCAATGGACAAGAAACAGAAAAACAATCAAGAATCAATAAAACAGTACCCGGAAGACTATAAAATATCCCAAGGTAAACTTTTGTACAATCCTTATTATGGTCTACCATTTACAAAAAAACCCTTAGACGAATATAATGACAAGCAAATTTAATCTACAAAACTCGAGATCCACAGTATGTTCATCCCGATCATATCAAGCACTTTTAAAAAATTTTGATGGAGTGATTTCAAGAGAAGGCTTTGGTTTGTAGTCAAATCACTTATTTGAATTTAGTAGTTTGGTGAGGAAAATATAGATACAATCCCAAAAATAAAATGTTCCGATTGGCTCCTTCCCTTTCTTGCCCAACTTGACTCAAAATGGGTTGACTTGATGAGAAACAACTTACTTTTCTTATCTTATCCTTAGCTTACCTTTAGTTCCAAAGATAGGGCATCAAGATAGCCATAGGTTGGTTGACAAACCCAAGGGCAAAGCAAAGCCAGCAAGCAACGGCTTCAAAGAGAGAATCAAAAGGTGTTAAATAGAGCCATTTTCTCATGTGCCCGAAAGGGAAAGGGATGAAGTGAAGCGATTGAGATGTTGGAAAGAAGAAGTTGTACGCTCAGCAGATAGATTGGTTCAACTAACATGGCAAAGCAGAAAACGCACATACAAAACAGTAAGTGGCATTTCTCACCATCCAAATGGGTTGCGAGCGCCTAAAATCATTTCCAAACCCAAAAATCGTACAAACAAATCACTTGTAAAACTCAATTGAACAGCACAAAACCCACACATAGATGGACAAATCCATGCAAAATAAGAACCCGAATGAACAAAATCCACACACAGAGAACCCGCGGCACAGAAAAATCTAGATAATCTCGCGAAACCGCGTGAAACAAAAATGGCATACTACAAACAATACATGGACCTTATTGAAGAACCAAAAGCATCAAAACCCACACCCAAAAGTTAAAAAGAATGCAAATTACAGTGACGAAGAAAGAATACTCACTGCCGATCGCAGCGAGAAGCGGTGGGACGATCTAACGCTAGTTCCAATCCGATCGTGAAGAACTGATGTTTTTTTGCAACGAAGAGGCGTACTTGATGCTCACACCTGCATGGGCAAAAACGCAAAACAACAACGTGGCGTCATCACAACCATGGAGTTCAATAGACCTCAATACAATGACGTCATCACTACTACAGACTAAAAAGACCTAAATACCCATTAACGAAAAGACAAGCCCGCCGATTGGAGGGGCATAATTGGAAAAATCTGGCCAAAAAGCCCCACTGAAAAAATTGAGCGCAATCCTCTTTTACTTGAAAGGTAAGAGATCCATCGCAAACAAGTTTCTCCTTCGACAAATTCTCTTCATTAGAGTCAATTCCACCTGATTTAGATTTCCTTCTACCTTTAACGAGGCATAAACTGACAATTATTAGCCCTTATTATACGCTTAAGTCAGAGATAAATGATGCAAGGGACGAAAGAATAGATTGCATCCACGTTGCATGCTATATTAACTTTAGTAGAAAAGCTGCATGTCTCAGAAGATGTTACTATTAACCCCTTCTACAACCCTGTCAATGAAAAAAAGTGGGTTGTACTACCAATAGCATGTTTTGCGATCATTCTTAAGATTCATAAGGAACGCAATAGTTTAAAACATGCAATCTTTATTTCATGTTTTTAGGTCCCTCTGTAAAAAAATCTTCCTCCCTTTTCATAAATTTTATGCTGAATATTTTTCCATTAAAAGTTGTAAGAATACGTGCAATTTTGTTTATAGATAAAAAACAGATTACACGGTCATTTCAAAAGCCCTTAACGTATGAGAATCACCATAACACCTCATCGTTGCAAAGAACTTTTCCTGGCACACATTTAAAGCACTAGGGCTGCAAACAAACAAAGCCGCTCAAGACTCGGCTCGTTATGAGCTCGTTCAAGCTCGACCCGACACTTAAATGAACAAGCTTGAACCTAGCTTCTCAAAACGAGCCAGAGTCAGAGAAGGCTCGACTCGAGTTAGCTCGTGAACCCAACATTTATATATATATATATATATATATGTATGTATGTATGTATGTATGTATAGTCCCCTTCTTATGAGGGATCCCATACTTAGCTTAAGTGCAAACCTCATAGATCCCAATCGAATTTTGATGATCCGAGCCACTCAATGTGATCAGAACGTGATTTTTTAAGGGTCTCCACTAGAAATCGTTAAAAAAAAAAATGGCCGGGAAGGGTTTCATCCGAACAGTTTTTTATTGAACGGTTCCAAAAAAAACTACTCAAATCAAGCCCTTCCCAGTCATTTTTTTTGCCGATTTCTCGCGAGTACCCTTAAAATCATGTTCTGATCACATCGAGCGGCTCAGATCATCGAAATTCAATCGGAAAATGGGAGAATTGGGGAGGTCCGCACTTAAGGAACCTATTTAAGGTCCTCACAGGAAGCTCACTGTATATATATAAACTCCCAACAGGAGTGAAACGGAAAGCCAAGAGGATCCGTTATAGAGATTTGGATGCCTCTTCAATTCTTGCATGAGAGATGTGGGACAAAAGGTTTTTCCATTTTCATTGTCCTCTTTTAGTCCCGAACAAGACTCACCACCAAGGCAGGTTTCCCTCATAGAAGAAATTCCTCGCTTGTGCCCCTTACCCATGCCACATGCGCGTGGAGCTAGATACCATTTCCCGAGCTAGAGTGAGCTGAGCTCGAGCTCGAGCCCAATCTTCGCAGCTTGAGCCGACCTCTAGCTAACCATAATTTTGATGAGCCGAACATGACAAAGCTCGACTCGGCTCATTTGCAGCCCTACAAAACACAAAACTTTACATGACAAAAACCCAAAACAAAAAAAAATCTTTCTTAAATCAGACTTATCAAAATCAGTAGTAAATCTGTTCTTTGGTGCACGTAGAAACTCGACGTATTCAGTTCCCCTTTCCGTCTTATGCAGCTGCAAGCCTGCAACATTAATGGCCTCCTAGTAACAATGCCTTACAAATTCACCGGAAATAAAATCCGTACGTGAACGCGAAGCAGTAGATACTGACTATTGGCTCATACTTTGTTCTATAAAATGGAGGGAAAAAGAGAATACAACAAAATTTCCATATTACCAAATAGGCTCTGGTCAAAGTTTTCAAATGCTTATTTGTATTCATTTTCCACCATTTTTCAATATGAACCATGCACATTGGATGATCATGTTAACTAGTTGGTGATGGGTGATTGGCGACTTATAATCCTGTTTGCTAAAGTACCCCATTAGATGATAGGTGCGTAAATCTACCCATTTACGCCCCCTAATTTACTTTTGTTATGTCCGTTTATTTTATAATTTGGAGTTTGATATCTGTTTCCCTTGTTTCAGAACCCGTGGAGCTGTTGGATAATATTTGGAGCTAAAACACGAAGAATGGCAATATGGTTCAGCGTCACGGCTAATCAGTAAAGAATGGGAATTGTAATTTGGCGACCTATGGACCGACCCATAATTGTTTCAAAGATTTGTCTTCGGCATTTACAATAAAAGAGGGCTCACTGATTACAATGGAAAGAAAAATGATTTGGTGCTACCAATTTCCCATATGGAGCTCTCGGCTCTACCATTATAAAAGGCAGCAAGGGTTTCGTTTTGAGTACAGCTTTTTTCTCACGCATAAAAACGAAGAACGGGGCTGCCGAAAAGAACAAAGAACGGGGCTGCCAAGTGACGTTTCTTTTGGTTCGGATTTTATTGGAGTAGCTTTTAGACATTCGTTTTTCTTTCCAGAGCTTTTCCTTTGAAGCTTTCAACATTTGTTGTAAGTATTCAAGAATTCGGTAACTCATTTTAACTTTTGTTCGTAATTAAAGTTAATCGTTTGTGCCTGCTTAGTTTAAATCTTTCATTTATTTTTCCATCTCAAGAAATAGAAGTATGATTTAAATTAGGGTTTCTTCTTTTTCATGCATAATGATTAGTGAGTAGTCGACAAGGAGTGGCTACCTAAGAGCCAATTTAAATTACAACAACCTGAGTTTTTAGTCAGCACACATCACTGTCTCTATGAATTCGACTCCGAACTTATCGGATATTGTGCTACGTCGGTCTCCGCCCTACGCTTGGGGCAACCCATTAATTTAGGACTAGGAAATCATCAAGCATTATACCACCTAGATACATATGCTATTTTTGGAGATAATATTTAATTTGTGCCTTAACACTCTTTGCAAGAGCAACCCTGACTCCCATGGGAAGGAGTGAACAACAGGTCCTCATGCCAGAGTTTTAGCACTAAATAAGGGGGAGCGACTGCATTGATTTGTGCATGCAATATAGCCTGTGAACATGAAACCAGAGCTTTTTAGAAAGGGTGACGATTTGTCTCCGGACTGCCCATTGTTTCTTCTTATTTCCAGGGTTTCTGTATTTCGAAAGTTATCACTTAGTATGTTTCTAAACCAAAGGTGTATCCAATCAAGAAATGTGAAGAATAAGAAAATCACTAAATCAAGTAAATCAAATTTGCGACTTACATATAAGAAATCGAACCAAGCTAATAGTAATTGAACTGACTGTTGGGTGAAGGACAGCTAGTAAAGAATGGAACATAAAACAACTATTTTCCACTTCTAGCCCAAAACCAAATGTTGGCAACGTGAAGACTTGCATGAAGAGGAACATCACATGCATTAGCAGTGGCTAGCTTTTTTATATTTTGGTCAAAGAGGCTAGCTACTCAAGACATACTACACAAATGAGTTACAATGGACACACAATATGTGCTCTGCAACCAGAACTTAAGAGACTCATTTTCACCTTTTTGTTAGTGTCCCTCCTCTCCAAGCTACAGCTATATGGACGTGTGCTCTTAAAAAAACAAATTAGAGGAGGGCCTATCCAGTTTGATCAAGAGTTGAATTGGGCATGCTAGCACAAAAAAGAAAAGGGGTTTAGGAGTGCATTTACGAACTTCAGCTGTAGATGTAGGTGTTTGAGACGAGCACTGTTCTAGGTGAGATCAGAACCAACATGAGTTGTTGGAGTTGGGACATGTTTAAAGTTCACTACTTAGAATAGGAAGCTCTGTGAAGAATGGTTGATTCTCCTTAGGTGTTATTGCTACTTGCTCTTTTGGCTGATGAATTAATTTAACGGAAAAAAAACGCATTTCTTCTGGAAAGAAAAAACGGAGACATCCTATATTTCCCTTCACAAAAAAGTTAAAACAAACTTTAACACAAGTTTTTTGTGGACCTATATTGAAACCCATGCAAATGATCAGAGCCATTCAATTTGTTTAAAACGTATTTTTAAGGTTCCCATAAAAAATTAACTCATTCAGATATCAGTAAGTGCTTAATCGGTTCATTCAGTTGGTTCCTATCAAATTTTATAAAATAAAATTGAATGAACTAATCAAGCACTTAACGATATCAGAATAAGTTGATTTTTTAAGAGAACTCTTAAAAACCAATTATAAATAGATCGAATGGCTCCGATCATTTGCATGAAATTCCGATTAGTTTTGTGTCAACTTTTGTGTGAGGGGAGCCAAATGTGTGTGTGTGTGCATGTATGTATGTGTGTGTGTGTGTATATATACACACACACATACACACACAATCATTTTCAATTTCTCTCATTTTCCGATCGAATTTCAATGATCCGAGCCGCTCAATGTGTTTAGAACGTGAGTTTAAAGGTACCTGCGAGAATCGGCCAAAAATGACTGGAAAACGCTTGATTTGAGCAGTTTTTATTTGAACCGTTCGATAAAAACATAACAAAAACTGTTCAGATGAAACCCTTTCCAGTTTCGATGATCCGAGCCGCTTAATTCGATCGGAAAAGGGAGGTCCTTATTTTATTAAAATGAGGTGGTCCTTCGGAGAAGGGATATATATATATATATATATATATATATATCTATCTCACCACCCTTCTCCTAAGGGCGCCCTTAGAGTTGTAAAATGCGGACTTGAGATCTCAACCGTTGGACTATGTTTTGAATGGTCCGGATTCGCAGACATTTTCTTATTGGTAAGAATATATTCTTAACGGTAAGCAATCGTCCGCAGATCCGAACCATGGAATATATATAGAGTCCCCTTCTTCTAAGGACCACCTTAACTTAATAAAATGAGGACCTCCCTTTCCCGATAGAATTTCAATGATCCAAGCCGCTCAATGTGTTCAGAACGTAATTTTAAGGGTACCCGCGAGAAATTAGCAAAAAAAAATGACCTGAAAGGTTTCATCCGAGCAATTTTTGTTTGTTTTTTATCGAACGGTTCAAATAAAAATTGCTTGAATGAAGCCATTTCCGGTCTTTTTTTTTATTGATTCCTAGCGCGTACTATTAAAATCAGGTCCTTATTTTAGTTAAAATAAGGACCTCATCATTTGAAAATGATTGTGTATGTGTGTGTGTGTGTATATATATATATATATATATATATATATTCAAATGAGGACCTCTTAAAATGCAGAATCCCCTTCCCGATCAAATTTTGATGACCTGAGCTGCTCAATGTGTTTAGAACATGATTTTAAGGGTACCCACGAGAAATCGGCAAAAAAAATGACCGGGAAGGGATTGATTTGAGCAGTTTTTTATTAAACTGTTCAACAAAAAACTGTTTAGTTGAAGCCCTTCCCGGTCATTTTTTTGCTGATTTCTCACAGGTATTCTTAAAATCACGTTTTAATTACATTGAGCTGCTTAAATAATCAAAATTTGATCGGGAAAGGGGAGAAATGAGGAGTCCGCATTTTAACTAAAATGAGGACGTCCTCATTTGAAACGGACTGATATAGGGAAAGTTTCAAATGAGGATACATACATATATATATATATATATATATATATATACAGTCTTTATCCTATAAGGGATTCCGCACGGGCTTACCGTGTGGGACTCCCCTTTCTCGATCAAATTGCGATGATTCGAGCCGCTCAAAGTGATTAGAACGTGATTTTAAGGGTACCCACAAGTAATCAGGAAAAAAAATGATCAGTAAAGGCTTGATCCGAACAGTTTTTTATTGAACGGTTCAATAAAAAACTGCTTGGATCAAGCCCTTCCCGATCTTTTTTGTTGCTAATTTCTCGCGGGTACCCTTAAAATCAGGTTCTGAACACATTGAGCGCCTAGGATCGTCGCAATTTGATCGGGAAACGGGAGTCCCGCACGGTAAGCCCATGCGGAATCCCTTGTAGGATATAAAGTGTGTATATATATATATATATATATTCAATTTTGAAAAACAAAGGGGTCTCAATTGATGTAATCAAGACACTAAAACAGCTTGTTACGGCAGGGATGGCTCCTGCATTGATCCAATCTATTAAGCTATGTCGTTTCCTTTATCTTTCTTTTCTTCCCATAACTAATACCTTTGAGGAATCATGCCTTCACAATTCTTCACTTTCTTATGTTTGTGTTTGATGCAACATCTGTGCTTCAATAGAGTTATTTTGCAAAAAGCTCAAGCTTGTGAGAAGATGATTACTTAGTAGAAAATTCTCTCTGTGTTAGTTAATAGAAAATTCAATATGTGTACATAACCGAGGGACTTGGCTTTTATTTCTAATTTTTGGATAAACCTCTAGTGGTAAACTAATGTGTAAGTTTCTTTCCTCCACGAATTGTTCTAACCAAAGTTGCAAGTTTCAAACTTGGTAATATAGCGTCTAATATGCTTAATCAGCTTTCTAATGAACACTGGCTTGAAAATTGGTGCAGTTCACAACCAAAAATCCTTTGAAAACTGGTGTATCCACATGTTTTGGTGTTTTGTCGGGTGTACATAACACCCATTATGAGACGGAATACAGAAGAGAACGGCGCACTAGCAAAGGGAAACCCTCTCCATGCACCCTTTTTGCTAGGAAGTTCAATAAACTTGCTGCTCTTCGGCTTCTTCATATGGAAAATTTTACACTTCCTATAATTTCTCTTCATTCTTGTTAAAGAATTCCAAAGGAAATGACGATTTATGCAATTATTTACTCTATTTAGTTTTTGTAAAGCAGATTTGATATTTCACCAGCACAATTGTTATTCTTTTGGGCTTTCATATATAAGGGCATCCGCTGGTGGGCCAAAGTACCAAAAGGACAAGTGAAGGTGGTCTTTTCTTGGTCTTCTGGGTAAACAGGCACTTGGTTATATCCTGAATAACCATAAGGAAACAATAGTAGCTTTTTCCTGCTAACCTCTCTAGGATTTGATCAATAAAGGGCAATGGGAAATTATCATTTTCGATAATCTATGCGTACACGCCAACCAGTGGTGGGGCACTTGGGAACCAATTCTCCTTTCTCATTTTCAACAACAGTAATGCATGACTTTTTGGGCACCACTTGGGTAGGGCTCACCCACTTGCCATCAGAGATGGGGTAAATGTTACCCTCATCAAGTAATTTCACAACTTACTTCATCACAACCTCTTTCATATTCGGATTCAATCTCCGCTGCATCTCGCGAGTAGGTTTCGCATTATCTTCACAATATATGCGATGCATGCAAACGAAGGGGTCAATGCCTTTCAAGTCCGCTACAGACCATTCGATGGCACCCTTGTGCTCTCGAAGCACACTCAAAAGTTGACTTTCCTGATCATCAGTCAAGTCAGAAGCAATGATAACGGGTTAGGTGTCCTTCAGTCCTAAGAAAGCATACTTAAGCGTAGCCAAAAGTGGCTTCAACTCAAGTTTGGGCGAACACTCAATAGAGGAAAGAGCCGGTGTACTAGAAAGATTAGGCAATGGCTCAACTGCGGCTTTCCAAGGTGGAAAATCCATGAAGGGTGTAGCAACCTCCTCAATGGACTGGTCTATATCAAATTCATCAAAGCCAAAATGAGTCAAACATGCCTCTAATGGAAAGAATATAAGGCAGTGCCTACTCTACTAGGTTATCAATCATGTCAACTGCAAAACAGTCTTCCTCTTGATGAGTTTGTTCGGAAGCATTGAAGACATTTAAGCACATGGTTTGGTTACCAAAAGAGACATCCATCGCTCCAGACCTACAATGGATGCTAGCATTAGCTATAGCTAAGAAAGGGTGCCGAGTATGACAGGTGTTTGCTTCCTAAGGTTATGCCCCGGCTCCGTGTCAAGGACTATGAAATTGGCGGGAAAATAGAAGTTTTCAACCTTGACAAGGACATCCTCTATAATGCCACGTGGCACCTTAATAGCCCTGTCAGCTGGTTGGAGGGTGACTGACGTGGGCTTCAACTCACCAAGCCTGAATTGCTTGTAAATCGAATAAGGGAGCAAATTGACACTTGCTCCCAAGTCTAAGAGTGTGCTCGCGCAATGGAATGATTACCAATAAAACAGGAGATAACTGGAGCACCTAGGTCTTTGAGCTTAGGAGGAGTGTTATGTTAGATGATAGAGCTCACTTGCTCATTGAGAAGGACCTTTTTAGACACATGACTCCGAGTTTTTCACTTTTGGGTGCAAAGCTCCTTAAGAAATTTCACATACGTAGGGATTTGTTGAATGGCATCGAGAAGTGGGAGATCTGCTTGAACACGTCCATCATATTTTCTATGGGAGCACATTTCTTACCAAGAGGAGAAAGGGAGTCAAGATGGGCAGGGAATGGTGCTTTGGGCACATAGGATGCCGGAGTGAGGCTGGATGGGTTAGGAAAGAATGGATCTTCCCTCAGAGGTGATTGGTCTTTCATAGCCTTAGAACCCTTGAACTTGGTGATTGACTATTCCAAAGTACCCTTATTGCCCTCAACTCTAAGGTCAAGTACATGCCCGTTCCTTACCGTCACTACTGACTTGGCTTGCTCATGGTAAGGACCATTTGCTTGTGCATTCTCTACGACATACTGACCCTTAGAATCCCAACTGGTTGGCTCGGTAACCTACCCTCCTCTCGTCAACTAAGTGTATTAGCTAGTTTAGTTGCCCCATTTGGGCTTCTATCTTTGAAATGGATTGTGTATGAGAGTTGAGGGTCTGTGTGTTCACTTCAAGTTTACACGAAGTAGCTTCAAGCCCTTGGAGAGTTTGCAGCACCTTATCCTTAAAATCAGAGGTTCTTTAAGGTGGAGGAGGATTAGGGTACTGATATGGCTGTTGTGGTTGAGTTGGATGATAGGCTAAAGGATGGGCAGAGTTGGTAAACATAAGCCTTTAAGGTGGGGTAGAAGAATTGCCCAGAGCTTCTTGTTTCCAAGAAAAATTTGGGTGATTTCTCCATCCCGGGTTGTATGTATTAGAATAAGGATCATTACCAAGTCCAGCAAACCCTTAAGCACCGTTAACTTGCTCCTAAACAAACTCAGGGTATTGGGAAGCCATATGACACTCACTCATGAAGTGAGTAGGACTCGAACAAATTGCACAAGCCTCCTGACAATATGAAGGCTGAGAAGGTGGAGAAAGAACTTGACCAAGAGATATAAGCTGGTCAAATTTTTTGTTCAAAGCGGCAACTTGGTTAGAGAGATTGTTGGAGTGCTAAACCTCATAAATCCCTCTTTGTTGTGAATTTGAAGCTGTTGGAATACTAGTATACTTGTCTACTAGTATATTGTGTTTAGTCCCACATTGCTTAAACATATTATGTAATGAACTATCTCTTTATATAAATAAATGATTATGTGTGAAGGTTAATTAACACCTTACACACCTTTTCGTCTCCAAACAACATGGAATCAGAGCGGGTTCTTAAACCGCCCTTGAAACCCTAAACCCTCACCTCTGACAGCCACCACCATAGCCGCCTCCCACCCTAGCCACCCATTCTCGGCAACCACCAAAAAAAACCCTAAAACGACCTACCCAAACTGTTTAGAATCCTAAAACAAATTACCCACACTCATCAAAACCCTAAAACAACACTGCTCACGCAACTGTTCACGTCACTGTTCATCGTACTGTTCACGCAATATTGTTCATTGCCGCATTGTTGGCGTCGATCTTACCATTTTGTATTAGAAACCCCTATTTAATCTGCTTGTCTCTTGGCGATATGATTTAAGGTGATTTTCTGAGATACAATCTGTTCATTCTTCGTCCTTGATTGTGCCAAGTTATTCTCGATGCGGATTGGTATTCATCGATGGTCTGCGGTGAAATGTTTTTTGCACCTCTGATATGTCACTTATGTTTCTACAATCAGCTTTTGATGTCACCTCTGTTTGCTGATGGTATTCTAAGTTCTTCTCGATTGTGGGTTATTTGTTTGCTGCTGATTGGCTACTTCGGGTTCATGATTCCCTCTTGGTCTTGCTCTTTTACTGTTGTTGTTCGCTGGTAATTGTGACTTATTGATGTTCGTGGCTGCCTCTGTGTTCTTGGCCTAGTTTCTTGTTGCCTGCTTCAATTTCTTGTTTGGTTACTTGGTATATTTGACATGGGCTCCGGCACCGAATCTGTTTCTAGTTCTCTATCTGCAGGTAGTACTGTGACTTTCACTGTTAGTCGTTCTTCTCGGTCTCGTGAGAGGTTATCTATTACCTCCACCTCGTTGAATGGTCGAAATTATGCTATTTGGGCTAAGGCTGTTGAGGTCTATTACGTGGGAGAATCAGAATACCATTACCTTACTGATGACCCTCCCGCGGCGACTGCCGCATCATATGGTGCTTGGGTTCCTGCAGATGCTAAGATTCGTGTTGAGCTTTGGAATAGTATGGAGGAAAATATTAAGAATACTCTGGTTTTCTTATCTACTGCAAAAAAAGTATGGATGAAAGTTAAGGAGATGTTTTCTGGGGCTGATAATCTCCGTCGGACTTATGCTCTTCATCAACAGTTCTTTTCTCTTGAACTGGGCAGCTTATCCTTGGATGAGTATTATGCCAAGTTCTGCGGTGTTTGTGAGGAGCTCAACACTTGTGAGCCCATTTTCCCATATTCAGGTTATGGAGCGTCGGCGTGAGCGCTTGCAGGTGGCTCGTTTTCTGTTTGGGTTACCTTCGCCGGCCTATGATTCTATCCGGTCTAATCTTTTGGGTGATAGAGATTTACCTTCTCTCAGTGAGGTGTTCAGTCGCGTCCGCCAAGCCTCTGTTCCTGACCCCAGTGCTGTTGATTTGACCCCTGCTGCCCGCTCGGCTTTGGTTACCACGGTTCCTCGTGGTGGTACTTCCTATCGGGGTTTTGACCGTGGCGGTCGATGGTTTGGGGGCGGCAGTCGTGGCCCTCCTGGCCGTGGCTTTGGTCGTGATTCTGGTAGCAGTTGTAACGACCCTGATTTTTGGTCGTTAAAAATTTCGCTAAATATTTGAATTTTTATTGATTTCTTGAATTTGTTTTGATTTACTTTTAAAATCCTATAATTTGTCGTAATTACATTTTTGCCCCTTGAATTTATTTCTTACTCAAGTTATTTGTTTTAATTGGTTATATTGCTTTACTTTCCGATAGTTTGTCATAACTGCAATTTAGCCCTTGAACTATCGTTTCTTGCACTTTAGCCCCACTTAGCAAGTCTAACTAGCTTCTAACCATTCGGTTAGAAGAACTAGATTGGAAAGCTATCTAGTTACTTCAAAATGACCATTTTGCCCCTCATTGGAACTTTTGACCCTTTTGGACCCTAGACTTAAAATTTTAATATTCTTTTTCTTTTAATCAAATTGGTTATATTCTTTGTCCATTGGACAATAAAGGTTAGGGAAGCTATTACCCATTGGATAATAGCATCCTATTTGTTTATATTAAAAAGTATACTTACTTTAAAGTACTTTCCATTTTTTTTTTTATTTAAAAGTGACCTAAAACTATTATCCATTGGATAATAGAAGTTAGGGGAAATTTTACCCATTGGACAATAGCCTTGGTCTTTCAAAGTACTAAGGGTTAATTAGTTTAATATTTCTTTAAACCATGGTGAAAGCACAACCATTTTTTAATTAGAAAGGTACATGGTACCAAGATTCTTAAAGTACTTTTCTTAATTTTCTATTAGGGCTTTGATCCACCTAGATGCATTAGTACATGTACATAAATTATTTAAGTACTTAGTTGCTTATTTAAATTGCCTTAAGTACCATGTGTCTATTTATTAGTTAAAAGAGAATCCTAGCCCTTAAGTCTACCTTTGATCCTAAGTACAAAAGTATCCTTAGTTTAATTGTGTGCTTGCAATACATGTACCTATATAGTACCATGTGAAAGCAAAAGAGGAGAGAGGAGAGAGAGAATTCGGCTAGAGAGAGAGAGAGAGAGAGAGAGAGGAAAAGAAGAGGAAGGAAGAAGAAGGGTTAGTTTACCATGCTTGATCTTCTTGTACTTCATATCTTGGTATATCTTTCTTACTAGCTAAGCAACTACCTTCATTGTACAATTCCCATTTGTTTAAACCTAATATCTTGTACAAATATTCTCCTTGCCCCCCCAAGTCTTGCAAGTATCACAATCTAGCCATGCAAACCTAGGTTTAGGCCTTAAGCTTTCTAGTTGGCATGCCATGTGTCAAAATTTGAGGAAGATGAGAGGGAGGGGGGCCGGCCTTGAGAGAGAGGAGAGGGCCAAAGTTTGCCTATAAATAGCAAGCCATTCCATGCCTTGAACTCACACCTCAAGCATTTGCTCTTCCTTCTCTCTAGAAAACCATTTCCAGTTTCGGGCAGCTACTGTCCCGTCGGAAATCCTCCATTTTCTCCTGTTTAGGATAGTTTTTAGGATCAACTTCCTTCTGGAAAGTTGTAGAGCACTTCAAAACCTTCAAGTTAGGCTCAAGAACCACCTCAATCAGATTAGAAATGACCAAGATATCGTCATCGAAGTTCAGTAAAAATCTGGGATTTTTTTTTCCCAGGCAGCTTACGTCCCTTTTTATCCCAATTTTCTCCTACTTCAATTAGTTTCTAGGACCAACTTTCTTCACGAAAGTTGTAGAGAATTTCTTGAGCTTCGATTTCGACTCAAGAACGACGCTATTCGGCCAAGGATTGACCGAGCTATTGCCGTCCGAAGTTCGGTCCAGATTCACCTAGCTTTATTCGGCCCCGACTAGTTTCGGATTAAGGTAGTTAAATCCTTACCACTTTTCCTATTTCGAGTAGTTTAATCTTACTACTTTGAAACTCTACTTTTATGTATCGTATCAATCGTATGTTGTTTAGAAGATACTTTGATCATAGATAAGGTTAACTTTTATGCATATTGTACTTTCAAGATGTTTCAAGCATCTATGTGACTTAGAGTGGATGACTTGTTGTGTCAATTTCAATGCTTCGTTGAATGCATGTTCGTATGTAAAGTCTTACACCGGGAGTCTTGCATGAGAACGTGACACGAAAACCGAGAAAAGTAGAAACATGGCACCTAGGGTGGTTTAACAAGGAGGTTGTGTTTTCCCGATTGGAAAATATTTTCGAAACTACGTAATGACCATCTCGAGGGTATTACGTAAGGGTGTGTGAGTTCCCATGGGAAACCGGACCGGCGGAACCATGGTGAGGTATAGCTTGGTTATCCGCGGAGAGGAGCCAATGCAAATGTGTGCCAATGGGAACCCGGCGCGGCGGAACCATTGTGAGGATACTCGGGAACCCGGCGCGGCGGAACCGAGGTTGGGTGAGTTAAAAAGGTGTTTTTGAAAAGGGGTAATAACGACAAGGTTCACGATGAGTCGACACCAACGGAAATCATAAGCAATTGATAGCGTTATTGCCTTTTATCACTGTTTATGTACTTATCATGTGGAAATCGATGCTAGTATTAGGATTATACTACTGAGCCTTCGTAGCTCATGGTGTTGCCTTGTGGTGACCCTGGCATATTATATGGGTGGCGACGCCGGTATAATATGTCAGATTTGATAGACGAACAGGATGAACTATTCACCTTGGAGGCGTTCGAAGCCGAGGAGCTGGAGAAGCAAGAAGAACCGTAGTTAGGAACCCTAGATCCCTCTGTTATTTGAATAAAGGTACTTTTTGTAAGGTTTATGATGTAATAACGAGCTAGACTCGCTTTGTTTTTATAATAAATTATTTTATTTAACGTACCCAAAATTCGGGGCGTTACAGCAGTGGTCCGGTGCAGTCTGCTGGTAGCCATGATTCTGGTAGTAATAATAGTCGTGCCCGTGGTCGTGGGTCTCGTTCCTGCACCTATTGCCACGGTACTAATCATACAATTGATTTTTGTTGGATTCTTCATGGCCGCCCATCTGCTCATCAGGTTACCATTTCTGAGGATAATGGCTCTGCGTCTGTGCTGACGTTACGTTTCATGAGTCGTTACCCTATTTTCCGACTTTACCTCATGCAGATCAGTCTGAGTATATGCATATTTTGGTTCCTTCTGGGCAACCTCAAAAGCCTTAGTAGCACGAAGCGGGAGCGGGAGCGGGAGCGCGGGAGCGGAGGCACCTAGAAGCTCCTAAGGTTGGGAGCGCCTAAGAAGCGTATATAGATTTCATATAAATACGTATATAAAGTATCTTTAAATACTTAACCATTGAAGGAAAAGTGATTACTTATAAGAATTTTCATGATCTTAAAGGGTAATTATAGGAAGTTAGATATTTTCAATTTGTCAAACTTCTTGAGTGATAAGATTTTCATATTTTTATTTCCACAATGGCATACCTCCCTTAAGAATAAGTGAATGGTTGCCTTAACCACCCAATAAGCTCCCATGTTAGTTGGGAGCGAGCTCCCGTCTCCAGGGGAGCGAGCTCCCGTCAAGCTCCCATCTTGGGAGCGCCAATTCGCGCTCCCGTCTTGGGAGCGCACCCATTTTAGAAGAATCCTGCTACTAAGTCAAAAGCAGCACCCCCCGATGCAGGTATATGTTCGCCGTGCCAAAGCTGCACCACTGCCACCTCTGCCTGCCGCTGAGCCTTCTCCTCCGTTGCGAGATCCGAGTCCACCTCCTTTGGCCCCTACTGCTCCACCTTCTCCTCCCATTGCTCTTCGTAAAGGTATTCGCACGTGTACTATCTCTCATCCTATTGCTAAATTTGTATCTTATGATCATCTGTCGCCCACCCTTCGTGCTTTTACTGCCTCTATTTCCTCTATCTTTGTTCCTAAAACTGTTCAGGAGGCCTTGTCTATTTCTGAGTGGCGGACAGCTATGGAGGAGATCTCTGCACTCCATGATAATGGGACTTGGGAGTTGGTTCCTCTACCCTTTGGAAAATCCACTGTGGGGTGCCGCTGGGTATTCACTGTGAAATATCATGCTGATGGGTCTGTTGAGCGTTACAAAGCTCGCCTTGTTGCTAAAGGCTACACCCAGACTTATGGTGTTGACTATGCTGAGACATTTTCCCCGGTTGCGAAGCTTGGTTCCGTCTGTCTTCTTATTTCTCTTGCAGCCAATCTTGGCTGGCCCTTATTTCAATTGGATGTCAAGAATGCTTTCTTACATGGCGACCTTCTTGAGGAAGTTTATATGGAGCAACCACTTGGGTTTGTTGCTCGGGGGGAGCGTTCTCAGGTATGTCGTCTTCGTAAAGCTCTCTACGGGCTTAAACAGTCTCCCAGGGCCTGGTTTGCCAAGTTCAGTGATGCAGTTTTGAAATTTGGTATGAATTGATGTCAGTCTGATCATTCTGTTTTCTCTCTCACATCTACTCGAGGCAAAGTGTTATTGATTGTGTATGTCGATGATATTATTATTACTGGTGACGACCAAAAAGGTATTGATGCGTTGAAGGTCTTTCTGCAGAGTCAATTTCATACTAAAGACTTGGGTAGATTGCGATACTTTTTAGGTATCGAGGTAGCACGATCTAAAGATGGTATTAGTTTATCACAGAGGAAATATGTGCTGGATATCTTAGATGAGACTGGTTTGTTGGGGGCAAAACCTGTCAATACCCCTATGGATCCCAATGTCAAACTATGCATTGATCAGGGGGAGGCACTGTCTAGTCCTGATCAATATTGTCGTTTGGTTGGTAAACTGAATTATCTCACTATTACACGTCCTGATATTTCATTTGCAGTGAGTATTGTGAGTCAGTTTATGTCTGCTCCTCGTCTGCCACATTGGGAGGCCGTTCTTAGAATTGTCAAGTATCTCAAGTCTCATCCTGGACGTGGTCTATTTTATAGAGCTAATGGTCATTTGCGTATTGAGGCCTTCACTGATTCTGATTGGGCAGGAGGCCCATCTGACAAGAGGTCAACCACTGGATATTGTGTTTTTCTTGGTGGCAATCTTGTTAATTGGAAGAGTAAGAAACAGGCCGTAGTTGCACAGTCTAGTGCAGAGGCAGAATATAGAGTCATGGCTCACACCACATGTGAGATTGTGTGGGTGCGATCTTTTCTTGAGGAGATAGGATTCAATGTGCAATTGCCTATGAATTTGTATTGTGATAACCAAGCAGCAATTCACATTGCATCCAACCCTGTATTTCATGAGCGGACTAAGCATATCGAAGTTGATTGTCATCTGGTGCGAGAGAAGTTGACTGATGGTGTTATAGCAACTCCCTTCGTGTCTACAAGTGTTCAATTGGCTGACATATTCACCAAGTCATTGTTTAAGCCCCGGTTGGAGATGTTATGTGACAAGCTGGATTTGTGTGATATCTATTTTCCAGCTTGAGGGGGAGTGTTGGAATACTAGTATACTTGTCTACTAGTATATTGTGTTTAGTCCCACATTGCTTAATCATATTATGTAACGAACTATCTCCTTATATAAATAAATGATTATGTGTGAAGGTTAATTAACACCTTACACACCTTTTCCTCTCCAAACAACAGAAGCCACCATATTAACTCTTCTAGCGGCCACGACACGTTGGGAATTATCACTCAAGTTTTTAAACAATGCCCATGCCTCGTCTGGGGTCTTGAGCATAAACGTCCCACCACAAGGGGGATCAACCATTTGACGATGCCGTTCAGACAAACCATTATAAAAAATACGGACTAACTAACTGCCACTTACGAACTTCATGGTGGGGACACTTTTGAGTAAGCTGTCTAAGCCTCCCATGTCTCATGAAATTGCTTGCCATCAAGCTAAAAGAAAGTTGTGATAGCTTCCCTAAAAAGGATTGTCTTACCAATGGGCAAGTACTTCGTGAGGAATTCCTGCTGTAATAGGGCCCAAGTAGTGATAGACCTAGTTGCCAAGGAATTAAGCCAATCTTTGGCTCTATCCTTAAGTGAAAAGGGAAAAAGTTTTAGCCTAAGGGCATCATCAGAAAAGTTTTGACTTTTCACTATGGAGCTTATCTCTATGAATTCATCACTATGCTTAAAAGGATCTTTATTGTCAAGCCCAAGAAAGGATGGGAGCATCTAAAGAGTGTGGGACCTGATCTCATATTGAGCTGCTGTAATAGTGAGAAACAATATGCAAAAAGGTGATGTGTATGCACTATGCAGGGGGAGCAAAGCACTCCCTCAATTGCCTAGTCTGCTCGTCTTGATGAGCTTGTAACGTCATGATTGAAAGTGAGTCGCTAGGTCTATTAGGACGTTTAACTGCCCACATAGCATGTAAAATTAACACCACTCTACGTGCAACAAGTATCGCTACAGGAAACTTTTTTTTTTTTAGGGAATAGCAATATTAAACTAACTAGTGCAATAATAGTGTTAAACTAATTCACACTTAGTAGCTCTAGTAGTGCTAATACGGTAATTAAAACTCACAGTGCTCTTTGGAGTTTTTATTGGAAGCTAGGTTAGCAATGCCAAGCTCTTTGAGTCTCCTCTCCTGCTATGAGTTAAAATTCCTGATGTTAAAGCAAGAAACCTGCACTAGAGAACTAAAGGAAATAATTCAATGGAAAAAATAAATTTAAGCTAGGAATTAAAATAAGAACCAATCTTCAAAACAAACAACCGTGTTTTTATCCCCGGCAACGGCGCCAAAATTTAGTAGGTCATTTTTCACACCAAAAATAAATTATTAAAACTGAGTGAAAACCTCAATTCAAATAGAATAGTGGTTTAAGTCCAGATATTGGAGATCAACAGGCTAAGTTATTTATTTTTTTAAATCAGTTCTTAATCAATTCAAGAAAGAATTATTGGAGTTTGGTTAACTAAAATCATTTAAATAATTGAAAGCAAGGGAGATGTTGAATTCGAATATGGAAAAGGTCTTAGAGTTTTAAACTATGAAGCACCGACACCTCTAGAGGTCGAAGTATCGCACTGTCGGACACAGGAACACGGCGGGGACACGTACGGGACACGCCACGTCGCGTGTCCCATAATTTAATATAAATTTTTTAGGGGGACATGGCTAGGGACACTTATGGGAATTGTAATTTTTTAGGGCCAAACTGTAATTTTTTTAAAATTTGGGGTTCAAATTGTAATTTTTTTAAAAAATTGAGGCCAAATTGTAATTTTTTAAAAATTTTTGGGTGTCAAACTATAATTATTTATTATAAATAAATAAATGTACACATGGCGTGTCCCCCACCGTGTCCATGTCCCCATTTTTTTAGAATTTTCGTGTCCCCGTGTCGGTGTCCGTGTCTGTGTCAACGCATCATAGGTTTTAAATCCACCCTAAGAAAGACGATTAGTTGCCCATGGAAAAAAGAGAATCAGAATATCTTGATTTGGCCGTTCGGCTAAATAAGCCAAGTGACTTATTTTTTTTGTCCTTCAAATTTTTCTCGCATTTGTTAGTTTTTCATCAATTTTTTGGGAATTATTGCTTCGTCATGACGAAAGGAATCTAAAAAGTAAAAAATTACGATTGAAACCTAATTTTTTTGAATAAAGACAAAAATAAGCCAATAAGCCAATTTTGTCTTTATTCAAAAAAACTTGGATTTCAATCGAAATTTTTTACATTTTAGATTCCTCTTGTCATGAAGAAGCAATAATTCCCAAAAAATTGACGAAAAACTAACAAATGCGAAAAAAAAATTTAATAAGGACAAAAAAATAAGCCACTTGGCTTATTTAGCCGAACGGGGACCACGTCAGTGCTGCCTTCGTCCAATTCTTCTCATTTGTTCACCCAAAAACTAACTCCCGAAGTCAGTAGGTCTTCTTTTTATTTACAAGGGGTTTGAAGGCCTTAATCACCTAAAGGCCCCTTGAACTTTTGTGCAATAATAAAATCATCCAACTCTCAAGTTCTCTACACGTTTTGTCCCAAACTTCTTTTAAGTCTCGTTTTCATCCAAAATTTTGGGCAACAAACTGGAACGACCTATAAACACAAAAGGACAAAATAATTATCAATTAACAAAAATAAATGACTAGTAAATGTAGTTTGGAAGCCCTCGTCAATGGAGCAAATCTCAGTTTGGTATCCTCAATTCTAATTGTACTCCAAATTCAAAATATGAATACCCATGTGGAGATAATCAAGAAACTAAATGGAGCAAGCCAAATCCAAATATTTATACCAAGACTAGGTACATCGCGACGTGCAAGGCACGTCCATCATGCCCGTTGAATTGAACAATGTTGAATATTTTTTGAAAGCGTAGGCTGCATAAGTTTGATGAAGAGTTTCATATACATAAGTACGCAATATTTATGATTACAAAAGGCCATCGGATGACAGCAATAGTGCACTTCTCTAACCCTTTTGCTCGTTATAGGACTTAACCAAACATCTCACCAAAGGGGCAGCTGCGCTCGAACTTGATTCTGTTTAGAACAGGAGAAGGGAAATCCCACGTACCCGCCTTGTGAAACCACTGTGTAAACTGTAAAGATAAGAGAAAGGGGATAGGAAGGAAAGAAATAGGTTTCAAAGCAGCCAGCCTATCTTATTTAAATAGATATCCCAAAGAAGTCTTCGGATTTAAGTTCTTTGGATAGCTCCTCTTCAGCGAGTTTTTGATTGGCCAAGGGACCAATTTGGGCATGCTAGAATAGCAATGAAGAGCAAAAGATTTAAATTCACTATTATCGTGAGCTCTGGGAGTATAGATGGCCCATTTTAGCTTTCAAACTCAAAAGCATAAAAAAGAAATACACCTCAGGCCCTCAACCAAGAAATGAAATCTGTAGCTTAGTAGCACGAAGCGGGAGCGGGAGCGGGAGCGGAGGCACCTAGAAGCTCCTAAGGTTGGGAGCGCCTAAGAAGCGTATATAGATTTCATATAAATACGTATATAAAGTATCTTTAAATACTTAACCATTGAAGGAAAAGTGATTACTTATGAGAATTTTCATGATCTTAAAGGGTAATTATAGGAAGTTAGATATTTTCAATTTGTCAAACTTCTTGAGTGATAAGATTTTCATATTTTTATTTCCACAATGGCATACCTCCCTTAAGAATAAGAGAATAGTTGCCTTAACCACCCAATAAGCTCCCATGTTAGTTGGGAGCGAGCTCCCGTCTCCAGGGGAGTGAGCTCCCGTCAAGCTCCCATCTTGGGAGCACCGATTCGCGCTCCCGTCTTGGGAGCGCACCCATTTTAGAAGAATCCTACTACTAAGATCTGTAGCAATGTGTATCTGCACCCTATGTCGCCTTGCCCCTATTCCTTTTTCTTTCTCTGCTAGTTAAACTCAGTAAATGCCTTAGAAAGAAGAAATCACCCACAAAACAGCGAGAAATTTGTTCAAACTCATCCAACATTCTACATGAAACTTGGCCCTCATGTTATACTTGGGCAAGAGCAAAGCCAATTATGTGACATTGATCTTTCAATCTTTTCTTTAAGCTGGCTATTACTGCAAAGAAGTTTGACTACAAAGGAAATTACCATCTAAAATCAATGTCCATGTTAACTTTTTCGTAAGAACTTATCAAAAAAGGTTCATATATCCTTACTAAAGGGCAATTATGCTAGTCAATGTATTTCTTGTCAAAGTTTTGCCGTTACCTTCCTCTTCTTAAGAACGAGATTCGGTGTGTCTTTAAGGTGCCTCTTCTCGTCTTTTCTAGCTTTATCCAAAGCACCATCTGCCTCTGCACAATTATCGTAAATCCCAAGCTATCTTATTAGGTAGCTGCACAACAAAGCTAGATATACCATGTAAAGAATGCAAAAAAAGAAATTAGATTGCAAACAGCATCCAACACTCTAACCCATTCCTCATCCTTCAACTGAACAACCAACTTTTCCTATTCAATTCAATACTATCTTCATGCAAAACAGACTAAATTCACATGGGAAGCTACAGAAATCCATATACTGCATAGTAATTCGAAAGGGTTGACCTGTCCAAAACCATGAAATACATACTGAACGACATTACAAATTCATTTATTCCGCATCACACTAATGGATTGCAATCAGTTAGACTACGATAAATTCAAATGCAGGGAACTCACTTAGAAATTAAAGGCAGACTTGAGAAAATTAAGTGGTAACCACGCCTGTACCATTCCTGGTCCTTCAACCCAACCACCCATTCTTCCTATAAAATTGACTACTGATTTCCCATAAAAGAGGGTAAATTTATAGGAGAACTCAGAGACCTAAATTTTGAAGGTAAATCCAATAGTACTGGAATAAAGCCAGGACACAAAACCCACCCGAATCACAACTCAAATCCAGCCTAAATCATGGAAAAAGAACTCAGAAAATTACCCTTGAAATATCTGAATCCTTGATCTGAAAATTTCATAAACACAAAACCCTATCTGCTCAAACCCAGATATCTGTAGCCAAAATCCATAAACACAAATAAGGGAGAGGAAAGAAGTCCTAGAGTTCCCACAATCGAAACCCAATAAGCTTACCAATCAAAATTTTCTTTCATTGCAGGATCTATGTCGTCATCTATATCCTCGTCTTCAAACTCATCATCACGAGCAAATCTGTCATCTTCATCATCTTGAACCTTAAACATCGCACAACCATGATAATGAATCGTAGCATCATAACACAATGAATCAAGACTATTAGACTCCTGTAACATGTAAAAGACAAAAGCACCTTCACAACTATTATGAGTTCCTCTTCTCTCTCCTTTTTTTTTTTTTTTAAAAATCAAGAGGAGACTGAAAAAGAGCGAAGAAATAGATACATTTCTTACATATACAAAAATAGCGTGGTAGTTACCTTCCGTAACAATGCAAGCTTTCTTGTTTCCTTAACTACGTAAATCTCAGTGTACGTTTACTTGTTTCAAGGATATATTGTAAGCAAAATCAGACTCTCTTGAAGCACAAACTATAACCAAAACACTAAGGTGTATCTAATGCTTATGAAACCACCACAATTGGCAGTTTAGCAAGAAACCAACAGTTGAATACATATGATAGGAACCTGGATACCTGACTGCAGTTTCATCTAAGGTGTATCTAATGCTTGCAGCACATATAGCAAGGAAGTACTGGCACTGACCAAAAATTGCCGCATGTAGAAAATCCATTGAGGCGAACTTCTTCCACATTAGATTCACTGACCAAGGCAAAAGAGTAAGAAACAGTGAAGGGACATAGTCCCCATTTACTCAATAAAGCTGATGAATGGTTCTGATTTTGCATGGAGATCCATAGACCATAGTTGATGCAGACATCTCTTTTCCGTCTCCAAGTCTCTATCTAATTTAACTTTTAGATTCCCTATGTAGTGATAATTGATAGCTTGATAAATAGCTTCACAAATCAATGGATGGTGTTACCGAGAAGGAAGCAAATTTCATGGTTGTAGGCTGACCTTCGTCAAAGCACATTCTCAATTCCAGTTCATATTTGATATAAATAGGAAGACTCCCAGAGATCTAGCACTCTTATGGTTGTTCTTCGATTTAATATAAATAGGAAGACTCTCAGAGATCTAGCACTCTTATGGTTGTTCCTTTCCACCCCTATACACTCTAGAGTCTAGATCCTCTGGAGTACTTAAGTTGAGACTTGAGAGTACCTATGGCTATGTATTCAAGGATTGCTTCGTGTGGATGCCCTCAAAGGACTGACCACTGAATGGTTTTTCAATTCAAGTAGACTCGAGGGATCAAGCATTGAATAGAATTTTGGGTTTGAGGTGTATATCCTAAGTTCCTAACAATGTTTATGGATGGTTGTATTGCATTTAAGTATGCCCTGGGAGAATAGAATCGTAATGATAAGATTTAATTCAGCTGAGCTAACAGGGGGAGCACTGTCAAACATAATCATAACGAGTACAACATGTCGTGACAAAAATCAAAGGTCATTTGACTTCTGTGGGAAGCTGCTAATAACAACCACATTAGGAAACATAGCAAGCACATTAAAATTAGAGACATATATGCATGTGTTTTTCCCTTGTTCGCATCGTAAATCATATAAAACTGAGATTCAAACTTGTTATCAAGAATTGCGATTGTTAAGCAAGGGGATTTGAGGCTTTACTTCAGCTCCATCATCAAATATGAACTTGTAACCGCAGCAGTAGCAGCACTAGAATGAATCTACATAGTATTCCAAGTACATTCAACTGAAGCAGGAAAAGTAAAAGTAGACGCAGAACCCACGTTAGGGTCAATGCTAGAGTCTGTTTGCCCGAGGGTAGCTTGTCACGGCCTTTTGAAAGGGTACTTAGTTTAGAATCAATAGGTAGGTATGGGGCTCTTATCTACAATATGAATGCCAAACACAAGGAGAAGCTATGTTACATGGATCCTTCATTTTGGCTCAAGTACCCCGTGTCAATGTGTCTGACACCTGTATCCTTTTGGACACTCGGATCCTCTAATTGTTAAGATACTTAGATAAAAAGAATATCAAAATAGCTAGAAAAGTGATATATTGAGCATTTCACATAGACAAGAAATAGGGAAATAGCAAAAACATAACTTTCGTAACCCTTTCTTGTTTAAATACATTTGTAAACATAGTTTCCAGTACAAAATCTGAGAAAATTATGCAATATATAATACAAACAAGAGTTCAAGACGTGTACTCGTAGAGTCGTACCCATACCCAAGTTGGGGACACATATCCACATATCCTAAGATTTAAGTTTAGGAAGGTCCGACGCTTGGACTTGCACCCGCACCCGAGTCCATGTAACATAGAGGAGAAGCGACATAAAAGTTGGATCGAAACAAACCAAGTACGACAATGTGATAAAAATAGATACTTAAAGTCCCCCAGATTGCAATGGGCAACTTCTTCACCTTGTTCAGAATAGCAGCCAAAGCAAGCTTCTCAGAGCAAAGAAGAGCTTTAGCATCAAGTCTGACAGGTGCTTCACTTTCATCAAGTAACACGTCCTCTTTATTGAAGTCAATCCCATGAAATGCAATCCACATAAAAATATAGAAATTAAAGGCAAAGGTTTTGAAAAGGATAAAGCAAGAAGTCAACAACTAATCATAGTTTTTTTAAGGAAATAAATAATTCAAACAAGATAAAATAAGATATCACAAATAACAACATTGGCAACCTCCATTTACATCTACCAGTTATGACACTACGCCTAAAGTAGCAACTGTAGCATCAAAACCAAAAATATCTACCATTCTAGAAATGCAAAAGCTTATGTAATTCGAACTCCAAAGTCCATTTGTTGGCTTCAACATAAAAGAAGTTACCTCAAACCCTACGACAGTGGTTTCTTGACTTCCAATACCACTTGACCAAAACTGAGCAATTGCTAGTTCCATTGTACGACCACCCTCCACTGGAAAAGAAAAGGTTTTGGCAGAAGGAAATGAGAATATAATAGCACTTTCCCCCTTTATAGGCCTTTGCAACGGACTGATCTGTACATGGCAGGCATGTCAACGCAGGTCTAGATTATGGAAAAACAAGTTCTGATTGCATTATGTACCTGAACAGTGTCAATGTAAAATCTTCTAGCAGTGTCAAAATCTGATGTACGCATTGAAGCCTCAACCAAGGAAGCACCAATTGGTACCTCAATGAATTTCCTCTCAATATGATCTATCAAGCAGTACATTCAAGAGGGATTAGGAAAACCAAAACAAGAAAATGGGTTGTATTCTTCACTCACAGCACATCAGAATGTACATAAATGTGTACTATGCAAAAACAAATAGGACAGTAGGTAATAGCTACTTAAGGCTGAGAAAAAAATCAGTAGAGATACCACCGAGATATTGATTTAGTTTATACAAATAGTTAAAAATCTCGCGTTTTAAGGACAAGAGGATGATTGCAAGCACCATTTTGGTCCATCCATTCACACCAAAGTCAATGACTAACATGATAACGTGGCCACTCCACGTGCAAGACAGACCTACACGAGAACGTGATAAAGATAATTCAGCCCATTTTCCAACAACCTAAGTTGTTAGATCAGTTGATGGTTAATCACACAAAGTATGCTTAATGTTATAAATAACACACATTAATCTCTGAAGCACAAATTACAATTTCCCCTCCAGCACTTCCTATTACATTGTTGGAGTTATTAAACAAAACAAGAAACCCTAGAAAAGGAGTTTAGATACAGAAACATGTTCTATGGCAATACACATTGATTGATCACCATCAAATCTCCTTGTGTAGCACTAACATCAATAGAAAATATATATCAGCACACACAAAATTTTAGCACAACAATGACACATGACGCAAGTGTTGAAAGGTGCAGATAATCAAGGACAGATTCTGACTCATAATTCTTAATTTAACATCGTAATAATCACTTGGTAGGAATGACATCCCTGCCAACGAATCTAGGGCAGGTCGATTTTTTACAGCCATCGCCTTCGTTATGGTTACTGGGATTCTGAATAGGGGACCATGCCATGGGGCTTTGCAATCTATCCCATACAGTTCACAGTAGTGTAAACCATCACTAAGATTGGTAGGATCCACAACTATGCCAGAGAAGAAGAGGACATAATTGATAAATAGAGAGGAATGCATGGTAAAGAAATAAACACCACCGATAGAAAAAGGGGCCAAATTGTGGAGTTGATTTTTACGCTCCCCAAAAGTTAACAATTTGGGGAGTGCGAAAATCACTCCCCATAAAAGATAGAGAAACAAGTAAACAAGCAGAAATACCTGAAGATATATGAGTGACAACTGTATTAGAAAGTAGCAGGAATAGAATTAAATTGAGATTCCTTCTCAAGCCCACAGTCGCAAGCAACCGTCTTAATCCATTGCATCACTACCTGTGACATGAAGGTAAACATTGAATATCATGCCCAATATAAAAGTCCGCAAAGAGTAGCCATAAAGACCAGAGAGCCATCGAAAAATGAACAAGCCAACAACACAAACAAATGAGTAGTGAAAATAACCAATCCATTTTGCATTATCTTAACACAACTGAAAACCGTATACAGCCACTAGCTAATGATGCCACTCATGGTTTAGCAATAACACAGCATTGTATGTCGTCATGTATAGGCCACAGAAGTGATGCATAAGCATAACACAGAGACCAAAGCCAGCCCATAAATTAAACTTTTACTAAATTTGAGCAAGTCAAAGACACATCTGATTCAAGTGCAATTGAAATCGCGAAAAACCAGATTTAAGCCTTAAGTTGAGTAAAACGCTTATGATTGTCAAAATGTAAAATGCACGCCACTAAATTATTGGAAATTTTATGTAAAACGAAAACTATCCCTTGATTTGAATTCAAAAAGGAATACGATTAATGCTGCTTTGACAAGGCATCGTTTACGAGCAAGGGCGGAGCCACTAAGAGACACTGGACCCTACTTTCTTTGATTACAAAATAAGAAACATTATACTTTGCCCCTAAAATTTGGTATTTTAACCCACTATAGAGTTTCTAATCTGTCCTAAACTATTATACTTCTAGTTTTTTACCCCCCGCATATCAAAATTTCGGGCTCCACCACTGCTTGAGAGTAGCCAAGATTTTTGGGGGTTTCACTCAAAATTGAAGCTTTATCAATAATTGAGTAAGTGCAAGAGATTCTACAAAAAGAAACACTTTTCTTTTACACAGCAACAGGGGACCACCTGTTTGAGCTTCTCAATGGCATTTTTCCTCTTTATTTCCTCTTCCCGAGATGGCACAAGTCCTTCGCCTGCCATAAACTGCACCCAAACAAAAAACACTAAGGCTCCGTTCCGGAACCTAAAATAAGTCCTTATTTTTTAAGAAGGCAATTTCAAGCTCAAAAATTATAGGTTTATTGAAATCTAAAAATATGCAATATGGATCTTGTTTGGAAGATCTCGATGAGATCTTTTATACGATGCAAAAAAAATTGAAAAATTATTTTTCATTTACTTTATTTTGTAGTTTGAAAATGTGAAATAAGCTGCTTATTTTTTAAGAAGGTTTCTGAAGGCTCCGTTCCAGAACACCTTTTTAAAAAATAAGTACTTATTTCATATTTTCAAACTCAAAAATAATGTAAATGGAAAATAATTTTTCAATTTTTTTACACCGTATTAAAGATCTCAATGAGATCTATCAAACAAAATCCATATCGATAGAAAAATTATTTGCGTAAGCACATGATTTTTGAGTTTGAAATTGTCTTCTTAAAAAATAAGAACTTATTTGTCGTTCCAGAACGGGGCCTAAATTAGTCGAGTTGTGCGTAAACCGAGACATATAAAAAATAAAAATAAAAACTACACCCAAGAAAAAAATTGAATTAGTCGAGTTGCGAGTAAGAAGAGATATAAAAAAAACTACACCAAAAAAAAACTAAATTAACTGAATTAGTCGAGTTGCATGGAATCAACTGAATTAGTTGAGTTGCAAGTAAGCTAGATATTTTAAAAATACTACACCCACAAAAAACACGAAGAAACCAATAACGGAAAAAAGTACTAGCCGTCCGTTTATTTATTTATACTATAATGTGAACCAAAATCGGCATTTATTACAAAATCTACCTGAAGCAGAGATGGCGACTTTTCCTTCTCCATTGGAATCAATAACTCGTGAAAAGAGCGATTGAAAGTAACACCGATTGGAACAAATTGCGGCGGCCCAACTGGCCCATTCCTAGGGTTTATCAGACCAATGGGTGGGCCGGGAACGAAGGTCACATGTGGGCGGTTCAAAGAGCGAAGTTCAACCAATTGGTGGTAGGGTATGAAGACGCCTTGGTTTCGATTCGCGTTCGCCATGTGTACTTGGGTCAAATCGATTAGCGAAGAATAGGCAAAAGAAGGTGGGGTTTCTAATAGGGTTTGGAATAGGAAGGGGAGAAAAGAAAGGTTAGTGTGTGCGCTTGTGTGGAGAGAGAGAGAGAGAGAGAGAGAGAGAGGGAACCGTTGAAGCTGGGTTTATTTAATGAAGGTATGCAGAACGGTTCTGGCGAGAGAATTTCACAAAAAGGAAATACTCCCGTGGGGAATTTGTAGCCATACACGTGTACGGATGTTGACTGGTTGACTTTTTTCCAACAGCATAATCAAGGGATTCGTTTTCTAAGGGTGTAAAATAAGGGTCATCATCGGGCCGGGCCGGGCCGTCAAGTCACGGCCCAAGCCCGCCCACGGGCCGGGCCGACCGGACTTTTTCTTTTTGGCGGGCCGGGCGGGCCAGGCCACCTACCATAATTGAAGCCCAAGCCCGGCCCACGGGCTACCCCAATTGGCGGGCCGACGGGCCAGTGGGCGGGCTTAATTTTCCTTGGGCAAAACTAAACCAAGGGAAAAAATAAAGAATTTTTTGGGATTTTGGGCTAATGGGCGGGCCCGTTGGCGGGCTTTTGGACGGGTATGCCGGGCGGGTTCACGGGCCCGGCCTACGGGCGGGCCGAGTAAAAATTCATAGGCCCAAGCCCGCCCATTACAAATTACAGGCCGGGCTAGCCCGCCCGTTTTTCGGGCTCGGGCCGGGTAAAAGCCCGGCGGGCCGGGCAGGCTTTGGTCGGGCCGCGGGCCACCGGGCTAAATGATGACCCTTAGTGTAAAAGAAGAATAATGAATTGAAAAAAAAAAACCTTATAATATAATAAGTACGTATTTCGATAAAAAATACTCCGTATATGTCTACTAAACTACTTTCGGATTAAAATCATGGCTTCGTTACTGGTCCTCTCATTACTCACTTCAAATGTGTATTCTCTCCGTGTTGGAGACGTTCCGATTAAGGCACCGTATTATCACATTGGATTCTATGTATCAGTATGGTAGGGACTATGTTTTTGCTCTTTCTACTTGCAGTTTCTATATTTTCTCATAGATGAGTTGTGTTGGTATTTGTAGGTGAATAGAAATTGCCCGCAACACGTTTTTGAACATGATTAAAATGAATTATCGAAGAATTCGTTATTCAATATGATTTCGAGTGACCTTAGTTAGGTATGAGCAAACAAATCGTGCCTATATTGTCTAATAATTAAACAACATAAACTATAGACATGACTAACAAATTATAAAACAGTAAATTTTTTGTTAGATTCTCATCCCTTCTAACCCATAGTCAACCCTTTTTAGATTCCTATCCAATACTTACCATAGTCAAATCCCTATCTAATTCTCATCTCCCTCTAGCAATTGTTGGACTATCTCTAGCAACCATCTTGCTCAAAACTGAAACCACTGCGTGTGATCCTCATGCACGCATCCACCTCCATTGCCATATTTTCCCTTAGCTTCTCTCATGCAGTTTTTTTCCATTTGCAACACCAGCCTCCTGCTTCATCTACACCTAATAGAAAAACCAATTAACAAAGCTAAGAATATTAAGAAACGCAATTGACAAAGGAGTCATAACTTTATCCATCTCTATACATTTAAATTTCTGATGGATCTCATAATTTGATAAATAAAGCTCTCATCAAATTCAACACACCACATAATCAGTTGCTCATCACCCCACCATTGACATTAGTTTGCCACCATGCCAAAAAAGAGAGAGCAAATGAGTACCAAAAAAAAAAGGGTACAAATAAGGGAGACAGGGAGTCCGCTACCTAAGAAGGAAGAAAATTGCATAAAAATCAAAGAAATGCCTCGCTTACATCATGGTTCACGGTCATGATATCCCTGAACCATAATAGAGCCACAACGGGTGTGACATGTGGTTGACTTGGGCATGCTACAGTTGGGTTGGCGGTTCAGGAATTGAGCTCATATCATCCTACCTACCACCATAATGTGTCTAAAGTTAGTCTCAAAAACTAAGACTACCATTGAACGATTGTACGTTTTGGTGCTTAATTTACCTTTCTTCGTTGAGGGTCGTCTTAACTTCTAGGAAAGTACTCTTAACTTCATTGAGGGTCTCCTATTATACTCCACTTCTAATCCATCCCTTTATCTTTGTGATGCTTTAACACTTGAATGTTGCATTTTTAAGTAGAAATTATCAATATTTATACCAAATTTGACAAAATAACCCTAAGAAAAAAAACACAAATAAAACTTAACCTCTGTTATATTCACATATCAAACTTAAGTAGGCCTTAAGCTATTCTTGCAAGAGAAAGGTGTTCGTTTATAGTACCAGGGATTGTCGCAGGAGAGGAGGCAAGTGTTTGCCACTGTAACAGATTGCCTATAATGTTTCTGAACCAAATATTAATATTGAGTTCAGAAAGTATCAAAATTTTCATACCTACAATTAAGGGAACTCAAAATGGAGGTACCAAGCTGCACCAAAGAAACTCATGTGCAAGAGGTATTAGACTATTAGTTACCAAATATATTCTTACACCCATACATTGCACATGTAAAAGTAATGAAGGACACCCTTTATAGTGAAAGAAATTGCTACAACTAACCCCCGACCATGCCAAAGCAAATAGAAAACCATAGAAAGAAGTCAAACCAACAGAAATAAAGATCTAGAGCATTGCGGGCCTACGGCACTCCGATTAACTCCAACTCTCAATTTTTCTAAACAACGTGAAGAGAGAACAAAGAACTGGCTAGAAAAAAAAAAGAAGAAAACTCAACGTGGATAGAGGACAAATAACTAATTTTCTAAACAACTACTCCCCCCGTCCAGATTTAATGGTCCTTTTTTGGAGTTCGTGTCATTTTTCAATCGATTATATCTTTCAATTTATAATGTTTTACGTGATTTCGAAAACATTGTATTATAGAACTAATCGAGATCTATCAAACAAGATCCATATTCGATATGAAATTCATTACGGATTCAAAGATATAACCCGTTTTTTAGCCGGTTAGAATAGAATTATGGACAATTAAATCCGGACGGAGGGAGTAAAAGTCATACCTGTGGAGAGAGAACCAGATAGAAGGTCAAGGAGACTGGAAAGAAAATTGGAAGGAAAACGTTTAGAGGGAGAGAGAGAGAGAGAGAGAGAGAGAGAGAGAGAGAGAGAAAATCGAAAATGATGAGAATAAACACCAAAGACTATATATTGCTCAATCAAGCTTTCATTATCCAAAAACCGGCAATAAAAAATTATTACCAAAAATCAAGCTTCCAATTAAGTTGCCTGTAAAAATATGTCACCCAAAAATCCGCCATTATATTATTTCTCCCAATCAAATCTTTCCAAAAATTTGCCACGCCAATTAAAATTTTCATAAATTAGGTGTTTCCAATCAAGCTTCTTGTAAAAAAATGTCACCCAAAAATCTGCCATTATATCTTTCCAAAAATTTGCCATGCCAACAATTTAGATTCCTGTGATTGAATATTGATTGAACACTTCCAAAACTTGAACATTCAAACTGAAAAACTCATTTCCAACAACTGAAAAATCACTCTCAACTGTTGAATGAAATCAATCTGAACCATTCAATGCCAAGGGTTGAATGAAAGGTGGAGATTTGTGTAGAGAATGTGTGTTAAGCCAACGGTCAAGATTTATGTAGAAAAAATGTGTAGGCCACCACACCATCGCGAATTGTGTATTATCTATCTAATAAAACACAATGTGTGGACCTCCACACAAACACAAGTTGATCTAAGGGTTGAGATTCATTTGATCTAAGAGTTGAGAAGGAACTTCCAAATGTAATGTAAGTGCCCACATTCTTTGTAGTAATTGCGCAAATGCCACCGGTCTCCCAATTTCAAAACCCCATACGTAGCTTTCTCTCTCATCCCTCTCTGAGACACAGCATATACAAAATTCGGAAAGCCACCGTTGACTCTCTCCTTCCCTGTCACCGCCGCTGCTCTCTCCCACTTCGGCCACGCCCGCTCCCTGTAATCGTCCATGTGTATGCACTTGCATCTTACTTTTGCTACGTTTTCCCCTCCTGTCAGTGGAGGTATTTCTTGGATTGGCTGAAGTTTGAGTTTTCTGTCGAAATCGTCCACATGTACGCTCTCGCATCTTTCTTCTGCTACGTTTTCTCCTCCAGTCAGTGGAGTAATTTTCTGGATTGGCTTAATTTCGTATGGTAGGAAACAAGTATGTTTTTGTTATAATAGAGATATACATAAATATTTACGTGATTTTTTTTTTTTGGTTGCCCTAGCCCAGGGGTTGCCCAAGCCCACGGGCTTGCTGGGCTCACCCCGGAGCCGGCCCTGGGTTAGAGACATATTCAAGAAAGTTAAGGTAAGCATAATGTTCATTCAAGAAAGTTAGAATGAGCAAAATTTTCATTTCTTAAGTCCTTATCAAACCAACCTTGTGGTTTTAAATGTTCGGGAGACATGGCAAGACACATTTTTCCTGTGGTCTGGGAATAATCTTTGGCGATTTTTATGCAAAATCCAGATCAATTATAGTGGAATAGGTAGTGTCACTAGGAGTTGGGTTTGCTGTATATGTGCATGATAGCTGGTAAAAATGTTTGCCATCTTTCTGCTCTTATCTCTGTGTCCAAATCCATCTCTCGTTGTTCTCTAAGAATGGTTTATTTTTGTGGATTGAATGCCTCTGTACAATAATATGCAATGAATATTAGATTGCACTAATCTCTAGCCATTATTGTTCAATACTAAGTTGAACACCAATCTCGTAATTTTTTTAAGGGCCTTTTAACTTATGCATGACTTTGATGTCTTGATTTGATAGAGATCATTGACTTTATATAAATGCTAGGCTAGGGAATCAATATCCTTACTAAACCTTAAGGCCTAAAAAAGTAGAGGTGTTAATAATACTAAAAGGCCTTGTTTGATTTGAAGATTTTTGCAAATTAAAACCTAAATTATTTGAAAGTAGATGTACATACGATAACTTTGAAAGTACTTTTTGAGAATAATTTCAATATCATCCAAATATTTTTTATAATAATCATTTCTTTGTTAATCCTACCCAATCCCACCTCTTCCGAAATTATTTAGTACCTTATATAGGAAAAAAATTAATATTGGGATAAATAATCTCGACAATCATTTTAGAAACTAAACATCCCACCTCTTTCGGAATTATTCAATACCTTACATATGAATAAAATTAATACTGGATTAATAATCCCGACAGTTATTGCAGAAACTAAACATCTAATTACTTGGAATTAAGTACAATTAGTCCGATTCCCTGCAATTACTCGGCTAATCAAACGAGGACTTAAAGTTAAAAACGTTCATGAATGACGTTAAATTCGTTACTAGCCGGTAGGAGTATCTTGCAAAATCTTTTCTTTATTTTGTCGTAGCCTTTGAGATTTGGGAGTTTTTGAACGAAACCCTACACGTCCGTAGCAACGGTACAAGGAAGTTCAAGTTGAACAGGAGCGCCCACAATCTCTCTCTCTCTCTCTCTCTCTCCGCGATGTGCCGCGCCACCGTGCCCTCTCTCTCTCTCTCCCCCCCTACATGTATTGTTCAAACTAGGGTATAAGATTTACGTTTCTCCTTAGAACTAAATATGAAAATCCCTGTTTGTTTCCACTCGTTAAACCAACGCAACGAAGTAAAACCCTAGCTGCAGTTCTGAATCGTCGATACACGTTCGCACGAATAGGAGCGGTGATTCGTAGGGAACCGAGAGAGAAACTAAGATTTGCGAAGAATACCGGTATTCTTCTCTCAATCGAACTTTCAAGCCTCGATTCAGCGTCTCCATTTATCATCGACTATCTAATCACATCTTCGAAGACCCATCGATTCTGGTGAACACATGAACAGAACATTTATTCGCCCTTACCCGATGTCGTCCAGATGGTTTCCCAACGCTGTCCCCAAATACTGCCTCAAACCCGGTAATGGCCATACGCACGCGTACTGGGCATACGCATACGGCGACTCGGCGTACCCGTGCTTCGTGGAGCGACACCACGAATTGGGATTGTCCAGGTTTGAATTATTTCATCTCAAAGGCTAGGGCTATCTCGTCCCTTGAAATTCTATCCCGTATATTGATTTTTTTATTTTGATTTCAACAGGTAACTGGTTGGATTTTGGTTTCGTGTCAAACACTGGGTCTTTCTCTCCATGATTGATTCTATTAAGTTATGTGATTCTTCTTGTTGAATGTTTGTTCATTTTTGTTTCGTTTGCTGTACACCAAATTTGGCTAGGAGCTATGATTGTTTTTTTGTTAATAATAATGATGGGTTTTTGGTGACGATCTGTTCCAGGGTTTTGGTTTTGTAGTCATGTACCTCTCATTTTTTTTTTTTTTTTTGTTTGAAGTGGTAGAATTTTAGTAAACGATGGTCCTTCACATCTTCCTCGTAATATTTTTGCGCTCTGATGAAGGATGGATGTAGAATATGTTGGACTTCATCTACAGAACTGTTTCCGGCAAAGAATGATTGAAGTTTTCATACTAGAATTAAAGGATGTGTTATGCTTTGTGAAACTACCAAAACAACCACAACATTGGAAGAAACCCTAATTTGTTCTTGATTTTCCATTATCTATTTGGGTATCCATTTCCCTCGTGCAATTTTTAAAGGAAAAAGTTTATCTCGAAAGCAATTGAAAATGAATTGTTTTTGATGTTTTGCTTACTCTTTGTTTCGACATATCTTAGAATAATAAAAGAATGTGCAAGTCAAGTAATTTTTTTTTTATCATGCAAGTCAAGTTTATTGATGTGGACATAATAGATGAGTGAATATGCATCTTGTTTGGATCTAGGGCTGTATTGGATACAACAATCAGTTGTGCCCACGAAATGGTGCTGTTCCAAGCACTAAAAGGTGACCTGATTTTTTACAGTCTAGTTGTTTGACCAGAAAATAAATAAAGCTCTTTTTGTTGGACGTAAATTGCAAATTGGACAGACTTTAACATATGTTTAAAACCAAGAAATTTATCTTCATATTTCACGGTGTGTTTTATGGTAGGATTAGAGCAAAATTATCCTTCCAAGCTCCATTTCAATAGCTGCCATTATTCTTATCATTTTCCCCTAATTTTTGTTTTACTCACATCACAAGAGATTACGTGTTCCTTTTTATGCTATGGCGGGTTACATGTCTGTGTTCCAACGGGTTGGGGTAGAATGTATTATCCGGTTTAGTTTTGATGCTGGTTTTCTAAGTCTTTCCTTTGGAATTCAGCAAGGACTTGAAGGTGAGATCACACGGAGGATGTTGACTCATAAGTCATGGGATCTTTCATCCGCCAAAGACCCTATATGGTAGGGATGGCTCCTACATTGATCCAATCTATTAAGGTGTGTTGTTTCATTTATCTTTCTTTCTAGTTACAATAGTGTTTTCTTCCCATAGCTAATACCTTTGAGGAATCATGCCTTCACAGTTCTTCACTTTCTCATATTTGTGTTTGAGGCTACATCTGTGCTTCAATAGAGTTGTTTTGCAAAAAGTTCAGGCTTGTGAGAAGACTCAAAATTATATTTGGCAATTGCTTTTTTGCATGCGGCTCTTTAAAGCTGACTTTTTTTTGCTTGATGTTCAGCCCATTTGGTACTCTTAGCCTGTTGTCTGCCTTGAGATGTGAAGTTGTTAAAGTCCTTATGGCTAATTTTACCGTAGAGGAGACATGGAGGTGGGTGGCACGGGATATCTTATTAGATACTTGGACTTCAGTTCTCATGGTATGTGTTTCTGTCGACTTCTAATGTGGATTGTCGACTTCTAATGTGGATTGGATATGATTTCACACGTGCAGGAGGTCACATGTGTGTTGTTTTTTTTTTTTGTGTGTACTTGTGACAGTCCTAGATCTTAGCATATTGTTTTAATAGTTTGGCCCTCATTCTTTGTCACCACCATTTCTGGGGTATGTAAATTTTCGTAATCATTAACACTTTTTTATGCACACGCTGAGGTTTGAGCGCATTGAGATACTTCTGAATTATGCCTTTCTTCGAGGATTGTTATGTGATGTTCCAGCTATTGAACCAGAGAACTTGTTCCATACATTAACAGCCAGCGGAAAACACCGGTCCGAAGCTTCCACCAGAAGGGGTCAATGCTGCAGCCAATCTATTCGCCTTGATTGTAGAGTCTGAATTAAAGGGTAATTCTGATATCTTCACATCATATTGCTTTTCTATTGCTCGGTTGGCAAGTTTTCGTTTAATTAATCAGCTTGTAACACGATCTGATGTTATAGCTGCTTCAGCATCAGCCTTCATTGATAAGAATGAATCTGAATACCTACAAGCTTCTATAACTGGTATATTGAATTTCTTTTCTATCACCTTTCTCGCTTACATAGTCATCAGTCATGTTTTTGCAGTTACCATCTTTGTTTCAATAATTGATCTGTTTTCTTTGCAGGCATGGATGCAAGATTAAGTTCTTATGGTCTTATTGCTTGAGCAGCAATTGATGCCACCATTCCTTTACTCACGAGATTATTCTCTGAGCGTTTTGCAAGGCTTCATGAGGTACTTTTTTCGTTTCGTCTACCAAAGATAAGAAATCTTAGTTAAATCTAGTGCTTGTTGGTGGATATGATGAGTTATTTTGTATGTCCTCAATGGCAGTATTGCGTAAGGGTGGATTTTTTTGGGATTGTGCAACTCTTGAGAGAATGCAAGAGTTTTCGAGAATATGAGGTCCATGATTTGGGAGGTTTAAGATTTACAAGGTTCAAGGAAAAGATTTAATACTTGTTTTCCACCTTCTTACAAGGGTATCCCTTCTTCTTTATTAATAAGGATTGGAAGGCAGTGTGTGAGATAGTTTTGTTTTGTTTTACCCCACCACCCCCCCCACCCCCCAACCCCCCCCCCCCCCCCCCCCCCCCCGATATTTTCTTTCTTTTTGGGAGGATTTTGTGTACTTCTTTGTGCACCGTGTTGGGTAATTCTGCTTTTTTTTTTTTTTTTGGGGGGGGGGGGGGGAGAGAGAGAGAGAGAGAGAGAGAGAGAGAAATGCCTTTGGTATTAATTTATTTTTTCCATCTTGCTACTATTGCCATCTCAATTTTCCTCTTAGAAACCGTGTTGGGTAATTCTACTTATTTATCTGTTCTGAAATTTAAATATCTTAAAACATTCAACTTGAATCCAATTGGCAATGAATAGAGACGTTGCCTAGGCTCATAGTCTAGTTTTTGGGGTATTAAATAATCCTTGAGAGACAAGATCTATCAGTCCTCACGTTCGACCCCTGTCTCAAATATGGAGAGGTAACACAAAAGATCCATAACATAGGGTCACAAAGGAGCAAGGTGCACTTAATGCACAAACAAGGGGACAATCAATCAACATAGTTTTTAAGCGTCCAAAGGCCTAGCTCTGATACTATGATAAAGCAACCGACTCAAATATATTGGAAATGAGTGGAGAGGCCACCCAAACTCATATACTAGTTATATAGGTAATAAATAATCTATGTTAGACAAGCTCTAACAAGATGGTGCTTATCTCAGGTTTTTCACATTTAATGTCCATGACATTCTGGTCTGGCAATTGCAGATTTATATTATGTGGTATTTGGAATGCTTCAAAAAGTCGAACCATATTGGCTATGTCATATGTATGTTACAAGTTCACTAGTAGCTACTAACGCACCAATACCACATGCATCTAACTGGTGTTATTTCACAGCTGCGTGGGGCTTATTATTTGCTAGCTTCCAAGTCAACATTTACTTGGTCCATCCCAAATTCTTGATCCATCTGCCCATTTTGGGATGTCCCAAATTGTTAGTCCTCTTAAAAATTCACAACTGAAAATCTTTATTTTTTTCAGAAGTATCCCTCACACATGGATATGAATGTTGTAAAATTAGCAAGGGTTATGTGCTGCACCCTGCAGTCGCAGATGCTCAACCACCCAAGATGAATCAATAGGCTCTTGTATGCAATTATTCTTGTTGATTTAGTTATTTTGTTTATCAATTGTCATGTCTTTGTATCTCCCTACTTATCTATGAGTGTCAAACATCAATGCTGCATCTAATTCTGGTTTTTAGTTTTTTTCTCTTCTGATAACTCAAATCTTATACTGTTGTTATCAATCTAATACCTTAGAAGTCAGCTCAAATCTTTATTTTTTTCAGAAGTATCCCTCACAAATGACTCCTAAGTGAGGATTCCATATGACACGAATAGTCCACATTTATTTTTCAATTTGGTCTGCATGGGCTCTCCATACAAGCTCCGAAGAATGGCTTCCAAATTTTGGCTGCCAAAGATTGGATTACACCAGCCATATATTTAGGACCGGAAAGAAAGAGAGAAGGAGAGTTTAAGAGAGATAGGGTAGGGGTGCCTTCACTTTTTACATTCTATATGTATTATGTACGTATTTATACACTTCTAACACACTTTTGCTACTCCATTACCAAATGATTACAAATCCTTTTTACAAAAATAGGTACCAATATCATCACTTTCTGTCACATAACACAGTAAAGGAGCCAAATTTGGCCATCATATTGGAGATGCTGAAGTATATTTTGGTTGTGAATTGCTATGTAGCACAGATTTGGATAGGGATACGAACACGGATACAGAACATGACAATTCTAAAAAAATGGGGATACGAACATGGTGGGGGACACGCCATGTGTATAAATAAATAAAAATATATATGTACATACATATAAAAAAAATTATGAACCATTGTATATGAATAATTTCACAAATTGTATTAATTTTTTTCAAAGGCATAACTATAGTTTAACCCTAATGTTTTGAATAATTTCATATTAACCCCAAAATTTTTTAAAAATATTACATTTAACCCCAGTCGTGTCCCCTATCAAAAAATAATAAAAATTATTACGTGTCCCCGTATGTCCCTGCTGTGTCCACGTATTCGTCGTGTCCCCGTATGCAATATGTGGACACGGCGCCCTTTTGGAGTATCAGTGCTACATAGGTGAATTGGTAATGTAAAGCCATTGTGCGCATATTCCAATTTGTTGCTTTAAGGAAACAACTCTCATTGTTGATGAAATTGTGTGATATTCAGGTTCCATACGCCATCCAAACTCATTTTATGGACTCCATGGAAATACGAAAACTTCCTGTCATTGTACTTTCTAGGTAAGGTTTGGAAATTTTTATCTTTATTACTGAAACAATAGATCTGATATTTGGAGTAGGTTACCAACTTGAACTTGTTCTGGCCACAGTTGTACTGAAGATAACAAGCAAAAAAACAACTTCCTGTGATATGTAGCAACGTAGCCATACGATCTGTTATTCATAGGATTGTCTCTTTAATTGTCATATGTTCCCAAATTATGTCCATTGTTTCAACAAACCCCGTTAGCCATAGTGGTGGAATAGCAAGTAAATCATTTAGTATATGTTTTGAGTGCTCGGACAACATGAGGTTGCATGCTTTCTTAGTTGAGCTGCAGAGTCTAGCCAATTTAACAATGCTCAAGCATTTAAGAATTTCCAAATACTAAATCCAACCTTTTTTTTTGATAGGCAATACTAAATCCAACCTTAAAGTTTAGCGCACAAGGACAAAACCAATATTACTTCTATCAAGATAGCTAACCGAAATTAATAAAGAACCTTGAACCAGCATGTTGAAAACATGTCATAGATTTGAAAGAAAGAGGTGGAGAGAGGGGGTGAGATAACGGACTTAGCAAAGAAAATTCGAAAAAGACTCAGATTTAAGTATTCCGCATAAAAGGAGGAAAAAAAACCTTAGAGAGGTGGGATATGCAGCAGCAAATTCGATTTTTGGCAGTCAACATTAACTACTAACCATCTCCTTTCTCTATAATAGGACATCCTTGATGTCATTTTCAAAGCAATAAGAAAGTCATTGAATGATTCTCAAGAGCTCAAGTTGATGCATTGATTAGATATTATTACTACTATTGATCCTGAAATTAATCCTTTTGCATAAGGGGCGATAATCCCTCACTAGAAATTGGGCTTTTTCCATGGTTTCAATCACTTTTTCAGCCCTCTTCTTCCTGCTAGGACCAACACACCGTAGAAAGATCGGCCTACTTGTTGATGTCACCCAATCTTCACTTTACGCCACGTCAGTCCTCTTTTGTCATAAGGCGTGAAATTAGACCAAGGGGAATCTCCACAGGAGGTAGTCCCTTATATTTCACTGTTTCACACATATGAGACCGAGACACAACCTCAGGGTATGGGAAAGATGTGTCCGGAATTAAGAAGAGGTATCTGGAAAGAAGCTTTAATTCAAAGGAAGAATGGTTGAAGGGCTTTCAAATATGGGCGAGGTAGTTATAGAGCATAGGTAGGACTCCTGCTTGGATTTACATAGGGTGGGCATAGCTTCCCGACAATTACCCCACAATTTCAAAATCCTTATAAAGGGCCTCTTACCGAAAGTTTTATGCATCAGCGATTCTGGAAGTAAAGTTTTTTGTTAGCTGTTGGTTTTTTTGGTAAATGCTAATGTGACAGGGTTACAATCCCACCAAACTTCGGTCTTCACATAATGGAAAGTATTTGAGCTCTGTCAAGGGCCACTTGTTCACACAAACCCATTATACTCATATCTTTGCGCACAACATCATCTACTCTTTATACTCCATTATTGGAGTATAAAGATATTGTAGTTAAATTGTTCTTGAACAATTTAATTTAGTGATATCATCTTAGTTTACTTATTTGAGTCAATGTTCTGGACAGGCAGTTATATGGTTCATTGCAAGATGGTCTCATACCTATCTAATGCCCCTTGAAGAAACAACCAGTAGTGGTGATCATATGCCCTATCTTTAGCCTTAATACTTCATCAAAGCTTGGCTTACCTTTTTTGGAGAACATAGTCAGGGTAAACTCATGCTTGACATCATTATTCGAATCTCCAAGGCAACGCTTGTATCGTACCCTGGGGAGAAGGATTTGCAGGTATTTTGATATACACTTATATCTTGTATCCTACGTAGAAACATGTTTTTTATGTGACATTGAAAGTTCTGCTCCTTGTGAATGCTTTGAGTTCTATATACATGCCTATCTTGCTATCTTAGTATAATTTTCTGTTTTCATGCAACATGCAAAATTGTACACTACTATTTTTACTAGATATCTGAAAGTTGAGTAATCAATGTTTCCGTGCCCTATTCATGCACATTTTCCTTCTACATAGTTTGCATTCAGTAGGCTTTCGTCACAAACACGAGTAAAGAGGGAGGGCCCTTAAAGAAATGTCATTGACTTTAGGCTAAGGCAAAAAGTAGATCAATATTGTTTCGTCGTTTTATTAACTTGATCCACCTCACCTGTTTTCAATGTTCTAAATGGCGCTTGGCGCTAGTAGGGCGGAGACCCACCTCCAAGCGCCAAGCCGCCTAGGCAGCGCCAAGCATTTCGGCGTTTTTTTTTTTTTTAAACAAATCATTATCCAATCAAATTATATTCTATGTATCCATAATGCAAGTTCAAAGTTCTACATAACCATAATGCAAAGTTTAATGTTCAAACTTCAAAGTACAAACCCAAATGAATTAAGTAGTAGCAACTAGCAATTAAGTTGAATAAGACAATAAGTAGAAATAAACGAGATTGGAGTGTTGAATGGGGATGTAAATGTAATTGTAATATATATAGATATGATTTTGTAAAATTGCATAATAAGCCCTTTTAGTTTTTGTACTTTTAATCCTAGCCCTTTTATGTTAATAGTATACAATTTAGGCCTCCAAAGACGCCGCCGAGCCCGCCAAGGGCCGCCAAGGCCGCCTAGGCCACCTAGGCGGCCGCCAAACCCTGCCAAATCTCCCTGGGCGCCAAATCAAACGCCAAGGGGTATTTTCGTGGCGGCGACATACCTCCAAGCGCCTAGGCGGCCGCCATTTAGAACACTGGGTTTAAATAGAGTTGACTTTAATTGACAAACAATGTTGCATTTACTCCAATGTTTTTTATCTTTCCTTAACTTCATGGAATGGCCCCCATGACTTCTAATTTACTGAAAATTCGACCATCTGCATCACCGAACTATCTCTCTTGATTTGTTTCTGCTGGCTCGGATATGAGATTATGCTCTTAAGCTTGCACAATGAACTGCCTTTCTAAAGTTCACAATAAAGTTTGCGAACAGGTTTCATGTTTCAGTATATCCAAAGGAGTTTGTCTGTAAATGACCTCAAACATCATTTCACAAAAGCAAAATATTTGTAGGTGGTACACTCTTCCTTTTGCATTTGATAGGCACTTACTTGTTACCAGCTACTTCATGGACTAGTTTGAAGAAAGAGCATTTTCGTACACCTTGTTGCATTGGTGAGGGTTATGTCCCCTAATCTTTCAGTTCAAATGTATCATATTGGGAGTCATATGCTTTGTTGTTTTTTTCCTTCCCCCAATATGACTCTCAATGCCTTGGAATATGTGTCTTGTAGCAACTAATGTATTTCCTACATACACACAGAATTGGTTGAGGATTTGGGTTTCTTTAAGAAACCAGTCCAGATAATCCTTTAGTTGATATATGCACTTTTTCGGATCTAAAATTTTAAAGAACCATTACAAATGTGAGTTTAAAGGGAAATCTGGTGAACTTGTCACAGAGCCTGCCTTGAAGAATAAATGCTAGCAACAGATGGCACCCAGCCCCAGCCCCAGCCCCAGCCCCAGCCCCAGCTACAGATTTGTTTTAGGCCTCAAAATCTTGAAATAGATTACAAAAATTTTCTCGGGAAACAGTTTTTGTTACTCATAGATGCATTGAATCAATCGCGTAACTTTGGGCACAGATTTGCTTTCACCGTTTGCCTCCATTTATTCTGCAGGGGTCGTGGCATGACGTAGCAATTTGCAAATGAAAGAGCAAATGTTTTCATTAAATGCTGCTCACCGAGTACGGAGTAAAGTTACTTACATTTGATGTTATGTTCCAGGGAACTATGGAGTAACTACAAAGTTGTCCTTTATTTCTTGTAGCGTTTTGTGGCTCTAACCCTCACTCTTTCAGCTTCCGGCATGAGAAACCTAGAGGCATCAAATCTGTGAGTCTAATTTTTTGATTTCTTTGCGGAAAAGTAGATTAACATGCTGCTAGGTCTGATATCCTGTTGCTATTTTTGGAAGGTATGTATGAGAGACCTCATGGGATATATGACATTTTATCTTGTGGAAATGTCTGGGAAAATGATATAAAAAATGTTGCCCATCAGCCAGATGTTATGCAGTCGGTGAGGACATAATTTCAGCGTTATAAAATCATGCTCATTTATATGCAAAAGTTACTGTTCAAGAACAACTTTTGACTTTGATGGGCTTACTTTAGGTAAGCTGCTTATCTGCCAGTGCCTCAGAACCTCGAACACAGAAGGCAATCTATGAGATGGGATCCTCTGTAATGAACCCTATTCTGATTTTGCTGAAAGTTTACAAACATGAGGTATTAAGTACTCAGTGTCTGAAGATTCTCTGTCATAAAGAACCTGCATAATATTAACCTCCTTGAACTTCAAGCTATTTTAGTCGATCAAAAAAAAAAACTTCAAGCTATTTTATGCTTATGTGAAGTATAAAGTTAGAACAGTGTTGTCAAAACTTGTGTTTGATTTCCTGATGATTCAGTGACTTTCATGAATTCCTTCATTGGATGGGCCTTTTCACCCTTACATTTTTACTTGAACCTGGAGTTGGACTAGCAGGAATTTTTTTGTTTTGAGCAGTTTCTGGTTTCTTTGCATGGATAAATCATTATACTTAGATATGTGGGACTTGGTAGAGCATCATGTTATGCATGTGGATGCGTGACATTTCTATTCTAAGTTTGGACCCTACCCATCAATTGAGATTGTCTGACTGACGTAGGACAGCGCTGAAGATGTAAGAATAAAGTTCCTGCACATTATTTGGTGGGACAAATAAATTGACATCTTGTGAGAATTCGGTGTTAAGAAGTGCCAAAAGGTAGTTGGTTTCTCAATCGAAAGGGGTCAAAAAAGCCAGAAAACTAGTACATCTCTGGAGCTAATGTAAATGTAGATGCCAATAAACAAGAAAATGGCTGTCATTGCGTTGGTGGAATTGCTTGACCGCAGCTAATAACAGAATGAAGTTTTATAGTAGATGCATAAAAGCTACAGGGAGGCCTAGGGTTAAGAAATGAGGATTTTGAGATGAATAAAGTAGAGGTTTCAGCTCCACCTTCGTAATGGGAAAGCTCCCGTTTCTTTCACTATCTCAGATCTTCTCTTATCACGTCTCCCAATCAGTCGCGGTTGATTGGCTACACTAATCCCCATCATCAAATAGCCTATATTCTCTTCCGTCATGATCTCCTCATGTTTGACTCTCCATCGTTGAACAGCAGCTCTGTGATCTTCCTGTTCTACCAGAGCTCCCTCTTTGCCACCACCCTCACATGCACTAGTGTGCTGCCTCACCCCCATATCCTTAGCGCTGATATCTTAGCAGCTTCATCGTGCAGCTGCTACCTTAGTGTCTTACCATCGTCTAACTTTCTTGATGATAGCTTTGTCCCGGCCATGTATGGATTTAGAGGTGGAAAAAAGAGAGTACAAAGGAAGTAATGAAAAATCTTGTGCTCTAAGATCTTTCAGAAGGACGTTGAGTGGTGTAAACGGTAAAGAAATACACCAGTATCTGTAACCATACGTACGCATTTACAAGTGAGTTATGCATATGCACATATCAGTGACGTATACGTATGTCTCATAATTTGCTAGGATTGTTCCAGGGCTGAGACATTTCTGAGTGGTAAATTTGTCAAGCACTAATAAACTAGTACCCATAATCTCCTAGGATTGTTAAGGAATGAGAAATTTCTCGCAGGGGAAAATCTTTCAAACACAAATAGATAGTTACACACATCACAAAATCAAATCTATCACATTTGAAACATGATAGATTTTTATAACATATCCAAGATGGATCTTGTTTTGATAGATCTCGATCAGTATGGAATAAGGAAATTACTGGGATGAAACCGTCTAAGACAAGAAAGAGTGATCTTTCGTCGCAAAGAATCCCCAGAAACAGGGATGTAGAACAATTAATTCAGTAAAGACAACCAGTTGGTTATTGTTAGAGCTTGTCGCATATTGGTTAAATGTACCCTCAAACCTAGTATATGAGCCTGGCTGGCCTCTCCACTCATTTCCAAATGGTTTTGAGTTGGATACTTTAACATAGTATCAAAGCTAGGTTTTCGGAGTCTTTTGGACAAGGCTCTTTGTCGTCGATGGTTGGTTCCCTCTTTGTTTGTCGTTTATAGTTGATTGTTGTCTTATGTGTTGATTCGTTTGTTTACCCCACCACGTACGAGGCAGGGGTCACATGTGCGGGGGGGTGTTAGAGCTTGTACCATACTAGCTAAATATAATCTCTCGGTGGCTGACTCATTGCAAATTGGTTCTGAGTTGGATGCTTTGACATTAATGATAAAAATCATGAAAAAAATTAGAGAATATTCCTTGAGGCATCCTTAGAGGCTTAGGTTTGTGTCACCCTATCATGCAAAAACAAATGCTTCCAGCATTACTAGGAAGTCCCTAGTCTATTGAATAGAAAGGGTGTATATATAGCTACCGATTGTCTCTACTTCAAGATGCAAAAACAAATGCTTCCAGCACTACTAGGAAATCCCTAGTCTATTGAATAGAAAGGGTGTATATATAGCTATTGATTGTCTCCACTTCAGGAGGCTTGGGACTTCAAAATGTCAAAGTCCTTACTGATTCATGTGTTCGAACGTTTAGAAAGATGTACAAATATCCAACGCCACAATACTCCTCCTATCCAATCAAAGTACCTGATAAATGTACACATGGATGAATATTGAACAATAACTCCGAGTTTTCTGATAAATGCACTCCACTTCTTGTCTTTTAGTGAAAAATACACAAAAGTTTCACTAAATGACAAAAAATGGAGTGTATTTATCAAAAAAAGGGAGTGTGGTAATCATTACCCTTTGGGTTATTTCTTTCTTTGTGCAAGTTGTCATTTTGGGTTTTGATTTCAGTTTGGTTTAGGAGAGTGTATCGGTTGTTTATTTTCTGTTATGTCATTTACATATCAAACTTAAAAATTTGGGTTGTTCAGAAATTATTTGCTTTATTGTATTTTCTTTAAGATTGGGGGGTTGAGCAAGTGTTCTGATGGCTTCTAAGAAAATCTTTTCATTTCTATAAAACGTGGAAAATCTAGGGATAAGACAGATTTTGGGGGAATAAATTCAGTTTGAGCTACTGGTCTATGCCAGCATGGGGTTTGAAGCATTGGAAGCTTGAGTTTTAAGCTATATAGCATGGACATGAACATGCGACTCGACACGAATAAAAATGACTTGGATTTTCAAAAATTGCAAGACATAAGAAGCAGAGGACAAGTTATAAATTTTTAATGTTCTTGTATATGACATTCAAATGGGTATTATATGTAGTTCATGTATGTGGTGTATTGTTGTACACGACATCTTAAAGTTCATATTCCTGCTTTTCCATGTTTGAAATTGCATTTCATTCTTACTTCAAGTTGTCTAATTTAAAGTACTTGTGGAATAAGCTTTATAACTTGCTTCTTTTTGCATCAGTAAATTTCGTAGCCTCATAGGTCTGTTCCTTGTTTAATGCAAATCAAATGTTCCCTCGAGAATTCTAAAGAGAGAAACTCCCAAAATGGCTCTTGATAATTTTATTTCTTGAAATGATAATACCGGGGAAGGAAAACCTAGGCCAATATATATGGCTAGCTAGGTACAAACACTTAAAGCACTAAAAGAACATAAAGACAATATTACCCCTATTACGTACTACATCATGGGACTAAGGACATGTACTCAAACGCTGAGGACAAAGTAAAAGTGACTATGTCATTGGTTTCATCTTTGCATCATTGTGTGCGGGATATTAGTTGTACAAGAACGATTGTATGGTTGCCATTTGGTGTTCATTATTATCGTTGGTAAACAGCGATTTTTTGTTCTGTATGAAACCTTAATCTGCTGGTTTCTTTTCATTCTGTTGAGCACAATTAACACTAGCTCCCTACTTTTGTTTGTACCATGTTAATCTTCTTGAACTTTAACTTAGAGTTGCATAGGTCCTTAATCAGCTATGCCTAAAGGGTTCATTAATAGATGCTGATCCTGACGTATAATTTAGTCTGCAGTTGTCTATCTTCTACTTAAATTTGTCGTTGACTGGGTGGAGGGACAAATTGTCTACCTGGAGGCTCAAGAAACTGCTGTTATTAACTTTTGTATGCGTTTGCTTCAGCTTTACTCTTCTCACAACATTGGCAAGGTATCTTTTTCTTTCTCTGTCATTTAATGTCTCCCGATTTTCACCATTGAACCTCTTTAATGGCATGCTAAGAGCATCAATGATTTATTTTCCCTATAATTGTTGTGTTTGCATCCGTAACATGAATGGATATGCATGTGGCTTGCGCTCAGTGGGCAAAATCAAAATTAAGAGCCTAACTAACTGCATTTCAGGGCCAGGACAACTTGAAGATCAATTGTGGATAACGAACAGTGATATGTAATCATAAGATCTTTTGCATATGTGTTCAATGAAGTAGACATATCTAGTTCATGATCCGACACTGGTTTGCGGATATAATAATATTTCGAGAGAGGTTTCATCTCACTCTTTTCGCTCTCTAAATTAAACAATTCCTTTGTGCACTACACTAATGGTACAAAGCTATATAAGCCACATAACATGAGTCATGCAAACCTCCCTGACCACACTAGTCTTTCATTTTGCACAGCCTTTTTCCCTATATGGCTTTGAAAAATGAAAAATCCACAAGAAAAAAGTTGTGGATGTAGTCTAGTTTGATTGTCATTGTAAAAACCCATTTTTCCGCTTTAACTCAGCCTCATTGGGCTTGTTGTTACGCTTGAATTCACTCAGTTGGATAAAAAAGTGGGAGCAGCTTCACAATCACTTCACTTGGTTTCTCTGTAGACTTTAGATGAAATTAACATGGATATAATTTTGGATTCCTTAAATAACTGCCTTCCATTATTTTGCTGCTCTTGCTCTCTAGTGCCGGTGGCTATGTTACTTTTCTGGGCCTGTAACACCACCTTGGCCATCTCGATTGGGCATGTTAAATAATATGCCATTTATCTTCGGCCAGCTGTTAGATCCCTTATCCTCCACAACCATCTTCTGCATCCCCAGATCTTTTTATCACTTCAATACCCACCACTCACTCTATTTATATTTATATCTGTATTTATGTATTGCCGATGATATATGAACTCTCAAAGTGTCACTGTATCTGTGAAGTTGGGGGAAAAAGGAGAACCCAAATTAGGTTTCTCTCTCTCACACTTTGCATTTATATGGACAAGAGTAAAAGTACAAATATACCCCTAAAAAACAAATACATGACAAAGACCCTACTTTAACAGTATCTTTGTTTGATTACATAATGATTGACTTCGATTGGAATTTTCCCCCACACTGGGTTAGGAGTCCTAGGACCGAGTAACAAAGTTATAAGGATGTTTGACAATGGTGTAATATGCCCAAGTTTAGGGTTTAAGATATTACTTTAAAATTTGGGATTTGATTTGTTATTGGGGGATAATAGTGGATAATTTTTGCGAGAGTAAAATTTGGATTTTAAAGAGGGAGAGAATCTGATTGACTGTAGCCCTTCTACTATATTCTCTTTGAGAGAGAACTAGAAGACCAGAAGAAGATATTAACCAAAAACCATTTGAGCTAGATGGTAAGACAATTTTAGTGTACTGAGCTTAGGTGGCTCAGATAAAAAAAATAAAATATCTGAGGTGGCTTGAAATTACCTTAGCATTACCTTTTCTTTTGTCTGCCCTTTCTCCAGATTTTGTTATAGTCCTTTTGTCCAGACGGAGCATGGTACTCTTTCTTCCTCTTGAATTCACAGTAGATTTGGTATGGAATAATATTTTCAAATTCTTTGAATTGGCATATTTTTGTACTTCTCAACATGGTTGTTGCATATTTGTGTGAAACACCAAGTGATATCCATGTTACTAGTGAATGGGGGGTTCTGATTTCTATCCGTATATGAGCATAGAAAACTATTTTGTTGTTAATTTCACAATGAGTATAATACATGCATTTTTTTTCTCATGTTCTCATGGCTGTGTTTTGCCTTTTTCTAGAATTACCATGTAGCATGTTTGTTTTCTGTTGTATTCACGACTGAAGTTAATGTCGCTATGTAGCATGTTTAGTTTTCTTAGGATACTGGACATGAAGTTGTTGCTATGATTATTAATGTCTTGCTATGTTGTTTTCCCTGCTGCATATTGTTGTTTCACTGCTTTCTAGATATCAAAGCAGCCTACTGAGTGAGGCAGAAACAGAGAAATATAAAATTTACGTGCTCTTCTGCAACTCCTTTCGAATCTCTGCTCAAAGGATCTTGTATTGCTCTAAGTACTTTTCCCTACTAACAAAGAAACTTGATTTCTATTTGTGCTATACATTTTATTAGCACAATTTATGAGCAACAAAATTTGTAGGTTGACTTCTCATCAGATTCTAGTGAAACACAGGGAACAAACATTTCTCAGGTACCATTCTGCGATCCGTTTTGTTTATAGTTTGATTTCTCCTACATTCACTTTCTTGTTTACGATTCTTCTAATTTACAAATGCCTACATGTCTATTTGTTGCTATCAGTGTCAGTGTCAGCAACAAAGAATGATTAGGTAGGTCAACACATAGAACTGACATTGTGGGCTTTGAATTTTAATCATTGTGTTATGGTTTTGTGCTATTGTACTCTACTAATCAACTATTATCCTATATAAATACTGTTTATGACATTGCACTCCACACATGATAATCTAAAATGTGTTTCAACCCAAAAGATTGTATGGTGATCTGGAATATAGTTGTAAGTACGTAACATTCAGAAATTGTGTAACTTGTTGGAATACTAGTATACTCGTATACTAGTATATTGTGTTTAGTCCCACATTGCTTATTTACATTATGTAATGGACTATCTCCTTATATAAATAAATGATTATGTGTGAAGGTGTAAGATACCTTACACACCGTTTCCTCTCCAAACAACATGGTATCAGAGCGGGTTCTTAAACCGCCCTTGAAACCCTAAACCCTCACCACTATAGCCGCCTCCCACCCTAGCCACCCATTCTTGGCCGCCAACAAGAAAAACAAAAAAAACCCTAAAACGACCTACCCAAACCTTTTAGAATCCTAAAACAACTTACCCACACTCATCAAAACCCTAAAACGACACTGTTCACGCTACTGTTCATCGTTACTGTTCATCGGTACTGTTCACGTTACTGTTCATCGGTACTGTTCATGCGCGACTGTTCACGGTACTGTTCACGCTACTGTTCACGGTACTGTTCACGCGCACTGTTCATCGGGTACTGTTCATGCACACTGTTTGGCGACCTCCCTTCCGTCGTCACAGACCTCCGGCGACTCTTACCGGCTCTCGTTCGGCCACCGGTGACCCTCGCCGGCCCTCGTCTGCCTCCGGCGCCTCTTCTCATTGCTGATCTCTGTCTCTTGATGCTTCTGTCGCTTGCTTTTGACACTCTGGTATGAGTTTGCCGTCGGTATTCTGTTGTGTTCTTATTTGTGGGCTTATTCGGCTGCCCTACTTTATGTCTGGCTATTTTGGACTTCTCGTTTCTCCTTGGTCTTGTTATTTTACTGGTCTTATTTGCTGGTGATCGTGGTTTGTTGATGATTGTGGCTGCCTCTGTGTTATTGGCATAGTTTCTGGTTGGTATATTTGCAATGAGCTCTGGCACTGCCTCTGTTTCTAGTTCTAGTACTGTGACTTCCGCTGTTAGTCGTTCTTCCTGGTCTCGTGATCGGTTGTCCATTACCTCTACTTTATTGAATAGTCGAAATTATGCTGTTTGGGCTAAGGCTGTTGAAGTCTATTATGTCGGGGAGTCCGACTATCATTATCTTACTGATGATCCTCCCGCAGCGACTGCCGCATCATATGGTGATTGGGTTCCTGCAGATGCTAAAATTCGTGTTGAGCTTTGGAATAGTATGGAGGAAAATATTAAGAATACTCTGGTTTTCTTATCTACTGCGAAAAAAGTATGGATGAAGGTTAAGGAAATGTTCTCTGGGGCTGATAATCTCCGTCAGACTTATGCTCTTCATCAACAGTTCTTTTCTCTTGACCTTGGCAACTTATCCTTGGAAGAGTATTATGCCAAGTTCTGTGGAGTGTGTGAGGAGCTCAACACTTGTGAGCCCATTTTTTCAGACATTCAGGTTATGGAGCGTCAGCGTGAGCGCTTGCAGGTAGCTCGTTTTCTGTTTGGTTTACCTTCGCCAGCATATGATTCTATCCGGTCCAATCTTTTGGGTGGTAGAGATTTACCTTCTCTCAGTGAGGTGTTCAGTCGTGTCCGTCAGGCCTCTGTTCCAGACTCCAGTGCTGTTGATTTGACCCCTGCTGCCCGCTCGGCTTTGGTAACCACGATTTCTCGTGGTGGTACTTCTTCTCGTGGTTTTGACCGTGGGGGAGGCAGTTGTGGTCCTACTGGCCGTGGATATGGTCGTGATTCTGGTAGCAGTGGTCCGTCTGTTGGTAGTCGTGATTTTGGTAGTGGTGGTCGTGGTCGTGATTTTAGTCGTGCCCGTGGTCGTGGGTCTCGTTCCTGCACCTATTGCCATGGTACTAATCATACAGTTGATTTTTGTTGGATTCTGCATGGCCGCCCATCTGCTCATCAGGTTACTGTTTCTGAGGATGATGGCTCTGTTTCTGTGCCCAGCTCCATCCCACGAGTTATTACTATTCCAGAGGATGAGTATCATCGCCTGATTTCCCAGCCGCCCTCTTATGTGCCTTCATCTTCCACTGCTACGTTCGCTCAGAAAGGCTCCACCTTTGCTGGCCTGGCCTCTAATACTCCGTGGGTTATTGATTCTGGTGCTACCGATCATATGACAGGTCACTCCATCCACCTCTCTGGTTCTCGTCCTCTTGTGAAGTCTTCTCATGTTGCCTTGGCTGACGGTTCCTCTTCTGACATTGCTGGTTTGGGTTCTGTTATTTTACATTCTTCTCTTACTTTAGACTCTGTTTTACATGTTCCTCGTTTTCCCCATAGTCTTATGTCTGTTAGTAAACTTACCCAATCCTTAAATTGTTCGGTTACCTTTTTTCCTGGTTATTGTGTATTTCAGGATCTCCAGACGGGGAAGAAGATTGGTGGCGGTGTTGAGCGTGGTGGTCTATACTATTTTGACACTGGCGAACGCGAACCTCCTGCCTCTGTTGCTCTTCAGGCTTCCGTATCTCCTTATGAACATCATTGCCGTCTTGGTCATCCCTCCCTTCAGACTCTCAAGCAGTTAGTTCCGTCGTGTCGTGGTCTTCAGTCTTTGCCATGTGAAGTCTGTGAGTTCAGTAAACACCGTCGTGTTTCTTTTCCACCTAGAGTAGAGAGTCGAGTGTTTCGTCCTTTTCATTTAGTTCACTCCGATATTTGGGGTCCCGTGCGTGTTTCATCACGTGGTGGTTTTCAGTATTTTGTTATTTTTGTGGATGACTATTCTAGGCTTACTTATGTTTATCTCATGAAAAACCGGTCAGACTTGTACTCCATTTTCAAATCTTTTTATATGGAAATAAAGACTCAATTTGATGTTTCTCTTCGTATCTTTCGTTCGGATAATGCTGGTGAATATTTCTATAATGTTTTGTCTACCTTTTTTGATGAGCATGGTATTCTTCATCAATCTTCGTGTTCTCGCACTCCCCAACAGAATGGGGTTGCTGAACGCAAGATACGACATTTGACAGAGGTTGCTCGAGCCCTTTTAATCCAGCGGACGGTTCCCAAATCCTTTTGGGGCGACGCCGTCCTTACTGCCGGTTACCTCGTGAATCGCATGCCCTCCCGTGTTCTTGGGGGCCAGATTCCCTATAGTATTTTGCACCCTGGTTGTTCTTTATATTCTTTACCTTTGAAAATTTTTGGGTGCACGTGTTATGTTCATGCCCTGGATCCCGGCCGCGATAAACTTGATCCTCGCTCTATTAAGTGTATTCCTCGGGTACTCTAGGACTCAAAAAGGTTATAAGTGTTATTCTCCCACTCTGCATCGTGAGTTTGTCTGTGCTGATGTTACGTTTCATGAGTTGTTACCCTATTTTCCGTCTTTGCCGCAAGCGGATCAATCTGAGTATATGCATATTTTGGTTCCTTCCGGGCAACCTCAAAAGCAACACCCCCCGATGCAGGTCTATGTTCGCCGTGCCAAAGCTGCACCACCACCTCCTCCGCCTACCACTGAGCCTTCTCCTCCGTTGCGAGATCTGCCTCCACCTCCTTTGGCCCCTATTGCTCCACCTTCTCCTCCCATTGCTCTTCGTAAAGGTATTCGCACTTGTACTATCTCTCATCCTATTGCTAAATTTGTATCCTATGCTCATCTGTCCCCCACCCTTCGTGCTTTTACTGCCTCTGTTTCCTCTGTCTTTGTTCCTAAAACTGTTCAGGAGGCCTTGTCTATTTCTGAGTGGCGGACAGCTATGGAGGAAGAGATCTCTGCACTCCATGATAATGGGACTTGGGAGTTGGTTCCTCTACCCTTTGGAAAATCCACTGTGGGGTGCCGCTGGGTATTCACTGTGAAATATCATCCTGATGGGTCTGTTGAGCGTTACAAAGCTCGCCTTGTTGCTAAAGGCTACACCCAGACTTATGGTGTTGACTATGCTGAAACCTTTTCCCCGGTTGCGAAGCTTGGTTCTGTCCGTCTCCTTATTTCTCTTGCAGCCAACCTTGGCTGGCCCTTATTTCAATTGGATGTCAAGAATGCTTTCTTACATGGTGATCTTCTTGAGGAGGTTTATATGGAGCAACCACCTGGGTTTGTTGCTCAGGGGGAGCGTTCTCAGGTATGTCGTCTTCGTAAAGCTCTTTACGGGCTTAAACAGTCTCCCAGGGCCTGGTTTGGCAAGTTCAGTGATGCAGTTTTGAAATTTGGTATGAATCGATGTCAGTCTGATCATTCTGTTTTCTCTCTCACATCTCCTCGCGGCAAAGTGTTATTGATTGTGTATGTCGATGATATTATTATTACGGGTGATGACCAGAGAGGTATTGATGCGTTGAAGGTCTTTCTGCAGAGTCAATTTCATACTAAAGATTTGGGTAGATTGCGATACTTTTTAGGTATCGAGGTGGCACGATCTAAAGATGGTATTAGTTTATCACAAAGGAAATATGTGCTGGATATCTTAGATGAGACTGGTTTGTTGGGGGCGAAACCTATCGATACCCCTATGGATCCTAATGTCAAATTATGCATTGATCAGGGGGAGGCACTGTCTAGTCCTGATCAATATCGCCGTTTGGTTGGTAAACTGAATTATCTCACTATTACACGTCCTGATATTTCATTTGCAGTGAGTATTGTGAGTCAGTTTATGTCTGCTCCTCGTGTGCCACATTGGGAGGCTGTTCTTAGAATTGTCAAGTATCTCAAGTTTCATCCTGGACGTGGTCTATTTTATAGAGCTAATGGTCATTTGCGTATTGAAGCCTTCACTGATTCTGATTGGGCAGGAGGCCCATCTGACAGGAGGTCAACCACTGGATATTGTGTTTTTCTTGGTGGCAATCTTGTTAATTGGAAGAGTAAGAAACAGACCGTGGTTGCACGGTCTAGTGCAGAGGCAGAATATAGAGCCATGGCTCACACCGCATGTGAGATTGTGTGGGTGCGATCTTTTCTTGAGGAGATGGGATTCCATGTGCAATTGCCTATGAATTTGTATTGTGATAACCAAGCAGCAATTCACATTGCATCCAACCCTGTATTTCATGAGCGGACTAAGCATATCGAAGTTGATTGTCATCTGGTGCGAGAGAAGTTGACTGATGGTGTTATAGCAACTCCTTTCGTGTCTACAAGTGCTCAATTGGCTGACATATTTACCAAGTCATTGTTTAAGCCTCGGTTGGAGATGTTATGTGACAAGCTGGGTTTGTGTGATATCTATTTCCCAGCTTGAGGGGAAGTGTTGGAATACTAGTATACTCGTATACTAGTATATTGTGTTTAGTCCCACATTGCTTATTTACATTATGTAATGGACTATCTCCTTATATAAATAAATGATTATGTGTGAAGGTGTAAGATACCTTACACACCGTTTCCTCTCCAAACAACATAACTTACTCGTCAACTTTGTTGCATTTGAAGTTACATTGAACCATGAATTGCTTTCAAACTTTCAGAAGATCTTACTCCTTGGAAAATATCATTTTACATGCTTGTGCTCATCTAGTAACTATTTTCGCTTGCCTTATTCTCGCTTTTACATATGTTAAGTACGTGTTTTGAGCATTTTCGGGGTGTTTAAGCTTATTTGTTGAATAACAAATACGGATGACTTGAATTATTCTTTTCTTTTAATGATTTCAGGTTGTGCTTGACATTATATATATTCACAGTTTTTAGCAACTTTTGTTTGGATTCAGAATGTTTATGCATATGTATATCAGCTTTGAATTCATTTTAAGTTGCGACTAATGCAAAACTATTCTAATAGGAAGGGAGAGCATGAGTTGGTGTTTGCCTCTTTTCGATGCCTTGTCAGGTTTTTTTATCATATCTCGACTGCACTTTTACTGCCACTTATATTTTCTTTTTGTGTTTTTTTAAACTGCTTCAATGTTTTCCTCAAATTCAATATCTATAATCTGCGATAATTGCATGAATTAAACTGGGAAAACTAACTCCTTATCAATATACTTGTATAAAAAGAAAGAAGGATGTCTAGCCAAGCCACATGGTGTAAAGACAAAATTACCCCTCATAGGATTCCTCCTTTACGTTCTTGAGAGCCCATCTTTGTCTCAGTAGAGTCTGTTAGTCAGTGTTCTAAAAGGCGGCCGCCTAGGCGCTAGGCAGTGATCCAACGCCTAAATTAGACAACCGACTAGTCGGGCGCCTAGTCCCCGCCTAGGCGCTAGGCGCCCCTTTTTCGCCCGACTAGCACCTAGCGTTTTTTAGAACATTGCTATCAGTGGCATGTTTCGGTCCTTTTCTCCATTACTTAGAGAAAGTGAGCCACCGGTTCAGGTACAAGATACTATCATTACCGCCTGGACAATTAGACATCCAACCCTTGGGCACAGACAAATACGAGATTGGGTTAATCTAAGTCTCTGGCGGTCCCAATACTTTGAATAGTAACCTCCCCAAGTGGTGATTATGCACCTGTAACGTATCCTACGAACCAATAAAAAATTACAGATGTTAGGGCAACAACTATCAAGGATGCCTTTACCTCCGCCCCTGCGACTATACTATAGGTGGTTAATGGTGAATCTTCGGGTGAAGCCTTTGTTGCCGCGCCTGCTTGTCATACCCCAAATGTAGGAGTAGTCGCAGGTCATCCTTCACTTTCTCCCTCTTATAAGGAGTTCTTCCTCTGCCGGTGCAGGGGCCTGGGCTCCTGGCTTGTGGTGAGCTCACTCGCATGCTCATGAAGTAGCTCGCTTGTTAGTCATTTCTATCCCAAAAGTGGGGCTCTGGGGGTGAAGGCAGGGTTGTCACGTCCTCGATTTTCAACATAAATAACATTACATTTCATAAACCAAATTCTCGCAATAATATAGATAATACATCGATTTCTGTATCCTTGTCATACGATTTTAATCTGAGCATTCGGGACCTCGCACTATCTCCTACCGAGTATTTGGGACCTTGCACTATCCCCATTTCATCATACCCAATCTCCTGTTTAGGCCTATTGACCTCACACCACCGGCATATACCAACAAGTACTAAACAATTAAAAGTTCAAGGTATGAAATCCGAAGGACTACTAATCCCAAGCCATCACCTGTCTCATTCGTAATTCTCACTATTAGCCGTTTGTTATTTACAGCTTGTCTTAAAGTCACATTTCTCTTGGCATGAATACATTATCGTTATCATACAATAAGTTACTAGATAGTCCAATTATTCATCCATTTCAACCGTAATTTCCATTATTAACCACTCGTCGTTTATAAAGTGTTACTAGTGTAAAGAGAAAAAATCTGCTTATTATTCTTTCAACATCTCTTGAGATCAACGTGCATGCCTTCTTGCTGGAACCCTAGTTCTGCAAAACAAGACACCGTGAGCGCACCTTTGCCTCTCATCGGCAAAGGCCATCCGATGCCAAAGTCAATATTTCGTACTCATAAAACCCTATTTCATGGTAGGTAAAAATAATGTATATCAACATACCTCCCTTCGTGGGTGTTACTTCTTATTTATAGATGTAGACTTACTTGTTCTCCAAGTCTCCTTCTCTACCTAGGGTTCCAACCTCATTAGGAATCCTAGCCCATATGGAAATCCCTCTCATATGGTAACTCAGTTATAACCCCTTTATGCATGGGACACTTGCCTATCACGTAGGATTTCCTTTCTAGAACGTTCTGGAACATTATACCGCCACACCACATCAGCGATCCAGGTAGAGTTGGTCCTATGTACATCAGCGGTGCACAATTACTACAGTGCACCTGTACCACGTGTTACGCTAACTCATTGAACAATAACACGTGTTCGGCCATACCAACAAGCACCTTTATATGGTGCAGCCGACACTGTTCGGCGTCACTGCCTATCAACCTCAGGTGTTGCGCACCTGTTCAGCATCATGTCCTAGCACCTTCTGCCTACCAACGCACCTGTTAGGCATCATCGCCGAACACCCTCGCATGGTGCCGCCTACTAGCGCACCTGTTAGTCATCATCGTCGAACACCCACGCATGGTGCCGCCTACCAGTGCACCTGTTAGGCATTATCATTTAGCACCTTCACATGGCGCCGCCAATGAGCGCACCTGTTAGGCATCATTGCCAAACACCCTCTGCCTACCAATGCACCTGTTAGGCACTTAGGCATCATTGGTGAACACCCTCGCATGGTGTCGCCTACCAGCGCACTTGTTAGGTTGTACCTTGTACCCTCACATAGTGCTCCGATGTGGTCATGTGTTATACACATGCTCAGGCTGTGTTTCCTCTGTTCGGGAAAACCCCCCTACAATTGCTCCCCAGCTTTGCCCCTTGCCATTGTTTGGTGGCAATGGGTAAAAGCTTCATTTGGTAATCCTGCCCCGCGCGACGCTTACTTCTAATTCATTACTTTCAGTGCTTCATGGCAAATAATCTTTGTCTTTCGTGTCTCTCATGGCGTTATTTGGTACCGTGCTCGGGTTGCCCAAATGACAACTTGTGTATACGCACCGCATTACTCCTTACTGGCTTTATGAGTTCGTTCGTTCAGGCTTTCAATGCCTTAGAAGCTTCTTACTACTTTATTTTGCTTAAGTCCATTTATGCTTAGCAAAAAGGTCCCTACGTCTAATCTGCTCATGCTTAGGAATTCTCTGGCAGTACACGTTGCCATCTGCTAAGTTCATTCGTTTTTAGCAATTTCTTGGTATTTAATCATTGTTTTGGCCCAAAGTTTTCTCGTACTCAGCGAATTCCTAGCAATGTTCACTACTCTAGGAGTACTCGTACTCATCCCAATTCTCGGCCGAACATGGCCGTTTCGGTTATTCCAATGCCAAGACCTAAGTGTGTTTGGACTTGATTTAGGTTTCATCTGTTGCCAAGGCCTAGGTTTCCTTTGCACCTAGTGATAGAAAACAGAGACACAGAGACGGAAATACTGATATTATTTCTGAATGAATTACAATGAGGTGAGTACACCTTTAAATAGAGTAAAGCTACACCTAAGAAAGGAAGATTACAAGATTTGATTACGATATGATTACCCTATGATTATGCTATGATTTGATTACGATATGATTACCCTATGATTATGCTAGGATTTGATTACGATACATGTCCTAAAATAGCATATTACAAAAAGATACAGAATATATATTCAAGATACAGAATATATATTCACACCCCCCCTCAAACTCAAGGTGCGAGGGCAGAGAGCACCGAGAGTTTGTCAAGGAGAAAACGGAAACGAGCAGCGGTATGAGTCTTCGTGAAGAAATCAGCCAGCTGCAATGTGGAGGAGACAAAGGGTAAAGCAATGGTGCCAGACTGAAGATGCTGGCGTATGAAATGACAATCAATCTCAATGTGCTTCGTGCGCTCATGGAAGACCGAGTTGTGGGCAAGCTGAATAGCACTCTTATTGTCGCAATAAAGAGGCGTAGGAGTAGTAACAGAGACCCCCATATCGGAAATAAACCAGCGAAGCCAGACGATTTCAGAGGTAGCATGGGCCATGGCACGATATTCAGCTTCCGCTGTAGAGCGAGTAACAACAAATTGCTTTTTGCTTTTCCAGGAGATAAGAGAATCGCCTAGAAAAACACAAAGGCCAGAGGTAGATTTGCGGTCATTGACATCACCTGCCCAGTCAGCATCAGCATAAGCATGGAGGGTTAAGCTTGATGTAGAAGAAATCAGAAGACACTGATGAAGGGTACCACGAAGATAACGGAGAATACGTAAGAGGGCAGCCCAATGCGTAGTCCGAGGAGCAGAGACAAACTGACTAACAATGTGAACTGCATAAGAAATATCTGGCCGAGTAACCGTAAGGTAAACCAAGCAGCCCACCAATTCGCGATATTCCGTAGGATCCTCAAGGGGAACACCATCAGAGGCAGAGAACTTGGCATGAAGCTCAAGGGGAGTATCAACAGTCTTTGTATCAGTGAGACGAGCACGGTGGAGGATATCAGTAACATACTTGGACTGTCCCAAAAGATACCCCTGAGGAGAGGAAGCGACTTCAATACCAAGGAAATAACGGAGCGGGCCCAAGTCTTTCATTTCGAACTCACGGAAGAGATGACTTTTAACTTCAGCAATATCAGCAGAGTCAGAACCAGTGATGATCATGTCATCAACATAAAGTAGGAGAAGTACCAAGCCATGAGAGGTGCGACGGAGAAATAAAGCAGAGTCATGCATGCTAGGCGTGAAGCCAATCTGAAGAACAACATCCTGGAAGCGTGAATACCAAGCGCGAGGGGACTGTTTCAAGCCATAGAGAGCACGACGCAAGCGACAAACCATACCGGAAGGATGAGAGAAGCCAGGAGGAGGCCGCATATAAACCTCTTCAGAGAGATTGCCATTAAGAAAAGCATTCTTTACATCCAACTGAGAAAGAGGCCATTGATGTACTGCGGCTACTGAGATCAAGGTGCAAACAGTGGTCATTTTGGCAACAGGGGCAAAAGTTTCCTCGTAATCAATCCCATACTCCTGAGAAAATCCTTTAGCAACTAGGCGGGCTTTATACCGTTCTAAAGAACCATCAGAATGAGTCTTAACCTTGTAGACCCATTTGCAACCAATGAGATTCTTACCATCCGGAAGAGAAACCAACTCCCAAGTCTGATTGTGAGCAAGAGCAGTAAGTTCAGCTTGCATGGCATCCACCCAATTGGGATCATTGCAAGCTTCTTTATAGGACCTAGGCTCAAAATAAGTGTGAATGCGGGAAAGGAATGATTGATAAGAGGATGAGAAACAGGTATTAGTAAAGCCATATTTTACCGGTGGTTGACGATTGTCCCGCCGGGGATACCGGCGGGCAGGCGGATCAGGATCTGTGGAGGCAGATTGGGGAGCAGCTGTAGAAGTTGGACGACGGGTGTAGACCTGGGTGATCGGAGCACGGCGAGGTGATGCTGAGGGGGACGTAGAAATATCAGATACCTGAAGAGTGGAGGTGTACTCTTCGGGAGGCACATCCATATCCATAGGAAAGGGGTCAATATGGATCAATTCTTCTTTGGCTACAGGAGCAGTGCGAGGGGGAAGAGTAAAATAGGGAAGACGCTCTAAGAAGACAACATGCCTTGAAACATAAAGCTTTTTGGTCACAGGATCATAACACCGATACCCTTTTTGATTAATGCCATATCCCAAAAAAACACCTAAGACACAGCGGGCGCTGAGCTTAGTGCGGTCTTTCTTGGGGAGGAGAACAAAACAGGTAGAACCAAACACTCGAAGAAAAGAGTAATTAGAAACCTGACCATAAAACCGCTCATAAGGAGAGCTACCAGAGAGAAGAGGGGTGGGCATCCGATTCAGGAGATAGGCTGCAGTGAGAACAGCTTCTCCCCAGTAACAGGACGGGACGGAGGAAGACAGGAGTAGAGACCGAGCAGTATTAAGAAGGTGACGATGTTTTCTTTCAGCTCTACCATTTTGGGCAGGAGTGTCAGTGCAAGACGATTGGTGGATAGTCCCAAGCGAATCTAGGAATTTATGAAACTCTGAGAGTGAATATTCCCCACCCAAGTCAGACCGAAGAATTTTAACCGATGTAGAAAACTGATTTTGAACCATGGCATGAAAATTCTTATAAATCGTAAAGAACTCAGATTTGTGTGTCATTAAGTAAACCCAAGTATACCGACTAAAATCATCCACAAAAGAGACATAATAAACAAAACCACCTTTAGTAGCAACCGGAGAAGGGCCCCATAAATCAGTGTGAACAAGCTGAAAAGGCGAAGTAGAGACAGAAGTACTTTTATTAAAAGGTAAAGCTGACATTTTTGCAAACTTACAACCACTGCATTCTGAAATATCACTGACTGAAATGTGACCCAAATGACCTGACTGAACTAAAAGTTTTAGACGTTCACTAGACAGATGTCCTAATCTAGAATGCCAAAGATAAAACGGAGATGACTTATGATCTAAACAAAAAGATGACGCAGCAGTGGAAGAAGGTTTTATTGGGAGATGCAAGTGCTCCAAAAGATAGAGATCACCAACTCTACGGCCTGCCCCAATCTGCTTCTTGGAATCCCGATCCTGCACAACACAACCAGAGGAAGAGAAAACAACATCAAAACCAGAGTCGGATAATTGGCTGATTGAAAGTAGGCTCAAAGACAACTGAGGAACATAAAAGACATTAGGAATAGATAGTGACGGTGCAGTAGAAGATAGAATGGAACCAGTAGAAGCAACATGCATGGGAGAACCATTGGCTGTGGCAATACTAATAGGAAAAACAGGTGGCACACAATTACTAAGAAGAGACAGATCAGGGGTCATATGGTGAGAAGAGCCAGAATCAAAGATCCAAGTGGTGGGTTGGATACCTGAGGTGGGACAACCGCGCAAACCTGAGTGAGTGGTAGTCATGGCAGAAGCTTGGGGGGAACCCCCTCGAATGACTGCCATGTAAGCCTGGTACTGCTGAAATTGCTCATAATCAAACTCTGGAGGTACACTACTGGAGGCCGATGTTGCCAAGGCTGCAGGAGGGCGAGAATACTGCTGAAATTGCTCATAATCAAACTCTGAAGGTGCACTACTGGAGGCCGATGTTGCCAAGGCTGCAGGAGGGCGAGAATACTGTTGTGGTGCCCGAGACTGATTTTTATCGCCAGACATGATGCTAACAGAGAAGCGCAGTCAAAGATAAATAACAAAACAGAATACCGGAGTACCAATCTGCCTTAGACTGGTTAGTCGGAGCTGTAACAGAGGTCGCCGGATCTACTACAGTGTCGGCAAGTGCTGCTGGAGGTTGTCGGAGTGTGGGTAGGTCACCGGCGGTTGGAGAAGGATGGGTGTTGACTGCTGTGGGTGTTTCTTGTGATTTGGGTTGCTAAAAAACAGAGAGAGAGGGATCGATAGTAGCTGACAGAGAGAGAGATCTGAGGATAGAAGGCTAATTGAAAAATAGGGTTAGGGTTACGGAACCTGCTCTGATACCATGATAGAAAACAGAGACACAGAGACGGAAATACTGATATTATTTCTGAATGAATTACAATGAGGTGAGTACACCTTTAAATAGAGTAAAGCTACACCTAAGAAAGGAAGATTACAAGATTTGATTACGATATGATTACCCTATGATTATGCTATGATTTGATTACGATATGATTACCCTATGATTATGCTAGGATTTGATTACGATACATGTCCTAAAATAGCATATTACAAAAAGATACAGAATATATATTCAAGATACAGAATATATATTCACACCTAGCCTATCTCGGGTTCAGCTCGTAGCCAAGGCTTAAGTTTGCTTGGACTTTGTCGATTTTGGCATTCCTCACTACCATGGCTTAAGCATACTCGTTTTTAGCCAATCCATTGTTGTGCCTAGGTTTATGTCGTACCTAGCTTATCTCGGGCTTTGCTCGTATCAAAGCAATGTTCATTGCTCGGGCCCCAAACTTCTTCGTGCTTGGGCCTTTATCTGACATTCTTCGCTTGTCATGATTCAAGTAATGTTTGCTGCTCGGGCATGAAACCTCTTCACGTTCGGGTCTTAGTTTGTGCACGATGCACCCATATCCTAAGTTTTTGGTACTTAGTTATATTCTGGCATTCTTCACTACCAAGACCAGGTTTAATTACACCTACCCATTTTTAGAGCAATATTCACTGCATGGGGCCTAAGCGCATACATGCTTAGACCCACATACGTACTCTTACTGTTTATGCTTGACACAACCAAATACAATGAAGTTTTTTCGTACTCTTACTGTTTGAGCCTATCCATGCTTGGCGAATCATCTAAGTTCATTTGTACTTAGATAGCAGCCCAAGTGCATTCGTACTTGGCTTTTCTCTGCTTCATTCGCTGCTGTCTGAGTGTATTCACACTTAGCTAAATCTCAACATTATTTGTTGCTTTTTGTGAGGCATATTTCCTTTAATGGCCTTTTGTTGGCCTTATTCGTGGCCAAGCTCTTTCACACTCAGTAGATACTTTGCAATCTTCATTGCTCTAGCATAAATGTTTTAGCCATTATCCAAGCTTATTCACACTTGGTATGCCTAAGTGTATGCATACTTAGGTTTTGCCCATACTTGTTCATATTCGGTGAACTGTCTAAGTTTGTCCGTACTTAGGTATTGCCCAAGCTTACTCATGCTCGACAGATTGCCTAAGTTTACCTGTACTTAGGTATGAGCTTATTCATGCTCGGTGAACTACCTATATAAGTTTATCTGTACTTAGCTTCCTTTTTAATATTATTCATTTCTTTTGGCTTAAGTGTCTTCCTACTTAGCCAAGTCTTTAGCATTAATCCTTGCTTTCGGACTAAGTGTATTCATACTTAGCAAGTTTTCAGCAATATTCGTTGCTATAACCTAAGTTTTCTCGCACTTAGCCATATTCTGAGTTCAATCATATTCAATTGGATTTTGGCACCGTTCATGGTCATGGTCCAAGTTTGTTCATACTCCGCCAAATTCTAAGTTAGATTGTATTCAACGAATATTTCCAATGAACGCTCTATGCTCCCCTGCATGGAGGCCAATTATCCTCAACTTGTTCTTGCTAGGACCGAACACATACTATATACATGTAGGAAATAATTTCTTTCAAGCAATTTTATTCGTAATTCCACCAAAGCAACTTGTAGCTAAGATAAATATTTAACACTAACTCTTACTAAGTAATCCCATTACTTGACTTTATTTTGACTGAAGGCCCTTCGTGGCCGGAGTATATTATGCCCGAACGCCTACTGCAGCTACTCATTCATCTAACTAATTTCTTATGAGCTTCTTAAGTTTTTCATACTTAGCCAAATTCGGAGTATTGTAGAGACCCGTGTCTAATTTTAAATTTATTTTATTGATGTTGGTACGTGGAATTATAATTAGATAATTTTGTGCGCAATGAATTTTATTTTTATATGTGTAGATGTATGTTTGGTCGTTCGGGCCCGAGTTCGTGAGCCATAGGACGAGAGTGTTGAGGGACCCGCGGTGGCTAGTTTTTATGAGTAGTTACTATTTATTTTTATAGCTCATGGGGTATTAGTGTAGCTACTTATTAAATTCTAGGACTTGAAGAAGTGTCTATGGTAGTTGAGGGGGGTGTAGTGTTATAAACACACCTAAAAATCTGAGAATGGGAGCCGATTCCTCATTTTTCTTCTTTTCTCTTTTCCTGCGTCTGCTCTCTCTGTTTTTTCTCTCCCCCAAACCCTCATGCTTCAACACCAAAATCGAAGGCCAAGGCTCGAGAATCTCGCAAAAAGGAAAGAAGAAGACGTGATCTATGGACAAAGGGCTACGCATCTATCCGAACAAAATCTCAATCAGTCAAATTTCGGGATTTCATCATTTTGGGGGTTTTCGTCTTCGAGGTAGGATATATGCTAAATGTTTACATATGGATGTGTATATGTGTTGACGTACCCGTATTTTGAGATTTTGGTAGAGTATTCATAGTCTAAACCCTGCTCTAGTTTGATGTGGTTGATAGTATTTGCTATACACGATTTTGGTTAGAGATTTGTATGGTTATTCATGATTATGATAGGGAGTATACTTTTTTAGGCATTCTTGATCTTTAAATGTACGGGGTTTCCATTCAAAGTGAAAATAAAGAATTTTAAGTGATACTAGAACAAGAGCTAATTATGGACACGCACACCATGTGTTTGATGAAAAGATAGTAACTTAAATGGGCAATTTTTGTTTTATAACAGGTGAATTATTTTTACCTTATGCGATTAGTAGGCTGAGGAAAGGGTTTTTTTGTTGGTATATGGTTTGGTTTACTTGTTACATATATGTGAGTTGTTTTGAATAATTTTTGAGTTTGTGGAGACTAGATTGAGTATATTTTACATTAGTTGAAGTTGATGCATTTGGGTGGGTATTCGAGGAATTCTAGTTGATTTGGGCTTTAAGGCCAAGTATTTGAGATATTTTAGAATATGATAGTTTTGTATTTTGAGTTGGGTCACCACAAAACTCGGGTCAATTGTGACGCCGTCGGTAAAAGTCCGTAAATTTATTCGGGTCAATTGTGACGCCGTCGGTGAAAGTCTGTAAATCTACTCGGGTCAATTATGACGCCATCGGTGAAAGTCCGTAAACCCGCGCGGGTAGGTTGCTTCGTCCTTCGGGTTAGTAGCCCGTAAAGTGCTTGTGCTAGAGACGTCTAGTACAGTTGTTGGTTGGTTGTATCGGTGACCAACTCATATATATATATTAATGTCTTGGTTTTTAGTAAGCTTGATTTTCAATTTAGTTGGCTATGCGATATGAACTTTCTATTTTTTTCATATTGGTTTGTATGGGTTCTTTTCTCTATTCGGGACTTGATTTGAGTAGTAGTTTAAAAGCATTGTTTTGAATGTTTGAAGGAAAAGAAAACATGGAAAACTTTTCAATACTTGTATATAATAAAAGTATATAGTTTTGTGTATCAAGCTTTGCATGTTCATATCTTTTCATTTAGTGTATTTCCTACACGAGCTGTGGCTCATGTTGTTGCAACCCAAATTTTTCAGGTTCAAAGATGGATCCAAAGGCTTAAGAATCATGGGATATGTTCTAGTCTTTTATTTAAGAGCGTAATGGAATATTCGCATATTTTTGGCTGGTTAGACTTGTAAAATTTTATTTTGGGTTGAACTTGAATTGCGAGGTACTTTATTTTGGTATTGTAAATTTGTATATTGAGAGAATGGGGTCTGGAAGTGTGTAATATATAGGGTGTTTTGAAGTTTATTTGTAATGAAAGGCGGGTCGTGACAAGTATGATCTTGCTTGATCGGATTTTGGCATTATTCATTGCCATGGCCTAAGTTTATTCATACTTATCCAAATTCGGAGTATGATCTTACTCGATCGGATTTTGGCATTATTCATTACCATGGCCTAAGTTTATTCATATTTAGCCAAATTTGGAGTTTGATCGTACTCAATCAGATTTTGGCATTATTCATTGCCATGGCCTAAGTTTATTCATACTTAGCCACATTCGGAATTTCGGAGTATGATCTTGCTCGATCGGATTTAGGCATCATTCATTGCCATGGCCTAAGTTTATTCATACTTAGCCAAATTCGTAGTATGTTCACACTCACTCGGATTTTGGCATTATACACTGCCATGGCCTAAGTTTATTCATACTTAACCAAATTCGGAGTATGATCGTACTCGATCGGATTTAGGCATCATTCAGTGCCATGGCCTAAGTTTATTCATACTTGGTAAAATTCGGAGTATGTTCGCACTCACTCGGATTTTGGCACTATTCATTACCATGGCCTAAGTTTGTTCACACTTAGCCAAATTCGGAGTTTGGCCTAAGTTTGTTTACACTTAGCCAAATTTTGAGTGTGATCGTACTCAATCGGATTTTGGCACTATTCATTGCCCTGGCCTAAGTTTATTCATACTTAGCAAAATTCGGAGTATGTTCGCGCTCACTCGGATTTTGGCATTATACATTGCCATGGCCTAAGTTTTTTCACACTTAGCCAAATTCGGAGTTTGATCCTACTCAATCGAATTTTGGCATTATTCATTGCCATGAGCTAAGTTTATTCATACTTAGCCAAATTCGGAGAATGATCATACTCAATCAAATTTTGCACTATTCATTGCCATGGCCTAAGTTTGTTCACACTTAGCCAATTTCGGAGTTGGGCCTAAGTTTGTTAGGAAACATTGATGAAACTAGCTGGAGAAGTTTGTCTGGAGTTCATGCTAACAAATGCATTCTTCAGCTTATCCCAAACATTAAGGTATCCCGTAAAAAGTGCTTACCGTTGTTTTATTTTGGTTTAAACTACTGCTACTAGTTTAAATTTAAAAGGTTGAGTGCCAGAGCATAATTTATGTTTTTGTTTCTTGGATTCTTGGCATCTGCATTGGGCCATGATTTATTTAATTCTTGTTAGCATGCATATCTTCCAGCTCTCAATTTATTGCATTATCCATGGGGATGTCATATCTCCTTGGATTGTTCTACTTAATTCTCCTATAGCAACTCATAGCTAAAATATAAATTACAATAAGTAATTCCACTACTTATCTGTATATTCCATGGCATTGGCATTGGATTCCCATCCAAGACTTTGAGGTGATAAGCTTCAATCTCAGCTATCTCTATAACCGTGTATGGTCTCTCCCAATTCGGACCAAGCTTCCCATTTGTGGGATCTCATGCAAAAACTTCCTTAGTTTCTTAGCCTTCAGTGCTTTGGGCACTTCGTAGCCCGACCAGCAAGGCTTCGTATTCTACCACACTATTCGAAGCACTAAGCTTTAGCTAAAAAACCAACTCTAGCACCAGACCCTTAGTAGGGCATTTCATAATTCATGCTTCTGAATCTCAACATAGTTGTCAAAGGCGCGCCTAGGCCCAAGGCGAGACGAGGCGAACCCCAGCACCTTGCTGACCCCAGGCGAGGCGACTTGAAAAAGGCGAGCAAAAAGCACAAAAAAGCGACAAGGCAAGAAAAGCGACCAGGCGCAAAAAAGCGCCCTTCTTTCAAATCGGTCAAAAAACACGCTTTCTTTCGAAAAAGCGCGCTTTTTTCAGAAAAAGTGCACAAAAAGCGAGTTTTTTTTTTCAAAAAAGCACACTTAACACAATTATTTTCAGAAATAATTATTTTTTCGCATAGGTGCGCCTCTCTTCAAAAAGGCGTGCGCCTCACCTTGCACCTCTCGCCTTAGGCCCAACGGAACTTTGCGCCTCAATGCGCCTTTCGCCCTTGACAACTATGAATCTCAAACTGTAAACATATAATTTTTACTCCTCTTGATCCTGCTCGGTAGATTTCTTCCTTCATCGTAATCACTCCCTCGTGGGTTTATTACGAGAGCATCATTGTCCGATAACTATACACTTTCCAGGTTTTTGACCGCAAAGGTGCTCGGCCCTTCGTTTTATAGCCCTTCGTTTTATAGCCTAACTAGTTAAGTTAGGCTTTTTGAGGGCGCCTAACAGATTTGCACTGCTCTGCGTGACTGCGTAACAGATTGAGACTGCCCCATGCATTTGCCTAGCAGATTTGGGCTGCTCTTTGAGATCGCCTAGCAGATTCAGATTGCCCCACGCAATCGCCTAACAGATTCAGACTGCACTGCGCTGCTACCGAGCAGATCCAGACTGCTCCTTAAGATCGCCTAGCAGATTTGAACTGTTCTGCGTTGTTGCCACTGCAGGTCTTTCAATCACTGCTGTGATGCATTAAGTTATGGGCAAAAAGGTGAGGAGTGTATGGTAATGTAATGGCTTACAGCTTGGTATCTGGGTAACCTTTTAGTTGTCTTTATGTGCTCTCTCTCTCTCTCTCTCTCTCCACAGCTAACTAAATGCCGTAAGTTTTAAATTAGTTGTAGTTACTTGGGTTTTTTTGGAGGAGTTCATTTGGCCATTCTTGTGCCCATTTTTTTGTCAAAGATACCCAAATGCCAGATTGAGTGGTTTGATTTCATGTTTCTTTGGGACGTTTGCCTTTTGGGATTGGCCAAAGCCAATTATTCTGCAAGATGGGATGTTGCCAATAGCTGGAAGTGCTGCAGAACCACGGTCCTTGATGCCTATTAGATTGCCATGCACACCACATGAATATTGCCATTCCAACATCATTAAAAGCACATTTAACAGAATCCAGGTCGAGTTCCTTTGAGGGCATACTTTGACTAAGGTACATTTTGCATTTTAGAGGGATACCAGAATTATAACATCTTTTATGCTTTTTCTGAGTTAACTATGTTTAAATTTTAATGGCCGCTTGAGTTCTTTGTGATGTTTTGGAATCGAAGTGTAGATATTGTTTTTAAACTTCATATATGGATTCTCCTATGCTATCTTTTTTCCTCGGCAATGCAGGATCTCCTCAGACCAGATTTTGATTGGGGTTGCCTATTTGAGCCTTTTCCATATGCAAAAAAGTACACATGATTTCTCAAAATATGTCTTTCGGCCTCCAATCAAGATGAGTTGGGGGAATGGGTTGGTCGGGTGAAGTCGTGATTCCGCAGCCTTCTCGTCAAGGTTGGTGGCTCCTTACCATTGTAGTTTCGTTTGCTATCTGAGTGATACTGATAACTTATGTGACCTTGTAAGCAATGGCTGTTTGTTTTGACTGGTTGTATGGTGAACTTGGGGCTGGAGCCAGACCTATATACCTGATGAAAATAAAGATAGTCAGTCTCTAGATTGTACCCTTCTTTTTTGGGTACTTCGGAGATTTCTTCTACATAGTACACTTGCATTCGAAGCATCTTTATTTTCTTTGGCAGTTGTATTTTCCGAATTTTGCAATATCTGAAGAGTCAGCGGTGCTCCGAGATGCTTTTGCATGTGATTAGAAAAGTAGGGTACCAAATTCAAGATAAAATCGTATCATATTGATTGACCAACTCTCAATGTTATATTGATCTGTTTTAACCAGCAAATTCAAGGTAAGATTACGTATACATTATACATTTTTCTTGTTAGTTTTAGCTAATTTGGGATTGTAAAAGACTTATATGAAAGAATATAAGAAAATGTGATTAGACAACCAAAAATCAGGCAATGACAGAGCGGCCTGTAACAGATTGATCGACGCCCAAAGATCGCTCAACCGAAACTTACATGAAAGAATACATGCTAACTTGATAAGATATTAAAAAGAAGAATGGAATAGCAAGTACTTCTCTATCTTTACATGAAAAGTGTTGGTACATATATATATATATTTAGGTTACATCATGTATTATGTGGTGGCTTTATGCCAAAGCTAAATCGTTAGTTTTTCAAAAAAAAAAATGCCGGTGAACGGTTCGGACCAAACCAATCCGTACCTTTTAGATTTTGTCTGTGAATTAATGCTCTGGACACAGATTAGAAAATTAGAAAATCATGATATATGGATTAGGATTGAATTTTCATTTAAAAAACGTGGATTAACCGAATCAGACCATGAGATATTTGCAAGTCATACGTATATTAGCTTCCCAACTATCAATTACACCAATGAGCAGTGAGCACGCATAAACGTGCGAAGCACGGGGCATTACACTAGTGTGTGTATATATATACACACATATATAGCTCGTGTATATATATAAATATATTTTATGAATGCTTTTAACTTTACTTTGACTGCAACCTCGTAAGGCTGTCATGAATGCTGCCTTTGAGGGCACGCGCGCGTGGTCATAGAGTAGTCCACTAGGAAGCTTTGAAGGGGAAGGAGTGCTGTTAAGCTTTCTACTTCTTTCGATGTGGGACAAGTTCATGCTCAAATGAACTCCCTTTGTTCTCCTTTTTAGTCCCACATCGGTCCTCCACAAAACTAAGCAAAGCAGGATGGGCTCCACCACGCTATTGCATGTGCTGAACCTGGCTATAGCTTTCTGAGCTAAGGCGAGCCGAGCTCGAGCCTTGGAAGTTTTTCTCGAGCCTAACATTTGGAGTTGGACTTGAGCTCGAGCTGACCTAATCTTAGGCGAGCCGAGCTTGAGCTGCTTAAAGCTCAACTCGGCTCGTTTACAACCCTACACACAATTCTATTGGGCTTCGCATATTAGTACATAACTTGCTTCTTTTTTATTGTTACAAATTTGCATCTTCCATTCGCTACTTCTGTAAATGGATGCCTTATTTCATTCTAGTTTGCTGTGCAATCTTCATTGGTTTACTGCATGCACCTAGAACATCTTAAGTGATGCTTTAATAATTCATATGTACACCCAATCTTTGCGAAGTTTTGATGTGTTTTGCTTTTGGCCTTTGGTTGGAGATTTTTCTCTTTTGTTTTTGTGACATCACTGTTTTGAGTATATAATACTTATATTTATTAGGGTAACTGAATACCTAAACGACTAGTTTTGTTTCCTTATCAGGAAAGGAATATAGTGTTGAAATAAAATTTGAAGAACAGAGATGCAGTACACCCATACAGCCTAACAGGAAGCAGAGTAACCCAACAGACTACAACAAAATTTGGAAATTTGCCAGATTTGTGAACTTATTTTGCAATTTCTAATCAATGTTTCGTGAGCCTTTTATTTTACAAATTTATGTCGTAATACTTGTTCAGGGTTTACACTTTCAATAATCTGTAGGTTGATGAACACAAGGCAAGCATTGAATTTAGACAATTTAAGAGATGAGGAAGAGAATGAAGTTAGGGGAAGGGGCGAAACACGATGCATCTACTTTATCTGGAGAGGCCCAAAGGCTAAGGAAGATGAGAGACAAGCTCAAAAACTTTAAGGAGGGACAAGCTCAACGGAAGGTAGTTGCGAAACTATTGGAAACACAACTTGTGCTCCATGAGGGAGGTAGATTGAACATCTCTCGTTTGACTTGATGCTAGGTTTTATACCTTGATGTCGTTAATGTTTATGAAGTTTCAGTATTTTATCTTGAATGACGTGAAGAAACTGTCACTATTCTATTTATTGTTTTGAAGGTAACTAGTTACATTGAAGTATTTCCCCTTTGCTGTTTTCCTTGGTCAAATTCTGTTAAATCTCATACGAAAAATACTCGACATTGAGGGAAAGTCACTTAAAAAATGTTCTTGTCCATTTACTATATGAACCTAGTAAATGAAATATAGAAGGGAAAATAAAAGGATTGCAGAACTTGGATTAATAAATATCATCTATCGATGGAGCTTAGGCTTTGAGATTCCTAATTGTCCTGACTCCTAGTTTACTTTTAATATTTATGGTTATTTGTGTTGATTATGTCACTTCCACTTTTAAAATTTGACAGGTTGATATTTTGGCCTGTAGTCTACATTGTCTTTTATTTCCTCACATGGCTTTGCTGCTATTGCTTTATTATGTCTCCCTTTGTGACTTCTTGATTTTGTGGGTTCTGCAAAATTCTTTATTCTTGCGTTTTTGGGAATGTGCAATATCTCTTAATTTAAGTGTCCTAGACGCTTGTTTATGGATCCTATTTCTTTTTTCTCTGTGACTTGCTTTTCTTTGTAGACACATTAGTCTTGTTTTTAGCTGCTGCTTCTAGAGTGGTTTTTGGAAGCTCTTTTAGATATTGCTTTTTAGTCGATCGCATAATGTCTTAGTTGTTTGTGTTGTGATTGGATGGGCTTATTATTATTATATTTATTACTATTATTATTATTATTATTTTGGTTGGTTGGGTGGGTGGGTGGGGGGCAATTTCGGAATATTTTACAATTTTTAACAGAATCTAGGTAAAAAATTTAACAATTCTAGACGGAACCCTAACGGAGGGGGTCTCTCCGTAGGCGAAATTCTAAGAAGGGGTGAGCGAGACAAAGAGGTAAACTTTGAGAGGTGTCTAGGTATTTAACCCTTGTTCTTACTACTAAGTTTATTTGCTTTTGTAACATCTATCTGCTTAGTGTTTAGGTCTGCAACTGTTGATTCAGATCTGTTTTCAAGGTACTTCGGTCACTGCCTAGTAATCACTGCTCAAGGCTGAGCACATCCTGGCTCAACTTACTTTCTAGGTTAACTATCTCCTTGCTTATGATTCTCCAGCTTACCTAAGAGATAAAACATCCACAAAGGAGAAGATATCTCTATTTGCGGATCTCCAATACTGCTCGTCAATATTCATGTGGTACCTTTTTTAACCCCAGTTCTGTGGTTCTCAGCCTTCCCTTGTCAAAAGTTCTTGTAATTTTTTCCCTACCCAAAATCCATGGACTCACATGAAGGGCTGGATTCGAAGGGCGAGGGAGAGGAGAAGGTGTGTGCTGTGGTGGGGCTGGTGGAGGCAGTGGAATATTTTTCAGGGAAGCTTGCGTAGGGGAATGGTACAGATGCTTTGGATGCTGCCTTATGCAGAGCTTGTGACCTCGGATAGATAAGTTGGAGTACAGGGCATTGCTGGAACTTGGATTGACTAGCTATTTTGTGCAAGTATATGCCCCTCAGTTGTCACTTTTTCTCCCTAGGAAGGGATAGGTGCTAGATATTCTGCAATGCTGCCAGGTTTTTGGGCATGTGTCCCAGCAGATGTGTCCAAATTACTGTTAGTTTTGGACATAGCTATTTTGTTCTTGATAATTTTGACAGCTGTTGTTTCTATTGCGTTGGTGTCTCTAAAAGTCTAAGTTAACTTTTGTACTTGCTATAGTTTTGGTACTCAAAGAGTCTGCAAAAGCGTGAACAGTTATCTATATATATTTGTCATTAACTCTTCGTGTATGTAGGTAATAAAGTATGATTTTATAGGTCCTGAAATTCGATGGCTACAGAATAATCCTATTAGCAAGCACAGAGGGAAGAAAAATGTTGTTCTATCTGGATGGGGTGATTAATCTTTGCTGTCTGAAGACTGCATGAATCCATACTATACTCTGAGCACTTATCAAACATTCAGTGATCGAACTCGACAGAATTTGGTAATGTATTCGAGATATAGTTTTCTAGTATTCAGAGTACAGCTGTTGCTTTATTTATGATTTTAAGTTCATAAGTTTTACTTGGCCCGTCTGCAGAGACAGTTAAATGAAGATGTTATTGATTACGACCTTCTTGAAGATCGGGTTCATTTCATTGATGAAACACACCCAGAGGGCGCCATACTGTTTTTCTGGCCAGTAAGTTCTCCAACTACTGTTTTCTAACTGGTCGATTATGTTTTGCGTGTCAGTTGCATGTTTTGAATTTTATTGAGATGCATTATACTTGGGTTGTTTTATACACTAATGTTTTCTTACGGTCCGTTATACTTTGTGTGTAAGTTGAATGTTTTGGATTTTATTGGGATGCATTATCCTTGGGTTGTTTTATTCACTGAAACTGATAGTGGGTGTTGCATAAATTGCACCAGGGCGTTACAGATTTTCACCTGTTACTCGATAAACTATCAGCTTCTCGCCAATTTGGTGGACAAATCTTCCGAGTGGCTTCTTCCTTTACATTCCTCGGTCTTTTCAGCTGATGAAAAAAAGGTGTTTCTACGACCTCCTGTTAACATGCTCAAGGTAAAGCTGCTTGTTTTTAGCAGTACAAGTGTTCGGTGTTTGTCTTACGAGCCTTGCTAATTTTAGTGTATGAACTTTGTCGCTATAATGGGGTTTGTTGGAAAACACTTAAAGGTTACAGATATATCAAAACACTGAAATGGAAATCAAGAGAAAACAAGCACATGTTTGGAGAAAGTGGTCCTGGGAAGCTTCTTATAGGATGCACAGCGGAATGACAATATTCTGTGGTCTTGAATTGCAAGGCCATCTTTGTATGTAAACCTAGTACTGAATCAATCATAACACACATTTGTTCTAGCAACTGAATGTGTATGAACTTGATGGTCTGGCACAAAATTGCTTCAAACCTGAAAATGGTTAGCAAACAGGACCTAATGTTTTGGAGGACAGCAGAGGGGCTCATTTGAAGTCTATGCCCATTTGTTCAACTCCCTCATGTGTCTTTCATTTGTATGCTTCAAATGCATTCGGTGGAACGGTCTTGTGCCTGTGCTATCAAGTCACGTGCTTCACTTCCATGGGATGAGTCTACGGTCAAGAGTATAAGAACAATTGATAGTTTAGAGGAAAAAAAAGAGAAGAGTTTCATCGCATCTGAAACATAAGAAACTGTTAAAAAGAACCACTTGGTGACTTGCCACTTTTCCCATTTGGCCAATTTTAGTCCCTGTTTGGGACATGCAGTGTTGTCCGATTGGGCATAATCGTAATTTTGCCATGAGGGGCAGTTTCATCTGTTTCACTTCGCGCCCTTTTGAACCACAAATGGCAACGTAGCGAAAAAATTTCACTTTCAAAAATGCTACTTGCACAAACGTTGTGTTGGTTGTGTGCGTAATTCTTACTGTCCAGATGTATTTGGATGGTCTAGATTTTAAACAAACTCTTCCAAGAAAAAGTCTAACTTTTATGGGAAAGAGTTTGAGTGAATCCTGGCCATTTATTACATCAATAGACGGCTAGAGATTGGTTGTGTGTTGTGTTTTACACAACCGTTGTGTGTAGCACTTTTGCTAAAAAAATCAACAACCCTTTGGTTGTGTGTGTCTCTGATCTCTAATCTGTTTGTGTTTGCACGTCTATTTGCACATTTGTTGCCGTTCAAAAAAAGTGTTTGCACAAAAGAAGTGTTTCCTTTCTGTGATTCTGGTAAAAAAATTCGCTTTCTTTTCTCCTTTGTGTTTGGGTTTAGGTTTGGTGAAAATAACCATGTTTCCTTTTGCTTGGTTTTTGCCTCTTTTTTTTTTTTTATAACCGGATGTCCAGGTTAGCTTGCGTTCCCCTCGACTAATTTTTGACCGTGACATTAACGATTGGATAAGTGACCTCAAAGTTTGAATGTTTGGCTGTCATCGATTCGAACTTGTGATCTCTCGGGAAAATTAGTTTGTATTTGTTTGCTATCAAATGCTTTATTCCACAAAATTTATAGCTGAAAGTAAGGAAAATGGCGTCTTTCACAGATTGGTGCATCTTCTTTTGTATTTTTGTTAGTTTCTCTGTTGAGAATAATAAGAAGTGAAATATTTTGCTCCTTTTAATTTTTTCCCTCCCCGTATATATTTGCATTTGATTTGTCCAACGCATTGACCGTCTATCTTGGTCTTCCTTGTTGTATTAGTTGGTGTAGTAAGTTGATGTGATTCAAATTAATCTTACCCAGAGGTTCACAAGAGGTGTAATTTAATTAGAATCCTAATTTGTGTTGCATATAATGATGTTCTTTGAGATACTGGGAGCAGGGACGTGAGATTTTTGGATTTTCTAACTAGAAAAGTGCAATGTTTTGATTACCCCCAAAAAAGAAAAAAACAAAACAAAGACGACAGGAATAGATGTTAGACTATGAATGGCCTCTTAATGAATGCATTTTATGGATATGCCTATTATGTTCGTCTTCTCACCTTGCAATGTTAAATGATCTTAACGATGCACATGGCTCAAATGTAGGAATTCTATTGGCTTCTGGACAAGTTAGCAACATTTGAATGTACAAGTTTCCAAAAGAGGACGTCAAGCTTGCGTGTGTTGAACTTGGTGTCCTATTGCATAATGATTTTTTGCTCAAGGTGAAACCTCTTATCTGTTTTGGCAATAGCCACAAGGTGCGGTTGATTTCCTAACCCAGCTACTAATCTAATTTAACTTTGTTCTTTTACTGCCGTGGTAATTATATGTTCATATTGTGTTTGATTTGTCTAGAATTTTTTTCCCCATTTTACTTAGCTTTATGATCACATATCTTTATTTCAGTTGATGTAGTCTCTCATTTAGGTTTTGTGTTAAAAGGCCATTGGGGTCTCTACACCACATGCTTCATACGGTAAGTTCACTTAGGCTGTTCTCTGTAGGAGTCTCTTTTTCCTCTATCTAATCCGAAACCCTTCACATGAATCTATAGTAGCTGCATATTTGACATTAAAACTACATTGTGTTGTCATGGATTAGAAGAGCTGCATGTGTTATTTTTGTACTTTATAAGGTTTGTTATGATCATACTTGATTTCTTTGGCTATGGACCAAATTTTTTTCACACTATTTCTTTATGTGACCTATTTTATTGGAACCATTGAGAGAAGAGTTGAAAGGAACTTTATTCAGGGAAACAAGATTTAAGTTGGAGATTGAAAGAACGCTTGATACATCGGACCAATTTTGAATGACCATGTAGAGATTTTTACTTAATAATTAACAAAAGATAGGGCTTAATGTTATCTCCGTTCTTCCTCTAAGATTGGTTTGTCACGTTTAATTGGGGTAGGTCCTCCAATGTCACATCAGGTATTCAGAGAAATCAAATGAGAGATTGGGTCTTTAATACTTTTTGTTTGGTTTGGGTTTGCTTCTTCACCTACTATTGGCATGTTTCTTAGTAGCATTTGTGGGGGGGGGGGGGGGGGGGGGGGGGGGGGGGGGGGGGCGGCTGGTGCACCTAAAAGCTTCTAAGGTTGGGAGTGCCTAAGGAGTGTATTTAAATTATATAAAACTATGTATATAAAATATCTTTAAATACTTAACCATCAAAGGAAAAATGATGCTGAAAATTTATCCGATCTTAAAGTATAATTAATGGAAGTTGTATAATCTGAATTTGCAAAACTTCTTGACTAATGTCATTCTTATATGCTTATTTCCACAATGGCATAACTCTCTTGAAAGTAAGATAGTAACTGCCTTACCGGCCCGATAAGCTCTCATCTTAGTTAGGAGTAAGCTCACGTCTTGGAGCGTCGATTCAAGCTCTTGTCTTGGGACCACCCATTTTAGAAGGATTCTGCTACTAAGGTATGTTTTATATTTTGATGAGGTTGTTCCTAAATTTTATTCAAATGCCAATTATTACTTTTCTAAAAACATGAACAATTTATCATTTAATACTACTATTATCTCGACTCTTGAACTTTTTTAGAATTTTGTTCTTGATCTTTCCCTTTACCACTTCAACATTGGGGAGTATTTTCCTGTTGAGATCAAGTTAAGGTGTGGACATACGGCGTTCAAGGCTATGGCCACCATTAAACTTTTAAGCGTTCGTCCTCTCTTTGTATTTTAGTTTGTCTTTGGATAACAAACGGGCACCATCAAACTTTTAAGTGTTTATCTTGTTTGATTACATTCTTTGTATAATGTAAATTGCTTGAGGAGATGCATTTGGATGGGGGACAAAACTGGAACTCTTGAATCACCAAGACTACATGAAACCCGTATAGAAAAATGGGTTATTTACCTAGACACCCCTCCAAGTATATCCGTTTTTCATGGTCACCCCCTCTACGAATTTTGCCTATGGCGAGAACTCCTCATTAAAGTTTACTTTTCCCCTAAATCCCTTCCGTCAGCCTTCCGTCAAGAACCGTTAATTTTCTCACCTAGATTCTGTCAAAAGTGGTAAACTGTTCCAATATTGCCCCCTAATTGAATATACTCCCTAAAATAAACCACACCCCACCTTCCGCCCCCCCCCCCCAAAGAGTCGCCTGTTGTCTCCTCCTCATCTCTGAGATTTTGGGCTTACCTCAATGCTCACCATAACTGACCTTTTTCTGATATTTATGGTTTAGTTTTGGCCCATTCAAAGAGCCAATTTCTTGTTCAACATTTGCCATGATATCTGGTTTTGAAACCCCAGATCTAGATTGTTTTTCAATATCCCAATTCAACCTACCCAAATCATAATCTTGGTAAGTAGTGCTCATGAAAGCCCTAATTTACAAATTGTGTAATTTGGAAATTACGAGAGATGGTTATGCTGAATTAGATGGAAATTGTGTGTGGGATTTATAACCTGTTTGCAGACTGTAATCTATGCTAAGATAGCCGTTTTGGGGATGTTCTTGATCTTTCTCATCTAACGTTCTCTGTAGTTTGTTTGTTGTCAATAAGAAGTTATGAGAGAGAGAGAGAGTGAGAGAGGGAGAGATTGTGGAGTTTGTTGTTAGCGGTGGTCGGGAAGAGGCAAGCCAGAAGAGGTGGAGGTGGGTGGCGTTGATGATGCTGTTGTTAGGAAAATGTCAATTTTCTCCTCAATTTGTTGGCCATTTTTTAGACCCCATTTAGGAGAGAAGATGAGAAGAGAGATGAAAAATTTGGGTTTTGTTGGGAGAGATGGGAATCGGGAGAGAGAAGGTGATGGTGATTTTGGTGGCGATGGCAGCGATGGTGGTCGGGGATAATCAAAGCCAGATGGGTGAAGGTGGGGGGTAAATGGGCCCCATGCTGGGGGTTTTCAAATTTTGTTGTGTTTTTGTTCCCTTTTTTTTTTTTTTAAATTTTGCTGACAAGCAGAGAGAGAAGTGTGACTCTAGGTATATATATGTAAGGGTAAGATGGTCATTTTATTTATTTCGTCCAACGGAGTTAGATCCTCCAAATGCAAACTTTAATGATGGGGGGTCGTGCCGTAGGCAAAATTCGTGGAGGGAGAGACCGTGAAAAATGGGTATACTTGGAGGGGTGACCGTGAGAAACGGGTATAATTTGGACATGAGGGGCAGTTTCATCTGTTCACTTGAGGCCCTTTTGCCACATGTGGACCACAAACGTCCACGTGAAAAACTTACACCTCTCTCTCTCTCTCTCTCTCTCTCTCTCTCACACACACACACACACACTCACCTACACAGAGGAAGAGGCAGATCAACACGTTTAGAGAGACAGAAAGAGGGAGAGGAGGATATGCGAGACTTGAGGCAGATTCGACAAGGTGAAGAGGAAGAGGAAGAGGTGCGGGACCTACGGCAGATCCGTCGGGGCATGGAATTGGGTTTTAGATTTTCGTCAGAACCTTAACTGGTAATACGATAAGACAAATTGACTCCAAGCAAACTCTCTTTGCCACCCAACTCTTTTTTCAACTAATCGGAACGGTCACGGGAAGGGAAAAGAAAATATTAGTTCCTACCGATTTCTCTATGACTCTACAACTATGCTCGAATGGATAATCCTAAAACAACAAACCCCCGTTTGGTTGTGTGTTTCTCTTATCTGTTTGCGTTGATCTCGGATGTGTTTTATGTATGCATGTATGTTTGCACTTGTGTTGCCGTTCAAAAAGTGTTTCCAACCGATTTCTCTGTGATTCTAGTAATGAAATTAGCTTTCGTTTTTCTTTGTTTTTCGGTTTTTGGTTTCGGCTAAAATGAAAAAAATCATGTTTCCTGTTGCTTGTTATCTGCTTTTTTTTTTTTGGATAACGGGTTGTCTAGGTCAGCTTGCGCTCAAAAGGGTTAACGGGATTACAATACATTAATACCTCTGAGCTATCGCGGGGCTGATGTTTTTATACTTGCATTCTCTGTCATTAGCAAGGCCAGTTTATGAAGATATATCAAAAAAGGTTAGTCTACCTTTTCCATTCTGATTTGTGCCTTCTTTTTTGGACATTAGATAGGTTACTCTATCATCATACGTCATACTGATGAATGCTTTTCGTATCTGTTTCCAATGTTCAGTGGATTCTTGTTGGAACAAAACTTGGTTAGACTCTCTTAACCATCCTTTTTATCATTCTAGTATGGTGCTATAGTGGGGATTTTTGCTCATTTTTTGTGAATACCTGCTTCTATTCTTAGGTTTTTTTCTTACATCAAAGCACTACTAGATTTACATGTATAATTTTATGTGAGATTGGTAATTAGGCTACCTTCTCGATGCATGTATGTGGCTAGATGAATCTAGAGTCATGTCTTGGCTTAACTGTGATCGCAATACTATATGGACAACACAGTTAAAGAGCTTCTAAAGGCAAAGGCTTGTGGATGGGTTCCTAAGGGTATTCCTCAAGTTTTGTTTCTTTTTGATTTCTGCAGATTGTAGTTCTCACAAAATCCAGTGAGCCTCTAAGTCTACATGTCAATTGTAATATGTGAAAGTTTCGCTCAGAATTTGTTGTTTTGTAGCTCATAATCCATGCATTTTCTTGTTTTTACATGTTGTAGGTGCAAAAGAAGATATCACCACCCCAATAAACAAGAAGCACCAAAAAAAGCTTACGATTTAAAGTAGAAGTAGTTCTTTTTTTGTTACGAGCTTGGATTCAATCTTCTATTACGTTGAACATGGAATATGAACATAATGTAATCTGAACTTTTGGGATATTTATTTAGTGCAATTTGGATGTATTGATGGTTTAATGAATTTTAGTATTTTTGAAAGATTTCCCCACCCTTAAAATGCACAAGTATTTGGCATAGAGTGATTCCAAATGCAAGACAATGTGGTTTATAGCAAGCAGCTGCAGATTTGGGAAAAAAGAAAAACTTTATGCGGCGTTTTTGTTAATGCTAGTAAAGGTCCTGCCGGAACCGAAAAAGTCACCAGCCATGGACTTTCCCCAGTTTTTGTGAACGCCGGCAATAGTAACAAAAAATGCAGACAAAAATTACCTGGCGTTTCATTAACGCTGTTTAGTATTCCCGACACAGGCATCTAGGTCATTTTTTAAAACGTTGGGAAAAACACTGGGAAATGTCTGTTTTCTTGTTTTCTTGTCTTTTGTATATATCTAATTGGTATACTTTTGAGATCATCCACATATCAACCTGTAACCTAATGAAGTGTAGAACGGGGTCCCAAGTGTGCAATTCTGTTCCTTTCTTTTGTAACTTTTTTTCGTGTGTCCTACTTTTATAGTATCCAATGCATTTTGTAACTTGTTAAGAGTCATTTGTCTATGTTAAGTGGTCAATTCTATTGGTTTTCCTTAATTTTTTGCACCAATGCTTTGTCGTAATATATTTAATATTCAATGATAATCAGCAATAGCCTGGTGATGTGGTCTTCAGCAATTCTATGTTAGAAGGAATAGTGTATCTCAGTATCGGGTTAGTTTAGTCGCGAGCTTGCGCTTGCCCTTATTTCTTTCTCTGTCATGTTACAAAGCAAGGAGGGAAGCATACTCTCTGTTCTTCTAATCCTAGCTGAATCTGTCTCTCTCCCCCTCTCTTTCAACCCTAGCCACCACAACTCTGTTTCTCCCTTCCGCTCCCCCCCTTGGGTTCCATACCAGCATGCGGTGGCGCCGGGAGGGGAAGGCCATGGTATTATTCCAACTCGCTTTCTTTATTTTTTCTTCCGTCTCTCTAGATCAACGATTTGTCGTTTGATCTATGAGAGTTTTGTCTCTCATCTAATTCACTAAAGCTGATCGATTGCTCCCTCATTCGCCCTGCTTTAAACGGTCCGTTGATTTACATTGTTTCAAAAGACCTAAGCCTCCGGACGTATGCCCGGCGTGATGATCCTGACTCACCTCTGCCTGCAAAACCGCCCGAAATGATATGGATCTCTCCAATTGGTGGCCGAGGTTGCTCTGTTGGCCGAGTTTGCCAATCATTCTGCCGATTTGGTTGTCGCGCTCAGTTGGTTGGTCGCGAATGCTGCTCGTCCTGTTGGGCAAGCCGTCCTTGGACAAAACGTTGCAGTTGACCATGTTGAATAAATGCCTCGATTTGCTTCTTGAGCTTGATACAGTCCGAGGTCTCATGGCCGTGATCCTGATGAAAATGACAGTACTTGCTTTGATCCCTTGGAACCCCTGGCTTCATTGCTTGAGGCCACTGTAGCTCGGGGTCATTGACAAGATGCACCAAGACGCGTTCAAGTGTGTTGTTGAGAGGCGTGAATCGTTCAAAATGCTCCCGAAAGTGCGGTTGGTCATTATGCCTTGGCTTCTTTTCACTCCTGCTGTCCCTAGGTGGCTTTGGCGGATCAGCCTCAGTTCTCTTCTTGCTCGGCCCCAGAGTTTCCTTTCCATGCGCAGCCATCGCCTCTTCCATTGATGTGCTTCTGGTCCTTATGCATAAACTCCGCCATAGTGCTGGGTGGCTTTTCCAAGAGCGAGCAAAAGAACTTGGTTGGCTGGAGACCTCCAATGAAAGTAGTAAGAACAACCTTGTCATCCGCCTCGTCAACAAGCAGTGCCTCGTTGTTGAAGCATTTGAGGTAGGCGCGCAGAGTTTCACCTTCCTTTTGCTTGATGTTCAGCAAATAAGTCGCCGCTCAATGTTGGCGATGGCCACTGTAGAAGTGTTCTACGAATAATTGACTCAACCTCGAGAAGGTCTCGATTGAGCCACTCATTAGTTTCCCAAACGAAACCCTTGCAAGGCCATTCAAGGTAGTGGGAAAGGCCCGACACATGATCTGGTCCGAAATTTCGTGAAGTAGCATGAAAGCTTTGTAGGTCTCCAGATGGTCGAGTGGATCACCTGCCCCGTCAAATGGTTCAAATGTAGGGAGCTTGAACTTTGAAGGAAGCGGGTAAGCCATGACCGCGGCAGTAAAAGGAAGGTCTATTTTCTGCACTAGGGTTGCTAGAGCCTTGGCCACTCGATCATTGACCTGTTGAAGAACGAGGTCCATCTTCTCCTCCAAATCTCGGAACGCAGCCCCCTGGACATCCTCGTGTTCAAGGTTGACCACATTTCTTTGACGCAAGGCCGCGACACTACCAACTTCCCTGTTGTGTTCGGTGGGTTGATCGTGGCTGGCGGTGTGCTGAGTAGTGCCATGTGGATGATCGCTCTCCTCTTCTTCCTCCCGAAGTGATTCGGACGGAGGAGGAGGAAACCGAGCCAGAAGTTCCTGGTTTTGGGCTCGTAATTGGTCGATCACTTCGGTGAGGTGGTGAACTTATTGTTGCGACGGGTTGGGCTCCTGAACGGAACGCTGGCTTTGTCTCGTATTGACCATGACCTTGACTCCACCGATAAATTTATGAAATAGGAAACGTCGTTCCTACAGACGGCGCCAACCTGTTGATGCCAAAATTTGGACAGTCAATCCAAGCTTTGTCTTTGAGATGGCCTCTGCAAGACGTCCAATGACCGGAGGGGTTTCTAGTCGTGGACCCTCCAATGGTTAAGTTAGTATCTGGTTGAGAAAGACTATTTGCTCTGTAATTCAAGGGGAAAACAGAGAACGTACCTTACTTGCACACTGTCTGCCGTTTATATATTGCTTTGCAAGACTGCTAGCTACGCTGGTGATCATGGTGGAGGTTATCAGCGGTTATCTCTAGTAATGCTCCGTGAAATATGGGCGACCCATGACCTTGCCCCCAGGGTTATCGAGGAACATTACCCCACACAGGCGATTGTGGGACGGTCGCCCCGCCAAGACCGACTCGATCGGCCCCTTGTAAGCCGACCGACGACTCTGGAGACAGGTGTCAATCACTTGTCCCTCATCAGTGATAGTGCAAAAATCCCGTCATCATTACTCATGTTAAAAATTACATTGACCAAATATTAGTTAACATAATTTGGAAGCACATCTACTCTATATTCAAAAAAATGGTTTCCGATCTTGTGTAGCAATACTTTATGATTGAGAAAAAATGAAAAATAAATTCAATCTCTTGTTACAATATTTTTTGAAGAAAAAAAATATTTTGTGATCAATTTTTTTTCTATCAAATATAATTTTTGAGAAGTTTGAAACTTAGCAAATGAACAGTTCAAATTATCTAATCTTGAATGAGGCCGACAAATAGACTAGATCGGGTAGATCCAATAATCCAATCCCTTTTTCAAAAAAATCAACTTCTACGATGTTGATAGTGTTCCCCAATAAGCGGCTGAGATCCAATCATGAGTAGTCACATGTACCATTCCCCATTTCCGCCAAAAGCACCCTATCCCACCTCTCCAAAAAGAAATTTGAAATGATTATATATAAGCCCCCCACCTCAACCTTTTACATGCCAAAACCATCCCGTAGCCACTGAGAAACAACGACACATAGAAAGAGAATCTAGAGAGAGGGGGAGAGAGAGAGAGAGAGGCACAGAAAAATCTAGACAGAGAGAGATATGCCTTCGTGGACGGCTTTCCGGTGGCTGGACGAGCTCAATTTCTCGCCGCCGACAACCTCGATCTTCCGCTGGCCGGCGAGGCTCGTCTCCTCGTACCTGACGCCGCCGAGCTGGTCCCACGGCCTGTTGGCGTTCTCCTCGCCTAGATGGTCCCCGTACAACCTCATCAACTCGTCGATTGTGGACGACGTTGTGTGGTCCCTCGTCACCGCCGTTGAGTCCGTTGCGTTGGTCTCCATGCTCTGCTTCTTCTACGTCTTCTGCGGCTGCACCGTCTGATCACATCGGAGAACGGTAAGAGTTCGTTCTCGCGGAGAGTGACGCGGCGGCGGAGAGAACCGGCTGGTTTTTCAGATCTGGTTGGTGGTAGATGAAGACAATTTGGTAGTCTGAGAACGTGAGTAGTTTGATGGAGTTTGCTTTCACTCTGTGAGGGGTAGTTTTGTCCAATCGGTTGTAATGTAATTTTGTTTTGTCCAGATATTTTTGGTGGTGGTTGTAATGAAGGTTCGTGAGCTGTAACGCTTCTTCGTTAATTAGGTTTTGTGCCTGCTTTTTCTCTTTATTTTATTTTATTTTATTTTATGGAATTTCATCTTTTTGCTTTTTTCGAAATCCACTGAAATGACAATGAAATTTCGAAATGATTTTTTTTTTTTTTATAAATGCATTACAGTGTGAAAATACACACAGTACAAGTATTAAAAATAGATTTTTTTTTATCCGCTATTAAAAATAGATTTCGGAGTGCATTATTATAAGAAAGCAGAATGTTAACATTGTTTTCAAATTTGAATTGTATATGGACTTAGGAATGGTAATAATGTTGCTAATGTGTTGGCGAACAAAGATTTTAGTGGTTCGGGGTATAATTCATGGACGGAATCTCCACTGCTGTGTTTACTTGATCCCCTTCTAAGGACGGATCTCCTGTTTCATGGATTTTTTGGCTTATTAGTAAGTAACATGGATTATTTTAACATCTGTCAAAGGGAATAGGATAATAGGAAAAAAATGTATTAATATCTGAGAAATGTGTATTGATATTTGTGAAAAGTGTATGAATATTCGTGAGATATATATTGATATTTGAACTTGCTTGAAATTATGTGCATATTATCTTCCGCTTAGTGGGCAGAGGTTAGCAAAACCGTAATAACATTTGTTATCATTGTGGGAGGAAAAAAAAAAAGAGAATGTTAACATTGTTTTCAAATTTGAATTGTCAATATTCGGTCTGTTGCAGAAGATACATACGAAAATCACGTGTCTCGTGTTTTATTTATTTATTTATATTTCGGATACATTAGTTACTCCCTCTGTCCCTTTTTAAGTGTTCTGCTTCGTAACTCCAACTTATTAAAAAGATATCATCATTATAACTTTCACATCAACTTTTTCCTCCACTTTCCCTACTTACCCATCATCATTACACTTTTATTCACTTACTTTTCAAAATGGAATCTACTTTTAGGGACAAAATAGACAATTCACCAACTTTTACTCACTAACTTTACAAAATGGACACTTATTAAGGGACAGCCCAAAATGGAATACCGGACTTTAAATAATGGACGGAGGGAGTAGTTTTTTTTTTTTTTTTTTTTTCGCAATTCATTTTTTCTTTTCCCGATATTGGTCTGGCTTTTGTGGAGTAATTTGATACGTTCATACTATAGATCTAATCAAGATTTTATTGTCGCCAAAAATTATTGAATCTGACATCCCAAACAATTTTTAATTTTTATTTTCCAATCGATAATGGTATTATTAATTACTGCATAACAGAAACATCAAAGGAAGCTTTCCTCTAAACCCAGCTCGAAAAGTCCCGTTGCCGAGTTAAAGGGGCCTTTAAAGAAAGGGCATGTTTGGCTAAAGCATTAGCCACCCTATTACCATCTCGCGGAATAAAATGAAAAGAACAATACTGAAAACGATTAATAAAAGATAAAGTGTCCCTAACTATGACCTCCAGGCATGCTTTAATCTGGCATTTTTCTTGCAGCATATTAATCACCGCTTGCGCATCACCCTCTACAATATAAGATCCCCCAGACAAGCATATCAAACAATCCAAAGCAATGCGAAATCCCACGGCTTCCACTACCTCTGCAGATGATCTATCTAGAATAGGAACAGCGGTAGCACCCAAAAGCCTCCCTTCATGATCCCGGACAACCACGCCCACACCCCCATTCTATGTTCGAGCCACAAAGGTCCCATCCACATTAATCTTCAAAATTCCAAGTTCTGGTGGTTTCCAAATAATATTACGTGACAAAATACCCCCTGAGGAGTCTGATGGTCGATTTTAGTAGCCTGCAAAAATAGATTGAAGTCCTCGACCGCTTCCTCAATAATCTTTATTTCCATCTTCCAAACAAGTTCAAATGCAAAAAATGGGTTCCATTGGGTTTAGATTTGGTGTGCATGAATCCAAATTACATGTCTAAACTTATTTACTTGTAGATGTCAAATTATGATAATTTTTTATGATTATAAGCATTTTGACGACGCCTATAATATGAACAGAGAGGATTCTAAAATTTGAACAAATATCGGGACGCAACGCAAATGTGTAAACTACAATCCGCACTTAAACCCCAAATGGTGTAGAAGCCGACTCCATTAATTACTCCAATAAGAAGGTTTGATAGGGTCCATAAAAATATTTATGAATACATATCGGATAATACAGATTCATTCATAAAAAATACTTATTTTTTAAGAAGGGAATTTTCAGTTTAAAAATAATGTGATCTTATTTAATCGATTTTATCGAGGTCTTTTATACGGTGCAAAAAAAATAATTTTTTTATTTACATTATTTTTAAATTTAAAAATATGAAATAATTACTTATTTTTTGAACGAAGTCTTGAACCCTAACATTTCTCTGAAATGCAAGTTGACAGGAATGTGTTGCGTTGTCAATCCCAACGAATGCAGTACGGTGCTTAACGTTATCATAAAGAGTTGCAAATGTGCACTTGGCAGATTTTAATTAGACTTCCATTTGACTAGTCATGAATTTTCTTTGGAAGGGTTGCTGGATAGCATAATTTGCTTGCTTGTGCACATTTGCGCTCTTGATATCTCATGCTATTCGGGTCATTTTTTGTACACCTTAACTAATTTTTGATAAATTAATTCATCGTCTATTAGCGGAATCCCATTTAAAGTCGTGACATAGCCTATTATGGACTAGTCCTACAAAAATTAATCACCTCCATACATGGAGCTATATATAGTGGGGGAGTGTGGCACATGTCACTACCAGTTTTACATGAATGAGAGTTGATTAGGTACTTATCTGTTTTCTACTCCCTCCGTCCCTTATTTATAGTCCGGTATTTCATTTTGGGCTGTCCCTTAATAAGTATCCATTTTGTAAAGTTAGTGAGTAAAAATTGGTGAATTGTCGATTTTGTCCCTAAAAGTAGATTTCTTTTTGAAAGTAAGTGAGTAAAGTGTAATGATGATGGGTAAGTAGGGAAAGTGGAGCAAAAAGTTGATGTGAAAGGTATAATGATGTTTTTTTAATAAGTTGGAGTTACGAAGCAGGATACTTAAAAGGGGATGGAGGGAGTAATAAATTATTTTTCTACACAAATGACGAAAAAAAGAGTACAAAATAGAAAATGAACAATTTAAATCATGAAAATAATATGTGAACAGCTTTCATTTAAGAACCACAAGAGAGTTGAATCAAACCTTCATTGGATTTTTAACCAAAAACAAAGGCCGGGCCCTGGGACAAAGTCTCAGTTTTTTAAGGACCACAAGAGAGTTGAATCAAACCATCATTAGATTTTTAACAAAAAACGAAGGCCGAGTCCCGGGACAAAGTCTAAGTTTCAATTTCAATTTTTTATTTTATTTTATATTCCTACTTATCAGTATGTAACACTACAGAAGGATCACCATCAAATAGTGCCACCTCCCAATCTACCACTAATAGTAATTAACAAGTGATTTCGAACTTAAAATCCATGAGGGAGCAAACTGTTGGATTCTCTAAGTCACAAACTTTGATCAATAAACCCGCTGCAAGTTTTAAACACTGGACCAACCTCGTTACTTCGATATTGATTCGTGTTTGCCAATCATAATCCATGGATAATCCAAAATAGTAGTTGATCCCAAAGAGTTGGGAGACAAACTTGTATATAAAAATTTAACTTATTTTGAGCATAACTTTGATAAATAAATACTACATTTCAATCATGTGTCTACCAATATCGTATCAGTGTGAAGAGTATAGCACGACCCCAACCCGAATTAGCAGTTCACAAATTATTCGTATAAGAAAAAAAGAAAAAAAAAAACAATCAACGTATCTTTTTTATGTTCTAGCCCGAGCGGCCACAAGATTTATGATTGTTCATTTGGTTGATGTAAGCCCAATCAATTAAGCATAGCGACAACATCAACACAATAACTAAAACATCAAAAATTTAGCGACTTTGCTCAGATTGGAAGAAATATTGAGAAAATAATATCTTCCAATATTTACTCCATCTGTCTTTTTCTAAGTGTTCAGTTTCGTAACTCTAAATATTAAGAAAACTCATTACACATTTTATATCAATTTTTACATCCACTTTTCCTACTTACTCCCTATGGAGACATCATCATTGCACTTTACTCACTAATGTTTCAAAATGAAACTTATTTTTAGGAGCAAAATAAAAAATATACTAACTTTTTTCCACTAACTTTTTAAAAAATAGACACTCATGAAGGGACAGCTAAAAATGAAATACTAGACTCTAAAAAATGAAAGGAGAGAATAGCAACTTTGCGCACATCAAAATCGCATTCGTGGGTTCTATCCCTTATTATAACAATTGCGAATGGTTGCCAAAATAAAACCCATGATTTGATCAATTTTGAAGTTTGGACAACCACCTTAGAGAGCTTTAAAATGTGGATGGATGTTGGATAGTTTTTACATTTCAAATCCCATTTAGCTAATGTTTACTGATATTAAAATAAGATGCCACAAAAGAATATTTTACAATAGCTATTAAATTAGTAAGTAAAAAATTAATGTAGAGCTTGACATTTTTAATCCGAAGTGTCAAAGAAGAAAGACCAAACATTCAGTGGGCCTCCGGCCGCCGCATTCCTGCTTATACTTTGACCAACAAACATTTCCAAAGCCGAGGACGGTCCACCGAGCCGGAGCTATAGAGTATAGGACTAGGGTGGGAGTGGCCTCGAAAATTCTACGTATTCAAATCAGTTTTGAAAAAATATTTGACAAAATTTGAAACTAGTGGGAATCCAACAATGTTACTTGGAGCAGCAGTGCTACTGTACCAGCACTTACAAACCCTTTTTCGGGCCTATTTTGGGTCTCAAAAAAATGATCGGAGCCGCTCATTTTGTTTAAAATACATTCTTAATGGTCCTTGCAAAAAATAAGCTCAATCCGGTATTAGGAAGGGCGTTTACAAAATATCCAAATTTGTCTCAGAATTCAGGCTTGGATTCTAAAGCAAATTTGAATGTTTTGTAAATGCCCGTAATATAGCATTTAATGATTCGAGCGGTGTAATCTAACATTTAATCATTTGTGGGGTGGAATGGAGAACAACCCGTTTTTGAATTCTGCAATAATATTAGCAAGAGTTGTGCAAGCTTCAAATGTAAGAGGGTGTGATTTATCTCCCACCACAAACTCATGACAAATGCCATTCACAAGGGAGAATTATATATATTCCACAACACATGATATGACAACCCAGTTCAATTTAAACCGATGAAAATGTGGTGTTTGATGGAGATTTACCTGAAATTATCGCTGATAGTTAATAGTTCCCGTAACTCTTGCAACCAAATTCAAGCGGCAGTAGCTACTGTTGGAGAAAAGTGTCCACAATCTAAACAGATTGTTTTCATGTGATAACCAAAGCAAGCCTGAGGCATGATGAATGATGATAAAAAGTCCCTCCTGCAACATAACCTAAGCAAGCTTGTTGGGGTAACTTTTTCTGTTGAACTCATAGTTCACCTACTCAACTTCAGTGTCCACAAAACCCTTGTGCTGCCCAAATACGAAATGTGAGCGCTGACATTCTTTAGCAAACCATAGCCTGTTTTCATCGCACATTTTTTCCACAACATGGAGCAGTTGAAATCCCATCTGATGTGCAACCATCACGTTCTCAATACCATTCATATTGCGCTGTGTAATCTAACATTTAATCATTCATGAGATGAAATGGGAAACAATCCTTTGTTTGAATCTCTCAATCTTGGTACACAATGTTATCTGTTAAATGAGATTTGGAAAAAACCTTCTATCTTCAAATTCCGCCATAACATTAGCAAGAGTCAAGCATGCTTCAAATGTAAGAGGGTGTGATTTATCTCCCACCACAAACTCACGACAAATCCCATTCACTTCAATTGAGCTACAACCAGGGCTCTTTCTGCAACCAACCTTCTTCATTTCCTCCTTTACTTTCTCCACATCATCCCACCTCCCGACATCCCTGTACAAACCTAACAAAACCATATAAAGAGCTCCATTCCACGGCTCAGCACTTATTAGCCACCGGGCAGCTAATTCCCCAACTTCGACATTCTTATATGCTCTACAAGAAGTAAGAAGAGCACCCCAGATTGCAGCATTAGCCTCGACAGGCATATCCCTAATAAAACTAACGGCTTGTTCAATGAATCCTGCTCGACCAAGAAGATCAACAACACAACCGAAGTGTACTACAGTTGGTTCAATCCCAAAGTCAATAGTCATTCGGTCAAAATATCTCATCCCTTCATTTACTAGTCCAGAATGGGTGCACCCAGATAAAAGGGCTACAAATGTTACGCCATTGGGTTTTACTCCAGAGCGGATCATCTCTTCAAATGCTTCAATCACTTCAGTGCCAAGACCATGCATTGCTAATCCAGATAACATAGCTGTCCATTCGCCCACATGCTTCTCCTTAGCTCCCTCAAACGCCTTTAGCGCCTTCTTTATGCTTCCACATTTGAAATACATATCTATTAAAGCGGCAATAATCCTGCCATCAAATTGATTCTTTTTCCTTTCACTTATATAGGAATGAACCCACTTACCCAAATTAAGATCCCCTAAATTAGCACAAGCACAGAGCACACTCATTATCGTCGAATCATTTGGTTCCATTTTCGCCACCAACATGTCCCTAAACAACAAAACCCCATCTTTAAACCGGTTCCGCCTAACATACCCCGTGATCATAGCACTGTAAGAAACAACACTCCTCTTCGGCATCCTATCGAAAAGATGACGTGCTGACTCGACCGACCTGCCATTAGCATAGCAAGTAACCAAACTAGTCCACGTAGCAACATCCCGGAAACCCATCTCGTCAAAAACCCGTCTAGCCATCTTCACTCCACAACTCGACCCATATAAATTAATCAACGAGTTTTGCACGAATATGTCGTGACCAAACCCATGTTTAAAAGCCTGTCCATGAACAATTTCGCCTGTTCTAAGGTCTCCAAGGCTGGAACATGCTTTGAGCAAAAATGGGAAGGTGTAGTAATCGGGGAGGGGGCCATGTAGGTGCATATGGTGGTATAGTGCCAATGCTTGATGTGGGTATGGGCTTGAGGCGTAAGCTCGAAACATGGTGTTGTAAATGTAGGTGGATGGCTGGGGAATTTTGTCGAACAGTTGGCGGGCGTGGAGGAGAGAGAATGGGTTGGGGTTAGTAGCGAGGGCTGTGATGATTTGCCGGAGGTATATGTCATGTTGATGAAGGCCGGAGACGATGATGCGGGAGTGAAGGAGCTTGGCTTCTTGCATAGTTGGGAAAAGAGCATCATAAGTTACAGGAGTGGTACATTCGTAGGGATGAGATACAGATACACAGCTGCGGGATTTGACAGTTTAAGGGGGTTATTCAATTCCATGTGTAAACTATTCACAGCTTGCGGGATGCCCAAATTATTACTCCATGGGTGATGCACCAACGCCTGTTGGAAGGGGATTGGATCCTGTCAATTTGGCTTCGGACCAGTTTTGTTCATTTAGTGCTTTCGAGTCGTCCCAAAGTGTTTTTAGACGGCTCAAATTTAAAAAAGTGTCTTTGTAAAATATCCCTCCAAATCTGAGCCGAAGAGCCGGCTTTTGGGTAAGGCCCGTTAAGCTTAGCCACCAAACTTTTTATTACCCAAATTTTTTTAGGCACATGTATATAGATGATGCAATGCTCAAGTAGAAAGGTTAAAACATGAATGATTCGGTGTTTTATTGTGCAAGTCTTGAAGATTATCCAAATAAACATGGAACCCACAATTTCCCACTATTGATAAAGGGACTCATGTTCCGAATTGAAAGTTTTGGCAAAAGTTTAACCGAAACAACTTAGAAAGTTTATTGATGTGCTTAATTACTTGAAGGCAAATGATAGTATTGGTTTTCCGAATCCATTTATTGATGTAGAATTGCCTGACTATTTTGGGTACTGTGACAAGCGGGAAGAAGATTTTCGAACCAAAAGTTGATCAAAACTTACATTCGGTCAACCATGTCACAGAAGGGATTGAATGGATTGGAAGTTGTCGATTGAAAATGCGATAGTAGAAAAACTTAATTATGCCAGGTTATTTAGGCTTAGCTTCCCTTAAAAAAGCCAATTTGTTTTTTCTTGCCTTTATTTAAATTTTTTTCGCGGTCATTAGTTTTGCATCATATTTTCGTAGATTATCAATTTGCTTTGACGAAAGGAATCAAAAAATTATGACTGAAACTCAAAAAAAATAAGTAAATAAAAGCCAAAAAAGGCGATTTGAACAGCTGAAAAACATATGACTACATACCAACAAAGAGACTTTTAAACTTGAGCAGCTAAACAAAAAACAATACAAACAACCCAAATTCAAGTTAATAATCAATTAAAGACCATGGCCAAAACCTTGCTTCCAAAACTGGACAGTTCATGTTGGAACTTTGGTGTGTATTTGTAAAATCTTGTGTTTTTTACTAGTCCCACATTGCCTATCCATAAAACTTCTATCTACTTTAAATGAGTTTACACACAAATGGATTTGTGAACAAGGACTCAAGGAGAGGTCTCCCGCGCTCTGGAAAATGGGCGGCAATTTGAAAAATTGATTCGGAAACTAGTTAACAAATTCGGGATTTGAGCCTCACGCACGTAATAGTTAAAGCCCATGTTTTTGCTAAAATTCTGAAACACGTTTTCAGTCAATCAAATCTTTTCAAAATGGAAATTCTTGCTGGTTAAGAATATGAAAGAAGCACGTTTTTTTGATTACAGAATTTTCAGTCAATCAAATCTTTTCAAAATGGAAATTCTTGCTAGTTAAGAATATGAAAAAAACGTGTGCTAAATCAAAGGAAAGGATTATGATTTGATTTGATTTGATTTGATTTTTTTTTTATGTTAAAAACGTGTGCATAATTAGTGGGATCCGATTTGTTTTCCAAAACTAACGCCACAGCCCGCACCTATAAATTCAGAGTTTCAGAATTGATTTCAACACAGAAAAAAACCAACTCTCTCTTCCCCCCAAAAATGTTTTCTGAGTTCGAGCAATAGGTCGATTGTGTGTTTTATTTTCGGTTTTCTTCTGTGCAGAGAAAGCCGAGCAGAGGTGGTGAATTCTGGGCTGATTTATCCTGGGGACGGCGGGGCATTGACGAACTGCTTGCACAATCTGGGCAGAGCCGCGAAACGTCTTAAAGAAAGCGACCTAGTCCGCGACTCAACCCAGACGTCGTTCTACAATTTGGTATTCTGTTTTCAATAGCAGAATTTTGAGGTAATCCGTTCTTGTTTTACAGCAGTTAATCCAACAATTTTAAGACGTTTCATCTGCCATGGATTCTGAAAACAAGATTTCTGTTACCACCACTGATATCAACAAACCTTTTCGCTTTAAGGGCCTGCATTTTAAACGTTGGAAGCAAAAGATGTTTTTCTTTCTGACTACTCAAAAACTTGCTGGTTGTTGTGATTCTGTGAAACCTGTTGCTGCTAATCCTCCTACTGCTGAAAACACTAAGGCGATAGAAAAATGGACCAATGATGATTTTTTGTGCAAGAACTTCATTCTGAATGCTTTGACTGATGACCTTTATGATTACTCTTCCAATTTTGACATTGCTAAAGAACTTTGGGATGCCCTTCAGAAAAAGTATGATACCGAAGAGGCTGGGACTAAAAAATATGCTGTTAGTCGTTACCTGAAGTTTTCTATGGTTGATGAAAAATCCGTGGTTTCCCAGGCACATGATTTACAAAAAATAGCACATGAAATAGTTTTTGAGGGCATGCCTATTTGTGAACAATTTCAGGTTGCTGTTCTTATTGATAAACTGCCTCCTAGCTGGAAAGACTTTAAAAAGGATCTCCGTCACGAGTCAAAAGATTTTTCTATGGAAAGCTTGATTGTTCGGCTCCGTATTGAGGAGGAGGCTCGGAAACAAGATCAGAAGGATGAGGTTCTCTTTGTTGCAAACAAAAGGAACCACAGTTCGGCTGTGCTCAAGCCGAAATGAGGAATCGAGAAGCCAAATCAGAACCAGAACCGGAACGGAAGACTGAATCAGAACATGAAGTTACCCCCTTCTGGAGGCCAGGCTCAAAACACGGACTCTGTCCAATTTGTGTGTTACAATTGTAACAATCCTGGCCATATTGCAAGAAATTGCAAGAACCCCAGGCGTCGCGCTCCACAGGCGAACCTGGTGGATGGAGAACCACTAGTGGCTATGATATCAGAGGTTAATCTGATAAGTGGTTCAGAAGGGTGGTGGATAGACACTGGCGCCTCTCGCCATGTCTGTTATGATCACTCCTTGTTCAAAAAGTATTCTGAGGCTGATGATAAGAAAGTGTTGCTAGGAGACTCCCACACCACTAAGGTTCTGGGTACTGGTGAGGTTGATCTCAAGTTCACTTCTGGAAGGACTGTCACTCCGAAGGAAGTCCTGCACACTCCAGAAATGAGGAAGAATCTTGTATCCGGCTACCTCCTCAATAAGGCCGGATTTACCCAGACTATAGGAGCAGATCGGTATACTCTTACTAAAAATGGCATGTTTGTTGGAAAGGGTTATGCATCTGATGGCATGTTTAAGCTTACTATTGATATGAATAAAATTGCATCTTCTTCTTACATTGTTTGTTCTATTAATATGTGGCATGCTAGGCTTTGTCATGTTAACAAAAAACTTATTAAGAATATGAGCAATTTAGGTTTCATTCCTAATATCTCCTTAAATGATTTTGAAAAATGTGAATCATGTAGCAAGGCTAAGATTACAAAGATGCCTCATAAATCAACACTTAAGGAGACCGAATTGTTAGACTTAATCCATTCTGATATGTGTGAATTAGATGGAGTTCTCACTAGAAATGGACATCGATACTTTATCACTTTTATTGACGATCTTTCGAATTACACCTCTGTGTATTGGATGAAGCATATGAGTGAAGCATTTGATATGTTTAAAATCTTTCTTAATGAGGTCGAAAACCAGTTCCAAAGAAAGATTAAAAGACTCCGTAGTGATAGAGGCACTAAGTATGATTCAAATGAGTTCATTGCATTTTATAACTCTACCGGTATTATTCATGAGAAAACTGCTCCTATTCACCCGAAATGAATGGAAAAGCAGAACGCAAGAATCGAACTTTATGTGAACTTGTAGTTGCGATTATGCTTAGTTCGGGTGCTGCTCCACATTGGTGGGGTGAAATTTTATTGACTGTGTGTTATGTGCTGAATAGAATTCCTAATTCTAAGTCTTTGATTTCACCTTATGAATTGTGGAAAAACAAGAAGCCCAATGTGTCATATTTTAAAGTTTGGGGTTGTTTAGCCTATGTTCGTATTCCTGACCCGAAAAGGTCGAAACTTGCGAGTAGAGCTTATGAATGCGTTTTTATTGGTTATGCTGTGAATAGTAAAGCATATAAATTCTTCGATATTAACAATAAGGTGATCGTAGAATCTATAGATGCTGATTTTTATGAAGAAAAGTTCCCTTTTAAATCCAGAAATAGTGGGGGCGTTGAATCTAGTAGTAGTGTGCCTAGATTAGAAGAACCTAGAAACGAGAACTCTAGGGACACTGAGATTGAACCGAGGAGAAGCAAGAGAGCTCGAATTGCTAAGGACTTTGGTCCTGACTTTGCATTTTCTTTAGAAGAGGACCCCACTACTGTTAATGAGGCCTTAACTTCCCCAGATGCTGATTTTTGGCAAGAAGCCATAAATGACGAAATGGACTCATTGGAGTCCAATAGAACTTGGGAATTAGTAGACCTACCACAGGGCTGCAAAGCTATAGGTTGCAAATGGGTGCTTAAAAAGAAATTGAAACCTGATGGTTCTGTGGATAAATATAAAGCTAGACTCGTAGCTAAGGGATATAGGCAAAGGGAAAACATAGATTTTTTCGATTCCTACTCTCCTGTGACAAGGATTACTTCTATCCGAGTCCTGATTGCCATAGCTGCTGTTCATAACTTAGTTGTACATCAAATGGATGTTAAAACTGCTTTTTTAAATGGAGACTTAGAAGAAGAGATTTATATGGATCAACCCGAGGGATTTGATATCTATGGTCAAGAACACAAGGTGTGTAGATTAATTAAATCTCTTTATGGCCTTAAACAAGCTCCAAAGCAGTGGCATGAAAAGTTTGACAGTCTAGTTGTTTCAAATGGTTTCAAAGTCAATGAGAGTGATAAATGCATCTATTACAAGTCAAATAATCATGCATACACTATAATCTGCTTGTATGTAGATGACCTTCTGATATTTGGTTCAAGCATATCTGTCGTGAATGAAACCAAATTATTGCTTAGCCAAAATTTTGACATGAAGGATTTGGGTGAAGCTAGTGTAATCCTCGGAGTTAAAATTACTAAATCTACAAATGGAATTTCTCTTGATCAATCACATTATATTGAAAAGATCTTGAAGAAATACAATTATTTTGACTGTAAACCTGCTTGCACTCCTTTTGATCCTAGTATTAAATTGTTTAAAAACACTGGAGACAATGTTAGACAATCTGAGTATGCTAGCATTATTGGTAGTCTTCGTTATGCTTGAGATTGTACGAGACCAGATATTGCTTATGCAGTGGGGGTATTATGCAAGTTTACTGGCAGGCCAGGAATGGAGCATTGGTTTGCTATTGAGAGGCTCATGCGGTATCTGAAAAGAACCATGACCCTTGGATTACACTATCAGAAGTTTCCCGCTGTTCTAGAGGGATACAGTGATGTTGATTGGAACACCCTTTCAGATGACTCCAAAGCAACTAGTGGGTATGAGTTCAACATAGCAGGAGGTGCAGTCTCTTGGAAGTCCAAGAAACAAACAATTTTGGCGCAATCCACTATGGAGTCTGAGATGATAGCGCTAGCGGTGGCTAGTGAGGAAGCAGCTTGGTTGAGAAACCTTCTGTCAGAGATTCCCTTATGGGAAAAACCGATACCGGCCATTCTAATCCATTGCGATAGTACCGCGGCTATTCCAAAAGTTCAGAATCGTTTTTACAACGATAAGAAACGACAAATACGTCGTAAACACAACACAGTTAGAGAGTTGCTTACTAAAGGGGCTGTTAGAGTGGATTATGTACGGTCAGGTAAGAACCTGGCTGATCTTTTGATGAAAGGATTAGCTCGGGAGAAGGTGTGGAACACCTCGAAAGGGATGGGGTTAAAGCCCATTGAGAAATGAGTCACTTGTGATGGATACCCAACCTATAGACTGGAGATCCCAAGAAATAGGTTCAAAGGGATAAACGAGTCACATGGTGATATGGTAAGAATCATGCTATGAGGAGTTACACTCCAAGTCCATCCTTAAGAAGCATGACATCCTGTAGCGAAAGAGGTTGTGTTACTTTTAACACTTAATGAGTTCTATAGCTTTATGTGGAGTGGAGTACCTAGACTACAGGAGTACTCTTGATAGACTCACCTATATGAATGTTGAAGTGTGGCCGCTTCTCGGGAGAATTTGGGCGAATTCTCTAGGTCATTCATGAAACTGGGATACAAGCACATGGCCGTAAAGTGTTGGCTTTAAACATTACACATTAGTAGAGTTTTGTGTGTATTGCTCTCAGACTTAGAGTTCAAGATCACAAGTCACTCTAGTTATTATCTGAAGCACTATCACTATGTAACGGTTCAAGTCGAAAGACACCTTTACTTATGCACAGCTTTATACCTTTGCTTGAATATTTTGTTTTAAAAATATAAGTGGGGGATTGTTGGAACTTTGGTGTGTATTTGTAAAACCTTGTGTTTTTCACTAGTCCCACATTGCCTATCCATAAAACTTCTATCTACTTTAAATAAGTTTACACATAAATGGGTTTGTGAACAAGGACCCAAGGAGAGGTCTCGCGCACTCATGAAAATGGGCGGCAATTTGGAAAATTGATTCGGAAACTAGTTAACCGGGTGCACGTCACAGGTTATTCGGGCAGGGGGGGTGCAAATCCAAGATTTGAGTCTCGCACACGTACTAGTTAAGCCCACGTTTTTGCTAAAATTCTGAAACACGTTTTTTGAATATTCAGTCAATCAAATCTTTTCAAAATGGAAATTCTTGCTGGTTAAGAATATGAAAGAAACACGTTTTTTTGATTACAGAATTTTCAGTCAATCAAATCTTTTCAAAATGGAAATTCTTGTTGGTTAAGAATATGAAAAAAAAACGTGTGCTAAATCAAAGGAAAGGATTATGATTTGATTTGATTTTTTTTTTATGTTAAAAACGTGTGCGTAATTAGTGGGATCCGATTTGTTTTCCAAAACTAACGCCACAGCCCGCACCTATAAATTCAAAGTTTCAGAATTGATTTCAACACAGAAAAAAACCAACTTTCTCTTCCCCCCAAAAACGTTTTCTGAGTTCGAGCAATAGGTCGATTGTGTGTTTTGTTTTCGGTTTTCTTCCGTGCAGAGAAAGCCGAGCAGATGTGGTGAATTCTGGGCTGATTTATTCTGCGGACGGCGGGGCATTAACGAACTGCTTGCACAATCTGGGCAGAGCTGCGAAACGTCTTAAAGGAAGTGACCTAGTCCGCGACTCAACCCAGACGTCGTTCTACAATTTGGTATTCTGTTTTCAATAGCAGAATTTTGAGGTAATCAGTTCTTGTTTTACAGCAGTTAATCCAACTGTTCAAAAGAAATCTTCAAACATCAAAGAAGCATGGCCAACATCTTGCTTCCGATGTTGTGGCTACAATAAACTGAATGAATCGCACACATGAGTTCTTCATCATTAAAAACCTTGGCCCGACAATCAAATTTCACAGTTTTCGGGAAATTCACGGCTCCTAGTCCTGCCGCATCCGACAACGTTCCTAGCCCAGGGCCCCCAGAAAGATAACGAGGCATCTTCAAAATCATGGCAACCAACTCACACAGTTCTATTCCGCTCTTGCATTCAATCCGACAATAGGTTTTCAGCCCAGAAAGTCCTCTGCTCATACCATCACCCACGAAACAAATTTTCGGGTCTCTTAGAAAGTCCTTCAGGCACTGTGAAATTGAATCCAAGCTACCCAGCTGGATCAACAGGCAACAAGTTCTGACACAAAGTTGAAGCATTTGAGGGTTATTGATGATACTGGCCTTGAACTTAACCATGAGGCCTACAACAGTCGTCAATCCAATCAGAGGTTTTAACTCAGCGAGGCCAATGGCGACCACTTCCGCACGATTCACTATGCGTACATCAACGGTTACGCCTTCAAGCTGGATCTTGTATGTACCCATTTTTGACAAGAACCTCAGTGGTATCATCTTTATATATGAGAATTACGATCGAGAAGGGTTATGTTATGTAGAACAAGTGGTGCATGTGGTCTGTATATAAAGGAGGAGAGAGGCTATATAGCTAGGTGCGCGCATGATGAGGTTGTATTAATTGGGAGTGGACTCTTGGGGAAAAGAGATGATCTTTTCGATATATATATGTTGGGAAGACGCAACGGAATGTAAACTTTTGATCTCCCCAGCAGTACCCGAGGAAATTTGTAAAGACTATAAATAGAGATGCCATTCAACATTTCTCATTTTCTCCTATGTGATTGTCTTTGTGTAAATTGGCGGCATTGGCCTACCACCATCCATCAAATTTATATTTGCAGGGGTCACGTGTCCCTTATTTTTATTTTGTGATTTATAGAGGAAAATGATTTTAAAAAAAATTGCCCATTGCGCTGTCATTAAAATTTAAAAAATGTATTGAAGTATGTGAAAAGTGTAATAAAATGTATGAAAGTGTATTGAAAAGTATAAAAAATGCATTAGAGTATGTGGGCTTTCTATCTTTTTCTGAGCTTATTGATAACTCAGTAGACTGTCAATAGAAAGACCCACTTATAGATGCTAGTAATTAATACTCCCTCGTTCAATTCTAACTGGATAAAAAATGAGTTATATCTTTAAATTGATAATGAATTTTATATTCAATATGGATCTTGTTTGATAAATCTCAATTAATTTTATAAGACAATGTTTCAAAATTACATTAAACATTATAAATTCAAAGATATAATTATTTTAAAAATGGCACGAAGTCCAAAAAATGACTATTAAATATGGACGAAGGGAGTATATGACAAGACTAAAATATTTTTTTAATCAAAATATAAACAAAAACCCTTTCTATGGGCCCCACGAGATGTGCACCGACGGTGCAGGCTCCGATATGTGGGGCCCATTTCGAATATTGTACAGATAATCCGAGCTATTCAATAATTTTAAAAAGAAATTGAATGGCATGTAAAAAGCAGCTCAACTAGGTAAATGTAGGTGTTTGATTCAATTTTTCATTAAGATTACATGATCAATAAATCACCTACACTTTTGAGCTAAAATATCATTGGGCCACTCAATTTTTGCTTTAAATTATTGAACAACTTTGATTATATGTGCAGGACCCAGAATAGATCCCATGGGCCGGGGTGTGGCCTTTAGCATTTTTGTATAATAAGTGATAGGGCTTGTTTGATAACTTAAATTCAGCAATTAAAACTGAATCAATTAAGTAATAAGTGATTCAGTAGATTTGATAACCACATTTTACATTGCTTAACAAATTAAGTACCACTTAAAATATAGGCCAAAAAGTTAAAAAAATTAAGTAGCTTTGAGCTTCTTAATTCTGGCTGAATTTTTGTGTACTTGCATTCAACCATCATACTAGCACCACAACCACTCCCACCAACGCCTCCACCACTCCACCGCCACTACCGCCACTACCACCACTCCTCCACCACATCACTACCACCAGCTCCACCATTCCACCACCACCACCACTTCCTCCACTACCACCACCACCACCAACTCCACCACTCCACCACCACCACTTCCTCCACTACCACAACCACCATCAGCTCCACCACTCCACCACTCCACCACAACCACCAGCACCACCACCACCACTACCATCACTACGCCACCACCACCGCTCCTACCACCACTTCACCACCTCCACCACTTCACCACCATCATCACAACCATCACCACCACTTCACCGCCACCGCCACTCCACCACCACTACTAACACCACCACCACCACTACCACCACTCCACCACCACCTCCACCACTACCAAAAGTATATTGTGACCGTTAGTAAATTAAAAGAGAATTGGAACAAAATTAATTCATCATTTTTTTAATTCAATACTTAATATATTTATCAAACAGCTTTTCAGTTTATTGATGTTTTCAAAATTACAAGATATAATGTTTTCAGCTCGGATATTGTTTTCAAAATTACATTAAACGTTATAAGTTATAAGATATAATCATTTGAAAAATAACACGAAGTCCAAAAAATGACTATTAAATCCGGATGGAGAGACTAAAATATTTTTTTAATCAAAATATAAACAAAAACCCTTTCTATGGGCCCCCACGAGATGTGCACAGATGGTACACGCTCCGACATGTGGGGCCCATTTCGAATATTGTACAGATAATCCAAGCTATTTAATAATTTTAAAAAGAAATTGAGTGGCATGTAAAAAATCAGCTCAACTAGGTAAATGTAGGTGCTTGATCCAATTTTTTATTACAATTACAGGATCAATAAATCACTTACACTTTTGAGCTTAAATATCATTGGGCCACTCGATTTTTGCTTTAAATTATTGAACAACTTTGATTATATGTGTAGGACCCAAAATAGATCCTGTGTGCTGGGATGTGGCCCTTTGCATTTTTGTATAACAAGTGATAACTTACTAAAGTGCCGTTCCGGATGCGCAGTAAAAGGAACTTTAGGAAAAAGAAGGTTTTTCGAACTCACATATTATGAAAATGAAAAATTATTTTTTCAATTATTTTTGCATTGTTTAAAAGATTTCTCAAACAAGATTCATATTGGTAGAAAAATTATTTGTGTAAATACATAATTTTTGAGCTTGCAAACCTTCCTTTTCCTAAGGCTGCTGATTTTGCCACTCCCTTCATTGTTAACACCACTCCCCTGACAGAGGAGTGCCGTTAACAAAAAAAGAAGTGGCAAAATCATTTCCCTTTCCTAGAGTTATTTTTGTTGCGCATCCGGAACGGCACCTAATCTCTCCTCACTTCAATTATGGAAGTTTGAAGTAAAATCAGTCCAAACTGTCTCTTACCTAATGCTCGGCAAAGGCTCAGCAAAGGACTTTTCCTTGGATTTTTTGAAGTAAAATTATAGTAACTACTTACTTTCATATTTATGTATCCTCTTCTTAACTTGTGTTTGACAGTGTTTTAAATGTATTCCAAATGGAACAATTTGTTTATCTCGCTTTTTCATGTGTAGCTTCATTTATCTTTTGATATTGTTTACACTCATTTTTGGCCAAAAATCAGGAAATGGATTTACGGGTTAAAAGGTGGCCTCGAGGGTTGAGGCCCTAGCCTTGAAAGACCTTACGACCAGTTGCCCGCGAATTAGGGCCGGGTTTTAAGAAATGATGGGCCTTCCATAAAGGCCTAAATCAGTTAAAGGCCCAAGGCTTGAATTAGTCCTCTAGGTCTGAGTATTTCGTTCGGGCCTAACCCAAACTCTAGAATTAACAGGGCCTACGAAATAGGCCCAAATCGGTAGAAGCCTTGGTTTTCTCACTAGGCTTGGGCTCCGAAGGCTTACAATGGGCAAAGGCCCATGATTTACCAACAAGTTCAGGCCCAATTGATGAATAGGCCCACTACTTTAATAGCATCATTTAAAGCCTTTAATGAGCAAGAAAGGGGCTTTAAGCTGCTCACAAGTAGCTCAGAGGCCTTAAGCTGCTCACAAGCAACTCAAAGGCCTAGAATATTCTTGCTAGGCAGATCTGGGTAAGCTGCTCATAAGCAGCTCAAGGTCTGAACTGGTGGGACCCCATTCTTCCGCATGATGCAAGGCGCGCCAGCGACAGGTGGCGTACATGCAACCCATGAAGATGCTAGTGAATGACTCTTGCAGACCTAAGCAAGCTTCTCATAAGTAGCTCACCCAGGCTTGCTTGATCTTTTGATTCTCGACCCTTCTTCTATAAGGAAGCAAGCTAAGAGGTTTAAGGGCCCACAAAAGGTGCACGGCCCAATAAAATGATAAGAAGGCCTGGAGTAATGATAGTCTTCAGCAGTTGTGGGCCCGAAAGGAGTACTTTCAAGCAATAGCTTGAGTATTGAAGCAGCTCAAATATATGGCCTAGATGCTGCAGGAACTAAAATTCTTCTTGCTCTTTTACAAAGAGAAGAAGGATTTCTCAGGCCTTTGCTATTTTCTTGGAGTATAAGGCACGTTTTGTTCAGAAAGCAACCCCTCATTAGAGCATTTTAAAGCTGCTCAAGCCCAAGCCTCTGCTAGCAGGCCATGTGGCAGCCATGCATTGGAGCATTTTAAAGTAGCTCAAGGCCTGTAGCTCCTATAAATCACAGTTTTGAAGGCTTTGGCCAAGGGCCACGACCTCAAAAGCTCACAGCTTATGCACCTACATTTTCATTTCTTTCAAGCATTACTTGTACTCACTTCAAAGTAGTTTAAGTTTTTATCACATTTCTTGTACCCAAGCTTCATTAAACCGTTAATGGAGTTCGTTTGATCCTAGTTTAGCTTCATTATCTTTCTTTCCATTATTCTAGCAACGATTAGAAAATATTTTAAGTCCTTAGCCCGACAAGGCAACCAATGAACCATCACGAGACCTTACCCTTTAGGCCAAGCACAATCACTCAAAAGAAGTCATATTTTGAGGCACGAAGGCCTTAAAGCAATTCGGACAGACTTGTCCTGGCACACCCTCGCATTCCAAGCCAATTTGGTTTTAACACTTTTTATGGAGAAACAGATACTTAATCAATTCTTGTTCTTTGTTTTCCAAGAGGTTTATGGCTGATTACGCAGAATTTTTTTAACGTTACAAGTTGGATTGTGAGAATAATAAAATTTTGTCTTTAGGGCTCTCAAAAATTTGGGACTCTATGGAGCAAGAACTTGATTATAAGAGTTCTAAAGATAAAATTTAATTATGACTCTTTAGAATAAAATGATCAAAATAATAAAATCTTTGCATGGGTTCAAACGGATTAAAAATTGGAGCATTTAATTTTTTTAGACCGTTTATATATTAAAAAATATGGTTAAAAACTTAAGTGCTCCAATTTTTAATCTGTTTGAACCGGTGCAAAGATCTTATAATTCTGATCATATTATTCAAAATGGTCATAATTAAATTTTATCTCTTGGGCTCTTATAATCAAGTTTCTGTTGCATAGGATCCTAAATAAATAGTAGATATTTAATTATGAGAGTTCCAGAGACAATTTAATTATGATTCTTAAAATAAAATGATCAAAAAAAATAAGATTTTCACATCGATTTAATTGGATTGAAAATCAAAATAATTAAATTTTTAATGGTAATTTTAATATAAATAGTCTAAAAGAATTAAACTAATTGAGTGTGAGAAGAGTGACTAGAGAGGAAGAGAAGAATTGAACGTACTAGATGAGTCCATGGTGACGTGGCATTGATCAATGCTTTTGTCGTCTAACCCTTGTACATAGCCCCGCCATGTACAATTTAATCTCAATTAAAACTAGAAGGACTAAAGTGAACTTTCGTGTAAAGTCAAAACGATATAACAAAAAATTTCTCCTTCTTAATTGATGGAAGGGCGCATGGACGTTCAATGAGAACATATAGTACTATAATTAAGACCTTTCCATTATTGACGTTAGATGATTTGTAAAATTGCTGTCCTTTGTATTATAGCTTTTTAAACGAGTACTGTGCTTCCCTTCATTTTTTTTATGACCATATTATCCCCTCTTTTAACCTATTTTCATTGCTTTGCTCTCTTCTTTTAAATCCTACAAAAGAGGGCCATGTGTTGAAAAATTATTTAGTGAACTTTTTCTCCATTTCTGGTATCTCTCATTCATCAATGATGTGTTTGAACTACATTACAACTTTTTTACCCACAAAATTGATTATTCATGTGCTTCATCCGTCGATATATATCAATATGATCACCCCAAGCGTAGAGCTAAAAACATCCATTGAAGCATAATGATTCGAAAGTTTGGGATCGTACCCAAGAGAATATCATCATGGCTTGATTAGATTTGTAGATGCAAGTATTGTGGCCTTAAGATTGCTAACTTTAGGCGTAGTTTGAAACGGAGAAAAAGTGCTAATGAAATGTGTTTGGAAAACAATTTAACTATACGGCTAGGTCTGGGGGATTTTAGCACTCATAACTTGAATCATTCAGCTTTCCTCTCAAATTACTCGGGTTGAGATACGCGTCAACGATCTCCCAACCCGGAAGATTTATCATTAAGCCCATTTACTAGAAAAGGAGTCAAAATACCAAGAGAGTTCTAGTATTCATCTAGCAAACGCAAGGAGTGACATAGCTCTAAGCATCTATGCGTGGCAAGTAGGCTCGCTCTTGCCTACGCATGATCAAAGAGGTAAACACTGCCAAGATTTGATAGACAAAAACGAACTACCTTGATTTTCCAACTAAACATGAAGATTAAATAAGAAAAGCCTGATCAATCCAAGTCATGGAGTGCTAATCACCCCATGACCAAACCTAATTAACTACTCACTCATGCTAAGAATTAAATCAACAAAGCTAAATATTGAAAACATGATGGAATTTCAAATTAAACTAAAGATTAAGATAGATCAAGAGTACGGCTATAACTTTAATGAAGAGCAAAATACCAAACTACAACTAATTAAAGAAGGAAAGTGCAGGATTAACTCTGAAAATGAAGAACACTAACAAGAGTAAGCAACAAGAAATGTAAATCCTATTCTAGATCTAAAATGTGCAATCTAATCTAGTGTTTTTGGATATTGTGACATAATGGAGTATTTATACAAGCCCTCATTTGACCACAAAATATCTCTCAAAGGACCCTAAAATTTTGGTCCGAAGGCCCACGGTACCGATACCTCTACAACCTTGGTATCGATACCGAAGCCATTAAGTTACCTCTAAGCTCCTCGGTTCCGATACCTCCTCTTTCTTGGTATCGGTACCCTTGTGCCTGGACTGATTGTTTCCTGCGATAAGCTCTCGGTATCGATACCATATTTGTGGAGGTATCGATACCGAGGTCATTAAGGTAAATTTTGGCTAAACTTTGTGGGTTCACTTCGGACACTCCCGAACTCAAATTTGAGTGTTCTTTGGACCGTTTGAAAGCTTGCTGAGTCCACTTTCTAACCCAAGTAGTTTGGATCCAAGATAATTTGTACATCAAATGATATAACAATTCTTCCCTCAGTTGATTGGAAAATGAATATCTTTGATAAAATCCTCACATCTCCTTCAATTCCCTTAACCCTTAGGCATCCCGAACGACCTCCAAACCATCTTTTCATGACTTTTCGGGTACCACAACTGGGTGGCACGTGGCCTTGGGTAATTGGTTACACCTGGAGCATTCCTTGGCGTTCAAACGCGTCATATTCACACGAATTACCTGAAAACACTAAGAACACACCTTACGTGCAATATCTAATAAAATACTCACTTTATAAACGTAAATACGATAAAACTAAGGACTTAAGCACCAAGAATATGCATTATTGGGTGCTTATTATCATGTTTAATGATTGTTTAGATTAAAAAAACGTTTAATGATTTTTTATTAATTTATTTAACATGTTTTTTTTTTATCATTATTATGTATTTTGGCTAGAGAGATCAAAATCATATAGAAGTAAGAGCATCCATAGTGGAATAAGCAAAAGTGAATAATCAAAACATACCACATCAGATTTTGATTATCCATTTAGAGGTTGCTAAAGTTAATAATGTCAAATCTCACATTGGTTATTTTTTGCTCATAATCAAAAACAATAGGACCATTGCTTCCTTCCATGAGTTTTCTCCAAATTTTCCCTTTCATTTCACGTAAATCTTTTGAAAAATTAGTTTATGTTAAAAGCAGTTTTTATAAAAAAAAAATATTTGTTCTTGAAAAAAAAAGTTAATTAAACAGTTTTTGGAAGAAAAACACACAGTTTAAGTTAAAAACAGTTGGATAAAAAAATAGCTTTGTGTAAATACAATTTTTTTAAAAAAATAGTTTTAAAAATTTGAACAGTTTTTATTATAAAAAAAAAAAAGAGTTCATATAAAGACGGGGTTTTTTTTCTTAGAAAAAAGGTTCTGAAAAGAATAGTAAGAATAGTTTTTTATAATTATTTTTTGAAAACATTGTTGAGAGAGAGAGAGAAAAAAAAAAGATTTTTGTGTAATGATGGGTGTACTTGATTGAGAAAATATGAGGATCGCTAAATTTGATTATTGGCTAAAGGTTGCTAGTTTTGATTATTCAAAAGCCAAAATTTGATGAGTTGCTAAAAGGTTGTTAAGTTTGGTTATTCCAATGTGAGCACTTTTTTGAACAAATATTGCTAATTTTAACAACTTTTTGTTTTGCTTATTCCACTGTGGATGCTCTAATAATCTAAAACTTATAAATTCATATAAGATAAATAAAAAGAAAGATTCCAATTGTCTTTTTTAAAAGTTTCCCATTTTTTTTATGACATTTTATAAAAATTTGGTCATTTTTACTTTTGTCAATTCGCTTACACTTGATTGGTTGATGCCGCAGTGGTGGTGAGCTTTCTGCGCTCATCAACCTAGAGGCGAAGGTATATGGGGGGTGGGTGGCTCGGGAAAAAAAATTTATTTTACACTAAAGGTGGTCAATTAGTTACTTATCATTAACTGAATAACTTGACATCTCACTAAAATAATGAAAAAAAGCAGCAACAAAAGAAATAAAAAAATAGTTCGGATCATAAAAATAATATTTCAGGGACTTCCATTTAAAGATCACAAGATAGTTGAATCAAGTTTTAAATTATTCGAACAAAAAATTAAAGCCCAATCCGGTTTTACGATTAACTTTTCTCTCCGTATGTACTACCAACAATCTGAAACACATACTAGTAGTGAAACCCGAAGGAGTTAGCCAAGTTATCTCAGTGTGGGCATAGGAGTTTGCTAATTCCTAAGATCTCCGGTTTGATTTTTCTTGCCATTAATTTTTGGGGTCATCTCACCCTTATGTGCAAGCGGGTGACACGGTTGTGGGAGTAGCTGTAGAGATTGGTTTGAGGTGCGCGCAAATTGACCCCGCACGCCCTGTATTGCCAAAAAAAAAAAAGAATACTAGTGAACTCCAATTGAATAGTGTCACCCCTCAATTAAATCCTAGCTCCCCCTGCATTGACCCCTCAGTTCATCCTTAGTGGTGTGTTGGTATTGCGTAGTGGTGAAAGACAATGGTTTCGGTAATTATGGCAATAACTTTGCTAGTGCCATACCTACTTATACATCCAAATACACACGAGTGTTGGATAATACACACACTAGTATCTCTAGTATGTATGAAATCCATCACTCATGTGAGTGTGGATGTGTATTTAAATGTGCAAGCGGGTGTGAAACTAGAATTTTTAGGCCAATTTTACCAGCCCAGTGGCAGTCATGTCCTACAAATGTTGCTTTGGAAAGAATTAGGACATCAGATTGGGAGAAAGTGACACTGGGTTAATTTTGTCATTTGGCTGAGAAACTTTGATTATGCAGTACAACTGGAGTTTGAGTTGGAGCTGACAGTGTAGAAACGTCAAGTTGATGCGCGTGAAGGACACCTATGACCGCTCACTGGCTGACTCTAGCATCCTGGTGGCATTCTGAAGATTTTTTTTTGGATAAGCACATCTATAATACAATTCACGACGGTGTGGTGGCCCACACATTTTTTTACATAAATCTTGACCATTTGATTTAACATACATTTTTCTGCATAAATCTCCACCCTTGATTCAACCTTGGCATTTTAGTAAATACTTTGCATTTTCTGGAATAAATGGTTGAGTAATGATTTTTTCTGTTTTGGTAAAAAAAATTCGATTTTGGTAATGATTTTTTCGGTTTTCGGATTGGTAATGAACGTCACTCCTCTCTCTCTCTCTCTCTCTCTGAGAAACCCTAGCCCGTTTTCTTCTACGTTTGAATTTCTGCTCTCTCCCTCTATCCTCTGCTCCTGCCACCCTTCTTTAGCAAGTAAGAAACCCTCGCCGCTCTATTATGAAGTTCTCCTGTCTCTGGAATATGTCTACATCCCCTCCTCCATGAAGGTACGTCTCTCGGATCTATATTACTTGGATTTTGTAATTTTCGGGATTAGTAGAGAAGCTTTGAATTTTTTGATTAATTGGAAACCCAGCTTTTTTCTCATTGAATCTGTTCATTTTTTTAGGGTGTTTTATTTGCTATGCCTATTTCGCAGATCGGTCTCTGATTTTCTATTTCGTAAACTTAGGTGGTGCATAAAATTGATCCCCAGTTTTGCTTTGGCGATGTCTTTTGATGCCTTCCACTTTTTTCTAATTCTGTTTCTCGCCGATAGCAATCCACAAGTATGCACGATCCCATTTTTAATTTATGTTATAATGGTCATTTCAATTACTTCTGAGGGGTTTAGATTCGTGTGCAATCTTTACAAAATCAATTGTTTCTGTAGAACTTATATGTTGCCAATCAAACAAACTATTTTAACAAGTCTTCTTTGTCAATCAGTTTGGGACAAGCAACTGATGGTGGGTGGCTGATCAGAAATTTCTTCAACCACCTTTCGGCTGCTAATTCTTTGTTTTTTGTTTCCGGATTAATATGTTCATTTAACAAAAAAAATTCAATCGTCAAGTTCTTTAATGAGATTTGGCTACCATAATATTGTTAGGATCCATCTTACACTCACTAAAAAAAGAACTAATTTTTGACGAAAGAGCCATACCTGTGGAGAGAGATTTGGAGAGAGGGTGAGAGTCGGGGAGATGGGAAAAGGAACTTGAAAGAAAACTCCCACACCATCGTGATTTCACTAGAAAGAGGGCGAGAGTGAGAGAGACAGGGAAGAGACCTAGAAAAAAAAATGATTAGGGAGAGAGAGAGGGGGGGAGAAATTCGTTCACCCAAAATTCATTACCAAAAACTGAAAATGAGAATCAATGGCAATTTCTAGCATGTCATTGTATTTTTTATTTCCATAATAGCATGGCATTGTTCACCCAATTCACCCAATTAATCAACGGCAATTTATCTTACCTGATTTAATTATAGCATGTCATTATAGCATGTTCACCCAATCAACGGAAATTCATAACCAAAATTTTTCCCGTATAATCACCCAATCAAGTCACCAAAATTCTTCCTATATAATCACCAAAATTCTTCCCTTTAAATCAGTCATTATATTTACCAAAATTCTTCCCTATAATGTCAAACATTGTTCACCCAAACATATAACGTCCATAAGGGCAAAAGATTGACCAAAAATTTTGTCCATAACTCAATACAATGTCAACCCAAAAATTTCGTTCATTGCCAAAAAAAATTGACCATGTTGAAGATCTCAACGGCTAAGATTTATGCAAAAAAAATGTATGTTTAATCAAACGGTCAAGATTTATGCAGAGAAAATGTGTGGGCTACCACATCGTCGCGAATTGTATTAATTTTTTTTTCCTTGGTTGAGGAGTGTGTATTCAAATTATGAAAATGGTCTAATTTCAAATGTCTAAAATTTAATAAGTGAGAAATCAATTTTCTCTTTCACAGTTACAATGAGAGAGAGAGAGAGAGAGAGAGAGAGAGAGAGAGCGCGCGCTATTGCTCTGGGATACACGTGAGTGAGAGAGAACGATTCGATATGAGAGTCTTGTGTTCCTCTATTTTGGAGAGCCTCCTCCAGTTTGTTGTTCTTTTACTTTCAGATATGCGAGCCTTGTGTCTTTTACTTTAAGATTTAATGGCCTTTATCCAAGTGGGAGAAGGTGGCTAGTGTATGCTCGTGTCTGAAGGCACAATACGAACTATTAGCACACACAAATAAATTCTGGATTCATTGTCAATCAAAGAGGAAGACAAACAACTGGTTAACCAAAAGGACCGGCACAACAAAGACGAAATGACCATAACAATTAAATAGAAGAGATACAGAAACCAAAACTGAAACTACATCAAGTAGTATATAAACAAACCTAAATCAATTGTCAACAAATTAAACAAAACCAGACTTGATTAGTTTGAAGGCTGAATGGCGGCCAAACCGAGCTAAATCAAGCCCTAGTTTACTGCTCACAAACCTAAAATTCATCAACGCTAAATCCAAACCAGACTTGATCCAATCGAACCCCAAAGAATTTTTCGATTCTCTTCAACTCTCAATTAGAGCCCTGAAGTAAATTAAAATGAGAACAAAGAGAATTGGAAAAAAAAAAAGTGAACAAAGAATGGAAGAGAACAAAGAACTAATTCACCGTGGATAGAGAATTTTCGCCGTTTAAAAAAAAAAAAAACGAAAGAGTCATATTTGTGGAGGGAGAACTGGAGAGAGGGCGAGAGTCAGAGAGGGGAAAGAGAACTGGAAAGAAAAAGTGTAGGGAGAGAGAGAGAGGAAGAGAATATTAAGAAACAAACAATGAAAATAAATTAAAAATTCGACGTAACCAATAATTCGGTCATTACCGAGAATTCTAAATGAAGGCACGGCAAAATTCATTGGGTAAAATTCTAAATGAAGGCACGACGTGAATTGTTAGCATTCATGTTTGAAAATGGTCCAACATAATGAACAAAGCTAATAATACAGATTGCTTACCAGCATTCATTATCAGCACTCCTTACCAAAAATTCTTAGCATTCGATGCTAATACTTACCAAAACTGCATTTAGAATTCATTATAATCAACTTAAGCAATTGTTCAGAAAAAATCATTACCAAAACGAAAAATATCATCACCAAAAGTGGAAAAATCATTACTCAATCATTTTTTCCAGAAAATGCAAAGTAATTACCAAAATGCCAAGGTTTAGTTGAGGGTGGAGATTTATGCAGAAAAATATGTGTTAAGCCAATGGTCAAGATTTATGCAGAAAAAATGTGTGGGCCACCATACCGTCGCGATTTGTATTATAGATTATAATTTGGAAATTGAAATCTACACTCTCCTTTTTAACATCTACACTCCCTTTTTTGGATTTTAGTGTTGAAAGTGTATGTAATTTTTTTGCTAGAAGACAAAAAAAGGAGTGTAGATGTCAAAAAAGGGAGTGTAGATTTCAATTTCCTATAATTTTAGGTGATTTGAATGGAAATGGGTTGGGTTGGGTTTTTTTATTTGCAGTGAAGGTGGGAATACCTGAGTTTCTGAAGGGAGTGGGGAAAGGAGTTGAATCTCACTTGGAGAAGCTTGAATTAGAGATTGGTGACCTCCACAAGTTACTCGTCACTCGCACTTTGAAGCTCAAAAAACTCGGCATCCCCTGCAAACAGGTCATCACTTTCTGTTTCTCCCCTAATCCTTCTTTGTTCTTGCTTTTTCCTTAATTTGTTGTGTATTCTATAGATTGGTTTCGAGAAAATATTACGATATGAAAAAGCAATAGTTTTGTTTCAAGGATTTTAAGTGGTAGACTTTTATCGCTTTGAGATTTTGGTCTGTACCAAATATGTTTAATTTCAGTGATGGGTGATTCGATGAAATGCCTTTATGGTAGCTCGATGTATTTTGGAGGTGTTTTGATCTTTGATAGGGTATTAGAATTGTTTGCCCTTAGATTTTATTTCAGAAATTTGACCTATAGTAAACACAATAAGACCGTTACTATCAGATAGTGTAATCGATTGATAACAATGTTTTTATCGGCAAGATCAAGAGATCAATTATCTCCGGCTTCACCAAGATCAAGAAATCAATTCACCAAAGCCAAAAATATCTCATTGGGCGTTGAATGCAATTGTGGAAATGAATGAAGATTGTAGTATATTGATCTTAGCTTTGGATCATCCCACAATTTGGACTGGCTTATATAATTCATATAAACTAAAACCGTGGTTTATACTAAGCAAAGTTCTTTTTGTTCATTTAAATATGGATGAGACTTGAGCATTTCAGGAATTACAACAAGAAAAAGGAAAATAAAGAAAACCAAAAAAGTAAAAATAGGATATTCTTATTGTTGGGAATTAATTTTGTGAATTAGGAAATGAAGTAGAAATTAAAAAGGCAAAGTAAAAGCTAAAAGGGGAAAAAGGATAAGGATATCTTACGGAATAAAAATATTGCAAGGGTGAAGTAGCTTGGCTTCTTGCATAGTCTGCGTAGGAGAGCCTCATAAGCTACAATGGTAATTCATACACAGACACTTTTAACAATTGAGGAAGTTAGTGTACTCGAAAGGGAAACTTACTCACCAAACACCACTTACCATAACTTTGAGGATAGATAGTCAAGTAATAATGTCACTAATACATATTACTCATTTTTTGTGTCCCGTTGTCGTTGAGAGGGGGTTCCTCTATAATGTCTCAGTCTTGGTGAATTGTTGTTTGGCATGGGTGTAGGTAGGCCTTCTATCAAGCCTTTGTACATAATCTCTCTTGCTTGGAACTTTCTCTCAGCTATGTCGATGTTCTCTCCCATTAGCTCTGTCTCAGCAGCATAATCCTTTGCATGCTGCACTACCCCATTTTTTGTATTGGTTATGGTGTTTCGTGCGTTGCATAGTATTCTTATCAAAAGAAATTTTCTATGATGTGCGAACACGGATACGGACACGGGAATTCTAAAAAAATAGAGATATGGACATGGTGGGGGACACGCCATGTGTATATTTATTTTCAATTTATTTTCAAGTTTAAATAGCAAAATGTGGACAAAACGAAAAATCTATAGTTCCTATACCATTTCAAACAAAACAAGACATCCATAAGTTCAATACAACCCTATTGAAAAATTACAGTTTGACCCCCAAATTTTAAAAAAAATTACGCTTTGATCCCCCCGTGTCCCCATCGGTGCTCCCCTGTGTCTCCAGCCGTGTTCCCTCGTGTCCCCAGTCGTGTCCCCCCGTGTCCCTAGTCTTGTCCTTCTCAAATATTTAAATTAAATTATGGGACACGCACGTGTCCCTGCCATGTCCAACACTGCAATACGTCGACCTCTAGAGGTGTCAGTGCTTCATAGGAAATTTTTAATCCTTCATTTCTGGTTGGAGCTATAATCTCAGTTTTGGTGCACTGAAGTTTTTTATTTATTAGATTCCCAGGATAGACCTTCTATAGTTGGTTTCTGCAGTTTGATTAAGAAAACTCCTGTTTGTGAGGATCAAAGTAAGTTAAAAGACTGTCACAGGTTTGCATTTTGTCTTGGAACCAAGCTTCTAGCCAGATCCTAGAGGTGTAATTAGGTTAATATGGGGGTATGGAAGTTTCCAAGGCCAATGAAGGTCCAAGCTAGTAAAAGGTGGGGTATTGTGTGTGTCTGCTTCTTTTTTAACGTTGTGAGTTTTAATGGGAAGACAAATTTGTGTCGATTGTTATTGGGTAGAAAGTACTAGAAGTGCTGGGTTTTCGTCTTTCGTTTCTTGATAATTGATGTCAGTTTAGTGTTGGCTGGCGATATGTTTGAACCTCGTCATAAATGAATTTTTATGGTGGAAAGAAATTGCATCTTGTCTGATTTTCCCCATCAGAACTATGAAATTTTGCAGTGATAAAAGTCAATATCTGTCAGGTCACGATGTCATCAAGCAACTACCACGGCACTTCTGCTTCTTTGTTTCCTGTTCTGTTGTGAATTGGCTCCTCATCAACATTATTTACATTAGTTTTTGTACTCCTAATGGCTTAAAGTTGGAAGAAACATGTCCTAGACTGTAAATCCGATATTCTGGAGCGAGACAATAATCCTCAGTAGTCAGTTGATGCAATTCACGTGCCATCAAAGAGGATAAGGATTTCCCAAGACTGTATATCGATGAAGGAATACAGTTGCTGTACCACATAAATCTCACCAGTACACAAATTGAGAAAAATATAGCCTGAGAATTCTTACGTCGTTTCTCAAACATGAGGTACCAAATGAATTACAACTGGATAAGTAGAAATGTCATAACGTTTGTTTTCTGACAAAGACCCTTTTGTGTATTCAAGCAAACACTAACAAGAGGAAATATCTCACCCAGGACACGTAGTACAAATTCTCTGTCTTGTGCATCATATATCATTCCCAACCAAATTTGAGTGTATCAGCCAAACCCAATTAGCTTATTACTTTCTGTTTACTCCTTTCTTCATCAGTCAACTGTAACAGAACTTGTAAATTGAAGTGGAAGTGTTCTGAACGGCAGGCTCCTCCTTATAAGCCTTGTTGGGTAAGTGGCTTTGGAGATTTGCTTGTGAAAGGGAGAGATGGTGGAGGAAGGTAGCAGTAGCGAAATATGGAAGTGGGTGGGGAGGTTGGTCTTCCCTTGAGGTGAGATTACCATTCGAGATGGCTCTCTAGAGGGGCTTTATGAACGGGTGGGAGGATTTTGTAAAGAATACTCGTATGTTGGTTGGTGATGGAAGTATTGTTAAGTTGTGGGAACAAGTGTGGTGTGGGGATGTGAGTTTAAGGGAGGCTTTTCCGAATATCTATCGTTTGGCTTGCGACGAAGATGCCCTCGTGGGTGATTATCTTCATGTTCATGATGGGGTTATAGTTTTGGATATTCCTTTGCGAAGGAAGTTTTTGTGAGCGGAATGAGGAGGCTTTGATGGTTTTGTTTTCTTGAGTGTATGGTGTTCAAGGGGAGGGAGAGAAGATGAGATGCATTGGAGCTTATCTTCATCTGGAGCTTTTCAGGTGAAATTCTACTATTATGCGTTAAGTGGGGAGGTAATTCATTTTTTCCTTGGCAAGCAATTTGGAAAACTTCGGCACCACTAAAGGTGAGTTTTTTTGGTTTGATGTGCTTCTCAAGGAAAGATTCTTACCATCGATAATTTGATATGAAGACAGAGAATCATTGTGATTTGGTGTTGTATGTGCAAAAGGGATGCGGAGACGGTCGATCACCTCCTTATTCATTGCCCGGTGGCATGGGAGCTTTGGACTTTAGTTTTCTCTTGGTTTAGTATGAAATGAGTCTTATCGAGGAATGTGAAGGAACTCTTAGTTGCTTGGAAAGGTGCTAGAGTGGGAAGAAGGAGGAAGAGAATTTGGGCCATGATATCTCTTTTTTGATGTGGGTTATGTGGTGTGAAAGAAACTCGAGATGCTTTGAGGGGGTCGAAAAACCATTGTTTCAAGATTAGAAGTTTTTTGTTGAATAGCTCGTGTAGTTGGTACAAGAGAGAATGTTATCTGTCTTTTGATCAATTTTTAGATTGGTTTGAGCTTTTCTAGTCTCTCATGGGCATGTATAGGGCATTTTTGTCTTGTGGGCTTTTTTTTTTTTTTATACGGACGGCATTCCCTTAATGCCTTTTTGGTAATAATATATTTACTTATAAAAAAAGTTATTGATCGGGTGCAGCTTTTATTGTCCACGTATGTGTCCTGTTACTTCTGTTTGATGAAATTGGCAACTCTTTCACTTACTAAATTGGCAACTCTTTCACTTACTAAAACCTGCTTTTCAACATTTATTTTTCGCATGCAGAGGAAGCTGATATTGAAATTTGCACACAAGTATAGGGTGGGACTTTGGAGGCCTCGAGCTGACCTTGTGAATTCTTAAAGGCTCGAAAGTGGAAATCATTCTAGGACTAAAATTAAGATATGCAAGATTGTTGCACAAAGTCAATTTACATATTTCCATATATTAATGTAACTGTTTTTTTGGACTTGTATCTGCCTATTACGACCACAGCTGCTATTACGTCCATCCCACGCTCACTCAATTCAATGCCCCTTGTTTTTTCAATGTTGCAATCACGACGGAGGCGAAGAAGTGACTTACTCAAACCAACACCCACGAAACAATACTCTAGATTGGACAGAAAATCCATTAGGTATTAAGTAACTTTATATAGTCGAAGTGATTCAAGAGAAGCACCAGGCAACGAGTTCCGGCACAGAGTTGCAACATTGACGCCTTGCCTAATTTGTCGTGCTTCACCACTAGCCCAACAGCAGTTTTCGTCCCTATCTGGGCTCGCAACTCACAAACCCCCGTGTAAACCACATCAGGATTATCGTACTACACTATGGTAACCATAGAGCCCTGAATAAGGATGTTGTAAAAACCCATTTTTGACAGGAATTTCATGGGTATCATCTCCCCATATAACGCAAACGGTTTTTATGAGAACAACTTATGTGGGATCGTATATATAACGGAGCCTACGAGCTTTTTGTTGGGACGTTTTGTGTTTTGTGAAATTCATCGATTAGGTTCGTTGTTCATGAATGAATGGTTTTTTTTTTGGGGTGAACAAGAAGTTGGTAAATCATGAATTGAAAGTTCAGTGACTGTGACATTAATTAATAAATGGCATTGTTTTGTTTTTACCCGGGTGCAATTGAACGTCACCATTTCACCTCCACGACCACTAGAGCAGAGCATTTGGACACCTCTCTCAATTATAATGCCTATAACGATGCATGCATCTCTCAGTGTGAATGCATGTTCAAATAAAACAGGTATCCTGAACAAAAAGGGTTCCTCGGTTTTTTTTTTTTTAAACTTCTTTGATTTGTTGTGATGATATTACTGTATTAGTGTAACTTTTCATGGGACGTGACGTTTTAGCGAAAATACCACAAGTTCCCTTCGCAAAAGTCAATATTGTTGTGTAGAAACAAAAATATTGCATTAAGCACTTATAAAACATGTGCAGATCTCACTATGGTTCGGTGTGACCTAAATCATACAACATAATGCGTCCATGAGTGTGTGCATGAATGTGAAAGCATTATTAAAAAACAATACAAACTACTAAATTTGCAAGTCCAAGGATTGAGAGTGAGAGCGAAGGAGCTTAGTGAAGGATTATGTAACTAAAGGTGTGACGCTATCTTGACAGCTTCACTTATACTATATGGCAGTAATAGAATTTTTGTTTGGCAGTAAACAGAGTAAATGAAACGAGGGGGCGGGAGTTCTCCCAATAGTGGTAATTATCCATTAATCAAATTGAACATTCATGCATGATTATTATACTTGTTCCCACTTCCCAGAACCAAAAAAGAAAAGACGAAAAGTCCCACCGAATTGATAAGCTCTTACTACGCCTCGACCTTTCCTATATAATTCACGCGATCGATACAACTGCTTTTGTTAAGACTTAAGTATGATGCCCATAAGACTTACGTCACAGATAGATACTTACCGAATCTCAATTCAAAACACTACCATTACCGTAAGGGTCGTAGATGTTCCAGCTATGGTTAGCACAGACATTACAGAGCTACGATGTCGAATTGGAACGTACTCTGCTGTTGGACTCGCGCTTATGTATCCCTTCCGGAGGGGGCCATCCTACAGCAGCCAACCAGCAATGTTGCAACTCTGCGTTGGAACTCATTGCCTTATGATTCAATTGTAACGGTTTGGAATTCCCAAATGCCTGAATGAATTTCTGGCTGACCCAGAAATTTGTTTCGTGGGTGTTGGTCCGAGCCCCGGATCACTTTCTGATCTGACAAATTATTATGAGCTCGAGAGCAAGAACTATATTGGAGTGGATGAATTGGCAGCAAAGAAATTGAAGAAGCCTGAACTTCTCAAGCTGGGATTAAAAGAAATTGCGGCTGAGGTTGGAGTTTCTCTCGAGGAATCCCCAACTACGCTTCAGGATATAAACTGGTGGGCTAAGGCCTACTCCAACGAACAAATCAAGCGTGCTGTTCATGGTGTTTATGCTGCACATCTGGTTGGAACTAAGCTATCGTGCATGCCAAAGTTGCCTTAATCTGTCATGCACAATCAGATTGTTATTTTAGGTTTCGTCTAGCTTCTACTGTCAGTTGATGTCTTTCCATTTCAAACACAATTTCTCTTTATGGGATGGGGGAGTTAATTATTCTCAAAGCCTCAAATGATTATGTCACATGCATAACTGTAGAATGAGTTAACATTGTGGTTCATTTGTCTACATGATCAAATCCAATGGTCAATTGGTATTAACAGCACTATCAGAATATGAAAACGGACAGTTTTTTCTAGTATTGCACCTTTTTTTTTTTTTTATAACTCAAAGAACGAAGTAACAAATTTTAAAGCGACAAAAGATCTTGTGAACAATATAGTTAGTGTTGTGGAACAGAAATCCTGGCAGCCTACTCGCTCACATCAAAACCATTCTTCCACGTATGCGAGAGCATAAACTATTTGAAGCAAAGTTCAGTTCTGGTAGATAATGACAAAATGTAAGACTTGACACCAACAACTTATGAGGGGGAAAATTATACATAGACCAAGCAAAAAAGGGAGATTGCCAATCACACCATATCTTAATAACAGGCTCCATAAGCGTGCATTGACTCAGCCTCACCGGCCAAGCAACTGCGAAAAAATTGGACAAACCGAAAGACTAAGAAAGACACGAGAAAAAACCCAAGAAAAACCAACCCTCAACAAGAAATACGACAATTTTGCTAATATTGATGGACTCAAAAAGGATGGAGTGAGTCGAGTGATCCAACTTGATTAGAGCATGGCCAAAAGCTTGGTTCCAATTAGATGACACGCATAAACATCTTGAATAGCATACTTGATTTCCTCATCCGAGACAGCAACTTTTGACAGCAACTTCATAGGTGTCGTCCTTTTTTCAGCCTTTAAGGCTCATGGAGAATTTAGCAGTAAAGAAGGTCTTTTGTCGAAGAAGAATAGAGTAGAGGAGATGATTTATAGAGAGAGAAAAGTGAGTTCGAGGCAGACATGCAGGTCAAATTCCTTTCGGGAATAAGTGATCATTGAATGGATTACTATTTAGTGGAACTTTATAGTCAAAGTAATTCAATAGAAGCACCAGGCAACAAGTTCGGGCACAAAGTTGCAACATTGCAGCCTTGCATAATCTGTTGTGTGCTTCACCAGTAGCCAACAGTTTTGCAAACCACTTTGTAAACCACACCAGGGTTATCTACAACACCCGTAGTGCCCTGAATAGGGATGTAGTAAAGACCCATTTTTGACAGGAATTTCATGGATATCATCTTCACATTTGATATAACGCAAACGGTTTTAGTGAGATTAACTTAGGTGAGATCATATATATAAGAGAGCCTACGTCATTTTTGTTGGGATTTTTAGTATTTTGGGAAGCAACAATGCTGCATACACGGAACTTTTGGAAGTGAAATTTATCGATCAGCTTTGCTGTTAGTGTGGCTCACATTCCAATATGATTTTATCTAGTATAAGCATTCTTCCAGATAATTCATAAAGCATGAACATGTAACATATCATAGAGAACGGAAACCAGACGTAAGGCTGATGCCAACCACTTCCATTCATTTGAAAAGGATCAACTTGGAAGCAAAAGGAGAGCATGGTGGGATTGACCCAGCATCAGTACTGACAGGGCAGCAGCTGCAAAAAAACGCAATTCAAGTTGCCCGTCTACATAAAGAAGTAAAAATACCAATAAGCTCAAACCAAGAATAATCAAATGGGCAAAGTACGAATTACCTCCCTATGGTTTGACTCTTTGGCAGATGACCCCACTGTGTTTTACTAATGTCCAGTTCGCCTCCTTATGGTTTCGGACTAAAGTGCTACCATTACCTTTTTCCTTCCAAACTGACGGAAGGTGTAAAACACACACCTATTTTGAGAGTGAGAATGACAAAAAAAATTAAATAAAGGTAGATTTTGGTGTAAAATGACCACACTATCCTTCTCCATCATCTTCCCCAATAATTGCACCAAACTCCACAGACCGAACCATTTCTTTCTCTGTCTCAAAAATCGAACGCGACCCACCTCTACCAAAAGGTCCAAAACCGTTTGCCCCAAACCACCATCGACACCGGCAACTACCACCGACGCCACCCGTCACCAAACCGAAGGGAAAAAAATACAGGCTTGACTTGAAGGGAAAAAAATAAGGCCCCTTTCACATCTCTCTCTCTCTCTCTCTCTCTCTCAAATCGAAGGGAAAAAAATACAACAAATTGACCTGCCATGCTTGAAATTTGTCTGGATACAGGCGTGGGTTTGGGGCAAACAAGGCCCCTTTCACACATGGGGGAATCCAATCTTTGTTCATCTTCTCCCCCATAATTACTGAAGACACAAAGAAAATTGAAAAATAAAAGGAAACCCAGTAGGTTTATCTTCTTCACCGACTGGTTCTCTCTCTCCCCTCTCGCCAATCTCTCTATGTCTCTCTCCCTCAGTTTCCATTGTGTATTTATACAACGTAAATGTATATATAAATGTATACACACATATAGGGCACACTGCACACCCATATATATCACACAGAGCACTAGGTGGGCAGCCACAGCTGTCTCCGAGTCAGACCTCTGGCCGCTGTACAAGCACTCGGCGGGCAGACGGTCGTTTCAATTTCCCCAATTGTGGTTCCCTCTGTTTTTTTTCTCTCCTGTTCCCTTTCCCCTTATTATCATACCATCTCATCCTCAAGGAAAAGATGGAAATTTTTTTTAAAAAAACAAGAAAAGATGGATTAAAAATAGGAAATATCCAAAAGAAGAGGGGAAAATTTTCTTTGGCACCCATAATTTTCCATTAACACTTGCCCAAATGCCCTAAACAGAGCTTGGACCAGTTTTTGTAAGAAGAAAATACCCTAACAAATTAACAATTAGATAAAATACACTAATAAATTGTAAAAATAAAAATTGAAAATGAATTAGGTAACATAATTAAACAGAAAAATATTGTAATTTCTTGTCAATTTACGATTTTAATGTGAGAGAGAAAGCATAGATGTAGAGTTAACTTATCCCAACTAAAGTACAGGGGTACTAAAGTCATTTTGCATTTTCTGTTAACGGAGTTAGAGTTGCAGTTTACTCCAAAAGCACAAGGAGGCAATTTGGTCATAATTAAAACACAGGGGGGTCATCTGCCAAAGCGTCAAACCACAGTGAGGTAATCCGTTCTTTGCCCTAATCAAATTTTGGGGGAAGAATATGATTGAAAGAGAGGTGGCTTGCACCGACGATTTTCTCTCACACTGATCGAGCAATCTACATGGTTTGCCCAATAATGAACAAACAAAAAAAATAGATTGGGGTCCTTCATTTTGTGGGTAGCTATGTGAGTTCTTGTTGGAATACGCCTTTGCCTACTGAGAACCAAATTTGTTGTATGGCAATGGGACTCGATGATTCTTAGCTAGGATACTAATAATATGTTTCTGCACTTTTCTTTTGTTGCCCTTTTTGTAAGCTATAGTGGTTGTTTGGCCATTCATGGCTTTTCGTTGTACTGGTTAAGGGTTGCCAAATAATGAACAAAATTATTTACTTAAGAAAAATTGATGTATAACTAAAATCAACTGCACAAAATACCAGAGGAAATAAAATACCTTCTAGTCTTCTGTTATGATACACAAAATACACTTGAAGAGCATACAGATTTCAATCATACACAAATTAGATCGGTTCGAAATCATACATAGGACAAGAAAATCGAAGATTAGATGGGTTGGAAATCAAGAATCCGATTACTTGCCGAGATCAGTCGTAGCGATTGGTTTGAGGTGTCCAACTTCGATGGGTTAGATACGAAACAATATATGACATTGGTGGGTGGGCGTTAAGAGAGAGAGAGAGAGAGAGAGAGAGAGAGAGAGAGAGAGTACTGGGTTGCACGCTGGAGAAGGGTTTGGCAATGAGGACCATCGCCAAAGACAGAGGTCCTAAGAGTATCCACAATTCTATAATCAAAAGTAAAAGATTTTTAAAGTTAACAATGTTGGTACAAAATATAGCTCACAATGCTATAATCAAACTTAACAACCTCCTTAGAAATAATCAAATTTTGAGCTTTGGATAACCAAAATTAGCAACATTTTGACAATAATCAAATTTAATAGACCCTACATATTCTCAATCAAATACACCAATTATTATACAAAATTGTTCTCTCTTCCCTTTTCCTCTCTCTCTTTCTTTTGAACAATATTTTGGGAAAAAAAATCTTTTACTAAAAAATTAATTTTTTTTCGAAAATAGTTTTTTCCAAAAAAAAATTTCAAATACTATTTTCTATTTCTAGTAAATAGTTTTTATTAATTTCAAAACTATTTTTAGAAAATTTATTTTCTATTGTTCACGGTTTTTAGTTTTTTGTAGTTTGAAAATATGATGTAACAAGTTTTGGTTATCCAATTTTGATTATACCATTGTAGACATCTACATTGCTAACCTTAGCAATTTCTTAGATGAATAATCAAAAGCTGATGTGGCATCTTTTGGTTATCAATTTTTGATTATAGCATTGTGGATACTCTAAGATGGAGGTGGTGTGTCATAAACCTACCAGATTAGAGAGAGAGAGAGAGAGAGAGAGAGAGAGAGAGAGAGAGAGAGAGAGAGAGAGAGAGAGAGATGAACTTTGAATCCAAAATTTGGGGATTTTGAATTCAGTTTACCAAACACGGCCCCTCACAGTTTCAAAAGGAAACACAGTTTTCGAATTTTTGCCATTAAAAATCTAGAATATTTACTAAAATGCCATTAAAATTTGTGAGTAGACAATTTAAAAAAGAAACGGATGCAACAAAGCTCCCCTCCATAATTAAAGGGTTGTTTGATAATCTAAATTCAGCACTTAAAATTGAATCAATTAAGTAAAAAATGATTTAGTAGGTTTGATAACCACATTTTACATTGCTTAAGAAATGAAGTGCTACTTAAAATGTAGGCTAAAAAATTGAGAAATATTAAAGTAGCTTTGAGCTACTTAATTCTGACTGAATTTTTGTATACTTGTATTCAATCATCATACCACCACCACAAGCACACCCACCACCATTCCTACAACTACTCCACCACCACCACTCCTACAACCACTCCACCACCACCACGAACACCACTACCACCAACCCACCATGTCACACCCCACTTCGGCCAGCACTCAAATGAGCCCAAACCGATGTTAGGGTGCAACATCAACCACCAATCCAATCCTACAACTCAAGTTCTAGCAACTAAATTAATCACACAATCATTTTATTGATAACACAAAACATATCGTTCTTACAAACACAACGGAAGTTTCAAGAAAGCATTAAACTATACAACAAACTAAATATCAACGAAGGTTGCAACTAGATCCCTATCTATAGTGTCTCGCCAAAACTCGTCATGCCTCCCCGAAGCGCTACCCTAAGCAAGGGTACAACCACACGATGATCAACAATGGATATCTACAACGCCTGCAAAACTAGGTTCCAAAATGAAATCTGGGAGTGTTTATAAGACATGGATGCAATTCCATATTAAAGATACAGCTAAAAGATAATCTCAACTTGTCAAATAGTGAACCAAGCAATTAAAAGCAACACCGGGCACACAACCAATAATTTAAGGCATAAAAGCCTTTTGGCATTAAGCCAATCACCGGGCACAAAGCCAATAACTTAAGGCATAAAAGCCTTTTGGCATTAAGCCAATCACCGGGCACTAAGCCAACATTCAAGTTTAATTCAATATTAAACAACATCTATGAATCAAACACTCACCTCGTACTCCAAAAGAAAGTACAACTATGGTTTCCGTGCTCCTTGATTCACCAACTCGTCCCCTATCCACAAGCCAAACATTTTAGTATAGAAATACTTGAAAGGCTTGACAAATGCATTAACAATATCCTGCATCAACTCAACTGCCTAATAAATGCCGAACACAAGTAAATTTACCAATTCGCACCCTAAAGCCAAAGATCTCATAAAACACACTATCTAGCAGAACCATTGATCGAATTCTGACTATAGTACTCCATAGATTCAAAGTTAGATTCCGAGACTACAACCATTAGAAAGTACACTCTCAAAATATCAATTTCGATATAAAATTTGTCCAAAACGGAGTCCGAATGACCAAGATACACTCAAATGAAGTTACACATCTAAAGCAAAATCACAGTTTTAACAGAACAGTTTGAGTTCGAAAGCTCATTAAAAATCACCTACTCAATATTTTCCAATGATTCCAACACCAAAATATCACCAATTGATCAATGTTTAAGACTCATGCGAACCCATAGTCAGTAACACACACAACTATGACAAAATTGATGAAAAACATAGCTCCAAAAGCTGTCCAGATTTCTAGAATTACCAAACCACGAACTTCGGAACCAAAACTGATTTTTCCTAGAAGGAACTAAGGCACAAACCTTACATATTCAGAAAGGTATGTAAGTCTAGTTTTAGAAACAAGAAACGGTGCGTAAAACCGATACCCGAGCTAGGAGATATGTCCGTTTTCTCAAGAAGTGTCTGAGCTGTCAGCACATATGCGAATCTAGCAGTAGCCCGGTTTATGATTTTTATCTTTTTCCACACTTATCAGAAAATTTTGAAATTTTTACAGCATAAGTTACACATAGAGGCATCTCTAGTAAAATTACCTGAAAATAACATGGTCGGCGTGTCGATGATAAAAATTCATCAAAACAGGACAGATTCAACTTGGTTCAAACACAGTTATGCATATTCATAATATACACGAATTTTCTGAAATAGAAACCCAATTCCAACCTCAAAAACCCTCTCCCATGGATTCAATCCAACTCTAATAACTTCAATCAAAAGCATACTAGATGTAGAACATGAAACCCAGATTGAGAAACATGAAATTCAACACTTAAAGAGATGAAAATTACCTAATTAAGCTTCAATTCAACCTAACCCTAATTTTCTTGGGAGGCGAGGGGCTGTTGTCCCCTTGGGGCAGTAGGCAACGCACAGCTATGCCCAAATTCTAGGCTCACTTCGGTCTCGCTCCGATGATCGGAAGTGTTCGCTTCGTAGAGCTCGTCGAGTAGAATAAATATGCAAAAAATTAGCTTAATTGGATATCATTAAGTGCCCGATTGGAACCTTTTTATCTTGAAAAGAATGGATCCGAAACACTAGATCAAATCCACTGTAACCCGTGGACCGAGAATTATATGGGTTACGATCAGGCACTTAATGATATCCAATTAAGCTAATTTTTTGCATAGTTGTTTTACTCGACGAGCTCTATGAAGTGAACGCTTCCGATCATCAAAGCGAGACCGAAGTGAACCCAGAATTCGGGCACAGCAGCATGCTGCTGCCCCAAGGGGACAGCAGGCCCCCTCGCCTCCAATTTTCTTCTTCTTCTTCTCCTTTTTCTTCCACCGTTTCTCTCTCTCTCTCTCTCTCTCTCTCTCTCTCAACATAGAAGACAGAACTCCTACTGGGTTTATTTATTTATTTATTTTGATAAGATACACACACCTCACACACACATACGGCACACATGCACAACACTAGGGTAAATTCACTCTTTGACCTTTTAAGTTATTAAATGTAACTTTAAAGCACCTCAAATATAAAGGATGTTACACACCACCACATCGCCGCCACCACTACCACGCCGCCTCCGCCACCACAACGCCACCATTACACCAACACTACGACTACCATGCCGTCATCGCCACCACCACCACAACGCCACCATTGCACCACCACCACTCCACCGCCACCACTCACCACCATCATCACCACCACCACACCATTCCACCACTAACCACCATTACACCACCATCGCTTCATCACCACCACCATGATCACCACTCTACCATTAGTAAATTAAGAGAGAATCAGAACTAAAATTAATTTATCATTTTTTTAATTCAGTATTTAATATATTTATCAAACAGCTTTTTAGTTTAAAAAATTCAGCATTTAGTTTTCAGTACTTAATTTTTCAGTTTTCAGTTTTATCAAACAACCCATAAGTTTGGAACTAAATAATAGCAAATTTGTCATTCAATAGATTTTTACATCATCCACCCTTCCTTATCCTCTCATTGTATCCCTCATCGAAACTAAGTATTATTTAATACCCCTTCTTTAACACCTCATACAAACCAACTACTTTTTAATATCCCCTCCATAAGAGTCATATCAATGTGAGCCCACCCTCCATAACTAATTTCCCATACTATCGTATCTCTCTCATTAATCCTCCAAGAACTATACCCACATCTAATTGGGCCCATATGAAAACCTTTGCCTATTTTATTTTATATAGGACTAGTGCTAGCCTACGCATCCCTATTGGAAAGGAATAACAGATATGTGATTTAAGTGAAAATCATGGGCACTTAACCGGAAAGTGGGAGGATGCACTATAGCCTTTGGATCAAATGAATCTAAGCCGTTCCAACAACTTGTCCCCACACCCTTCTGTTTTATAATAGAGATTAGCGGATGCCCGTACCTAAAGACACTCAGAATGTAACAGTCTCATCTTACATAAATTATTTATTTTATCCAACTTCTATACGCGATAAACGTAATTTCTACAAAGTATCAATTATCATTTTCAGATATTTTCCTATTTGATCATTAAAGACAACATTTACATAGAGATAGATTGTCTAAAAAGTAAGGAGATATATATATATATATATATATATATATAAATGAGGAGAATATTCTCCGTATTTAAAAAAAATAAATAAATGATTTGATGGCTAAAAATTTAGCACGAAGTGATCTAACGATTAGGGCTGTTTGCGGACCGGATCGAATTTTTAGAAATCCGAGTACTGAACCGCTAGTCATGACTTTTACAAAATGAAATCCGTGTCCGAACCAAAAATCTTACGGTTGGGTTCTAATCCAATTCGTGACACGCAGATCGGTTATAGTTTACATCAGAATTAACATCCCCAGATAAAGTATTTGATCACATAAAACCGAACCAAAAAAAAGAGCAAAATAAACATCAAGAATGGTGTACGCCTCTCTAAGAATGGTGCCGTGGTTGTCAGTCACTTCTAAACAAGGAGAATAGAAATGAACTACCGTACTGAATTCTCGCCAGGGTTACTTTACTTATAAAAAAAATTATGCTTTACCCCCTATGTTTTATAGGGACCTACACAATGCGGAAAATATCATTGGTGGATATTAATTATCAAAACATGTTATTGGCCGTCATTTTCCATTTTTCAATTGTTTTTCTAAGTTGATTTTCTTACATTCAATTCAATATTTGCTAAGTTGATTCCTTCAAGGTTGATTTTCCTACAGTAGAAAAGGAAACAATCATTTTTGGAACAACCCTTTTTATATGAATACACATAATTCTTCTATGTGTTTCTTCGGAAAAAAAAAAGTGAACTATTTTGAGTTTTTTTTTGAACAATATTGATGAGTAAAGGAGGATGCTATGTTGAGTTTTTTTTTGCCTTTGCATTAAAGAGGTTAGAGGAATATTCAAGAATAATTTTTTTGGCCATCGAAAGGCACGGACATGCGCTAATATATGTATATATCGGGGCGGTTCCAGGGACACCTATAAAAATATCTGAAAAATCATCTTATAATTCTCGATTAAATTTTAATGATCCGAGCTGTTCAATATGATCAAAATGTGATTTTAAGGGTACCCGTGAGAAATCAGCAAAAAAATTGACCGGAAAGGGCTTAATCTGATTAGTTTTTATTTGAACGGTTTAATTAAAAATTGCTCAATACAAGCACTTCCCGATCATATTTTTTGCTAATTTCTCAGGACCACCCTTAAAATCACATTTTTGCACACATTAAACGGTTTGGATTATAAAAATTTGATCGGAAACTATGAGATTGAGATTTGTGGTGTTTTTTTAGATATTTTTTATAGGTGTCTCTGGAACCGCCCTATCTCACGGTCCATTTTGGTTAATTTACGATTTTGTAATGAAAATCCGTGAATCGAACCATGAGTCACGATTTTCTAATTTTGCAATCCGTGTCCGGATCATTAATTCATGGACAAAATCCAAAAGGTACGGATCGATTTGGTCCGAATTGGTTTCACGGTTCACCAAATTTTTTGCACAGTCCTACTAACGATTGTAGATGTTGCTTTCGTTTATATGCTTACACATTTTCAACTAAAATTGCTCTATTTTATAATGTAGATTTCTATGTATGAAAACCTATTCCTATTAGATGATATTAAATAAGTCTGTCTCTTGAATCCACAAATATTTCTATGTTCGAGTGTGCCAATCAAATCCATTGTAAGATACAGAGAATATTCTCTTAATAAACTTATCCCTCTCGTCTCACTTTTTAGATAATCTATCTCTATTTAAATATTTCTTTTTATTTCGGATATGTTTTAAGTTGGGACAATATTGTCGCGCCATTAAACATAGGCATCCGCTAGTAATAATATAAAAAAGTCTACCAACCCGCTTAGGCCTTGCCCGTCACCTTGGGCCTCAAAGACCATGGGCTGCCTGACTGGGCTTGTGTTTTTACGTGACGGCCCGATAACGGCCCTTACTCGAGCGCGCGCGCTTCTCTCTCTCTTCGAAACTCTCTCTGCGAAACTGAAACGGTTACCCCTTCGTACAAAGAACGCTAAAACCAGCTTCAAAATCAAGCTACTCGGTATAACACACCCTCACCCTCGCTTTCTCTCACTATATATATATACACACACTCACAAACTATCACACAGACACAACACTCCAATTTCACTCCGAATCTCTTCCTCGGCGCCTTTTACACATCCATCTTTTTCGCTTCGTTGCGGCAGCAGAATCAATCCAATTCCCTTATTATTCTCGTCTTCTTGTCGGAATACTTTCCTCAAGATGTTCGGGTCCACCACTCGTAAGTTCTTTTCCTGGGATCTCCTCCGTATATTTCCTCTGTCTAATGGAATATTGCATGTTTTTTTGGTTGTGAGGTACCAAAGGAGTTTTTTATTATTTTTTTTCCAAGCAGTTTTGAATTGAAAAGTTCCAATTTTTATTATTGATTTTATGCGGGGGTTGAAATTGATTGTGTGGGGTTTAACGCAATCATATATGTACGTAGCTAATTGAAGTTTATCTGTTTATGATGATTTTCGTGTTCTGTTTTCTGGTTCGATTAATGGACAGTTGCACGTTTTTAATATTTGGGAAGGGAATGTATAGGGGTCTGGGGTTTGTCAAAATTTTTTTGGGAAGATAAGTTACTTTGGGAAAAAAAATTGAGGTGGCAAACGGGTATAATAACTTGAAACAAGTTATCAAGAATTTTGATAACCCATAACCGTCGTCTAGCAGCCTCCCCCTGTCCATGCCTGCTTTAATGTGATATGCTAGTTTGTACTTGGTGCTTGGCGATGTATTAAAGTACTTAAATTGATGTCGGTTTATGGATTTTCTTTTGGGATTTTCACATATTAGGTTTAAACTTGATGTTGCTTACGGATCTTGGAGTTTGATATAGCCAATGGACTTGCAATGAAATCGTCGCTTTTCATTGATTGTTTTGAAGTTGCTTTCCCCCCTTTGTGCATGTGCATGTGTCTTTTTGTTGATTTATTCCCTAAAGAACATTCGGCTTGATTACCATCTTTTATGCTCCGGTTTTGCAGACTTTGGGCAGTCTTCCAATGGGCCATTTGGGTCCCGATCGGGTTTCAGACAGAACAGCAATGCAAGTAGCAATCTATTTGCTTCCAATCCATTTGGGAGTTCAACTCCTTTTGGTTCATCTACAGGAGGTTCAGCATTTGGTGGAACTTCCACCGGTGTGTTTGGAGTAAATTCTCCGCCAGGTCAATTTCAACAGTCAACATTTGGTTCCCCATTGCCTCCTGCTTTTGGAACTTCAACAGCTGCTTTTGGTGCTCCCTCAGCCCCTGCTCTTGGGACCTCATCGTCATCCAGTGGTTAGTACTTCAATTAAGTTCCTTTTTATTTGATGTTTTAGCCGGATAACTCACCTCTTCTTTATTCCTTAGTTTGGTAATGGTACAGCAGTACAGTTGCCATTTGTTTGTACTCAGACCTCCACACTGCGATGTGCAACCTTTAATTGTAGCAGCAGATCTGTTTGGCCAAATTATAGGAATAAGGACACTTGCTAATTCATCTTTTCATGGTAGAAGGAAGATGAAGCTGTACTCTGCCTGAAGTGTAGAAGCTCCGCCTGTCTTTGGTCATTGAAAAGGCTTGTAATAGTGCCTTGTAGCTTAGCCACAGAATCATATTCTCAGATTTTTGTAAAAATCCCCACTCTGAGATCTTTATTACTCCGTAATATGGAAACCTAAAAGATTTTAGATGATATCAAGGTGTGCAAGATATTAAGGGACAGATTCATGGATGGATGACTGGGATGAGACTTGTGGATGACCTAGAGGCCTGCTTTGGTTTGCAAAGGGATTTATTACTCTTGTAGCCTAGGCATAGGATAAAGTCCTCAGATTTTAAACAAATCTCCACTCCGGCACTCTGACATCTTTAATTAGTGGAAAGATAGAAGAGCTCAAGACAATAAAAAGTGTAGGACGTCTATTTGTAATTTGATGGACGTACTTGAACAAAGCAAAGAAACGCAATGGCGATTGGAAGTGCTCAGTAGCTCACTAGCCAATCTCACCTCTCATTTATTGCCAAGCTCAGAGTGCAATGGAATTTTCTTATTGATCACGTCATGTGGACTTAAGATTTTAGACACAAACGATTAAAGCATAATTAGAAAATGAAAATCTCCTACAATATCTGTACCTAATCTGATACGTTTAGTTTCAGTTCGATGTTGCTTATGTATCTTGAAGTTGTGGTACTTCTGACTAGTAGATGAACTCGTAATCCAACAATCACTTTTGAGAGACAATTTTGATAATTTTTGAAGTCGCCTTTTCCCCTTCTTGTCTTTATGTTGATCAATTCCTTGAAGTTCCTGGAGTTGTTAACAGTTATTTTTGTTTCCTTGTGGCAGCATTTGGATTGTCATCTAATGCCCCATTTGGGGACTCATCAGTTTTTGGGCAGAACAGCAATGCAAGTAGTAATCCATTCACTGCCAAGCCATTTGGGAGTACAACTACTTTTGGTACACCTACAGGAGGATCAGTATACGGTGGAACTTCAACGGGTGTGTTTGGCCTAAACTCTCCGTCCTTAGGACAGCAGTCAACATATGGTTCCCCGTCGCCTCCTTCTTTTGGGACCTCTTCATCATCTTTTGGTGGTTAGTAATTCATTAAGTTTCTTTTTAAATTTTACTTGTTGCTTGTGTTAGTTATTTAGTTGATAGCTCAATAAGTCGTCCTTTCTTTATTCCATAGTTTGGTCATGTTACAGCAGTTCAGCTAGTATTTTGTTTGTATTCAACTCCAAGTTTATGGGAAAAAAACCCCCAAGTTTGAGTTACAGGCTTTTGTTTTGAAAACCAAGGTTGTGCTTGGCCCGATTGTAAGGTGCCTGCAAAAGTTCTCATTGTGTCACTGTAGAAGAGATGATTTAATGTTCAATCAATGAAGTTCCATGTACATGCTTTTGGAGAATATGTATTTTTTTCTTTGGCTAATCAAGTGTTATTGGACAATTAGTTGTGATTGTAATGGATAAAGACCCAGTAAAAAAAACCACGACCAGTTTTTTTTTTTTTTTTTAACTATCAAAATATTATGACCAGTTTATTTGTTAGACATTGCAGTTAATTTACATATTCTGGTCTACGATGGAAGTGATAGTAGGTAGTACTTTTGTTCTATAAGATTCCATTGGCATTCTTGTTTATCAGAATATGCTTTTTTTCTGAATGCTGTTCTCATGAATTTTCTTTTGAGTAATTTTTTTTGGTTGCATGTTTGTAGGACCTTCTATATTTGGCGTGAAGCCTCCTTTTGGAGGATTTGCATCAAGCCCCAACCAATCTACCTCATTTGGGAGTGCGTTTCAACAAGCCCAAACTACTTTTGGGACCAATCCATTTGGTTCGTCTTCTTCCTTCAGTGCATCAACCCAAAATGCATCTGGCTCGTCATCTACCTCAGGCAGCACACCTGCAACATCTTTTGCATTTGGGACTGGTGGTGCATTCAATGCTGCAAAAGCATTGGGACCATCAAGTACCAGTGGTTGGGGGGTATCAACTGGAAGAAGCACTGGTCCATCTTTTTTTGGGACTCACAGTTCCTCTGGTGAGTATGATCTGTAGTACTCACAGGTTACCCTTTGTGATTGTTTAAAAATCCTTACAATATATAAATATTTTGCAATTATGAGGATCTATAATACCACCCCCTCTGTCCCTAATTAGTGGTCCATATTTCCATTTTGGGATGTCCCAAATTGTTTGTCCTTTTAAAATGTCAAATTGCAAAATGAGTAATTTTCCAAAACTCTCTTATAATTGGCTAGGACTCTATTCAAAAGTTTGAATAAAGGAACTACGATAGAAATACATGTGTTTTTGTTTGAATCCAAGTGCAATCATTGGATGTACACCCATAAAAGGTTGGAACTCCCAAAAGGACCACCATTGAGGGATGGAGGGAGTTGTTCTATACTTGCATCATTTGTTTGTGCCATTTATGTATTATTAACTTTGGGTAAATAATGCAGGAGGTCAGTCCACAACCTCAACATTTTCTTTTGGACGTCAACAAAGAGGAAGTAGATTAGCAGCGTACACCGCAACTGCATCTGAAGCAGTTGAAGGCGGCAGTCTGCAGTCCATTTCAGGCATGCACATTAACAAAGACAAAAACCATGAAGAATTGAGGTGGGAAGACTATCAGTCAGGAGACAAAGGTATGCTTTTCCTATCCAGTATCCACTAATTGGTTCATTTGTCTTTCCCTTGCTTTATTACTGACTCTTCTTTCTCGTTTCTTCGAAATTGCAGGTGGGATTGGAGCTGGTGGTTTCACAATTCAGTCAAACTCCTTTGCTCACCCGCCCCCTTCTACATTCACTTCATTACCTTTTAACACATCCCCATCTGTTAACTCTGTGATGACAACATCATCCTCTGCACATTACCAATTTGTAGCACCGCCAATCTCAGCATTTTCCTTGAATCCTACTTCAGGCTTGTTTTCTGCTAACACAGAACCATCCCCAGTATCTCAGTCTGTTGTGAAGTTTCCAGAGACTTCTTCATTTTCAAGCAATGTTCCTCCGGTTGAATTTGCCTCTGGCGTGATTTCTGCCAACACACAACTATCCCCAATATTGCCATCTTTTGTGCCGTTTCCACAGTCTTCTTCATTTCAAGGCCTTGTTCCTCCGGTTAGTCAACCCAATGTATCCAGTGAATCATCTATGCCTCCTGTGGGCAATCAACCTGATCTTAGTCAAACAACTGTAAGTCAGTTTAAGATTGAATAGACTCTCTTACAATATTTTCTATGCATCAACTTGAACAATAATTTCCACATTGACATACTGGAATGCAGCCATTTTTAACCACTCCTTTGCAGCCAACTCAAACAGCTCAGACAGGTGCTTTTGCTAATAGCGAGTTTCCTTGGTCATCAGCAGGTAAATTAGACTTGATTATTCAAGTCTCGTGTCATTCAGTGGATACTATACTGCATTTTGTAGTTAATTTCGGACATTTGACATTTTCGTTGTTGCTTTGGAAGGCTTAAGTGGATTCGCAGACACCACAGGAGTTCTTGGACAGAGCACCTTCAGTCTACCGTATGTTTCGTCTCTCTCTTTTCATCTCCATTCCTAGATAGTTGGAGTAAAGATGCATCTTTGTTTTTAAAGAGTCCCAATTTTGCCGAGGGACAAATGTGAAGTTTGTTGACATAGGCAATCATGTGTTCTTTCTCCACTGTTGGGGTTAGTGTGGCTGCATGCTCAATTGTGATCTCTGTATGGGTCATCAGAATTGGATTTCTTAAGTGTCCCTTATATGGAGTGGAGCAGTGGAGTTGTAGTGGCAGCGGTAAAGGAGTGGAGTTGTAGCAGCGGCGGTGATGTGGAGGAGGTGCGGCAGCGTGGAGCAGAAGAGGAGGAGTAAAGGAGCAGAGGTGAAGATGCATTGGTGGCAATCAGTGGATCGGCGGTGTGCGGTGGAGTTGTTAGGTTTAGGTGTGGGCTGTTCGCTTTAGGTGTGGGCCGGCCAGTTTGGGCATGGCCTAGTTTGGTGGCTTTTGGGTGTTTTTCTTGGGTTCGGGGCATTTGGGTTTGGGTTTCAAACAGTAGGTAGATTGGACCAGGCCCATTGGGTCCTGTTGGTGTCTTGCTAATAGGTTTTTTTTACGAAAATCGAGAGGTGAAAAAGATAGGTTTAGATTTCGTGAGACGAAGGAGCTCAATGCATCTCTACTCCTGTTGTATTGTTACAGGTTTTCATACTCTTAATGAATTGAAAACTTTTTTGGCCGATCAAAAAAAAAATTTGTCCCTTATATGGCCTTTGAAGTTTCAACAATCAAGTTGGTTGTCTAACTTCGATACTAATGCATGTAAAATCCTGAATTCAATGATATTTTTAAATTGTTAGCAAAGGTAACTCACTTAAGTTATGTACCTAACGCCAAAATGTGATGGACCATTTTGTACTACGTCACAATGCATACAAACTTAACGCTTAGAACCTAACTAATATCCATGTTTAAAGGAAGAATCCTATATTTATTTTTCCTCTCCCATCTACGTTATACTAGGGGACATACAGGAATATTTTGAAATCCTTTCATTCTGAATCCCATGTTATTTCCACTGCTTTGATATCCATGATTATGTATCCAGGTCTTGTACTCAGAACACTGAGGTACCGCAGCCAGTACCTTGTCAGCTGTCAATTAGTCACCTTGGTTCCACGCCTCCAATTCGCTATGGGATTTCTAACATGCCTGTAAGTCTTACACTTCTGAATCTTTATTAATAAGACATTATTCTATTGCAAATTTTACTTCTTACTGATGGCTTGTGGACAAAAGACACTGCACCCTTTTGGCACTTGTTGTTGATTCTATATATCAGAATTGACACCTTGTGATGTATGCTCTATGTAAGCCCCATGCGCATATCCTTAGGAGAGAATTTTGGCAGTGCTAAATCCAATACGAGTTTAAATAATTCTAGCAGTACTAGAAGTATTCTAGAAGGGATGTGAAATGTACAACACATATTAATATATGGTTGGTGGAGCTAAATGGAAATATAAGGCAATTGCAAATTTATGCATGGACAGAGGTAGTTTGATTTTTATTCGTCAAGAGTTTTAATACCGAGGCATGTTGAGTGTGAAAAAAATTCAGAAGTTGCATACCTTTTACCTTCTGTTAGTCTTCTTGTGATAGTTGTCTCTTATGCTGTTAATAATTTTAGTGCATGACACAAACAGGTGCTTGATAAACCTGCTGCTACTGTCAGAGTGCCGTCCTTGCTGACATCTCGACACTTGTCTCACAGACGGATCAGGTTACCAGCCCGAAAATATGATCCTAAAAGTGATGGCCCGAAGGTGAGAAGTAGTAAAAAAAAACAAGTGGCGTATTGTGGTGTTTCTTTTTTTCTCTCTCTCCACCAGCAGCCAGATTTTGGTGATTGATTACACTTTACGTTAATGCTTCTCTTTGCTGAATGTTTTATACAGGTGCCATTTTTCAGCGAAAACGAAGGACTGCCCCCTGCAGCTAAGGGAGGTGCTGTATTTTTTCGAAGGGAGAATCCTAGAGCTTTGGTGGTTCTTCCAGCTGAACAGTGGCCCCAGAGGTTTGACACTGAGAAAATGTCTCAACTGGTGCATGCATCTTTGCATGTGTATAAGAATGGTGAGTGCATCTTCTCTGAAGCACAAGAATCTAACAATGTGTTGTGTCACATTTGTATTTTGGAGTATCATACTTCCTATTTTTGCTTTCTGTTTCCTATATGTTGCATCTTAGCTTTTGGTAAGAGCACCACTGCACCATCCTCGAACTTTTCTAATGAGTATTTTTGTTCAGGTACAATCTCTGCAGAGGTTTCTGCACCTGCTTTAGTAAATGGTTCTTTGTGTCAGAATGAAGACGGTACGCACTAAGCACTTGTTATCCACTTACTATTTGATGGACTTTTTCCAAAGTCTCTCTCTGTATAGTGAATATATCTTCTTGCTTCCCCACATGGATGGGTTGTGTTGGAGTAGACCTTCTGTCTAACAAGCTTCTTTATTTCTTTACAACAATTTACATTTTGATTAAGGAGCACGTTGCGTGCATCTTTTTGCCTTATCTGCTAGGGTAATGTGCTCAGTTACCACATTCCATTCAGCATTTTTGACTTTTGCTGATTTTCGTCTCCTTTCCAACAAACTCGCAGATCATTTGGTTGAAAATACCAAATCCAATCAAGAGCGCAAGGAACACTTGACTGATGTGGAGGCATCAATGCCACGACTCAGTTGCTCTGATTACTACACAGAACCTCAAGTCCCTGAGTTGGCGGCAAATGAAAGGGCAGAACCAGGATTCTGCCATCATGTGAAGAATTTCGTGGTGGGACGTCACGGCTATGGAAGCATAAAGTTTTTGGGAGAGACGGATGTGAGGCACCTTGATTTGGATTCACATGTCAAGTTTAATAACCGTGAAGTGATGGTATATATGGATGAGAGAGACAAACCACCGGTGGGAGAAGGTCTCAACAAGGCCGCGGAGGTGACACTTCTCAACGTCAAGTGCATTGATAAGATGGGGAATCGGTATATAAATGGTCCAAAGGTGGATAAATACAGAGAGATGCTAATCAAGAAAGCGAAAGAGCAAGGCGCCGAGTTTGTTTCTTATGATCCTGTGGAAGGGGAGTGGAAATTCAGAGTCCAGCACTTCAGCCGATACGGATTTTGACAGGGTTTTTCTTTTTTGGTGATTTCTGATGCAAAGGATAGAATGGCACCTTTTCCTCTATCAACTTGTTGATTATTTTGGGTTAGAGAGTCTTTGTATCCATGGGAGTGTTTTTCGGACTTCTGGAAAATTTGCTTGGTCCTGTTCTCTTCTCGTTTTGGTTTGGAGTCTGTAAATGATTTTGGGGTTCAATGTAAATGCAGCATAGTTCTTCTGCGAAATGGAATTTATGAAAGCACTTCTTTCTCCAGATGCTCATTTAGATACAACCCTAGGGATTCAGCTTCTGGTGGCTCCCAGGTTCGAAATCATCAATTTTTTTAGAGCTAGTTCATACGTGGCTTTGCTTTGATTGGGCCTCCCACTAGTAGACGGTGAGATTCGTCTTGTAATATCAGTTGAAGTGCACGTAAGTTGGCCCTGCAACTTCCATTCTAACCGGAGAGGCAGCGAGGAACTAATCCCAATAAACTATCCACAAAATAAATAACTAATGTTGGAACTTTGACTGAGGTTTTTTTTTTTTATCCGCAACTTTGACTGAGGTTGTAATTAGATTAAAAGGGATTGGTTTGCTGATAATTAAGACTAAAATTGATGAAAAGTTTGTTATTGTGGATTTGAGAGAGAATTTGAGTGAGAAAAGAAATAATGGGATTGTTTATTGTAAGTTTTATGTGATGGGTCCATCTAAGGGTTTTAGAGTTTGTCTGATGGTATGACGAGAGAGGACCGTTGAAGTGTTTGAGCCTGTTTTTTAGGCAATTAGGTTTTTTTTTTACAAGGGAGATTGTGTTATTTATTTTGTGTAGGATCTATGATGTTTTTAATTTCATGTACTCTCTCCGTCTCAAATTGCTGGTCCATTTTGGACAACCATGTCACTCAAACAATTATTTATATATTTCATAATTTAAAGATATAGATAATTTTTTGAAAGGTTCCAAATAGTGAAAATGGACCAGCAATTTAGGACAGAGGGAATACTAACTTAGTAAGAAAATAAATAAATTCTATGTACTTGAAACATACAGAGGGAGTTTAACTTAGTAAGAAAATAAATAAATTCTATGTCCTTGAAAACATACCCCTTTTTTCACCGAATTACCCATGAAAAGCATATGGATGGACAACCGGACAAGTCCAACAAATATAGATTGAGTTGCACACGCATTGCGTGTGCCTAGCATGTAGTGGAGATAAGATCAGTACGTACAAACGCTCGAACCCCTCCTGGCATGGATAATTTTATTCACTCGAACTATCTGATGGAAGTTCACGACCATGGGATGCAATTTACATGGTCCAACAGTAGAATGGGTGATGTAGCTGTGAAAAGCTTGATCGTGGTTTTTGCTCTGAGACTTGGCAGAGAATGCTTCCGAATGGTTTATTATTATCTCTTGCAATTCTCAGCGCTCGGATCATTAGAAGATCGCATATGTTTCCTCAATCCGCAAGCAGGAAGTGACACCTTCGCATTCAAACTCAAATACATACCCTAAAAAGGATCTTCAGGTGGCCATAATTTGAGGGAGTTTGGTCGACAACAAGCTATCATGAGGACGGAGTTGGATTAGCTCCTCACGCAACAAGAAACTTACTACGAGCGAAACAGAACTGGTTGAAGCTGGGAGATCGAAAAACACAGATATTTCCATATGGTGGTGGCCGCTTTGAAAAAGGATTGCGACATTGTGTTCTTGATTAAAGACAAAGGAGACAGACACCATAACTCGGCCAGAAGAGATCTCTAGCTGGTCACATTCTAGGTCATTTTAGTGCTCTATTACGTGGGGGGAACGAACACAAATATGTGAGTGTGCAAGGTGGGGAGTGTGACATTCCTAATGATGTTTGGTCAAGGATGGAACACAAGCTTACAGTTCTGGTACTTAAGACTTTTTAAAGCCGTGTGTATGTCTAATTGTCCATAATAGCCCAGTTTATATCCTGAAGCGTAGTTGGGGATTCCTCGAGAGAAACTCCAACCTTCAGCCGCAATTGATTTTAATCCATACTGCAATCGGACCCAGAAATCTTGTTTCAAGAGTATGGATTCAAATGAAACTTTTTCGGTAAAAAGTTCAATTTTTTTCCGAAAAAATTTCATTTGAATCTAGATCATTGAAAAAATTCACAAACAGCTGAGATTTGCCCTACAGGACGCCCTGCAGGATCTTTGGGATTAGGCTTCTTACAATTTTTTTTTTTTGGCGTAAATTGCTTACCCCTCCCCCTTCCTCTTGCAAGAAAGACCAAAATGCCCCCAACCCCCACCCTTTTAACTAAATTCTTTTTTTAATTTAATTTCTTAATTCTTTTATCCTGTTTATTTATTTAATTATTTATTTATTTAATTACTTATTTAATTTGGTTAACTCAAATTATATTTTCAACTAAATTATATTTTTTACATTTAAATTTGACCTCATATTTAAGGCTCCGTTCTCTTGAATTTAACTTAAACTTAACTAGTTTAACTTAAATCTGAGAATTTTGTCCTTATTTGAATTTTTTTCGCATTTGTTAGTTTTGCACCAAACTTTTGTGGATTATTGATTCATTTCGACAAGAGGAATCGGAAAAGTAAATTTTTTTTAAAAAAACTTTTACTTAAGTATTTTGAGAAATAACCGCTCCGTTCTCTTGAATTTAACTTAAACTTAACTTAAATCTGAGAACTTTGTCCTTATTTGAAATTTTTTCGCATTTGTTAGTTTTGTGCCAAACTTTTGTGGATTATTAATTTGTCACGACAAGAGGAATCAGAAACGTAAATTTTTTTTACTTAAGTATTTTGAGAAATAACCACTTTTTAGTAAAATGACAATTTTGTGTTTACCTCCCAATGTACAAACACACCCCCCCCCCGGGGTCCCATGGGTGCCGTCTGCCAAAAGTCCAAAGTAATGAGTACAACACGAAGCGCGTCAGGAGCATTATTTGGAGGAAATATTGATTAGAATTTGTATTTTTATATATTTTCATGTATTGTCTACATGTACTCAATTATAATAAAATAAAATTTTGTTTAAATTTATTATTATTGATTAGAAGTTTATTTATTTATTATTCATTGTTAAGACATATTAAAATAATATAAAGTTCTTAGGCCCCGTTCTCTTGAATTTAACTTAAACTTAACTAAAATTTGGAAATTGTCCTTATTTGAATTTTTTTTGCATTTGTTAGTTTTGTGCCAAACTTTTGTGGGTTATTGATTTGTCTCGACGAGAAGAATCAAAAAAGTAATTTTATTTTAGTTTTACCCAAGTATTTTGCTAAAAAGTGATTATTTCTCAAAATACTTGGGTAAAAGAAAATATATATATTTTTTCAATTCCTCTTATTGAGACGAATCAATAACGCAAAACTAACAAATGCGGAAAAAAAAATTCAAATAAGGAAAAAGTTCCCAAATTTAGGTTAAGTTCAAGAGATCGAAGCCTTAATTATAAAGTCAAATTTAAATGTAAAAATACATAATTTAGTTGAAAATATAATTTGAGTTAACCAAATTGAAATTAAATGAATAAAGAAATGAATCAAATAAATAAATTTTAAAAAATTAAATAAAAATGAATTTAGTTAAAAGAGTGGGGGTTGGGGGCATTTTGGTCTTCTGGCATGGGGGGGGGGGGGGGGGGGGGGGGGGGGGGGGGGGGGGGGGGGGGGGGGGGTCGGGGGAAGTCCAGCTCCTCTGCAATCCATAAGAAATTGGAGGATCCTCCAATTTCAATTCAATGGTCAAGATTATCCTAATATCTTCAACCCCAAAACACATATAGTATTCTATGGACACTCAATTACTTTCCAAATATTCTCCAATTATCATTTATCACATTTCAAGCATCAATTTACCAGATTTCAAACATTAGTGAAATTTCATATCGTAACTTTAATAACACGTGCAGATTCACAAGATTAATCAAAGAACTCCTTTTGCATTTCTTCTAAAATATTTTTTCTGTAAAAATTATCTTACGTTCAATTAATTACTCTTACGATTTCTTTCTAATTTTCATAGCTGAACCTTCATTTCAACTTTCTTACATACAAAAACAACTACATCAATAAATACACGACACAATGCGAAGCACACGTGGAAATAAACTTGTACCAGTAAAAAAATCTCATGAGTTACATAATAAGATAATATCAACGAAAAAAATCATGCTGAAAGAAAAAAAAATTACTGATATAATATTAGTAAAAAAATCCTCATGAGCTATATGATATCGATCGAAAAAATCCTCATGAGTTATATAATTTTTTTCAGAGGCAGGTTTAATGGAGAGAGAAGACGCTGTTCAAAAAAAAATTAATGAATTTTTTGTAACAATTTCAAAGATTAATGAATTTTTTTCGCCGTTCAAAAAATGGGGAGGGAAGGTACTTATACAATTGAGAAATATTGGGAGAGTAATTAAGTGTCCGTAGAATACCATATGATCTTTGGGGTTTGAGTTACTAGGGTAATCTTGACTAGTGAATTGAAATTGAAGGATCCTCCAATTCCCTATGGATTGGAGAGGAGCCGGGGTATGTTTGTGGCGTTGGAAGCAGCTCTCTTTTTTTGCTGGCAATTCATCCACCCCAATATAGTTCTTGCTCTCGAGCTGATAATAATATCTCAGATCAAAAAGTGATCCAGAGCTCAGACCGGTTGGTGTTCACATGGAAGCTCGAAAAAAAGAGACAAAATAGGCTATTTTGAGGTCAGCGAGTTGGCTGCTAGGTATCTCAAGAAGCCTACTCTTCTTGCGAGTGGATTAAGTGCATTAGAGCATCTCCAATCTAATACTCTATTTGAGAGTATCAAAATACTCTTTTTATTCATAAAATGATTTTAGAGGAAATCACTATTCCTATTTACCCCAACCACAAACCCTCTATTTTTCCCTCTAAAATTTTCCTCCAAAATTAACCTCTACTAATTCCCTCCAAAATCACACTCCAAAAATTCCCTCCAAAATTAACCTCTGCCATAGCAAAACAAATTCCCCTCCTATTTTTTACTCCAGTTTTGTAGACCCCATTGCTTCCACTACATGTCCCCCTCCCTCCAACTTGTTCTTTACTCCAATTTTCTAGAGTCCATGGCTTCCACTCTGGTGTTAAAAGGTTGACATAAACGTGCAAGGGTGAAAGGATATGGTTGACATAAACAAAAGCTCAAAAGTATACAAATGTCATTTTAAAAGGTGAATAGTGTTATAAAGGGGATCCTCCATATTTTCTCCCATTCTCTAAATATGGAGGATCAAAATCCCATCCTGTCAAATAGAAGAGGCTTGAGAGGATGGGTTGGAAGAGTTCCATACTCTCAAATGGAGGAATAGAGCATAGGTTGGAGATGCTCTTAGCGACTGAAGTTGGAATCTCTCTCGAAGAATCCCCGAAATTGTTTAATTTTGACTGGGGTGCCAAGGTTTTCGCGGATGAAGAAATCAAGTATGCCATTCATGAGGCTTATGGATCTTATCTGATTGGAACCAAGCTTTTGGCCATGCTCTAATTTAGTAAAATGTCATCTTCTGGTGTGTTTTATCAGCTGTTGGATTGGTTTCTCTTCAGTCTTTTTCTTTCAAAGTTTCTTTTTTTCCTTTTTTCATCTTTTGCCCTTTCTGCTTTGTCTTTGCGTGAGTTTGGCTTCTATTTCTCTTGGTCTTTCGAGTGTGTAGGTTTGGTCAAAACCTACACCGTTGACCCAAGAAAGACTCTTTGACTGACGAATCAAGAGCGGACATGTAGGCAACGGGCTCCAAGAAGACATTAGTCAATTGTTGACTTGGAGAACACCGTTGACTGCCCAATCAAGGAGAAACACGTGGACAAAGAATAAAGAAACGGACATAGCAGATGCTCGCATGGAAAAGTTCCCGCGCGGCGAGACCATGGACCAGCGGGACTCCTGGGGATTAGACCCCGTAAGTGAAGCGGCCCACGAGAGCCATAGTGGCAAAGGCACGCGAGTCTAGCTCTCAAGGCTCTGAAATCATGAAGAATGTCTCATTAAAGTGTCAAGAGTCTCACTTGGGCCATAAGGAAGGGCCGGAGGGACTTCGCAACAAAAGGATCGCCGCGGGTCGCGACCTTGCTCCAACGGGAATTAGGGAGTTCTTGTGGGGTGGCTTGGGAAGGAGGCAGCGTCGCGGGAGTTGTCGTGCCCGTGGGAGAAGCGATTATACCCCTGCGACCTGGAGGTACAAGAGGGACACGTGTCGGGATTTTAGGGAGTGCCGTTTTGGACCTGACCAAGGCCCATGTGCCATATAAATACCCCGACATTCCCCCATGATGACAGAGATAGCCTTTTCCAGAGAGAGAAAGTGGTAAGCATTGATTCTGAGGAAAGATAATATTCTTCCCAGTGTGACTTCACCCAATCCTTCTGGACTGACCTGTCAAATACCTCACGCAGAAAGACAAGGAATACGTTGCCTTTGTCTCTTCTGTACCTCTTGCTTCTTCCCTCACCCCACAAGATTGCTCCTTCTTTTCTCTCTCTAATCATCAACTAATCACACCTCTCCAGCTCACGTAAATTCACATGTCAGCTCTCCCACGAGGCTTACGAACCTACATATAGTAACATAGACCAATATCCTTGAGCCACAAGAATAAACAATGGGGAGGTCGACCTCCTTGACAAATGCCACAAGAAGAAATGAAGAAATTTGTAGCTTGATTGTTGACCAGAACCAAGAAAGAGACAAACGATACACCTTCTATCTGTGATATTACAACAATTTACACCAAAAATAAAATTACAATGGACAAATTAACAGTTTCAGTCACGGAAATCTCGCTCACTTTAAGAAGATTCAACCCCTCTATGGTAACAAACCGGTGTAGTAGAAAATCTCTGACTTGTCCCCTCCAGGATAAAATAGTCCGATAATTTATCATCTGGTTCGGACCTACTCTGCACAAGTAGGAGAATCCAAAGCTTCACAAATGAAACACCCTTACATTTGCCCAAGACTCTCACGTACATAATAAATTTACAGGCATTTTTCAGAGAAAATAGATGGAAGACAAAGCTGAATGTTTTTAGGAGTTTGCTTGCGGCTCTATGGCTGGGGATATCTCATACGTGCAAAACATATGCATATTTATAGGCAAAATGAGAAGGAAGGAATCCAAACATTAATTGTTCATTTATGACCAAATCCCTAGCATATATAGATACGCTAGATTTGCTCTACATCTGGGAGAGGCCGGCTCGGCTTAACGGCGAGGTTGGGCTCCGGTGGTTGGTACGGCGGTGGTTGCCGGTGTAGTTAGGGTTTGTGGGATGGTTTGGGTGGGCCGGTCCAGGCTTGGGCCGGGTCTTGGGTGTTTGGGCTATATTGTTTAATTTGGGTTTGGGTTGAGCTTAATGTTTCTTCTATTGTGGATCCTGATAGACCTTTAGGTGTTTTGGGCCTTATCTTTGTGGTGTATTATCCAATTATTTGTTGGATCCCCTTCCCCTTTTCCCGTTTTTAATAAAATTCATCTTTGCCGATTCGGAAAAAAAAAATGTTGTGATATTAGGGATACCCAATTAAATGCTATGTCATGTGCTATTAACAAGATATATAAGAGCCTAGCTTCATGGTGTTTATGCTGCGTTGGAACTAAGCTATTGGTCTTTGGGCATGCCTAAGTTGCCTTAATCTGTCATACTCGATCAGATTGTTATTTTAAGTTTCGTCCAGCTTCTTCTACTGTCAGTTGATGTCATTCGATCCATTTCAAACACAATTTCTTTTTATAGGATGGGGGAGGTAATTATTCTCAAAGCCTCAAATGATTATGTCACATGCATAACTGTCGAACGAGTTAACGTTGTGGTTTATTTGTCTACATCTACATGATCGAATCGCGATCCAATGATCAATTGGTATTAATAACACTATCAGAATGTGAAAATGGACCGTTTTGTTCTAGTATTGCACTTTTTTTTTAGAAACTCAAAGAATAAGTAACAAATTTGACAAAAGATCTTGTGAACAATATAGTTAGTGTCGTTGAACAAAAATCCTGGCAGCTAACTCGCTCATATCAACACCACTTTTCGTCGCCAAAGGGGTATATATGGAGACAAAATTATTTTTTCTCGCCAAAGATAACCATTTGGTGATGAAAAAGTTATTTTCTCACAAAATGGTGACCATGCCATTTGGCAAGGAAATATTTTTTTCATCTCCAAACTTACCTTTTTGGCAACGAAATTATCCAAATGGTTATCTTTGGCGAGGAAAAATACATTTCGCCTCCATTTGTACCCCTTTGGCGAGGAAAATTGTATTTTGTAGCCAAATTTACCTAAGTCTAATCAACAAAAGGTATTTCGGCACAGCAACAATTAATTACCATGTTATTCATGAATAGATATTTATGAGACAAAATATATTGAAAAGTTGCATATAAAAAATTATGGTAAGTTAATTTTTTTACTTAACGTGTTTTTTTTTTCAATAAATGAATTTTATGTTGTAAACTTAATTGAAAACATAACAAATAAAAAAATAATATAGATCTCTCTTAGTTATCACATTTGACAATAACAAAATTAAAAAGTACCAAAATTAAATATTAAACATTTATGGGTGAAGGTCATTCGAGGGAAGTACAATCTTGTTCAGGGCTGTTGGCTTCCTCATCTCCTTGCTTCGAGTCAGATCACGAACATATGGAGAGATATTTGCTCCATATGGAATGTCTCTTCGTCTATTGGTCCTATAATTCAAGAAGGCTTTCAAGTGCGAGTGGGCTCTGGTCAGAAAACGAAGTTTTGGGATCATGTTTGGCTCGGGGAGGTAGTACTCAAGGAAGTATATCCCAAACTCTTTTTAATATCTACTCAAAAAAGAGCAAGTGGTCAGCGCTATGAAGGAAGAGGGTGGGGCTGGTACATGGAATTTTCTATTCGGAAGGCGTTTGTATGATTGGGAAAAATGCCAACAAGAGGAGTTGCAACAAAGATTGCGAAGTATGGTTTTGGACCCATCTAAACAGGACTCGCTGCAATGGAAATGGACAGCAAATAAGTGTTTCTCGGTGAAATCAGCTTACGGACAGTGGGAGCAAGCTGTTCATGTTAGAGATGAGGTGTTGGGGTCATTATGGAAGAACCTAAGTCCACCAAAGGTGGAAATTTTCTCTTGGTTGGCTCTACAAGGTAGGGTAGCTACTAGATCAGTTCTTGCTAATAGAAATGTGATTCCAGAGGGTCAAATGCTTCTCTGCCATCTTTGCTCTCTGTACGAGGAAACCCGTGAGCATCTCTTTTTGCATTGTTTGTTTTCTTGGAATATTTGGTCGAGTATAATGCAGTGGTGACAGTTGGAATGGGTATGCCCCTCCTCTCTGGCAGAATTAGCAACTTGGTGGTTTGGCACCAGCTTTTGAAATTTGGAAAGGCACATTTGGGAGGTGACGTTCTTGGCTACTTCGTGGTCTTTGTGGCTTGTGAGGAATGACCTCATTTTCAACAATGTAATAAGGTTAGCGAGTGAGGTAGGGGATCTAGTCAAAACAAGGGTGACTATGTGGATGAAATCAAGGTTCGACATCAAGGTGTACTCGGTGGAGGAGTTTAAGAGCTTTCTAGGTGGAATCCGTAAACTAAAGCTCTAAGTCTGGCCTTGTGGTGTTGTTACATCCAACTTTTGGTTGGATGCTACTTTTTGTTTTTCTCTCTTTCTTCCCCTCGATGTACCCCATTTCGAGTTTTATAAAATAGTTTCGTTTTGCCGAGCAAAAAAAAAATGCCCATTTAAACTTTCGGCGAGTTACGTCACCTTCTATCGAGTTACGTCATCTTCTAAATAACAATTCATATGTTCCTTTTTTTCTCCTTTTGTTGATCAAAGAATATATATATTCCTGGAGGATTTCCAACGAAAAGCAATACGCATTCAAGAGATTGGCAAAATTCTCCTCTATGCCAAAATATATGCATATATTATCCTTTGCGGTTAGGTGGTTCCATAGCCATTGAAGCAACCACAAAGTCAACCTATAGTGGTGAAGGGAGGAAGAAAAGGAGAAAAAAAAAAAAAAAAGGAAACGGGTTAGATTGGGTCGGGTTTGGGTATGACTTAACCCATATTCGATCCGACCCATTTAAACCCACTTACTATTGACCCGGTTTTAACGTGGCCATATTCAACTCATGACCCGTTTCAAACCGTTCAAACCTACCAATTTGCCACCTCTACGGCTAGACCCAGCAGTCGAACTTAGATCCTCCATGTTGTTATCAAGCCGTAATTTCGGAAAACAACTTTCAAGTGATGCTCGAGGTTTGTCAATAATAATATAAATGCAAATTCACCTATGGGAACAAATCTAACTTTTTGACAAAACTGATCAGTACGTTATGAACATTCTCTTTTTCCGTTTTTCTCCTGTCAGTATCAATTGTTTCAAAAGTTTTAACTCTGACAACAAATCTAAACCATCCATATAGCGGAAGAATTATCATCTTTTAAAACTCAATTTGTTTTAACGTAAAATATTTTCGGTTAAAATATTTTATCCATTGTCTGCCGCTAGAAAAAGAAGGATTTACTACTATGGACTTGAAAATATTTTGCACCAAAAAGAGGTGAAAATGTTTTCCTTGATTTTTTCCGTAAGTCGTTTTCGTTTTTCACGGCTCCCCGGCCCGGGGAACCCGTATTGTCCCACGTTCAAAACATGTATCTCATCCCTTCTCCCAAAACATTCATGAGATCTCTCATTAGTATGTCTTGTTCTAAGGATTTACTGTACTATTATGGACTTGCAATTTTTTTCTTCAAATTCCAGTCTTCCATTATATGGTCTGTGAACAGTTGATGTTTTCAGTTTGCAAAAATAACTGTAATTGATAGAGTGATTATCTCCCTTGGCAGCAATGGCGTTTACGTTTTGCCTCAATGAAGCTTTTAGGTAGATGTAGTCTTCTTGTCTCACATATTACATGCATAGCTACCAGATCTAAATTAGAGAGGTAACGATTTCCGAACAGTAAAGTGATAACTGAAACACAAAGATGAGCTTCACAAGGTGCAATTTTTGGGTCCATTCCATAGAAGAACAAGTATCGGGAATCCTGGACTAAATGGAAAAGAATGCGATAAATCGTAAATGGTTGAACTAACTATCAAGTATATAAAAGTTTAAACAAAAATATGAATAATGGAATGCGTCGTAGCAAATTTGGCAAGGAATGATCCCATTCAAATCATAGTCACTCGTTAATTTGGTATTATTGGTTGGGTTATTCTTTGATGAGCTTTTATAGGATGGTAAAAGTTATATATTTTTTTTGAATGTTGGAGGTTCTAAAATGTTTGGAGTTTCTATAGCTAACTTAAAATAATTAATAGGTTAGTACATAACCTTCATGTGTTCAAAATTATTTTAACAGCGGAAACCAAATGTTTTGAAAAAAAGATTTCATTTGTCAACCAAACATTAGAAAATAGAAGTTTAAAGTTTGTTTTCTGAAAAAATATTTTACATCGTAAAATTTATATTGTAAAATATCTTACATCGAAACAAACGGAGCCTACGAATTAACAGTGAAGCTTAAGACAATTTTTTCAACACTAGCTATCACCGTCCAATGATTTTATAAAGCAAATTAATAAATGCTCATAGCCTCCTTAGCTAAGTAAAAGAACAAAAAATAGAAAATCAACCTAATGGGTGTGTGTGTGTCTATATATATACACACACACACACACATACTTTTATGCATGTGGGGCCTTTCCTAAAGTGGAGGTAGGGGTGTCAAACGTGCCTGTCGTGCCGTGCCGTGCCATTTTTTTTCGTGCCAACCGTGCTTCGTGTCGTGCCGTACCGTGCCCGTTTACTTCATCGTGCCATGGCGTGTCGTGCCGTACCGTGTCCGTGCCGTGCCGTGGTGGGCCATTTTGCTTTGTCGGGCCGTGCCTTTATAAAATCGTGTCGTGTCGTGCCGTGCCCGATTAATTAATCATGCCATGTCGTGCCGTGCCCCTTTTTGTCGGGTCGGGTAGTGCCGTGCCCTTTTTGTCGAGTTGTGTCGTGCCATGCCTTTTTTGTCGTGTCGTGCCATGCCTTTTTTTGTCGAGTTGTGTCGTGCTGTGCCTTTTTTTTGTCGGGTTGTGTCGTGCCATGCCGTGCCGTGCCTTTTTTTGTCGGTTCGTGTCGTGCCGTGCCGGCCCTTGATCGTGTGTCCTGCCATGCCATGTTGTGCCATCAATTTTCGTATACACATCACCAATCGGCAACCGATTTTCTTCTAAAAATAAATCTTCCCAAAAAACACACATTACAGTGCCCAGTGCGTCGGTGCCTCTAATGTTCTTAAGTTTGTATATCGTAGTATTTAATATTTCAATCCTAATGAGTAATGATTATCCAGTGTCCTACGTGCAAGGTGCATCCCCCTCGAAAACACATGCTCTCACAAATGTTATATTCAAAATTAACATTAGTAACTAACGTTGTTGCCAATGGACTGTAGCCCAGTTGGTATCTCGTCGCCCTCCTCATGTGGGAGGCCAGGATTCGAGCCCGGGATGGATGTTTGGGATTCATTATGGGTAGTCTTTGAACTTGATTCGTAGAATTATGGGATGGCCGTTTGGGATTCAATATGGGTAATCCCTTTCTTGCCAGATATTCAGGCATCTCCCAACTTCATTTGTAGAATTCATATCTGTTTAAATGGACAACAAAAAGATTCTCATCAAGGCACGCCAGTATTGCAGTCCACGACAAGTGAATATATCACCAATTTCAATTTTCGATTGCCTCCCAGTCCAAGGACATGTTTCTTATAGTCCAAAAAATTAACGCTCATGCAATACAATCAAATAAACAGCTAACAAACTAACAGACTGGAGGGGCTAGGCTGCCACCTCAACTCAGCAAACAGAATACAAGGGGTTATGCCACCACCTCGGCTAAGCAATGCAATCAAATGAAACTAACCATACTAACTAAAAACAAACTCAATATTTAGCCTAACTTCGTTACACCTCAGGTTTGGCATAAAACCAGGTTAGAGGTATCCACCAAGCTAAATACAAGCTACTAACACATAAAGTACTAGAGATTGGGTAGCCAATGACTCACTGTTCATTCCGAGAGCGAGAGAAAGAATGGATTCTAGAATGTTGATAGGGCACTTGCTGGATCGAAAACAGCTACCACAAAAGCTATCCAAGTACACTATCCCATATGCACACATCGAACGAAATCCATGAGTAAGTGCATAAACACAAGAATTTTTATGATTAAAATCAAAAGTTAGGCGTATCAAGAATCCGCCTTCTACATTTTGCTGGCATTAATTTGCTTCAGCCTTCACGTGGTTTGGTCCTTGGCGTCTACAATGTCCTACAAAACAGAGTTGCACAAAGTGATACAAGAGCAAGCAGTAAACACCTTACGGGGAGTTTAATTGAAATGCCGTACCAAATAAGCAAATTTAGATTACTCCACATTATAAAACAAAAAAAAAAAAACTAAGTGCCCAATCCCACAGAGAATATTCACAGAATAGATTTCAACAAGCAGATTTAGATATACACATCATTTCGCTGGGATTGGGGGTCATAAATGGGTCGAACAGTTATTTGTTCGAGTTTGATTTGAAACTTAACGAGCTTCAAAACATGTTCAAGTTTATGCTTGTTTATGTGATGAGCCGATCTTGAACGAGCTTTATCGAGCCATAGACGATCTCGAGTACCTCGAAAATATTTTATACATCACAAGCCAAAGGAGCCGAGTAGTAGCTTTTTTGAGCTTGCTATGAAAGCTTAAATGAGCTTTAGAAAAATGTTCAAGCTTGCTTTATCTATGTACCAAACTGATCTTGAACGAGCTTTTAAAAAACAAGCACCAGCTCGAACTCGAGTAGCCTGGGTTGTTTATCAGCCCTAACTAGAACGAAACCAAATTCCAATTCATGATGTATAAAAATCTCCACTAAGAACTATCAACTTTACCTCTCGCGAAACCCATAATGGTTCTGAACCTCGGTAGTGACGACGGAAGAGCCGAAACACCCACTACGGAAATCGCCCCTTTTTTGCATAAAACTGTGGTATTGATACTTGTGTGTTGCAAAAAAGCCATTCCAGCTGCCTTTCCTTCCTTGTATCCACTAATTTTCTGGCCATGGACAGTGGGTAAGCAACCAAAAGTATTGGAGAAGATGATATGGAGAGATGCAAAAAAGATAAACCTCGCGTAATTATGCAAAAAATTGTTCGAAATGGTTACTTGGTAGTACTGCAAGAGATGATGAATGATGCAAAGCTGAAGGAAAATGGGGTTTTGAGTGGCTCAACTTGAGAGAAAGAGACGCTGAGAGAGAGAGAGAGAGAGAGAGAGAGAGAGAGAGAGAGAGACGTTGAGAGAGTCAGAGACTCAGAGAGAGCCGTTGAGTCGTTGAGATGAGAGTGAGAGATACCGAGAGAAGTGAGTGGGCTGCTTGGGCTTCCGCGTCTCATCTCTTTCTATTTATACTAGTGCGTGATCGTGTGCAACAATCACACCATAATCCATATGCACTCAATAAAGAAAAATTCTCGTAAAGTCCTATAATGCACCACTTGAGGGCCGCCAGAGTTGTTTTTTGAAAATCGGAACCGTCTATCTTTTTATGTGGGAGTGATTATATCATCTGTGCAAAAAATGAAGTAAATTGGTTATCATTATATACTTGATCACACATAACAAAAAAAATTCTATTAATAAATCTATGTCCTGATGAGAGGGCTTCCAAAACCCGATAGACCCGAAAATTTGCAAAAGTGATTAAAACACCAAGAACAATGAAATGAATGGTATGGATCGTGATTCTTGTGTCGCAATCATGTTGTAACGCCCCGAATTTTGGGTACGTTAAATAAAATATTTTATTAAAAAAAACAAAGCGAGTCCAGCTCGTTATTACATCATAACTCTCGTAAGAGCATTTGAAATACAAAATAGGATGACAAAGAGGGAACTAAGGGTCCTACTCTACAGCTCCTTTTGCTTCTCCATCCTAGCCAGCTCCTCGGCTTCGCACGCCTCCAAGCTGAAGATCTTGCCCTGCTCATCTATGAAGTCTGACACATTATACCGGCGTCGCCACCAATATAATATGCCAGGGTTACCAAAAGGCAACACCGTGAGCTACGAAAGCTCAATAGTAAAATCCTACTCTTTAACCCGTAACCAATAAAACATCGATTTCCACATGATACGTACATAAGCAGTAATAGCAGCCAATAACAATAACATCTTTTCATAACTATCGTCAATGTCCAAGATTTCCGAGTTTCTCCTACGCGACTCATCGTAGACCGTGTCACTATTTTCATTTACAAATTATCCTTTCAAAAATCCTTAGCATTGGCTCCGTACCGCGGATAACCAAGCCACATACCCAACCTCGGTTCCGCCGCGCCGGGTTCCCGAGTATCCTCACAACGGTTCCGCCGCGCCGGGTTCCCGTTGGCACACAATTGCATTGGCTCCTCTCCACGGATAACCAAGCTATACCTCACCATGGTTCCGCCGGTCCGGGATCCCATGGAAACGCACACAACCTCACAATAGATCCGTTATTTCGGATTCCCATTGGAACACACACACACACCACATAATGCCACCCAAAACGGTCATTATGTAATTTCCAAAATATTTCCTTCCTCGAAATACTTTCCCACACCCTAGGTGCCATGTTTCTACTTTCTCGGTTTTCGTGTCTCGTTCTCATACAAGACTCCGCGGTGTAAGACTTCACATACAAACAAGTATTCGTAAGATTATTTCAACATGATCATCCAACTCTAAGCTACATAGCATGCTTGCAACATCTTGAAAGTAAATCATGCATTTCCAACTAAAAGATATCATTATCTACGATCAAAGTAACTTCTAATCAAACATATGATACATAAAGTTTAAGTGCAAAGTTAAACGACTTATACTTAGGAAAAGTAGTAAGGATTTAACTACCTTAATCCGAAACTAGTCGGGGCCGAATAAGCTAGGTGGAATTTCTCCCGAATCTGGACCGAACTTCGGACGGTAGTAACTCGGTCAATCCTTGGCCGAATAGCGTCGTTCTTGGGTTGAAATCGAAGATCTCAGAACCCTCTACAACTCTCGTGAAGGAAGTTGATCCTAGAAACGACTTTAGGTTGGAGAAAAATGGGGATGAACAAAGTGACAGTAAGCTGTCTGGAATTTGGAAATCCAGAAATTTTACTGAACTTCGGATGACAATATCTTTGTCATTTCTTAACCGATTGGGGTGATTCTTGAGCCTAACTTCAAGGTTTCGAAGTGCTCTACAACTTTCCAGAAGGAAGTTGATCCTAAAAACTACTCTAAACAGGAGAAAATGGAGGATTTCCGACGGGACAGTAGGCTGCCCAGAAACTGGAAATGGTTTTCTAGAGAGAAGGAAGAGCAAATGCTTTGAGGTATGCTTTGAAAGGCTTGGAATGGCCTTCTATTTATAGGCAAGAGCTTGGCCCTCTCCTCTCTCTCTCTCTCTAAGTCTCATCTTGACACTTGGCATGAATCTTGGAAGATCAAAGGAAATCCTAGGCTTGCATGGCTACTTTTGTACCAAGATTTGATCTTGGATCAATTGAATGGCTAGGATTGATCCTTGGGGGGCAAGAAAGAGATTGGTACAAGATCCAAGGGTCTAACAATTGCAAGGTGTACAAAAGAGTACAATGGAGGTTAATGGAGAGTTAGTTACTTAGTTAGGAAGATAGATACACCAAGGATTTGAAAGATCAAGAAGATCATGGGAGGTACAACCAATCTTCCTTCCTTCCTCTTTCCTTTCTCTCTCTCCCTCTCTCTCCCTTTCGGCCTCTCTCTCCTCTCTCTCTCTCCGGCCTCTCTCTCCTCTCTTTCTCTCTCTCTCTCTCTCTCTAGTACATATATATATATACATACAATGCACAAGAATAATAAATAAAGGGTACTTTTGTACCATGAGATCAAGGGGATTTTAAAAGACTAGATTTTTTTCCCTTAAACAATTAATTGGGCACATGGGTTCATAGCCAATTAAAACAACCAAGTACTAGAGTAATATATACATAAGTACTTATGTATTTCATAAATAAGGGTACTTTGGGAAATCTTGGTATTAAGTACTTTTATATTAAAATAATGGGTACTTTGGCACATGGGTTTTAAGAAAAAGACTAGATTAATCCATCCATATACTAGGTGAAAGATTTAACCTTTTACCCAATGGATAATAACCACCCTAACTTTTATTGTCCAATGGACAAAGCGTAAAACCAAAAATATTAAAAAGAAAATGAATAATCCATTCTTGTTCTAGGGTTCAAAATGTTCAAAAGGTTCAAGAGGGGCAAAACGGTCATTTTGCGGTTAGGTAAAAGTAACTAGGTGGCTTGCTAGCTCGGTTTCTCCAACAAGTCGGTTAGAAACAAACTAGACTTGCCAATTAGGGTTTTTTTTTGCCAAGAAACAAAATTTAAAGGGCAAAAACGTAATTTTGACAATTTATAGAAATTTAAAGGTAAATCCAAGCAAATTCAAGTAATCAATAAAAATTCAAATATTTAGCGAAATTTTTTTTTTAACGACCGAAAATCAGGGTCGTTACACATGTGGCTAGCATACATTGGACTATAGCGGAATACATTAGTATAAAATTAGATAAGTTAGATGTATAGATTTGAAAGGTAGCTGCAGACTCATTTTTTCGAATATTCGATCTAAACCGTTACGATTTAAGATCTTATTAAATTTATCATTCTCCCCAACATAGGTGATAATCGGATGTCGGAAACCACGTGATCAGAACACATTCGGTGCTTCCAAAGACGTTAAAGTCCTATAATGCACCACTTTAGGGCTGCCCAAGTTGTTTTTTGAAAATTGGAAACGTCTACCTTTTATGTGGGAGTGGTTATATCATTTGTGCAAAAAATGAAGTAAATTGGTTATTGTTATATACTTGATCGCACATTACAAAAAAGTTTCTATTAATAAATCTACGTCTCGATGAGAGAGCTTCCAAAACCCGATAGACCCGAAAATTTGCGAAAGTGATTAAAACACCAAGAACAGTGAAATGAACGGTATGGATCGTCATACTTGTGTTGCAATCGTATGGCTAGCATACAAGAGGCCCGTTTTTATAAAATAGAATTATATATAATATATATTACTTGTTCTAATTATAAACACAAACAGATTGTTGGCCTTGGTTGTTTGAGATGTGTGTCAAGTCCATAAGAACTTGGGTTCGAACCCCATAGAGATTATTTTTTTAAAACCAATTTTTTTTAAAAATTATTATTTTTCTATATATATATATATATATATTTTAAATCTTTTTTAGATAATACGCAATATGTATCAATATATGTGTAGTAATTGGTATATTATCATGTTTAATAACATATTTTTTTTGGTTGTCCATGCCTCGTATCGTACTCGTGTCGTGCCGTGCCTGGCGAGAACCGTGTCGTGCCGTGTCATGACTCGTGCCCCATCCCACTTCCGTGCCGTGCCCGTGCCGTGCTCGTCTAAGACCATGTCGGGCCGTCGCGTGCCAAGCCAACTTCCGTGTCATGCTCGTGTCGTTCCCCCTCACTTCCGTGCCCGTACCGTGCCGCGTGCCCGTGTCGTGTCGTGCCGTGTCTGGCTAGAACCGTGTCGTGTCGTGTCGTGACTCGTGCCCCATCCCATTTCTGTGCCGTGCCCGTGCCGTGCCCATCTAAGACTGTGTCGTGCAGTGCCATGCCAGGCCAACTTCCGTGCCGTGCCCGTGTCGTTCCCACTCACTTCCGTGCCCGTGCCATGCCGCGTGCCCACTAAGACCGTGTCGTTCCCGTGCCATCCTAGGATTAATCCGTGCCCGTGCCGTACCGTGCCGCCTTCAAACGTATCGTGCCCGTGCCGACCCGACCCATTTGACACCTCTAAGTGGAGGCCATCGTAGTGGCCTAAGGCATACTCATGAGCTGCTCCAGCACCACATTAGCGACTACCGAGTAAAAGAGCCAGCTACAAGACCCCTGGTCCAAGTGCAGTATACTTATGATTCCAAGATTGCAAGGGACTGATTTTTCAGCTTGTATGATTCACTTTTCAATACAATAAAAGATTCAGAATGGATTGAATTACCAGATCGGATATCCAAGTTTTTCGAATTTGAATGCTAATAAACATAAACAGATTAACGAAACTCGGAATCAATCTATTGAAAGGCCTACTCCCCACCACTACCTTCTACACATTCCTTACCCTAACCACCAAGCCTAACCATCTATAGCTAGCACACCAACCAATCCCCCAAAGGCAAACTCATCAGTCAACACCGCCACAATTACTTAATTAGAGCATATGGATTCTCACTACTGTTTGACTACGTAGCTAGCGCGCAAATAGTCGCTTCCATCTTCCAAGGTTGCGTTCCCGAGATTCGAGACCGCCATTCTCGAGACATTTCAAAATTCCAGTAATTGTATTGATGAGTTCTACTCGTAGTAGTTAGTGTAGTAGTAGAAAAATACTCCTTTAACCTACGAAACCATAGTCTGCGAAGCATTTAATCAATATTTTTTTCTTTTTGACTAAAGGATATTTGGGCCAATTTTCATGCACGTCGACTCATTTTCAAAGACCCAATTCCACCGTCGACTAGCAAGAGTTCAATTAAAGCGAAGATAAAACTTCGACTTAATTGACTAAATGAAAATTGATAGCAGCTGAAATATTTCGAACTTGAAACAAATTTGTAAGTTCTAGATCTTAGCCAACCGGCTAACCCTTTATGAATTTTTTAATCGATATCATGCGGTGTCCTTGTCCTTCGCAACAGGAGCATTTGCGTTGAGCGGACGCGTATGCTTATGAATATAGATTCTTTTATTAGGCTCCGTCCCGAAACGTAAAATAAGTACGTATTTTTTAAAAAGGCAATTTTAAAATCAAAAATAATGTATTTATGCAAATAATTTTCCTACCAATATGGATCTTGTTAAATAGATCTCATCAAGATCTTTAATACGGTGAAAAAAATTAAAAAATTATTTTTCATTTACATTATTTTTGAATTTGAAAATGTGAAATAAGCTGCTTATTTTTTAAGAAGGTTTTTAGAACGGAGCCTTAGTCCTAGTCGAGTCCGGCTCCTCTCCAATTCATAGGGAATTGGAGGATCCTCCAATTCCAATTCGATGGTCAGGATTACTCTAGTATTTTCAGCCTAAAACTCATATGGTATTCTATGGGCATCCAATTACTCCCCAAATATTCCCAAATTATTATATTCTATGCACCAATTTACTAAATTCCAAACATTAGTAAAATTTCATTTCGTAACTTTAATAATTAGTGCAAGTTCAAAAAACTATCAGATTCACAGGGTTAATCAAAGACTCCTTTTGCATTTCTTCTAAAATATTTTTTCTATAAAAATTATATATTGTTCAATTACTTACTCTTACGATTTCTTTCTAATTTCCATAACTGAATTTAATTTCAATTTTCTTTACATGCAAGAACAACTACATCAATGAGCACACAACACAGTGCGAAGCACAAATGAAAATACATTAGTACAGTAAAAAAAATCTCATGAGCTACATAATAAGATAATATCAACAGAAAAAACCATGCTGAAATAAAAAAATTATTTATATAATATTAGTAAAAAAATCCTCATGAATTATGTGAATTTGGTCGAAAAAATCCTCAAGAGCTATATAAAAAAAATTTCAAAGGCAGGTTTAACGGGAAGAGGACGCCGTTCAAAAAAATTTAATGAATTTTTTTATAAATTTCGATGGTTAATGAATTTTTTTCGCCGTTCAAAAAAAAATGGGGAGAGAAGACGCTTATGTAAATAAAAAATATTTGGGGAGTAATTGGGTGTCCGTAGAATAACATAGTACTTTGGGGCTTGAGTTACTAAGGTAATCTTGACCATCGAATTGAAATTGGAGGATCCTCCAATTCTTTATGGATTGGAGAGGAGCTGGACTCTAGTCTTGAAGGCTCCAAGAAGTAGTAAACGCTCTATATGGAGATGGAGTAGTTTAGAAGAATACAGTAATAATTTTGACCAAATTTGGGTACTAGATGAGATTAAATGCACATGCACTAGTCACGCGTTTTACAGTTATTTAAGGATTAAGGAGCCACATCCAACAAAACACTAAACACAACCTAAAGGGTTTGGCCAAGTGATCTCAACCTGATATTTAGTTGTTTGCTTTATCTAAGATTTCAGATTTGACTCTTATTGTCAATAGCTCTTTGCTCTATCTCACTCCCACGTGTAAGCATGTAAAATGGTTGTGAGAATGGCTGTAAGGATTAGTCCGAAATACAAACAAACTAATCCGGAATACCTTTCTTTATCACAAATATATATATATATATATATGTATATATCGATCTAACACATGCGCTACGCATACGGAAATGATCGCATAATATTGACGAAAGTTGAAGCTATCTTCATATTTATTTGGGTTCCGTAGCTAGGCCGGCCTTGAATATTTTTGGGAGCCTGGACGAATCTTCAAAATAGAGCCCTTAACAGTTTCAAGAAATAAATTTCAACAAGATACGTACATGTTAACTTTCAAAAATATAAGAAAATCTTGAATGGAAAAAACACAAAAAACCACTTAGCATTAGAAGATTTTAAAATTCCAAAATCGTAAGAATAAATTATCACAACAACAACGCAAAAGTATCAGTTGAAATCCATGTAATAAATTTCGGCCCTCCTTACCGCTACCTATAATATATAAGACCAAATAAGAGTACCACTATTGGTACCGATAGAATATATACAAATGGTGAACCGACTTATACGCGGGGCCCACTCTGGGTCCTGCACATCCGATCCCATCCGTTCAATAATTTTAAAATAAAAAATTGAGTGGGTCAGCAAAAAATCAGATCAATCCGATATATGTAGGTATTCGATCCAATCTTCTATTTTTTCATATCTAGGTGACAAAAGTCCAAGTCAAGCTGGAGCTAGCTAGCGCGTTAATGTCAAAACGTAACCAGTGCGGTGCCCCTTCTTCACGCCGCGGCTCTTTAATTAATTTATCTCACGTTGATTACCGAGATCGATAACGAGTAAAATAAATAGGAGAACCTACTGTGAATGAATTTTTATTGTCTTCTAAAATATAGCCAAAAGTCTATGCTCACCGCTCAACATTTACCGCTCTCTCTGTCGGTCTCAATTTACCATAAAAAAAAATGTGTTTTGAACGGTACAAATTTTAAAATATCCTTCCAAGATGGTGAGATGTTAAGCGGTGAGCGCAGCAATAGCACTGTTGTATATTTAGAGTCAGTGACAAAACGATCTCCCCATCCCCCGATAAGGAAATTTGGGTCAACTTTACCGAATTAACAACTCTTACTAAAATTATTACTACTAACTAAAAAATCCCTTCATTTACGTAAGTAAATAACTAGGTCATGAATTTAATTATCAAAACCTGTTAAAAGTTAGAACGTAGTTGCACCAATGGGCAATTACCAACTAGAAATGTTTTATTTTTGTACTTATATTTATGATTTCATGTTGTTTAACTTACATTAACCCTTTTAGACTTTTTGATTTTTCTAGTAAACATGTACATAATTGAAAGAACCACAACTTCTCCTTTTCTTTTCTTTAATTTCTTTTCTTTTTTTGTAGCAACATTTAATTATTCTCAAAGACTGGGAATTTTTAAAGTTTAGCGAATTTATTAATTTAGTAACTTCTCATCAAAATTGTTTATTTGCTAATATTGAACAAATTCGAAATAAGTTCATAAAGAACTAGAAAAAGAAAGTCAAGCTGCCCTTTTTAAAAACCAATTTCGCTCTTAGTGAACTGTTTTTTTCTCTTAATTTTACACTTTTGAGTTTTACATATCCAGTAAAAATTCAAACGAAAACAACAAAAATATTAGTATTTTCTTAAGAAAAATTCTAAAATTAGTCCAATGAATTGACAATAGTAAATGTGTGAATATGATTAAAGGGTGTAAAAAATACACAGAAATATGTACGTGTTTTCCTTGTTTTCTAGTATGTTTATTGTCTGCTCAGTAGGGTAATAATAGCAAGACCATTTTCTTAAAGGAAATACCCATAAGAATGATCCAAAAACGTAAAATAAAAATAAAATTCCAAACAAAAACCCTAATTGATCGGAGACTTTAGAGGCCGAAACAAAGCCGGGACGGTGTAATTTTTTTTGGTTTGGAATTTGGATGCATTGGAAAGTCAAGAGGGTATTGTCTTCCGGTTCAAGGGGAGGGGTACACGTAGTCGGCACGTGACTTGCATTAACTCTCCGATTCAGTAAATCGCGTGCTGGTACAAATCTCATTTCTAACAGCACATGCAAATCTCTTTTGCTATCCCATTGTTGGATCTCCCGTTTGACTACAGTTCCACCGGATTTGGGGATGGCATAGGGCACCGCCCGTCCCGCAACGTATAGTGCGATTAATTTGGCCGTCTATTTTGGCAAAGACGGCTCATTTGATCTAAACTCTTACATTTGAACCGTTTATTGATTCAATTGAAATGAACGTACAGCCGAATCGGTGTGTCATGTGGGAGTGCTCTCTAGCATCCCCAAGTCAGTTTCGACCATTTTCTTTTAATTTCTTTCAAATCGCTAGACTAGAAACCTACCTTAATCCATTATAATCTACTAATTTTTTTGGTACCCAATCTATTATTCTCTATCTAATACATACAAGGAGAGTCTTCTTTGGTGTGATCTTTTTGAAGCTCTGGTACAAAAATAATTAATTTCAACCTAAAACTAGTTGAAAATAGATGAAGTGGCCTCTATATTATATTAACCATGCCTAGGTGGCTAAAGTGAGCATTGCGGGAGATAAAGTTTTACACTCTCTCTCACGTGCAATGCTGGAAAACACGTAAAGGTATTAGCTAATGAGGTGAGGGAATTGATTGGGGGCAGAGACTTAAAGTCGACATTAGGTGAGGCTATCCAAAACACCACTCTAGCTGATAGTACAATGTTAGATTTTTTTTTTTGTTTGGGGTTCTGACCTAAAATCAATTAACAAGAGATTGAGTATGTAAGTTTTACATTAAGGCTCCGTTTGTTTTGATGTTGTTTTTTCAGAAAACAAACTTCAAACTTTTATTTTTCGTATTTGGTTAGCACTTGAAAAATATTCTCAGAAATTGACAAAATAGTGTAGAGAGAGGGGGGCTTAAACGGTAGAGAGATCTATGAATATTGGAATTGAACGCGGGTTAGGACTGACGATCGAGAAAACTGAGTAGTGAAAATTTTTCATTTCAAAAAATAATTTACGGAAGATTAAGGGTAAGTCATTTTCGTCCAATTAATGAAAAATGTTGTACATGTAAAATATTTTTCTTATATTTTACACAATCAAACACCAAAAATATTGGTAAAATATTTTACCGCCCAAACAAACCTAGCCTAAACCTTGGGTGATCAATGTGAAATAAAATCCAACAAAAGAATTCTTGAGAGAGTAGCTAATCATAAAATTAACTTTTTAAAGAAATTTAGAACAATCCGAAAATACAGTAATTTCGGAGTCAACTTATGTCTTATGCGTAACTCGACTAACAACCGCATGCACGACCAATTCGAAACAAGCAGAGAACCAAATTAAGGCATGCCAAAACCCACATATATGGACTGGCACCACAAAACGAACAATTAAAATTTTGAAATCAATATATTCCGAAAACATCTAAACATATGGACCAAAGCAGTATGCTTCGATCGATCTCTGAATGCCATTAAAGTACACCTTATAATATGAGTATGAGTTTTTTTTTTTTCTGAATCATTTTCATTTTTCAACCTCAGGCTATAAATCATGAATACTACATTCAACCGTACAAGAATTGATATCATACATATCTCCGGTGCCCCGCAGGTTTCAGCTAAGCGGGTGCGTGCCTAGATGAAATCAACGATAGCGATGGGTTAGCTAGATGGTTAGGATCTCGACTTAGGCTTTTCCCTCCCTACTCTTGCTCTCGTTTTAATTAATCGGCCATTAATATATTCTTAAGTAAATTGTGGGATTGATCATCCAAAAATTAAGTGACGCATACATATATAAGTTGGTCCGGACTTTCGCAGCTAATTACCCTGTGATAGTGCGAATCTCAAACTTTTAAGGTGTGAGCCTTGTTAGGATAATTCATTACGAGTAATATTTAATACTACTGTATATATAACAGTACTATAAGGTTATTTTACAAAATAATTAGTGTGATGGGAGGGTTTCAAGGGCTTGCTTAAACCATCTACGTACGTACTCTCTCTATAAATAGGGCTGTGGCTATACCTTACAATTTGCAAGTAGTAGCTCATTCTTTGTTTTGAGTACTAGCTAGCTAGTGCTTATATTGTTGCAGCAGCAGCAGCAGCACTCACTGAGTCACTCCCCTGAGTGGGCAAAATGAGGAACCATGTGTACGTGTCAGTGATGATCATGATATTCATCACCTTTGGTAGTATGATCGATGCTGATCCGTACAGCAACCCTGCCGCGCAGGGGCCGGCACCACCGCCTCCGTTTGGAGTTTCAGGGAAGGAGTTCCCACCAGGATCAACCTCGTGCCCCAACTGCTCTCCCCAAAATATCACTTGCCCTTCTCAGTGCCCTTCCTTCAAGCCGTCCGATCCTGCGGCTAAAGCTTGCTCCATTGACTGCAACTCTCCCACATGTGAAGCCACCTGCATCAGTATACATCTCTCTCTCACACATACACTCGGGATGCTCTAACCGCAGAGGACTTAGACCCCCTCCCACTAAGATTTTTTAGAACCTTCTTTTTTTTTTTGGTCCTTATTCAATTTTTTTTCACATTTGTTAGTTTTGCGAAATACTTTTGTGGATTATTAATTCGTCTCAACGAGATAAATCAAAAAAGGTAAAAAAATATTACCTTTATCCAAATAGTTTGGTAAATAACTACTTTTACCCCCAAAAAAAGTACAAAAAATGATTTTTTTTTCCTTCTAAAAAATAGTTACTCCATTTTCCAAAACATTTGGATAAAAGTAAAAGAATTTTACTTTTTCGATTAGTTTCGTCGAGACGAATCAATAATCTATAAAAATTTGGCACAAAATTAACAAACGCGAAAAAAATTAAATAAAGACAAAAAGTTTTAAAAGAAAAGGTGCCTAGTTGAACGGGTCTTATTGTACTACAGATAACGGATGATGCTATGGTGTCCCCAGTCATTTTGGGGACACCGTAATTTTTGGCATAACATAACCCTTACAAACATAATAAAAATCATTACAAGTATAATAGAACCATAACATGGCATAATCAAGGCATAACCAATAATGATATGGTTACACCGCACTTGTGCACATCCAAACGCAGCATCAGGTAGAAAAATAATACGGGTTGCTACTGCGTAAGATTTTCAAAACAATAATTTCCTCTACAAACGTTACTTGTTTGCAGGTCGCCAACCTAATTGCAATGGCAAGGGTTCTGGTTGTGGGGATCCCAGATTCGTCGGAGGAGACGGCATCGTATTCTATTTCCATGGCCAAACCAACCAGCAATTCGCTCTAGTCTCAGATCAAAACCTACAAATCAACGCCCGCTTCATCGGCCATCGACCCGAAGGAAGAAAGAGGGACAACACCTGGATCCAAGCACTAGGTCTCGTATTCCACGACGGGCCGCATCACCAATCTCACACTTTCACCCTAGCCAGTTCTACCAAGGTCGCTCAGTGGGACGATAACGTGGATCGACTTCACTTCACTTACGACGACAAATCCCTGATCATCGGCGAAGGCCACCTCTCCAACTGGGACGCTCCCGATGGTAGTGGTCTATTTGTCGAGCGAACCGCCAAGGTCAATAGTATCACTGTGACACTGCAAAACCTGGTGGAGATATCCGCAAGTGTAGTCCCAATAACGAGGGAAGATGATCGAATTCATAAATACCAGATCCCGCTGTCTCAGGACTGCTTCGCTCACTTGGAGGTGCAATTCAGGTTCTTCCGCATGTCGGAAAGCGTCGAAGGCGTGTTGGGACAGACGTACCGGCCCGATTTTCAGAATCCTGTGAAAAGAGGTGTGGCCATGCCGATCATGGGCGGCGAACGCAACTACATGACTTCTTCTCTTACTTCCGTTGATTGTGACAATTGCATCTTCTCCTTGTCCGATCAATATGATTCGTTGGTGTCCAAACCTTTACCATTAGAAGAGGTCACGAACACGGTGAAGTGCAGTAGCATGAATGATGCTGGGCGAGGAGTTGTTTGCCGCCGGTAGAGGCTTAATATATTTGTCGAGCGAGATTCGAAATAAGTGATGCAGTCTAGAGTGTCTCTTAGCTGCTGGATTGATTATCGTTGCAGTATACGTTATTGTACTACTAAAGAGATGGATCCCAGTCAAGTTTTTTTTTTTTTTTTTTGTTTTCGGTTGAGCGCTGAAATAAATCCCAATTTCTAGCGTAAGGTAAGTCTTTTCTGTACTGACGGATATGTCTTCCACTAGCCAAGACCCGTTTTCGAAGGTGAAAATTAAAATTACATACATACAAAAATAAGGTTCTGCAACACACAAGGTAAATTTTTTCTCCTTGGGCTACTTTAATTTACGCAGACATTTAACACACGCCTAAATTTCTGTTTAAGTATAGGGATATTTTGGGCACCTTGTATAATGAAGGGGTGTTTTGGACCTTTTGGTTTTGGTTATGAATCAGCGCGAGAGTTTGAGGGTTATTTAGTTCATTTGTATATGAAAGGAGAACAATATATTTCTCTCTTTTTTTTTTCTTTCTTTTTTTTAAATGTATACGTTTGGGTTTTTTGGTTTGTTTATTTTTTTTAATACCATACTCAACACACCCATTTTCAACCCACGTAACGATTAATCCATTACTAATAAGAGCATTTTCAATCTTGACCCATTTTAAGATTCAAATTTAAAATTTGGGCAAAATTCACAATAAACTCTCTCTAATCTTTGACTCAAACCCTTTCCCATTTTGGATTTTACTCATTTCTTTCCCCAAATTTGAGACAATCCAAGTCTCTTCCCAGAGGCGGCTCCACTCATGTGGAACCATGGTCAACTGACTACCCAAAATTTTTTTTTTTTGCTTAGGATACATGTAAAAGTTTTGGACTAGTCTTATTTTGAACACTCAATTCAAATATTATTGAACACCCAATCCAAATATTATTGAACATCCGCCCCAAATATAGCCAACAAATTAATCCACTTGAAATTGAAAGCCCAAATTTCAGCCCACTAACCCAATTTTAGCAATAACAAAATTAGAGAAAATATGAAAACTTGTCCAGGACAATTGTAATAGCTTATATACTTTGCTATTTTTTGGTCGCATTTTAGACGTTATGTATGACTTTTTGTTTATATATATAGTTGTGGTTTCTCGAGATAGTATAGTGTAATTTTTGAACACCCTTGGAAAAATTTCTGGAGCCGCCACTGTCTCTTCCCATTTTTTTCCCCAATATTCCAACGGCTCTTTTTTCTTTTCAACAGCTTCTTTTCCATGCCATTGGCGTTGGCTTTCCCAAGCTTGGATACCTATAACTCTCTCTCTCTCTCTCTCATGGCCGCTGCTTGCAAAACGAGTTCCTACTTATGGGAAAGAAAGGAGGATATATGGATCAGAGTTCTGTGAGTGGTGATAAGTAGTAGACTATTTAGGTGGTTGGCGGTGGTTATGGAGGTGGACCAAGTTCTTCTTCTTCTTTTTCTTCACAACAGTCAGTCACTCTCAACCCCAAATCAAATTTGTCCCCTTCTAGTATTTACAATATTATTGCCATTGAATACTTAAAAAAATAATATATTTAGGTAAAATATCATTTTGTCATTGGAGTAAGCCTGACCCAAAATGGGTTTCTATCCAAATTTTGACCCAAATTTGGGTAAAATTTTGGGCCAAGACTGGAGATGCTCTAACATCTCTGATCTTTCCCCATTTCTTCACTCACCCTCTTTTGGATAAAAGGAACAAAAATTCTTCTCCAAATGACATACCCAATATTTCTCTATCCAAAATAAGTTTTGCCCATTTCTCTACCCCTCTACCCCATTATGAGAAAATTCAAGCCTTGATTTTCTTTATCCTTCTTTTTTTCAAGCTCACTTTTATCCCTTTTATGTACCATGTTGTCATTGTAATCCTTTTTTTGGTTACAGATTGTGTTTTGCCATTAAAGATGCTCCTATCCAAGTATTTCACACATGTCTAGGCAAAGGCCAGAGATGCTTTAACCCGGCCATAAAAATTCAAAACATGACCCATTTTAACATGTTCAAATCCAAACAAACTCGCTCATTTGCCACCTTTAGGTATACCCATGCTTTTCGCTTGTAATCAACTTACTCCATATCAATATAGCCTTAATGGATAAAGATATATTCCAGTAGCTTATCAAAAAAGAAGAAGAAGCTTAAGGTATATTCAAGTAGTAACTTATAGTTCATACTGCATGCTTACCATTTGGTGGGTTCATATGTAAATTCTGAGGAGGAGGATACTATCATTTGAGTGCCTCATCCAAGTGGTTCTTTCAATGTTAGATCAGCTTGGAATGCCATAAGGGTGAAGTACCCACAAAACCCCTGGTCCAAGATTATTTGGGGTCGACATATTATGCCTCAGTGGTCTTTTATTCTTTGGTTGGCTGCTCTCCAATGTTTGAGTACTAAAGATAGGTTACGAAAATGGGGTTTGCAAGTGAATGGAATGTGTTGTCTGTGTAATTCCCATGAACACATTTTTTTTTAGTGCTCCTTTTCTTCGGCAGTATGGCAGCATATGATGTCCAAGAATAGAGTGCAAGGGATGCCTATGAGCCTAGAGCAAGTTCTTAACTGGTTTATCTCAAATGGAAGGGACACTAGTACAGATCTGCGTTTCATTAGCCTTAAAAACACTTTGGCTGCTTTTGTGTATGGGTTGTGGCAAGAACGGAATTCTAGAAGCAATGGCAAAGGGGTATGCCCAGGTAGCTGATGGGATTGAAGTTACAATTCGGGATTTTCTTAGCTCGAGAAGAAATATGAAGCATTCCAGTCAAAATAAGAATACTTGTGCGATTTGGGGACTGTCTAACAGAGTCATGGAGGTTGTATAGTTAGGAGTTCTAGTTTGATAGTTATTGTTGATTTTGCTTTGTTTTAGTTGTATAATTGTTTCTGCATAGGGATTGATTCCTTTGAAAATTCTTGTTTGCCTTGTTTGAGCTTAATAAAATTGTGCACTTATCAAAAAAAAAAAAATAATAGTCTTCGAATATCCCTTGCAACTAAACTATTTCAGATGTCGGCCTGCATTTCGCTTATTTCACCTATGTGTGAAGCAGATTGTACATTTAGTTTGGCTTGATCAATAACAAAATTCATATTGAAGTATAAAAACAAAAACTCAGGTTTATGTTATTCAAATTAGGTATTTAGCGTCTCTAATGAAGGTAGTCTCGCATTCTTATAGAGGTTGTGAATTTTTTTTTTTTCAAAAAAATTAATCTCCTATGTCTTAATTCGAATATCAAAATCAGCATTTAGAAAAAAGTAATATGATTTTTGGGAAGATCATTACAATTAAAATAATAGATGCAAAAACGGTAGAGTTAAAAGCTAACCTCTATTTTCTTCGAGGTAGAAATTAATTAAAAAAGATGCCTCTTTTGAATTGTTATCTTCCTTCCCAAATTGTGCAATTACTTTAACATCTCTGGTGGCCAAGCCTTTGATTCTTCTTCGAATACGCAAGCTGTTCCATGGGAAAATTAATAAAAATAGAAAAAGGAAAAAAATAAGAATCATGAATACCTCAAAAAGAAGAATAGAAAAAAAAAATTCACGATTTCTAGCGATGAGAGTTGATTCAATCCGCCTTTTGTCTCTTGCAATCAGCTCTTTGCAAGATAATGGCCGTTTTCGATTGCGTTGGGCAACCTTAGGATTAACATTCTCATTATTCGGTGGAGAGTGGGGAAATGGTAGAAGTATCGGAGTGGCTGTGGACCAATGGATTCCGCGACCGACTACTTTCAAACCAAGATGGGTGGCTCGATCGATCGATCCGGAGGGGAAGGATATGCTGGTTTGTGATCGATCTCATTGATGAAGCAGCATCCAAGATCAGGTGGCGAATTGATCGGGTTAAGGATAAATATTTTGTGGGACGAGGAAGCTAATGATCGAGGTTCTATCCATGCCTATTCCTCTCACGTACGTACAGAACTGGAGGACAAACTAGTCTGGTATTTTACGCCTAATAATGGCAAGTAATCTGTTAAATCTGGGTATGAGCTTGCCCCCTGGCCTCCACATGAAGCGTAATGGCATGTTGGGAAAGCGAGGTACTGGGGAGTCTAGCAGGAGGGATCGGAGGAGGATAAAAAGATTTGGAATGAACTTTGGTCGCTGCCTACGTCGGCTGGGGAAAATCAAGCATTTTTTATGGAAGAGCTATATATCACAACATTCTTCCGGTCCAAGAGATTTTGTTCAGAGGAAGGTTATACACACAGATAACCCATTATGTCCAGTTTGTTTGGATGAGCCCGAAACCTCTCTTCATTTGTTCTCGCGCTGCAAATTTGCTCAAGCAGTACTGCGTAAATCGTCCCTGCTAGCGCTGGATTCTAACGGTGGAGGGGCTGTGGATTTTCAAGAGTGGTTCACCACTTTACTAGCAAGATGGAAGGGAGGCGAGGATAGTGATTGGGCAGGTTCTACTATAACACAAAAGGCCTATTGCGAGGAAATCATATTTTGTCGCTAAAAGTACATAATCAACGAGGAAATTTAATTTCGTGGCAATTTCTAGCGAAGAAATACATTTCTTGCCAAAGTTCTTTTCTAGCAAGGAAAAATAGATTTCCTCGCCAAATGTAACTTTTTTGGCAAAAAAAAATTTCGTCGCCTTTTCTAGGACTCGTTAAATTTTTTTATATGTCTTACCATCATGATATTACAAATACATATGAACATTATTAATCAACAACATAGTTCTATACATTATTAAATTTATTTAACTAAAAAGGTGATGAACGGGAAAAAATAGTTTTCTCGCCAATTGCATTGAATTGATGAAAAAATCTCATATAATTTTGTCACTTTTCTTATTCTAATTAGCAATGAAAAATATGTTTTTCACTAATTATAAGCATTCGCTTTGCCCCAAGTGAAATTAATTGTTAACGGTGTCAGTTTGTTCAAATTGTAATAAAACTTATTGTTTGAATAAAATATTTTAAGGACGTGCTAAAAAAAAGTTCATCCCATAGTTATAAACCCAACTAAAAAGGACCGGTGTTTAGGGCTTTGGTTGGTCTCGGACTAGCGTTTGGGTCTCGGGCAGTGTGGAGATTAAGTAATTTTAATTTTCTTTATGCCCTTATCCTTTTAATCTTTGTAATATTGCAGAGATTAATAAAATTTATTTTGCCGATTAAAAAAAAAAGACCGGATGTACACACGGATTATTAGTTTGGGGATGAATGATATATGCATTTCAAAAAAAAATGGATATATGAATTGCTTTTCGTAGAGTAACTGGTTAATCCATACAAAAAAATTAATGAAAAGCTTAAAAAAAAAAAAAGAAATTAAATAGACATTCTATCTAGGAAACTTATTTAGGCAATCATCCTCATGGGTTTGAATCTTTATGTTTCCATCCTTAAATTAGTTGGATGACCCATTTTGCCCCTTATTATTTATATCTATATTCGGATCCTACCAATTCCTTAAATATAGGTACGTGGATAATTACTATCCCCAAAATAAGGAATTTACTATTCTATTAATTATCATATTTATCCATTACCCATCAGATCACCATTAGCCGGCCACCCAGCACAGCATAGTAAATCCCTTAATTTGGGAGATGGTTGAGAAATCGTCGTCTTCTTCATTCACCATCAGATCACCATACAACCAAACCTCACTCCCTAAATCAATACACCATCGTCGTCTTCATCCATCACCATCAGGCGACCACCCACCACAGTAGCACCACCACCGCTGTACCCCTCTCTCCGACAACCCCTCCATCACACCTCCACCGCACTGCCGCACCTCACCTTCGCGACTAATTAGTCGCCAACCAACCAAACCACCGGTGGTGCGCTGTCATCAAACCATCAGCCCTCCCCTCAAGCATCGCAGCCCTCCCCTTTCAAACCCACCCCCACCTCTATGCATGGATCCCGAACCTTCTCTCCCTCCTTCAAGCATCACAGCCCCGCTGACGTCAACATCCGCGCCTCGCTTGCTAACCTGGCAGATCCTTTCTTGGGTCGACAATTCGACGACGGAAGGCCCCGAATGCTTTACTGTGACCAGTGCCAAGACGTCGGTGAGTTTGTCCACCGAGTCGTCATCGGTTCTTCTGCTTACATCAGTAGTACTAATTTAAGGGTCAAACACTGTGGGGTTAGCCATCCGGTTCTTCTCCATCGATCCATTTTTTTCTACGGTCCGCGGGTCGTCATTGAGAAATCTCGTACAAGCCTCAAATATGTATGGCTCTGTTTGAAAGTTCAAACGCATATGTATTTGGGCATAAGTGTGATACAGGAAGGAGATCTACATCACATAATTTGTCTATTTTGATTTTTGCTACGCATATGTTTTTATTTTTTTATACTATGGGCTCAGTTCTATGTAGATCGTTTTGACCTTCTTTACCATGATTTTAGTTTTTAGTTTGGCGATATCCATTTAAATTCGTGCATCTGTTCTGTCCAAACATGATTAAATGGTAATTTGCAAAAGGGAAATGATATTGGCACTCCAAAAATTGATGCAGGCACTCCAAAAAACAAAGGAAAATGACTTTGGAATTACACTGATTTTGGAGTGTCTGCATCAATTTTTGGAGTGCCAATATCATTTCCCTTTGCAAAAATCTGTCATGATTTTCATGAAATGTTTGTAGCTAAAATTTGATGTATTGTATATGGTTGATTTCATGATGGTTTTGCAGAAATATGTCATGATTTCCATTATGTAAATGTTGAATAAATTTCTGTCATGATTTTTTGTCATCCATTGTTCATCTACCTCGATTGAAACATACACTTCTCAATCCTTGTCATGTTTTCTGATTTTTGTCATATTTTTTATTTGATCATATTTTGTTCATCTATACGATCGAAACCTACACTTCTCAAAACTTGTCATATTTTTCGATTCTGTCATATTTTTAATTGATCTTGTTTTGTTCATCTACCTCGATCAGGTTCTACCATATTTTGTGAATTGATCATATTTTGCCATTATTTTCGGCTTACACATTCGTTTTTGTAAGAGTCGTATTTTCTTTTTAGATTTTAAGGGAATGAAAATATGAGAGAGAAGATTAGGAGAGAGAAAAAAATTCAAAAGATTAGGAAAGAGAAATGTTTGAAAGAGGAGAGAGAATTGAGATAATTAGAAAAGATAAAATAAAATAAAAAAGAGAAAGAAAGGGTAGTTTAGGATTTAATTGAATTTGAGGATGGAAAGATAAGTATTTAAACACATTAGGATGAACACCTAATAAGTAGGGTAGAAAGGATGTCTAATTAAGTTCCCCAAAAAAAAAATTAAAGTACTTAATAATTGCAGTTATGTCGTATTAAAAAATATCTCAAAGTTAGATAGTCACTAATCTATTGTCAAATTTAGTTGAGTTAAGATTGTTAGGGACACACATACGTAGTAAGAACGATTCACCAGCTAAAAAATGTCATATTTGCAAAAATTTAAAGTGCTCAAACTAATTTAGGTACTACATAAGGTTACTAAACTCAAAGAGAATTAAAATTAAGTAAAAAATAAACAAATTTAGAAAGGTATAAAGATTTATAAAAGGTATATAAAAAAACATTAAATAAAAAAAATTAGTAACAGCGAATAATATTAAAGATTTAAGAAAAAGTTTAAAGAAACACTACAAAGGGACTAAAATTAGAGAAAAAAATGTTTAAAGAAACAAATCTAGAGAGGTGAAAAGACATTAAAAAAAAAAAAAAGGGTTATATATAAAAATGGTAAACGTTTGCATTGGAAATGAAGCTAGTTGGATGGATGGAGCGCTTGCCTGCATAGAGGAGGCCATGGTTCAAATTCGCCCACTAACAAAGGACTTGGGAATTGTAGTGTTTTTAGTTTCAAGACTTTTAGCAAGGAAAATTTTTCTCTCCTAAACTATAATGGCGAGGAAAAAATTCCTCGCCTTTTGTGTAAACATGGCGTTAGTTTAGCGAGGAAAAACTATAGCGAGAAAAAAAAAATTTCAAAGGAAATATCCTCGCAAATACCTTTTGCAACGACCTTTTGGCGAGGAAAACGGGCAAATACATTTTGCGAGAAAATCAGTTGTTTTGGCGAGGAAACTAAATCCTTGCTATAGGCCTTTCGTGTTGTAGTGTTCATTAACATGTGCATTTGTTTGGCGTATCTGGAAGTGCATGAATGATCGATGGCTTTGTTTAGTTGGGAGTTTAGTTTAGTTTAGTTTTGGTAGTGGGTGGAGAAAGAAATTGAATAATTATTAAAGAAAAAAGTAGGGTAATGATTAAAAAATAAAACTAAAACTATAATGAAATGGCAACCGAACACTGCCATCGTGTTTTCGGGGAGGTAGTGCGAACATCAGATGCGGTACACATTGCGATTAAGGATGCTGTGAATTTTTTGAAATCTCATAAACGAAATGAATATTCGAGGACGGCGAGGAAAGATAGGACTGAGGATGAACTACTGCGCTGGAGTCCAGAGAGTAAAGGTCAATTCAATGCAGAGGTGGATGTCCGAAGCCGTACAGGGGTGCTGGCAGGGGAGGACCGAGTAAGAGGCACGTGCCCCCACCCAATCCCTTATTTATTTGTTTATTTAAATTTATCCTTTATTTTTTATGTAAAAATTAGTGTTTTTTCGGGCAAAAATGAGAGGGAGAACGAGAAATGCACACAGAAAACTCAACGGGGAGAACTCGCTCGATACTTGATTTACCTTTTTGTTGTCGGTCGCTTATCTTGGTGGTCGTCGCCTGTCACTTCACCGTTTTCCTCATCAATCATCAATTAAATTAGGTGCTACACAGCAAAAGTAACATTTTATTGAAAGGACTTTTAATTTGGGGCTACATAATTTAGGACCTTTTATTCTTCTCTTTTAAGGTTTGTAATATATATCTTGATTGTTTGGGAATTAGGCATTCATTTCTTTACTTGGTTTTTACCTAATAAATGAAATTTACAATTCAATTTTCCATAATTTGTGTCTTTGCGCTTAATTTCGAATTTTGCTTAAAACCGCCATTGGGTGTTGGGTGGTGGTTCGGGATTCTAATAGTCGATTTGTTGCTGTACGATCAATTCCTTTGGTGGCATAGTGGATCCTCTTATTGCTGAAGCAGCTATGGAGGGGCTGCTCTTTGCTGTATAATGGGATTGGAAGTTGATTCAACTGGAAGACGATTAAACAACGGACCCCTCTCTTCTCTTTCTCTCTCTAAAAAAAACTCTCTCTACTCAGAAGCCTTAGCCGCCGCAGCCACAAGGGGGGAGGCCCTCCGCCTCTCTCTCTGCCTCCTCCCCCCCTCCCTGTTCGTTTTTCCCCGCCCTCCTCGCCTCGTGGTCTCCCACCGCTGGCTTTCCGTGCGCACAGTTGGGGGTTCCTCCGTTGCTTGGCCCGGCGTGGCTCCCCCATTTGGCGGCTTCGTCCGGCATGTGGTGGTGGCTCACAGTCCGTTGTTCCACACGGCGGCTCCTGTTCTGTCTTGCTTGGAGTCAACAGCGAGGTAATAAGGTGTGCGGTTGGGTTGGGTTTTTTTTCCCCTTTCAGTCTTCTTTTTCGTTTACCGGCTGTTTGAGTCCGGGTGTTCTCCGATCTGGGTCCCCCAGATTCGGCCTGTGCTGGTCTGGGTTTCCCCCAGGTCCGACGGTTGGGTGGTGGGTGAAATAATTTTAGTTAGGTTTTGGTGGGTGGTAGGTTTTGAGGGTTGCGGTGGGCGGCTGGTTCAGTGGTGATGTGGCGTTCTCCGGCAGTGGCAGCTGGGTTGCCGGTGTTGGGGGTCTTCGTTTCAGCACTGGTTTGGTTGCTCTGGGCCGTCAACAGCAGATCGGGTGTGATGGAGAGTGCCCAGAGCATCCCCGGAGTTTCTCCTTTGCTGGAATGGTCTCTGTTTCAGTCGGCCGGTGCCCGGTGTGGTCTGTCCAGGAGGGCTGTTTCTTCCTTTACACTTGTATTCTGTTTGTTGTTTTCGATTACATATGCTCTTTGTTGTGTAATGGTTTGTGCTGGGATTTCATTTGAGATCTTTCTATCTTGTCCCGGACGGGATTCTCATATCGGTACCTAGTGTTGATTTGCTTTTGCAGGGTGTCCTAGGGTCCCGGATTAGGTAGTTTGGTGCACTCTTATATTTTGCGATGTAATCTTCACCTTCAGGCTTAAATGAAATTGAACTGATTCAAAAAAAAAAAAAAACTGGAAGACGATTCATTGAAATTAATTTGGATGCTTAGAAGGGTTCACCATGGTGTTGAGGTTTTGATTGAAGATATTCGAAGACTGACTTGTACTTTTGATAAATGTGTGTTGACTTTTGTTAGGCGTAGTCAGGGGCGGATTGAGCATGAGCATGTGACCCACTTGGAATTTCCGGGACTTTTAATTTTTTGGTAAAAGTACATAAACACCCCCCTAACTATCGCTTAGTAACTTATTTTTCGTCTTTATTTGAACAAAGTTCATATTTTTTAGTTTTGCGTCAAACTTTTGTAACTTATTGATTCGTCTCAGCGAGAAAAATTGGAAAAGTATAAAATTTTGATCAATATTTAAAAAAAATAAGGGGACTAGATTTTTAAATTTCATTCGTAAAAAAATTTTGAACTCTTTCCTTTTTGTATCCCTTATTTATTTGTTGTGACAGAAGATGTATCCAATTCTGTTAATTTAGGAAGGCAATATACACATACATATGTATATCTGATTAAAAGGGCAAGAAGGGTAATTCACCCATTTAAAGGATGAAACACATAACCACTAAAAGTGGACGGGATGAATACTTACGTGAGATGACTTATTGGGATGGATATTTAAATAATCATCTTTAGGCCCAAACAAACTTATGTTTCCATCCTACTTAGTTTGAACATTTATGTTTTCATCCCCATTCTTTTATAATCCCAATAGTGCCCTTATATATCAATTACTATATAAATATAAATATATATATATATATACACACACACACACACACAGAGTCCGGTTCTCATGAGGGATCCCACACGGTAAGCCCATGCGCGGGATCCCTCATTGGATCCTAAGTGTATATTACACACACACACACATAGAACACTGAAATTTGGGACTAAAACATAACTCCACAAGGCCTCTGAAAAAATGGGTGGCCACCGTTTGACCCAAATTCAAAAAAATTCCATAATAGTTTCCAAAATCCCATAAATCTCACTAAAAACCCATTCATCCCACTCCCTCCCACCCCCCCCCCCGGGACAAAACAATAGATCTGGAGAATACAGGTTCAATGATGATGGGGAGACTGATGAATGACCCAACCGGTTAGGGCTAATATGCGGTTCAAAGGATGCCGACAGAGGTTTACCATGAGCACCGGTCATCGGTGTATAATGCTATGCCGCCATCACAAGCGGTGGCACACCCCTACTCTGTCGCCGCAACCCGCAAGAACTGTCGAAGGTGGCCGGGTTTGAATGAAAATCTGTAAAAGATGATGTCGGTCGAGAATGAGTCTGAAAACGTAGACTTATAAAGATTTTAAAAGGCTTAGCATTGAGTTCATGATGTCAATAGTAGGAGTGGAAATGCTTGGCGGGGTGACTGAAATTTTCAATTTCAATTGAGGGACTTTTGTGACAAATCTCAGGATTGGTGATGTTGGTCAAGAAAACATATCATGGTGAATTCACCATCTTGTTGTGTATTTATATGCAGATTTCATGGTAAGTGTTACAAATAGCCTACCATGATTTCAAATGTTTGAGTTTTAAATTTCATTCGTAAAAAATAGATTCATGTATTCATCATGGTGTATTTTTCAACTCAGATTTGTATTTTATGATCATTGTGTTTTTATGTATTCATGGTTTATTTCAATAGTCGTGACTTGCACAAGCAAATTTCATGGTAAATGTTACAAATAATTTACCATGATTTCAAATGTTTTGAGTTTTAAAGTTCATCCATAGAAAAATGGATTCATGTATTCATCATGGTGTATTTATGTATTCATGGCGTAGATTTAATGGTAATGGTACAAACAACCAAAAAATCATTTTGAGTTTTAAATTTCATTCGTAAAAAAATTGATACCAAATCAGTGAGATTTGGTTGTTTCAAATGTTTGAAAACTTAAACTTTGTCCTATTTATATCCCTTATTTATTTGTTGTGACAGAAGATATATCCAATACCATTAATTTAGGAAGGCAACATACATATACATACGTATATCTTATTAAAATGGCAAGAAGGGTAATTCACCCATTTAAAGGATGAAAACATAAAAGTGGGTGGGATGAATACTTACGTGAGATGACTTATTCAGATGGATATTTCAAAACTCCTTAAAAAAGACACAAATAAGTATAAAAAAAACTAATCTTTTTGACTTATTTTCGTCTTTATTCAAAAAATTATGAGTTTTGATCAAAGTTTTTTACTTCTTCGATTTCTCTTATCGCGACAAATCAATAAGTTATAAAAGTTTGACATAAAATAAATAAATACAAAAAAAAATTTAAATAAAAACAAAAAAAAGAAGTTGAATAACTTTTCAATCCAAACCAGATCTAATGGTCCAAAACAAAAGCGTTAGTAAAGTCCCCTTGTACGCGTGTAGCCCACATAAAAGTCGGCTCCCCCAAATAAACCCTAACTTTACTTTCCCCTTTTCTCTCTCCTACTCCTCGTCAACACCCTTTACCCCCCACCCCACCCCACCCCTGCAACTCCAACTCCCCCAAATAAACTCGGCTCTCCGACGTCCTCCCTTCCAACAACCTACGAAACCCTCTCTCCCCTCCCGTAGCTAAAAAATTTTCCCTTCAGAAACCCTCCTTAAAATCCTATCTACTGCCCCTGCATCGACGGCATACGACGGCTGTCCACTGTTTCCATTGAGGTGGCAGCGGACACGGCTGAGTGGACGTGGTATTCCTGCTCTACAGAACCTCTATCGCTTCTTTACATTCTCCATATGCTCCTCTTCCATCGGTGATGTACACCCAGACCCAGGTAACCTCCATCGTTCTTGTTCCTTCTCTGTTTCGTTGTCTCTGTTTTTTAATAACGTTTGCCGAAAACCACCCTAAATTGATCCAAGATTTAAACACCCAACCCAATCCAGAAAACTCTCATTGCAGGGATTTCATTTGTGCTATATATGAATTCAAATTCAAATATTGGCTGTGGAAACCCGCCACCTGTTTAAACATTATCAGTGATTTTGGGTTCTTTTTTGGCCTTCACGAAATTCCATGTGAAAGATGGGGTACGTCATGGTCTAAAAAAGTGATGACAGTTTCCATATTTTTTTTTTCTATTGCTTACGGTAATTTGCCTGTACTTGTTTCTTCCCCAAAAGTGAAGCCGCAGTTTATGTTTTGTTGACAATAATTGTACGTGGTGTACATATATACATACAACTTGAAAAATATCAAAAATAGAAAAAATTTGCTGTGGCTCCGGAAATATAAGTTCAGTATAGTTGCCGTTTCCCATTGTTGACTGGATGCAAGGACTAGTCTACGATTAGAACAAAAGCTAGGGATGTGTTTGATGTCGGTAATGGAATCTCGATTGATCTAGAAGTGATGCAACTGGAACTACCATATGCTAACCACTTACATTTGAAGGCCAATTGATTGAAAACTCCGACTTTGATGTCTAGTTGTTTTGTAGAACTGTACTTTAGGCAACTGTTTCACAGGTTATGACTACATTTTACATTTTTACTTATATTTGCTATGTGTTCTTCATATTTTGTTTATGCTATTTTTGGAGTTGTGTAGCTTCTTATTGTAAGTCAATTGTTCTTTGATAGGTTCGAGACGGTGTTAGTGGCGCAAGACGGTGTTAGTGGCGCTCATGATCATGTTTCTCCCCAAACTTACCAAGGATCATCTTTTGCAAGTCATGAAATAGAACATTGTGGTATGGGTAATCACTTGCCCTTTCACATCTAATGGTGCAGACTCGTAGTGTTACTCGATTGTGCTTTGATAATTCCAATTTGGGCTTCAAAGAAATCTGAGATCTTCTTGTTGTGCTGATACTTGATCAGCAATTGTGTTAACCTATAAATTTGCTGTGTTGATATTAGATTTAAAAAAAAAAAAAGGATTCCAATGTCAGGTTGTGATTATCCTGATATTGGAATTTAGGGAGTAAATACCTTCATTCTTGACATACTGAAAACATTGATGCACTAGCCCTCTATCGAGTCATTCTGTCATAACCTTTCTTACCATTTTTTGACAATAAAAGTAGAGATGTGATTTTGTACTCTTAATGGTCTGTATCCAGGCAGAGCCGTGGTGTTGTGCTGGAGTGGCTGAGTTAGACTCTTAAGGAAACGGCGAGGTCTTGTGTTTGGTACATGTAAAAGCCTGTATAATGTGCAGCCATTCTGATGAGACTATAAAGGTGTGCATGTAGTTGATCTCTGTCTATCTCACTCAAACATGCATACAACACCACACCTGCTACAGCTTTTACCATAGACTTCTTCACCTACATTGTGGATGGTGTTAGGCAAAATTCTCATTTCTTTGTACTTTGTTTGAAGTTGCTAAATGCCAACTGTTTTGATGATGGGAATGTCGTTTTCATCGTGCATTTAGGTGTGAGATGCTGGTATGGGGGTTCCACAATTGCTTCAGGAAGTTCGAACACATAAAAGCTGGCCATGCCTGTATTTTTCATCCGCGAGCGATAAACTGTACAATGGCTCCATAGACAAACGATTTGGGTATAACAATGAAAGCTCGTTTGCTTAATCCTATTTCACACTATGGCTGCTGTCTTTTATTTTGCAATCTACAGGTGTGGGCAATCAAGCAGGAAGCCATCCACTGCCTTCAAATTCACAACGTGAAAGATGCAATCCACCCAAGGAACTAGAGTTAAGGTAGTTCCCCTCCAACTTTCTAGGCAACTAACATATGACCCGTAAACAAAATGATTTGTTGAAAACTTGGTCCGGGGTTCCAAAGCGTATAAACTACAACAAAAATGTTAAAAGCCTTGCCATGACCAACACTATACTGTCTGTGGATGCACTGGTTGGGGGTATCAATTCCAAAAATTGTGGCGGTTGTTACCAGTATTTTGTAGTCTAGAAAGGCATAAAGTACAAAATTTAAAATTCAAAACTTTCCTCTTCCAATTTTAAGAGAAGGGTAAAATGGAAAAACTAAAGAATTTTGTGCCTTTGTCTTGTCAAATGGACAATCTTTTTGGGACACAAAATAGGGAAATTTTGGACAAAGAAAATGGGACGGAGGGAGTATTAAACAAAAGGTTAAAAGGTTATTTGGTCACGCTAGAGTTCTCCTCACGAAATGCCCTCCTACTATCTATCTACTGTCTATCTATACTATATATTAAACAAAAGTGAAGATTAGTGAGAAGGCTTGTGAGCTCGACATGTGTCCCTTCATTCTATAGGATTGAGATAAAGACGTTAATTTTTTTCCCTTCATGCCAATCAGGCAAAACTATGAATTTCCTTTACGATTATCTCCATATAGTTGGAAACTCTATCAAAATAAGGAAGTTATCCTAATCTCCAGAGAGAAATTTTCACCCGCTCAACACTTATCTCTCTAAACAACTCTGTATTCCAAAAAAGCTATATATACATTTATGGAAATTAAAAGCTCTCACTATAAATTATATTCTCTTTTCCAATTCCGTGGCCCAGCCAAATAACCTTTCAATTCAATGGCGGTGTCTTTTTGTACGCAGCTGTTGTAAGTTTTTGCATATTAATTTTGTTCTTGCAAGCCATTGTTAGAAGTTCAATATCTTTGTTGTCAACTTATTCACTGTTTGATTCTTTCATTGTTTTTTCTTTTGAATAGCTTCCATAGGTTGCTTGCCTAAATCATTTCCATCCCACGTATTAAAGCTTTTTTTGCTTTTTTTCCCTTCAAAATAGATCGATATGTGTATCAAGTAAGGCCATTGGCTTGGTGGCTAATGGTCGAAACGTTCAAAATGATTTGCTCTCCTTTTCAATTTTTTTAATTTGTCTTCCGTTCATGTTAGTTTTCATGTCTATCTCATGGAGTTCTCGTGAGATATAGTTAATTTTAATTAATTGATGTTTTCAGTAAAAACACTGACTCAAGTTTTTAGGATTGGTCGTCGGAATATTGATGCTAAATGATGGAAGGATTGCACCAAGGGACTAAAATCTATCGTTGACTTTGGGGTTTTGAGAAGTAACACCACCCACGTCAGGTCAAGGAGGCTTAGTGGTAAGACCAAGTTAATTGCCACATATTGTAAAATGACTTTTTGTAAGGAAAATCATGAGGGGACACGTTCCCCTTAGTATTTTGCACTTCTTAATATTTCTATCATTCTAAAACTATAACTAATATACTGATGATATATATCTGGCATCTTAAAGTAATGATTTCTGAAGGGATTTTATTTGATTGCTAACCCAATATCATAATACCCTCTCATGAGAAGTGATTTATTTACAATCCTAAAAAGAGAGTAAATAACCCACCCCTTGCCCGTGCATGTTGGAATAGATGTGGGATGATTCACCTTTTACACGTTTGTTCACCCTCTCCCATTTAAGATAAAGAATGCTTCTCTCAATGGAATATCTGATTTTCTTTTTGTTGGGTAAATAATAGTATCTGATTTTCTTCTCTGCCATTTGTTTACACAAAAAGTAAATGTTTCCTTGCCAAAGAAAAATGTACAAATATATACTTTGCTCGCAAACTTACTCGGTGTTTGAATATAGGAACCTCACATTCTCTCCCATTGAGATAAACGGACCGAGGGCGGTGCAAGCCCCAGCGTGCTAGCCTCCGTGCTATGCCCAGTTCTAGATACACCCTTTTAGCCCACAAGGGCCCTGTTTGGTGCACACTTAATCATTTTGTGATTTAATTGCCTATTATTTTTGAAGAATGTGAGTCCCAAATATTTGTGTTTTAGTGCAGAATCATGAAAAAGTGGTTTTAAATTGGAATTGCTGTTTTCTGTTTCATTGAGTGGTTAAGCTGGCAGCGTAATTCACATTTTGGTGTGAATTAAGAACGGAGAACATCTCTTAATCGGCAGCTAAATTCGCGTTTCACTTAGAGTTTTATTGCTGTTCTTTGTTTTCTGCATTTTTTCAGATTCTGTGATTTAATTACGTTTCAATTAAGCGTGCACCAAACAGGGCCCTTGTGGGCTAAAAGTATGTATCCAGAACTGTCCCAAAATGACGTCGTTTTGGGGCATAGCACGGAGGCTAGCACCTCCCCCTAGTCCGAGATAAACAGACGACCCTTTATTGGTTGATTTTTTCTTTTGAACGTCAAAAAAAAAGTCCATTAATTTTATTTTATTTTGGCAAATGTGAGAAGTTGTATTCAATTGCGAGGCGAAAGCCTACACAACTGAGAGAAAGCCCATGGGGGCAAATGGGACCGGACAAACCATTAGGGGGGGGCAATTAGAGCACAGTATGTGCGGCCCTATTTTGAAAATGTACAAAATTATCTATACTATATATTAAACAAAAGTGGGGATTAGTGAGAATGCCTCACGTTGCAACAAGTGGCGAGATTTGATTAGCTAATTGATTATTTAGTAAATTATTTTTTGAATGTTTGAAATTATTCTTTCAGGCTAGCAAATCCTTAATTTGTGGGATAGTTTTTTCAAACATGGAAACATATAAAAGATCCTATTAATTAAGGAAAAACATTATTGAACTTTGTCCACAGCGTACAATAATGTTTTGCTAAATCTAATTTCATATCTCAACCTCCTATGCACATCTCCTCCACGGTATGTTTATTGCATTTTTTCTCTTCTATTATACTCTCCATTCCCCCCCACCCCCAAAAATAAAAAAAATCCGAAAGTCGTAGTTTATGCGTCTTAGATATCATCCGAAAAATTAATAGTCCCTCTAGATTTGTCTTTTTAACTTACTTCGCTGACTTCTATTATTCCTTTGAGTTTTGCATCATGCATTCATAGGCATTTATGTTTAGAAATTTAACATAATTGAATATTATGCAGGAAAAGTATTGGGTAATGAGGCGTTGGAGCAAAACTTCAATGGCACGGACAAAGATGTTAGTAGGTTTCTCATATTACAACTCATGCTCCTAGAAATTATAAGCATGCATGGTCGTCTTCAACAATGGTGAATATTCCACAAGTATTTCACAACTCCTATCCCAAGATCAACATATAATTGCATATTTTCATTTTTTTCCCCCTCTTTTCTTATCAATTCCACTTTTAAATGTCCTATGCCAATTGACTCAGTGAATATACTTTCACATCAAGGAAGAATCAAGGAACTGGCTATCAAAATGGTTTAATAGTTGTGGCAAGGTTGCCGATAAAAAAAATAGTTCAGTGACAAGGTTTGCATGAAAAGAAACTAGAGAAATTTTTTTCGCCATTTTAATGTCTAATTAGTTGGAAAAATAACTAACATTGTCACAAGAAAATATTAGAGAAGACTATAATTTTCATGTATCTATGATATCAAAATAGATATTTACAAAAAACAATAAAATGTTATATAAAAAAGCTTAAATAAGAAAAAAAGATTTCCTATAAAATGAGAGGCAAAAATAATAATTTCTCACTTCCCACTTGGATATTTTGATTGTCTTGTGTGTTATGATTCCCGTGCATAACACAGGTTTTTTTGTAAGTTTTTTGTTAAATAAAAGAAGTAAAACTATGGTTGAAAGTATACGTTAAAATTTAATTATCTTGCGTGTTATGATTTCCGTGCATAGCACAGGTTTGCTGCTAGTAAAGATTAACAAAACCTTAAGCACGAGACATCAGTACAGAGCATGCCAATTTTTAATTAGTCATTTCAGTTTGTTTGGAGTAGCTTAGAATAGACAATTGTGCAAGTTAAGAAAATATATATGTTCTCATTATGCATGATTTAATCTATTTTCTTTTATTTTTTTTGTTCACTATGTCAACACCGCCATGCTTAGCCGTTACTGTTAGCAATACAAATATTACATTGAGGCTAAACCTTGCAAGAGAAAATCTATCGGCGCTATTATATATGTAGGTAGGCAGTGGAATTTGTTAGTGGTGGAATTTGGGGCTGGTCTGGGACCGAATCGGGTTGCCCATGTGGGCATGACCTGGTGACCCATATATTAGAGAGTCCTATCTCATCTTGGAGGTAAGATAGGAGAAGTTGAAGTAATTCTAATCTCTTAGGATTAGAAGACTTCTAAAGCATCTCTCTCTCTCTCTCTCACTCTCTCTCTCTCTCTCTCTCTCTCTCTCTCTCTCTCCCTATTTAATTCCTGCAGGATGTTTATAGAGACACACAATAATATACACACGAGATAGACAAATAGATATAGAGTTTTGGGCAACTCTCTCTCTTCGATAGTTCTTTCCCTACCATTAAAGAGCATAAAGAGCAATCCAAGCTTTTGCACCGTGGAATAGAGGGTGATACTTGATTCTCGTAGTATCACTCCATCACAGGAGTTTGTCGCTGATTTAGTACGTGATCGAGAGTTCGTAATCCATCCACAAAGGTCTGGTTCGGTTAAAGCTCGCAAGAGGTAACCCAAACCACCTGCTTCTGCACTATTGTTATATTTTTCTAACAGTTAGTATTAGAAATTGATCGAGACTGTGCCTAGGATCGAAATTTGCATGGCCTTGGATAAGCGGGCAGCTAGACATAAATAAGTAAGATGCCTTCAAATTGGGATTGACCAATCTCGACTAAAAAGACCAAATAATTCCACCAAGGGTCTTATGGTCTTCAAAAATAGAGTTGAAACATCCGGTAACATTTGGAGGTAACATTTGGAAGTAAAGTGGTTATTATTAGGAATTTGTTGATAAAGCACTTTCATAAACAGGTAGTAATTTACTTTCATGTTTATTGAATTCCCGTAACGTCAATATACAGAAAGGCTAAGTTTCAACATTTTAACCACTTTATGTTTTGAACAATTACATCAAAATTTAATTGTTTTGCGAGTTACGATACCCCGTGCATAGGTCGGGTTTGCTGCAAATTTTTTTGTTCAATAAAAGAAATAAAAGTTTTTAATTGCTGCAAGAATATTTTATCAAAATTTAATTGTTTTGTGTGTTAGTATTTCCGTGCATAGCATGCTTGGGTTTTCTGCTAGTGAAACACTAAAATAAAAACCTAAAAAAAATTTGATTGACGTAAGTATATATTGAAATGTAATTTTTTATGTGTTGCGATTTTCGTGCATAGCACGGGTTTGCTACCAGCTGTTATTCAAACGTTCTAAATTGACCAATCTCGATTCTCGACTAAAAGGAGCAAAAAAATTCAATCACGGCTCTTCCCATTCTTCAAAAATAGAAATGGTTTAGCATTAGTAAAGGACTTACTATTAGGCAATTCGATAACATATTTTTGAATTTAGGAGTAGTGCACAATACATATTCAAATCCTGTAATGTACCTTTCATATAAACATTTATGGTTGAAAGTATATGTTAATGTTTAATCATCTTGTGCATTATGATTGCCTTGCATTGCACGGGTTTACTGCAAGTACTATATAGTATAGATGCATTAATATGTGTAATGTGAGTTGCTTTGGTTCCGAAAAGGGCACACCAAGTTTGCTTGTAGTGTGTTTTTATGCCAAAAATGAAAATGGAGTTGTATTATGTGAGCTCAAAAGAACACATTAGGACCCCTTTTTCGATTTTTGCCTAAGATGAATGATATGCCATGTTAAAGATATCCACGATCAATCTAAACCTTAGATAAGTTGCATTTTAAATTAGAGCTACAGGTCCTGAAGAACTAACATGTACTAAAGTGAACCCAACAACTTACTACCAATCAGGTACAATAAATACACATCGCGAATCAAATATATTTTTTGTTTGGCAAACGAACTTGTAATAATAAACTCGAAAGGGGTACATCGAGGGGAAAAACATCTTAGCTCAGAGAGCTTCAATGCATCTGAAGATGAAAAACGCCCCAACCAACAGTTGGATAGCACCCTCAATACTAAACTACAATATTACTTTTCGAATACCATCTAACCTGACTTTGATGTCGTTTTTCGCCTTCCTCCGCATCGCAACCCTCGTTTGTTCTTGAGAGAATCAAATATTCGATTTGTTCCTGAGAGAAAACATTAGCATCCATGTCCACGTGACCCAACCTTGTCAAATGTACAACTATGCAACGAGTTTTGACACAAATTAACAACTTAGGGTTACCATAACGAGGGTTGGTCTGGACCACAAGGCCTGTAACGATCCGGATTTTTGCCCTATTTTTTTTTCAAATACAGAAATTATTTTTAATCAAATAGTTTATAGTAATCGATTAATTATTTAAAAGTGTAAATAGATTAAACTAGAATCTAGATTAATTTTTGGTGACTAAAGTTAGTTTAGATGCTAGTACCCATCCACAATTTATGGGATTAGGCTTCCATCACCTCTCCCTCATCTCTTTGCTTACCCCCACCAACACCACCCCCCCCCCCCCCCCCCCAATTCGGCCTTCATTCCCTCCATATGCATACACTTGCATCCATGTATATTAATTTGGAAAACCCACAAACATGGCTCATATTCCTCTCCCGATTCTTTCTCTCACACTCTCTCCACTTCCCTCCCACATTCCTACTACCTCTAGACTTGCACCCTCCCTCAGACTCTGAAAATTGATACCCAAATTACTTCTTTAGCTGCCATGGAGAGAAAAATAGGGAAAAAGCTTCAGATTGAAAGCTCCCATGGAGTTTTAGAGAGAGAAAACAAAGTGGGTTGCAGTTTTACACTCACCCGAACACAAATCCGGTTCAAACATCATACTAGAAACATCCACCGCTCAACAGAAGTCAGCCCCGAGGTCCCCCATTGCCGCCGTCTTCTTTGTTTTACCAAAGCCGTTCGGAACCCGTTTTTTGCTTTTCGACTGAATTCGAGGTAGAATATGTTGGAAAATATTATAGGATATAATATTTTTATTATTTTAAGTGTGAAGAGTTATGAGTTAGCCTATAAATATTATTTCCCTCATTCATTTTTAGAGGTTTATTTTTCTTTCATTCAAGTTCATTCATATGAGAGAGTTACAAACACAAGATGGTTCGCCAGGCCCTCCAATTGAAGTGCTTTGGGGGATTCCAATCAAGTAGTGCAGGGAGACAGTCGTCCAGTGCAAACCGTGAGCTCTGTAGCGGGGGCAAAATCTATCTTAAGTACCGAGTGTCCCACACAAACACTCGCCTTGATGACCAATTTGTTTCCATAAATTTTCGGATTTTGAGTTCTGATTTTATTGCACTCATAGAATTGGTTTCATCATAAATAGTGAACACAATTTTCCAACAGAATATTCGGTTCCCTTTTTTTCCTAAGTGTATTAAGTGCTTACATATTGTTTTAAATGTTCAGAGTGGAAGGAATCAATCCAAACAACTAACGACAAGAACCAGTTGGTTCTCTAGTTTCCGGCAATGAACAGTCCAAAAGAAACGAATTGGGTTTTGAATTTTAATGATAGTATTACACTTGCCCCTGTGTTTTACATTAGTTATAAATTTGACCCTAAAGTATGTGTTTAATTCTACCACTGATTGTGAGTGCAATTTTGTTCACCCTCCTTAAAAGAGGGTGAACATTACCCTCCTTATTGGTTGAAATGGTGTGTATCCCATCACAAAGTGATGCCACGCTTACCCTCCTCCTTAAAAGAGGGTGAACATTACCCTCTTTACTGGTTGAAATGGTGTGTATCCCACCACAAAGTAATGTCATGCTTACCAATTTACTTGTGGTGGGATACACACCGTTTCAACCAATAAGGAGGGTAATGTTCACCCTCTTTTAAGGAGGGTTAAAAGAGGGTGAACAAAACTCAACTCACTAATTGTTGCATTTTAATGATTAGGATGACAAAAGCATGTTATGACCAAATTGTCTTTGATTATAATATGTGATCAATACTATCATGTTTGAGTATAAATTAACTAACTTTGTTATTAGTAGAACAATGATCATTTTAGAATAGAACAATGACCATTTTAGAATCAAATCATTAAATTTATAAAGGAAAAATAGAAACAGTAAATAGTTAAGTATAGATAGAAAAACTATAGATTTCAACCTTTGTTAATAATCAGTGAGTAGTTTTGTAGTTGACAAATGATAAGTATAATAAGCATAATAATAGTAGCAATAAAAATGATTCCAATGGATTGTATTTTACAGTAAAATAATACACAATAGATTAATGAAATATAATCTTTCATTTTGACAAAATATTGGTCATGAATCATGTGAGTACTTGAGGAAAATTAGTAAAAATGCAGGTTTAACACCAGACTCAGTAAAACGACTAAATCAATGTTAGGATTTCTATTAGCCTAATTATAATGCTTAAAAAAAAAAGGAAGAAAGAAGAATTTTAGATATAACTTGGACAAAAGATTAAAGAACTACAAGTCAGATCCTAAAAATATATACGCACAGTGACACTAGGATTCTTAAAAGTTCACCAAAAAATATCATGAAGTTAATAAAATTACCAATGAACATAATTGTTTGATAAAAATTATAAGTAACTCCAAAGGCATTGGCCCAATCCAAATACCGTATGTGTTTAAATATTTGCACCTATATACTTCATATTCACATGAACAATTTCATATTCTTAAAAAACAGTAACGTGGATTAAAAAAATACGTGTAGAGTTTTTGATGTTTTGAGGTGACATTTTTCTCCCGCAGCATGCACGATCTCACACGGCGTGCATTTGCCTGTTCGTTGCTTCCTCCTCCATTTGATCAGTCATTGTTAGCGTCGCCTCATTGAAGTTTTTTTTCTTTTTCCATTGGGTCAATTTACATTCGGGTTGGTATTCTCATGATTCTGTTCTCCACAAAAAGTGCAAAACCGAGTTGGCTAGTATTGCGGGCGTGCCAGGACAGGATTGCTGTTCGAATTTGTATCAAGGCTTGGAAGCCTCAATCTGACTTCTAACTGGACGAAAGTGCATGGCCTAAGGGTGGAGACCGTGAGGTGGTTTGTGGGTTGCCTTAACGAAAAAGACTTAAAATTTCCTAACCGTTGTTAGAAAATAGAAAGAAAAGTAGAGTAAGGCCTAAAACAGAAATAGAAAGACTTTATTAACGATTTAAAGTAAAGGAAATTGATAATGAAATTGCAATGAGCCGTAGGCATTGATGGTCATGGACCTTTGCTAAGGTCTTCAAAACTGTAATTTATAGGCAGGAGGTTCAGGCCTTCAGCTGCTTCAAATGCTTCATGCTTCAATGCATGGCTGCCATGTGGTCCTCTTGAGCTGCTTCAAAATGCTCCAATGAGAGGCTGCTCCCCGACCAAAACGTGCTCTTCACTCCAAGAAAACAGCCAAGGCCTGAAAAATCCTTCTTTCTTGCATAAAACTTTTGCAAAAGGGCAAAAGGAATTTTGGCTCCTTCAGCATCCAGGCCTTTTGAGCTGCTTCAACACTCAAGCTACTGCTTGAATGCACATTCTTTGGGCCCACCAATGCTGAAGACCAAGCCTTCTCCAGGCCTTCCCACTATTATATTGGTCACTGCATCTCTTGTGGGCCCTTAATTCCTTTAAGCTTGATTTCTTATGAAAGAAGAATCAAGAAACAAAGGATCAACCAGACCTGGGTGAGCTACTTGTGAATAGCTTGCTTAGGTCTAGATGAGTCATTCGCTAGCAGCTCCAAGGGCTGCATGTACGCCACCTATCCTTGGCCTTGCTTCATGCTGAACGATGGTGGCTACCCAGACCTTGAGTTGTTTGTAAGCAGCTTATCCAGACATGTCCAGTAAGAACATTCTAGGCCTTTGAGTTGCTTGTGAGCGGCTTAAGGCCTTTTCCTGCCAATTAAAGGACACATGTGACACTTTTTTCAAAAGTAGGCCCATTTGTTACTTGGGCCTGAACTTGAGGAGCATCATAAGCCTCTTCTCTTTGTAAGCCTTGTTAGCCTAAGTCTGGAAAGAAAACTTGGGCTTTTACTGATTTAGACTCACTTAGAAGGCCTTTTTATTTCTAAGAACTAGCCTAGTTCTGGATAAAACACTCAGATATAGTGGGTCAACCCAAGTCTTCGGCCAATCTTGGGCTTGGGATAACGAAATTTTAGACATTAATTTGACCCAAGCCTTTGCAAAACTCAATTCAGTCAATGGCTTCCAAACCGGACGTATTTCGTGGGCAACTAGTTATAAGGCTTTTCAAGGCCAGAGACTTACTTTCAAGGCCACCTTTTGACCCATAAATTCATTTTCTGATTTTTGGCCAAAAATGGGTGTAAACAGATTCATGCTGTAGAAAAAAGATAGCTAGGATGAATTAACAATAAAAAATATAAACTACTAGGGAATAAACAAATAAAATGGTAGGGAGAAAGAGAATCACCAAACCTTTTACCGGAGAGAGAGAGAGAGAGAGAGAGAGAGAGAGAGAGTCCACAAGATCTTTTTCTCCTACATCCACTAACTACAATCGTCTCGTGGGTCCACTTTTACTCTTACTTATCCTGTACCATGGTGCTAGGTTAGCGCACCTAAATTATGTGATTAGCATGTTCACACTTAAGACCATAACAAGAGGATCAAGTCCTCCCATGATGTATCGTACACTATGAATGGACATCCGTTAACTATAATCGTCTCATGGGACCTTTTCCCTCTTGAACACAAGAAGCAAACTTTCCCAGATCCTTGAGAGCAAATTCAGAGCTTAATTTTGTAATAATAGACATAATGGAGGTGTTGACATTGCTGGTAACTAGAATATAGTCAACATAAACCAAAATATAAATCTGAATGCCACTTTAATTATAAAAAGAAAGATCAAACGTGGAGGGTGTTATTAGGTGATCACCCATTTTACTCCCAAATAATGTGAGACTCTATTTTCTTAATTTTCAAATTTCAAAACTCAAAACTCTCCCCTTTATTATTCTTGACCCGCTCGGAAGTGGGAACTCTATCCTGTCCTTTCACTACCCATTCCCTCCACCACAATGCCGGGCAAGCGCAAGTTGAGGCCGTCTTTGAAAACGTCATTGTCTTCGAACAAGAAGCGCAAGATAGATAAAGAAGTAGCTTTGACAGTCATATCTCCTGACGCCACTGTCGCTTCGTAACCCACTGAAAAGACGGAAGAAGACAATTGTCGGTTGATCGGTGACGCGGTTCCCGATGATGGAGCCTGGCGTAGGTGGCCTCATTGATACACGGGAAAGAGCAAGGGGTAGAAAATTACTGGGTCTATAAGGTCAAAGCTAAATATCAATTCTGAAGAAATTATACAAGGTAGATGCCATTACACAATGGTTGAGATTGATGGACGAGTAGTTTTCAACTTAGATGATGAAGCCCACGTTAAAGCTAATGAAAGGAAAGAAGGCAATATCTGTTGGATTATAGAATTGTTTGAAGGAAATAATTGACGGATCGCCGTATTTTACTGCTTCATGGTACTACAGATCGTCGGATGCGGTTATATTCAAAATAGTTTGGAGTCCGTAGAGCTTATTGATGTTATAGACAAGAAACGTGTATGTATTCTTCTCTGAATTCAAGGATGACAACCCTTTAAATTACCTTATTGAAAGGCTTAGAATTGTCAAGACTGCCTTCAAATGTGGATTTATTGGCCAGGCAAGGTGCAATTTTAGATTGTAACTATTACTGCGACACTAAGTATTCTAGTGCCGTATTCTTCATTTGTTAACTTGCCACTCGATAATTTTGTGAGTGGATGTGAATCCGATTCAACCCTTTCTAGTGACTTTGATGCTGCAGCAGTAGGGGTGGAAATAAGATTGATTTTGATGAGGTTTCAAAACATAATGAGAACAAGAAAGTAGAGACGATGCTTTTGGATCTCTGTTATGGGTGTGGCGCGATGTCAATGGGCACTTGCCTAAGAAATGATCGTTTTTCTTATTAATCGAATGCCTTCCTTGGTCTCCAATCATCTTTCATCGTATGAGATTTCACAAATGGCTAGATTATCACTTTCTCGAAGTGTTTGGTTGTCTATGCTACCCCAAAACGGTTATAAGTAATGAAAAATGGGTAGCATAAACAACCAAAAACTTTGAGAAAGTGATAATCTGGCCATTTGTGAAATCTCATACGGTGAAAGATGATTGGAGACCGTAGAAGGCATTCGATCAATAAGAAAAACAGTCGTTTCTTAGGCAAAGGTCCATTGACATCGCGCCACATCCACAATAGAAATCCAGAAGCATTCTCTCTACTTTCTTGTTCTCATTATGTTTTTAAACCTCATCAGAATCAATCTTGGTTTCACCCCTTACTACTGCAACATCAGAGTCACTATAAAGGGTTGAATTGGATTCACTCTTGTGTGGCAAGTTAACAAATGAAGAATACAACACTAGATTCTTTGTGTCGTAGTAATAGTCACAATCTGAAATTGCATCATGCCTTACCAATAAAACCACCTTTGAAGGCAGACTGACGATTGTAAGCTTTTCAATAAGGCAATTTAAAGGGTTGTCATGCTTGAATTCAGGGATGAATATATGCTTGTCGTCTAGAGCATCAATAAGCTCTACAAACTCCAAATTGTTTTGAATAACCATATTTGTCGTTCTGTAGTACCATTGAGGAGTAAAATACGACGATTCATCAGTTCCTGTAAACATTTATATAATACGACAGGTATAGCCTTTTTTCACTTCATTAGCTTTAATGTGGGCTTCATCCTCCCGGTTGAATTACTCGTCCATCGATCTCGACCATTGTGTAGTGGCACCTACGTCGGGCTTCATCGTCGGGAACCGGGTCACTGATGAACCGACAGTCGTCTTCTTTCGTCTTTTCAGTGGGTTTGGTTGTGAAGCAACGCGGCGTTAGAGGAGATTAGACAAGTAGAGCTAATTCTTTATCTATTCTGAGCTTCTTGTCGACGATGACAATGCTTTTGAAGATGGCCTTGGCTTGCGGTTGCTTGGCATTGTGGTGGAGGGAGGAGAGAGAATATTGGAAGTGGGTAGTGAATAGGATAGAGTTCCCACTTCCAAGCGGGATGGGAATAATAAAGGAGAGTTTTAGGATTTGAAAATTTAAGGAAATAAAGAGTCTCACATTGCTTGGGAGTGAAATGTGTGATCACTTAATTAATAATCCCTTCTTTATTCATTCATAATTAGAGTGGCATTCAGATTTATATTTTGGTTTATGTTGACGATATTCTAGTTACCAGCAATGTCAACTCCTCCATTATGTCTATTATTGCAAAATTAAGCTTCTTACACATCAGATGGTCTTCATTTATCTCAACGGCGTTACGTCTTGGAGCTTCTTCGCAAGTCTGGTATGGCTAATTCCAAACCTTTTAGCACTCCAATCTCATCTACGAAAAAACTCTCTAAACATGGAGGTCAAGCCTTTTCCACTCTGGAGTGTTATTGACAAATTATTGAGGCTCTCCAATATTTAACCCTCAATCGCCCTGATATTGCCTTTGAGGTCAACAAAACCTGTCACCTTTGGAGGATTATTGGAGTTTTGGCTTGTATACATTATCTCCCTAACACTATGGATTTTGGCTGGCTTATATCTCGCTACTCGCCGCTGAATCTTCAAGCCGGTTAGCTTATGCATATGCTATCTCCATAACACTATGGATTTTGGCTTGCTTAATCTCATTCCTTGCCGCTGAATCTTCAAGCCTTTTCGGATGCTTAGTCAACCGGGTGTACTGATGATCGTCGATTTACCGGTGGATTAGCCTTCTTTTTAGGCTCTATTTCCTTAAATTTTCAAATTTCAAAACCCAAAAACTTTCTCCTTATTCCCAAACTGCTCGGAAGTGGGAACTCTATCCTCTTCACTACCCACTTCCCATACTCTCTAATCCCTCCACCACAATGCCGGGCAAGCGCAAGTCGAGGCTGTCTTTGAAAGCGTCGTTGTCGTCGAACAAGAAGCTCAAGATAGATCAAGAAGTAGCTTTGACTATCATATCCCTGATGCCGGCGTCGCTTCGCAACCCACTGAAAAGACGAAAGAAGACAATTGCCGGTTCATCAGTGACCCGGTTCTCGATGATGGAGCCCGGCGTAGGTGGCCTCATCGGTACACGAGAAAGGGCAAGGGGAAAAAAATTACTGGGTCTAAAAGGTCAAAGGTAAATATCAATTCTGAAGAAATTATTACAAGCTAGATGCATTACGCAATGGCCGTGGCCGAGGTCGATGGACGAGTAGTTTTCAACCTAGAGGATGAAGCCCACGTTAAAGCTAATGAATGGAAAGAAGGCAATATCTGGCGGATTATAGAATTGTTAGAAGGATTTGATCGATGGATCGCCGTTATTTTACTGCTTCATGGTACTACAGATTGTCGGATACGGTTATTCAAAATAGTTTGGAGTCCAATGAGCTTATTGATGTTACAGACAACAAGTGTGTATTCTTCTCTGAATTCAAGGATTACAACCCTTTAAATTACCTTATCGAAAGGCTTAGAATTGTCAGACTGCCTTCAAATGTGAATTTATTGGCAAGACAAGGTGCAATTTCAGATTGTGACTATTACTGCGGCACTAAGTATCTAGTGCCGTATTCTTCATTTGTTAACTTGCCACTCAATAATCTCATGAGTGGAAGTGAATCCGATTCAACCATTTCTAGTGACTCTGATGTTGCAGCAGTAGAGGTGGAAACAAGATTGATTCTGATGAAGTTTCAAAACATAACGAGAACAAGTGGAGATGACGCTTCTGGATCTCTATTGTGGATGTGGCGAGATGTCAATGGGCACTTGTCCAAGAAATTGCTGTTTTTCTTATTAATCGAATGCCTTCTCCGGTTTCCAATCGTCTTTCACCGTATAAGATTTCACAAATGGCCAGATTATCACTTTCTTAAAGGTTTTGGTTGTTTATGCTACCAACTTTTCAGTCCTTATAACCGTTTTTGGGTAGCATAAACAACCAAAAACTTTGAGAAAGTGATAAACTATCGTTCCTTAGGCAAAGGCCCATTGACATCGCACCAAATCCACAGTAGAAATCTAGAAGCATCATCTCTACTTTCTTGTTCTCATTATGTTTTGAAATCTCATTAGAATCAATCGTGGTTCCACCCCCTACTGCTGCAACATCAGAGTCACTAGAAAGGGTTGAATCAGATTCACTTCCACTCACGAGATTATCGAGTGGCAAGTTAACAAATGAAGAATACAATACTAGGTACTTTGTGTCGCAGTAATAGTCACAATCTGAAATTGCACCCTGCCTTGCCAATAAATCCACATTTGAAAGTATGACAATTGTAAGCTTTTCAATAAGGCAATTTAAAGGGTTGTCATCCTGGAATTTAGAGAAGAATACACGCTTGTCGTCTATAGCATCAATTAGCTCTACGGACTCCAAACTGTTTTAAATAACCGCATCTGTCGTTCTGTTGTACCATTGAGCAGTAACGATCCATCAGTTCCTTTAAACATTTCTATAATCCAATTGGTATAGCCTTCTTTCTGTCTATTAGCTTTAACGTCGGCTCCTTCATGGACCTCGACCATTGTGTAATTGCGCTTACGCCGGGCTTCATCATCGGAAACCGGGTCACCGACCGACAGTCGTCTTCTTCCGTCTTTTCAATGGGTTTGGTTGCGAATAGGGCTGCAAATGAACCAAGCCACTCGCAAGCGGCTCGTGACTTGGCTCGCTAACAGCTCGTTCGAACTCAGTTTGTCAAATAAATGAACGAGCTTGAGCCATCATTCTCAGCTCGTTTCATAAACGAGCCGAGCTCAAGCATCAAGATTCTCAGCTCGAATGAGCTCGCGAGCTGGTATATATATATATATATATATAAATTGTATATTTGTTTTTTTTGGTATATGTGTTTTGAATATATACACAACTTTGGGTTTTACTGTCCACCTGTTGGCACGTGGCTTAAGCACCCACATCCACAACACAAGAACGTAAGTCTACTGCTTAGTTTTATAGGGGAGGAGTGCAATACCCTTGCACATCTTTTACCGATGTGGGACATGTCTTGAGGTAAGCTTTTCGTTGTGAGGGGAAAAAAATGAGTCCCACATCGGAAGTTCTTGAGAACTCACACCCACTGTACCAATATAAAGAAAGAGTCCGGCTCTCTTTCTTTTACACGTACTGAGCAAGAGTGTCTCCAAGTTTGGCGAGCCACGCAAGCCGAGCTCGAGCTCTTAAATGTTTTCACGAGCCGAGCTTGAGCCAACGTATTCGAGCTCGAGCCTGGGTAAATTAAGGCGAGCCAAGCCCGAACATGGTGAAACTCGGCTCGGCTCGGCTCGTTTGCAGCCCTCGTTGAGAAGCGATGCGGCGTCAGAGGAGGTTAGACAGGTAGAGCTTGCTTCTTTATCTGTCTTGAGCTTCTTGTCAATGACGACAATGCTTTTGAAGACGGCCTCGACTTGTGCTTGCTTGGCAATGTGGTGGAGGGAGGAGAGAGAGTATGGGAAGTGGGTAGTGAAGAGGATAGGATAGGGTTCCCACTTTCGAGTGGGTCGGGATAATAAAGGAGAGAGTATTAGGATTTCAAAATTTGAAAATTTAAGGAAATAGAGAGTCTCACATTGCTTGGGGGTAAAATGTGTGATCACTTAATAATCCTTCTTTATTCATTTATAATTAGAGTGGCATTCAGATTTATATTTTGGTTTATGTTGACGATATTCTAGTCACCAGCAATGTCAACTCCTCCATTATGTCTATTATTGCAAAATTAAGCTTCTTACACATTAGATGGTCTTCATTTATCTCAACGGCGTTATGTCTCAGAGCTTCTTCGCAAGTCTGGTATAGCTAATTCCAAACCTTTTAGCACTCCAATCTTAGCTACGAAAAAACTCTCTAAACATGGAGGTCAAGTCTTTTCCACTCTGGAGCGTTATTGACAAATTATTGAGGCTCTCCAATATTTAACCCTCAATCGCCCTGATAGTGCCTTTGAGGTCAATAAAACCTGTCACCTTCAGAGGATCATTGGAGTTTTGGCTTGTAGACATTATCTCCATAACACTATGGATTTTGGTTGGCTTATATCTCGCTACTCGCTGTTGAATCTTCAAGCCTGTCAGCTTATGCATACGTTATCTCCGTAACACTACGGATTTTGGATTGCTTAATCTCGTTCCTCGCCGTTGAATATTCAAAGCCTTTTTGGATGTTGACTCGGTAGGGTGTATTGATGATTGTCGATCTACTGGTGGATTTGCCTTCTTTTTAGGCAGACTCTTATCTCATGGGTATCTCGAAAACAATAGCCTGTTGCCTGTTCCTCTACCGAGGCCAAGTAGAAAGCTCTAGGTCTTTGACCTGTGTTTCTCTTCCAAATGCACCAACTCTTTTGGTGTGATAATGTGGGTTCTACTTATCTTAAAAGTAATGAACATAATTGTTTGATAAAAATTATAACTCCAAAGGCGTCGGCCCAATCCAAATACCTTACGTGTTTAAATATTTGCACCTATATACTTCATATTCACGTGGACAATTTTTATTTTCTTAAAAAATTGTAATGCGGATAAAAAAACAATACAGGTAGAGTGTTTGGTGTTCCGAGGTGACATTTTTCGCCCGCAGCATGCATGATCTCACACTGCGTGCATTTCCCTTTTCATTGCTTCCTTCTCCATTTGATCAACAATAAAAAAACAAACAAACAAAAAGGCAGAGGGGGAGAGAGTGAGAATCACCAAACCTTTTACCGGATAGAGATAGAGAGAGGGAGAAATGGGGCACGACAAAGAAAGGGGATGGAAGGTCATATAGTCATAGTAATAGAAAATTGTAGGTCATATAGTCAAAGCAATAGAAAATGGCAACACAGTATTTTAAGGTTAGCTGAAAGGGATATATAATTACTACCTTCCATAAAAGATATAAAGATTTGGCCGACAAAAAAAAGAGAGTTAGATTTGTACTTATGTATAGCTAAATAAGTGTGGAATGTTAGGAAAGAAGAGAACATGTTTGTTTCCATTTAACAGTTTGAAAAGATTCCTACGTATGTATAATTGTGGAATGTAATAGGAAAAAAGAAAATTTCAAATGGGAACATTAACTATGGAAGATTATTAGCAGTAGGAAAATGATATTGGCGCTCCAAAAATTGATGTAGATACTCCAAAATCAGTGTAATTTCAAAGTCACTTTCTTTTGTTTTTGGCTTAATTGCAAGAATACCCCTTAAACTATCACTTTTTGGCAACTTCACCCCCTTAAGTTTAAATTCGAGCAACTTCACCCCTCTAACTACCAAATTCGAGCAACTACACCCTCTCCCCCATTTTCCGTTAAAAAAATGGATGGAGACCAACAAAATTACGCAGGTACCCTTTTTTTTATAAAAAAAAATACATTGATATCTCCTCTCTCTTCCTTCGATTTTTTTCATCTTTTCTTCACTCTCTTCTCTTCTGCGTCTGTCTCTCTCCCTCCTCTCTCTCAGAGATGGAAACCCAAACCCACCCAACGTAGTTCTCCTCGTTCTCCTCTCCTTTCCTCCATCCAGACGTCTCCTCCAGACGACGGCGACGACAACCTGCACGATGCCGACATGATTCCCCATTGAACGACAACGATGACCTAATTCTTCCCCATCTGTAAGTTCTCTGTTAAGTTGGTTTAGGGCAAAAAAAATGGGGTGTTTTGATGTTTATTGTTTATTGACATGCATAAGGACGAAAAAATTATTTATTGTTGTTTCTTGTTTCCGAATTTAATAAGTCCTAAATTTCCGAGATTTAGGGCTAAAAGTTTGGGTGTTTTGATGTTTATTGACATGCATCCGGGTAAAAAGTTATTTATTGTTTGTTGTTTTCAAATTTAATAAGCCCTAAATTTTCGAGATCTCAATAATAAAAAATAGATTTCCCCTACAAATCCGCAGGTTTGAGAGATTTGGGTTAAAAGAATCGGGGATTTTGGGGATTGGGCATACGGGATTAGGGATTACGGCTAGTATAGTAAATTAGGGCTTACAAAGGTCGTATTCAGTTGTGGGTTTTAAAAATTCCTGTCTTTTAATAGTAGAATATTGTTGTTAATATAGTAAAGTAGGGTTTAAAAAAGTTGTATTCAGTTAAGGGATTAAATTTTTTTTATGTTGTAGTAGTAGAGTAAAATATTGTTGTTCATGGTTGGGATTAAACAACTACTGACCATTTTCTGCTTGTGTATTGAGCTTTCTTGTAGGCATTTACAGTTTCACCTTGTTCTTAGAAAGGAAAAACAAATCCAATGCCATTATGGGCTATAACAATTCTTGGTTAGGATTTTTAGAAAACGAAAGGAGAAACAGTTGCTGGATATTTTTCTTCTCATTGTTATTGAGCTCTTGTAAGCATTTTACTGTCTATGATTCTTGGAATATTTTTCTTCTCATTGTTATTCCCGCAACGATAATAATTTTCATTGTAGGCATTATTATGAGCCTCACATGCAATTATACCTCTCCTGTTATTAATGTAAGTTATTTGTTGCACAAAAACCACGGTGGACCTCAGCTATACATTGTTTATGCGCGTAGGTGGTAAACTAGTTAGGGGTTCGCAATCTGAATACTTGAATGAGGTTATTGCAGAAACGAAGGTAGATCTAGATTCCTTCACCTTTTATGACTTGATGGATATAATTAAGCAGTTGGGGTGTGGACTAACAAAACACGTAACTGTGTTTTATAAACTTCCAATGCATGACATAAACGACGGATTAGTTAACTTGAGTTCTCATTACGACATGGTTAAAATGTTTGCAGTGCATTCTTGTGGTAAGAAGTATATGGTTATTGATGTTTATGTTGATTGTCCCAATAGGGTAGAGTCTGACAAGGATCGTTAGCCAAAGTGGAGGTGATAGGTAAAGATAGAAATACTACTGCTGACCCTTGCTCCTTGGCTTTCTAATAAGTACTTAGCCAAACTAAATGATGCACTGGAGACTTAAGGTCAAATCAATGAAGAATATTGTGAGGAGGGAGTGACTCATTAATGTTTCAGAGTTCAAGGTGTATAGGGCAAAGAGAAAAACACTTGAAAAGATTCAGGGAGATTATACTGAACAATACAAAAGGTTGTGGGACTATTGTGAGACGGTGACAAAGCGAAACGCAGGTAGCATGGCTAAAATTAAGGTGGACAGACCCTGGGATGGACAAGTTCCATTTTTTCAGAGGATGTTCATAAGTTATGATGCACAGGTGAAGGGTTTCCTAGCAGGTTGCAGGCCAATCATTGGGTTGGATGCTTGTTTTCTGAAAGGTCCTTTTGGAGGTCAACTTATGCATGTAGTGGCAAGAAATGGCAACAATCAGAGCTTCCCAATGTTCGTGGTAGAAGCATCAACCCAAGGCAGTACCCAATCAAAGCTTCCCAATGTTCGTGGTAGAAGCATCAACCCAAGGCAGTACCCAAAAGTTTTAACACTTGAAGACCAAATTTAGTACTTTTGGGATACTTATTGACTTGTAATCTGTCTTTTGGAACCTTTGTCTTAGTTTGGCAGTAGTATTTGTAATCTTATGTTGACTTGTTTCAAAGTACTGTGTTTTTTTTTTTATCAACTTCAAAGTACTGTGTTGATGTTTCAAATGACTGTGTGTAATCTGGGCACTGATTATTGATCTTTTGTTGACCATCTGTTATTGTGATTTATGGAATGCCTTATGGGATTGTGTCCTTTTGTTGACCATCTGTTATTGTGATTTATGGAATGCCTTATGGAATTGTGATTTATTGATTGAATGTGTAATCTGCAGGTTTTGGAACTTACAAAGTGCAGGGTTTGGTGGTTAAAAACTTGTGCTTTTTGTGCTTCAAAACAGTATGGCAATGTGGTCAAAAAACTGCAGCTTTTTGAGGTTCAAAACTTCTGTTTTTGGAGCTTCAAAATTGCAGGTTTTTTTTGGTTACAAACTGCTGTTTTTTGGGGTTACAAAAGTGGGCTACAAAGTGCAGCTATTTGTGCTCCAAAACTGGTATTTTTTGTGCTTCAAAACAGAATGGCAATGTGGTAAAAAAAACTTTAGTTTTTTGAGGTTCAAAACTTTTAGCTTTTGGAGCTTCAAAATTACTGTTTTTTTGTTTTTTTGTTACAAACTGCAGTTTTTTGGGGTTCCTTTTGGGGCTACAAAGTGCAGGTATTTGTGCTTAAAAATTGCAAGGCAATGCCGTTCAAACGGCAGTTTTTGTGGTTACAAAAATTGCACTGGTATTATGCTATTTTTGGGCAATTTGTTCACTAGATATTAGTGTTGCTAAAATGGTATTATGCAGTTTTTGTTGCTTTTTCATTCATTAACATTTCAATGAGGGTCTCATCATTGCTTTCCATCCACAATCGCATATTTCATCTCCATTGTGCTGCATGTAGTTGTTGGTGTAACTAGAGCTACTCATTTTTTGGTTTTTTGGGTTGGGGATTTAAAAGGGGAAAATCTTCTCTCTTTTTTTTGGCTATTTTATGGGTTAAGTATCTGGTGGTGTTAGAGAGGAAATGGAGGAGAGATGAGGGGGAAGACAAATTAATCAGTAATCGGGTGGTGTGTGTGTTGGGTGGTGACGAACGAGGAAGAGGACGTGGTGGGAGATCTGAAGTGGTGAGTGGGTGGATGTTGTGTGTGTGTGTGGGGGGGTGGGGTGGAGTGGGGTTGTGTGTGTGTGTGTTCGTGGAGGTGTTATAAAGGGTGTATGAAAGGGCATTTTTTTATGTTGAATTATTTTTCATCCAAATTCCTAACAGAATTGGATGGAAAATGGGGGAAGGGTCGAGTTGCTTGAATTTGGTAGTCTGGGGGTGAAGTTGCTCGAATTTAAACTTAAAGGGGTGAAGTTGTAAAAAAATAATAGTTTAAGGGGTGTTCTTACAATTAAGCATTTATTTTTTTGGAGTGCCTCGATAATTTAGGTGCTACGTGTTGCAACCACATCCCTTCACTAACTATGAATTTTATAAAGGGTGTATAAAGGGCATTTTTGGATGTTTTTCCATCCAAGTTTGCAATTTTCCATCATTCAGGGCAATCGGGGCGGATAATGGGTTTTCCGTCCCCGATACCCGAAACAAATACCCACCCCGAATCCGCCCCAATAACCGAACAGGGAGGGGAGTGGGTAACCATTTCCGAACCAAACGGATTTCGGGTAATTGCCGAACCGAATGGGTAACCGAATTTGGTAACAAAATCAGTGGGTAACAACAATCGATTGACGCATTTTCGAGCATATTTCTCAAGCAGATTCAAGCTAAAACCATTTTTGAACATAGATCTAAGATAAATCGGCCACAGAGAGAGAATCAGAGACAAACACACACACACACACACACACACACACACATAGAGAGAGAGAGAGAGAGAGAGAGAGAGCTAAACCTAAAATGAGAGGAGAGTGCATCGCCGGAGGAGAGGTTGGTTGAGTTGATTCATTGTCGGCGTTTTTGTAGCAGGCGGTCGGCGGACAAAACTGGTAAGAGGAGTAAATTTACCTAAATATCTGCTGAAAATTTACTTATATATAAAGGGTTATCACACTTCAAGTCCTTATATCTTAACCACATGCAATAATATGGTCCCTAAACTTCTAGAAGTCTGCACTTAAACCCCTGGTCTCTTTTATTATATATATATATATATATATTATGGTTTCGGTTCAGTTCGGTTCGGGGATCTGCTAAACCATACCCGCACCAATACCCGTTCGGTTATCCAAGGCCTCAACCATACCCATACCCGCGGGGAATTTTTCGGTTATGGCTCGGGAAAAATTTTCGGTTACGGTTCGGGTACCCATCGGTTCGGTTCACTTTGCCATCCCTAGGTAAGGGGTCTAGTTTCTTGAATTTGGTAGTTAGGGGGAGGTGAAGTTGCTCGAATTTAAACTTAAAGGGGTGAAGTTGCAAAAATATGATAGTTTAGGGGGTGTTCTTACAATTAAACCTTTATTTTTTTGGAGTGCCTCAATAATTTAGTTGCCACGTGTCGCAACCACAGCCCTTCACTAACTATGTTGCAACCACAGCCCTTCACTAACTATGAATTTTACTAACCATGAATTTTGTTTAACATATAGTATAGATATAGTGTCAATGACACTCGTAAAGTATACCTGTCAAAGATGGGTATTTATGATATCCAAATCTAAAATGCCAAAGTCAAAGTAAGAGTAGCCCATGATTCTGCCGTGATAAGCATTGGGATTGAGACCTCAAATCGAGACTATCTTTGTGGTTGGCATTGTAACGCCCCGATTTTACGAAATGTTAATTAAATCATTTTAACTGATTTACTAATAATTTGTAAATTTTCTTTAACTAACAAGAATTATTAAACAGAGTTTAGTAGCGGAAGTCTCAATTATTAAACTCAAAGCTACTTAATTGTCTTACAACCCAACAAAATAAAATAGAGTTCGACAAATGTGATAACACTTTTGAAAATTCAAATAACAATACTTCAAATAAACAGAGCTTCTAAAGGTTGGGCATCTAAGGATCGACAAACTCCCCTTCCTCAACTGGGAGATACTCACCCTGATACTAATAATCGTCTTGTGGTGGATTTTGTTTTTCGGTTTCCTGAATACCTGGCATAAACGCCAGGCCCAGCGGCACGAAAATGAGTTTTGACACTCAGTAGATAATCTCAACCCTATTATAACAATTGATAATACACAGAAAGTAAAAAATAATAGCACGTCGTCCTTTTCTTTAGTATTCATTAACTTACATGAAATCTAAGTATCTTCTTCACAAGATCTTTTCCTCCCACATCCACTAACTACAATCGTCTAATGGATCCCCCTTTCCTCTTGCTTATCCTATACCAGGGTCCTTGGTTAGCGCACCTAAATTATGTGCTTAACATGTTCTCACTTAAGACCATAACAGGAGGATCAATTATAATCGTCCGACATCCACTATAACTATAACAGTCTCTTGAGACATATTCCCTCTTGAACACAAGAAGCAAACTTTCCCATGACGTAAATACATTAGCGTCACAACATTTCTCATCATCGGGCCACACAGGTAACCCTTTTTAACACAAGGCTCAATTGGTTACCCTTTGCCATAGCAATGACTCAAATCACATCCACAGCCTCACACCTCAAACACTTTATCATTTTCCCATTTACTTAACATTGTTTACATGAATCACTATTCATAAACCACCAGGAACTTGAAGTCCATTCTAGCACTTACAACATGATATAATCAATAACAGCTCAATTCATAACATGATACATTTCAATGAGACAACAATATAACAATTGACATGGAGTGAAACCACAATTTTCAGTTTACAATAACCTCGGGTAATAATGGATGAATGCAGTAGGGGAAATTTTTTCACTTGATGGAGGAAAGTCATGATGCATGGGACGATCCCATGATTGAATAAACTAAGTAGAATGCAAAGATTCAGTTAAAAAAATCAAAGAAATTCCTGAAACTAATATTTACTAGAGTTTTTTTATGAAAACATCTCTCGAACTATCACTACGTTTTCTACTTCATCTTCAAACTATCCAAAACCCACCTATTTCATCGCAGCCCTAACTCCATCCACATTTTCCATCTAAAAACATAGCAAATGACATTTTCACCTACCAATGTAAGGGCAGAATAGTACTTCCACCCTTCCCAACATATATATATATATATATATATATATCCACTAATTATAACCGTCTCTTGGGACTTATCTATGCCTTTTCCACTTATTACTAAATATCAGACGTTGAAGGTATATTCTATCATTCTAGAGACTAACTTTACCGTGATTAGCACGTAAAATAGGATTACTAATGTACTTCCCATGTTGGATCCAAAATGAATGACCATTGTTCTAGGTAATCAGATCTCTTTTCGCTAAAAAAAAATTGAAGTTCAACCAGACTCATTGGTGTTCTCTACTGAATCATGGCACATGTAGTTCTCTTATCCTAAGCATACTTTGCAAAACTCACTGTCAGAGAGAGAGAGAGAGAGAGAGAGAGGGTTAAGTCGTATTTGGCAGTTAAGAGATGAAATCCCATTTTTGCCCTTCAATATGTCATGTGCTTGGCATGTGCTATATTTTTGGACGAAAAATGTGGATGGCGTTAGGGTTGGGACGAAATAGGTGGCTTTTGGATAGTTCGAGGATGATATATGTAGTTTTGGTAGTTCGAGCACAAAGTACAAAAAGTGGTGATAGTTCGAGGGATGTTTTTCATAAAAAAACTCTATTTACTATTAAAAACTATGCACGATTCCAAGGATACCCGGTTACGACTTCCACGTACATTAATTCTATAAGATAAGTACAGAATTGGCAGTAAGATAAGTAGCAACCGCATTATCACACCAAAGAGTTGGTGCATTTGGAAGAGAAGCACCTAGTTCAAAAAACAATGACTGTATCCAAGACAAATCAGTAGCGGTGTCAGCTAGAGCCTTGTACTCCGCCTCTGTAGAGGAACGGGCAACAATTTATTGTTTTCGAGATACACATGAGATAAGATTCATGCCTAAAAAGATGGCAAATTCATCAGTAGATCGACAATCATCAATACACCCAGCCCAGTCAGCATTCGAAAAGGCTTGAAGATTCAGCGGCGAGGAGTGAGATATAAGCAAGCCAAAATCCATAGTGTTATGGAGATAACGTAATATATGCTTGACGGCACTCCAATGATCCTCCGAAGGAGTATGCATAAGTAGATAGGTTTTGTTGACCGCAAAGGCAATATCAGGGCAAGTGAGGTTTAAATATTGGAGAGTCCAACAATTTGTCGATATTGCTCCAGAGTGGTGTGGGCTCCCCGACCGGAATGCTCATGAGAGTCGCCACCCAGATTTTTGAAATGGATAATCCGAGAAACCGAGAATTTGTTTTTGAGAAAAAGTTTTTTGATCGAGCGAAAATGTTGAGACTTTGGGTTCGGAGGCCACATTATGAATGATGAAGGTTTTGTTGAAAAAGCACCCCATTCGCCTCGTCGGAACCGGTCTTTACTTCATATTTTCAATGGGAAAAGCTTTAAATGTCTTTTGGAAGATTAAATTCTTAAGAGGCAAATAAGGGAAAGGGACATAGGATTAAATATATCACGTTGATGTGCTTGTGGTGTTTACTGTACAATGAATGATAAAAGTATGATGCGCAGAAATAAAACAATAGATTAATATTAAACTATCCGATTCCCAAACAACACCGTGCAGTTTACCCAGATATCACCCGTGGTATCCAGATAAGCCGAGCGGTATATTAGCTTGCCATTAGGCCATTATCATTGCTCAGCACCTCGCATGGTACATTGGCTACCCCGTACGACATTCTTTAGAACACCATACAGTATAGCTCTTAACTTATTTCAGAATGACACCGTATCTTCACACCATTAACCCAAAGCAGCTTTTTTATTTACTCTGATTATTTATAAAATAGCTCATAAACCCCTTTTTATGTATTTGATCTTCAACAAATGATCAAGAAAGCTTCTTTTGTAGAAGAAAGTATGACTTTTAGATAAGGTCTCATTCTGAAATATATCTGAATCAACACCTGAGCAAAGCTGATAGACCTGGTAGTGAGTGGATGTGATCAAAACAGTCAAATAAAATAACTATATGCATTAAAATGTTGTGCGAGGTACCACACTAAAGCGTGCGGCGTACTATCACCTCGCACGATTTAGTGGGTCCAGTACAGTAGCTGATTTTAGTTTCTGAAAATAGGTTTTAAGTCAACACTTAACAAATAGGGTTAAGTGTGACTGCAGAAAGTCCCCACAGGGCCAAGGCTGAGCTTGGCCCAAGAAAACTTGCTTTTACCTTCGGTTTTGAGCTTGAATGAGGACAGATGAGTGTGGATGAGTTAAGAGCTTGGAGTTTTGGAGTGGTGGAGTTCCAAAGTTAGTAGAGCACTAAGCTTTGAAAGAGGAGGAGGAGGGAATGTTTGTAGAGAGAAAAAGAATGTTAAGAGAATGTCAAGATGACTTTCTCAAGACTTGGGGATAATGGGTGTAAGGGTCCTTTTCACTTGAGAGGAGGGGTGAATTTATAGGCAGGAGCCAAGGTTTATCAATTCAAATGGGGGAGGTGACTTCTTGGCCGGTTAGAGGTGTACTCTCTGCCAAGCCGTTTTTGAGCTAAGGCTCAAATGAGCGTGGCCGACAGCTTTCTAAGCCAGTCAGTACTTTTTTTCGAAATGTCGTGCGTTGTACCTCATGACCACGTGCGGCGTAACAAAAGTTATTACACCGTGCAGTGTAGAGGTGTACCGTGCGGTTTTTTGGGTCCAATTCTAGCCTTCGGTTGACTTTTGGGCTTCTTGGTCTTTTCTGGCTTTTTGGGTTTTGTTAGGCTTTTGGAGTCCATATTTAAGCTCTTGAAGGTATTATTTTCTTTATTTCATCATCGGGGTATTTAAAGAACCTTAGAGGTCCAGATTGGGGTGTCTACAGTAGTCCATTTTTAACGGAACTCGAACACCATTGATTGGTATGAGTGACTCTTAAAAAATATGCATCCCAATCTATTGCTCTAAAGTCTTTAAATGAAGACCAAAGTGCATGAAAACCAAAATGTATGTAAATGGTTGTGGTGGTCGTGCTCGTGGAGCTGCCTACGTTCCCCCATTTATAAGGATCCGACCATTGTAGTTCAATTGGGACAATGCAAATAAAATAAGTCCCGGAGGACTATTTGAAAATTAGCAAACTTGAGAAGATTGAGTGCTTGTAGTGTTAAGTGTCACGAAATTCCTTTGAGACAACCCTCTGAAGGACTAAATGAAATGAGTCCTCAGGAGACTAAAATTTGAGAAGAGTCCTCAGGAGACTAAAATCGAGATGAGTCTACGGATCCTCGGGGGACTAAAATTGAGACGAGTGCTCAGGGGACTAAAGCTAAGGCGAGTCCTCAAAGGACTAAAGCGACTAAGAGGTGAGACGAGTCCCGAAGAACGAAAATGCGATGAGTCCCGGAGGATGAAAATATGACAAGTCCCGGAGGACGAAAATATGACAAGTCCCAGAGGATGAAAATGCGGTGAGTGAGTCTTGAAGGACAAAAATACAGCGAGTCCCAGAGGATGAAAAGATGACAAGTGAGTCTCGGAGGACAAAAATATGGTGAGTCCCGGAGGACGAAAATGCGACGGGTGAGTCCCGGAGGACAAAAATACAGCGAGTCTCGGAGAATGAAAATACAACAAGCTAGTCCCAGAGGACAAAAAAATACGGCGAGTCCCGAAGGACGAAAATACGACAAGCGAGTCTTGGAGGACAAAAAAAATACGGTGAATCTCGGAGGACGAAAATATGACGAGCGAGTCCCAAAGGATAGAAAATACGGTGAGTCCCGGAGGACGAAAATACGACGACTCTTGGAGGACACAAAAATACGGCGAGTCCCGGAGAACGAAAATACGACGAGTCTCGGAGGACAAAAATATGGCGAATCTCAGAGGACGAAAACGCAACTAGTCCCGGAGGATGAAAATATGGCGAATCCCAGAGGATGAAAATGGGCCTTTTGACGAAGACACGAAAGGTTTTAATGCTTTGGCTACCGGAATATGTCATTTTCGAGGACGATATGGGGGTGGGTCGGACCCACAGAAATAAATTTAAATTCTAGAGGCCAGAACGCCTTGCGTTGTAGCAAAATGCCGCGCAGGGTTTCAGGGTCCCTGGCGTCTCTTTGATTTTCGAGGGCAATTGGTTGTTTCGGGGCCTATTGATGGCAGGCGTGCCTTTTGGACGTCCGAGTCTTTTTATAAGGCTGGGTGCTGCTTCATTCCATACACCACCACCAAAAACTCTTTAAACCTCTCCATATTCTTTTTACTTTTCAAGAATAGGTTACATTTTGCTTTTTCAAGAACAGGTTTGATGGCTGACATGAGCCTAATTGCGCACGTGATCGCTCTTGAGGCTGGGATGGCCTTCTTTTGTGAGAAGATTGATCGCCTCAACCACCACATTGCCACCCTCGTCTCAACCATCCGCACTCTCTGCCACGCCATTTAATCTTCAGGATGCTGCTTTTGATGCTCTGGATGATGAACTCGACCCAAAGTTCATGGAGGAGCGCAAGTCTGAAAGCTCTACCGACGATAGTGAGGGCAACTCGAACAGGTCAGACGATCGTTCGGATGATGCTAGTACTAGTGCCAACTCCGAAGGTGATCGAGGAGGACGAAGAAAAAGGAAGCAGTAGGACCCTTTTTTGTTTTTTTGTTTTTCCCTTTATTTTAGGAATGTAATGAAATTCTCAGGGTCGCCCTGGTTTATCAATGAATGAAATGCTTCCTTCCCGTCCATCTGTTCTTACTGCAATGCTTGAACAGAACGATACACCATGCAAAACGTTGTAGCCTTGGATTCGAGAAAAATAGTTTCAGAAATCTGAATTGTCACCGAAGTCATAACTCCGTGCATGGTTATAGAACCACGCACAGTCTTTCAGAACAACACACGGTGTATCAAATGGTAATTTAAACTTTTCAGAACCTCAAGCAGTGCAGTATTGAATATACACAGGGTCCAAAAATGAACGGTGGAGTTTCAATATGTCCTTTGAACAGGGTTCAGGACCCAAAATATCGTGGATTTAACCAGTACACTGGTCGGTGGAATGCAAAACGACGTGCAGTATTTTACACTATGAACTTGGTCCATGATTAGCTTCAGGAGAATCGGGTTTGAGAGGATACAAAAGGGGTGCATTTCGAATACTCTTCTCTCTCGTGCTCTTTCTCTCTCACTCCCTCTCCTCTCTCTCTCTCTCTCTCTCTCTCTCGCATTCTCTTTCTCGGTTCTCTCTCTCTGCAATCTCTCTTTGCTTGATCATGGATGATAAACGTGAATTGAGTTTAAGTTACCGTCCCAAATTGGGCGGAATTTTGACACAACAATCTCCGGATTGAAGCAAGGTGTGGAAATTGACATTACCACCGAGCTGGAAATTCCTGAACAATTGGACGATGACTTAAATCAAGGATCGAATATAGAACCCAGAATTCCAAAGTTTCCAGTTAGAGTTAATAAAACCCAGTTTTAAAACATTACTAATTGAGGTATTTTTCCTTGTAGATGGACCCAGCATTGATAGCCGAGATCCAAAATTTTAAGGACATCCACCATACCGTACTCAACCATTTGATAAGCGACCCCTACTTTGCCCATCAATTTCCCTTGCTATACGAATACTATCGAACCTATGGAGTTTGGCCACCAATGGACGCATTAATACCTGAAGTGGAGGAGCATGCAGAAGAAGAACATGAGGAAGAAGATCCCGAGGAAGAGGAACCAGAGGAAGAAGACCCGGAAGAATGGGAGAATGAGGAGGAACCTGAGGTACAGGTGAACGCTTGGCTGAACGACCATGGGATGGCCGAACAAGTACAAGTCGAAATTGAAGCAATACCGGAAGAAGAGCCGAAACCCGAGAGCAATGTAGAGGAGTTGTGGGATCACCTACGTGACCATAGAAGAATTTAGCACCATGAAAAGTTGTGGGATCACCTACTTCGACACGCGAAAATTACGCGCGCAGACAACACGCTTGTATCGCCTGCGCGCGGGGGGCATATGTAGGTGCGGTCAGAGTTGCTAGCTTGTTATTTGAGGTGACTATTTGACCCTGCAATAGCGGACAGACACGTGGCGGTGGAGCCCGCGTGAGAAGAACGGTTGACTATCCTATAAAACAATGACGCGTGTACAAGCAAAGCCAACAGTCGCCCTCGTGGAACAGCAGTCTGTAGAAAAATGGGACCATCCGCGGACCTCCTCCACAGACCCCGCGTGAGAGAAGGTAGGTCCGCAAACCCCACATGTTGGTATCGAAGGCAGGACTTGTGCCAGTATTACCTAAGTCTCCCCAATCTCACGATTACGGGAGGTCCTCCCTTGGGAGCCAAACCGCGGGGTCTCCATCCTAGGCCCAGAGGCAGGGTGTAGAGGGAACCCCGCGGTAAGAAACAATCGTTGCAGGTCGCGACCTTGCTCTAGCGGGAATTGGGGGATTTCTTGTGGTTTGGTGGCTTGGAGTTGGAGGTCTCGCCGCGGGAAAATGAGCCCTCCCGCGGAAAGCGTCCGCGAAAAGGCAAGTCTTCTCAAGGCCAGGAGGTACAGGAGGGACACGTGTCAGGAATCAATAGGAGCGCCGTCCTGAGCCTGACTCAGGCCCAGGTGCCCTATAAATACCCCTGACATTCCCAATGATTGATGACGACCGTTTTCTGGCAAAAAGCGAGTGAGCACTGAATTTGAGGCAGGAGAACATTCTTCCTCAGAGAGACAGGGTGACTTCACTCGCTTAAGCCCGGAAAAGGTTGAATACCGCGCGGAAACCGAAAGGGACACGTTGCCTCTGTTCTTCCAGTACCTCTTGCTCTCACTCCTTCCCCCCGCAAGATTCTCCCTCTTTCCCTTTGACTAGTCATCGACCAATCGCACCTCTCCAGCTCACGGATAACTACACGTAAGCAGTCCTACGCGTAACCCTCCACTACATTTAGGCGACTCTGCTGGGGATCGAACCCAGCAGTCTGCCACGTGTTTGTCCGCTATTGCAGGGTCAAATAGTCACCTCAAATGACAAGCTAGCAACTCTGACCGCACCTACATATGCCCCCCGCGCACAGGCGATACAAGCGTGTTATCTGCGCGCGTAATTTTCGCGTGTCGAAACGCAGCTGGGCCCAAGGAGCGAGAATCTCGTGTAGATCCCTCAGAAGAGACCCCCGAGGCGAGTTGACTGCGGGTTAAAGTGAGCGAAAGTCTCCGGATGGGCCCGAGCTATGGCATTGAGGAGGGGATGATAGGCTTCATCCACGGGAAAGTCTGCAGGGAACAGACGAACCGGCACCTCCATTTCAGTCGCCATTAACCCTTTGCCGAGGTCCGCGGCGGGGCTCTGACGGGGAGGAGAATGCTCTCTAGACTCCACTTCATCCCTGTTCTGCTCGCCCATCTCCGAGTCCACCTCTGCGTGAAAATCTCCGAGAGCAGCACTTCCTTGACCTCCCAAAACATCAGCAGTCTGAATGAAAGGGATGTCTTTAAATAAGGAGTTCAGATCTGAGTCAGTAATGGAAGTGGGGCCACCAATAAATTCTTGGTTTACCTCCAGCTGTCGGTTTATTTCCACTGGGAGAGGCTGAGGTGGCGGGGTAGGTGTGCGTCTCGGGGACGAGCGCGGAGATGCAGTCTGGGAAGTGGAGCAGGCTGGGGAGCGAGGACTTGTCCTGCGTACGTTCGTGTCCTCTCCGCCAGACGAGCCGCGACCCTGCAGGAAGGAGGCGTTAGAAACGCCCGGAGAGCCGGCTGCCACGCGATCCAAAAAGCTTGCGGAGGAATGGAGGCAGGCGCTGGTAGACTGTTGTTGGGACCCCGAAGGACCCGCAGAAGGCGGCGTGTGCTGATAGGGCGCAGCGCGGGGACTCACTGAGTGAGAAAGGAGTCCCCCGATGTCGTCGTCTTCCTCTTCCCTCAAGATTTGTGCCGCAGCCATGGAAAGCGGCCTCGCGACAGCCTCCGTCTGACCAGTGGACTCGCAGGAGCCCATTGTAGGTGGCGGCTCGCGGCCTTCAGAACAGGCTGCACGAGATGGAGAAGGATCTCGATCAGGAGAGTAAACAATGACACTTTCAGAATCCTCAGATGCCGAAAACGGGTCAGTAGAAACCGTGTTGGGGTCCCTTTCGAGATCCATAATCGAGGGTTCATCAGGTAACATACCTCCCATCACCGCGGAGGATTCAGGCTCGGGCCGCGGATAAGGAAGCGGTTCTATCCGGGGTTGAATTACCTCCACTGCACTGGCCCCCGCGGTGCCACCCGCGACAATATCTCCTCCGAGGGTGAGAGACCGAGCATGCAAGGCATTGAGGCGGTCGCTCAGAGGTACGTTGTCCTGATCATCGTTTCCATCATCATCAATGTCGGCGTAGATATCATCGCGACCGCCCATACCCGCGTCCTCTTCCTCTCCCTCATCATCAAACTCGATCACCGCTGTGTTCATGGCAAGAAGAGTGAGAAATTAGAGGAGGTGAATGATGGGGGCAACGTAACGACGAGAATAGAGCTTACCCTCAAGGCGTTGCCATTTAGCCAGGGCGGCGGACGCACCCCCCACTGGTTGCTCCTCCGCGGGTTGTTCCCATGCCTCCTCCTCGGCAGCCCACCCCTGGCTCGAACGGGACGAAAGTGTTGGCATCCAAGTCCCGCTGCTGTAGAATAAGGAAGATAGATAAATATAAATGCAATGATAGTAGTGGAAACAAGAATGGAAACGGAAGCAGAAGCTGCGAAGTGCAGCGAGAAAAGACGCAAGTCAAGAGTATACCGTGCGAAGCCGCTTCCGGCGACGCGTTTCCACTACTGAGGTTGCTCTTGAGGAAGACGGCTGAGAAGGCCCCTCCGCGGCTCGATGCAGAGTCCTCCCCCGAGGGCCCTGCGCGGGGGCATGCCTCACGGCCATTGGAGCAATGGGGGGAAGTCCTGGCGGGAAGGCCACGTTCAGAAGTGGAACATCCGTAACCACACACATGCTTTGAGGCCCGCGCCAATCAGCCCCACGGACCTCCGTGATGGCTCTGAGTGAAGAATCCCGCGCGCGAATCTCAGGCGCCACAGGAACTTCAGCCTCTTCACCGACGAAGAGATAGAATGCAACCAAATTCTCCCGCCAAAATTGGCGGAATTGTGGCGTGTACTGGCCCACTTCATCCCGGATTGGGATGACAAGGTCCCCGAGGCCCGCCAGGACGTCGGAAGTATGTGGCCGCGTGAACCACCGCTGGGAATCGACGAAGGAAGACGGCTGCGAGGCATGCCCGAGCACCCCTTGGTCGAAACCTAGCTGCCGCGCGAACCGATCTGGCCGGTACACAGACACTCCGTGGTCCTCGCCGTTAAGAAAAGGGATCCAACCGGGGAGGGCGATGAGAGCGGAATTGATAATCGCCCGGGCCACGGAATTCTTCCCACTCGCGGCCGAGTGAAAGGAGCGGGTGGGCAGGAGGCATTGCCCTAAGCCAACCACCCCCGGAGTTGCAGTAGTGTAGGGCCGCGGAATGAAGTTCTCTGCAACGTCGCACGACGCGTACCAAAGGGGGTCGCTGCTAGTCCCGATCCACTACTCTGATCGAGACCGGCTAGCGGATGCCTGGAAGCCCCGCGAAACGGGGGCGATTATAGGGAAGTGCTCGAAGAAGTAAGAGAGGAGGAAGCCGGTATGGACCATAAAAAGGTGGTCACACCTCCTAAGAGATCGCGCAAGGTCAGCATGAACCAGATTCAGTTGGCAATGGAGTGACCCCAAGAACAGGGGAGCCAGCGCGACGGACTCTCCGCGGGACAAGGCTACGGCAAGAGGAAAAACCGCGGGAGAGGGGCTGTCCGCTGGGTAGTCCGGAAATACGAAGTAAGATAAGAAGAAGGCGAATAAGCTGGCCATGTGGAGTCGCCCCTCGTAGTGAGGACCAGCGACGAAGTCTCGAGGCGCCCCGTCCACTACCGTCCTCATGGGCTGGAAATCCTTGTAAAAGAAGCGGATCCAGCTCACAAAGGAGGTTTTCTTTGCATTCGCAGCGGCAGCTTTGCGGACACCTTGAGCTGTGAAAATGGGACCAAATTGAGCCAACTTGCCCAGCCTCCGCAACTCCGCGGTGTCCTCCTTGTCCATAAGAGAAAGGTTGTTGATGTCAAGAAGAGTCACTCCACGCAAAGGAAGGCGGGTGAGAATCACCACGTCTTCCAATGAAAGGCCACTCTCGCCCCACGCCCAGACAAAGGAGTGTGTGTCGATGCTCCAGTGTGAACATGCGTGGTTTAAGTTTCTAAGGGCTGCCCCCTGCCACGGAATGCTCAAGTTTCGCGACAAGAGTACGGCGTCAAGAGTGCTGGTGGCCATTAGGATCTGCTTGAGAGGGGGGTTACCCACAACCTCGTCGACCCACTCAGACCAGTCCGAGGGAGGCGAGGCCTGGGCCCCGAAACGACATTTAGAATAAGGAAAATCCCCGCGCTCTAGGCGGAGGCGTAAGACTGAGGATGGATTGACCGACTCCGCGTCATCCACATCAGCAGGGGTCGTGAAAAAGGTGGGGTTAGAAGTGGAAGGCCCTTCGGCTACGTACGCTTCCACTTGGGCCCAAAAGGGGTCACCAGCGGATTGGAGATACGAAGCCCTTCTCCATTGGTCCGCAGTGGGGACCGGTTCCTCGATAATCGCGCCCCGTGCTGCCATTTGAAAACTTTTTACAAAAAGTGAAAGAAGAAAGGTGAAAAGTAAGAAAAAATTGCTCACTGGAGAGAGAGAAGAAAAAAAATGACAAAGCTTTGACTTGGGTTTGAACGGTAGGTGAAAATGACGGATGAAAAGGTTTATATAATAAGTCGGTTGAGAGCATTTATGACAGCCGTACATCAAGGGCGTATCAGTCACCAAGGCGACATTGCCTGTTCGATTACATAGTGAACAGTGAACAGCAAGAGACGCGAGACGGTTCGAGGGTACCCGCAGAAATTACGCGCGCAGACGACACGCTTCTATCGCTGGCACGAGGGGGGCATATGTAGGTGCGGTCAGAGTTGCTAGCTTGTCATTTGAGGTGACTATTTGACCCTGCAATAGTGGACAGACACGTGGCGGTGGAGCCCGCCTGAGAAGCACGGTTGACTATCCTATAAAACAATTACGTGTGTACAAGCAAAGCCAACAATCGCCCTCGTGGAACAGCAATCTGCGGAAAAATGGGACCATCTGCGGACCTCCTCCACGGACCCCGCGTGAGAGAAGGTGGGTCCGCGGACCCCACATGTTAGTATCGAAGGCAGGACTTATGCCAATATTACCTAAGTCTCCCCAATCTCACGATTACAGGAGGTCCTCCCTTGGGAGCCAAACCGCAGGGTCTCCGTCCTAGGCCCAAAGGCAGGGTGTAGAGGGAACCTCGCGGTAAGAAACGATCGTTGCAGGTCGCGACATTGCTCTAGCGGGAATTAGGGGATTTCTTGTGGTTTGGTGGCTTGGAGTTGGAGTTATCGCCGCGGGAAAATGAGCCCTCCTGCGGAAAAGCGTCAACGGGAAGGCAAGTTTTCTCAAGGCCAGGAGGTACAGGAGGGACATGTGTCAGGAATCAATAGGAGCGTCGTCCTGAGCCTGACTCAGGCCCAGGTGCCCTATAAATACCCCTGACATTCCCAATGATTGATGACGACCATTTTCTGGCAAAAAGCGAGTGAGCACTGAATTTGAGGCAAGAGAACATTCTTCCTCAGAGAGACAGGGTGACTTCACTCGCTTAAGCCCGGAAAAGGTTGAATACCGCGCGAAAATCGAAAAGGACACGTTGCCTCTGTTCTTCCAGTACCTCTTGCTCTCACTCCTTCCCCCCGCAAGATTCTCCCTCTTTCCCTTTGACTAGTCAACGACCAATCGCACCTCTCCAGCTCACGGATAACTACACGTAAGCAGTCCTACGCGTAACCCTCCACTACACACCTCTTATATACTTTTAATAGATCACTGTCACCCCAAAATATCATTGACACCCCTTATTGGCAAACATTTCATTGACATACTAAAATTACCATCCTAGCTTTGCTTGCTTACTCAATTTTCAGCCTCAAAAACATTTTGTGCTAAAAATAGAAAGAAATAATAAGGAGGATGGAGAGAGAAGGGAGAAACACCACTGTCATCATTAGGTGGGGGAAGAGAATAAACGAATGCCAGAATTGATGATGCGATCGACAGATCTCTCTTATATATGTATCTCTCTTATATATGTGTCTCTTTCTGTACATATATACTAGCATCTTGCCCATTCGATGAACAAGGACGGAAGATAACATCAGTGATATTTTTTTCTCGTTGTCCGGTTCATCAGTGGATTGACCTGTATGACTCTTGAAAATTATTCCATTATCTCACCAAAAATTAAGAAAATTCCACAACAATAAAAATACAAAGATAGAAAGAAAGAAGATAGTTTCAAAAAAATATATATATATATATATATATATTTGTTATATTATTGATTGAACTTTGTTTCCTTTTCAAACAAATAAACTAGTATATATTTCACATTTCATAAAAAATGTATAATAATGAATCAAAGGTAAAAAATTGAGAGTATGTCATGTAGAAGAGAGTTTTCTTTTATTTTAGGTTACTACTCTCTTACTATACATGGTACATAATATTGTCTGTGCCTAAAGGCATGACAACGCAACCCATTGTGAATGCAACCAAAAAAATTCTCATTTTCCACCCATCAAATAAAACCTTGCTCCTCTGCTAGCTAACATTTTCCACCCCATTAACGAACTAGACATCTCCTCTAGAAAATTATTTGTACTTAATAGTATGTCACCGTATCCTCCTCCTCTATAAGAAGAGGGAGTTCTGGGCAATTTTTCGCTTGGCACTTTTTCAAATTGGACCAATTTAGCCCTTGATTTGGACGAGTGTGTTAATTGGTATGTTGGGGCAATTGGTCATTTTGCTTGTGCCATGTAGTGGGCTACGTGCTTGTGCCATGTAGTGGGCTACGTGGCGGTAGGTGTTGGACAGGTGGATTTGATGAGGGGTTTACAGCAGAAGAGAAAAACAGAGAGGCTTAGTTCAGTCTTTTGTTCATGCAAGTTTCTCAACTGTTGCTTGGCGCTTCTTCGTCAAACGATGTTCGCCGCTTGATTTCGTCGATGCTTTTTTATTTGGTCGTTTGATTTTTTGTAAACATGTGTTTCCGTATGGGGTATCCCAAATTTCCTGATTCTACTTGGTAGCAGGAGTTTCGTGGTTTCGTTAGAAACTCTCTCGGATTCACCGACCCATCTGACCAAAGGTAAGAAATCCACCCCTACAGTAGTAATCTTGCTTTCAATCTTGCTATATTTTGCTTCTTTCGTTTGTTTAAATTTATTGGAAGTTTTTGTTTTGCTTCTTTTTGTTCATCTTTCTTTTGCTTTCGACTATTTATTTTATGATTTTTACTTTCATCGTTCATATTGCATGTTGCTTTTAGGGCCTTGGGGTGGCTGACATAGGTCTATGAGGTGTAGAGTTTTCATGATTTCTTACATTTGGGCTTTCATTATTTCCAAATCAAAGAGTATTTCTTTTGATTCGTTGCTTTTGTATTAGTTTTTGAAGATTCCTCTGCTTGGTATGATTGGTTTTTTCGGTGCGTGTACCATTACAGAGTGAGGAGTAAGAAGAGCATTTTGTTTCGTTTGCATGTCTACCTATCATTAGTATATCTCCAGTACAATTATTTTATCAATCCTATTTTATGATTCTTATGATTCTTTGTTTCTTGTTTTGGTATTAATAGAATGACGATGGAGCGGAGAAGCAAGAGGAATTCAGTAAATCTTCTTCTGAGGCCCACGATGATGCTGAGCAGAAAGCAAGCTGTACAACAATTAGGTCTGCATTTGTTTAATTTTTTAAAGAGTGAATTTAATTGTTTTTGGTTTGGTAGGATCCATTTTATGGTGATTATCTTGGGTTTCTATGTAAGTTGAAGTAATTTTACATGTATATTTGTCTTTGGTTCTTGGAAGTAAATTCAGTCATAATTGGATTGCTCACAAGATGTTTGATAGAATGTGTGAAGTTTTTGGCTAATTGGCGGGGTTTAACTGGTGTCCCTTTTTAACATCTCTCTTTTTAATTAGTTTCAGCTTCTTACAGTGATCTTTTTTCCCCTGTAGAGAATGAATTAGTGAAGATAAGGAAGTGCGGGTGGTTTCCAACTGCAATACCAATGGACTGTTGCACTTGTCTATTCATCACAAACAATCAAACATACAAAGAGACATGCCTTTCATTTGGCCAAAAGAATTTGACTTATTTGCTTACAAAAATGCAAGCATTGGTAAGATAAGGTTTGACGTTTAGTTATCCTATGGTTGTGTGCTTCAGTTATGGGTTATCCAGTCTTTGGTAGCTGGGGATTGATGGACTGGAAAAGAGACTAAATAAATATACCAGACAGACAGTTCTACTTGCCCTGTCCATGGAACTAGATCGAATATACCAGATAGTAAATTAAGCTGTTTATTGAAATTTGATAAAATTGTGTTGGACAGAAATTTTGTTTGTTTATAATTTGTATGATAACTTTAGAGTGTTGTTAATATCACATCGTTGTGATTTGCATGTCATGCAATCCTAAAACATATGATTGGTAAGACCATAGGAGACTCAATGTAAATATTTTAAAGCTATGGTGTTGTCCGTCAATCCATCTCAATGTCTCCAACTCGACTTTCTTTGTTAGACTAGAATGGTTAAATGAACATTACATATTTGGTTTTTGTTTATTTCAATGTTTGGTCTACTCTTTTCATTCCTCCCGTTGGCCATGGGTTAACTGAAAATAAAAATGCGACCGATTAAGATATTATTTTTTCAAAAATAAACAAATAAGCAAGACGAAATGGGCATGTCTAGGCCATCTTGAGACCCGAAGAGAAACCAATTCTTTGAAAAGCTCATTATTCTGTTGCATCAATTCAATTTGGTGATTTTGAAGGTACAATGTTAGTTATCCGGCACTGTATGCCTCAATATCTGAAAGAAAGGATGCGAAACTCTTCAATTGCAGCCAAGTTTTTACCTCTCTTTTTTCTTAGAATAATTTACTGAATTTTTGTGTCTAATATTATTCTTGATCATTAGATAATCTTCGCACTGCTTGTCTGCCATCGACAATTGAAGATGATTTTCTGCTAATCAAATCTGGGTATTGGTGCTTGCCGGGGACACTCATCTGCAAGTATAGGTCAAATTCTTTGTGTTGTGTGCAGTTTTTATTACATATTTTTGAATAGTTAGCTTCATGGATTTTAATTATGATGGAAGAATTTGAAAGTAGGCTTGAACCACTTCTTGAAATCTAAATCTGGACAACGTTTTTATTAGGATGGGAAATCGAACTTGGTCCATACCTCTTAACAACATGCATCTGAAGTAACCGGTTCCTTAAATTTGTCCAGGCAACACCAACCCACAGAGGGCACCCCAGAAAATGAAGATGCTCTAGACATCACACACACCAAAAAAAAAAAAAAAAAAGAAGAAGAATAGATAGCTCTGTGCATTAGTTTTTTGGCAAAAACTAAGCTCAGCTCGATAACAAATCTTTTGGTGTGTTGAATTTGCCTTCCAAATACTTTCGATATGTCTAACTTGCATAAACTTTACAATGATAGCAAGTCTTTTGCATTTGTTTGAATTGAATGGGGAAATCCATGAGGATAGCGAGTTGCAGTCTTTGTTGCCACCTGGCCCTCCTCGACGAGGTGGATTGTGCAAGAATTCGGGGAATCCACGAGCCAAGGTGGAAGGTCCACTGGAACGATAGTAACGGGAATAAGCTCGCAGAGGCAGTAGTTATATTCCAACCAAAATAATATACTATTCCATATCATTTAATTACTACCATAGCTACAAAATTGGTCAAGTTACTCTCATGATACTTCATGTTTTCTCGATTCTCCTTCCCAGGGCTTGCAATCTAAGATTATTACATAGAAGCTGATGTAGGTGGGGTTACGTCGATATTTTAATAATTGTCATTATAAGCTTTTCTATGTGAAGAAAGCGGTCCATTATCTCGCTTGCACGCCTAAAATTTTATCGCTTGCACACCTTTTAGGCTGAGCATGGTTCCATGGTTGCTTGCTTACCTTGTATATGGTTCTTTGTTATGAATTTTCTTTTGTTGGTGGATTTTCTATTTGAATGGTACTTATGCAGACAACTTTTTGCTACGCTCGTCCACATTTATAATTTCAAAAACAATTAAAATCGATCTTCACAATGGGCATGACAGACATGCTTTGCATGTCGCCATGCACCTAGTAATCTAAACAAAACCTAAATCAACTTCCCAAGAGAGGAAAAGGAGCATTCCAACATCGAAATGATCAATCCACATTAAACAGTTAGTCAATCACCTTCTATTAAACAATGAGCTCACCTTTAATCCAATGTTTCATGATACATGCCAAACAAACAAAAATAATGATATATATATATATATATATATCACATCTCCATCGACATTCTTCGACAAACTAACACACCAAAATTGAAATCAAACGTCCTAAGCCCTGTACATACAAAATACTTGATGGAAACATTTGGAATTTGATTCGTTTGGAAACCGGTGTCGTCCTCTTGAATCTTGAGCTAGGAAACGGCCTCAGCAGCAAAGCGAGAGGCAAAGGCCAGAGCCACAACAGGGATTGCTTCCTCTAAACCCTTGCGGGCAGAGTTGTCGCCACCCGACGGGAGTTATTCTTTCAACATATTAGACATTAAAAGTAGAAATAATTGGAACCAACAAAAATATATATCGGACCAACAAAAATATATATCGGATATTAAATAAGTTATACCAAATCAACAAACGATATACTTTTTTGCATATGAGGCTAATATTACTTTCATTATACATAATACATTCTGTTAACTTAAACGTGGTATCGAAAACTGAATTTCACTGCCGACGGCTTGATGAATACGCTGTCAGCAAAACCGTGTAAGCTACTACGGAAGCGAACTGGGACTGGGCGTACTGGGGAAGGGTGATGTCGTTAGCCAAGGGAGGAACCAGGATTTCATTCTGCCTTGGCTATAACTCAAAAAAAAAATTGGTGGATAAAACAGCATTTATAATATGCATTTGGGTAATCTCTATGAAAAAAGGCTTGGAATCTATTCATGCACCGCTCATACCCTTGACCTCGCATATTGAGAATGTCCAGATTATACCGAGTGAGGACATCGGATATTATTTTCTGAAGAGTTAATGCAGTGGCATTTTTAACATGCATATATGAAAAAAAAACGCTCCCAATGCATATATAAAAACCCTTAGAAACATTTAGTCATCAACAAATCTCAAAAAATGTTCCAGATTTTTTTTATGTTCCATTATAATTTAAACTTAAAAGAGTAAGAATGTAAGAACCAACATCTTAAAACTTAAGCACATCAGCCAATGTTCTGCATCAACTAAATCAAAAAATATATCTAAGCACACAGGCTAGTGGTTTGCATTTAACAATATAAGAGCAAATCTAAGCACACCATCCAATTTAATTAGGTTTTCATGAAATTCCTTGAATCGATTTAACTGGGTTTCATCTCTAAACAATCAACAAGAACCCAACCCTTGATGGTGGTAGAGAGGGAGAGAACGCAAGAAAAGAAAGAACATAGGAGAGAGGGAGAGAATGTCTGTTAACAGAGAGGGTTGGACAAAATGGGTTGGCGGGATGGGTTGGGCTAAAAGAAAAAATGAATTGGGATAAAAATATACCTATAATTTTTTATTTTTTTTTTTGAGTTTTCCGGAAACCACCTGGGCTATAGCCCAATGGAACTTCCAAGTGGTTCTGCCCTTGTCGTTAGCAAAAGACCAATGAAAAAAGCTCTGGTGATCCTTGAGTCTACTATGAATTTGGTATTGTACTGCGATAAGTTTGAAATGGAAGGCCAGCTGGAGTCGCGTACTAACTGGAATGACTTCAATTGTGGGCCAAAAAATATTAAATGGTGATGTGGGTGATCCCTGGAGTGGAATGTCTTGACTTCGGCGGAAGAGGAAGGAAGCTGGCTCTTGGAAATCATCGCAAAGTTTAAATTATTCGTCATACAAAGAACACCATGCAAAGTCAATTAAATAAACATCTCTAAAATTGAAGTTACTGATCCCAAACAATGTCCTGTAATATTTTCTGCAAAAGAAGAGTAGAAAGGACAAAGTTACATGGAAGAAGAGAAAATTGATAATTTGAAGGAACTTGTTAACCTATAATTGGTAGAGAGGAAAAAAAAAACTAATGATATAGTTTTTGATATGGTAGCTTCCCTCTTGCAAAAAGAAAATATTAGAGAGAAAAAAAAAAAAAAACAACCAATCGAATCAATCTACGAAACAAATTAATGTTAAAATAAAACATAGAAAATGAAAGGAAGAACCAAGAACGATCAAACATACTCACAATATCATATTTTTTCAAAAATTGAGTCTCAATATTGCTCCACATAAAGTTGAATCACACCTGAAAAGAAACAAAATCCAAGAGATTGAATCAGTGTATCAAATTTAACTATACATTTTTTTTAAGGGAAAAAATAGGAGAAGAGGAACAAAAGGCTATTGAGTCCAGCAACTTAATTTGTGTCAATTCGTCAAAACACTACCACTGTGGAAGAAAAAGCAATAGCTAGGCGCGCAGAGAGAGAGAGAGAGAGAGAGAGAGAGAGAGAGTTTACATGGAATTTGGTGCAGTTTTAGTTATTCCATGGAATTTACTTATGCATAGATTAATTGGCTTTGTTGCAAAGTGAGCTAGGGTTGTTATGCATCAACCAAATATTTCATCGAATCCATTCAATTTCTATGTGGCTCTTTACATGGCATTGTTTATATTATAAAACCACTACAACAAAACACACAATTCCCAACCAAAATTCCCGACTAAAAAATTTTTAGTCGAAAGCTATAAGCCAATCACCGACTAAAAAATTTTTAGTAGGCAAAATATAAAACAATTGTTGACTAAACTATTTTGGTCTGCCAAAACATATATTTTACCGACTAAAATATATGTTAGTCTGCAAACAATGCAGCACGAACCTAGAGTTTTCCCGGGCGATGGTGGAATTGCATGGCCGACTAAAGTTTAGTCGGTAATTTTGTATTTTGGCCGACTAAACATATATTTAGTAGGTAAATACTAATTTATTGTAAATTTAAAAAAACAACAAATGGAATACATTTTCCGACTAAATAATTAGTTGGGAAAGGGAGGTTTTTCCCGACTAAATAGTTTTAGTCTGCAATTTGTAGCCGATTCCTGACTAACACGTTAGTCGGTATATACTATATTGGCCGACTAAAATAAGTTTAGTTGCCAATTTGTTGGTAGTTTTGAATTGCTACTACCCTTGTACAAAATAAATGTTATTATATCTTAGTTTTAAGAAAGAATTTAACTTTATCAAAATTATATTACATTTTAAATAATTTGTCTAGGTTTTGCGAAATATGAATTGATTAGATCATTCATACCAATTAATTGCGTATTCGTTAGACACTTGAACATAAGAGAAATATCATTTTTCTAATAAGTTCATTTTCTGATGTAGGGGTTTTTTATACCTGATCTAGCAAAAAATTTGCATGAATCATTTAATCAACAAGCATAATAGAATCAATGACCTTGATCACCATGATTGTGTCGTGGCCGTGTGGTTACTGTACATTCAACAATTGCAAGCCTTAGTGTACTATCAGTTGCACCCCAATGAAAGTGCTTTCTAAACTCGATTGGGCCAAAAATTTACCAAAATGCTTTAATCAACAAGCATAATGAAATCAACGATCTCGATCATTATAATTGTGTCGCGATCGTGTGGCTATTGTACATTCAACTACTGCACAAGATTTAGTTTAATATCAAGTTACGTTGAACGTATATGTTATAAAGGTGGTTGTCAAGTCCATTTTTATAATGGTCGATCTGAACCATTAGTATTTCACCATTTACTTATTCCCTCATTTCTACTAAACTTGGAGATCATTGGATGTCAACAATCACATGATCAAAAAGCATTAATATGTTCAAAGGCATTAAAGTCTTATGGTGCACCACCCGAGCCCACATTGAGGTCTTTTTTTTTGCTATCCGAACCGTCTATCTTTTAAAAAATATGAATTGGATTAATTTGTACCAACATGAAGTTAATCGTGTATTATTAGACATTTGATCGGACGAAAAATATCATTTTATTAATCAGCAATTTGAGCCCACCAAATATTTTCCCCAAAATCTAAAATCAGAAATGCGATATAAATTTAGTCAGGGAATATAAACTTTTAAGCGGCAATTGAAATTTTTGCAGAAAAAGTTGGCGGCATTTTTGTAAGGGCTAAGCTATTTGTAACCACAAATTTTCTATACGTAACATGTTCTAAAATTAATCACTTTCGGACAAAAATGCCCTTTAAAAAAATGGACAAAAAGACCCTAGTGAAATGACGTCAATTTGGGATGGCAAAAGATATCCTATCATCTTCCTCCCACTCTTATTCCCCAACCCTCCTTCCACTGTACAAGAAACGGAAATGGTTAAACTCCGTCAACGGCGGCAAAGGAAAATGTTGGGCTGGGGAATCGGAATCCCAAGTTTTGCTAGAGAGAGAAGCCCGTGCTTGGGTGATCGTACCGAAATGAAAGGAGATTTGCAGAGACCTAATTCATCGTCTTGTGCAAATTCAATTCCATTGCATTTATACATTACGGTCTTACTAATTGACAGGAAAATGGTTCATTTTTTGACAGGAAAATGGTTCATTTTTTGTCCATCAGGTGCACCTCTCTCTCTCTCTACTAAAATGTCGACGATGAACTCCGGTGGGTGCCGCAATGCTAGGTTTATATTAGGGCTCAACGGACGCAGAGGTGGAGAGTTTTCATTTCTCCGCCGACGAACCAGTCCCATCGCGCATTAGGAAAATGCGCGATATTAATCGCGAATTCACGAAATGCATTATACGAAGCATAACGCATTTTAAAAATGCGTGTTTACAAAAATATATATATATGGTGCATCTTTAAGATGCATTATTTCATGTAGTAGAATCTGAACTTTTTAAACATTTTCGAGTTTTAAAATCCGAAATTTTTTAATTTTTCAAGAATGTGTATCCGAATGCCGCAAGTTTTTTTTTTTGAAGGAGGTGGTGTTAAAGGAGGTGGTGATGGCAGGTCTAGTGCAGTCCGGTGCAAGCCCCATTTCACCATTGGATGAAACTCTGATTATTGAATACTTGACGACAAAACGTGGCCGTGTGAGCTCGCGGCAGATCCTGTCGCCATTGGTGGTGAATGGTCAGGAATAAAGCTGGTGGTGCAGGTGTGGCGTGGTGGTGGTTATGGGGGAAGAGAAGTAGGTGGGCGTGGACCATGGAAGTGGTTAAGGAGGAATCGGGAAGAGTTCAAAATTTGGGGAAAAATTAGGTTTGGATAGTTAAGGGTATTTTGGAAAGTTTATGGATAATTATTAGCTTGTATTTAGAAAATTGTAATAAAATTTGTGGGTTAAGTTTAAAATATGGCTACCTATAAAAAAATTTGTGATTGTAAATAGGTGGCCTTCTGTAATTCCCAACTAATGTTTAGTCGGTAATGTATTTTCCCCAATTGAAACGACACCATAGAGTTTACACCTGATCTAAACTCCATCCCCAAGTACAGGGTCCCCTTCTCTTCTCTTCGTCACTTCCGCTCCCTCGGGCATACACGCCGCCTCGACTGCAACACAGGTCTCTCTCTCTCTCTCTCTCTCTCTCTCTCTCTCTCTCCGCGCCATGGGTTCTGATTGACGCCGCCCTCCGCCTAGTTCTCAAGCTTCTCATACTTGCTTTTCATCAATCGAAACAAGTGGCCTTTCTCCTTGAAATCAAGTTTCATCCACCGAATCTTATCGGATGCCGCCCTCCGCCTCCGTCCTCTTCGCATTCAGGTGAGAGAAATCATCTTTACCTTGATGATTCTGTAGTCTAGGGTTTATTTGACTGTGTCTTGGAATGGAGGGCTCATTATCTTTAGTAGTTTACAGATTTTAGGGTTGCTTTGTAGTTTTTAAATACTGAAACTTCATTTCCGAATACTTGTCACCGAATTTCTCATCATCATTGAGCAATACATATCGCTCTGTATTACCATTAATGTCGTAAATCCTAACGAGAAGCTCGCTGCCGTTTCTTTTGTTGTTTGTAACGGATTGGCTGCCGTGTTTGGTGACGAAACCAGGGCTTGTGATGAGAGAATACCATGTTTTGCATACGGATTTGAATCGAAGCAGAGATGCTACGGGTAGTCTTGCAAGAATGTCAATTAATAGTTCATCGGGTACGTAATCTGACATTGTTTTGAGAGGATGGAAAAATTCTGATCTACAGGACTAAATAATGCTATGGATACAAGACTAGGTCACTATGTCACTATAAAATTAGGAGATAAGAGAGTGTAAAACCCCTAAATTTGGAGAAAGAAAGCGGAATCGGGCAGGGAACTTACAGTTGTATGTAGAGAACCAGATCATTCGCGATAGGCATCGATAGAAAATTTCAAAGCTTTAAAAGGAGACAGATCCACATCCACTGATCCTCTACTGCTTGTGTGTCCGATAGAACATCCTTTTCGTTGTCTTCTTTGGGGAATCCTGATTAGGGCACAGTAGGTGACCCATCCAACTCCATTTTCATGAGAGAAACAAGGGCAAATTTCACTGATTTCTTGGAACGACAATTGTCCGTCAAATATTCCAAGCTACAGAAGTACTCAATGATCTTTAGTAGTTTGAAACATTGCATTAGAACCCTTTTTCAACACAGGTATGTTTTGAAAACTCTTAAACAATACTCCCTCCATCCCATTTTAAATGCTTCCTATGGAAATCCGTGCATTTTCAAAGTCCAAAAATATATATTTCTATATATATAGGAGGCATTTAAAGTGGGATGATGGGAGTATCTGATAAATATAACTTTTGATGAGTTTATGTTCTCAATGAGAGCTCAAAATTGAACGGTCTTGATCATCAAAGTAGGCTCGGATAGGGCCTTCAAACGAGCCAGACTAGACGGTGCCTCCGAAGGGACTTAAGGATCTTCCTGCATAGGAAGTACTTACCATGGGAGGGGTGTAAATATGCGGGCCAGTATGTTCGGCTGGCCAGTGTCCATCTTTCGACTGAATTACACAATCCAATCGAATGGCTTTTTTGAGAGCAATTGTAACAGCTTCATAGTTGACTTGTTCATTCTCCCCTAGTCTCACTGGTAGCCATTAGTGTTTATGCTTGTCAACAACCTATAAAGCTAGCCATTAGTGTTTATGCTGACTGAATTCTCCTCAATTATATACATGACCACCGATAATGCGGCATCCTTAAATGCTTTGGAATGCTTGTCGATAACCAGGGTGGTGCTATCCACTATATGTTTCGGGATTTTTTTCTAGAAGGATTAATCAATTTGTCTACAAAACATTGTTTCTGTATTTCCGTTGATGTAGTTTCCACAACTTCAAAATATTATTGCTAATGGTTGAAAGTAACATATTGCCCATACAGTGTTTGATAATATGCTTAAATGAAATTCCAATCCCCATGGCTCCAGGAATTAGCCACTAGACTGATCAAGATGTTCTTTTGAGTTGATAACAGGTAGAGTCTAGGAAATTCCTCTCTGGGATTGTTGACTTGACTATGTATTAGTCCAGAATTTAGCAACATTTCCTGCATAACACCTTTGTGCATAGTTTGTAATGAATAATGTTACCAAGATCAAATTGTTGATCACCAACTGATAGTATATCATGCCAAATTCTGGATGGTTTTCTAGTTGAAGGTAATGCAGGTAGCCAACTGTCTTCCCCATATCTATAGTTGCTTTTAAGAACCTTTACCCATTGGGAATTGTCCTCTTTAATGTATCTCCACCACCACTTTGCAAGCAAAGCAAAATAGTGCTCCACTAGTTTCTTGATACCCAAACCCTCATATTTTTTGCCTCTTGCGATGGAATTCCATTTTACCATGTGCAATCTATTGTTGTTCTAGGATTGCTGAAGAATCCAAGAAACTCATCTTGGAGAGATTGTCTGTTCGCAGAGTGCATGCGGTAATTTTTTTTTTCTTTTTTTTTCGGTAAGTGCAAGATATTATAAGCTCAACCAATCATAACAAGGTTCAAGGAAGACATCCCTTGCAGAAACAAAAGGAACTAACAATAGCTAAAATCAAAACAGCTACAGCTACAAGAAGCAAAATCCCTATCTATACATTTCCAAAGATCCTATTGGAAAGTCTCCAATTTGCACAAAGAATCTTAGTTGGAGAAGAATTCTTCACATTCCTCCTAGAGCTGAGTAAGTCCCTTATACCAGACACAATTTCATCAGTCACTTGATCATTTCTCCTGGTTATTCCACCAAAGATGCGATTATTCCTCTCCTGCCACAGACCATAAACAGTTGAAGCAAAAGTACACTTAAGAGTAGTGCTCATAAGCCCAATCCCAGTCACATTAGAGCAGTACCAATTAAGCGCCTCCCCAAGTTATTAGACAGTCCTTGAACCTTGTTCTTAGCCACCAAAGACTGCCAAAAAATTGTTGAAAAGGGGCAATCAAAAAAGAGGTGTGATTCATCCTCAGAATTACAGAGACTATACACACCATCAATCTGCATACCCCAGCTCTTTTATCTGTCCTTAGTACTCAGTCTTTGAAGAACAGCTAGCCATAAAATGAATGACCATCTAGGTGCATAATTCCCACTCCAAATTATCTTGTACCAAGGATGAATTGGATACCTCTTTCTTATGGTATTCCAGGAAGACTTGACTGAAAGAACCACTAGGATGGGGCAGCCAAAGAACAAAATCCTCCACATCAGAATTAGGCTGAAGATTAGGAGGAGTTTCAGCTATAATACCTTGGATAGCGGAGTTTCGTAATCTAGGCAACCCTGGCCCTTAGAGATCTGCCAACATTATAGACCACCCGTTCACCAAATCTGACATACAATGGCCTTAAGGGGTGCCAATTATCTAACCAAAGAAAGATGCTTTCCCCATTGCCAACTTGATACTTTATAACCGGTTGACCCAAGTGTCTAAGACCAAGGTGTTTCCTCATGGTCCAAGAAGCATCACGAGGAACCTCCATGGTCCATAGACACTGCTCTTTTATGATATATGAATGCACCCATTTAATCATAGTGATTCTTATCATGATTTTGACATAGAAGCTTAATGTACCAAGAAATTTGGTGGTCCCTACTTGTACCTAAGATTAACTGCTTAAAATAGAATCTGCAATTGTATTTCTTTTTTCTGATCTAGAGTTATCTACATCTATGCTTACATATGGGTGAAAAAGGTTCAGTGTAATAGACTTCTTCTTGAGCAATATGGTTATTGATTGTTTGTCACATGCTACATAGCTCGTAATTTGCACTTTGTTTGTCCTACATATCTCTCATTATAATTCACTTCTTTTATATGCTTGTATGTAAATGGAGTGTTTCAAAATTTGACAGATTGCATCATGCCTCCTGGATCAAAAACGAGTATTGCATCTCTAACTTGATTGGCACAATGCGTAACACTGCTGCAGTACGAGTTGAAACAGCAGCTACAACACCCGCTTCAAAGATTCTGACATCTACTCCTTTGATTGTTGCATCTCCTTCTACCCGTGCCAGTGCTGCAAGTAAATGCACCTGTATCCTTCTTTCCCCTTCTACCTATGCCAGTGCTACAGGTAAATGCACCTCTCTCCCTCTCGATTAAGGGTTATTTGAACTTAATTATGTTGTTTGTTAAAAAAAAAAGAACTTAATTATGTTAATCCTGTGAATTGTGCTAGGGGTAGCAAAGCAGCGCCGTGTGCGAGGGCCAACACGTGGAAAAAGAATTAGAAGGATAATTGTCGAGAATAAAGGGGAGAAGATCTCAGCTTATGTGGCACCAGAAATGAAAGTGTTTTGCGGAATGAATGCAAACAAGGTGGTGAGTGAACGAGGGACACAAATTAGGTGGATCTGTCCTATTCAGGGATTTTACCCCTCATGGAACAATGTTGATTCAACGTTGAAAGATGCCATCATACAAGCTGTCCGGGTAAGAATGTCTAATTTGAATGGTTACCAGCATAACACCCTCATAACATAAAGACTACAGATTGTATTCAATTAGTGAATTCTCTAATATATGTTTGTAGGACAAAATTAAAGTCACCGAAAATGAAGTTGAGGGCACTGAGGGCACTGAGTTAGTTGAGGAAGTTTTCATGAAAAGTCAAATCTACTCTACAAAGATTGGAAATGGAGAATGAACGATTTCTATACAAAGAAATTGGACACTGGCTTAGACGCATATCAGCATCTTTTTCAAAAGATGCCCATAGATGACTGGAAGTACATGATCGATCATGTATTCAAGGATCCAACAAAAGTAAAGGATTCAACATTAAATGCATACATGTTTCTCTTGGCATTTTGGATCGATCCATTCGTTTGTATCTCTCAATCTATGTGATGCTTCGTACAATCACAAAAATCAAGCTTCTTTCTTCCCTCGTTTCCGTTTCCCTCATTACTCTTTGGCTCATTACCATTTCCATCGTCATCATTTCCCTCATTACCAATTCCATCAGAACGATCAGCCTAGCATATTCAAATAACCATAGCATATTAACAATCCAACAAACAGCACCGGCAGAAATCATAACAGAATAGGCACAATCTCTATTTAATTTGTCAGCGTTTTTGCGGGATTGAAAAAATCATTTGTTTGATATTAAGTTAGAGTTGGAAATGTAACTCCAATAAGTATTCAATTAACCTGTCGTTTTGGATCCTTGAATACATGATCGATCATGTACTTCACGTCATATATGGGTATCTCTTGAGAAAAGGATGCTGATATGCGTCTAAGCCAGCGTCCAATGTCTTTGTATAGAAATCGTTCATTCTCCATTTCCAATCTTTGTAGAGTAGATTTGCCTTTTTATGAAAAACTTCCTCAACTAACTCAGTGCCCTCAACTTCATTTTCGGTGACTTTAATTTTGTCTTACAAACATATATTAGAGAATTCACTAACAGAATGCATTCTAGTCTTTATGTTATGAGGGTGTTATGCTGGTAACCATTCAAATTAGACATTCTTACCCGGACAAATGATTTTTCAGTCCCGCAGAAACGCTGGCAAATTAAATAGAAAGGCTGTACCTTATGGTCATACTACGGGCTCTCGATCCTTTGCTACTGCGATGACTATTGCGGTGAGACATTTTGCTCATAGTGCTGTACTTACTTTTGTTCATAGTGCTGCTATTGATGATGGGTTGTGCCTATTCTATTATGATTTCTGCCTGTGCTATTTGCTGGATTGTTAATATGCTATGGTTATTTGAATATGCTAGGCTGATCATTCTGGTGGAATTGGTAATGAGGGAAATGATGACGATGGAAACGGTAATGAGCCAAACAATAATGAGGGAAACGGTAATGAGGGTAGAAAGAAGCTTGATTTTTGTGATTTGTATGAGGCATCACATAGATTGAGAGATACAAAGGAATGGATCGATCCAAAATGCCAAGAGAAACATGTATGCATTTAATGTTGAATCCTTTACTTTTGTTGTCTGCTTTTTAATTAGTCCATTCCTTATGTCTTTGTTGTTTGTTTTCTTTTTACGAAATGATAGGTGATGATGGTGGATATGCATGACTCGGCAGCTCTGTCTGTCACTCCACTATCAGCTGAAGAATTTCAATAAAATGCCTCGGGGAGTCGAAGACAAAGAACTATATAAGAGGATTCGGGAATGGGCCAAAGCCATCTAACTATCTTTCCAAATCCAACTCACTGTCAGCATGCCAGGACCAGCTGCAAAAACTTCAACGTGAGTTGGATTTATTTCGTGAATAGCAAAGAAGGGAGAGGGAAGAGGAGAAGACGCGAAGGGAGGAAGAGCAAAAGCAACGCGAGGAGGAACAAAGACGACGCGAGGAGGAGCGAGAGGAGGAGAAGAGGCGGTGGGAGGAGACACAAAGGCGACAAGATGAGGAGCGGTCTATACTTCTAAAAGAGATGGATGTATTCAAAAGCTTTATGAGCCAATTGCAGAATGGTGAACGAGGCAACATGGGAGCACGGTGATGATGGCTCAAATATATGGTACGTAGTTTGAGAATCACTTTTAGAATTGACTTTGATGCTAAGTAGGAAATCTGGAATTGCAATTTTTTTTTTATTCTTTTGAGGTTGAATGACTGGGAAGCTTAGACTTCCAAGTACCCATGTGTTGCATTTACTCTGTGTGATTGGATAGTCGTGAAGTAGTTTGTCAACTCGTATATAAAGTTTGTGGCATGCTTAGACTCTGATTTGTTTCAGCCCAAAGTTTGTGTCCTGGAAAATCGACTCTCAGATTGGTCCATCGCACGCCCTATCCCCTTTTCTCTCTCTTACTTTTCCATTCTCTCGATCAAGATTCACTGCCATGTCCATAGAGAAAAGGCAAAATGTCGAGTCAAAAGTTGTTGAATATGCCGATGGGTGATATACTATCTTTCAATTTGTGTTACTTTATCATTTGATTAATATCTTTTTATTTGGATCTTTCATATTTCCTCTTATTTCATTCATGGCTATGTTTGGTTTTTGTTCTCTCCGCATGAATTTGTCTGTTTTGTCACAAGCACTCTCTGTTTGGTTTGGGTTTTGAGGAAGGTTTTTGTGGTAATTAATAAGTGGAGGGAGAGATAGAGAAACGAAAGTGTAATAGGTGAAGAGAAAACTTATTGGGATCCGTGCACAGGGATAGGAGTTGGTTCTAGAGAGCCAAAGTGAACACAGTCTTTTGAAGCTTTTTGGCCTTTTAAGTCAAAAGGGCAAATTCTTGGATGTATAGTGTGATGCTTTGAAGCATTTGATGTTTCATTAGTGTGATGCTTCATCTGGTATGCTCAAATCATCGTATGGGTGTGTTAAATTTCTGCTTAAAATCCCTTATTTTGACGGTGTTTGATCCATAGTTAATAAATTGAAAGGGATAGAGCGTTGAGCACATATTGTCAAAATTGTATCTCAACAGCACAAACTCCATTCCAGGTTTTGGGAACCTGTAATTATCTGCACCTTCCTTTTCTTTATAGCTCCAAAACAGGGGTAATTTTTTGGGGCATTTGTATTATCTGAACGTTAAGTAGGTTTTTGTGTTAAACTGTAGGTGCATTTTGTGAGTTGGTTCAGCTTATTTTAGGGCGTGTCCGTAAGCTTCATTTTATATGCTTAAACACTTCTACTATTCTTTTTCTTCATTGACTCTTTTGCCAAGATTAGGTGTAGATTTTTTAGAAGATTGAATTTGTTGTTATTTTTAAGGCTGCTTTAGTGCTATTACAGCCGGTAGGTTTTAACACACTTTCCTAATATTAATTTCGTTTTGGTGTTAAGAATATATTTGTGGCTTTTAATGTTACATGGATCCTTCTAATATCCAAGTAATCTGTATTGGATACTCGACATTCAAGGGTATGAGATCCCTGTTCAACATATATTGTCGGACATTCACATAGCATGCATCCCTGGTGATTCAAATTTATCAAGAACTGTATTTTTTTCTTGGTTCACGTGTCCGACATATCCCTGTCCATGTTTTCTCTCTGTGCGTAATTTTGTTATTTTTCCAATCGTACAATTTGATTGTAAATGTCATAACTTATTATTTGTGGTTAAAATTATGTTTTCTTTGATAGGTGTTGCGAAGACTGGGGTTGAAGTGAAGAGGTGAAGGAATACTCGGAGTGTCTTGGAACCTCTAACAGGCAATGAAGAACATGGTTTTGATATAGCAATAGTTTTGGGAAAATTTCTCTTATATCCCTTCTACTTTAAGCTAAAATTCACTTTGGTCCTTCATGTTTTAATTTGGACAAATATATACTTGCATTTTGGAATTGGTTTCAATGTCATCCATGTGTTAGATGCCGTTTGTTTTTTGGATGGCAAATGTGATGGTTTTTTAGGGGTAGATTTGCCATTTCACTCCTCCCTCACAACCCAATTCTCTGTCTCCTCCCCACACCAAAACCAAAGTCCACGGCAGACCCAAAAGCAGGGTCACTCACCGAGAAGCTCCGCTGCCGCTGCAGTCGGCAGTGGAAGCTAAATCTTGATGTGGGTTGTAAAAATCTGGGCTTTTTGGGCGTCGTTGAGAAAGGAGAGGTGGTTTTTGAGATGAAATTCATTTATCAAGTTAGTCAGTCTCTCTGTTCACAAAGAAAGGCCCAATGCCTCCCCTCCTCTGTTCCTGCTCCATACACTTCAATTGTTCTATGAATCTCAGGGTAACAGCGACAACAACTGGTTGAGTTAACTCAAACCGAATCACGGAGAGATCATAGAGAACAAAATACAAATTTGGCGTTGAGGAAAAGCCATGGTACTCAATTTTGACGACTGAACGACGTTGATTAATTTTGTATTTTGTTTTACTAAAAATCTAGAATTCATCCCCGGCCCCTTGAATTGAATAAACATCATTGTACTAGTTAGATTAGATTAGTATAATAGTATACCAGCAAACTGATGGAAATTGGGGGGAAAACCAGTTGGGGTTCGGTCGTGCACTGGCTGGGTTTATTCGTGGAAGGGGGTGGAGATTAATTAGAGAGAGAGAGAGAGAGAGAGGAATGGGCAATTGTAAAAAAAAAAAAAAAAAAGTCCATCTGCCGTCCAAAAAACAAACAGCATCCAACACATGGATAACATTGAAACCAATTTCAAAATGCAAGTATATATTTGTCCAAATTGAAACGTGAAGGACCAAGGTGAATTTTTGCTTAAAGTCGAAGGGATATAACAGAAATTTACTCTAGAGTTTGAGTCAAACCCTTGAGCAATATCTTGCTCAATATTCGTCATCAAGAAACTTGATAAATTATAGCGTCAAAACTCAACAATTAACAACCAATCAATCCAAAACTATCTGATCTCAAGAATACATTTACTCAATTTTTCATTCAACAAATACTAATAGCAACAGCAAAAAAAAAAAAAAAAATGCATAATCAAATGGAATTTCAAATGGAATTCCTACTTTTTAATAGTGGCAAGGGTCCCAAGCTATGGATAGCTTCTGGACTCCGTGCTAACTCTAACACCCCCTACTAACCCCCGCTGATGTATGACGATTGAAAAAAAAAAAACCACTAATAGACCAAAAAAGTCGCGAATATGTTTGCTAACATAGGAGTTGATCAAGAAGATAGAATGGTGTCATACATCATCCTGCCCGACGACTTAATCCCACTCCTAGAGGTGGACATGAGAGGAGGGGCTTTCGAGAGAGTTTAGTAATTTTTTCATTTTCTAGTGTCCCAAAAAAAAAAACCCCACTGATGGACCAATTACTTACAAAACAAAAGCAAGAACAGTGATGCGGAGTAAAATTAGAAAAACTATTGAGTAAATTTCTGTTATATCCCTTCGACTTTAAGCAAAAATTCACCTTGGTCCTTCACGTTTCAATTTGGACAAATATATACTTGCATTTTGAAATTGGTTTCAATGTTATCCATGTGTTGGATGCTGTTTGTTTTTTGGACGGCAGATGGACTTTTTTTTTTTTTTTTGTACAATTGCCCATTCCTCTCTCTCTCTCTCTCTCTCTCTCTCTCTCTAATTAATCTCCACCCCCTTCCACGAATAAACCCAGCCAGTGCACGACCGAACCCCAACTGGTTTTCCCCCCAATTTCCATCAGTTTGCTGGTATACTATTATACTAATCTAATCTAACTAGTACAATGATGTTTATTCAATTCAAGGGGCCGGGGATGAATTCTAGATTTTTAGTAAAACAAAATACAAAATTAATCAACGTCGTTCAGTCGTCAAAATTGAGTACCATGGCTTTTCCTCAACGCCAAATTTGTATTTTGTTCTCTATGATCTCTCCGTGATTCGGTTTGAATTAACTCAACCAGTTGTTGTCGCTGTTACCCTGAGATTCATAGAACAATTGAAGTGTATGGAGCAGGAACAGAGGAGGGGAGGCATTGGGCCTTTCTTTGTGAACAGAGAGACTGACTAACTTGATAAATGAATTTCATCTCAAAAACCACCTCTCCTTTCTCAACGACGCCCAAAAAGCCCAGATTTTTACAACCCACATCAAGATTTAGCTTCCACTGCCGACTGCAGCGGCAGCGGAGCTTCTCGGTGAGTGACCCTGCTTTTGGGTCTGCCGTGGACTTTGGTTTTGGTGTGGGGAGGAGACAGAGAATTGGGTTGTGAGGGAGGAGTGAAATGGCAAATCTACCCCTAAAAAACCATCACATTTGCCATCCAAAAAACAAACGGCATCTAACACATGGATGACATTGAAACCAATTCCAAAATGCAAGTATATATTTGTCCAAATTAAAACATGAAGGACCAAAGTGAATTTTAGCTTAAAGTAGAAGGGATATAAGAGAAATTTTCCCCAAACTCTATCATAGATGCTTTTAATAACAACATGAAAGAGCATCGAACACAAATCAAAATGCTTGATTTTAGTAGATAGGATTAAGTAAACATTAATACTACTACCTTTGCAATCTAAGTTGATATGAGAAACATGTTTTGTTTTGTTTTTTGGCACTAGATATGTGAAACTTGTTTAGTTTTATATGTATTGGTGTTATTTTATAATTTTTTGAGTTTGCAAAATTTCACATTATTGTGTCTCTCTTTTTTAAATCTTTTTGATTGTGTATATTCGCCTCTGTTACGTGAAGATCCTAGCTCTGTCCCTGTTGACAACCGTATGGAGAGTGGAGCCTTATATATGGAGTTTATTTTAGCCTCGTAGCATATCGATGTTCTTTGGTGGAGTAGTAAATTTTTTAAGATAAGAATGGTCATGGGGAAGGTGTGCTGATAAATTGTAATTTTGAGCAGGTATTTGTTAGTACAGTGGTCGGGGTGATAATTTTAACCGAAAAACCGAACCGACCGACCGAACCAATCGATTTTTAGTAGATTCGGACGGTTTAAATATGAGTTCGGTTCAGTTTTCATTTTTAAAGTTTTTCTGGTTCGGTTCGGTTTGTACAAAATTAAGACCGAAATGCACCGAACCGAACATAATTATGTGGGTATGTTTTAGTCTTTTAATCTTAGCCGTTGATCTAGTCATATATACCTAACCTTAATATATGTTTTCCTCTCCATCTCCACGCCACATCTCAGTTCTTCCATTCTCTGGTATCTCCCAATTTTCTCTCTCTCGTCGAATCTCTCTGAGTCACCTCCTCTCTCTCATCGTCTCCCTCTCTTTCTCCCCATTTCTTTTCCTCGATAACCAGATCGACAATCAAAACTCGTTTGAAGGCCACCTCACGGTAAATCAAGCTTGTCTTCTACATAGATTAGGGATTTCTGAAATTTTTCTCTAGAATAGTTTCCCTTTATAATTTTTGTTGATAAAACCAACTAAATCGACCGAACCGAACCGGTAAATGATGAACCGAACCGAACGGTTTTGCATGAGTTTTGATCGGTGTCGGTTTGGGATAAGATGAAACCGACAGTTTCGGTTCGGTGAAAAATATGGAAAAAAAAAACCGAGCGAACCGAACCGATGGTTCGCTCCGATATCATCCCTGTACAAGAGGTAACTTAGTGGGAAATTTCATTTTTGAGTGGTGAAATGAAAAAGAAAAATGTACAAAAGTTCCTTGCACAAGGATCGAATTGGGTCAAGTGAGAAGCATTTTTATTCCAATCATTTCACAACCACATAAACTTACTCACATATTTACACAAATTACTCACATTTACATTATGGCCCATACACGCTACACTTTTAGTGTGTGTGTGAATCCCACCAAAAGATGTGATTGTATAACTATTTGTGATTGGTTAATAGTAATTGCTTTTATTCCCCTATGGTGAAAATTTTCACGCAACAATATCATAAATTAGCTAGAGTACAAATGTGTTGAGGTATGTACAGGGGTGGAGCTAGTAAGGGGAGGTGGCACGTGCCACCCTGTTCTGAAAATGCAAAAAAAAAATTATACGTAATAAGTTTATAAATTAATGCTAGCACACAAGCCAACTTGGTAAGAGTGGCAACGTGCTTCTAGCAAGTTGCATGCCCTAAAACTGTGGTTCGAATCTCCTTGTTTGCACCGTGTTTTTTTTTTCCTTTTTTCAAACACTCTCTCTCCCTCTCTCAATTGTTGCACAAGTTCTTACAAGATTTGTAATTTTTTTCCACTAATCGAAAAAGAACGCGACCAATTAGGAAATTAATTTTTTTCATGACCAATTCAAACACATAATTTTCTTTAAAGACTAACTAATGTGGTTCGACTAAGTATTTACGAGTATGGAAAAAACTAGTAATACTTTATAGAAATATTGTAAAAAAAATGGTATTTAGACCATGGTAGGTTAGGATTAAGAAAATTAATATCATAATGTCTTGCATTTGCATACCACAAGAGAATTGAGGCAAGCAATTATTTCTTTTTCAAAGCAAAAAACCCACGACAAAATCTAACTCTACGACTTTATACTTAAATTTTTTTCTTCATATTTTCCACACAATATGAAATTAGATTTCCATTGAACGGTGTCACCCCATGCCCAAATCCTGACTCCGCCAGGGATATGTATAACCCTTTAATTTGCGTATCGACCCTTAATACATAGCCAGCGGCCATGCATAATGATTGCAAATGATGGCCCCCGCTGCCCAATTTCCCGGATTTCCTGTTGCATTAAACTCGTTGGCAGATGGGGATGCCATTGAAGAGGAAGTGACGTCCCCACTCTCTCTCTATCCATCCCTCCTTCTGTTGCAATGAGTTCCTCGATCTTTGGGTGTGGCTTCAAATTTGCTAGTCCCAACATATTTGGTCCAGACCAAGCAGCTCAAGCGGTCGAATTGCCGGTAATGTCGGTTCGGAAGAGGGCGTGAAGTTGGTCCGGACGAGCGGGCGCAGACATCAACTCTATTTATAAGTGCGTTTTGTTCAGTTTGAGGGTTTTCTAATTATAAGGTACACAGGACTATAGCAGCGCTTTACGACACTTTTGCCAACGCTTTTGGCCGCTGATATAACGTAATTCCCAAATTTCTTGTAGTGACTCTAATGCTGATGTTCGTGCAACACACTCCAGGTTAATTATTAGAGTACACAATTAATTCATTTTCTGAGTCATAATCGGAGGCCTAAATACTAATGAAGAGTAGCTTCACCCAGCTGGCCTTTATGAGTGATTTTGTTTTGTAGTAGTATATATATAGTAATCAATAAGTCAAAGTCCGATAAAAAAAAGAGCCAAACAAAACTCTTTATAGAGAGAACAACCCATTCACAATAGAGGTTAGGGCCAAACATACTGGAGTGTGGGCCCACTAACTCTCTTGCGTGAATGGGTCCAGTGTGTGCAAGCATTTGTGAGTGGTGATTTATAAACCTTTTTTTTTTTTTTACAACATAGGAGTTATTTCCACACCCGAACAAGATCAGACTCATTCATTTAGGATCGGCCGCAAATGCGTCATGAGGCTACCCTTAAGGACTTTTCACTCCCTAATTGGTTGACCTACCCCAAGAATTGAATACACACTTCCAAAATGGGAGCAAACATCACGGCCAGTAGAAACAACCCTTCTTAGAGTATCTCCAACTCATCTCTCACTCTTTCTCCATTTTGGAGACTCAAAAAAGTATATTCTATTCAAAAAATAGTTTTGGAGAATCAACTTCAACCTAGTTCTCTATTTTTCAAGTTCAAAACTCCCCTCAATTCTTCCTCCATTTATTGTTTGATATAGTTTTTTTTTTTCCTCATTTCATTAGATGCATGTTTTTTTCCATTTCAACTCATTATTCAAACCAATACAATGGTAGGATAGTGTAAATGAGAAAAAATAATATTACGAGTTCAAATGGTTTGATTTTACATTTGATGTTATTTCAAAATGCATTTACATATACTTAATATTACACTCATTTTGAAGGTATTATTATTATCTTTCCAATAATACCAATTTTATAGAAAAAGGATGCGCGCGTAATGTAAAAGTTATATGTAATTGACGAAATTCTAGCAAAAAAGTAAATAGAATATTAGTGAATGAGAGAAATGGAGATGGGTCTCCATTTGAGGAGACCTTCCAAATATAAAGAATGAGAATTGAGTCTCCATTTTGGAGACCTCATATGAAGATGGGTTGAAGGACGTGCATTCTTCAAAATAGAGTTTTAGTACTCAAATGGAGATGGATTGGAGGTTTTTTGTTTTTTTCTTTGGTCAAACAAAATAGAGATGGGTTGGAGTTGCTCTAATATAGAGACAAAGCACAGAGAGAGAGAGAGAGAGAGAGAGAGGGCAAAAATAGGACCCAGAGAGAGAGAGAGAGAGAGAGAGAGAGAGAGAGAGAGAGGGCAAAAATAGGACCCCACGTTTAACACTAACAAAACCTCTAAATGTCAAATAAACCATTTTTTCCTTCCCTACCTAACAATTTCCGGACGCACAATTTGTTGGATTCCACTTTCTACACTTTCTGTCATAGACAAAAATGTTTATGTGGATGCTCTTACTTAAATAAATGGTATTTTGTCAAAATGTCAAGCCATATTTTACCTTTGCTATTACGATTGTTGGATCACATGGGAAGTTTTGAGAGACTTTGAGCAGAAAATTAGTGACACACAAATGTTGATGTGACATTAAAAATGGGAATTGATAATACCAAAACTCATTTTGTTTATGCCAAAACCCAAATTGTTCATGCCAAAACTCTTTTATTGAATGGCTCAATTGCCCTCTCCTACACCAGTTACTTTTCATCATGATTTTGCTTTACAAAATGCCCCTTGAGACTATCCTGTCAAAATCCTTGAATTATTTCTCACTCCTTTTTTTTTTTTTTTAATGTTTTTCAGTTCCTCTTGCACTAAAAGGAAAACAACCCATCCAAGTGTAGTAAATGTTATTAAAAAAACACCGTGGATATGCGTACGAGTTAATCCTCTAGATATAAAACAATTATAGACAAGCAAAACAAAGCATGTTCTCCCAAATTGAAAAAGATAAGTCTAATAAACACGAAAGATTTGCAAACAAAGAGTTTTCGGAAAACAAAGGGAAAATAGTGTACTAAGATTTGTTCATCTATTATGAAAGTTGAAGAAAAATGATTTTACAATTATTAAAGTTGTAATAAACAGTAGAAGAGCAATAATTTTACATTTTACAAATCTACGTACGTTGTTTGCTCAATTCCCGAGCCAAGTGGCCAACATTACAGAAAAATGTATACAATAAAATAGAACAACATGAGATTACCCATAAGTTTTTGTTCAACATGGACTGATTAAAAAATGGAGCAATCTGACGGGAGAATGAGAAATCCAAGCCGAGGACTCGTGCACAGCAAGTGCCGCTCTCAGTTGAAGGCGGACGCGGAGTCCCTGCAGTGAGGCTAACTCACTGCACCTTGCAGCCCCACCAAAACGCCACCGTTTTATTTTCGGGAATTAATAATGCAACTTTTTCCCTTTCTCTCTCTCAATACCCATCCTCCTCTCTTTTTTTCTGCTGCAACTTTCCTTCCTCCACGAGAAGAACAAATATGGACTAGAACAATTCTGGATCCGATTAAATATACCAAAGAAGAACCTGTTGATTTGGACATCAAGGATCCTGAACTTTTTAACCTTTAATAAATCAAATTGAGAGTACAAAGCTCCATGGAAATAGGATTGGTTATTTGGTTCTCTATCTTATTTCAGAATTTCTAGATTATGGATTGTTTCCTTCTCTATTAAAGTTCTTAGTTAGGAGCATTTTCCATATGTAAGATCTGATTTCGAAATTAAATGTTGTGTTTGGTTTGGTTTTTGAAAAAAAATTTGAAAAATAGTAGGGGTAATAAGTAGAGAGAGATGGAGAGAGAAATGTTGGAAGTAAAAGGAATCTATAGGGTATTTTTTGATTTTGATTTTTTTGAAAAGTGAAGAGAACAAGGCGAGTGTATGTGTTCAATGGTCGGCTATTTCGAATAAACTATTTCAAAAGAATGATAAAATAATCCTATGGAATTATTTCAAGGGGCATTTTTGTACAGAAAAATCATAACGAAAAGTAGTTGGTGTAGTAGAGGGCATCTAAGTCATTCAATGAAAGAATTTTGGCAAGAACAATTTAGGTTTTGACAGGAACAATATGGGTTTTGGCAGTATCAGCTCCCAAAAATAGTTTTATCATCTTTTGTGTCAAATTTGACTTGAGAAATGGGGAAGCCATATTTTGTGGCCAGAGAAATAGCCGACCATTGAAGGTCATTTTTTTAGGCATCATGCCAAGTAGTTAATTTAGCTTGAAAAAATAGTTACCATTAGAGATACTTCTTAATATGTACCTGCAAAACGACATGTGCATGTGTTCATTTATGTACATGTCTATCCCAATCAACATAGTGCTACCCTACAACTTTTTGAGTGAACCCGAGGGCCTGCTGCATAGAGGTGCACAGCATTCCTGTCATGCATCATCTTAACCGTCCGTCTATGCTTTGGACAATCTGGATTTAATAAAACTTCTCTGAGGAATTAAATCTGGACCATCCGAAACATAGACGAACGGTTGAGATAGTGCATAATAGCACCTACTGTGCACCATATCATGGCCAACTATTGGGTGATCTTAATGGAAGTCACATGGCTCCATGTGAACTTTTAGTTTTCAGTCATGACCATCCCACATATCATGGCCAACTATTGGGTACTGGGTACCATGTCGCCGCACAATTTGGGTTATTCCTCGTCTCTCAATTAGGCAATCACCCAATAAAAGTGAATATTAATGTTCATATTGTAAAATTTATCGCTACGTAAATGGTTAGGACTTAGGAGTACCACGTAAACAAAGTCATGTGGTACTGCTAAAGCATTGAACAAATTACTCACATATATATCACCGAAATGCTGCTGGTACATACAATCTGTGCACAGATTGTGCACAGATTTTGTGGTGGAGCCCACCGCGGGTCCCACACAAATGATCCGAACCGTTTTTTAATGTAAAACATTTTTTCAAGGGTTTCTATAAAAAATTAGCTCAATCCAATACCTATAGGTATTTGATCAAATCATCTAACTTTTTATTACCCGGAAATCTGAATGAAAATTTAGATGATTGGATCGAGCACTTATAGGTATTAGATTGAGCTGATTTTTTACAGGTACTCTTAAAAAAATATTTTACATTTAATGAACGGGTCGGATCATTTTTGTGGGATCCGTAGTGGACCCCACTACAAAATCTGTGCACAATCTGTGCACAGATTGTCTGTACCAATAGCATGGTTCTATATATCATGTGTTTTTTTAGACTGAGAAATCCAGCCAGCGGAAAATCCGTATGTCGCCCTTGCTTGAACACCAAAACTCATGTGATAGAGATCCCTCTTGGTATCAGGATCTTAGTGTCCCCAACAATGGTGGGGTTTGAAAATCTAAAAATATTTGTCTATAGTTTAAATAGCAACGTTTTGTCTTTCTTTTTCCACATCTCACATGTGCCAATTGCTATGGACCGTATGGTGGGGTTTTGATTTGCCAAGTTTTAAGGGTACCCTGTGGGGTTCTTAAATATTCTTGTCCCACCACTTCTCTGTTTCCGATTGTGTAGGATACACGCCTCTCCATTATTGTCCTCAATCATGTTCTCTGATGGGACTGCAGAGGGTCGTTCGTATCGTCATTTCGGTCATCAAAAAGTGTTTTCAATGGTTAAATGTTCATATTTGTTGAAACAATCTTCTGGGGGAAAAAAGATGGACGATCGCGATTAAGCGCAAAAGCTTCCCTGCAATTCAATGGTTGAGAATTCTGATCCTATTGTAATATTAATTCAATAAAGCTATTGGTACCGACGGTTACCATACCAAAAATGGATCAATGGCCAGGCCGGGTCAACTCTGGACACCGAACGGCCAATTCGAGCCGTCCAAAAATTCTATAAAAAAAATGAGGGGGCCCACACGACAATCAATGGCATCCGATGTGTGTAGATACTCGATCCAAACACCCTATTTTTCGTATATACATATATATAAGAAAAAATGGGGTGTTTGGATCGAGTATCGACACACATCGGATGCCGTTGATTCCCACCAAAGCCCCCTCGTTTTTTTTAGAATTTTTTGACGGCTCGGATCGACTATCCGGAGTTGGCCTAGCGTGACTGTCGGTTCATTTTCAGTATGGTACCCATCAGTACCAATAGCACTACTCAATCCTAATTAGTAGTAACATGCCAGTGCGATGTTTGGATGTCAGGAAAGACATGAGCAGAATTATTCCCAAGACCTAGAGAGAAGCCAAACTCAATCGAAACCGGCAAGTGATATTAAGATGAAAAATGTTCTAAGGCCTCATTCTTCAAAAATTTGTTTTCTTTCGTTTTGTGCATTTTGTTCGTCTTTTTTAAAATTTTGTTAGATTCAAGTGATATTTTTTGGATTAATCATCCGTCTAGACGAGAGAAATCTTAAGAGTATAAAATTATCACCAAAAGCAAAAAAAAAAAAAAAATTCACTAAAGACAAAAAAAAGGTGTATCAAACAGCTATCTTACTTGTCTAGAGTAGTGCCGTTTTATTTGAATTTTTTCAACATCAATCCATATTTTTATACCTTTTCGATTTGTCAAGACGAACGATTAACCCCAAAAATTACAACAAAAAACTAATAAAAAGTAACAAAAAATAAAAAAATACTAAAATAAGTTTCAAACTTATAAGTTTAGAGGGTAAGTTCAGTTGATGGAATACTATTGTCAGAGAGCAATTATTGGCGTACAGCCGTATATATATCATAGGTTTCAGCAATTGGTTTGTATAGCATTGTTCCAGAAGGGGTTTGGCCACAACCGGAGATGGATCCGGAAATTCTTTCTAGTGAGGACATCAATTTTTAAAATTTTATCATATGAGAAAAGGAAAATAATTTCAAAAAATTCCTAAAAATAAGCGGGAAAAGGTTTATAATCCCTTTACGGCTTCTCTAATGAGAGCCACCATCAAGGGGCAAAACTGGAAAAAATAATGATCATGTTTTTTCATTAGTGAATTATTTATAATGTGATTGTGTGCTTATAAAATTGTCCAAAAAATTAAGTGCTCCAATTTTTAATCAATTTGAATAAATACAGAGATCTTTTTTTCTTATTATATTATTTTAAAGGGTCATAATTAATTTTTTTCTTTAGATATCTCATATGAGAGCCGTAGAACCAAATGAAGAATAGATACTTAACTGCTCTAATTTTCAATCCGTTTGAATCGTTACGAAAATCTTATTTTTCTGATTATTTTATCCTTAAGGGTCATAATTAATTTTTGGTTCTAGAGCTCTCAAATGAGAACCCTAAGAGAGCTATAGAATTAAATGAAGAGCAGATACTTAAGTGTTCCAATTTTCAATCCGTTCGAACCGATGCGAAGATCATATTTGTCTAATCATTTTATCCTTAACAATCATAATTAATTTTTGACTCTAGAGCTCTCATAATTAATTTCTAAATTAAATTTTGTAAAAAAAATATTGAATTGAGTGGGGGCACGCGCCCCATAATGCATCGGTCCCTAGCCACAACTAAATCAAGAGGTTGAATGTCAAGAAATTGCAAGTTGAAATTCCACAAAAACCAAACATTCTAAACCTTGAAGTCAATGGAGGTTTGCCTAACAGCTAACTTAAGGGTCCTGAATTTAGTCAAAGTGCGCGCAAACTGATCCGGTAACGGTTATCTAAAAAAAAAACATTGGCTATCATTATTAAGTCTTAGTTTCACAAACCATATATATGTGTATCTCAAATACGACAACCATCATCATCCCATCTCCAAACTCAAATGGCTACCACTGCATGTACAGTGGTAACTCGGTAGTAGACACTATGTACTCTTATGCATTTGACTAGAGTTCGAAATTCACTAACTAGTAACTACAATAAAATTAAAACTAGTGACTTTTGCCGAGAAAAAACAACATTGTGGGATGCTAAAAGATAGAATCCAAAGCTTAAAGACGAGTATGCAACTATCAGTATTAAAAATCTTTGTAGTTTTGTTTGATTGAGTGTAATCGAATTGTTGCCTAAATTCTCTAATATGAAACATTCAATATATATGGTAGCGTTTACTAAAACTAACCAACCACAACTAAAAATTAAATTTACTAAACCTCAGAGTTATATTTTAAAAAGGAAAAAGAAAAGGAGAGTGATACCTACACAATAACAAACGTTGAATTTATTTAAGAACTCAAAAAAGAAGTTTCAGTACGATTAATGGTAATAATATGAGCTTTTTTTTTAATCTATATATTTAATTTATGTGAAGGTAAGAATATATTGACATGCTAGCTAGCACGGCTAGGAACGGCTAGAGCCAAGCTCCAGTGAGAAGGTGCCGCTAAGGATTAGGCACCAGTGAGAAGCTCAGCTAGTGCAGTCATTGCTCGGACCTGCATTTCTAGAGCTGCAATGTAGTCCGTGGCTTCTTCTAGAAGATTCAGGAATGATAGTTTCTGGCAACCGGGAACTAACCGGCTGAGAAATCGTGCTTTTCGTTGTACTGTCGGTATCTGCTTCTTCTCCTCCGGCTTCTTTGACCGGATAAATCCAGCTGCCTTTCGCTTCTTTTGCTTCTTATGCTTATTTTTGTTGAGTTTCAACCTGACAACATGAATGATATAGGCTTGTTACAAAAAAAAAATTGAGGAACATGTATAATTGTTAAAATAAGAATCTTCTACGTGGATTCAATTTTAAATATTTCAATTTGATTTTTTCAAGTACAAAAATTCATCCACCAAATAGTAAATCTCTCTTAATCTTATTGCTCAACTTCTTGCATTTCAGATTTACCTTCTTTTTTCTTTTTCTTTTTTATCTTTCTGTGTAATTACATAATAATACAAACTATATTCATTATAGTGAAATTACATAGGGACCCTCTCATCTATACATGTTTTTCATGAACACCCCATAACGTTTAAAATTGCCCAAACAAACCCCCTTTTGATTTATTGTGGTTGGGTACTCGGAGCTTGATATACGATGCTTTTGTGTGGGAGAATGAGAACCTTAAAATCGAAATTGAGGAAATTTCTTTCCTGAATGACCTTTCTCATCGAGGAGAGGAAGCCATTTTGTTAACATGCAGAACTTTCATATTGTGTATCCAAGTTTCTTAATATTGATGCCAGTGAAAATACATTTGCTGATAATTCTTCAATGAGTACAATATGTCTATTGGAGAAATTGAAATAGTTAAAGCATATTCAACTCATGGCTTCAAATCCTACGTGACGTAAAAGCGGTAACATTTGGCATCCTCATTTGATCCAACCTTGATGTCAAATGCACTGTCAAATTATAAGTGTATTTGGCTCCATCCCACTAGCATCAAATTTGACTCCTCATGCCAAATCTTTGGCATTTTTGAATTCAAAAAGTAGGTGTTTTGTACTTTAATACTTAAAGTTTAACATTAAGATTGGAGCTGAAGGTTTGTTAATGTGAAAGTCAGAAATGCCACTTAAGCCTTTAAAAAAATTTGGCATCCGAATTGGAAGCCATGAGTCAAAAATGCTCTAATCTTTGAAGGAAATTAGAAGGAAATTAAGGCTTTGCTTGAAAACATAAGGAAAAGAAAAGGAAAGGAAAATTTGGTTGGTTTAGAAAGAAAGTGGGGAGAAACAATAAGAAAACAAACTTTTAAAAGCAATACATGTTGTCTTACAGTTATCACATTTTCTTTCAACCATTTACTTTTCCTTTCCACAAGTTCTAAACAGACCCTAATAATTTGGGTATCGGCCGGTGGCTAACCTGAGACGACTCATAAGAATTGATCTACTCCATCGAGTCCTTCCCTTGGCCGCGGTGGCCAGCAGCCTATCCGCAGTCTCTCGGACGGCAGAAACTGGCGCCATCCGAGACGAATCCCCGTGGCTTCTTTGACTGAGGGCTTCGATGAGCTTCACAGAGTATGTCTGTTGCTCGGCATCACTCTTCCATCCGATTTTCTCTATTTTCACCACCTCTTCCGATTGATTTTCTTCGCTCCCGACCTCCCTTAGCTTTTTGATCACCTTCGATTCTTGAAGTCGGTTCGAGTTGGCTTTGTAGTTTGAAGTTGATGAAGACGATTCCATCATAACAGACAATGAATTTGACTGTCTGTCTGTCTGTATACACTGCTTTTGTTCTCCCTGTATGTGTGAGATTTCTCCCTCTAATTTTCTTTCTCTTGGCATTTGGAGGTGGAGAGAAAGTAGGGAAGAGGATTCATATATATATGAGTCTGGACACCTGCATTCAAGAAATATCAAGCGCAGTATTGTACTGTAGTACCTATGGGAGCGCCCGCACACCAAAAAAAAAAAAACCAGTCCCGTTAATAATGCTTTGGTGGCCACATTAATTTGATCGTGTATCATATTTTGGGTCCGATATTGGTGAAATGTGTCTCATGTGCTATGCAGTGGCGTCCAAAATGTAGAATTCAAATGTGATCACCATAGGCATTTATCTCTCATCAATTTACGATATAACATTAATGGTAAATTTTATTAAGAGAAAAAAAAATTTGAACAGGAAGGTTTGAAAGGTTGTTCTCTGTTGACTGGGAAAACCAAGAGAGGAGATATGAATATTGGTGGTTAAGGTGAATTTTTGTAGTATTACTTTTTATTTATCCAGAAACAAAAACAAAAACAAAAAAAAAAAAAGAGGGCACCCTGTGTAATACGAGTTCTTAATGGTAAATATATAGTGGATTGATTCATCCCTTCTTGATTAGAGCTTGTAATCTTTATTTGATTATAGATTCGTCTCTTTGTGTATTTCGCATAATATTGCACAACGAAATATTTCATGCATTATGAAGCAGGCAAATGAAATCAAACTTGTACTTAAAACAACGTAGTTATGCACTTGGTAATTAACGATTCTCGTAAGAAAAATTATTGTGGAAAATCCGGACGCAAGTCATGCACGGCCTGCATTGTACATTCGACATCAATATTAAATTTACAACCACAAACCCTTGCACATACAAGTGCACAAACTCACTCACATTGAGTGTGGGCCACACTCAATGTGAGTGAGTTTGTGCACTTGTGTGTGCAAGTGTTTGTAGTCATAGCAAAACTCATTCGGCATACGTGTTTATATATATGCACCTATGTAGCACAGATCGATACGGATACCAACACCAAATCTCTTAGTAAAAAATAGGGACACAGATACAGAAAAAATAAATAAATAAATACTCCCTCAGTCCAGATTTAATGGTCCTTTTTTGGAGTTCATGTCATTTTTCAATCGATTATATCTTTCAATTTATAATATTTTACGTGATTTCAAAAATATCAAATTATAGAACTAATCGAGATCTATCAAACAAGATCCATATTCGATATGAAATTTATTACGGATTTAAAGATATAATCCGTTTTTTAGCCGGTTAGAATAGAATTAGGGACAATTAAATCCGGACGGAGGGAGTACTATTAATTTATTTTATACCAGTGAAAATATAGTTAGATGTATAAGCATGAAGCTTCAATATATATAACCATGAAGCTTCAATATATATAAGCAATTATCATATATACATCATATTACATTTTTAACCCAAAATATTTAAAATAATACACATTTATCTCAAAAAAATTAAAAAAAATTACATATTCAACTCCTGTCGTGTCCCCGCCGTGTCCCTCACATGTCCCTGTCATATATATCCCCCTAAAAAAATTAATTAATTTTATTGGACACACCACGTGGTGTCCCATACGTATTTTGTTGTGTCCTTGCATGTCCCTGCGTCCCCTTGTCGGACACGGAAATACGCCGACCTCTAGGAGTGTCGGTGCTTCGTAGATATGCACATATACATTTTTAGTAATTGGCAAATAGTGTGATTGGCCATTTGTTCAGCACTCATTGGTTTAGCAGGTAGTGTTTTTATGGCTTCCACCAATAAGTGGTCTTGAGGGGTCAGCCAAGTTGTTTGATTCTAGGAAAATGATGAGTCGGGGATGAGCAAGTAGGTGAGAGCGAGATAAGCATGTGGTGGTTTTTCCTGCCACTTTCTATCACCTTTGGCCTTTGTTCTGTTTTCTAGTGGCCACTTTTGGATTGATGGCCCTTTATTGGATATGGAGATGTTTAGGCCACGTTGCATGCCAATTATAATTTCTGACTTTAGGTCGCATAATTTTGTGGTATGATGTTCCGTTCGTACTTTCAGTGCTCGCTTTTACGATTGCTCATTCAATTTTTGTTTTTGTGAATTTTAGTAGTTTGAGTTATTTTTTAGAGATACTGTCATGCTCGCACTCTCTTTTTTACTCACGCCTACGCGCATGCAGATTATGTGGCTAAGATTATTGCACGAAAAAAGAATCTCTAGTGTGGCAGTCCTCTATGTGACGTGAAATAGAATCGTTCACGATCTTGAGTGATTATTAGAACCATTTCTTTTATAGATTTGACATATATATATTCACCATTCATTAGAAAAATAAAGTTCATCAAACATCAATAAAAATCAGACTTTTTCTTTGCTCTAAAGAAAGTATGTTCGTTGAAATATGTAATAATATCTGTAACGACTTCTAATTTTCAATAAATAAAAATTTTGAATTTCATTTTTATTTACTTTGATTGCTTTTAAAATTCCTTTTAAATTCTAATAATCCGTCATAATTAAATTTGAGACGTTTAAAATTAAAACTCCTAACTTCGGACAATTTAGTCCTTTTTCAAGGATAAATTTGCTTTAAAAAGCCCTTGTATATTTTCCTAGTGAGTAAACTAATTCTTGAAAATTATATTTTTTGGCTAGAAATCCTACTTGGCAAGTAGAATTGGTTTTCAACCGATTAATTAGAGAAACTTAACTATCATTTCACCTAGTTACAACCTCTTAACCCTAAATGTACCTTTTTGACCATGTTTGAGCCATATGAACCCTCCCAACCCTAATTGAACCATTAGACCATTAGAAGTAATCATTATGCTTGCATGACGAGTCATTTCAAGACCTTACTTCTCCCATTAACTCTTTACCCATTGGATAAAAGTTCATAGGAAAATTTTTATCCCTTGAATAATAGAAATAAGATTTACCAATGAGTACAAGGACTTGACAAGTCAATCATTAGAATCCTTCATCATTTTGCTTTCAAAAGAAGCAAACTTAGCTTTGCCATGCATGCAACCCTAAGACTTATAGTCCTATACATAAATTACTCACCAAAGTTACTTTCCTAGATCCTCTAAGTACCTGTGTATACATATATATAGGTATATATATCTCATAGCCTATTATAACATGCCTATATGACCATATGTGCTTTCTAGGAAAGTCTTAATCATTTTCTTTTCATTGAGTTGTCACTTGAAAGCCCATAATCCTTATTCTTTTCCTAGACTTAGTGAACTAGACCTCATAGTCCTTCAGTATACTTATATATATACATAGTCATATACATAGATAGTGCTAAAGAGAGAGAGAGAGAGAGAGAGAGAGAGAGGAGAGAGAGGCCAAGAGAGTGAGAGGGAGAGGGAGAGTGAGTGAGTGTGTGCTTGTGTTTTGGACATTTCCACAAGCTACTCCTTTAGCCAACTTCACACTTAAGGCCTAGAACTACTTTACAACCCATTTTTAGGCTACTTTAAGCATGTTCCTAGCCATTCATTTTGTTCTTTCTTGCAAGCAAGCTCTCTTAGGACAAGACAATGCCAAAACCCTTCATGATAACCTAGATTTTGAACCTAAATGGAAGTGACAATACTTGGCATGCTTGAAAGGCTTGATTGGATAAGACCATGGAGCAAAAAATGAGGGAAAGAGAGGGAGAGGGAGGGAGGCCAAGAGAGAGGGAGAGAGAGCAAGATTTTTGCTATAAATAGGAGACCCCTCATGCCATTCAACTCACACCTTTCATCCTTCAACTTCTCTCTCTAGAAATCTTGTGTTCTTACTTTGTTCTTACCTTGTTCTTCATTGTTCTTGAGTGCTTCAACAAACTCATCCAAAGCCGCCACTAAACCACCACTCAACCACCCTTTCGATCCAAAAAATTTAGTAGGTTAGTCAAGAACTAGTTTCGAGAGAAATCTTTCTCTTTCGAAACTTCCGAAAGCTCACTGTAGGAAGTCACTCCGTTCGATAGCTGACGTACTTACTTTTTCCGTAACCGCCCTACCGCTAAGAAGAACGATTGAATATTTGCACCCCTAATTCTAAGTATAAGTAGAGTACCTCTAACCACTTTCTCTAGTAAAAAGAAAATCTTAGCTATTTTTTAAGTTTGAAAAAGCATGGTAAGGTAAAGTACTAACAAACTTGTTTTACTAAAATTTCAAAAAGGTGAAATATGATCACGTTAAATAACTCGACCTTATTTTCTTAAAAAATATATGTTGTTTTGAACTTCCCTAAGTGGAAGAAAGAACGAATTTTCAAAATATAATTTGACGGCAAAGTATTTATATTTTGATCTTAAGAATGCTTATGAGAATGTACATGTGATTACTAGAATTACTTATTTGATGTGTGATAAAGCATAAATGGTATCCACTCCAAAGGTGTCCGTCCATGTAACACTATGCTTTATGTTATGTGACCAATATGGGAATATCAGAATATGATCTTGCGAATTTTTGGTTAATAATATATATAGAGTTGGATGATCTTGCTAGTTTAGTTGAAGATTACAATGAATAATTTATGATTACTTACGTGGAAAGTTCTACCACAGAGTCTTTGCATAAAAACGAGACACAGAAATCGAGAAAGTAGAAACATGACACTTAGGGTGTTGTTAATTAAATGTGTGTTTTGAAAAATGAAATGTTTTGAAAACTGCAATGTGGCCGGACGTGGTAGCTCATTGTGGGGTGTGTGTGCGTGCCAATGGAACCCGGAGCGGCGGAACCATTGTGAGAATACTCGAAAACCCGGAGCGGCAGAACGAGGTTTGGTGTGTAGCTTGGTTATCCGCGGAGAGGAGCCAACACAAATTGTGTGCCAATGGGAACCCTAGGCGGAAACCTAGAGCGGTGGAACCGAGGTTGAGTATGTAAAAACGATTTTGGAAATGTTGATTTAGTATATGAAAAATGGTGACACGGTCTACGACAAGTCGCGTAGGAGAAACTCAAAAAATCATGGACACCAACGTTAGTTTGGATAGTGAATGTGGATGTGTCATTGTTAATTGTTTGTTTAATTAAATATGCATGTACTATGTGGAAATCATTAATTTTACGATATATTGTTTGTAAGTTAAGGGTTAGTGGGTAAAGATTATTCTATTGAGCTCATGTAGCTTATGGTGTTGTCTTTGGTGACTCTAATATATTATATTGGGGGCGACACTGGTATAATGTGTCAGACCTTGTAGATGATCAGGGTGAACTGTACACCTTAAAGGCTTTTGGAGCCGAAAGAGCTGGCAAGAATGGAGGAGCAGACGGAGCTGTAGTTAGAAACCTTAGTTTTCCTTCCCTTGTGTAGTAAAAGTATTCTCATGAGAGCTATAATGTAATAACGAGTCAGACCCTATTTAAGTTTTCAATAAAAATATTTATTTAACATTCCCAAAATTATGGGCATTACAATATCGATCTGATTAAATAGTGTTTGCATGAATGACGGATATCGATAATTACGAAATGAGCAGCATGGATCGGAACATGGAACATATTTTATCTACTAGAGGCCAGACACACATGATGTGTGTGCAAGTGGCGAGTAGCTTTCTTATGACGGATAAACAACAGTGCTAAAATAAACTTCACACCAATCACATTGCTAAAATAAACTTCACGCCAATCACATGTTTAATATACTAGTAAATTGAATTTAATAATGGCATAAATATTCCTGTCAATTGTGCAAAGCTCATTGTTTGCATGGGCAGCAGAATTTAACAAAGAAAGGGACTTGCACAAAACAACAAAAATTGAGTCAAATCAATGTTATATGAAAAGGGAACCTTGTGAGGAAGCAAAAAGGAATTCGATCACCAGTTCTACTACATGCTTCATCTTTTGCTTGAAAAGCAAGATGAATAATGGATCGGCGGTGGGACTCGAAATGAAAGTTGATTTTCTGAGTTTTTTTTTTTTTTTTTGGGCGGACTCCATAGTGTGGAGAGAAATAAAGTAATCATTGAAAATATAGGTAATAATTAGAAAAAGATAGAGAGAAAAATGAGAGTAATAATTGAAAAGAAATAGAATTAATTGAAAAGAAATAGGATAATGATTAGAATCCAAAACTCCCAAACGAACGAGGTCCATAGCACTTGGAAATAGAATTTGCTACGCATACCAACTGGAGATACCGACCATATGTACCAACGGCACACGGGGCTCATTCCGAGCCGTTCAATAATTTTTTTAAAAAAAACCGAGTGGACTCATCAAAAATCAACTCAATCCGATATGTGTAAGTGATCGATCTAATATTCCTATTATTCATCCAATTTTTCCATTTTTTCCGATTTTTCAAAAATGGAAAGATTGGATCGAACACTCACACATATTGAATTGAACTGATTTTTCGCACGCCCATTCGATTTTTTTTCCTAAAATTATTGAACGAATTAGATCATTTGTATGGAATCCAGAATGGGTTCTGTGTGCCATCGGTACTCCGTACTCACCTTGGGTCTCCCCGTCGGTTTCTTTAGACTTTCCATTTGGAATCCGCCATGCATTTGGGAGAGTAGGCAGTTTTCATATTCTTTTGAAAGACAGGAGAGCACGCAATTGGCCCTGCTTTGTCATGGAGTGAATTTAGGAAGTGTTAATTTTACCCACTTACCCTTGCAGTTGCTTGCTCAGTTGCTCCTAATGAAAGTACGTCATTTACGAGGTTGTAAAATAATTTGTTCAACTCTGTTGGATTTCCCCTAAACTTTAGGCTCTGTTTGTTTCAATTGGAAATATTTTCCTATTTTTGTGTGTTTGGTTGAACAAAATCTGGGCAAAACATTTTCCATCAAAACACCAAAAATGACTTACTGGTGTTACGGGCATAAGTTCATTTTACAAACTTGTCAGTACACCTTTTGCTCAGTCCATATAGCAAATGGAATTGTCCTCTGAACCAATGCACTCAACCCATGCACATCTCTCTCTCTCTCTCTCTCTCTCTCTCTCTCTCTCTCTCTCTCTCTCATGGTGTCAACTTCACTTCCTCAGTTCGTGCTCTTTCTTTCACTAATTTGTCTCTATAATTTTGCATTCCAGCCAAACATCCAAAAATTAAAATCAAGAAATTATTTTATGTGTAAAATATTTTTTTAAAAAATAAGTTTTCTTGTAAAATACTTTACATCAACACAAATAAAGCCTTAGTAGAAGAGTAACAAGAAAATGGGGTAAATTTTGGCTGCCCAAAAAACAGCCACAGAGGCCACATGAAACAAGGGAAGAGAGAGGGGTCACTCTAGAATAGATCTCTACTTTGAGAAAGGGGCAGCTTTATCTCGTGCTCTATTCCATTACACTTTGAATACTAGGGGGTCCTTACAAATACAATTAGACTTGGGCTTCGCTTCACCTAACAAAAAGAGCCCAATAACAAAATAAAACGGAAAATCACAGCCAAGGAAGTGCTTATCCTTGGCGGTTATTAATTATCAAAATACGTTTTGGGCCGTCATTTTTCCAAAATAAAATAGAAGGCCCAAACATAGACATAACAACCATTAGTCCAATTAAAAGAGGTTAGTACGACTAATTCCTAAAAGGCCTAAAATCAAAGAGGATGTCTATGGATTTGCCAGAAATTTCAAGGAAGATTAGCCTAATTTGCAATGTTTGGATGGTGTTTTAAAAAATTTTGAGTTTGGTTTTTGAGTAATAAGTGGAGACAGAAATTAGTTTAATAATTGGAGATAGGGGTGATAAGTGAAGAAAGATAAAGAGAGACAAATAAGAATAATGATTGGAGAGTGGAGAGAGAAATGACATAGTATTTTTTGAGTTGAATTTTTTTTTTAAATTACCATCCAAACAAGGTATCGTAGAATAATGGAGTTCGAGGAGTCTTCCGAAGGATATGCACTACACATATATGATCACATTTGAATTCAAAAGTGAAAGTGACGAAAGTCGGCTTTCACCAATATATCATATTCACCTCGAGTCGTAACAAAAGTGAAAATTCCATTCATTAGCACTGTATTTTTTAAATCATTTTTTGAGGTTCGATTTCAACGTCTAGGTAATCATTTTGTCTTGCTCTAATTTATTAGTACTAGATCTTCCGTCGAAACAATGAATGGAATTTTTTTTTTTGGGTAACGGAGGAACAGTTCTACAGTCAGACCGTTATATGGACTCAATTGCGCAACTCAAATCTCTAGAAAAGTTAGCGCGGCCAAATCATGCACGGCCCTCCACTTACTTTAGGATACTCACTCGATGGAGAATCAAATCCCAATTCTTTAAAAGAACTCCCAAAGTCTAGACATCCGCCCGAACCACTAGGTGAGTGTGAATGAATGGGATTTTTGGTATGACCTTTCGCCCAAATACCAAAGCTAAGAGTATTCACAATACTATAATCAAAAGTAAAATATTTTTAAACTTAACAATATTTGTGCAAAATATGACTCACAATACAATAATCAAATTTAACAATAACCAAAATTAACAACTTTTTGACAATAACCAAATTTAATAAATCCTACATATTCTCAATCAAATACATCAATCATTATACAAAAATGTTCTATCTCTCTTTCCTTTTCCTCTCTTTCTTTTCGACCAATATTTTTGATAAAAGAAATATTTTACTAAAAAATTGTTTTTTTTAGAAAAAAGTTTTTGAAATATAATTTTTTCCTAAAAAAAAGTTTCAAAAACTATTTTCTATTTCTAGTAAATAGTTTTTATTAGTTTCAAAACTGGTTTTAGATTTTCTACTATTCAAAATTTTTAGTTTTTCATAATTTGAAAATATGACGTGATAAGTTTTGGTTATCTAATTTTGAATATTTGATTATGCCATTGTAGACATCTATATTGCTAACCTTAATAATCTCTTAAATAAATAATCAAAAACTAATGTGCCAACTGTTGGTTATCAATTTTTAATTATAGAATTGTGGATAGCCTTAGTTGTTTTTCTTAAGGTGGGACTTGAGACGCCTAGATAATCAATTTCATGAATTCCCAGCCAGGATTATGTTAGTGATTACAATAGTGCTAGAGGCCGCAACCTTAGCACCTGCCACCCACCTGATACAATTTTTAACGGCGTAGCCCTTGTACGCACGTAATTTTAACGAAGAAAAAAAGGTTTGATCTAAGGTCCTGTTTGGATGCTGCTATAGGAAGGGGGTGTTTTGGAGCTTACTTTTTGGCTTTTCATTTTCGGCTTTTTGGGTTTTTGGATTATAGTCAAAATGTATTTTGAGTATGGTAGAGTGTTTGGGAGATTTGTGCAAAATGTATTTTGAAATTGTAGTAGTGTTTGGTAGATGATTGTTGTGAATAAATTATGGATTGCATTTTTACCATATTGCCCTTTGTCTTTAGTGTGTTCTTATAACATGTGTCACTTACGTTTTTTCTTCTTCTTTTTTTTACTTTATTATTCAATAGTTTTTATAGGCTGTTTATTATTGAAATCTATTATTCTAAAGTAATGTTTTGTTTTTGCCTTTGTTTTTTTTTTTTCAGATCCGTTTTTTGCTTTTGGCCGTTATATTATTGTGTTAAAATAATTATTTTTGATATGTAATTTTTTTCTTTTTTAATTTAAGGAAGACATTCGATATTTTTATTTGGTATTTTAGAATTAAAATAATAAGACCAATGTTACAAGTAACACTTTAATTTAACGACAAACACATAACATAAATATAAAGAACAATAAAACAAACACAAACACTTAATATTACAAAACAAATTAAAGTTCAATCCAAAGCCCAAAAAAAAAACACACACACACACACAAACCAAGCCTACAAGCATAATGAAAAAAAAAAACCACACCGAAAAAAAAGTGGATAAGGAGGGAGGGGCAAATCTGGTAAAATGAAGGGAGGATTATGGGTATTTTCGTAATAGACCAAAAAATGAGAAAATGAGAATCCGAAAAACTCCTCCAACTCAGATTATGGTTTTTGGCTCATAAACCCAAAATCCAAAAATCTATTCTCCCAAAATCCATTCTCAACTTCAGTTGCCAAATACTCAAAATCTGAAAATGAGAATCCAAAAATCTGAAAATATAGTTGGCAAGCACCCCAGAAGGGAGATTAGTTTCCCCCCCTTTACAAGACCGGGGCCCCACGCTTTGCCCCCGTTTGGGAGCCACAAACTCAGGGGTATTCCAAAATCCTCTTTCTTCGGTAAGACCGGAGAAGAAGGGATTAGCCGGTCATATTTTCGGACAGGGTTTGAGGTGTTATTGTTAGAAATAACTTATTTTGATTATGTTTTATGACAAAATTGATTTCTTAAAATGCATGGTTAAAATCCTCTTATAAAATCTCTATTGAAAGGGTAAAAGTCTTAATAAATGTTCACCCATAAAAAGAAAGAAACCCTTATTTGTGTGTAGCCAAAATAATGTATGTGTGCAGCTCGTGTACAAATTTTTTAAACAAATGTCTCCTGGCCCCATTTTTTTTATATTGCTCATAATAAAAGAACTCCTTTTAAAATCAGTGTTTGGCCTATGTGCATACATGTAATCAAAACCCATTTGGCCCAAAAGTAAAAACTTGCACAGTGGATATCTTTAATATGGTCGACCAATTTCTTCATTTTAGTCTGAAGTGTGTTTCTTCATTGTTGACTTGGGAGCATGGGAGTTAATACTCCTGAACGTTGTAGAATTTAGCTCAACGTTTTTCTACTACAGTCAAGGAAGATAACATTCTTGCATGTGTAGATTTTTTGTTTTTGGTTCAGCTCACCACACCATTGTTGACTTTGGAGTTGGGCATTGAAGCCTCAAGATCTTTGCACATCAAGATCTGTTGAAGATATACAGCTCAACGTATTTCTATTGCATTCAATGAAGATCTAGCCTTCTGCTAGAAGATTTCTACTCAACAGAAATGTTTCCAACGGTTCAAATATTCAAGCTATAAAATGGAAGAGGTTCAGCAGCTACAAGACCATCTTTTGAGAACAAAAAAAAATGGCTACGGCAGAGAAAATATACTGAGCATTACAAGAGCAAGTTTCACTCTCTCTCCTACACTTCATCTTTCATACAATCACCTTGAGAGATCTGCGAGCAAATTGTTATATCTACTCTTAGAGAAGTGTTGTAATTCTGAGCTACAAATCCTATTATCTTTTTGAGAGATTAAGTGTTTGAGAAATCAAACACTGGTTCTGTAATTCCAAAAACAGGGGTTTTGTTTTTGGAAGGGGTTTTGAGGATTTTGTACTTTAAATCCTTGCTGTTGTCTAGCTCCTCCGGAAAGCTAGGAGCATCGGTAATTGTAAGCACCCGCAAGGCTTACTGGTGTAATTCCATTTTTATTAGTGGAACCTTCAAGCGATTGCTTTGGAGAGAAGTGGAGTAGGCTGGACCGTGGACAAATGCAGACCGAACCACTATAAATTGGTTTTGCGTTTCTTAACTCTCTATATATTTGCTAATTAGTTATTTGCTCTTGTAACTTTTAATTGGTAATTTTTAATTAGGAACCCTATTCACCAACCCCCCCCCAGGTTGCTGTCTGAGTAACAATTGGTATCAAAGCTTGGACTCTTGTCTAAAGACTTCACAGTCTAAGAGTGATTATGGCAACCACATCCTCACACATAGAGGGCCTATCAACCAACAGACCACCTTTGTTCAATGGAACAAACTTTGCCTACTGGAAAAATAGGATGAGAATTTATATCCAGTCCATAGATTATAGTTTATGGAAAATTATCACGATTGGACCCAAGATCCCTATGAAAACTGTAGGAGAGACCTCTGTGGTCAAAACTGAGGATGAATGGAATGATGCAGATATGCGTAATATAAAATCAAACTCTAAGGCTATGAATATTTTATATTGTGCTCTCGATTCTGCTGAATATAATAGAATCTCTATCTGTGAAACTGCTAAAGAAATGTGGGATAAATTGATAGCTACTCATGAGGGAAACAGTCAAGTGAAGGAATCAAAAATAGATATTTTAGTACACAATTATGAACTGTTCAAAATGAAACCTGGAGAATCTATTTCTGATATGTTCACTAGATTTACTGATATCGTTAATGGTTTAAAATCTCTCGGTAAATCTTATACTAACTCAGAAATGGCAAGAAAGATTCTCAGGTCCATGGCAAAATCTTGGGATACTAAGGCATCAATCATCTTGCAAACCATAGACTTCTCCAAATGCACTATGGACGAACTTATGGGCAGTCTCATGACAGAAGAGATACATCGCAAGTTAAATGAGGAAGTTGATACAAAGAGGAAAGACATTGCTCTAAAAAGCACTACCAGTAAATCAAAGAACACCGAAGAAGCAAGTGACGAAAGCGATGACAATGAAGAGATGGCCTTAATCACAAAAAAATTCAAGAAATTTCTCAAGAAAAAGAATGGATGGAAAGGAAGGAAATTTCTCAAAAAGAATGAGAACAAAGAAGATGAAGGCAAACGTGATGAGATGATCTGTTACAAATGCAGAAAACCAGGCCATATAAAAGCTGACTGTCCTCAGTCCAAAAGATTTAGCAAAAAGGACAAAAAGAAAGCAATGGTAGCAGCTTGGGACAACAGTGACGACAGCAGCTCAGAAAGTGACGAGGAAGCCGAAGTGGCAAACCTCTGTTTAATGGCATTAGAAGAAAATGAGGTATATCATGACTCCTTATCTCTTTCATTTGATGAATTACAAAATGCTTTTAGAAGCTTGCAAGTTATTTTTGAAAGAGTAAAATCAAAGAATAAAGCTTTTAAGAAACTGGCCAAAGAACTTTCAAATGAAATGAATAATTTGATTGACGAGAAAAATGATTTAGAAGAAGAAAATGAAAATTTGAAAAATAGTTCTAACACTAATCTTTTTGATAAGCAAATTAAAGACTTAATTGAAGAGAGAAATGCTTTGGAAGAAGAAAATGAGAATTTAAGAAATGCTTCAAATGGTGATTTTTTACATAAACAAATTGATGATTTGACAAAATCTCTTGAAAAATTAACAAAGGGTAAAGAAGGCTTAGACTTACTTCTTGAAAAACAAAGATGTTCTTTTCATAAATCTGGAATTGGTTATAATCCTGAGGAACATAAAAATCTTTACAAAAATCTTTTTGATAAAAGCACTTCACCCATTCGTCCTAAAATTATTTGTCATTATTGTGGCATAGTAGGACATATTTCACCAACATGCCCTATGAAAGGACATTCGTCTGTTTATGTTAACAAGACTTGGGTTCAAAAGAACCAAGCTAACCAACATGGACCCAAGATGATATGGGTACCAAAAATCAAGTCTTGATATGTTATTGTAGGTGTGCCTTAAGTCCACATCAACTAAAGGTAAATGGTATCTCGATAGTGGATGTTCAAGGCATATGACGGGAGATGAAAAGGCTTTCAATTCTCTAACACCAAAAGATGGAGGATTCGTAACTTTCGGTGACAATAGCAAAGGAAAAATCATCGGTATAGGTAATATCGGTACATCTCCCTCTCCTGTTATAGAAGATGTCTTACTTGTTAATGGTCTTAAACACAATCTTCTTAGCATTAGCCAATTATGTGATAATGGCAACAAAGTTATTTTCGAAAAATCTAGTTGCATCATTGAGAGTATCAAAGAACACAAAACATTATTTGTTGGCCAAAGACTTGAAAATGTGTATGTTTTCAACTTAAATGATTTGAGCAAACAAAGTGTAAAATATTTTTCGGTAATGAGTGATAATAGTTGGCTATGGCATAGACGCCTTGGACATGCACACATGGATGCAATTTCAAAACTCTCTAGAAAAGAATTAGTGGTTGGTCTTCCAAAAATCAAATTTGAAAAAGATAGATTGTGTGATGCATGCCAACAAGGTAAACAAACAAAAGTTTCTTTCAAATCTAAAAATGTTATTTCTACTACAAGGCCATTACAATTATTACACATGGATTTATTTGGTCCCACTAGAACAACAAGTCTTGGTGGCAAATACTATTGTCTTCTTGTTGTGGATGATTTCTCTAGATTTACATGGGTTATGTTCCTAGCTACTAAGGATGAGGCTTTTGCTTCTTTTACAAAACTATGTAGAAAAGTTCAAAATGAAAAAGGATTTGTTATTTCAAATATTTGAACTGATCATGGTAGAGAGCTTGAAAATTCTTTGTTTGAAAAATATTGTGATGATCATGGTATAGATCACAACTTTTCTGCACCTCGCACGCCTCAACAGAATGGGGTAGTTGAGAGGAAAAATAGAACTCTTGAAAAAATGGCTAGAATAATGCTTTGTGAAAACTCTCTACTTAAATACTTTTGGGCAGAAGCTGTTAACACCGCGTGTTATGTTCTAAATCAAGTCTTGATTAGACCCCTCCTCAAAAAGACACTGTATAAGCTATGGAATGCTAGAAAACCCAACATTGGTTACTTTCATGCTTTTGGTTGTAAATGTTTTGTCTTAAACAATGGAAAAGATCAATTGGGAAAATTTGATTCAAAATCTGATGAAGGAATTTTTGTTGGTTATACAACTTCAAGTAAAGCATATAGAGTGTACAACAAACGCACTTTACTTGTAGAAGAATCTGTTCATGTTTCTTTTGATGAATCTAATCCATCTACTGCCAAGATTATTATTGATGATGATGAGATAGATATCATAAAAGAAGTACAAGACTTAATTATTAGCAAAGAAAATGATGATACCCAACAAGAGAGCACTCAAGCAAAGGATGATGTGGCTCTTGATCAACCTCAAGATCCTATCAGGAATCAAGATCTACCTAAAGAGTGGAGATTCGTGCAAAATCATCCAAAAGATTTGATTCTTGGAGATGTTTCAAAAGGTATATCTACTCGCTCATCCCTTAAAAATATTTGTGGTAATTTAGCTTTTGTTTCTCAAATTGAGCCAAAACTTTTTTAGAAGCTGAAAATGATGAAAATTGGATTTTAGCTATGCAAGAAGAACTAAGTCAATTTGAGAGAAACAAAGTTTGGAATTTAGTGCCTAGACCTCGTGATCACACTATTATTGGTACTAAATGGGTTTTTAGAAATAAATTGGATGAATCAGGAAACATTGTTAGAAATAAAGCTAGATTAGTCGCACAGGGCTATAATCAAGAAGAAGGCATTGATTTTGACGAGACATTTGTATCTGTTGCTAGACTAGAAGTTATTCAAATGCTACTTGCATTTGCATGTTTCAAAGATTTTAAACTTTTTCAAATGGATGTGAAAAGTGCATTTCTAAATGGCTTTATTAACGAAGAAGTTTATGTTAAACAACCACCTGGTTTTGAAAATCATTCATATCCTAATCATGTTTATAAGCTTTCAAAAGCTTTGTATGGTCTAAAACAAGCTCCACGTGCATGGTATGATGGACTTAGTTCATTTTTACTAGAAAATGGTTTTTCTAGAGGAAAATTAGATACGACTCTTTTCATAAAAATCGAAAATCATGACATGCTTATTATTCAAATTTATGTTGATGATATTATTTTTGGTGCTACTAATGAAAAATTATGCAAAGATGCTAAGTGTATGCAAGGGGAGTTTGAAATGAGTATGATGGGAGAACTCAATTTTTTCCTTGGACTCCAAATCAAGCAATCAAAAGATGGAATTTTTATAAATCAAGCAAAGTATACGAGAGAACTTCTCAAAAGATTCAACATGGAAGATTCCAAAATTATGAAGACTCCAATGAGCACAACCACTAAGCTCAACAAAGATGAAAATGGTAAATCAATAGATACTAAAATGTATCGAGGTATGATCGGCTCACTTCTTTATCTTACTGCTAGTAGACCTGATATCATGTTTAGTGTTTGCTTATGTGCTCATTTTCAATCTAATCCAAAGGAGTCACATTTAGTAGCAGTCAAACGTATTTTTAGATATCTTGCTGGAACTCCTAATTTGGGGCTCTTTTATCCTAGAAATACTTCTTTCGCCTTAATTGGATTTTCTGATGCTGATTATGCCGGTAGTAAAACTAATCGTAAGAGCACTAGTGGTACATGTCAATTTCTTGGAAACTCATTAGTATCTTGGTTCAGTAAAAAGCAAAATTCAGTTGCTTTATCGACTGCTGAAGCTAAGTATATAGCTGCTGGTAGTTGTTGTGCTCAATTATTATGGATCAAACAGCAAATGGAGGATTTTAATTTACATTATGATCATATTCCAATTAAATGTGATAATACAAGTGCAATCAATTTAACAAAAAATCCCATTCAACATTCTCGAACAAAACATATTGAAATTAGACATCATTTTATACGTGATCATGTTCAAAAAGGGGATATTGTTCTTGATTTTGTAAGTACCGACAAGCAATTGGCGGATATTTTTACAAAACCCCTTATTGAAGAACAATTTTGTTTTATCAGAAGAGAACTCAGGATGTCTAATCCATTCTAATTTTTTTTGGGGATTTTTAGTTAAAAATTAGTATTACTTGTCTAATCATTTTTTTTGGAGTACTTATCATCATAGTGTTTAATAAATCACACTTCGAAAATATTACACTCAATTCTATGAGACACTGTGGGGACACATCAATAAGTACCCGAACACAATTTTCTTCCCCTATTTTTTGTCTTATTCGGCGCGGCAACCCCTATCTTCATTTTCAAATTTTCAAAATTTAAACCTTTTCCTTCCTCAACACACTTCTCTCATTCTCTATAAATTCAACCTCATATCTCTCTCTCTCTCTCTCTCTCTATCTCTCCTTCTCTCTTTCGGCCTAAATCTCTCCGAATCTCTATCCTTCCAAATCGAGCAATGGCAAACTTACCGCAAGGGTTACCGTTTGAGTTTTGGGAAAGAGACGCCGAACGAGTAGAGTTTAGGTTGTTTATCCAAACCCTTTGGATGCAACTCTTTATTTTCATTTTGCTTTGTGCGTTACTTACAATACAACTACCACCATGGTTCGGCTAGAATATAAATGTGGATACTCTGTGGTACTGGATTGGCATTGTAGCTGCCGCTGTAGCAGCCATTATTCGAGAATACGAAAATCAAAGACGCCACGCTCTCAATTTATGAAAGAATATAGAGTGTACAGGGCAAAAGAGGCATGGTGATGGAACCATAGCTATATTTTTTTTTCCTCTGAGCTGTTCTTGTTTTTGATGTTTTTGATAATGTCACAGGGGGAGAAAAAGAGAAGTATGATTTGATCTATCTTGCTATTCTTAACGATTGTGTTAACTGTTGTGTGCTAATTCAAACTTTGCTTACTATGATGTGTTGATTGTTATACTCGTTGATCATATATAACTGCTATTGGTGCATATATGTAGGGGGAGCATTCGCTAACTGCTATTGGTGCATATATGTAGGGGGAGCATTTGCTCACTCTTTACTTTAAAAAAAAAATCATATTTTGTGCCATCATCAAAAAGGGGGAGATTGTTAGAAATAACTTATTTTGATTATGTTTTATGACAAAATTGATTTCTTAAAATGCATGGTTAAAATCCTCTTATTAAATCTCTATTGAAAGGGTAAAAGTCTTAATAAATGTTCACCCATAAAAAGAAAGAAACCCTTATTTGTGTGTAGCCAAAATAATGTATGTGTACAGCTCGTGTACAAATTTTTTAAACAAATGTCTCCTGGCCCCATTTTTTTTATATTGCTCATAATAAAAGAACTCCTTTTAAAATCAGTGTTTGGCCTATGTGCATACATGTAATCAAAACCCATTTGGCCCAAAAGTAAAAACTTGCACAGTGGATATCTTTAATATGGTCGACCAATTTCTTCATTTTAGTCTGAAGTGTGTTTCTTCATTGTTGACTTGGGAGCATGGGAGTTAATACTCCTGAACGTTGTAGAATTTAGCTCAACGTTTTTCTACTACAGTCAAGGAAGATAACATTCTTGCATGTGTAGATTTTTTGTTTTTGGTTCAGCTCACCACACCATTGTTGACTTTGGAGTTGGGCATTGAAGCCTCAAGATCTTTGCACATCAAGATCTGTTGAAGATATACAGCTCAACGTATTTCTATTGCATTCAATGAAGATCTAGCCTTCTGCTAGAAGATTTCTACTCAACAGAAATGTTTCCAACGGTTCAAATATTCAAGCTATAAAATGGAAGAGGTTCAGCAGCTACAAGACCATCTTTTGAGAACAAAAAAAAAGGCTACGGCAGAGAAAATATACTGAGCATTACAAGAGCAAGTTTCACTCTCTCTCCTACACTTCATCTTTCATACAATCACCTTGAGAGATTTGCGAGCAAATTGTTATATCTACTCTTAGAGAAGTGTTGTAATTCTGAGTTACAAATCCTATTATCTTTTTGAGAGATTAAGTGTTTGAGAAATCAAACACTGGTTCTGTAATTCCAAAAACAGGGGTTTTGTTTTTGGAAGGGGTTTTGAGGATTTTGTACTTTAAATCCTTGCGGTTGTCTAGCTCCTCCGGAAAGCTAGGAGCATCGGTAATTGTAAGCACCCGCAAGGCTTACTGGTGTAATTCCATTTTTATTAGTGGAACCTTCAAGCGATTGCTTTGGAGAGAAGTGGAGTAGGCTGGACCGTGGACAAATTCAGACCGAACCACTATAAATTGGTTTTGCGTTTCTTAACTCTCTTTATATATTTGCTAATTAGTTATTTTCTCTTGTAACTTTTATTTGGTAATTTTTAATTAGCAACACTATTCACCCCCCCCCCCCCCCCTTTAGGTTGCTGTCTGGGTAACAGTTATTAAGTTATCCCCCCAATACCCCTTCAAATTGGACGATTTTACCTCTCCTTATCCCCCTCCCCCAGCCCCCAAGCCGTCTGAGTTTCTGAGTTTTAACGACAGCAAAACAAGAATAGGAAGAAAAAGAACAGTAAATCGGAGAGAGGGAGAACAGTAAGCCGTAGCCGTTCTCTCGTCTTCTTCTTCTTCTTCTCCCCTCCTTCTACTGTTGCTGCTGCCACCGTTCTCTCTCTTTCTCTCTCTCTCTCTCTCCCATGGCGATAAGAACAAAGAAAAGGATAAAAGACAGTGTCTGTTTCTTACAGTCCTACCACTAATCAATTACTGGAGCAATTGATAAAAGAAAGTGCACTTTGACCCATCTAAAAAAAAATTCTCAAAAAAGAACACTTTCACCGGAAAAAAAAAAATTAAAATGAACACTGTAATTGGCGGGGGGAAACCCGAGCAAAAAAATTAGTGTTCCAAATTTCAATCCGTTTGATTTGATGAAAGATTTTAATTTTTTGATCATTTTATTCTAAAGGATCATAATTAAATTTTAACTCTAGAGCTCTCGTTAGCTAGCCCTAAAAGATATTTGGTTCTACGACTTTTTTAGGACTAATATTGCTTAATTATGAAAAAGTAATTAATTTGTACAATATTATATTAATCATAATGAATAATCTAACTTAACACTGCACAAGGTCAAAAGGGTCATTTGACAGTTTTTTACATCATCCACCCTTCCTTATACCTCCTATTAATCCTCCATCCAAACGAAGTACTATTTAATCCACATTCTCTTATACCTCATTCAAACAACCTACCATTTAATCCCCACTTTATAGGGAGGCCTCATTCAAGAGGCTCGCTTCCGGCCTCCAAAATTCATGAGCCGGCCCTGGGTATATTTGGGTTCGATTAGCGCTTGTGAGGTTCTTTTGTGGGTTGATGTCTACTGCGATGACTGCTTAGTTTGTTTGGTTTGATTGTTGAGGTTTTGAGGTGGTGACCGGGGGGAGTTGGGGTAGGTAGTAATTGATTTCGATGCTGCAAAGACAAATAAGCTATGGAAAAATCAGCCTCTTTTGTAGGAAAAGGTACATTGTTGTAGCAGTTTCAATTTCAATAACCACGATTGTGATTCCTTTATGCAATTACTCTATCGACTTCTGTGCTATAATTAGTCTTGGCCATCTAGTTGCATGTAACGACCCATGTCAGTTGACTTGCTAACCCTTAGCCTAACTACGTGGTTTAAAAGGTTACTATCGGTGTGGGCTCCCCGACCGGCACGCGCCCAAAAAGAGTTGCAACCTGGATTTTTGAGATGGTTGATCCGAGAAACCGAGAGTTCGTTTGAGAGGAAAAAGGCTTTTTGGTCTTAGCGAAAAACGTTGAGACTTTGGGTTCGGAAGTCACGTTATGGATATGGAAGGTTTTATTGAGAAAAGTGCACTCCATTCGCCCGGTAAAACCGGTCTCTACTAAACTCTTTCGGGGGGGGGGGGGATTTAAAATATCTCTTGGAAAACCAAGCTCTTTAATAAACAAATAAAGGGGAAAGGGACATAGGTAATAAATCACGTTGACGTGCACGTGGTGTTAACTGTACAATGATGACAAGAATGATGCAAAATGAAAGGAGTTTTCAGCAGAAACTGTCTGGGTCTCAGTATCCTTCTGCACGGCATTTTGTAATACCGCGCACGGTTTTACAGAATGCCGTGCAAGGTATCCTCTTTGCTTTCATGCCTTTGTAAAGTTTCAGAACGCCGCCCGGCATCTTGGATAACACGCACGGGGTTTTCAACTGACATCAAACAATCTTTTTACTACTGGACCATTCTGAAAAGTACCACTCTTTCAGGCCATGAACAAAAATCACCTTTTATACTTTTGATCACTTGTAATGACCGAAGAAACCTTGTGTCTAAAACCAAACATGGCTTGTAGATGTGGTCTTATTTTGAAAGCAATGATGCCAGATATTTCCGCAATAAAAAAAAGACCTGACAGAGGATAGCTATGATCCAGACTGTTTGAGCCAGAAAACATTAAAACATGAAACGTTGTGCGCCGGAGTATGCTACGCCGTGCGACGCATCAAAGCGTCGCGCGGTGTAGCTTTCTCAGCACAGAGGCCTGCTTTTGTTTTGAAAATGGTTTTTAAGGTGAGATCCAACCCAAAGGAGGTTGATCCTGACCACAAAAAGATTCCCTCAGGGATATGGACAGAGCCTACCCCAATGAAACTAGTTTATACCTTTGATCTTGGAGATTGGATGGAAGTGGACAGCTACGGATGGGTGCGGATGAGCCCGGTTGAGAAGGGGAGGTTGTGGACGTGGGTGGTGGATGAGTACATGGATAGTTGAGACCTTTATGGAAGTGAAAGGTTCATTTCAATGATGAGGAAAAAAATGGAGGACTTTGAGGAAGAAAGAACTTTAAGAATGTTTTTGGAGTCATTTTCTCAAGGCTTTGGAGTGAGGAATGGGTGTGAAAGCATGATAAGAGAGAAAGAGAATTCAGGACCCTTTTCTCTTGAGTGTAGGGTTGTATTTATAGGCAAAAGCTAAGGATTTTGAATTTCAAATGGTAGAGGTGTTTTCTGGGCGGGCCAGAAGTGCATTTTTGGCTGAGCTGACTTGTAGCAGTGGCTCAAGTGGGCGTGGCCGACAGCTAGCTGAGCCAGTCAGAACTTTATCCAAAATGTCGTGCGGTTGACCTCATGACCTCGTGCGGCGTAATGAAATCTATTATGTTGTGCGGTGTAGAGATGTACTGTATGGTACTAAAAGTCCAGTTCTAGGCTTTTGGGTATGTTTTGGGCTTTTTGGGCTTGCTCTGGGCATTTGGTTCAGGGGAATCCTTCATCCAAGCTCTCGGAGGTATTTGTTTCCTTTGTTTCATCATCGAGACATTTAAAGCGCTTTTGAGATGCGGATTGGGGTGTCTACAATCGGGTTATACAATAGCTAGTTGAAGTCTCTTATAAATTATATTCGTTTCCCACATCCTATCAATGTGGGACAAGGTGGGTTGTCACAATCTCCCCACCTTATGGTGCAACGCTTTAGTTGCTTTGGCCCTACAACTTTTCCCCTAGTGGTCATGGTGTAACACTTAGGCCTCATTTGATAACTATGTTAGATATGGTGGGATTCGTAAGAAGATGAGATTAGGGAGTGGGATTCGTAAGGAAATGAGATTAGGAATATTGCGTTTGTCTTGCTCACATAGGATAAGATTGGAATAATGAAGTTCCAACATTGCCCTTGCCCATACTCACTTCCTACAAATGCATAAGGTGTACACAGCCCGAAGGAAGTATGGATAAGGATGTCATTTTGTAGCCAAAGCTTGGGAAATGATTAGTAATACCTAGTAGGAGGTGGTATTGTTAATCCCATGAATTGTGAGGATTGATAATCCCATGTGCTTCCTAATGCCATCCCCTTTTGTGCAATCAAACAATGAGTTAGGGGTCCCCCAAGATTAGCAATCATATCCCAACCTCTAACTCCCTTATCAAACAAAGCCTAGTTCTATACAACACATTAGTGTGCTCTTATCAGATTATAGAGATGCCCCCCACCATGTAGATCAGAGTTGTAACTGTAATGACCTGTGCTAAGTGACCTGCTAACCTTTAGCCAAATCACATAACTTAAAAGGTTAACTTCAAATTATACGATAGCTAGCTGGGGCCCTTATACTTTATATTAATGAATTTTTTTGTTGTTCCATCCTTCATCCTCAACAGAAAAAGAAGGATAGGACCAATTAAAAAAAAAGGCCAATCATGGCTCTCATTTTTGTAATCTTAATGCTCATTTTATAGATCATGATGTGCAAATTAATTATGAGGATGAAATCAACTTGTTAAAATAATCATATATGCATAACTTAAATATTTTAAGAAATGCTTGAAAGAAAATTATGGTGTCGTAAACTACTCATTTTTTATCCAGTGATTTGTAGCTCTCATTGCTTTTAGCAACAGATAGACTTGTGTCTCAATTAAGGTATGTGTATTGCAAAACAAAGGTACTAATTAACTGTTCAATTGTAATTAGAGTTTGAGGGGTTTAATTGTAAGTAGTGTGTGAAACTGGAGAGTTTTATTTGCTATTTCTTTTGTGATTGGTCCTTATGTTCCGAAGTTTCGTCAGCCTGCATTTGCCGTAGGTGTCCGTATCTAGGATTAGATAGTTTTGGTTCTCTCCTAATATTTTGACGATTTCCGTATTGCCTTCGAGCTTTGAATGATATGGCATTGAGCATTTCAAAAAAAAAAAAAAGAATTAACATGTTTTCAAATAGATCATCGTCATAAAAGATTTCAAGTAACCTTTTTTAGCGTGTGTTTGGAATAACTTTATTTATTGTTGCTGTCTTTTTTGTATTTCTAATTGGAATATGTGTTAAATTTGTGCAAATATTTTAGATTAGATTTGTCTCGACAAAAGAAATCGAAAAAGTATACAATTATATTTTAAAAGGTTCAATAAAATTTTTTTTTTCTTAGAAATAGTTTTTACTTTTATTCACTAACTTTTCAAAATAGAATATACTTTTAGGGGTAAAATGAAAAATGTATCAACTTTTATTCACTAACTTTATGAAATGGATACTTATCAAGGGATAACCCAAAATAGAATACTGGCATGGACTCTAAAAAAGGGATGGAGGGAGATCTTTTTGTTCATTTTACATAAAAAAAAATTCCAACTCTGATTCATATTTTTATAATTTCTCTCGTCTGAAAATATATGACGAAGAACTAAACAAAAGTTCACTAAACATCAATACTTCAATCTTTAAAAAAATTACCTTAGGCCAAATAGAGTATCTTTATCATTTCAATTTTGTTAGAAGAAATTTTCCAAGAACAATATTGACGTCAATATCAAAACCATCAAAAAATATCTGAATTACTTACATTTAGCAATTAGCATTTACATCAATCTCAATGAAACCTTAAGTCACACAGTTGTACTTACATTAAAAATCATACAGTCTTTCAATATGTTTTGTACTAATTTCAAAGAGAGAAACCAAATACTTAAAAAGGTCCATTTGACATTAATTAATCATGGTATTATTTTGTATAAATATGTATTTTACATGTCTCGACGAGAGAAATTTAAAAACTTAATAAACCAACAATTAAGAAGTAAAATGATTATGAAAAAAACTTTAAAACGTCAATAAGGAAAAAAAAGTCCAAATTCAGCAAATTTTTAGTTCAAATTTTATTCTTCTTAAATTCTTCTTGTTGAAAAGAAATTAATAATAACTGTTCAAAAAGAAAAAGAAAAAGAAATTAATAATAAAAAATTAACAAAAGATGATACTAAAAATCAATAATTATAACTAATCTAAATGTAGCCTTAACTAATTAATTTACCAGAAGCTTTTGTCTAGCTCATTTATAACCATTTATTGCATACCTAACCCTACAGATAATTAGGTGAACTGGCAGGAGGGTGATTTAATTCCGAATCTTGTCTTAAACAAAGGCCCCGTCCAGTTAAATAAGCCAACTGATTTATTTTTTGTCCTTATTTAATTTTTTTTCGTATTTGTTATTTTTTCGTCAATTTTTTGGAGATTATTGCATTGTCATGAAAAGAGGAATCTAAAAAGTAAAAAATTACGATCGAAACCTAATTTTTTTGAATAAAGACAAAAATAAGCCAATAAGCTAATTTTTTCATCTTTATTAAAAAGAATTGGATTTCGATAATAATTTTTTACTTTTTAATCTCCAAAAAATTGATGAAAAACTAATAAATACGAATTTTTTTAAATCAGGATAAAAAAATAATTTAGTTAACTTATTTAGCCGAACAGAGCCTAATACAGAATGCTGAATTGTTTTTTTAAAGGCACTTGAGTGTTTAACTGATCAAAGCTTCTAGTTTCTACACCTTTCCAACCATGTCTGACCAATTTTGCCTCTAGTATCATTGGAGTTTTGAAATAAAGTTAGGAGATGTGATTTTCATATCTTTTTTTTATACAACAATAATTTTTTTTTTTTGGTCTTTGTGATGTGAATTAATAATATTTATTCTTTTAAATATGAACAAGTATAAAAATGAAATGATGGTTTCATAAATTCATATCAAAAGAGGATTAAAAAAAAGGTGTGTGACTATAAAAAAAAAAGAGTGTGAATGTAGTATCAATTACCTAAAGTTAAACTCATACTCCATGGATTGGCCTTGTGGAATATTTATGGATTTATTTCCTCAGGTTCAAAATCTCTCAATATTATTAATCCTCTTGGGGTTTAGGCCCTATTTCGAAAGGGAAATAAGTATTAATATTTTTTAAGATGACAATTTCAAATTCAAAAATTATGTGCTTATGCAAATAATTTTTTTGTCAATATGGATCTTGTTTGATAGATCTCATTGAGGTCTTTTATATGGTGAAAATAATTGAAAAATTATTTTTCATTGACATTATTTTTGAGTTTGAAAATACGAAATAAATACTTATTTTTTAAGATGGTGTTCTGAAACGGGGCCTTAGTCCATATGGAGTATTTGTTCTGAAACGGGGCCTGCTAATCGACGGTGAATCTATGGTTATCAGGATTAGGCTCCGTTCCGCAACTCGATTTAAGTACTTATTTTTTAAGAAGGCAATTTTAAACTAAAAAATAATGTGTTTACGCAAATAATTTTGTTACCAATATGGATCTTGTTTGATAGATCTCATCAAGATCTTTTATACGGTGCAAAAAAAATTAAAAAATTATTTTTTATTTACATTATTTTTAAATTTAAAAATACGAAATAAACTGCTTATTTTTTAAGAAGGTTTCCGAAACGGGGCCTTAGTCGAGGATACATGATCCGGATACCTGATTATAAAAATATACTAGTATTTTCGAAAGAATTAAAGACATCAGTGCAGGATTCCTTTCGAATTCTACTTCAAAAAGAAAAGTAAAGAAAAACAAAAGTCCTCCATCTTCTGACATTAAACTGTAAAGCAAGTTGCTTTTTCTCACTAAAAAACTGACTGACTGACAATCACGTGATCTCTAGTCCTTTCTCTCTCCTTCCCTCCATGTTGGTTTAATTTTTGTCTCAAACCACGCGCTCCCTCCCCTCTCTCTCTCTCTCTCTCTGTCTCTCTACTTTGCTGTTTTGTCCTGTTGACACTCCACTTGATTCTTGTTGGGTGGTTTTCCAACTTCAAACATACATTTGCTGCTGCGAGCGGTTTCACTCGCCAGATCTGCTCTTCAGGGACGGGTACGCTACTCTCCCTTCTCTATTATGCTCTCGTAGCTAATGGGTCTTCTGGGTTTGTTTCATAGATTTGTCCCTGCTGTTCTTGTTGTTCTATATACCTCGTTTGGTGATTTTTGGGCCTATTCTTCGTTTTAGGCTCTGGGTTTTTGATGGGTGTTTAACATTTGCTTCATAGATGTACTAAAGGGTGTCCTGGATTTGTTGCATGGGTTTGTTTTAAATTTTCTGCTCCTCCTTATACCTGGTTTGTTCATATTATTGGTCTGTTCTTGGTGGTAGGATATGTTTTTTGTTTCCTTTTCTTTACATTGGTTGAAATCTTTGTCAAATGTGAGTAAATAGGGGTGTAAACGAGCCGAGCCAAGCTTCGTAGTGTTCGAGCCCTTAACGAGCCCAAAATTCGAGCCCTTAACGAGCCGAGCCTGGCTAATTTTGTTAACGAGCCTCTTTAAATGAACCGAGCTTTTTACTATCGAGCTTGGCTCGTTTAGTAAACGAGCGCAAAACTCGAGCTCGGTTTGATTACTAAACGAGCCAAGCCGAGCCTTAACGAGCCGAGCCACAAGCAGCTTGGTTCGTTTGCTGCCCTAATTATGTAACTATTTTGTTTGGTCCATTTAGTCTTGAATATTTTTTCTGCAGTTCCTTTCCTGGCTGGGTTCGTTCTGTGTGTGGGGTAATTCTCCTCCCCTTCTCCTTATGTGTGTGACTCTCTCTCTACTACATTTTTGTTTTTGCATTTATGTGTGCATTGTGCATGTGTATATGTCTGTAAATGTGTGAGTTAGGCTAATTGCTTCATCTCCTGGTGGTGATTTTGAGGGTACTATTTAGCTGAGTGTTCAGTTTTTACTTCTGTTTGTATTTATTGTAGGAGAATGGGATTTATTTCCCGGAAAATATTCCCGGCATGTGGGAGTATGTGCGTATGCTGCCCTGCTATGAGGTCAAGTTCGCGACGACCTGTCAAGCGTTACAAGAAACTGCTTGCTGAAATCTTCCCCAAATCCTCTGTTAGTATACACATTTGCTATTTCCTTGCAATTGTTGGCTTATTTCGTCGGAAAAACTGTCAGTCAGATTGTCATAGTCATGTCCCTGTTAGTGTCCATGAACTTCAGAACTACAAGCGACGTGTAACTGGATCTGAGCCACCCTAATTGTTGTGATGGGTAGCAAGCGTGTGAAATCTTGGTCGTGTGAATTCTTTTTATCATGTGAGAGCTTGAACATCCATTCCCTTCATATGTGATTAGCTCATAGGATTTGGGCTTTTTGTGTCTACACGGGTTTACATTACCCATGTATCTGAGTATAGAACCCAAGGCATTTAACGATTTCCCCTAATTGCATCTTCAAACCTTCTGTTTGTGCCATTTATGTTAATTCTTGTTTGTTACGTCAGAATTTAGACTACACTTGATGAGCATAGGATTCCATCAAAATGTATGGCTATAAATTATTTCGTAATTCATAAAAACTTGTCCGGATGGGAAATAGCATTGGTAAGCAGTTCAATTCATGTATTCCTAGTTTATCAGTTCAAGTTCAGGTATCATGGAAGTCCGGTGGCATCTTTGCTGGTGAAATTTGCACATTTATGTTATATTAGATGGAGTCTTCACCTTTGTCTTTGGCCAGGATGTGGAGATTAACCTCGTACTTTATTATGCAGAAGGCCCCTCCAAATGAGAGAAAAATTGTGAAGTTATGTGAATATGCCGCCAAAAACCCTTTTAGAATCCCAAAGGTAGTGAACCTGAAATGCTATTCTTTGACCTTGGTTATTAATGTCAACTGCTGACGTATTGGTGGTGCTGTTTATCCTCAATAGATTGCAAAGTATCTTGAAGAAAGGTGCTACAAAGAATTGCGTTGCGAGCACATCAAGTGCATCAATATTGTTTCAGAAGCTTACAACAAGTTGCTCTGTCTGTGTAAAGAGCAAATGTAATTTAATTTAATTTTGGTTATGTTTCTATTTTCTCCCTCTATGATGCTCATCCTTGTATAGACTGCTATTTTGGGGAAGTATTTCTCAATTGGTCATTCCTTGATGGATCATGGTAGTCATGTTTTTGCCTTTAGCTAAACATCCTTCATTTAGTGTGAACTTCAAAAGTTTGAATTACAGTCCCATTTTCTACTAATCTTTTATCCTATCATTTCATTTTGTTGGACAGTTTTAACCCTTCGCTGTTCTCTTTCACTTACTTTTGTTGCTAGATCTAGAGTTGTATTATTCTATAGAAAAGCATGGGGACATATTTTCCTTCTCTTTCATATGACTGCTACGGAAAACTTTTTTCTTTGTAGTTTTGTTTCTTCTTAGTGTAGATGAAGTTTAATGGAAACAATTGAACTTTTCTGTTGTTAGTAATTTTATTTTCATCTTATTGCACAGGGCATATTTTGCAGTCAGTCTGCTGAATGTTGTCAATGAAATGATGGAGAGTCATAAGAAAGATGCTGTGAGGATAATTGGATGCCAGACCTTTACTAGATTTATTTATAGCCAGGTGAAATAGTAGTGCCCTCTATTATAGCATAGAGTTTGTGTTTGATGAATACTTGGATATTTTGTTGAATGTTTTCTGAATAGAACGATTCCAGCATTTTATGTACTCATTTATAGAACAATACGAAGAAATTTTAGCTGAAAACTTCTATATTATTAGTACACCAGACACCTTTTCAGATTATTTCTTCCTTTTATGGCTTAGAAGAAGAATTTTTCAACACTGCTGTTATAGTCTTCTGATTTTGTTACTTAGAATCATGGGAAGAGTGCCCTAACTGCAAGATGAGTGTTGTTTCTTTCTAAGAAACAGTAAAAAAAAAACAAGTACATCCACTATTCTCTAGGTCTTATGAACTTTTTATTGAGATCACGTGATTTTGTCTGTCCTGTACTATTGATGCTTAAATAGTAGAATTTATGTTTGGATTATTTGCAAGCCGTTCAAGGGTCATAGTTATCTCCAAATTTGCAGACGACTTAGAAATCAAACCTGTCACTAAATAAACTTTAGGCCCCTTTTGTTAATCTAGATTATAGCATCAGATTAAGCTATAAATTTGAGTGGGCCATATATCTCTCATTTGTTTGGAACTTCTGGCATCACGATTACATGTCCTTCGGATATTATGTGCCACAAAACATGGGATGTGAAATACCACAAGGCGTAGGTTTGTACTTTGTATTGTTCCCTTCGCTGTTTGTCCGATGGGATATCTTATCATAGATAATATACCTCTTCATTGTTTGCCGGTCCAACAAATATGCCCTTAGATCTTTATATATCTGGAAAGAACAAGAATGGTCTGCATTCTAAGTGAGCTGCATGCTGTTCACAGTGTTCAGGGTTTTATTTTTAATTTCATATGCATATTTTTCGCTGATATCTACTGACTACATGCCACAATTGTAGTGTCCTTAATACTTTCTTTTTTGACCTGGTACGTGAATAGGTAGATGGGACTTACACATATAACATTGAAAATTTGGTTGGCAAAGTTTGCACACTAGCTCGGGAGAGTGGAGAAGACCATGAAAAGCGCTGCTTGAGGGCAGCAAGTTTGCAGTGCCTATCAGCCATGGTAATATGATGCTTTAAGTGCTTTTTGTGGTGTAAATTAGAGAGCCATTTTTATAAAAAGAATTGTTGTACTATATATTGTCAATTTTCCTTTACTCTATCCATTTAGTGGAACTGCATATTTCCTTCATTCTTTTCTTTTCAAAAACAATTATATCAAAGCCACTTTTGATCTATATAGTGGGTAACTTTCTCCCCTTCCAGGTATGGTACATGGCAGAGTTTTCGCACATATTTACAAAGTTTGATGAGGTTAGTCATTCTTTAACGTTGTTGCTTACTTATAGCTATTTAATTCTTTACTTGACTTTTTAGGGTGGGGGGAATGGTTGCATAGTTTTGGGACACCCCCAAGTCATCAACTTGGTCAGTTACATTTGTCACCAAAGTTCAAGAAGGTTAAAGTTAGTATCTTAACAGCTAAAGAAAAGAACAAAAGAGACCATCACCTTAAATTGAAGAATTCTCTCACTAGAGGCTTATTTGTTTGCTGTCCATGTCTCAAATCAATCTTTTTAGATCCTATATAATACAGGAAGTACGACCAAATGTAAAAACTATTCTGATTATTGTTTCTCATTTAGGAACATTTCCGTAGGCTTCTTTTGAAACTACCATGTGTCATTTTTTCTTAGCAGTTAACTTTAGGAGACTCAAATTCTGGTCTCTTGAGTCTTGACTCTTGAGTATTAAACGAACAGGATTACTGTGTGAGAAATGATCGGGTCACTAAGTTTTCCTATTGGAATAGGTACATGTAATGGTCGCTTATATGATTAGGAATTTGTGATGTAATGTGGAAGCCTCTCTTGTAATCGATAGATAAACATGAAGTGACAACGCTTTCAAACCACTATCATACTGACTCACTTGAATAACTTCATATGAAGGATATGAACTATGAGTTGAATCTTTCCGTATTTCACTTCACGACCTTTGTCAATGTTTCTGTTTCACATCCCTTTCTTGTTTATTTTATACAAGCATTCTGTTCTATATCTTGAATGATTGACAAAAACCATATGGTGCATCAAGTTTATATGTTCTCCATCTTGCAGATTGTGCATGTCACTTTGGATAACTATGACCCGGATCCACTAGGTGAAGATGATGATGAAAGAGGGGAGCCACATCATAATTGGGTTGATGAAGTTGTAAGATGTGAAGGTAGAACTGTTGCTGGTGTTGGTAGTGAAATCTCTAGCTGCACAATCCTCAGGCCACGAGCAGAAAAGAAAGATCCTTCTCTTTTGAGCAGGTTCAAAAGCCTAAGCTTTGTTCTGTCTCATTCTTGGCTTCTTTGCTAGCTATTTTACTATCCTCTGTTTTGAATTTATGCACTACAGAGAGGAGATTGAGACACCAAAAGTTTGGGCACAAATATGTATCCAAAAAATGGTTGAACTGGCCAAAGAGAGTATAACAATGCGACTGGTCTTAGATCCGATGTTTATCTACTTTGATACCAAGCGGTACTGGGTTCCAAGGCATGGGTTGGCAATAATGGTTCTATCCGACATGTGCTACTTCGTGGAAAATCCGGGTAACTAAATACTGTATCATGCCTCTTTACTGTTTCTTTTTCCTTTTTGTAGTCTGTACATAAACTGTGTTGGTATGAAATTTCATACACAGCCTCTCTGTTTTATTTATTACCCTTTTTTGTCCTCTCCCTAATTTTCTCTTTTCTCCTGAAGAGCATGCCTTAGTGGTGTGAAATTGCAAGTATTTTGTTAGACCGTGATACAGTTTGCATTCCATCACTAGGGTTTTTTTTTTTTTTTTTGGAAAGCCTGTCACTAGACTTTCTTTAGGTACTCCTAATTTTAAGAAAAGTTCAATTTGGTACCTCTTGGTAATATGCAAATAGTTTACCTTCCCTTGGATGGTGCTAGAGTGTTAGGATTTTGAAGAAGTCTAACACAAGATCTAGAGGATACAAATGCAGAGAATAAAGAAATTGAATGCACACACAAAAGAACACAAGATTCATATGGTTTTCCTAATGGGGGCTACGTCCACGGTTCTTACTGCCATGATGAATAAGAATAAGGAAGATAGATTGTAATTGCCCTTTTTTTACAACATATAACAAGGGCTACAAGTGTGTGGAAAACCCAAATGTAACCATGTAGAAAATGCCTGCATTTCGGGTTACAACTACAACGTAGTTTGTAGTACCCTTGTATACCTTCATTATAAAGTCTGCAACATATAGGTTGGAAGATACCAAAATGACCCTTGTAGTACCAATATACAGCTATGGTTAGAACTAAAACAGTCAGATCCACGACACCTGTGGCTAGGTAAACATTACCATCAGGTTCTCACTTCTTAACATTGAGTTTCTATGTACTACCACATCCAATTAGGTACTATTTACAGAGGTTCAGACAGATGGGTGCTGTGCAGGTTGTCTTCTTTTGTTGGTTTATGCGTAGTTAGTGAATCTAGTTTAACTGAACTTAATCGTTTTTCTGAATCTGTTTAGTTCTTTATAAGTACTCATTGGCATTTGCTATGAGTACCTTGAACTTCCTATGATAGCTATGGCACATACAAATCTATACTTTGTCTAATTATCTTGATGTGGGTATTAGTGAATGCAACTGAAGGCCTGAAGTGTATTTTTAATAATGTAAATGCCAAATCATGTGCACATTGGTTGTGCTCTTGTGGTTATACCAATTGCTTCTAGTTAGGTCATTCAATACAGACTCTAAATGAATTGTGGTATTTCATTTTGGTTTAATCTACTACAGATTTGCTTATGCCTACTTTATTTCGATTTCAGGGAACCAGCAGTTTATTCTGAGTACTGTGATTCATCATTTGGACCACAAAAATGTGTCACATGATCCTCAAGTCAAATCTAATGTTGTCCAAATTGCTACTTCTTTGGCTCGGCAAATTAGATCTGAAGCTGTACTTACAGATTCCGGATTTATAAGTGACCTATGCCGTCATTTGAGGAAAAGTCTTCAAGCAACTGTTGACTCTGTTGGAGAGGAAGTATTGAACTTGAATATCTCCCTCCAAAACACCATTGAAGATTGCTTACTAGAGATTGTCAAAGGGGTAAATCGTTTTACAACACGAAGTCTATCTTTTGATCTTTTCTTTCACTTTTTCTGGTCTTCTATTTTTACCCTGTTAGGTAATTAGCACCTAAATTGATCTTCATTTGATGCTGTTAGATTGTTGATTCACGACCGATATTTGACATGATGGCGATAACACTAGAGAAGCTTCCATCTGTTAAAGTTGTTGCTAAAGCAACTATTGAGTCATTGATCATTCTTGCTCACGTGGTTTCATTGGCATCTGTCTCTTCACTTTCGCAGCAGGTGAGAGGGTTATGATACTCTTGTTGTGTGCTTAATATAGAGACTCTGCCTGTACATGTCTGTGCTTCTGCTATTTCTTGTTTCCTATTTGAGTTTGCATCCTCCCATATTATTTTTCCAGTAAGAAAATGTACAAAGCAATTTCAAGAAAATGTTATTTCCTGTTCAATAGAATATTTATGGTTTTCATCCTACATATGCTGAAGCACGGAACGTCCATCCACCTCACGTGCCTGTGTTAAAAGAGATTTCTCTAATCCTTCTATTATGTTCTTTTAGTTGGACGGCTAAGGGAAACTCTAGGAAATGGTGGGAGATGCTGAGGAGTGAGGGCACTTGTGAGGTCAGGCTGCAATTTAAAAGTTCTGGGGAGGGTCAAATTGCTGTGGATGCTTAGTAGTTGAATACTTCATGACGGTTGTTTTTATGTCTTCAAAACCACCCAAATTATTCGGTCCTTAATTTAATCCCTCGTTTCTTAGAGAGTGTTTTTGTTTGATTTATGAAGTATTAAAGTTACGGACAATCTAATGTGTCCCCAACGTAACTGTGTCCAATGTTTTTTAACTATGAGATGTTCCATGTTGTGTCAGTTAATTCATATCTCGTATACTTCAGAGAAATATTGAACATGGCATCATACTTGTGGGCATGTGGCTGACGACATTAACCTTGTCTTTAGCTGGAGAAAAAAATAAAACAGGTTTGAACATTTTTTCACAGGTGTTTCCAGAGGCACTTCTTCTGCAACTTGTGAAGATAATGTTGCATAATGATATCGAAGTACGTGCTGGAGCGCATCAAATATTTTCTGCTCTGCTTGTCCCATGTTCTAACTCACAACATGGCGTTGGTAGTAAACATCCAAGGAGATGGCACTCAGATTCTGCATCTCCATTTGCTTCAATAAAATCACTACTTGAAAGGCTTCGGAGAGAGAAGGACGGCACTAAAGTACACAAGCCGGTGAATAATGTTCAAGATAATTTCAAGGACAGAGAAGTTACTGAGGAAGAATGGAAGCAGGGACGGGCTCCCAAGAATTCATCTAATTTTCATAAAATAAGTTCCATCATTGACAAGACATCTAAAACAACCAGCTGGGCTGAGGCTGTAAGAATTTGTTTCCCATTTAAGTTCTTCTTTCCGGAAGAATTCCATGACTTTTATCAACTTTGTGGTATATAGTATACACCTGTCTGTTTTTCAGTTTTGAAGGAATTATAGTACCTGGATTTTCTTTGCTAGGATAAATGGTTATGAAATTTTTTTTTCCCGATTTCACAGGAACCATCAATTCTGAAATTTAGTGAGGACCAAGTAGCGCAGTTGTTGTCTGCCTTCTGGGTACAAGCTAATCTTCCAGACAATCTGCCTTTTAATATTGAAGCGATAGCTCACTCTTACTGCTTAACACTTCTTTCTTTACGCCTTAAGGTAAGGATTCTGGTGTTCATTCTTCCTCTTGCCTGCTTTTCCTTTCAGCCTATTCATTCTGTTTTTTTTCCTTTGCCAAACTGATGTTGGTTAACTGCACTTGCTAAATGTGAAAATAGAACCATTCGATTATGTCTGTTACTTTTGGTAGATATTAACCATCAAAATATGGTGTCCATGTAGAAAATAAGAGCCGTTTAGAAAATTATTAAATTAAGAACATTGTTACAGAGAAATTCCTAAATTGAATTCTACAGACTATAAAAATTGATGGCTCTTTTGATTATAATTTTCCTCTTCACTTCTTTGTGGAAACAGCAAATGATACTTGTGTAGCTAAGGCTAAATGGTCCCTTTTTCAAGTCTTTGCGGACTTCTGCTTCATTTCTTCTAGATTCTTTTTGAGGTGGATGTTAATGCATGTCCTGGTATAGTTAGTATTCGGTTGATCTTACATGCCAATTTACATTGTTGCAGAACCCAAAAAACAACGTTGTGGTCCGGTTCTTTCAGCTTCCACTGTCACTTAGGAATACACTGTTGGATCCTAACAATGGTAGGGGAACTTTATTCTCTAAAATAGCCTTATAAATTTAGGCGATGTTGAACTTTGGTAGATGACACTTATTTACCTTCTACGTAGGTACATGGCCTCCAGCATACCAGAGAATGGTCCTCATCTTATCAACAGCAATGTTGACTTTTGCAGCTAAGATGTACCAGATTCTTGATTTAATTGATTTAGTCAAATCTCTAGTTGAATATGAGGTGAGTTTTCAATTGCCATGGATCTTATTCTAGGTATCTAGCTTAACCAGTACATGTGCACAAGTTTTTATGCCACAAAAGACTTGCTGCCACAATATTGATGGGAGGGATTTAGTTTCAATATTTGCAGATGGTTGTGTGTCAGTAAAGTGCAGCTATGCTAACATAGTAAAACCAGAATAACAGATAATGGAGATTGATTTGGTTGATTGTTTGTGCTTCATTTTCTTTTCCTCATTTGTGGGAATTGGGATATTTACATTTGTTAAGGTTACTTGGAACATTTTTGTATCACTCTGTTCTCAAAGTTTCCTTAGCGGATTCCAACTTATGCGGGAAATCTTCTGGACCCTTGTGCTGTAAAATACACTGTCTATCAAAAGATTGGATTTGTCCTGATGGGAAATGCAACTAGTTGCCTCCATCCTATGCTTCAAACATTCAAGTGTTGGGGTGGAGTGAAGTCCAATCGAAGAGAAGTAATCCACAGCTACTTTTTTAATTTCGTGTTTCAAAATGTGCAGCTTGATAGCATCACAAGTCTTGTTGGTTAATTTTTAGGAACTTAGGTCTTCGTAATAATGGAAATATATAAACAAAGACATGTTCAAACTTCAAAGACGTGTTCAAACCTGTCTCATACCTCTATTTTACTTTGTGTTTGGCATGGGATTTGATATGCTATTTGCTTTTGTTAGAAGATTCAAGTTTGTTAGTAACAAATTTTTGTAGCCCTATTTGCCTACATAATCATCTACAACAAATAGTTTCTTATTATGTTTCAGAGGATATCTTGTACTTTCAGGTTGATCCCTATCTAGGCATCAGTGATGACTTCCAAGTATATGTGAAACCTTGGGCAGATGTGAGGGAATTTGGATCTGCAGCTGATAATAAAGACGCAGCATCATTGCTACATGATCTGCGGAACCAAATCTATGAAACTGACAAGATTGTTGTGGATAGTTTAGTTCAGAGTTTATCCGGCATTACCGAGGTGCGGTTTTTAATTGTTAACCATGGCCTCTACTCCTATGTTACAAGTTATTACCTCTCTCTCTCTCTCTCTCTCTCATATTTGCATGTGTTGTACGAATGTGTACTGTATGTAATCTCACATCTGTGTTTTCTTTTCTGCTTGTTAAGCTGGAGCCAGATGACTTAGCAAAGCAACTTTCTGAACCATTCACACCTGACGATGCATTCATGTTTGGTCCACATTCAGTAGTCGATTTGGATGACCTTCAAGCGATCGAAAACTCCAAGGAAACTCTTTCCGTCGACGGGGTATGTTCTTCTATGATTATTGTCTAGTGATTTGTGATGTCTGTGAATGGGCTGGATGAAGGGACCGTATCCGGTCAAATTTCTAATCTCTTATCCTAGGGTCTGGTTTTTTAGTTAATTTGTCAGCTGTTGGCATGTCATCCGTCTAATTTCTAACCTAGCTACACCTGACCACGACCAGCGTCCATGTATTTGCTGGATTTTTCTTTGTAGGGAGGAAAATTGAAGCTGTGTTATGTTTTTGGTTATGCTACAGGATTTTACGACAAACCTGATGGCTGAGGATGATCTGAGAAGTGAATCGTCTGTTGCTGACCTCTCTCGCTTCATTCCCCACGTGGCGGCATCCCCTTCCATGCCTCACATCATTAGCATCGGACAGCTTCTGGAATCGGTAATCTAGTGCACGTGCTTGTTAGCAAATGTGATTACAAGTTGAATGCATGTGTTTTCAAGAAGACTGCAAAATTTCTTAGTTATTGCGTTTGAAATCAAATACAGAATGTGGTTCATGGTTTGAGATTTTCTTCTTTTGTTAAACAAATACTCCCTCCGTCCCTTTTTGTATTTTGGGAGTTCTAACCTTTTAAGGGAACATGAATTTAATGCCCTATGCATTTAAATTCAACTAAATGATTTCTTGATTTCCAAAATGGCCCCCTCATCTCCACTTGGAAAACCAAGTACAATAATTTCTAAGGGACAGTTTTGGAAAACTAACAAGTGTAGAGCTTTTACTTTTCACAGTGACAAGCATTTTGGAATAAAAAGGAACAGAGGGTGTCATATTGCAGAAGTCCTTCAATATATTCTGTTTTAGGAATGTGGTGGTTCCAGTTAACAACGTTGTGTGTTCTGAAGATCACAAGCGTTCCTTTTAGGGCTGATGTGAATTCCATCCGTCAATTCGGAGCCCAGAGCTCTTGGCTAAGGAAATGCTTGTGTTACAGTTTGCCACTTTTGTTTCTTGAGACTTGTTTTCCCAACAAAGTAGGTATCAATCTGTTGTGTGGATGTGGGACATTTATCTACAGACGCTCATCAAACACTCCCAAACATCCAACACATTCAAATGTGTCAATTTATTTTTATTTTATGCAAATTCAAGTGGATACATTCGAAGACTTGGGGACATGACACATATGCTTGCTCATATCCGCATGATACACATCACAAGTTCAAAACAAAACCTGCGTGGAATTCTGAAGCCTAAAATTGTCAACTAGCTTATGAATAGGGCTTTTTGAAATGTACAATTAAGGAGTTTTTTTTTTCCCTCGCATCTTCTCCAAATTCATAGAATGTGGAAAATACATTCACTTTAATGCAAATGATTTTTTCCCCCTACAATTGTTGAGTGTCATGTCTTTTTTCTTATTTTGGGGAATTGATGTGTCAATGTGTCTCTGCGGTGTGTACGGGTTTGCGTCTCTTAGATTCCAACATTGAAATAATATCAGTTCTCTTTGACCTTCCTTGGTTATATCTACTAGATCTCAGAGTCTTGAAATCATTCTCATCAAGTGTTGAGCTCCACAAATGACTCATTGGAATTTTGATTACTGTTACCATGACAAATTCTCCCTGCCTCCTTGGCAGATTTGAATGACCTGTACACAGGATAAGTTGGTACCTTCCCGAGGTATCCATTAAGTACAAGCCTTGTGTACATGTGATTAGTCAGTGCTCCTGGAGCACCCCCACGTGGTTGCTCCAGGGCCCTTCCTCACCACACGTTGTGGGAGCCACAGTTTGTGATAGAGCCCAGAGGCCCCAGACCAATGTGGTTGAGAAGAGCCCATGTGGCGGTGCTCAAAGCGCACTTACGAAATTTTCCCTTCTGCACTCGGCATCAAAAAAATAAAACGGAAGCACTATGATTATGATTATTTGTTTCCTAAAATGGTTGGTTGGGCTTGTATAGAATATATGTATCATTAAATGAGTGCATATTGATGGCTTTGGTTGAACAGAACAGAGCGAAAAAAGTGATTTTGATCTTGCTTGGAGGAACTGTTGTTTTCAATTTCTTCCTTTTGTGGAAGGCGACTGTATAGACCCGAACAAGGTTTTGTTTCTGCTTTAAAAAAGCATTTCATAATTTCAGGCGCTTGAGGTAGCTGGTCAAGTGGCTGGAACTTCTATTTCAACTTCACCCCTTCCATATAGCGCCATGGCCAGTCAATGTGAAGCTCTTGGCACTGGGACAAGACAGAGGCTCTCGAGTTGGTTGACCCATGAAAGTCATTACTCTAAAACATCTGAAAAACTGTTTCCAGCAATTTCTACAGATGGGCATTCAGAAATCAAGATGGTGAGCTTAATTGGAATTTTCTTATATATTCGTGTCTCAATAAACAATTTTCCGTTTTCTGGGGGAGAAGCATATAGGTTGTGTTTAGATCATGGGTTTGGCTTCATTTCAATCACAGATTTAGGCAAGAAAATAGAAAAGTTGGAAGGATCTAACCATTTTGTTCTGTTAGATCCTTTAACTTTTCCATCTCTTTTTTCTTCCCAAATCCTTGATCCAAATACACAGCTTAATGGAAAACAATAATACAGAGAAATCAAAGAAATCATTAGGCTTATCGTTTCTTTATTGTCCAACTATTTTCTATGCATTTTCCTCTCTTCATAATCCCTTCATTATGCATAATCCAAACACAGCCGTAAGGTCTACAAAATTCTATGATGATGCATGGGGGGATGTATGAAATGAGGATGCAAATAAAAGATGGGGTGTTTGGTCTAAACTTAATGTTTGCCTCGGTACTTCTCGTCGTTCTTCAAGCATTTAGATTCCACTGCTGTCGAAGTATTCTCTGCTCAATAATCTCTCTCTCACTTGCTACTATAAAATTTTGACACAAGTCCGGAGTATATTTAGTCGTATCCTTCTATGTTCATGTTCTTATGGATGATGGCGTTCATGTAGGTTAACAATGGAGGTGGAGCTGTCCGGGGAGGAATGCTGCCGATGGACCCTTGGTTGGCAATGAAGCTTCCTCCTGCTAGTCCATTTGACAACTTCCTCAGAGCAGCTAGGTATTAGTTACATAGAAGAGGCTATAACATGCTGTCTGTTAACCTGACATTGTAAAGTTGTAGGAATTGTAGGATGTTCACAGCTCAGCTCATGATTTCAACATAACATTCGAAGGGCTTCAATGCCCTTCCGAATTCGGGTTATTGTATGCTATGTTTACTTCTCTCTCTCTCTCTCTCTCTCTCTCTCTCTCTCTCTCTCTCATGCATCTATTGTATACCTGTGTTGTGTTTGGTTGCACGCTCTCCGATGTTTCTGTAGGCAGGGTTGGTCTTCCAGGATACATGCCATTAACTTAGTCCTCTGATATTTGCCCCCCTTGGTTTACCCATTCATTCGGTTTTTTTAGAATCTTGTGGTCCTCGGTAGTCGGATATATGAAGGGAGAGATGGGGAACTTTATTTTCCTTGCCTTTAAAGGATGTCAGTGTATTCATCGACGCCATGAATCTATATTGCTTAGTTTGGTTGTGACTGATAATGGAAGGAAATTGCTTGCAAGAAAAAGAAGAGTGAAAGGAAATTGTACAATCTATTGGTGGATGTTACATAAAGCTTGAGCCACTTTCCCAGTACATTGGCAGGGAAGCTGGGGAAACTGAAGTGAAGTCAAACTGTGGGCGTCTCATTGCTAAAGAGCCAAACAAATACACGGCTTGTTATTCATCTCATATTGCTTGTCCTGTATTTCTATTTCAGAATGTTTCAAGATGATTTTCCTCGTTGAAAAGCCAAAAGAAAAAGGGTCTAAATTTTTGAAAACTTACCCTCATAAAGAAAAGTAATTGTAGATGTAGAGAATGAGTAATGTTGAAAATCTATTTCAACTTTTTACGAAGACAAGTGATTAATTGCATGTCTGCTTAAAAAGTCGAGTTTATGTCTGCTTAAAAAGTTGAGTGTTTCGGTGGTGGACAAGTAATATGGGATATGGGACAAAGGGACCAAGGGAGTACTATAGGTCAAAGTTGGGAGAGTTTAGTTATCATTAAGGAGACTTGATACTTGTTTAGCATAACAGAGTTTTCAATCCCTTTTCTTACATAGAAAGGAAAGCTTATTATTGTTTTTTAAAATTTATAAAGAAAACAAGGTGGCCCGTGACCGATATGCTTTACACTTTTATACATTTGGATGGGTCGAGTTATTCCTTCATGATCGTGAGACTTCTTCTTTTCTCATTAATGCCGCCGTGATAAAATGAATGTATACATTTGCTTGCTAGGCATATGTTGTGGGCTATGGAGGATACACATTTTATCATTTCGCTTAAGAGAATACAAATTCAGCCTCGATATAGATGAATAGCCAAAAATAGAGAGCATGATTGGAGTATGTAAATGAAAAAGTGAATGAGCGAAATAAAAAATGAACTTTTTTTGTACTTTAGATTAGAAAACATAAAGACTAGGGTTGAAGATGCTCTTACTACCGCATCATACATGAGACTCTCTTAACCCTAACATGCTCAATTATGATGTCAAGAAAATGTGATGTCATATTCTCATAATTCTTATATTAGCAATCACTTTCAGAGTAAATGAGAATATGATCTCTCTACTTCATCATAACCATAGATTTCTAGCTCAATCAATTAAAACAAAAGAAATTTCTTTCTCTTTCTTAATGATCCTCGCTCTTCATTTTATCTCTATTCTTTGTTATCTTGTACAAGGCATTTTCTTGTGAACCATTATTCATTTATTTTTATTATGTGGAGTCTGGTGGATTGATATCTAGGGCTGCAAACACATCGAACAGCTCGGAACAGCTCAAGGCTCGGCTTGACTGGTTTAGTAATAGAGCCGAGCTTGTGCTCGAATCCTAGGTTCGTGTAGTAAACAAACCGAGCTCAACAATGTAATGCTCAGCTAGGCTCGAAGAAGCTGGACACTGTTAAAAAAAAATATCGGCTTATTAAGTAAACAAGCTGAGTTCAAACACTTTAAAGCTCGTTTCGGCTCGTTTGCCCACTTGGAGGCATGTATTGGCAGGAATATGGTGGGCTCTTTTGAATGCAAAGTTAAGCCGACATTTTGGGTTGGGTTGTCTTGTTACTCAAGCCCGGCCCAATCAATAAAAAGCCCATAAATCCATTAGTTAACAGGGGCATATCAAATGCTAGGGGTGATCTTTCGCAAGCTCCACACTCATTTCAGGTTGTGATCTCTCTCTCTCTCTCTCTCTCTCTCTCTCTCTCTAGACGTAAACACATGCATATAGAAACAAAAATCGTTTCTTTATAGGTGATATTCATCGATCCATGAACTGTCAATATTCTGGGAATTGCATATGCTGCTTCATTCTTAGATTTGCCTAGTTCTCTCTAAATCCATGGCACCTGTTGTTAAATGCCCTTTATTTGGATTTTTGGTTTTTGTGGTGGCTATGTACATGTACTTATTAGGCTTTTGAATTTTCTCTTTCTTTTTGGGTTTCTATGTTTGGCATTTGGAATCTCTCCCTGTATGTCTGATGGATTGCTCGTTTGTGTGCAAAATTAGGAGGGATATCATTATGGGGGAATTTTTTTCTTTTCATTTGTTTCAGTGCCAGTTCATATGTTTTGTTCTTTTATGGACTAAAAACCTTTGTGTCCGCTCCATAGGCTTTGATTTTAGCCGGACTGATAAATATCATTATGTCGAGTTTGAATGGTCCACTGAACAAATAGTAAGGAAATTTTTATTGTACTTCATAGTTTTTATAGCATTTCAAATGAATGTCACCAATTGTTAAATTTAAACGCTGGAGATGACCTCCCAAACAAATCTCTAATTCAATCTCATGTCTAATCTGGCCAATCAAACGGTCCCATGGTGTTGGGTTTGTGAAGCCTGTTTTGGTTAACCATGGCAGGGGCTTCTGGGCAGGGCCACTGAAATGTTAACATAGTTATTACGATAATTTGGTGGTGTAAAATCCTATTATATAATAATCCTATACACAGCTGATGGAACTTGTACTATATCCTCCATTCAAAACATATTGGAACTGGCATGAGCAATGTACCCAATTACCTGATTGGAAAACCACGTAAATCTCTGTGTCTTGCTTTTTGTTTGCATTCTTTGCTTCACTATTCTTTTTGAGGGTTGTGTGTGTGTGTGTGGAATCTACAACCCGCAGGACTCCTCCCTTAGAGTCCTAACCTACTAGTAGTTCAAACATTATATACCACTCAACGTAACTGCTATGGAGCCCTTTGATGCTGCCTTAGTCAATTTCTGGTTTTCCTTGACCACCATTAGTTTTTAATGAACGTCTCAGATTCTTGCTTCTACTATGGATATTATAGGTTTCATTAATACTTTAATATACAATTCAAGGTTCTTGAGAAAGTATTAAACTTGATAGGATACGAAAGTATTGTTAAAACCAGCAGATATTGCATATTACTTCTTTCACATCCCTCTTGTACTGTTAAACATTAAAGGCACAACCTTGTTCAATGTGGTTTCATATGGCTTTCTCCATGGTTTGCAAGAGCGTGCAGTAAAGTTCTTTTTCCATGAGTTGTGTATGACACTAGGAGAAATGAGAAATTCCCATGCAACAATTCCGTCATCCTTCTCTTGAGTTGGACTTTGCAGAAATTAAAAAACCAAGCTGGAAAAGTTGAAAGTACATCTAGAACTTCACCAAACAATTGTAATTTGCTATTGCGATTGTAAGCGTAGTAATATCACGCTATTATGTTCCATAAATAATTAAGAAGCAATGTAGTAAGATAATTGTTGTACGTGTATTTTCATAAACTTTCTGTCGATGGTAAGTGGTAACAGAGCTAGAAACATTTCTTTGGATGCAGTTTTTAAGTATTTAGTTGCCACTATTATTGTTAATTGCACAATATGGTTTAATTGGAAGATTAAGGTTTAGAAGTGGTTTAAAGAAGATCAAGGGTACATGCCAATAGAAAAACGTTGAATAAGCAAGTGTTGGATGGGGGACTCAACTTTCTTGTGATTCCAATTTCATTCATAAGAGATAAATTCAATCAAATGTTTTGTGTTTATGCATTACAAGTCCATATTTGTGATGATCATATACTGAATTAGACTATTTCCTTCCTTTTGGGAGAACATTGACCCTTCGTGTGATATGCCTTCAGATTCTTCTTTCAACTGTAGAGATTGTTTCTTTACAACCAGAAGTAAAAATGGCTGGCCATAAGGTTGCTCATGCCGCATTGAAAGGTCCAAGTGTGATCAAGGAGATTGGTTTGGGGATTGCCCTCGGTCTGGTTTGCGGTGGCATGTGGAAGACAATGCAGTGGGAGCGGCAGAGAAAAGTCAGGACATTCTATGACTTGCTTGAGAAAGGTGAGATCAGCATAACTTCTCAAGAGTAGCTGCTTATTTGCCCTTCTCATTTTGTTGGAATTTGCTGCTAATAATGTTCTTGGCCCTACTCTTGTTTGTTGTTCCGTGTTTGAGTCTGTGATGCCAATCAACATACGTTGGATGCTCTGTTTTTTTTTTTTTTTTTGGGCTTGAAGGTGAATAAGTTCTTTCAACGAAACCTGACGGCCGATCTCTCATGGTAACTCAACATTTTCTTATGCTCTTTCTGTGATGATGTTACCCAGTTTGGCTTGGTTCTGTGAATGTTACAATTACTTCCAAGTTCTGAGTATGATACGCGTTCATCAAAAAACAGTCATTGCTTTGGAACTCATCTTATACTATCTGGCACTACAGAATTTGTCACCTCAATCGTTTGGTTGCTATTTAAACTCTCAAGTAATTGAGAAGAATTGGCAAGGATACTTGTTGACATTTTGGGAACTTTTGTCTTGTAACATGAAGTTGGCTATCCATATGGTTTAGGCCTAATGGTATGTAGTCAAGCATCCGAGTTGTTCAGACTATGCCTTGTTTGGAACACTTTTTGAAAAGTATTTTTCAAAATATTCCCCTAGATTCCCCCTACTTCCAATCATTTCTCTCTCTATCTCTCTTCACTTATTACCCCTACTACTTTTTCAATTTTTTTTTTCAAAAAGTGTTCCAAACACAACATTATAGTCGTAAAAGTTCTGGCACCTATTAACCATTCTTTTGAATTGATTTTACTCATTGAACATGTGGTTTTCGCCTCGGTTTTTTTTTTTTTTATCATTAAAAGAGTGGGAGGGGGCGACCAACGTAGCAACTCCTCCCTGGGCGTGACCATAGGGGCTCCCGACCCGCCGTGGAATGTCCGGTTTGAGCCATAGCTACTGTCCGGAAGGATGGGCCGTCACCACGGCACCACCTGGTGCACAGCGGCGAGAAATCCCCCTCTATCAAAGCCTATTAATGGCACCACCGGGTACATGCACACATGTGCCTCCCGGGGCTCGAACCTGCGCAGTTGTTAAAGAGAGGTGGTGACTCCCACCAGCTGGGCTACCACCTCAGTGGTGTTTTCGCCTTGGTTAATAAGAGTTTATGCTCTTATTGGTTCCTAATAGAAGATAAAGGTATTAAATGCCGCACGTGCCAGATAAATCAATACTGCTGATTTATTTAAACAGACACTTATGGTATAAACATCTACCAAATACCATAAGAGGAGGTAGGCTTCTGTTCATAGCTCTAGGGTCCTGTTCGTTTGTGTGATCTGTTCCTAATGAAATCTTCTGTACCAACTGTGACCAATGTGTTCGTAAATCCTGCTCGATCTCATCGTCACACGGTGACTGCGCGATCTAGAGAGCACGATTCGCAAATTTGCCTCTCTATGGTGGGAAATCAGGGCACTTAAGGTCCTGACTTGGATATCTGCTGAAGAAGCTCTTTACAACTTTGTGATATTAACTCTAGACTCTTGGTCAATTGCCACCTTTGTTCCTTTCCAGTGCTTTGAATGATATCTTTCCTCACCTTTGTCCTACTACTTATATTCATGGCCGATGAACGAGACAAGCAGAAAAAATTGAGTTATGTTTAAGCGCTTTTAGGTTACAAACCGATCTCAAATGAGCTTTTACCGAGTTGAATACTAATCCAAACTCGAGTAGCTTGGTTTATTTATCAATTGAATTTTATTTTGATTGCTTTGGTTACAAACCAATCTCGATTGAGCTTGGCCTGCTTGTTCAATGGCAACCAAGAGTAGCACCCGGTGGCAGTCGCATAATTTGTGCCTAGTTGGGGCCCTAACTACATGCAATTTTATATGGATAGCAAAGAATATATTTCGTTTGTATATGTCGATATTTGTAATGTTTGAGGAAGAAATGAGATGGTGTGTATTTGCTTAGCCGTCATACTATTATTTTATACACACGCTCAAATAATAGTTGATAACTTGAAATTTTAGGAATTCTTTCTACCCATGTATATGGATCCTAATAATTTTTTCTCACTCAAGGAACTTGCAGGGGCTAATCCTATAGAACTTTTCTAAATTAACTTGAAAAGGAGTAAATATGTGGAAATATTTGGAGTCGTGCAGGGCCCGGGCACCCCAAGCACCCTTGTGTCCGCCCCTGGTAGCACCACATGGTGCATAGTTCCCGATACGCGAAGACTATCGAACGTGAGACAAAACACCAATTTGTTTTGAAGATATTTTGTTTTTTTAATTTTTAGAAAAAATTTGCCCGTCATTTCAGATTAGTAAAGAATTTGACCAAAAAATAAACAAGTTCATTGATATTGAAAATAGATTGCAAACCAAATTGAGTTTTGAATCTCAATCTATTAGCGACAGCTACATGAATTCGTTTTGTCATTGAGATCTCTCATATTAATAATCTAACATACATCCTGAAAAATCATAAAGATCTAACAGGTTTTTACGTGCTAGTACATTACAAAAAGAAGATAAATTAAGAGGGTTTAAGGGCCCTTCTGCCCAAAATATTCTTAGACTTTTTGATGCTGTCTTTTTTATTGATTTCCTTTAATTTTTATTAGATTTGGATCAAAATTTTCATTTCGATAAGAGGAAACGAAAAAGTAAAACAAAAAATGTATACCAAAGTCAAAAAAAAAAAAATCCTTTAAACCAATGAAAAAGACTAAAAAAAAAAAATTGACTTAAGAAAAAATAACCAAAGAAACCATGATGTACCAAAAAAAGGACAGCAATTTCGTCTCTGATTTAAGTCGAATCTCCCAATGATGTCTTCTACAAAGAGAGGTTTTGTCCATCAGAATCAATTTCCAAGCCTTAGTGTCCATTTCATTCCTCAAATCTACTCCCAGGTTCCACATCCTACGCCGGAGAAAGCAGAGGCCGAAAACGACGTAGACTAAGACAATATATTATATATACAAGCGGTTTTGCAAAATGTCTCTCTCCGTTAGTAACATGAAGGCTTCTAATTAATTAAATAACAAAATTAATGTAAAATTTTATGAGTAAAGAAAACATTAATTCTCTTCTTTTTTAATTTTTTTGGAAAAAAAAGTTAAATTGGTTTATTTGGGAATTAAAATTTTTTAAAAGGAACAAAAAAAAAAGGTGTTATAAGGGGACATTTTTTTTTTTTTTTTTTTTAAGAGAAAAAAAGAAGGGGAAAAAGGGAAGGGGAAAAATAAATTAACAAGGGTATCTTGTTGGATTTCCAAAATTTGACAATTTTCAATTAATTTTATTTGGGGAAAAATAAAAATTCTTTTTTGGGGATAATTTTCCCTTTTTCTTATCATCACCACAAACAAATGAACGAATGTATATATTTTTTCAAAGTGACAAAAAACAAGCCTCCTTTCCAGAATTTTCCATTTTTGGACATTCAAGGAACCCTCTCGAATAACAGAGTTTTTTTTCCACAAAAAGGGTCAACTTTGAAAACCTAGTTTTTGAATCCGGAATCCCCAATTCTTCCCTTACAATTTTAATCCTTTACCCTTTTGTATGTATTTACTAGGGAGGGCCTCCGTTTATGGGGTCAGGCTTTAACTTCAATTACTTTTTTGATTGACGAAGGTCCATTTCTTAATTACCATTTTATTTTTTCCTCCTTTTTTTAATTGGGCTGGTATTTTGCAATAATGAATTTGAAATGTTTGGGCATGTGACAGAGGGGCTAATCCCAAAATAATTTGAACAAGCTGTTATAATTTTGGGAAACTTTCAAGTTTTGGTGCTATCAATTAAAATGTATTTTGAACAATTTTTTTTTTATTAAAACATAAAATTACGTTGGATCCCAAGGATAAGACCCATTGTGAAATCGGTGCACGCCCATGGTACCTTATCGGGCCGGGGATTTTTTTATAAGGGAACTTCATTCCCCTTTATAACCCTCAATCATTTTTCAATTAATTTGAAAAACCATATAGTAATGGTTTAAGAAAAAGAAAGATCCGATTGAAACCAATTTTTGTTGGAATTGAAAATTTTTGAAAAAAAAATAAATAAAGTTAAAAAATAGTAAAATTAGAATTTTATTAAATTAAAGGGCGGAAAAAAGGAAAATTTTGTTTATTTGAAGCATTTGTTTTTTGGTAAATTTTGTGGGTTTTTGTGAAGGAAAAAGGGAAAAAAAGGAAAAGGAAAATTTTACTTTTCTAATTCCTCTCGTCGAGACAAATCAATAACCCAAAAAAGTTTGGCGCAAAACTAAAAAATGAGAAAAATTTAAATGAAATTTCAAAAGTTAAAAGTTTAAGAAAGAAAAAACCACAAAAAAGGAACAATTAAATATAAGGAGGGCAAAAGTTTTAGAATATCATAGTCACATTATTTTGTTTCTTGTTTAGAATAAAATTTGAATAAGATGAAAAATAATTCTAAAATAACTAAGTTACACAAGAACGGACAGAAGACGAACGAACCACAGTGGCCCCAAATTGCTCAATTCTTTATTTTGGATGGATTGGACGTTTTAAATGGGACCCTTTATATAATTCACGGATAATTTACTTTTAAGAATATAAAATCAACTTTAGAAAATTACAATTTCTTTTTCCTTTTCTTTCTATGGGGTGGTTTTGGCAAAATTGAAAGGGAGAGGGGGGATTTGAACCGTCTGTACAAATAATTCGTACAACGTTTTCTCATTCTAGTCTTTCACGACACTTTAGTTTAACTTGTTACATCAAACACTTTTGGTTCCGACCTTGCACGAGCTGGTTGTTTCCATTGAAAGCATAGTACTTGAATATATTGCTAAATACTGTGAGTGTGACTATAGCTAGGTTTCCTCATCGTTTAATATTAGTAGTAAAAATACAAAAACTAAATTTACGAAAAAAACAAAAAACAAAACTTTTCAAAGATGCTAAAAATGTTTGAACAAACGGAAACCCCATAATGGGTACAATGCCTAAACCATTGTTTATATTATAACTAAAAGTCGTCCTGAGATAAAAATCAAACATGAGTTGCGACTTTCGTGGGGTCTTGAACCGCACCAAAAGGGACATACCAGGGTAGGCCAAACCTCATTCCCTTCAGCAACCATAACCCATTCCACAAGAAATTCCAATAACACTTTCAGGACGTATTTTCCTTAAATAATTAAAGATTAAGTAAAGATTTCTTTACTTTATTTTATTTAATGAAATTAAAGATTCCAATCATATCAAAATCTTGACCCCCCACTTTAAGTACGAAACACGAAATTGCACGTTTTTCTTAATGGTTCAAAACGCAACCTTACCCTGCACGTAGAGATCATGCGAAGGTGACTTGATTTCAAAATCCGAATGAATTAGCCTTTTTATTCCGAAATTTACTTTTTTAAATCATTTTTTCATATTCCAAAATTTAAGATAACATTCTTTTTGCAATGAAAGGGAGAAGATTTTTGTTCAAGAATGTGAAATCCGTCTTTGTCCAAGGTACTTCGGGAATTGTAATTTCCCAAACATTTGGGCGCAATCAGAGAGATGTCGCCTCTTAAAGAAGATTTGACCTGCACGAATGAGTTCCACTTCGGTCGATTTGGTGGGACCCAAGGAGGAGCCATTAATTGGTTCATATTACGACCAATTTGTTTCTATTGGCACCCAATAAAGGAGTATGACACCGACCTAATGGCGGCAAATCCAAACTTGAATTGATATCAATAAGCTATAGATCGACCATCCATTATTTAATTACTGGAGTTGCGGCTTGGGGCTTAACGGGACCACCGCAGGAAGGCTCGAGAGGGCACCCGCAGGCCGCGGGGTTCAGGCCTCAGTCAAAAGGAATATTTTGCAGATCTTCACCCGTTCCGAAATTTTTTTTATAAAGAAAGAGAGGTTGTTTGTGCCTATAAATAAAACATTTCCCATATTTTGGGTGGACGATTAGATGAATTGATCCAAGAGTGATTCTAGAGAGAGAGAAAATTCTCTAAAGAGAGATCGCACTTGATTTCATTGTAGTTGGGGTAAGGTGTTCCTGCCAAGGATTCTTTCCTACTGTTAGCCTTGATTCTTTTACCAATTCAAAATTTTCATTTAATCCATTTGTTAGTCGTCTACTAATCTCATCCCTCTCCAGCATTTTTTAAACATTATATATAGACCTCTGGTTTGAATATGGCCTGAGCTCCACCTTTGGACCACCGTCAGCACTTATCCGGCCCATGATGACTGGGAGGCACTGATGGTTAAGTAAGTCCTTGGTTAAGAAGATGAAGTACAAAGCTCTTAAGTGAATGGTAACGGTGTTTCCTCTTCAATTTATGAGACTGTGCATAGGACCATCGAGTCACATTGTCCGAGGCACATGCCTGGCACTGTTTAATAAAAGGATTGGAGGTTGGGATTGAATTGTTAAGGTGATGGTATTAGTAATACTGTGTTTGGTTTCTAAAATTGGTCCGGATTGGTAGTCCCATGGCATGAACAATCCGGCCCATAGGAGGTATTAGCAATACCCCTTGGGACTTGGTATTCGTAGTCCAATCCCGACCCCTTCTCATTACCAATTTCTTCTATCAATCCAATCTCATCATTAAACCATGATTTAATAATCCCATCTCTAATTTTAAACAAATATACTCTTTAATCCCTTCTCATTAACAACCCACCTTACCCCCATTATTACAATTAATTAATCCTTTTAGAATTCAAACTCTTATGATAAACGGGCCTTTAATTGCTTGGTGTGAAGTCATGGATAACATGCCCAAGCAATGCCCACTTTATAAGATGGGGTTGATAATTGTTAATAGAAAGAAACCCGTGGTTCTAAATGGCCGAATTGAGGCCCAATTTGGCCATTAACAATTCGCCCCAAAAGTTAGCCAATACCGGGACCTACTAGGCCAATGGACCTCCTATTACCCAATTCTTTTAATCATTATTTAATTTTTCTAAAACAAAATTTTAATATCCATTAATTTAATATTTAAAAAAAATAATAAAAAAAAAAAATTTCTTTACCCCCTTTTATCCCAATCATCCTCCCTTATGGTTCAAAACTGACCACATAACCTACCTGTGGTTTTGAAAATGTGTGGATAGACCCCCTGCCGTCAAGTTTTCCATCCATATTAACGGACACAACATTAAAAGACCGTTATACCCCCATCACGTCTCTTGATTCTTCTACTTTCTTAAATTTAACCACATCATCCCGTATACCAACAATTGAATCCAAAGCATTGATATTGTAAATTTTGACAAGTACTACGCCTATGCCAAAATTCAAGTCAATCAAAAAATGAAAAGCTCATGGTCAAATCGATTTTGTTATGAAATTAAATTTTCAAATTTGAATTTACTAAAAATTAGATCACTGGGTTATTAATACCTGATCGAGATAATTTTTTGTAGAGATACTTTATTCTTTATTTAATACATTATGAACGACTCAGATTACATTCTAGAGGTGTGTGAGATACACCTCCGTTAATATGGATAGAAAACATGACGGCAGGGGGTCTATCCGCACATTTTCAAAACCACAGGTAGGTTATGTGGTCAGTTTTGAACCATAAGGGGGTATCCGCACATAACGATAATCACAGGGGTGAAAGTGTACTCTCCTCGAGAAGAAAGTAGTATAGATGGAACTTTAGAATCCTACGAGCTCAAGAGCCATATTCCCAAAATCTAGTGCTAGCTGGCATGCACTTCAGAAGCACCTAGTGAGGGATCTTAAACAATGAAAAAGTGCTATTTATTTTTAAAAAAATTAACAATGATGATTAGTGTTAATTTAGTTCACATCCGAATCTAAAGAACAATCATTTGGTAAAGTAAAGCGCAAAATATTATACCATTTGTTCGTCTTTATTACGACAAATGTCGTAATATATAATTGGACGCACAAATACAAATAATTATGATGATCAGACAGGATAATAAAACCACCTGGTGGTGGGAAAAGATTTATTTTTTGCTCCAGTCAAAGATTTGGTCCATCATCTTTACTTTTCGAGACACTGCTAGCTTCAACTAATTCTTAAATTAAATTCCAGTACCATTATTATACTTTCTAATGGAGTATGTGCTCAAATTTACCCATTTTAAGTCTCTCACATCTATTTACACCCATTTTGGCCTAATAAGTCAATCGGCTTACTTCTTTTTCTTTATTCAAATCTATTTTGCATTTGTTAGTTTTTCATGGATTTTTTGTAGATTAGTTGCGTACTAATCAAACGAATGATAAACTCAAGTCCATGACAAAAAGAGATAAAGTCTGAATATTATTAATAAAAAGTTGATCAAAACATTAGGTTACAACCCTTTATATAAGGTGTAACCCGAAACCCTAGAAAATTAAGCCGAAAAACAAAAAGTCCCACTAAAATTGAAAATGGGAAAGAAAAACAAGACATTCCCAAAACGAACCAACTTTTTTTTTTTTGAACGGCAAAATAGCATTTTATTAGGGGGGTGAGAAAAGGTATCCAACCAAAGGTTGGAACCAAAGCAAAGGGACGAGCCAAATGAACACTTGAGGGCCTAAGAAGCCGAGATATACAATAAACAGCACAGAAAATGCAAAAGGCCTAAAAGCTTAAATACAATAATGAAAGCCCAACCCAAAAGAAAATCCTAAACCTAACCCAAGAGTCGCCTCCACCTGATCTGCCATAGACAGTGCAACCACCACCGCCATAATTCACCACTGACATCCACCAAGCCACCACGGCCACCCACGGTGAAGAAAATCGAAACCAGCTAACCCAAACTGCCGCGGAAGCTGCACGAAGCTGTTAAGCGAGAATGATAAGCACCCGAAAATGTAATGAGAGGGTGCGCTAGTGTCTAGTTTTAGGTGAATTTAATTGTTAATTAGTTGTTTTTAATCTGTTCTGCTCGTAGAGTATGTTGGTCTGTAATGCAGGGAAAATCGCTTAATAAAGGAGCTTGAAGGCTTATGGAAGCCAAACAGCCCAAGCGAAGCCAAATCGCCAAGGCAGAACCAAGTTGCCCAGGCAGAAGTGATCCAGCCCAGGCAGAAGCCGAATTGCCAAGGCAAGACCAGGCAACACCCGAGCAGATCAAGGCACCACTCGAGCAGGCAGCAGCCAAGGCAAGATCAAGCATGGCCCGAGCAGTGCAACAGCGAGCAAGGCCCTGTTGATCTCAGCATCGATGGGAAGGATTGATGTGCATCGATGCCGAGCCCTATTGCAGCCAAGCCCCCTAACCACTTCGGCATCGATGGGAAGCCAAACAATACATCGATGCCGAGCCCTTTAGTGGCCCAGCTTATGCCTGTTGCTAGCGATGCCAAGGGCCATAGCGTGGATTTTCAGAGCATATCCAGGGAATATTCCAGGCGTGGAATAAATGGAGTGATGTAATGAGATCCAAAAACAAGTAGGAATAGATTTGAGAGTGCATTTCTAGATCTAGGATTAGATTCAAATTGTTCTTGAGTGTTCTTAAATTTCCAGCTTTGAATATTTCAATTTCTGTCTTTAATTGTTAGTTTTTGATATTGTTGCCTTAATTAAAGTTGTTACTCTTCTTCCAATCTATCTTTTAAGTCAAGTTTCTTCTAGTGTTGTCTTTCAATTATGCTAAGTAGATTTTTGCTTGCTCTTATCTTCATAAATATGTGTGAGTAGTTTTAAGGGTTAGGTCATGGGATGATTAGCATCCCATGGCTTGGGCAAAAATTGCATTTTTCACCAATAAAGCTTCAATCTTTTGATTTGAAAATTGATGAGGGGTTCGAATTCGTTTGGTAAATTACCGAGGTGTTAACCTCTTTGATCACGTGTAGGTGGGAGTATCGACTACCCACCACACGTGATGCTTAGAGCTCTGTCGCATGAGGTGTTTACCAAGAGAATTCTATAGCTAGCTTGATTTTCAAACCATCTCTATTCTCGGGTTTAGGAACCTTAATTGCGTATCTTGAACTGCGTGAATTGGTGAAAATGTGATTTAGCTCGAGCCATGAGTGCTAGTGATTCCTAGACCTAGCCTATCTTTTTCCTAGTTTATTCATTTCAATTTAGCCTTTCTTTTCCACCGTTTCAAAGTAAAACTCGGTTGGCTACCTAATAGCCGAAATCCTTGCTTACTTTACAAATCCGAGCAAAGCCGTATAATTATTCCCGTGGGTACGATCCCGGTCTTCCGGATTATTATGCTTCATATGACTTATTAAGCCCTACGCTTGGGGCGTTATTCCTTATATCGGAGAAAACGAAGGAGAGAGTCGGGCTGCCCAACGATGGCCACGGTGGGAGCCAACGCCGACCGCGGGTCGACTAACGGCCGAGGGAAGGGGAGCAAAACAACTAGGGAAAGGGGGTCGGAAAAAAAACAGATCTAAGATGGAGAAGACAAAGGAACGGAGTCGTACCAGATGGAATGGATCTTACCAAAACCGCTCTCCTGTGATCGAGAAACCCCAAAGATGATCCATCGGCCGAAATCAGCACACAAAAGACGAATATGGAGAAGCCCACTGTAGACAGCCACAAGCTCCGGCAAAACCCAACAAAACGACCAGAACTACCACCAAAGACCACCGTCACCGCCATCTCGTTATCACGTTGTTTAGTTTTGTGAATAATAGAAAAAAGAGGGTTAAAACGAAGCGGAATAGAAGGAGGAGGGGAAGGGGAAGGCAGAGAGGGAAGGATAGGGTGGTAGAGAGGTAGAGAGAGACGAGGAGAAGAGCCTGGGGGGAAGAGGGGCAGCGCCTCCCCACCCGGCAGCTACCCAGATTGGAAGTTGTACGGTCTTTAGAGAGAGAGACAGAGAGAGACGAGAGGTCAGGAGAGAGGCGAGAGGATCCAAAAAGAAAAGAACCAACTAATAAGGAATTACGGTGTAAGAGTTATTAAAGAAACAAAACTTTTCTAAAACTGCAAAATAATCAAATTGAGGGCCTAAAAGAATGTTTCAGGCCGAAAAATACCACACATCACGACCTTATGGTCATGTGTATTGACAGGAGCGTGAAAATAAGTCAATCTACCAAGTTTGGGCCTATTCTGAGCTCGTTCAAAATCTATCAAATCGAGTAATTTGCAATTAAACAACGTTTGGGATTCCGAGGCTTCAACCGGTCCAATTGATCATGAAATTAGGCATACACGTGTTCTACATCAAGATTATTGCTCCATCATGATGAGATGAATCTAAAAAGTAAAAAATTATGATCAAAACCCAATTTTTTAATACAGACAAAAAAATTGGCTTACTGGCTAACTTATTTTTTTGTCTTTACTCAAAAAAATGGATTTTGATCATAATTTTTTATTTTTTAGATTTCTCTTGTCATGAAGAAGCAATAATTCACAAAAAAAAAAAAAAAAAAAAATTGTTTGACTTATTAGGCCAAAATAGACCTATCTAAGAATCTGCACTAATCTGTAACGTATAGGGCTAAAAACATGTTTAGCCGAAAAATACCACACATCTCGACCTTATTTTTTATAGGGTAATTGACATTGGGGATAAATCTTTTCAGTACGATAAAGTTACAATTACATCATACTTAGTTACTTACTATTTTGAATGAAACATAGTGCCCATGTATATTAAAGAAAGAGTGCTGCTATTTGCACCGACCACCGGGGAGGGAAATCGTACCGACCGGCCTCGCGCGGTCCAATTGATCATGAAATTAGGCATACACGTGTTCTACATCAAGATTATTGCTCCATCATGATGAGATGAATCTAAAAAGTAAAAAATTATGATCAAAACCCAATTTTTTAATACAGACAAAAAAATTGGCTTACTGGCTAACTTATTTTTTTGTCTTTACTCAAAAAAATGGATTTTGATCATAATTTTTTATTTTTTAGATTTCTCTTGTCATGAAGAAGCAATAATTCACAAAAAAAAAAAAAAAAAAAATTGTTTGACTTATTAGGCCAAAATAGACCTAGATCGACCGTTATCTGTAACGTATATAAAAACAGATTAGAGATACAAACTCTCTTTTTTTATAGGGTAATTGACATTTGGACGGCTCGGATCGGCCGTCCGGTGGCCGGAGACGGCCCGGCGCGGCCGGTCGGTACGATTTCCCTCCCCAGTGGTCGGTACCTATAGTGCCCATGTATATTAAAGAAAACAGAGGATAGGAATTAATTCTCTCTTTCTCAAATTTCCAAATTTATCATTTTTGTTTGGATTGATAAATTTGTCATTTCAATATATAACTTTATCATCATTCAAAATATTTAAGGTGATTAATTTATCAAAAGTGAACTTATATACAGAATTCAATTTAGGGTGAGTTCACGCTAATAACTAAACGGTGTTTAGATATTTTCATTTATAAAGGGCTTCGTTTAACAAGTTCGTATTGGGCCCCAAAAATCTTGGACCTGGCTCTACTCGTAACAACTCCATAAAGGGAAAACGTAGAATAAGCAATAAATAAATTTTTTGAATTTTTAGAGAAACGAACAAAATAAAAAATATGGATGTAAGTTGAGACAAACTTCAAATAATCAAAAAAGAATTTAGGCTGCATTCTTCTAAACTTTTTGTCTAAATTTTTTTCAGTACTTTTTTTATTTTTCGCAACTTTTTCTTGAGCTTTTTGTCATAATTTTTGAGGTTAATCATTCATCTCGATGAAAAAAATCAAAAAAGTATAATCTGTGCACCGATATTGAAAAAAATACATATAAAAGACACTTTAAACAAACAAAAAAAAGTTGTTTAGTAAATTCTTTTCGTTAGTGAATTTGTTTTTTCCTTTCGGTCATAATTTTGTACTTTTTAGACTCCTCTCGTTGAAATGGTTAATTAATCCAAAAAATATGATGTGAGTCAATTAAAAATTCAGAAAAAATAAACGAACAAAACGCACAAAAGAAAATAGACCAAAAATTCAGAAAAAATAAACGAACAAAACGCACAAAAGAAAATAGACCAAAGTTAGGGGACAGAGTCAATTAATCCACACTTTTTCTTTTTTCTTTTTTTAGTGTTGAAAGTGTATGTATTATATTTTCTAAAATTCCACAAAAAAAAAAAGAGAGTGTGAATATAAAAAAAAAGAGTGTGAAAATCATTTTCAAAAGTTAGAGACAAATTAGTGGGTTTCGAAATTTATAGCAGGGATGTGATGCATGCATAATGCATTGCCACTCGCCAAGGCACAATAGCTGGGGGAATAGACTAGCGGTATTTCTTTGCTCAATTTTTTGTTAGTGAGCTAAATTAAGCTGTGTTTTCCTAATCTTTTTGTCTAAATTTTCTTTCAGTGTTTTTTACTTTTCGCAACCTTTTGTTGAGTTTTTCATCAAAATTCTTGGGATTAATTATTTGTCTCAACGAGAAAAATTAGAAAAGTATAAAAATGTGGACCGATATTGAAAAAGTTCATATAAGACGATCCTTTAGAACAAAAAAATAGTTGTTCGGTATTTTTTTCAATTTTTTTTTTTGTTGCTTTTGGTCATAATTTCACTTTTTAGGCCGTGTTCCACTAAGCTTTTTAGAGCTTTTTCTTATTTTGCCCTAAAAGCCAACGTTTTGAGCTTTTGAACTTTATCTTGGATATTCCTAAAAATATTTGGGTAAAAATATATCTTTTACTTTTCTAATTTCTCTTTTCGAGACGAATTAAGCCTATTATGTTTTTCACCAACAAGCTACGGTTGGGGAGAAAACTCCAAAACTTTTGGTTCCTTACTGAAACAAAAAGAGCCCTAGAAAAACTTACTGAAACAAGGCCCTAGGCTCCGTTCTGAAAAGGAAAATAAGTACTTATTTTTTAAGAAGGCAATTTCAAACTCAAAAATCATGTGTTTACGTAAATAATTTTTCTATCAATATGGATCTTGTTTGATAGATCTCATTGAGATATTTAATACGGTGCAATAAAAATTGAAAAATTATTTTTCATTTACATTATTTTTGAGTTTGAAAATATGAAATAAGTACTTATTTTTAAGACTCTTCTCATCGAGATGGATAATTAATTTAAAAAATATGACTCAAATCTAACAAAAATTCAAAAACTACAAACAAAACACACAAAATGAAAAAGAAAATAAAGTTTACAAGAATGCAACTGCAGCGTAAAATCGGTCAAGCCTTTACAGATTGATATTCAACAGAGCTAATTTTTTTACAACGATCCTTATAAAGCTATTTAAACAAATAAAGCGACTCTGACAATTTGTGTGAGACCTCAAAGTGGGTCATACGAAACACGGTGTATATTTGATATACACCAAATGGTGTTTCTATAGTTATAGGAATGTAATTTTGGTACTCCACTTTTAACCTTTGCCAATCCAATTTTTGTTTTGCAATCCCACAGACACAGGTCCTTATACCGCTCCAGCAATTTCCTTGTGGAGGTTATAAATGGAGTTACTCTCTCACCCTTTTGTGTTAAAAAAAATAAAGACACAAAGTGAAGTGTCAATGATTAAAACTAAAGTGCTAAAATCAAATTTCTAATTTTATTAAGCGGTAATTGTGAAGAACATTGAAACCAACACAACGTTTTGTGTGACTGCAAATTACAGCTCTTTTGCCCTTACTTTAACGACAACGTTTTCTTCAATTATTATTATTTTTTTATACTACTCCGCTAGTATTTATTTGAGCATTGCCAGACCCGATTCTATTAACAATTTTTTTCACTTTTTGGATTTTGTCATTATTATTATTTTTTTTTTTGTGTTTGTTAGTTTTGTATCTCACTTTTTTGATTTCTCAATTCGTCTGGTCAAAACGAATCCGAAAAAAATATTTTGAGAAATAACCGTTGACTTGTTTTTACTTAAAAGTGGTTGTTTCTCAAAATATTTGAGTAAAAGTAACAAAAATTATTTTTTCTATATGTCTTGTCAAGACGAATCAATAAATTACAAAAAAATTTAGCACAAAATTAACTTACGCAAAAAAAAATGCAAATATAGACAAAATGAAAAAAAGTTGTTAGTGGAATGGGATTAGAATACCGGGTTCAGGGACTTCCCCGGTATATGGGCTGTTTCACAGAGAAAAGAGACCACTTCTCTGAGGGGTATATGAATGGACAGAAGAAAGAGAGGGATCTGTAGTACTACTCTTTTAAGGGGGGTTTTTTTGCCACATAAACCTGTTAGCTTTTTTTATTATTATTATTTTTTTATTTTAAAAAATTTACATTTATTATTTTTGCTTTCATTTGTTTGGATTATTGATTTGTGTCGACAAGATGAATCGAAAAAATAAAAAATTATGATAAAAATGCAAATATTTCGAATAAAGACCAAAATAAACAAAAAAAATCTGTCTTTTCGTTTTATTTTTATCTTTATTCAAAAAATTTAAGTTTTGATAATATTTTTACTCTTTCGGTTTATTTCATCAAGACAAATCAATAATTTATAAAATTTGACGAAATTTAAATGAGAACAAAATATAAAAACAAACAAATAAGGCTCCGTTCCAGAAACCTTCTTAAAAAATAAGTACTTATTTTGCCACTTCTCAAAGAAAAATAAGAAGATTTGTTCCACAAAATTCAAATAAGCAGCTTATTTCACATTTTCAAACTCAAAAATAACGTAAATGAGAAATAATTTTTCAATTTTTTTTGCACTGTATTAAAGATCTCAATGAGATCTATCAAACAAGATCCATATTGATAGGAAAATTACTTGCGTAAGCACATGATTTTTGAGCTTGAAATTATCTTCTCAAAAAATAAGTAATTGTTCAATTTTTTCAGGAACAAGTCTTCTTATTACACAAAAAATAAGTTCTTATTTCGTTTCTGGAACGGAGATTAAGCCAAGTTGGGGTTATTTAACCAAAAAAAGCCCCAAGTCGTACACCGCACCACAGCAGATTGCGGAGCTCTCAACCAATCGACATTCGAAACATGGCAGAATGTCATGTCAACAGTTCCCCAGGGCCATACCCTGTCCTGACCCCACCCAATATAAATACACATGCCACACACTTTTTATTGCTTTTTTTTTTTTTTTTGTGGCTAAAATCTCTCGTTTATCCCTCACCACACCAGCTTTGCCAATTTTTTACCGGGTGTTGGAAAGATTTTGTCTTGTTTGGATGGAATTTTGAAAATTTTTTAAATCAGTTTTGGATAATGAGTGGAGAATAAAATTAGGGTAATAATTGAAGATAGAAGTAATAAATGAAGAGAGATAAAAAGACAAATGAGAATAATCATTTGAAAGAGGAAAGAGAAATTAAAGTAATGACTAGAAGTAAGGATAATAAGTGTTTTTTGATTTAGAATTTTTTTTTCAAAATACCATCCCTATGGTATTCTAAACCCTAAAACCCTAGGGTACTAGAGTACTCTAAAACCCTTGGATACCCTAAAGCGCTAGGATGACACCTCCATTAATGGTAAATGTATCTTTGTAAAATTTGACCTAGTGGTAATTAAGTATTTCATCTCTACTTAATGGGAATTAAGTTTCACTTTTCTATACTTGAAGATAAAAATCTCTATTAATAACAAAGTGATAAGTGGCAACATACCTCGGTTTGGTTCACAGACGGATCGGTTGGGACGGATTGGTTGGTCTGGGCAGTTTGGTTGATCTGCTGGGCAACCCTAATTTGCATGGGGGTCCCACGCAAAACTTGTACCAAATATTGTGTTAAATATTTTGTGAGCAGGACCAGGGTGTATATAGAACCAGGGCGTATATATACACACGTATGTATGTATGAATCCTTTGTTCTCGAAAAAAAGGTCTTCGATGTTTAGGTTTTTATTTGATTTTGAGAGTTAATTGTCGAATTCCTATGTTTACCATTGAAACTTTTCTTATAATATGAATTTACTACAATTATCCGTTCATATATAAAATAAGTTAATCAACCAAAGGTTAGTATTGTAAGTTCGAATGAAATAGGAAGTGGCAAAACAGTGGAAAGACAGGTGTAAAAATTATTACCATTATTTTGGACAAAATACATTCCCAAATGTTAAAAGGAATTGATTTTCAGATTTTCTTTTTTATCATCCACACTTCTTCTTCTTCTATGCATGTGAATTTACTATATTATCATTTGATGTGTGGAAATATTGAAAGGACAAAATGATAATTTCAAGTGAGTAAAAACAAGAAGAAGAAGAAGAAGAAAAAGAGTGAATGGTAAAAACAAGAAGAACAAAAATCTTAGTTAAAGATTTATGTGCAAATAGTAAAGGTAAAAAGAGAAATACAAAAATTGCTTTTGTCGCGCTCTCGATTTCAAACATAAATAATAATAACTTTCCATAAATAAAATCCTTTCAATAAAATATAAAGTACCCCAAAAGAGTTGCCATATCATCTTGAGATTTTCAAAAGGGTTACATCCAAGGCACGAAGGCCCAATATTACAAGCGTATTGAGTGAGAATTAGAGTTAATGCACTAGTGTAGACACCTCAATTTGGCTTAAAAGATGTTTCGGGTTCCACCCTAGGGACAATGCCGATGATGAACATGTTTCTAAATGTTGTGGTTGACTTCACCTAAGCCCAACGAACTTTGTGAGCCTTTGTAGCCCCTTAAAAAGCCCAAAATTCAGCTTTCAAGATAAGTCGATTTGAAGGCCAATAGATCAATTTGAAGGCCGACCGATCGATTTACTTGAGTTTCTGAAAACTCTTGCGGTAAATCGATTTGAAGGCCGACCGATCAATTTCATTGGAAATCTGGAACCTTTTGTAACAGCTCTCAAAAAACCTTAAACCGACTGAATTTACTTCATGAGTACGAAATCAACCTTGGTGACCTAGTTTTCCATATCCAAACCTCTAAATCCTACCGTCTACATTGATTTTTGTGCCCTATATAAAGGTGCTTAAACTTAGGGTTTCACACATTACATACAACTTCCGTACCCAAAGTCGTTAAGCGTAGTCCATCTCCTATCTCCATACTCTGCCAAATCCACCTCTCATACATCCTCTACAAAACCCCTAACTTCCCGTGAGCAGGCGCATCTGAGAGACCAAACCCCCAAAGAACCCACTTAGTTCTAGGGTTTGAGTGAAGTCAATCACCACAATCAACTTCAATTTGAGCAATCTAATATTTGAGGGATTAAGGTGGGAAGGCCACAAGGCCTTTGGTATTCTTTAATTTCTATTTTTGTTGTTTAAATTCTTATTTCTGCTTAATTAATTTTCTGTTCTGGAATGAGGAAGAACATCGGCCGAGACTCAGATTATTTGGCCGGTACATTAAACCAACATGATTTGCTGGCCGACAGATCTACTCTCCGGCCAGCGTGCAAATCAATTTGCTAGGACAGTTTACTTTTCTACTGTTTATTGTTTTATTCTTCATGGCGTCCCTTACCTTATCTTGTGTGATTTATTTTCTTTCCTGGATCACTTATTAAATATTTAATGGCTAAAAATAAGTTTTATGTGTGGAATCAAATAAAATAATAATTAGATTTATGTTGAACGATTATGGGTCAACCTTGTGGCAGGGCAGAGAGGGGTGCTTAACACCTTCCCCTCACTTTGGCTCTCGATTCAAGAATCTCTACTTGTTTTCTTAATTTTCTTAAAACTAAGTGGCGACTCTGTTCAAATGTGGCCTTAACTGTGTGACGATACTTCTAGCCACGGGAGTATCCATAGTTTTTTTCAGAATCAAATAAAACATGTAGCATGATCATTGAGTGGTGATGCCCCTTTGGGGAGGTGTCCACAACTAGGCTAATAGAAAAAAAAATCTTTACAAATTTTATATGCAAATGAAATAACACGTATAGATGAGAAAGGAGATTTCGAAAAATAATAGAACATACGATAAGGTACAATTGTACATCAGATGTCACGCTCTCGATTTTTATCATAAATATAAAGGATTTGCATAATGAAAGCCTCACATTGATACATACGATAATCCCCACAAGGTTCGTCAATTTCCAAGTCATTCATCAAAGTTTGAATATCCTCAAATATTACATGATTGGCACACCGGCCCAAATATCATAAGTACACGAGTTTAAGAGAGTTAAGAGTATTACAAACATCTTTAGTCAAAATGAAATGAATTGGATTACATTACATCTTTCAAAATAAGACCTATAAAAGATGTCGGAAAATTCCTCGGTGTCAGCTTTCAAAAGTAGGTGAAGTCATGCCTGCACAACACTTCATGCCGCTATCGTTGGTCCGTACCTGAAAGTGATAGAAGGGTTAAGTTACACTAGCCCAGTAGGAAACTCTAATCTAACCATATATGTAAATGAAATGTATAGATGATCAACTTCGCATCGCCATGTGTCTAAGCCGAAGCTCCTGTCAGGCTTGTTAAAGAACCTCGAAGTCCTCTGCCAAGCACCTTACCCAATGGGAGGTCCTAAGGTATCAAATATGAGCGTATAGCTCCTGTCGGGCTTGTTAAAGAACCCCGAAATCCTCTGCCAGGCACTCACCCGTCGATGAGTCCTGAATGTTCTCGTTGTGTCCGTAATATTCCAAAATCCCTTTACCGTCGTGTTCGTATCGTTCAAATCCAACTTTGGTGCGTAAGGTAGTTTTTATGAAATCATGTCCAAATGAGCGTTAAAGATATGGAAACGTTCAATGGATTCATTAACTATGAGTGATCAAGCTAAGGGTTATTCGGAAGGTGTTTCGAGTAAGTTAGAAGTGATTGAGAACCAAAACGGTGAAATAGGGATCAAAAACAACAAAACTGCCCCTAAGCATAAGGGTATTGATACCCATAAAGAGAGGTATTGATACCAATAGGTTACGATCATTCCAGTCGCAAGGATATTGATACCTGTGAGTTTTCTAGGTTTGATAATGCAAGGGTATCGATACCCATGGAAAATGGTATTGATACCAAGTCTATTCGAGCAGATTTTTATGAGTTTCTTAAGAACATCAACCTCAACAACAACAACAACAAATGACAAGATTTAAGTTATAAGAAATAAGTCATGAACATATATTGAAAGGTAGAACTCCATACCTCAAGGATTGAAGAGCAAAATCAAGGGTCCTTCAAGCCCTAGCTCTAAATCTTGAAACCGAATGAGATACGCTTCCATCGAGCTTAATTCGACGAGAAACAAGCTCCACTACGTGAAGGAATGAAGCATTTAAAGGTTGTTTTGGTGGGTTCTTGAGTTGAATGAGAGAAGTTTTGAGTGAGAGAAGAGAGAGAAAGAGCCAAGAGGAGAGAGGGATGGACGGGAGAGTGAGAGTGAAGGGTGTGAGTGAATTTCTCACACTCCTCCCTATATATACTCACACATAAGCATAGTACACTATCACCCAAAATTTTCCAAACTCCTGCACATCAAACCCCACGAACAATTATCCATATAATATCTTCAATTATCCTTTACGAAATAATTTAACTTTATTAAATGAAATTACATGTCTCTACATCAGAGACCAAAGATCTCACATTAACACTTTTCACTTAGTTATTTAACCAATTATTTTCTATCCAATTTCTTGTTGTTCAACTTATACCTCACCTTTATTCGTATCAAGTGATTCACGTTCTGGGAGTTTATGATTCGTATATTTTCCACTGGTTTTAGATAAAAGCTTAAAAAGATCCTTACTAGTGTCACACCGAATGGTGGACCTAGAGACATTTCGGGTGTTAGGACCCCGAATACCCATTCCACGTTCCGAGTAGTCATGACACCATACATCCATTTCACATTTTGGATACTTGGGACCCTGTATATCCATTTCACATTTCAGGTACTCAGGACCCCATATATCCATGTCAAACCTTTCATATCCCATTCCATTTTCCGGAGAAAACAACTCTTATCCTATAAATTTCTCATTTCATCGACAAATTCCCATTGCGTTACAAGTGTTCGTAAGTTATCCATGAACTTAATCTCAATACAACATATCCCATCACATCACTATGCATCGATTATGTATTAGTAGGCTCATGTATATCATATTGATCATAAACTGGCCATGACTCCATAACGAGCCACTGATTCTCCTTTCGACAATCGGTATATCTATCACTTCAAGTTATCCACATACCACATGTCAAATGTACAATAAATTACTCAAACTCATAAAGATAGGCAATATAACCCAATCGAACAAGCTACAAGTCCAAATGACAAGCAGCCATAGTGACAAGAAAGAAGAAAAACAACACTCTCATTAATTAGAAAATCGGATGTAAGCTCAATCATAGGCTATCGTGACCAAATCTTGCTCAATATGAATATAAGGAATCCGGATGGTCATCGGAATTTGTATTTCAATGGGTTGATTTGGAGGGCGTTGAGAATGTGTTTAAGGTGATCGGGGTTTAAAATAATGGACTTAGGAACTTTTCTCAAAACTGCAAAAAAAACCTAAGTTCTGGAAGAGAATAGATAGACCCATTTAGTTTTGAAATTGCAAAAAACTCTATTCCCGAATTGCCTGCAGATTTTGGGCAATTTTATAGACTTTGACAAATTTCTTCTAGGCTCAAAACAAGCAATCCAACACATCAAAAAGTCAGCAAATCAACTCACAAACATATAAAGAGAGTGAGAAATTCCTACCTCATGGATTAAAGCCAAACCCAAGTGTTTCAATCAAGTCCTAGCTCCCAAAGCCTTGAATCAACCAAATACACCCTTCCCAAGCTCAAGCCAAAGATTTTCGAGGTTATGATCGCGATATGGTGAGGGATTCAAGGTGGATCTATAAGCGTATGAGGGATTTGAGCTTGGGAGAGGGGGAGAGAGACGTGCCGTGAGAGATGGGAGGGAGAAAGACATGAGTGAGATGAGGGAGGGAAATGGGTAACGCGTTCCACTCCTCCACACACATATAACACCTATATTGCACAATCGCCCCTCTATCCATATCACATTACAACAACTTTCCAAACTTCAATTTCTTTACACAATAACTCTCGAACACATTTTTCACTTTATATCACACTTTCATGTCTTATTTGGATGGTATTTTAAAAATTTTTGAGTTTGATTTTTGGATAATGATTGGTATTTTTTGAGTTGAAAATATTTTTTTTAAATGCCATCCAAACAAGGCATCAATAACTCAAACACTTGTAAAACATTAAAGTTAAAGAAATTTAATACGGGTCTCTACTTCTTCTCAAACAATAAACACAGGTAAATATTACTTACACCCCTATACTTTGCACGATTACACTCCCACAACTTCATTTTTAGATACTTACCGATCAAAAAAAAAATCATTTTTAGATACTTATACCCCTTGTACTTTCAATTAATGTGCGAACGTTAATGCCGCTAGCGAAAAAAAGTATCCCATCTAATAACCTCACATTCAGTTTAGTGCAGGAAAATCTCTCTCTCTCTCTCTCTCTCTCTCTCTTGGGTGTCTGTGAGCGCGCGCAATATGGTGATACCATAGTAAGAAAACCACCTCAAAATTAATTCCTCCTCCTACACCCACCTTCTCTTTCCTTCTTCCTATTCTTTGCTATCCCCACCCCCTTTCTTCTGGTGCAAATCGTCCCACACGCAGTCTCCAAGTATTCATTCCTTCCACTTACATTTTCTTCTCATTTTCCATCTCCATCCCCAATTTTAGCTCTCAACCCATATATCAAATCACAGGAGAAACAGAAATGATTCAAAATAATTGGAACTTGATTCGCTTGCCCACGACCGTAAGGTTGATATCTGGCTTTGTTCGTTTTGTTTTTGGATTTTGAGAGAAATAGGGTAATGATTGAAGAGAGGGTTAATGAATGGAGAGATAGAGAGAAAAATGAGAGTAATAATTGAAGAAATAAGGTAATGATTGAAAAAAAAAGAAGGGAAATAATTACAAAATAAAACAAAATTTTTCTATACTTAGAAACAAACAAGGCCTCTATCTTTCTTCCAAGAAAACGGTCTAATATTAGGATTCTTTATGTCCATGTGAGTATACTCATTGTATCGATGATAAAGGAATTCAGAGCTTATTTGGAATGGGGAAGAAGATGGTTTACTCAGATGTAGGGTGGAAAAAATGTAAAGACTTATATGATATCTGTAAGAGTGATTTGGTCATTTTTAATGCATTTTGGAGAGCATTTTATTGCTCAAGTCATTTGTACTCAAATCTGACAATTTTAAAGGTTAAACAGACGTTTTCACTTTACTTGAAAGTACAAGGGTGGAAGTATATATAAAAATAAAATTGAGGAGGTGTAAGTTAAAATTGTGCAAAGTACAGGGTGTGAGTGAAATTACCACTTTATAGTAGGAGATGGCTTTCCTGCAGTTGCTGCACCTGAAGTTTCCTAGTTTTGGTGCTCTTTTCGGGTTTCGTTTGATGATCAAAATTGTTCATATGATAGAACTTAGCAATTACTTTGACCATGAAAAAATGCATGTTAATAAAATTCCTATAGGTATAAGAACGAAACACGTTTCTCTTTGAAAAAGCGTACCATACACACTGGATTAAACCAACTTCAACCCATTGTATGAAGAGAAAACTTATTTTGATTGGATAATCGGACTTCGATTGACATGATTTTTTTCATGGTCAAAGTACTCATCGAGCTCTATCATATGAACAATTCCGATCATCAAATGAGGCCCAAGAGCAACAAAAATGGCGAACTGCATGGTTTGCAGTTTGCTTCCTAAATGTAGGAAAGCCATCTCCTTATAGCATACAATAAGTCTGTCTACACAGATAAATAGTGCATAAATTGTGTACAGATTTTGTTGTGGGGTCTACCACGGATCCCACACAATGATCGAAGCCGTTTATTAAATGTAAAATATTTTTTTAAAGGTTTTCACAAAAACCAGCTCAATTCGATTCGATACCTATAAGTGTTTAATCCAATCATCTAATTTTTCATAATCCAAAAATCTGAATGAAAAGTTAAATGATTAGATCGAGCTTCTATCGGTATCATATTGAGCTGATTTTTCGTGGAGACTCATGAAAAATTATTTTTACATTTAATAAATGGTTCGAATCATTTGTGTGGGACCTGTGATAAACCTCACAATAAAATTTTTGCACAATCTGTACATTATTATTGTGTGGTTAGCAGCGTTGTATAGTATACCTACCCATTCGGGGCAAAAGTGAGGTTTTCCATAAACGTATAGATACGCCTCACGGCATGGCATGAAGATTTCCACGAATCATCAGTCAGTTGTTCCTCACTACTACTGTTTAAGAGCGTGCGAGAACGTGCGCGCGGTACCCCTCTCTCTCTCTCTCTCTCCCAAACACAAAAGCTAATCATCTTCTCCCACCCTCTCTCTCTCTTTCCCCCCTTTCTGCTTTCTTTCCCCACTCAAGTCCGGTCTTTGTCACCTTCAATTCTCAGGTGTACAAATTCTCTCACAGGTAGTTTTCTCAAGCCCCCACCCCTCTCTCTCTAGAAATTTTAAGTCCTTCGAAAATTCATATGTGTCTTGCCGTTCGAAATTCTGTCTCCAGATTAGTACTCCTCTTAACTGTTCAGGCTTCTGTTCTATTTTAGGGATTCCGCGAAGTTGAAATTCCCACATTAAAGGAGAGCTGGAACCGGATGACAGATTAAGACCTGAGAAAGCTCGAATTATTCCTCTCGAAAATCGCAGCCGTCGATCTTCCGGGACTTTTGTTCCTCTAAAATCCTAGCCAATTAATTCAAATTCTAGTTAATGAAGCTTGATCGGGACTGTAGCTCAATTATTGGGGGACGACTCTCATGAACATTCGATCATTCCCAACGCAATATTACTGTCTGCTAGCGTTTACTTCCTCTATATACAAAGCCTACGTAAGTCAATGGACGAACTGTACAGGCTGCACTCGTCGATTTCGTTCTCAAACGATGTTACTGGAATCGGAAATTTCCCGAACAATAGTATGAGTACTGGATTTCACGGCCAAGTCAACAACATGCTCCGGTTCGAGACGGTGAATATGGAGGTTACCGCTGGATCGGAGATATCCGATCTCGTAAAAGCCCAGATCGCCAATCATCCGTTGTACCCTAACCTTGTTTCTGCCTATATCGAATGCCGAAAGGTGATCGAGCGTTAGTTACTCATGTACTACTTTCTCCATATACACATATCGACGTGTATGTATACGTACACTAGTGACACTACCTTTGCTGTATGTCACAGGTGGGAGCGCCGCCGGAGATGGCTTCACTTCTGGAGGAAATTGGTAAAGAGAATCTTCCGATAAGCAATTGCTGTGAGATCGGAGCCGATCCGGAACTAGACGAATTTATGGTAAACACCTCCCTCCCTCCCTCTCTCTCTATCTCTCTCCCGGTTCGTAAGAGGGGTAAGGATACGGAATGGCGGCAGTGTACAGTGGTTAGAGCATCTCCAACCCCAATCCTCTCAGATAGAGGATCAAAATAATGTTTTATATTCAAAAGCTAAATTTAGGAGATGCTACTATTCATTTCTTCTTCAACCAAACACGGTCCGTATCTTTCAGAACTCACCAATTTCTCGTTTTTTCCCTACAAATTTGAATTTACAAAGTTTAGACCTTGTTCGGTTTGAATTTTGAAGGAGATTTTATAATGTAATGAACGGAGAGAAAAAGATAAAAAAAATTTTATTAGATACAGTGCGCTGGGGTTTGAGTCCCCAAACCGAATTAGCCCTAAATGTTTTCTCATAATATATTGAACATGAGTCTTGTTTTAAATATAACGTTGAGACCTTTTCAATAACTTTAATTTTGTAAAATATAAGTGTATCGATTAAAAGTTATATGCATTTGAAGATTAAAATCTTCATTCTCTCGAATTGAGGATAGGAGGATGATCCTCTATATTGAGAAGACCAAAATCCATCCCCCCAACTGGAGAAGAATTGTAGATTATGGGTTGTAGCTCTCCCATACTTTCAAATGAAGTTTTAGAATATGAGTTGAAGATGCTCTTAGTATCAGAATCAACGAGCTAATTTGGGCACAAAGCTCCCATTAGAACAGGATATGGGGAAAAGAGTGATGTTAACTCCACAAGCGGATAGGCTTTTTTTTTTGAAACAGAAAAAAGTCTTTCCGCAATCTTCATAATTTTAATATCTTTGAGTTTCTCGATTTTTGGATGCATAGGATCTATTTCGAAAATTTTCAACGGCCACGTTATTCTCAGAGGTTAAAGTTTGTTTTAATTTTTCTCTACATGTTCTTATCAATTGAGAAATACACTAGCACTGTTATTTTAGTAGCAGTATTTGTAGAGGAAAAAAAAAAAGATTAGAGGAGCTGAATCAATATAAGATTTTAAATGGGGTAGCGAATTGCGAATTGCGAAGCGACCGCACGAGTATCAAATAATACGTAGTGAGAATCAGGTGTGAGAATTGTCCCTTGGGTTATCTTTTTAATTGGCATCTTGCCAATCAAAAGCTTGAGTTTCGGATGAACATTTGTTGCCTTTCTCTTTGCTCCCTTTAATCTTTGTATACACATTCAAAGATTATTAAAAAAAATATTCTCTGTTCAAAAAAAAAGAGAATCAATAGTGATTTAAAATTTTAAAATTAATTTTGGCAAAATAGTACTCCATCCGTCTTTTTTTAAATGTCATGTTTTGTAACTTTAACTTATTAAAAAGACATCATTATTGTATCTTTCACGTCATCTTTTTCCTCCACTTTTTCTACTTACTCATAATTATTACATTTTTACTCACTTACTTTTCAAAATTGAATATACTTTTAGGGGCAAAATAGACAATGCACTAATTTTTACCCATTAATTTTATAAAATAAACACTTATTAAGAAACAACCCAAAATAAAATATTGAACTATAAATAAAGAGATGGAAGGAGTAATAAAGGCGGCCATAATGATCACCCAGCAGCAACCGGTATAAGCTATATTGCGATGTATTGTCATTGTGAAAGAGAAATGGTTCGTAATTTAATTTTGGGTGAATATTATTTGAAGGAATCGTACTGCGAGGTACTACACAAGTACAAGGAGGAGCTGTCGAAGCCGTTCGATGAAGCCACGACGTTTTTGAGCAACATCGAGTCACAGCTCAGTAGCCTCTGCAAGGAGACGCTGACGTTAACCTCCGGGAACATCCATTCGGGTAATAACCTGCTCTCCCTCTCTCTCTCTAGTTCTCTCTCTCTCTCTCTCTCTCTCTCTCTCTGTGCTAATGTTAGAGTATCGTTTTCATGCTTAACTTACACGCTTGCCATACTGCGAGGTAGTAATCTACACAAGTATGGTTGTCAAGTGTGCACGTTGGTAAAGTTGAAGCACAGATCGTGGGTTGTAGTAACAGTGGGAAAACCCTAAACTGATGCGTCTTTCAATATCTCTGTGTTGTCTTTTCCAAACCTTTTTACAGTGGACAGACGATAAGAATTTTTTTTTTTGTTGCTCCTCAGATACTAGTACTATTTTTTTCCAATTGGAAAAAGGATGGAGGGGCTATCTGTGCGTGATTTACCTTGCATCTTTTTCCTTTTTTTTTCAGAAGATACCAACCTCAGTCTGGTAGACAATGTTTGATGTGCAAAAGTTCATTGATATGTATAGATACTCACGCATTGATATATGTGAAAAATACATTGATATTCTAATTTTTGGGAACTGATTTTGATTCTCCCCCAATTGATATCCACACTATCCAGGGAGTGCCAAAATCACTTCCCTAATTTTTTTAAAACTGATTTTGATTCTCCCCAATTGATAACCACACTACCCAAGGGAGTGCCAAAATCACGTCCCTAATTATTTTGATATTAAGAGTGAATTATCCACTATGGATTGGACTGAGGTTAATTTTCAAAATCGTTTTTTTTCCTTATGTTCTCTTTATTTTTATCAAGTTTGTGTGCAATTTTTGAATTAATCGTCTGATTCGATGACAAAAACTTCGTAAAAGATAGTTTTTTTTATAACTATTTTAAAGTGTTTTTAGCGTATCTTATATGAATTTTTTCCGACTTAGGGATATTGATTGGTTGTGAACAATTAATTCAAAAAATTGGTCTGAATCTAGTAAACTTATGGGTTGTTTGCTAAACAAATTAGTTTTGGGTGAATATAACATGAGGTGAGATATAAAACTAATAAATTAAGGCTCCGTTCCGCTAAGGTTCTTATTTTTTAAGTACTTATTTTTCGCTTTACGAGACAGGTCATTCTCTCACAATATATCATTTTTAATTCAAAAAATAAATACGTGCAACACACCCTAAGAATGGGTTGAAATCACAATTTTAAAACTACATAATTGAGTCCTCATATGCCACATAGGTTATCCAAGCTATATTTGGTGGAAAAAAATTAGAAGGGTTGTTGGAGCAACAAAAAAGACAGCACAATTAAAGAATAGAACAAAAAGTTATTACTTAGGGGACCCTATTTTTTAATGGAGACCTGGACAAGAGTGACTTATTAGTCGGACCCAATAAACTAGGGGAGCTCCTCTCCATACTGTAATCCTCTTTACTCCTTCAAATGTCCCCAACCCACAAAAGTGATTCAAATCGTTTATTTCATAAATCTTGCATATAACATCCCTGTAATAGATAGAAGATAAATGAACAACTCATTTAAACTTGACGGTATAAGTTCAAAATTATATTTCGTCCTCCATTTTGCAAAACAAATTACTTTTGGTTCATATAATTGTTTATGCTAAGTTGAACGGGTTTTTCATAGCGTTGAATTTTTTTGTGACTCATCCGAGATGAACATTTTGAGCCATTGTTGTGGCTCGAAATAGAATTAAAAGATCGTAAGAGCTTAGGTTGGTTTTTTCTTTTTGCGGAGCTTTGGGTTTTGAGGTTTGGCTTCGAGTTTTTGTTCAGGTATTTTGGGTGTTTTTTAGTTTGGTTTTTCCCAGGTTTTTTTGCTGTTTTGGTTGGCGTCTTGCCGGTGTGCCATTGTTTTGTTTAATTTTTGTAATCGTTTATAAAGATCAATTAAAAAAGAAGAAGAATTTAAGTGGGTCTGAAGGATTAATGTACACGCGATAGTTACATCTGTTGGATAACAACAAAACTAAAATCCAAAAAGAGAAACTTCCTGGGCTAAACCAGCCTTATGTCTTACTCCATTTTTGACGAGGTTTAGAGCCTTATTAGAAGTATTTGCTTTTATTCTGTATTTACCATTATATACCATTGATGTGGACATATACTACTACTCATTTGTTTATTGATAATAAGAAATAATCCAAAAAAATCCGGGAAATGATTTTGCCACTCTCTTTTTTGTTAACGTCACTCTACTGCAAGTGTATTTGCAAAAATACACTTACAGAGGGATGACGTTAACAAAAAAAGAAATGGCAAAATTAGCAGTCAAAATTCAACTCCCACATGCTTTTCGAAATAGAATTAATGATTATATATAAATGTGGTAAATTAACTTTATGATGCCACCTTCTTGATGTATCCATGGCCCATAGTACTTACACATTTCCACACATGCATTAATCACTCTGATTGGATACTGGGTAGCATGTTTTTATTGAATGTACCGCGGTGCTCTGACCACCTCTAACCAATGTTTTGAATACTGGACCGGTAAACCAAACCGGTGTAATTTGGTTGCAGTTTTAGATTTGTATTATGTTACAATTAATGTAGATGTTTATACGTGTATGTTTAGAAAACTCAAAATATTAATCCTACTTGAAAATATGCTAGAAAAAGTAGCAATAGTAGCCATTATGAAGATAATATATCAAGACATGAAGATGAAATAGAAAAACAAATAAATAAAAATACTCCTACTATAATCAGTTGTGAAACGAAATATAATTAGAGGCCGGGGGTATTGATCATGAATAAACCCTAGGTCTGACTCCTTGGAAACATGCACCAGCGTAACATCTTGTCAGAAATCCCACTCTTGGTTTTACTTAGTAATAAATATATGTTGTGGGATGCTCTGCGTTATCCCCCCATTACTTTGGCTGTGTTTTCTTGAGACTTGTCAGTTTGCATTTCTTTGGAACTTGAAATTTGGAATGCCGACAGACAGTCATGCTTTGCTTTATACCCAGATACTGTAGTACTATATTGTAGTAGTTGTGGATATTAACCACCATTGAATATTGAACCAGAGCCAAAATAAAAAATAAGGCCTCTTTTGTTGGATTATAATACAACAACAGAATCCACGTAATTCTCAATTATTAAAGGCCTAAAGCGACCGCAACACTTGCTTTATGTCCGGACCGACTCTAGATTGAACCCTTACCATACATACATGATAATGAACTTGGCATGCCATACGCATAGATGCATCAAATAAATAATACTACTATTGAAGAGCATTTCCAATCCAACACTCTCTGATCAATTCGTGAAAACTTATAAATCTAGAACTTATATTTTAATATTTTTTTATTTTTTGTTTAGATTTTCATCCTATTTTTTGGGATTACGTACTCGATACAAGACGAATCAAAAAAATATAAAAATATGAACCGATCTTAAAAAAATTCAAATAAGATAGCAATTTAGACAAATAAGACAGATGTTTGATACTTTTTTTGCTTTCCGTCATAATTTTGTACTTTTTAAACTTCTTTCGTCGAGACCCATGATTAATCCAAAAAAATATGACGCAAATCTAACAAAAGTTTAGAAAAGACAAACAAAACACACAAAACGAAGAAGACAAATAAGTTTACAAGAATGGAAAACTCTCTATCTTAGAAAATTAAAGTAAGGCCTGTTTTAGCCTAATAATCTTTTGAATTACCTTCTTTTTTTTGCTTTTGTTCAAATTTTTTTCGTCTTTATTAATTTTGCATCTTTTTTTTTTTTTTTCGGATTATTAGTTCGTCTTGACGAGAGGAATATAAAATGTACTAATAAATTACTGTCAAAATCTTAAAAGATTTTACTAAAGCAAAAAATTAATCCAACAAACAATTTTTGTATTTTTTAATTTTGAATAATATTATTAGTTATATTCCTATTGTTGTGATGAACCAATCCAAAAAAATTGATGCAAAACTAACATAGACAAAAAAAAATTAGAACAAACAGAAAAATAATCCAAAAGGATTATTAGGCCTTATGTGGCTTTTATGAAGCACGGATACTCTATTTTGGCCTTTGTATCATGTATCGTATCCGTATCGGATACCGATACTCTCCGGATACGTATCCGCTACGTTTTTTTAAAGTATCTTGCTTTTAGAATTATTTTTTGATATCCTGATACGTTTCGGATACGCACAGATACGTGTTGGTTACGCTTGGATACGTTTTGGATACGCACGAGGGTAAATATGTTATTACTTAAAATATACGGGTTAAAATAATTGCAGTTAGAACTATATTTTTCTTACGTTTGTCTCTCATCTCTCTCAACAACCTTATAAGTCTCTCTCTCTCTCTCTCTCTCTCGTTGTGTGTATGTATATATATAAGTAGATGTAAATATATCTCTCGGCATGTGAAATGGTGAACTTGTGTAATGGAAAACTTTAATCATTTATGAAATTTTAGGAATTAAAAATTATAGATATAATATATTTTTTATTTACTTTTATATTCAACGTATCCCAACGTATCGTATCTTTCTTTTTGGAAAAATCACGTATCCACGTATCCGTATCATATCGTGTCCGTATCCCATATCCGTACTCGTGCTTCTTAGTTTGGCTTAATAAGCCAGTTGGCTTATTTATTGTCTTTATTAATTTTTTTGCATTCGTTAGTTTTGTATCAAATTTTTGTGGATTATTACTTCGACTCAATGAGATGCATCGGAAAAGTGAAATATTGTGATCCAAACTTAAATATTTTGAGTAAAGATATAAGCTAGAATTGACACAAAACTAACGATTGGAAAAGAAAAAATTGACCAAAAAAAAGAACCAAGTGGCTTATTTAAGCCAACCCCAGAGCAGACCTAAATTTTTGAAAGCAGCTCCAATCAAGACCCCATCGCCACCATTCCCCTCAAGACCCCATTTTGTGGGCTCCACAAGGCTAGCAATAACTATCTGAACCATTCACCTCATAAATCTCACCGGACAAAGTAGTACGTAAAAAATTAATTTGATCGGATAGGGATAAACACACTAACTAATTGAGTTTACTTTTATAAAATGGACAGTACACATAAGTTTTAAACTGATGGTTCAATTCGTAATGAAAGACACGAATAATATTGTACCCATCCGTATTTGATTAAATTTATTTTTGCGTATTGATTGGTCTGAATGAGAATTACAAGGTGGACGGTTCGGATCACTGTCGTTGACCTTGTGGTGTCCACCAAGTGGCGTCTTGAGGGGTATGGTTGGGATGGGAATCTTGAGGGGAGCTGCTATATCGGATAAGCTTATCCTGGACTGGTATGGTGGGGATGGGGATCTTGACTCTTGAGGGGAGCTGCTAAGTCGGACAAGCTTATCCTGGACTATATCAGGTGCTTGTATAAGCAATTGCATCTACCTTACTTATTCCACCAGGATAAGCAAGATACCTACACCCAGATAAGCTTATTCCACCCATTACACTATCCTTAGCTTATCCCACAGAGCTAAATTACTTGCATATTTGCATGCCGTCAATCTTTCTGGTTTTTCTTTATCCCAGAGCTCAATGGATATTACTTGTGCTCATGATAAGCTAAAAATCCCGTTAAAAGATCATAAGCTAAATTACTTGTGCTCAATGTTTATTGTACTTATTACTTACAATAAAAATTACACAACTGTAAATAAAATTTAATTTCTCTTATATTTAAATTTTATATACTAATAATATGACAATGAGTTATTATAGTCTCAATATTGAGAATATATAGGATATATGTATTTAGTCATTATTTGTATTTTGAAAACATACAATTTATTAAAGTTGAAGAGAGAGAGAGAGAGAGAGAGAGAGAGAGAGAGAGAGAGAGAGGATAAATGACCAACACAAGGACCGTGTAAGGGCGGGCGACAAAGTAATTTGTCACATTATTTCATCATACTTCCACTCTTAGGCTCACATGAACACATCCTAGGCACATGCCATGTGACATCATGTCCTAAACGCCTTTAGGATTGATGTCATGTATGACACAGCGAGTGCCAAATGGACACGTGGACGGACTCCACTAGGCCAAGCTGCTCGGCTCGGTATCCTCACTGATCTTCCGTCTTCAATTGGATCGGAGCTAATCTGACCAAGTCTGGCCCCGGCCTAGATTCGCAGTTCCAAAGATTTGGGCTTGGGCGCAACCAGCCACACGCCCATCCGATTCGTGCTCTTGGCTGTCCACTAGTTAGGCCCAACAAGCATTTCAGTTTTGCCCACTACACCATCACAAACACACTCGCTCCCTTGCATGGTAGCATCTTAGTAAGTTATACATCCGGGAATCTGAATCCTGGCCCGTATTATCGATGGATTCGCTTGAAATGTCAGAAAGATTTTGTCCTAAAATGATCCAGTGTACCAACTTGTGCTTAAAAGGCGACTTGCATGTAATCGGCGTCTTTTTATAGGTTCTATGTTTTCAGATGAAGATGCTGGATCTTCGGAGGGGGACTTGAGCTGTGGAGGAGAGGGGGAAGCAGCTGAAAGTCAAGAATCTTCTGGTGCCCGTCCAGGCGACCAGGAGCTTAAAGAAATGCTATTGCGTAAGTATAGTGGTTATCTCAGCAGCCTGAGAAAGGAGTTTCTGAAGAAAAGAAAGAAAGGAAAGCTACCAAAGGATGCAAGGACCGCGCTGCTGGACTGGTGGAACACACATTACAGATGGCCATACCCTACGGTAATTTGAAATTTGACCTCAATGTCCTTTTCATTGGAGTACTTTATGAGGAAGATGCCTAGATCCTAAATGAGAAAACCACGTGCAGTTTGCAAGATTCCTACTGAAATTTTAAATCCTTTAAACCTAGTTTTGTCAAAGTGATTGCTGAAAAACCTATGATCGCGAATTTTCTGCCTGTCTGTGGTTCTGGTGAAGTCAAGAACAACTTTCAGCCAGTTTGATAGGATTGCAGTCTTTCCCACATTAAAACTGGGATGAAAAGCTTTAATATAGTTTTACGCCAGACTATTTTATCACCTTTAGAGTTTCCTAATGGTCTACAAGCGAAAGAACACATTTGCTTAATAATTCCATTACTTATGTCATACTCCTACACTTGGTCACTGAAAGCAAAAGAGTGCTAAATATTTCCTTAAATGCGTTTCATCCATCAAACAGAATCCCTAATTTAGTTCAACGGAACATCAAACAGTCCGACTACAACTGTTTGACTTTGATGAAGCTTCAGTTCACTTTTTGTTGTTCCCAAGAATTCTGTGTAGATCTCTAAATACAACAAATGAATGTTTGGTACAGGAAGAGGAGAAAACAAAATTATCAGAAGTTACTGGGTTAGGCCAAAAGCAGATCAACAACTGGTTCATTAACCAGAGAAAAAGGCATTGGAAACCATCTGAAGACATGAGATTTGCTCTCATGGAAGGTGTCAGTGGCAGTGTTGGGTACTTTGACAATTCAGGAGGGACTGGAAGTGTGGATATTTGAACTGACAACAAGGTTTGTTCGAAGCACTAGATTCCTTTTTTTATTACCTCGTCAGTGCAATTTCTGGAATATTAATCTGTGTAAAAGGAAGTGTGTGATTGGTTGTTTTCTGTTTCTTTTTGTTTTTGCATAATTGAACTCTAAATGCTATAACTTAATCTCGCTTCAGCTTTTAAGTTTATGCTTGATGGCATGTAGTGTGTGCAATGTATTAAACCAATTTTGAAGTACACATGTAGAATCTTATAACGGGGTGAAGTATTTTCCTAGAATCGTCCTTTCCAAAAAGGATAATATGGATATCATCATCATTTCCAGTCATGTTCTTGTTAAAGGGTACAAACCGTATGCTATCACAATGACTTGAACATGATCATTCACATATCATGGAAAACAGTTTAGCACTCGCAGTAGAGTTGAAAAACTTACGTAAAACACGAATATCAATGCCCGGGCAACACATGCCACGAATTTTTGACCTACTCAATGGCAAGTGAAAATCCATGGCTACTGTAAAATGAGGCCAGACCGAATAGTTTCTCCAGCTAAGATTCTTGGAATTAGTGCGGCTGCTGTAGATGTGTTGAGAATGGGGTTGTTGACAACACTATAGGTATGTGGTGCTGAGAGCAATATATGTAGACTAGCAGCCTAACTGCATATCCATTTCATGTACCAAAAGAAAAGCATAACTCTCTTGTTTCTCCATGTCAAGTGTGTTTCCAGAAAGAGAGGAGGCTTTTCCCACATTTTACATTGAAGAGTTTCTTTTCCCTATACATGCAGATTATAGTGAAGTTGATATTTCTGGGCACATCCTATAACTTCAGTCATGGAGCCAACTACCCGAGGGGGGAAAGTGATGTGCTTAATCCTTCATTAAGTGAAAGGACTTTTACTTTTATCTAATTTATAGTATGTGTGGAATTTTTCCTGTATAAGGGTGCAAAACTCTTATTTTGTCCTCTGTTATTTCGATTTCATGTGGTACTCATTACTTGTACTCCATAACTCATGTACAAAGCATATGAAATGCCAATTCCTCAGGTGCAGTCTATGCGTTCTTGTTTTTGTTTTCCTTCTAACCAAAACAGAACTGGTACGTAGATAATGTTTGAATCTGTTAAAACAGTTGTATGACTTGTTGAAGTACAATCAAAGTGAGACTAAAACCATAAGCAAATCGAAAGATCTATTAGACTATTTGGACGGGGGATTTGCTGATGAAAAGGTGACGGAAAAACCAAATGAAACCACATTTTTGTTGTCATTTTTACGTGGTTCTTTTGTTTTTTGTGGCTATTTGGTTACTCACAGAAAATTTTATATATTCAAGAAATTATTTCCGAAATATTTAAATATTCATCCTCTTTATCCATGCCATGTAAAAATTTATCCCACGCAATTCAAACAATTATGATTTCATCCCCATCTTAAAATGATTCCAGAACTACCCTTATATATATTTATATATTATTAGTAAATAATTTGGGATGAAATCTTGAAGCTATGGTTTTAACCGTTATTAGAGATACCAATCCCAAAAATCAAATCCCGTAATTGACATTATATTGTTTACATCCTAAAATATGCCACCCAATGAGAAAAATACACGTGGCACCAAGTAACGTGGTGACCAATCAGAACATGTCTCAATTGGACCCAGGATGCAGAGGATTACGGGGTTTAATGATGACGTTATTTTAGTACTAAACGGTATCGTTTTGATTGGACCGACGACGTTTGTTATCAAATAAGGATGATTTTTAAAAGTGAGTGAGTTCAACCATTGATTAATCCTTGGGATCATCGAACAGTGCCACTGCTGCCTTGATTTGTAACGGAAGTTAGACGCAATTGTAGGGAATCATTTGGGTCAATCGTGTGACACTAAACCACGTTGCATGAAAACAGGAGAACCACGATCCAGAAAACGGCCACGAACACCATTATCGAAGCATGAAGAGAGAGAAGAAATTCTGGAAACATAAAAGTAACCGTTCGAAGGGCCCTCTCAACCGATTTATGTGGCAAACGTGGGCATTAACCGAAGACGTGGAGATAGAAAATCGAAGGCAGACCCAACGTCTATAAATAGAAGAGTAAAGCAAAGAGAGAAGCTCCGACAAAAATTCATATCATCTGACAATTCTTACAAAATGATTGCTCAGAGATTTATCGTAGATTAGTGTTTAGATTAGTTTAGAATATGATCTTTTTGTAAGTTGAAGGCTTATTTGCATGTAAGATTACTTTCGATTAAATTCAAGTTCTTTTATTTTCTTTTAAGTTTTTTCTTACCAAAGAATAGTCGTTTGTAAGTCCACTTTCGATTGAATTCAGTGTGTTTATATTTCTGCATTATTCTTGATAGAATCTTAAGAGTGTTTGCATACAAACTTACCTTTGATTAAATTCAGGTTTGTTTGTGTTCAATCATCTTTTCTGATTCGAAGCGCGTCAATCTTTTATTTGGTTGATACCTTAAGGAAAAATCATCTTAATTGAGGTAATCGAACGGATAACACAGTTGCCTGATTTAAATTAGTTGTTTCAAATCAATTTGAAAAGAATAATTTCTTTTCTGAAGTTATTTCTTTTCTGGCATGCCCGCACACAATCATTTGCCATTTGATTGAGCTAATTCAGCCCAAACAATTTTTTGGCACGCCCGGTGGGACACGAAGGTGTCAAAATGCCAAGGCTTCGAAAACAAATAGGGACACCCATTGGTGACCTAGTGCCAGAGGAACAGGTCGTGCCAGAACAAGCCGCAGAACCAGGAACGCTTATCATTCCTGCTTTTCCTCAATTGGCTTTGGGAATGGAAGAGCCCCTTTTATGAAGAGCCTTCTTATGATATACCTCCTAGTGAAGTGCCTCCAAATTTTCAAGATGGACAAGCCAGTGGAAAAAATCACGATAAGGAGGAAATGTTTAGAGAAATGATGATAGCTTTTCGAGAGATGGCTCAAACCCAAAGAGCCATGATCAAAAGCATAAGAAGTAGGTTTCCTAACCCAGAGCCAGCAAGAAATAGTCCATAGAATATTGGGCTAGATAATTCAAGCACTCACCAAAGTCTCTTCGAAGGAAGGCTTGGAGAGGATGTGGGTCAAGGAAAGATGAGGTCTAGGACAGGTAAAGAAAAGATGTACTCAGAAGAAATACCACAATCTTGGTATGAGCCAGTGAAGCCTACAAAGCCTGTTTTGGAAGCTCCAAAGCAATCTCATGGTATTACTATTGGGGTTCCAAGAAATGCTAGAGATAGGCAGAGTGTCAACCCTCTCTTCGAACCCACGCTTGGGGGATGGGAGGATGACATAAAGCTAGAACGAGGTTATAGACCCGAGAAAAGAAGTGATAACCCACAACATTCTCGACAAAATTTTTCAACTACCAAAAATCCCATCACAGCAGCTTATGGAAGCCATAGGCCTGCTCGAGTCAATGCTGCAGTTGACCAAATGCACCAGCCATGGTATGGGAAACTTCCCAGAGAAAACCAAGGAGATTTTAACACGATAAAGGAAGTTTATGGAGATGATTTTGTAGAACCAGAACCACCCATAGAAAACCAAGAACAAAATTTCCTCGTAGGCAACCCAATACTAAAAGACCAAGTTATGGGTCTCATACAAGAAGTTTGTGGACCTCGAACTCGGGGGGTACAACCTTAGATCTATAGAAAACCATATCCAGAATGGGTAGACACAACATTTCAGATCCCTAGAGAATTTAAAATCCCGGATTTTACTTTGTTCTATGGGGTGGGAGACAGTCTTCTATAGAACATATTGCTAGGTTTTCTGCCCAATGCAAGAACTTGGCTCAAAATGGTTTCATGAAAGTTGAAGCTATTTCCAAATTCCTTATCTGGGCCAGCTTTTGCATGGTACACCAATTTACCACCAGGCTCGATAACTAATTGGTTTCAAATGGAAGAGGCGTTCCATGCACAGTTCTTTAATGCTGAGCCTGAAGTCTTTATGGCAGACTTGGTTAGGCTAAGGCAGAAACCAGATGAAAAAGTAGCAGACTTCATATCTAGGTTCAAAAGGGCAAAAACCAAGTGCAAACTCCATCTGCCAGAGGCAGAGTTTGTAAGATTAGCACAGGATGGTTTAGAAAGGGAACTTCGAAAGAGGTTTGACTCTACGGAGTTTAGAGACTTTACAGATTTAACCTATAAAGTTGCTAGATATGAGGCATTGCTGGAGGAGGATATGGATAGACATAATTCCTCTTATCCAACATATTATAGAAACCCTAATTATGAGATAAATGCTGTAGAAATTATAGAACACGATCTTTGTGTTTGTGAGCCCTTGATTCAAAAGAATGTTTCCCTAGGGCAGAAGTTCAAACAGAAAGAAATCACTAAAGTGTACTCTTTCGATATATCTAAAACTGATGAGATCTTTGACTTTTTGTTAAGAAAGAAAATCATTAAGCTGCCTGTAAATGTGAAACTGCCCACAGCAGAAGAGAAAAATGGAAAGACTTATTGCAAATGGCATGACTCTTGGTCTCATTCGACTAAGTCTTGTAATGTTTTTCGTGACAGGATTCAGGAGCAAATCAAGAAAGGAAGAATCAAATTCCCTGAAAATGCTATGGGGATAGATGCAGTGCCTTTTCCAAAGGTGGAAGAAGTTAACACCAATGTGCCCACGTCACTGGCTCAAACTGTCAAGAAGTATTGGCAAGATAAGGAGGCGCCAGTGAACATGAATACCATTCAGTATGGAAGAGGTAAGCCATATGCTGGCCACCCTCGAGGCATGGGGATAAGGCAAAATTACTATAGGCAAGACAATACTGGTTTGCCTCCACAGAGGTTCCCAGGTAATAATCATTTACCCATATTAGAAGCCCCATTTTTGGAATGCTTATGTGTGGGATGCAGAGCCAACTATCTGGTTTTTAAGGACTTGGATAGAAAGGGCGTGAGTTTCTTCCCTAAGGAGATGGGAATAAAAAGAATGGTTATAGCACAAGCAAAGCCAAGTGACAGCAAGCCTTGGTTAGCATCAAAGAAGATGTGCCTACCAGTCCTGTGCCACCCATTCACAGAAGAGAGCTGCCACCTTCGAAGAAAGCCAATATTGGCCAGACATCAGAAGCACAAGAGGACGCCAAATAGGAGGAATTCACTTTGGTGAAGGGAGTTCCTGACTGGTTTTTGAAACAAGTCAAACCTGATTTGTTCTAAGAATTCAAAAATTCGAACAGGAGTGCAAACAAAACTTTCAAGCCGCCAAGTTCGAATTCTGGAAACTGGGTGTTGATCAGGGATCCCAAGTCCAAAATACCACAGATGGTTCCTTTGCTCTCAAGAACACAGAAAACAAAGCTCCAGAGAAAATATATGCTTTTTCAGTCAGGAGAATCCTCAACTGGGGAAGAATCAGGAAGGGGAGCAAGGCCTAATCCGAGGTTTGACAGGGCTAAGAGGGACCCAGAAGAGTTTCGAATCCAGCATCAGGAGAGGGAGACTTTGGAAAAAGTAGTCTCTGCCATGCTCGAAGATGACCTTGACCCACCTTCTCCCAATTCATTGCCTAGTTATCAATCTGGGTTGCTCGAGGCCATGTTGGTGGAACAAGGAGGGACAAAAGGAAGCTCTTCTCCTATGGAAGTATCAACACAAGAAGTTGAAACTAAAGATGCAAGGGAAACTGAAGCAGTTAAATCAGTCAAGGAGGTAGCAATCATTCAATTTGGAGGCCAACCAGAAGTACAAATTAATATGGTCTACCCATACTCTATGGATTTCTTCAAGAATGGCCAGATTTCCAAAGACCAAGATGATGCTTGGTCAAACTTGGGCAGGCCAAGCAATTCTGAAGAAACACATAATGATGAGGAACTAAATGTTATATGTAATGATTGTGACCTGGAAGAGATGGCTCAGATCGAGATGAATGAAAGCCTGGTATGTGAAATTGAGCAGAATCAAGAGAGTTTGGAGGTAAGCTCAAAAGAAAGTGCTTGTTTCGTACCAGATTCCATGTCTGACATCGAGTACCCCTTGGTAATAGATTTAAATTATGTGGAAATTTCATATCCATTTAAATTACCTACTAACGCAATGAGACAATATTTGCGTCCATTATATATTACTGCATATTTTAATGGAGTCCCACTTAACAGAATCTTGGTGGATAGTGGGGCTGCAGTGAACATTTTGCCTTTCCAAACTTTAAAAAAGTTAGGAAAAAAAAAAGCAAAATTGATTCCAACCAGCACATCCATTGCAGGATTTACTAGGGAAAGCCAACATGCCAGGGGAATCATCTCCATTAGATTGGCAGTAGGTGGAATAGAAACGGACACTGCTTTCTTTGTAGTTGACACGTATGCTAAATATAATACTTTATTGGGAAGAGATTGGATTCATGTTAATGGATGTATTCCTTCTTCTATGCATCAGGAGTTAAAGATTGTTAAGTATGATAAAGGCAAAGAAATGGGTGTTGAACGAGTCAAAGCTGATCCTCATCCATTTAGTGCCACGACAAATTTTGCTGAATCAGAATGTACAAATCAGATATAGTTCCTTTGAGCGAACTGCTCCAGGCAGCCACTTACCCAACCAACGAGCTGGAACTGGGAGAATTGGCAGAGTTGAAATCGAAGCTGAAACAAACTGTTGATTATGAATCAGACACCCCAAAAGACGATGCTGCTTGGATGTAAATCCAAGGAAGAGGCAGAAGAAGAGGCCAACTCATTGGCTTTAGTGAGGTATGTCGCTCTGGGGATCGAACAGAAGATTCAAGAGGACAACATATGGGAAGACGTTATGCAGAATAATAAGCCTCATGAGGAGGAAAACCAGGTAACTTCTCAAGAACAGGTTGAAGCTCAAGACCTTTTGGAGGAAGTAAGATTGGGGGATGAACAAAATCCCAATCCAGTGTTTATTAATAAACAGCTTGCACCAGATGTGAAAGCTGGATTAATAGCACTATTGAAAGCAAATAAGGAATGTTTTGCATAGAGTTACAAGGAACTGCCCGGATTGGACAGAGAATTGGTGGAGCATAGGTTACCTATAAAGCCACAATTCAAACTTGTGAAACAACCAATCAGGAAGATGAGTCCAGAGACCATTGCAGGTGTCAAGAAGGAGATGCAGAGGCTTCTAGACGCAGGTTTTATTAGAACAGCCAGGTAGTCGAATGGCTATCTAATGTGGTCTAGTCCCTAAAAAGAATGGAAATATTAGAATCTGTGTTAATTTCCGAAACCTAAACACTGCAACCCCTAAGGATGAGTATCCAATACCTAATGTGGACACACTTGTGGACAGTTCAGCTGGGCACAAGATATTGTCCATTTTAGATGGACATTCAGGGTACAATCAAATCTGCATTGCAGAGGAGGATGTGCATAAAACAGCATTTGCTTGCCCTGGTAACAATGGTATCTTTGAATGGGTCAAAATGTCATTTGGGCTGAAAAATGCTGGGGACACATATCAGAGAGCTATGAATACTATTTTTCATAATATGGTGGGAAGTTTTCTGAAGTGTTACATAGATGATATCATTGTGAAGTCAAATTCTGATGAGGATCATTTACAACACTTAGGAAAGACATTTCAACAAATGAAGCACTATCAGCTGAAGTTAAACCCGGAAAAATGTGCTTTTGGGGTATCAGCTGGGAAATTTCTGGGGTATCTAGTCCACAACAAAGGAATACAAGTTGACAAGAACAAAGTTAAGGCCATTATTGAGGCCAAACCACCTTCTACTAAGAAGGAATTGCAAAGGTTTATTGGTCAATTAAATTTCCTTCGAAGATTTATATCTAATACTGCAGGAAAAACTAAAATTTTCTCTTTTTTGTTAAAACTGAAGGAAGGGGAGGAATTCAAGTGGTCCAAGGAGCACGATGAAGCCTTCGAAGCCATCAAAAGATATTTAGCCAACCCTCCTGTGTTGGCACCTCCTATTAAAGAAAAACCAGTGACGTTGTATCTAGCTGCAACACAAGACTCAATAGGAGTACTGTTGGCTCAAAACAATGAAGATGGCAAGGAAAGAGCAGTTTATTATCTTAGTAGGTTTTTAAACTCCTTTGAATGCAAGTATGCTGCAGTAGAGAAATTATATTTAGCTTTATTTTATACTTCCAAGAAACTCAGGCATTATATGTTGCCCAGAGTAACTTGTGTTATTTCTCAAACTGATGTAATTAAGCACATGCTTTCGAAACCAGTGCCTAGTGGGAAGATTGGGAAATGGATTGTGTCTTTAATTGAGTTTTGTCTTGAATATGTACCTCAAAAATCAGTAAAAGACCAAGCATTGGCTAACTTTTTGGCCGATCATCCAAATGAGCATGAGACACCAAGTGCATTGGAGGCTAGTATGGTTGAAATCAAGCCATGGAAATTATGGTTCGATGGATCAAGAACTGTTCAGATGGCTGGAATAGGCATAATTCTGGAATCCCCCCAAGGTTTGAAAACCAAATATGGTTTTCGACTTAGTGAGGGACAATGGTCCAACAATCAGGCAGAATATGAAGCGTTGATCATAGGATTAGAAATTTTACTTAACTTAAGAGTTAAAGTTGCTGAAGTTTTTGGAGATTCTCAGTTAGTGATTAACCAGCTGAATGGACAGTTTAAATGCACTAGTCCAGCACTAACAATTTATTATCAACATGCTAAAAAGCTGATGGATCAATTCTTTATGCTTACTTTGACTTATATCCCTAGATTCTTCAATGAAGAAGCTGATGAAATAGCCCAAAGGGCATCTGGTTTCAGAGTTTTATCAGAAAATGAAAGGAAATTTTGTCAATTAACTTTGAGAAAATCCCTGCCTATGTTACACAATAGGTTGACTGGCTTCGAAGTATTAGAAAGATGTTCCTACTAATCAAAATGGTGATTGGAGGCAAGCATTGATTGATTACTTAACCAAGCTAGATGGCGTTGCAAACAAAGCAACCAGATTGAGAACAATAAACTACATTATGTATAACAATGAGCTATTTAAAAGAGGGATGGATGGCCTTCTTTTGAAATGTTTAGGTAAGGTAAATGCATTCAAAGTAATGGCTGAAGTCCATGAAGGAATCTGTGGAGCACATGAAGCTGGCATAAAAATGAGGTGGTTAATAAGGAGGTATGGGCATTATTGGCCTACCATCCTCAAAGACTGCATAGATTATGCAAAGGGATGTCAAGCTTGTCAAAAAACAGGTCCACTCAAGTATTTGCCAGTCACAGATTTACAGTATGTAATAAAACCATGGCTTTTTAGGGGATGGGCTATGGACATGATTGGGATGATTTATCCTCATTCATTAGAGAAGCACAAATTCATTTTAGTGGCTACTGATTATTTCACGAAATGGGTGGAAGCCCAAGCTTATCAGGAGGTCAAACAAACTCATGTCATCAATTTCATAAAAGGGATCATGTACAGGTTTGGAAGCCCTCAAACGATAACAGTGGATAATGGCTCCATATTCGAAGGAAAGTGTAGACACCCCAATCTGGTCTTCCAGATTAGTTTACTTACGGTTTTTGATTCCCCGATGATGAAATGGATCAAGAACACCCTGGGAATGATAGCGTGTTTGAGTTTTGAGTGTTTGCAAAACCCTTGAACCTAACCTAGCCTAAGCCACTTCAAAAGCCACTTCAAAAACCAAAAACCTTGCTGCTCCGCGCCAAGGCGCAACCATCCCGCGCCCGGGCGCACCATCGCGCGCCAGAGTCACTCCATCGCGCGACAGTGCGCCAGGGCGCACCATCGCGCGACAGACTCACACCATCGCGCGATGGTCCAACCTACAACCGACCTTTCTGATGGAGGACAGTTGGCCACCAATGCAGCCTCAGCCAGGCCTCGTGGACTGCCTGAACTCCTCTATTTCCAACCAGATTCACCCCTTTCCCTATTTATACCCCCCCATTTGTTCTCTTTCAAAGGGTTAACAAAATTCAAAGGTTTTTAAAGGGTTCCATTGTTTTTGAAAGGTTACAAAGTCCCTACTAAGAACATAGCTTGTTCTTCCCACTTTCTCACACTCAACAATCCTCAAACACCTCAAATCCTATTTTCAACCTCAAGAACATAGCTTGTTCTTCCACCTCAATTCAAACATCAAAAGCTCAAATACTCTTTCAAACCCGAAACCAAAGGTATAGCTTACCTTTGCTTTGTTTTCCGTTCTGATCCCTGAGGGGGGCTGGCAGGGCCAAGGCTGGTAATCAATACCAGTTCTGGTCCTAAGGCTGGCGAGGTTTCAAAAACCCTCATGGCAAGAACCAGCGCGCGATGGAACCACTCTCTCGCGCGACGATTTCGATCATCGCCCGACAGTTCTCGTGGGGATTGGTGTCTTGCTGTTTTGTGCTTTATTTACGTATAGATCACTGCAAGCATGTTAAAAACCAGTTTACTGCTTTCCTTTGTTAGAACTTACTAATTGTAGTTCAATTTGCATGTTTTCTGTTTTGGAATACCCCTGGGATAATTCTGGATCTGTCCCAGAACCCAGAAAATGTGAACCAAGCACTGGTCTGTCCGCGCCAGGGCGCAACCATCCTGCGCCAGGGCGCACCATCGCGCGCCAGGGCGCATCCTCGCGCGACAGTGTGACTCCATCGCGCGATAGTCTGCTCCGACCAGTGACTGGTCTTGCACGGGTAACTTGGATTTAGGCTGTTATTCTGTCCCCACACTGTTTATGGGGTGTTTTGTCAATTTCTAGGGCTTTTAAGCCTTTAAACTGTATATTATGCTGCCTATAAACTGCGTGGTTTGTCCTGGGTGTGCACTGGTCCTTCCAGAGCCCAGAAGGTTTGAGAATAAGAGCTGTGGGTTTTAAGCTCACCGGCGCGCGCTTGTCTTGGAATTATGCGCGCAAGAGTGAACAGCATGCAGTGACTTGTTCAGTGCATGCTGGTTTCTTCCTGCGCACGTCACTCCAAAACAGGGGCCTCCCAGTTTGTTTAAACTCCCACAACAGTCTGTTCTCATCCTATACTAACTGCTCATCTATGCTATCATTCACATCCTGCAAACATGTTACAGTTTTAATCCCCAATTAACTGTTCCCCCGCCCTAAATGGCTAAAAATTGATTAATTAAACAGAATCGCAAATAAACATCTTTTCGCAAATGCCTAAGTAGAGACCGATCTCCGGATTGGGCGAGAGGGGTGCCATAAAACCCTTCCCCTCTCGTAACCTGGCTCCCGAACCCAGATATGGTTATGACGGACTAGTTCCTTAACTTTTTCAAATCAAACAGCGCGGCAAGTGCTTCGAAATACGGTTCCTTGGGTGTCGGACCTTCAAACCCAAGTGGCGACTCTGTATTTTTTGCGAGCGCTTGACGTCCAGCTTCAAAAGCGCTCCCGCGAACCGGCAGCATCTTTCCTTTCTCAAAAAAAAGGGGTGGGGAACGGAATCCCTTCCCCGGAGGAAAGAAAGATCGGGCAAATCGCATTGCCCACAGAAAGTTGGTGAAGGATTTTGCTACTAACCATGGAATTTCATTAATATATACTAGTACTTATTATGCTCAGTCAAATAGTCAAGCAGAATCAACTAACAAGATTATCAAAAAGGGGATCCAAAGAATGGTGGATCAAAACCCAGAAGTTTGGCATGACCTGTTGCTCGATACGTTATGGGCATATAGAAATACAAAAAGGATTAGTACGGGTACTACTGCATTCGCATTAACTTATGGACATGATGCTGTGCTGCCTATGGAGATCACTATGAGATCTCAAAGAGTAGCATTTCAGAATGATATAGATACAGGGTCTTATCATCAGGCCATGCACATGGAATTAGAAGATATTGATGAAGCTAGAGTAAAGGCCTTAAACCAGATTATGCTACAAAAGACAAGGATAGCTAGGAGTTATAACAAAAGAGTGGTTTTTCGAAGCTTTGATGAAGGAGATCTGGTATGGAAAGTTATTCTCCCTATCAGAGACAGGAGAATTAGAACAGATGGATTAGGAAAATGGACACCAACGTGGAATGGGCCTTTTCAAATCCATAGAGTTTTAAAAGGGGGTGCATATCATTTGAGAGACTTGAGTGGTTATGTCCATCGAAGAAAGATAAATGGGAGACATCTGAAAGCTTACGTTCCTTCTATATGGGAATCTTTCCATAAAATGTAGTTCGTGATAAATGAGTCTTTTCGTATACAATCAATTCATCCTTTAGCGAGGATTTATTGTTCGTTTGGTTAACAACTTAGTATGCCCAAAAGACTGAACTTAAGTGTTTAAAAGTTGATTACACAATGATGTAGTTTTGACTGGTTTAGTGTTTAAGGACTTTTCTTTGCAGTTCTTTAATACAATCACATTCGACCAAGTTATCATACTAGCGTTCGAAGCCACAAAAATCGAGATGAGCCAAGCAAAACTTCAGTTCATTTATATATATATATATATATATATAAGACCCAAGTGAGTCTGAACAAAAACAAGAGATCTACTAAGATCTTCATAAAAAAAAAGGGGACCTACTCAGGCCCAGAAACAAAAATGAAGATCATTGCTGATCCTCACAGTCCCAAAGGAGAATCTTTAAGAAGATCCTCCCTCTGGGGGACTTTTTGCTTCATGAGCCGAGAGGACGGTTGAAAGATCATCCCAGGTCCTAGCCAAGCAGAGGACGGTGAAAGCTTTCCACAGTCACTAGCCTAAGCTGAGGCTTCGAAGTTGAGGATCTCACTTCGACAGGGCTAACTGGAACTTCGAAGTTGAGGACTCTCTCTTCGAAGGGCTCTGCAATCATGTTGGCAATGTTGGCCAACTCGCTCATGAAATCAGCAGGAGGAACTGGGTGGTCCTCAGCCATGTTTGTTTAGTGGAAATAGGATACAACGAATATTGACGTCTATGTGTATTTATAACCCAAAGGCGTATGAGAGATCCGCTTTAGTTATTGCAATCATTAATTGAGGGGAGGCGCATAAGGCCTGAAAGGTGAAGGGTCTGAGAGCGTTAGACACCACGCGTCATGATTAAATAATCGTTTGTAACTTACGATGAGACGGCTAAGAAGCCGCTGGAATTAAATGAGTTAGATGAAGCAATTAAAACCACGTTTGGTTAGTTTTCGAAGTGTCAATACACTTCGAAACGTTGTTCAAGACTTCGACGTAACAAATAAACATGAAGTGATGGCCAGTAAGAGCACAGTAACCAAAGAATATCTGTAAGGAAATTTTATTTATTTTTATGTTTGTGGGTCCCTTCATATTTATCATATCCTCATTAACAAAGCTAGAATAGCAAGGAATGGTTAAAGCACCAGTTTATTGGTCAAAACCACTAGAACAATATGGATACATAAATGAATATATTCTTATTCATCACATTCGTAGAAAAGGTTACAATCAAGATAAGAAAGGAGAGAAACCTATCTAAGACCTAAGAGTATCACGGAGAAGGATCTCTCAGGGATCAAACAACTGAGATTCAAAGACTTGAGCCAAGCTTCATTGGGACTTGAGCTAAGCTCCATTGGTAGGTAGATAGGCTTCGAAGACCACTCTTGTTAGATTCTTTGGACTTCGAAGCGACAGCCCAGCGTAGACACATCATGAGGGCTGATGTGTCTATACCTAGGGGCTTTAGGGTTTAAGGAAAACATCATGAGGGCCGATGTGGCTATGTTTCGAAGCTTTTCTTCAAGGACTTTGGAAGAGGCTTCATGACATGTGATCCTTATTACGTGAACCACCAAACCCTACTTGAAAATAGGACTAGGTGCTGCTGATAGAAAGAAAAGCTAAGGAAGAAGATGGGTTGTAAGTTTTTTTTCCTCAAAGACCCCTATTTATACCAATAAATTTGGGGGTAGTCATTTATGACTCTTTAAGATAAGGTAGTTGAGGCGTCAAAACATCAAATGTTTTTTTTAAAGGAGAAACAGTGCTCAAATTAAATACAGCCATATCTACCCAGAGTTTGATTAAAATAAGGAGAAAATAAAGTACAAACTGCAAAGTAATAGAAAAGGGCCAATTACATCACAGATGGTGGATAATAGACCTCGAAGAGAATAGAAGTTGATATCCAAAAGCGAAGTGTGAGCAGCCCTTCTTTTCTGCTCCTCTCGAAGGGAAGGAATAAGTTGTGGAAGAATTGATTGATCCCTCAAGGCTTCGCCTTCGAGCTCTGGAAAATCAATCGAAACTTTAGAGATCTCATTCATGACCTTTTGCATTTCTTCTTGCAACCACTTCATCCTCTTGTCAAGTTCTGCAAGTTTATCTCTTCGAGCTTGGTAAAGAGAAAGACGTGAGGCAGTCTTGAGTGCTTTGGCCTCCAACTTTTCGACCTTCTCAATAGTTGTGCCAATGCTCTCAGATAAGAAGTGGTTAAGAGCAATCAATTCACTGAATTGTTTGAGGTGCTCTTGAAGAGTGGAATTGATTGAAGGAGGAAGCCCTTGAGAGAGAGACAAAGCCTGATAACATACCTCAAAATGATAGGTTAAATTATGTTCGAGCAAAGCAGGAAGTCCTAAATGATTAAAGCCCTTAGGTGGCTTTTTAATATCTGAACTTTCTCCTCTGTAAGAACATGTTTGATTCTAAATGAAGGTAAATCAGAAGGCATGGATGGGCTTAAACGCTGTTCAAGGCTTTCCAAGGGGTTAGAAGAAATGAGAGGAATAGGATCAGCAATTTGATTACAAAATTTTTCTAATTGACTTTTGAAGAAAGGTATGTCAAAAGCCACTAGAGGCAGATCAATTGGAGAAGAAAAGGATTCAGGGTCATTTTTAGAAATATGAGCAATTCTGGTCACCTGCATAGAAACCAGACTTTGAGATTAAAAAGAATAGTAAACAGGAGAGTAAAAGTATGTTTGGATAGCAAAGTTACCTGATCTGATGAAGATGGGGTCATATCTAAATCTTGTTCCCCAAAGTTGCTTGTAGGTGGGGCTGTCGAAGTGGAGTCAGTCAACAAAGAACCCTGCTCCAAAACTGTCAAGGGATGGGGAAGGAGGTCTCTCTTCAAAATTCGAAGTGGCTCCATGATCTTCGAACGAGCTAAATTGGCCACCACTTTAGCAAAAGCTGGTAACTCTATTGAAAGAGGAAACTCCTGTACCAAGTTAATAGAGTTAGAGTCAAAAGGCAAAATAAAATGTGAAGCAACATGAAGGTTTCACACATTACCTGAAAAGGAATAGGTGAGATGGGCTCAGTGAAGAGTGACAGCAGAGTTTGCATATCAAAATTCCTAACAACAATATCTTTCTGTAGAGAAAGAGATTGAATAGGTAAGGCCTGAGATAACAGAAGGCAAATTAGAGTTTATTTCTTCAAAATTGAAGAGATAAGAATAATCTAAGGATACCATTTGTGGGTCATTTTTCGAAACTTTCTGAACAGGGGGAGGTTCTACCACTTCTTGGTGAAGGCAAGGGGTAATAGACCGATCTAGTGCCTCATCAGGAAGTGCCATCTGGCCCTGTGAGGACATCAACAGTGAGTCACATGCATATGGGACACATGAGTGTATATATATTCAGAGCATGCATAATCTACCTTGTCAGAAGAAGGGAGTTCTCTCAGGGTTTGTGATACCTTGGTTTGAGCCTCTTTTCTTTCATAGAAAAGGGTTTCTTTAGCTACTCTTTTTGTTTTACCTGTTCAAGCTCACGAGTTAGGAAAGAAGTTCCCTAAGAAGATCCATATCATAAAAGAAAAGGGAGAATTACCCCTATGAATTAAGGTATCTGTGTCAGTATCAGTATCCTCATCACTATAAGAGATTCGAGATCCATGTCTTCTGGTGACTCTGGCCCTTTTGGAGGCTAAGAGAAAGGAAACAGGGATGTAAACTCAAGCGAACAATGAAAGGAGAGATAAAAGACAATTAGGGAGAACAGGAAAACAAACCTGGGAGTTCAGCTGAAGGCTCAAGGTAGTGTTTGATTGGGATGACCTCTTTTGGTTGAGGAGCAGCCTTACTCCTCTTCGAAGCACTTCCTGAAGGAGAAGTAGCACCTACAATTCAATTTTCTTTACGATTAGGTTTGTTTTCTGAAGAGAAAAAAAAAACATTTCAGAAACAAATACCTCTTTTTTGTGAAACCCTCAAAGATTGTCTTTTTAGAGGGGAGGGAGGAATGATCATTGAGAGAGGAGAGGCTTCGATGGGGACCATTTTCTGGTCAACTTCACCTTCAGGAATGTCTTCGATGCCTCCAGCTATTCCAAAGCCATTGTCTGAGGAAAAGGAGGATAAGTCGTTGTGTCTTTTATGTCCAAATTCAGATCTCTCAAACCCAATATGTTCAAGGAACCTCTTGAAAGGGGCACATCCCAAACGAAAGGAGCAATTGGTATGCCACTAGCCGTCAAATTCAGGAGTGGTGCGCACTTCTGGTTCCTTGAATTCTTGGACAACAGTCTTTCTCAGTGAATGTCTGGATTGGGCAAACCACGTTTGAAAGTGCTCGATTGAAATGCATGAACGTTCAGACATGGAGATGTTGGCAGAGCCACAGAAAGGGATAGGTATGCCTTGAACGAAGTCAAGCTGTCTAGCAAACTGAGTAGGACAGTATACCTCTGCATGTGCCAAGGATTTTGAGGGATTCGATGAGGATATGAAAATCTCTCTGCTCGTAAGGATGCTGCTCCATGCTTGGAGGGCTCGAGAGGATTTTCCTTATATATCCCTCAAAATGTCAAAAAGCCATGATGGTCCAATTGGAGTTGGGAATGGGTTAGGCCATTCTGTGTCTGAAGCAAGGTCGGAGAAGAAGCAAAGGTAGTAAACCAGGGTAGGAGTTGCACTGGCCACTGGTTGAGCATAGTTGTCACCATGGACATTGGGTGCTTCGAGGGCACCAGCAGGCGACGTGGGTGCTTTGAAAGGGCCTAGCTCAGGGAAGTATGCATGGAGCCATAGTTGTACAAACCATTGGGGTCCCCCTTGGGAATAATTCAAGCCCTTCTGATAAAAGTCAGAGCCAACTTTGTATACGTGGCCAAGAAAGTAAGAGGCAAAATCAAACTCTTCGCCTCTAGATAGTGCTAATGCTAAGGGTACGAATTCACTCCTTACTCGTTTCCCAGAGTGGCAAAGAATGTGTTTGCAGAGGGTGTAGAGTATATAGGCAAAGAATTCTGTATCGGACACCTCTCCTGATAATTTCCTTTCCCTAGTATAAAAGTGAGAAAAGGCTCCGTTTGTAGCATTCAGACGGGTGAAACCTTCAGGGGGAGTGTATTCTTTGGTGGGGTCAAATTGAGGGCCATATGGAATAAGCCCCAGCATTTGAGTAACGTCCAAAACTGTGGGCGCCATCATGCCACAGTTAAACCTAAAGAAATTAAACGAAGGGTCCCAAAAGGCCAGCGCAGCCTGGATCAAGGGAGGGTTTTGGGGTATTCCCTTTCGAAGGAGAGTGATGATATTCTTCAAGCCCACCTTTTCTAAGTCGATCGATTTCTCGGCCAACATTCGAGTGGTCCATATTTTCCAGTCCTTGTCCAAAGTAGGCCAACAGGGGAAAGATTTCCTTGGGAAATTTTGCCAGTCGAGGGTAATAAAGGGAGAGAGAAGCAGGTATTTCTCCTACGAATTGAGAGCCCAAAATGAAAGTACCTTGTTCTCTAGGGTTCGGAATGAAAACTCGGGTGTCAAGACAGGAATCTCCACTCGATCCTTGGTTTTTTCCTGACACGAACCGCTTCAATGCTAGAGAAGGAACAGGGTGTTCCGTGGTTGGTTTTCTGAAAGAGGCCATGGATTTGAGTTTAAGTTCAGCGTTTTCAGGAGGAGAGAAGAGAGGGTTCAGTTCTTGAGGAGATTTAAATGCGTAGAGCGTAAGGGGTGATTTTGAATCGTTTCTGCTTTTATACCTCCACGGGTGGGCCAGGCCCTTAGTGAGCCCATATATTGGGGTCTGCTGGAATCTTTCGTTAAACTTTAGAGGGGATTTGTGTTATTAGAGTTGTTATTATTTTAGCAATAATTCCAAGTCAAGTATACATTGGTGAAAGGAGAAATTTCATTGAAAGCTGCCAGGTTACCAAATGAAATTTGCATATTTACAAAAAAAAAAAAAAAAACAAAACAAAACAGAGGGACAATGCTAGTTCCTACTGGCAGGGAGAAACAAGGGCAAATTAGGCCTTCGAAGGGCCTGGATGCTGAGAGGTGGCTTTCTTATTTTCAAAATAGTGAGGGAAAGTCCAACTGACAAGGCTGTGAAACTTGTTCCAGGCAAATTGGAGAAATTTCATCTCCATTTTCCTCATGTCTTCTTTACCATCTGACTCCAGTTTTTTCTCTAAAAGAGGCCTGAAACGGAGCACCAAGGCTTTGGCTTTCCTTTGGAGTCGAGCTTCCCTTGTTGGGCACTTCATCTCTTTCCTTTTGAAGCACCTTCGAAGTTTCTTGTCAGCATGGTCAGGCACTACTTCGAAGGACTCAGCTTTGAAGCTTTGGATTTGATCGTTTAGCATCTCAATCCTTTCCTTAGCCAGAGCGTAGTCTTGAAGGTTTTGCTCGAAGCAATATGCTGCGGTATTGGCTTCTAGCCATGATTTGATCACTGGCAGAAAATCCAGAAAGCAGTGGATTTGATAAGAGACCGTGGAGGGGATGGTGCATAGTACAAGTGTTTCACAAGCCCATTTGAAGTTGGTTAATGGAACTTGTTCTTCCAGGATATAAATATCCAGGAAAGAGAAGGTTGCAAGAAGTTGTAAGGCTTTGCTCTTGTCGGTAGGGAAGATGGAGTAACCATATTGCCATTGGAAGTGAGGGGTGTTAACGGCAAGGTTGGTCACCTCATCAAACCAGTTAGGTTCTTCTGAGAGGGGAGCTAGTTTGTTGGTCTCTTCGAAGTCAGCTGGATAGTGTGGGGTTTGCACCTCTGTGAGCCAGAGAGATCTTTGGGTTTGGGCAAGGCGTTTGAAGTCACAATAAAGGGCAGACCCAAGATAGTTTTCCTCTTGTTTCAGGAAAGGAGAAAATTTGAGAGAAGAGTAAATTGACTCAAGCATGCCCATATGAACGGTGTCATTACCAGTCAGAGGCAGGAATTGACTCGCGAACAAAGTTCGAAAGTGGTGAAATTTATTGGGCGTAGGGTCAGGCTGATCAAACTTGACCAGGATGGTACCAGTATTGGTGTTGGCAGGGTTTTCCTCCCATGTACCCCAATTGGACCCATCGAATGAATTCGAACGGGTCAGAAAGGAGTTCCAACCCGTAGGAGACGGGTTAGGAGTGGAGTATGTTCGGTCAGAAAGAATTTTTTCCGCCAACATTCGAGGAGAATTTGGAGGAGAAGTTTGAAGTGAGTGGGATTGATGATCGAGGTTTTCTAGGACTAGATTGATTTCTGGAAGAGAGTCCATGGTTGAAAGGTTGCTTAGCAGAGAAAGCTTAATTTCGAAGGGGCTAATGGGGTGATTCATTTAAAACTCTATCATTGATTACCATTTATAGAAAAATAATTGCAGCTATCTTTGGGAAGCTCACTAGACATGCATGGGAATAAGTTTCTATCATACTTCATGCATCCGTATTTGAAGGAACATGGGCAGAGTACGTGTGCCATTAACACTTATTTATCTTAAATAAGATGTTAATGCGGGGGGTGTGTTTACATCCTAAAATATGCCACCCAATGAGAAAAATACACGTGGCACCAAGTAACGTGGTGACCAATCAGAACATGTCTCAATTGGACCCAGGATGCAGAGGATTACGGGGTTTAATGATGACGTTATTTTAGTACTAAACGGTATCGTTTTGATTGGAACCGACGACGTTTGTTATCAAATAAGGATGATTTTTAAAAGTGAGTGAGTTCAACCATTGATTAATCCTTGGGATCATCGAACGATGCCACTACTGCCTTGATTTGTAACGGAAGTTAGACGCAATTGCAGGGAATCATTTGGGTCAATCGTGTGACACTAAACCATGTTGCATGAAAACAGGAGAACCACGATCCAGAAAACGGCCACGAACACCATTATCGAAGCATGAAGAGAGAAGAAATTCTGGAAACATCAAAGTAACCGTTCGAAGGGCCCTCTCAACCGATTTATGTGGCAAACGTGGGCATTAACCGAAGACGTGGAGATAGAAGATCGAAGGCAGACCCATCGTCTATAAATAGAAGAGTAAAGCAAAGAGAGAAGCCCCGACAAAAATTCATATCATCTGACAATTCATACAAAATGATTGCTCAGAGATTTATCGTAGATTAGTGTTTAGATTAGTTTAGAATATGATCTTTTTGTAAGTTGAAGGCATATTTGCATGTAAGATTACTTTCAATTAAATTCAAGTTCTTTTATTTTCTTTTAAGTTTTTTCTTACCAAAGAATAGTCGTTTGTAAGTCCACTTTTGATTGAATTCAGTGTGCTTATATTTCTGCATTATTCTTGATGGAATCTTAAGAGTGTTTGCATACAAACTTATATTTGATTAAATTCAGGTTTGTTTGTGTTCAATCATCTTTTCTGATTCGAAGCGCGTCAATCTTTTATTTGGTTGATACCTTAAGGAAAAATCCTTTTAATTGAGGTAATCGAACGGATAACACAGTTGCCTAATTTAAATTAGTTGTTTCAAATCAATTTGAAAAGAATAATTTCTTTTTTGAAGTTATTTCTTTTCTGGCACGTCCGCACACAATCATTTGCCATTTGATTGAGCTAATTCAGCCTAAACACATATCCCATAATTAATGGATTTGTTTGCCCCATAAACCAAATCCCATAATTATGGGATCAAAGCCTACCAAATTTGAAACACCATTTCCATTTTGTTCATTTTTGCATGAGATCATTGAAAATGGCAGCTGTCATAGGATCAAAGCCTGCCGCTGGTTCTTCAATAATAGCTTCAGGAGGTTTGAATAGATCCCCTTCTCCCCCCGTCGACCTCCTTTCGTCGCCCTTCGCGCCGACGAACGGCACTCCATTGTCGTTGTCGTTCAACTTCGCCTTCGCCAGAATCGGCGGGTTTAGAAACGATGAGTTTGGGATAAAGAAAAATGGGTTCAGGTAGCATCGCAAACAGAGCGGCCCATGATCTGGAGTGGTGTTCGACATCTTTGCAGGTTAGCTCCGTTTAGTTTTGTACCTTTTTCGTTTCATGGTATTTTTTGTTTCTATATTTTTTATGTTCTTGAGTTTTCATGAATAAAACATTGTATATTCATATTTTTTTCGTGGTGTATATTCATGTTTTTCATGCTATTTTCCCGAAATGTTATGGGTTTTCAAGTTTCGCCCAGAAATCATGATTTTGGTTTATTGTTTTTCATGATAAATTAACCATGAAAAACATGGTCAGTTTGAATATTGTGTATGTTCCAAAATATTTCTTAAGATCATTTTGCAAAAAATAAAAACATGGTCAATCCACCATGTTTCAAAAAATGGCTATTTTCCCGGAATGTTATGGGTTTTCAAGTTCCGCCGAGAAATCATGATTTTGGTTTATTGTTTTCATGACAAATTAACTATGAAAAATATGGTAAGTACGAATATTGTATATGCTCTGAATATATTTTATGAGAATTTTGCAAAAAAAAAAAAATGGTCATTCCACCATGTTCCAAAATGTTTCATGATAATACGTGGTATAAATGAAAAAATAAATATGGTTTTCGAATGTAAATCGTTGAAATTTGGTTATTACGAATTTTTTAAGTTTTGAAATCATCTTTCATAATTATCTCCCGTAATTATTGAGATTGAATCCCACTAAATTAGGAAATGGTTGAATCCTACTAAATTAAAAAATGGTTGAATCCCACTAATTTAGGATGTCAATTTAATAAAACATATATGAATATATTATTAAAAGGGTAAGATAGATAATTCACCATCTGAAAGGATGAAAACATAATTGTTCAAAATGACTGGGATGAATTCTTAACTGGGATGAGATCTGAGGATGAATATTTAAGTCTCCCATTATTTCCACTAAAGATTGTAACAGGGTGTAATGGAATATGTAATCCTGATTCCTGAAGCATTGTGCTATTGGTTAGAGACGCTCAAATCAGTTGATAACAGTTTGGATACAAAAATATGTCACTAACAGCAAAAAGTTCGTCAAAAATAATTTTAACCACTTGAATACTGTCGTCATCCGTGTGATTGGCTGTAAGTTCATCTCGAGCGTTGTTTCGGTAAACATGAAATTCCGACGTAACAAAATTTTATGCAACTAGTCATTTTCTTGAAATGGTCATCTGTGACTTGGAGTCGTGAATTTGAATTCAATGTGTTTGAAATTGTTGGATCTTGGGCATCCAAGCGGATGAGCATTTCTCTTGATCGCTCCCAATTGATTCTGGCAGCTGGATAGAGCCTTGACTCACCGACATATTCACTTAAATTAGTGAATATGTAGATATAACTCAACAAAACAAAATAAATTAGGCACAATTCATTTTCAATCAAAATAAAAATGTTCATTTTATATAGAGCTTTGTATGCAAAATATTTCTTTATGTTTTTGTTACTATCGAACTAAAATTCTTGAGCCGTCCCTGATTAGAGTTTTAATTACTGGTCTATGCAGATGCTTTCTGAAACCACTTGGCGCAATCCTTTGCTCTAGCAATAACAGCATCGGGCGAGAATGGATCTTTGAGATGACAAGTATATTCCTGTTTTCCCAAATGTACAAGAGTTCAGATTCAGACATAGCAAATTGATGCAATGCTATGAAACCAGACTTTTAGCGTAGAATTCGTTATGTTTGTACATGGTATTCCATGATTGCTTGGTAAGTTGGTATGCATGTCAATTTGTGTGGGCAACAATGTAGACAAGTGATTGATTACGTTGATTTCAATGAAAAACTGTACACAAGTGGTGGTCAAGTTGTTTGATTAACGTTCCTTCAAAGTTTTGTGGCCACTACAGTGGACACGCTAAGCCATTACAGGAGCTTTTATCTGATTGTTTTTGTTTCTCAATCACTCCTAGCCTAATGTGCTCTTATCATGGGTTAACATCATCAAATTGTCAGGCATGTCAAAGAAAATGTACTCGATCGTATCTCTGCAATTTGTCATAGTTTTGTCTTCCAATATCGTTCCCATTTACATGGTTTTGTTTCTCAAGCAATAGGGAATAGATAGAAAGATCATAAGTCATGCGCAAGAAAACATTGTTGAGTCAATCTTATTGCGCAGTGACAAAGAGAAATGTTACTAGTAAAACGAAAGAACATTTTAACGACAACAACTAGCTTGCCAACAACATGCCGCACAATGCCCTTCAATATCTAGAAACCAAGAACAAGGGTCTATTTAAACGGAGGAGATACCTTAGCCCAGAGAGACACGAATAAGAAACTCTACCCCACGACAAGTCAGTATCATACTACTTATTGTGAAATACCCTGACATTGCGCCCTTACCAAATGGCCCAACAAAGCGAGAATCGCACAATTCCACAACATTTTCACTTTCTTGTTACTTCCAGAAACTTTTAAAGTCAATAAAAAAAAATATTTAAGAACAAATAATAAGAGCCACCTAACACATCCGTCAATTGGAATTGCCAGTGCCATGCCACTCAAACTTTTTATGCTAAGATATATAATTTAGTACCAGAGAGTTCGATCTCATCATATTAACATTGTAAATATTTGGGTACGACCAAAGAGTCATACCCACAAGGAAATAATCCCTAAAATATGCGAATCCTAATACCTATAATACAATTAAAATGTGAATTATGATATTGGTTGAAGATTACAAGTGATCCGGAACTGTTATCCATCCAATGGAATTGGGCAGCGTATCCCATGCAAAGTCACATAGGATAATTACGTGGATGAAGTCTCAGCTTCCCGTTTTGGCCGATTACGGGTTCGAGGAAGTGAGGGCTTCTCCTCCAAAGGCATGCCAGCATCACCATCCTCTTCATCTGCTTCCATTATTGCTTGATTGATTGCCATCTAATACATGGAACAATAAAAGTTGAGCACATTAATAAGAGCAAATAAACATTTTCCAACACAAAAAGCCAAATACTGTGCAGCATCACATGATGCAGTTTCAGTTATTTCTGCACACTCCAGTGTTATCCTACTGCTCCTTATTAAAAATGTGATGGATGTTTTAAGATAAAAAGGTGTTCCATGAATGTAGGGCGGTCGATAATGTAGGATTGTAGGGCACTTTATCCAACAGAATGGCTTTACAGATCTTGTTTCTTACAGCTTTCTAACAAATGATAAGCGACCATAGAAACTAACATAGGAAGGCATCAAACCTGATGCTACTCATGGAATGTAATGACTTTAAATATTAGGGTAAAACATGTACTTGCCCCTTGATCTATCCAAAAAATGTCTACTTCACCCTTAAACTATCAATTGCCACACTTGCCCCTTAAACTAAGCAATCGTTACTTACTAAGGACAATTTCCACTTTCCATCCATATTTTGGATGGAAAATTCAAACCAAGGCTAAAAATGTCTTTTAATGTAACAATATATGTATGAATATATGTGTCTCCTTCTTCCTCCATCTCACAGGCCCCCCAACTCTGTCCGTATCTCTCTCTTTCTCTCTCTCTCTTCGACAATGAAGCAAAAAGCTCACACAAAAAAGAAAAGAAAAGGAAGCAACAGCAAAGATGGAACTTTGCTGAAACGTACCCTCATCACGAACACATCTCCAGCAATCAAAGCCAAGAAGCTACCAACTACTACAAAACATAAAGACCAGTCTGTACCCAAAAATGACCGCCCACCAAAAAGCCGGCATGTGACGCCGGCCCCACAGATTTTTGGTGTATCCGAAATACCTTGAACCCCATTAAAAAGGGTTCAAATCATGGGCTAATGGAAGTTGATTTTTGGAGTTCATGGTGGCGAAGTTCAATACAATTGGCAAATTTCCTACACGCAATTCTCGTGCATGTCACAGAGGTGGGGGTGATGGTTTATGGCAAGTAACTGCCATTTTCGTCCCTATGAAAGGAGAAGACCGAGATCATTGAAAAGCCCCTTCAAACACACAACTTCAAGCTCCAGTTTCAATTATCTTTCTTTCAGCTCTGGCCATACTATTGTTTATTTTTCTGCACTTTCAGTTTCGGCAGATGTAACTTTTATCATTTCCGACAATAGATCCCGAGCATTTCCATTTCAACAGCATTATTTACGTTTGAGCACTGCACTCATCTCTTCAATAATGGAAAACACCGAGCGTTTTCCATTCCTACGGCGTTTACAAGGTTCGAGTACCGTGCTCGTTCCTCTCTACTTCTTCTACATCACTATGGAGAATATCAAAGCCTAACAATAAATCTTTTCCTGGGAGATCAGAACCATAAACTTGGTGTTTAATGGTGTATCCAGGGAAGAGTTGGATGGTAATAGGCTTACTGAGCAATGAGAAGATTATGAAGTCCTCTTCGTTGAGGCAAAAAAGAACCGGCGGTGGATTTCATGTACCGCGCACAACTCGCTTGTTCAGAAGTCAGAATCAGGCTCTATAGCCTAATTCACGTTTGGATCACGTCAAGGTCTTGGCACGCCCACGCATCTCAATCACACAGCCAAGGTGTATGTTTTGCTTTTCTTTCCGAGGGAAACACAGTCAACGAAAGCCTTCTAGAGTGAGCAATTGCGCTCTCTCTCTCTCTCTCTCTCCTTCCTTGTTGCCTAGGCGGCGAGCGCCGGTCAATGGATCCCCATTGGCTATGGCATTGTTGCTTCAGAAAGCTTGACACCTCACTGTGTCAAGCGGGCATCCTCGATGACGCATTGGTGTTCGCCTCGGGGGACGCCTCCTTGTTGAGAGGTAAGCTCGTTGCTCGGGTCCCTTCGATAATCTTCCTTGATGACACATTGGTGTTTCCTTCGGGGGATGCCTCCTTGCTGAGCGGTAAGCTTGTCACCTATTTCACTCCGGATAGACATATACAGAGTTTGATCACCTTTTCTAATAGCGTAGGCTTGCTTAAAGCACTCTAATTTCTTCAAAGTAACAGCGCCAGAGGCATGACCCAACCAAGTAAGGCCAGGAGCGCATCGCCAGCAGAAGGGACGAGACGACAGGTGCACACCCAAAGGTGGACCCGATCGACCCAACCCAAGCTCGTGCGCACGGCACAGGGCGACACTATTGCATTACGGCACTTGGAGACACTTGGACGGCTAGGCGGTGGACGATAACCACTGTTTATTAGAGGAGAGTACCGGAGGAGTTTTAAATTTTTATTTATTTTTTTGATTGATCTCATTGAGACGAATCAATAATTCACAAAAATTTGGTGCAAAACTAACAAATGCGAAAAAAATTCAAATAATGACTAACTTATTTTAAGATAAGTTTAGGAGAAATGATTTACAAATAAACTCCTCCAGTACTCTCCTCCAATAAACTCCTTTTCCTTTACACTTAAAAACAAAATCCACATTACTCCAGAAACCCAACAGAAAAGAAACCAAAAAAAACCACTTCCCCTTTACAAAAATCCCCAAAACACTTCTCCACATCCCTTGGGCGGCGAGACTGAAGCACTCCCCCTATACCTGCACCCTTCATCAATCTTTCTCTTCCTCCCAAACCCTAGATTCCCTGCACCAAGAATGGCAAAACCAAAACCAAAACCCAAACCCACCCAAAAAGCGATACTACAACCAAAGATTGATGAATGGGGTACACGTAATCTAGTGCTGAGGAAATCGAGTTGCCAAAGCTATCGACTAACCCACGTGACCCCTCAACAATGCCATGGCCAATGGGGATTCGGCCGGCGCTCGCCGCTTAGGTGACAAGCTGACCCCTCAACGAGGAGGCATCCCTTGGGCTACGAACCGTGGCATTAGGAATCAAAGACCGTTAGCCAGGTATGCTTTTCCGTACAGGGATACCAATGCGTCATCAGGAAGGAAGCGTTGTTCTAGTCTCTAAAGCAGGAAACCATTTTCCTACCGCGGCAAGGCTGTTGATTGAAAAATGGAGCATCATCACCAATAATATGGATCTCCCCGGCGTCTGTCTCCCACGAAGGCAATACCGATGACGCATTGGTGCCCCCTTAACAAGGAGGCATCCCTTGAGCTATGCACTGTGGCATTAGGAATCAAAGACCATTAAGGAATATTACCAAAGGGACCCAAGCAACAAGCTTACCTCTCAACAAGGAGGCATCCCCCGAGGGGACCACCAATGCGTCATTGAGGATGCCCACTTGACCTATTCACATGGCTTGATGTGTCTACTGTGAGTATTATTTTTATGCTCTACAGAGAAACTAGTGGGACTATAAATGAGTAGACAGGAAGAGCTAATGTTAATGGTTTTTAAAGATTCAACTTATTATCTTGATATATTAGGGAATGTCAATTGCGGGTTAATTGTGAAAGATACATTTATGGTTCCTTGCTAAGGTTTTTAGTTTTGATCAAAAACTTTTTACTTTTTCAATTCCTCTTGACGAGACGAATCAATAAGTTATAAAAGTTTGACACAAAATTAAAAAATACAAAAAAATATGAATAAAGCCAAAAAAATAATGGGGTGTTCTTTTTTTTTTTTTTTTTTTTTCTGTCTATCGATAGGAGGGGATAGGGGAAGGGATGCTACAATTCGCAGCGATAAGACTCGTTAGATAAGAGTGGGGGTGATCAACCAAGTGACGGGCATCCTCAATGATGCATTGGTTTTCCCCTCGGGGGATGCCTACTTGTTGAGAGGTAAGCTTGTTGCTCGGGTCCTTTCGACAATCTTCCTCGATGACGCATTGATGTTCCCTTTGGGGGATGTCTCCTTGCTGAGAGGTAAGCTCGTCAAGGATGCCTCCTTGCTGAGAGATAAGCTCGTCGCCTGGGTGGTGAGCACCAACCGATGGATCTCCTTTGGCTATGGCACCTTCCCGATGACGCACTGGTGTCCCCCCACAAAAAAGCGTACCTATTCTCTTTCTAACTCTGTATACGGTTCACTTTCTTTCAACACAACAAAAATGTTAACAACCTGAGAATGCTACGGAGAAATCCATGCATGTGATCGCTAACATCAACTAACCAGTTTTCAAAGAGTTGGCTGCAAAATTGGCTATGATGCCACATCTCAATGGGATTTTGATTGCTGATGAGAAACGGCCTTAGCTTTTTCAGGTGCTCGCCGCCTAGGCGACAAGCTGACCCCTCAACAAGGAGGCATCCCCTTTGGCTATGGCACCTTCCCGATGACACATTGGTAGGCATATATACGCGCCTATCATGGTTATCGATCATTGTTTCGAGTTTTTCACGTACTCGGATGCAACTTCGTGTCGGAGTAGGGGTGGTTGGATGGCACACAAGCAGTAGATGAGGAAAATCTTCGAGGGTGTTTCACTAGTCTGCAGGGACTAACAATACACCAGGTTAAAAAGACTACAGAGCAATGAACAGGATTAGTATACACTACCCCAATAGTAGCAAAATCCCCAAGGGCACGTGTATTTGGCGTTAGCCTGCGCAATGGATGCGTCGTGCAAGCCGCCTTGAAGTACAATTCCTATCGAGCGGCTGGTAGAATCCTTTGCAGACGACTTAAATACCCCCAAGGGCCACGCCAATGCGTCGTTGAGGAAGATTCTCGAATGGACAGTGCTGTAGCCAATGTATGAGATCCATCGGTTGGTGCTAGCCACCCACCTCATTGAAATAGGCACCATCTTTCAGATCCCATTGGGCTCCCAAGCTAAACTCAGATTTTGCCACCTAAAAGCACTGATTCCGCCAACCGTCTCTTTTAGATCCCACCGGGCTTTGGTCGCGTGGGGTGTTAGGGTTTTCTTCGTTTAAAACCCCCCAAATCAATTTTGGTCCTATAATGTTAGGTTTTGGGAGTAAAAGTCTAAAATAACCCTCTTTTGGGCACCAAAAGTGTTGGGTAATATTAGGTCACCACTTTTCCATCCAAGGCATGAATTTTCCATCCAAAACGTGGATGTAAATTGGGAATTCTCCTTAGTAAATAACGATTGGTTAGTTTAAGGGGCAAGTGTGTGCAATTGATAGTTGAAGGACGAAGTAAACATTTTTTTGATAGTTTAAGGGGTAAGTAAATATTTTACCATAAATATTATTTGAACTGAGCCCCAAGTAGATGTGATAAGGACATATCATGTTGAGTGGTACTAGCATAGTATCACTCAAATGATATTTCACCCATATCACGATCTATGTTGCTCGGACTCGGGTATAAGGTGCGGGTGTGCATCTAGGTATCAGACACCCAAGTTTTTTTTTTTGATAAGTCAAATGTCTCAGACACCCAAGTTGAAAAATGCAGGATACACATATGGATCCAAAATTGGACACGCGTATACTGGGATACGATATAGTATAGTAATCAATGGCATTGAATTGATTACAACGAAACTCAAATATGGTAGGTTACATATACTATTATGCAATATAGAGTCAATTTATTTGTTATAATGTCCATTTAACCGTTATATATACTTCATACTTGTTAATAAAAAGATAATATGGTACAACAAATGACGAAAGAAGTCAGACTCTATTTTTGTGTTTTAAAAAATATTCAGCATGCACACAGGATGCCCCGGCCAGTAGTGATATTTAAGAAGAGAAATTAGGGTCATCTACGTCTTTGGCCCTTTGCAAATTGCTAGAATAAGTATTTGGACAAATGGGTAGTCATCAAATAAACATTTCCCAAACTTTCTTTGAACCCACACTAAAAAACAAGTATCAGCATTCTAATTGAAACAAACCCAAAAAAAAATATAATGAAATTAGTATCAAGACTTTAAGCATAAAGAATTCCCACATAACGTCTGGTAGCATGTGCGGAGGGACATTGGGTCATGTGGGGTCGCTTGAGCCACTAACCTCCAAATTCTGTCTTGATAAATTGATTGTGAACTTGACCCCACAATTAGAATGAAATTATCCTCAGCATGAAAGAATTCCTAATAAAATTACATTCTTGTGCCTTTTTTGGTACTATAATTTTGCTAACAACTATCTAATAGGCATGGATATTACACACACAATGCTAAAAAAAAAAAGCTAAAATTTTGACAAAACTCTCACGAAGATCAATTGACAATCATAGATTTGTATGCCTTGTAGCACGGACACGGATACGGATACGGATACGGACACTGATACTGACACGGCAATTCTAAAAAAATGGGGACACGGACACGACGGGGAACACGCCACGTGTATAAATAAATAAATATATATATATATATATAAATACATATACATATATACATATATTTTTTCTTTTCTTCCACTGTTGATGAAGACATATCCTATATGAATGTATAAGATTAACATGGTCCAAATAAAGGCATAATTACAGTTTAACCCAAATATTTTTGAATAATTTTATATTAACCCCTTAAAATTAAAAATATATATTACATTTTGACCCCTAGCCATGTCCCCGGCGTGTCCCCAGCCGTGTCCCCATGTGTCCCCCATCAAAAATAAATAAAAATTATTGGACACGCCACATGGCGTGTCCAATACGTATTTGGGCGTGTCCCCGTATCCAATACGTGGACACGGCGCCCTTTTGGAGTGTCGGTGCTACATAGTTGTATGCATCTTTCATTGGTGTTGAGACAATTTAAGCATATTAATCACTGCCTTAGGGCAAGTGGAGTGGAGAGGAGTGCAGTTGGTGCCTCTTTTATACTCTCATGCACATGGGCAGGGTTTGATTCCCGTAAGCACCCATCCCCCTCCCCAAGTTCCCTAGGATAGAGTAGATTATGATTAACGAAAGGCAAAAAAAAAATAATAATAATTCACTGCCCTAGGGATTGTGGCTAGCAATTTTTCCAAGGTTGATTAGCCAATAGGCAACAAAATCAAGTATGTCTCTAAGTATTGACCCGACTGCTCAAATTGCTGGCTCAGCCCATGTCTGGTATAGATCTGAACCACTTCCATATTCACCATCACACCACCCAAATTATAACAAAAAGTTATCTGAACCTGGAAACCGAACACACAAGTACTACCAATTGAAGCAAATCCGAAGGGCTTTGGATAAGTGGGCATGAGAAAAGCTATTAAGTGCTAGTCCCCATGAGGTTGCATGTAGCACGAACATTTTAATCCTCGCGGCCACTTGAGGGATTCAGGCCTCGGAATTAGTCCAATTGCAAGCAAGGTGGCCCGGACATCCGGTTATAAAATAAATTCCAATTGAAGAAAACCCACAAAGATATGAATCGATTACCAATAATCAAACCCAAAGAATGGCCAAAAAAAAAAAAACAACAAATACAGGCTACGAACCTCCTCGAGGAAGTCTCTGTCGAGCCTATCGGCGATTCGGATGGAAGTGAAGACGGTAATGGCGAGGAGAGAGAGGGGTAAGAAGAATGCGAAGATGTAGGTGCTAGTGCCGGGAGCTCCTCGTGTAACCAGAGACAGCCCTCTGGTCTTTCGGTGGTGGAAGTGAAGAGAGGAGGAATTTGGTGTGGAGGGAGGAAAAGGGTTTGTTTGAAGGAGGCGTAGGGGTGGTGATTTGGGGAGCAGATTAGAGTTGCAGATGAAGAGGCTCACCATGTCTCTCCTACTCCTGGTGGCAGAGCTTGGATCATGTATTTGTCGCTGCCCCTTATCCTTCACTGTCTACAGTTTTTTTGGATTTGGATTTAATGGCATATTATTATACACAAAAAACTTGGTTTTATTTATTTTTATCGGCAAATCTTGATTTTAATTCCACCTCTAAAAGAGGACAAAAAATTTGGAAATGGATCCTGTCAGCTAAATTTTGATAATCGGGACCTTTCACGTTCTAAATTTAGTGAGAACATGAGGCATATTAAAAACGAAAAGTCTATGAGTACATACACATAGGTACATACATTTCGTACATATCCATTTTGAACCCATATCGGGTCTTAAATGGTTTGTTTAGGGTTCCTATAAAATATTAACTCAATCCAATATCAGTAAGAATATTTACAAAATGTCTATTTTTGCTTCATAATCCAGGCCTAGTTTATGAAAAAAAAGTTGGATGTTTTGTATATGCCTTTAACGATTTCGAATAGAGTTTATTTTTTATGGACACCCTAAACAGCTCAGTTTGAACAAAATGAGCGTTCGGATCAATTTTTTGGGATCCGAGATGGGTCAAAAACGCATATGTACGCGGTGTATGTACCTATGTGTACGTACCTCTAGCAAAACTGTATTAAAAATCATGTGTTGTTTGATTTTTTTTAGAACACATTTATTTTGAGAAAAATATGAGTTTCAAAAACATTGCAACTATATTAAAACTTACTTTTAATAATAGAAAATAAATTAAACCTTATATTGATCAAACATGATTCTTAACATGTCTTGTGTTCTTGACGAAATATAAAAATTAAACACTCGCAATAATGAAAATGAGTCCGAAAAAGATATGAAAATGGATTGAACTAGACCATTCAATCTTGAGGATTCAAACCCACAATATTTTATGACAGTCGCAGTCTCACAGCCCTCTGGGCAGCTAGGTGGTAAACGAAAAAATATTCTAATTTCTTAACTAGATGAGGAAAAAAAATAAAAATAACTAGTACATCTTTTGGTATTTTATTTGGATATACAAAATATGAGAGAGAGAGAGAGAGAGAGAGAGAGAGAGAGAGAGAGAGAGAGAGAGAGAGTTCTCAAAGAAAAGAAAGTGCCATGTACTATATTACCAAAATAACCTTTCATGGGGGTATTATTTCCTTAAGTTGATCAAAATATCCTCGTGGAATTCCTAACAATGAAACCAAATTTTTGAGAAAAGCAATAATAGGCACAACTATTTTTATAATGAAAATAATTTTCACACTCCTCTTTTATGCTATAATAACATTCCTTTTGTTGCTCTTCTTCACCTGATTTTAGGAGATTGTCGTTGTGCATTTTGACATATATTTGTTCTTGACAGTGGATTACATTTCATGAGTATCCGTGGAAACTATAGCGATGAATTCTTACTCTAGGAGGAGCAAGCCACAACATGTTACTCCCTCAATGTAACATGTCTTACTCTACTTCTATCAAACAAACGCATATCTTACTCTATTTTCTACTAAAATGTTCTCTAAATTTTCAGCCCCAATTTCTTACTACAATTGTCTGTACTATGTAGCACAAAGGTCACCAACAAAACGCCCAAATGCCACCTCAGTCCCCACCCCCCACCAACGCCTCCAAGCTCTACTTCTTCTACGGCCATCGCAAGCCCTCCCAGAACCGCCCTACCGTCCGCGGCGGCCTCTTCTCCAACCGCCAAACCCTAAACCCTTCAAAAAAACACCACCAACTCGACAAAAAATCCCCCGATTTCGATTTCCGAAAATGGGACGCGGACTCCGCCCAGAGCCTCTCGATCCCGCCCACCAGAACCCCGCCGGAGAAATTCTTCTCCGTCGCCGAGACCCTCTCTCCGATCGCTCGGTACATCGTCGACACGTTCCGTAAGCACAAGAACTGCTGGAGTCCTGCTGTTATTGAGGACCTCAACAAGCTCCGCCGCGTGACGCCGAAGCTGGTGGCGGAGGTGCTCAAGGTGAACTCGGACCCCAGGATCTCATCCAAGTTCTTCCATTGGGCAGGTAAATAAGCACGTTTCGAATTGCGCAAAGATTTAACGTTACCAAATGGATCCTTAGAGCATTTCCAGCCTTTACCCAAAATTTTCTCCAAATTTGAGTGTAAAATGTGTGCAAAACTCTATTTAGGTAGGAGCATCTCCAATGGCAAAACCAATCTTTACCCCAGAAAAGGCTTTTTCGATGGCAACATGGTAAATAAGAGGGATAAGATTGAGCCTTGGAAAAATTGGTAAAGGAAATGGGTCAAAGCTTGGATTTTCCCATAATGGGGTAGAGAAATGGGCAAAACTCATTTTGGGTAGAGAACTGGGTATGCCATTGGAGATGGGTTTTTGCTCCTTTTACCCAAAAAAAGGGTTTAAGTGAAGAAATGAGTCAAGACTGGTGATGCTCTTAAAGCCCCAATCTATTGGGGTCGGCTGAATGAATTTATTTTCTCCGTTGAGCTCACTCTGTCGGCTCAATGTTGAGGGCAGGCCATCGAATTCACGCCATAAAGGATCTATTGGTCTTTTACGCGCTTGCTGTCAGCTAGCTAAGGCATAACCCTTCTCCTTTTATCGGGCTTGAGTTATGGAAGATAAAGGACTCTAAGCATGACAGAGGCGGAGTTGTAAAATTTTAGATGTTAAATTTTTTTTTTGAAATGTTGACATACCTAGAAAATGTATCCCAAAGCACCTGAAGAATGTGTTGGGGATTCAATTTTAGTTTTACGTGATCTACACGTAAATGGATCTAGTCCATGTACACTCTAAATTGGGTGCGTTGATAAGTGTTTTATACGGGTACGTAGGATTGTTGATTATACCTCTTGAAAATATCCTCTTGTTTCCAAATTATTAGACCATCTTTTAGTTTTGTAACATCCTGAATTGTGGGACCTCTTTAGAAGGTAAAAGCTATACCATTTTTAGGTAGCCCGGTTTTGTTCATTTGCAACTTTCCCTTCTTAAAAGACGTCCCTTCTCTTCCTCTGTTTTTTGAGTTTTCATTTGGGACTGGTGAAATTGTCATACAGTAATTTGGGAAGAAAATAAGAACAGATTTTTTTCTAAAATATTTAGTTAAGTTTTGCCTCCACTGACCGAATTTCTTGGCTCTGCCCAACAGGTAAACAGAAGGGTTATAGACATGACTTTTCTAGTTATAATGCATTGGCTTACTGTTTGAACCGGACAAATCAGTTCCGGGCAGCTGACCAGGTGCCCGAGTTGATGAACATGCAGGGTAAGCCTCCTACTGAGAAACAGTTTGAAATCTTGATTAGAATGCACTCTGATGCCAATAGGGGTCTTAGGGTGTACTACGTGTATGAGAAAATGAAGAAATTTGGAGTGAAACCTAGAGTGTTTTTGTATAACAGGATAATGGATGCACTCATGAAAACAGGTCATTTGGATTTGTTAATGTCGGTTTATGATGACTTTAGAGGAGATGAGTTAGTGGAGGAGAGCGTTACTTTCATGATTTTAGCGAAGGGTTTGTGTAAAGGAGGGCAGATTGACCAAGTGTTGGAGCTTTTGAACCGAATGCGGAAAAAGTTGTGTAAACCAGATGTTTTTGCTTACACAGCAATGGTTCGTGTGTTGGTGACGGAGGGAAATTTAGATGGGTGTTTGAGGGTTTGGGAGGAAATGGGAAAGGATCGAGTAGAGCCCGATGCTATGGCTTATAAGACCCTAGTTTTGGGGTTATGCAAGGGGAAGCGGGTTGAGAAAGGTTATGGGTTGTTCAAGGTGATGAAACAGAAGGGGTGTTTGATAGATAGGGCCATCTATGGGTCATTGATTGAGGCATTTGTGGCAGATGGGAAAGTTGGTTCTGCATGTGATTTGTTGAAGGATTTGGTCGACTCGGGATATAGGGCTGACTTAGCAATATATAACTCTCTCATTGAGGGATTGTGTAATTTGAACCACGTTGATAAGGCTTCTAAACTTTTCCAGGTCACAGTTCAAGAGGGTCTTGAGCCAGAGTTTGTGACTGTGAATCCCATACTAGTGTCTTATGCAGAGTTGAAAAGAATGGATGACTTCTGCAACTTGCTTCTGCAAATGCAGACTCTCGGTTTTCACATCTTTGACGATCTTTCCAGATTCTTTTTATTCGTGGTGACAAAAGACGAAAAATTAACGATGCCTTTAGAAGTGTTTGAATACTTGAAGGTGAGAGGTTATTGCAGTGTTCCAATCTATAATATTCTTATGGAGGCTCTCCACATGATCAGAGAGGTGGACAAGGCATTATCACTCTTCCATGAATTAAAGGACTCCAAGTTTGAACCTGACTCATCTACTTACAGCCATGCAATTACATGTTTTTCTGAAATTGGAGATATTCAAGAAGCATGTACGTGCTATAGCAAAATAAAAGAAATGTCTTTGGTTCCCTCTGTTTCTGCTTATTATTCTCTTGTTAAAGGGCTCTGTAAAATTGGAGGGATTGATCCAGCTATGATGCTTATTCGTGACTGCTTGGCGAATGTTACTAGCGGACCCATGGAGTTTAAGTATACTCTGACTATTATCCATGTTTGCAAATCTAATGATGCAGAGAGGGTAATTGAAGTTCTAAACGAGATGATACAACAGCGTGGTCCTCCTGATGATATTATATACTCTGCTATTATCTACGGCATGTGCAAACATGGAACGCTGGAGGAAGCGAGAAAAGTGTTGTCAAATATGAGAGAGCGTAAGCTTCTAACTGAATCAGATTTGGTTATTTATGATGATAAACTGGTAGACCACATGAAGGAGAAGACGGCTGACTTGGTGCTGTCAGGGTTGAAATTTTTTGGTCTGGAAAAGAAATTGAAAGCGAAGGGCTGTAAATTTCTGCTTACTTGAGGACAACTTCAGGTACTTAGTTTTATTTCTTTTGCTTTTTAACCAATTTGTATTTGTCTTTCTGTTCACCTGTTTAACTAAATTATTTAGGACACTGGATTATTTCAGCTTCTTGCTTTTAAGAGTATTGATCATAGTGAGATCTATCCTAATTTTGTTGGACCTTTTTCACTGAAATAAGAAAAAACTTTAAGTACACAACTCAGATTCAGGATCATATCGAGTTAAGCTCACAGGAGTCACAGGACAGTGCTCATTATTCACGCTATTGTAGTCCTAGATTTGATTTGTGCTTCCCTGGATGATCCATGTAAATGGCTCTCGATTCCTGCTATTGTATGTGATTCTGAAGAAGCATCTCTTTTGATTGGAGAAAAGAAGAGACGAAATGTCGCTTGATTGGGGAGCTCTAAACATTGGATCTCATGTATCCTATCAAAAAGAACTTGAGGGAAAGCAATTTCTTTTTGCTTTTTCCTTTAATCACCGGTAAGTCAAGGAAAAGGAAACATTTGAATATTAGTCTTTTCAATGTGATTTTGAGGAAAAATTGCTTTCATAATTGGAGGTATTTGGAATGCAATACTACGTATTGTTCTTCAAGACCTTCCCAAAAACTACAAAATTTCTAAATCACTACTCCACTAGTAACACTGATGAACTTTTGGAGTCCTAGTTTATACTACTTGCAACTATGAGGGTTCCCCAAGCTATACTGGAAAGTTCAGGGTGTGTTCGTTAGTCTTTCTACAATATCGTGTGTTGTTTCATATTATTTACCCTAAAATCTATCGTACTCCTCCATGAACTCAGAGCTCATAGTTAGTGTACTTTTCTGTGTGAAAACTCAAATGTCCAATTTTCTTGATCGGAAGACGTCATTGAAGGGTGGGAAAACAAACTTAGTAAGTACAGATAAATGTTGGAAGTTGGTATTGTTTGGATCATGTGGGGTAAGGCCCACTTTGCGACCTTATTTAATTGTGCTTTCCTGTAGTTAAATTTGTTGTACTTTCTTCAAGTATGGAACTCGTCCTCAACTTAATTAGTTCTATATGCCTTTTGTTATGATTGGATGGTAGTTGGTTTTTCCATGATTTGAATATCATGTTTGGGGGGGAGGGGCTATAGTGATGGTCCATAGGTCTTAGTATGAGTCATGTTATTGGGTCCTGATTTTTCAGTAAGCTACCATGAATTCCACTAGCGTATTACCGGGGAGGTATTGTGGGTATGCGTCATCAGTGTTCAGTACACCACATCCTAGCTGCTCACTACATTTCTTTGCTACTGGTAATTTTTGTTACACAATTGGCGTGCCTTACAAATGCTTCATCCTGCATCCCCCAATTCATGGAGCTTTTCTCAATTCTTCCATCTCATGCATCCATTTTTTGTTACTTTCAGAGACAATTTTTATCCCCTCAAGTCTTAATGGAGGTAAGGGGCAAATATTTGCTAATGGAAGAGACACATAATACCAGCTTACAGAATCTATAACCTCATCTGTCATGTTCACATATACGGTGCGACTGATAAATTGCCTGCTGCTGGTGTTTGTAGGTAATTGATAATATCTCTATGATTCAGATGGCAAAGGAATGCTTGAAGGAAGCTTTCAGCTTTTGATACAAGTGCTGCTGGAGAATCAAGTGGCGATTAAGATTAGGATTCTTTTTGGGTCCCCCTACAGGCATGCTGATAGGGTTATGGCCCTTGGTGATCAATTTCAAAAGAGTACTACACGACGCTGTTTAGAAGGTTTGAATAGGAATTTGCCGTTGTTGACCTATCGACGGTGATTCCCTTTTGCTTTGCAGCAATCATTGCACCAAAATGGCACACAATGATTCCTGCATGATGCTTATTCAGCACGGTTAATTGACGAGATGGCCATCCTTTCATTGAATACATAATTGAAGTTCATTTGGCTTTCTCATAAATTGGTTCTGTGAAGACACAAGATTTCATTTTTTGCCTCACTCAAGCCATTGTGTTTAGGATTTAAAACAGTTTGAAACAAATTTCACCAAGCCCCAATTTCAGAGAAGTATGTAGGCAAGTGTGTATCTGGCACAAACCGTGGGTCATTGTTCTGTCTTACTCTAGGCATATTAATATAGGGTTGTAGATGTTTTTTTTTCTTTTGATAACTTGATGTCCGGGCCAACTTACACGCGCCTCGACCTGGATTGTAGAGGTTGATATCAATGGGTAGTTGTAAATATGGAATGTGGATCATTTTGGAATTTTGATACAAGTATGATGCTTTTAATTACTAGTATTTAGTAGTACTTGGTATTCCTTGATTACTTATTTTCCTTGGAAGTATATGGGCACTAGTCTAAACTAGATGGCACTCAGATGGTGGATGAGCTAAGGCATTACCAATTTGACAAGTTGTTGACGATTTGAAGTGACCATCAAGCTGACAAGCATTTCAATAAATTGTTCTCCTCAATCATATTTCTGCATCGTCTCATGGTATAAGAAAGCTTTGTTGAGTCATGTTCCTGTTTTTTTACCATTTTGTAAAGAAAAGAAATAGGGAATTCTCTAAAGATGGGCACCCTCATATGGACACCAGGGCACCGGTACTGAAATGTCTTTGTACCTCCAATTTCAGTCACAGGTTAAGAAACTTATGTGCGATCCTGCTGCCCTGCCGCTCAAATTGCACTGGATCATAGGTGCAATGGCCTTTTGGAATGAGTGATTTGGCTAACCTCCTAAAGTTTGTGTGAGACCCACCTCGGCGTCTCACATAAATGATCGGAACCGCTCAATTTGTCAAGATTCTTTTAAGATTTTTTGTTGAAAAAATCAGCTCAGTCGGATATCAGTACGGGCGTGATCGATTATTTGCTCAATTTTATGTTTTTGTGCTCAATTTCCTTGTGCTCAATTTTCTGTTAGGAAATTGAGCAAATAATCGATCACGCCCGTATTGATATCCGACTGATTTTTTTACGTCTGGTGGTTTGACCGGAATATCTGTTTTGCGGAGAAAATAGATATCTTCATATACTAATCGGAATGGGGAAGAGAGATTCTTCTACATGAACTCATCTGGAGACCAAAGGCACTAGACCGGAAGGAGAACAATAGAGTATTCAAACCAAAATTCTCTCTTTCTCACCCTCTGGTTCTGTCTCGCGCCTCCCTCTGTTCCCTACATCGGCTCTCACTAACTGCATACACACATTACACATAGGAAATGAGAAAGAAAGCAACGCCAAAAGCTGTTAAGGCTAGACCATGCGTGAGCTATGACGTGGCACCAAAATAGAATTTTTGATTCATTTTTTTTTTTTTTTTAATCTTTTAGATTTCTCTTGTTGAGACAAACCAATAATCTACCTAAAAATTTACGCAAAACTAACAGCAGCAAATTTTTTTAAATAAAAACAAATCCAAACGGATGATTAAGCCAAACCACCCCTAGGTACATTCAACGGGAAAAATTTAGTTTCCAGTCAAAAGACAAAAATGCAATTTCCTTCACTTAATACAACTGACTATATACAAAACCTCCACCACCACCACCACCACCACCACCCGTAATTTCCTATACAAGTATTGGATGAGAAACAAGTCCATGTAACTAGCACAAGTTCTACACAAGAATTTCATAAAGTGAACTGAACTCAAGAACCAAGTCAAAATTCTTCATGGACCTCAGAGCTCTCAAAAGGAGGCGATTCATAAGTACTCGAGTCATCAGAATCGGAAGCTTCAGAGCTCATATATGTTGGCGTCTCATATGCATAGGAATCCTCTGAAGCTTCTGCACTTTCAAAAGCAGGAGCCTCGTACGCCTTCGTTTCCTCTACCTCAACACTCTCAAAAGAAGTCCCAGAAACTTTATTCTCCTCTGTTTGGACAAACTGAAGCAAGTAATGTACTCCATTTACAACATCATACGCCATTAGCCCGATCCTCCCTCCAACCCAACTGCCCAATTCACTCCCAAGCAAATACCCAAACCTCCCAAACTTTTTTTCCCCTAGGAAACCTACAGCATAGGTGCCAAACAAGGTCCCAGTTCCTCTGAGGAACCCTTCTGTCACAGTACCCCCAAAGTAAAGTGCTTCGAAAAAATCCCATCCGGAAGAGATTATGGGGCCTATAATGCGTTTGGCTTTCCGGGTTGCGAGTTTGGCCGCTTTCATCCCTTCTTTCTGGGCTAGTTTGGCTGCATCTTGAGGACTCAGGCCCTGCGACAAAGCATACACCAGGGCTTTCTCAATCGCTTTGTGCCTTGTTCCTTCAACATGAGCGGCTCTGATATTGTAGAAGTAGAGCTTCACACCCTCTTTCACTACGCATGCCAGGGTTCCTGAATTCCCGTCGAAACAGTTGAAAACAGTGAACTTTCCACTCTTTGATGAAGCCTCTTCGCCCACCAGTTGCCTACATTTATCAGCTATAAAAAGGAAAAAGTAAGAACAGCTCCATTAGTGAACAAAGAAAGAATATGAAACAAAAGATGTATCAATTGAAGACTTCAAAACTGCAAGGACAATGCTATGCATGAAAAATTGCACACAAACTTTGGAGAACCTATATCCTTTGGACAACACTTCCAATAATACTAGTAGTATGGAAATAAAAAATTTCTCATACTAAAACTTTTGAATGGAAACTACTCCCTCCTTCCCAATTTAAATTCTCCCTACGAAATCCGTGCAATTTCGAACCCAAGAAAAATATATTTCTACCTAATTTTTTTTTTCTTACACCAAATTGAAGTACTCATTGAATACTTTAATTTGGTGTAAGAAAATAAAAATAAAGAAATATGTTTTTTTTTTAGTTCAAAATTGCACGGATTTCTGTAGGGAGCATTTAAATTGGGATGGAGGGAGTAACAGAAATGTCTGTCTGGAGTCCCATAGGGATGATGATCCAAGTCAAGTTTACCTACTTCATTTTGGGTAGAATCAGAGTAGAAAGATCATTGCACGCAAATGTTCGCAACTCAGACCAAAAGGCAATAATGGGGCGCGCGCGCGCACACACTGACACACACAGACAGAGTAATACTCCCCCACCTCTGTAACCACTACATGACATTAATAAGATAGCAAAAGAAGACGTTGAGTTGCCAATCAGGAAAGAAGAAAAGAAAAGAGAGAAGACGTCGGGTTGCAATAGAATGTATGATACACACTACAAAGAACTTGAAATTACGTAGTTAGATGTAAAATCCATGATAAACCAATAAAGAAGACTTCAGGGAAAGAAATATTAATAAATATAACCAGTAAAGAGAAGTTATAGGGGTGAGAGAGATCAATAAGCTGCACAGAATGATACAATTCTGCAACAATGACCATTGCAATACATTGCAAAGGAAGCCTGAATAGACAAGAGAGAGATACCAACAAATACACTATCAAGGGAAAGTCATATTTCCCAGAACGTTCTTCCGTTATACAATCACACAACTAGCCACCCTCTAATGCTCCTACATACTTGATGAGAATGACAACTACTGGAACTGGAACAGGGACTGGAAAGTGACAGGGGATCTAGTCTAAGTGCAAAAACACTTGAGTGTATGCTTCCGGAACTACTAAATACCTGTAAATACGGAATCTTACCTGACGTCCTTCGGCCCTGCATTTGTTAGATATGACAAGATTAAGGGCTCAACTCAAGTGTCGAACCCTGTACCCAAACTACCAACTTAAATCATTTAATTTATTTACCATGTTCAAAGGAGCTGCTCATGTGAATTTTTTTTTTTTTTATAGATTCTCATATGGATGAGAAAGACAAATCCTCATAAAATCAAATTCAATTTGAAATATAATCCGAGGAAAATAAAGCCTTATGTTAGACTACTGGACAACATACAGCTTATCCTAATGGTCAGAACGTGACCATGATAACTATTCAACTTTTGGATACATATCACTGTCCTAGGAATTAGGAAGGTCCAACACTTGGACACACACTCACACTCAGTACTTATACCAGAGTACGTGTACCATAGCTTGGTCAGGATGGCCTATGTGGCCTGGCATAATCTATCCTCATCAACTAAGCATAGAAAATATTCATCCATTGAGTTGTCTTCTTCCCCTCTTACTGGTTTGGAATTGGATCAGCCTTCTCTCCAATGCATTTGTCGCAAAATGGGCCACATTGAGGTGCCAAAATAGAATGCACAACAAAAAGACACTTTTAAAACTTCTTTTTGTTTTTGAATGGCGAGTTTTAAAAGTGTTTTGAAAGGTAGTACTTTAACGTTTTAACCTCCTCTCTAATCAAGGGATCTCAGCTGGCTGATTCGATCAAGAGCAATTATGTTTTTCACCAAAAAAAAGACGGTGTGGTGTATGTGATAAGCTTTGTCATCCATGGCTAGACACAAATGCAAACGTCATTCAGGAATTGTCCTCCTCTCCTCAATATCCCTCCTTTTAATCCGAGGAAAACTTTTCAGCAACTAATGAACAGAATATTCGCTATTAGAAAATTTGAACAAACACAGAAAATTCAACGCCATTGTTAAATGAGATTAGAAAAAATGTAAATTTGCTGTACAGGTTGACGTGTTGGGTCAAAGTGTTTCAGTTCAAGACATACACAAGTTGATACCGCTATGAGCAAGTTACAGTAGTTTTAAAACAGCAGTTTAGACCGGGAAAACTTACACCTAGTTGCCCTCTTGTCTTCGAGTAAGGAAATTAGCTTCTCAGATTCGAATAAGTTGCTTTGTTCACCCGAAAGAGGTGGTAGCATAAATAGAAAGATAAGAAATCTCATTATTCGTCTGCTAAGTCGATCCCTTCTTCGATTTTCTGGATTCTCAAACATACTTCTATGGTCCTCCTCGGGATCCGACCCCTCGGGATTATCCCAATTATCTAAATTCGCGGTCCAACTTCGGTTTAGAGATTAGTTTTGCAAAACACATAAGACTGCTGAGGAAAAAACAAGAGGTCTTCTCAATGAGCAGTCCATTGAGGCATGGAGTACTCACTAGATATACATAAGTACTGAAGAGCACCATTCAAAAAGCTCTTGAAGAGAAAAGCCGCTGAAGAGGCCTCATGTGCTCTATCGAAATATAGAGCTCTGTGCTAGGATCCTAATCAAAGAGTGATCAAGCGAGCCGCCACAATCTCTCTAATATGAAGGCAAGAGAGCTATGTTACCTGAAACACAGATCATTTTGGTATGAGTAATGGGGACGGAAACGCAGTGCGCTACATGCCTAAATTGCGGTATGATACGTCTAGGCTTCTTCCTTGATACGATCGAGGAAGAAGGTTGGCTTCAACTCACTAATTGGAAGGAGTCAGAAGATTCATTGGACAGAGGTTTCGCTCAAGCTAGAGCATGGATGAGTCTGTGATTGTTCGATTGAAGCCTATAAATAAGATATGCGAGATGTTTCTCACGAGATTTGGTGGGGAGAGGCCTGTTGTCGAGACTCGACGACTGTTTTTGGCAAAAAAAAAAAAAAGACAGGTTATTTGCATTCAGTGGAGAAGGTAGTCAAGAGGCTTACCAAGACAAAACTGCGGGCAGGTGGAGGAAACAGAGTGGTAAACATACCATGCATGAAAGGGAGAGGAGAGTGGTTACAAGTGGCTGGGTATCCAAGGAGGTCCAGAAATTGCGTGCTCAGAACATGAGTTAAAAAACCGAGGTCGTTCTTCAAATCCAAAGCAAGAATAATGGTGGAACTCCATTCATATGGACAAAGGACTTGTGAAGGCAGAAAAAGACATGCATGAAGTAATGAGTTACATGCAGTTTTTCCTAGAGGAAGATTTGGTGGGGGAGATAATCAAAAGGTGTGAAAGGGTTAGACATTGAGTGATGGCAGTTTTTCTTTGCCCTCCCAGTCCCACCAAATGCAGATTTTGATTAGGTTCTGAGGCAAGAGTGAAGGTCTGCAGACATGGATCTCTTCATAGAGCAAAGGTCTGGTGCAGGTGTTGTGTCTCCCCCGTCCCCCTTTCGAAGTCAATTCTGTTAAATTTGTTGACGAGTGTCAAACATTTCCTGTTTTGGATGATTGGATGGTATCAAAAAGCTTAACTCAATAGAAGAGCGTTTTGGGTATGGGGGAAAATGTGATTGGACTATGGCGTAGGATCCTTCTAAAATGGGTGCGCTCCCAAGACGGGAGCTCAAATCAGCACTCCGAAGATAAGAGCTTGACAGGAGCTCAGTCCCCTCGAAATAGGAGCTCGCTCCTATCTAAGATGGGAGCTTATTGGGCCGTTAAGGCAGTTATTCTTTTACTTTTAACGGAGTTATGCCATTATGGAAATAAGAATATGGAAATCATATCAGTCGGTTTTGCAACTTGAAAATATCTAACTTCCCGTAATTACTCTTTAAGATCTGGAAAATTCTCAATAAGTATCTACTGGAAATTGTCCCACATCGGTTAATTATCACCTCGAAAACTAATATATGACCATGGGCGGCCTCTCCTTTCATTGCCAATTGGTTTTGAGGTGGATGCTTTAACATGGTATCAAAGCTTTGGTGGTTGGCCTTTCCGTGTGGACCGTTGTCCGATTGCCATGCTTTGTGGGCCAGGAGGGTGTGTTGGATTGTGTCCCACATCCCCTGGACATGCCCTTCTATGCTGGTTATAAGGTCCTATCTTCCCTCTCCTTTACATCTCGGTTTTAAAGAGATTTTGTGGGCTGAGCTTTTTTAACATGGTATCAGAGCTAGGTTTTCGGAGGCTTTTCCCCTTTGTTTGTGCCATAATTGCACCTTGTTTGGTTGTGATCCGTGTGTCTCGGATCCCTTTGTTGACCGCTCCACGTGCAAGTCGGGAGTCTAACGTACGGGGGAGTGTTGGAAATTGTCCCACATCGGTTAATTATCACCTCGAAAACTAGTATATGAGCCTGAGCGACCTCTCCTTTCATTGCCAATTAGTTTTGAGGTGGATGCTTTAACAGTATCACTTTTCCTTCAATGGTTAAGTATTTAAAAATATTTTATACACATATTTATATATAATCGATATACGCTCCTAAGAAGCTTCTAGGTGCCTCTGCTCCCCGCACCTACTCCCACCCCCCTCTTCGTGCTACTGAGAATAAGACCATGAAACCCAGCTAATGTAACTTGTCAAAATGATCATCATAGTGTCAACTTTACAACCCGATTTGACCAGCAAATCCATTTCTCCCCCACCATATCCCAACATAGTGAACATACTGAAGAGAATTCTATAGATACACAGCTAAACATAAATATGTTAACATTTTTACCCACGAAGAACTGAAACCTGTATAACAATATTAAGAACCTATAACGTACAAAAGGAGTAAATATGGAGACATTTACTTCCAAGTCTTTTGTAGCCAACTGATAAAGAAAGAAAAAACGTGTTGGCAGTTTATTTCATCGACCTTTGAAAATCCATCCCCAACATACAGATGTATAGCAAAATATTTCTGCTCATATATGAAGCATGTGTGGTTTATGGGGCAATCCTTTTAACTTTAAAAAAAAAGATACTCCTGTCATTCCACTTTGGATATCAAATTTCCTAAATCTCTCTTTTCCTCCCGCCGAAAGGTTTTACTAAAAGATTTGATATGCACACGGACACAGTTATCCTTCCAACTTTAAAAAAACACTCTCCTGTCATTCCACTGATAAGCACCCAATAACGTGGTTCTTGATGCTTAAAGTCCGTTAGTTTAATGCTTTTCTTTAGAATAAAATGCCATTTTAGGCGATATTGCACGTAAGGTAGTTTCTTTAGTTTTGTAGGTAAACCGATGAATAAAGCATGATTTTGAAGCTTCGAATAAGCGTGGAGGTGTCCAAGACCCAAGGTTGTGAAGAACAAAGCCCAGAAACAAAGAGTCGTCGAGTGGCTGGGGCCGTTGGATGCCAAGACGGGGACCAAAAGCTGAAGAATCAGCAATATCGAAAGCGGTATTGATACAATAGTGTTGTTGTATTGATACCCAATTGCAAGCGAAATCCAGTGGGCTCGTAGCCATTGGATATCGATACAACTATTTTGGTTGTATCGATACCGAGTAGCTACGGCGGCCAAGTGAAATAGCTCAAAGCTGCTCGATATCAATACCGAGGCGTTACGTGGCAGCTTTTAGTTCGTTTTTTAGATATTTGTTTAGGGAGGAGGGCATGCGTATAAATACCTCCCACCTGACAAATATCGGTCCGTTTTTTCTAGATCTAGATTACATTTTCTCTTAGATTTTGTTGCTTGTTGCTTACTCTAGTATTGTCCTTCATGAGTTCTTCAAGTTCTTAGTTAATTTCTGCAAAATCTCCTTTAGATAATTGTAGTTTGTAATTTTCTCATTCATTAAAGTTGTAGCTACGCTCTTGATCTTTACTAATCTCAAGTTTATTTCAAATTCTGTTGGTTAAATATGTTTTACATAATTAGCTTTGTTCTTAGCATTTCTAGCATGATTGAATAGTTAATTAAGCTTGGTCATGGCGTCAATAACACTCCATGGCTTGGGTTGACCATGCTTTTCTCTCAATAAATCTTCATGTTTAGTTTGAAAATCAAGTTAGTTCGTTTTTGTCTATCAAAACTTAACGATGTTAACCTCTTTGATCATGTGTAGGTAAGAGCGTGCTACTTGCCACACATGATGCTTGGAGCTATGTCACCCCTTGCGTTTGCTAAATGAATTCTAGAACTCGCTCGGTATTCAAACTCCATTTCTAGTTTAAACTGGTTTTAACGTTAAATCCTCTGAATTGAGAGCCTTTGCCGAGTATCTCAAACCGAGTAAATTCAAAGGGAAAAGCTGATTGATTTGAGTTATGAGGTGTTAGGACGCCCTAGACCTAGCTGCTTGTTTAAAACCTCATTCTATCGCGTTTATTTTCTTCCATTTTAAAAGCATCAAAGTTGGCCATCTTAACACCGCGACTCTCACATCTACAAATCCATTCAAGCTGTGATTGATATTCCCTTGGGTACAATACCCAGACTTCCGGATTATTATGCTTCTATCGACATATTAGCCCTACGCTTGGGGAGTTCTCATATATATATCGAGCGGATGAAGCATCCATTATGGAAATCAAATTTCCTAAATCTCTCCTTTCCTCCCGCCGAAAGGTTTTGCTAAAAGATCTGATATGCACACAGACTCTGTTATCCTGCCAGTAAAGAAAGATAAAAAAAAATATTTTTTTATTTTAAGATTCTTTTTCTCTCCATAATTGGTGGGGTGATATACAATTTCCAAAATGAATGATTTGAGATGATTGATTGCCCCTTAATCACACTTTTCCAACATAATTATGGAAATAAGTTTTGATTGTATGCTATATCTATCTATAGTTTACAACTTCCCTCTCACTCTCTCCCAATTTTTAATTATTCAAAATGTTCACATTTCACTATTGAGTTCAATTATCCTTTTTGTTAACTCTGATATAATGTTTATATCAATTTTGCAGATTCTCGTGCATCGAACTAGATACCGCCTATGCGTAATTATTTACCAGCACCTCACTGGTATGGAAATGAAGAGGTGCATGCAGTTGTCTCACCAGTCGATAATGGAAGTCTGTGTTGGGGGAGGGGAATACTCGTCACTAAGGGTCATCATCGGGCAGGGCAGGGCCGGGCCAGCCCAGCCCGCCAAGTTGCTGCCCAAGCCCGCCCATGGGCCGGGCCGATTGGGCTTTTTCTTTTTGGCGGGCCGGGCAGGCCAGGCCACCTACCATAAATTGAAGCCCAAGCCCGGCCCACGGGCTAGCCCAATTGGCAGGCCGGCGGGCCAAAAGCCTGGCGGGCTTAAATTTCCTTGGGCAAAACTAAATCAAGGGGAAAAAGAAAGGATTTTGTGGGATTTTGGGCTAATAGGCGGGCCCGATGGCGGGCTTTTGGACGCGTACCATGGGTGGGCTACCGGGCGGGCTCAAGGGCCGGGCCTACGGCCGGGCCGAGTAAAAATTCATAGGCCCGAGCCCGCCCATTACAAACTACGGGCCGGGCTAGCCCGCCCGTTTTACGGGCTCGGACCGGGTAAAAGCCTAGCGGGCCGGGCGGGCTTTGGGCGGGTCGCGGACCGTCGGGCTAAATGATGACCCTTACTCGTCACTTAGTCAGGTGTACAGTGGAGTTTCATCAATTTTCAGCCAATCCCAAAATCATTGAGGAATGAAGTCCCACAGGTATTACCAAGAAGTACCATGCAAGTTGATCACATGATCAAGTTCAATGCCCAGCTCGTAAAGCATTCATCGTTTTCCAACCAGCTTGTGGGTATATGGAGGTCCTCTGCCCCTAAGAGGCCATGGGAGGATTCTCCATCCCCTAACTACCAAGGCGGTACCCTAGCTCCATGGCTCGCACGCATCCACTAACTACCAAGGTGGCGCCCTAGCTCCATGGCTCGCACGCCACATATGGAGGCAGTTCACCCCAAAGACCTACATTGCTTGCCTCCTAGAGCTCTAAAGTTCCACACTTATGGCGACTCTACACAACACCCTAGGCCGGGAGCAGGCCTAGGTACCTACTGGGGACCTAAGGAGGAATGTGGATTGGAGGCTAGAGTGAAGGAATTGTCAATGCCCGGCTCACCTCCGAGGTGAGGTCCACTTGACCGGTCATAGAGAGGGGTTCGCCAACGTCACCCGGCGTGTGAAGATCGCCAACGTCACCCGAAGTATGAAGATCTCTACGTATCCCGTCTGACAAGCTGATATATAGAAGCCTGTATCATACCTACAGTCTTGCATGACAGCCTCCATATATCACAACTGTCTATGGGGTATCCTTGCAGCAAAACTTCAGCTCTGACATAACAACCAAAGGGGAATGTGGTACTCTGCTAGCATTAATGAGGCATTAATGCTGAGAGGGACGCTTCCTTCCCCTCCAAGGTTCTCGAGCTCCTATATAAAGAGGAGTTAACTCTCATTAAAGACAAGCATTCAATACACACCTACTCTCCACTGCCATCCCCCCCTCTCTCTCTCTAAGGCTGCCCCGACCTCTCTCCTTCTCCACCTCCGGTGGTCCTGAGTCACTGTAGTAACCACCATACTCCGAGAGGGCAACCTCAGGTACTCTTCTCACCCCTACATCCCACATTATACTCTATTGAGGAAGAGTGGTGCTTGCTACAATGCCTCCAAAGAAAACAGGAGCTCCAAGAATGAGTGGCATTGAGACCTTGGCAGCTACATCCAACCTCGTCTTAGAGGAGATACAACCACTGTCACAGACCGCTGTCATTGAACAGTTATGTTCGGTGACCGAAACCCTTGCAGGGATGCAACAAAACCATAATCTCCTTATGGAGACCTTACTCACCTTGCAAAAGAAGACCACCACCTCTCCGACGTCTCAGGCGGAGACGGATGGATCCCAACCTAATAACCGACACATCTTAGGGAATAAGAGTCCTAAGTTTGGGTCAAAACTTTCTTTTTTCTAGAGGCTTTAACTTGAGATCGGGTGAATCCAACTAAGACAGGTATAGTACAACCATGGATCTAAATCTAGTCAAATTGGGTTGCAGTGGGCAGATTGTAGGACCGGGTAAATGTCTTCCTTTCTTGCATTTGTAATGAAAGCATTACTAGGTTTCAAAAAAAAAAAAGAAGCCCAAAAGCACTATATTTCAACGCCTGATGCCAAAAACGAATGCAAGAGAGTATCCAACTCTTTTGGACTAAGAACCACGTGCAGGATCAATATGTGTGCGTCAATATGGAAAAGCCTAAAAATTTAGGGTACAAGTAGGACTGGGGTGCAACTTTAACAAATATATATTTAGACAATGTGTTACACTTAAAATATAGGAAGTAGCTAAATGACTTGAGCAATTAAGAATCCAACATCAAATAACAATTTAACACCAAACTTAAGGTACAAATTCGAATTTCATGCCATTCTACTAAAGAACTAAGACCATCTTTCACTCCTTAGCTATTTTAAGACCTAAATTCAAAATTTGGGCAAAAACCTCAAAACCCATCTCCAATGCTTTACCCAAATCCCTCCTCGTTATGGGTTTTACCCATTTCTTTGCCCAAATGAGGGACAACCCAAACCCATCCCCTTTTTTTTTTCCAATAGCTCATTTAAGAGAGAGAGAGTTGAGATGGAACCCATGGCTATGATTTCAGATCAGGTTCTTGCCACATGCTTGTGAGTGTGTTTGGATAGAGAGAAGCACGAAAGCCCTCCATCACCATCTCCGGCCGCCACCACCCCTGCCCTATGCTTGAGTTCAAAATTGGGGCTTCCTCCTCAAATCTCTGCAACCCCTCTATTGCCATCTCTGGCCACCACCAATTGCCATCGCCACCACCTTCAACTGCACCTATCTCTTGGGCCTCTCTCTCTCTCTCTCTCTAACCTTCGTCTTGGAGAAAAGTGTTTCAATTTGAAGAAGAGAAAAAGTTCCCTCCGGACTAGCCGGTAACCCCAACTTATCCGGATAACAAATAGACCGAAGCCATGTCACTCATATAGCAGGAGCTTGAAAAAGCTTTAAATGCAACAAAATTGGTGGGACCCGGTTTAACCTCAGGTCAATTTTGGTAGTCCCTTTGTCCGGGTAACCAAACCAATTCCCTCTTGGTTTGTAGTAACAAGGGTCCCCCCTTCAACCTTAGTTAGTTCTATTTCCCAGCCGACTATTACAGTCTAAATGTGTTTTTTTCAATTTGAGTATATTTATTTTTTTAATTCTAAGAATAAAGAGTTTACTTCTTTTTTTGAAACGGCTTTTGAGTTTACTTCAAATATTAAAAAAAAAAATAGGATTAAGGTTATGGTAGGGCTCCACCAAGGTCAGTTCTACATAGCTGTTGAATTGAGTTAATGAGAAAACAAAGTGATTTCTTAAAAGAAGAACAGTTTAAAGCTCTAAACTTTAATTTTTCCAACATACAATTAAATTGAATATGAGATTTTTTTTAATAATTCTAGAATACTTCCGTATATTAGTTTAACCATACACCGACAGATGTTATGGTCCAATTTTGAGGTCGTGCTTGCTCCCATTCTCAAACATTTGTTATGGTCCAATTTTGAGTGGTCTACATCATCACATCCCATATGAGAAACATACAACAGAATTAGAATTAAGTTAGAATGTTAGGGTTAAAAAAGGGGGTTTTAGATGCCAACCCTATTTTTTAGCTTTGTCTTTAAAATAGTCCTTTACATATTCACATAGCCCACAATTCACATAGCGCACAGTTCACATCGCCCACAGTTCACATCGCCCACAGTTCACATGGCGCACAGTTCACATAACCTTGCCACCACAAAGTTCACATAACCTTGCCATACACTAAAATAAAAAGTTCACATAGCCTCACTACACACACTTTACATAACCCACACACAGTTCACATAGCCCGTAGTAATTAAGTTCATGACACTTTTCACCCTTTTTTGTTGGATAGTACTAATTAAGTTCAATAGATATCACCTCTCCAATCAGCGGATAATTAATTAATTAATTAATCATACCTATCGTATTCTCTGGCCCGTGTTCATAATACTCGCCATTGTCAAGTGAATAGATCTCGTCCCTGACAAAAGCGCAAGAGGAGAAACACCTAATAATGGTAGTACTGAACTTGAGAGGAACAATTCAAAACTTTTATTAGCCTGCTGGTAATTTGGAGGCAGGAGAAACAACCGACGGCAACTGATTTTCCGGCGACGGTGACATATTTGTTTCTTCTCTTCTCTACGTTTAACAAATTGAGGCAGCCGGGAGGGGCAGTGGCAGAGATAGCGAGGAGGGAGAGGAGGATGGAGGAGGAGAGGAGACATCGGTGTGGCAAAGACGAGAGGAGGATGGAGGAGGAGAATGTGGGTCTCGGAGAGAGAGAGAGAGAGAGAGAGAGAGAGAAGGAAAATAGCCGAGGAAATACTGTGAAGCAGTTGATTTGGGGTAAAAAAAAAGTCATGCTCCATAACCAAGCGGTCCAAGCCTATACAGGTTCAGGAATAATATTCAGGGTTCGGATGAAACCAAACCAAAAAACTAGGGGCTGCCTCTAATTTTGTAGTGAAAAATGTATTTACTATTTGATTAACAAAATCGAATTTATACCGTAAAGGTAGATCCTTGTGAGAACAATTTTGTTTCACCCTCCTTTAAAGAGGGTGCACATCATCCTCCCTGTGATTGGTGAAAATTGTGTAGGGTCCACCTATGTTACATGGATCCTTCATTTTGGCTCAAGTACGTGTTGATGTGTCCGACACCCTTATCCTTTTGGACACTCGGATCTTCTAATTCTTAAGATACTTACAGAAAAGGAATATCAAATTAGCTAGAAAAACGATATTTCGAGTATTTCACATAGACAAGAAATAGGGAAATAGCAAAAACATAATTTTCTTAACCCTTTCTTGTTTAAATACATTTGTAAACAGAGTTTACGGTACATAATCTACGAAAATTATGCAATATATAATACAAACAAGAGTTCAAGACGTGTCCCCGTACCCGTAACAAAGTTGGGGACACATATCCACATATCCTAAGATTAAAGTTTAGGAAAGTTTAGGAAGGTCCGACGCTTGGAATTGCACCCGCACCTGATACTCGCACCCGAGTCCATGTAACATAGGGGTCCACAGAATCAATATACTTTTTGGCAATAATGAGTTAGTTTGTGGTGGACCCGCATAATTTCCACCAACCAATAGGGAGGGTAACAAAATTATTCACTCTTTGTGAAAATGTTCGGCAATGGACCCTTAATCACAACAACGTAAAAATTAAAACATAAAGACTGTTAAAAAGAACTTGACTACTTTTTTTTCATTTATTTTTTAGGTAAACTCAAAAGGCCCTCCAAGAAGAGAAGTTAACTCCATTTTTCTTAAGGATAAAAAAAGAAGTAAACTCGAAAGGCAAAAAAAAACACGTGTAGTTGACTGGGGGACCCATGTTACAAACCAAGAGGGAATCAGTTTGGTTTAACCCGGACAAGGAGAACACTACCAAAATTGACTCAAGGTTAAACCAGGTCCCATCATTGCATTTAAAGCTTCCTCCATGATAACGCTGAAGCTGCCGCCATTTAGGTGATGTGGCTTCAGCCTATTTGACATCCGGACAACTTGAGGTTATTGGCTAGTCCGGAGGGAACTTTTTCTCTTTGAAGAAATGGTTTTTCCATTGGAGATAGTGTTACCCAAATTGAGTTTTTACCCAAATTTCGACTAAAAATTGGGCCAAAAAAAAAAGGGTGAACGGCGGAGATGCTCTAATAGACCAAAACCTTTATTCTGGCACTGTTAGTTCCATAGCCTAGCTACCATCCAATTTATTTTGCCTGATTTATGACCACCCTCTACAATCATACTAAGCACAGAAAAAGAAGTTTCATCCCCTTAGCATCATCTCTTTGCTGGGTATGACTTGATGTGTATTAAGGTACTTCTTGGGTATAGCAAAAGCTATAAAGAAAAGTTTTAGTACGTGTTTCATGTACACAGTATGGCCTTGGACTTTGGAAGTACCATGCAAAGCACCGGTACCCGATATATTAGGGGTACGAGTACGACAAGGTTTTAGAAGTACCATGTTTCATAGCTTTTGGACTTGCATTTTTTTATTTTGTATTGATGAACTCTTCCAAGCCAGAGTCGCATTGGTCTATGAAGTGTAAGGGTTTCTCTAAAAACCAAAATCAATGACAAACAAGTATTACTTACGTCATAGCATTGCAATACGCCACGAGACACAGACTCTTCCAAATGCAAAAAGTTTATGTGTCAAACATTCCAGGTAAGAGTGTTCAGGATCTTTGTCCAACATATATTAGTTGGACATTTACCTACCGAATATGTTTGGTATGCTAAACTTACTATGAACTATAAGTCGAACTCTTATATCACGGAACACGACACACTTACTAAAGAAGACGAGTTCTCCTTGTCGAGCTCAAGTATCGATACTTAAGGTTCAATACCATTAGTACCGATATTCAAAATTCATCCATTGGTTGAGGCGTAGGAATTCCGCACACGGACATATATCCACCAATCATCACATATACAAGCTAAAACTCTTCCAAATGCTGGGGTTTACACGATGAAAGAAAATAAAATAAAATAAAATATCTTGATTATTACATGTTTTAAAGTTTTTGCCCTTTTGTCTTAATGTTGACTATGGACACTCCAGTCAGACAAACTTTTTCTCTGCATCACAAGAAGTTGAAAGAAAAAAGAAATACTCGCAAAAAGTAAAACAACCGCAGAGGGAATTAAACAAAAAAGAAAAGAGTTTTTCATAATTACAGGTAAGTTCCATTATAGAATATAATAAAAATTGGAGGTGTAAAACACCACATCGTCTGTGACTATATTGGAATAACGATATGTATAGTTACTTCATAATGATATCGGAATACACCTCCAATTTTTATTATATTCTATAATGGAACTTACCCGCAATTATGAAAAAATGTTTTCTTTTTTGTTTAATTCCCTCCGCGGTTGTTTTACTTTTTGTGCATATTTCTTTTTTCTTTCAACTTCTTGTGATGCAGAGAATAAGGCCTAACTGACTGGAGCGTCGATAGTCAACATTAAGATAAAAAGGGGAAGAACTTTTAAAACCTACAATAAAGAGGAAATTTCATTCCATTTTCTATAGTCGCATAAACGCCAGCGTTTGGGAGAGTTTTAGCTTATATACGTGACGATTGGTGGATATATGTTTGTGTGAGGAATTCCTATGCTGCAACCAATGCATAAATTTTGACAAGTCCTACATCAGTACTAATGGTATTGAACCTTACTCAACTAGAAGAATGCGTTTCTTTCGTTAGTGAGTCCTGTTCCGAATATGTTTCAAATAGGCCATAGGATCCCATGCAAAATACACACGTGGGAGTTGAATACAATAAAAATCTGCCTTCACGGTTTCAAACCTAGTGACAATCTCAAACTAGTTTTTTTTTTTTTAATCCTGGTGTAATCCTTTTATACCTGGATTTTACAGATTACTTTTTCTTTTGTTGTTAACTTTTACAGATTACTTTGGGAACTACGAATTCAGATTACTTCGGGCAATTTGTAACCAATTTCGATTTCTGGAAATGAAAACAACACAAAGTTAAGGCTCCGTTTGTGTGGGTGTAAAATAATTTATTGAAAAATGTTTTACTTATTTTCTGGTGTTTGGTTGTGCAAAAGATTTGAAAATATTCTACCAGGTAAAACATTTTACTTCATATGGTTGAAAAAGTTTTTTGCTTGAAAAGGTCATATGTCATTTTCCAAACTTTGGCTTCGACTAATAATTATGCTACTTTACTGAGCTCTCCAAAAGCCCCAATCTCATCCACCTATGATCTAACACTGTGCTTTCTCATCAAAGACAAAATTTTGAAAGTAATACACACGTGCAGACATATACATACACACACCTGTGTGTGTATATATATTAAGAGAGAGAGAGAGAGAGAGAGAGAGTCAAGCTAATTTACAACTTCTTCTTTTTTTTTTTTTGCATTAATCAGAACCAGAACTCTAATTTTTAGGGTTTGTAAAACTTTCAACTATCAACCAAACATTTTTTTTTTTTGCATTAATCAGAACCAGAACTCTAATTTTTAGGGTTTGTACCAGAAACTTTCAACTATCAACCAAACACCGGAAAATAAAAACGAAACTTTAACATTTTGCAAAATCATTTTATGCGGAAAAACTTTTACATACGAAAAATTTTTACTTTGAAACAAACGGAGCCTAAATCGCAAATGGATTGAAGTGAGTTCACTAGAAAACATCGTGAGAGCAGTACAAACACAAAAAAGATCTACAAAGGTGTTTAATTGCGGGGTGTACCTGTGATGCTGAGGGCGATGATCCCAACGACAAAGACCAGAACTTGAACTCGCTTCTTCTGGAAATCCAAGGAATCCAGATACCCTAACATTATTACAGCAGGTTTTGCGTCTGAGATTGATCTTCGTGTGGAAAGGAATAATCTATGGACTTTTGGCTTTCGTCACAGTGAGTTGGAATTTGGAGGGAGACGGGGAGGAGAGAGAGAGAGAGAGAGACGAGAAGGGTACCCGAGACGAGAACGCTGCGCGTGGAGGAGAAAGCAATTACAGGAAGCCGGCTTTTAATATTTGGCTAAACTACATACACTACAGGTCGCTGTGGTTACAGAAATTCCACTTTGGTCGTTAACCGTTTTTTTTCAACAGTTAAAAAGGCTTATTTTTTTTCTTTTTTTTTTTCCTTTCAATTTTTATTTACACCCCATTTAATCTAAGAGATTTTATAGGACACGCCTAGGGGGTCAAATGGATGAGTTTGGAGTGAATTAGATAAGTCGTAAGTGGGTTGGGTCTAATGGGTCATTGACCCATTTAGAACCCATTAGTACACCCATATACAATCCGACCCAATTATTTAAAATCAAATCCAACTCGCCCGTTAACTCAATTACCTATATATTAAAGTTTTAAAATGTCTAAAATACCCATGTACACTAAAATGACCATATTACCCTTTTACATATAAATCTTGCCTTCGTGTGTTGCGGCAACAAGAAAATATTAATGAAATTCTAAAGCTACGGCATGGTAAAAAATGAACAATTAAACCTGCTCTAGCAAAGAGATCGGTTATAAGTATATTTTCTTGCAATTTTAGGACACATAATTGCAAACTACTGCATACTTCAACTTTGGGTTTTGAAACTCCATTGGGCTCTCTAGTTGATTGACATTTAGCAATTGTCTAGTTGGATGTGTTAAGTGCAATTACCCTCTTAATTATCCAAAAAAAAGTGCAATTACTCTCTTGCCCTCTACTAAAAAAAACCGAATTCTTGGTCAACTTTCCGTGGAATTATCCTCTTACCCTCTATTTTTAAAGGTCTAGATTTGTGGGCCGGACATTTGGAAATGTATCTACTAACAAACAAGTTATGGACCATAATTTTTTAATTTTGTTTTTATTCAAAAAAATTTTGCATTTGTTAGTTTTGTGCCAAATTTTTATGTAATATTAATTGAAAAGGTAAAAAATTATGACTTTTATACAAGTATTTTTGGAAATATCCAAGAAAATTTTCAAAAAACTAATTTTCTGAGTTTTTTTTGGATATTTCCTAAAATACTTGTATAAAAGTCGTAATTTTTTTACTTTTTCAATTGAAACAAACCAATATTACGTAAAATTTTGGCGCAAAATTAAAAGATACAAAAAATATTTGAATAAGGACAAAATCAAAAAATTATTGTCCACAACTTGATAGTAGTAGAAACACCTTTATTTAGAAATATCGTTTAACATTCTTTTCCTCACAAAAACAAGACTAGAAAAGGCAGAATTTGCTAGGAAAATTCAAATTTCTTCTCGATTAATTAATTGTCGGTGGGAAAAACTCCTCACTTCTTAGAGTCTAACCTTCGTTGTCTACCCCGGCCTCACAGTCACACGAAGCTCCTCCCTTTCCTCCCTCGGTCCCTCCAATCTCACTAATGGGTTAATGGGTTATGTTCATGATTTATTCGGTCATTTAAATTGATCCAATTAATAAATGAGTTGGGTTGGGTCTATTTTTTCAATAAATGGGTTTGAATTTATTAATGGGTCTGAGTTCAATTTGTCACCCCTAGACACGCCGCCAACTACAAAAGTGGACACTCACACCATCCAAAATTAATTTATACTCCGTAAGTGAAATTGTTAGAATGTAATCCATGTTAAAACTAATAAAAAAGTAGGTTTCACGCTTTTCTATGTAATTTTCTCAGCGAAACCATATCCAAAATGCCTACAATATCATTGTTGGCTACTAAAACATTATGTTTGTAAATATATATTTGATATATAATCTTTTAAGGTTGAATAAACTTATAGGTGATCATGTAAGTTCAAATAATTCAAAATCAGAGTTTTGTGAGTAGATATTACATTTTGGGATTCAAGGATTATGCCCCAGCTTATTTTTAATTCAATGACCGAGTTGAGAAGGAATAAAAAATAAGACAGACGTTCAAATTTAGTTGAAATAAAATTTGAAAGTTTAGGCAGTAGATTAACATAGTATGGAAGTAATTTATCCCTTGGGAAATGTGGCAGATAGGTTTGTATTGGAGACATGATTTTTGCTCTTTGAAAGTTATTCAAAATTATGTAACTACCAAATATTTGGTCACATGAAAAAGATTCAATGTTAAATATCTTTAAATGAATGGTGCTTTTAATACCCAATAGTATTGTAAACACCAAGCATTCAAGATTTGAAAACATGAGCTTCCGACTATATAGAAATAATCACCAAATGAATTCCTGTATTTTTATATAAAAGTGCAAAAATTTTCGTAATCGAAAGTTTCAATAATTAATAATAAGGGAAAATTTCAAAAAAAAACCTTTCAACTTTCAGGAACTTTACAAAAAAAAAAAAAACACCTAAACTTACCATTCCGTTACCAATAAAGTTCCCGCAGTTTAATTCCGTCAATTTGTAACGGACGGAGTTAACGGAAGACGTTAACCTTCCTATTTTTTCACCCTCCACTTAAGAAGGTGAACATTACTTTTCTTCTTATTGGTTGAAATGATGTGAGTCCCATCACAAAGTGATGCTATACTTTTCAAAAAAATGTATTGTATGGTAAGCATGACATCACTTTATGGTGGGATCCACATCATTTCAACCAATAAAAGAGATGATAATGTTCACCCCCCCCTTTAAGGAGGGTGTACAAAATTGCACCCCCCCCCCCCCCCCCCCCCCCCCAATCAAATTTTATCTTTCCCTCTCTCCCTCTTTTTTATTTTAAAAATTCTACCACACAACCATCCGCCAAAGCCCTAACCCTAGTTTCAAAACTTTGAAATTACTTTTAACATCTTTTTTTAACCTTTATTTTATTTTTTACTTTTTAGTTCCAAATTTTTTTAGTAATAAATACATATGCAATAAGTTTTTTTTTTAAACAATTTTTCAAAACTTACTTTCACCCCATTTTTTTAAACCAAATTTTACTTTCCCTTTCTCTCTCCCGCTTTTTTTTTTAAGAAATTCAACCACGCATCACCAATCAACCCCACAACCAACTGAGGGGGAACTTCATATTTCCCCGAAATCCAAACTCTATATCACATAGAGAAGAAAGAGGGAGTTTCATTTGTGAGAGAGAGAGAGAGAGAGAGAGAGAGAGAGAGAGAGAGAGAGAGAGAGAGACGTATAATTTGAAAGTAAAAAACAGGGGTTAAAGTTATTTTTGTGAAACTTTAAAAAATGGAGTTAAAGTAAACTTTTATAAATAGTAAGAAAATAACAACTTTATTGCATATTTATTTACTACTAAAAAAAGAAAGAGTTAAAAATAGTTTTTGGAAGTAAAAAAAAAAAAAGGAAGGTTAAAAAATACAGGTTAAAAATTATTTTGAATTTCTGAAATTGGGATTGGAGCATTGGCGGTTGGTTGTGGTGTTGATGGGTGGTGTGTGGTCGAATTTCTGAAAAAAAAAAAAAGAAAAAAAAAAGAGGGAGGGGGGGTGGTGGGGTGTGGTATTAAAGTTATTTTTGTAAATAGTAAAAAATGGGATTAAAGTAATTTTTAATAAATAGTAAGAAAAAACTTAACTTTATTGCATATTTATTTATTATTTAAAAAAGAAGAAGATAAGGTTAACGCCTTCCATTAGCTCCATCTGTTACAAATTGACGGAATTGGATGATAGGGGCTTTATTGTTAGCGAAATGATAAATGATAAGTTCAGATGTCTTTTTATTATTAATTAAAGTTTAGATTTTTTTTTTGTAAAGTTCCTAAAAGTTGAGAGACTTTTTTTTTTATTTCAAAATATGACTAAAATGCATATGAATAAGTATCCGCGTAACGAATGTGCTTTATATATTTTAACTAGGTGCATGCCTGACGTGCACAACACGTCATTCATGCCCGTTGTATAGATGCATTTTGGATTTTATTTAAATTATGGCTGTTGTTGATCACTGCCAACCCAGAAAAATTAGCACTGACAAAGATCTGCAAAGTGTGCAAATCAGATATATAGGGGAAAAAAAAACAGAGGAACAAATGCAGCAAATCAGAAGAGATACTCCATGATCGGCGATGGAGATACATAGAGAACGTAGCAGCAATGCCCCCTTCGACTGGATCATTGGCGGCGAAGTCCCAAACTGCCTAAAACTTAGTCGTCGTCAAACTCAAAATCGCCTGAAACTCTTGAATCTTGGGCTACAAAAGAGATGCAAAGTGGAGGTTTTTTTAGGATTGAAAGTGTTTCTTATTAAGAGGAGAGAGAAGAGTAGGAAAAATAAGCAATACGGAGACAAATAGTACATGTGTTGCCTTGTAATTCTCTCCTCCTTCCATCAGCAAAAGAAATTGGTAGTCGACCTACAATAAACAATACTCAAATTTTCTCTATTTTATCACCATCGATCTCCTAATTAATGAAACAGTCCTGCTATGAGCAGGGACACTTCGCAGGGACAACGCATTTGGCCTCATTTTGAATCCCGAAAAAATCTAGAAAAATATTCATAAATTTTTTAATATTATTTTATGGGGCCCTGTAAAAAATCAGCTCCAGCGGATATCGGTAAGTATTACTTTTGGATAAGTAGGGGCAAAAAGACAGTTTCGCCCCTACTTATCCAAAAGTAATACTTACCGATATCCGCTGGAGCTGATTTTTTACAGGGCCCCATAAAATAATATTCAAAAATTTATGGATATTTTTCTAGATTTTTTCGGAATTCAAAATGGGGCCAAACGCGTTGTCTCTGCAGATTGTCCCTGCGGATTGTCCCTGCTGTTAGAATTTTTGTTAATTGAAACATGGTAGATGAGATTGTAATGTCATTCCTTATTTCTGGATGTGTAGACCCACAATATTAGTAGTTTATTCTCTGGCGTGAGGTCATCCATCCTTTACCACGCCCATATCAAAAAGGTTGAAGGCCAGGATTTGTGGAAGGGAATTGATCTTGTCATTTTTTTTTTTGTTAATGTCACTACTCTTCTTTAACAAAATAAATCATCTAATAAAAACACAATGGAATGGCATTAACAAAAAGGGGAGTGGCAAAATCACTCCCCTTTGTGAAAAGAGAAACATAAACTTTTTATCTACTTGTGGACGATATCAAGGCGCCAAGGTATCAAGAGAATTTTTCATGTATGTAGTAGCTCATTGCATCAAGATTAATGTGACTGTGTTTACATCCTAAAATATGCCATCCAATGAGAAAATTATACGTGACACCAAATAACGCGTTGACCAATCAGAACATGTCTAAATTAGACCCGGGATGCAGAAGATTGCGAGGTTTAATGATGATGTTATTTTAGTACTAAACGGTATCGTTTTGATTGGAATCGACGACGTTTGGTTACAAAATAGGGATGATTGTAGAAATGGTTGAGTTTAACCGTTGATTAATCCTTATGATCATCGAACGGTGCCATTACTGCCTTGATTTATAATGGAAGTTAGACACGATTGCAGGGAATCATTTGGGCCAGTCGTGTGACACTAACCCACGTTGCATAAAAACAGGAGTACCACGATCCAGGAAGCAGTCACGAACACCATTATCAAGCATGAAGAGAGAGAAGAATTCTGGGAGTATCAAAGTAACCGTTCGAAGGCCCCTCTTAACCGATTTGAGGGGGAAATGGGCAGTTCGAGCAGAACATGGGCAGTTCGAGCAGAACATGGGCATTAACGTGGGAAATGGAGATCGAAGGCAGACCCATCGTCTATAAATAGAAAAAGCAAGTGAAGAGAGAACCCCCGACAAAAATTCATATCATCTGACAATTCATACAAAATGATTGGTCAGAGATTTATCGTAGATGATTAGCACCTAAGATTGTAAGATCGTGGTGCTAAAAAGTTCCTAGCTTGTGGTGTTTTCATTGATTTCCGTTGTTTTTATGCAAATTTTACTCGTAAGGTAGTCTGTTCAGTGTTTCAGGTGAAATAACTCTGAAGGCCGTGTTTTAGGCACAAGGCACTACCCCAAGTTAATTCAGGTATCCACGCCCGGTGGAACTTTTGGTCGGGAGTTGAAAAGAGTGAAGGCGAGAGATTTCAGCCAAGGCAGGGAGACGTCGGGTGCTAGCATTGGGAGGCTAGCCTGATGAACTGGCCATAAGCCACGCGTATCGATACGCCGTTAATCCATATCGATACGCATTAGCCTCGTGGCATGGCAGACTGTTCCGTATCGATACGGCCCTAATCCGTATCGATACGGGGAAGCTACGCAGAAATGGCCCTTTTTAACTTATCAGAGTGGTATCGATACTTTGCTTATTTTGTATCGATACGGGGAGCCTTCGGCCAGATATTTTGTTACTTTTTGGACTTTCCACTTAAGGAATAGTTGCTACTTTTGGTATGTTTTTCAGATATTTTCAGAGAGAGACCCCTTTTGTTTAAATATGGGTTTCATCTCTCTCTTTTGGATACTAGTTCATTACCACCTTTAGTTTTTCCTCCATTAATGTCACTTAGAGTTTTTCAAGTGTAATTTCCATTAAACTCAAGTAAGTTCTTTGTGTTCTTCATTTTCTCGTTTATTAAAGTTGATCGTGTGGTTCGGATCTTTATTAATCTCAAGTTTATTTTCATTTCTGTCGGTTAAAAATGTTGGTTAAATTTAGCACTTCTTCTAGTCGTTCAAATATGCGTGAGTAGTCGATTAGGCTTGGCTTCGGATGATTAATGCCCCGAGATTTACGTTTATCTTATCTTTCTCATTTCTCCGACTTAAAGTTTGATAAGGAAAATGAGCATTGTTCGGCCTTTATGTAACAAAACTAATCGATGTTAATCTCCGGTGATCATGTGCTCGCTCACATGGTTCCGCGAGCGATGTCTCGGTTTGTGTTTGCCAAAAGAATGAAAGAACTCACTCATTTTCCATGTCACACTTCAAGTTTAACTATTTTCACCGCTAAATCTTCCGGTTGATAGCCTAAGCCGTGCGATTCAACCGAGTTTTCCTTGAGAAAGTTTGGATAGCTTAAATCCCGGGCATTAGTCATTCCAACGCCTTGCCGCTTGTCTTAATCTAGTAAAAACTTATTTTCTAGTCATTTTCATAAGAGCATTTTCCGCCTTTCAAAGGAAAACCAAAAGTTGACCGTCTAAACGCCGCAAACCTTTACACCTAAAAATCCTGGCAAGCTATAAGGAATTATCTCTGTGGGTACGATCCCGGACTTTCCGGTATTTATGCTGACAACGGCCTAGCCCTACGCTCGGGGTGAAACGACCCGTTTCAACGGTTAGGTTCTGGACGAAGCATATTTTGGCGCCGTTGCCGGCGATCTTTCTAATATAGCTTATTGGGAGGTTCGACAAACCATTGTAAGTATTCCACTACATTACCTTTGTGCATTCTATCTCTATACTACCTCTAGCGGATACCTCTAACCGATCATATTATCAACTTGAGGTGTAACGAAGCTAGATCTAGTATCCTCTGTCTTTTCTTCTCTTTTATTGTTTAAATATATTGAGGCGGCGGCATAGCCCCTCATAATTGTCTTGCGAAGGAGGTGGCGGCATAGCCCCTCCAGTCTGAGTTTCTCGTTGCAGGGCGGTTCTATAGCTCTTAATCGATCTTAGCGGAGGTTCATGCTTGCGGTGTATCGTAGTCCTCGCTCAAACCGTCTGCACCGATCTAGTTCTCCGCCTCGGATTAGAAACCTACATATCCGAACTTATTCTCCACTGAGCAGGGTTTCTAGGCAGTATTCTCCACCAAAGAGCGCCAATGGCCGAAGAGGAAGCTGCTCCGGCTAGGACTCTTAAGGACTACTTGAATCCGGAACGAGTTTACCCAATTATCACCAATAGTCTTTCCCCGCGCCCTACCACTGCCGCCAACACCTTCGTGTTTAAATCCAGATTATCACCGTTGCATTCCGACATTCCCTGGGATGGGGGAACGTGAGGACCCCGTACCAGCATATCCGTGAATTCGAGGAGGTACTCCAATCGTTTTGTTAGTGGGGAGGTGCTTCTCAATCAAGCAAGATTGAGACTTTTCCCTTTTACTTTGAAGGACAAGGCAAAATTTGGTTCCATTCCTTGAAACCTCAATCGTTGACCACGTGGGGGGAGGTGCAAGATGCTTTCCATAAGAAGTTTTTTCCGGCTAGCCGAACGAAACTTTTGATGGATCAAATTCAGAATTTTAAGCAACGGGACGGAGAAGCTTTCCACCAATATTGGGAGCGTTATAAGGATTTGTTGTCTGCGGTTCCTCACCACAACTTCGCCTTGTACCAATTGATCCACTACTTTCATATGGGCTGCACGCAACAAAGCAAGCAGTTGCTTGACACAATGTGCTCCGGGGGATTCATGAACAAGTCACCCGAAGAGGGTTGGGATTATTTGGATGAGTTGGCCAAGAAATCGTTGACTTGGAATTACGAGGATGCCGGTGATAGAGCAATGTCCAACCAAGGTCCCGGAGGCTCTGGGAAGTTCTCCATAAATGAGCACAATGCAATTGAAACCCGGATGGAGCAACTAGCACAAAAGTTGGAAAAGTTGGAGTTGAAAGGGGTAAAAGAAGTTAAGACAGTGCGAGCTGTTGACGAGGTATGTGTTATTTGTGAGACTACAGGTCATTCAACCGATAGTTGTTCATCTATTCCTACTCTCAAGCAGCACTATAACAACCTCAACCTTCCGATCGAAGAAGTTAATGCCCTTAACCAACGGTTTGAATCATTCCCTCAGAATTTCAACCAAGGTCAAAGGCAACATCCGGGATTCCGTTGGAACAACCAGATTGAAGGAGGATCCTCTCAAGCCCCTGCAAATTCTCACATGCAACCCTGGCGCCCTGTTCAAGGGCAAGGGCAACCTCGTTTTTCACAAGGACCGCCAGGGTTTGTGCCATCCGGACAATTTCAAGGTTCTAACCAATTTCAACCTCCGCCAAGGCGATCTTTGGAGGATACTTTGCAGTCTTTCATGCACGCTCAGACAAGTTATAACGAGAATAATACGCAAATGATGGGGGAATTAAAGAATCAAATGGGAAAGTTGACAACGTCAATCGGGCTTCTCCAACAAGAACGGGGTAAGTTTCCGACACAACCACAAGCCAATCCACAAGGCCAGCTACTCATTGGTAGTTCTTCAGGACCTCCGCCCGAGCAAGCTCAAGCAATTCTTACTTTAAGGAGTGGCAAGGCCGTTGATAACCGTGTTGTCAACCCGCCGGCTACCCCTCTCCTGGTGCCATTTCCTTCTTCAACAAAGTCTCCAACGCTTGGGGAATCTCCCGAGCCCACTCTAGAAGAAGACGGGGAATCTCCCGTGCAAACTCCACCGGACACCAACGCTACTCCAAGTCAACAAGTGACTCCCGTTCCGGCACCCTATCCTTCCAGACTGAAGAAACCGGTTCACCCATCTAAAAGCGCTGACATACTTGAGGTTTTCAAGCAGGTCAATGTTAACATTCCATTGATGGATGCCATCAAGCAAATTCCCTCATATGCCAAGTTCTTGAAGGATCTATGCACCCAAAAGCGTAAGCTTAATGTGCACAAGAAGGTGTTGCTAACTGAGCATGTTAGCCAAATCATCCAAACCGAGCTTGCACCAAAATACAAAGACCCCGGATGTCCTACAATTTCGATTACTATTGGGGATAAGAGAGTGGATCAAGCTCTTTTAGATTTGGGGGCGAGTGTGAATTTGCTACTGTATTCGGTCTACCAAGAATTGGGTTTGGGGGAGATGAAGCCCACGAGAGTTACTCTTCAATTGGCGGATAGGAGTGTCCGCATTCCTCGGGGAGTGGTGGAAGATGTATTGGTCCAAGTTGGACAATTCGTTTACCCTATAGATTTCGTTGTCTTGGATACCTGTCAGTCATCTACCACACCGTTATCTACTCCTGTTATTCTTGGGCGGCCGTTTCTTGCAACCTCAGATGCCGTAATCAGCTGTCGGAATGGGCTTTTGAATATGTCTTTTGGTAATATGAAAATGGAGGTAAATATGTTCAACGTAGGGATTCAAATGGGTGATGATGATGATTGTGAAAATGTCAATCTTGTGGATACATTGGTGCAGGAGCATGTGGAAGAATTCTTGTTCAAAGATTCTTTGGAGGTAGCTCTTACCTCTGAAGAAACCGCTTTTCTGGAATCTGATGAAATGGAGTCTCTATTCTCCTTGCTTAATGGTGAAGAGGGTGATGAGGAAATTGACGCAGTTGTATCGTGGTCCCCGAAGTTTGAAGAGTTGCCTCCTCTTGAGCGGAAAACGGTACCATCTAGTATTGAACCACCTACTCTTGAGTTGAAAGCACTACCAGCCACTCTAAAATATGCATTCCTAGGCGAGAACAACACCTTCCCAGTGGTCATTTCATCCTCCCTTACGCAACTCCAAGAAGAAGGATTGTTGGCACTTTTGAGGAGGCACAAGAAAGCTATTGGGTGGACTATTGCGGACATTCAAGGCATATCTCCCTCCTTATGTTCTCATCACATTTACTTGGAGGAGGATGTCAAACCATCACGCCAACCTCAACGCCGGCTCAACCCAATCATGAAAGATGTTGTTCGGGCGGAAATCCTTAAACTGCTAGATGTTGGGATTATCTACCCCATCGCCGATTCGAAGTGGGTAAGTCCCATCCAAGTTGTTCCTAAGAAGGCCGGGGTGACCGTTGTGGAAAATGACAAAGGGGAGCTCATTCCGACTCGTATGGTCACCGGGTGGCGAGTATGTATCGACTATCGTAATCTAAATGCCAGCACTCGAAAGGATCACTTCCCTCTTCCCTTCATTGATCAAATCTTGGAGAGAGTAGCCGGTCATGCCTTCTATTGTTTCCTTGACGGTTATTCGGGTTATAACCAAATAGAAGTAGCCTTGTCGGACCAGGAGAAGACAACATTTACATGCCCCTTTGGGACCTTTGCTTATAGACGCATGCCATTCGGCTTGTGTAATGCTCCTGGCACCTTTTCCCGGTGTATGATGGGAATTTTCAGCGATATGGTTGAAAAAATTGTGGAAGTTTTCATGGATGATTTCTCCGTGTTCGGTGACTCGTTCGAGTCTTGTCTTACCAACTTGGAGAAAGTCTTAACAAGATGTGAGGAGAAGAATTTGGTCCTCAATTGGGAAAAGTGCCATTTCATGGTCACTCAAGGGATTGTGCTAGGGCATATCGTTTCGGAAAAGGGTATTGAGGTAGACAAGGCGAAGATTGATCTTATTTCAAACCTCCCTACCCCAAAGTGTGTCAAAGACATTCGCTCATTTCTTGGCCATGCTGGTTTCTATCGGCGATTTATCAAGGATTTCAGCGCCATTTCGAGGCCACTTTGCCATCTCTTATCCAAAGATGTTCCCTTCGAATGGACTGCTGCTTGTGAGCTGGCGTTTGCTAAGCTCAAGGGTAGCCTCACTACGCCTCCTATTGTTCAAACGCCCGATTGGAACCTGCCTTTTGAGTTGATGTGCGATGCAAGCGATTATGCCGTCGGGGCCGTTTTTGGCCAAAGGAAAGACAAGCATCCATGGGTGATCTACTACGCGAGCAAAACTCTCAACGATGCTCAAATGAACTACTCCACCACGGAAAAGGAACTTCTCGCCATCGTGTTCGCCTTGGATAAATTTAGATCTTACTTAGTTGGTGCTCCGATTACGATTTACACCGACCACTCGGCACTTAAGTATCTTTTCACTAAGCAGGATGCAAAGGCACGGTTAATTCGGTGGATCCTCCTTTTGCAAGAGTTTGACATCACTATCAAAGACAAAAAGGGAGTGGAGAATGTGGTAGCCGACCATCTGTCGCGCTTGGAGTTCACGGATCGCACTACACATATCCCCATTGGAGACACTTTCCCCGATGAGCAACTTCTCGGTCTATCAACGGCCCCGTGGTTTGCCGACATCGTTAACTACTTGGTTACGGGCTTGATTCCCACGCATTGGTCTTCTCATGAGCGTCGGCGGTTTTTGTCAGAAGTGAAGCACTTCTCTTATGATGATCCATACTTGTTCAAATACTGCCCCGACCAGATCATCCGCCGGTGTGTTCCTGATTCTGACCAAAGTGGGATTCTTAAATTTTGCCATTCGGAAGCATGTGGCGGTCATTTTTCAGCAAGCAAAACCAAAGCTAAGATATACTTCAATGCGGCTTTTACTGGCCTACTTTGAACCACGACGCTTATGCCTTTTGCAAGACTTGTGACCGCTGCCAACAATTGGGTAAAGTGACCCGACGGGATGAAATGCCGCAAGCAAAGTTCCTTGTTGTTGAAGTATTTGATTGTTGGGGTATCGACTTTATGGGACCATTCCCGATGTCATTTGGGAACCTGTATATCCTATTGGCGGTTGATTATGTGTCAAGGTGGGTTGAGGCCATTGCGACTCGTACTAATGATCACAAGGTCGTGCTTGAGTTTTTGAAGGAGAACATCCTATCGCGTTTTGGGGTCCCTCGTGCAATCATCAGCGACCAAGGGTCTCATTTCTGCAACCGGCCATTTGCCGCCTTGATGAAGAAGTATGGCATAACGCACAAGGTCTCCCTCGCATATCATCCCCAAACCAACGGTCAAGCCGAGCTCGCCAACCGTGAGGTAAAACGTATACTTGAAAAAACGGTAAATCTTAATCGGAAGGATTGGTCTTTAAGATTGACCGATGCACTTTGGGCATATCGTACCGCATACAAGACCGTTTTGGGCGCTTCGCCCTATCGGCTTGTATATGGTAAGGCATGCCACCTTCCGGTGGAAGTAGAGCATAAGGCGTACTGGGCTATTAAACAATTGAACTATCGTTTGCCCGATGCTGGAGTTCATCGTAAACTCCAATTGAATGAGCTTGACGAAATCCGTAGAGATGCATATGATAATACTAATATTTACAAGTCGAAAGTTAAGGATTTTCATGATAAGCACATTCAAAGGAAAAATTTTGAAGTTGGTCAAAAAGTTCTTCTTTATAACTCAAAACTTCATCTTTTTCCGGGCAAACTACGTTCTCGATGGATTGGCCCCTATATTGTGCATCACGTTTTCTCTCATGGGGCCGTTGAAGTAGCTAATCCGGTCAATGGGCATATTTTTAAAGTCAATGGGCAACGGCTTAAGCCCTTTTTGGAAAATTTCCCGAAAGAGGAAAGCGAAGAAGAATTGGTCGCTCCGGTATACCCGGTCGATCTTGTTGTTTGAGTTGCTCCTTTCCCTATTTTTGCACGGGGAGCGAAAGCGTAACCGCTGAACTTAACTGTTTGTCGGACCCGGCCCCCAAGTAGGGGGTACCCACCATTGACTTGGGTTTGTAGCTCCGCACGCCGTTACTAAAAGAAGGATCGTGTGCCCAGCTCCGGTTAGTAAGGGCAATGTTTCGTGCTTGTACATATTTGTGTGTTCTTTTCGTGTTGGTTTTTCAAATCATGAGATTTCATCAATGCATCATTGTATCGGACTTTTACTAGTCCTTCTCTGTAGTAGTTTACCGTTAATGATCCATGCTCACCAGATATGTCCCTATCGGGGGCAGCTTAGGTCTTTGGGTGAGACTTGATATTCCCGTGCTTTGGCGCTCGGCTCTGTCTTGTCTCACTTGGTTTCGATCATAGGGAACGCTGGGCTTCATTGCTTGGCGAGGTCAAGCGGTGAATTTTACTTCGGGCGTGCTGTAACAAATTTGACGGTCTAGTATAGCCACCTGCGTTTTGCCTACTTGGTGGGACGCGGGAAGAAAAGTATGACTCGTCAGATTGCGTGAAAATCGGGTGGTGTTTTTAATCTTGCTTTTGTATATCTGTTTGTTGGTGCCCGGATAACACGAGCCGGGCGGTTCTAATGTCATTTGGCTCGTAGTAGGTAGTTCGGGCTTAAGTCTTCTACAGGGTATACGTGCTACCACACCAGCCTTGGTGGATTTGGTCTACCGTCGGAGTGATTGCGGCGTTCAGGAGCCCTAAGCATGGGTGCGATTGCGTGTCGCGGTTGTTAGTCCAACAAAGCTTTGGCCATGATCCTGTGTGACTAGCTGTGGTTCCGTTGGAAGAACCGAAGGAGTTGACCTTGGGAGCTGTTCGGATGACGAAACGAGCCGGTGATGCAAAAGCCTCCAACTTGGTCGAGGTATAAGGGGGTTGACATTCCCCCGCTGGTATGCTCTTTGGTTCCCTTTCTCCTTACTATTGTTCTCCATGCTCTGAGGGCATAGCATATTTTAAGTTGGGGGGAGGGATATAGCTATGCTATATATATGTTATATCTTTGTTTTCGTTTTTGGTAAATTTTTTCGTTTTTAGGTTGCAATCCTTCCGTTATTACAAGTTTAGTGGAATTAAACTACTTAGCACAGGCTCATTAGTTCTTTAATTGGCAAGAGTTCGTTGTAAATATTTTTGGGTGAACTTGCACAATCCAACTCGTATGCATGATGGAAGGGTGAGAAATGAGGTGTTGAGTGTTTTGTAAGCAAGCTTGACCCATATCCCGTTGTTGTTCACATTATTTTCTTAGTTTAGGTATTCATCTCATGTCATGCCTAAAAGTGTTCGTTATCTATTATAAATCATTTCGGAATCTATGGCATACTTAGGAAATGATACAAGACAATGTTTGTATGATTAAGCCACAAGAGAGTCCCGTTGTCCTTTGAAATAAAGCCAAGTCTGCGTCTCGCTCATTTCCATAGGAAACCGGATGTTAGGGTGGATGGTTGGGAAGTTGATTTTGCTGTTTGCCTGGGTTTGCTCAAGGTTTACAAGGCTCCGGTTGTGTTTTGAAGTGATTTCGGGCATCGGCATTGGCAATCGGGTGGCATGGCTGAATTTCTGGAGGAAAGCTCTGCGTATCGATACGCTGTTAATCTGTATCGATACGCATTCGTTACAGAGGAAGACAGTTGATAGAGTATCGATACGGATTAAGGACCGTATCGATACGCGTGGGTTAAAAGTCGAATATGCAGTTAACCTCGGCCGAGCTCTTCATCTTCTCAAACCCTCTTTCTCTCTCTTCTCCTCCATAACCGTCCCACCCATTCATAACCCCTAACCTCTTTCCACCATTCTTTCCACCAAATCCTCTCAAATCGCCACCAAAACTCCATAATCCTTCATCAAACTTTCAAGTTTTCGAGGAGTCCAAGGAATTTCAAAGTTTTCGAGCCCAATCCCATTTCTACAAGGTAATCACACTTTCTCTCTCTATACACGAAATTACCCCACTTGTTTGCTCTATATGGGTTTAAATCATTCATTACCCACCATTTAAATCCATGCATTACCATTGAGGACTGTATACCCATGTGTTGTAACCCCCTACTTGGAAATCACCCATAAGCCCTAGCCTGAAATTCTGAAATTTTGATGATAATGGTGTAGGCTGATGTGTTTTGTGCACTCCTAAGCATGTTTGAGATCTAGATGGCGGCCTGATTTCATTGAAATTTTGGTTTACTGGCTGTATTTCGGGTTGTTTGTTGTGGTGTTTTCGTTTCAAGGTTTGGGGTGTTGATCTGTTTGATAGGGTTTATTGCAATGGTGAGAACTAAAACATTGGCGGCAAAAGGAAAGGGCAAAGCTACAACTTCCGTTCCCGAGCAAGCAGAGGAAGTAGTCAGGGAAATGGAGGAGGAGGAGGAAATGATCGCAAATCCTGAAAGAGGACGTGCTAAGCGAAGAACGACCGCTGAGGTTCGAGCGGCCAATCAAAAAAAGTGGGAGGAAAGTCTCCGCGGTAGGGGGTTCAAGAATGAATGTCATGTGGACGTTGACAATCTTGGCATTGAGAATCCGTTTGTCCGCCGTATCCAGGAACAAGGTTTGGCTTATTACCTTGCTCCTAATCCCGGTTATAACAAGGAACTAGTCATAGAATTCTATAAAAACATGAAAATCCCGTCCAAGGAGGACGAGGACAAGGATGATGCTAAGATTACTTCGAAAATTGGGAAGGTGTCCATCGAGGTTACTTCGGGATTTATTGCGCGTCTGTTGAATTACCGCCAACCGCCCGCTAATAATGTGAATTATCCAAGTGAGGAATATGTGGCGGATGATACCATAGTTCGGGAGTTGTACAAAAACCCTGGGGAGGCAAGTCTGCCCCATGTGCCTGGGCGTTTCAAAGATGTCTACCGCCTTGTGAATCAACTTGTGCATCATAATTTCAATCCTAGGGGGACTGAGAACAAGCCGGATATCAATGAGGGGGGTTTGATACATGCTTTTATGAACCCGAATGTGGTGTGTGATTGGGCGAAATATATTTTTCATAAATTGATCGATTTCAAGGCAAGAGCCCCGGCCAATTCAAGGATGCCGCTCCCGTGCTTGGTGACTGCTATTTGCTTTGCTCAGAAAGTTCCAAAATCCAAGTTCGAGGAACGTGAGAAACTAAACCCGGGAGACATCAACAACTCCATTCTTACTCGAAGCATTTCTCAATCTCGCCCAGCCGCTGTTGCTGCTCCTAGGGGAGCGTACTTGACCACCTTGCCACCAAAGGGTGCCCGAGCGGCTTCGTGGAACAAGTTACTATTTTGCCAAGGGGTGGCCATTATGGGGTGTATGAAGAAAATTAAGAAGGAAACTCGGGACAACGCCAGGAGGCAGCGGAGGATCGATCACAAGCTGGATTGGGTTGTGAGTCGAGGGCCGGGGCAAGCCAGTGAGCCGTATGAACCATCGCCAATGGAACCGGATGAGGACAGTGATGATTTTGCCGGGGGAGAGCCGGAGTTTCTGGATGACGAGTAGAGTCGGTGGAGTGTGTGAAATCCCTATACTTGGTCGGGGTGCAAGGTGGTTGACAGCCCACCTCTTATCCATTTATTTCATCGTTTTAGTTGTTTGGTTGAACTCTAACCTGTTAGTTTAGCAAGTTTTTGTTGAGGCCGGCATGTGGCCTGTGACTTGGTAGTTGGAGTTGGTGGCGGCCAAGGGTAGTTGAACCTAGCTAGTATATGGCCGCCACCTCATTTTGCTAACCGTTCTTTGATTAAACCAAGGTCAATATATGCTATGAAGCCCTTAGTAGATCTTGAGTATGCCTTGATGCCATTTTGATTTATCACTCGATAGTAGCATTCTTGGTTTGTGGCATGTTTCTTTCTGAAATCAAATCTTCAATCGTTTAGTTTTAAGTTCTGCTTTAGGGTGCTCTTCATTTTGCAAGGCTTGGTATTTTTTTTTGTTCTCCGAGTCTGCTTCGAGCACTTTTTGTGGGATATGGTTACTTTGCATGCAGGTTATAACTTCGTATCCATCTTTTGTCTTTTGACGCTCATTTTGGATACTTGTTTATAATTCACTCAATTAAAGTTGATCGCTCAATCTTTGGCTGCAAGTTGTTTTGGACTAATTTTTAACTCTTGTTTAATTAGCTGCGATAAGAGTTGGTGCTAAGTAGTTTTTACGGAAGGATTGCTGGGTAGTTTGTTTGTTTCCTTTGTTTTTGCTGTTGCTAGGGGCTAGCAACGTTCAAGTTGGGGGGCGTGATTAGCACCTAAGATTGTAAGATCGTGGTGCTAAAAAGTTCCTAGCTTGTGGTGTTTTCATTGATTTCCGTTGTTTTTATGCAAATTTTACTCGTAAGGTAGTCTGTTCAGTGTTTCAGGTGAAATAACTCTGAAAGCCGTGTTTTAGGCACAAGGCACTACCCCAAGTTAATTCAGGTATCCACGCCTGGTGGAACTTTTGGTCGGGAGTTGAAAAGAGTGAAGGCGAGAGATTTCAGCCAAGGCAGGGAGACGTCGGGTGCCAGCATTGGGAGGCTAGCCTGATGAACTGGCCATAAGCCACGCGTATCGATACGCCGTTAATCCGTATCGATACGCATTAGCCTCGTGGCATGGCAGACTGTTCCGTATCGATACGGCCCTAATCCGTATCGATACGGGGAAGCTATGCAGAAATGACCCTTTTTAACTTATCAGAGTGGTATCGATACTTTGCTTATTTTGTATCGATACGGGGAGCCTTCGGCCAGATATTTTGTTACTTTTTGGACTTTCCACTTAAGGAATAGTTGCTACTTTTGGTATGTTTTTCAGATATTTTCAGAGAGAGACCCTTTTTGTTTAAATAGGGGTTTCATCTCTCTCTTTTGGATACTAGTTCATTACCACCTTTAGTTTTTCCTCCATTAATGTCACTTAGAGTTTTTCAAGTGTAATTTCCATTAAACTCAAGTAAGTTCTTTGTGTTCTTCATTTTCTCGTTTATTAAAGTTGATCGTGTGGTTCGGATCTTTATTAATCTCAAGTTTATTTTCATTTCTGTCGGTTAAAAATGTTGGTTAAATTTAGCACTTCTTCTAGTCGTTCAAATATGCGTGAGTAGTCGATTAGGCTTGGCTTCGGGATGATTAATGCCCCGAGATTTACGTTTATCTTATCTTTCTCATTTCTCGACTTAAAGTTTGATAAGGAAAATGAGCATTGTTCGGCCTTTATGTAACAAAACTAATCGATGTTAATCTCCGGTGATCATGTGCTCGCTCACATGGTTCCGCGAGCGATGTCTCGGTTTGTGTTTGCCAAAAGAATGAAAGAACTCACTCATTTTCCATGTCACACTTCAAGTTTAACTATTTTCACCGCTAAATCTTCCGGTTGATAGCCTAAGCCGTGCGATTCAACCGAGTTTTCCTTGAGAAAGTTTGGATAGCTTAAATCCCGGGCATTAGTCATTCCAACGCCTTGCCGCTTGTCTTAATCTAGTAAAAACTTATTTTCTAGTCATTTTCATAAGAGCATTTTCCGCCTTTCAAAGGAAAACCAAAAGTTGACCGTCTAAACGCCGCAAACCTTTACACCTAAAAATCCTGGCAAGCTATAAGGAATTATCTCTGTGGGTACGATCCCGGACTTTCCGGTATTTATGCTGACAACGGCCTAGCCCTACGCTCGGGGTGAAACGACCCGTTTCAACGGTTAGGTTCTGGACGAAGCAGTAGATTAGTGCTTAGATTAGTTTAGAATAGGATCTTTTGTAAGTTGAAGGCTTATTTGCATGTAAGACCACTTTTGATTAAATTCAAGTTATCTTATTTTCCTTTAAGCTTTTTCTTACCACAGAATAGTCGTTTGTAAGTTCACTTTTGATTAGATTCAGTGTGCTTATATTTCTGCATTATTCTTGATAAAATCTCAAGAGTGTTTGCATACAAACTTGCCTTTGATTAGATTCAGGTTTGTTTGTGTTCAATTATCTTTTTTGATTTGAAGAGCGTCAATCTTTTATTTGGTTGATACCTTAAGGAAAAATTCTCTTAGTTGAGATAACGAACGGATAACACAGTTGCCTGATTTAAATTAGTTGTTTCAAATCATTTTGAAAAGAATAATTTCTTTTTTGGAGTTAATTCTTTTCTGGCACGCCCACACACAATCATTTGCCATTTGATTGAGCTAATTCAGCCCAAACAATTTTTGGCACGCCCAGTGGGACCCAAAGGTGTCAAAATGCCAAGGTTTCGAAAGCAAATAGAGACACTCATTGGTGACCTAGTGCCAGAGGAACAGGCTGTGCCAGAACAGGCCGCAGAACCAGGAACGCCTATCATTCCTGCTTTTCCTAAATTGGCTTTGGGAATGGAAGAGCCCTTTTATGAAGAGCCTTCTTATGAAATACCTCCTAGCGAAGTGCCACCAAATTTTCAAGAGGGACAAGCCAGTGCGAAAAACCACGATAAGGAGGAAATGTTTAGAGAAATGATGATAGCTTTTAGAGAGATGGCTCAAACCCAAAGAGCCATGATCAAAAGCATAAGAAATAGGTTTCCTAACCTAGAGCCAACAAGAAATAGTCCAGGGAATATTGGGCTAGATAATTCAAGCACTCACCAAAGCCCCTTCGAAGGAAGGCTTGGAGAGGATGTGGGTCAAGGAAAGATGATGTCTAGGACAGGCAAAGAAAAAATGTACTCAGAAGGAATACCACAATCTTGGTATGAGCCAGTGAGGCCTACAAAGCCTGTTTTGGAAGTTCCAAAGTAATCTCATGGTATTACTTTTGGGGTTCCAAGAAATGCCAGAGATAGGCAGAGTGTCAACCCTCTCTTCGAACCCTCACTTGGGGGATGGGAGGATGACATAGAACTAGAACGAGGTTCTAGACCCGAGAAAAGAAGTGATAACCCACAACATTCTCGACAAAATTTTCCAACTACCAAAAATCCCTTCACAACAGCTTATGGAAGTCATAGGCTTGCTCAAGGTAATGCTGCAGTTGACAAAATGCAGCAACCACTGTATGGGGGTTTTCCCAGAGAAAAGTTGACCAACACACGACACTTTGACCAATGTGCGCCGGATGTGAACCAGCGCGTCAATACTTTTTTTGGCTTTTGAATTGGTTAGGCTTAAAAAGGGATTTAAATGCTCGAAGCTCAGTCACATTAACATTTCCGAGGTGTTCTTGATCCATTTCATCATTGAGGACAAAAATCGAAAGTAAACTAATGTAAAAATTCAGATTGAGGTGTCTACACAATGTTAGGAGCAAAGTGTTGAATTACAGAAGAAGCGTGGCCGAAATTACAATTGTCGACAATCGACCAAGAGCACAGTGCCAACAATCAAGGGGTAAAATCATCCAAATTGGCAAAAGACATCTAATTACCAATGTGGTTCTTTTATTATACAGTTAGGATATAGGTGTTCAGATCATTTTATATGCATTTTGACTAATCTATAAAGGGCTATTTACCCCAAATAAAATCTATAAAGGGCCCATTCCGCAATCAACCAATGGAGTATTTAAAACCAAAGCAAAATTTTGTATAAACTGGCCCCATAATGATTAGAGCCCTGCTACACACACAGCAGTCTGTGCACAGATTCCGTTGTGGGGCCCACCACAGGTCTTACACAAATAATCCGAGTTGTTCATTAAATGTAAAACAAGTTTTTGAGGGTTCCTATAAAAAATTAGCTCAATTCGATATCTATAGATACTCGATTCAATCGTCTAGCTTTCATTATTCTTAAATCTGAATGAAAAGTTCGACAATTGAATCGAGCATTTATAGATATCGATTTGAGCTGATTTTTTGCGGGAACCCTTAAAAATAGGTTTTACATTTAATGAACGGTTTGGATCATTTGTGTGGGGGGTCCTACATTAAAACCTGTGCACAATTTGTGCACAGATTGTCTCTGTGTGTAGACTTTTTGTAATGATTATTAGGTACTTTCAAGCACCATGACATTATCTCTATGATACTCTAAAAAGGACCAACCCTACTATGGACACTGACCATGCCCAACCCGGCATGCAAGGCCCACTCCGGTCCCACATAAATAATTCGAGCTGTTCAATAATTTTAAAATAATTTTCCGAGTGAGGTTGCAAAAAATTAGCTTAATCCAATATGATTGATCCAGTCTTCCAATTATTCATTTAGACTACAGGATATGCACCTACAAGCATCGAATTGAACTAATTTTTCGCAAAAACGCTCAAGAAATTATTTTAGAATTATTGAACGGCTTGAATCATCCATGTAGGACTGAGAGTGAGCCCCACATGACAATCGGTGCACCTGTGGTTGGTGCCTTTAGCATTTTCGGACAAGGACGGCAAACTCTTTACAAATCATTTTTCTGCAATCAGGGTGTGGCTTTCAGATCTTTCAGATCCATACCAAGGTTTCCCTCCTTAATGAAAGGTAGAAGCAATTTCCCTCCCATTTGGGTCAAAACAAAACTTGGTTTCCCCTCCCTCCCCAGAACTTACAGAAGGATAGTTTCCGAATTTCACAAAGTGAAAACACGCTTGTTTCAAAAACACAGAAACCCAAACAACACCAAACACTTCCAAAATCTGTTTTGTTTCCCATCCAAAGGGAAATACCTCCGGAAATTCATCATGAAGAAATTTCAATTAGAACTTCGAACAAAGGAAACTTCTGAGACTCGGAAGCACGTTGCATCTCACAAGAAATAGTGGCACACTCAAACGTTGTCACCTATCCAAGTTTGTCATAACTTTGAACAACTGCTAAGATTTTAAATTTCCCTAAGTTAACGAAGAAAAAAGAAGATATCAAAGACAGGAAAGAACAAATGGGTATGAGATAGAGATCCACATGCCAGTCCAGTTAAGTCAAAAAGATGTTTTAATAACTTGCTTACTATGGTACAGGAATTAGAAACACAACAAAATAATTAAGCACAGCAATTGCTCTTCTGCTGGATTGGCTCCCCCTTGATCTGAATACTGCCTGTTGACTGCTTGTTTGCACTTGGCTGGTTACCCATTCTGCATTAGTATTTTAGAAAAGCTAATCACAAATATACAAATAGGAGTATATAATTACCGAAGGGTGAAGATTTAAAGGATAATAAGCATCACAGCCAGCTCCAAGGGCCTGTATGGTTATCACATCGTATTTGCTTATTGTCTTATTTGCTTGTTTGTGTCTGAATCTAGATACAAAATAAACAAATAAGATGTGACAATCAAACGGGACCCTAAGCAAATAATTGAGCAGCCCTAGTTCAATACACATTGTGGTTTAAGTCGTCGCAATTTTCAAGAATTAGTAATTAAGCACCAAGTTTAATGAGCTGTAGTTGTAAAGAACGATTAATTTTCATCCAAAAGAATCGGCTTCCGGTGGGGCCTTGGGGGTCACATTGTCTGGCTGGAAATGATTAAACGGTGGGATACAATCATTGTAACTCGTACATTTTTAGTTATTCGGAAAACAAAACAAAAACAAAACTCATACATGCAATTGTCAAAATTATGAACAAATAAAGTGATGATGAGAATCTTAGGATACAAATAATTTACAGCATGGAACCAAAGAGAGCGTATTCCTATTAATCTACACCGTACTGCTAATCTAAAGTACCTATATATATTGGTTTACAAGCAGAACTAAAACTAAAAGTCTAAAACCCAAAAACAATTCCAAAACTTAGGGGGACCTAAATTACTATGAAAAACAATGTTTCAGCCATAAATTTATCAAAAGAATGAAACGAAAAGAAAAAAAAAAGAAAAAAAAAACAGAAAGGAAAGTGGCAAAGTTGCAGATAACTGAGGTCTGATAAAGACTATAACAACTAGCAATTTGAATTGGTAAAAGATCAGATCATTTAGAACATGGAAATAAGGGAGAAGAGACAAGAGCCTTTACTTCTTCTTAATCTCGGCAGCCATAGTTAGGAAAGCTTGCTCCACATTGATCGAGTCTTTTGCACTGGTCTCAAGGAAAGGAATACCAAGCTCATCTGCAAAAGCCTGTAATTCATCCATTTTGAAAACGAAGGGACCAAGTGAAACCAGAACAAGAAACGCTATGAGAGAGAGAGAGAGATGAATACGGTTATTACTCATATTTAGTAAAATAGGCTGTCTGTATGATCATCTCCAAAGGAAAAGATACAACAAAATTTCTGTTACCATCAGTTACAAATTTTTGTTATCTGATATAACGAAGATCATCAGAGGGCTAACACCAACAAATCAACTCCCTCACTAAGTATTACTAACACCATCTTAAAATCCTTGAGAGGCACATCATCAGACAAGCAGCCTGAAAAGAAAACTAACATGGTTTTCTCTTGTGAAAAGCTCTTGTACATCACAAGGCTCCCTTGTGTCATTTGCTTTGTTCCTAACATCTAAAACTGTGAATGATCATCTTTCTTCAATCTGAATTCTTTTCCACAAACTATTCATCCATTTCAAAGCAAGTAAAATGTTCTCGAAATTATTTGAACTGTCCAAATCCAAATTATTGCCAATGTTTGTATAAAACCACGCACATAAAAAAAGGAAAAAAAACATTTCCTCACAAACTATAAGCAACGAAGCAACTAGGTTATGAATTACAAAACATCTAACTTATGATATACCACCATTTACAAAGGAAAACATCCTTCTTAAACATAGCTACTCTTCTTTCATTTTCATATCATACATGTTTCTGTTTTATATTCAGTTTCTTGCCCAACTATATGACCCAATGTCACCATTTTAAACTTCAATTACATAGAAGTGTTATCAAGTGAAGATACAGAACAAATCGAAAGACAAGAATTAGCAAGTCTAACTACTCAAAAGTCAATAGCATGCATCCAATCTTGAAATGTCAAGATGTATGATAAGATGGATTCCAATATCATGTTATTGGAAAAATGGTGATGCCGCAGTTCATGCAATCAAAATTGAGCACATGATAAAGTTCTGACAAACAGAGTGTACCTTGGCTGTCTGGGTGTCCACAACCTTGTTCTCAACTAAATCACTTTTGTTCCCAACTAGAAGCTTGCATACAGTGTCATTTGCATATCTGTCAATCTCATTCAGCCACTGCTTGACATTGTTGAAGCTCTCCATTTCAGTGACATCGTAGACAATCTGTTGCAAATCTCAATACATGTAAGAACTCTTACCAAGTTAAAAAAAGAGACCCGGACGTTACGTCAAGATGATATCAAGCACTCGGTCATGTTCTTGGCAATACCTACTTGAGCAGGATTAAGTTCAACAAAGGATTCAGTGATATGATTGACACCCTTCTTTCAAAGTTAAATAGCACAGCATTTATATTCCCACGAGACAACAAATGTATTACATTCATGTTCTTGCGAGTGTGTTCTTCCTCACAAAATGAAAGACAAACCAGCAAAAAATGATAAAGGTTGCTTCTTAGATGGAACCTGGATACAGAAATTTATCCAGACATACAAGCATATGATATAAAATAAACATAAGATGGTTTGAAAACAGAATTTTGATATGCATAACTAATGTAATCTCTACAAAAATAAGAATTACTGAACTCCAATCCGGGTATCATCAATATTATCTATGACTAACAAAAAGAGCTTTAAAACTAGCTTTGTCTGACACAAAAGAGACAATAGAGGTCGTTACTTCATTTCGGTCTTCAATTGTGACTATATAAGCAGGAAGAGAGATCCATACCAGAAAGTAATTGCTTGCATAAAGAATACTACAAGTGATTTCTTACAATAATTCCGTGCGCCCCGCGGTAATAACTGCTAGTAATTGTCCGGAAACGCTCTTGTCCAGCAGTATCCCACTAAAGAAGACAACGTCAAAGTACCATTAGTATTTCTAATAAAGCCTGAAGCAGAGTATGAAACAATGCTTACCTCTTCTCCTGCTAATGGTCTCCAATATTGATTTGAAAGCAAAACAGAAATTCCCCCCAAAAATACGATGCTGGTGATGAAAAAACTCCAGATGAAGTTTGTTAAAGAGGGCATTGAAGGCTAGACTCTGGTGATACCAAGCCCAAGACCCACTTGAAACTCTTTTGTAGTCAACTTTAAATGTTGGTAGTATTATTTTTTATGTTTAGTAAGCTGCAGCTCCCTGTGAACAGGTTTCTTTTTCCGTCATAGTTACAAGTATATTGAGTGAATTTCTGGATATGGGCTATAAGCTTGCTTAGACTCTTCTGTCTTCTTCTTCTCTTTATTTCTGGGACTCCGGAACCCATACCCTGGTCAAAGTGACCACCCATGTTCCTGAGCTATAAATCTTACTTCACAAGCCCTAATGCTTTGTTCAAACTCATCAGCATAACAACAAACAGCCCCAGTGCCATCATAACACCCAGGACAATCAATAAACTTCCAGTGCCCGGTTTTATCCATTCCAAAAGGCTAAACCTTTAAATACACCATAACTAAAAAAATCCAAACAATTAGCCCCAGCAAAGCCCTACTGCTAACCGCATGGTTTTGTCCTTCTTGTTTCACAAACTTTTAGGAGGGTGTCCTTTGCAGTTTGCACTTCTTGCATCATTAATGGCCCGTTTGGATGGAGGATTTGATTTTGGGTGGATATAGAAGGGTGGATATGGAATGAGGGGTGATATGTAAGAATGGTGGGCCCACCTCATAAGAAGGGTGGATTTGTAATCCGGTGTTTGGATGATTTTTTGAGAAGAGGATATAAAAGGTGGATATGAGGAGATAAATTGTTAAATGACTTAATTGCACCCAATTTTAAGCCAATAAAAGATCCTCTCTCACCCACCCATTCTCAAATGAAGAGAATTGCCCCCAATTTTAGCCAAACCCATTCTCTCTCACCGACACCCACCATCTACACAAACCCACCACCACTTGAAATTAGGGGAGAGAAAAACCCATTTTTTTCTTCCCCACACAAATCCCACCATTGATGAACCCATTCTTAGACAGAGAAGAGATTGGGGTTTTCCGCCGAACCACCACCACCTCTAGCCTCCAGCCTCCTCCCTCTACCGCCGCAGTAGAGTCATCAGAAACTATTCAGCAACCTCCTCCTCTCTTTTCTCTCTGCTCTCTCTTCTTCTCGGTTGTGGAATGATAGAAAAATTGACCAAAACACGTGATGAAGAGGAGAAGCAAGGGCAATATTGTCTTTCCACAGACCCGCATAACCAACGACAAGGGGTACCCCTGTTGTTACAAATCCGGGCGTAGGGGGAGTAGCAATCCCGGCGTCGGCCAAATCCGGGAGAAAATGAGGAAGTTTTTTCCTCTCCCAAACATAGGAGAAAGAGTTGGGTCAGGAGTTGTAATCTAGGAAGGGTTTATGCGGGGTCTTAAGGACCCAGCCAAACAGGCCGTAAAGGTGATTAATACAAAAACCCAACCTCAAATAAAAAACCTTGACTTTCTCTAAGAACGCACCACTTCAAGCCAAGGTTCTGAATACCGTACCAAACATGGTACCAGTTTTATTATTGGTACGGTATGCACCAGTACCGGTATAATACCGAGTACCGGTATAATACCGGGCACCATTTTGGATTTCACGGTATTAATAAATATGTATTAAAAACATTAGATATCTTGTTATAAAATTGACTATAATCCAATTATATTAATGTCACATACTTTTTTTGGGTAAGATTAATGTTACATACTTTTTTTGGGTAAGATTAATGTTACATAATTATATAAAGAATTGGCTAAAAAAAATTTTAAAACAGTGGAAGTAGGATAAAATGGTGTGCACCTGTTACATACTAACTTTTCTTCAAAAGGTTAAAACACTTTCCAACGCAACTATTCAATTCCATGGTAATGTTTATCTTTCCAAGACAAGCCTTTTCGGTTCAAGGAGGAGAAAAGGGCAGGGAACAACAGATTTTGGAAAGGGAGAAGAAAGAAGAAGACTTCAGGCACGATTCAGTCAAAAAGAAACCAGATCTGAAACTAACAAGTTTCAGAAACAAAACTTTCATCTTCTCTCAGTTCACAAGCTGCAAGAAAAGCCAAGAAAAATGCTCTGATCTTCTTCTCTCTGATTTCCCTATTGTTTTTTTCTGTTTTTCCCTGTTGGTACCGCTGGAAACTATCAAGAAGGCCGGAACTTGCCGGTACCAACGGTATTCGCAGGTAAGTTCGACAAAGGAGAGCCACACCTCAGGTGTACCAGTTTCTCTCCAAAATGAGACGTACCATGGAACGGTATCACACCCTTGCTTCAATCTCAAGCTTTTAGTTTTACTAGACAAACGCAAAAAGCCCATATTTAACAAGACAGAAAGAGGTACACTAGACTAATTATAGCAATCAAATCCCCTTCTACCTGTACGCATAATGTATATGTTCAAATAGCTATAATTACTTACAATCTGTAGCTTGCTTGTCTTTCCTTCCAGCTCCACAGTCCTTATTTTCTGTATTAACCCCCGAATACTATTATGCAAGACCATTATGCAAGAGAACCAAACCACACCGAGTAAGGCACAACATATAGGTAAGGATAGAGAGAGACTCACGAAATCAACTCCAATGGTGCTAATGTAACTATCAACGTACGAATCGTCCTGAAATAGGCAAATTGAGAAATCAATATCATCCTCTCTATAATAATTAGGATATTAATATCAACTTTCACTCCTACTGCAATAATAGCAATAATAATACTAACAATGACTGTACCGTCAGGATGTGGGAAAAACAATTGTTGCACTCTACTTTTTTTATAAATGCACTCTAAAATTTGCTTTTACTGCTTGTGTTATGTTTATTATGAAAAACTACACAGATCAAGCCCTTCCATGTCTTCTTTTCTGGCCGATTTCTCTCAGTTATTATTAAAATCACGTTCTAAACACATTGAACGGCTCGGATCATCAAAATTTGATCGGGAAAGGGGAAGTCCGCATTTTAGCAAGTTGTGGCCCTTCAGACATATATATATATATATATATATATATATATATATATATATGCACTCCATTTTTTGTTCTTTCATGGAACCTTTATGTGTAATTTATTCACTAAAATACAAGAAGTGGGGTGCATTTATAAAAAAATGGGGTGTGAAAATCATTTCCCAACAAAAATGGTATACTTTCGGAAATTAACTCCAACTGCAACCTTAAATAATACTAAAGGAAGAAAACAATAAAAAGATGCATTGGCACACACACAAAGTACACATATACGCGATTCTGCAAATTGTTTTTAAGAGTTCTGAACGCGAGAGAGAGAGAGAGGGGGTCAACTCACAGCGAATCGGAGAAGAAGGCATGATTTTCCGACAGAAGAGTCACCGATTAACAAAAGCTTGAACAGATAATCGCTGCAATCGACAAATACATACAACATCCACAAAGTGCACTGATAAATGTGTAAGAAATTCGGAAAGTAAATAGAAGAAAGCATCGGAAAAATTCTGAGAGAGAGAGAGAGAGAGAGAGAGAGAGAGAGAGTTACTATTCGTTGCTCATGTTTCCTCTGATCGACAAAGATGGAAGTCCTTTCAGAATGAATCTATCTCGGTGCGAATGTGTGTGTTTTGTAGACGAAAACAAAGGGAAAGAAAAGTAGTACACTAGTATCCACTATCCAGTCTCCCCCGGAGACCAGTATTTTTTGTATCCCTCCTTGTCTAGTTACTTTATTAGTTTCAATTTCACTTTTTATGTCACTCAAACAATTATTTATATCTTATATTCTATAATATTTTTTATGATTTCAAAAACTGTGTAATAAAATTATTTGAGATCTATCAAATAAGATCTATATTTGATATAAACTATTATAAATTAAAAGATATAATCAATTGTTTAAGTGGCACAAATAGTAAAAGAGGACCAAAAATTTAAGACGGAGGAAGTACTTTTCTTTTAAAAGGTTTTGACCAGCTTAAGTGCATCTCGATTTTCCCTTCTTGGTCTAATTAAAGACAAGTCATCTAAGGTGGAACTAGAAAATTCATTAAAAAAAAAAAAATCTCTCTTAGGGTTTAGTCCCAAGAAAATACCAAATTTCGAGCTTTAAGATATCAGAATTTATAGCTATTCTTGATGTCACTTGAGCTACTCTACGAATTGTCTAGTTGTTTATTATTGCCCAGCAGATGAGAGGGTGCTCGAAACTGGAAAGCTTACATAGAGTCGATAGAAGAATCTCCCTCATATCCCATCATTAAAATCTCGTTCAAATCCGTTAGATGGTACTGTAAACAAACCAACATATTGTTAAGTTTTTTTCAAAAATCAAATTGAAATAAGTTACTGCTTAATTCATTCAGTTAATGATAAAAAATTCAAATAACTCAAGTTCGACTCATATAAAGCTCGCTTGAGATCGATTCCTCTCATAAAAAACCTTATACATATTTTAAAGTTCGTTAAGCTTTCAAACAAATTTGTACAACCAAATGCCTATTCTGCTTGTTTGACTGATTTATCAACCCTAAAATTACCGCTCTTTTTTGGACATAAAAGAAAGGATTGTGTTGACCGTTGTCATCACCCACAGTCACTTGAAGCGGGAGAACTCACGTATTTCGGGAAGTGTCACCGCGTTGATTTTGAACCCATGAGACTAAAGTCTCCCCACGGTCTCGAGGTATTCAAACCTAGACGCTCTGATACCAATTTGTCACGCCTTCAATTTTTAACATAATTAAATAATACATTTTGATAGATGAACCTTACATATCTTACATATTACTCAAAAGAGTTTCCATCTGTCTTAAATTACAAATCTAGTCCCCATGTTTAGATAATTACAACTTTGGCATCACGGTCCAAATTAATTTAGATACAAGTACGAACATATTTAGAATATTACAAACTTTAGTCAAAAGATGATTCAAGAGTGATAAGTTACAAGACCATCTTTAACGAAAGAGATCTTCACAAAGATGATGAAATAACTAATGACGTCCACTTCCAAAAGTCTTTCAATGTCAAGCACAAGATGCATGTAATCTATTGCCCAGCATTTGAATCTGAAAAGAAAGATTAGGTTGAGCTACACTAGCCCAGTAGGAAAATCTTTACCAATACTATGTATAAATATGACGATAAGTGCAAAAGGATGAAGACAAGAGATACAGCTCAATCGATGGATAACAATCAATTCATGGGTATGCCAACGTTCAATACGATCATTCTAAGACATGCTATTATTACGATATGCCAACTAGTTCACAAGATATTGACAACTTTAGTAAATCTCGACACGACTCACTATCGCCAATGTCCACCATCTATATTTCTACCTCTTGTCTTACAGTATAACACCACAAGGATTACCGCGTTAATGGACTTACATTCCGGGTGTTGAGAACCCCGTACGTCTCCCAGAGATCTCCAACATGAGTCCAAGCAGCTCATTCTCCATTGACTCATCAAATAGGAAACTTAAGAAAAGTTTCCGGGTCTTAGGACCCCATATACCCACAATACGTTCCGGGTACTCGTGACCCCGTACATCCATTTCACACTTCATCCCACGTATTCCCAAGACCCGAATTTCAATAATGCAAATCGGAGAAAGATATTGATATTAGGTAGGTTGTTCACATATTAACTCGTGTTTTCATTTTGTTCCCAAACTCTTTATCTTGACTCACCCATCGTACTACATGGCATCAATTGTAAAGTAGTCACATCGTACATTAATAAATACTTTAAGATCACATAAATCCTCTGAGTCTATCATGACACCCTACGTCATGTACCGTACCCACAAATGACACCACAACACACCATCCGCTAGGTTCTAAATGAGAGTCTTACTGAAAGAGTGCCAAAGGAATTTAAGAAGCTCAACAAGATGAGGCACGAGGATACGAGTGACAACACTACCCATCGGATCACTAAAAAAGCTCATGTCTTCTCATAACACTCACCACTTTATCCTTTATAGCCCACGGTATTCCTATTGACCTTACGGTACATTTTCCTAACCAACGTCGTTGATATTATGCTATATTGAGTGCTAAGGGACAAGATCAAATAATGAGTCATTAGAACATAAGCAATAATGCTCAAAAGTGACTTAAAAATATTCTAATTATATAGGGAATCATAACACGGAACTAGAATAACCCTAGCAATAGCCACAGACATCGATAGACTGACACACCTCTACTCAAATAGTCATAACTTTCTGTGTACTATGAGATTTAAGGTGATTCTGGTAGCAAACGAAAGCTGACTTCAAGACCTTCGAATCGATAAAAAATTTGCATGAAACGGACATCGGACGAAGAAGTTATGGCCGTTTGAAGTTGGGCCGAAACCTAGAAGATGGGCAGAATTTCTAGAGAAGGGAGGGATTAATCCCTCCTCTCATGGGGATCAATCCCCATAGGGAAAAATCCAGTTTTGAAGTGAGGGATCGATCCCTAGGCGATTTCGGGCGATTTCTGCAGTTTTCGAAAGACTTCAAAGAGAGCGAAGGAGGACGATCAAGGTTCGATTTCCACACAAAATCAACATACAAACACATAAAAGAGGTAAAGAAGTCCCTACCTCACGACGAACACCAAGATCTATGAGATTAGATCAAGCCCTAGCTTCCTTGAACTTCAAAACTTTGATCCAAGCTTAACCCAAGGATTTCCGAGCCCAAGGACACGATCCGAGGGCCGGAGGGTGGTTGATTCTTGAAGTATTTGAGAGATGGAGTGGAGTTTTGTGTGAAGAAGCAAGAGAGAGAGAGAGGTCAGTAGAGAGAGAGAGAGAGAGAGAGAGAGAGAGAGAGAGAGCGTGGGGGAGAGAGAGATACAAGGGGATAAAATCATCTCCTATACCACACACACCCTATTTATATTACTATATCTTTTTATCACACTCTCACCCCTTCAATCTTTTATTCTTTCACTTCAATCCTCAATTTAAATATCCACCAAAATAAACATATTTTCCCAATTAGTCATTTAATAATCATTTAAAAAAATTAAGAATTTCCGGGTCTCTACAGTCTATCCTCCTTAAAGAAATTTCGTCTCGAAATTAAATAAACCAAGTCCAATAATGTCAACCAATATATCAACATACTCTAATCGTATCACTACCCTCATACAACAATTCGATAACTATCAAAATTTATATGAAAGATTCGTATCAATCAAACCACAACAAACACGAATACATCTTTCTAACTTCGTCCTCCTTTCCCATGTAAACTCGCACCGACGGCATCGGCTTGCCTCTTAACACTTGACTCTGCAAATTTAGGATATATATCGAATCCTCACCATAGGATATGTCGGCTTCTAATGCAAGTTCGGATCTTTCTAACTCATGCAATGGATTCAGCTCGCACCTCCTCACTATTCGTATGTATAACGCATCACAATGCCCAAGGTCTCGGTGTCACTTCTAAATGGTACTTGGTTTCTAAGCCTCCTTTTTATTGAGAAATTTTTACATACGATTTTCTACTCATGCATAATAATCTTGCTCTAAATGTAACCCAATAGTCCAATTGACTTCCCAAGACTTCCACCTAGAAGGTGCGGTTATCAATCGCCTTTTCTACCTGGATTTCATCGGTTGTCGCCTGGTTATCCGAAAGACACACACCGTATCCGATACATAACACACCCTTCTAACGAATAAAGCTCTCTCCTTTTTTTTTTGTTGCCTCAAATAAAATGAACATCAACACGGTGACACTTCCCGAAATACGTGAGTTCTCCCGCTTCAAGTGACTATGGGTGATGACAACGGTCAACACAATCCTTCGGTTATCTCAAATGAAACAAGTGAGGTCCAAAACTCAAGCAACACTGATCAAAAACTCAAAGAACGGGGACGAGGTGTCCGGAATTTAAGAAACACATGAAATCTTTAAATCGTTAAGCCACCAACTCAACGTACCCATTTGGGATAATCCGGAACACATAATAATGAGACAAGCCACTAGTAGCTGCAATGACGGAATCCAAATCAACCAATGAAGTCTAAATGAGCAAACCAATATGAAGCGAAAACAGGTTCAAATCACATAACTTCAAAGTTGAGGAGTCACAACAAAAAGTAATGTCAAAGTAGGCAAAAATGATAATCAAGTCCGCACCTAACGGCACCAATGAGTTTGTACAGTATAGAATATGTGAAAATTTCTTAAAAGTGGCTAGCTACGAACACCAAGATCTACGAGATTAGATCAAGCCCTAGCTTCCTTGAACTTCAAAACTTTGATCCAAGCTTAACCCAAGGATTTCCGAGCTTAAGGACACGATACGAGGGCCGGAGGGTGGTTGATTCTTGAAGTATTTGAGAGATGGAGTGGAGTTTTGTGTGAAGAAGCAAGAGAGAGAGAGAGAGAGAGAGAGAGAGAGAGAGAGAGAGAGAGATACAAGGAGATAAAATCATCTCCTACACCACACACACACCCTATTTATACTACTATATCTTTTTATCACACTCTCACCCCTTCAATCTTCTATTCTTTCACTTCAATCCTCAATTTAAATATCCACCAAAATAAACATATTTTCCCAATTAGTCATTTAATAATCATTTAAAAAAAATTAAGAATTTCCGGGTCTCTACACATACTGATTGTGTTGTACAAAGCTAAGTGTCACACCATAACCATTAGGGGAAGGTTGCTGGGCCAATTAGGGTAAGGTTGCTAGGCCAATGCAACAAAGACGTTGCATCATAAGGTGGAAAAATTGTAAGAACCCACGATGGAAATGAAAGAGTCCCACATCGGTGGATGTGGGAAAAGTTAAATGGAATTGTAACAACTCTGATTTTTAGTAAATAAACATTTCTTGTAAATATTTGAAATTTCTTTATTAATTATTGGATTGCTTTATAACTTACTTTTTAAAATTTTAATAATTCGTCATAATTAAATTGAAGACTTATAAAATTAAATTTACTTCGCACCAGACGATTTAGTCATTTTTTAAAGACAAGTATGCTTATAAGAACACTTGTATATTTTCTTAGTGAATAAAATAAAGAGTAAATTACAGTAAACCCCCCTCAACTAATTCAAATTTTCACTTAACCCCCTCCAACTACAAAACCCAACAGTGTGCACCCTCTAACTATCCAGAATTGACACTTAACACCCTTTTGTTAGGTCTCCGTAGGAAAAATGCACCGACGGCCGTCTCCGACCACCGGGCGGCCGATCCGAGCCGTCCAAAAATTAAAAAAAAAAAACCAAGTGGGCTAATGCGGGAATCAACGGCATCCAAAGTGCGTAGGTTCTCGATCTAAACACCCCATTTAAATCCTTAGGATGTTTGGATCGAGCACCTACGCACGTCGGATGCCGTTGATTCCCGCGTAAGCCCACTCGGTTTTTTTTTTTAAAATTTTTGGACGGCTCGGATTGGCCGCCCGGTGGCCGGAGACGGCCGTCGGTGCATTTTTCCTACAGAGACCTAACAAAAGGGTGTTAAGTGTCAATTCTGGATAGTTAGAGGGTGCACACTGTTGGATTTTGTAGTCGGAGGGGGTTAAGTGAAAATTTGGGTTAGTTGAGGGGGGTTTACTGTAATTTACTCTAAAATAAATTCTTAAAATTTTTATTTCTTGGCTAGAAATCCTACTTAGCAAATATAAGTTAGTTTCTAACCAATTAGTTGGAGAAACCTAATTACTATTTCAACCTAGTTATATCTTCCTAACCTTAGATTAACCTTTTCAACCATCCTTGAACCACATGAACCATTCCAAACCCTAGTTGAACCTTTTCAACCTAAGGAAATAATTATTTTGCTTCCATAAGTAGTATTCCAAGACTTGTCATGCATGCAAGCCTAGAAATATTAGACTTGAACTTAATTACTCTTCAAGAATAACTTTCATAGATTTTTCTAGGTATACATGCATACTAACCTACTTAAATCATGCCTATATATATATTACACACACACACACACAAACTTTCTAGGAAAGTCTTAACTATTTCTTACATTGTGTTGTCACTTTCAAGGGAAGACTTACCATTTCATCATTTATAAAATGTAGCCTTTAATCATCCTAGATTTTACTTACAATTTAGACCTAGGATTGACTAAACATGGGAAAGGCTATTTCTTTTAGCCTAGCTATCATTTTCTTTACTTGTAAGGCTTACTAACTAGGATATAATTGCCTAGGATTTTCCTTTAAAGCCTTAAAAATCCTTTATGATCACATAGTCTTGCACCTAGGATGGAATGACAAGAGAGGGGAAGGCTTTAGCATGCTTAAAGTTGGATTGGACATGACCATGGAGCAAATAAACCATAGAAAGGAGAGAGGTCCTCACTTTCCTATAAATGGACCCTTTTGTCAAGCCATTCAACTCACACCTTCAATCTCTCCAACTTCTCTCTCTAGAAACCTTGTGTTTGTTCTTTGTTCGTACTTTATTCTTGGAGTTCTTGAGTTCTTCAAGAAACTCAACCCAAACCACCACCCGACCACCTTCTCGATCCAAAAAGTTTAGTAGTTTAGTCAAGATTTAGTTTTGAGAGAAAAAGAAAGTCTTTTCTTTTCTCTTTCAAAGCTACCGTAAGCTTACTGGAAGAAGTTTTCTTTGTTTGATAGCCACATTCACCTTCCATAAGCCGATGATTTTCTTTTCCATAGCCATACCATCTGCCAAGAAGAACGGTAGAATATTTCTACTCACTTTCTCTAGTAAAAATTTTAGTTATATTTTTTGTGTTTAAAAAAAATGCATGTTAAGTTAAAGCATTAAAAAATTGCTAGCAAACTTGTTTTACTAAAATTTAAAAATGAAATACGATCATGTTGAATATCTCGACTTTTATTCCGAAAAATATATGTTGTTTTGAACTTCCCAAAAAGGAAGAAAGGACGGATTTTTGAAATGTAAGAAATAATAGTTTGATTGGTAGCATGGTTAGAATTTTTTTTTTGAAAGAGGTTATGAGCATGTATACATGTTTTTAGTTCTTAATTTTCTTGTCTTGATGTTGAGTTATGTGCATAACTTGTTGACTAGTCGATGGATTAAACATGAAAAATACCATAGAAAATGATCTTGTTATTTTAATTATTCTAATTTAGTTTCAAGATTATGATCAATGATGCATGTTTACGAGACACCGTATATAGTGTTCTTATATGGAAAGTCCAATTGCGGGGTCCTTGCAAGAAAACGAGACATGAAAATCGAGGAAGTCTAGAAACATGACACGTAGGGTGTTGATAATGAAAAAACATGTTTTAAAAAGGAAATGCTTTTTTTCAAACCACAATGTGGCCGAACTTAGTAGCCCATTGTGTGTGTGTACGCGCCAATGGGAACCCGGGACGGTAGAACCATTATGAGGATACTTGGGAGACCGGAATGACGGAACCGAGGTTGGGTGTGTAAAAACGATTTTGGTGTTTTTTTTTTTGTGGTAAATTAGCTTGAAATTTAAAAAGGTTGACCGAATGTACAGCCTACAAAGGGTATACCCCAATAGGAAAATAAAAAGAAAAGAAGAAGACTGAAAAAATTGCAGTATCTCATGCACAACCCGCATGGAGAGTAAGCGGAATAACAAAATTTCCATAAGTTTTGATATCTTACCCCCGTTGCACTATCCATCTATGGGGAAAGATAGTACAACGAGTGTGAACATATGCAGTGATACGAGTATAAATGATTACATGAAACCTAACTATTACCTGGCACATCCCGCCAAGCTAGGAAATGAAATAAAGAGTCACGATCAGAAACGACCAAGTGGTAGACCATCACTCAGAACTAGCAACAACATGGCAATTCGGCATATGGGAAGCTGATCAGCTACTACAGTGGAACAAGGCACCAAGAAGAGGCTCAACCAGAGATGACGGCATCTGATAGGGGGCCCCACCTTGCACACCACGCCCATTCCAACCAGTCTAACTCCTTCATCCGAATTCCAAGTCTCACCAAAACAACCCGCCCTAACCAAACCAAACACTACTAATCTCCAGAGATGGGATAAGCACGCCAAGATTCAAAAACTCCGACTAACCCAGAAAGACCTCAACGTGGCACTCTCAACTAGAGAAACAGCTACTACAGAGGACCTCGAGCCTGAGGAGGAAGACGGAGATAAATGCATCCAAGCACGGGTACCCTCTAAACCCCATTCGAAAGCCTAATCCACACAATCAACACAACCTCAACCGATTACCAAAGGCTCGCCGCTCCCCAAAAGAGAGACAGTAAGGAGCCTCTAATCTGCCACCAGTAAAGAACTGACTCATTTTGAGGCCACACGACACTATAGGGGACTATAATCTGCTTCGCTCAATCTGCTTCAATTGATACATTTGTTTTCCAAATCCTATATTGCACTGTGATCTGAGAGTGTTCATGGCAGTTTCATTATGAGCATGTTTTGAGGAGGCTCGCAGGTTTCTGATGTTTGGATATCAGGAGGCTAGCAGGTTCAAAGGAGGATACTTAACTGCTAATACTCCTATTATATGTACAAGGTAAATACCTTACTCTCTAACTGCTGCAGGTTCTGGAACTTGAGCTGGGGTTAGGGTTACTTTTGCTCCTTGGAGCTGTTGAGTGTGCCAATATATGTAGAACCTGTGAGAAGTGTGTTTGAGCCTCAATCTTCTTGAGAGTGAAGGTAATACTTAGCGGGAGGCACTTTGTGAGGGAGAGTGGAGGGAGTTGGTTTGCAGCCTTTAAGTTTGGGAGGTTGAGTTCAGGACTCTTGTCCTCTCTCTTGCTTTGTAGTTCAGTCATGCCTGGTTGACTGTAATTATGGTGGCTATTTCTGGTGAATGTAACCCTTGTTTACTTGGCTTCTATTTATTGTTGAAGTCTAGTTCACTGTTTTGGTTATCCTTTGGGGGCATGTTCCTATATCTGTAAACTGTTTCTTACAGCTGTTCCCATTTTGTATCTATTTTGTATTGGTATTGGTTGGATACCATGTTGATTCAACCGTCATTGTATTGACTCTCAACCTATTTTGTACCTACCCTTAGGGGGTTGTCTCTAGGGATGTTTAAGCCTTTTTCTAGTGGGCTTGCCCCTTGCTTCTCTACTCTTTTTTTTAAGGTTCCACATGTATCCCAGGTGGAGATATTACGCTCCGACTGGTGTTGTTGATGCTGTCTCTCTTTGTTATGGCTGCTGCTGTTCTGATAATGCTTTGTTACTATTTTTGTTATGGCTGCTGTTTCATCTGCACCACTTTATTGCTGCCTGTTGCTGTGTAGCTGTTTTGTTGTGGCTGTAGTTGTTAGGTACAACCTGTTCTGCCAATTCCTAAGATGGTATATCCTAAGGCAGCAAGCTGCGGCTGCTGTTCTGCTGTTTGTTGTGTGCAAATCAGCATGTTACTGTTGATTGAAGTTGAACATTGCTCCGAGAGGCTACTGCCATGTTGTTCTGCTATTTCCCATGGCTGTGGTTGTCTCTGCTGCTGTTGCTGCTGCTGCTGCTGCTACATGTTAGCGGTCAATTAGAGTGGTCATTTTAGTTGGAGTCCAACATTCGATCTGTTCTAGTGCTGTTGCTGCTGCCGTTAATCATAGTGCTGCTTTGCTGGCTTGATTTTTGCTGGCCAGCTGACTTATAGCAGGCCCTACTGCCGTTACCGTGAGGTTGCTACGCGTCCAAGTTGGGGTACCAATGCCTCATCAGTTGGAGGGATTTAGTGAGGCCAAGATTTGGTCGTAATCTAGCTGTCGTGTGTTTCTCTTCCCTCTATCTAGAGGGGATTGAAACACTCACCTCTTACATATCCTTAGCGCTTCGTAGTCAATTTTATTTTGGCAAATTTTTTTTATTTATTCTGTTTTCTTTTTCTCCTGGGGTATGCCCCTTGTAGGCTGTATATTTGGTTAGCCTTTTTTTCTATTTCAAGCTGATTTACCCAAAAAAACAGACACAATCACACACTTGTCATGCTAAGAAGTAGATGGGCTCAAAGAAGCAAAAGCTCTTGGATTTTGAAGATGCAGCGCTATAAGGTGCATAGCAATGAGCCCTCGAAGGCGTGAATGCCTAATAACTAAACTGGGCTAGGACCAAACATCACATGTTATGATCTTTTTTGATTTTTTGGCAAAACTAAACTACAGCATATACCTGAAACTGGCGACACACCAGTACTACCTAGAACAAGAATTAATGAAATAAATCCATACGATTAACCCGATCTCAGTCCAACAGATGACTGCCCATCGAGGTTTTCAATCTGGATCTGCAAGTCTATGGAATTATGCCTGTCATCAGGAGGTATAAATCCACCTCAGGTTCCTCCGCCCAGCACGCCAAGCAAATAGCACCCATCGGAGTAATGTCGGAAATTAAACCTGATATACTCACAACGATTATCTACACTTAATTTGTAGACTCAGAATTAACGAGGAAGCGTGGATCTGAGTGGTACCTTTAAGACCGAACTTCCCATTTCCCCCTGTCATCGTTCGATCCAACTCAAACCGTGGGTTGGTGCAAGCTGATGCAGCTGCTGACCGGAACCGGAGACATGGATTCAAACCGCCTGTCAGCCAAAAGATCTGGAGAGACTCCCTGAAAGAAGTCCTCTCGCCGCCGTACCTTCGGTCGAACAAGATGAATATGATACTTGATGTAGATGATCGCTGTACTTCGAGCAGTAACTTCGATCATAGCTGTTTGTGGACTGAAGAGGTTTAAGGTGATTCTATAGAGAATCCGTTCTGACCACCAGAAAATCGATGGATTTGATACAAAAAATCCGATTTTTAGTAAAGGGGGAGTGCATTCTCTCTCTAGGTTTAGAGAGAGGAAACTCTCAACCTCCTTTAAACGATTTTGGTGCTAATAATGAAAAGACGTGTTTTAAAAAAAGAAGTAATGTTTTTGAAACCATAATGTGGCCGGATTTAGTATACCATTATGTGCGTGTGTGCGCGCGGGAACCTGGGACGGCAGAACGATTGTGAGGATATTCGGGAGCCCAGAACGGCGGAACCGAGGTTGGGTGTGTAAAAATGATTTTGGTGTCGATAATGAAAAGTGATGTTTTAAAAAAAAGTAATGTTTTTGAAACCATGATGTGGCCAGACTTAATAGCCCAATGTGCGTGTGCAACGCGCGCCAATGGGAACCCAGGACGGCAGAACCATTGTGAGGATACTTGAGAGCCCCGAACGGCAGAACCGAGGTTGGGTGTGTGGCTTGGTTATCCGCAGAGAGAAGCCAATGCAAATTGTGTGCCAATGGGAACCTGGGATGGTGGAACCATTGTGAAGATACTTGGGAGCCCGAAACGGCGAAACCGAGGTTGGGTGTGTAAAAAAAAAACAATTTTGGAAATTGATTTGAAAAAAAAGAAAAGTGAAAATGATGACACGATCTACAGAATTTTTGTTTTTTTTTGGGTAAACCAGCTTGAAATAGAAAAAATGATAAGTGAATGTACAGACTACAAGGGGCATACCCCAGGAGTGAAACAAAACAAAACAAAAATTTACGTAGAAAAACGAATGTATCAATCCCTTCTAGAAAGAGGAAAAGGAAACATACGACACAAGGCTAATTGCAACCCTGATATAGATCTAAACTAATATGCCACAGGCCTTTACAAAACCAATTTGCACATGAATATGCCACAAGCCTTTACAAAACCAAATTACACATGAATGTGCCACATGCCTTTACAACATTGGGTGAGCTATAAGGACGGTTGGAACTAGACAGCATCACTTGGCCAGCATCCAAAGCACACAAACTGGACAAAATGAAGAGAACACAAGGCTGATTAAGGTAACAGTGGAACATAGCAGCCAAAATTCTGCATAACAGGTAGCAAAACAGTAGCAACACAGCTGCATAATACATAACAGCACCAGTAGTCGTAGCAGAGAACTACGCAGTAGTAGTAACAGATCAGTCCAACAATGCCGTAGCAGCACCCATTACTGGACAGCAGAATCACCTCTCAGAACATCAACAGAACAGCAGCAGCAGAATGAAATAAGAACAAAGTTTATGATATTACATGAACCTCATAAAGTAGCAAAACAGTAGCCAACACAAAAGCATTGGCAATCTGCGGCCAAGTTTGATAGTGCACAAATTCCCAAGTAAGGAACCAATCAAGAGCACTGCCAGTGAGAGTCCTCTGAAATAGCTGAGCAATGAGCTCATCACTCATACCCATCGGCTTCAAAGTGTTGATAATATGGCGGACATGACTAGTAGGGTCTCTAGTCCCATTGAACTTCTCAATGTTAGGCATCTTGATTTTCTCAAGCAGTTGAGAGCCCAGGAAGAGGCAAAGTCCTTCAAAATCCAAAATTTGCTCCCCTTGTGAGTGGGCCAGAGCATGCTTGACTCTTGACTTGCTTGGTCAGCTCGGGATTTTTTGCCACCACCATTTTATGACGATTCTCATCTTCTTCCTCGTTCTCCTTGTCCTCAGCATCTCTTGCAGCTTTTTCGGCCAACAAAATGAAAATTTGAGCTTGGAGATTGGCAATGACGGCGTCGTTGTCTGACATTTTTGAAACGACAGTGAGATGGGAGCCTTGTGAAACTCGAAGATCAGTAGACGATCGGGTTTGCTAAGAAGATGACTGCGAAGACCCAGGAAGTAATTGGTATAGTTGCGGTGGAGGTGTTCGGGCAGATGAAGATGATAGACTGGATGGTTGCCAAGACTTCTATTTGGCGTAGCTTCAGGTGTTGTAAGACTACAAAACTGGCTGTCGTTGCTTCTTTGGCCTACCTATCGTGCCTGCTTTGAAACAGAATACCTGCAAGTTAGTACTTGGCTATATGGAGTTACTGTGGAGTTTGCTGGAACCCCTAACATAGCTTGTGATATGCCGGGATATTAGATGAACTCAACGAGGTTGCCCGCTCAATGCATATGATACACGAATTAAATAAAGCAAGCATTAACTCTATGTTGAACTTTTTGGTCATGGCTCTCAACTTCATAGCAGAGTCGCCAAAACTGTAGACACCTCCCAAAATGGGGCGTTGCCATACAGATATCCTATTTACTTATTTTCTCACTAACAGTTGAAATCGTGGATGCTCCCATAGCTAGGAACATCTCCACACGATAACAACTTACCACAAAAGAGTCACCACTTAGTTTATTAAAACTAAGAAAACAAGGTAGAGATTCCGGGTACGGGAGCCAATGGTACGTTAAGGGGAAGGTGTTAGGCACCCCTCTTTGCCCGGTCACGAGACCAGCCCATAGTCATCCAACATAAACTTAGTGCTTGCTTTATGTATTTCCAACAATTAATCTAGTTATTAGTCCTTAAATAGTTGATAAGGTGAGCCAAGACAGTACATAAACCACATGCACTTAAGACAGGAGACTGTCCCAGCAAATAGATTCCATAGCCGGTGAACAGATCTCACGGTCGTGGAATCCCATTGGTTCGATGTACCGGCCGCAAGAATAATATCCCTGCCGATGTTCTTCCTTACACCAGAACTCGAACAGTTAATAGAAAATCAGAATGCGATAAATATGATACAAGGGAAAGAGAGTAACTAAACCATAGGCCCCTGGGCCTCACCACCTTGATCCCTCAATGCTTGATTGCTTCGGATTGAGGGTAATTGACTGATTTGCTTCTCGAAACCCTAGGGTTAGGTTTGTACTTCGGGGGTTTGATCGTTGGATCGTGGCAACCTAAGAGAGAGTTTAGGGCTTTTGTAGAGAGAATATAGGAGATGATTTCTGCAGAGTTTTGTGCTAGACGGGGGAAATTGAATTCTGTATTTTGAAACCCTAAGTGCCTCTTTATATAGGCAATTGGTGACTCATTATGGCCAATCAAATGGCGTGAGTCGAAAAGGAATTATAGGGTAACAAAATCTCTGCTCGGAATCTATTTCATATCCCTGAAAAATCGAAAAAAAGGCTACTAGGGTTTGCGCACTCGATCAAACGAAGACAGAACATTCTAGAATTCTGGAAAAAGACAATCTGGCGGCCGGCGAGGAATCAATCTCTTTGGGAGAAATTCAAACTCCATATTCCACGGGTGAAAGAAAGAAGTGGAGGCCGTGAGATAGATCTTGCAGCTGATAGATGTATCTTCCTAGGATGTTGTATTTCTGTCTAAAATGCTATTTGGCTCTGAATTGAGTCCTCTAAGTGGCTAAAAGTACTCACCAAAATCCTCAGATTTACGAGAAGTCAATCATCAATCACTTTATCCATTCATCATCGGGATGGTCCCAAAGGTGGGACTTGAAATAATCGTTAGGCCAAATTGGTGTGTCTACAACATGGTTGATATTGGCCACATGAACCAAAGGGGTGATGATGTCATTCCCCTGGTTGGAGTTAGTAGCTGCAAGGAAGAATAGGTAACAAAGAGTTAATTAAGAAGCAAAGAAAAGGTATTGCTTGGCAAAAGCAAGTTCTACGAGGAGAAAAGAACTAATGTGGGTTGCCAAATCTGTGTGGCGCGTGAAAGCCTATCACTGTGCCATCATCATTTCTGGGCTCGAAATTCCCTATGACGATGAGGAAATCATTGTCGTAATCCCGAGTAGAATCAAGAAGTTCAAGCATGAGCTTTTTCCTGAAATCTCTACTCTTCAGATAATAGGTAAGGGCGTCCTTTGTTCTAAAGAAACTGTATAGATGATGGATGTCATACAGACCTAGGGAAGTGCATAGCATCTCGTTTAGGGCGTTTATGCCCATAACGACCCAAAAAAATTTGGCAAACACCTGCATGGGTGGGAGCTTGTAATGGGACAAAACTTGTAAAAGCAAGGGGCTAGAGGGAACCTAACACCACCCTCCACGACGGCGACGACGAGAATGTGGAGAGTATCATTGTCAGAGCACTTGCGAACAACATCCTCTTTTTTTTTTTTTTGGGGTAAATCAGCTTGAAATAGAAAAAAGGCTAACCGAATATACAGCCTACAAGGGGCATACCCTAGGAGGAACAAAAAGAAAGAAAAAAAAGAAAAGAAAATTGAGGATGCCTATGCCAAGTGGCTACATAGACTAGAGGAAAATGAACCAAGTGTTTCCTGCTCATCTAAGTAGAGGAAGAGAAAACATGAGGTGAGTATAATGAGTTCAGTACACCATACAGCTCCCACAATAGTTTATCATACAAATGCCATCTGTTGCAATTTCCAAAAACAATTCCAAGTTGGTAATGACAACACAAGATATGAACGAGCCATAGAATGGCCCATCCAAGCAATACGAGCAGAACTTGGGCCTCCCTCCACCAATTGAACATCAGTTGTAGTAGCATCTGTAGCAGCAGCTCCCTACAACAGCAATCATCAGCCAGTTTTGGCATGAAATTCTCCCAAGCTACAGTAGCTTTGAATTTGTATCAGCAAGCTTGGCTTGATAAGATACACCATACCATCTTTGTTTGAACTTGCAGCCATAAAAGAACAGAGATGACATAGCACAATGGCTGGAAATAACAGGACACTTCATGGTAAGAGTGACCATAACAGAACAGAACACAATGGCTGGCTGATTGGTGAATTCTGTTGGACCAACTGAAACTGTACAAGCTCGCAGTTCATCGATGAAACAGCAGTAGCAAAGTAGAGTAATACAAAAGCATTGTAGCATACCCATACGGAATAGAAGCAGAGCTGAGCAGCACTAGGAGACTAAGTAGTAGCAAAACAGAACAGCTACCATAGCAACCAATACTAAACAGAATAGCAGACAAGGGAGAAAATACACTATACAGAGGACGTCCTCCTCTGCGAAGGGAGATCCCAACGACAGCCCCTGATGGTTAGGCATAAACTACAAAACCCAAACTACATAACAGTAGCAGAAAACAGCAAAACAGCAGCTATTACCATCTTGACAGTAGAACAAACAGCAGGTATAACCATCTTTATAGGAAAATTAGCTTGACAGCATACCATTTACAGGAAACAGCTGCAAAACAGTAACAACACAAATGCCCACATACAAATGCCCAAAAGCAAATAAGATCAGCTGAGGTATTATGAGCTATCAACAACCATGTAGCATTTAAAAATGAGGGAGTCAGAGAGTGAAGGATTAAATGAATTCACCTTCTCTCTCCACTATTCCTTAAGAGTTGATCCAACTAACAGGGGTTAAATAGGTTGTACTGTAACAAAGGCAGTCAATCAAATATTTAGATAGACAAAGCTCTTGGTATGTATAGAGCTCTCACTTCTACTCCCTCGGATCCTCACAACTCCCACTCTCTTTTCCAATACCAAGAGCAAGGGTCCCTTTTCTCCCTCCACTTTTTCTCTCATGATGCCCCCGCTAATTATTACGTCCTCTCACAAGGAAGATGGGGCTCTAGCACACAACTGACGTGGGTGTCCCATAGAAAAGTAAAAGCACTCCTGAGTTAAGAAATTTCAATTCAATCTACAAGGAGTAAGTTAACTACCTGGATACTTAGAAGTAATAGAAGGCCAACATGTAGGAACCTGAGAATGTGACTGCTCTGAAGCCTATGAATGTGGCTGCTCTGAACACCGTAGCTGCTATGAATGATGTAGTAGCTGAATCTCAGCCACTTGGAATGGATCAAGAGATAGCTATAGGCTTCACAATGGCAGCTCCTGCTAGGATAAAACAATTGCAACTGCTGGATGACTGGCCTTCCAGTCACCATGAATGATATTGCCTTGTTGAATTAAGGGGGTAATGCTTGAAGCTGAACCACCACCCCACACCCCCCCCTGAATAATAACCTGTAAAAGACAGTATATGAGTAGAAGGATTTCCCAATTTAACTCCCCCCCTTGAACAATAACCTGCAAAACACAGTATATGAGTAGAAGGATTTCCCAATTTAACTCCCCCCCTTGAACGATAACCTGCAAAACACAGTATATGAGTAGAAGGATTTCCCAATTTAACAAGACCAGTTAGATTAATCATGAATATTCCACAAAGATAGTAAATGAGAGGGCCCTTTGATAGAAAAAAACAACAATCTGCATCTAACCTCCTGTGAGATTTTGTAAGCAACCACTCTGGGGGCGCAACTAAGATTCTGGAACTTTCTATAATTCCTCTCAATCCAAATTTGATGTACATAGACCGTGAACACTAATTTAGCAATTGTGATGGCCAAAGATTTACCCTTGAAGTTGGACAACCTATCCACCCACTACTGCCAAGTTGCTAACCCAACCATATGAGGAGTCTTAATGGACAAGATACTCCTGATCTGTGTAGCCATGGGGCACTCAAAAAACAAATGTTCATAGGATTCTACACCCATACATAGGCTACAAATGGAAGTGGATTTCATGCCAAACTTAACTAATCTGTCCTCAGTAGCTAGCTTATTAAGAATGGCCATCCAAGAAATCACACTACACCTAGGAATATGCCCTGAAAACCATACCACTTTACACCAAGTGATAGCCGGAAAGTGTGTCCTCAAATGATCCCATAAGGACGAGATGGTAAATTTACCAGAGGCAGTGATAGTCCACATACAACTATCCCCAATGGAATCATTGATGGGGACAGCTTGTAAGTCAGATCTTATTTCATTAAGATCAAGAGATTGGGCCAATGGGAAAGCCCAATGACTGCTCTTAATGATATCCTTGACGGTGGTGTCTTTAGGAAGCCCTGGATTATAGATAACTCTAGACCCAAACATAGGTAAGAGGGGACCAAGGGGATGCCAATTGTCAAACCACAAAGAGGTTGATTGGCCATCCCCAATTTTATACTTTATGTGAGTCTGAACAACTGATCTAAGGTTGAAGAGTTTCCTCCAAACGCAAGAGGAGTCACATGGGATTTTAACACTCCAAAAACTCTTATTCTTTAGTAAGTACGACTTAGCCCATTGACACCACATAGATTGTTCCCCACCAGAAACAAGGAACCAAATGTGTTTTGCTACCGCAGCCTTGTTCCAGACCTCCAATGATTTAAAGCCTAACCCACCTTCTTTAACAGGGGAACATATGTGTTCCCATGACACCTTTGCACCTACCTTCTTGAGGTCAGGACCTGACCAGAAAAAAGCTCCAAGAATGGAATAAATCTCCTTAATTACCTTTTTAGGGATAATGAAAAGAGAAGATCAATAAGTTTGCATTGAGAACAGAATTGATTTTATCAATTGTATTCTGCCAGCATAAGACAGGTATCTGTGCGTCCATGATTTAGTCTCGGCTACAATTCTATAAACCAAGACTTTATAGTCAGAATGCTTGAGCTTTGAGGATAGAAGAGGTACCCCCAAGTATTGGTAATGAACCTTCTTGGAATCCTAAAATGTTCAAAATGGAATCTTTTGTGGAGGGGTTAACCCCCGAGAAGAATATGTGACTCTTGGCAGGACTTGGAGAAAGACCAGACAAGGCTTCAAACTCTGTCAAGGATTGTTTAATATGAGCAATGGAGTTCACTTCACCTTTGCAAAAAATCATAAGATCATCGGCAAAGCAAAGATTGACAAGTTTGGTGGAGCCACATTTCCAATGAAACTTAAAATCAGGGAGAAGAGACTTCTCCTTAAGAATGCAAGTCAGAACTTCCATGACTATCACAAATAAGTAAGAAGACAAAGGATCACCTTGTCTTAGACCTTTCTGCCCAGGAATGTACCCTATTGCCTCCCCATTGAAGCACAAAGAGTAATTGGCTATGGAGACACAAGCTTTTAACCATTGGATCATTTTAGGATGGAAATTCATGGAGCCCAAGACATCCCAGAGGAAATCCCATCTGACATTGTCATTATGCCTTCATAATATCCACCTTCATGGCACATCTAGGGGATGAAGATTGTTTGTGGTACCCTCTCATTAATTCTTGAGTAAGGAATATGTTATCAGCTATCCTCCTTCCTTGTACAAAGCCTGACTGTGTAGGATCAGGGAGGGAAGGATAGGTTTGATTTTGTTGGCCAGGATTTTGGCAATACATTTATAGATCACATTGCAACATGAAATTGGCCTATAATCCCCAACCTTAGAAGGATTAGGGACCTTAGGAACCAAGGCAACTAATGTAGCATTAGCTCTCTTCAACAGCTGACCAGATCTAAAAAATAACTTAACAGCAGAGGTCACTTCATGACCTATCACTGGCCAAGCTTTGTGGAAGAATGCTGCATTGTAACCATCAGGACCTGGTGCTTTTTGAGGATTAAGAGACCAGAAAGTGTCTTTGATCTCTTTGTCAGTAACTTCCATCACCATTTCCAAACTTTGGGACTGGGAAAGTATTGATGAGTTGTTGCACTCTCGAGGATCCAGAGTAGGTACTCAGATGTTTGGTGCCTAACAACTTGGTGTAATAGTTAATGAAAGTGTTCTTAATCAACTCAATGTCTTGGGTGACAAAGCCATCTTCTAGAACCAAGCTAGAAATTCTGTTCCTGTTCCTTGAATTACTGATGATTTTGAAGAAAAAAGAGGAAAATTGATCCCCTAACTTTAACCACTGAATTCTTGATTTTTGCTTGGTAAAGCTTTCTTCAGCTCTAGCATAAACTAGGTACTGCTTACACAGTTCCCTTTCAGTGGCTTGTTTAGAGGGATCTCTGGGATCAGAGCCTAACTCTTTTTGGATGGCTTCCAATTGCTGTCTATAGGAGGCCACCCTTGTAGACAGTTCACTAAACTCATTAGTATTCAGGTGTTTAAGGTCCTCTTGCAAATACTTAAGTTTCTCACAGACACAAAACATAGGATTGCCAATGATGACCTTCCTCCAAACCTGTTGCACAGTGTCCATGAACTTAGGGTGGTCAGCCAAAAAGTTGAAGAATTTAAAAGGCCTTTTCCTGTGGGTGACGCAGCTGGTAGATACACAATAGTAGGATAGTGATCAGACACTCCAGGACTAAAAAAGTGGGCATTGGACCAACAGAAATCTTTGATCCAGCACTCATTGACAAGAACCCTATCTATCTTAGTACTGATGTGGGCATCACCTAGTTGCTTATTAGACCAAGTGTATTGGCAACCAGAGTATCTGAGATCTACTAATTCAATTGAATGAAGGCAAGAATTAAACTCCTCCATCCAGGGCACCCAGGTTCTATCCCCACCTATTTTTTCCATGGGAGACTTTAAGGCATTGAAGTCCCCTAATACCACCCAAGGAGTAGCAACACAGAGTTGCAGTAAGGCTGCCCAAAGCTGTTTCCTATCAAGGTAACTGGAAGCACCATAAATAAAGGCGGCATCAAAAGAGTATTGGCCATCAGAGGATTGCACTTTACAATGAATAAACTGACTGGACTGGTGTAGCACTAGTCATTAAATACTGAAGGGTTCCAGCAAATCAATATTCTCCCCATAGGAGAACTGGAATAGTTGCCAGCAAAATTCCATTGAGGGAGCATAGTTTTGACAATTTTAGAAACCTTGGACTCTTTTATTTTATGTTCAATGAATCCAACTAACGATAATTTCTTATTGAAAACCCAATTTTTTGCTTCCCTCTACTTGAGATGGTCATTAAGACCCCTCAAATTCCAATAACCAAAATGTATAGGTGAGCAATTCATAAACCAAAACTAAATATAACCACAAGTTTCAGATCAGCATGAATGAGAGTGAAATGCAAAGAGCACTGATATAACTAAATGTGGACAAAAACACAAGGACAGAAGTTACTTCCCTGATCTATGGGAAGAGCCCCAGCTTTTCTGCTTCCCCCTCAACCCTGCTTTGGAGGAGCCTTCCATCAACAGCTTGATGTCAGGAACACCAGGGTCAGGAGGTTCTTGAACTCTTAGTTTTGCAGCAACTTTGGCAGCTTTCTTAGCTACAGATCTGGAAATAGGAGCTGCCAAGCTAGGTGTAACCTCCTGAGCTGTTGAGTCCTGACTATTGCTAATCTGCTCTTCTGAACTGCTATAACTAGTGATAGTTTGCTGTGGGGCATATTGTTGCTCAGCAGAAATACCAAGGCTTAGATGGTTGGTGGAAGAATAATGAGGGGTGTTCCATTTTGAGGTTGGATCAAGGCTGCTTGAGACTGCTCACAACTCTTTCAAGCATCTTTTCCAACTCACCCTGTGAATCAGTAGGCACTTCAGGTTGAGGGTAATCTGAAGCATGCTTGGAACAGGTAGGTAAGGTAGAGTGATTCCTCAGTTTACCATTGCCCACAACAATCCAGTCTTGATTGGTCTGACTGGTTTGTGTGGGTGTTTTCTTAGAGCATTGGGTTGTCGAGTGGCCAAGAACTTGGCAGAGCTTGCACATGAGAGGTAACACTTGATATTCAACGGATACTACAACTGATTCTCCCTCCACAGTAATTCTCACATCATCAGGAAGTTCATGTTGAGCACTGATCTCAATGCATATTCTAACACTGGTAGATTTTGTTTGGAGAAGACCCGGTTGTCTTGAGGTCTTAGCTGTGGCTTGATCCACATGTAATGGCTTACCAATGGTACTAGCCACCCTACTCAAACACTCTTGGTTCCATAACTCTAGAGGGAGGTCATGCAATTTAACCCATGCTAGAATATTAGAAGGCTGTTCTTTGACTGGTTTCATCATTCTATGCCAATCTTTAAGGACTAGATATTTTTGTGAAAAAAAAATATGGGCCCCCATCCAAAACTTCTTGCTTGGCTTGTTCATCCCTAAACTCAAAGAGATAGCAACCTCCAACGTCTGGCTTGACAGCCACAAACAGCTCCTTCCACTGATATCGGGTTGTGGAAAGTATCAATGGATAGGGCATTTTCCCATCAAGGAAATGGCCTATCAAGTATTTGTTCCACTTTCCAACATCGGTAAGCTTAATATCAATTTCCACCTGGGCTTCTTTCCTTCTAAATAGGTCAGGATAAAACTCCAACTTCATGTCTAGTGACGAACTTTGGGACTGTAGCAGGGAAGCCGAATTTTTAGGCTTGGGCTTAGGTACATTGGAATTTGGTCTAGGTCTAATGGGTGCTTGTTGGGGTAGTGTATGATCAGAATGTGTCGAAAATTTTGGATTAGACTGAGGTTTTGGGGAAAAAGGACGCCTAGGTTTAGCATTAGCTTCAGGATATCCCAAATTGGGATCCCCCTCTAGATACGGGGTACCCCTGGCATTGATTAGAGTTCTTGGAGTAGGAATCGGGGGTTTTACCTGCCGTAAGTGTTAATGCTCATGTTGAGCTCGTTCCTCTGCCTCCAGGATCAAGCTTTCCTCAAATAAGGCTTGTTACAGCTTCCTTGCAGTTCCTGATCTCGGACTATGGCCTTCAATCCCTATAAGTGAGGTTTTGGATGAGTCCCCTGGTAGTGTTGCATTCAGTTGATGTGAAGGACTCTGGGTCTTGATCGAATTGGGATCGACAGCTTGGAATTCAAGTTGTAACGAATTCGATGGATGAGCTGGTGGAGTGGAGTGGAGATGGGCTGAGAATGAGGATTCGGCATCTCCATCCTAGGTTGGTTCTTAGGGTTTCCCAAGAATGACTGTTGAGTCGGTGGACTTGTTGTAAGAGTGGAACTGACCTGTTGCTTTTTCCGTAGTTCAATTGAGTCTAGGGCTTTGAGGCCCGACCCTGCTGCCATTGGAATCGTTTCGTTTGCCATGGATCACTGTTTCTCTATGGCCATGTCAGAGATCGCCCTATTCCCCTCAAATGTCAGAGATCGCCCTCGTACGTGCTATTGAGATGCAAACAGCATCCTCGAGTGCGAGGGCGGTGGCGATATTATCAGAGATCTCGTAACGAGCCCTGAAGTTAGTCATGGCTTGTGGGGTATCAAATGCCTCCAAAATCTCCCCATTTTTAAGTATAAAAGATGCAATTCTTTGGAAAATGGGAGGAACGAGAATTTTGGGGTAGTAGAAACCCTAGGAACAAAAAATCCTAGAAGTCGATGAGAACGACGGGAAAAAAAGGGGCACAGTGGGGAGTGATGACTTACAAAGTGACGATCGAAGGTGCCTGGTGCAAGAAAGATGGGACCTTGGAAGCGATGAACAAAGCTCCAATGGCGGAAGTAATTGCTCTTCTTCCTATAGAGGGAGTCGCGAGAGAGGAGATGGGGTTTAAAATAGGGACGAAATCCCCTAAATACCACAGTTAGTGGGATGGCGTATGCGAAATGACATCCTAGACGCCGTTTGTGCGTCTCGTTTCTCGTAAAAGTCCGCTCGCATTTACATGCGAATGGTACAGAGCTTGCTGCGTGTAAAGGTAGGAGCAGGAAAAGCCTGCCTAGCCCAAACAATGGGACGTTTGGCTTGGCTTAACGAAGAAAGTTGCATCGAGTCTGATTTTTGAACGGTATAAAATCGAGGAGCAGTGCGATTTGCTCGGCGCCGGGGAGCTTCGCTCGTCATGTGTAACGCCCCAATTTTTAGACACGTTAAGGGTTTAATTTATTATAGAAATAAAGTGAGTCAATGCTCATTATTACAAACGGCTCTCATAAGAGCATTGAGATATAAAACAGAGAACAAAAGGGAACTAAGGTTCCTACTCTACGGCTCCTCTTGCTCTTCCAACCTAGCAAGTTCTTCGGCTCCAAACGCCTCCAAGGTGAAGAGTTCGCCCTGTTCGTCTATCAAGTCTAACATATTATACCGGCGTCGCCACCCATATAATATGCCAGGGTTACCAAAAAGGCAACACCGTGAGCTACAAAGGCTCAATAGTAAAATCCTACTACTAGCATCAATTTCCACATGATAAGTACATAAGCAGTAAACAAAGGCAATAACAGCTTATCCATGTTTATTTCATGACTAATATTGGTGTCCAAGGTTCTCGATATTTCTCCTACGCATACGTCGTAGACCGTGTCGTTTATTACTACCTTTCTTTTCCAAAGACTTCTTTTTAACTCACCCAACCTCGGTTCCGCCGCGCCGGGTTCCCGAGTATCCTCACAATGGTTCCGCCGCGCCGGGTTCCCATTGGCACACGTTTACTTTGGTTCCTCTCCTCGGATAACCATGTTACTCACCCGACCTTGGTTCCGCCGCGCCGGTTTCCCAAGTATCCTCACTATGGTTCCGCCGCGCCGGGTTCCCATAGGCACACACACATTCACACAACTTACATAATACCCTCGAGACGGTCATTATGTAGTTTCTAAGATATCTTATTTCTCGGTAATCACCTTTCCCTCGTGTTTCTCGGTAATCATCTTATTTCTCGGTAGTTTCTAGGCGTCATGTTTCTATTTCCTCGGTTTTCGTGTCTCGTTATCATGTAAGACTCCGCATGTGAGACTTTTCATACAACATGCATTCAATCAAGCCTTGAAAAAATACAACAAGATCTTCCAACTACTACTACTAGCATGCTTGAATTTCATAAACAACATAAACATGCCTTCCAACTTTTTATTTACAATCAAAGTAACTTCTTAAACTTTAGGAAAAGTAAGTAGAGATTCAAAGTAGCGAGATTAAACTACTTATAGAAAATAAAGTAAGGATTTAACTACGATAGTAAGATTGAACTACCGTTCTTCTTGGCGGTGGTCGGCTACGGTAAGTTGGTCGGTTTTGAGATCGGCGGAGTAACGGCCTTCGGTTGCTTCGAAAGGAAAAGCGTTTTCCTAGAAACAACCCTACCACCTAAAGTGGACTACTTTAAAGATCTAAGAGTGGTATTTGGAAGTGGTTTAGTGGTTTTCTCAAGAACACTCAAGAACAAAGGAAGTTCTTGAACTTTGAACTAAGAACACTTGAATTTTTAGAGAGAAGGAAGAGCTATTGCTTTGAGGTGTGAGTTCAAGCTTTGGAATGGCTCTCTATTTATAGGCAAGTCCTCCCCTCTCACTCCCTTTGGCCGGCCCCTCTCCCTCTCTCCTTTCCCAAATTTTTAATTCAAATCAAATCAAATTTTGATGGAAGATCAATGGTAGAATCCTAGGGTTGCATGGCTATGGTGTACAAAGGGTTTGATCTTGAGCAATCTAATGGTGGAGATGAGATTAGTACAAGATTCTTAGGGTTTAAAAAAATTGTTAAAATGTACAAAAGAAGGACATGAAGTGAAGTTTTGCTTGGAAGCAAAATTTTCCAAGATCAAGAAGTACAATGGAAGATCAAATGGCCAAGTACTAACCAATTTTCTCCCTCCTCCTCTCCTTCAACCGGCCCCCCTCTCCCTCTCTCTCCCTCACGGCTCTCTCTCTCTCTCTCCCCTCTCTTGCTTCCTCAAGTACAAAAAATGAAAGAAAACAAATAAAAAAGTAGTACTTTTTGTACCTAGGATCAAAAATAGTCTTTTTGGCTAGGATTCTCTATCATCCTAACAATTTAGCACATGGTACTTTAGGGCATTAGTTTAACCTTCAAGGTACTTAAATAATATATGTACATGGTACCCTAGTACTTTGGAAGATCAAAGCCCTAATAGAAAAATAAAATAAGGTACTTTAAGAATCTAGTACTAGGTACTTTTTCTAGTAAAGTAGTGTGAACTTAATCACATGGGTTAAAGAAAAGTTTAATTAATAATCCCCATGGTACTTGGAAAGACTAAGACTATTGTCCAATGGGTAAAATTTCCCCTAACATCTATTATCCAATGGATAATAGTTATTAGGCCAAATAAATAATAAAATAAATCCCAAAAGTACTTTAAAGAAATAAAAAAGTATTTTTCTTAATATTCTTAGTACTTTGACCAAGTATTCATTAAATAAAAACAATTGGGGTTCTATTATCCAATGGATAATAGTTTCCCTAACAATCTTTGTCCAATGGACAAAGAATTAAACCAAAATAATTAAAAGAAAAAGAATATTCAATTCTTTGTCTAGGGTTCAAAAGGTTCAATGAGGGCAAAACGGTCCATTCATAGTGACTAGATGGCTTCCTAGTTTAGTTCCTCCAACCGGATGGTTAGAAGCTAACTAGGCTTGTTAAATAGGACTAAAGCGCAAGAAATAAAAGTTCAAGGGCTAAAGTGAAATAAATCAAATTCGAAGGGCAGAAACGTAATTATGACAAACTATCGGAAAATTAAAGCAATACAAGAAATTTAAATAAATAACTCGAATAATAAATAATCTTTTATTTATTGAAATTCAGAGTTATTACATCATGTGAGTAAGAATAACGAGTAAAGCTGGGGAGCAATTGTAGGGAGGTATTCCCGAACAGGTAAACCTAACACGTGGTACATTGGACCACAGAATAAGTTAAACGAATCGTGCCACCAACGAAGGCGGTGGTCGGCACAAAGGACAGGTGACATGAAAGGTCATTGGAGGAGACAGTCTGTTCAGCAATGAGGTGGCCAAACAGAGGAAAACCCTACCTCAAGGGATAAGGCGGAAGGAATATTTCAGAAGAACCATTACGAATGTACACTGTGATACGAATGAGATCCCGAGAATAGAGGATCTATGTGAGTGTCCCAATGAGAATGAGGTGTGCGGCCCATTATGGTTAGGGAGTCCTAAAAGGACTAAGGAAATATATTGATAAAGGAGCGAGAATCCAAGATATCCTGATTTTCCTATACGAGATAGGGAGCCTAGGGCAACAAGGATGCTTGGGCAGCAAGCATCCACAAATATATAAATAAGAGGTAAGCCTAGAGGCCAAGGGTACGCAATACACTACAATTCATTTACTTTCCTACTGATAATTAGGGTTTCTAGTACGTAATACTAACTTAAGCATCGGAGGGCCTTTGCCGAGGAGAGGCAAAGGTGCGCTCACCCTTTTTCTATTTTGTAGATTAGGGTTCCGACGATAGACTAGGGTTCCGGTCAAGACGCACGAGTAGCCGTTGTATTCAATGTGTCATTGCTGGCACCTTCAGTTTTTGCCCACCTACATAAACTACTAAGGCCAGTGTGGTAGCATGTTCACCCTGCAAAAGACTTAAGAACCAACAACCTACTAAGAGACAAATGACATTAGTACAAACTTGCCCATGTTAGCCAAGTTCTACAATAGACAAGTAAAATAAATCCACCAAATCTTCACGCGATTACACGGATACTACTTTTCTCCTCATTTCTCACTCAAAGCATCGTATAGCAAGTCATACAATAACTTCAAGCTCGAAATGTGTGGCTATACCAGACCATCAAGAGATGTTACATCAGCGCTCGAAGTAAAATTGTACCGCTTGATCTCACCGAGCAATTAAGCCCAGCGTCCCCTATGATTGAAACAAAGTGAGATAAGACAGAGCCTAGCGCCAAAGCACAGAAATCCCAAGTCCAACCCAAAGACCTAAACTACTCCCGATAGGGACATATCTAGAAAGCATGAATCGTTAACGGCAAACTACTACAAAGAGAACTGTAGACACCTCAATTTGGCCTAATGATTATTTCAAGTCTCACCTTGGGGACCGTCCCGATGATGATTGGATACAGTGATTGCTGATTGACTTCTCGTAAACCCATGGACTTTTGGTGAGTACTTTTAGCCACTTAGAGGACCCAATTCAGAACCAAATAACCTTTCAGACAGAAATACATTATCCTAGGGAAAAACATCAATCAACCGTAATTTTGATCTCTCGACCTTTACATCATTCTTTCACCCGTGAAACATGTTGTTTGAAAATCTCCCTGAGAGATCGATTCCTTGCCCGCGAGAACCATTTCTCGGTCGCCAGATCCATTCCTTAGCCGCCAGATCGTTCTTTTTTTCTAGATTTTGGAATGTTCTGTCAATCATTTGATCTGATGCTAAAAACTCTAGCAGCCATTTTCCGATTCTTCCAGGCTACGTAAAGGGATTATCATGCAGAGTTAGGGTTGTCCTACACTTCCAATTTGAACCATGCATTGTGATTGTTTGAAGTGAGTCACCCCATGCCTATATACAGGGGCCTTAGAGTTCCAAAATTAACAACACAATTCACCCTCTCAAGCCACGAATCCCTGTAGAAATACTCTCATACTCCCTCTACAAAAGCCCTAATACCCGGAAGGTAGCTGCAATCGGATGATCAAACCCCCAAAGCACAAACCCTAACCCTAGGGTTTTCGAGAAGCAAATCAGTCAATTACCTTCAATCCGAAGCAATTAAGCAACCGAGGGATCAAGGTGGTGAGGCCCAGGGGCCTATGGTTTGATCTTTTTCATGTTTTTATACTATAATCATAGCATTTTGATTTTTTGTTAATTATTTGTTCTGGTGTGAGGAAGAATATCGACTGGGACATCGATCCTTGGGCTGATACATCAATCCAGAAAGATCCCTTGGCTGTGACATCTATTCACCGGCCACGGGATCCATTCTCTGGGACAGCCTGTTTTCTATTTTGATGCATGTTTTTGTTACTGTTTTGGCTCACCTTATCAATTGTTAAAGGCTAATAATCAGATTATGTGTTTAGAATTAAATAAAGCAAGTACTAATCATATGTTGAACAACTATGGGCCAGTCTCACGGCTGGACAAAAAGGGGTGCCTAACACCTTCCCCTTATTGTACTGTTAGCTCCCGTAACGCCCCGAATGTTGGGTACATTAAATAAATATTTGCTATTGGAAACTTAAGTAGAATCATGCTCATTATTACATCATAATTCTCACAAGAGTACTTTTATTACACACAGAAGAGAAAAACTAGGGTTTCTATCTACTACTCCGTCTACTCTTCCATCCTAGCCAGCTCCTCGGCTCCGAAAGCTTCCAAGGTGTAGAGTTCACCTTGTTCATCTATGAGGTCTGACACATTATACTAGCGTCACCACCGATATAATATATCTAGGTCACCAAAGGTAACACCGTGAGCTATAAAGGCTCAATAGAATAATTCATACCCACTAATCCCTAACTTACAAACAATAGATCATATAATTTAATGATTTCCACATAATACATGCTTATTTAACAAAACCAGTTAACAATGACACATCCACATTCCTTAGTCTATTGTTGGTGTCTGTGATATCTGAGTTTCTCTTACGCGATTCATCGTAGACCGTGTCACCATTTTTCATGTACCAAAACAATATTTCCAAAATTATTTTTAACACACCCAACCTCGGTTCCGCCGCTCCGGGTTCCCATTGGCATACAAAACATGGAATTTGGCATTGGGTCATCTCCATGGATAGCCAATCCACAATTCAAAACCCTCAGTTTCGCCGCTCCGGGTTCCTGAGTATCCCAAAAGTGTAAGGAAGCATAGCTTTCTAGGATAAAGTAGGCACATGCACACACACCTCTCTCTCTCTCTCTCTCTCTCTCTCTCTCCGTTTTTCCCCATGTGTCTATATATATGTATATATCTATAGGGAGAATCTAGAAAAGTAACTTTGAAAAAAGAAATTAGGTTCAATGCTATTAATCATAAATTTGCATGCATGAACACCTACAAGGAATCTAGGAAGGTTATCTTTGAAAAGTAATTAGGTTAAAGGGTATTATTTATAGGCTTGTATGCATAACAAGTTTAGGTTTACTACTTTTGAAAAAAAAAATGATTACCATCCAAAGTCTAAAAAGTTTAAAAACTAAAAAAAAAAAATTAACGAAAATTTTGTTCACCAAAAATCAGGGTTGTTACAGCTCCCGTACCCGGAATCTCTTTTTCCTACTCCCTCTGTCCGGATTTAATAGTCCTTTTTGGGAGTTCGTGCCATTTTTCAATCGATTATATCTTCCAATTTATAATATTTTACGTGATTTCGAATATATTGTATTATAGAATTAATCGAGATCTATCAAACAAGATCCATATTCGATATTAAATTCATTACGGATTTTAAGATATAACCCGTTTTTTAGCCGGTTAGAATAGAACTAGGGACAATTAAATCCGGACGGAGGTAGTAGTTTTTATAAACTAGGTGGCGACTCTATTTTTATGATAACCGTTATCGTGTGGCAATGTTCCTAGTCATGGGAATATTCACGATCTTGGTTTATGAAGTGGAACCGAACAAACATTGATCAATTTGTATGGCGATGCCCTGTTTGATAGGTGTCTACAGTTTTTGGCAACTCTGCTGGGGACTTGAGAGCCATAACCAGAAAGTTCAACATATGATTAATACTTCCCTTATTTAATTCTTGTATCATATGCATCGAGCGGGCAACCTCGTTGAGCTCACCAAATATCCCGACATGTCACGGGTTATGTTAGTGGTTCCAGCAAACTCCACAGTCACTTGTACCAAGTGGTATATCAAAAATGAATCACCAAATCGCCGCCGATTATGGGCTGGTGAAAGGACTGGTGCCCTTTGACAACGGGGCACCCTTGAGACTACCCAAACCATACATGTGTTAGAAAGCCATAGAACTTATCAAAATAAGACAAGAACATGCAGGCTAGGAACCTACTTGCATTTGTTTGTAGAAGTTCTTTTTTTTTTTTGGGGTAAAAGTTTGTAAAAGTTCTTCCTCACACCTTGTCTAAATTGTTTTTTTTTTTTGGGTAAACCAACTTGAAATAGAAAAAAGAAAAGCGAATATACAGCCTACAAGGAGCATACCCAAGGAGGGGAACAAAACAAAATTTTCATAGGAAAACAAATGTTTCAATCCCGTCTAGAAAGAGGAAAAGGAAACACACGACAAAAAGGCTAATTGCAGCCCTGATATACAACAAAACTAACATGCAATTGGCCTTTACAAAACCAATTTACACATGAATATGCCTCAAGCCTTTACAAAACCAAATTACACTTGAATATGCCACAGTCCTTTACAACACTGGGAGAGCTATAAGGATGGCTGGAACTTGATAGTATCACTTGTCTAGCATCAAAAGCACACACACTGGACAGAATGAAGAGAACACAAGGCTGAATAAGATAGCAGCAGAACACAACAGCAAACCAACTGCATAACAGGCAGCAAAACAACATCAACATAACAGCAAAAGCCGTAGCAGAGATCTACTAAGCAACCATTACTGGACAGCAGAATCACCTGACGGACATCAACAGAACAACAGCAGAATGGAATAAGAACATAGTTTATGATATTATATGGACGTCTTAAAAGTAGCAAAACAGCAGCCAACACTAGCAAGTTGTTAATAGATTCTGAACAGTAATAACGTACATAAGGCTATTGGAAAACAATAATCACTATGCAAAGGATGTCCCCCTCTGCGAAGGGAAATCCCAACGACAGCCCCTGATGGTCAGGCATATACTACAAAATAAAACTCAACTAGTGATGCACATTATGTAAAAAGAGGACCTGACAGTACAGGCAACACTTGAAGTTGGTGCACATGGAGCACAATGATGTAGCCACAGCTTGTGAATTCACTGAAATACCAATTTAGCCACCAGTTACGTAGTTAACTAGGATAATCATAGCAACAGCATTGGTATACACCAACTAGGTTTGAGGATTGCAGCTCAAACTGGAAATTATCAGAAAATATAAGAGCAGCAGTAGCATTCAAACAGTAGCAGTCAGTGCAATAAATGAACAACTCATAACAGTTAGGCAAAAGGCAGCTACATACTGGACAATAGCAGGAAGCAGAAGGAAGAAATGCAAGAGATTCCTAAAGGCAGCTATGAGTGCTCACACCTACAACTCCCTTGGAACCTCACCCCTCCTATTTCACTCTCAAATCTACCAATGGGTGGATAACTCTTTCTTCCCTCTACTCTCCCTCACATGATACCTCCCTCTACATATTGCCTCCATTCCAAGGAAATGTAGGAGCTCAACCACTCACTTACAAGGATACACTCAATATGGTAGGACAGATTTAAATAACTCCAACAGTGCCAACAAAGACTCCTGATGCTATACCTACAATGAATATAGCAACAATAGATGTATAGGAAAATTGTGGCCATTAAACCAATGTATATTAACAAACCCAATAACAGATACAATCACAAACACACAAGGCCATTATTCCACAGTTATGCCCCATACTCTAATAAACCAATTATTATGTGAGCCTACGGCCAATTTGGGCAACGACAATAGTCTACCCTTAACCATGTTAAAAATTTTGTGAACGACTATTTCCCAGGTGCTAGTTTTAGCTTGAAACTTCCTCAAGTTTCTCTCAATCCAAAGATTCTATACTGTAGCAGTGAATATTAGTTTGATAACAACATTCCTAAGGGATTTCCCCTAAAAGTGGAGAAGTGGGCAATCCATGCAGCCCAAGACTGGGGGGACCACCTCGTCTCAATTTTTACCAGCATGGCATTCCAAACCTGTGTGGAAAACACAGTTAAAGAACAAATGGTCATGGCTTTCACTACCTTGGCAGAAACTGCACTGAGAAATTGATTTAATCCCAAAAGAACTAATCTATCCTAATTGGAGAGCCTACCCTGGATGTCAATCCATGTAATGAAGCTACACTTTGGGATATGGCCAGAAAACCAAACAGCCTTATGCCAAGTTACTTTGGGAAATGGCTCTCTCAATTCCTCCCAGAGAGAAGCAATGCTAAACTGTCCATTTGCGTTAAGAGTCCAGCTAACTTGGTCCCTAGAACCTCTCAACGTTGGGAGATGATGTCTAATTTCATTCAACTCCCATGTTTGCGTGATTGGGAATGTCCAAATAGAATTGTGAACTATTTGGGACACTTTGGCATTCAAGGGAAGGCTAGACTTATCCAACAAGCTTATCCAACAAAGGGCCAAAAGGATGCCAATGATCATGCCACAGGGATGTGTTATCCCCATTGCCAATAATATGACATATGAAGGGTTGGCCTAAAGTTCTTAGATTAAGTAACTTTGTCCAAACCATGAGGGATCAGTTGGCATTTTAAGGCTCAAAAGTTCCTACCCTTTAATAAATAAGATTTAACCCATTGGCACCACATGGATTGTTCTCCCCCGGAGATCAAGAGATCAAGAACCATATGTGTTTGGCAACCTCAACCTTATTCCAAACCTCCATAGATTTGAAACCAAGACCCCCCTCATCTTTAGGAGTACAAAACTGCTCCCAAGCTACCTTAGCCCCTGATCTTTTCAGCTTACAGCCAGACCACAAAAAGGCCCTAAGAACATATTCAACTTCCTTGATGACCTTTTTTGGTAAGATGAACAGGGAAGACCAATATGTTTGCATTAAGAACAAAATGTTCTTGATAAGCTGGACTCTCCCAGCATAAGTAAGGTCCCTATTAGTCCAGCTTATAGTTTTGGCAGTGATACTATCTACCAGTCTCTGACAATCAACAGCTTTGAGTTTAGTAGATAGCAGAGGGACTCCCAGATATCTCACTGGAAGGGAACCCTCCTGAAATCCAAGCTCTTGCAAAATAGACTCCTTAACTCCCACATTAACTCCTGAGAAGAATATGCTACTCTTTCCTGTGCTAGGGGAGAGACTAGAAAGAGCCTCAAACTTAGCCAATGCTTCCTTGATGAGTTTGATCGAAGAAAGCTCTGCTTTGCAAAATATCATTAGATCGTCAAGCAGAATACCTGTGAGTCAGTACTTGGTTGTATAGGTTTAGGATTTGGACTGAAAATCCCAACCCTTCTACATAAAAGAAGCAACCACAGCTAGTTTTATACATTTACAACACCCAAAGCAACGCCAAGCAGAAGTCTTTGCAGCCATCCTGCCTGTCATCCTCACCTATCAAACTCACAAGTATTCTATATTTAAAGCAAGCACGATAGGTAGATTAAAGAAGCAACCACAGCCAGTTTTATACTCTTACAACACCCGAAGCAATGCCAAGCAGAAGTCTTTGCAACCATCTTGTCTGTCATCCTCACCTGTCAAAACACCTTCATCGCAACGATCCCAATCCCTTCCACGGTCTTCGCAATCATCTTCTCAGCAAACTCGATCATCTGCCCAACCCCAAGCTTTACCAAGCTTTCCTCCTACTCCCATCTCAAAAATGTCAGACAACAACGCCATTATTGCCGATCTCTAGGCTCAAATCACCGCTTTGCTCGCCGAGAAAGCAGCAAGAGATGCTGTTGACAAAGAAGACGAGGAAGAAGATGAGAATCCTCTTAAAATGGTAACAACAGAAAATGTCGAGCTAGCCAAGCAAGTCAAAGAAATCAAGCATGCCTTGGCCCATTCACAAGGGGACCAAATTCTAGATTTTGAAGGACTTTGCCTTTTCCCAGACTCTCAACTGCCTGAAAGATTCAAGATGCCAAACATCGAGAAGTTCAACAGGAGTGGCAACCCAACCAGCCATGTCCGCCATGTTATCAATACCCTAAAGCCTATGGGCTTGACTGATGAGCTCATCGCTCAACTGTTTCAAAGAACTCTCACTGGAAGCGCTCTCGATTGGTTTCTCACTTTGGAGTTTATGCATTATCAAACTTGGCCAGAGATCGCCAATGCTTTTGTCAAGCAATATGCATACAACGTCCGATTGAGTTGACTACTCGAGATTTGGAGATGACTAAGCAAGAGTCAAATGAAGACTTTGCTACCTTTGTGGCTAGATGGAGAGAAAAGTCTGCCAAGATGAAGAACCGTCCCTCTAAGGAAGATCAAGTGCGGATAGTTGTCAAGAATCTGCAACCCAAGTATCTCAGGCATATCTACACTTAAGCTTTCACTGATTTCAAATGCTTGCATGCTACTAGACTTCAAATTGAACAATGGATCAAGCTGGGGCTCATTGGGAAGGAAGAAACTCCTCCAACCAAGAAAACCTTCCCTACCCGTACTTCTCATGCCTCTGTTAACACCCTCTACCCAGCCTTACCATAAGACCCTTTCCAAACTAGCTCTTCCCGAAACTCAAACCACCCTCACCGCAACTTTGATCCTCTTTACATGACCTTGTCTCAAGCCTTAACCATTCTAAGCCGTCAAGGGCATCTCAAACCCTTGAACAAACCACCTCCTCAACCGCCCTACGGCCCAAACCATGACCCCAACAAACAGTGTGGTTTTCATCAACACCCTGGGCATGAAACAGACCATTGCATGCGTCTTCGCCATGACATCCAAGACCTCATTGATAGCCGAGCTATAAAACTTCCAAAACCTGAATGCAAACCAACCCGCTCCATACTCACAATGCTGAATCACCACCCCGAAACATCAATTTGATAGACCTATCTCACAACTCCAAATACAACCCTAGCCAATACATTGTCCAAATTACAGAAACCTAGCCAACCTTGACCCTCCCAGAGGAGGATGGGTGTTTTATGATGGAAGAAGAGGAAAATAACGAGTCTGATCAATCAGAGGTGATCGATCCCGACATGACTGACCAAAGTGACGATGATGAGCAAGTAAAGGAGGAGAAGCTGAAGAAATGGAAAGCACATTCCCAAGCAACACATAATTTGGAAGATCCAGATATTCCGTTTAGAGAGGACGATGTATGGCTGGGCATCTGGTTTGAAAATAGGAAGAAGGAAAAAGAGAGTTATTATGATGAGAAGGCATGCCCGCTTTGAGCCCGCTCAAATAGTGGTACCTATCAACCGTCCTAAAACTCCAATGCCTCTTGCTGTCTGGGAAACAATCAACCTCACAGAAGAAGTGGAAGAGTTTCAGATGCAGCCATGGGTCAATCCTTATGAAGATTGTAACTATAGTCAATAGATAGAAGAAGAAGAAGATCTCGATTTCATATGCACAGACCCATATCAAACGGGAGAGAGTGACTTTGATGAAATGGAAGGTGAATATGACAATTTGCTTGATGGGATCTCCTTAGCATCACTATTTAACCAAACAACTGATCTCCCTTACGCCTGCACAATCAATAAGGAAAAGGAAAAGGAAAAACCTGAAGAAGATAGGGTGAGAAGCCAAGCTGATATTTCTATTTGGGGATTGCTCAAATCTCAAGGAAGTAACCACTATGTAGGCTTTGAAGATGGATCCAGTTCAAAGGCTCTGTTTAGCAAAGAAGAGGGTGGAAAAGAGTATAAAACTGTGAAAGGCAAGGGAAAAGAAGGTAGCCTCGAAATGCTGCAGTAGTTGAGAAGTCATAACATGGCAAAAAAATAATAGAACATTACTTTTGTTTTTTAAATCAAGCTAGGGCATATCTTGGACCCTTGTTTGGGCATTTTATTTCTGCTAAGTGAATTCCTGTTTTTTATCTTCCGCATTATGCTTAATAAATGAATTGGTTTCTGAATTGCAATTGCTATACACTACAGTCTCTTTGCCAAAAGGGGAAACTTTAAGAATCAAGTTCTTTGTGTCACTAACAAAAGGGAAGGTAGGGACGAATTTTGGTTACTTGAAGCTAGGTTTTTGTCAAAACTAAGAAAGAAGGTGCTATCTTCATGAGAACACATAGGGTTAGCTTGCCCCTTATGGGAGTACAAACATTGAGGAGATCCTGAAAAATATCTCCACCAAAATTCCTCTCCTGAAGTACAAAAGCCCTCTTGTGAAAAATGCTCGTTGGGTAACAAAAAAACCCAAGCAAAAGTAAGAGCAAAGCCTGCTAGGGCAAGAAACTGCAAAAGCGCAGCCTAGGCAAAAGTTAAGGTATTTAAAGAAAAGATCGCTAGGGACTCAGCCTCCATTAGGTAACCTAGTTAGAGCATGCGAGAAGAAAAACACGAGTGGAAAACCAACCTCAAAGGTTGTGATTTTGGAACTATGTAAAAGGCCTGATTCTTTGATTGGGATACGTTGGCAATCTCACATTGAGATGCGGCCTAAACATGTGGATGTCAAGAGATTTGTACCTAATGATAGGTATAGCTAACCTTGTGTATTGTACTTGCAAAAGATGAGTATGCTTTTTTTGAGGATTTGATAATAACAAAAGTTACGAGAACTATCGTTCATCTCCTCTAACTTGAAGGTCATTGGTACAATAGGCAAGATGCCTCAAAAATTTTTGAATTTGGCAAAGAGATTATGGAATATAGCAAAAGCAAATGAAAGACATAAATCAAAGTCAAGCATAAGAAGGAAGAGAAAAGAGGATGCCACTTGGCTAAAACAAAATCTAGCTTCTTTTAGAAAATAGAAGTAATAGCCGAAATATTGATGTATCAACCAAGATATCAATTCCTCAGCCGCGCTATCAATTCCACGGCCGGTATTTCGTTCTACACCTATTGAACAACAGTTTGCTGCAAAATTATTTTTAGGGTTGGCAACTCTTGTTACTTGTCCAAAAACAAGCAAATACGTGTTCAAACAATTTTAAAAGCCATGTTCTAACTATTACATGCAATCTCAAGACATTTAGAGGCATTTCTCATTTCATGAACAAAAGCTTGATTACAAAATCATCGTTGTGGTTGCTTTCACTATATAAATACAGTTTCTGCCTATCTTTTTACTAACTATGGACAGGAAAGGAAAAACCTTTGGCTAGTCATAGCGGCGCCTCAGAGATGGTCTCTAAGGTGAAGACAGGGATCGCACACTGCTTCCCACATCCTCCCTACTAGCAATAGGAACTCGTTCAGCCTCAAGCTACAGAAAAAGGATACAAGCGCTCAAATTCAAGAAAGGATACAAAGCGAAGAAGCATATGAGAAAACCATACCTCAAGGATTCGACAGCATTGCCTTCGAACCAAAGCCTCCGCACTCTGATAATCATGCAACCATTCCTGCACTATCTCAGCGGGTACCTGTGAGATAATCAAACATTGCAAACATTGGAACGCAAGATACAATAATGAAGTAGGAAGAAACTGGAAATGAAGCAGTACCTGCAAAACTCTGGTCAGTAACGTATAGAGCTAAGTCGAACAAGGAGTAAGTGCCAAGCGCTCCTCTTCTCCATCAGCAATGTGAAAAGAGACAAAAGGTAGGGGCCCGTGGCCAAGTAGGGGTAGTAGCAGGAACAACAGGCTGAGTCAAGAAGAGGCGGCAGTACGCCATGTAGTCTCTTGCCTGAAGGAGTAGGCCTACCCAATCTCTAATCCGAGCATTCTTCAGGTCTTACTTGGACAATGTGGAGGTAGATCTCATCGACGTCGAAGGTGGAGGAGAAACGAACTGAAGAGCTTCAACACGTGGGTGCCACTGACTCGCCACTCTATCACCCAAGTACCAGGCTCTGCAAAAGGGGCCCTCAAGCAAGCTGCGAGTACAGTCTAAGACCCTGGAATGCGCAAGAGGGGCATTCTCAGGTGCGCCACCCCAAGGGTCAAATCACACCTACAAAGAGGTTAAATCAGCTACAAGCATAAGGATAAGGAAATCTGAAGATAAGGAATACAAGGAGAAAAGAGAGGTACCTGATCGACCGTCAATCGGTCTAAAACTTGCCGCCACTCAAGAAGGCTCAAAACAGGTGACCGCGGCTTTCGTTGCCCTACCAACCATCTCTCATAGTGAGGATCATAGTTCGCATCCTCATGTTTGGTGCCAAGAGGAAACTGAAGGAGATGCTCGAAAGCCCAGAGCTAAAAAAATGGATTAACAAACAGATTCAATACCAAGAGAAATCAAAATGAGAAAGGAGGAAGAGGAAGAGGAAAAGGAAGAAGGGTATACCTCAAGCACTCGGTAGTGACTGCCAAGGATGATACTCTTGTCCCCTGAACAAGCTCCAAGATTACCATACAAGGTGGCCAAAGCAGATACCCTCAATCAAACTCCCAAGCAGCCTCCGAATGCTGCAAAGGGGCCAAAAACTGTGTGTGCAACGAGCTATCCTTGTTGACAAACAATGTTTGCCCCAGGAGGTAGAGGAGGAAGGTCTGTGTCAGCTGTTTAACGCTCACCTGAGCCAGGATATCAGCTTTCATGAAACTCTTGCTTAGCCAGGAGATATCAAGGTGACCCTGTGAATGAAGAGGAGGCACCTTGCCAAAAACCCACTCCAAAGCTCCTTCCCGTTGCCAAAGCTTTGGATCAACCCGAAGAGGAACTCCACCTACTCGTAGGGCAGTGAGCAAAAAGAAGTTGCCTGGTGTGATCATCATCTCACTAGCAGAGGGGAGGTGGAATGTGTTGGTGGTATCCCACCACCTCTCCACCAATGAGGTCATCTAGGACCAATCAATCTTTGGAAGATTGAGGCCTAAAGAGAGTGCCTCAAAACCAGCAGAACGTACCAACTTCTGAGCTTGCTCTGGCAACATCAAGAACCATTTATTCACCTCCTTTCCTCCACTGCAAGCCTCCAATTTCCTGTTTCTATGCAAAGTTCGAAAATGGAGTTAATCTCATGATTGCACAAGCAAATGAGAAGTATGGGGCATTAAGTTGACATCCAAAAAGCATGCATTGCCCAAACAGGGGGCAGGGTTATTCTAATCTTCTTAAGCAAAACGGTTTTGACCCTACTATGGGTCTTTCTCATTAACCCTCTAACTGAGAATAAAAGGGATTCTCTCCCGCAAACAAAAATTCATTCTAAAATCATGAACTAAAGTAAACTTTTTGCATATTAGGGAATTCGGAAAGCTTACTGGAACATTGAAATGCTCAAGTGTTGCTAAGGCTCCCTGCGAACCACTTTGGCCTCTGGGCCTCCAATGGGAGTGTGGTATTGCAGAAATCCACCAAAACCCAACCTATGCCAAGGGAGAACGTAGATAATATCAAACAAACTAGGCTCCTCAATTGCCTCCTCGTCAAAAGAAGGGTGGTCGCACCCACGTGGAGAGTGTGAGGAAGAGCCCGCAATGGATGGTGGAACATTGGTAGAAGAGGATGATGGCAAGTTGATGGTGTTAGAAGAAGGTGGCACAACCATGATGATCGAAGGAATGAGGATGGAAGGTAAATAACAACTAGAGAAGGCAGCGAAAAACGACGGTAGTGAAGGACGGTGACAGTGGTCAGAGGAGGAGAAAAGCGAAAGTGCTCTGAAGAGAGGAAAGAAGGAGAAGAGGAGGAGAAAAGATTAAATGAACCGTCAAATCAATTAAACCCAACTTAAATCGATTTTCTAACTTTTGGTTTTCTCATGGCCGAGTCATCGATTCCTCGGCCAAGACATTGATTCTTCGGCCGCCCAATCGATTTCCTAGAGCACTCATAGTTATGCTTAGCGCACCAACTCAAGCAATTATGGAATTCTAGGTCTTCAATCAACAGAACAAATAACGAAGGATGATGGAAATAGCCTTGGGGCCATGCTTGAGCACGAAGAACGTCAAGCACTAGCATTGAATCCACATCTGGACTTTTCTAAAGCGGCAAGTTCACAAATTGCTAGTCGCTTGACCATCAAGGATTATCAATCTCTGAGCTTCTTGCTTGCAAACCAAAGGATCTTTGACACTTCAAACTCAGGGTCACCCAAAAATCCATCAATGAACGAAAGCAAAGCATGCCCTGCCATATTGTCCACAAGCACATCAATGTGTGGCAAGGGAAAATTGTCTTTGGGGCTTGCTTTGTTCAAGTCCCTAAAATCGATGCAGGCTCAGATTTTCCCATCCTTCTTTGGAACAGGCACCATATTGGTGACCCATTTAAGGTACACTGGGACCATCAAGAAACCTGCGTCAATCTGCTTGGTGACTTCTTCCTTGATCTTCTGTACCCAGTCTGGCCTCATTCTACGGAGTTGCTGCTTGACAGGTTTAGCTATAGGCAGAAAGGGAATATGGTGTTCCACTATCTCAGGATCGATGCCGGGCATATCCTTGTGAGACCACGCAAAAACCTCAAAAAATTCCTTGAGCAGGTCAATCAATGTGGTGCGATCCTCCGGGGACAACGTTGAACTAATTTGCATCATACGAGGGTCATCCTCGTCTTTCAAATTTATAGAAATTACTTCTTCTTTTAGAGGCTGAACTTGCCTTTCGTCTTCCCTTTCGATGAGCAAACACAATTCAGTTGGGATGCTCCCTTCAAAATCTATTTCTTCATCGTCAGGGTCGACACAGTTTATATAGAAGTCTGCAAAGTACTCGGAAGCAGGATCATGCATTTCATAAAACCCTTCAGGGTTGCCAAGTACAGTTGACTCAAACTCAAAGTAAAAGCTACGATGTGGAGGGCCAAGAGGCTTAATCTTCAACTCTGAGCTAGACTTAAACTCGACTGACTCTGTGTCTGACTCAGACGTGTCATCAATGCAAGTTAGACATGGTGTGAAGATACAGTTTTTAATACTACCCTTAGCTTCCACGATGAGAAAGGTAGGGTCCTCGAGAGTGTCGGGCCCAAACATCAGCACTTCAGCCTCCTCAGCATCTCCAACCAAACCCACTTGGGAGAACAGCAACTCCAAGCTCCCTTGATCGAACGTCCTCAGTCAGTCAGCCAGTCTTCTCCTTGATCTGAACCAACTTCTTCTTGGATTCTTCGTTAGCCAACTCCTCCTCTTTATCAGACCATGTGTCAGCAGCGAAAACCTCAAAACCAGGCAGCCAGGTACGAGATTCCAGATCCTAAAATGGTTTGACGTGACCCACATAAGCGGTGCCTCCTCCTTCACATACAAAGTAACTATCAGCATTACCTTGAAGGGTTCGAGGCTTTCCCATACCTTTCCCCTTTTTAGCATCTATGGCTAGGGCAACACATCCAAAACCAAAGCGGCCATCATTAAAAGGAAAGGCAGAGAATTCAGCGATCCCTTACTGGTTGATCCCTAGTCCCAAGCTAGGCTTGTAAGACATCCTCCTCATTATATCGAGGGCAGCTGAGCTAATGATGAAGTCGTCATCCATGGAAATGGCAAGGATTGAACCAGACGTGTCGAAGGAGAAACCTCCAAAGTCAGCATCTTTCTCCCCGTGCAGAATTCCCAAGATCGGTGCCCCATCTTCAGTGTGTGGATGAATACTCGAGTCCCTGCAGATTGTCAATGTCCCAGAAGTGAGTCCCAGCATGACCTTCCGAGGAAGAGTAGAGGGCACGGCCATAATGTCTGCCCTGTGAAGCCACGGCCTGCCCAACAGCAGGTTAAAGGTAACAGGGATATCAACGACATGAAATTCGACATCCATCTCAAAACCTTTAGCATCGAGCTTGAGCATTAGTGTCCCCTCTACCACACGGCGTGTGCTGTTGTAGGCCTTGATTGCCAAGTTAGACGGCACAAGAGCCTTCTTGGTGAGACACAGGTGGTAAGCGACATTCAAAGGGCAAAAATTGATTGCAGAGCTGTTATCAATGAGGACAGTCGGCACCCAATGTCCTCTACATTTAATTGTTATATTCAGCAGGCGGTTGTGCACAACTCCATAGACAGAGAGATCCTTCTCGATGAAAGTGACAGAGTGCTTTAACGTAAGCGGCAGTATGAGGGCAATCATAGCCTCGGGAGTAATATCGAAAGGCACCTTGAGATGAGCGAGAGTCGAAGATAGCTTCTCACGATGTTCTCAGGAGGAACAAATTAATCCCCAAATAAAGATTGCAGTGGGGATCCACTCGAGCTGCTTTTGAATAATATCGGTCTTCGGGGCACCACTTGGAACTATAAGAATGGCAAGAGGAGCATTCCTTTGAGCAACAGGAACGTTGGGCCATTGAACAAGAGGATTAGATGAGCTTCCAGCTTGCAGATTAGTAGACTGAAAGACTCGGTCACTCCTCATGACATTGGCGACATCCCATAGAGAAGGTACGCCTTTGTCATCTTCAACATTGTCCCACAGGTCCGCAGGAAGTTCCCCCAGCTTGGGCTTTCTCTTGTCGACTGAAGCTACCATTGGTGACGCATCCTGCCCCAGAGTTAAGTCCTCTACCGGATCTTCCATATCCAATCTCTCCCAAAAAGCAGGGTCTTGACCAGTAACATCCTTGAAAGGTGCTCCTGGGTTAGTAACAAACGGGACGTCCCAAAGACCTCCATCCACCAAAGCTGAGTTGACAGTCCAAACCTCGTCGCCAACGGCAGCGTCAACAACCGTATCGACCTCCTAAAGGTTAGCAGGTGGTAAAGCCCTACCAATGTTAACAATCTCATCAACCTCCCAAAGATCATCGGGGGGTGCACCCTGTAAAACCATGATGCTACAGTCGTCACGGGGAGCGGTAACAATAGGACGTGGCTGTTCGACAGAGACAATGTTGAGAGAAGGGTCAAACTCACGGATATGGTCATCAATAGTGTTTGAAATTGAGTTTACTAGGGCTCCAAGTGGGCGACGCACATTGGGAATAGACTCCCCTTCTCCATAGTAACTCTAGTACTTCTTGTCGACATTGCTTTGGTCCAAATCGGGGTTAAAACCCAATGCTATCTGTCCTGCATCAGGCTATGGATCCCATACGTATTCCTCGACTTCCTCCTCGGAATGGGCAAGTTCAGGTTGATGGTAGAGCATGAACAAAGAAAGGCCATCCAAAGAATTTGCTTGTGCGGCATTCCATTCGTCTTCCCACTTGTTTAACCACACTTGATTAACATGAGGGTATGCAGGGAAACCCATATTGTACTGCTCAATCCAATCCTCGGAGAGCTCCTTCCATTCGTCGACCTTGTCTTCCATGGTCCAACCTGCTACTATCATGTTAATGCTTGGTTCAGACGGGATGGTTATGATCGGCTTAGTGTGGTTTTCTAGGACGATATGGTGGGTAGGATTGAATATGGTGGAGCTTAGGCTATTTTGAGTGGAGCTTGGGTCGGTTTGAGTGGAGCTTGGCTAATTTGTAGGTTAGAGTTGTGTTTGGGCATGGAATTTGAGATGACATTTGGCATTGCAGGAGGTGGGGTTTGAACAGTGCCATAGTCTATCAAGTTTTGAATCGCATGACGAAGGCAATAACAAGAATCGGTGAGATGGCTTGGTATTTGGTGGAAGGCGCAGAAAGCGTTGGGGTTATGGCTAGGAGGTGGATTTTGAGTAAGAGGGGTTGGAATCAAGGGCCTAAGATGGCCGGATTTGACTAACTTTTCCATCAACGAGGAAAGAGGTGTCTCAAAGTTGGCAAAGTTTCGGGGTTGGTTTCGGTTTCGGTTTTTCTGTGGAGTTTGGACTTGGTTGACATCCGCGGCGCGGTTAGAGGTTTGATTGATGGCATTGTTTCCACTAGAGGCTGCATTGGCATAGTTGTTACCACCAAACAAAGCGGTGCTACTTCATGTGTAAGCACAGGGCTTAGCCTTTTGAATTGAGGTAGAAGAGGAGTCATTCCTTAGCAGAACCCCTGTTTGCAAAGCTTCTTCGATGGCCAAGCTAGACTTAAAGAAAGTCTCGAAGTTGGCTGCTTGAACCAACACATGGTTCTAGGCATAGTCGGGCTACAAGTTATGAGAGATGATGTAGATCTGATCCCTTTCTCTCGGTTGATCAGTCATTAGGGCGGCCTTACTCCTCCACCTCTTAATAAAGTCAACGAAGGACTCCTTTGCAATCATTTTAGTGGACTCCAACTCTCGGGTAGTCATCTTGAGTTGAGAATTGTAGTTCTACTGAGTGACAAAGGCTGCCCCAATATCATCCTAAGTTCTTCTTTTGGAGATGTCGAGAGACAGAAACCATTGAAAAGCTGGACTAGAGAGTGTTTGCAGGAACATTTGAGCCTTTGTGTCTTCTTCGACCACCATCAGCTTCATAGCACCATCATAACCCAACAGATGAGCTTTTGGGTCACCGGTTCCATCAAACTTAGTGAAGTCCAGCATCTTAAACCTTTCAGGTAGTTTGGCATTTGGAAAGAGGCAAAGTCGGTCCATATCCAAACCACCAGCATTAATCTTTTCGGACTTGGAAACAACTTCCTTGAGTTTAGCCATCTTGGCAATAAGAGCAGCCATTTTTGGATTAGGAACAGCCGCTTCAGGGTGAGGAATTTGAACCTCGAGTTCAGGATTGGCTCTCTCTTCCTTGTCTTTTTCTCCTCTTGCAGGGAGTCATTCGTTTATCAAAGCAAGCAAGTTGGCCATAAAAGCCTCGGCCTAATCGGCCCTTTGCTGCACGATGGCCAAGTTATACTGGAGACCAGCCAGAATAGTAGATTCATCTTGAGGAGCATTGGCCATGATGAGTGCTTTGGCGGATCTCGGTGTAGACACCCTATTTTGGACTTTCCAGATTAGTTTACTTATGGTATTTGATTCCCCAATGATGAAATGGATCAAGAATACCCCAGGAATGTTAGTGTAATTGAGCTTTGAGTGGTTAAACCCATTTAAAACCCTTTAAACCTAACCCAAGAAGCCTCAGCAAAAACCCTACCTACATATGCTGGTCCCACACCAGCGTGCGCTGGTCCACTTGCCATGTGTTAGTCATCGGTTAGCTTTGACCATTGACCAGGCTTGGACCCGCCAAATGCAGGTCAACTACCTGCGTACGCCGGTCAAATCTAGTCCCATCACCTTTATTCAGCCATGATCATAGGACTTTTAGGGCACCTTTGACCCTGTTTATTCATCTGAGGAGTGAACCTCAAACAAGGGGATGTCCCCTTTCTTTCACATCTCCCATCACCTTTGGGAAGTCTTTGAAGGGAAGCAAGGCCAGCCATTCTTGGCTGGTTTACACCTCTCTCTCACCCCTATCCTCTATATGTACTCCCCTCTCTCTCCCAAGCAAAAGGGTTACAAGTTTTTAGTTCATCAAGTTCCAAAGCTACAAAGTCTTAAACCTAATCTCTTGATCATCTCTCCATTGTCAAAGGAAAACATTAGCAAGCAATACACCACAAAGTGCAAAGCTCATTTACCTTTCAAACCCAAAAACCAAAGGTATATCACTTTTGAAATACTCTCTGCTCTGATCCTTGAGGGGGGCTAACAGGGTCAAGGCTAGTAATCAATACCAGTCCTGGCCCTAAAGCTAGCAGGGTTTCAAAAACTGTTATGACAAGAACTAGTGTGCACTGGTCCTAAGCACGCGTACGCCAGTCCTTGGCAGTACGTGTAGACCTCACGTAGGGATTGGTGTCTAGTTGTTTTAAGATTTTACATGTTTATACATCACTATGAGCATGCTAAAAAAAGGTTTACTGCTTTCCTTTGATAGAATTGCTAGTTGTATTTCAATAAATATATCTGCTTGCAATGGAATACCTTTGGGGTCTTTTTGAACATGTCTCAGAACCTAGAAAGTGTAGAGCCAAGCACTGATCAGGCTGCTTAAACAGGCGTGCTGTAGTGGTTTACCCGCGCACACCAGTCCAGCCTTGACCAGTGGCTAGCCTTTGCATGGTAACTAGGTCTCGGCCTCTGTTTTATCCCCTACACTATTTATGGGGCTAAGTGGCGTGCTACCACCTATGCCGCCTCGGTTCCGGTATCACGTCATCTACACCGAGTTGTTTCAACTCCAAAGTTGAAACTTTGAGAATGGAATAGTCAAAGGCTTAGACTATTTTGACATCTCTTACTGTTAGTCGATTTAAATAAGGATACACCCTTGAAAAGAATTCCAAGGGTTTTGGCAGTGCCCGAACATCATGTGACAAACTCTTCTTTTAGTTGTAGAGTCTAAAAGGACACTGATGACGACGTGTGCATTGCAATCTAATTGCTGCAGGAACCTCACTGAGTTCTCATTACTTTGCTGTCTAAAGCTCTTGGCCTTTTCACCGAGAAGGAAAGTGCTGAAGGGAAGAACCAAACCTACCTGGGAGCATCTGCCGGGCCTATTTCACTACCATATCACCCTCCTCAATCATCAATCCTAAATGGCAGCACAAAGAGAGTTGGCTGAGCTGAAGAGGGCTATACAGGAAATGAACCAGAAAATGGACAAACAAATGGCTATGATCCAAGGGCTAGTTGACCTTTTTACCTCCGCCATGTCAAAGCCGAATCTAGGGCTAGTCAAAGAACCTCCACAAGCTTGCCACACTCCTGCGGTCGTAATCAAGCTGAAAGACATGTTCAACAGTTTGGCCGAATTCCATAAGGCTAGAGTCCACCCAAAAGAGGATGTTGATTTCTTGTCCAAAGCCAATCCCAAAAGGGAAGATATGCACGGTAATGAAATCAGTCTCAAAGGCAAAAGAGTGCATGTTGTCAATGGCACAGTGTTGTGCAGCTGCAAAGCAAGCAAAGGTTCCACCTTGAACCCTCAATCAACCAACCAAGGACTTTCTCATGCTTCCCTACACCTTTGGCCTTACTTTACGAGAAGCTCCTCGATGCTGGTTCCATCGGGCCTCTAACCCCAACTCCACTGCCTAGGGTTCTCCCTGTCAGCCACAACCCCAATCACTTTTTCACCTACCATCAAATGCCATGCCATTCCACCAATGCCTGCTACCGCCTTCGACATGCCATTCAAGATCTCATCGATAATGGCACTATTCCAGCCCCGTTCCCATCAAAACCCAATGTCATCTCCAACTCCATGCCTCAACACAATTTCAAACCCCATGTTAGCTAGATATCTATAAACTCCACTCAAATCAACCCCAGTTCCGCTCAAATCAAACCATATTCAGCCCAACCCTCTACATTATCCCAGAAAATCAATCCAAACCAATCGTGCCTCCCCCGTCCAAACCCGAGGTTAACATGATGGCCATAGGTGCAATTGAGGTTTTTGCTACGGACACCTAGATTGATGGTGATAAGGCGCCTGCCAAAGAGGAATTCAAAAGGAAGCTTAATCAATCAAAGGAGAAGATGGATTGGCTAAGGTCCTTCAATCATGAGAGTTTGGAGCTGCTGTTCAAAGAGTTCTCTCAAATGGGTTTGGTCGAAGAAGCTGGGGAAGCTGAAGGGTTGTTGCTTAGGCCTGATGTCTTTTAGATCCTACCTCTTTTTGTGGAAGCCAAGGGTAACTATAAAAGTTGCATTTTCAAAATCGCGTCTATTTTGCATTGACACTTTTGAGTCTGAGTCTGACATAGTGTTTGTCAAGTCATCGAAGTCTATTTACCTAAAAAAAAGTCATCGAAGTCTAGCTCTGAGTTAGAGTTTGTGCCTCTTGGCCCTCAATGTCGTAGCTTATATTTTCATATCAAGTCTTTTACTGTACTTGGCAACTCCGAGGGGCTTTCTTTTTGAAATGCATTATCCTGCTTCTACGTGCTCCGCTGACTTTTGGATTAACTGTGTTGACCCTGACAACAAAGGGATAGATTTCGATGGGAACTTCACCAAGGAAATGTGTTCCCACATCGAAAGGGAAGACGAAAGGCATGCTCAGCCTATTAAAAGAAGAAGTAATTTCAATAAACTTGAAAGATGAGGTAGACCCCAGGATGGTTCAAATTAGTTCAAAGCTGTCCCCAGAGGAGCATTCTGCCTGGTCAGACAGGCTTGAAGAATCGATCGACGTCTTGGCATGGTCTCACAAAGGCACACCTGGCATTGATCTTGAGATAAAGAAGCATTGAATCACCCTGCTACCAGATGCCAAGGTAGAAAGCAGAAGCTCAGAAGGCTTCTAGCCTTGTATCATGTTCAAGGGTATCAACGAAGAGTCACCCGTACATTCAATTAGAAGACGAAGTCTAGAGACCTAGTAGAGGGGGATCTGGTTACTGAAGAGGACTATGCTTCGATTAGTTGACCTTTGCGACCGAAGTACTCTGGGCCTTTCATTATCAAAGCTATTTTATCTAGGGCTTCGGTCAAAGATCATCAACCTTGATGACAACAAATTCAATACCTTGGTCAACATGGATTAATTCAAAAGCTACTTCCCCCTAAGAAGCTCGTTGGACCGAATAACCCTAAGGGTGGGCGGTTCCAAGCAAAAGTTAGAGCTAGCCTGCTAGACCAAAATCCTATGCAAGCGGTTTAGGCAAAAGTACATAGGCAATATTCAAAAGCTTGCTCAACCGAAAACCTGAGAAGACGGTTCTAAGCAAAAGTTAGAGCATAAAAGGTGAGGTAAAACACACGAGTGAACCTTTGCCCGAATTACGCTTTAACCTGATTCCTTGAAAAGGGATACATAGGCAATCTCTCCTTGAGATTCAGTCATAGTCTATCAATTGGATCCATGGTTGACGTTTTGGTACACACCGAGGGTCAAGAACAAGATGAGCTTCATTGGAGAAACATAAAGGAGGAAACCTTTCGTCTTTCAAGTTTAATGCAAACTACTACTTCAATTTCAAAGCTGTTCAAAAGCCTTAAAATATTTGAAGCATAAAAAACAGAATGAAATGCTTGTGAGGCCTAACAGCTCACAATTTATTCTAAGTTCAACGAAGTCTGATGTGAGCAGTTGCAGCGGACTTGTAGTCACGCGCACTAGTTTGAGGTTCACGCGCGTTTGTTCAAAGTGATGCACGCTGGTCTCAAACCTCTGTGCGCTGCGTCAACTCCAGTAGTAGTCAGCTACTGCCTCCAGCTTATCATTTTCAAAGCACTTCGAATGTCGTTCAAGGGGCTTTTGCCAAGTTTTGTCATACCGTACATGTCATATGGACCTAATGTGACTACAAAGGGGTGTCGGTTTACAAGTCATGCTTTGTGTCTTATGTTTGTATTTGTGACATTTTTCCAGTTTTTCAATCCATTGTCATGTCAGGATGCTTTTCTCGGCATAGTTTGTTCATGCAAGTCAATGTACATCTAATTAACCTTACGCAGATGTCAGTTTCACTTGTCTAGGGGAAATTTGAGTTTTGGCTCATTAAAATCTAAAATTTCATGTGTCTAAGAGTTTGTGTTGTATCCGGGGCTCATCTTCCTTTCTCGTTCGGGCTAGGCAAGTCTATACATATATGTGTGCTTGCACGTCGGCTTAGTTCTCTTGTTAATGCAAATTAGATATAAGTAGTGGGTTTATGCATTTTTATAGACATTGTCAAAAGAGAGTCAATAAACTGCATTTTTATAGGCATACCGCGTGCCAAGAAGTTAACACCCTTAGTTTAGACCAAAAAGGGCTAGGTTAATCCAATTCCGAAAATCATGCTTTAAGTCTGAGGGTTTGAGAACCAAACAAGAACATAAGTCTTTGGGAAAGATTAACCCAAGACTTAGCCAAAAGACTGCTCACTCATTAAAGACATAGCATAGCATAAAAATGAGACATGTTACTTAACTGTAGGAACGAAAATAAACTTGAAATTACTAAGGATCTAGTCCGTACAAGCAACTTTAATAAACGGAAAATTAACAAACTAACAAAGCTTACTTGAGTTTTTGAAGGAAATAACTAAGAAAACTTGAAGATGACAATGGAGTTCTCTAGGAAATTAAAAGATTTAAAGTTAAAAAGACTAGGTAGATATTATGTGGGAGAGAATGACTTATATACACAAGGGTTTCTCTCTCCACACATATCACAAAATATCTCCAAAAACTTGCCAAAAGTAGCAAGTATTCCATAAAAGGAAAGTTGAAAAAGGTGAACAAAAATGCAAATATTTCTCAGGCAGTACTAGTACTGGCCAACTCTCAGTACCGATACTAGGCTTCAATGGGCTGGAAAAACTGATCTCTAGAAAGCGGGTACCGATACTGCTAATTCTCAGTGCTGGTACTGGGTGGACAGATTTCTGTTTTGTTCAGCCCTTGGTCCAAATGGCCCTCCGACGACTCGAGCACTTCTCGACACTTAATTAAGCACCTGTCGGGACTTCGTGGGGAGCCACCACGCGGCCTCGGATACTCGGATGCTTCTGAGATCCATCCATGGTGCTAAAACCACCTTAATTTTGTGTTTTACCTGAAACTAACAAAACACAACCTTACGTGCAATATCAAATAAAAATGCCAACTTATATGTACAAAAGCTACAAACTAGAGGACTTAAGCACCAAGATTAAACAATCACTAGGCTCGACCATGGATCCCTAATGTCTCACCCACGTGCTTGTAACTATCATATCCTAAATGATGTATGTGATGTCAGCTAAGGCGGTTGCCTAACGAAATAATCATGAGCGCACATGGGGGTGCCATGCCAGCTCACACGCGAGGATGTTAGCTGCCTTATCCACTATGTCATGAGTGATGTCATCCGACGCGTGTTGGGCACATGTTTGAACTTGGAGAGTAATGAAGGATGCTCTATAAGAGGGGAGCAAAGTCAACCCTAAGAGGTACATCGTCTCCTATGCTCAATACCCTAGCTCATTTCTCCTCGCTCCGTACATTTCTCATCCATACATTCGAGGACCATTCTGAAGTCCTTCCAGTGTGGTTCTTTAGCCCTGCTTGCCTGTGCAGGTTAGGTGAAGACACTTGGCTCAAACCCTTCCTATCATGCCCTCAATTTTAAACATAATTATTAATAACTTCTAAATAATAAAATAGTCACAATATCTCCCGTATTACCTACCAATGAGTTGTTTATCAACCCCAATCATCAAATTGCAGTTCCAACTCCAAATATTCCAAAATGTTACATCCATGGTACGATGGCCAATATTCGTAAGTACGGAAGAATAAATAGTAGTTTAGTGGTTTAGACTTATCCAACATCAAAAGGAGATTTGCAAAAGATGTCATAGTATTTCCTCCATATCGGCTTTAAAAAGATTTTCCAATGGATGGACACCATGAATGCCATTATTGTCCTTGATTAGTACTTGAAAATATGAATGGTTGAGCTACACTGGCTTAGTAGAAAAATCTCTACATACTTTATATGTAAATGAGAAGAGATTTTCCAACGGATGCACACCATGAATGCTATTATTGTCCTTGATTAGTACTTGAAAATATGAAGGGTTGAGCTACACTGGTCCAGTAGAAAAATCTCTACATACTTTATATGTAAATGAGAAGACAAGTATAGATGAGTAACAAAGATGCAAGTAACAATGGAATGTACTATAAGCACAATCACTATGTTGGAAACCAAAGAACTCACACAAACACATCACCCTTTTTGAGAAACACTTCATTGTAAATCAAATCTCTTTCATTGCGAGCCTTAGGCTTGGATGAGGGAGTATTAGGCTGGATGGAATGGGCATGGTGTGTAAGGTGGTGCCCCTTGTCGGATGCCGTCATCTCTGGTTCGAGACTCTTCTTGGTGCCTTGTTCCTCTGTAGTAGCTGCTAGCCTCTCTTGTTGCTGAATTGCTTTGTTGCTGCTAGTCCTCATTGATGGTTATCATTTGGTCATTTCGGACCGCGACTATTGATTTTATTTCCTAACGTGGCGGGATGTGCCAAGCAGTAGTTCGCTTTCATAGTTTTACTGCTCGTGTCACTAAATATCATACCCCGTGGTACTATCCTTCCGCTTAGATGGATAGTGCAATGGGGTTATGATCTCTACACACATGCCACTTTTGTTATTTTACTTACTCTCCATGCGGGTTGTGCATCGGTTATCGCACTTTTTTCAATCTTTTTTTTTTCCTTTTCTTTCCTCCTGGGGTATGCCTCTTGTAGGCCGTACATTTGGTTATCCTTTTTTAATTTCAAGCTAATTTACCCCAAAAAAAATCTCTTTTATTCAAAGTTATATCTCTTCAATTCGTATCGAGTGACTCACATTTCAGGTTTTGAGGACCCCGTATATCCCAGTTGGTCTTAGATATAAGCTCGTGTAGCTCTTTTACTAGCAACACACCGAGTGGTAGTCCTAGAGACATTCTGGCTATTAGGACCCCATATACCCACTCCACTTTCCGAGTTGTCATAACCCTGTACATCCATTCTATTCCCTTAGTATCCAATTCCAAATTCAAGGAAAAAAATGACTGTTATACTTGACATTTCTCATAGCATCAACAAATTATCGATTATGTTACGTGTGCTCATAATTCCTTCATATGTTTATCCTCGAATCAGCATATCACATTCCCACACCTCATTTATGTATTAACGAACTCATTATCATGTAAAAAGGTGAGAACAATCCAATATAAACGAACCACAATAATAGAATTTATATGACTATAAACCATAACGACAAGGGAAAGATAGGATGAGCTCAATCAAAATATATCAAGTCCGAGTCTCCTTTGATATGAATCTTAGGAGAACGAATGTTCAAAGGGTTATTGGAATATGTATTTTAATGTTGTGGAGTGGTTTGGAGATGTTGAAAATGTGTTAGAAGTGATCAGGGGTTCAAACCATAGAAGAAAGAAACACTTCAAAAAAGTTCTAGGTAGTACAAGTACTAGTCCTAGTACCGATATTGAGAAAATGTGGTACAGGTACTAGCCAAACAGAATTGAAAACTTTTTGATAGTACAGGTACCACCAAAAAGTGGTACCAATACTAGCTGGGTTTCATAGTGCGATATTTTGGCTTTTGACAGATTCGATCAAGGCCCGAAACAAGCAATTCAACACAACTAATAGGCCCCAAATCAACTCAAAAATATATAAAGAGAGTGAGAAATCTCTACCTCAAGATCAAAAGCAAAACCTAAGTGTTCTAAGCAAGCCCTAAGCTACTAAAGCTTGAATCCACTGAAATACACTCCTTCGAGCTCAATCCAACCATTCAAGAGCCAAGAACGCTTGTATGAGGTGAGATACAAGTGGGTTTTAAGGATCTATGGAGGATTTGAGTGAATTTGTGAGATGTTGGTGTGGGAGAGAGTGATACCTAGGGTGAGAGAGAGACACATGAGGAAAAAAAAAGGAGGAAATGGGAAAGTGTACCTACCCCTCTCTTGCTATCACATACATATATAATTAGACCTCTCACCCCTCACCCACTTATGCAACACATCGTGCCCCACAAGCAAAACTTCATTCCACAAGGGCCCCCAAAACATATATCCACTTCATATTCTGCATTTTATCACAACTCAAGCATTTATAAAACATTAGAAATTGTTAAAAAAACAAATACGGGTCTCTACATTCTACCCTTCTTAAAGAAATTTCGTCCTCAAAATTTGGTAAGCCAAAAGCAATCACGTTATGCAATAACTAAGATATGCAAGTCATCCAACACTCACAAAAATGCACTAAGCCGACAATCACAACAATCAAGTTAAGAAACTCTCATTAAATACAAACCAACAAGTACGATTTCCCTTTTCCAAGCAAACTCCTCCTAGCCTTTACTGCTTCTTAAAACCCTCACTAATTTACCATCCGGTTCCTTGACATTTGATCCCACAAGTCCAAAGTACACACCAACTCCTCCTCGAAAGATACACCGACTTCTAGCTCTATGTCTTACTATTCCAATATGAGAGATAGATTCGGTTCGTACTTCAAATGAAACTTCCAAGCTCAATACTCAAACAAGGCTAATCAAGAATTTCAAGGAAAAAAAATTGCAAAGTACTTGGAGATTTTAAAGGACACATGGAAGTTCAAAAGTGGATCGGCGATGAATCCAATGCACCAACTCATAACAATCCTAAAGATCCAGAAATGATCAATCATAATCTTCCTACTGCTCCATAAGTCAGAGGATCAAGTACATATATCTTGCAGCAATAGGAGCGTTTCAATACAAAAGACGAGCGCTAGGCAAAAGATAAAGCCAAAGCAGGCAAAGAGATACAAAACCATAATTATTTCAAACCATGTGACTCTAAAACTGAGAAACCATAATAGATTTTGACGCCAAATAAGGCAATACCAGCAACTGAACCTAAATTTAATGGCACAAACTAATTGATATCACAGAGTATGTAACCATCAGGTTTGGTTCCAATGAGTTAAGGTTGCAACACAAGGACTTGAGTGAAATAGCAAATGCAAGCAATAAAATTTATAGCAGCCACAAATGAACCAAACAGGAGTGTTTCAATACAAATGACGAGCACTAGCAAAAGATAAAGATAAATACAAAACCATAATGAGTTCAAACCATGTGACTCAAAAGCTGAGAAACTATAACAGATTTTGATGCCAAAGAAGGCAATATCAGCAACTGAACCCGAATTTAATGGCATCAACTAATTGATATCATAGAGTATGTAACCATCAGGTTTGGTTCCAATGAGTAAAGGTTGCAACACTAGGACTTGAGTGAAATAGCTGATGCAAGCAATAAAACTTGTATCAACCACAAATGAACCCAAACTGACTAACGAAGTTTTATACAAAGTGTGGTTGCATCAAGAGTTCAACTAGAGTGAGAGGCGAGAGATATACGCCAATGTCAATGACATACACTCGATAGAACATTCCATGACAAGGATCCAAGTAGTATGTGGTAGTCAATTCAGCTATTGAAAATCCCAAACAGCCAAAAACACAAAAGGCCTCAAGGAAAGCAGATTAAGATACCACTCAGACAAGAGTCAACTAGACCACAGAAAGAAGTAAAAAAAGAAGCAACTCTTACAGGAACATATTCGGAATATCACAAACTATAATAGGTATAACCAATATCTTCCCAAAATCAGATCAAACCCCGCCATATGCAAATTAAAACACCAGTCTGGGATGAATAACTCAGTCTCGGCAATTATACGATCTAGTGGTGTTTCTCAACAAGCTGGAGTGGACTAAGGTCCTTGATTTTCAATTCCAAGCACGAACAAAGATGTTATCAATGAATTAAAGCTCTAAACCCAAAAGAATTGTAGCGAAGGAGTTGAACAATAAAGAAGAGAAAATACCCCACACAATTGATGTATCTCGAAACTAAAAAGTGTTAAGAGGTGGTGGAATAGCTGCAGTAATCGTAAAGGCTCTCCCATGGGTAGTCTGACCCTGAACGTCTTCACCCCTTTGGGCTACCAAGCCCAAGGCTTTGGCCCCCGCTCGTTTTGAGAGGTTTTGATTATTCAAAAGAAGAGTCGCCACCCGGGTTTTTATAAATGGTTTGCCACCCGAGAAACCTTGAACTTGAAAATGATATTTGAGCTTGAATTTGAGTTTGAAAAAGAAACTAGAGATTTTGAGTTCGGAAGCCAAGCTACAAAAAGGGAAGGCTTTTGTTTGGCACCCTTCTCCCCCGATACGAGGATCGATCTTTACTAAATACTTGTGGGATTTTGGAAAATGCTTGTATTTCTTAACTTTGAAACACGTAGCAAGTAGGGTGTGCGATGAAGGCATGTGCTATACACGAATGGAAATGCAACTGAATCTTATGTACAAATTTACAGGAGGAAAGCAGTTTGTTGAAATTTACACAAAATGAAGACACAACCCCAGCGCTAAGGTCCCTAAGCCTAGCATGGGCTTTTGTTTCCAGACCAGTTTTGAAAAATGTTTTTGAGTACTGTGGACACCTCCTGGAAAGGGTATTGCCACACAGATATTCTCACTACATGTTTCCTCTTTATAAATCAAAATCGTAGATATTTCCATGCTTAGGAACGTCTCCACACGATAATGATCACCGCTAAATAGAACCGCCTCTTAGTTTATTAAAACTAAGAAAATAAGTAAAGATTCCGAGTACGGGAGCCAAAAGTACGATAAGGGAAAAGTGTTAGGCACCCCTCTTTACCCAGTCACAAGACCAGCCCATAATCATCCAACATAAAACTAATGTTTGTTTTATTTAATTCTACGCAATTAAAATTGTTATTTAGGCCATTAAACAGTTAGTAAGGCGAGCCAGGATAGTAAAGAGACCATATGCAACTAAATAAATGAAAGCAAGAAACTATTTTAGCAGATGGATTCCTTGGCCAGCGAATGGATCTCGCACCTGGGGAATCCCAATGGATGGATTGATATACTGGCCGCGGGAATGAAGTCCCAGCAGGTGTTCTTCATCACACCAGACTAAAAACAATTATCAGAAAAAGCTACGATTAATAAAAATGGAAAGTAAACCAAACCATAGACCCCTGGGCCTCACCACCTTGATCCTTCAGTGCTTGATTGCTTCAGATTGAGGGTGATTGATTGATTTCTCCCTCGAAACCCTAAGAACTAGAATGGGTGGGTGGGTGTTCCTTTGATTGTAGCCTTTTCTTGTACCCTCTGGCTTAGAACAGTGTAGCCACTTGGCTTTGTTTAATTTTCTCAATCTTTGTTTTCTGTTTTTTTTTCTTTCTTTCTTCTCCTGGGGTATGCCCCTTGTAGGCTGTACATTCACTTAGCCTCCTTTTTATTTCAAGCTAGTTTACCCAAAAAAAAACTAGAATGGGTGCTTTGGGATTTGATCACTCGGATTGCAACTACTCATGGGGAGTTAAGGATTTTGTAGGGGGAGGGAATATTAAACCTTAATTTTGGAACCCTAAGGCACTCTTTATATAGGCAATTGGTGACTCACTTTGGGCAATCACAATGCATGAATCAAAAAGAATGTGGAGACAACCTCATCCTAAGGTTAGGTTGCATTCTCATAAAACGATCCCAAGTTGGCAGCATTCACAACTCTAAAGTAATAGCAAGTACTCCAAATTCTCAAACACATTACCTCATAAACTAGAGTATAATGACAGTAAATACATTCATATCCGCTATACAGTAACAGAGATTCAATAGGAGTTGCGAGCTTGGCAACTTGGGAGTCGGAGAGACGACAACCAAAATTAACGAAAATAAATACATATTTGTATATACGAATGCATATATAAGCTATTGTATGATATTATGTATAATATAAAAATAGATGTAAAATTAAAATTATTTACTATATGTTACATATATATCAACTTTTTTTTATTTCTTAAATATCTCATGGTCCTATTCGGATAATCCACGATTTTCAAATGAAAATTCAATCCTAATCCGTATCTCACGATTTAATTTTTAATTTTTGAATATGTGTTCGGACAATTAATCCATGGACAAAGTCCAAAAGGTACGGATCGGTTTAGTCCGAACTGGCTTCACTGTTCACCTAAATTTTTGTGCAGCCCTAGTCATTTCCTTCTAACTGTACACTTTGCACAAGTCTACACTGTACATGTTATATGTTTAAAAGTTAAGAATGTAAAACATTTCTAAAATCCCACAAGCATTTAGTCGAGATTGATCCTTGCATCGGGCGAGAGGGATTCCAAACGAAACCCTTCCCCTCTCGTAATCTGGCTCCTAAACCCAAGATCTCATGGTGACGACGGACTGGTAATCAAAGCCTTTTTCAAACTCAAACTCAAACATCATTTTTAAGTTCATGGTTTCTCAAGTGGCAAACCATTTACAAAAGAATGGTTAACAACCCCAACGCTTTCTGGGTTCATATTCTCAAAGGGCTTTATTTCTTTAATACATCGTGTATGGAGGCAGAAAGAGGGGCCACCCCTTCGTGGTTATGGAGCAGCCTGTTGGAAAGGAAAACTCTTTTAAAGAAAGGCCTACAATGGAATGTGGGAAATGGGGATTACATTAGCTTCTAGGGAGATAATTGGATTCTGAGTTGGGATGAAGGTGAAAGTAAGTGTTCAACAGCACCTGTGGACTGGCTGTGGAACAAAGTCTCTGACTTCATCAAACAACCAGCACAAGTTTGGGATGTGGGGAAGCTGAGAAGTTGTGTGTCAACAAATGAAGTTTGGGCCAATGTTAAAATCCCTATTAGTGTAACAAATTCTGCTGATATTGTCATATGGAGCCACACAAAGAATGGTTCTTATACGGTGAAATCAGGATACGCTCAAGCTTATAAAGCCAAAGCCAAGGCCAAGGCCAAGGCTCCTTGTCCATCCTCTTCTCACAACCATCTAAACAAGTTCTGGACAAGACTCTAGGCAACCCCTACTATTCCAAAGGTACGTAATTTCATGTGGAGATTTTTTTTTGTGGATAATTTAGCTTGAAATAGAACAAGAGAATATCGAATATACAGCCTACAAGGGGCATACCCCAGGAGGAAAAAAAAAGAAAAAGACATGGATAAATAAAATTGTCTACGCTAAATGGCTACAGGGCTAAAAGATATGCGATGTTTCCAATCCATCTAGTAAGAGGGAAGGAAAACAACGCCATAGGTTACAATACCAAAAGGTATTACAAAATAACATAATAACATGAAGGATGCAACTCAGTAGGTGACTCGTTCACATTGAGCAACAAACTTGAACCATTTTAGAGTATCCAAAGCCTGCTACAGCTGGGTTGACAAAACAAAGCAAGAATCAAAATAGGATAGCAACAGCAAGCAGTCATAACAGTCGCAGCAACTGCAGATTGCCTTGGCTTGAAAACCGTAGGTTAACTAGAACTCAGTGACTTGATAATGACAGGCAGGTAGCTAGGAACACCATTTGTTACGTAATCCTCTTAAGCATTCACAAAAGAGATGGCAGTAAGTGTTAATGACTGGTAGCAGAATAAGGTAGTCACAACATAATAGCAGAGAACAGTGACTACATGACAACAGCAGTCGTAATAACAAACGGTAACTGCATCAGCTTTGAGTAGAAAGCCATCAAACAGCAGCACCAGAGTAGTTCAATATTAGGCAGCCACAATGAAAAGCTAGGGACATGCCCCCTAGAAAAGCATAAACTTTCCAAGGGACAACCCCCCAAGGATAAGTCAAAACAATATGAAAATCTGCTAGCTATTTTGACTATCTACAAGCTATATTGATCATCTAGCTGCTGCCATTGCAGCAGCAAACAACAGTAGCAGCAGCAAAAAGCGACAGTAGCAGCAAAACAGCAGTGGCAGATATGACAGGTATGCACAGCACTGCCCCATATCTACTGGCACAGAATATAGAGCAAAGGGAAGCTAATAGGTACTAAGCTATCCACAAGAGACCTCAAAACAAGAATCAGAAAAGCCCACCAATGAAAAAAAAAAAAACACCTCAAATATGATCAAATGGTCCAAGCTGGCTATCACATGCACTTTCAAAGCACACAAAACCATATATGCCATAATGGAATTGAGCAAATACAATAAAGACTCTGAGCAGACCATGCACAGGCATGAACAAGTAATTAAGAAGGATCAAGAATGCTGACCTAGCATTATGTCCTCACCTACTACTCCCTTGAAAGGTTCACAACTCCCACTCTTTTTCTCTCATGTGCTAGGACAAGACTCTACCAACTCCCTCCCTAGATTTCACCATATGCCCCCATTAAATATTACCTCCTCTCTCAAAGAAATGATGAGGCACTAGCTCACACCTCACAAGGTAGCACACTATAAAAGGGGATCATACAGCATCTTCAAGAAGGACCACCAAGAATAAGATGTATACCTGATATATAGAAGTAATAGAAGCTAACCCTCCCAATGAGGTGTGGAGATTGATACGTAATTGGGTGGCATGTAAAGATAATCTATGTAAAAGAAAATGTGCTCATAACCCACTGTATCCTATTTGTGAGTTAGAGCATGAATCAATTGAACATGTGTTATTTAGATGCCCTGGGACATAAGCTATTTGCTTTGGTTGTAGTTAGTGTTTCTGGATTAAAGAACACCCTATTGCTTCAGGTGATGATAGATGGGCGAAGGAGCTGTTATGTGGAAACTTAGCCAAAAATCTAGCCCAGAGGTGGAAGGGTATATTTTCCAGATTTGTTGGGCCATTTGGAAGGCCAAGAATGAGTGTGTTTTCAATGGAGTGTTGCCTAATCTACAGAGAACTGTTGATATAGCAAAGTAGGCCAATTTTGATCATCTACATGCTACATTTGGGGATAAGAAGCAAACTTCAACTAAGCTTAGTAGAGAAAGGAAATGGTCCCCTCCCTCCCCCTTCTTTTCTTAAATTCAATTGCGATTGAGCTTTTTCCTCCACTCGCAGCTTGGCTGCCTTTAACTATTTAGCCAGAGATAGTGGTGGAGAGATCCAATTTTACAGGTTAGGCAAAATTGTTGCATCCTTAGCATTGGTTACTGAAGCATGGGCCGTTCGTATAGCTTGTGGGATGGCGGTGGCTATGGGAATTTCTATTGCAGTGTTTGAATTGAATTGTCATGTTTTTTTTTTTTTGGTAACCGAGGAATAATCCTACAGCCGAGCCACTTTTGGACCCAACTGCGCAATCCAAACTTCGGGGGAGACTAGCACTGCAACCCACAGCCATGTATGAACAACAAGAATGAATTGGAGCCATGGGAAATAGCAGTTGTAGCGGTAGATATGAAGCATTGGGCATGCCAAAAGAATTTGAAATTCACATGGGCTTGTAGATAACAGAACAAAGCGGCTCATTGGTTCGCAGCTAATTATTTAGAAAAGAGTTCTATTTGTTTTCCGGGTTGTATTCCGTTGGGTTAGCATCCCTTCTCATGAAGGATAGACAGTTGTAATCTTTGTAAACGATGTTTGACTTATAAAAAAAAAAAAACGAAATTGAAATTGTTTATTTTCCTTTACGAATAAGAAGTACCAAATAAAAATAGATAACAATATAGGAATCCATTTGAGGTCCGTTAAAAAATTGAAATGAGTTCAAAAGCTCAATTGCCGAGCATTTCTGGTTGTTGGATCAAGTTGGAGTTTTTTTTATTCTTTAATAAGATTTCTACATGATCCCAATGGCCAAAGATACACCGAACATGATTGTACAGAATATTCGGTACAAAAGATTGAGGGGAATTAAAATGTAACCATATTCGATTGAAAAGGGGAGGAATGTAGTTTCACGGGCAAAATGGCTTGTCCAAACTACCTCTACGACTTGGGATTCTAAAGTGCCTTAACCTTCCTTGTTGTTTCTTCATATACCCATCACACAGAAAAGCCCTAGAAAACTTATCCTCCACTTCCCTATTAACATCATGCACAAACACATCAGTTTCTCCTCCTTCCTCTCTGTTCCTTGCCATCATCCCAGCTGTATATATAGCACTCATTCTCCCGGGGGCTTCCTCATGGTACCCAGTTGGAGCATCAACCATAATTAAATCCCACTTTGTCTCATAAACTTCACTTGGCAAACTCTTTAGGGCTAGTTGGCACATGGAGTACCTGTTGGAGCTAGGGTTTAGATAGAAACTTAGTAGACGTGCAAAAAATCAAGACAACCTATAAAATCAATGGACCTGTAAGCTATAATATCAATGACCAAAATATCTTGTCCGGACGCAATGTGCAAGTGATGGGCGTCTAGACAGCCCTCATCCCCGGATGCATGTTGCGAGTCCAATTTTGTTCACTCTCATTTAAAGGGGTTGAATATTATCCTCACTTTGATTGGTGAAAATTATATACCGTCCAAATTCATGCAATATCTCACAACACACATAATAAGGTTATCGTACAGATAATAACAAAATAAAACAAAGGCACCTGCATGTTTGGGTGCTAACTTTTGAAACATTTATGGTGGACATTTTCAGTAACTGGTTTTGAAATTAAACCAAAAACACTTGTGTTCATTGACATGTTCATTTTTATTGGAAAGATATTATTTTTTTTAAGTCAGGAACATCTTGAATTTTTCTAATATAGGAGTATTAGGTATTTGCAAATTTACCCAAAAAAGGAATTCAAAAAACAGTTCATGTCATAAGTCAAAGTAATCGAATACACATGCCTCACGGTCATACGATTGGATCATAGCTACTCTACGGAAAGGAGAAAATGTGGTTTTAAGGATAGACCTCCCATTTTCGTAGGACAAATGAGATCCGATCATGTGTGGATCAATGTTTGGATAACGAGTTTTTTTTTACGTGGATAATTAAACTGGCGAGCCAGCATTGATGCTTGGATTTACCAAGGTGGACCCACAGAAGTCCAACTCGGCTGAAACCCAGTTCAAAATTAAGGGGATAAGATTTTAAATTGGATGTTCAAAAAAAATCCAACTGATTCAAAAAAAAAAAAGGAAAATTTTAATTCCAACAGTACCTAGTGTCACCAACTGCTGTGCACTCAGGGCCCTTGCCAATCTCCATTAAAATTTCTGCTTGGCTAACTTTGCTCTCATAACTAACATGATATGATTTTAACATGGGAAATTTCCTCCTAATTTGCTCAATCCACACGCCATCTTCCTCCAAGAAAATAGTTTGTCCACCATAGTTGAGTGCACTCCACATCAGACTATCATGTCCCAACCCAAAAACTAAGAAATTACATGGGGCCTTCTTTTCCAAGACCTTTGCTGTTACTGATACCTCTTTGGCTGTTTGTTGTGGTGTTATTGTTGAGGTTGAGTAGTGGATCACAGTTTTGGCTAAAGATGGTGGGATTTTGGTGCAAATGGATGAACAATTTGTGGGTAGCTTTGCATCTTTTATTGTATTTGAGGATTTTTTGAAAATGGTTTGGGAGATTGGAGAATGGTTCTGTTTGGATGATGAGAAAGATGATTTTAGCACAAAGAGGATGAAGAAAGCAAGGAAGACACATATAATGAGGAGTTTAAGGTTGAGAGCGAGTTGGGTTTTTGGCCTCATCTTCTATTGGTTTGTTTGGATTGATAGAAAGAGTGGGAAGTTCCAAGAAAAAAATGTGTATTTTATGAAGTCATGGGGAAAATGTGTATTGCTTTGAGGCCATGTTTGATAAGTGTGTTGGATTAAATAGGATTAGTAAGGAGATGGGATTGGTAAGGAGATGGGATTGGTAATACCGAGTGTAATCCCAAATGGATGTTTGATTGTGTTAGGATTAAATCATGGGATTGTGATTACCAATCCCAATTCCGTGTTTGATTGGAATACCATGGGATAGGATTACAAATTGCATTTCCAATTATACCCATGGATGAAAACATGGTCTATTGAATTGCATGAAGAAAAAAAACGGATTGTATTTTCCAATCATTTTCGGACAATTTGCATTTTTTCATCCAATCAATTTCCAGATTCTTATTTGGACAAATATCCATGCATTATTGTGACATATTTGGAATAAAGCAAGCATATATTTTTTATTCATGTCCCTTAAAAAGAGGAAACGAAAAAACAAAACAGATAACATCTTATTAATTATACTCTCAAATAAATCTAATTATTTATTTGCGATCCTATGGAACAGAAACATGATTATGAAAGGCCTAGAGACAAAATTTAATTATGTTTATTTAGAATAATATTTTCAGAATAATAAGATTTTCTCATCGGTTCAAATGGATTAAAAATTGGAAAACTTAATTTTTTAATCATATTTCTTAATATATAAACAGTCTAAAAAAATTAAGTGCTCAAATTTTCAATCTATTTGAACTGGTGCAAAAATATTATTATTCTGATTATATTATTCTGAAGGGTCATAATAAATTTTTGTCTCTAGGGCTCTCATAATTAATTATCTTCTTTTTATTTAGAATCTTGTGAAGTAGAAACATGATTATGAGAGACCTAGAGACAAAATTTAATTATGACCCCCTAACATAATACGATAAGAATAATAAGATCTTTACACTTGTTCAAATAGATTGAAAATTTGAACAATTAATTTTTTTTAGACTGCTTATATATTAAAAAAATAGTTAAAAAATTAAGTGCTCTAATTTTTAATTCGTTTGAATCGGTGCGACGATCTTATTATTCTTACCATATTATTCGAAAAAGACATAATTACGATTTGCCTCTAAGGCTCTCATAATTACGTTTTTACTCCATAGGATCACAACTAATTAAAGAGGTTACGAGGTTTTTTTTTTTAATTCCAAAACGATATCGTTCCTGGGTTGAGTAGGGGCTGCTATGCCATGGAGGCAGCTAACGATATCGTTCCTGGGTTGAGTAGGGGCTGCTATGCCATGGAGGCAGCATAGCTGCCGCGTCCACAAAATATAGGTAGTGTATTAGGGATTTGGATGGGTAAGTGAAGTGTGTAATGGAGGATATTATTGGTATTTTTTTTTTTGGATAGGCCACAAGATATTATTGGTATTAAATTGACAAACCATGGGCAAGATGGTCATTTTGTAGTAGAGAGCTTGGGATAGGATTCATAATACCTAGTACCCCATGGTATTACTAATCCTATGAAAAAGGGGGATTGCTAATCCCATCCTCTTGTTAATCCTATCCCATTTTTTGCAACCAAACAAAGAGTTAGGAAGGCCATAGGATTAGCAATCCTATCCCAAGTCCTAACACACTTATCAAACATGGCCTGAAGGTTTTGGGTTGTGGGATTTGACAGGAAGACTATGTTTTGGTTTGTATAGGGTAAACGAAGGAAGGTAGAGAATTGAACTAAGTGCTTAGAGATGAAGGGATTTGATATAGAGACTAGAGAACTAAAAAGCTTTTGAATGAAGCAAAACAGTGGTTAAAAGATCGGTTGGTTTGGTGGTATTCCATTTTGAGAGTTTTGGTTATATTTTGATTAGTTGGTTTTTACCTATATGCAGCAAGGTTCCTTGGAGACAAGATTAGAATTAAAATCTCAGCTTTTTGACAAGTTCCTAATCATCTCACCACTCCCTTGAATAGAATTGCTTGTTACGCAAGAGGCAATATATTACTCCACGTACAAAGCATTGAGTTTGAACATTAAAGAGTTAATCAATTAACCCCATGGCGTATAGCTCAAGTGATAACACAGATGAGCGGTAATCCCAAAAATCCTGAGTTTATAACTTGGCAAGCTCTTGGGGTCAAGCCGCAAAGAGAAATTTCTTGTGAATCCCCTAGTCCGGCATAAATTGTCTACCTTTGACCAGACTGAAGAGGGGAATATTCGTAGTGTATTTGCTGCCCAAACACCCCTAACCGTCGGAAAAAAAAAAAGTTAGGAGTTTGAACATTAAAGAGTTAATCAATTGTCCCATTAATTACCTAATGTAGCTAAGATTAGTCAGAATGAAGCCCTTAGGCGGACAGCATAGTTAGGAGAAAGATACTTTTATGGCACCTTAGAGCATCTCCAATTAATGCAAGCAACCAAAATGAAGACCCAAATCTCCATTTTCATTTTTATTTAAAAAAATAAAAGGGAACTTAAATAGGGGTCCTGCCATACATAGATACTTAAGTCCTCATACTAGTGGGTTTGAAAACTTATCTTTCTATCCTAAACTACCCTTTCTCTCTCCTTATCTTTTATAATTATCTCAATTCTTTTTTCTTTACGTAAATCAGCTTGAAATAAAAAGGAGACTAACTGAATATACAGCCTACAAGGGCCATATTGACCATGTCGTTCCGTGTCAAAAATAAATTTATGAAAGCTTGGAGTTAACTACTACTCCGTATAATAGTGGTCAAGACCGAGTGTTGATCTGCATGGACATATTGGCTAAGTTACTATAATTTTGATCAACTTCTAGATTAATTTGAAAAAGTAAAGATTGATTGATTGGATTGTTTTGAAGAGCTAATTAAACTAAAGAGCAATTTAATTAAAAGGTTTAGAAACGATGGAGGAAAATATTTAGGGTTTTGAATTCACCCTGACCGCATAACAACAATATGCATAGGATATGTTTATTTATTCGAATCAAAAGGGATTATCTCTAGGGCTTGCAAACACTTTCGATAATCGTCAAGGAAGTAATCGGGTTGTTAAAAGGCATAGACTATCCCATAGCACGGACTGTCTCTCAATAGCACAGTCTGGCCACCTAATGGCAAAGATCCATCTTACGAGCATAATCTATCTCAGAACTCCAACCACAATCAGAGAAAACCATTGCAAAACCAGGTATTTGAAATCGCGAATACAAATACTCAATCGATAGTAAGAATTAAAATCAATTCATTCAATTGCAATGAAAGAGTTTTATAATTGATCCGAAAAATAAAATAAAACCCATGAGTAAAAGAGGTTACTTGGTGCGAAGTTTCATCTTCCCCCTAGACAAGGGGTTTAGTTGGCCATGAAGGATAAAGATGTGATTGAGATTGAAGAAACCATGGAAGACATGAAGTTTTTCTTTGAAATCCTCTTGCCTCACTCTCTCTCTCTCTCTCTCTCTCTCTCTCTCTCTCTCTCTCTCTCTCTCTCCCTCCCTCCCTCTCTCTCTCTAACGTTTGCTGGAAAAGAGCGTAACCTAAACAAGGAACTAAGGGCTTCCTTTTGTAGTTCGGCCTGAAAAAATAAGACTTAAAACGGAACGTGGAATTCCCGTATGATGCCCGCTAGTCCGGACCAGCGGTTCCTTTGTCCAGACCAAAATTCCAGCATGTCTAGATGTCGATCTAGCCTTGGTCGTTCGGACCAACATAGCCTTGTACCGGACCGGATTTCCAGCTTTCATCTTTTTGCTCCCCTTCTCACCGCGAATCTCTCTGGAACATCCTTAAGTCTTGATTATTACTCCAAATCTCGTCAAATAACACTAGATAGGACAGACAAAGTCTAAGTTAATGAGAATAAACAACTGCTTTTCAACACCTATTACATACCCGAGGAGGAAAGAAACATAAGAAAACTTAGGCCAAATGGCTACATTGGAGAAAGTACTACAAAATTAAACTAAATAAGCTAATAAGAGAAATATAATTAACAAGGTGATTCGAATCCATCTAAGAGAGGGAGAGAAATCACTATAGCAAATGGGGACTTGACATCCAGATTTTAGATCAACCTAACGATGGGATAACTGATTAAGTGCTCAATTAGATACTCCAAGTGAATGATTTGAATCATACGCCCAAATGAATAAACTTGATCAACACGCATTTGCCCATAGCTAGGCAGCATATATTGGCGGGGGATAATGACCCATGATGAGAGATAATTAAGATGGCCACCTTCCAGCCATAGTACTAGGAGAATAGACCCCAACAACCAGTCGTGCATTGAATATATACAATATAGGGAAAATGACAGCCAACAAATGTTCTTAGCTCATCCTTAATGGATATTAATTATCAAAACACATCTTTGGCCGTCATTTTTCCGGTATACAATAGCAGTGGGATATATGGCCCATTGACTGAATTGGGGATGGCCATTGTGGGCCCCAATAAATGGGACAACACTTTGCTGCTTCCAATTCCGTAATGCACCTGTGCGTACGTATTGGCCGGCCACCTCACCTATTGATCGTACACTAGTAGACCATGGGAAACCAAACATACAAATATATTCCTAGAGACATCTCCCAAGGATAAGGTAAATAAAGAGTAAAATACTACGACTCATTGAAAACAACCCAATGCGCAAGTAAAACAAGGAGATATCTACATAATAAAACACAAGGGTGTAGGATTCCACACAAACACAAATTGTAACAAGGGTTTAGATTCATTTGATACAAAGGCCTGAAAATGCATTCTCCCCAAGAAATTAAAGTGCCCATAGTTTTAAACTAAATTACACAATTGCCATTAAATCCAAGGGCCCAAAATTACCCCCTAAATCCCAGTGGCGGACCCAGGAATTTGATGTAGTGGGGGCACCAATTTTTTTTGTAACGCCGTAATATGTGAGTTACAATTAAACACATTCATACCAAAATAATTTTAGCATCCATGATAATGTAACAATTTAAAAGTATATATGCATTTTAACAACAAGCTATTTGGACATATTTGCACACCTCGACTATATGTGTTAAAACAAAATTATCACATATTTATCATCTATTTTTCAATTATTAACTCTACAAGTATAAGTTTCGGGGATTAAAAATGTACAAATACAATGTGCGAGTTCATATTGAGTACTATACAAATGATGGGAGACGTTGGGAAGTGGGAGAAACCTTGGTTGTGAAAGAGTTTTTAGTGGATTTTGAAAAATAAAAATAAAAAATGAACTTCGGAGTGCCCAGAATTGAATTGTTTTAGTGGAATTTGAAAAAACATTAAAAAGAGTGCAGGGAGTTGTATTAGTGGAATTTGAAAAAACATTAAAAAGAGTGCAGGGAGCTGGGAATCGAACCCACGCCACTTACCCTTTAAAGCCTGTTGCTAACCATTGCACCAAACTTCAACTTATTGTTACATATTAGCATATATATAATATATAGACACAAAATTTGGAATTTTTTTTAAAAAAAAAAAGACGTGGGGCACGTGACCACACGGGCCCTATGGTGGGTCCGCCCCTGCTAAATCCTACGGTTCTCCTCCTCTCTCTATCACAAACAGTGTACTCCCTAAAATCTGATATCGGTCAACGCCTATAACGACCCTAATTTTGGCCCCATAATTTTTATTTTTATATTTAGAGTAAATTGTATTCTTCATAAAACTTAGTTAAATTTAATTATAGATTTCGGGGACTAAGTATGTAACCAGGACCCTAACTAGCTAATATCCTAACTAAAACCTCTTATCATCCATAACACCATATTACCCACTAGACTACCAATTCAATCACACCTGTCACTCAACCCATCTCTAATGTCTAGCGGTTTCTAGCCCTCCTTTTCCCAGGCCAGCAGAACTTAACACACCCTTAAACCACTTACCTTTAACTCCTAATGAACTCCCTCACCCATACACTTCATTACCCACCATGTCTAATCTAAAATATTACCCCATATATTGCCCTCACTCCTGGCCCTCCGAAAATTTCAAAGTCTCAAGCTTTCTATCTTTATATTTCAGTCCATACACTCAGTAGATACAAGAGAAAAAGAGCGTCGTTAGAGTTTAGGGTCAACTATGGAGTTTTAGAGAGAAAAAGTGAAAAACGGGTTTCTCACCTACACCACCTTATCAACCAAACCGAACCTTCCAATCTTCTAGCACGAGCTCGAACATCTCAAAACCAATTTCAAATCGTCCCAAGCTGTCCCCGAAGCCCACGTTTCCGGTTGTCCTCCTTGTTTAGCCAAAAACTCAAAAATCGCGTTCTAAGCTTTCTCAACCGGACCGAGGTAGATTAATCTCTATCCTATCATTCCCTAAGTATATTTAGTTCCTAGATGTTAGTTTCAGTGGATTATAGTGGCTGGAAAACGAACTCATGCATCAAAACCCATGGACTGAAGTTTTTCCTCTGTTTCTTGGAAGCTACAGTAACTTGAACTCTTAGTTCTTAAAATGTTGGGCTGAAATTATAGTTTGCACCCTGTGTTTATACTTAGTACTAAATTTGACCCTTGCATGTTACTATTATTACCTTGTAGATTTGAACCCATTTGGTGCTTTTATCTCATTTCCATACTATACGACTAACTTTTATTCTTAGAAATATGAAATGCCTACCATGATCAGTGTGGTTTTAGTTGAAATGGATTTTATCCAATTATTGTGAACATGTGTTAACAAAATAAAATAAAGTAATACTTACTGTGTAAAAAAATTTTACTAGTAAAAGTTGCTAGATAAGTAAAACACATTTTATCTAAAATTTGCGGAAAAAGAAAAAAAGGGAAACAGAATACTCCTATAAAATGAAACTAGATTATAAAATATATAATAATAACAATATTAATAACAGTAGTTAAATTAAGTAGATTTTTGTCTTTGTACATTATATTGTTAAGATGTTAGCATATATTGCTAGGTAAACATTAGTAAGCTAATATAGTGGTTCTTATGAATTTTTACAACTCTAGGAAGTAAAAAAAAAAAAAAAGATGACCGAACTATTCTTAAGAATAACGATACCCGTCACCATAATTAGTATCGATTAAATAGAAATAGTTTGTTCATTTTAAGCATTGCTTACAGTAATAGTAAATGGATTTATTACTAAGATTATTGCTAAGGAATTAGAAAGCACTAATGAAACCACAGAACTAAACCTACTTGCTTAATAAAATTTAAATAATACAAAGGGCATCGGCCCAATCATAAAATACTATGTTCTGTATTTATTCGCATAATAACAGTTGCTATGCTTCCTTTCACATTGAAACGTATCATGTTTATTGTTTAAGTTGTTATGGATTTATTACTATTGTACTTGTTAGATCGGACCTAGGTTTACTGGGTGGTTTACAATGAGAGAACCGATAGACGTTGTTAAGTTAATGGAAAATCAGATAATGTGTGGAGAGGGTGTGTGTTGTGGAAATCTAAAATGGGTGACCAGGTAGGGCCCAGTGATCAAATGGTGACCAGGTAGAGCCATTGTGATCTCGAAAGTACTATGATTCTGAAATGGGTGACCAGGTAGGGCCCAGGGTGCTAATCGAGGCGCAATGTGTGATGTGTTATGTACGACCCTAACAAACGGTTACATCATGGGTAACTTAACCCCTTGTTATGGTCTAAGTGAAACATATTCGCCTAAGACCCCAGTGCAGGACAAGCAAGAGGTGGGTTGTCCCATGAAACGGGCGGAGTTTGTGGTATGGGAGGAAAGGATCTATTGGAGAAGATCCCTAGAATTCACTTAAGTTAATGGATAGTAAAAAAATGATGAAGTGTTACTTTTTTGTGCTTTCTTTTAATATCAATTGTTATATTATTTAACTGCTTAGTTGTAAAGTAAGGGGTTAGTAGGGTAGGGATTTATCTACTGAGTGTCGACTCATGGCGTTTTTTCGCCAAGTACCGAGAAAGAGCAGTGCGTTCAACCTGAGGAACAGTACCCCATCGAAGACCTCCTAAACTAGAAAGGGGAGTTCGTAGAACCGTGGGTGAACTACTAGAAGAAGCTCTGTTTATTTTAGTATTGTAATTTCAATTCAAAAAGTGCTTGCGAAATTGTCGAGTTCTATTTTATTCGGTAATATGTAAGACCTAATTATGTCGACTTCAATTTTAATGATTAAAGACTTCCGTTGTTTAACCTTGTTGTTTATCAAATCAAAATTTTAAGACATTAAATTATTTTAAAAGATTTAATTAACGTTTTTTAAAAAATTGGAGAGTTACAATGCCACTTTTCACTTCTTCTTTTCAAAATTTGAACACACACTCACTCACTCTCTCTCTCTCTCTCTCTCTCTCTCTCTCTCTCTCTCTCTCTCTCTCTCTCTCTCTCTCTCTCTCTACACTACAGCAAGGTGTCAACGACGATTGCAAAATAGTGTGGTCGCTGTTAGTGTTCCGACGTCATGGAGTTCTTGACTTCAAGTCCCGTCGGGCAACTTGAGATCCCATGATCTGTGAATCCGCTCTTCTCAAATCAATTCGATATCATCGAGATTTACCGCCGCACTGTGGTACAAATTATGGGTTTTAATTGATTTAGTTAATTTGTTCTTGAATCTTAATAAATTGTAGTTTTTTGGGGTTGTGGGTTTGATATGATTTCTGGGTTTGAATTAAGATGCAGCTTAGCAAAAAAAGATGCAGCTTCTCATCTTATCTTTGGGTTTTAATTTGAAGAAGGTCAGGAAAGAAGGAGGTCGCAGCCGCCATTGAAGCTGTACAGTGCAGCAGCTGTGGAGGAGAAGAGTGTCAAGGATTTTAGGAGAGGTATTTTATGTTGCCCACCATGTGTTTGTTAAAAGTACTTCTGCAGATATTTTTTTTCACTTTTTGACGCCAAACACCAATTTGTCGTCCATCCTAGCCTCTCTCATCCATTGCCTCCGCTCTTCAGCTCGCGGTTCGAACTATGCCTCCGGTGATTGCTTACACTGAGGTATTTCAACCAAAGCCTGAGTTCTCTTTGCTGATTTTGTAGCTTTTTTCGATAGCCTGTCTTTTTCTCGCGGTCTAAACTAATTTTTTTTTACTCTTTATATGGTTAGTTTATGGCGTTTGATGCTTAACCAAAGATTAACTACGGGCTTTTGATTTCTTGGTTTAATGTATGTGGTAAGGGAAGTTGGCTTATTGTGTGAAAGCTAGAAAGGGGATCCCTTAACTTTTTTTTCAGTTACTAGCACCATAGTAGTGCTATTTGTATGTTCTCAATTAGTTTTCCTCAATTTTTTGAATTGGTTTCTTTGAGGGGGAAAAAAAAGAAGCAACTTGTAAGTGGGAAAAATCTGATGGTGCTTGTAGCTGCACGAATAACACAACGAATGCCTTGGGCCTCCTGCCCGGAAACTTAACTTCTCCTCGGAACACTAATTTGCAAAACAAACAAGGGGTGAGCGCACATTTGCCTCTCGTGGCAAAGGCCCTTTGATGCCTAAGTTAGTATGACGTGCTAGAGAAACCCTAATTATCTATAGGAAAGTATTAGTGCAACATACTGCATACCTTTTGCCTCTAGGTTTACCTTATTTATATAGGCGTGTGCTTGCTTGCTACCCAAGCATCCTTGTTGCCCTAGGTTTCCGTGTCTCGAATAGGAAACCCAGGCTATATTGGATTATCGTTCCCTTATCGGACTGTTTCTAGAGTCCTTTTACGGTTCTCTCTTTCCTTTATTGGCCGAACATCCTATGGCCGTCGGGAGTCTCACATGGATTAATTCATTCTTGGGATCTATTCCTTTTGCAGAGTACTGCTGTACTAAAACCTTCTAGAACGTTCTCACCGCCTCATCACTTAAGGTATTATTTATAAGAATTCTTCCTCTGTTCGGTCATCTCATTGCCAAACAAACTGCTTCCTCTAGTGACCTTTCATGTCACCGGTCCCTATTGCTGACCACCGTTTTCCTCAGCGATGTTGTCCTGCTCTCTTGTCCCGTGGTCTTGCGTACCACATGTTCGGGTTCTAATTGTGCCTGTTTGGGAATACCTCACTTTGCTCCATTGTAACGCCCCGATTTTCAGACACATTAATTAAATCCTTTTCAACTGATTTAATTATTCATAAAACTGATAAATAAGAAATGAAATTTTATCAAACAGAGTTTAGCAGCGGAAGCCTCAAATATCAAATTCAAACCTACTTAATTGTCTTACAAACCAACAAAATGACATAGAGTTTGACAAATGTGATAACAATAATGAAAATTTAATTAACAGTACGTCAAAATGATAGAGCTTCTAAGGGTATGGCCTCCAAGGCTCAACAAACTCCCCTTCCTCAGCTGGGAGGTCTTCACCCTGGTACGGATCGTCTTGCAGCGAATTCTACTCTTCGGTCTCTTGATTAGCTGGCATGAAACGCTAGCCCAACGGCACTATAATGAGTTTTGAAACTCAGTAGATAATCTCAACCCTATTAACCCCTTACCTTACATTTAGCAGATCAATAATATAATAATTCACAGGAGGTACAGAATAACAACACATTGTCCTTTTCTTTACTATCCATCAACTTACATGAAATCTAAGGATTCTCTCCACGAGATCCTTTCCTTCCACATCCACCAACTTTGACCGTCCCATGGAATAACTCTCCCTTTATTTGTCCTGCACCAGGATTCTAAGCGAATACTACTAAATTATGTATCCAGTCTGGATTCGCTTACAACCATAATAAAGGAATAGTTCACCATGACAACTCAGCATTAGAGGTTGCACTATCTCATTGTCAGGATCCTTTACCGTCTCCCAACTCTACACACTAGGTATTTCACCATACCCCTAATCTACACACTGGGTACTATAACGTATTCAAGGATCCTTTACCATTTCCCAAAATACTGTACCCGGAGTCCTTTACCGTCCTCCACACACACATTGGGTACTGTACCGCATTTAGGATCCTTTACCGTATCCCAAATCCTGTATCCGGAGTCCTTAGCCGTTCTCCACACACACTGAGTACTTTACCATACTCAGGGTCCTTTACCATTCCCTAACTCAATTAAAGGTACTTTACCGGCACCCAACATCCTCAATAAACTTTACCATTTTTATCATTTACTTATCAACGTCTATATGTTCACTACTCGAAACCGCCCATGAACCCAAGTCCATTCTAGCACGTTCAACATGATACAATCAATCAACAACTCAAACATGATACATTTCAGTGAGACAACAATATAACAATTAATATGTGCAAATAATTAAACACAAATGGGGTTTGAATTGGGTCGATGCCTTTTTGAATATTTAAGTTTTATCGAACAAGTATACATTCTTATAAACTCTGAGGACTTTCATTAGTATTTTTGTAACCCTTAGGTTTAATTAGTGTATCGTACATCTTAAGGTTTCAATGTACGAATTAATGAACTTAGAATTAAAAATGTATGATCCTACCTCCTTGGCATCAAACTGTAAATTAATACGTTCCAAAACTAATTTTAACAACTTAGTAATCCGACAGCTTTTGAATAATGTTTTCATTTACATTATTAAACTACTAATTTAATAATCTAGTTACTTACTGTTTAAATTATTTCTTACGCATTCAGTATTAGTTCACTGTTATAAAATTCTACCAACTTGTTAACTCTAATAAATAATTGAATTCCTTGATTATAATACTAATAATAGTTTAAGTATGATATTACGTCAAAATGTTAATTTTAATAACCTGGGCTAATTATGATATACTATTAATACAACTGGGCTGAAATTCATACACTTAAGAGACTATGGTGGGGCAATTGTATTTTTTTATCATCTTCCTGGTTTCAAAGCTCGACAGGCACAATGACCACCTCCAAAAAAAATTGGTTTCGTCCCGATCGACACCGTACTTATTCCTTTTCAATTCCAAATCTTTTACTTATATAATAGATGGGTTAAGGCATGATTCTTACAAAAAGTAAGGAAAAGAAAATTTTACCTGCCTGTAAATCAGAATCTGAAAATTTTACCTAACTTTGAATGGCAATAACTCTATCAATTCTAGACCATTTTGGGCGATTATTGGGTTAAAATCGAAGCTCTCGAAGCCCTCTACAACATTTGTGAAGAAACTCAGGTCTAAAAACGACATCAACAATGAAGAAACAGGCCATGAACAGAGGTACGTTTTATGGACGAAAATGGAGTTTATGGAATTAAAGATTTGATGATGTGAGTGCATGGGATGAAGTTATGTCACTCTCTTCTCTTTGTCAGCCGAAAAGGATGGGGAGATGGGTTTGGTTTTGTAGTAGACATAGAGTAATATAGGAAGAGTAGTGGAGAAAAGTGGGAGAGTGGAATGATATGGGTGAAGGTGATGGAATGTAGGAGGGAAGTGAGAGAGATAGAATCGAGAGAGATAAGGGAGAGGGGATGGGAGCATAATCCCATAAATTGTGGGATGGGTATATTATAAATATAATAGACACACACATATAGATACAAGCTAATTAATAATGTAGATGCCAAACTAATTTTAAACACCAAAAACTAATATAGGATCTAGTTTAATCTAATTACACTTTTTAAATAATTCATCGATTACTATAGACTATTTGATTAAAATAATTTCTTCATTTGAAAAAAAAATAGGGCAAAAATCCGGATCGTTACATCCTCAGTTTTGCCACCGCTACTGTTCGGGAACTGTGGGCAAAGCTTCGAATGAACTTTGAGCCGAGCCTCTTGAACCCCATGCAATAAAGACGTCTATACTCGTTAATATTTTTGGCGCCTTGGCCATTATGTCTTCTCGAGGCATGAACCCCACATGGCACATCTCGTACACCTCGCATTTAATTCGAACTGACGTTCTAGCCAAACGTCGTGCAGAGACTCGGATAATTTTAATTATTGAAATGTTTATTAAATGTCTAAATGAGAAAAAACAGGTTATTTGGTGGTTAATTAGATTGAGGATAGAAGTGATGGAATGAAAACTAGAGGGAGTGTGTGTGTGTGATTTAGAGATATGTGAGTATAGTGAGTGTGTGGGGTGTAGGAGATTATATATCTCCATATCTCTCTCTCTCTCTCTCTCTCTCTCTCTCTCTCTCGTTCTCTCCCTCTCTCCACCGATCCTTTCTCTCTCTTTTTTTCATTTGTTTTGCTGGCAAGTGGCACGAAACTTCTTCATTTTTACTTTGCACATTTTTTTTGTTCTTTGTCTGCTATTTTAAATTTGAGAGGATGTAAATGGAAAAAGAGGAAATGATAGTATGATGTTGGGAATGGGAGATGTTGGCTCCTTTTATTAATGGAGTATGTAAATATTGGAAGATGAAAATATCACGAAAATGATATTTGTCCTATAAAAAAAATTTGAACAGATAAGCTTATGTGTTATCAAAAAAATTATTATCATTTTTTTTGAATAAAGACAAAAATAAATGTCTCGAATTATTTTTGTGGAATTTCATAAAGGGCCCCACTCACTCATCGGTACAATATCCTTACCCATATCATTTTTCTTACAAGTGTAGTCGATAACCTTATCTGTTGAAATTTTTGAAAAAAGAGAATACAAATTTGGGTAGATAACCATACCTATTGACTTTATTACGATTATACAGAGCACATACTTTGCAAATCAGATAACCTTAGCTCTTAGTCTTTTTAGAATAATTCAAAAAGTATAGACAGCTAATCACATCTGTTTGTTTTACGTATAGATTGCATATTTCATGAAGATAACATTATCTGTTGGTCAAGTATGGGAGGAAGAGTTTTTACACATTTGGCACTAATAGCATATACATATGAATGACTATCATTAATAGTATTTACCATCTGTTTTACCTAGCTCAAGTGTGAGATGCATGTAAATCTATTTTTCCTACCAACCAAAAATGTACCTCCTCACAACAACACAAAATTGGGCTAATGTCAAAAAATGAAACACATGTGTTGATTTGGATAGATAACCTTATTTATTAGTAAAATTGAGATAGAGCACATATTTTGCATAAATAACATTATCTGTTTATTTTTTTGAAATAATATTATAGAGCATAAACTTGGATATATAACCATGTCTGTTAATTTTGTTGCAATTATACATAACACATTTGTTCTGAGATGGCCTTATCTATTAGTCTTTTTTGATTAACACAAAGTATAAATTTGGGAAGATAATTACATCTGTTCATTTTATTAAGATTATACAGAGTACATATCAGAGATAACCTAATCTTTTGGTCTTTTAAGATAATAATCCATCTTTGTTAAGATTGTTTCACAAAAGATCAACAAAGATGATTATCTTTGCGAATTATGTACTCTATATAGTCACAAACAAAATCAATTGATATGGTTATCTATCAAAATCTATATTCTTTACTACCTCCAAACGACTGACAAATAATGTTATATGTCTAAATTCATACTATCAATTTTTTTCCCAAAAAGGCCAATAGATAATGTTATCTCTGCAAATTATGTACTATGTATAATATAATAAAATCAACAGATTTAGTTATCTATCCAAATCTATACTCTTTATTATCCCCAAAAGATTGACAAATAAGGTTATCTGTCCAAACTTACCCATGTATTTCATTTTTTTTACAGTTGCATAAAAGAAAAAAAAAATGTTATGCTTACTAGAAATGTCACATGTATACAAGAAAAATTACTGAGTTGAAAAACAAAAAGAAACATGGCAACCAAATGATATCATCGTAGTCCTTTTTTTGGGTGAAAAACTAAATTGCATTAATTAAAAAAATAATAGTAAATTGTCTAATTGTATGGCAAAAGGGTTGTGGTGATTGTACCATAGTAATCCCTATAAAGTTACTATTGTAGTTTTTCCCAAGAGAACTTTGTCCCCTTTCCACTATCCCTCACCCACCCTTGTTCTCTGTATTATTTCACCGAAGACATGACAATCAATAACTAGCGTGGGCTTATTTTGGTTTTGAGCGTGTTTTATGAGTTAAGGGTATTTTTGGAATGCATCTCCGTATAAGGACTGGAACCACTATAAAAAGTTTAGGTGGACTAATTGCACGTTGAACTCTGTAGTGTGTCCTTATCAACAAGGCTCCCTTTTTTTCATGAGGAACCTCTTTACTGCTCCGCTCAATTTTATCCGTTCACTAGTGGATGCCCGCGTCTGAAGACACGGCTTGAACGATTCAAACAAATACTGGACATTCAACCAAATATATCAACCCCTACCCAATGAATTCAACTTTGCGGAAAATAATAACCCAAACAAATTTATTGACCTGTTTAACTTGAATCAGCAAGTGAAGAGCAAATAATTTTTCAATTTCTAACTTCTGTATGCACAAACTCAAATGCATAAAACTTTGATAAAATAAAAAACACCATCAAAACATCAATGCAAACACAAAAATCTATATTGATTTTGTGTAGATAAAAAAATCAATAATAATAAAATGACAAAAATATATGGCTGTATACCAATTTTCTTGCCTACGATGTGTCCCCAGAAAGCGATTATGAATAGGGCAATCCAAACATTGATATCTGTCAATAGATAATAGAGAAAGCCCGTTCCCAGTTAACAAAAGCTTGTAACAAATTAAGATTAGGCAAAAATCAAATTAAGATTAGGAAAAAAATCACACATTGCTTGAGCAAATATTACAATATATTAAATTCATGCCATTACCGTGGTTGATGTTTGGTGTGCTCAAAAGAACCTTAGCAAATCTGTAAACAACGTCTAAAACCATTGAAATCCATGAAATTTTTTTGAACACATAAGAAAGTAATATCATAGAAAAGTTATGTAAATCACACTCACTTTGGTTGCACATGATCTCTTTGTTGAATGCCTCTAAGAACAAACTAACCATCTCTCTATTAGAAATTCCATAAATTAAGAATGAAATGATTAGCTGTAAATCTTCTTTTTTTAAAAGTTTCTTATAAGTGAGCCTATGAGTTAAACAATTTTTTGATCAGTGGATACCTGTATATATATATATATATATATACGGAGATTATGAGATCAATCACAAAATTACCTTGCTTGAAAGAGACCAACTAAGACGCATAGAATAAACTTGAACGCATAAATCTTGATCAAATCAAAAAACACTAATGTTCCAGTAGTTTGAGTAATGTGTTATTGATACAATTTGTGAATACCAGTAGTTTGAGTAATGTATGAATAGACATTTGTGTTACTAATTATCCCATTTGGGAATCTCATAAGACCCGTGCTATGCACGATTTTGATGACAGCAAATAACTTGAAAGCCGTAGAATTTCATAACCAAATGGATAGAAAACAAGTAAAACGATTATGTGAGGGCAATCATGATTAAACTTTTACCAAATCTTGATTTATTGTGAGGGTAAAAAAAAAAAAAACTTCGTCATTCAATCCTATAGAATGAACTTCTTCATTACCACTGCACTTTTGAATTGCTCGAATTGAAACCCTCTCCCTCCTTGTATGTTCTCAAAAAAAAAAAAGATTCAAACATTATACTCAGTACAGCCGTCACTCCAATTTGAACCGAGCGTAATCAAAAATTTTTGGAGTTGAACTTAACAAATAGAATGGAAAAAAAAAAACATGAAGAACTGGAAAAAAACAAAGTAAAGGGCCATACCTGTGGTGAGAGAATTGGAGAGATGGCGAGAGTCAGGGAAACGGAAAAGAGAACTAGAAAGAAAACGTTTAGAGAGAGAAAGAGAAACGATTAGGGAGAGAGAGGGAGATAAATTTTTTTTTGAAGAACTGGAAAAAAACGAAGTAAAGAGCCATACCTGTGGTGAGAGAATTGGAGAGAGGGCGAGAGTCAGGGAGAAACGTTTAGGGAGAGAGAGAGAGAGAGAAAGAGAAACGATTAGGGAGAGAGAGGGAGATAAATTTGTTTCACCCAATTTGTATTGTTCAATCAACGGCAAATTTGCCTTACCCAATTTGTATTTCCATTATAGCACTCACCCAATCAATGACAAATTCATAAATCACCCATTTGTATTTTGGAAATACTCATCCAATCAATGGCAAGTCTTTACAATCAAGTCTTTAATTCCACCCAAATTAACTACAAACGGCAATTTCAGAAATCATTACAATCAACTACAATCGGCAATTTCGGAAATCATTACAATCGGCAATAGGTAAATTGGATAGAAAAAAAGTCAGTCATTACAATCGAAAATCATTACAATAGGCAATCGGATCTTTAAGTCAATCAACGGCAATCAGATCTTTAAGTCGATCAACGACAAGTCTTAGGCTCCATTTCAGAACACCTTCTTAAAAAATAAGTACTTATTTCACATTTTTTGACTCAAAAATAATGTAAATAAAATTTTTTTTTGCACCGTATAAAAGATCTTGATAAGATCTATCAAACAAGATCCATATTGTTAGAAACATTATTTGCATAAACACATTATTTTTTGAGTTTAAAATTGCCTTCTTAAAAAATAAGTACTTAAAATGAGTTTTGGAACAGAGCCTTAATTTAACCGAGGGATAAATTAAGTTTTTTATTTTTTTTATTTTTTATCCTCACAACAAATCAGGATATCAAGATTTGGTAGAAGTTCAATTTATCCCAAGAAAATATAGGAGGGAATTTAGGGATTCAAAAACTTCCTTGTCATATTATATAGATTTCATTATTTTTTTTTCAAATTTTGGCTAATTATAGCATTAGGATTAGTCACTAATTTTCAAAATATTATTAGTCAATAAAAGAAAGAGTTGAGATTAGGATTATGATTAGTCAATAAAAGAAAGGCATGATTGATTTAATTTCCGGAATATAGCATTAGGATTAGGATTATACAATATTGGCTAATTAAATAATCATGCCTTCCCTGAAAATCGGCTGATTATACAATTAGCATTAGGATTATACAATCATGCCCTTCCAGAATATACAATTTTCGCGGATTATAGCATTAGGATTAGGATAACTTCATTAGTTATAGATTACCATAATTAGTCACTAATTTCATATTAGGAAATATTCATTTGATCCGACGGCTACAAAGTTAATAGGAAGTATGATCAAACGGTTGTAGAGGGTGCTCTGTTTGTACGAATAGACATTTTAGTAGAAGACCGTCCTGTTTTATAATATAGATTTGCGCAATCAATGACTGAGATGTGTTTTCAATTTTGGCTACTTTTTAAGATAAAATGATTAGAAAAATAAGATTTTCGCACCGGTTCAAACAAATTAAAAATTGGAATACTTAATTTTTAATTATATTTTTGAAATATATAAACAGTGTAAAAAAATAAGTGTTCTAATTTTCAATTCGTTTGAACCGGTGCGAGGATCTTAATTTTCTAATCATTTTATCCTCATAATTAAATTTTGACTCTATGGCTCTCGTTGATTAGCCTTAAGATATATATGATTTTACGACTTTCTTAGGGCAAATCAACGAGAGCCCTAGAGTCAAAATTTAATTATGATCATTTAGGATAAAATGATCAAAAAATTAAAATCTTTCCACCGGTTCAAACAGATTAAAATTTGGAACACTTAATTTTTTAACCATATTTTTTAATATATAAACTGTTTAAAGAGATTGAAAAATTAAGTGTTCTAAATTTTAATTTGTTTGAACCAGTGCGAAAATTTTAGTTTTCTGATCATTTTATCCTAAATGGTCATAATTAAATTTTAACTTTATGTCTCTCGTTGATTAGCCCTAAGAGATATTTAATTTTACGACTTTCTTAGGGCTAATTAGCGAGAGCTCTAGAGTCAAATTTTAAGTATGATTATTTAGGATAAAATGATTAATAAACTAAAATCTTTCCACTGGTTCAAACGGATTGAAATTTGGAACACTTAATTTTTTTTTAAAAACCAAATTTTATAAAAAAAAAATTTGTTTAATAATAATACTAAATTCATTAATTTGTTCGTAGAAATAAATATTACTGCTTAAATTGTGAAAAAATAATTAAATTTGCAATTACATACAAAACTTAATACATAATTAATTTAGGGACTGCACAAGACAAAAGGTTCATTTGAAAAAAATGAGGGGAAAAAATGGGAGGGAAAAGCAAAGCAAAAGAGAGAAAAGCCATAAATTAAAATTGAAAAGAAAAGAAGTAGGTGACTCTAACTCCTGTTGCATTTTCGTTTGCCTCGTTTCTCCGTCAATTGAGGGATTGTTTAGGTGGCATAAGTCTGACACAAAATCAGTAGGACAAATTTTAATTGGTGGGAGGCACCACCTGTCAAACATGATGTGTTGCCCTTCGGGCAACGAATAATTCTCCACATTCATGCTTAGCTCACTGCCCTAGAATGCCTGGTGGGGATATTGGGATAGTGTGGCTAGTTTCCTTATCTTGTAGACTAGGTTTATGCCTTGTAAAATGGTGAAATCCTTGGGTCCATTCACTGTACTCCAGCCCTTTTAACTTCTAAATGGGCTGGCTTGACTTGTAGTTGCATGCCCAGTTTAATTATTGGGCACATTGCCCAAGGGAATTCCTCTACTTGGGAGGTGGTAGTTCACAAAATTTGTTCCATGATGAGAGCAAGAATTCTCTCCTTATCCAATCTTTCACAAGTTCAAGCAGACCAGGTTGTAAATGCATGGAACTTTGTTGGAAGTTAATTGCTCACTCTTATCACATGTCGATATTCAGTTTACCGTTTGCATCATTTGTTTTCAAACTGTACAATATGCTATCTTGAAGATATGTTGACAGGTTCTAAGGAGGATCTTGAAGAGTCCATAGCATCAAGACAGGAGGCTAGTAGGTTCAAAGGAGGATACTTAACTGCTAATACTCCTATTTATAAGGTATATACCTTAGTCTTTCCTCTTAGTTTGTTACAACAGTTATTGTGGGTGAATACATCTTTGGAATTCACCTTTCTTTGCATGTTCCCATTAGTTTGTGTGTGCCAACATTTGTGTGAGCCTGTGAGCTTTGTGCTTGAGCCCAAATTTCTTGAGAGTGGAGGTAAAAGTTAGTGGGAGTCTTTTGGTAAAGGAGAGTTGAGGGTGTTAAGGATCTTCCTATTGCTTTTAGAACTTTCTTGAGAGTGGAGGTAAAAGTTAGTGGGAGTCTTTTGGTAAAGGAGAGTTGAGGGTGTTAAGGATCTTCCTATTGCTTTTAGAATTTTGGTGGTCTAGGCTTCAAGGGGGTAAGTAGGGGAGCAGAAAGAGCAATAGGCCTGTTTCTGTCTCTACTGCCTGTTATACAGTCCTTCTGTTGCAGTCACCTTTGAATGCAGTGTGTGTAATTTACTGATGCAGAGTCATTTGTTCCTATGACTGCTGTTGTTTACTGCTGTCAGTCCTTTGACTGCTTCTGTTATGTTATTGATTGATATGGTTCCCCTGGGGGTATGTTCTCACGACCGCAGCCTTACAGCTGATGCTATTGGATTACTGTGTCAGCTCTATTCTGGGCAGTCAATCATTGTTGTTTTGCTATTGTACTGTGAAGCAAAGCCTAGCCCTTGTTGGGCATGGATTATGTTTACTGTTCAGATGATTTAGCTGTTGAAGTCTGCAACCTGCCATGGCTACTTGCTAGTATCTTTGTCTGGTTTGTTATGCATTTGGATTGGTATTGTAGTTGTTCATTTGTTTGACTTATCCTTGGGGGGTTGTCCCTTGGAATGTTTATGCTTTTCTAGGTGGCATGTCTCTAGTTTTATTTTGCATCTCTTTTGTGGCAAATTGCTGGGTGGCTGCTGTTGATCAGAGTTGTGCCCCTGCCAGGGCTACTTGCTGCTACTACTGCTATTAGCTATTGCTTCTTCTGCTACTGCTGTTGATTCTCTTGTTGTCACCTGCTACTGTTTTGCTGTTAGGCTTGAACTGTTTGGATGTTGTTTTGGCATCTAAGTTTGATGGACGACTGATGGCGGGTTGGGCAGATTGTTTAGCTGGTCCAACCAAGTACACCAAGCTGGTCCATTGGGCAATGACATCTTTGTATGGGGTTTAGTATCCCTTATCGCACCACCATTCTCATGAGTGCTCCATTTCCTGGCATTCGGAAGTTCAAGTTCAAGTTTTGGTTGCTTATAATACATATGCTGTTTATCTTTGGTTGTAACTTAATGATTTGGTTCTTATCCACATAGTAAGATTGCACTAGCTGTAATCCTTTTGCCATCTGTTTTGTATCCCTCTTTTAGATGGATAGGAACAGTTGTTTCATTTCCCCTAGTCCTATGTAGTCGTTGGCACAGGCTATCTCTATTTTTTTTTCTTTTTGTTATTTCTTTTCTTTTTCCTCCTGGGGTATGCCCCTTGTAGGCTATATATTCGGTTAGCCTCTTTTTTATTTCAAGCTGATTTACCCACAAAAAAAAACTTGTTGTGGAGCTCCTTTAAATTCCATGATTCTTTGATTCACTGGCCTGGTTCTTTAGCGTAGTGTGGTGTGGTGTGATTGGGGCTATCATTGACTAGATTGGTGGTCGTGCTCTGATTGAAAGGGGTAGCTTCATGGGCTGTCTTTGATTAGATTGGTGGTCGTGCACTAATTGAAATGGGTAGCTTCGCGGGCTATCATTGATTATATTGGTGGTTGTGCACTAATTGAAAAAGGCAGCTTGGTTTCACCTGCAGTTCGAGTGGCCACTATTCAGTGGTTATGCACTGTTAATGGTTCTTGAACTGTCTCGCTTTTAGATTATAGCGAGCCTAGGGGATTAGGTTGAGGGTGTAGTAGTCTGGATGGAATGAGCGTGGTGTGCAGGGTACTTGAAAGTGTAACCTTGTCAAATGCCAACATCTCTAGATCGAGCCTCTTCTCAGCACCTTGTCCCTTTGTAGTAGTTGTTCTTTTAGAAGTGGGTATTATGCTTGTTCTCTGGGTTTGGTTGGAGTATTAGTATCTTAGGTTGCTTATCCCATCTCTGGAGTCTGTGGTGATTGGTAGTTGGCTGAGAGCGGGTTGTTTTCTGGCGAGCCTTAGGACTTGGATGAAGGAGTATTAGGCTGGATGGAATGGGCGTGGTGTGCAGGGTGGGGCCCTCTGTCAGATGCCGACATCTTTGGTTCGAGCCTTTTCTTGGTGCCTTGTTTTTCTGTATTAGCTGTTTAGCTTCCCTTGATGCGGAATTACTGTGTTGCTGCTAGTCCTCAGTATTGGTTGTCATTTGGTCATTTCTGATCATGACTATTTATTTTATCTCCTAGCCTGGTGGGATGTGTCAGGTAGTAGTTCGCTTTCATGTTATTACTACTGAGATCACTACTTATCATACCCCGTTGTACTATCCTTCCGCTTAGATGGATAGTGCAACGGGGGTATTATCTCAACACTCATGGCACTTTTGTAATTTTACTTACTCTACCCTACTCTCCATGCGGGTTGTGCATGGGTTCTCACACTTTTTTCAATCTTCTTTTTTTTTTTTCTTTTCTTTTCCTCTTGCGGTACACCCCTTGTAGGTTGTACATTCGGTTAACTTTTTTTAATTTCAAGCTAATTCACCCAAAAAAAATGTTGGGATAGGGAGTCACGTAACACAAGAGGTGATAATACGGTGTGACCCAAGTGGGTTTCGTAACGCAAGGGGTGGTAATACGGTGACCCAAGTTGTTAGGGCTATTTGTAATGCAAGGGGTGGCAATACGTAACTCTCGTAGTGTTATACTGTAACGCAAAGGGTGGAAATACAGATGATGGAGATTGGTGATAGTGAGTCTTGTTGAAATTACTATAGTTGCTTGAGTCTTGTGAACAATGTGGCTAATTTGTGATAGTGGCATGTTCTAGGATGATTATAGTGAATGATTGGCATTCCTATGAGTTGATTACTATCCGTCGATTGGGTTATATTACCATGACTTGCTTCCTTTGCACTTGTCATCATATTTGCACATAGAATTGGTAAAGATTTTTTTACTAGGTTAGTGTACCTCAACCTAATCTTTCTTTTCAGGTTCAAATGTTGGACAGTAGCTCGTATACTTTGTGTGCTTGGAAGTGAAAGACTTTTTGAAAGCTAACTTCATTAGTTAATTAATCATCTTTGTAATTGATTTTTTTGATAAAAATGGATTTGTAACTATTTATTCTAGAATTTTCTTTTGATTAAGGGTTTGTAATATTTTAAACAGGTTTGTGCTTGTACCTAAGTTGGTTTGGGCCGTAGTGCCAAGGGTAATTCTATAAACTTGTGTAATGCCCCGAATTTTGGGTACGTTAAGTAGACAATTTTATTGAATATTTAAAAAGAATCTGGCTCATTATTACATCATAATTCCCATAATTACACAAAGGGAGGGAAACTAAGGTTTCTAACTACAGCTCTGCCTGCTCTTCCATTCTAGCCAGCTCTTCGGCTCCAAAAGCCTCGAAGGTGGCTCACCCTGTCCATCTACAAGGTCTGACACATTATACCGGCGTCGCCACCAATATTATATGTCAGGGTCACCAAAGGTAACACCATGAGCTACAGGAGCTCAATAGAATAATCCAAACCCACTAACCCATAACTTACAAGCAATAGGCAATAAGGTTAACGATTTCCACATAGTACATGCATATATAACAAAACAGTTAACAATGACACATCCACATTCACTATCCAAACTTACGTTTGTGTCCATGATTTTCTGTGTTTCTCCTACGCGACTCATCGTAGACCGTGTCTCGTTTTCATTTACCAAATCAACATTTCCAAAAGCATTTTAACACACCCAACCTTGGTTCTGCCGCGCCGGGTTCCTGAGTATCCTCACAATGGTTCCGCCGCACCGGGTTTCCATTGGCACACAAAATTTGCATTGGCTCCTCTCCACGGATAACCAAGCCATTCCTCACCATGGTTCCGCCGCTCCGGGTTCCCATGGGAACGCACACAACCTCACAATGGTTCCGTTGATCCGGATTTCCATTGGAACACACACACACACATTCCCACAATGGGCAAGTCCAGCCACATTGCGATTTCAAAACACACCTTGTCATTAACACACCCTAGGTGTCATGTTTTTATCTTCCTTGATTTTTGTGTCTCGTCACATGCATAGACTCCGCGGTTGGACTTTTCACGTATACATAAATCATTCATTGTACTCTTGAAACTAAACTAGCAAGATCATCCAACTCTATGTTACTCATCATGCTCAAATCACACTTAATGCAAGCTAAACTTGTTGACAGTCAGGCATTTCAACTATTATAAACGATAGATAACCTTATCTACTTAGAGGAAACTAAGGATATTCTACTTTCCAACATACGGTTTTATACTATACATTGAGTTAAGGACAAGGGATTCTACTTATACTTAGAGATGGAGGATAAGAAGATTCTACATATACTTAGAGATAGGGGATAAGAATAATCTACATGATCATAATTTCATTTCAAGATTTTCGTAAAACGAGCTTGCTAATTATTTCTAATACTTTAACTTGCCTTATCATAAACAAAAATAACTAAAGTTATACTAGGGAGAATGAGTAGAGATTAATCTACCTTGATCCGAAACTAGTTGGGGCCGAATAAGCTAGTTGGAAAATTTCTACGGGCGGTGAAACTCACAAATTTGGACCAAACTTTGGATGGCAGTAACTTGGTCAATATTTGGCTGAATATGATCATTCTTGGGTCGAAATCGAAGCTCTAGAAGTGCTCTACAACTTTTGTGAAGGAAGTTGATCCTAGAAACTACTTTAGGTAGGAGAAAAATGGTGATAAAGGAGGAGACAGTATGCTGTATTTTTACTGAACTTCGGATGTCAATATTTTTGTCATTTCTTCACCGATTGGGGTGGTTCTTGGGTCTAACTTGAAGGTCTCGAAGTGCTCTACAACTTTCCCAAACGGAGTTGGTTCGAAGAACTACTTTAAGCAGGAGAAAAATGAAGATTTGTGAAGGGCAGTAGGCTGTTTGGAAAATGGAAATGGTTTCTAAAGAGAAGTGAGAGCAAAGGAGTGAAGGTGTGAGTTTAAGCTTGAATGAGCTTGCTATTTATAGGCCAAACATGACCACCCTCTCCCTCTCACCCGAAATCTCTCCCTCTCTCCATATCTCATTTTTTATTCAACTTGTCATGCCTTCTTTGAAAGATTAAGACCTAGTTCTAGGCTTGCATGGCTAGGTTTAGTAGTTTTGGATTGGATTATGGAAAGATTGGTGGAGAAAACGAGGATTGTACAAGGTTTAAAAATTAGTAAATGTACTAATAAGGACAATGGAAGATAGATTTGCTTTAGAAAAATATAACATCATAGATTTGAAAGGATGTAAGAAGATTATGGTAAGGACAATCAAATCTCTTCTCTTTCTTCCTTTCTAGGACAAGTTTAGGTTATTCTAAAGGGTTCCTAGTCTTGTCTAGTTCATAGAAGACTTGTTTATATATGAAAGGGTAAGGAAAATCTAGATTTGGTTGTGCCATGATTGTGTGAGAAATTGGCCAAAAGAATTTGACTAGATTGAGTGAGCAACACATGCACACACATTACTCTCTCCCTCTCTCTCTCTCGGCCATTCTCTCTCTCTCTCTCTCTCTCTCTCTCTCTCTCCCCTAGTACTAGTACATATAAATATATAAGCTTCTATGTACAAAATATATATAGTAATGTACCTAAGGTACTATGTGATCTAATGGGATTTTAAAGGCCAAGATTTTCTAATAAAGAAATCTATTAAGCACATGTGTTCTTGGTAATATATAAGTATATATATAAGTCCAAGTACATAAATATATATATATATATATAAGTGTGTACCATGCAATCTAGGTAGATTTCCAAATTAAAACTCGCCATTTAACTAATCCAAATTGGCACATGTCATCATAGGATATTATATTATGTACTAGAAAATCTAGGTAGTAAATCCATGGTACATATATATACATATATTATCACATGGAAAATCTTAGGAAATAATTTTTAATAAAATCCTAGTACTCATTGGAAGATTTACTCTATTACCCAATGGATAATAATTACCCTAGCATGTATTGACCAATGAATAAAAGGAATAAGGTAACATGAAAAATCCAAAATGTCCTTTTAAGCATTGTAAAAATCAATATTTAACTATATAAGAGTACTTAATCATATCTAGCAAGGAATATCTTTAATAGAAAATTTAGGTTTTCTATTGTCCAATGGATAAAAGTTTCCCGAACTTTTATTGTCCAAATGGTAAAGAAAATATATAATAATTTTCTAGTCTAGGGTTGGAAAGGATCATAAGGCTCAAAAGACGGTAAAAAAGGTCCATTTAGGGTTAGGGAATTGCAACTAGGTGAATTGGTAGTTCGGTTCCTCCAACTTAATTGATTGAAACTAGCCCTACTTGCCAAGTAGGATTTCTAACCAAGAAATATAATTTAAAGATTTTTTTCTACTCACTAGGAAAATATAAAAGTGCTTTTATAAGCATACTTGTCTTTAGAAAATGACTAGATTGTCCGGTGTGAAAAGATATAATTTTACTAGCCTCAAATCTAATTATGACGGATTATTAGAAATTAAAAAGGAATTTTGGAAGCAAATCCAATTTAAAAAAATTCAAATTTTTAACAAAATTTTTACTTTCTAAAAATCAGGGTCGTTACAACTTGAGAACTTGTTTGTGAAGTTAAACAGTTTGGAACTCTTTGGGGTATTATCTATAATATGTGAGGATCTTTTATTGAAAATGATTATTTATTTATGTTGAAAATCAAGGTTGTGACAAATTGATATCAGAGCATTTAGGTTTGAATACTTTGAGACCGTGGGGAGACTTCTAGTCTATGGGTTCAAAATGTCACATCTTTTGCATAACATATGTGTGCTTGTGTGGATTGACATTACTTGACTTATATAGCATTGCATTTCAATATAGTAGAGTGGCGTAGAGTTGTTTTGACCCGTGTTGGGATAGTTAGGGGCTTAGACCTCATGAAATGATATTGTTATTAATGAACCTTTCTTTCTTATAACTTGTAGTATGATGCCTTCGAGTATGCGTGCTAGAGCAGGTGAGGCCGAACTAGGGGTGGTCGTGGTCGTCGCCTTGGCCGAGGGGCATCGGTTGAGGATGAGGATAGCAATCATGGGGAAAATCTAGATGGGAATTTGGGGGAAGGGACCATACGCGGTAGGGGAAAGGAAGTCCCAGTTGTTCAGAACCCTTTTGCTAAGGATTTTGTGGCGGCTCTTGCGGCTGCAAATCTTTTAAACACTGCTTCTAGGGAAAGTGCAGATAGTTGTGCGTTGTCAGCAATGAGGGAGTTCAGTCGTAGGAATCCACCAACGTTCGATGGGTCAAGCAGTGACCCTTTTGTGGTCGATCATTGGCTAGCTCAAATTCGAAAACTCTTCAGGGCTCTTAAGATCACGGAGGATGACTTGCGAGTCAATATTGTGGCCGTTCAACTTACCGGAGTAGCGAATGAGCGGTGGGAGCGACAAAGACCGCGGCTCAAGTAAATGAGCCAAATGTGGAGAACTTAACTTGGGCCAAATTTGAGGTGCTCTTTGAGGAGCAATATTTTTCGAAAATGAGTCTTGACTAATTGAGAGATGAGTTTGAGAAGTTAGAGTAAGGGAATATAACTGTGTCAGAATATGCTTTGAAATTTCAATCTTTGTCCCGTTTCACGCCGGAGTTGGTGGCTACCGAGGAAAGAAAATGTAGGCGATTCGAAAAGGGGTTGGATGTTACCGTGCAGAGAATGGTGATGGCACAACGCAAGGGGAGGTTCGCAGATGTCGTCGAGTGTGCTAGGAGCATTGAGATACCTAAGGAGGCACCCAAGAATTCTAAGGTTTAAGAACCAAGACAACCAGTGGGAGGAATGAGCTCTACTTCAGGGAGTTTCGGTAGTCAAGGGAGAAAGAGACAATGAGACCAAATTTGGCTGTCACAGGGTCCGTCAAACTTTAGGCTTCCTTCTTCTTCATTTAGGACTCGAGGAGTTCCTAATAGACCTCTGATTGTTTATCATGAGTGTGGTTAAGCGGGGCACTTCGTGCTCAGTGTCCACGGCTTTTGGGGATACGTTTTACTTATGGGAAGGCCTGCCATTTTGCAAGAAATTGTCCGCGTGGGGACGGGGCTCGTAGCGAATCAGGTTCAGTGCAACAGCTGAGGGGTGGACAGGGTTCTAGTCGGAAATCATTTCAAGGTAATCAGAGGCAGCAGCAGCCTCACTTTCGTCAGACTACGTCAGCTCAAGGATCTCAGGTTGAGAGGGGAGTGAGTTCGTCTACACCTACTCAAAGTTCTGGTCAACGTGGTGGACATGATCAGAGTCAGATAACTTAGGGAAGGGCTTTTGCTATCACTTGTGTTGTTCCGCTTCCACCACCTCCTGTTACTTCTCAGACCCCGGAGACTGCAGTTGTGAAGGGTACATTCCTATTGTTTAACTCCTTTGCTAGAGTATTATTTGATTCTGGAGTATCGCATTCATTCATTGCTGCATCTTTTGCTTGTGCTTTGGGATTGGAAATTGAAAATATTAGTCCTCCATTGTTTGTTGAGACACCTATAGGAGGTAAGTCACCACTAGATCGTATTTGCCGGAATTGTGAACTTATCATTCGAGATCGTCGTTTTACCTTTGACTTCATTGTGTTGAATATGTTGGGATTCGATCTTATGTTGGGAATGATTGGTCATCTACATTTCACGCTACCATAGATTGCTTCCAGTGTTGGGTCTGCATTTGTCCACCTGGCGGTGTTGGTTTTGAGTTCTTTGGGGAGCGTCGAGAACCATTAGAACCATATCTGTGTGGGTCTCGAGAGCAAGAGTCGGTGTATGCCTTACTAGCGAGTTTGGCCTTAGATGAAGATGTAAATGCACGTGGGGAGTTACCTCTTGTCGTTTGCGACTCTCTGGACGTGTTCCGAAGGAGTTACCTAGGGTGCCACCCGAAAGAGAAATTGAATTTTCTATTGACTTGCTTCCTGGTACCGCTCCTATTTTCGTACCACCTTATCGCGTCGCGCCCGCCGAGTTGAGATAATTGAGGATTTAGTTACATGAACTGGAGAGTTTGGGGTTTATCTGTCCTAGTACGTCACCGTGGGAAGCACCGACCTTGTTTGCCCAAAAGAAAGATGCGTCGCTTCATCTATGTATCGACTATCGTAAGTTGAACCATGTCATCGTTAAGAATAAGTATCCAATGCCTAGAATCGGCGATATGTTTGACCAACTTCGAAGCGCAACTTATTTTTCTAAGATTGATTTGAGGTCAGGTTACCATCAGTTGAGAGTTCGAAGAGAAGACATTCCTAAAACCGCTTTTTGTACTTGTGTTGGCCACTATGAGTTTGTTTTTATTCCCTTTGGGTTGACGAAAGCAACGGCAACTTTCATGGATTTAATGAACTGCATCTTTTGTGCCTATCTTGATCGTTTCGTGGTTGTTTTGTGGACGATATCCTTATCTATTCACCTTTAGAGGAGGAGCACCACTCTCATCTTTCTATTGTTCTTGAACTCTTGAGGGAACACCGTTTGTATGCCAAACTTAACAAGTGCAAATTTTGGTTGTCTGAAGTCAAGTTTTTGGGTCACGTTGTGTCGAAGGATGGAGTGTCCGTTGATCCGGGAAAGATAGAGTCTGTAATGAATTGGCAGCAACCGAAGAATGTGTTCGAGATTCGTAGTTTCTTGGGTTTGGCCGTTTACTATCGCCGATATGTACTTGATTTCTCTCGTCTAGCGGCTGCGATGACTAAATTGACTCGTAAGGGAGCTCGATTCGTTTGTAGTGACGCGTGTGAGAAGGCTTTTGAGGAATTGAAGAGAAGGTTGACTACCGCACCGATTTTGGTTGTGCCTGAAGGAGGAGTCGGTTATTCGGTGTATTGTGACGCATTGAAAGAGGGATTGGGGGTGCATATTGATGCAATTGGGGCAAGTGGTGGCATATGGATCGCGGCAATTGAAGACTCACGAGCGAAACTACCCTATCCATGACTTAGAACTTGCGGCCGTTGTTTTTGCATTGAAGAATTGCGTCATTATCTCTACAGTGAGAGGTTCGAAGTTTTTTTCCGATCACAAGAGTCTAAAGTACTTGTTTTCTCAAAAGGAGCTAAATTTACGACAATGCCGTTGGATGGAACACTTAGAAGATTACGATTTTGAGTTGCAAATCACCTGGGCAAGGCGAGCGTGGTAGCGGACGCGTTAAGTAAAAAATCAACACACCTAGCGAGTTTAGCTATCCATGAATGAAAAACGATGAACGACTTAGGCTTGTATGTGGTGCATTTTGAGGAGGTTCGAGATGGAATCACTTTTATGTAACTTGACCGTTCAATCAACCTTGTCGACTCGAATAATTGAAGCCCAACAATGAGATGAAGAAGCGGGGGAGTTTCATACAAAATTTCTTAGCGAAAATGCTCGAGAGAGGTGGATGATTCATGCCGGTCAAAGTTTGTGATACCAAGAAAAATTGTTCGTACCCATTTCGTGTCGGGAGGAAATTTTGAGGGAATTCCACCATTCACCGTTAGCCGTGCATCCGGGGGAACAAAAATATATCATGACTTGCGTAGGCAGTTTTTGTGGCCGGGAATGAAGAGAGATGTCGTTCTCTTTGTGTCCAAATGCCTTGGGTGCCAACAAGTGAAAGCCGAACATCAACAGCCCGCCAGGGAGTTACAATCGTTACCTTTGGCTGAATGGAAGTGGGAGAACATGACAATGGATTTCATTACCGGTTTATCGAGGTCGTCGAGGGGACATGATGTCATTTGGGTGATAGTCGATCGATTGACCAAGTCAGCGCATTTCTTACCGATTTAGGTTACGGATTTGATTGATACGCTTAGTCGTTTATACATCCACGAGATTATCCGTCTTCATGGGATACCTATTTCTATCGTGTCGGATCGAGATCCAAGGTTTACCGCACGCTTTAGGCAAAGTCTACAGACCGCTCTTGGCACCAATCTCTTGTTTAGCACCGCGTATCATCCTCAAACAGATGGGCAATCCGAGAGAACAATCCAAATTTTGAAAGATATGCTTCGGGCTTGTGTTATGGAGTTTTTGGGTAGTTGGGAGGATCACCTACCGTTAGTCAAGTTTGCATACAACAATAGCTACCAATCTAGTATCGAGACGGCACCGTATAAAGCTTTGTATGGGAGAGCGTGTCGATCACCCCTTTGTTGGATCGAGTTGGGTAAGGCTACGTTGGTTGGACCGGATTTAATCAAAGAAACCTCTGAGAGTATGAAAGCGATTCGTCAACGTCTTCTTGAAGCATAAAAGAAAACCACCAAGCAAGTCAAAGTGATTCGTCAACGATTGTTAACCGTGCAAAGCAGGCAAAAGAGCTATACTGATCGTTGTCACCGACCATTGTCGTTTGAGGTGGGGGATCACATGTTTCTTAAGGTGTCACCGCGTCGGGGATTATCTCGTTTTGGGCAAAGGGGCAAACTTTCACCACGTTTTACTGTACCATTTGACATTATCGAGAAGATTGGGGAAGTGGCATATCGATTGGCATTGCCACCGAGGCTATCGCACGTTCATGATGTATTCCATGTATCAATGCTACGAAAGTATGAGCCGGATCCGTCACACGTTCTCAAGTGGTCCGAATTAGAATTGGAGGCCGACGCATCTTACGGAGAGGAGCCAATGGGTATCCTAGACTCGCAAGAGCAAGTTTTGAGGGGTAAGACCATACCGTTAGTGCGAGTTCTTTGGAGCACTCTCGGAAAGGAAGAATCAACGTGGGAAAGGGAAGACAAAGTCAAAGAGAAGTAACTGCATTTGTTTATGAATTAACCAATGTGAGTTTTAAGTTTTGACTTTATGATTGTTAGCTTGTTGTTTGATTACATGTGTAGTGGCATGAGCATGATTACTTAATGCATGACTTTACTTGACTTGAGTTGTAAATTTCGGGACGAAATTTCTTTAACGAGGATAGATTATAGAGACTCGGATAATTTTAATTATTGAAATGTTTATTAAATGTCTAAATGAGAAAATATGGGTTATATGGTAGTTAATAAGATTGAGGATAGAAGTGATGGAATGAAACCTAGCGGGAGTGTGTGTGTGTGTGTGTGATTTAGAGATATGTGAGTATATGTAGTGGGTGTGTGGGGTGTAGGAGATTATATAGCTCCATATCTCTCTCTCTCATCCATTCTCTCCCTCTCTCCATCGATCCTCTCTCTCTCTCTCTCTCTCAAAACTCCACTCCATCTCTCAAAAACCTCAAGAATCAACCTCCATTCGACTTTCCATTCGTGCTTTTGAGCTTGGGTTTCGCCGAGTAAAGCTTAGAGGAGAGTTTTCTTTGATTTTGAAGTTCAAGGAGCTTAGGGCTCACTTCAATCGCTTGGATCTTTGTTATTGTCGTGAGGTAGGGACTTCTTTGCCTCTACTACATGTTTATATGTTGATTAGGTGTAGAAATCGTACCTCGGATCGTTGGTTGTTGTGTTTTGATTACCCTTGAATTTCTGCAGAATCACTGCTCGAAACGCATCTGTATCGATACAACCTTTTATGTTGTATCCATACCAGCTGATTATCCTGAATCCAGTGGCATCATAAGCTTGTTATATCGATATAACCTTTTTTGTTGTATCCATAGCAGAACCTTATGGGACAGTTTTGTTCACACTGTTCCCACATCGATTGTTTTGAACCCTGGATACTTCTAGCACCTTTTTGACATCCCCTAAACTATCTCAAGCATGTTCAATTGACTTCCTATGATTAATCGATGTTGTCCTTGTTTCGTTGGCCTTCCGTTAGTGAGGAATGAATAGGAGTTTACTTGATTAAAACTATGTTAAAAATGCATCTTGTTGATAGGTTGACTACTTTTTTTGTGTAATTTAGCTTGAAATTGAAAAAGGTTAACCGAATGTACAACCTACAAGGGGCATACCCCAGGAGGAAAAGGAAGGGAAAAAAATAAGATTGAAAAAAGTGCGATAACCCATGCACAACCCGTATGGAGAGTAAAGTAGAGAAAATAAAATAACAAAATGCCATGTGTGTTGAGATCATACCCCGTTGGACTATCCATCTAACAAGAAGGATAGTTCAACGGGGTATGATATGTAAAGATATGAATAATAATAACATGAAAGTGAACTACTACCTGGCACATCCCGCCAGGCTAGGAAATAAAATAAATAGTCGTGGTCAGAAATGACCAAATGAAATCTATCATTGAGGACAAGTAGTAACAAAGTAAATCGGCATCAAGGGAGGCTGAACAGCTACTACAGAGGAACAAGGCACCAAGAAGAGGCTCGAACTAGAGATGACGACATCGGACGGGGGGCACCAACCTGAACACCATGCTCATTCCATCCGGCCTAATACTCCTTCATCCAAGTCTAAGGCTCACCAGAAGAATCCGCTCACAGCCAACTACCAATGACCACATACTCCGAAGATGGGTAAGCAAACCAAGATACTAATATTCCAACCAAACCTAGAGAATAAGCATAGCACCCACTTCTAAAAGAACAGCTACAACAGAGGGGCAGGACTCCGAGGAGAGGCATGAACTGGAGATGACGACATCCGGCAGGGTTACCCTCTCAAGTACATAGCTCATCACGCCCATTCCATCCAGACCACAACACCCTCAGCCTAATCCCCTAGGCTCGCTATAATCTAAAAGCAGGACAGATCAAGTACCAAAATAGCGTAAACCACCGAATTGTGGCCATTTGAACCACAAGTGAAACCAAGTTGCTCTTTTCAATCAGTGCACAACCATCAATCTAATCAATGACATCCTGCAAATTATCCCTTTCAATTAGTGCACGACCGCCAACCTAATCAATGACAGCTCGCGGAGCTATCCCTTTCGATCAGAGCGCAACCACCAATCTAGTCGAAGATAACCCTAGTCTCACCACACTACGCTGAAGTACTAGGCCAATGAAACAAAGAATCGAGGAATTAATAGAGCTTCGTAACAAGTTGCACAGCATTTGAGCCCCAAATTGGGCAATATGTGCCCAACAACTTAACTGAGCATAAGTCACAGTAACAAACTACACTACATCTGATGATGATGTTTGTAGCACCTGAATTGAGACTTTAAATACTAACAATACACTAGCCCATAAGTCCAACAACAAATCCAATATTTGAAGCAATGGATTTGCAAATCCTCCACGAGTTGGAGATCCTCACAACCCACTTGATCTAAATCCCAATCAAGCGGAAGTGGGTTTTTCAGATTGGTTCTTGAACTCACACTAATAAGGCGTTGTGAACTGGTGGTGGGTCAACCAGTCCCTTCCAAAGTCAGAACAGCGGGTTAGCCATCACAGATGTGGTCGCCGATTGCGGGTCAGCAGGTCAACCAGTCATCCTGTTGGTGGTGTTCACCTCTGGACAACCGTAACCCACCTTCTCTCAAGCCGTTCTTCATTGTCCATGGTGAATCAGTCATCATCTACCCACATCATCTGAGGATTCCGAGCATCCACGCCCAGCCGTAAGGGTTGGAACGAACGGTGAGTATTCAAATCTGGTGGTATTTTCAGTTGCAATACCTGCTCTGTGCTTGCAAGGGCTTGGATTAGGGTCAATCAATAATCCCAGATGGAGTTTGGATTTACAGAGGTAAACCACAGTTCTCATACATTTCAGTTCAATTCATACATTTCTGCTGAGTTCCAATTTGGACCTCACCAGGTTGATGATGCCCTGGTAATCCCGTAGACATTTAGATTCAGATTGAGAACCTCGATGCGTAGTCATCTGTTGGACTGAGATTGAGTTAATCATTTGGATTTTAGTTCTTTGTCGAGCTTCTTAAATTCCTAGTTTCTTTACTTCATTAGCCCGGTGGTTGTGCGTAGTATGGTTGTAACCATGGCTATCATTGATTAGATTACTGGTTGAGAGGGGCAGCCTTCATGGCTGTCATTGACTAGTTTGGTGCTAGGGCTCTAATTGAAAGAGGTAGCCTCCGGAGCTGTCTTTGTCTAATTGGTGGTGTGGGCTGATTGAAAGGCGTAGCTTCTATGGCTGTCATTGATTAGATTGACCTGAGCTCTGATTGATTAGGGCAGCTTTGGTTCTCCTGCGGTATTGTGTCCTCTTTTTAGAGGCTTTGTACTGTCTCACTTTTAATTTATAGCGAGCCTAAGGGATTAGGTTGAGGGAGTAGTAGTCTGGATGGATTGGGCGTGGTGTGCAGGGTACTTAAGGGGGTAGCCTTGTCGGATGCAGACATCCCCAGTTCGAGCCTCTTCTCGGAGCCTAGTTCCTCTGTAGTAGCTATTCTCTTAGAGGTGGGTATTGCGTTCGACTCTCTAGGTTAGATTGGAGTATTAGAATCTTGGTCTTCATATCCCATCTTTGGCAACTATGGTGATTGGTTTTTGGTTGAGGGCGGGTTGTTTCGGGTGAGCCTTGGGAATTGGGTCGAGGGAGTAGTAGATTGGTTGGATTGGGCATGGTGTTCAGGGTTGGGCCCCCTGTCGGATGCCGTCATCCCCAGATCGAGCCTCTTATATGTACCAAGTTTCTCTGTAGTAGCTGTTCAACCTCCCATCAATGCTGCGTTGCTATGTTGCTGCAATTCCTCAGTGATGGTTCATCATATGGTTGTTAATCGACCGCGACTACTTTATTTTATAACCTAGACTGGCGAGCTGTGCCAGGCATTACTTAGCTTTCATGTCATCATTACTTTTTGTATCACACCCCGTTGTGCTTCCTCGTGATGGATAGTACAATGGAGTATGATAACAAATCACATTGCACTTTGTTATTTACTTTACTCTACTTTACTCTCCATGCGGGTTGTGCATGGTTTATCGCACTTTTTTCACTTTTCTTTCTTCCTTTTATTTTCCTCTTGGGGTATGCCCCTTGTAGGCTGTACATTCGGTTAACCTTTTTTAATTTCAAGCTAATTTACCCAAAAAGAAAAAGAAATTTGATACCCAGCAAGTACAGAAAGCTCACTCAAGCATCAATCCGTTTTTCTTTTTTTTTTTGGGATAAAATAGCTTGAAAAGAAAGCAAGCATCAATCCTTGTAATAATGCACGAAATTAGTGCTGATGTAATGACCAAATAATGCCAATGTACTACGGCGATCCAACAACCAGATCTGCTAATGCTTTACCAGCAATTAAATCTAGTGGAAAACATAATTTTAATCAAAATCCAACCTGACCTTCAGCTGCAGTCGCCGGAATTTCGAGACTGTTGAGACCAAATTGTTGCAGATCGGAACAATAACTGAAGGTGCCTCTCCATGACATCGGTGGCAGCACTTTGGGGTACGCACCACTATGCCATCGGAGAACGCCGGGGTCCACCAGATCTGAACCGGACACCTCCACTTCCAACTAGCAGCTGCCCACCACCGTGCACAACAAGAGCGGTGGAATAGCTGAGTTCGGTAATTCCGTTTGGTGAAAAGGACCCACGAGCTATGAGCTTTGGGTCATCTCCATGAGGATGAGAATCAAGAAAACCCAACCAAGACACCGACAAGCTTCGATCATACCTCTGCCGAGTACAGCTTCGATCGTACCTGTTTTTGGGTTTATGAGAAACCTAGCCGATTTGAGCCACCATCTACGGCCAAGACCACAATTGAGCAAAACTCGACTCCGGTTCTGGACTATTGAGCTCCCAGATGAGGTGCCTGTGTGTAGAATCTCCGAGACATAAATCGAGCAGAACTCAGCTCCGGTTTTCTGGACTGTTGAGCACCCATACGTGTGCCTACATGATTTAAAGAAGGAATCCAAACAACAGCGTGGTGATTTTACAAAAATCAGTTGAATAAATCTAGGGGAGTGCATTCTCTCTCTATTGCTAGAGAGAAGCTCTCAAACCGCCAACTACTTGTGAACGTTTGTGGCATATTTATGGCATTGTTGGCATATCGTATGATGTCTCATGTAGGAATGTGATCAAGGAGAAGTCTTAGCTTGCATATTGAATAAGAAAGTAGTTGTTTGGGTCGGAAGTTGGGATGGGGAGATTTTACCCAAAAAAAAAAAAGTTGGGATAGGGAGCCCCATAACGCAAGAGGTGGTAATACGGTGACTCAAGTGAGTCTTGTAATGCAAGGGGTGGTAATACGGTGATCCAAGTTGTTAGGGCTATCCATAATGCAAGGGGTGGCAATACGGTAACTCTTGTGGTGTTATACTGTAACGCAAGGGGTGGAAATACTAACGGTGGAGATTGGTGATAGTGAGTAGTGTCAAAATTACTAAAGTTGCTTGAGTCTTGTGAACAATGTGGTAATTTGTGATAGTGGCATGTTCTAGGATGATTATAGTGAATGATTGGCATTTCTTTGAGTTGATACCTATCTGTCAATTGAGCTATATCACCATGACTTGCTTCCTTTGCACTTGGCATCATATTTGCACATAGAATTGGTAAAGATTTTTCTACTGGGCTAGTGTAGCTCAACCTAATCTTTCTTTTCAGGTTCAGATGTTGGACAGTAGCTCGCATACTTTGTGTGCTTTGTAGTGCCAAGGTTGTAATTCTATAAACTTGAGAACTTCTTTGTGAAGTTAAACAAATTGGAACTCTTTGGGGTATTATCTATGATATGTGAGGATCTTTTATTGAAAATGATTATTTATTTATGTTGAAAATCAAGGGCGTGACACGTCGTCAAAACGGCATCCTTGCACGCTCCCTTTTCGTTACCTTTTCCTGTAACGGCATAAGGGGTGTCATTTGCCTCCGTCTCCTTCCTTTATATCCCCTTTCAAAGGTCCGTTTAGGGTTTTCACCTCTTTTCAAATCTTCTCATTCTCTCTCATCAAAAACCAGACGAAGCTCTTCTCGCTCTTCCGCCATTCGCCGCCATTTGCAACTTGATTGCACCACCGGCCACCACTGCAACCATCTCGTAAGCATCTCATTCTTACTATGCTTTTCGGTTCATTTGAGATTTTGATCTCCAGTTTTACCCATTTAGGGTTTCGATCAATATCCCTTTCCATTCTTACTTCCTCTTGTTTTTCCATTACCCATGGCTAATCAGGATCAAGAACCCCTTAAACCCAGTATGTATAGGAAGCTTTGTGAAACCCCCGTAGCCATGGCAGTTTTTAGGTCTGACTATGGTGTTCCTGAGAATGTAGGGCTCGAACTCGCCCCTTTAGGTGCTGACCGAGACTCGGGTTCATGGGACAGAATGCTTATCCCTATCGTAGCCATCGTAGAGGGCGGAGTTCATTTCCCCTTTCACCCATTGCTCCTCCACGCCCTTAATTGGTATCGGCTTACACCCATGCAAGTTTCTACTAACGTATTTAGGCTGGCAATGGGGGTTGTAGCTTTGAACAGAATTCTGGAACCCAGTTAGGTATTTGGGATATTCAATGGTGGAATAGCATTGTGCTAAACCTCAAGTACAACACCTATTATTTTAAGGTTAGTAAAGCAAATAAGCATTTCATGCTAAACCTGTCGGATTCCGCTTGTGATCACGAAATTGATTTCCTCTACGTCACTGGAGGCTTCGAGCCAATGGGAGAAGATGGTCAAGTGGTGGGCTTCCATTGCCCTCACATATCGGGTCACCCACGTATGCTCCTAATTTTACTTTTCATTATTTTCATTTTCTGCTGTTCTGCACCTCACTTTTTTAATTCGCATTGTGCTTTTATCTGCAGCAACCAACGCTAACAAGAGGCCAAGAAGAGAACCCAGCTACATTCGAACAACAAACATCAAAAGGGTCCTTTCTTACATAGGAGAGCCTGGTACGACAGTTGGTCGGAATCATAACGCATACGTTCTACTGCGTTATAACCCTGCCTACGGAGGCTTTATCGACAGAAGACTCAGCAATCCTAGCACCAGTGCTACTTCAACCTCTTTTGTTCCTCAAAGAAGTCTGAGGTCCAGAGCTAGGGTAACAGTAGCTAGACAACTAGGCGAAATTCCTGTCTCCAAAGGCGTTCCCCTTCCTCGTGTGATTGTCAAAAGGGCTCTTCAATGTCAAGCTGAACAGCCGGTATTTGAATGTGACACCAGCCAATCATCGTCATTTGGATATTCCCCTTCACAACCAAACTCAGGTACTATGTCTCGCCAACCTTTGAACCTTAGGTCCCTTCTTACTGTCTTTGTTCGGGGGCACGGTACCACTGGCCGGGTAGCATCAACAGAACATGCCCCTCCTCCATCTCGTTGTAATAGGGAGGCTCTGCTCGTTCCACCCTGTCTCCTTTGGGGCTTGACTCCACTCTAGAGGCAGGTGATGCTCATCGGAACAAACGTCCTAGAATTGATGACTCTGCGAATACGGCTGCTCAGGCTGCAGCATCTGTCCAACAACCTACGTCACCAACCTCCCAAGTGCTTCCTCAAACATGAGCTCCCCAATCATAAGGGGAGATCAACCCGTTCACATTGGGGACAGTGCCAGTTCCTTAGAAACTGCACTTGCTCAAGGCTTGCTGCTACCAGTGGACATGCAAAAGGAGTCTTAGTCTCCACCAGATCTGCTAGTATCCACTGGTCTCGTCAGTGGAATCAAGGTAATATGCCTTTATTTCTTTAGTCAAATTACAACTTCTCTCGAATTATATTTGGTCCTAACTCCTTTCATTATACTTGGTAAATATCAGTTCATTCAGAAGATGGTGGTACTTGGCCATAAACTGCAAAAGATAGAGCTCGAGCGTAACAGACTCCTGAGGGACAGTACCAGGCAGTTGCAAACAATCACCAGGCTTGAGAGGGAGAGAGACAAGGGCAAGCTAGATGTGGATGCAATGAAGGTGAAGCTTAAGACCGCGGAGGACAGTCTCAGCCAAGCACTATCCAGGATTGATAACGCCAAGAGGGTTGCATACAACGAAGGGTATCTCAAAAGGGTTTTGATGCTGCAACAATCAGTTACGTGGAGCAAATGCCAGCCATTCAAGACCAAATCTGGGTTGCCTGCTGGGAAGCGTGCCTAACTAAAGCTGGGATTGCAGATGACTCACCCTTATGGGTGGAGAATGATCTACCGAGCAGCCGATTGTTAGACGTTCACGAACTTGAGGAGCAGGGGCGGAGCCAAGAATTTTGGTTAGTGGGGTCAAAAATTAGATTCGTATGCACTTCAAACAAGTTGTGACAATTTAGAGATTTTTTTGTGAGGTCAAAATAGTTAAATTATACATATTCCTGTGAAAATTTAGGGTCAAATTAGTAAAAATGGGGTAAAAATTATACCTATCCCAATGGAAATTTGACAGCCAAGGGGGTCGGCCGCCCTCCCTTGTCCCTTAGTGCCTCCGCCCTTGTTGAGGAGCACCAGGACGCTGACGTGGAGAGACAGATCGAAAACTTTGCTGATGCTGAAAGCAGCATCCCCACTGAGTCCTAAGATGCCCCTACCAATCAATCACCTGTTCGAGAGGCAACAAATGAGACCATAAACCTGGATGAAAATGTGACTGGTGATGGCTCTGGCAATGCAACTAGCAAAGAAGTGCCTCACATGACTCCTCCTGTTGTCCAAGATTTGGACTAATTGGTAAGTATTCATCCCCTCTTACAAATACTTTGATCAATTCGCAGGTCCTGTGTTACTGTAGTTTTTTAGCCCTGCGTTGATCAATTCGCAGGTCCTGTGTGACCGTAGTTTTTTAGCCCTACGTGGCACCAATACATTTAGTAATATTTTGGTAATACAGATATTTGGCCCTTCGTGGCGTAACACTTGTTTTAATTGCTATGGCCATGCATGGCCTGGTATTTTGCTCTGCTCTTCGTGGCCTTTTTGTAGGATCAAGTTAACTCTTTCCTATGACAGGGTTGAAGTATTTCGTACTAGCCTCGTACTAGCATCTTCGTGTACTAACATCTTCTCGTATGCACCTATAATTGCTACACAACCATTCAGTTGGTCCTCATCTATAGAACATTCTTTATGCTTACTAGAAATATGCATATGTTTGAAAGCATACAAGTGTCTTGTAGACACAAACGTAGGCAAAGGTTGGCGTTTGTTCATACGCTGTTAAACTTATCAAACTTTTAGACATACCTCATCATGTATGCACCCAAGTGTTTCGTACTTGGCTGAAATTTAAGTATCGCATACTTCTATAAAATGTAAGTGTTGTCATACTTAACCATTTTGCTCATACATACACGTTACTCATACTTGGATGAATCTAGCGTTTTATTCGTACGCCCTAGGGCATTCGTGCCCATACCTTGCTCCCCAATACGAAGGAAGGAAAAAAGGGAAAACGGTTTCGAGGTTCTTATTTAAATGGAGACAGAATAAAAAAGGAAGAACAAAAATTGACAAAAACTCATATGCATTGCAATAGTAGAATTTTATTCAAAAGCTTTAAACTCAACGGGGCGTTACTCGTACCCCTTGCAACTAACAAATAAAGAACAAGGGAGTTTCATTCGTAACTCCCACACAATCATGTTGTGTATCCTGAAACAGAATGAAAAAGAAATTGAAGTCTTTCAAACAAAGAACTTCCTTAAATTGTGGACATTCCAAGGCCTTGGGACCGGGTTTCCGTCCAGGTCCGCCAATTTATAAGCCCCTATGCCTACAATCTCAGTCACTCGATATGGACCTTCCCAATTGGCCTCCAACTTGCCCTCATTCGCCACTTTGGTATTGTCGAGCACCTTTCGTAGTACAAGGTCCCCAACGCCAAATTCCCGTGGGTGAACGTGCTTGTAGCTTTTCATCAGCTGCTCCTAATAAGAGGCCAAATGCACCAGAGCCCTCTCTCTCCTCTCCTCGGCTAGATCTAGCTCAATATCTAGGGCCTTGTCATTTCCCCCACTTTCAATCAATGTAGTTCTATTGGTCGGCAGACCAACCTCTAATGGTATAACTGCCTCTGTACCATATGCCAACGAATAAGGTGTCTCTCCTGTAGACCTTCTAGGCGTTGTTCAGTGCGCCCATAGGATCAGTGGTAGCTCATCGGGTCACTTTTCCCTTTGCCTTGTCTAACCTTTTCTTGATCCCATCAAGAATGGTTTTATTAGATGCTTCCGCTTGCCTGTTACTCTGAGGGTAGGTTGGGGTTGAGTGATAGTTTCTTATCCCATACTGGGAACAAAAAGCTTTGAATTTCTTTTGGAATTGTGCCCTATTATCAGTAATTAAAGAGTAGGGGACCCCAAACCGAGTAATAATTCTCTTCTAGACAAACCTTTCTATCATAGGCTTCGTGATTTTGGCCAAGGGCTCTGCCTCAATCCACTTCATGAAGTAATCTGTGGCTATCAACAAGAACTTTCGATTTCCAATTGCCTTGTGGAGTGGACCCACGATGTCCATCCCCCATTGAGCAAACGGCTAAGGGCTTGTTAATGGCACCAGATCCTCAGCTAGTGTTCTAATCATTGGTGAAAACTTCTGACATTTCTCACAAATTTTCACGTAGACTTTGGCATCTTCTTGCATATCAGGCCACCAATATCCCTGGGTTATTGCTAGTGTTTACTGTTAAAGAAGTACGTGTGCAAGTAAGTCATCTGTGTATGACTAGTCCAAGCTAGAAGTCTATATAATTGGTTTCTACTGTACTAGTAAAGACTATGTGTATATGTAGTAATAAATGCTAGCAGAGTAGTTGTAAGAATGTACATAGTCAGTTTGATAGATGTGTCACATTAGTCAAGGTAACAGCAGTAGTATGGCAGTGTTCTAATTATATGTCTATACTGTTTGTGTAGGTAATCAGTGATGTAAGCGTCCTCTCCTTGCGTCTCCCCTTGTAAGTTCCAAGTCAGTTCAAGTTAATACAAGCCAGTGTTTTCCTATAATATTTCCTGTGTCTTGTGTTCTCTCTCGATCCTAACCTACTTTGTGTTTGTACCCACTTCGTGTCTGCAAATTTCACTAATCTGTGCCCGCCGCCGTTATGAATGGGGGTTGAGGAGTGTTCCAGTGCCTTCCTCGTGGCGGTGGCGCACGGTTGCAGTTCTAGTTTTTGTCTGTTTTTATTTTTTTTCTACTGTTTCCGTGTTTTTTTGTTCAAGCTTTCACACTATGTTATGTTCCTTAGGCCTCATGGCATTTGCTTGTTGTCGGCACCCTTTATTTTAGGCGATAGCATAATTGTGTTTTTGTATTATGTTGTTACACCCTTGTACTCTTACATTCATACATCTATGATGATGTTCTTTGATGCCAAAAAAAACGAAACAGAAATCAATAGTCCTAAGTAGACACAAGCCATCTCCCATAAACCACCACGAAAAAGCATGCATCATAAGAAGCTGCGATGAGAACTGTGGCTCACTGTTGTAAAATATTCATGTCCTGAACCGTGAAAAGATTTTAAGACTATGAAATCTGTTAGGCACTTCTTCTTTCCGCGATAAAAGAGCTTAGGGAAAACTGACTGATTATGGGAAAAAATGTGGTCTTATTGATGTAATAACTGGAAAATCCTGTTACTGAAAATTACTGGAAACTAAATGGATTAGCCTTTACATTAATTGATTTAAAATTAGATTTTGAGTAAAACCAGCTTTCAGCTGTACATAAATATCTCCATCAACGAAGCATCCCTTCCCCTCGCGATTGAATCATCAATCAGTCTGTCAATATCAGTGACCATGGCTACACCTTATTGGGTGAAAATGCAAGGATTCTCTTTCGCTTCTGGACTACTCAAAAATTATACTCCATCACGTGATCCTTTTCTAAGGTTAGCACTTCTGAAGCATACGTTGCATATAGCAAATGGGTATTCCGGCATCACTGAGATGCGAAGGTCCTTGAAATTTGAGCCCTCCCCTATCCAATGAACTTCCTGAAATCCCCAATGGAGTTTTAGAATCAAAGGCACTGTGAAAGATTACCGGCCGTTTCCATAGTGCAGAAGTGATTCACTTTGTCCATTATCTCCATGCATTTTCTTGGTCTTTGTCTTGTCAAGACGAGCTTTGCGAACAGCATGTTGGATCTGTTTTTCATGCTCTTTGAGCATTTCCTCTATGTTTCCACCAGGAGGAAGCAATGGTCCTGAGTAGTGTATCCGATTTTTCTTCGAAGCATGAACCTAACAACAATTCATGTGATGACTCGCATTAGTTAGAATGCTTATTAACTTGTATATAAAATTTCATCTGCTCTTATTTTCTAATTCAAATTAAAGCAAACTATTAAGTACAAGGGTGAGTGGTTGCACCATTAAGTCTACCTCGGCAATACCCCTTCGGAATCACATGAACAAGTACAGTCTAATTAACTTGAGTTCCGGTTAAGATGGTATAAACTAGTTGCAGTTCAAATTATGAGGCACCTGACAGAGAGGTTAATTACCCCACAAGATGGCACATTCTCGTCAAATGTAATTTGATTCTGTTAGTTAGAAAAAGGTTATGTTTGGATCACTGAATGATGGAAAGGAAACACGAAGTGAAGAAGCTAAATAAATTGCCTATCATTCCTTGATACATCCTTCCACAAATTCATTATCCAAACACAGCCTAGAGTCCAGTTTCTCCTACCACTTGTTCTACTTCAGCAATATGATCTCAATCTGGGTGAAAAACCACTGAAGACTCAACATGAAGGCATTACTATAATCTATCATTCTCAAGCGAAAACATAGATGAAGAAAGAGTTGATCATATACCCTTGTAGACTCCTTTCCAGGTGCCTGTTCATCTTTCTTATAAGACTTTGGCACCTCAAGCAAATGGTGGGACCAATCATGGCCTACAGAGGACCCAACATCATCAAGTTCATTGTATCTGCCATGGAGACGCTCTTCCAGCCAATGTGGATTCCCACTTGTCTCTCTGCTCATATCAAATCGCGAACTACCGCGAACCGCAACAGAATTGGAAAACCGGGAGAACTGGCCTAATCCCTGAGATCTGAAAGATTTCTGGGTCCTCAATATTGGACCATTCTTTAACGAACCAAGTGATTGTTGGGAATCCATCGAAGCTTCACCTTCATTAATCAAAGATCTAAAAGCACCAGGTTTGACCAGTTGGCCGGATCGGGAGACAGCGTCTTGTGGTGTTCCTCTGGAAGGCTCCATACGGAAGCTGGACTCCCCATCCTCTCCTGGATCGAATTGTTCACTGTTGCATTTAGGGTTTGACTGCCCTTGTTGCTTCTGGATGAGCGGGGGAAAAACAAGAAAAGAAGAGAAAATATAGTTATGACATGAAAATGCACCATATGGAAATCAATATAATTTTAAAATGGGACCTAGAGGATACATCCATGGTAACTAGTGCAGTAGTCCTTTTTTTAGTTACTACTGCATACATTTGTCCCCGGAGCCGGGCATTTTGTTAATTTTGGCTTTGCTAGATATGGGTCGCAGGGGTTGCCATGGTGTCTTCCGGGTTAATTTATGTAATTAGTTTGTATTGTGTCCTATGCAGCACGAATACAGATACGGACACGGGACACGAGATTTCTTAAAAAATGGGAAAACTGACGTCCTATGTAGCACGAATACGGATACGGACACGGGACACGAGATCTCTTAAAAAATGGGAAAACAGACACGGCAGGGGACACGACAAAAATAAATAAATAATATCTATTTTATTTATTTTATGAAAGTGGAAATATAGTTAGACGTACAAGGATGAAGCTTCAATATATATATAACAGTTATCATATATATCATATTACACTTTTAACCCAATATATCTACAAAATTAAAAAATTGTAAAGTTAACCCTTGCCGTGTCCCCGCCGTGTCCTCCTAAAAAACTAAATTAAATTTATTGGACAAGCCACGTGGCGTGTCCCATACGTATTATTCTGTATTCCCTGCGTGTCCCCATGTCGACACGGGGACATGCCGGCCTCTAGGAGTGTTGGTGCTTCATAGATTGTCTTATTTGGTTTAGCTGGTTTTTGGAAGTCAGAAGGTTATTAGTTCTTGTTTTCTGTCTAGGAATCCTAGTCCTACTAGTAGAGGATGTCTCTAAAGTCTACATACGACATGTAGACTCAACACTAACTGAACAAATTTTACTCAAAATTCAGAGCTTTTTGAATGCTCTTTTTGTGAATTGTTTGTGATGACCAAATCCCAGTTGTGATGCCTAAGACTTCTAGGATTGATTCCTAGAAGATCCTCTCTTTTTTCTTCTCTTCGTTTACTTTTTCTGCACGGCAACAGAAAACCAGGTTTGTTTTACAAATTTTACCAACCATAAATCGTCTTCTGCAACCAAGACTCGCCCCAATTGATTTCCCAGCCCTAGAACTCAAACCCAACTTGTCCTACATCACATAACTTTGCTCTACTACACATCTCTGTCTGTAAGACTTATGGAATAAGGAAATACCACTATGGACGCCTGCAACTCTGCATTAGCATCTGGTGCCGGCACTGCTTTAGATTCTCTGGACCCCTTTCTGGAAGATTCATGTGCATGACCTTTACTTGCGCCTGCTCTTTGCCTGGTTTAAAGAGGGAACCATATGAGGTTAATAAATAAGGTGCAGAATGGAACCACTATGATTACACCTTCACTACAGATTATGGGGCATGCAATGAACCTTTGAGAACTATTTCACATGTCCATTTTTCCTAGTTCCTTTCCTTTCCACTTCTGACAATGGTGTACAACCGAATTGGGAAAAGACCAGGCAGGGAGATGGAGTTCAAACTTATACAAAAGAGGGGAGTGCACACCTTCTTGTTTCCTCATCTCGAAGCTTCGCATCAAACTCCTTGCTTGGTGGGTATTTCGGCAAATTCAATCGATCACAAGGAAGAGGCTGTGTTGTGAAGAACTGACAAAAATCAAAGCAAAACAAAAAGGATACTCATAGTTATGCAGCTCCCAGCAATCAGGACAACCACCCTATACTAAAGACTTGCACTCTTGTCCAATTCAAAGTAATAGCAAAGAAATATGGATGTCGCAATCGGACAGATAAAGCATCCCATCCAACCTTAATACGAAATGGGAGAACTTCTGAAAAAATAACGGTATAATTATGGTAAATGAAAACTGAAAATGGTTCCATACAAACATTTTCCCATTGAAGGTTTGGCACTAATCACCACTCCATGAACAGCAGGATCATCAAGAATAGCATAAGATCATTGCAAGCCTCTATAATATGAATATACAGCAATTGGCCAGCAATATTGTTTGTACGAAGTTGCATAGCCAAAAGTTTGTTTAATCAGTTGTAATATCTTAGGCTCTTATCTCAATACAATAAGCTGACAAACCGTCACTAAGACCATAAAATGTCAAATATCAACCCACTTCTAGAAGGATGGAAATTTTAAGTGATTGAAGAAGGTGATGCTTAAAGCTTTGAGGAAGTGGTTCTTCCCATAGCACAAAGGGAAGAGATATGGACCCGAATTACAATCAGAACTTGGAAAACATGGAAAAAATTACCATATGAACCACAGGAAAATAACACACAAGAAACATGATTTACCTCACTTTGACATGCAGAAAAAGCCGATCCCCGACGCTCAGGTTCAAAAGCAAGGAGAATGTCCAAAAAAGCTAAAACTGAAGGAGAGAAGTCCTTGAATGTCTCAGCAACACAACGCTTGTAAGGATGTTGAGGTTTAAATATAGTTGCATGTGGCAATTTTGATTTTTGCCAATATTCATCAGAAGGTGAGCCACAAAGTTTGAATATTTTATGAAGTTGTTCCACCTGTCAATGATCAAGAAGAGCATCTCAACGACCAATCAAGTCCACCTCATACAAACCCATCAAATGCATTTTATTAAGGGACTTTTCTTAATGTTCAAAGCTTGAAACCTAGCGTACATAAAAATAAAAATAAAAAAACTGGAAAAAACATCCAAAAACTAGGACTCCTTTCCATACAACAGTGAACATTTACCCCCAGACAATCTACTGATTTCCAACTTCCACAGTCCAATGATAAATTTATTGCCTGCTACAATGAGTGTGGATCAAAGTTTTTTTGGTAAGCTAGGAAAAGGAAAGGTTTCAGAAAAATCTTGGAAACATTTCAAAAGGGTATCTGGAACATAATGGAAATGCCAAAAGAATTTACGTACGGCTCGAGCTGTCATCATTGGATATCTGTAATAGCCATGGAAACAACTCAATGTTTTCATATCTTATAGAATTTTTCCACATTTCAGCACAACGTGGCAGTCGAAACATAAGAATTTCAGGACTCCACAACTGTTCCATTTCATCTCCTAGGAAACAGAAGCATTCAGCCATTTTTTTTTTTATAAATAAATAATGACAGTATATTAGAGAGAAGGCATTAAGGGAATGCTGCCCGTATACAAAAAAGGTCATAGACAAAAAGGCCCTATACACCACTATGTAAGATAAACAATTCAAACCAATCTAGAAATTGATCAAGGAAAGGATTACATTCTCTCTTGTCCCAAACTATACAAACTACTAACCACAAAACTTTTGACTTTAAATAAAGGCTTTTCTACTCCTTCAGCCATTTTGACAGAAACAAAATAAATTTTTTTCCTTACTGAAAACTCAGGTGTACGGGCAAGTATACGCGCACCTCAACTAATCCTTGCCTAGGAGTTTTACATTAACATATCTTTCTTTTGGGCATGTGTGACTACGTTTAATTTAGTTCAAGTAGGCAGACATATTTATATCATTTACAAGTTAAGTCATCAATCAAATGACCATTTGTGGATCCAAAAAAAATAAAAATCAAATGACCATTTAGAACTGATGGCAAAAACCCCTTGGAGGAGCCACGAAAACTCGTTCTCATAATCAAGGCTTTTGTGCCTGGATCAAATTACCAATGGAACTCACTAAAAGTGCATTTAAAAAAGCTTTTAATCACAAGAAGCGGATTCCATCCATGAATACTAACAATTTGATCCTGAGTCGGCCCACGAATACTAGATAAGTAACCTCATCTTTCTTGTACTTCTCTCAAGTAATGTAGCTTAGAAGCTTTTGCTGCGACCATTTAAACAGTCAAGGGCCTTTTAGTCATCCTCTTTTTACTTAATTCCCATAATGATTTGATTCCTACTATTGTCTTCCATATACAACTAGTTTTTCTTAATCGGACACGTACAGCTTGTTCATACGAGCATTCTCACACATTCCTTGTGCCTAATCCGTAGAAGATATTGTACACCTTATTCTTAGATTTCAACAAAACCAGTTTGTCAGTTGACTCGGTCTCAATCTCTCCATTTTTGTGCATTACATACTCAAAAGAAAAGTTGGCCTTTTCGACTGTTATTGCTGTAAAAAAACATCAACATTCCACCAAAACTTGGCCTCTCAAATGATTTGTTGGATAGTATTAGTTCTTCACCTTCTTAGTTCTGTGACCTAGTTCTCCGGCCCAATTTCCCAGCTCCTCTTTTTTTCAGTACAGGCATGTTGTGCTATTAGCACAATACAGATGGAATATAAACCAAAGGCCTTCATGACACATATGGCCAGAATGTTGGTAATAGGCAAACAGATCCTCCAACAAAAAGGTTTATAAATGTGATCAAAAGTATAACCTACAGTGAATATTCTTCATGCCTTCGTTCTTCCAATATTTTTCAATTGCAAGGACACAAGCTGCTGTTCAATTCTTCTGTTGTTAACCTGTTAGATAGCTTGATATACATTGTCGGGCCCATTTAGCTTATGCTTTTGGGACTACTGGTAACTTAACATTTTATTAGAGCTCAAGTTGCAAGAGGTCTTGGTTCAAGTCTCCCTGTTTGCATTTGTTCCCCGTTTGCATATTGCTTCTCCCTTTCGTAGTCTGTTCCGCTTAAATTTGTATCTCTATTTGTAAGACAGGGTTGCACTTGAGGGAGGGTATTAGATAGCTTGATATACATTTTGGGCCCATTTCCTCAGGTTAAGCTTTTGGAACTACTAGTAACTTAACATAACCAACTAGGGCTAGCCTAGTTAGCCATCTTGTACATTCTCAAGTAAAAGGTCCAAAGCAAGAAATGATTATCATCTCTCTTTTATGGGAAGTCTTTCTCTGTTGGTTTATTTCTTCCCAATTATAGAATTATTTTTTGGGCTATTGTTGTCTATTGGGGTTGTTTTAGTTGTGCGGACTCTCACATGGTTGATGTAGCATAGATGAATGCAATTCTTCTACTCCGACCAATTGTGGGAAAAACGTTTGTTATGTAGTGAGTCATAACCATGGAAGGACTGCTCATCTAAACCAACAAGTGAATCTAAACAGCTAAGTCATCAAAACCCACCTTCAGCAATTACAGAGCACAAATTAAAAGTTTGCAGCAGGTAAAAATCAATACCTCTGTTCTTCCAGGCATGATTGGCTTCCCAGCATAGAGTTCAGCGAGAATGCAACCAGCACTCCACAAATCAACAGAAACTCCATAATCTGTAGCACCGAGTAAAAGCTCAGGTGGTCGATACCACAGCGTCACTACGCGACTTGTCAAAGGTTGTTTTGGACTGGGGCGGCAAAATGTTGCCAACCCAAAATCACCTATCTTCAGATTTCCTTTATTGTCAATCAGAAGGTTTGAGCCCTTGATGTCACGGTGGAGTACCCCACGACTGTGACAGTGTTCTAGTCCACAAAATAGCTGCTGCATGTAACATTTGATCTGCAAGAGTTAAAGATTTTTCGTTCTTAAATAAATATCCCCAGTCCAGAAATGTGGAAGGTGCCTACGGATGACGATGAAAAGTAGAAACTGAGGATACCACCTATCTTTATGGCTTCAATGCCGGTAGAGACCCAGGATAGAAGAATTGCAAATTATCTTAATGAATTGTGTGTGCCCCGCTGCACACACAATACCAGTCAAACCCCCAAGCATAGATTTTAGAATTGTATGATTCTATGATTCACGATTTGTGTTGTACAATTCGATAAGATTAGTGGATCATTGATATCAATAGGTGGCATGGATCGAAAAATAGCTGTGAATGTGAATCAGTTAATCAGTGAATCAGATTGGTGAATCGTTCGCTTCACTTTGGATTTGCTGCATGTAATTTTGGTCCTTTTTTGCACTTTTTGGTTGGGCAAAGGACTCAAAACTATTTTCTGAAATGTTTTTGGTACTAGTACAAGTCATCCTTTGTCATTTTTTCTCCTTATTTACTAAAAAATAATTTCTCTCTCCTGTGGTATTATAGGTAAACGTCAAGGGAAAATTTCCTTTGAGAGTAAATCAAGAAAGGCAAAGTCAAGATGGCATACAATAGCCTTACAGACTTTTGAAGGGTTTGTACTTGTAACTCTTCCAACAAAAACGCCATAATAAGATTCACAAATCCATGTCTCTTGCAAGTTGCAATAGAAGCATCTTACCTAACATCTACACGTGATAATCAATTCACCATTTAAACCAAGCTTTTTCTATTGATTTAGGGCTAAAATTTCCTTTTATACTATTTATTTTGTCACCAACATGCAAAAATGCACTTTTCAAGAATCAGAATGATTTGAGATTCGATCCGATTCACAATTGACAAAATTGCCCCCAAGCCCTAAGCACATGTACTAAAAGGTTTAGTGTGGCCACAATTTGAAAAGTCATGCAGTAAAACAACTGCCCACTTTCTGGTCAATATGTTGGTTTTCCATGATGTCACGTAAACCATAAGCTAAAGTTACATTCTACCTTATCCTCTGTAAACAAAACACCAAATAACGAAGAGACATCTAAATGCACATCATCAAACCAAAGCTTCTCTTGCTAAGAAAAAACCCTAGCCGCCTCCTCTCTTCCTTTCCCTCTCTCCCCCTAGGGTTTTCACCACCCTTATCCGGCGGCGGGAAGGGAGGGCTGTGTTTTCCTTCCTCCCATGTGATAGTTGTTCTCACTTTCAATAGCTCCTGCCTCCTCCTTTCTAGTGAGGGCTTTCTCTCACAATCTCATAGATGAGAGTTTCTTTGTGTTTTCCTTCTTTTTCATTTCTCTCAGCTTCTCCTTCATCATCGGGGAGCCGTTTCATGTTCCAACAATGGTGGTAGTGATGGTTCTTCGACAAGGTGGTGGTTGTGGTGGTCTGATGACGAATCAGATCAGTTGGATTGGCTTGCCAATCAGTGTGTACGTGGCTATTTAGAATACCCAAAGCCTTAATTGGCATGGGCATGGCGGGCTGCTTTGGAGTTTGCAGGGACGTTGGGAATGGATTTGTTCACGGTCCATGGGGACGCGCATCAGCTGAGCAAGATTCAGGGCAATGAAATGGTGTGGCGGGTGGATGTGAAAGTCATTGTTGAAGATATATATATATATATATATATATATATATATATATAGGGACCGGTTCCCCTCACACAATGTTTAACACAAATTTTGACACAAGATCTCAGCCGTTGAAAGCAAGGGCTGAGATTAGAACACATTATCCTCTCACCCTCTATCTCCTCAGAGGATCCCTTCCTCTCTCCTTCCCCACAAAGTATCTCTCGATTCTCTCCCCCTCTTTCCCAAAACCAGAACCACTTCGGCCGGCACCTAATTTTTCCGGCCAGACCCACCTCCGGCGCGCAATTTCCAGCTCCCCTTCTCCGACAAAACACACACTCTCTCTCGTACCCGCCCCATATTTCTCCTTCCCAAAATTCGACATTTAAATACAGAGTTCCTTCGGACCCTCAACCCACCGACGAAGTGATGAACGATGTTCAAACCCCAAATAAAAATCCTTCCGAGTCCGATTCGTAGCCCGACTCAGGCGACGATTCCGACCACGAGGTACAGCAAACCGTCCCAATAGAAACCAAGTAGCTAAGTAATTTTTTTTGTAACTGTGGATAAGATTAGTTTGATTACGGTGGAGGCATTCGAAGTAATTTTTCTGCAGCATGGGTTGTGGATCCTCATTTAGGAATTGAGGCCTGGTAGGAGAGAGAGAGAGAGAGAGAGAGAGAGAGAGAGAGTGAGAGAGAGAGAGTCACCGGAGTAGGGGATGGCCAGAGATGGGTCTGGCAGTGGCCGGAGAAGGGAGAAGTGGTTGCCAGGGTTCTGGCCCTTCTGGGAAAACGTTGTGGGGAAGGAGAGAGGGAGGAATCCTGTGAGGTGATGGAGATTGAGAAGATAGAGTGTTCTAATCTCAGCCTTTGCTTTCAACGGCTGAGATCTTGTGTCAAAATTTGTGTTAAACATTGTGTGAGGGGAACCGGTCCCATGTGTGTGTGTGTGTGTGTGTGTATATATATATATATATATATATATATATATATATATATCTCTTCAACAATGACTTTCACATACGGCGATCGGCTAATGTGGTTGTGCACAAGTTTGCATGTTTCGGGGTGTGAGGTTCTGGTGTTAAGACTTGGGCAGTCAGACCTCTTGTTTGGTTATTATTTGCTTTAGGGAAAGCCGGGAAGATAATTCTTCGCCAATACCCTTTAGCTTTCAAAACTGCTACTAATTCCTAGTCCATGCCCAATCAGAGGTTAATGTTTTGGGTTGATTGTTATCAATAAAATTATTCTACCTTTTTGACCAAAAAAAAAAAAACCAGATATGAGTAGTTAACAAAAAAAAAACACCAAATGTCAGGAAACAACAGAGCTTAACTTCTGGTAAAGACTCAACTTTACCGTCACAAGTTTGGTGAACCCTAGCGTTATACTTAAGAGTTTCAAACTACTGGCACACAGAAGTTTGAGAAAATAGCTCATACCTGCGGTTCAGTAAACTTGACGTTGGGTGATGCCACAAGTCCAGCGAGATCATGCTCCATATATTCAAATACAAGGTATAAATTGCCTGACACCCTTGAAGTGACCAGTCCTTCAAGCCTCATGACATTTGGGTGATCAAGTCGACGCAGAATAAGGATTTCTCTTGCCATAAAACGAACACTTTCTGGGTCCATGTTAACAAAACGGACCTTCTTTAAGGCAACAATTTTTCCAGTCTCAAGGTCACGTGCCCTGTAGACACTGCTGTAAGTCCCTTGTCCAATCTGCATCATTTGCATGTCAGTTAAAGCTAGTGACAGAAACAGATAGAAACATGGCAAGCATAAACAAAAGTCGTAGAATAAGAAATACACTTTAGAGTTTAGATGACTTCAAGTTGCATACTAGGTTTGAATATGTTTTGAACAAATTGAAGTCAAACAACTTCAACTTGATGACTTTCGAATTGAAACCCATCATATTAATCACATGTTAAGATTTAAAACCTGACAATTGACATCAGTCAACCCTCTAATAAATAACAGTCCAACAACAAAATGTGGAAAGACTGAAGTAGCCAATATGGAATCGCGTCCTTGATTAATTACATTACTACTAGTGTAAAAGTAAAAGAATTTCAGAATAATTATAGGACGTATACATATTTAAGATAGAGGACATGGATATGTATTCCCAAAGATATTGCACTCTTTCACCAAAAAGAACCATGTATTGCATCTATCTAAGCCATGAACAGCTCCTTATTTCTTTCTTTGCTGTATATAATCTACTGATACCAATACACCCCAATTCTAGGTTATACTAGTTGTTTCTGTTTTCTCTTGTTGGGCAAAATCATTGAAGATTATTTGGAGTCTTGGAGAGGAAACAATCACTTAGAACTTGAACCAATTTAAGACAGAAAAGAGTTCCTCTTATATGAAAGCTTGCAAACTTGCCATCTTGGCAAATGTGAACCAAAACCCGCCACCCTGGAAGTGGAAAAGGAAAAGGAAAAGGAAAGAAATATTGAGTGTACAAATGAACAGTAAGAAACATCAGTTCCAAGAAATCATATCTTCTACCAAAACATTCATGCAATTTCCTATTAAGTGGTGAATGAAAGAACTAAGAAGTAAGAACATAACAACTACAAAGTGTACCATCACAAGTGAAACAAAAGTGCAACGCATACAGAACTTAATATGGTAGAGAGTTAAAAGTTTTGAAACTTAATAGACCTTGTCCAATTTTTCAAATGAGTCTGCCTTTCGAGGTACCCACCCTTTGATAGCTTCCCCAGCCACTGCAGTCAGCCAAGAAGGCCACCCAGCAGAAACTTCTGCTCCATCAACTCCACCACTAATGCTAAACACCCGAGATATCTGCGAGGGTCCACAGCTCACACCACCATTTTCCATTGTCACACGTTTTTGCAAATTGGGTTTGTCAACAACCAAGGCCTTCTTCTTGTCCCCCTCATCCCACACCGTTGGGGTGGAAACATTCTCCAAAGTGACCTCTGTTGATATAAGCCTTGCAGTTGCTTCATTACCCCCATTATCAACCTCAACTACGACTTCATCTCTCCTAGTGGAAGCAACAAACCTCTTGGTCGATTTCTTGGATTCTTTCTCCCTCACATGGTTATCAACATCAGAAGTTCCTCCTTTTGAGCAAATGCAACCCATGGTGCACCAAATTCACAGTCCCCTAATTTGACTCTCCACTCAAAAACCGTACTTGGCCACAACTCATGCGACGTTGGGATTCAAACACATTCCCGTGAAACCCCAACCCCCACCCCCAATGATCCAATTAATTCTTCAATCTGAATCAATGTACCATCCAATATGCACTACTAACGAAACAATTGCACCTCAATATGAAGTTTCCAAATGGGTTAGTGCTGGAAATTGACGAAACCAATGCTTGAATTACACGAAATTGTTCCCAGATCATCAACGACTTCAATCCTCACAATAATAAATATTCAATAAAAAGCCCGTCCGCAAAACCAATGTCGGATTCAAGGAAGGGCGCAGGGAGGCCACCGCACCCCTAATAATAAAACACACTAACAATCGATTTGATGATCGCGGATCAAAAAAAAATCGGTTTGATGATCGTGCAAAACCCTAGTCCAGGTACAAAATTCGCAACAACGTGCAAATAAAATACGAATCTACAATCAACCAAGATGCAATTGGATCAATGTAAATGCACATTGATACAGAATCGGGAATGCAAGCCACAAACAAAAGGGAAATTGCAATCTCAAAATAGGTTAACGGAATGAGGGGTGGGCGTGAATTAGGGTTCAGAAATTTTCTAAAGCCAATTGAGTCGAGCTTTTGATTGATTGATTGAGTTGGAATCCCAGCAACAGACGACCGAAGAAATTGCACCAACTGAATTCCGAAATCCAAGTGCGAGATTCGACAACGTATCCTGATACAGAAATTCTAGAGAGAGACAGAGAGAGATGGCGAGTGATTTTCGGATCTGGCGAGGCCCTGGAAATGCGAGAGACCAAAGAGAGAGGACATGGTGCTTATGTGAGAGCATCTCCACTCTTGTTCAGATTTTTATTCAAATTTGAGTAAAAATTTGGGTAAAAAGTGTTCCAATGGGTAAACTCAAATTCAAGCATAATTATGCTCAAAGTTGATTAAAAATTTTATTAATAGCAATATTGTAAATTTAAATGTGTGAAATTTGCTAACAAAAATTTGAGAAAGAGTTTTGAGTCCTAACCAAAATTTGAGTCCAAATAAAACTCAAATTTGGTATAAGTCAAGGACGGGAAGAAGCTTCTAGATGATTTCTAGTTAAATTTGAGTTTGAGTATAGAGTGGAAATGCTCTGATGTTCGTACACACATTTTTTTCCTATCTATTAGCGTCCAACCATTCTATTCCATGCACAGGCAACATTTATGGAAGAGATTAACATATTCGTCCAATCTATAATACAATTTGCGACGATGTGGTGGTCCACACACTTTCTCTTCATAAATCTTGGCCGTTTGATTAAACATACATTTTTCTGCATAAATCTCAGCCGTTGAGATGTTCAACATGGTCAATTTTTTTTGACAATGAACGAAATTTTTGGGTTGACATTATATTGAGTTATGGACGAAATTTTTGGTCAATCTTTTGCCCTTTATATGTTTGGGTGAACAATCTATATCTATATTATAAAACTGGATGGGTATCTTTAAGAATATTCCTTCTCAACGGTTTCGATTTATTTCTACCACAAATTTTATCTACTCATACAAACACAACCAATGGTCCAGATTTCTCTCCACCCCTCCTTCTACAACATGGCATTTGGGTAAATACCTTAAATTGTCTGGACAAAAATATAGATGGTATTCTTCGTCATTCAAAATTTGAAACCCACGTCACTCCTCTCTCTCTCTCTCTCTCTCTCTCTCTCTCTCTCAACTGGGAGAGGCGACATCAGGGCTCCCAAAAACGCCATCAGCTTCATTCTCGGCGTCCGACCTCTCTCTCGACTCATCTCTCTGTCTTCCTCCGCCCTTCGTCGACCCAACACCAGCAGCACCGCACCACCTCTCTAGGTATCTCTCCATGTTCGGAGTTTTCCATGTTCCTTGATCTGTGAATCCTGATTTTTTGTTTCTATATTTCAAAGCACTAGCATACAAACACTAGAGCACTTTCAGTGATTTTTTAAACATGCTATATATGTATGTTTACATCACCCTACCCCAATACTTAATTTTTTTGTTTTGGTAAAACGTACAGGATGACCTTTATTTGGATAATCTAGAAAAACTGGTTGTTCTATGGTAGGAACAGTCGGTGTACGTGAGGTGTAGGAACAGTCGGTGTATGTCAGCCAACAAAGAGGTATTTCTTGCCTAATTTGTGTATTCTAGTTTTTGTTCTTATTTTCAGTTGACTGTTGTTATTGAACTTAATTCGAAGGCGTTTTAGAGCCATACTCCAACTTTTTTTCGATTGAATATTGGTTGCGCATGACAGCCGTCACTCCAATTTGAACCGAGCGTAATCAAAAAATTATGGAGTTTGGCGTGAATATTGGTTGCACCTGACTGCAATATGAAATGGGAACAAAAAGATCTAGAAAAAAAGAAGTAAATTCACCGTGGATAGAGAACAAAAAACTAATTTTTCGATTCACAACCGTTTCAAGAATAAGAGAACAAAAGAGCCATACGTATGGAGAGAGAAATGGCGAGAGGGAGACGGAAAAGAGAACTGGAAAGAAAACTTTTAAGGAGAGAGAGAGAATAGTAAACAAAGAATAAATCATTTAGCATTCATTACCGAAAATAAATGAAGACATAACCCAAAATTCTTTCAGCAATCAACGTACGTCAATCCTTACCAAAAATTCTTACCATTCATTACTCAAAACTGCACTACCCGTTTGGGGTTCCCATTATATTCATGGGTTCCTATTATATTCATGGGTTCTCATTATATTCATTAATATTGATGTACGTACTGGATTGAGAGACAAAGAATGGAAGAGAGACAGAAGGTTTTTGTGTAATGTTGATGTACGTACTTGATTGAGAGATAAAATTTGGTTATTGACAAAATATTGCTAGCTTTGATTATTGAAGAGCCAAAATTTAATGAGTTGTTAAGAAGTTGCTAGGTTTGATTATTCCAATGTGAGCACTTTTTTGATCCAACATTGCTAATTTTAACAATTTTTTCTTTTGCTTATTCCACTGTGGATGTTCTAAGAGTCATACCTGTGGAGAGAGAACCAGAGAGAAGGCGAGGGTTAGGCAGACTGGAAAGAGAATTGGAAGGAAAACGTTTAGGGGGAGAGAGAGAAACCGAAAATGATGAGAATAAACACCAAAGACTATATTGCTCAACATGCTTTCATTACCAAAAAACGACAATAAAAAATTTGAAACCCACGTCACTCCTTCTCTCTTACTTTCCCTATCTCTCTCTCTCTCTCTCTCTCTCTCTCTCTCTCTCTCTCTCTCTCAACTGGGAGAGGCGACATCAGGGCTCCCAAAAATGCCATCAGCTTCTTCCTCGGTGTCCGACCTCTCTCTCGACTCATCTCTCTGTCTTCCTCCGCCCTCCGTCGACCCACCACCACTGACCCAACACCAACAACACCGCACCAGCTCTCTAGGTATCTCTCCCTGTTCGGAGTTTTCCATGTTCCTTGATCTGTGAATCCTGATTTTTTGTTTCTATATTTCAAAGCACTAGCATACAAACACTAGAGCACTTTCAGTGATTTTTTAAACATGCTATATATGTATGTTTACATCACCCTACCCCAATACTTAATTTTTTTGTTTTGGTAAAACGTACAGGATGGCCTTTATTTGGATAATCTAAAACAACTGGTTGTTCTATGGTAGGAACAGTCGGTGTACGTGAGGTGTAGGAACAGTCGGTGTATGTCAGCCAACAAAGAGGTATTTCTTGCCTAATTTGTGTATTCTGGTTTTTGTTCTTATTTTCAATTGACTGTTGTCATTGAACTTAATTCGAAGGCGTTTTTGGGAGGATTCAGAACTGGATTATTGGGGCTTTTGTAGTTAGGTTTGTTTCGTGCCTGTAGGATGTGAATGAGCAATGCCTTTAGTGATAGTCACCGAGGGAATACCCTATGATTCATAACTCTTTTAAATGCTTAGTTCCATTATTTCTTTTAAATTGAGCTTATTTCTTTCACTATGCATGCTTCAATTACTTTTTTTTTTTTGGTAAAACATACAAGATGACCTTTATTTAGATAATCTCGAAGCAAGTGTTATTGTTCTAAAAAAAAGGTGTACGTGAGGTGTAGGAACAGTCGGTGTATGTCGGCCAAAAAAAATTGTAAGTATTTATATCACCTACAATTGATTGTTACGCAATGAGAACCCGGAAAAGGCCAATACGTATGCGGTTTTCCATCTAACCAGATATCAGGATGTCATGGCGATAGTATCGGAAGTTTCAAAAACCGTTACGTTTTGGCGGATACCGATTTCTCGGATTTAACGAAAAAAAGGGGTTATTTTATTCTGCACTCCCTCGAGATTGTCTTGAACTAAGCACAGAAGTTGAATGTGATGTTTCAACGAAGTTTCCAAATCTAACTTTAAAAAATAAAAATAAAAAACCCACTGCTAAGAAATAGAACAGAGAATAGAAGAAGCAAGGAAGATAGACTATGTAGCAGCAAAATCACTACTTCGGATGAGGGTACGTTGTTCAAAATAAATTTCTCTATTTCAGTTGGTAACTTTTCAAATGAATTTATTATTTAAGTTTACTTATATAGGATTCATCTAGAAATGCAATGGAGTTGAGGAGGATTAACAGAAATACATTGCTTCGATGTCATTGTAGTGTTTGTAACTTAAAAGCTTGGTAGAGGGCACCATCACCACCATCAGTAATATATGTTAACCACTGAATTTAAGTAAGCTTATATTATTGGACTTTGTAGCTGATGTTGCTTTTTTAATTCTCAAAAGAATCATAATCTCATCTACTGATCGTCGTTTCTACATGGCATTGACCTTTTGTTTTAATATACCATTGTTGCTTACTCTCTGCTCTCACTAACACACCGGTTGGATTGATTATGGGACTTTGGTTTTTATTTTTGATGGTACATCTTTCCTTACATTTCACATGCATTAGGACAGCACATTTCATATATCACTTCGGGTTTGTCTTCTTTCTTTTTCATCGTAGTATTTAGGTGTGAATGTTTGAAGTCCCTGTCAAACTGTGATACCGTAATTAACTTTGGATATATGTTTTAGTTGTTTTTCTTTTGTGTATCTAATAGTACAAGTCACAAACTACGGGGGTATTCAATGTTGAATACATAACTGGCTCAAAAGTTGTAGTGGATGCATGCTAAGACGTGTGATTTTGCATTCTAAATGCTTCTTTTTCTTTTAAATATACAATCAATTTTGAGCACACATGAACCTGATTTGGTTTATTTGTTTTTGCATTTGTGCAGAAATACCACTCAAGTACGTCGAATCGCAAGGCTATTCACTTATTATGCAGTGCACTTGTTGATGTGCTTAGATTTGTATTTATGTTAGTTGATGTGCTTAATTTTATACTTATGTTGTTAAATGCAGAGCACTGGCGGATATGCTTAGATTTTCTTTTATATTGTTAAATGCAAAGCATTGACCGGTGTGCTTAGATTTTTACTGATTTAGTTGATGGTGTGCTTAAATTTTAAAATGTTTTTTTTTTAACCGAATTTTGAAATGTTGATTCTTGCAATTTTATTCTTGCTTTTGATTCGTTATAACTGGGTGACTGCATTGTGCGTGCACATGCTTGAGTGACATGTGACACATAAATTGAAAACATGTCAATGAACATTCTTGCATTATTATTTGTCCCATAGTTGGATTCGTTGGGCGGAGGTTGATATATAGCACATGTGTCAAGTTTTTTTTTTTTTTTTTTGATAACCGAAAGGGTGGGAGGGGGCGACCAGCGTAGCAACTGCTCCCTGGGCGTGACCATAGGGGCTCCCGACCCGCCGTGGAATGTCCGGTTCGAGCCATAGCTACCGTCCAGAAGGACAGGCCGTCACCACCACACCACCTGGTGCACAGCGGCGAGAAATCCCCCTCTTCGGTCCAACTACGGGTTCGAATCAAAGCCTATTATGGCACCACCGGGTACATGCACACATGTGCCTCCCGGGGCTCGAACCTGCGCAGTTGTTAAAGAGAGGTGGTGACTCCCACCAACTGGGCTACCACCTCAGTGGTCAAGTTTGTGTCAAGTTTTATTTGCGTGTACTGATTGTTCGAGCTGTGCCTTCAGGTAGGGCATGCACTAGTGTTTGACATTATAGGGAAGAATTTTGGTAAATATAATGACTGATTTATAGGGAAGAATTTTGGTGATTATACGGGAAGAATTTTGGTGACTTGATTGGGTGATTAAACGGGAAAAATTTTGGTAATGAATTTCCGTTGATTGGGTGAACATGCTATAATTAAAATGGGTAAGATAAATTGCGGTTGATTAATTGGGTAAATTGGGTGAACAATGCCATGCTATTATGGAAATAAAAAATACAATGACATGCTAGAAATTGCCATTGATTCTCATTTTCAGTTTTTGGTAATGAATTTTGGGTGAATGAATTTCTCCCCTTCTCTCTCCCTAATCGTCTTTTTTCCAGGTCTCTTCCATGTCTCCCTCACTCTCGCCCTCTCTCTAGTGAAACCACGATGGTGAGGGAGTTTTCTTTCTAGTTCCTTTTCCCGTCTCCCTAACTCTCGCCCTCTCTCCAAATCTCTCTCCACAGGTATGGTTCTTTCGTCAAAAATTAGTTCTGTTTTTCAGTTCTGCGCGTAATTTTTTTCAATTACGTTCGGTTCAGATTGAAGTGCGTTCATTACTTTTTTGGTTAATGGCAAAAGCTTGAAATTTTTCTCGAGCACTCCCTCGCTTCTATTAAACTTTCTTGGTTCTTAGTCAGCTTTTGTTTTTCAAGAATGGAGTACTCTTACGATTGTGGTTCCTTACTCCCTTGCCAACCATCCTAAACACTTTTGCTTAAGTTGAATAAAATGTTCATGACACTACTACAAACATAATTTCTGAGACTCAAGTTGGGAGGAAAGGCCATTAATCTATAATACAATTCGCGACGGTGTGGTGGCCCACACATTTTTCCTGCATAAATCTTGGCCGTTTGTTTTAGGACACATTTTTCTGCATAAATCTCCACCCTTCATTCAACCCTTGGCATTGAATGACGTAGATTTATTTCAGCCGACGATTGAGAGTGATTTTTTCAAATCTTAGAAATTTAATTTTTAATGATAGATTTGATTGCCGAGTTTAATTGGGAAGCATAATTTACGGGAATATGATTTCTCCCTTCTGAATAGTCCCTTTGAATGCTATTATTTTTGGCAATAAAATTCTACACTAAATTTCCCAAAACGTTTCTACACTACACTTTGTTAGTGACGTAAGGAAAGCAACATACGAAAAATCATTTCAAATCATTTCCAAATTAACTACATCAACTAATAACCTCTACCCGAGCATAACCTCTAACAAAAAATGCTATTTTGTTTTTCAAAGATGTTTAAAAACAAAATGTTTTATAGAGGAAAAAGGCATCACTAACCCAGTCAATCCAGTTCTCTCTCCATAGGTATGGCTCTGCTATATGCTTCACTTTCTTTTTGTTCCCCTTTTTGTTTTCTTTTCTATTTCAATACGTATATTGAAAGTATTTTTTTTCACTCACCCAAAAAAAATAATACCCAAAAACTAACTACAAAAAAGGCTCTTATTTATTTTTAGAGTTGTTTTACAGAGGAAAAAGGTATCACTAACCCAGTCGATCAATCCAGTTCTCTCTCCCCGTCTTTCGTATTTTTCAGTTCTCTCTCTATTGGTATGGCTCTGCTATGTGCTTCACGTTCTATTTGTTCCCCCTTTTGTTCTCTTTTCTATTTCAATACGTTTTCTGAAAGTATTTTTTTCACTCACCCAAAAAAATTATATCCAAACACTAACTATTTTTGGGGCATAAAATTTGTTCTGCCCCGTTAACCCTCAAATGGTACATTTAGTAAAATGTGCCCCTTAGAACATGCTGCTTTAGCTGTGTTTTGTTGTAGTGATCGTATGTGAAAAAAATCCTGATTACTTATTGCGACAGTTTAAATTGCCCCAAAAGGTTTTTTGATTTAAAAAATAATAATACGGTTACTGAAAGTATTTTATTCACTCACCAAAAAAAAAACCACAAAAACTAACTATTTTTTTCACTTACCTATTCACGACAATGTATATCGAAAGTGCCCCATTGCCTACAATTTTTTGGGCATATAAAATTTGTTCTGCCCCATTAACCCTCAAATGGGGCTAAAGTTACGGGTTTTTCTCTTAATTCAGAGCTTAGTGAGTTTCTATGTAAAATGCATGTGCACATGCATAGTTATTGTTGCATTTCCGATCAAACAAATTAAATAGTATTAACTTAATATGTGTTATCACGTATGCATGTATATGTTCAATCGAAAAAAAGTTGGGAGTATGGCTCTTCTGGATTCTATGATAATGATTTCCTAAAAGCAACCAATATTCTTGACGAGATCGGAAAAAATAAACCAATCGTCTTATTTAACTCTAGATGAGTTCGAGTCATGTGGAGAGAGATTGAACTGGTTACCCAAAAATCCTGGTAAGGAAAAACGAAGCACGACCAAGGAAAAAATCTGGGTACTGAGTTCAGGTCATGTGGAGTATGGCTCTTCTGAACTCTTTTTTCCTTGCATGTCATGCGCCTTAGAGGGTGGCAATGACTCCTTAAGTTTTGTCATATGGAGTGCCAAAGTTTTGTCACGGGCATAAGCTATTAGTTTTTTTTTCGAAATTGGAACTCCCAATTAGAACCCAGAATTTTTCGTGACAGAATTTTGCTCGGGTCTAACATTGTATCAGAAACCATATTGCACGGGCATAACTTATGCTGCATAAGCTTTCAATTTTGCGTATCAAACCGACCCTTTATACGGAAAGCTAGATGACTAGATGAGTTCGGGTCTATCATTGTTTTACTACTGACATGTTGGGGAAAAAAGGAAAAAACATAATTCCCTCTATCATGTATGTTGGTGTATAAACTGTTGCGTATGTACTATTTTTTTGCCTCCAGTTTTGCCAGTTTTACGAGAATCTACACTTAATGATATTTGATTGGGTTACAAATACATACACGGGAAATACATACACAGTTTTGAATGGCTTGATTATTTGGTAGAATAAATTATTTACACCACCGGTGTAAACATTGGTTTTCTCCAAATCAATTACATTATCCACATTGCAAAATAGTAGTCTCAACCAATAGAACATGACGACGTGACGCAATGTAATTGATTTGAATGAAATAAATGTTTACATCGGCGGTATAAAGAATTTAATCTCTTTTTGGTAATGATTTTTATTAATTGGGAAGCTTAATTTACGGGAATCACTTAATGACATATTTGATCGGGTTACAAATACATACACGGGAACTACATGGTTCCAGAACTACATGATTTTTTTCATAAATACACGGGAAATACATACTTGGGCTATTGTTTTTTATTTTTTGCATAGTTAGAATTTTGTAAATGGAGCCTTAGCCTGCAAAATTGGATATAAATTCAATACCGATTTCGAGCCGTGCCTTCGGGCACGGGCAATGTACTAACAAAAATAAGATTTTTGCACCATCAATTGTTTGGATTTGAATTTGGGACAAACGCGGGTTTTATGGGGTGTGTGGTTTTGAATCTGGGACACCGTTCCCTCTCCAGCCAGCCCTTTGTTTCACGAGAAATTATCGGCTGTTCCTATTTTTTTTGTTGTCGTTTCTTGCTGATCTTGTTTTGTAGCGTATCCCGTTCGACCCCTTTTTAAAGGTGCTCTTACAATTCTACTATCGTTTTAATGTTTTTCTTCTGCTCCATCACTTGCTGACGGCCGGCAAAAACTCCATCACTTCATTTACGACGACAACGACGAGGATTATAGGGAGAGGAGTCGATCAACGGCAATTGAAACAGTGATCCAACTAAACATTTTACAATCGTAAGCAATGGTGAGCAAATTATAATCATCGAGTGATTCAAATCATTATAGTTGCTTAATCAATTCTCTTAACGATGGTGTTGTATCTCATGTTGGAAGTCCTGGTGGTGGATCTCACAATTGGTTTGGAAGTTGGAAGTCCTCATGGATCTCAAGTTCGAAGTCATGATAGATCTCATAAGGGGTGAATTCTGAGGGTGTGAATTCTGTCAAATAGGGCATGTGAATACTATTAAATATGGGTGAATTCTATTTTTAGAGGGTGTGAATTTTATCAAATGGGGGAACGGGGTGAATTACAGAGACCATCCTAGAGAGAGAAAAAGAAAGAGCCAGATCTGATCTGGGGGAGGGGGCCGCCGCCTCTTTCCTCCTCCCCTCTCCCCTCCCTCCGCCTTCTTCCCCTCTCTTCCACCTCACAGTTCTCCCATTTTTCGTTCCTCCCCGCTTCCCCCCTTCCGTTCTTTTACCTTCCGTTTTTCTGGCCAGTGGTCCGGCCCCTGTGACGGTTTCCGTCCCTGTTGTTCGGCGACGCTAGTTCAGACCGGAGCTAGAAGGCGGTGAGTGGTGGTCCGGCAAGCGGCGGACGATGATGTGGTAATAAGGTGAGGTTTGGAGTTAGGGTTTTGTTTTTCTCTTTTACCAGCCGTTTGGTTTGGTTTCTACCGGCCGCTGGTCCGGTTTGTACTGGTCTAGGCTTCTAGATCCAGTGGGTGTTGGTGGTGGGCAAATAAATTTAGGTTTGGGTTTGGTGTTGGCCGGAATTTTCAGCTGCTATTCTGCCCTTTTGCGTGTCTGGGTTGTGCCGGCGGTTTTGGTGCGCGATTGGGTTGTAGTTGAAGGTTTTTGGTGTTCGGGTGTGGTGTCCGGTGCTTTCTGGACATCGCCCCTGACCAGATTGCATCTTGAGCGTAGTTTTGGGATTGGACTGTTGTCCCTTGGGACTTCTACGATCACTTTCGACGACTGGCTCCTAATCCGGCAACCAAGTTGCAGGCCTGCTCTGGCAGGGGTGTCAAGAATAGTGGTGTCCGTTTGGCATGTACTCGCGTCTAGCTTGTGTTAGTTTTGGTTCAATCCTGTATTTTGCGATGTAATCTGTATTGCCTTCGGGCTTTTCCATTGTTTAATGGATTGACGCTTCAAAAAAAAAAAAATTTTTAGGGGGTGTGAATTGTGTCCAACAGGGGTTTTGAATTATGTTTTTAGGGGTGTGAATTATGTCGTATAAAGCTTGTGAATTTTATTTTTAGGGGTGTGAATTCTGTTAAATAGCACATGTAAATACTTTCAGTATGAGATAAGATAGGATTATGTTTTTAGGGGGGTGAATTCTGTTTTTAGGGGTGTGATTTCTATCAAATAGAGGGGTGAATTTTATTTTTCAGGGGTGTGAATTGTGTCCAAATAGGGGTTTTGAATCCTGCTTTTAGGGGGTGTGAATTCTATCAAATAGGGCATGCGAATTCTGTTTTCAAAGGGTGTGAATTCTATTAAATAGTGCATATAGGACATGTGAATTTTGTAATTCTGTCAAATAAGGCATGTAAATTCTATCAAATAGGGGTGAAATTGGGTGTAAATTCTGTTTTTAGGATTTGAATTGTGTCCAATAGGGATTTGGCGTGTGAATTATGCGAATTCATACCCCATGTGCACAATTCACACCTCAAAATTACACAATTCACACCCCAAAACTATATCATAGATTTAACAACTCCAGAAAAAAGCAATAATTCACAAACAAACAAGCATTTAATCTGGATAAAAAAAACAAGGGAAAAATTCAAAATACCCCCCAACCTATACACCCAAATTCAATTAGACTCCCAACCTTTTAAAAACTTCAATTTTACTCCCAACGTTACATTCCGTTAATCAAAATGCCCCCTTCCGTCCAAATTACTAACGGATTCCGTTAAAGGCTCCGTTAAATAGTATTCTGATCGAATTTTGATGATCCGAGCCGCTCAATGTGTTTAAAATGTGATTTTAAGGGTACCCGCGAGAAATCAGCAAAAAAAATGATCCGGAAGGGCTTCATCTGAACAGTTTTTTATTGAATGGTTCAATAAAAAACTGTTCAGATGAAGCCCTTCCGGATCATTTTTTTTGTTGATTTCTCGCGGGTACCCTTAAAATCACATTTTAAACATATTGAGCGGCTCGGATCATCAAAATTCGATTGGAAAAGGGGAGGTGTAGATCGATCCGGATTTTATTCAAGTACGGACGTCCGGATTTTGCTTCGGTCTGTACCTCCCCTTTTCCGATCGAATTTCGATGATCCGAGCCGCTCAATGTGATTAGAATGTGATTTTAAGGGTACCCGCAAGAAATCAGCAAAAAAATGATCCGGAAGGGCTTCATCTGAACAGTTTTTTATTGAATGGTTCAATAAAAAACTGTTCAGATGAAGCCCTTCCAGATCATTTTTTTTTGCTGATTTCACGCGAATACCCTTAAAATCACGTTTTGAACACATTGAGCGGCTCGGATCATCGAAATTCGATCCGAATACTATTTAACGGAGCCTTTAACGGAATCCGTTAGTAATTTGGACGGAAGGGGGCATTTTGATTAACGGAATGTAACGTTGGGAGTAAAATTGAAGTTTTTAAAAGGTTGGGAGTCTAATTGAATTTGGGTGTATAGGTTGGGGGGTATTTTGAATTTTTCCCAAAAAACAAACAAGCAAATACCTAATCAGTCGACCCCAACCCGATCAATCATCACAATGAACCAATATGAAATATCAGAAACTCAATTAATACTAGAAATTAACCAAATCGATTGTTTAATTGGTTGTATCCTAGTGGACTTCGCTTGAGATCTTGGTGGACTTGGGACATGGAGCACAGCCGTGGACTTGGATTGAGAATGGATTGAGAGTGCCAGATCCTCTGGGCGGTAGCTGAGGCATGTGAACGTGGAGAAGCTAGGGTGTGAATGCGGAGGAGAGTGACCACAATGAGGAGGAGCTGCGGTGGGCGGCACTAAAGCAGTTGCTAACGGACATAAACACAAGAGGGAGGGGGAAACAAGGCGGTGATGTACAAGAGCTGAGCGAAGAGAAGATGAGCGACGAACTGTTGGAGACGATACGGGGGTTATTTTTGGCAGATCACTTAAAACAGGCCTGGACGAGTATAGGTTGATGCAAGCTGGGCTTGGACCTGGACGGGTTGGGATTGACAAAACGGGGCTGGCGAGTCAGAACCCCTCGTTTTACTCTTTTTCCTAGCCACGTTTTTCACTTTTCCAATTTTTGTTGATTAAAAAAATTTGCGCACAATTTTATGGGTAGAAGCAGAGGAAGAGAATTCGCAAGCCATGTTATGCAAACATATCATACAAATATGTGGATACAAAATTGTATTGGAATTGCCCTTTGAACAATGGATGAGCACTGAAACGAAACGTTGGTAAACACAACCTCTTAATCAAAATCTAAAGACCAAAAAGTACTCGAAACACTATTAGGAAAGGGAATGTGGAAATATTAAAGAAAGAGGCAAGAAAAGTGCATGGATATAATTTTTTAACCTTTGAGCAGTTGATGAGAACTTAAACCAAATGTGCATGAATACAATTTTTTTAACCTTTGAGCAGTTGATGAGAACTTAAACCAAATGTGCATGTATACAATTATTTTAACCTTTGAGCAATTGATTAAAACTTAAACCAAATGTCATAGTGAAATAAGCAATCTCCTAATTCAGTGGGAGTGAAGATACATGACAAAGATGGATTGGTGGACTTACATTTACGTATGAATTGATGTGTAAACATCCCTTTTTGGCTTCATAGTGTAGGAAAATAGTGCAGAAAACAATAATGAAATTCACTAATTTTTGAAAATTACAAATTTATGGATTTACAAGAACACAAAATTACAAAATACAGAACATGAACTGTAAAGGAACAAGAATTTGCAAACCGAGACCCATTTTGTACAACGGTGCCCTTAAAACAAATTTGTGGCCTCACCGATGCTAGAGATTGTGTTGATGTTTATCTCCCAGGGTTGACTCGGTTACCACTCAGCTACCGGAGCACCGCCGTAGACTGCCTGTTGAACGAATTGTATCTATGCTCTCTCTCTCTCTCTCTTTTGGAAGGAAGAACAATATAGCAGATGAAGAGCTCTGGATTTTTGGGGCGATAAAACTAAAGGCAAAGGTCCCCTTTTATAGCTGAGGGAGGAGCCTCTACCATGAATGCTGCAATAAAGGAGGAGGAGCCTTTCAATCAATAGGGGGAGAATTGAATCCCAATATTCAATTTCTAGAATAAAAACCAATGGACATTAATCCATAATTGAATAAGAATCATGGGTAATTATTCTAGTAATCAACCAGCTTTGACCAGCCCCGCAGAGCTGTTGATCCAAATGCCGAATGGATTCGACCCATATTCGAAACCCATTATCTTTTGGGCTCTAAAAAGATAAGAGGCCCAAGCCCAGTCCCGTCCGACAAACCGCGGGTCCCAACCCTGGTCACAGTCCGAGCGGGGGGCAGCAGCGCGCGCATGTGGTTTATGGATTGAAGCCCAACGCCCACATAGAGTATGTGCTCCCTACTTCGAAAAATATGGGTACCCCCAAAGGGTCAACCCATTGGAAATTTTTTGCACTTATATGCCCATCTATGGTTTCTCCTCAAACTAATGTGGAGCTAGGTGACTTTTCACTTCTCAACTTACAGATTTTAAGAGACAATTTTGTAAGAATAAATAATACACACACTGGTATACACAGTGGAAATAAGATCGAACTATCCTCTCGTCATTGTTGTTCAAGTTTGAATACCGAACACACACGCACTAGATTTAAGTGTCTTCCAAACTATGCATGACTTGAGATGCCTTGATTGATGGATACCATAGGCTACATATCCATGCTAGGTTAGGGACCCTATATCTCCTTATAAAGACCTTCTAGTTTCCTTCCATCAAAGAACCAATTAAACTAGTATAATGATGTAGGTGGGAAAGCCAAAAGCTTTGTAAAACCACCACTTCATCATCAATGGAAGTGCACACTTCCATTAATCACAATGTAACTAAATGGGCCCTTGAATATTTCTTACATTCTCCCACTGGCCCATGAGACACTTGTATACTGCATTGGGTGATAAATACTTTTTTTTGGTAAAATAGCGATAAATACTTTATATGGCCATACAACTGAAATTGCCCATAACTTAAAGTTTTTAAAACCTTTTACTCCATTAGAAAATATCAATCATGAATCATAGTGGTAGTGCCATAACTAATAGGCATTCCCTTCCACGTATTACAACGTGTGACACTTTCCAATGAGTACCGGATAAAACCTAATAAGATATATTTAATAAATGACTAATTACTAGTCATTTAGGTCCTCCTTATTTATCCCAACGGATAACCTTTATACGAACTTTTTATCTTATGTGCACATGTACGTCTTTATTCTCCAAGAATACTTATAGTGTGACAAAACCTGAATTCAGCAAGAAATGAGAGAAAACATTATAAAATGAGCTAACATTTCATATTTCACAACATGACATACACTGTTTTGCCGGCAAGAATTAGCTCAATACTTTATGCTCAATGGTCACGAAAAGTGTTTTTTTGTTTTTTTTGAACTCTCTCTCTCTCCCTTAATAAGCTACTTATGTCGATATACTCTATTCAGTTTTTTACTTTATCTTAGAGAAGAAAATTGTGGCCGTAGTAAACTGAGTAATGGTCTCAATATATATAATATCGACGAGAATGACTTCGGTGTCCCCGGTCATTTTGGGGACACCGTAACTTTTGGCATAACAAAACCATTACAAGCATAACCAAATTCATTACAAGCATAACCAAAACCATTATAAGTATAACCAAAACCATAACAAGGCATAACTTGGTTGGTTATGCCTTGGTTGATTTTTGGTTATGCCTTGATTGGTTTTTGGTTATGCCATGTTATGGTTCTATTATACTTCTAATGATTTTTGTTATGCCTGTAAGGGTTTTGTTATGCCAAAAATTACGGTGTCCCCAAAATGACCGGGGACACCATAGCATCTATATAACAATCTGAGACCCTTAATTACATGTTATCTAGTTTCATGCACAACTCCCACTAATTTCTACATTTATAGAAAATAGCAACTTAAAACATGATCAGGATGCATGTAAATCAACTTAAAAAATTCTTGATTCTTTTTAAGTACCTAGCTCATAACCTTTATTTGTGGCCTTCTAGTACGTCATATCATATTCACTTGGATATCGATCCAATAAATCCTTGACCAATATCCATATCGCCCAGAAAAATATATATGCTCCGACTAACTTTACGTAGTATACTTTTTCTCTATTTATAAGCAAAATGACCATTTTTTTTTCTCTTGGGCAAAACTTTTTTCTCGACGCTATCCATGCCAAAACTATATTGGATATTCCAATGGTCCTTAAACCACTAGTATTGAGAAAGAACTCAAAATGGATATTACTTTGAACATTAATCCTAAAGGGTTAGATTTCTCCCACTATTAATGTTCTAATTTTATTTTGCGCACTTGATTATGTGACTATAGATGTTTCATTCACATAGCGCAAAATCATGGCCCCTGCATCGGATAAAAGTGAATTTCTAGATATAGTCAATATAACCTTTCTGTGGTTAGAGGTGCAAGACGCAAGAATTTACGGAACACTTCATGAATAAGATAAATGATTAAAATAATGAGAACAAATTCTTCATATCCGTGGACATATGTAGGAAAAGTTTATTCTTTACTTTCAAATGATTATCTTACTCAACTTAAATCACAAAAATAACAACCTCCTCGCAAAAGTTATTTTCATGAATTAGCTTCAACTTTATGCTAAATGAGGGGTTGAGAACTTCTCTATCTAGGAATGCACTCTCCTTTGCCAAAATCAGATTTTTGAAACAAAACCCACCGATTATGTGAGTTTTTTATCAAAGTAATCCCTTTTTTGGAACTATTGGCCGGAATAATCTCATTTTCAAACTATTTGTAAAACTACTCGGTAGAGCCACTTGAAAAAGCGCTACCTGAGTAGCGCCATTTCAAGTGACGCTATTTGCCATGTGGCATTCTGCCATGTATATGACGTGGACTAGGTAGCGCTACTTGAAGTGGCTTTACTCAGGTAGCGCCACTTGAAGTGGCTCTACTCAGGTAGCGCCATTTCAACTGGCTCTACCTTATAAAATAATGTTTTGTGAGAAACTAAAACAACCAAAATCGTTTAAAAAAATTGCGGACCACGGTCGTAGTGAAAAATCGTTTAATTCTGTTACAACGTGAAACTACTTTTGCTTAAAATTGAAAAAAAAAATGATTGTCCAAAAAATGTAATGCCGGTTTTATTTAACTTAACTGAAATAAAAGCTGTATATTAATAAGGCTGTATAAAAGCTCAATACAGTTTACATGGATAAAGTTGTATAAAATGATGAATAAAACAAAGATGGTTAAAAAAGTCTGTACGAATTTTTTAAGGCTGAAAAAGGTTGTATGAATTGATGATGGCTGAAAAAGCTGAGAGAATCGAAAAGTCTGGAATTGAAAAGACTACACCCATTGAATGAGACTGAAAAAAAGCTCAACGATTTGAATAATGCTGAAAACAACTGTAGGAATTGATTAAGGTTGAACATTGAACAGGGCTAAAAAAAGCTGAAGAAATTGAATAAGGGTGAAAAATGCTGCAGTAATTGAATAAGGCTGAAACAAACTGAAGTAATAGAGTAAAGGTAAAAAAAAACATGAACAAATTTAATAAAGCTGAAAATGGTGTATGAATTATAAATACAATTTATTTCAGTTAAGTTAAATAAAACCGGCATTACATTTTTTGGACAATCATTTTTTTTTTCAATTTTAAGCAAAAGTAGTTTCACGTTGTAACAGAATTAAACGATTTTTCACTACGACCGTGGTCCGCAATTTTTTTAAACGATTTTAGTTGTTTTAGTTTCTCACAAAACATTATTTTATAAGGTAGAGCCAGTTGAAATGGCGCTACCTGAGTAGAGCCACTTCAAGTGGCGCTACCTGAGTAAAGCCACTTCAAGTAGCGCTACCTAGTCCACGTCACATACATGGCAGAATGCCACATGGCAAATAGCGTCACTTGAAATGGCGCTACTCGGGTAGCGCTTTTTCAAGTGGCTCTACCGAGTAGTTTTACAAATAGTTTGAAAATGAGATTATTCCGGCCAATAGTTTAAAAAAAGGGATTACTTTGATAAAAAACTCCGATTATGTCTGATGGTTCATATGGATTTACTTTTGAATCTGTTTTATCTTTTTCAGTCCACCCCGTAGACCGATTTCCACAACAGGCTAGAGATTTTCGTCAACCTGATCTTCTCAAGCCACTACACCAAACCTAATGGGCCGTGTATGTTCAGTTTGAAGGTCAACTGCAAACTTCGAATCAGGGCAACCCTATGGTTGGCTGCGGTATATTTCAATTCGTTTTTACAATGAATACAACTATTTCCTCTTGAGCAGAATATTCGATTTCAAATGCTGCCGGTGAGTCATGGAGAAGTAAACGGCTACTGTTCCAATTTTCACCTATTGCTAAGTGAAGATGATGGTGTCACGGCAAAGGGGAGAACTACTGGAGTGGGTTATGATTCTGCGTGGGTAAACTTTGGCCAAGCGTTGCAGATTATCTTCAAACCTTCCGATTTGCAGCGGTTTGAGACCCATCTAGTTTTATCTTGGAGAAAGTGTAGCTCACGAATTGTGTGAGACTAGGCATCTGAAAACCGGTTTTGGAAAACCATGGCAGCCAAACCGGTGGTATATGACCCATGGGTTGTTCAGAGTATGGCATTGGGGTACGTGTATTTACAGCTGTATTTTTATCAAAAATGCTAGGCACACAACATACGGACGCACAACTCCTCACACAACCGCTGACGTCATTCTCAAAACAACATCGTTTTGCTTAAAAAAAAAAAAAAACACAGGTCGCAAGAAATAGTCGCCCTTCTTCTCCTTCCCCATTTCACGATCAGAATACAGACAAGAGGAGCGAGAGAGGGGCGACCACCACCACCCAACCCAGCGCTCCCCCATCAATCGCCGGAGACCGCCATCACCACCGGCCTTTGGGTACCCCGGCGCGCGCGCTCTCTCTCTCTCTCGCTCAAGACCGTTGCTACATTTTCTCCAACAAAATCGACTGAAACTTGAAGAGGTAAAAATTTGGAAGTTAGATGGCTTGATCCGAAACATGTAAATCATTCATTTTTTCCTACTACTCTTCCCCATTTTGTGTTTCTTCCTTAGACTTCTTTGATTTTAATACAAATCAGTCTGCCCTAATTTTCCAAAAAAAAATCCTCTGTTCTGAGATTAGGGTTGCTCGAAAATTAGGGCTTTTCTAAAATTAGGGCTTTGAAGGTATTGTTGTATCCTACTTGATTGGCATTGTTGTATCCTACTTTCTTTCCTTAAATTAGGGTTTTTGTGTATCCAGAACTGTTACATAGCTAGATTTGTTTTATTTTATAGAAAAAATCAGTGTGCTCTAACTTTTTAGAATTACTTCATATAATTGTTGGCTATTTGAGAATAGAGATTCATTTTATCCTAACATCCCCGTTTGATTCATGTATTTACAAAGAACCAGGCTCCCTTCTGTCTTGTTTATCATATTTGAACCCGATATTAGCAAGCCAACCAAAGGCTCTATATGTACATACAGATATTATGTGTAGATTTTAAGGCGTAGGATTTGTTTTCTCTATTTTATTGTGTGGATAATGCATTAGTTTTGTTTCTGTCTTGTGAAAATGGTTCATGTGTCCCAATCCTACCAATCCTATAAGAAGACATACTTATACAGTTTTTTGTGCGACGCAGTTGAAAGGAGAAAAATTGGCCTGGTGTTAACTCCTGAGTCCTGATGATGCCCTAACCTTTGAGACTGCAATAATGCATCTTTGTTGGATTTTCATTATCCTTTACTTAATAGATAAGTAGTACTATATTAAGGAAGTAGTGGACTTAATAGATAAGTGTTGAATGCATCATTTATAGCAACCTGTTGAGGTTACTGGAACCCAACAAGCTGCCTTTGAAGCAAGGATATATGCTATGTGTGAAGGAAAGATATAGTGATGTACCTACCATCTTATTATATGCATTTAGCCTGATTTTAATTGTTTGAAATGATGGTGTTTTTAGCTTCTCTTAGGTGATCAATCACCATTCCAATTGACTAGTTTCTTTCAGCTCTGCTCGGACCGGGATTTGTTTAGGAATTTCTACAATGACGAGAAAAAGAAGATAGGAAACTTGGACCATTGAAAGAGCTCGAGGAGAAAGAACAGCTAGTGCTTGCAGCTAAGAAAGAAACTTGGACCGAGATGATTCGTGAGTTTAAATGATTCGTGAGTTTAAATAGAGAGATATCGGCACAAAGATGACTCCACTTGGTAGGTCAACAACTTCAAGATGCCACATGCCATTGAAAGACATTGAATCTATTCAAGTGAATCAAAGGCCAAGAAAATGATCAATTGTTGTAATTTGAATTATGATATTGTAATTTATTGGAATATCAAGTTGTAGTATTAAGTTCTAGTTTTGCGAAATCTAACTTTGATGGTAGCCTATTTTTGTGACTATATTGTTGGTTTTTGTTGGGAATGAATAATGTGGCAATGAATTTTGGCTATGAATGTGGCAATGGATTTTGGCTATGAATGTGGCTTGTGATGGTGATTTAGAATAAGAAATGCCCGGGGTGGGCTTGTGCGTAACCTCAAGTTGTTTCTATTGTTGTTATTGTTATGCTGACTGAGACGCGAGACGTCGGGCTAGGATCAAAAAACAAGGGAGACCATGCCAAAAAATTTCAAGAACCAAATACAATAGCATGATAATGTCGAATAGATTCTCATGTTCAATAATATCATGATTTAAACATTAAACAAGAGCATAAAGAAAGTAAAGAAGTGGTTCAAACTATCAATCCCATGTTCTATAATAATAATACCATGATCTCAACATAAAACTAGAGCAAAAAGAATACAGACAGCCAATTTGACATTCTAACATGTCTATGTCCATTTCCATTAATCAAAAAGAATAACCCATCGTCAACAACAACTAAAGGAGCACAATTTTATGAACAAAAGTAGAATGCGTTTCATTAAAGTCAACAAGAAATAGAAATCTCCAAACTATCTACCTCATGAAAGGTCATTACAAGGATACAAAAGGAGATACAGGACAAAAAGGGGGACACAAGACACAAAAGGGGACACAGGACGTGGGACACGATATTGATATTCCAAACTACAACAAATTTGATCATTTTTTCCTTGGTCTTTGATTCACTTGAATAGCTTCAATCTCTTTCACTGCCTTTTCGAGTCTCCGCCAATCTTTTTTTTTTGATAAGCATCTCCACTAATATTTGCAAAGCTATTGGTCCCATAGCTAACTTTCGCAAGAGCTAAGCTATCCTTTACAGTTGCATGATGAGATGATTTCTTTTCTTGATATGCTCCATCATCAAGTAATCCCATATAGTCATTGACTGCAAGACTGGGATGTGTTGATACTTGTTTTGGATCAACCAAGAACTGGGATGTGGTGATACTTTTCCTGATATGGCTCTCTCCATTGGCCGCACCATACTTTTCCTGAAAAACATAACATTACAAATAGCCATAATGTTATATGCTGTCAAATAACAGATTGAAATCAATGAATTATTAACACCACCCAAGTTTATCTGAGCCCTCCTAATCTTAGGAGTTGACAAGAAATATGATGCTGAATAACCCAAAGCTTTTGAAACAATAATAAGATAAGCAGCCTCCAAACATCCCCTTAATAACCACATCTGAGTCTCAATACTAGCATCAAAGCCACAAACTATGATCATCAACCCGAAAATTTCTCTTAGCCCTCCAAATACTGGAGTTGAAAAGAGCAGTCAATATTTACCATCTACCACATCTAAGAAGGAACAAACACCAAAGCAGACTCGCATCATAATCCTTGACTGTGATTTCAAGGAACTCATCTCAGAGAATTATCAAGAGGGCCTCAAGCCTATTCAATACAGCCCATTATATACTCCTAGCCCTCCAACAAGTAAATTTGAAAGATCATACCGTTCAATAGGCACAAACAGGAATATCAGAAAATGTAGCCCAAGGATAACCAGGAGACTCTTAGCCCTCCAAAAGTTGGAGTTTCATCTTTACCCCTTTTTTTTTACACAAATTTATGCTTAGGGTTAGGTTTGCCCTGTATGTTTTTACTCAATTTTGATTTAAAGTATGAGTAAAGGATGACTATATTCTAAGGTATGTGTTATGGGAACTCTTCATATTTCTGAAGTACCCATGTCCAGACATGGGCACTTGACATGAATAATGGTATGGGATTTATGGCTTCACATGGTTACTTTGTTTTGCACCATCAGACATCCTTAAGCAGCTTAAGTGAGTGCAGTAAGTTTGGGGCCTGATAGACTCAGCATGTTCAATACTACTCATTGAGCAGCATTTCAAATCAAAATGCAGGGGCTACACAGCAGTTGCTGATAAAATGTCTTGGAACTGCTAATGTTGGGTAGCTTATGTTTTTTTTTTGCTAAGCAATGGGTACCTTATGTTAGTAAACCAGCGAAGTTGAGGAAAAATAACGAGCAAGATTTTACTGTCAAATGCCATCCAAAAAAATGGAGACTTAACGAGTAAAAATGTGGAGACAAATGACACAATTATGGAATAAACATCAAGAGCAACAGCATCCGAAAACCTGTATAGTAACTGATCTAATTTATGTTCAATCAGAATAGAATGACTTCAAATGCGCTTCTCCTTTCATTAGGGCCCAGTGATACCAACCAAGTATTAGTGTAACAAGATGACAAAACATATACAATTATTTGCCTGCCGTTGCTGTTGCCGTTGCTCGAGGCACAACTTCTCTGAATTTGCCATGCCAGCACCTCTGATCGGGTCTGAGCCTTGAACCTGTGGGTGGCAACTTCTCCTGCATAAAGTCACTTTGGGAGTCGAATAGAATTTTAGGGATTGACTTTGAACACCCACCGAAACAATTTAGGGGGTTTTTTTTTCAATAAACTCAATTTTAGGTTTTTTTCCCAGCAACTCAGTAATTAGTTCAAGGGGAGAGAGAGAGAGAGAGTGAGAGAGAGACCTTCGTGGTGGGGTAACGTCGGACCGCCCAAAAGCAGATTGTGGTGGCGGTCGCCGGCAGTGGGTAGCACTGCCCTCGTTTGCGGTGACTAGGAGAATCAGACCAAGATAGGGAGAGGGGATTTGAGAATAGAAGACTTGGGGTTGGGTACTGGTGGTGGAGTTGCGAAGCGTGGTCACCGGTGGAGGTCGAAGCATCGTCACCGGTTATGGTGATGGTGGGAGCAACCCTCTCTCTCGATTCTCTTCTCCTCGTGAATGTGGGGATGGAAGGAAAATGGCGTTCGTTCCAGGAGCTGGGTGTAGACACCCCATTCTGGACTGTCCGGATATAATTCTTTTATTATCCTTGTTGCCCCGATGATGATTAGGGTCAAAAGCAGTCTGAAGTCAATGGTGTGTTTGAGCTTTAAGTGTTCTGAACCTCATCCAAACCTCTTTCACGCCCTTTCAAACCTTTCTCAAACCGTTCTCAAACCGTTCAACTCAGAACCAAATGGCCCCAGCAAAACCCTACTTGCATACGCCAGGTTCAACTTGGCGTGCGCCACTCAACAGCCACGTGTCAGGCATCGACCGTTGACTTAGTTGATAATGGCGCACGCTAGCCTATACTTGGCGCACGCTAGCCTATACCTGGCGCACGCCAGTCAAACCCAGTCAAACCTTCACTATTCACCCACGTGCTCGGGACTTTTGCGGCCACCCAGTACACTCTACAGTGCCCCTGATGATTACACTCGGCAGGGGACGTCCCCCTCTCTCTCCTACACAACCCATCACAAGTCCCATGCATTAAATGCATGGGAGGTTCCCTCTAACCTAACCAAACCCCCTAACCCCAGCTGATCAGCCCTGATCTCAGGCCCTCTCTCCTCTATAAATGCCCCCCTTGCATTCATTTGCAAGGGGTTAACTTCATTTAATACCTAAGCTCTCTCTCTTCTTTCTCTTGTTCTCTCCTCTCCATTGAAAGAGTAAGAGATAGAGAAGTACCACACACCCCCACATTACTGGCTAGTCACCATCCAACATCCATCTTCAACCTTCAAAAGCTCAAACCACTTTCCATCCTTCACGCCAAAGGTATACCACCTTTGCGTGACTTTCTGTTTTCAGCCCCTAAGGGGAACCAGAAAGGTTCTGGCTAGTAACTGATACTAGTCCAGGCCCTTTACTGGTAAAATAAAACAATCATAAGAGACAACACATGGCGCACGCCAGCTTGCCCAAGCCGTACACCATTCATGGTGGTAAGTGCACCGCTGGCGTGGGGATCATGTTTTGTCTATCTGTTGTCTGTATTTTATGTTCATCACCTCTCTAGCATGCTAAGAACCAGTTTATTGTTTTCTGCATTTTAGAACTGCTGGTGTAACTTTCAATACTTGTCTCTTTCTTGCTTTATAAGGCTTCTGGGGAGTTTTTGGACATGTTCCAGAGCCCAGATGATGTAAAGCCATGCACTGGACAAAAAGGCAGACCTGGCGTACGGTCCCCTAGAGGTGGCGTACGGCAACTAAGCTAAGGTTCAGCGCCTGGCCCTTGCATCACAGCTCAATCCTGGCCTTTTGTTATCTCCCCACTCTATTTATGGGGTTTCTTGCCTGTTTTCATGGCTTCAAGCCATTTCTTACGTCTGCATCCGTAAACATGATCATATTATAAACTGCGTGGTTTATCCTAGGTGTGCACTGGTCCATTCCAGAGCCCAGAGGGTTGAAAACAAATGCTGTGAGTGAAAAAAGGTGGTGTACGCCAGCTTCTTAGTGGCGTGCGCAGGGTATGGTGGCGTGCAGAGGTTCAGCCGCTGCATGCCAGCGTATTGCCTGCTCACACACCTGAGAGGCAGCGTACACCATTCTGTTCAATCTGATCTCAGTGCTTGTTCTCAATCTATGTTCTTTTAATTGATTCAAGCAAATCATCATCCATAAACATTTTGTCACATAACTGCAAGATGTTATAGTTTTAATCCCCCATTAACTGCTCCCCCGCCCTAACTAGCTAAAAAAATGATCAAAAGAGAGAAAAATGCAAAAGTTTTACAAAATGCCTGAGTAGAGACCGATCTCTGGATTGGGCGAGAGGGGTGCCATAAAACCCTTCCCCTCTCGTAACCTGGCTCCCGAACCTCAGATATCGAAGGTGACGACGGACCAGTCTACGCCTTTTTCAAAATCAAACAAACGTAGCAAAGCGTTTTCGAGTTCGGTTCCTTGGGTATTCTTCCGCTAAAACCCAAGTGGCGACTCTGAATCGAAGCGTCTCGCCGCGATTTTTCAAAGAGGGCCGCACCCCAATTTTAAACAACAAAATCCGGGATTTTGGGGGCGTGTGCCCACAGTGGCGACTCTGCTGGGGAACTCATTGCATTGATTAATATTTGGGCATTAATACATAATCAAACAATTTTCAAAAGTCTGTCAAAACAGTACGCTCCGCGCTGCTGAAGAACGGAATAGTAACGTAACAGGATCTCAGCATCCGACCAATCCGAACTGGGGCTTTTACTATTGTTAATTTGTGTAGTTTTCTCCAAGTATTAATTAAATGAAAGTGGGCCAAACTCAAAAAGCATTTTCAAAACTTTTGCATTTCTCTCTTCTTCGATCATTCTTTGGCATTCTTCCATTTGCATCGATGTTGGCTAGCCCCGTTGAGGTGTTTTGGGTAACCGGCACAGTTTATTGGAGCCCGGGGTCCTCGAACACCCAACAACCTTGGACGATGATGAGTCGTAATACCGTTCGACCATTGCTTTGCTACACGCATTGCAGTGGGAGGTATACTGCGGCTCTAGTCAGAGGAACCCTCTTAAACCAAAACCGGCCTCTCCATGCGTACAAAAAACTAGAACCTTTCAACCTAAGACAGGAACCTACAGGGTAGGATCTTCTTGCATCTAACCCCCATAAAACTGTCTATGTGTTACTGCTTTCCTTATCGCATGCCTGTGCATACATTCATACCGATCTGCGTAGGAGCATGCTAGGGCGGCTTTTAGGTTGTCTTTGTCGAGACTATCCTTTGTCCGTTAGGATGTTGCCATGGACTGATGACGAGTCGTACATCTTGACGTTGTACGTTATGCCTTTCAAATCCCTCAATCAAAGACATTTTGGGAAATCAAAAACTTTCTAAGCCTTTGTTTAAAAACCAAGTCAAAATTTCAAAAGTGAAACAGGAAGCATTGGGGAGGGGGTGTCGTGATACTTACACCATTTAGGTTAAAAGTGCTAAACACTTACACCGTCAAGGCTCCGGCACAGTGCTGCTTACGCCACTTCGGTTATGGTATCACACCATCAATACCCAGTCATTCTTAATTCAAATCGTTGAACTTTAAGAAAAGCGTAGCCAAAGGCTTAGGCTGCTTTGACATCCTTCAGTGTTAGTCAATTCAATCACGGATACATTGTCGAAAAGAAATCTGAGGATTCTATGGCAGCATCTGAACGGCGTAAGAAGGCCTCTTTAGCAGTAGAGTCCAGGAGGACACCGACGGCGTTGACATGATCATTTTCCTTTTGTGCAAAATCTTTCTCATAATTGCTGCAGGCTGTCACTGAGCTCTTATACTTTGCTGTTTAGCTGCATTGTGGGAAGCTCTGAGTTCAAGGGCCAAACCTACTTGGGACCGTCTGTGGGGGTTGTTTGAGAATTTGCTCTGGGGTTTGCTTCTGGGTCAATCACAACGGAAGCTCTGGCTTGCACTCAGTCAAGGGAAGACTCACCGCCGACAACTCCGCACGAAACACCGCCGTCCAGTCCATCTCCTCCTCGAACTCCCAAATCGGTCAAGACAGAAGTCTGGGACATGGCCGAATTACCACCTCCGAACCTTGCTAATACCTTGGCAGACCTCCAGCACAACTTAGCCATCATGCAAGAGAGGGCCGATCAAGCTGATGCCTCCATGGCCAACCTGCGTGCTTTGATTGAAAAACGACTCCCCGCAACAGGAGGAGGCAGGGAAAGGGGTGACCGCCAACTTGTGGCTGAGGAGATCCCTCGAGATGAAAATCCTGAAATGACTGCTCTAATCGCCAAGATGGCTAAGCTCGAAGAAATAGTCTCCAAAGCTGAAAGGATAGGAGCCAGCGGTTTGGACATGGACCGTCTTTGCCCGTTTCCAAACGCCAGGTTGCCTGAAAGGTTCAAGATGCCGGACTTTGCAAAGTTCGATGGGATAGGAGATCCCAAGACCCACCTGCTGGCTTACCACGGTGCAATGAAACTACACGGGGTAGAGGAGGAAGCTATGGCTCAGCTTTTCCCTCAAACTTTGGCTGGTCCTGCTTTTCAATGGTTCTTGTCTCTCGACATTGCTAAGCGCCGGACGTGGGAGGACATTGGTGCAGCCTTCAACGCCCAGTACAGCTACAACGCTCAGCTCAAGATGACCATTCGAGAGCTCGAATCCACCAAGATGAGTGCCAAGGAGTCTTTTGCGGACTTCATCAAAAGGTGGAGGGCTAAGGCAGCTCTCATGACCGATCGGCCCAGTGAGAAGGATCAAATCCACATTATCTCCCGGAATCTGCAGTAGGATTTTGCCAGACACCTTGTACTTGTTCAGGGTGCTGATTTCGATACTTTCTTCGACTCTGGCCTTGCTATTGAGGAAGCCCTCCAAACTGGAGTCCTGCAACGGAGTGACACCTCTTCTTCTACCTCAAAATCTAAGCCCCATGCTTACACTGGCAACAGCACTGCTCTCTTCGGCGGTAACAACTACGCCAATGCAACAACTGCCAGCAACAGTGCTATGCAGGGCTCCAGTCATGTTGTCGACATCAACCAAGTGCAAACCCCTCAAAAACCCCGTAACCGTAACCAACCCAGGAACTTCGCCAAATTCGAGGCTCCTTTGTCTCAAGTGCTAGAAAAGCTGGTCAAGTCCGGTCATCTCAGGCCGTTGGACCCAACTCCTCTTCCTCAAAACCCCTCTCCAAGCCATAATGCGAGCGCTTTCTGTGCCTATCACCAAATGCCCGGCCATTACACCGACTCTTGCTATCGTCTCCGCCATGCGATTCAAGATTTGGTGGACAATGGTACCCTTCCAACCCCTCCCAAACCTAACGTCATTACCAATTCCATGCCCAACCATAACTCTAACCCCCAAGTAAACCAGATAGACCTCACCTCCACCATATTCAACCCCACTGACCATATAGCCTCAGAGCATCACCCTAAACCAGTTGTAACCATCCCGACAGAGCTCGATATTAACATGTTGGCAGTTGACTGGGATATGGAGGACCAAGCAAAGGAGTGGGCAGAGCTTGCCAATGATTGGAATGAGCGGTATTTCATGGGATTTCCTCAGGCTCCGGTTGTCGATCAAGCTCAATTAGACCAATGGGAGGAGGAATGGAATGCTGAAAGGGTAGATCCACTTGACGGTCTGTCGCTGTTCATGCTTTTCCATCAACCTGAGCCTATTGCAATGGAGGCCGAAGAGGAATATGTGTGGGACCCGGAACCCGACGCTGCTCAGTTGGCCTGGAACCAGAATTTCAACATGGAAAAGCCCGATGATGACCAGGGCCTGGATGAACAGTTCTTGGATTGTTTTGCCAAGGGGGAAGTTATCCCCAATGTGCGTCGGCAGTTTGGGGTAGTGTTGCCAGTGGTAGATGCCATCTCAAACGCTGTGCACGCCGGCGATCCAACTATCAACATTGTACCTGCAGAGATGCCGCGTCCGGTGGTTCCCCCTCGGGATGATTGTTCGGTCATGGTCTTGAATGCGCCGCCCGATGACCTGTGGGAGGTGGATGAAATTATTGACCTTAACAAAAGCCCGCTGCCAGCTGATTTCTGGAATGACGATAAAGTGGTCGATGTGAAGGTGGTCGATGAAGTATGGACCGTTAATACTGCTCTGGTCGACGGGGGCTTCTGGGATGTGCCGTTCGTCACCAATTCGGGGCTGCCATTTGAGGAAGCTGCTGCACAAGATCCGAGTTTTTGGGAAAAGACGGTGATGGGGGAATTGCTATGGGATATGACTCCGGGACAGGATTCGGCAGCAACGGTTGCAACAACTGACAAAGGAAAGCGCAAGCTAGAGGAAATACCTGCTGATTTCTGGGGCTCGCTCGATACATCTTCTTGGTGGGACGTTGCAAACGTCACAAGGAGCGGCCGTGTCTTTCAGTCGCCAAACCTATCAGCTGGAAGCTCGTCTAACCCTCTGGTTCAAAAACCCGCCTCTCCACCAGCTCAAAGGAATTCGCAGCTCGTTTCGAGTCGGGCACCAGAAGAGGATTTCCTTCAGAAGCAACTTGACAGGATTCCTGCTGCTATCTCTGTGTGGGGTTTGGTGTCGTCGTCAAAGGAGCATCGTGAAAGGCTTGTCACAACTTTGGCCTGCTTTGAGGTACCGACAGACATCACTCCCGAGGCAATGATCGCCTTAGTCTTGCCTCTGCTCTCCAAGCATTCTGTCACCTTCACTGAAAAGGACCTATCTGTTGATGGTACTGCTCACAACCGCCCGCTACACATTACCATCAAGTGTAGGGGACATTGGGTACCGACTGTGATGATCGACAATGGCTCTGCCATTAATGTCTGTCCGATGAGGGTTGTTTACCGCCTAGGGCTCACAAAGAACGATCTTACGCCCTCCAATTTGGCTGTCAAAGCCTATGACAATACGCGTCGTGTGGTAGAAGGGACCCTCATGCTCAAACTCGATGTCGAGGGTTTTGAAATGGATGTAGAGTTTCATGTGGTCGACATCCTTGCCACTTTCAACCTGCTGCTGGGCAGGCCATGGCTGCACAGGCCGGACATCATGGCTATACCTTCAACTCTGCACCAGAAAGTCATGCTGGGGCTACCTACTGGAACCTTGACTATCTGTGGCGACTCTGGGATCCGCCCGCTCAAGGACGATGGGACCCCAGTTTTGGGGATCATGCACGGAGAAGAGGACTCAGACTTTGGAGGGTTCGCTTTTGACACATCCGGCTCAGTCCTATCCATCGCCATGGATGACGACTTCCTCATTAGCTCAACCGCTCTCGAAATCATGCAGAAGATGTCATTCATGCCTGGTCTAGGACTCGGGATCAACCAGCAGGGGATCGCTGAGTTCCCCGTCTTTCCTTTCACCGAAGGCCGCTTGGGCTTGGGATACGTTCCCCCAGCCAAGGGTGCCAAAAAGAGGAAAGACGCGGGAAAACCTCGAACCCTTTATGGTAATCCTGACAGCTACTTCGTCCGTGAAGGGGTAGCACTGCTTACCTAGGACAGATCAAGCCCTTCTGGGATCCTAAGACTCGCACTTGGTTTCCAAGTTTCGAGATATTTGCTGCTGACACCTGGGCTGATGATGAGGCCGACATAGCCGAAGAGCAGCTGGCTCAGGAGAACTTCAAGAAGCGGTTGGCTGAGATCAAGGAGAAGGCTGACTGGGTGAGAACCTTCGATCAGGGGACTTTGGAGATGCTGTTTGCCCAAGTAGGTTTGGTTGGCAAGGAAGAGGAAGCTGAGGTACTCATGATCGGGCCCGACTCTCAGGATGTCCTCGAGGATCCGACTTCTCTCATTGTGAAAGCAACCGGTAGTATTAACAACTGCATTTTTACTCCACGTTTGACATGCATTGATGATACCTCTGAGTCTGACACAGAGTCTGTCGAGTCTAAGTCTAGCTCAGAGTCGGAGTTTGTGCCTCTTGGCCCTCCACGTCATAGCTTTTACTTCGAGTTTGAGTCTATTGTACTTGGCAACCCCTCTGGGCTTTATGAAATGAATGATCCTGCTTCCGACTACTTTGCTGACTTTTATATAAACTGTGTCGACCCCGATGATTAAGGAATCGACTTCGACGGGAACATCCCGGCTGAGTTGCGTTCCCTCATCGAAAGGGAAGACGAAAGGCATGCTCAGCCTCTAAAAGAAGAAGTAATTTCGATGAATCTAAAAGATGAGGGTGACCCCAGTATAATGCAAATCGGTTCAAACCTGTCCCTAGAAAACCATGCTGGTACAATCGAAGCACTCAAGGAATATTTCAAGGTGTTTGCTTGGTCCCACGCTGATATGCCCGGTATCAATCCCGAGATAGTGCAACACCGAATTCCGTTAGTGCCAGGGGCAGTTCCCGTCAAGCAAAAGCTCCGCAGGATGAGACCGGACTGGGTTCAGAAGATCAAGGAGGAGGTTACCAAGCAGATTGATGCAGGATTTCTAAGGGTTGCTGAATATCCCAAATGGGTCGCAAATATCGTGCCTGTCCCCAAGAAAGATGGGAGGATCCAAGTCTGCGTCGATTTCAGAGACTTGAACAAAGCAAGCCCCAAAGATAGTTTTCCCTTACCTCACATTGATGTGCTTGTGGACAACACGGCGGGGTATGCCTTGCTCCCTTTTGTCGACGGGTTTGCGGGATACAATCAGATTTTCATGGCCCCTGAAGATCAGGAGAAGACAGCGTTTGTCACCGAATGGGGAACTTACTGCTACGTGAAAATGCCGTTTGGGTTAAAGAATGCTGGATGCACCTTTCAGAGAGCCCAGACAACCCTGTTCCATGACTTCATCCACAAGACGGTCGAAGTATATGTGGATGACATGATAGTAAAGGTGAAAGAGGAAAAGGATTACCTACCTTCACTCAGGCAGTTTCTTGAAAGGCTTCGCAAGTACAATGTTCGTCTCAACCCGCAAATGTGCACATTCGGGGTTACAGCAGGCAAGATGCTGGGGTTTCTGATCACCAAGAGAGGGATCGAGGTGGACCCATCAAAGATCAAGGCGATTCTCGAGATGGAGCCCCCGCGATTTGAGAAAGGAGTGCGAAGCTTTCTAGGGAAGGTTCAGTTTATTAGCCAGTTCATTGCCAAATTGACTCCGACTTGCAAGCCGTTGTTCCGACTTCTCAAGAAGAATGTCCCGTTCGAGTGGACAGACAAATGCCAGGCTGCTTTTGAGTCCATTCAAAGATACCTGCAGAACCCGTCGGTACTTATGCCACCTACACCGGGACAACCTTTGATTCTGTACTTGTCCGTGACACCGACAGCGATGGGTTGTTTGCTAGCGCAGGAAGGGGAAAGCAGAGTCGAAAAAGCCATCTACTACTTGAGCAAGAAAATGGTGGGCAGCGAGGAGCGATATACCCCTTTGGAAAAGACATGCTGGGCGCTAGTTTGGGCTACCAAAAAGCTTATACACTACGTGCTAGCCTATTCGGTGAAGTTGATTTCTCGGATGGACCCTATCAAATATTTATTCGAGAAGCCAACACTCACCCATAAGCTAGCACGTTGGTTGCTTCTGCTGGCTGAGTTCGATCTCCAGCATGTCACAAGAAAGTCAGTAAAGGGCCGTGCCGTGGCAGAATTCTTGGCAGATCATCCAGTTGAGGGGCCAGAGGATGTGGATCTCAACTTTCCAGACGAAGATGTGCTGACTGTAACTGAGGAAGTATGGACGTTGTATTTCGATGGGGCTGCTAATCAGAAGGGGTTCGGAATTGGGGTGTTGCTTATCACGCCTGCCGGTGCTCATATTCCGCTCGCTTTCAAGCTGAATTTCGATGTTACCAACAACCAAGCTGAGTATGAGGCCTGCATTGTCAGAATGGAAGCAGCAATTGTACTGGGGGTCGAAAAGCTCAAAGTATTTGGAGATTCAAATTTGGTAGTCTCTCAAGCCAATGGAGACTGGAAGGTCCGCGAGGAGAAGTTGAAGCATTATCACCAAGATTTGGAAGAGCTGATTCCTCGCTTCAACAGGGTAACCTTTACCCATGTTCAACACTTGAAGAATCAGTTCGCCGATGCTTTGGCGACTTTGGCTTCCATGATCGAACTTCCAGTAGGAGTTAACTTACGACCAATCGTGATGGAACAAAGGGACTTGCCCGCTTATGAGTACGTCAACGCCATTGATGATGTCGATGATGGCCTGCCCTGGTACCATGATATCTGGAACTTTGTGGAATGAGGAGAATTCCCAGCTGAGGCCACTAAGAAAGATCGAATCGCCTTACAACGACTGGCTGCTCAGTACATCATCTGTGGAGGGAAGTTATATCGAAGGTCTCACTATGGGATGCACAAGCTGTGCGTTAATGGTGCAGAGGCAACCAGGATAATGGAAGAGATTCACGAAGGAGTCTGCGGTCCTCACATGAGCGGCGTCATGCTCGCAAGGAAGATCCTCAGGCAGGGTTACTATTGGTCTACCATGGAGTCGCAGTGTATTGATTATGTGCGGCGCTGCTACAAGTGTCAGATTCACGCTAACTTGCAGCATGTTCCTCCAACTGAGCTGTATGGCATGACCTCGCCATGGCCTTTCTATGTATGGGGAATTGATGTTATCGGAATGATCAGACCCTCTGCTTCAAACGGCCACAAGTTTATTCTGGTAGCCATTGATTACTTCACCAAGTGGGTCGAGGCCGAGTCCTACAAAACTTTGACAACGGTTCAAGTTGTGCAATTCATTCGAAAGAACATCATTTACTGATACGGTGTCCCTCAGGCTTTCGTGTCAGACAATGGAAGCCATTTCAAAGGCAGGGTTTTGGGGCTCTTCGAGGAATTCGGGATCAAGATCCACCATTCAACAACTTATCGGCCACAGACGAATGGGGCTGTCGAGGCTGCGAACAAAAATGTCGAGATGATTATCAAGAAGACCGTTGAGTCTGCAAGGGACTGGCATGAGTTGTTACCGCTAGCCCTCTGGGGGTACCAAACGTCAATCCGCACTTCGACGGGCGCAACTCCATTCTCCCTGGTCTATGGAACGGAAGCAGTGCTCCCCATCGAGCTTGAAATTCCATCTCTGAGAGTCATGGCTGAAAGTGATCTCGAGGAAGCTAAATGGTTAAGTGGGAGGTTTGTCGAGCTCATGTTGTTTGATGAAAGGAGGCTCCGTGCTCTGTACCATGTTCAAGGGTATCAGCGTCGCATTGCCCGGGCGTTCAATAAGAAAGTCAAGTCAAGAGGTCTGGTTGAAGGGGATATGGTTACAAAGGAGATCCGGGCTCCGGTGTTCGATCCTCGTGGGAAGTTCCGACCGAAGCGCTCTGGGCCGTACATCATCAAGACCATCCTATCCGTGGGTGCCGCAAAGCTCATTGATCTTGATGGAAATGAATTCAGTACCCTGGTCAACCTGGATCAGCTCAAGCGTTACTACCCCTGAGAGATGCTCGTTGGATCGAAAACCACAAGGGTGGGCGATTCCAAGCAAAAGTTAGAGCAGTCTGCTAGACTGAAAACCTAAGGAGGCGGTACTAGGCAAAAATAAACAGGCAAAATGTCGAAAGCTCGCTAGACCGAAAACCTAAAAAGGCGGTGCTAGGCAAAAGTTAGAGCATAAAAGGAGAGGTTAAAACACACAAGCAAACCTTAGCCTGAACTACGTTCTGACCTGATTCCCTGTTAAGGGATACGTAGGCAGTCTCACTTCAAGACCTGGTCACTTTCTATCAAAATGATCCAGGGTGTGACATTGTGGGGCTCACATCAAAGAGTCAAGGACAAACCCAAAAACAGCATTTAAGAATCAGAGGGGGGGGGGAAACCCTTCATCTTTCAACTTTATTTTGCAAATTATTATTTCTAATACAATAAGCTGAGCATAAAAGCCTTAAAAAAAAGTGGTGCATGAAAAACAGAACGAAAATGCTTAAGAAGCCTAGCGGCTCACAGTTTATTTTAAGCACAGCAAAGTGGTCTGGAGTCAGTCAATATTTTCTCTTGCATGAACATCTGCTCTCAGCCACTGTCTATACCGGTTTCTCGGCCCCACTGTCTATACCGGTTTCTCGGCCCTGTGGTAAACCCCGGTATTTCCGTCTGAAGAACCATCATGCCCCAGGGCCTCTGATAGCCATTCAGCGTCTGAGCATTGAAGTTAGGAAGACGGAAGCCCCCAGTGCTGATCCGGACATTCTCTTGCGAAGCACCCAGCTGGCGAAGAATGCGGCCAGGAATGTAAAAAGTAAAGCTGGTTAGCCCAGCAATGACCATCCTGTCAAAGCCATCAGAACGGATCGCCATGTCCGGGAGGCCCAGCCACGAGCACCTCCAAGCAATTTCCTCGGGATGCATTTGCTGCATGAAGTTGAACCAGCCTTCGACATCCAAGTCCGGATATCTCATCTCCCTCTGATGGATCCTCTTCGGGAACAAATCCCAACCCGCTGCTGGTGGATGCAACAGATTCAGCTTGTCAGACAACCATAGCTGCATGAGCGAAAAGACAAGTAAGAAGCTAGGGAGCAACCTAAGCCGAGTGTCGAGGTAAAAAGAGAAAGTGTGAAAACCGGAAAAAGGTGAGCTGAGTGAGTTTACCTGGAGCAAAAGCGGACTCCCGCTGAAAATAGCCGACTGGCCTGTGCTCACTAAATCCAAGCCCAGGAGTGTCTCAGCCAAAACCAGAGGGATCACGTTCCTTCGGGCCCCCATTTGAGCGGCCATGCTCACCAACAAAGGACTAACATGCCCATTGGCAGGAACGAGCAGATAAGCGGCGAGAAGGCAGATGACCAAGGCAAAGCGCCGGCGCGCTTGAACCTCGTCACTCTCCTCCCCGTCATCAGGACTGTACATCTCTATCAGCCGCAGAATGTTCACCTGGCCTCCCTCCAGGATAGTGTTTGCCAAGCCCCGGGAAATGTTGAGCGCGCTGGCCAGCAGTTTGGGCATACTCACTTGGTAGGGCGGGACAACAAGTGTCGAGGACGAGTAAGTACGAAGGTACGCTTGGAATTCCTGGATGGTCGGGCACATTTCGTCATCACCAAAGCGGAAGACGTGGTCGTCAGGATCCTAGAATCTAAGGGCGGCCCACAAAAGCGCCGGATGGACCGGCACATGCCGGAGATAACGAAACGAAGCAAGGCCGTGATACTGGAAATTGAGCCAGTCAACACTCAAAAAGGACACTAGCCAGGGCCTGAGCAGTGTTGGGAGAGGATTATCCATGAGACTGCAAGCATAAACTGGAGAAAAGGAGGAGCAATTGGGGCTGTGAATGCCACAAAGCAGGCACCTCAGCTTTATAGGCTTTAGTTTCCCGTTGCCATTTCACATGGAGGGTGCAGGCAAGTTACTAGCCTCCAAGGGGACACAATGGCAGGTACTCTGCCCCCCTGAAACCTCAGAAACCGTGTTGAAGACGTGTGAGGATAGAAACAAACAGCCCCCTGAAAAAGGACAGTTGGTCAGTCAAGTGGATCTGACTCTTGGTAACTTGGCGTACGCCAACTTGATGCTGGTGTGTACATAATTTCTCCTTCGTGGCGTACGGAGCCAAACCCTTGGCGTATGCCAGCTTGGTACACCAGAAGCCAGTTTACAGCAGCTACTGCCTCCGCATGGTCGTTTTTAGTTCTGGGGCTTGCTTTGGCCATTTCTTGGTTCCTCCAAGTCTTAAACATCATTTGGGACTGCTGCAAAGCGTCGGATCCAAAAGGCTGCGCCCGGTGAAGATTTCGAACCCCCGGCGGCCCATTTCAAGCCAAAATCAAGGATACGGAGGGTCGAATCTCGTTTTAGCGGCTTTTGCCAAATTTTGTCATGCTGTACACGTTACATAGGACTTGTGTGACTGTACGGGGGTGTCGGTTTCAGTTCGGGACCATATCGAGTCATCATTGGCGTCTTATGTCCATTTTTGCGACATTTTTAGCCTTTTTTTCAGGTATTTTCCTCCTACCGGGATGTTTCTACTGGTTTTGATGGTTTGTGCAAGTCATTGTACACCTATTTAGTCTGTTCAAAGTGTCAGTTCCTTTCATTTCGGAGAATTACGAATTTTGGCCTATTAGTGCCTATTTTCCCGTATCCTCCGCTTGTATGGGGTATATCTCGTATCCTAGGGCTTTTCTGTACCTTTTTCTTCGAGCTAGGTCCATTTTGTGCATGTGTGAGCGTCTGTTGTTAGTTCAGAGCAATCAATAATGCATGTTAGATATTAGTGGATGGTTTGCCCATTTCCTTGCTACATTTTGTCAACAAAAAGGAAGTCGATAAACAGAAAATGCAGATATTATATACTACTCCATGTTAATATCCAAAAGCAAAATGTGGCACTATGTCAAAGCGGCACAACGGCCCGAACAAAACCTAAAGTACCGGGCACACTCGCCCAAAAGTCAAGAAGGCATGCAGGCCCTATCTCCAAAACCCAATGTGTATCATGTCAAAATATCAAAAGCAAAAAGACAGCAAAGTAGACTAAAGCTCGCTGATAGCCCTCAGTCGTCAAAAAGGTCCTCGTCCTCGTCCTCCTCTTCACTCTCTACCATCTCTCGAGGGTCCATCCGGAACCTGGGATCGTCCGCGGAGTCAGAGTCGCTACTGAGGGATGTGTCCTCCTGTTCTTCTACTTCTTCCTCTTCTTTTCTCTTCTTCTGCGAAGGCCCCTCAGCAGGCCTCTTCTCCGCAGGCCTCTTCCTCAGTTCTCGATGGAACTGGAGCTCCTTGCTGGTCGGCGCGATGTGTACTCCCCTCTGTGCGCTCGCCGCTGGTCGGGAAGAGCTCGGTGTTATCTTCGTTTGCGGAGGAGGCCACACGCTCTTCCTCCTAGGAGCCG